>OU026094.1:5002500-10002500 GCA_907269075.1 Idaea aversata
TAGTACTAAAGGTGCCAAATGAGGGAAAAATACCACCTATTAGGGCACAGTTCTTTAGGGGGGATTTTAAGATGTCATATGCCTCTTTGAGTTCTAAAAGAGAGAAAATTAAAACCTTTATGCGCCTATGAGTAATAGATTCGGCTTAATGCTACCATAGGTAATAAAGAAGAAACAAAAATCCCTCTAAAGCAACCATTAGTGATAAGAGTTACTCATTTGCAAATTCGAGTGCTGTTTGCATCTTTAAGTAATACCAAACACTCTTGCATCACTAATATGCTACCTACAGTTGCAAAATAAGTTCCAAAATTCACTAACGTGCTACTTGGGAATTGTGATTCGTGCGGTCAACGGGGTCATCTCAAAGCAGTGTGTAAAGGTGCGTACACTAGTGAACCTGCTACCTACAAAAATAGTGTTCAATATAAACATCAATTTTTTCTAGATGATTCCGAATCGGAGGACTGTAATTTTTATAACTTAACTATTAGTAATGAGGGTGATGGACCATTTTATGTTAACTTACATGTCGAGAACATCCCGTGTAAGTTTGAAATAGATACGGGAAGTAAAATTTCAGTAATTTCTAAGTTATATTACGACCAACATTTTACTCACCTCCCGATTGAAAATAAAATGTTAATTTTAAAATCTTACACGGGCGATGTTATTGAGACATTAGGTTATATTGTAGTTAGCGTAAAGTGTGGTACACACAGTGCCAATCTTAATCTTTTTGTAATCGAGAACGGTGGACCTCCGCTAATGGGTCGCACGTGGATTAAACATTTAAAATTGGCCATTGTTGAATGTTACAATCTGTCAAATAACCAATCAATCCCAATTAATTTAAAAAACGAATACCCTGAAGTATTTGCTGAAGGATTAGGCACATTTAAATCGGAAATTAGACTGTATTTGAAAGATAAGACACCTATATTTGTTAAGGTACGACCTTTGCCCCTAGCTTTACGTAAACCAGTAGAACAGGAACTCGATCGACTGCAGCGGGAGGGGGTTATTTATAAAGTCGAAAGATCAGACTACGGTACACCGATTGTGCCGGTAGTAAAAACGAACGGCAGTATTAGGCTATGCGGTGACTATAAGGTCACAATAAATCCACTTTTAAAAGACTACCACTACCCGCTGCCGCGTATCGAGGACTTGTTTGCGGTGCTAGGTGGGGGAGAACAATACACAAAGTTAGATCTGTCTAGCGCGTTCCAGCAATGTATGCTACATAAAGATTCACAGCCGATGACGGCAATCACTACTCACGTCGGCACGTTTGTTTATCGTCGTGTACCATTCGGTATTAAATGTATACCCGAAAATTTCCAAAAAATAATGGAAGAGACGTTGAGGGGACTGCCGTCAACGACGGTGTTTGCTGATGATATTTGCGTCACCGGAAATGACCGGGACACACATTTGAAAAATTTAAGAGCTGTATTACAACGACTAAAAGAAAATGGTTTAAGAATTAATTATGCTAAATGTCAATTTTTTCAAGACAGTGTAACATATCTCGGTTATAAAATAAATAAATCTGGACTGCATACGGATGTAAATAAGATTCACGCTATTGTAGCCGCGCCCAGGCCAGAAACTGTAACTCAGCTTAAAAGTTTCATGGGTTTAGTTAATTTTTATTCAAAGTTTTGTGTAAATATGAGTGACATATTAAAACCATTATATGATTTATTAAAGAAAAATACCAAGTGGGTTTGGAGTGATGAGTGTGATAGGGCCTTTGTGAAGATTAAAAAAGTGTTAAGTAGCTCCCCTGTGCTCGCACATTACAATCCAAATGAGACATTAATATTATCAGTAGATAGTAGTGCGTACGGCGTGGGGGCGGTGCTGACGCAGCGCGGCACAGACGGCATCGAGCGTCTATTGTGCGCTGCAAGCCGCACGCTCAACTCGGCCGAGTCTAACTATTCACAGTTAGACAAAGAGGCACTAGCTATAGTATTTGGTGTGACCAAGTACCATCAATACCTATACGGAAGGCATTTCGTGCTTCGTAGCGATCATCGACCATTAAGTTATATTTTCGGTAAGAACAAAGGGTTACCAGTCACAGCCGCCAGTCGCATACAACGCTACGCAATAAAATTAGCCGCCTATGATTTTGAGATAGAATTCATTACATCTAAAAAAAATTGTTTTGCTGATACTCTCTCTCGTCTCCCTCTAAAATCATTTAATGATGGATCAAGAAGGGAGGACTGTAGTTATTTAAATTATGCACAAGAGGGTTTTCCAGTAAACTTTAAAGATATTAAAGTAGAAACTGCGAAAGATCCAGTATTGAGTAAAATATTTGGGTACATAATGTACGGCTGGCCGACCAACAATTTATTTAATGATAAAGAAAAAAGATATTTTAATAGGCGAGAAAGTTTATTCATAGATCAAGGATGTATAGTGTGGGGGTATAGGATTGTGGTACCTAACTCGTTGCGAGAAATTATACTTAAAGAAATCCACGAGGGGCATCCCGGCATAGTAAAAATGAAACAGATTGCGCGTAACTACGTATGGTGGGAAAATATAGACGTAGATATAGAACGAGTTGCTCGGGAGTGTGTAGCATGTTCAGAGACGCGAGCGGCGCCGAGTGCAGCACCACTGCATTGTTGGCCGTGGCCCGCCGAACCATGGGCGCGCTTGCATCTCGACTTTCTCGGTCCATTTAATAGTAATTATTATTTGGTAGTCATTGACGCACATTCAAAATGGATTGAAGTTGAAAAAGTTAGTACAACTTCTGCGAGTATCGTTATTAAGTACTTACGACAGTTATTTGCACGTTTCGGACTGCCAAAACTCATCGTAAGCGACAATGGCCCACCATTTTCTTCAAATGAGTTCGGACAGTACCTAAAACTAAATGGCATTAAACATAATTTAATATCGCCTTACCACCCGTCGACTAACGGGGCTGCCGAAAATAGCGTTCGTTCTATTAAGCGGGTGCTAAAAAAAAGCGCAAGTAGAAAAAGAAGACGCACATACGGCTTTACAGCGCTTTTTATTCACATACAGGAACACAGAACAAAGTACGACGGGAGTCGAACCCGCTGTTGCTCTTATCGGCAGACGACTGCGCGGTCGGCTCGACCTAATACGGCCAGACACGGGCGAACGTGTACGCACCGTTCAGACCGTTCAACAACAGCGTCGAAATGGTCCACTACGTGTGGCCGATAAAGGGGATCCAGTATTAATTCGTGACTACTCTAAATCAGGCCGACGTTGGTCAGAAGGTGTAGTTAGCGAACGAATAGGTCCAGTTTCATATCAGGTTAAAATAAATAACGGTCATGTGCATAAACGACATATTGATCAGCTACTCACTCGAAATTCCCGCCATTCTCTTAGTAATGTCGTAAAATTATCAGAAACAAATCCTGAGAATCAGCCAGGGAACTCGAGCGCTGATAATAATAGTGACAATAGGGAAGAATTTTTTGACAGTGTAGGCGAGGAAGCAGGCTTTAGCGAGGAAGCGGGCTATAGTGCAGATGCCTGCCACGACGACGACGCACAAACTAATCGGTCACCTACTGTTAATTGTCGTGTGCACAGGAAAGCTGCTTTGCGCTGTCTTGAGAAAATAAAAGAAGTCTATAAATAAATCCAGTTTTATTTTCTTAGTATAAAATCTACGTAATGTATGAGTTAAAGTACAGTACCTACCTACCTAGTTTGTTTGTATTCAAATTGTGAATAACAGATGTTTGAGTTAGATACGTGCATACGTACCTATCTGTGCATTAAATTCTATACTATACTTGTATTATATTAACCTATTGTGTAAACACCTGTTTTGTTACGGCCACCATTATTGTTCAGATATAGATATTGGTAGGTACCTACAGTTTATTTGATTTACCTAATTGTATGAGTTAGTCTATTCGTCAACTTGTTTACTTCTTTAATTATTTTAGTAAGAAATACAGTTTTAAGTTATAACTAAGTATAGTTAGTTAATTTAGGAGGGAAAAGTGTTATGTATTCATTATAAAACCAAATGTCGGTAGACGAATAAACTCAGTATGCATTGAACGATCGTGTTTCCTTGACGTCCCGTATTATTACCTATTTAACAGTTAGATAGAACCTATAGATTTAGTTGTGCTCTATCGCGGTTTCATGGCGTATTAAAACTTTAAACTCTGTCTCTTTGAGGAAGGTTATATAAAACAAAACTACCACGCATACGAAGTAATGGGCAACACTATCTCAGTGATCCAGCTTTCTCCGTATCAAATGTCATAAAAATCTGTTAGTGTTTGGGCGCCCGTCGCGCGTACCTCTATTTTATAAAATAGACAATAATTAGATCGACGGAATCTACTTGACGACTATAGGTATTATTAGGTATATTATAGGTATACTTGTCGATAGGTATTTTGTTTTAATGATTTATCCATCAAATTTTATTTTCACTAATAATGTTGCTATTATTTCGTATTTGAAACATTAAGGACATCTTAACCTCTTTTCTGATAACTTAACAGTGTAGTCAAACGAACCGTTTATTCTTACTAATCGACGATTTGAAAATCGAACCTCCCCGTTAGGTTTTCTTTAGTGTCATTAGAAAATCTCGAAGATTCGAACTAAATTTTTACAAAACGACAGACATCCACGCAGATCAAGTCATTGGTAAGTCTATAATTACTTATATTAACATTTCGTATGTTACAAAAAAGTAACTAGTAATAAGGGATATGGCTTCGAAGAAAAAACCACGTAAAGACGTTCAACCAAGAAGTAAAGATGCTTAGCAATCTGTTTCTGTCAGCAATACATCAGTCGATCCGTAGTTTTTTTGTCGATGCGGCAACTTGTCTTTCACCTATCGATTGATAGCGTTTGTGTCTTTGAGATACAAAGTTGACATTGACTCAAATATCTTACTAATATTATAAGTGTGAAAGTTTGTGTGTGTGATTGTGTGTATGTTTGTTCCTCCTTTACCTATGCAAAAACTAATAAACCAAATGCGGTAAAACTTAGTATGTTCATATTATATACATGGTTATTGGTAATTATAGTAGCAAGCCGTTGAGGGCTACTTCTGTGCACCTAAATAAACAACTTTTGTTCTACGACTTTTGGAAATACGAACATTTTTTGGAAAATTTTGAGGTTAGGTTTACCTAAAAATCAGCTGTTCCTCACACGGAGAGGTCATTAACCTTAAATTTTTACTTATTTTTTAGGTTTTTTTTACTGTTCTTAGTCTGAATGACCTTTGTTTTAAAAAAGCAGCTGTTTTTTCGAATTTACATAACCTCAAAATTTAAAAATTTTTGTTCGAATTTCCAAAAGTCGTAGAACAAAAGTTGTTTGATAAGGTGCACAGAAGTAGCCCTCAACGACTTGCTAGTATAATTTCAATATTTCCGTGGGATCGGAACTTACGCGGGTGAACCCGCAGGGCTCAGCTATAATAGTATACTTACCATCATCATCAACATCATCCGAGTGATGTTCCCGGTTGCATCCCTCTCGGGAGCCCGGGGTCCGCTTTCCTACTTTTACGATCTTCGGCATCCTGGTTAGTAAGGCCATTTGCACGCATATCACCCTCTACGACGTCAAGCCAGCACTTCTTGGGTCTACCCAGTCTGCCACGGCCCGGCGGAGGCGCCATGGCAAGACTTTTGTTCCCCACGTAACTAGCCGGTTTTCGCAAGACGTGACCGTACCAGCGTAGGCGACATTCTTGCAATTTATCTGCAATGTCTCGAACATGAAGGCTGCCCCGGATGCGGGAGTTCATGACGCGATCCTTTCGCGTCACTCCACACATCCAGCGCAACATCTTCATCTCCGTGACACGCAGCTCCTGCTTATGTCGCTCAAGCACCGGCCACGCCTCACTACCATACAAAAGGACAGGTCTAATGATGGTTTTATAGACCTGTCCCTTTAGTTTAACCGGCATTTTGGGGTCGCAAATGACACCAGTCACCTCACGCCACTTGGCCCAAGCCGCTGAAATACGTGACTTGACGTCGCAATCGATGTCGCCGGACGCGTGAAGCACAGACCCCAAGTACTTAAACTGGTCTGTCCGCTCGACCATATGACCGTCTACGCAGACAGGTGTGGGATCTGTGATATTGCAAGCCAAGTACTCTGTCTTCGCCACATTCAGTTGCAAACCGCCGTTCTCAAGCGACTACTTCCACGTGTGTACACGTTGGACCAGCCGCCCCTTATCCGAGTCCGCCAGCACAATATCATCAGCGTACATGAGCAGCCAGGGCGGCTGCTCGTGTGTATCCCTGATGGCTACGGACAGTGCATCCAATATTACGCTGAACAGGAACGGGCTTAGGACGGAACCCTGGTGGACTCCAACGGTAACAGGGAAGGGCTTAGTGTCACCAACAGCAGTTCGCACCACGGAATCAGAATTTCGGTACATGTCTCTGATGATTTCAACATAAGCTTCCGGCACCCCTTTGGACCGCAGCGCCCACCAGATCATCATGCGAGGAACACAGTCGAAGGCCTTCTGCAAATCTAGGAATAGAAAATGCAGAGGCGTATTCTTCGTCCTGTATTTCTCCATAACGATCCTTAGGGCGAAAACAGGGTCCATGGTGCCATGCCCGGGGCGGAAACCATTTGACACCCAGAGACAGTGCACTCCTGTCGGATCCGAGAGTCGACTATCCGCTCGTAGAGCTTCATGGTGTGGGACATGACCTTTATACCTCGATAACTGCCACACTCCTGCACCGATCCCTTGCCCTTGAAAACTGGGGTTATAACACTCAATCTCCATTGGGCAGGGATCTCGCCGGTCTCGAGTATGCGGTATAGTATACTTACCGATATTATATTATTATTTACTGAAACTTTTTTGATGAAACCTTACATTGAGAGTAAGGTAAGTTACTCTTTTAATAGATACAACCCGACTTCTGTGTTATAGGTTACCTAGCCCCTATGGTTTCCCCCGGGTAAGTCCGGAAGAGAGATCGGAATCGGGATAAAAAGAAGCTTATGTCTTATTCCAGGACCCAAACTATCTATATACCAAGTTCCATCTGTTCCTATAATTGGCATTCTGTTTCTTGTTTCGATTCTTATTATTTTTGTAAAGCTGTTGGTTTCCCAAATAAATAAATAAATTATATAATAGGTTTAGTAGGTTTTGGGTGAAGAAGTATCAAACATACACACTTACTTACAAAGTAATACACAAACTTAGTAGCTTAATAGTCGATATTGCTGCCCGGTTTGTTTCTTGAAGCGTTATATTTGCTATCACTGTAAAATGGCAGTAGTTCGCCCAACCAAACTACTTGCACAAAGCCGTAATATAGACAACGGGATACAACAGGCTGCCGTTATCGGAATTATGTCATGAACTGTACATGTTCTGTCCAGTTGCTTACCTGTTCAGTTGCGAATCTGTCCAGTTTCTACTGAGCCATTCTGATCCCAGCTTCAACCAGTGAGATCAAACAGTTACAGAGTGGTTATTTCCGAAATTTGCATTACTTTATTGTGACAGAATAATTAGAATCGCGTGTCTTCGGGCATATCCGAAAGCACCCAAGGGGTTAACAGTCGGAAATGTTTATTAGAAACTCCTTACAACTTATATTTTTTACCGAAAAACTCTTATTTTATTGAAAAAAATATATATTTTTCTTCATTAATTTAATGTGTCCAACAAAAACAGTCGGTCACCATACATTTTTATCTGTGACGTCACCTTCCCTTGCGCCTTGTGCGTGTTTTTGTTTTTTTTTTGTCTAGGAAAATGGAAAATCGTAACGTCACACGAAGGTCAATCATGACTGCCCGCGTTTCGTTTCTTTTAGTCAGCAGACAAATTATTGCAAATTTATTTTGAGAAAATAAAATATTTACATTAGATTTAAATGCGAAATAAATATTGTAGAGTTATTGTAAACCTGTGCAGCTTCCATTTTCAATATATTTCATAATTTTATCGTTATCACAGTCATGTTGTCAATAAAATATTCTTAAGAGGAAAGGGTACCGAGGGCTCTCTCCATACAAACTCTTACAAACGTAGTCGACAGTTTTCTCCCTGGCTAATGACACTAGAGCAAATATTTTTGGTGCATAAAACTTATAACTGCCATGACCATGCCCCTTTGTTTTCTTTTTTGTTTTTTTAATCTTAATTTCTATGAAAATTAGGAAATTTAAAAAAAAAAACAAAAAATAGGGGCTTAGTCATGGCAGTTATAGGTTTTATGGCACAAAAATATTTGTGCTATTGTCATTATCCAAGGAGGAAACAGTCGACTACGTTTGTATGGAGAGAGCGCAGGTACCTTTTCACCTTAAGTTCGTGTGGTTAAGTTTATTTCAAGTTGTTGTTTTGTTGAAGCCAGTGAAATGAAATTAGTTATTAGTATTATTAAATTAGTTATTAGTATATAGTTAGTAGTATTATATATCATATCACAATGAAACTTCAACAATGAAATAAAAATATTTCATTGTTGAAGCCAGTGATATGAAATATAATTGACCGAACGAGCGAAGCGAGAGAGGTCTAGTGGCGAGATGGTCGGTCGGTTGTACCTATGTATCTATGTATGTTTGTTCGACGATAACTTGAGTACCGTGGCTCTGATCTTCATGATTTTTGGTATACGAGTAGTTGAGGCCCATAGAATTTCTAAGTTCGAACATGAGAGGGATCGGTTAGGGGGCTACGGAGATAGGGGGTGCAAAAGGGGATTTACCTTTATAAAAGGCAAATAATTAAAGCCTTCTTTTGAATTGAAAACTTCAAAAATGACAACAAAGAGAATATAAAACATAGATAAAACTCTCTGATAAAACTACGTAAGAAATGACAATGTCAGGTTTTTATTCTGTCATTGTTGAATAGTATTTAAATTCTCTTTGTTGTTGAAAAGAATATGATTCACAGCACAGAACGAGCACAGAACCATAGAAATCCATGTTTGTATACTTTCTCAAAACATCTTAAATATCTTCGTGATATTTTGATTAAAATAGATGATTCATATTATATTTGGTCATCCCAAATAAATTCAAATATTCGCGTAAAAGTTGATAGTGTAAAGTTATGCACGGAAGGTGTAATTTTACTTCTATAATCCATAAACCAATTCTACTGCCATGTTTGTTCCCGATGGCCTATAAAGAAGCTAATGCTGGAACCAGCTATTGATCAGCTGAAAGGAAACCAAGGCGATAACTGGACAACCCTACTATGGTTGACGTCGTCTGGGCCACTCAAGTTGTAGGTATCAACGATCATCCAATGATCGTACTGTACTACGGGATGTACCTTGTGTGAAGACATGCTGAAGACTGTGGTTTTTATAAAGTTTATATTCTACTTTCTCCTAAATTCGACCTCTGTTTGCTTCAGTGCTAGCCGACAGAAAGATTTTAAATAATAAGATTTTTATTATTTTTATTTACTTATAACAGGACATAAGTCTCAAACTTCCCCAATATATTTGTATTGAAGTCTGTCTCCTTTTTTTCTTTTTCGTTTCAAGATCACGATGAGTACATAGGAACCATGCCATGCCATAGGTATTAAAGAATTGAGTGTTTAGTCTGATGATAAAAACCCTGATGAGAAAGGTAACCAATAACCATATTAAGAACTTATCTTCTGAGCAAGATATTAATATCATGTTGGACTCGTTTAAATCACCTTGAAAAGTAGATAGGTACTTTTGGTACTGAAGTATCATCTGATATCTGGAATTAGGTGATAGAACACAGAACCGGAGAAGGGCCTTACCTCGCCGTGACGCCGAGTGGCGTGACATGGCCGGCTACGTATTCATGGCTTATTCTATTAACCCTAGGTCGGTAAAATATACATTTTACTGGCTACTGTGGCTACGACAGGACGCCATCGTGCCAGAGTATCCGAGTAAGTGAGTACACGTGTACCTATACGTGTAAGATGCGCCTAGGTAGGTACTCTAGGTACTGAAAAATAAGCTGATATCTTTGGTCTGGTGATGGAGCCGGAAGAAGGCTATAGTAACTTATGTCCTAGACAAGATAGGCCTATCGCGTTTGGACTCATAAAGTCGTCTTGAGGATTAGGTACTCTAGGTATCTACTGAAGAATCAGCTGATATTTGGTTTCTGGTGATAGAGCTATCGTATTCTATGCAAGATGTGGGCTATTTCCGTTTCGACAGATTTTCGTTCCGTCAGTTGTTTGTGTCGACAGCATAAATTCCGGCGAAACGGCATGCGACAGTTCCTAGATGTGATGAGTCTATAAGCAAGATAGGCCTTTCGCGTTTGGACTCGTTAAAATCGTCTCAATATAGCCAGAAGGAGGCATAGGAGCTTTTTAAACTCATACAATTTGTATTTCAAGTTGTTATTATCCCGTTAAAAACGTGAAATAAAAAAATACGCGATTTAAAAGATAGGCACCTATCATTTAAATTAGATAGATCTATCGTATTTTGAATCTTTCGTCGTTATATCATTTTAGTACCTACCTACGATTCAAAAAAAATCTCGTGAGGTCTCAGTTCGGGGCGAACTACTAGTTAAATCAAATAAAAAATCAAACAAATACAGGGTTATTGGAAATTAATTGACACGGCGTTAAGGGCTTCTTCTGTGCACCTTAACAAACAACTTTGGTTCTACGACTTTTGTCGAAACTTAATATATATCCCAAAAAAAAATTTAAGTGTTTCTCGTACTGTCTGGTAATTTTCTATGTCTATGCGGCAAGTGCGCGCGCGCGATCGGCACGGGGCACACTGCGTGCGACCCGATCGGGTTGTACCATACCTACTATGATTGATTCTGTGACGTAGACGTAGAGTTGAGTATTATTTGAACTGTTGGATTTAATTTTTTGACCGAACGAGCGAAGCGAGAGAGGTCTAGTGTTGAGAAGGGTCGGTCGCTCGTATGTTTGTATGTTTGTATGTTTGTATGTTTGTATGTTTGTTCGACGATAACTTGAGTACCGTTGCTCTGATCTTCATGATTTTTGGTATACAAGTAGTTGAGGTCCATAGAATTTTTAAGTTCGAACATGAGCAGGATCGGTCAGGGGGTTACGGAGATAGGGGTCCAAAAGGGGATCTACCTATATGGCACACAAACTATAGGGCAAATATATCCGAGTGGGGTATCAAATGAAAGGGCGTAACTTCGGTGACAATAATATGGTACCATGGAACTGATCTGATGATAGAGCTGATCTGATGAAAGAGCAGGAGTTATCTCATTATCCATACTTCATAGTTCATTCATTCAAACTACTCGTCAAGAATCGCATTGACGAGTAGTTGGTCTTTCAATGGTAACCAGGGTCTGATGATGGAACTGGAAGGTGGTCATAGGAACTTCGCAATGAAACGACACAACCTCATCGAGTTTGGGCTCGTTAGACTCGTCTTGACGAGTAGTTTGTCTTTCAATGGTAACCAGGGTCTGATGATGGAACTGGAAGGTGGTCATAGGAACTTCGCAATGAAACGACACAACCCCATCGAGTTTGGGCTCGTTAGAATCGTATTGACGAGTAGTTTGTCTTTCAATGGTAACCAGGGTCTGATGATGGAACTGGAAGGTGGTCATAGGAACTTCGCAATGAAACGACACAACCCCATCGAGTTTGGGCTCGTTAGAATCGTCTTGACGAGTAGTTTGTCTTTCAATGGTAACCAGGGTCTGATGATGGAACTGGAAGGTGGTCATAGGAACTTCGCAATGAAACGACACAACCCCATCGAGTTTGGGCTCGTTAGAATCGTATTGACGAGTAGTTTGTCTTTCAATGGTAACCAGGGTCTGATGATGGAACTGGAAGGTGGTCATAGGAACTTCGCAATGAAACGACACAACCCCATCGAGTTTGGGCTCGTTAAAATCGTCTTGACGAGTAGTTTGTCTTTCAATGGTAACCAGGGTCTGATCTAACATATTTCGTTATCAAAGACCAAAAAGTATAAAATAAATGAATAGTTTAAAAAACTAAAAAAAACACGCTTTAAAAAAAATCCAACTAAAAAATTGAAAATAAAATTTAATAAATTTGGATTAAGAATATTGTACTTAAATAGTAAGCGTGTTACATTGTGATTGCAAAAGAAAAATAATGAAGGTGTAGCATCGCAATGTAACACGCTTACTATTTACAATATTCTTAATCCAAATTTATTTAAATTTAAAATTTATATAAGTTTATTACTTTACCCCAAATCGTCCGAACTCTCTTTGCTTCATTTCCTATAATTATTTATTTCATAATCATGGGCTGTTTTACAATAATAGTGGTGGATAGTATCAAATAGTAGGAATTTTCGGTTCTAGCCGATCTAGAGACTGTGATAATTATAAATTAGTGACTAATTTTTTTATAATTTTTATTGACTTGTTATATTTTAGTTTAGGGACTTATTACAGGACATATTGTTCTCAAACTTCTGTAATATATTCTCGTTCTCGAGCTTGTCTTCTCGTTTCCTCTTACGTAATATTATGATAAGTAGAGACATAAGGAAGGAAGGAAAGGAATTACTATCTTCTGGATATTATGTTGGACACATTAAAAATGTCTTGAGTAAAAATAAAGAGTCAACGGATGTCCAGGGTGTAATGATTGAGCTGGACCTATGCTTTTAGAACTTAACAACAACAACAAGTTAACAACAACAACAACAAGTTATGCCTATCGTGTTTGGATTCTCTAAATCATCCAATGTCAGATAATAGCGATACTAGGCACCTATCATTCAAATAAGATAGACCTATCGTATTTGGAGTCTTTCGTCGTCATTTTAGTACTTTACGCTTGAAAAAAACTCGTGAGGTCTCAGTTCGGGGCGAACTACTAGTTATTTTTGTATGGAATATTTTATAATGAATGTCCAAAAGTCGTAGAACAAAAGTTGATCGTTAAGGTGCACAGAAGAAGCCCTTAACGCCGTGTCAATTAATTTCCAATAACCCTGTATAATTATAATTGTTTCATTGTCAACAATAAAATAATTATATTTCATTGTTGACAATGAAACAATTATGCCAATTATGAAGCCAGGTCAGTGATATGAAATTACTTATTAGTAATAACTTACTCAAGATGCCCTTTATAAATGTCGAAATCAGTGAAGATCAGTTCGACGATCTCATGCGGAGCAGCAAGGAAGGTGTAGAGTAGACAGTCGATGCGTGGTGGGTACGGACGAGGGTAGTCAGGGCTGGTGAACGTGCCGCGTTCTTTGTTGTATGTTGACGTGAATTGGATACACGTACAGCCTGGGGACAAAACGAGTGCAATTTTATTAAAACACAATCAAAATTTAATTATGCTAGGGAAAGTTTATAAATACTATGCATTACAAACTTTAAGAGGAAAGGGTACCGAGGGCTCTCTCCATACAACTATTACAAACGTAGTCGACTGTTTTCTCCCTGGATAATGACACTAGAGCAAATATTTTTGGTGCATAAAACTTATAACTGCCATGACCATGCCCCTATTTTTTTATTTTTTTAATCTTAATTTTTATAATAATAAGAAAAGGAAAAATAGGGGCATAGTCATGGCAGTTATAGGTTCTTTGGCACAAAAATATTTGTGCTATTGTCATTATCCAGGTAGGAAACAGTTGACTACGTTTGCATGGAGAGAGCGCAGGTACCCTTTCACCTTAACAGCTCTTTTTACCCCTCCTCCCTGGATAATGGATCTGTTTCCTCGCTGGATATTGGATAATGACACTATCACAAATATTTGGCATGGCAAATATTGGGTATGGTCATGGCAGTTATAAGTTTTATGCTACAAAAATATTTTCTCTAGTGTCATTACTCAGGGAGGAAACATTCGAGTACGTTTGAATGGAGAGAGAGCCGGTACCCTTTCCTCTTAACGTGGTTTTAACAGTTCAAAATACATCAGGGTATCTAGTGAAGAAAGAATTTAAAGATTGTACCTATCACAAGGAGTTCTAACAGAGTTAAATAATCGCAAACAGCAAACTTAGAAATAATCTGGCATTAGAAAATCTGTTGTCTGTTTGGCTCTTAGTTTAGAAAGTGCTACATTAAATAAGACGTCACGTTATAGAGAATAAAGTACATCTGTAAAAGGAATTTTCAAGTAATCTTTCGCTATCAAAATGTTCAAAAGGTCAAAAGAAAAGACAAAGAAATTACAAACTTTATCTCGAATAATCACACTTTTTACACTAGATGCGCTTGCGGGTTTACCCGCGTAAGTCCCGATGCCGTGAGACTATAAATGGAGAAATCTATAAGGGTTCCGTTTTTTGCCATTTGGCTACGGAACCCTAAAAAGTAGCCTAGATTGATTGCGTCATTCTATGAACTACCCATTGCCCATAATCACTCATTAGCCTATTTTTGTTGACCAATTATTTAGAGTCCATAAGACAGTTTGAAGAACAAAAAATAATAAACCAAAACAATGAGGGTATGCAGAAAAATTACAAGAAAACAATAACAAATAAAGAAGTGGCAAAGAAACTGTCTTTTGCGGAAACGGCGAAACACCCCATAGAAGTTGAAGGAAGGGATAAGGGGTGGACACTGGTGCAAAAAAAGCGGCAGAATAATAAGTTTGTATCAAATAAAGGTACGGCAGTTGCGGACCAAAATAGCAAATTCAAGGCGGCGGAGATTAAAATACCCCTGTTTATTACCAATGTTGACAAGGGTGTATCGGAGGCTGATATAACAAGCTACGTTTTTTCCAAGACTAGTGAAAAAATAGTCCCAATTAGAATAAAAATGTCTAGAGAACGGAATTACAACGCCTTTAAATTTTATGTGAGCAAAATTCACTTACACACATTTCTGGATGAAAGTCTCTGGCCAGAAGGCATTTCTTTCAGACGTTTTATGAATCGAAGAGATACGATGGATAGCACAGTTATTGAGAACGAGAGGCAAACATATAACACACCCATAAATGGATAAAGCTCATCATAGATTCGTATCATTTAATTGTAAAAACTTGAAGAGATCACTCGAAGGAGTGAGACTGCTATGTAAATCTGCTGACTTGGTAGCTTTGCAGGAGACGTGGTTGTTGCCATTTGACCTTCCATTGTTAGATACAGTCGACAACGAGTTCGGAGCGACGGGGACGTCGGCGGTTGACGTCGGGTCGGGCGTATTAAGAGGAAGACCGTTTGGAGGAGTTGCTCTTTTATGGAGAAAATCGGCTTTTCGCTCTGTGAAGGTTATAGACTGTAACAATGTTCGATTAGCAGCTGTAAAAATCATGTTTGACAGTAAGTCGATTTTAATATTTTGTGTTTACATGCCTACAAATGACATTTTAAATTTGACGGAGTTTACAGATTGTTTAAGTAGAATAAGTAGTATAATTGACGACAATAGAGATATAGAAACTGTATATATGTTAGGTGACTATAATGCAGATCCGAATGAATTATTTTGTAGAGAATTACTTAGTTTTTGTAAGGAGCAAAACTGGACATGTGCCGATTTAAAGGTATTAGGGGAACAATCTGACACCTTTACCTTTGTTAGTGAGGCGCATGGGACGGTGAGCTGGTTAGACCACTGTGTCACCACTAGTACTGCGTTAGTAACGGTTAAACGGGTATGGGTAGAGTACGGGGTGCAGTGGTCTGACCACTTACCGCTATGGATTGAGTGCGACCTAAATCAAGTTAGAGAAAAAATTTATATTAATTCGTGTGAACAAAATTCAGTGATATGGGGGGAGAGGTCAAGCTGTCAAATTCGAGTTTATCATGACAGGTGCCATGCTAGATTAAGAGAAATTAATTTTCCGGAGGAATTGCACAATTGTAACTGTGATGGCACTTGTTTGAATTTAGAGCATAGGGTATTATTGCAAAATATGTATAGTGAAATTGTTGACATACTATCGGAAGCCGCGACATCTACTTACAATAAAAGAGGGATGGTACGGCGACGGGGAGAGCGCGTGGCGGGATGGACTGAACATGTAGCTAGGGTACACGGTGAGGCTAGACGTCGTTTCTTGGATTGGGTGAAGAGGGGTAAACCGAATAAAGGACCACTCTACACAGCAATGTGTGACAGTAGGAGAGCTTTTAAAACAAAGCTTAAATGGTGCCAGCGTAATAAGGACAAAATAAAAATGGACAATTTAGCATCAAGGCACGCGGCTCACGATTTTAAACAGTTTTGGAAGGAAACAAATAAATTTAATGCTAGGTCGGGTCTCCCTGTAACTGTAAATGGAGTCTCCGATTACAAAAAGATAGCCGACTCCTTCAAAGATCATTTTCGGGTGGCACCGCTCGCGGTTAGTCCTGAGTCGGTGCCTAGGTGTGATAATAGTTCTGATGGTCAGGAGACGATTACGAGATTTAGTGCTAAGGATGTTCGAAGAGTTATCGGTAGTATGCAGAGAGGTAAATCTCCGGGTTTAGATAGCTTAAGTATAGAACACCTGAGGCATGCTGGCGTTCACCTGCCCCGCGTTCTTGCCATGTTTTTCAATCTTTGCTTGTGTCACGGCTACCTACCTAATGACGTAACAGACACAGTAGTGATTCCTATAGTTAAGGCTAGGGCGGGGGACAGCTCTGACATGGGCAACTATCGGCCTATCTCACTAGCTACGATAATAGCGAAGGTGTTTGACAGTCTGATTAATGCCACATTATTGAAACACATTAAGTTGCATGATGCTCAGTTTGGCTTTCGAGCTGAGCATTCTACTGAAACAGCTATACTGTGCCTTAAGCAGACTGTCAAATATTATACTGACAGGATGACGCCGGTGTACGCGTGCTTTTTAGACTTGTCGAAAGCTTTTGACAGAGTAAATTATAACATACTGTGGGGCAAGCTTCTGAGTGCGGGTGTACCGGCTGACGTCGTGGACATTCTGCGGTATTGGTACCAATACCAAAGGAATCAGGTGAGATGGGCTGGGACGCTGTCTGACACCTATACTCTTGAGTGTGGTGTTAGGCAGGGTGGGTTGAGCTCCCCGTTGCTTTTTAATCTTTATGTGAACGATCTGATTGGGGGGCTCAGCAGCACTCATACGGGTTGCTTTGTGGACGGTCAATGTGTCAATAACATTAGTTATGCTGACGATATGGTGCTGCTGGGCCCTTCAGTGGGGTCGATAAGAAAACTTGTAGGTATTTGTGAGTTGTTTGCGAGGGAACATGGACTAAAGTACAATGCCTTGAAAAGTGAAGCCCTTATTTTTAAGAGCTGTAACAGAAAAGTGTCTTATGTTCCTTCAATTACTTTGGATGGAGTGGCTTTGGGGTATGTCAGCAGTGTAAAATACTTGGGGCACATTGTCAGTGAAGAACTAAAGGATGATGATGACGTGGAGCGGGAACGTAGAGCTTTGGCGGTTCGGGGGAACATGATTGCTCGTAGATTCACTCGCTGCTCAGCACAGGTCAAAATAACACTTTTTAAGGCGTACTGCCAATCATTTTACGCTAGCAGCTTGTGGATCAACTATACGAAGCGTTCTATAAAAGCTCTACAGGTTCAGTACAACAACATCTTTAGGATGCTGTTGAGGCTGCCTAGGCAGTGCAGTGCCTCGGGTATGTTCGTGGAGGCTCGCACTGATGATTTTAAAGCTATCATGCGCAAGAAAGTAGCATCATTATTCCGACGGTTCAGGTCCAGCAGCAATAGCATCCTGAAGATGTTTGAGTCAAGGTACGATGGCCCTTTTCACAAACACTGGACTGCAATCTTGTTGGGAGGGGAGAGAGCGGTGTTCGGTGTCCAGTGATGCTTAGTGTACGTGTGTGTTGTGTAGTCCTAAGATGAATAATGTTATATTTTGTGTGATTTATTTCTGTACTTACCTATTTAATTTAATTTAATTTAATTTTTATTTCTTTTTATTAATGTATATGGAATTCTATTCTGAAATAAATGATTTAATAATAAGCGGGAAAGTGAGAAGACCAAACAAATGCGTTTTTCAGTGGACCAAAAGTGATACTTTTCCACCCTAGGATGGATTATTCCGTAGGGTTTATGTGAGTCTAAATCTACCGTTTCTGAACAATATTTAACTTATTTGTGAATAAAACAAATCGATCCTTTCAGTTTATTCCACCGCACAATCCATCAAAATAAACCTGAAAACTAATTGAAATAAAACAAAAACTCCTCGTCAATAAAGGAGGTTCATTTTTATGTATTATCATAAACAAATTTTACGCTAAAAGGGGTGATCACAAAAGAGTCATCCGTCGGCTTAATTGCCTTTTTGTTGTTTAATAGAAAGAGTAACAGTGGGGGGTGAACACGCAAACAATAGACATTTTGTCGAATAGATAGAACTCTCTTCCGTGTCGAGGTGGAATTGCGCGCGAGTTTCGGAACATGCGACAAAATCACGCTCCTAATGACGATCGTAGATTTACCCATACGACAAAATTCTTCTATTTTTTATCGATGACTAGCTGTGTGACTTGCGGGATACCAAGTCACGAAATCGGCGTAAAAAAATGGGTGCGTGTATTTATGTTGTGCACGCGCATGAGAAGAAAACTTCAAGAAGTTTACGTCTGTCTGACCGTCCGTCCGTTAGTCTGATACTTATTTTTTAGGCAGTTTTAACCAGTTACAGTGATGAGCGCGCATCTTATAATTTCACTCTCGCAGCTTCAACCTGTTTAATTTTGGGTTATGCAGCTGCAACATGTGACTTTTGTGTTAAAGATTTTAAAATTTTACTCTCATGATTTTTTTATAACGCGCCTAATGAATTATAACTTCAAAAACTGGATGAAAAGTATCGTAAGTGTTTATTCAGCTATCTATCTAGTGAGTAGGTACTCGCAAAAACTACTAAACCGATTGCGAGTAAATTCATTTTGTAGATAGCTGGAGTCCCGTAATACATGCGTTGTTATATTTTTTATCCCGATAACGATCCCGGACTTACGTGGGTGAAATTGCGGAGCGCAGTTAAAGCACAAAGCTTCACACGCTACGGATTTATGAATATTGTATAGAAAAAGTCGGCAAATTTTTCGTAATCTTGTACCGTATCAAATGAGATTATTCAGAACGTTATTTTGGTTGAAATTGAAGATAAACTTGTGTCAGCAACATAAATTTTATTTGCAGAAATCATATTGCAGAAAAACAGCGCTTTTCACTGGAATCAGATTGCAAATGAAATTCGCGCAATTACAGGTGTCAGGAAATATGGCGGGATGGTGATACTTTTTGCGGGTCTTTTTAACGCTTCCTTTCACTACACTTTCGTGCACTTTCACGGAACTAAATTAAATAATATTTCACCAGAATTATACAATTCGAGTCGGCTTACAATTAAGTTTCATGTAAATAAGTGCAAGCACGACATTTATTGGCTCATTTCAGCAAGATTTCAGCCAACGCCCGAAAAACTTCGAAGCAGTCTTGCAGAGTCGGCAATACCTTTTTAATTAAATTTTGATATTAATTAATTTTAATATTGAAATTTTCATTTCGCCAAATAGTTCTGTACATTTACAAACGAGTAGTTTTACTTAATTTGAATTTCCTTGTTTAAGTATCAAAGGTCCACAAAACGTTATTTACTTACCTACTGTTCTGAATAGTCAGTTGTTAGCCCATATAGCAAACAAAATGGGTCATTTCCTTTACGACCGAACATTAATGCAAACAAAGTCACTACAAATAGTGATACAATTTTCAAATGAGATTATTCAACTAAGCGTCTCATCACAATAAAGAGTACATAAAATCCTACAGAGTAGCAGTAATGGACTGTGTCTGTGTAAAGGAATAAGGCTGACTGTACACAGGTGGTCAGAAAAGTTTCCAACTGCAACATGAATATAATCTGTTTATTCCTCCGAGTGAAGATGGCACGGATTCATTAATAAATAAATAAATATTGTAGGACATTCCGCACATCGCCATCTAGCCCCAAGCTAAGTAACTAGACTTGTGTTATGGGTGCTAGATATACAACTTATATACTTTTTTGTAAATATATGCATAATAATATAATACATAAAAACAGCCAGACCACAGCCAAATATCTAAGCATAAATACTTATCTAAGGCGAGAATTGAACCCGCAACCCTGTGTATGGCAGTCCGGCATGGTGACCATTGTGCCAACTGGGTCGTCAAAAAAAAAAAAAGCTCTACCTATTTTGAAAATTACCTACTACTGTAAGAGTGGTGTTTACTTTGTGGTAGCTCAACTTTCGTTCTGAAGGTCGTTGGTTCGAATCCCAGCCTGCCTTATTGACATTTCTCTTACGGTGAAGGAAAACATTGTGATGAGTCCCACGGCTTCGTTTGTTCCAGACGTATTAACAAATTCTTTCCTTTGGACGCGGTCGATTAATTTTAGTATTTACAAGCATGTGGTATAAGTTCTGGGCAAATCTACTCCATTACCACGCAAAAAGGACACAACTAAAGAGGTTTCGTTGCGGAAAACAGCCTTGAAACTTTTGCGACCTTACAACGTACTCTGAATGTGTGATGTCGTGTTGCGTTCTCTCAAACGCCAAAAATGGCGTGCACGAACTTGAAGCTTCCTTACAGTAGAATTGCCCTCTAAAGTTAAGACGTTATTGGTTTTAGAAATTGTTTTTATTTTCAATGCCGTGTGACTAGAAAATATTAATTTGCAAACTACCAAACGAACAGCCGGCCGATGACTCGCCGAGGCAAACGAAAAATCAAACAGAAAATATGGCTTGGTGATCTAGATATCGTCAATTGAGATTGCCCAATGCCCAGGACCGAGAATACCGACCGAGAATAAAACATCGACTGATTTAAAATATAATCTACTGTGGTCGGGTGTGTAGGTTTATATAGATAGATAACTTTATTTGTACAACATAGGAAGGAACATAGAATACGATACCGGTATGGCACGGTCGATACCGTTTCTCGCTTAAAGTTTTTTATAGCAACTTTGCGTTCAAAGTTTCGATAGTCATCGCCGCGTTCAGCGACGCTTCAATGTACACAGAGCCTTATAAACAAAATAATAGGTGCACTGAAGCGTACAAGCTACAAAGTAGTAGGTAGTCCGAAACTTACTTGGATTTATGGCGTACCCTTCGTCAACTGTATGAAGAGATAAGTGCAGGAGCAGGATAAGAGCCGTCGACGTCTGAAAGAAAAGAGATTTATGTTTTCATTTTATTATTCTATTTTTAAAGGTCACGTCAATAAAACAGCTTTAGAAGGATGAAGCTCCATAAGATAAAACACGTGTAAGTTCTATGTGTTATTATTTTTTCCAAAATAAACAACCTTATAAGGTAGGATGTACAGAAATATTTTCGGAGAAAAATGCACCTCCAATTCACATTGACGGAATTTTAAGATTTTTATGTTTCATCCTCATTAAAGTTTTTAAAGAAAAATAGGTCCTGGAAACCCCTATCCCTGACTCCCCTATCCCCTATCCCTTTGGCCGCGAAATGGCTATTTTAGGTGTTTTATGTAGTTAACCCGCCATGACTTAGTTACATCTATTTTAGTGAAAAATCATCTGTAGGTACTGCCATAAGGCATTGAATGTAAAGTTTATGAAAATAAAAAAAATGTACTTGTTTTTTCTTTACTAACGCCGTAACATTGAAGAAATTAAAAATAAATGACGATTATTTACTATTTTCACGATTTTTTCCATCGAGGCACTAATCGTGTTTCACAATACAAGTGTATGACAATACAAAGCATATCTTCACCTTTATGACAGTAGGAATATCGTTCTTTGGATTTTAGCGGTTGATACCCAAAAACTGTTTCAAAGACACCTCTATCGCGCTTCTGTTCTTGGCACTTCGGCTTAATTGTTTAATTGTTTCTCCGATGTAAAATTTTAAATGTAAATGTATGTAATGTATGTGTGTATGTATATATTTAATATATGGATGTATATTATGTGTATGTATGCATGTGTGTATATAATTTAAATTCGAAAATTTAAATATCCAGCAACAATATAATTTAACGTCAAAATTTACAGGTTAATTTTTTTAGCGTTTAACATTTTAGTGATTCAACTTTCTGGACCTGAAAGGGAGCGAGAGCCTTAGCTAAGTATGAAATTAAAATGTGTTTATTATTTTCCCTAAAGCTTAATCTGTCGTCTGACGTTTAATAGCCCTTCTATACATTATAAGATACGTACATTAACGGATTAATTAGTATCGATCGGTTTATAGTACATTCATATACATACATGGGTTAGGATTATAACAACCGCACATTAAATTTTAGTTGGGTTCTTAGAGTAAGTACCTACTTCCGTTATGATTTTGTCTTAACAATACATTTTCCCATTATGAGATAGTGAACTTCTTCTTTTACTTCTGCCTGTCCTTATTTCAATTTATTTAAGGTAAGTCTTTTTCTTCCATTCTCTTCTATTAATCGTCATCTTATAGTTCACATTAATCTTTAATATGTCTTAAGTCAAACACTTCTTAAGTCGTCCTCTTCCTCTCCACTATTCTAATTTCATACTCATCACTTTTCGAATCACATGCATCTCCTCTCTCCTCATCACATGTCCATACCAACTTAAACGGTGGTGTTATTTTATAGTGTTAAACCCACACTTATGGAAGTAAGAAATTTGAAAATAGTCACTTTTTTTAAAAATGTCATATTATTATCTATTTTCACAAATCATTTTTATACTAAATCGGGGTGAAGTGCGAAGGGATGAAATGTGTTTAAGCCTAAATTCCCTAACGAGCATAATTCGCATGTCCAAATGGTAAGTAACATAATCGACAGAATATAATAATGCTTATCATGATACTTCTAAATAACAAAATGAAGAAAGCTTTTGGTAAAACCGTTTATCACCCATTTTAGATTACGTATCGCAAAGGGATTCAGAGTAAATTATTGCTGGAAAAATTTGAATTGATGGATATCTCTAGCGCCCAGATTGAGACATTATTCATTGATACTGAATTTAATTTCAATAAATCCTTTTTGGGATTCCATTGTCAATAAAGACCCTTCCTAATTTCGTATTGTCCGGTATGTCTGTCCGCGACTTAGATCCGATACTAGTAAATAAAATAATAATACAGGACATTCCACACATCGCCATCTCGCCCCAAGCTAAGTAACTACACTTGTGTTATGGGTGCTAGACAACGGATATACTACTTATATACTTTTTTTTTGTAAATATATACTTATAATACATAGAAACAACCAGACCTCAAACAAATATCTAAGCATAAATACTTGTCTGAGGTGGGAATCGAACCCGCAACCCTGTGTTTGGCAATCCGGCATGGTGACCATTGGGCGTCTTTACCAGACAATGACAAGAAAATGGCCAAAAATTGTGATTTTTTTAGGGTGCCTCCGTCATATACCTAAACGTAAAAGGTTAAGGGTTACCTCCCTTACCTTACGTAAAGTTAGGATATTTTTTTGTCTATCCACATGGAGTGGGGTGTCGTTGGATAAGTCTTTTTAAAATATTAGGGGTGTGTGGAAACGATTTTTGCGACGCAGGGATCCGTTTGTGAAATATTAAGCTTTACAGAGCTAATTTTTCTTCGAGTCAAGTACAAGTTACAATTGTTCAAGAATTCGAGGTTAGGGTAGAACTGACTGGCATTAGAGGGGTTACATTTTTATATGAGGAATGTAAAAGAAAGTCTGAGAAGACGACAAAGTGTAGCCAAATGACATACAACAAATAAAATGTCTCATATTAAAGTATCATCATTACAATATTTTAAGGTTATCTAATCATTTTTTATATCATTTGTTTGGTTTTTTTTTTGATAATTTTGTTTTTTGTAATAAGACTACTTAATTTTAAGACTACTGTAAACTTTTTTGATCAATAAATAGGTATTTATAAGTTTAGGTTATCTAATATTAAAGCTCAAAGTAAAAACTAGGCTCATCTTTAACTAACTGCGCCCCGCGGTTTCCGCGGAAATTTCGGTATTAAATACTATTTCCTATCTCTTAACTGCCACTATGCCCATTTTTCGTCCAAATCGGTCGTAAAAAAAAAATAGTTATATAAACAAACTTCCGGATTTATAATATTAGTAAGGATTGTAAATGTTTAACAGACGAAGGGTTCCGTATATGTAACATGTATAGTAACTTGGATTCCTCAGCGGCATAGGATATGTATACGACGTAAATTCCTTGACATGCATCCTTCGGATATTTTTCATCCCCAGTGAACATTCTATGAACGGTCGGCTGCATAATTGCAGACCCACCGTAAAGCTCCAAAACGGCTGTTATAAGAATGTTTTCAACACGAGTAAGATTCTAGGTACCTGCTATAGGTGAAGTTTATAAAGTCTTTTATCTCATCAATTTATCAAACAAAAATTATAAGAATGCAAACATTCCAATAATAGTAATTTTCGAACTCTACCGAGGGCTGCAGTTATGCAGCCGACTGTACCTACAATATTGTACAATGCTTATACCTACAATGCTTTATTTTGAACTTTCGACGCAAAAGAGGGGTGTTATAAGTTTAACGTGTCTGTATGTGTGTGTGTGTGTGTGTGTGTGTGTGTGTGTGTGTGTCGTAGCTCCCGAACTGATGAATCGATTTTGATTTTTTTTTTTGTATATTTTTTTGTTTGTCCCTTTTCACGGTAACGAGTTTAGGAAAACGTTCTAAACGAACAACTTTACCGATTCGGATGAAAATCGGGAAAGTTGCAGTTTACGGGATGGAGCAGGACATAAAACATGTTGGATCCCGAAATTCCTGCGGAATCGGGACTTACGCTGGGGTGCAGCTAGTTGATTAAAAATTGAAAACAGCGACCGGACTAGCTATTTGACGATACATAAACTGTCGTTTTTGTGTAAAGCGGAAATTCTGATCGAAAATCTTTTACTTGCGGCTGGAATTGAACTTTTAAATTATTTATTATCTTTAGGACGATGTTGATGTCATCTATAAATAAAAAGTTCAAAGTTCTTATTAACTAATATGTCAAGTCAACGCACAGCTTAAGCCAATGGATTGATCGGGCTGAAATTTGGCACACAGAAGGCCAACTATTGGTATTTTTTGTAACCGTAGTGCAATCGGAATGATTTAACAGTGTAATTTGAACAATTTTGATTTACGAGAATTGGCCTTCAGATAGATATTATCGCGTAGACATCCGCTAAGAAAAGATTTTGAAACATTCAACCTCTACGTGGATTAAGTCACAGGCGTAAGATAGTTGGATTATATCGCAAAGTAATTATTGAAAAACCTTGAAATTTAGTCGCGATTTTTTTTCTCTGAGTGAAAAGTCTTGCTAATTGTGTACTAAACATTAGTACATTCTATGTATTATATTACGAGATTGTCAAGACAGCCGGACATGATTGGATACAGAAAGCCCAAAATAGGGAAAAATGGAAATCTTTGGAGGAGGCCTTCACCCGAGGAGGGGTTCTTGGAAACGAACCAGACAAGCTAACACACATTTAAACTGTAAATTTATGTAGGTAAGCTGAATATTAGTTAAAAATATTTCTGTAGGTTAAGCTTAGCAACAAAAACAATAAGTACTAATGTTATTTAAGACTATTTTCTAAGAAATATAAGGCTTTTTATTATTTATTTTATTTATATGTATTATATTACATATATTATTGACCACAGCCCCTTAAGCTTTCAACGAAGAAAACTTGCCTTTCAGTAAACCTTAACCGGTGTAACAGACATAGATTTACCTACTCGGTAATATTGATAAACTTTAGACATTCACTCAAGGGACCGTAACTCGAGAACAGAGTTATTTACACCTACACTCATATAATATTTAAGTGAAATGTGGCTCGGGCAACCTATATTCATAATAATATTCTATATTGTAGGTGTATCTAGTTATTTTACGTTGAATTTCAAGGTTTTTCAATATTTACTTAGTCGATATTATCAAATAACCTTACGCCTACAACTTCGTCCGTATAAGGGTTGAATTTTCCAAAAAAATAAGTTGATGCTTACGTCATAATTATCTCTGTACCAGTCCGTCTATTGATAAATAGATAGATAAATAGAAACACTTTATTTGTACAACACACTAAAAACCTAGAAACAAACAAATGAAACAAATTCAAAATCGGTTCATCGAGCTACGATGCCACAGAGACACGCCAAGCTTTTAACGCCCGTTTTGACGTCGGGGGTTAAAAAGAAACATAAAACACAAAAACTTAATTACATACTATAAAACAAAGTAACTTTCCGCTGTCTGTCCCTACGTATGCTTATATCTTTAAAACAACGCAACGGATTTTGATGCGGTTATTTTTAATCTCAGAATACAAAACAAAACCAGAAACCGCGCACGCTTCAGAAACTGAAGCAACAATAACTGCACCAAATTGGTGTAGTAGTTATCAGTACTCTATGGGTCGCAGATGCGTCAAGATACGTTGTGACAAGAGCAGTTTTTCAGCTAATTATGCCTTGTTGAGTGGTTCCCACGTGTAAAAACGCCAGTGGTTCTACAAAAAAGCAAGAGGGGATCACATTTCATGTGGAAGTAATATGTTTACATTTCATTTCCTTTGATAATTGAATTTATTTAACTTGCCCAAAAATGGACTCGTCCATTTCTAAATAGACGAGTCCATTTTTGGTGTGTTGCCACTTTTTTTGTTTAATAGATAGAGTGATTCAAGAGGAAAGTTTATATGTATAATATATTCATAATATAGCCGTGCGAAGCCGGGACGTGTTGCTAGTATTAACTAAAACACTGTACAAATGTTATCGATGTAAGAGATTTCTTCCAGGCAACCTTAGAATAAAAAGTATCTATTAGTTTGGACTGTTCGTTGATTAATGAGACAGTCAGTCAAGACTTTGAATTATAGCAATCCTAAAACAGTAGTGAATAATTGTGACAATTTGCCGCGTGTCTATCCGGGTAATTTGTTGCTGTTGCCTATTGGCAGTATAATGGAACAAACCCCCTGACAGTTACATAAAATTACCCTTTTGTCAGGTAAGGTTAGTATGTTGAAATGAGACAGAGGGACCTAACCCGACACATATGGTATATAAGGTTACCTCATTTCGTGTAATACGGTACGCAGATTATTAACGTTCTTGTTCCACTGAATTATTCAGGACGTAGGTTACTATATTGTTCCAGCTATGTTGTTTGTACTAAACTATTACTTATTTAGTTAAATCTTGTGTTAAGGTAGATCGGAAACTATTCCATTTTCTTGATACATTAGCTAATCTATTTACGAATTCATATAGTATCTGTCTAAGAAATTTTATACCTCGTTTTTAAGGTGTAAAATATCAGTGTTAATATACACGGTGTAACAAGGGGGCTGGATCATCGGTTGCTGTGGGGTGGGGGACCTTAGTACCTATCGATTTAACCCCCCTGCAATAATTCGCACTTCGCAATTCGCAAACAGCCAAACTATCAGGTATGTGATTCTGTATTTTTTTGTTAAACAAGTTCAATAGTTGACCTTTTGTACCTCTACACCAATCAGATTCTTAGATTTATAAAACTCAAAATAAAACCATTGAAGTTATTTTTTTTTTTTTTTTTTTCAAAATTTAATGTTTACATTATCTTTATAAAAAATGATTCTAAAAAAAATATTTCACAGAATATTTTTTTCTGCAACCTATCTAAAAACTACTGTCTTTCATGAAGGATAAACCCTTAAAAGTTTCATTTGGCTAGAACTAGGACATCATGTTGAAAAATGTACTTGATTGTCCAAAAAGTGAAAATAATCAATATTATTTTCTGCAATAATTCTGCCTCGGTACCTAGGTTTCCCACCCCCCAGCAACCGATGATCTACCCCCTTTGTTACGCCGTGTATATTGACGACCCATTATGCACAACAGTCACCATGCCGGACTGCCAAACACAGGGTTGCGGATTCGATTCCCACCTCAGACAAGTATTTATGCTTCTGTGGTATGCTTGTTTCTATGTTTAAGTACATATTTACAAAAGAAAAGTATATAAGTAGTAGGTATATCCATTGTCTAGCACCCATAACACAAGTCTTAACATAGCTTGGGGCTAGATGGCGATGTGTGGAATGTCCTGCAATATTTATTTATTTATATAATTGAAGTATTAAATGAAATAAATAAATATTGAAAATACATCAATGATTTTATTATTTACTTGCTGCGCCCCGCGGTTTTGCCCCCATTCAAAGTATTAAGCATTTCCTAAAGATTTCTCACAAATACTGAATACATAGTTACTACGAACTTCTACCACTTAAAGGGGGTCCATACGCCAACGACCTTGGTACACAGCTTACTAAATAGTTACTACCGGCACCGGTCGCCTTCGTTTGTGAAAATTGTTGATTGTTACGAATGTGTTTTGTTTTTCTCAAAAGTGCTGAGATGGCATTGTAGGTGAGATTTTGATTTTGAATTAAAACTAGTCTAGCTTTGAAATGACAAAGAATTTTCGCCTCGAAATTACCCCAAAATATCGGTAAAAATTTCACCTACAATTCCATCTCAGCACTTTTGAGAAAAACAAAACACATTCGTAACAATCAACAATATTAGTTGTAAGCGATGGGTATTTTTGGCGCGTTGCGTGTGGCAGCATAAGCATCCTTAAGAGATTGAATTTCCAAAAAGTCCTTTCTAAGTGCGAGCCTAGATCCTATTAAAAGGAACCAACTTTGTAGTTTCAAACTCGTATAGATCTAATAGTTTCAGAGAATCCTTGATGAGTCTTTTTCTCTTAAAATTAAATATTGATAGTGTGTTAGCGGGCACTATTTTGGTGATATTTTACCGAACTTTAATTTGTTAAACACTAGCGACCCGCTCCGGCTTCGCACGGCTATATTATGCATTATACATAAAAACCTTCCTCTTGAATCACTCTATCTATTAAAAAAAACCGCATCAAAATCCGTTGCGTCGTTTAAAGATTTAAGCATACAAAGGGATATAGGGACAGAAAAAGCGACTTTGTTTTATACTATGTAGTGATAGTGATATCGCAGTCGCACGGTGAGGGGGAAATAGCGAGTTCAAATCTCGCCACGGAGAAAAATTTGGAAAAACGTTTTTCCTTGAAAATATTTTTATAAATAAATATTAAGTACAACAGCATGTAGCCCCAAACTATGCAACTAGGCTTGTAATAATTAAGTATGTCAGACAACGGATAGGATACCTAAGTTCAAACTTTTTTTTGTAATGACAAAGGCAAGTACTTAGATAAATAAATAAAATAATGGACATCAGTCTCTCACAAAGGTTTTTTGATTAAATGTATTTTAAGTGTAATTACTATGTTAATTTATACCTTTGCGAGTAGATAATAAATGATTTTTTTATTATTATACATAGAAAAACACCCAAACCAAAAACTATTTGTATTCGAAACGCGGACGGAATCAAACCCACAACCTTACGTGTCAAGGGCGATTGTCGTCCTTCACGCCACAGACGTTGTAGGTATAATATTAATAGTGTTTGGATAACAATTTGGGAAAACTTCAGGTAGACTAACCTCAAAGTCGTCGAAACTGATAGTCAAACACCCTGCATAATTTATTAGCTTCTAGCTATTACTAGCTGCGCCCCGCGGTCTCACCTATTTACATTCGGAATAGGGATTGAGACGAAAAGTAGCCTATTGTGGCCTATCTTATAATTTCCTATCACTATCACTACTATGTATCTTCTAGGAAGGCGTGTTACATCTTAGGCCACATCGTCACCTACCATCAGGCAGGTGTGATAGTGGTCAAACGCTGACCTATCATATGTAAAAAAAAAAACTATCATCTTATTTTTCATAACAGTCCTTTATCAGACTTACCTTTATCAGACTCTCGATATACCTATGTGTAGCTTTAACTAAAGATTTCTCAATAAATAAATAAATATAGCCCAATAATTGTTTTCGCGCGATATTTAAAAAAAAATGACAACAACAGTTAATGAAGTAGGGTGCAATTTTTCAAGGACTTATAGCAAAACTTAGATGTTTTTGTTTGATCACGCCTGCTTGTTCCTCATGTAATATCGTAAATATAATAAATGAAAAGGTTGACGACGACGTGTGTTCGGTTCGATGTCTCTTTTAAGAATAGTTACAATACTGAGGAATGTGTAAGATGATACTACACTACACTCATCGAGTGTTCGAAGGCTGTTTCCCTGGATAGCTATCCTCTTAAATAACTCTAAATTATCCATTAACTTTTCCATTATCTCATCTCCCTTTGTAACCTTATTGTCTCAAGTGCTCCAGTGCTAGCGCGTCTAGACTTCAAATAATAAACTCAGTGTTTATAGCAACTTCCTTTTGAAACTTTTAGGGATTCATTAAATCTAGGCCTGCGGCTGTGGGTTAGGTTAATTCTAGCTCACTGCCGATCCCAAGTGCGGATAAAGTAGGAGGGTTCACCAGAAGGTCAACTACCCAGCCGGAGAAAAACCCAAAGAATTCACAAAAAAATTAGTGTCTGTGAAGTCGGTTTTTGGACGATAATTTTACGTGATAACCTTATAAGAAACCGATGATTTTTTATATTTTTGTTTAATTTTTAATTTGTTATTTTATTTATATTTTTTTTCCTTTTTTTTTCTTTTATACAAGTCTTATATTCGTCACTCGTCACATCATAACACAAGCCAAGATGAGCGATATTATTTTATTAAATACTGTTTCCTAAGTTACCATAATGGCGTCTGGTCATATTACCATGACGCATGACGTTACACAATATTACAGTGACACTTTTTTGTGAATGCAGGTGTTCCATCAATTTACTATACCTTATCACGTCAAAAGAAACGGACCGATCTCTACACGCCGACCTAGGCAACGAAAGCGGAATAACCGATATGCTTTCCGAAATGTTTCACAATGCTTCAGGCTGAAAAAGAAGACCAACTGGAAATGTACTGCCTTGAACAGAAATCGCTGGAGGCTGATTATGGATGAGGCCAAACCCATACCGGGTTGTTAAGAATTAACAAGTAAGTACCTATACAGGTATCTTCTAGAAAAACGTCCTACATTAGGCCGCATTGTCAACTTCCATCGGATGTGATAGTGGTTAAACGTTGAACTTTCAACTGTAAAGAAAAAGTGGCCTCAATCTCAAAGCCTTGTATCGATAGAAAGTTTCACTTCTCATTACATCATTACATTTATTCCCATCTATCTTTTAGTATGGAATCCCTTTAAGGAAGATCCTCATCGAGCTGTTTAAGGGATTTTATATCAAACTAGCTGCGCCCCGCGGTCTCACTCGCGTAAGTCCGATCTTTCTCACCGTATAAACCTTCCCTGGACTACGACAAACATTTCAAAACCGAAATCATCTAAATCGGTTCGTGCGTTCTGGAGTTATAGCGTCAGGAAGGAAAACTCGACTTATTTTTATACAGGAAAAGTATTTTTGTAGTGCACATTTTTTTTCTGCTGAATATATGTCAGCAGTGGAGTACATTTACGCAAAAAAATAAATAAAAAAAAAACCAAAACTTAATGTGAAAAACTTCCTGCAATTTCTAAATTATTGGGTATCTCAGTATTGATACACACAGTGACACGTAGGTACCTACCTTCATTTAGAGCGCGCTATTAAACTCGCTGGCGCTAGTATTGTGTCCATGGACTTCGTCGTTTTGTTAGAAACACTTAAATGGTTACTGAGAGTTTTTGAGTTAGCTCCAAAATAAAAAAACAGTATTTTTTATTTTAATGTGCTTAAAACATACCGAAATTTGTGCACTACAAATAGTACATTGTTATCCTAGGTGTGAAAGTCACTCATTTCAAGTCCCGAGATGGAGTTTGGCGCCCGAGCGTAGCGAGGGCGCTTATAGTTCGAGGGACTTAATGAGTCTTTCACCCGAGGTAAACACTGTGCTTTTCATTACGAATAATACATATAATTCTTCATAACAACGAGAGTGAATGAGACTATGAGACTCCATACCACATGAGTAGGTACTCATGTGTCCATACTACCTGATCCTCTTACAAGATTGGGACCAAAGAGGTTATACATTATGTTTTTTTTTTTAGGTTTCTGCTATTTGTATTCAATACTTAAATACGGCGGTACCTACTTACCGAAGAAGTTTTTATTAATGAGGTAATCCAACATTGGGAAATGACGCGAAGTCCGTAGATTTAACTTACAGTTTTTGTAACACGGTTTGTCTAGAAAATGTTATTTACACAAAATACACAATCATAAATGAAAAACCAGATTAAACTTAACACAAAAACATAATAAAATAAGAAAAAAGAGTACTAATTAAAACGTTTAAAATAATTTGGAAATGAACATTTCTCAACGTTTTTTTTTTACTCAACGTACTACATCAGCAACATCGACAGGGCGCGGGCGGGCGGCGCGGGCGGGCGGCGCGGCATGGTCATAGGTCGCTTTGACCATTTTCGTCTTTACATTTATTTTATTAAATAAGATATCTTGAACTATATATAGGTACCTACTTGAATTTGATTACTGAGAAAAAAGTTACTTAGTACTAAACTCTGGCAGTATGCATGAGCCTTGCCAAGCCATAATTATTATTCTTTGGTGTAAAAAAAAAAAGCAAGGAGGTTAGGTTTTTGAAGTTCCTAATGCGTAATGATACTGATACTGGCTACATGCAGATTGCACAAGTCGTGCGAAGCCATAATTTGACATGACAGCTGTCAGTGAAAGTGAAAAGCCCTAGGGCTGGAAATTTTATTTTCTGCACGCTCTTCAGGCATATTTAGACCTACTTTCGGAGTATGAGTAATGAAAAATACTTTTTCATTACTCATACTCCGAAATTAAGTATAAATATGCCTGAAGAGCATATTGTAATGTATAACCTCTTTGGTCCCAACCTTGTAAGAGGATCAGGTAGTATGGACACATGAGTACCTACTCATGTGGTATGGAGTCTCATAGTCTCATTCACTCTCGTTGTTAGGAAGAATTTTATGTATTATTCGTAATGAAAAGCACAGTGTTTACCTCGGGTGAAAGACTCATTAAGTCCCTCGAACTATTAGCGCCCTCGCTACGCTCGTGCGCCAAACTCCGTCTCGGGACTTGTAATGAGTGACTTTCACACCTAGGATAACAATGTACTATTCCTGTATAGTAGATTAAATAGGCCAATAAATATATTGCAAATAGGTTGCTTAAAAAAATTCAATCCAGAATTATTTTTTATTTTTGTTTTTAGACTTTTCGCTGGTTTGGTTAATAGACAAATTTCATGCTAATGAAATACATAATCTTTATTTGAACTTAACTTTAATTCATTAACCAGACCAGTGCAAATGACTAGTGTCGACTACTTACCCAAAAGTTGTGACGGGAAAAAATTGACAACCTAGCGTTTGCATATTCTATAGGCTTCATACTTTCGATTAGTATGAAATTTATCTCTTAATCAAATCAGTGAAAGTTTAAAAAAAATATTAAGTGTTAATTTTATTAATCATAGTCTGGACTGAATTTTTTTAGACAACCTAATTGGATTTATATTTATTGACCTATTTAATTTGATACAAAATTCTTTTCATCCATTAAACATCTCGATGAAGGTCGTCCTTAAAGGGATCTTAGGTAAAACGCACTACATTAGATTAAGTATTGTTCTTCACTACATAGTATAAAACAAAGTCGCTTTCTCTGTCCCTATATCCCTTTGTATGCTTAAATCTTTAAAACTACGCAACGGATTTTGATGCGGTTTTTTTTAATAGATAGAGTGATTCAAGAGGAAGGTTTATATTATGTATAATACTTGCATAATACAGCCGTGCGAAGCCGGGGCGGTTCGCTAGTCTTTATTAAAAACCTTTTTCTTGAAGTACGTCCATAAAAATGGGGTCAAACACGGGAATAAAATAAATAAAAAAGTGAGTTAAAATATAAAATGACTAATAGAGGTTTAACGTATCCATTACTTGAATTTACGTAGATGGAATATTCTAAAAGGTAGAAACTCGGCGCATTAGGCAAACAAAATGGAAATATTTATGCTTAGAAGATTTGAGTTCATAACAGATAGTAGACTTTTAATCGCACGATGAAACGATTGACCGATTATAAGTTACCTACTAATTACCTACTTATGTAAAAATTGGTACGTAGTCTTAATGGCCTAAATTGAATCGACCTTAGGCCTTTCATAAGACATCAACTAAAATTGACTACATACGTTCCAATGGCCCAGTGATTAAATATTATCAGAATTTTCAATTTTCAATTTCGCTCAAAGATAAGGTCCTGACTGGCACATAAGCTACAGAGCTAACGTACCTACATTGAAAATAGAACACTTTTGACAAGGTGGCCAAAATTGGAACTAAAAGAGTTGAATAAACAGATAAAACTAGAGAGCCACATAGGGTCAAACTTACATACATACATACATAGACTGATGAACATATTACCGCTCCTTTGCGTTGCGCAGTCGGGTAATTAACATAGGTCCAAGAAACGGCACACATAATAGTTTTCAGGCCATAATATCCTTGGTAGATTTACCCAAAAACTTATGATTGCCTAGTACTTTCTATTCAACCGATTAGTACCTCAATCCCGCGACTAAAAGTCTCCAGTACGTCGATTGTCAAACTGGACTAAGCTGAATGTCATTATTCAGGGTAGGGTACACAAATCTACATAATTGTACTCTTGATGATAATTATACAAAGGCTTAGGTGGGACGAGCTTTAGGATATTAGGCTGATGAAACAAAATATTAAGAGTCTTTTAAAAGTGTTTAATTTATTTCAATGAAGGCTAATTGAGACTTATTTTGGGTGTTGAAAATTTAAGTGTAGACCGGCGTAGGTAGCGGGCAGTGACAGAAAGATTAATAAACCGTAGTTGGTACGAAAACCTAATAGAATCACCGATAACAGTACTGTGCCGTGATGGTCCTGAAGGCCAATTCTCGTAAATACCATTGTTTAAATTACATTTCAATATCATTCCGATTGCATTTCGATTACAAAAGATACCCTTAAAGACAGTTTTTGAAGTTATACTTCTTTAGGCGCGTTATGAAAAAATGATGAGAGTGAAATTTTACAAAAGCGTCACACAAAATTCTCACGTCGGACGAGTTTTTTGTCGGACGAGTTTTTTGTCGGACGAGTTTTTTTTTTTTTTATTTTTTTTTTTTTTTTTTTTTAATAATGCCAATACTTCTTTAGGCGCGTTATGAAAAAATGATGAGAGTGAAATTTTACAAAAGCGTCACACAAAATTCTCACGTCGGACGAGTTTTTTGCCGGACGAGTTTTTTGTCGGACGAGTTTTTTTTTTTTTTTTTTTTTTTTTAATAATGCCAAAGAAGTATAACTTCTCACGCGCGTACATAAGTACACGCACCCATTTTTTTTTTTACAAAAAGCTACTTTTGAGGGTAGTTTGAGCTACTTTGAGGGTATTATTTGACATCGAAATGCAATCGAAATGATATTGAAATGTTATTTACGAGAATTGGCCTTCTGATCAATTCCTGCAACGATTTGAATTGAGTCACCTTTGAGGACCTGGGGGCTTATATTTTCGGGTTCTTAGCGCCAGAAGACCATCGCTACAGCCGAGCATGCTTGGTTGCAGCTTTTAGCTGAGGTCAGCTCACGACTTATCTTTTTTTTTTCATTATCATGTTCATTTCTTCCTTCCTGTGTTTGTCGCGTGTTTGTACTCAATAAATGCCTTCTTTTTTTCTTTTTTAAAGGCCACTAAAGTGTCGCCTATTGGTGATATCACCCAGGTTAAAGAGTAATAGACCGACTTTTGTCATGAATATTTGTGTCCAAAACCAGCGTGCGCTAGACTAACGAGGGTGAACTTAGTTAACAACAGGGAAGACGTGAAACTTTTAACTACCGATATCAATATAGAGAACCAAGAACACACGAACACATACTGAAATCCATCTTATGTTCATGCATGAAGACAGTCTACTCCTGGTTGAAGAGAAATATACCGTCTTTTTGTCGTGAATATTTGTCTCCAAAAGCAACGTGCGCTAGACTAACGAGGGTGAACTTAGTTAACAACAGGGAAGACGCGAAACTTTTAACTACCGACATCAATATAGAAAACCAAGAACACATCAACACATACTGATATCCATCGTAAGTTCATGAAGATGGTCTATTCCTGGTTGAAGAGGATAAGACCGTCTTTTCCGTTTTTTTCTGTTATGTGCCTATTAATTCTTTCTTTTTATAATGCTATCTATTTTATTCTCATTTTTTTTGTGTTGTAATTATGTACCTATTTTATGTTTGTTTACTCTTTTCTTTTCCGTGTACTCTTCTAATAAATATCTATTCTATTCTTTTTGTCGTGAATATTTGTCTCCAAAAGCAACGTGCGCTGGACTTACGAACTTAGTTAACAACAGGGAAGACGTGAAACTTTTAACTACCGATATCAATATAGAGAACCAAGAACACACGAAAACATACTGAAATCCATCTTATGTTCATGCATGAAGACAGTCTACTCCTGGTTGAAGAGGAATATACCGTCTTTTTGTCGTGAATATTTGTCTCCAAAACTAGCGTGCGCTAGACTAACGAGGGTGAACTTAGTTAACAACAGGGAAGACGTGAAACTTTTAACTACCGACATCAATATAGAGAACCAAGAACACACGAACACATACTGAAATCCATCTTATGTTAAGGCAGTTGTCCAAACTTGTGAATAGTTTCTTATCCCTTGCTCACTGAAACAGGTAAAGTAGGTACTTTACTGAGTTCGAGTCAGTGATTTACTCAAAGTTGGTGCCTTTAGTGAGCAATGTTGCGTTAAACCGATTCATCATGGTTTTGATGTGTTTTGTTGGTTACTAAGTGTGGTTGATATGTATTTATTCTATACTTACCTACATTGTAGTGGTATGGATGACAAGTTTTCTGGTAACTACTCCAGTATGCCTAGCATGAAGACCAAAACACGATACGATAAAGCGATATAACTACATCAACTCTTAAAATATTATAGATAAAGCCGCCATGTTGAATTTTTATCATAATTTTTATCGAAATTCTCTGGAGATCTGCTAGCCTAGCATGAAGACCAAAACACGATACGATAAAGCGATATAACTACATCAACTCTCAAAATATGATAGATAAAGCCGCCATGTTGAATTTATATCATAATTTTTATCGCAATTTATAATAAAAATTCAACATGGCGGCTTTATCTACCATATTTTGAGAGTTGATGTAGTTATATCGCTTTATCGTATCGTGTTTTGGTCTTCATGCTAGACAGGCTGGATAAACATATAGGCTACTTTTTATCGCGATATTCCCACGGGATTGGGACTGACGCGGGTGAAACCGCGGGGCGCAGCTAGTGTTACCATAAAACCGGGTTCAGTACGCTAGACCAAAACACGTTTCCACTTGTTACATTTTAACTATGACGACTCACTGACTATTCAATAAACCTAACATTCAATTCATTCAATGTTTGTTATGTCTATGTTTATTTACTCAGTGCTACATTTCACCTCAACACTGATCCACTAAGTTTATTTCATCCAAGCAGTATTACACCTTTTAGAACGATAGTTCCTTACCACGCGTTGTGAAAGGGGGCTAGATGGAAAAAATTAACACCAAAAGTTGTAACGACACCACTGACAGCTGTCAAAAACCCATATTCACTTCTTGCTCTGAAACGGTGGATTAAAAGCAAAGAATATCCATAGATCCAGTGGTGGAGGCCTCGTTGGATCCTAGCGGAATGAGGCCATATTTTAAGTGAATATATCAATGTTGCACATTTTTATAAAGCGGAAGAGGGTCTAAGGGTTGTCATCGTTGGACCCTTATAACCAGGGTTTATCCTTTCACATGTACCTACATAATATGTCACTATACTACCGCAGCCTAACAGTCGTATTATCCGGAATTTAACGTAAAATTACCTACTACATGACAGGAAGGATAGGATTTATTTTATCTATACTCTATCTCTATATATATAAAATTCTCGTGTCACGGGGTTCGAACTTGAACTCCTCCGAAACGGCTCGACCGATTCTCATTTTTTTTTTTTTTTTTTTTTTTTTTTTTTTTTTTTTTTTTTTTTTTTTTTTTTTTTTTTTTAGCGCAGTCATTTATATTTTGACAAACAGTGCTCTGTTGTTTTACCAGTGTATAAGTCTTGATTCTGTGGGAATATCGGGTTATGAGTCTTTGTTACTTCTAAGATCATAATCCACCCACGACCCAGTTGGCACAATGGTCACCATGCCGGTCTGCCAAACACAGGGTTGCGGGTTCGATTCCCGCCTCAGACAAGTATTTATGCTTAGATATTTGTCTGTGGTCTGGTTGTTTCTATGTAATAAAAGTATATATTTACAAAAGAAAAGTATATAAGTAGTATATCCGTTGTCTAGCACCCATAACACAAGTCTAGTAAGTTAGCTTGGGGCTAGATGGAGATGTGTGGAATGTCCTGCAATATTTATTTATAATCGATTCTCAAAATAAGTATCATTAAAGTCAGTCTAGTAGTTTCAAAACCTATATTAATTACTTGACAAAATAAATGTTTTTATATAAATGTACATAGGGTTCCGTACCCAAAATGTAAAAACGGAACCCTATTACTAAGACTCCACTGTCCGTCCGTCTATCTGTCACCGGGCTGTATCTCATGAACCGTGATAGTTGGAATTTTTTACAAATACTAAAAACAGAATATTATTCGTATATTTATCAAGAATAGCTGCATCCTGTCTGTCGTTTCACTCACGTAAATCCCGATCCCGATCCCGCGGGAATTTCGGGATCAAAAGTATCTTATATTCTTTTCCATTTCCTAAACTACCACTATGCCGATTCTCGTCCAAAAAATTGACCTACACTAAAAAACCTTTTTACTGTAGGTCAAATTAATCTTCCTTTTCCAGAAAGATTCAGACATCTTTACCTTTTTTTTCTCTTATGCCAACAATAAAGTAACATTTAATAATACAGAACTAGTACATTACCTTCAAGAGATTCCGTTCTGTTTCTACCAACATTACTTAGCGAAGCCTTTTAAGTGCCTGCTGTAGGTTTTTGTGTTAGCGAAGTGTTAATGCCGTTTTGTATAGGTATATAATATATACTATACAATCTATTTTCTAATATATATAAATTATGTGTCACGTTGTTTGTGCGCGATGGACTCCTAAACTACTTAACTGATTTTAATCAAATTTGCACACCGTGTGCAGTTTGATCCAACTTGAATAGGTTAGCTTACATCTTAATTTATCCCGATATTCCAACGGGATCGGGACTTACGCAAGTAAAACCACGGAGCGCAGCTAGTAGTTACTATAAACTACACACTTTACCAGCACTTTTTACGGCTTTAGGGGTTAAATTTCCAAAAATACTTCCTTAGTGCTCCCCTACGTTTTGAAAGCAAACTCTATGCAAAATTTGAAACTCCAAGCACTTGTAGTTTCTAAGCTTTTGTGATCAGTGAGAGAGTGAGTCAGTATTTTTCGCTTTTATAAAAATAGATGAACTATGAACGTAGGTACTTTGAAATTTTGTGTTTTATCTAGCTTTAATTTACTACAGTGTCAGTAATGTTTGTTAGATTTTCAGAATCCTCTTATCTGTAGCTCTACTGAAAACCCAGTGGATAACGACCTCTTTAATCTATGTACAATCAGGTAACAAAATTGCAGACCCGACGTAGAGCTGCTATTATAAGAATGTTTTTTAACTTAAGCAAGGTTCTGCTCAAGTTAAAGTTTAAAGTTCTGTAAATTATGAATTTATCAGACAACAATAATTATAATGAAATCTAATAATTACAGTTTTAGAACTCTACGGCGGGTCTGCAATTCTGTTGCCGACTGTACCTCAGTTTGAATTAGTGGTGTTCAAAGTTTAGAGTTTTTGGTGCAAGGATTTCGTTTTTAACCAACTACAAAAAGGGAGGAGGTTCTCTATTCAACTGGCTTTTTTATACGCAATGTTTTCGCCGTTTGCAGTTCCACTTCCAGAAAGGAAATACTTACAACATGCATCGTAGTAACGTAACTTCGAAGTTGCTGTACTTCGTAATTAAGAACAGTCGCACTATCGATATTTTAAGTCAGTTTGTCGCAGTAACAAATTACAGTCATACAGCTTCAAGTGGTCCTATAAAAAATTTACAAGAATGTGTTGAGAATTTTCGTTGTAAAAACGGAATTGCTCCTCGGAGTGCTGTAAATTGCTCACTTCTACCAGTGGAAAATGAATGGTACAGATTAATGAAGCACTGGAACCACCTTCTCATTGCAAAACTCCTCAATGGTTTACGATTACGGGGTGCAATTTGGAGATTACTCCCACCCATACCACAAGTCTAGTTACTTAGCTTAGGGCTAGATGGCGATGTGTGGAATGTTCTGCAATATTTATTTATTTATTACTAGTCAGTTTCTTTAGGGGTATTTGAGTAACGAGTGTTTCTTTTGGGAAAACGTGCTACATCTCAAACCACATCGTCACTTACCATAGTGTAAGATAGTGGTCAAACGCTGACCTAATTAAAAAAAAAACTTTTTTATGATCGAGGGATTTTTTGGACTGTAGAAAAATGCACCGTGCAAAGTGACAGTAAAAATAATAAGCCAAAACAAACCACGTCAAAAATACTTAATTTTTTCCAAAATAATAATAAGCATTTTATTACCGAACTGTATGTTCCTATTCAGACATTCAGTTCACGCTCTGTATTTATAGTTGGCTAACATAATAAGCTACAGAAACGTGTTACAGTGTCACCTAATCCTAAATGTTGTGAATCCGGACGGAATCGGATTTTGCGAGGCGACGAAATTGTACGAAATCCCCACCCAAGGAAGTCCGACTATAAAAGATGCAAGAGTAAAGTGTACGAAACGAGTTCCGGACTGCTCCGGAGAGATGGATTAGCTTTTAAAGTTCAAAATTCTTTGAAAAAATTACCCGTCCAAGTTTAGAGCTTAGAAGAAAGGTCTTTGGATTTATAAGTAGGTATCTAAGTAAAAACTTCTCTGTTTTGAGTACACGTCATTTTGTTTGTTTATAATCTAAAACTTTATATAATTCTTACAAGTTATAGAATGTCATTTGAATAAAAAAAAAATCCCTGCAGCTAAACAAACTACAAAAGCTCTCTTTGTGCCCTGAAACCCAAAAAAATGGGACCTCCTTTTTCTCATTCATTTTGATCCACAGAATTCCGCCCACATGTTTCATGTTCATACAAAAAAATTATTTCACTCCATTACAGGACTGCAGACCTTTTGACCTTCATAAATACATGTAGTCCCACGACGTTTTCTTGTCCCGTGACTCTACTCTCATATATTTTTCTAGAGATATGAGAATTCTACTTTTTTTATCACTTTTTCTCCGGCCGATTAATATGAAGACAAACAGAAAAAATTGGTATTAAAATAACTAAAAACCTATTAGAATGTCAAAAAAAATAATTTACCTATCACAGTTAAAAAGCATAATAGCTTAAAGCTTATATATGTATTTTCAAAGTCCTATATCATCACTATCACTACATAGTATAAAACAAAGTCGCTTTCTCTGTCCCTATATCCCTATATCCGTATGTATGCTTAGATCTTTAAAACAACGCAACGGATTTTGATGCGATTTTTTTTATTAGATAGAGTGATTCAAGAGGAAGGTTTATATGTATAATACATGCATAATATAGCCGTGCGAAGCCAGGGCGGGTCGCTAGTACTACTTAAGCAGAAGTGGTAAGACGAGAAGCGATATTTTCATAAACTTTACATCAAATCCCATAAGGTAGTACATATGGTTTTTCACTAAAATATATGAGTCTTTTAATTACTTAAAACAGTTAATTCTTATCAGCCATTTCGCGGCGCGCGGGGTAAAGGGATAGCGTCATCGCGCGGCGCGCGCGTGTGAAAGGGATCGGGGTTTTCAGGTCCTTCTTCACCTAAGGTTTTCAATTAAGAGTTGCATCTGTTTTATGACACACACGCAGTTGAAGCCACATACCTACATAAAACCTCCTAAAATAATAAAGTAACTACCTGTATATTTTTTTTGCAATCAAGCTGTATCTCCGAAACAAATTATTGTAGTCGTGCTATAGTTTTATCTTGGAAAAGATTCAGGTCACTATAAAATCTAATAACGAAAGGACATGAAGGATTTCGTTGCCCATAGAAATGGGTACGTCGTTTTTGTCCGAAATTAATTTGGTATATTTCCAGTTTAATACTATTCACTGAGTAAAAGTAATATTTGGTAAGTATATGTGATCATTCATCATATCAATGTGATCTCATGCGAGTGATTCCAACTGATGTTATTTTTTACTTCTTTATGTCTTTATTATTATTTTAGCTGATAATATGTTAAGTTTTGTCTATCAATTATGAACTAAACTTATCATTTAATTAATCACTACATAGATTTATAAAGTCACTTTTCGCCGTCCCTATGTTCCTATTTCCTATGTCCCTATATATGCTTAGATCTTTAAAACTACGCAACGGATTTTGATGCGGTTTTTGAAGTGAAAACTTCTTATGGCGCGTTGGGCACTTTTGTGGCAGATTTTGACGCGACAGATGAGATTTGACGCGACAGTTGAGATTTTATTTGTGTTAGTCTTTTTGTTTAATTTATACTGCCATCTATTACACAAATTGAGAAACTTAGTTTCTAGAAAGACCGCTATTCGAATGTAGATGGCGCTGATTTAAATTTTTTACTGCCATCTAGCGAATAAAAAATAAACTATATTTGTTTAAGTGAGTGCTAATAGATGGCAGTAGCAGATCGTTTCAAGAAATATTCTATGAGAAATAACAAGTTTATTGTTTTCACTTCTGCCTGCACTCCCGGAGTGCGCTGTTTTTTTTTTTTAATAGAGAGAGTGATTAAAGAGGAAGGTTTTTAAATATAATACATGCATAATACAGCCGTGCGAAGCCGGGGGGGGCGCTAGTAAGTAATAAACTAGGGGTGTTAAGGTACGGTCGGCTGCATAATTGCAGACCTACCGTAGAGCTCAAAAACGGCTGTTAAAAGAATGTATTCAACACAAGCAAGACTAGACACCTGCTTTAGGTGAAGTTAAAAGTTTCCTAACTCATAATTTATTAAACAAAAATATTAGAATGAAAACATGCCAATAATAGTATTTTTAACTCTACCGGGGGCTGCAATTATGCAGCCGACTGTACATGCGGATAATAAGGGCTAATAACTTACGTGCTGTTTCTAATATTTGAAATATTATTCGGTTGTTTTTTTCCTAAGTAATACAAACTACTGTTAATTTGCGCAAGTGTCCAAAGATTCCTAGGAGTCAAGGTAGACCCAGCGGGATAAATATTTTTCTCTTCGCAGTCTATGTGCTAAAATACTTATTTTGAACTTAACTTTAATCAATCGCTTGTCACATTTTCGCTGACTTTGAATGACACACAAAGCATTCCTTACCTAAAACATTTCTTAGTGCGGCTGTAACACTTTGCTCTCCGTTTTCTTAGAATAGTGTCGTTAATTATTAGCCGAAAATTTTCCCTCATTTACTTTGTTGGATAAACAGGCTCATCTCATGCCTACAAATTCTATTGTTCTTGATAAAATAAAACTTCATACATTGTAATCTTAGGCGTCCAAAACTTATTTACAAAAATAATAAAATACCTATTACTTTATGTCCTGCCGCCTCCAAAACCTATTAAAGTAAGGAGCAAAAAAAAATGGTATGAAACATTTTCATTACAAATTTTGGAGGGAAGGTACCAACCTACTAAAATGAAAAATAGAATAAATATGATTAAGATAAGGAGACATTAGAAGAACATTTTTGAAGGCATAAGATGGACCCAATAAAAAAAATTAAGTAACCAAATTTTAATCTATAGTAAACTATCAGTAAACTCAATATAGTCACATGGAACCCGACACCCGCGGTCTAATCTTCTTATCCTAATATGAAATGTCCGAAGCCTTTTTCGTACATAACACGCGTGTTCTTGAATATAAGCGATCTATGAATCTATTCTAAAATTGAAATAATATTGTTATGGGCGTTTTTCTCAGTGTCTAAAAGGTCTATAGGACAACCAATGTCTAATACATTTTTAGACAAGATAATATATGTAGGTAAGAAAGAAGACACACAAGAACCAAACATAATTAAATAGACACACATTATAAAGTAATTACTAAGGTACGAGTAACTCTAGTCCTGTTTCAAATCTAATTTACAATGTTTTATTTTAAGACATCTTTTGCCCGCAACTTCGTCCGCGTATGGTTTTAATTCTCCAAAAAACATTTTTTTTAATCACTTCACTATCACTACATAGTATAAAACAAAGTCGCTATCTCTGTCCCTATTCCCTATGTATGCTTAGATCTTTAAAACTACGCAACGGATTTTGATGCGGTGTTTTTTAATAGATGGAGTGATTCAAGAGGAAGGTTTATATGTATAATACATGCATAATATAGCCGTGCGAAGCCGGGGCGGGTCGCTAGTTTAATATATTATTAAACTACCTATGTACTTACCTAAGTATATAATTTCATTTTCTGACAATTGCCTACCAATTTGGAATTGCTAACGCTTTGTCTTTAAATTAAAATATTTGTATTCGACTTCTGTAATTTGTAAAGGGCTCGAAAGTCGTTTATTTTTGACTGCTACGAATTAATTTTATTAGTCAAGTTATAAATCTTCCATTATTAAATAGGTTTTTCCTGTTCTTGGTAAAAATTAAAAGTACTCTATAAAATTATTATGCTTAAGTGCCTACTTAGAAGTTTATTTTTTGCCTTCGAATCTGTGACGATTTCATACAAACTATGTACGTAGTCGTAGACCCTTTTAATTGCCCGTATTATTATTTTAGCTCCAATGTATAAAATGTAAGTAAAGAGAGATAATTTACCTAAAACTCTAGTAAAAAGGTCTCATTAACTGACTGAACCGTTTCATAATAGGTACCTACTATTTTCTTAGGAGCTGAAAAGAGAATGCCTATTTTTTTAGAAGATTTAGGCCACTGAATAAGTCAACGTTTTTTCTGCTTTATTTTTAACCGAATTCAAAAGAGAGGTTCCCAAGTCGGTTGTTTAATGTTTTTTATCGCTGTTAGAATAAAACTTCTTGTTTATAAACCGATTTTGATGATTAATTTTTTGTTGGTAATAAAAAGTTTTTTTCATAAAAAATTGATGAACCTCAGACGAGGATCTTTGTAGAGACAGTAATGCACCTTGAGTGTGCAAAAATTGCTCAGTTTTAAATTGTTAACAGTATTAATTAGCCTAATGGAGTACTTACTCAAAATAATTAACAAAAAATATCGTCTTCAAAAAAAGTACAAAAACAACTGCACCTTTATAATACTTAATATTATGAAGTCTGGGTTTTCTTTCGGTTTCAAAATGTCTCGTACATCTTTTATGCTGGTCTAAGCTACCTACATTTAGAAATAGATTAGAACCCTTCGAAGTTTGGGAATCTACATAATTATCTTATCAGCAGATAGTTCCTGCTGTAACTCTCTATTCCTGTTATTTGGTATGTAGATTGTAGATTACTTATTATCTACCTACATTTTTTGTTTAGGTATATTCTAGACCCGATATTTAGGTAGGTACACATCAAACAGAAAAAGCCCAACAGGAAAACCTAACAGAATAAGTTTGTAAAACATTATTATCCGGAATATCGGATTCTTAATCTCTCCTAACAAAATAAGGAACGTCGGATGGCCGAATAATCCGTCGCCTTAGAGCTCCAGCAGACTGCAGACTTATCTGTCAACCAATAGTTCCCCGATAATTCTCCAAACAGTCTTTTAATTGAGCTGTCGGCCAACCAAGTGCACGTTTGCATTAAGTATAACAGAACTGTTAGCCAATCAGTAGGAGACTCAGTAACTGAAGGAGGCTCAGGCCTATAGAGGGCTGTTTAGCCATTGATGATGATGTTAGCCAATTATCGGCCGATAAAATGTATTTAATCTGCAAAATTTCTTAGTTAAATATACTAAATTAGGAGCTTATGCAAACAAAGGGCTACTTAAGCTATTGGCGTAATAGTCCACCGGCGCCGCCATCTTGATTTTTTTCAAACTCTTGTCTCAAGATGACCTTGATACAAAAATTATTTATCTTGATGTCATCTCTCAACTGGTAGGTATACGTTTTTTTGCTCGACATGGCGTTTCATGTAATCCTCGGAAAATTTCTTTGAAAACTTTAGCGCCTCATATCTTCAAAACTTGGCACTTTGGATAGAACTTTAAATACTTTTTATTTATTTATATATCTAAATATTTTGGGTCCCATCGTGCGGAAAGACATTGAACAAATATTAAGATAACCCCGGAGGATAAGGCCAACGCCATACACTAATTGTATATGGCCTTTCAACTTTGTCCCGAGTTTCTGAGATATAAACAAACACAGAAATTCACACATGAAAAGGTCAGAGTACTTAAAGTACCTTGATCTATATTAATCAATAGCCATATTAAACATAGTTATGAAAAAAAAACCGCAAATCATTATACCTTCTCTTTGCCATATTTTAGTACATGGGTAGGTACTCTACTTTAACTATTACTTCTACTGCAAATAATTTCATTGCGACTCACGTTACCACAAAAACCTAACGGCAACGAAATACTATTATTCAGTTCAGTTTTTAAAAATATGAGTCATTTTTTTTTCAATCCCCTAATGAGGGAGAGTAATGACGTCATTAGTTATCGTACGGAATTGATTTTTCGAGGGATTCCTTATTGCGCAACCATTTTAATGCGCACCCAAAACTGCGCACCCAAACTATTCCACATTTGCGCAACTGTTTTGTTGCGCTCACGATAGGCATACTAAACTTTTGAATAGAGATGGGAAACTGACTGAAACTATCGATAACTAGTTATACACTTTATTTTTTTTTGCAAAAACTTAGGTATAGAGTTTAAATTGATTTTGAAAAAAAATAAGGTCATCCTGGTGAAGTACAGTCATCAGAATGAACATAATGTTTTCAGTCGTTCCCACCTAGGTACGTTCCTCGGTGGAAAAGAATGAAAATTGGGAAAAAAAAATGGCACTAAACATTTTTAATAGTTGGCTATTCCCAGTCATTACTAACTACTAACAACGCTTCTACTTCATTAAAAGATTTATTATTATGAAGCTAATGTACCAGGCCTCCATAGATTATAAGGTGCTATCATTATCTAGTATTTGAAAGATTTTTTTGCAAAATAGCAGAATTAAGGACCAGGCGTTCATAAGTTACTGGCGGTGTTTTTTCCTAATCATCCTCAGTCTGTGCCTCAGTCAACTAAAATCCTATTTGTACGTTGTACAGAACGAAAAGTACCAGGCGCTTATACTTAGCAGGAGGTTTTAACTTATTGGGCTCCTTGTGTTTTCCCCCACACTTCTTAATAAGCAAGACATTGGCGTGGATTTTTTTTTATTAAATCAGACTGTTACTATAGAAACAATAGTAATTATTATTAAACAATACAATAATTAAACAAAATCAATTGTAACAAAAAATAAACTATACTTGATTTGTAATAATTACTATTTAGTGTCAGAATGGTTTAAGAGAATTTATGATTGAGTATAATTTTATGAGTAGGTAGTTCATTTTTCTGAATCGGCACAGTATCCTCTTTCCGTGGGTGCTCGCTTATCTATTCATTACGGGACACCCTGTACATATTATACTAAGTGATTTTTTGTAAAATTAATGTTTAGTTATTAATTACTTTTTTATCTAAATATTAATCGCCAATCTATAATCGCTTAATCACTCATTTTTGGATAATTTAAACATAAAGTACTTACTTGGAAGTCGGACTGGGTGACACCATGATGTCTTTATACCTCTCAACATTCAATACAACCCAGTCCGACTTCCAAGTAAGTACTTTATGTTTAAGTTATCTGCTGTCTTAGTGACCCAAAATGGATTATTTTTCACTTTACACTTTCACACTAATTTATTTTTTGATTTAATTATTTTTAGTGCCGCTGTCACTGAAAATTCCATTATCCCCTTTCAAATAATTTTTTTTTCAGTGTAGGCGTCTCCGAGTTATCGGGGAACATACATAAAAAAAATATCACGACGAATTGAGAACCTCCTCCTTTTTTTGAAGTCGGTTACAAATAGCCAGACAGACAGACGTCGTAACATGATGACTTATAGTAATCCAAAAATGAGTGATTAAGCGATTATAGATTGGCGATTAATATTTAGATAAAAAAGTAATTAATAACTAAATATTAATTTTACAAAAAATCACTTAGTATAATATGTACAGGATGTCCCGTAATGAATAGATAAGCGGGCACCCACGGAAAGAGGACACTGTGCCGATTCAGAAAAATGAACTACCTACTCATAAAATTATACTCAATCATAAATTCTCTTAAACCATTCTGACACTAAATAGTAATTATTACAAATCAAGTATAGTTTATTTTTTGTTACAATTAATTTTGTTTAATTATTGTATTGTTTAATAATAATTACTATTGTTTCTATAGTAACAGTCTGATTTAATAAAAAAAAATCCACGCCAATGTCTTGCTTATTAAGAAATGTGGGGAAAAACACAAGGAGCCCAATAAGTTAAAACCTCCTGCTAAGTATAAGCGCCTGGTACTTTTCGTTCTGTACAACGTACAAATAGAATTTTAGTTGACTGAGGCACAGACTGAGGATGATTAGGAAAAAACACCGCCAGTAACTTATGAACGCCTGGTCCTTAATTCTGCTGTTTTTGCAAAAAAATCTTTCAAATACTAGATAATGATAGCACCTTATAATCTATGGAGGCCTGGTACATTAGCTTCATAATAATAAATATTTTAATGAAGTAGAAGCGTTGTTAGTAGTTAGTAATGACTGGGAATAGCCAACTATTAAAAATGTTTAGTGCCATTTTTTTCACAATTTTCATTCGTTTCCACCTAGGAACGTACCTAGGTGGGAACGACTGAAAACATTATGTTCATTCTGATGACTGTACTTCACCAGGATGACCTTATTTTTTTTCAAAATCAATTTAAACTCTATACCTAAGTTTTTGCAAAAAAAATAAAGTGTATAACTAGTTATCGATAGTTTCAGTCAGTTTCCCATCTCTATTCAAAAGTTTAGTATGCCTATCGTGAGCGCAACAAAACAGGTGCGCAAATGTGGAATAGTTTGGGTGCGCAGTTTTGGGTGCGCATTAAAATGGTTGCGCAATAAGGAATCCCTCGATTTTTCTTTTCCGAAATCCATCGTGTTGGTTTTGAAAAATAAGTTTATTTACGTACCTATTATTTATCCAGTTTATTTTTTAATTTTGGTAACTTTATCTACCTAACTCTTTTTTTTTTGATACTAGAAAATTTTATTATGTAACTATACTATATACCTACCTACTAAATAACAATTAAATGACGAAAACTTAAATTAAGTACAGGGTGGCTCTAAAATACGTTGACAAACAGTTTTAGGAATAATTTTATTGTATATATTGATACAGTGCTGTGAGTTCTAAATAATAAAAATATAGTATTATTTTATCTTGAATATTTATTCGTTTTTAAAATAACCGCCATTTGCTTGGATACACAGGGTTAAACGTTTTCTGAAATTTTCAATGATATTCCGCACCTCCTCTTCAGATACTTTATCCCACTCATGAATAAGTGTTGCCTTCAGCGCGTTTATACTTGTGTGTGGAGCCGCACAGACCCTCAGCTCGAAGATAGACCACACACTGTAATTCATCTGGTTTAAGTCCAGTGAATACGGAGGCCATTCCCTATAACTTATGAACCCAGGAAAGTTTACCATACACCGCTGCTGCACGCTTAAGGTCCTGTGAGATGGAGCAGAGTCCTGTTGAAAACTTCACGGTTGGTCGCTGAAATGCTGCTGGCTCCAAGGAAGAACTACACCCTCTAAAATATCCCGTCGGTATATTTCTTGGTTTATTTTCACACCTTTTTCGACGAAAACTAGGGGAGTTTTGCCTGTTGAGCAAATACCGCCCCAAACCATAACTGAATCCGGTTTTTGGCGATAAGAGACAAATGCTGCGGCTCCAGGGCGGCTAGAAGAGTAAATTCTATCATTTTTGCGATTAGAAATATAGACCCGCTGAAGGCAACACTTATTCATGCGTGGGATAAAATATCTGAAGAAGAGGTGCGGAGAATCGTTGTAAATTTCAGAAAACGTTTAACCTTGTGTATCAAAGCAAAAGGCGGTTATTTGTAAAACTAATAAATATTCAAGATAAAATAATACTATATTTTTATTATTTGGAACTCACAGCACTGTATCAATATAAACAATAAAGTTATTCATAAAACTGTTTGTCAACGTATTTTAGAGCCACCCTGTATATAAACTACCTACTTTACTTATTATACTAAATTAAAAGTACAGGAAGTCCCTAGGAAGTGTGCCCAAAAGGTTGGCAGCGTTACCACGTAAAAATAAGTACTTGTTTTATAAAGATTCAAAAAGTATTTTTAAAACATACTAAGTTTAGGTTGGGTTTCTCTAGGCAGAAAACAGATCTCTTTAGGGTTATTAGTTCTAAAAATCATTTCTTAGTTCCTACGTTCTCAAAGGAACCATCATACAAAGTTTGAGACTCGTAGCTTTTAAAGTTTCAGAGATTTTGTGATGAGTATTTTTCTCTTTTGTTTATTTTTCTCTCATGTTTTATGAAGTTAAATTAAAATTATTGTTATTTGACAATATACCTTTACATATATTATTAGTACCACCTTATGACTAACAATTTATACATTTCCTAATTTCTTCTCTAATAATTATCTTAACATACAAATTGAAAATTTAAATGTTAATAAGATTAAATTATTATTATATTATAAAATTTATTTTGATGTTAATAATCCATTTTAGTGGCAATCTTCTTTTGTTTTATGTTAGTAATTAAATATAATAGAATAGTGTAATTTAACAGTGTAATTTAACAGTGTAATTTAACAGTGTAATTTAACAGTGTAATTTAACAGTGTAATTTAACAGTGTAATTTAACAGTGTAATTTAACAGTGTAATTTAACAGTGTAATTTAACAGTGTAATTTAACAGTGTAATTTAACAGTGTAATTCAACAGTGTAATTCAACAGTGTAATTCAACAGTGTAATTTAACAGTGTAATTTAACAGTGTAATTTAACAGTGTAATTTAACAGTGTAATTTAACAGTGTAATTTAACAGTGTAATTAAACAGTGTAATTTAACAGTGTAATTTAACAGTGTAATTTAACAGTGTAATTTAACTGTGTAATTTAACAGTGTAATTTAACAGTGTAATTTAACAGTGTAATTTAACAGTGTAATTTAATAGTGTAATTTCGATCGTCTTTTGGAAACTTTAGACTAATCCATCGGTTAGACGAAACTAAATTGTATACGACCTGAGATTGATGACGAAAACTATGTCTATATAGATATTTCGACGATTTTGAAGTTTAAACTACTTGCATTTCTATCCGCTGCTTAGACTAGTTGCTACCTTAGACGATCTGAGTTTGCGACGATTCGATACTAACTCATTAAACTTATAGTTACCAGGGTTGTATTGCCTGAGCCTAAAAATCTTCCCAGTGTATTAATTATTAGCAACAACGGCCAGCAAGCTGTTTGAACCCCCGAACCCGAGTCAACAGTTATAAATAAATAAATATTGCAGGACATTTCACACATCGCCATCTAGCCCCAAGCTAAGTAACTAGACTTGTGTTATGGGTGCTAGACAACGGATATACTACGTATATACAGTTCTTTTGTAAATATATACTTATAATACATAGAAACAACCAGACCATAGACAAATATCTAAGCATAAATACATGTCTGAGGCGGGAATCGAACCCGCGACCCTGTGTTTGGCAGTCCGGCATGGTGACCATTGGTAATCATTACTTAAGGCGAAGTATGACCTGAAAACCTCCCTTTCCCACGTCCGCCGTGCGATGACTCTATCGCTCATCTCCCGTTTTAAATATGTCTTATGTAATAAAAGAACCAATCTATTTTATCTATTTTATTTTTTTCGATCTATTTTAGTGAAAAACCATCTGTGCTACCTTATGGGATTTGATATAAGGTTTATGAAAATAGAAATGTTGTACTGGTTTCTTTTCTTTACAATCGCCGTAAAATTGAATTTTACGATTTCACGATTTTTTTCTATAGAGGCCAATAACTCAAATCTTCACCATTACGACAGTAGGAAAATTCATGGATTTTAGCGGTTTACCCAAAAACTGTTTCTAAGACACCTCTGTCGCGATATTTTACACTTCTGGTCTTACCACTCGTCTTAACGGTTTTCTACCTAAAGGAAAAATAACCACCTGGCGCAGCTAGTTAACCATAATTAAATTGATATATTGACATGATTTCATCACTTAATGCCTACTTTCGTACGTAATTGAATGATCGGGTTACTTAATACACAACAACTCACTTAGCTCACTATTACTAAAGCAATTACGTGGAATTCAAACTAATATTGTTAGTAGAGCTGTAGCTACTACATTGATATATAAACGATCGATTACTATTAATTACGTATTGGCGTAATGTAGATTTATTTGTGGTCTATTTATTAAGGTGATGAAAATGCGTCTTTAGCATCATAAATACGTTTTTTTTATTTGTTGCCTTTGACCTACTTGATCTATTTGTATGAAAAGGGATTGTATGGGATGGGATTGCATAGTAAGCTGTCAGCCATTTTTAATAGCGTAGCCGCCTTTCAGTACTACGGGAATTTCTATAAAAACATTCATAAAAACAACAAATGCCATGTATCATAATCATGTAAAGAGTCATGTTTCCCTGTTATGGAGTAAAAAATATGTAATATTTTTTTAATATCAAATAACAGGCAAATCTGACACTTTACGCGATTTTCTTACATGGCATTTGTCACATAGTACATTGCTATAGATTTGAAAGGAAGCCGCGCAAAAAAAAAAGGTTGCTGTGTCTACTGTGCCTGTATCCATTCCCTTTTTACAGCATATTACTGAGCCTGGTGCACGCCCATGCTTTGTAAACATACACAAACACAAATATATAAATTTATATTATTTTTTGATTTTTTTTTTATTTCGTAAGGTACACTAAAGTTAATGTGTTCATTAACTTTAGTGTACCTTACGAAATAAATTTATATATTTGTGTTTGTGTAAGTACAGAAAATAACAACAAAAAGAATTTAAAAAACCCTAATTTATCCCCCATAACCCTTAGACGGCTAAACCGATTTCGATCAAACATACCTAATAACAATTCTTTCAAACAAAAGAACAACATCGGTTCACACTGTCACGTCAACTTATACCACTCCTTAGTTTTTGGTTTGGGGGTTAATAAATGGTTAAATGGTTTAGGGAGTTTGTAGTGTGAAAAGACCGTAGGATTCATTTCTTTACTGACCAATAAGAGTAAAAGTGCCATCGCGCACATTTTCACTAACTCGCTGCGCACCTGTGACTTCTCAATTTGTAACACACAAGTAGAACACCATCTCTGCTGTTACACAAACTGAACGGCGGAGTACCTACTTAAAAGTTAGTGAAACTAAGTTCCGCTGAATAAATACTAGTCAGTTTACTTTGTATGTTTGCTGGATACATCGGGAACGTGGCCGGTGTTAGTAAGATGATTTGAACTTGAAATATACACAGAAGTGACTTCAGGGCCGTCTTTAACCTATGAGGCCCTGGGCATATTAGGATAGTGGGGCCCCTAAGACTTTGACAGGACAAAAGTTACTCTTTTAGCATTCACTATCTATATTGATTGAAGAGGAACCTTTCTAGATTTCAGATGGGCAAAATCATTAATTTCTCCTTCAAAGTTGATGTTTTTAAGAACATCTTACTCTATGGACATTAGAGACAAACTCGTTCATAATATATCTTTGAGTATACTTCTTGATTCATTTTAAATCCTTTTTAATTTGGAGAAGAAGCGTTCTCCACTGCAGTTAGTGACCATTTAAAAGTATTCTCAATGAAACGTCATGTTGCGAACGGACATTTGACATTGACAATTTTGACAAATGTTAAAAATGACGATTAGCCCTAGTAATTTGATCTTTGTGTTTATTTATTTTAGTTTTTGTAATAAAATTGAGAAAATGTGAGCCGTCACGGGACGCCTGGCAGATGTGAAACATCGACATTATTTTGTAAAAGTAATATGCAGAAAAGAACAGATTGTGATAGAATCGCACAGTCGATTGCGCATGGCGACGCGTCGCCACACCGTACACACTACTGCATACAGACTGTATATACATATATGTATATATATCATCATATAGCGTGGCGACGTCGCCACACCGTACACACTACTGCATATAGACTGTATATATACCATCATATAGCGTGGCGACGCCTGCGTTGCCACGGCATGCGTCCCCACGCCAGGAATCGGTTTTACGTGCGGCTATAGTGAGCTTTAACGATGTGCATCGAAAAACAGCCCTATGTCCATCATTTGCAGTTTCGACCCACTGTGCGTCGCCAGGGCATGCGTCGCCACGCCAGATATCGGTTTTACGTGCGGCTATAGTGAGCTCTAACGATCTGCACCGAAAAACAGCCCTATGTCCATCATTTGCAGTTTTGACCCACTGTGCGTTGCCACGGCATGCGTCGCCACGCCAGATATCGGTTTTACGTGCGGCTATAGTGAGCTCTAACGATCTGCATCGAAAAACAGCCCTATGTCCATCATTTGCAGTTTCGACCCACTGTGCGTCGCCACGGCATGCGTCGCCACGCCAGATATCGGTTTTACGTACGGCTATAGTGAGCTCTAACGATCTGCATCGAAAAACAGCCGTATGTTCATCATTTGCAGTTTCGACCCACTGTGCGTCGCCACGGCATGCGTCGCCACGCCAGATATTGGTTTTACGTGCGGCTATAGTGAGCTCTAACGATCTGCATCGAAAAACAGCCCTATGTCCATCATTTGCAGTTTCGACCCACTGTGCGTCGCCACGGCATGCGTCCCCACGCCAGGAATCGGTTTTATGTGCGGCTGCAGGAAGATGATGATGATGATAGTGAGCTCTAACGATCTGCATCGAAAAACAGCCCTATGTCCATCATTTGCAGTTTCGACCCACTGTGCGTCGCCACGGCTGAAATCGGTTTTACGTGCGGCTATAGATGTTTCACATCAAAATAGTTATCTGGTAGGAACTTGGGGGTCGATCGATCACGAGGCCCTGGGCCCGGGCCCAGTGTGCCCAGTAGAAAAGTAGGGCTTGAGTGCCGTGGATATAGCGCGGGCATAAATATCTTGACTATAGATGTACTCCTTTTGCTTCTGTCTTCTTCTTGAAGTGCCATCTCCTACCGGAGGTCGGCTATCATTAGGGCTATTTTTACTTTTGATGCTGCTGCACGGAAAAGGGTTTTTTTTGGGAGATAACCCAGTTGGCACAATGGTCACCATGCCGGAGTGCCAAACACAGGGTTGCGGGTTCGATTCCCGCCTCAGACAAGTATTTATGCTTAGATATTTGTCTGTGGTCTGGATTATAAGTATACATATATTTAGAAAAGAAAAGTATATAAAGTAGTATATCGGTTGTCTAGCACCCCTAACACAAGTCTAGTTACATAGCTTGGGGCTAGATGGCGATGTGTGGAATGTCCTGCAATATTTATTATTATTTTATTTTTGCTTAAACTATGTCTGGAAGTTCTTATGCCATGAGATTCGCCTCCGTCCGGGTGGTCGCTTCCATTGGATTTTTCCTTACATCAGTAGTTGGAACAGTTCGTACGTATCATTGTGCATGATATGAGCAAAATACTTTAACTTTCGCTTCCTGACAGCATTTAGAACCTCTACTTGTCATTCACCAACTGTAAAACTCTTTCATTAAAGACTCTATATATCCAGTCTAGAGTCCAATATATATATTAAAGATTCTTCCCCCATTTCGAATGCTTCTAAGCGTTTGCTCATATTCTAAATCAAGGTCCATGATTGAACGCCATATTGCTTGTATCTGGCTAAATTTAACCATTTGGACATTCTCGAATTCGACCATTGGCGAATTCGATTTTCTTTAATATACGTCGAAACTGACCAATACCTAAACCGAAACAAATTAGAACACTAGCCTCATTCATGTAGAAAGCCGGTCGGTGTCTATTGACGCTGGTTTCCACAATTTCCTGTACCTACACAATACAGTTTTACTACAGAAAAACTCTGAAAATTTGTTGGCACAGACAAAACTACGATCTCTGACGACCTCTGTGGCGCGTCGGGCGAACACCCGACTGCGACGGAGAAGGTTGCGGGTTCGATTCCCGCCGGGAACAAGTATTTATGCTGACCATAAATTCTTGTTTCTGGTTCTGGGTGTTTCCTATATGTATAATATGTATATATTTACAAAAAAAAAAAAAAAGTATATAAGTAGTTTATCCGTTATCTGGCACCCATAACACAAGCATTAAGTTGCTTAGCTTGGGGCTGGATGGCGATGTGTAATATGTCCTGAAATATTTATTTATTATTTTATTATTTATTTATTAAAACTGGGTTTGTACACGAATGTGGCCTAAAATGCCTTAGAATATCTAAGTCACTTCCTTGAAGTAAGTTAGGGTAAGTACAAAGTAACGAATAAACCCACGTATAGCATTAACTTTAATACGTTTGGGAAATTTACACTACTTCTTCGAGATTAGATGGGTTGAGTTATTGTCATTCTGACGGAATTTGAAATGAGAAGGTTGATTAGATTCTTTAACTTGATTTAGTATTATCCAGAGTTTTGTTCAATAATTATAATAATACTAGCTGCACTCCACGTTTTCACCTTCGTAAGTCCCGATCCCATGGGAATATCAAAATAAAAAGTAGCCTATACGCCTTCCTTGATAAATGGACTATCCAACACAAAAAAAATCCACAACCAGAACCAGTATTTCCTGAGATTAGCGCGTTCAAACAAACAAACATACAAATCCTTCAGCTTTCTAGATAATTTATCAGCGCCAGAAACAGTTATCCATGCTAATTAGAGCGTTGTAGTGCCTGGGGCTTGCCCAGCACCCATCCATAATCACCCTCTCAACTTAGTCAGATAGATAAATAGATACACTTTATTGCACCGTAAAAACAAAACACAAAATTATCCTAACAAAGTACTTACATAATATTTTAAAAAAATTAAGTAAAAAATAATAGAAAATTATAAAAACTAAAAATGAAAAATATGGCACAATGGGCAGCCTTATCGCTAAAAGCGATCTCTTCTAGGCAACCTTGAAAAGAAAGTAGAAAAGATAAAATAACCCAGAATTAATTTGATTTTACTCACAATATTTACTTAGAATATGTACCTATGGTTTCTTTATTAAGGATTTTTTTCTTGTAGTTTTTTATCATTTTTAACCGACTTCAAAAAAGGAGGAGGTTCTCAATTCGGTTGTATGTTTTTTTTTATGGATGTTCGCTCATATCTTCTTTGTTTATCAACCGATTTTGGTGAATCTTTTTTCACTTCACTGGTTGACCTTTAACACCATAAATTGAACAAGGTGAAAATATTCCTTGAAAAAGTTTCGATTAATAAAATTCATACAGACTTAAGGGGCCATTAATAATTGATGTCTGTTTTAAATTAAGGCGTCCCCTCAAAACTTAGCCTCTAAAAAAAAATTACATAGCTATTGTCATAAATCATAGAATATCTTATTTGCCATGAAAGGGACTTTAAGCAGGGCTTTAGAACTCCTAAGGAGAAACTTTTAACTTTGTCGGTGTTTCAATAGCAGTTCCGTACAATGGCTTTCAGAGACGCCAAGTCTGTGAGCTTAAGAAATAACCGTTTAAACGACTTTTACAGTAGACAAAGTAATTTCACCCGTAATTTATGAATTTGCTACGGAATAGGTGATAGTTTACAAAATAGTTTAAAAAAAGTGTTATCACATTAATCGATAGAGTTTATGTTGCACTTTTTATTTTGTACTAAACTAGCGACCCGTTCCGGCTTCGCATGGCTATATTATGCTTGTACTATACATAATAAACCTTCCTCTTGAATCACTCTATCTATTAAAAAAAAACCACATCAAAATCCGTTGCGTAGTTTTAAAGATTTAAGCATACATAGGGATATAAGGACAGAGAAAGCGACTTTGTTTTATACTATGTAGTGATAGTTATATAGGTAAAAACGATGAACCGGATTATTCGTTAAAAAGTTTCATTACTTAATTATCATTTTTTAAATAATTGGAATACTAAACTTAAATAAAAATACATAATTATAAAAAAAACCGGCATACACTGTTTTAATATACTAATATACTGTTTAAATATACTATAATATGTTGTTATAGCGGCAACAGAAATACTTCACCTGTGAAAATTTAAACTGTCTTCAACATCACGGTTGAGATACAGCCTGGTGACAGACAGACAACTCTTAGTAATAAGGTCCCGTTTTACCAGCACGTCCTAATCATTACACCAAGATTGAGTAAGTTTCATAATATTAAATTGCAGAAATTATTGAGATTCCACAAACTTCGAACCAAAAAATTTAACTCATAAGTGCCGGAAAACACAACTCGATAACAACAAAAAGTTTTGTCAAGTTTCCATCCGTCTTGAGTTTTCTGGATAAAACAAAACAAAAAGTAAGTATTTCAGCATTATTCAAAAGTTCAAACAAGGATGTTTTAATGCTTGCGGCCATGATGGCGTGATTAATAATAGCTGAAAGCTAACCATACAGTTAAATTATTACAATATAACTCGCCCCCCGATCGCCGTAATTTATGACGCATTAGTCGAGTGCACGTCCAGTAGACGCATACGTCACGTGCACGCAAACAATAATCGGTATTGCCGTAAAATGAAGCTACGCGTAACCGTTACTTTAACTGCACGTCTACTTCACCTACGCGTGAAACAAGCTGTTGCCGTACGAAATTTTTGACTAATCTTCCTAGTTGACATTAATTTGAAAAAAGATTGATTAATTTGACATTTATGTCACGTCAAAATTTTGCGCGAAACGGCGAGCGCGCGAAGTTTTGGTTTGCGTGACGTGTGCGTCTTAAGAAATTAGGGCAATATGAAATCTATAGTTATGACGCAAACACAGTCAAGACGCGCTGCATAAGAATACGGCGATCGACCCGCTGTTTGATGTGATAAAATAAAAGGAAACAGAATCAAAATCGATTCATCCGTTCGAGAGCTACGATGCTACAGACAGACACACACTTATAACACCCCGTCGTTTTTGCGTTGAAGGTTAAAAACAAGTCCATTTCATAAATATGTATGTATATTATAATAATGCACCCAATAACCTTTCTTTCCACAATTTTGACAACCTCTGTGGCGAGGCAGGCGGTAACCCCTCTGTGACACAGAAGATTGCGGGTTCGAATCCCGTCGTCGGTATTTGTGTACAGATACCTATTTGTTTATATTAAAAAATATTTGTTGTGGTCTGGCGGGTTTTAGTACAGTATGGGTCATAAGTAAATGATCAGTTTACAACAATAGTACTATAAACAAGTATTGGACCTATGACCTTCTTCTAATACATGTTACACACAAACATAAATACTTGAAATAAAAGTACTCAGTGTGATCATTATTTTCAAAATGCTATGTCTTTAGTTGGTCGAGTGGTATAAGCCGCCATCGCCACCCGCAACACCTTCCTTACAAAAACAATATACTTATTATATTGGTTGTCTAACCACCATAACACAAGCCTAGTCGCTTATCTTGCGGTTAAACGGCGCTGTGTAGAATGTTCGGCATTATTTATTACTAGCATTACCCCGCAGTGTCACCCATGTAAGATGCGTAGGAATTTCCAGATTAATAGTATCCTATGTTCTTCTTCATCCCCTAAACTATCACTATGTGTTATGTTAATTTTCATCTAAATCAGTCCAGTCGACTGACCGCGAAGAGGGTCATCATCATCATCTTCCTGCAATTATCCCAATTTATTTAGGGTCGGCGCAGTATGTTTTCTGCTTCCATTCACTCCCATTAGTCGTCATCTCATCGTTCACATTCATCTCTCTCATGTCTTGTCTCACGCAGTCTATCCATCTTTTCTTAGGTCGTCCTCTTCCTCTCCATCCCTCTACATTCATACTCATCACTCTTCTAGTCACATGCGTCTCTTCTCTTCTCATCACATGTCCATACCAACTCAAACAGTTCCCTTTTACATTTTCAGTATATTCCTTATTTTATCCATCCTCGTTACTCCACATATCCATCTCAACATTCTCATCTCCGCTACATGCAATCTTCTCTCATCCTTTTTCTTCACGGCCCAGCATTCCGAACCATACAAACAAATGAAGATAATACAAACAAATAAAGAAGAAGAAGAGGATCCAAACAAATTTAATAAACAAACTTACTGATTTATAATATTACTTAGGATTTGTTAATGCACGCAATCATAATTATTGATGCCATCGTAGTTTGCACGCCACAAACTAACTCTGGTAAATCGAGAACGGTCTCTTATCTCATACTGCAAAAGGTATAATTAAATAAGTACTGAATTAAGGACTAAAGTAGGGATATCAGTTAAAAACTTTGCCGGTTACTGTTAACCACTTTAAAACTAAATTTCAACTGCCTCTCACTTTAACCGAACGAGACCAAGAACCAAGTTACTGCATAATTGACTAGAAAGGTTTTTTGCTTAGTTGAAAAAGATAGCGTTAATTTAGTGTTATCAACCACATCCAATAGCGGCCCTATCAATTATTTAGCATTGCCCATTTGTAAAATTAATCAAATATGGTTGTCGATGGCAACTTTGCTTTCATTAGACTAGCAGTACATAGGTCCATCAGCACTATGTGCGGCTAGTACAGGTTTTACAAAACGTAAACGATGATCGTGACCGTTTTAACGCACACATACGTACCATTTTTAGTTTTTCTAGCAGTATAATAGACTCGATAGAGTTGATCGAGTAACTCGATGAATGAACGAACATTGTTTTTCTCTTTTGCGTACCTCTCAAAAAATAGAGATGGATGTTTGACGTTTCGAAATTCGTAAGCTAGTTGACAACATTGACAAAGTCAATTGTGAATAAAACCGTGTGTTATTTAAATAAGAAAATAATTATCTAGTGAAAATAATGATGACTTCAGCCTCCTAATTTGAGGTTTTGGTGGAGATCATGGAGCGGTAAGTTATTGTTCATCTTTGCAAATAAAGACATTGAACTTATTGTGTTTCAAACTAAACTACCAAGACATTTTCACTATTTGTAGTCACGGAGACCTTATGAAGCCTGCCGAGAGCCCCCACGGCATGCGGTAGGTTACTGGCGATGCGGAGGTGGGAAGAACTCACCTCCGCCTTCAATGAATATGTTCATGCACTAATATTTGTTTTGCCCTGCACTGCTTTGTCTTGTAAAGCTGTGGAGTGATTTTAAGTCGAATACAAGGAGGAAGGCGGCTAAGATTGGATCTTCCGTGTCAGGCACAGGGGGAGGGACGGCCTCGACTTTAGCACTGACAGACCTGGAGCAGCGGACCCTTACCATAATGGGTCCGCTGTCTGTTCTCTTCATACATTTTCAGTCATGTTATCTTCGGGGCAAACTATTTAATAATCATCAAAATGTTCTTATTTTCAGAAAACCTTGAGAACCTGCAAAGAGTTCCTGCTGCGTCTGATCCGCAGTGGAGGTCGCTGGCGGCAGAATTTATAGCAGAGAACGCGCGACGGTGGGAGCGATGTATAGCCCCAACAGCAGGCACTATGGCAAATGCCACTAAATCATCGAAACGAAACGTTATAATGTTGTACCAAATTTCATTTAAGCAACTCAAATTAAAATAAAGAACTTTCTTAAAAATGATTACCTTAGGTTAAGTTTTTATTTGTAGTTTTTAGTTATCTATATTTTTAGAAGGGAAACACTTGTTTACTTTAATTAATGTATCACTTTATTAACTTTTTAAAACAAGGATTTTCTAGCTTATAAACACGTTCCGATGCCGCCATTATTCATCTATCTCCTCTCTCCCCACCAACTAGTGATGGGCACGCTTCGTAGTGATGTGACAACACGATGATCGATTGGACTCGCCTAACAATATATATAAAAATCAATTGCTGTTCGTTAGTCTCGCTAAAACTCGAGAACGGCTGAACGGATTTATCTTATCTTGGTCTTGAATTATTCGTGGAGGTCTAGGGAAGGTTTAAAAGGTGAGAATTTAAAGATCGGACTTACGCGGGTGAAACCGCGGGGCGCAGCTAATTTATAATAATAATTACCATAAAGCACTAGCTGCGACCCGCAGTTTCACCCGTGTAATAATTTTCTACGCAATTTTCTTAATGTTTTCTTTCATAAGAACCACCTCCTGACAATAACAAAGACAAAAAAAAAAAGAATTAGCAAAATCGGTTCAGCTGTTCACGAGATTTACGCTTAGCAACACATTCAGCGATTCATTTTTTAAATATGGATTAAACTATTTTTTTACAATACCTACCTTATCCATCATCATTGATCATCCAACTAATATATATTTATATAGAAGTTAGAAGTTTGTATGTAGGTTAATTAAATCTTTATGTAAAAAGTACTACTGAACTGATTGCGATGAATAATGGATGGTGTGCACATAGCTGAAGCCCTGGAGTAATCACACGGGTTTGAGGCCAAATGGCGCTGTGTAATGTATGAAATTGGCCAAAGCCAACACGTAGAGGTTTTTTAACGTTTTAATATCATTAAGAACATTCATGTGGAACTTTTCAGTTTCTATGATCACAGGCAGACTAAATAGTCTTACAAAATACCTATATATTTGAAAATTGTTACGTTCCCTAATTGAAACGTTCCTTATGTACCTATGCTACGGCTATAGCTAACGGTGTTCCGAGGTTTTGCAGCTGTTGTTTGCCGGGCTTAAGACTTCACCGAATGTAGTACTGGGTCCCAAACAGGTGGTACATCCCAACCATCTTCTCTTTTGAAATTATTTAGATGTTTTCGAATTTAAATCGCTTTACGAAGAATTCTAAGTTCCTAACGGTTCTCAGTAGCCAGTACCTGTGCTTGATCGAAGCGTAGATATTGATTAGGTTTATCCAGCATGTATTCCTCGTCAGTGTTAACTCCAACCAGCCAACTAAGGCAAGCCAGAGGTGATTTATGTATTTTGTACGACCCAGGCTCAGTAGCGCCAGGGTTCCTTAGTCAGGAATCATCAAATGTCATCAGTTTCATATTGAAACGTTGGTTCTGTAAAAGATCGCACACGTACTTGAACCCCTGGAAAAGAGGAGTCCGATATACAATCCGGTGCCAATAAAGCTCGAAGAGACAAAGTATTTTGCCGCCGTTCTTCACGGCGAGCCGCCTCTTCTTCTTCTAACATCATCCATGCTAACACACATCTTGGAAACATTTTTAGTTAGTTTTTTTTATGTAAATAAATTCCTTTTACATGCTTCTCACTAATAATATTTGATCGAGTAAGAAAACGTTCACGTTTACCGTTTACGTACACGTTAACGAATTTCAAGTTGACAACGAATGTCAATTTACACCAAAATGAATGAACTCTTCTGTATACAACGTAATGTTTTTACTTATGTGTGGTATCAATTTTAGTTCCTTTACGTTTCCGATAGGGGCGCCTATTCTGAAATGTATGGAACGATATACGGATACGGTCATCGTTTTCGTATGGTTAAACCCATACTAAGGGCTATCTTGTAAAGTGGTAACACCAATTTTAACAAAAAATCAATATCTAATCCAGTAATTAAAATTATTGATTAAAAAACATGTATAAACAAATAAAATGCATAAATAAATAAATATTTTACCTCAATAAAAGTTTTTTTTTAATATTCAGTTTAAATTTCTAGGAATTTTTGAAATGTGGCAACACCGTTGTTGACCGGGCGCTTAAGTAAATAATGGTTTTGTCATATTTTACAAAATCCCTAATATTAAGGTAATTTTCTAAAACTGAATAAAAAAACATTTCAAAATTTTCCAATTATTGTTTTTTTTTTTGATAAGGGTCGAGGCTACTACGGGCAAGAGGGATTACAGGGATTTCTTAATTTAAACTGTGTAGAGATGGTGGCGCCACTGTCGACGGCTTTGATTGGCGAGTAAAGCATAGCTCCCACTTATTTTTAAAATAGTTGTTTGTTAATCCTCGGGCAGTAAGGTTGTCTTATAATTTTTTTTGTGAAAGTATCAAGATTTGATAAATATAATATTATCTAAACCGTAAGTATTCGTTTCTATTTTCTCCCATTTTAATTTTTATGCTCTAATTTAAGTACTCAGAAGTATTGCAAATTAGCTCAGTACTATTAGCCAAATCAATCGAGGCTTACACAAGATATCAGGTACCTTTCTCGTAACATTTACCAAGTAAACTTAACTTACTTGTTTGTTCTTGTATCCAATACGCTGCATCATAATCTGAAACAAAACAGATTAATCTGTTAATATTCTAATTCAATCTACATAGTGTAGCTGACGTAATTAGGTATGCTACGCTGGAACATGTAAATTGAGAATTTCAGTTTGCAAGTGTCTACTACATGGGATTTACTTCGAAGCTGATGTTGGGTATGTACGGTCAGAAAAGGACTGAGGGTAGCAGGTGTATATTTTAAAGTTTATTTTTACAGTAATTGTAAATAATTCTGCTTGATATCACTAAAGCTTTCGAAGTGTTAGTTATTTCACGAAGAATAACCAAAAATTATTGTATAACTAGCGACCCGCTCTGGCTTCGCCGGTATATTATGCATGTAATATACATATAAACCTTCCTCTTGAATCACTCTATCTATTAAAAAAAACCGCATCAAAATCCGTTGCGTAGTTTTAAAGATCTAAGCATACAAAGGGACATAGGGATATTATAGGGACGGCGAAAAGTGACTTTATTTTATACTATGTAGTGATTAGAACTTTAAAATATGCACCTGCTACCCTCAGTCCTTTTCTGACTGTACAGTCGGCATCAAAGGTGGAGGCCCACCGTCTCTCTTTGTAGTCGGCCCCTTATGACTGACGATTGAGATCATCCACAAATCCCGTTTGAAAATGGAAGATAGGAATTTGTAAACTTTTTGCTAACATATGGATTGGAAGCATTCGTAAATTAATTTCGATCGAGAGAAACAACGATAAATAAATCTGAAATAGAAAGATTCAAAAGAAGATTTTCAGGTCTCAAATAAGTGAACTCGACCAAAGCTACAATTCCAAGTGGATAAATTTGAATTTAGATACCTACCCACTAACCAAATAGAAAATAGGTACATACAGGGTTATTGGTAATCATAATATTAGCAAGCGAGCCCACTTCTGTGCACCTAAACAAACAACTTTTGTTCTACAATTTTTGATATTCGAACATTTTTTTTTAATTTTGTAGATTAGGTATATTTATTTGTTAAGTTTTATCTATTGTTCTTAATCTGAATGACCTTAGTTTTAAAAAATCAGCTGATTTTCGAATTTACATTACCTCAAAATTTACAAAAAATGTTCAAATTTCCAAACGTCCGCGTCGTAGTACATAAGTTGTTTGTTTAGATGCCAGAGTTGTTTAGACAGAAGTAGCCCTCAAGCGCTTGCTAACATGATAACCAACTAGCAGAGGTTTCACCCGCGTAACTCTCGATCCCGTGGGAATATCGAGATAAAGAGTAGCCTATGTTATTCCCAAGTAATCAATATATCCTCTTACTAAATTTCATGAAAATCGGCCCAGTAGTTTATAATAACAATAACAAACAAAAAAGCAAAAAAACAATGGTGGTTTGTAAAGTCTGTTTCCGGACCATAATTTTACGTGAAAACGTTATAAGAACTCTTTTGTATCGTTAACATTACAATTTTGCATACTTCAATACGTTGCTATGGTTCCCTTGTAAATAAGGTAACGTAACGTAACACGTGACGTCACACTTTTTTTTGAATACCGGTGTTCATGGATTTTTAGGACGTTATAATATCAAAGTCTTTCCTCTTCATAATATTAGTGTAGACTAGCTTTTGCCCGCGACTTCGTCTGCGTATGATTAGTAGATTGAACCAAGGAATCACGTTGTCCCATATAAACTTTGCCCCCCTTTTTCACCCCATAAGGGGTAAAATTTCGGAAAATCCTTTCTTTTCGGATGCCTACGACATACAAAGAACACACCCCCCAAGTTTCAGGTCTCTACGATCAGCGGTTTAGGCTGTGCGTTGATCCGTCAGTCAGTCATTCAGGACAAAGCATTTTATATGTATAGATAGATAACCCTGTAGGTATAGTAGTAGTGATAAATATTTGCACGTTACTATATTAGCATTTAAACGTAGACTTACATTTGCCAACTGGATGGAATTCCCAATTTACCGTAATATACGGGGCTATGCCAGTAACTTTGCGCTCATTGACACTCAGCTGTAGCTAACCATATTTTATTCCATGTTAAATTAATTTTAACCAAATAGACGAAGTTACACGGACTAACGATTTTTATATCGCCCTACAAGTTGTCAAAACTGTTTATTTGACTACTGTGACACATCGAGCGAAAACCCGCCTTGCGACGCAAAAGGTTACGATTCGATGCGTCAAATATTTGATTTACGCTCGTGACGGGCGCGTATCGTTTGAACGAGCCCTTACTGGGGATCCGTTAAGGGAGCCGTTAAGCGTGAATCAACGTACTCCCAACGAATCCCCTGTCAAGAACTAGCTCTCGCTTATCTTCCCACCTGGACTAGTTATGTAGGTACAGATATTTGTTTCTGATCAGAGTGTTTCTGGTCAGAGTGTTTCGGAAACAAAAGTGCATACAAACTACAGAGCTCTAAAACGGCTCGAGTTAAAATTTAAAATCTGTCAACTCATTTTATTATAGGTACAAACATTATTAGATTAAAACATTCCAATTTTAGTAATTTTAGAACTCTACGGTGTGTTTACAATTCTGTGGCCGACTGTACTAACTGTCGGTAAGTATAGGTATACTTAAACTATACTAATACTTACAGCGACCCGCGGTTTCACCCTCGTAACTCCCGATGCCCTGGGAATATCGAAATATAAAATAGCCTATATTCTAGCCTTCTATTCCTCGACAAATGGACTATCCAACACAAAAATATTTTTTTCAATTCGAACCAGTAGTTTCTGAGATTAGCGGATTCAAACAAACAAACAAATTCTTCAGCTTTATAATATAAGTATAGATTAAGACTATCCGTCTAACCACCATAACACAAGACTATTTGCTAAGCTTGGGGCTAGTTGGCGCTGTGCAAATGGCTTACAATATTTATTTTAAAGGCAAACACAAAATTAATAAGTAAACGCCGGCGAGGTATCGGCCGATAAAAAGTCTATAGTCTATTTTATATATGTTTAAATGATATTTAACGAGTGCTAATACAAGAAGTATTTGTGTGGTAAACACGTAATTACATAGAAATGAATGAATTATTATGAATTTTAGATCAAGTGAAACTGAATAAATAAGGCACTGCCAGCTTTCAAATAATTAGCAAGTTAAACGGACACTAGTGTAGCACAATCAAATTGGGTTTCGTTTCTATCGTCTTAAACCGATTTAGATGATTATTTTATTAGGAAAGGTCGTACATTAAGAGTCGTCATTTGACTCACAACCTGAACATAACGGACAGCCCACTGTGCAGAGCGTGCATGGAGGCCGAGGAGACGACCGCGCATGTGCTGCTGGACTGCACAGTTCTAACGGAGATTAGACTCAGGACTTTAGGTGACATCAAAAGCCTTCCAAAGATTTTTGAAAAACCACATCTTGTGGCAAAATTTATGGAAGAGCTGGGCTGGTTCTCCCCCTGACAAGTAGAACCTTACGCAAAGGGGACCCAACTAAAGAGGTCTGATTGCGGAAAACAGCCCGTATACAAGTACAAGTACAAGTACAAGAGTCGTCATAAAAAATTGGTGAGGATCTGATAAGGATCTTCGGAGTGATCACAGAATTTAACCTATAGTGCAACTAATTGCTCGGTTTAATTTTTTTACCAGTTGAATTATATCACCTTTTGCTTTGGTTAGATTGTCTTTTGAAAAAGGAACTTATATGAAAGCAAAAAAAAATACAATTTTATTGAGAACCTTTGTCGGTAAAACACCAGAGTGAAACTAGTTAGAAAAAATCTCCTTAGTTCCATCACGGAACTGTCCAATGGCACTAGTGAGAACTAACCCTAAATCCTTGACCTTTGTAGTACAGCTCTATTGTTCTTAGAATTATCCGGTTGATTACATGGGTAATTGTGTTACTGGATTTATTGACTTTACTATTTTGAAACCGGCTAGAGTGTGTTTGACAAGCAAGCGAAAGAAAAAGAAAGTATTTGTACTAGGAATTCAAAGAAAGTCATACATGAAAATTCTACATTAAAATGACTACGGCAAAGAATTTTAAAAAGTTATTCAAATATGTATGTGACATGTTATTAACAGGTTCAATATATGTTAATAATGCCTGTCCTCGAATGCTGTCACCAAATGGGGACAAACAGGAATTAACCCCGAATTGTTACCGAAATCTAATTCTGGGATAGGCAGGAAGAAGGTAGGACTAATTTGTTCCTGTTTATCCCTGAACTCAAATTCGAGGACTGGCAGTTACATTTATTTTCTAACTGTTCCCGAATTAAATTTGATCGAAAAAAAGACGATCTAAACGGAAACAAACGACGATCGAAATTGTGCGATAAGTATAAATAAATAAATAAATATTGCAGGACATTCCACACATCGCCATATTCTAGCCCCAAGCTAAGTAACTAGACTTGTGTTATGGGTGCTAGACAACGGATATACTACTTATATACTTTTCTTTTGTAAATATATACTTATAATACATAGAAACAACCAGACCACGGACAAATATCTAAGCATAAATCTGTCATAGTCTGAGGCGGGAATCGAACCCGCGACCCTGTGCTTGGCAGTCCGGCATGGTGACCATTGTGCCAACTGGGTCGTATGATTTTTAACTTCGTTTCTAAGATGAATCCAACTAATCAATAGTTTTATACTTTGACTTTCGACTGCTTATCTATACTAATATTATAAAGCTAAAGAGTTTGTTTGTTTGTTTAACGCGCTAATCTCAGGAACTACCGGTTAGAATTGAAAAAAAAAATGTGTTGGATAGTAGGATAGGTTATATAGTTATCGAGGAAGGCTATACAGGGTTATTGGAAATTATACTAGCAAGCCGTTGAGGGCTACTTCTGTGCACCTTAACAAACACCTTTTGTTCTACGACTTTTGGAAATTCGAATTTTTTTTCGAAAATTTTGAGTTTAGGTTTACCTGAAAATCAGCTGTTCTTTACACGGAGAGGTTATTAACCTTAAAATTTTGCTTATTTTTTAAGTTTTATCTCCTGCTAGCCTAGCATGAAGGCCAAAACACGATACGATAAAGCGATATAACTACATCAACTCTCAAAATATGATAGATAAAGCCGCCATGTTGAATTTTTATCATAATTTTTATCGCAATTTATAATAAAAATTCAACATGGCGGCTTTATCTATCATATTTTGAGAGTTGATGTAGTTATATCGCGTGATATAGCTTTATCGTATCGTGTTTTGGTCTTCATGCTAGGCAGGCTGGTATTAGTCTGAATGACCTTTGTTTTAAAAAATCAGCTGTTTTTCGAATTTACATAACCTCAAAATTTTCATTTTTTTTTTCGAATTGCCAAAAGTCGTAGAACAAAAGTTGTTTGTTATGGTTATGGTGCACAGAAGTAGCCCTCAACGGCTTGCTAGTATAATTTAGTATAGTTAACCCTGTATATAGGCTACTTTTTATTTAGATATTCCCACGGGATCGGGACTTAAGCGGGTGAAACCGTGGGGCTAGTAATAATAGCTAGTAATGATATTAATGATGTAACCATTTTTTCGATAACTAAAATATTTTCAATTTTTCATGTCAACTGTAGGTACCTACACATATTGTTTTCTTTTGCAAGAATGAAATCGGGTAGATTTGAGATTTTTTATTAAATAACGGGTATAGATGGGATCGGGTAGAGTGCGGACGAAGCTGACGGTTCGGATGCATGCAATCGATGATCCTAGACAGTGCTCCAGGCCCGAAGTAGCTCTCGTCTAATTCAAACAAACTCAAGTGCTCGTATCGTTGCCAAATGACCGTTGCCATCAAGTGACATAGCAATTTGACCTTTCTGGACACAGATACTTCGGTCAAACTTTGACAAATAACACCAATGCAAAAACCCTTAACCACAGTCCAATACCGAACCCCTTAATGACTTTTAAATATTTTGAACTTTAAAATTATGTTTGGCCTAAGTCTGCTAACACAATTGTATTTCAATAGTGTGTCGATATAATCGTAATAGAAATTTAATGTCAAAAATATGACATTACATGTCAAATTGGTAGTCTCCTAACGTTAACTATTCTATCGAGACACCACTGACACACCACTGACTCACTTCGGTATTCTGCTCTACAATCGTGGTTTAATGGAATCTCGATAGTTGTTAAAACGGTATATCGCTTAGCAACATATACCATGTTGCTAGGCAACACCTGCAAGGTAAATATTACCATACCATTGAGACTCCATAGTGATTCTATTGTGATGTTATTAAAACTTTAGCAGAATACCAAATAAAGTCACAATCTCGATATAATATCAATAGAGTCTCGATATAATGACAATGGTTGGCCAAATAGCAGAATAAGGCCCCTGGACTGTTGCTCTATGATTGTTAGACTTAGGTATACTAAGGAATATTCATTTTATGTGTCTTATTATATTCTTTTGTTATTGTACTTGTGTGTGCAATAAAGCGTTCTATCTAAGTATCTATATTTAGGGATAGTCAAATGATTCAAAAAAATTTCAAAGGTGCTTATAGGCGCCAAACACAGAATACTTGTCGAAGATAACTAATATTATTACAACGTAGTAGCTTATTTTATTCCCAATGAATCAATGTATCCTCATGCCAAGTTTCATCAAAATCTATCCAGTAGTTTCGGAGCCTATTCGTTACAAACAAACAAACAGAAAAATCTTTCTTCTTTATATTATTAGTGCTGAAGCGTAGATTGATGGAAAATTGTTGCATAGTTGTGTATACACACAAATGGAAAATTGTTGCATAGTTGTGTGTATACACAACTATGCAACAATTTTCCATCAATCTACGCTTCAGCACTAATAATATAAAGAAGAAAGATTTTTCTGTTTGTTTGTTTCATTTATAGGTAAATTACTACATAGGTTTATAGGTAATTTACCTACATTTTGGTATAATTTAAAAAGGAAAAATCTTTGTCGTTTCTAAGCCTATCCAAAAAGCATGCAAAAACAAACAATGCCATCTTGTTTCGAAGCCCTTGCGGCTTACGTTCTTCCGGAAGAAGTTCCTCAACAATACAAGGATTAATCGGTACCCTGTCTAAGTGAGCGGGAATCTTAAGGAAACCATGTCATTAATTGAAGACCTACCCTTCGAGCGAGAGACGAAGTCATTTTGGTGATTTTGTAACTTTAGCCATTTCGGGCGACATTCATGTTCAAGTTGATTGGTTAACTATATTGCCTTAAAGGCATAACTTTTAAATACAAAATATAATATTTTCATTAACCCCCGACGCAAAAACGACGGGGTGTTATAAGTTTGAAGTCTCTCTCTCTCTCTCTCTGTGTGTGTGTGTGTTTGATTTTGTTTGATTGTCCTCTAATGGGTCACCATTAGAGGACCTGTATCCTGTATGTCAATACAGGATTGGAATATATATAATAGAACATCAAAAAAGATAAAAGTTTTAATATTTGCTCCTATACAAAATAGTTTCAGAAAAACTAACGAGACTATTTTTAAAATAAAATACAGCCAATTTGGGAGTACTTCCGTTTTTCCCCGAAGTATTTCTTAACTAAAAAGCTTTCCCTGAAGTGGGGAAAATGCAAATTTATATGTTATCTATAAGAGAATATCGAAAAGTTGTGCCTAAAAGGTTGGCCTTTAATTTCACCGTAGGATGGTACGCTTTCCAGCTAAATCAAGTGGAAATATGTATCAAAACAAAAGTTTGAAAGAAAAATGAAGTAATCCGTACAGAATCGCCTGCTGTCTAATGACGTAAATTAATCTTCGTATCTCACCAAATGGACGTCCAAAACGATGCGTTTGATGCCCTCCCGTTGACGTGTGAGTTATCTTTGAACTATGGATGGACTCTAGATTATTTTCTTAATTACTTACCATTCTTTAAAATAATACCATGATTGAAAGGGTCATCGCTCTAACAGTAAATTTATTTTTTACTAGCTGCGCCCCGCGGTTTCACCCGCGTAAGTACTCACCGTTTAAACCTTCCCTGGACTACAACAAACACAACAAAAAAAGAATTGGCCAAATCGGTCCAGCCGTTCTCGAGTTTTAGCCAGACTAACGAACAGCAATTGATTTTTATATTATAGACTAGCTGCGCCCCGCGGTTTCACCCGCGTAAGTACTCACCGTTTAAACCTTCCCTGGACTACAACAAACACAACAAAAAAGAATTGGCCAAATCGGTCCAGCCGTTCTCGAGTTTTAGCCAGACTAACGAACAGCAATTGATTTTTATATTATAGATAAGCCTTTATTGCTGACAAACATATAAGTAATTTAACACTAACAGTAAAAATAACCAACAGTAAAACATAGGATATTTGGAAAATTCTATTATGTCCAATATTTTTGAAGTAAAAACTTCTTTAGCGGCGTTGAGCACTTTTTCTGTTATGGGTATAAAATCTTAAACTCGCGTCAGGACACGTGACCTGATCGAAAAAGCGTAAGACGGATGGAGAGTAGACAGCTATTTAAGACGTACATACATATGGTATTTTTTAACGGACGACTATTGACGGACGACAAATGTCGGACGACTATTGACGGACGACAAATGTCGGACGACTATTGACGGACGACAAATGTCGGACGACTATTTGTCGGACGACTATTGACGGACGACAAATGTCGGATGACAATTTTTTGGACGACAAATGTCGGACGACTATTTGTTGGACGACAAATGTCGGACGACTATTTGTCGTCCGACTATTTTTTTTTTTTCATTTAAAACTCTTTTTGCGTATGTTCTCGCGACATATGAGATTTCACACAGATATACAGTTTTCACTTCTGCCTGCACTCCCGGAGTGCGCTGTTTTTTTGCTACTAATTGGTTACAAGAATCATAATAGTGAGTCTCAAATAAGCGTATATTGAGATACAAATATTAAAACAAATAATTCTAACTAAATGCAATTCATTTTCATATTTTTAGACTTTAACCACTTACCCATCGGCTTAGAAAACCAAGATCAGTAATTTATCACTATTTTCAGGATCGTTCAAAATGTTTAATATACCTTATTGATCAATTAGCTTCTCTCCGCGGTTTCACCCTCGTAACTGCCGATCTCGTGGGAATTTCGGGATAAAACTTATGTATGTTACTCCCAATAAATCAATGTATTCTCACACCAAGGTTCATCAAAATCGGTTCAGTAGTTTGGGAGCCAATTCGTTACAAACAAACAAAAAAATACAAAAAATCTTTTCTCTTTCTATCTTTTGAAGATAAACATGCTGTCTATTTAGGCTGTTTATTTTGTTTCGTATGGTAATTTATCCATGATAATTTAATAGAACTGTTTGAAGACTGTAAAGTTTCACCAAAAGATCGCATTATAAGACATAAATAAGAACAAAGCTTTTCTTAAGGTGAAAGGGTAACGTCGCTATCTCCATACAAACGTATTCGACTGTTTCCTCCCTGGATAATGACACTAGCACAAATATTATAAATATTAAATCAAATATTAATAAAACCTATAACTGCCATGTAATATTATAAAACCTATAACTGCCATGACTATTGACTATGCCTCTATGTCTTGTTTTTATTTTATTTTATAATAATAATTATCATAGAAATTAAGATTTAAAAAACAAAACATAGAGGCATGGTCATGGCAGTTATAAGTTGCAACAATTTTTTTTGCTGTAGTGTCAGTATCCAGGGAGGAAACAGTCGACTACGTTTGTATGGAAAGAGCGTCGGTACCCTTTCCTCTTAATTTCAACCCGGTTGTTGGTGGCTCACGTAGCAGTGTGGTACAGAACACCGTTAAGGTTAAGTGGAGGTCATAGGTTCAATTCCCAACGGGAGCATTGAATTTTGAAAAGTGTTTTCAATCTCTTAAAAGGTTTTGTATAGACAGGTAAGTACTTACTTATAAATAGAAGTAATGATAATAAAAGATGTCGATTTCCAAATTTGAGGGTAGGTATTCTATGTTATTAAATTCAGGGAACAGAAAGTAATATTGGAAAGTCATTAATAACGGCAGGGTGTGCCTAATTTCGTCATGACTTTGCCGTATTTTATAAATGGATCAATTAGGTTTGATTCAAATGTTTTGTTCGTTAAACTTTTTGTGGTTGTTGTGGTGGGGTGTATACTCTACAGTTTTGTATATATGGGTGTTGTTTTAGGGTTCGGTAATCAAATGGTAAAAACGGGACCTTAAAACTATGATTCCACTGTCTGCCTGTCACCAGGCTGTATCTTATGAACCGTGATAGCTAGACAGTTGAAATTTACACAGATTATGTATTTCTTTTGCTGCTATAACAACACATACTAAAAATAGAATATATTGGTACGGAACTCTTTGTGCGCCAGTCCGACTCGCACTTGGCCGGTTTTTTTTCTTTACCGTTATGGTCAATTGGCACGTTTGGTAACCCAAGGTTTGCTATCTCTGGATTTAAAACTGTCACGTCATTTTTTGAGTTTTTAATCAGTGTTGTTATTATAATAAATAATGAACCAAACATTTTCCTAGTAAGCTTCAATTTTTTCGATTAGACTGATTTTGATTAAATAAATACTAGGTACAGTCAAATTACCAATTAGCTGAACCCCACGTCACTCGCAAATCTGTAAGGTTGTAAAGTAATGTTACCTGATTCTGTTTTTTATACAATATACCTAATATACAATACAATATAAAAAATTACAAAATAGGTAAATACTATATTTTTGACAGATATGCGAATTAGCTCAGGGTCACGTGGGGTTCAGTTAATTGGTAATGTGACTGTACTTAAAATCACGTTTAAAAGCATTTTATTACTGACTGTACCTCATTGCCTTCCAACATGTTTTGGGATTCGTTTATTAATGGTTTTCGTTTGGAATAGAAAATTAATTACGATTATAAAACCATTGGTATTAGTTTTGATATTAGAAGCCCTTGAAAAGGGCTGATAAAGTATGTAGTAATTATTAAGGTACGGTCGGCTGCATAATTGCAGATCCACCGTAGAGCTCCAAAACGGCCGTTATAAGAATGTTTTCAATACAAGCAAGATTCTAGGCACCTGCTTTAGTTGAAGTTTAAAGTCTCCTAACTCATGAATTTATCAAACAAAAATTATTAGAATGAAAAAAATTCCAATAATAGTATTTTTTGAACTCTACCGGGGGCTGCAATTATGCAACCGACCGTACCTGTGGGTAATAAACGGATTTTTAAAAACCTTGAGGGACTAAATAACAGGAAAATAATCAAATGGAGAGATGGAGATGGGCGGGACATATTGCACGAATGAGCAATGAAAGGTGGACTCGAAGACTGCTAGAGTGGCGCCCGCGAGCACATACTAGACCGCGTGGTAGACCACCAATGAGATGGAAAGACGATATCAAACGACACGCAGGTCATGATTGGATGACAAAGGCTCTAGACCGTCAGGAGTGGAAGAGGATGGAGGAGGCCTACGTCCTGGATTGGACAAACAAAGGCAAAGGATAGATAGATAGAATCATATAAGTTGTTTTTCAGATTGACAATAAAGCAAATATTTATCGAATGATCTGTTTTTAAGTAATTTTCCCTATGTTTACGAATTATTTAGTTTTTAATTATAGTAACTCATGGCTCTTAATACCAGCAGGTACCTTGTGTATTCTGACGCGGTTATAACCGCTGTACGCAGCTAGTTTAAATTATAAAATTAAGAGGAAAGGGTACCGACGCTCTCTCCATACAAACGTAGTCGACTGTTTCCTCCTTGGATAATGACACTAATATTTTTGTTTGGTAATCTTATAACTGCCATGACCATGGCCCTATGTTTTGATTTTTTCTAATTTTTTTTTAATCTTAATATCTATGATAATAATAGAAAATGGAAAAACTAAGACATAGGGGCATCGTCATGGCAGTTATATAATTTATGCAACAAAAATATTTATGCTACTGTCATTATCCAGGGAGGAAACAGTCGACTACGTTTGTATGGAGAGACCACCGGTACCTTAAATGCAAAAGCTTATTTTATTCGAGAAATGGTTCACCCGATTTTTATTTAGTTCATAGTATCTCTTTTTAGAATATTATACTTTTGAGACAAAATGGAGCTACCATTCAGTCTATTTTGAACGTAAGATCAATCTTCAAACGTCAGATTCCATTAAAACTCAGAAGTTACTGGAATTATGTACACAAAATACCATATTTCGAAGTTTACTTCCATTTCAATCTGAGTTAAAACAATACGTCATTTCCGTTCGTTGAATAACAAATTCATAAACTTTTGACGGCTTACTGAATACAATAACTCAAGGTACTCACTCAAGGTACAGGTAGCTAAATTTCTACTTACTTAAATGAAATGAAAAGTAATTTATTATTTAACTGCGCCCCGCGGTTTCACCCGCATTAGTGCTTGTCTATAGGTACAACATTTTTTAAATGTCTTTTTTTATAGTCTACGAATATAAAGAATTTATACATCACTTGAATTGTAGTAAAAATTGACTTTATATTTTTTATTACTAATTTTAAAATTTGACTCAATTAATTTATGAAAATGTATTCAATTTGAATTTAGTGTAAGTACATATAAGTATTTACTAGTTTTCATTTTAATATTATTTGGATTTTTAAACTCGCCTTAACTTACATAATAGTAAGTAATGTATTATTTTTATTTATTTGACCTGTAATAATGACCTTACCAATAAATGAGTATTTGATTATTTGAGAAAAGTATTTTATAATTAATGATTATTTTCTTTCCTATTGATAAGTTTGCTGACGGTACCTTCAGTAACGCACACAAACACACGTATCCATACGCATTACAACTACTAGTATGACGATCCCGCTCTCGTTAGAAAAAACAACTGTACCTACTAATATTATAACAACTCTCTAGCTATCATGGTTCATGAGTACAGCCTGGTGACAGACAGACGGACAGCGAAGTCTTAGTAATAGGGTCCCGTTTTTACCCTTTGGGTACGGAACCCTAAAAAAGAAAGATTTGATTATTTGTTTGCATTTTTGCTCGGTCGGTCTCGGTCGGTCCAGTAATTTTAAACCAAAAATTACTGGACCGATTTTGATGGAAATTGGTATGAGGATACACTGATTTATTGGAAGTATCTTAGGCTACTTTTTATCCCGATATTCCTACGGGATCGGGAGTTACGCGGGTGAAAACGCAGAGCGCTGCTAGTATGAGATACGTATACCCTTTGTGACGCGGTGGATGAACGTCCGCCGGAAACGCAGAAGATTATGGGTTCCTTTCCCGCCTCTAACACATAATATTTAATAGTTTATAGGAATTATTGGTGCAACATTTTCTCACTCCTAGACTGCTACCTTTCTACTGTTTTAAGCTATCTATATTTGTTCGCGTAATGGCCGATACCAGTTTTAAAATTTTGTGTGTAAACAAATCGTGGTCAGAAGGCCAATTCTCGAAAATAACATTTTTCAAATTACATTACAATATCATTTCGATTACAAAAAAATATTCTTGAGAATACCAAAATCTGACTTGAGGGTATCTTATGCTAATTTAAGGGTATTTTTGTAATCGAAATGTAATCAGAATAATATTGCAATGTATTTTAAACATAACATTGTTTGTTGTTGTACGAGAATTGGCCTTCAGGTCTCAGAACGGCACGTCAAAGACAAAAGAAGATCTACAAATTACGGCCGTAAATCCGATCACGCATGGGATGCCCTTAAGCGAGCCGTTTGGAATCGCCAACCATCCCGACAGACCCTGTCAGAGATCAGAGAACCATTCAAGAATGGGACAGGACCGCAAAAGTTACTGGATCACTTGAGCTTAACCATGCCCGGGAGAGTTTCCGCATGTGTTCGAGGTAGATAATAAGTTATTTTTCTATCAAATCGGTTATTATTTACCACAAAAATTATGAAATAACAATTTATGCAGCTCTACCTCTTGCGTTAGTTGTTGCAAAATGTAGGTTCTTCCACAAAAAAGCAAATTTATAAGATTGCCACTTACTCATAATAATTATTATAAAAATAGAGTGTAAATTCTATTTATTTTCATTTATTTTGTAGATAATATTTAAACAAGATAGTGTATTAATAGTACATTGCGATACAAGTGTGGAAAGTTGATCATTCCATAGAGGCGGTTTATGACGCGCGAGCGGAACGCGAGCGTGGCAAAAGGCGAGATGGAATGATCAATTCACACGTGTATCGTACGACGTTTTTATCACAGTTGCGAATAAAAAAAAGACTTGTTAAAATTTTAATAATAAAAAGTTTTAAAGAATTTTAGGTTATGTTTACTATTTTTTGTTAAATACACTCCCGAAAGGCTAGGCAAAAGACTTTTAACCTTTAAAGCGTCTGATATACAATATTTTTTTAGGGTTAAAAACAGAATATAATGGTAAGGAAAAAATATATTTATGTACCTAAAGAAAAAACAAAATAAACACAAAACTCAATTTTTAATTATTTTCAAAGACGTCATCACGTAATATTATCGTTTGTTATCAAACTTTAGAGACAACCTTTTGAAAAGAAGAAAAAAGGTACCAACAAAGAGTTTTAAGCCAGCAAGGCTTAAAAACTCTTTGGATGGTACCTTTTTCTATACATCAAAACAGTATAACCCAGATAAAGGAGATCATTCATGTTTCTAACAAAAAATACCCACAAAAAAAATGCCGGCCAGTAATAAAAATTGTTTCTATCTTGTAGAGAATAACATTTTAAACAATGTTTACTAAGACAACAAAGAGCTACGATCAACAATCGTTGAGTTATTTTACATTGAAAACCCAAAAAATGCATTTTATAGAGATCCGTTTGACCACTTTTAAGATCCCACTAAAACTTCTGAAAGGGTTATTGGATATACCTATGTATATAAATATAATAAAAACAGACAAAGCTTATCCATTTACTACTTATTTTTATATTTTTTCTGTAGTAATATCTTAAAAGTGGTCAAACGGATCTCTACAAAATGCATTTTTTTGGGTTTTCAATGTAAAATAACTCAACGATGGTTGATCGTAGCTCTTTGTTGCCTTAGTAAACATTGTTTAAAATGTTATTCTCTACAAGATAGAAAAAAAAAAATTTCTGGCCGGCACCTTAATTTTTGGGTACGATTTGAATGATGTCCTTTAGAATGTTTCATCTACTATATGTCATTAGCAGTAAGATACGTATTTGACATATCGGGATAACGTATTATTTTAGCACTAGTTGGTTTTTTTTTATCGCACGCGTGTATAATACGTTGCATTATGAGCCTAAAAGCGGTTTAAAAAGATCCACTTTATGAGCAACTGTGATAAAAAAGATATTTTTGACCGACTTCAAAATAGGTGGTTTTGAATTCGCCCCGTTTCTATTTTTTTATGACGGCTTATTTGATTGAGATTATTCATTTTTTTTAATACGTTTTAATAAGAGAATTACTTTTTATCAAGAGAATACAAACTTATTTAGCAAAGTAGACGGTAACACTTACCTATTTAATTTACAATCACCAACAAAAAATCACTACTTGACCTAAATACCACGAAATCTATGCAGAAAATTAAAGTTTTAACGTTATAAGTATTTTTTTATTAAATTAAATTCGTAGCAACCTACGACGCTACGAGTAGCGAGTAACCGCGCTACAGCGTAGACGACCGCTACGAGGAGATTTTCCCGGTAGACTGGCGGACCGGACCGAAAGCTGATTCATGCTCCATTTCTTAACTGCCGAGGTGATATAAATTTTACATTTTGTTACTCGAGTACGCATATGTTTTGGTTACCTTTATGAATATCTGAAAGGTGGAAAAAGTACCTACTCACCACCAGAAGTGAGCGCTTAAAACAGAATTAATAATACAAAAAGTGTGAACAATTGAAATCCGAAAAAATCTTTATATTGGCGTATTAAAATGGACGATTGTTGTGCGTGCAATGCACATAGATTTGTGGTTTCCAATGGTTTGAAATTTTTGTTTGGGACAAAGGCAGACTCGGCTGAATTTTATTTAATTTTCTTTTGTTTGTGGAATTTAGGTCTATCTCCTAACAAAAATTGTGTTAGCTCTGTTGCGCGAGTGAAGTTTTGTAGTATAGTTTGTCATTAAAGTTAAACATTAATATGAGCATCCGACAGTCCATCTGTTCGTTTATACCCCCTAGCTCTATTTCTGTCTGAATTTACGCGGGTGAAACCGTGGAGTGCTGCTAGTTTAAGAGGTATATTGTGAGTGTGGTATAGACATATAATTATAAAATTAGAATAAATAGAGAGAACATTAGAATCCATAGATCCACCGGAGCCTCGTTGGTGGATCCTAGCGGAATGAGGCTTAGAGAATTATCATTAGCAAAAAGGCTGGTAAGAAATAAATATTGAGACTGGCAATAATTATAGAAGACAACTCAATATTTTTTTGTGCAGCTACTATTGGCTATGCACATAGGACATTAATACAGACAATAATAAATGTCATGTAAAAAAAGTCGTGAAGGTTTGCCTGTTATCTGATATTAAAAATTCTTTAAAAAGATTTATTTTTATTTGCCTAAAGGAAAATCTGACACATAACAACATTTTGCTACACATGACATTCGTTGTTTGTGCTAATGTTCTCTTTATACTACCACAAAAATTACTATGTCAGAATGTTACAATCCCTTTTATTCTGAACTCAGATGTCAGTTAATCGAAACACTCCGTCAAATTTGACGTAATTACAAGGAAAACTATCTATCACGTTGGAGTTGCTTAGGGATCAATCAAATGATCTGAAGGCCAATTCTCGTAAATAATATTGTTTAAATTACATTTCAATATCATCCCGATTGCATTTCGATTGCAAAAGATACCTTCAAAGTCAGTTTTTTTGTACAAAAAGCTAACTTTGAGGGTATTTTGAGCTACTTTGAGGGTATTATTTGAGATCGAAATGCAATCGAAATGATATTGAAATGTATTTTGAACAATGTTATTTACGAGAATTGGCCTTCTGATTAGCCAATTCTCGTAAATAACATTTCAAATTTTAATTATATTGCAATATCATTCCGATTGCATTTCGATTACAAAAAATACCTTCAAATTAGTTTAAAATACCCTCAAAGTCAGGTTTTGGTATTCTCAACAATATTTTTGACGTGAAAGTCGAAGTAAATTTTTTTATTTCTTTGTATGCTTAATACATTAAAATTGGTATAAAGACCACTTAAAATCGTTTTAAAAACTAAGTTAGGATGTGTGCCTTCGGAACGCCCCCACCAAAGAGAAGAAGGCACAAGAAACTCATGGGGTTTTTTTTAATGGGGGTGATTACGTCTAACCGATGAACACCGGAAGCACTCACAAAAAAGGGGACGTCATCGCTCACGTTACCGCTCACGTTCCGCTCACGTTCAGTTATTGACAAGGTAATTTACAGACTACCATTTGTTAAGTCTCAAGTGTCGAGTCTCAAGTCTCCAGTCTCAATTATTTAATCAATGTTTTCTTATGACGTTATCACTTAAAATTATCGTCCGTAATCGGAATGATGTTGCAATGTAATTCGAACAATTTTATATTCCTTCTGGTGTACACTCTATTTATAGTACTTATGTATATTGTCTCTATTTGTAGACTCTGGTATCGGATACATACTGCGGTAGATACCTAATTTTTTTATCAAAGGAATAACAAATACATACCTAGGTTACATATTGGTTACCTTTTAAAAGGTAATGTTTGAATTATTTATTATTATTCTGTTTATATTTATTGTTGAATTCGTATCTGTTCACTTCAATAGGTTTTTTTGAGCATGAATTTTTGTATCTACACCCATGAGTTTTTGTTTATCCATATACCTATATACTTAATATTATAAAGTAGAAAGAGTTTATTGTTTGTTTGAAATGATTAAGCACCAAAAGTATTGAACCGATTTTGATAAAACTTTTTTTTTTTTTTAAACAATATAGGCTTGCATTTGACCTCATCCCACCTGATGGGAAGCGAAGATGGGTACCTATTCACTCTAGACTTGAAGACTCCAAGGTTCGTATGAGGATGCATTGATTCATTGGTAGTAACATAGGCTACTTTTTTCCGATATTTTCAAGGGATTTACGGGTTTACGCGGGTGAAACCGCGAGGTGAGACTAGCATAATATTCAAATTGCCATCAAAGAACCAAAAATACTGATAAATAACGCATTTTGTTAACGCTGGATTTTACTACCCATCCAATTTTCGAATGAATTCAATTTTTATAAAGTAAACTCCGAATAATGTACAAGCGCCTAGATTCGAACCCACAACCGTCAAATTGAAAGTCAAGGTTACTTGGATAACGCAAACCCTTAATACCTTTACCAATTTGGTTAGGGTACAAAGCCAGTGAACCGCAAACCACAAAACAAATGAAAGGCGTACACTATAAAGAATACCTGAGCAGAGTAATGCTGCTCAGTAAATTCACTTCTCTGATATTGAAGGTATTTCCAATTTCATCCATTCCACTTGGATTTATGTCCCTTAGTGGCACAATCACAGTTTCTAGATACGACAGGCAAATGAAAACATATCGCTCTCTAGAGAGACCATCGTACACAAACTTTATCAATTGATTTCCATCCTGTCCTGAGGGGGTTTGTGCGGCGTATATTTTTGTTTACTTCGAATATATTTAAGTTCAATATTGAGTGTAACAGCGCGTTATTGAGTAGATTCCTTGAGTGATTGCGGGGTGCGGGAGGGTTGACATTACTCTTTCTTATCACTGTTTCTGCCCGCAAACAACAATTGCTTTGTTGTCCTCGCAGGTCATGACAGTTCGCTGAGTTCTAGAACAGTAATTGTGAAGTTCAAATATTTGACCAAGACATTTGTTTCTACTTAGTTTCGTGCCAATTTGATCTAATATCAACAGTCATACTAGTGCTAGGATGATGAATAAAGACTCTTTCCGTTTTGATCAATTTTCTCACCTGCCATTACACAGAAATAAAGGTTTCTTGAAGCAAGAAATAATCATCTCCGCTAGACGCTAGAGAATAATTTCTGTGTTTTATTAAAAATTTTAAAATGATAAATGAATAAATGAATATTGAAGTTTCTTGTTTAGAGAAACATTTTTTTAAAGAAACAGGAATAAATGATATGACATAGTGGTACCTAACTCTACGTAACAATAAATTTCTTCTTTATGGCGTATATCACGTGGATAAAGGAACAAATATTATACATCATACAAAAACTCGCTACGTCAATGTCAGAATGTGGGTACAGATTTGTCAACGCGTCATAGGTGAAGCTTAGGGCTAAGTGTACTAGTGTGCTAGTGTACCCTCTACCAGCAAATCCTTTTTGGTGGAGAAAAAATGTTTTTTTTCCACCTACCTATCTCTACAGTTGAACTACTAGTAGGCCTACCCAGTTACACGCTATCTCTTTACCCGTATAAAAAGCAAACATTTTGCCATAGTCTTGAAAAAATATTCGGCTTTGTTTAGTTTCGACGGGCTACAGAAAAATTCAATAATAGTACCCGTTGTGGTTAGTAAAGTCAATTCAAGCATCTCCTTCTTTTTGATCTTGTCAAACACAAACACAAGACGTGTTTGTTTGTTTTCTTAATTCAGACGTATGCCACTATCGGCGATAGCAACCGGGACCAACAGCTGGCTGTAGCAAATATTATTAGTATCAAGACTTTTAGTATGAAAGCAACCTATATACTTACCTATATAGTATGAAACAGTTCATTAGGGCAGTCCGGATGGCGCGTCCATCCGTCATATTTAGAACCTAAAGTCATCACCAGCGCATTTAACATGTTTATGACCAAGTAAAACCTCTTGTTTAAAATATGTAATATAATTATTCCAATTTTTTCTTTAAAATATTCTAGTTTGTTAAATAACAGTAAAAAAATTGTTGAAAGTTGCAAGTTCCAATTTCATTCGTTTGATGATGCGTTACATATTCTATGAGATCTTTTACGATCTCACCATGCGGTAATACTGAACAAAATTCAAATTTTCAACATTGCATACGATGCAGTACCTTACCCGATGAAAGTGTAAAGTATTCTATGTACGTGCTTCTTATACTTATACCAATTTGATGGCTCTAGAAGTCTATTTATAATAAGTTACCAAAATGTATATGACATTTCTACACATTGTACTTTTACTATAAAAACCCATAGATATAACTTTAATAGCTCAAATAATAGCTTGAAACTATAAATAATCTTAACCATTTTGATCCTAAAAATAATCTATGAGTTTCTTTCGCCTTCTTCTCATTGGATGGCGAATTCCAAAGACACACATCCTAACCTAGTGTTTTAGAACGTTTCAATGCGATTTCACGTGAAAGAATGCAAGTGAATGAAATTAAATAATTTTGACTGTGTTTTTGACAATAGTTGATTGAATTGTCACTTTAATCCCTATCTAAAAGCGTACTAAAATCGTAGCAATGCAGCTTTAACTCTGTAGAAACTGGGATAATCTTGGAGTACGACAGCGATGTATTACATACCGTCAAAAGGCACAAGATTCCATTCAAATGTCAGTCGGGTGTAGCATCTTATGTCACCATGCAACGCTCTGCAATAATCCAAGATTAAACACGAATGTAGAAAACTATAGATGTACTTACATTTTTCACGTTACTGTGGAAAACAATAAAGTAGAAAAGAAAGAAGCTACAGTTTGGTTGAAGAAATAGGTTTTGTGAAATAAAACGTATAACTTCAAAGCACTGGAAAACTAAACCATAGAAAATAACAGCACAGTAAAAATTGCCCATAAAGACGCCAGAGAGATTTTTTTGTTTTTAGAAAATGTTCTTGCAAATAATAAGCAGTACCTATTCTTAATTTAAGAATATTGCTTTTATATTAGGAATACTGCTTATCATTTTAAGATTTTTGCTAAAACAAAAAATCATTCTCTTGCGTCTCTAGGGAGGGAGTTATTTCTTGCTTCAAGAGACCTTTTTTTCTGTGAGGTACTCTGACGTATACAACAAGTTTACAACACTTATCAAACATCTCAAGGTATCACAATGATATAGTTTATTTATTCGTACAAAACCGTGTCCCAAAAGTGTGTCATAAATTCTGATCGTACCGTAGATACTGAATAATAAATGACACTCGTAAATCTCGTATGAAAACCCAATAAATCTAAACTAGTAGTTCTGCACAGGTTAACCAGTAACCGCTGAAGCTCGGTGGTGAGATTTACCGAAATTACCTGTAATTATGTTATTATGTACCATTTTTGAGGTAATTCATTGTGGAACAATAATTACCAAGCTTTCAATCGCGGACACAGCAAAATTGTAGTGAATTTGGTGGGTTTTTCATGACCACGGGAAGAGGAAATTCGTTTTGTTTTGGATTTAAATAGGTGATTTTATTGCTAGCCAAGCCTTAAATAAATCTTTGTTTGTAATTTCCTACTAGCAAAATAATACCGGAACATAGTTAGAAGGCTCCCGCAGCGCCACACTGTGTGGCAAGTTTATATTATGCACTATGCCACATGAGTAAGTTACTAGGTGGCATAGTCAGTAAGTTACTCATGTGACTATGCCACCTAGATGCTGGCCGCGTCTCTATGCAAAAAAATCTCGAACATTACAAAACTTCCCGCGCCCCTGGAAATCTTCCGGTATCGCCTTAGTGTGCACAGTGCTTTAGCTATAATACTTCATCGAACTCCGGTCTGTTTTTTGTTTGTCACTGGTGACATACAAATATAACATGCTGGGCCAGTATGAACCAGTGTCGACGTTCATAACGCCATCGTTATGTCCGATTCGGCACTAGACTTCTCCATAAAGTCCGTTCATTATGCATAAATCAAAAATATAAGAACTCCTTGCTGACTACAGAACTCTTAACAAAGGCAATCGGACTGCAAACCAAAATATTTATTGGATATACAAGAAAAATAAACCTGTCAAAAAGTCGGCTTAGTGGTAGTTATTACTTGCAGTTTTTAACAGTACTAAACAGTACTAAAAATCCTAAAAAACACGGACGAGGTATCCGTTCTTATAGAGTTAGATGTTTAAAGAATTATTTATTCCTTTGTTTATTATGAGAACAATTAATATCAGAGGGTTGATCAACAAATCACAATCAAAATTGATAAAGTAAGTAAATCAAATTACAAAATGTCTCATCAGTATAATACGTTAAGACAATATCGAAAATTCATAATAAAAGCAATTGAAACTAAATATCAAAAGAAAATTGATTGGAATTGAATCGAATCCACGTCAAACCCTCATCGAATTAAGATATCTTGAGAAAGCTTCTTTCAAAACTCCTTTAAAATATTGGATTTCCTTTTCTTTAGTCGAGTTTCATTGATTACTAACGGTATAGGTATACGTAGATATAGGTAAGTACTCATTATGCCCTGGGCTTAAACGTCTTTGTAAAGCAAATTTGAATTTACTAAGATTTCTGAGTCAATCTTATCTTTGATTTAATTATTGATAACTTTTGTCAGACAAATAAGGTTCGCCTGACTTTGAAATGAATCTACCTAATAGAATTTTAAATGTTGAATTAAAATTCTATTAGTTAAAAAGTGGTTTAAACGACATTCCTTAATTCATACTCGGTCGTGTAGTTTGGAAATAATGTAAATATTTAAGTTGATTAAAAATGCTTTTTTGACCGCAAGTAACACGACCTAACGTAGGTCAATCGAAAAAAGAGCAAAAAGCGCAATATGCATTCAAATCAGAATAATTATATATGAAGCGGAAAAATGGTTTAAATCACTAAAAGACTTAGGAAGACAAAACAGTTTTTGTAAGTACTGATTTATTTATTTTTAACTTTATCCCTCGCTCAAGATGGGCAAGCCAGCGAAGATGCTGCGCCTTGACCTCGCCTATGATATTCGGCTGTGCCACCAGTTCCACCAGGATCCGTCTCCTATCTTCTTCTTGGCAAGAAATAGCGTGATAGAAGACTCGCATTGCTGGGACCAAGATCCACTTTGGGTCGCTGAGCCAGCGGAGTAAGTAGTGTTTAACTTCATCAAATAAATAAAATAAAATAAATAAATAAATCAGTATAGGGAATCACTACATAGTATAAAACAAAGTCGCTTTTTCTGTCCCTATATCCCTATGTATGCTTAAATCTTTAAAACTACGCAACGGATTTTGATGCTGTTTTTTTTAAAAGATAGAGTGATTCAAGCGGAAGGTTTATATGTATAATACATGCATAATACAGCCGTGCGAAGCCGGGACGGGTCGCTAGTTACCTATAAGATAACTAGCTACGCCCCGCAGTTGCACCCACTTAAGTGGCCGATCCCGTTGGAATATCGAATTAAAAAGTAGCTTGGGTGTTAATCCAGGTCACCAGCTATTTACATACAGAGTTTAATCGCAATCGGTCCAGGAGTTTTTCGTAAAAAAGGAACAAACACTAACACAAAAACTTTCACATTTACTGTAATATTTTAGTAGGTATACCTATTACCAACTTAGAAAAGTTCCAACAATGAAGGTACCAATATTCCTAGATATTTCACAAATTTTCACATCATAATTCTATTCAAAAAGTTTCAAAGAACTTTGTTAAGCCCTCAGGTTACTTGGACCATTTTAAACTGTTAATTCCAACTTGAGAAGGATAGCGGATGCAATAAATCCGTATCACCATCCTTAACGACCTTTAACCTCACATTAAACACAAAACCATTCCGGAATCACAGAGAAGTTTTCTTTAGGTAACTCTAATAGGTATTCATGTGTGATGCCTAAACGTGATTCGAATTTTACTTGCCCCTTATCATTCTATTAAGCAATAAGGTTAATTGGAACCTCTGGGATGGGGACCTAGAGTAATTAAACAAAAAGAATGAGAGTTTGGATTTTTTTACATATTATTTTTTTAGGACGTATAAATTTAAAAATCTTTATTTATAGGAATGATAGGTAATTAGGTATGCACGCAGATTTATATAGGACTGGCTGCGCCTTGCTGTTTCAAACCCGTTTATTCCGATCCCGTGGGAATATTGAGATAAAAAGTAGCATGTATGTTAATCCAGGTCTCTAGCTATCTACATTACGAGTTTCATTGCAATCGGTTTCGTATAGGTTTTGCGTGAAGGAGTAACAAACACACACAAACTTTCACATTATAATAGGACTAGCTGCGCTCCGCAGTTTCACCAGCGTAAGTCCCAATCCCGTGGGAATATCAAAATGAAAAGAAGCCTTCCTCGATTCATGGACTGTCCAACACAAAAAAAAATTCAATTCGAACCAGTAGTTTTTTGAGATTAGCGCGTTCAAATAAACAAACAAACAAACAGTCTCTTCAGCATTATAATATTACTAGCGTGCCGCCCCGGCTTCGCACGGCTGTATTATGCATGTATTATATCTAAAAACTTTCCACTTTAATCACTCTATCTATTAAAAAAACCGCATCAAAATCTGTTGCGTAGTTTTAAAGATCTAAGCATACATAGGGACATAGGGACGGCGAAAAGTGACTTTATTTTATACTATGTAGTGATAATCTCTTCAGCTTTATATATTAGAGATTTCAGTACTTAAATAAATATTTTAACTTTCTGACATGTAACGAAAAGCATGGCTAAAAGTTAACTAGTAGTTAAATGAAAATAGTAAATGTCGAACAAATTAAGTAACTTTACCAAACTACGAGTGATAGCCAAATGGGTTTATACAGAGTTAGTTGGTGAACATTCTAACGATGTTGAAGCGTCGCTAATCTCGTTAGCGAGTTGCACGTGAAGTTTTTTAGTGAAAATTTCAATTATCAATATGTTTACCAAATAGGTAACATTTTCAACTCACACGATTTGTATTCGTAGTATAATTATTCTCATTACACCGTGGCGTGTCTGGGTCGGCTCGAGTCCGGAGCGGATCCCGTCCGTCCGGAACCATCGCCGTATTTCTATGCAGCGCTTCTTGACTGCGTCATAACTATGGATTTGTCACCTATTAAGATTAGGTAAATAGATAATTTTTTGACTAACGTTCCTAGGTGACATTTAATTTGACATTTATGTCACGTTATTTAGCGCGATACTCACGTTCTACCTATTAGGGCAATACAGCGAGCGCGCGACGTTTAGATTTGCGTGACGTGTGCGTCTTAAGAAATTACAGCAACACGAAATCTATAGTTATGACGCAAACGCAGTCAAGACGCGCTGAATAAGAATACGGCGATCGGCTCGCTGCTTGTTTCACGCGTAGGATGCGCGTAGGTGAAGTAGACGTGCAGTTAAAGTAACGTTTACGTGTAGCTTCATTTTACAGCAATACCTATAATTGTTTGCGTGCACGTGACGTTTGCGTCAACTGGCCGTGCACTCGACTAATGCGTCATAAATTACGGCGATCGGGGGGCTGCACGTATATTATATTACACTGGGTTATCAGCCGCCGAGGGGACGGGGCGGATCCGTGAAGTAGACGAGCGTCGTCCGAGCACAGACGGGTGACGAATCATGCACTGTGTAATATAAATTTCTTTAAACAAAATTTATGTATCGTTTTAAATCCGTGCCCCGTCCGGACCACGTACACGGCACGCCCCGGACACGGCCCGATCTAATGAGAGTCATCCTTAAATCGCCTCCTACCTCGACGTTTTGACTATGTTACAATAGACATTGTCACTAAGAGACTGGTGCAGTAGCGAGGGTTGTCATCTCATGCTGATCTTTGAGGGCAGTAACCGAGGGCGATCGGTCGCCTACCCTCTGCGTCCAAAGGCTAGATAAGATTAAAAATATATATTACTAGCTGCCCTACGCGGTTTCACCCGCGTAACTCCCGATCCCGTTGGAATATCGGGATGTAAGCTATCCTATCTCTCAAGTTGGATCGAACTGCACATGGTGTGCGAATTTTATTATAATCGGTTAAGTGGTTTAGGAGTCCATTGAGGACAAACATTGTGACACGAGATTTATATATATTAAGATAAGATGTAACACTTGCCTATTTCTGAATACAAAGTACAGTAGAAGATGTAGCTAAACCTGACCAAACGCAACACCGGGACTAAACCGTCACGTAGTTTTACTTCTAACTAAAGCAACTTGCAATACGAACTTCATTGTGCCACAAGAAGATCCTATTTCCTATTATGCTGGCGGGATTTCTACTTGTCAACGTTTGAATAGTAGAACGGCGGAATGTCTGTGTAATATTAGATAGATCGATAGATAGATAACTTTATTTGTACAACACAGTAAGGCACATAGAAATACACAAAGCAAAGTAAAGTAATAGCTAGAAAGTACAAGTTGCACAAATAGGCGGCTTTATCGCTGAAAGCAATTTCTTCCAGGCAACCATGGATGGAAAAGAACTGATTTAGCTTTTATGGTATATAGGCTTTTATGGTATTTTGACGACCCAGTTGGAACAATGGTCACCATGCCGGACTGCCAAACACAGGGTTGCGGGTTCGATTCCCGCCTCAGACAAGTATTTATGCTTTGATATTTGTCTGTGGTCTGGTTGTTTCTATGTATTATAAGTATATATTTACAAAAAAAAGTATATAAGTAGTATATCCGTTGTCTAGCATCCATTACACAAGTCTAGTTACTTAGCTTGGGGCTAGATGGCGATGTGTGGAATATCCTGCAATTTTATTTATTTATTTATTTTATTTATTTATAGGTTGTGAGTTCATTCAAGTAGGATATTAAAGTAAATAAACATAACTTATAATAATATGTGATAATATAAAGTACCTATTTAAATAATTATAGTAATATTTTCATGTATTGTATTATCACACATTTTCTTTTTTACCTAACACCACCGCAATCTACCATAATGTCCCCAAAAGTGCTCTTATTTTCCTTAATCGTATTACTATCGAAGTCCACTAACGTATTTTATCACAAAGCCTTAAATCAATAAAGCGTCCGTAAAACTTTAATGGGGGCACGTGTAGCAATGTTTCGTAAAATGCAACTTTATTGACCTCGATTGTATCTTGAGATCGAGTGTTGTTGGAATTAATGAAGAAAGGGTACCTGCGCGCTCTCCATACAAACGTAGTCGACTGTTTCCTCCCTGGATAATGAGACTAGCACAAATATTTTTGTGCCTATTTTTTCTTTTTTTAATTTTGATTTTTTTTTAGTTTTAATTTCTATGATAATTCGAAAATGAAAAAAACCAAAACATAGGGGCATAGTCATGGCAGTTATAAGTTTTATGCACCAAAAATATTTGCTCTAGTGTCATTATCCAGGGAGTAAACAGTCGACTACGTTTGTAATAGTTTGTATGGAGAAAGCCCCCGGTACCCTTTCCTCTTAATGAAGAAAGGCTGAGGAGCTCCTGGGAAAACTAAGCGGCACCTCTTTTACTGTGGCTTTACAGTCTGCATAACTGCAGCCACCGATAGAGTTCGAAAATTACAATTATTGGAATGTTTTCATTGATGTCTAGAATCTTGCATGTGTTGATAACATTCATGTAACAGCCGTTTTTGGAGCTCTACGGTGGTTCTGCAATTATGCAGCCGACCGTACATTGGCGGCTCTAATGGCTGTACATTGGCTGACCTAATGTTAGCTAATAACAACGCCAAAGATCTGACAGCATACCCTGAAGGATCTGACCCAACCTAATCATTTCCCTCTAATATGTGCATAATAATTTGGAGGGGATTTTATTTTCCCTTAATTTGTGCATGATAATTTGGAGGTAATTTTATGGATTAGGAACATTCTATGTTGATTAAGAATAGAAGTAAGTAGTCATGCAAATGGAAGACAAGTTAGGAAGTAGTCTACTGCTTCCTAACTTGTCTTTCATTTGCATGACAAGGTTTTACTTTATTCTCTAGAATAAAGTAAAACCTTGTCTTAAACTTTAGGTTCGGTCGAAGTCAAAATTGCAAACCCACCGTAGAGCTCCAAAATTTCTATTAATTAGAATGTTAAATAAATAAACAAATGTTTCAACACCATTCTAAGGTTTGTTCGAGTTCAAGTTTAAAGTATTTCAACTCATGAATATATTAGTACTAGCTGCGCTCTGCGGTTTCACCCGCGTAATGCTCGATCCCGTAGGAATATCGGGATATATTAAGATGTAAGCTACCCTATCTTTCAAGTTGGATCAAACTGCACACGGTATGCAAATTTGATTGAAATCTTTATTTGATTTGAATGAACGTGACACGTAATTTATATATATTAGAATAATAATAATTTGCAAGATTTGATGACAGGTAAAACTAAATAAAAGGTTGTAAAAAACATTCCAATAATAGTATTTATTTTTTAGAACTTTACGATGGGTCTCTACCTCTAAAATCCATGTTGTAGTCCCTTACTGATTACGACTTTAGCCTCCACTCCACTTATCAGTTACTTAATTAGCCCTACAAGTTAGACATATGATGAGTTCCCTAACTATAATCACAATGCCTTTTTCAAGGAAGACTCTTTTGCAGTCATTGTTGTTCGTTAAAGGAATCCACTCCCTTCCGCAATCCAGAAGGCTTCCTCAAGGGACGTCTTTGAGAAACTTGTTCGTAGATTTTACACCATCAAAGTTTATGGTCAAGAAGACCGTAGCTATAGTTGTACTCTTTTATATAAAGCTTAATTTATGGAGAACTAACTGCGTCGCGGTATCACCCTCGTAAGTCCTGATCCCGTGGGAATATTGAAACAAAAAGTGTGTTAATCCAAGTCTCCAGGTATTTATACATATCGAGTTTCATCGCATCGCAAGTTTCTGCGTAAAAGAGTAAAAACAAACCTGTAGTATGTACTACACACGTTTAAGAGAAACAAACATACAGTCAAACTTGCACGTTTATAATATTAGTAGGATTAGTAGGATATGGTTGACTATTCGGTGTAACAAACAATTAAAAATGTTCTATAATTATGTAATATAATATGAAGGTACTTTTACTTATAGCACACCAGCCTGCGCCACTCTAGTGTAATCCATCATTATCAAAGGCAGATTTGTCAAAGGAAACTTGCTACGTTTGGCAAAGTGACAAAATCTGAAATTTCTATTTGAATAGAGCTGCAGGTGAATTCCACTAAACTTAATTTACGATGTTTTAGGCTATTTATATAACTACAAAAAACAGCTGACTATTGAGTAATCAATAATTAAGTTAAGTTACCTACTTGGGTCAAAATAATGTAGTTTTCTATACTTACCTAAAATTGTTTTAGGGTACCGTAACCAAAGGGTAAAAACTGGACCTTAATACTAAAACTCCATCGTCTGTCTGTCTCTCTGTATGTCTGTCACCCCAGGCAGTATCTCATGAACCGAATAGCTAGGCAGTTAAAAGAATAATGGCCAAACCTCGAACCTAATTTTTTTGTATAGAAATATAGGGAACCGGCATCACACTAGGCTATGTGCCTTTCTTGTTTAATCGTAAATCTTTTTTCTTCAACCATTTAGACGCAGCTATAGGGGTATAAAATAATAATTAATAATAAGTAATAATAATTGAAGAGAATGAATATGAGACTCCATTACTACTTATTCCTATAACAAGGTTATGAGCAAAGAGGTTAGATATCGTTTTTTTAGGTTTCCGCTATTTGTATTCTGTACTCAAATACTTTGGTACTTACCAAAAAGGTTTTTTGCTATTGAGTTAACGTCATACCTAATAAACATGTGAATTAAGGTGGAATTAACCGACTATTCATTATAATAACAAAATAAATTATTAATTAAAACGAATATAACATAAAAATAAACAAAATCATTTCCCGTCCGTTTTTTTTTTCTCAAGGAACGACACTGACCGCACGCCGCATAAAGACACACGTTCTGTCGCTTTGCTCTTTTATGTTTTTATTAGAGATTTTGAACTCAATATTTCTCGAATTCGATTACTGAGAATAAAAACCTACTAAGGTAGGTACTTAGTAGGTTTTTATTCCAGTAAACTCTGGTAGTATGCATGAGCCGTGCGAAGTCTTAATCGCTTCATGGACCTAGAAAAAATGATTATTCTTTGGTGTTACCTAAAGCAAGGAGGACAGGTTGCTAAAGTTCCTAATGTGTAATCGCGTCAGATTCTGACGTAGAAAATTAAAAACAGGTGACTTTAAATGCTCATATCTTTTTTCCACACCTATTACATGAAATACTAAACATTTCATTGTAATCTAGTAAAACGGAGAATTTTATCATATTTTTTCTATTTGGGTATAATATGCTTGATTATTGCCCTGCCATCATTCTTTTCGCAGATTATGTATTTTCTGTTGCAGCTATAACAACGAATACTTAAAATAGAATATAATTAAACCGCACTTGGTTTTTAACGATTAGGAAACCTTAGGTATAAAAAAAAGAAATAAAATAAGATAATAATGAATTTATTCGTTTTTAGATTTAATTGAAAAAGTCTACATTAGTGAGTACTTATCCTATGAAGGTAAAACAAATATGTGTAATAAACAGACGTAATATATTTTTGTCAATTAAGACAATGAAGAATTCTAAATTAATGTGAATCTAATCAGAGTTAAAATGCGATTTATTTCCGGTTAAATCCGTGTTTTATTATCAAAAATGTTGATCAAAAATTCTTCAAATATTAAATTTAAGTTTAAATAAGAAGTTATAGTCTGCTCTAAACCCACAGGAAAATTAGGTCATTAACCTAAGGTAGAGGTTACACCAAAATAAAACGACCAAATAGGTATATCGTCTCGATCTCAATACAAGGTCAATAACTTCGTTTTGTCTCGTGGTTATGATAAGAAAGCAAAAGAAAGTACGGTCGGCTGTATAATTGCAGACCCACCGTAGTGCTCCAAAACTGTTATAAGAATGTTTTCAACACAAACAAGATTCTAGGCACCAGCTTTAGTTGAAGTTTAAAGTTTGTAACTCATGAATTTATCAAGCAAAAATTATTAAGTAGAATGAAAACATTCCAATAATTGTAATTTTAGAACTCTACGGTGGGTCTGCAAATTATGCTGCCGACTGTACTACGTTTTTTTTTATATATACCTGTGGATTATACTAGGTATATGAGATGGTCCTACCTAAGGGTATTTACCTCAATGAGAATCATTTATTTATCTTTAGAATTATAAACAGAATATAAACAATAAATAAACAAATAAATACCGCTAAACTAAATACATACATAAAATCACAAATAAACTACTCCGTCCAGAGCGTCTCCAAGTGGCATCGTAATTTGTAAATTATCAGGTGCAACTTGTGCTACAATAAAATGCTATCAATCACACTATTTTTACGGCCATCAATTACTATGACGTAGCATAAAAACCACGTCACCTCAAGAGAATAAAAAATAGACACCGTCCGGAGTCTACGTTCGTTAAAATCGCGCCGCGTCGTTTAGCACAATAATAAATTGCATCAAGCGAACCCTAGAGGGACGCACGGAACCTCGACAACTTCTCAAATACCTACAGTTTGTGTGAAATTCAGTTAAGGTGAAAGGGTACCGACGCTCTCTCCAAACAAACGTAGTCGACTGTTTCCTCCCTGGATAATGACACTAGCACAAATATTTTTGTTGCATAAAACCTATAACTGCCATGACTATGCCCCTATTTCTTGTTCTTTTTTTCATTTTTAAATTATCATAGAAATTAAGATTTTAAAAACATAGGGGCGCATGGTCATTGCAGTTATAAGTTTTATGCAACAAAAATATTTGCTATAGTGTCATTATCCAGGGAGGAAACAGTCGATTAAGTTTGTATGGAGAGAGCGTCGGTACCCTTTCCTCTTAAGGGATAACCATACTTATCGTAACGGTAGAGATGTTTTTTATGTAGAAACAAAAACCAATACGCGTAGCGGTATCAGGGTCATGTGGTAGTTCTGAAAGGAAAAGGACGAAAACCCTCGAAAGACAAGGTTTAATATGTCAGTTACATCGGAACCCATCGTCACTCACACATACTTCTTTTAAACTATAGACTAGTCGGATGACTAGTTCAACGACAGTTATTTATTTTGCAGACAGATATTTTTAATCGCTATGTAATCGATAAATGCATGTTACAAACTGCAGAGCAATAAAATACTAGAGAATACGTTGCGTTAGCATGTCCAATAAGAGTTTGTATGCGGTTGTCCAAGTGATTAATTCCTTTCCGTTCCAAAATGTCAATTTGTGCAATTTTTACGGGAAAACCTCAGTTAAACCATTAGCTATCCCACAGATACCTAACTAATTTTCTCAAAGAACTACCTATTAAATAAAATTTAAAATGTTAATTTTAGAATTATTATTGTACTCACAACATTCGGCTTTGTACTAACAAGGCAGCATGGCGAAACTCGCCACATCTATGTGTTCCCCAATTTTTGTATAGTCCTATGAAACATCTGTGTTTGAATGGGGTCCTTCAACTTTAAAACTTCAAGCAGTGAAGGATGATCGCTTGTCTACGTAACAAAAAATGCTGCTGAATAACATGTAGGTAAACCGACAACCTTATCTTTAAGAGTCAGCAAGAAAAATCTGCCTATAAAATTAGAGAGGCTGGAATCTCATGCATTAACATTATAATAAAGCCCGTAACACACAGAAGATACGATAATATAAAAAAACCAAGTAAGTAGTGCTAATAAAAAACCATTAACAAAAAGTTTACTGTTTTAACCAAAAATAAATTTAAACTTAAATAAAACAAATTACAAATAAATTTAAACTAAAATCCTTACCCTAAATAGAAGGAAGCCGTCTCGATGAAGCCTTTCCGAGTCACTGCCCAAGTCGCATTCCCTCTCTGAAAAGCAAGATTGACTCGCTGGAAGAGAAAACCGCTACCTCTGGGATTACTGGTGGCCTCGACAAGACGCGTCAACAACGTCAGCAAAAAGACCCTAGCACAGGACCGCCAACAGTCAAAGGTCTCAAACCCTTAAGGTGATGAAACAAACCCTATGGTACCATAATATATTAACTTCTTTGTCGTGTGAGATACGCGTAATGGTTTTTCGAAGATCATATATTAACTTTTTTGGCCCTTTTCGAGTGTCCTTTCCAAATTTATGCCGATGTTGAGATAAATAAACCAGATTTTATTTAAATAAATAGAAATTTAGAAAAGAAAGTAGTCCTTGATATAAAATATGAGACAATAAAGTGAAATATGTCATAGAACTTAGTCATAAACTTTTCCTCTCCACTTGGTGAATATCTGATGGCCTTAGTAAAAGAAAAAGACAATTTATTTGGACAAGCACAATGACAAAAGATAAAACCACAGAAAACTAGTAAGTACAATTTATTAGACTATAATTTTTTTTTTTTTTTGCATGGTACCTACTTTATTTTTAGTGATGTTCAATACTCTGAATTAAAAATAACGTTTTGAAATTATTAAATTTAAGTTATTTTATCACTTCAAATAAATATTGTACATTTATATAATTAATTACAATAGGTACTTAGTTATATTATAATTTACATTATTAAAATTAAATACACAAAAAATATATACAAAAATAAGTAGTTAAATAAATAAACTATAAATAAACTATTAACATTATTAATTATACGCCGACATAAAATTAAAAAAAGAAAATATATTTTTACGGCAACATAAAAGTCGCCACAAAATATAATTTTCCAATTTTCTACTAAAATCTTAATTAGACTTTGAAACTATTATAAATCGTATCAAAAACATAAACGAACAATATTAAATTTAGGACAGTTTTAAATCTTAATTAACTAAAAGTCGACGACTAAAAAATAATTACACACAATACATTTTGATTTCTAAAAGAGTAATTTTCACAAAAAACTACAAAAAGAATATTTTTAATAACGCGTGCATCCAATAAAAGGACAGTTCCATCGACAAATTGCGACAGAAGCAGAAGCAACCAGAAACTTTCTGTTCACGAACTTTGTCTTTCATAAAAAAATATTTTAGTTATAGGTACAAGTTCGTTTGTTCAGTTGTTCTCCGTCTTGGGTACGGGCACTTCATCGAGGACTGAGAATATAAAGGGGACAAAGAGGTATAGAACTTCATTAATTTGTTTCTCAAGTGTCCTTTCTGGGGACGCATTCACTAACATTTTCATTGTATTTTTCAACTAATGATTTTGCGTGACTTACGCCAGTGTCTAGAAAAAAATATTTGCTTCTAGTTGTGGCAGAAATTAGGCGTCTTTGTGTGGTAGTCACTCCTATGAATTACATTGAATTAACACTAATTTTAACGAAACGTTTTGACTCAAACAAAAATCTATTGCTGGCATGCCTCTTGGATGACTCCTGATAAATCTGCATGTCTGGTTTGAGGATCCTCGCAGTGGCCTATTATTTATTATACTATAACTACAAAATAGATACCATCTATTAGTTCAGTATGTGTCTCATATTACGGGCTATGGAGCCCCGAACTTTTGGAAACTAACACGTAGAGGCCCTTTACAACAATAAGTTTAACGGCAAAGTGTGATGTGGACACCAAAGCGGCGATTATCTTTGTCTTCGCAATAAAATGCACCCAAAAACCTCCGGTTTGGATAGAACTATTGATAAACTACAGGAAAAAAACTACTTGGGCTTCTGTTATGGGATGGTAGTGGACTGGATACTGAGGATTAGTTCAATATTATTATTAGTTTACTTCGCGTCATTCTTACCAGTCTGAACAGAAATTTAGTGACTTTAATGTCACATATTCAAAGTGAAATCTCAAATGAATTCGGAAACAGAATATGCAGCAACCGAAAGGAGTTGTCGTTTGAAACTTGTACATTATCAGTTCTATACTTAGACGTCAGATAAAGTTCTGGTGATTCTCGAACGCTTGTACTGGGATACTTGTCGGGTATTTGTGGGGATTTAATCTGAATGCAATCTGAAAGGAATTTCTTTTGAGTTTTAGTTTTTTTAACATTACTATTTTAGTCTCATTTAAGTCAGATTTATGTATACCACCAGTATAATATAAAATGCCTGAATTCGTAAAATTAAGCCGTCAGAAATAGGCTTATATGATGACCCCTCGCTACTTGTATGTTTTAAAAAACTATTCAATGGCATTTTCCTTATCCTTCAATTGGTAGTAGGAGTGGGAATTTTTTCACCTGACATGAATGATTCCACCGGAATAAAAAAACTGGCCAAGTGTGAATCGGACTCGCGTACCAGGGTTTCGTACCATGTTGTAATGGAGCCTCAGTTAATTTTTTTTTTTGTTTTTAGTATTTGTTGAAAAAGCGACTACAGAAATACATCATCTGTGAAAATTTCAACTGTCTACCTCGCTTCGGCCGTTTATAGAACCGAAGTTTCGTAACTAGTCCCTTACGAGGCTTTTAATTTACTTGTATTGAACTGGGTTCCGATCAAGTAATTATCGTATCCATTCGGCCGTTTATCTATCACGGTTTATAAGATACAGTCTGGTGACAGACAGACAGAAAAGTCTTAATATAGTTTTATTATTATATTTATGTTACCCAAAAAATACTAATGGCTTTAGTGAAAAGTAATATTTACCTCCATTATTTATTGAAATTCGAACTACTGCCTACTGCTTCGAATTTTGCATTTGCGTTCCCACAAAAATCGTCAATATATTTACTAACGTATAGTCAATAGTATGTATTTGCTCATATATTTACTTACACTTATTCATGTTTTCCTTACTCGATATAGGTACCTACATAAACACACCATTGTGGGTATTTAATTGTATTTGAACAGGAAAATTGGTTTATCGAGTTTTGTTTGAAGTGATATAATGGGTTTTCTTTGATCTAAGATCTTTGGTTTTAATTTGTAGGTCACTTAAGCGGCTTCGTTCCCACTCTACCCAATTTGAAATTACCTAACAAACGATCCTAACTCTACTCGATTTTATCCTTGCACAGGTTTAGAAAAAAATCAGAGTACAAATGAAAAAATATTTTTTTTTATAATTTTACTTTTCGAAAAAATCTTTCTATCATCGTTTCATCAATTAACATTAATATTATAAAGAGGAAAGATTTTTTCGTTTGTTTTTATGTTTGTCATATATTCCGAAACTAACAGACCGATTTTGATGAATCTTGGTATGAGAATACATTGATTTATTTGGAATAACATAGACTACGTTTTATCCCGATATTCTCACGGGATAGGAAAATACACGGGTAAAGTCGCGGAGCGCTACTAGTTACATATATTTTGATTGGGATGACGATTTAACAGTTGCAGTTTAAATAAAATGATCTTTGTTATAAGGATGCAAGCGCTGGCGAGTAAATGTTGAAGATAATTAGTTGAAATACACATCCTAACTTAAACAAAACACACCCTTACTTAATTTTAAAGACGCTTCAAACTAATTTAATGCATTGCATTGATCTTAATGAATAAAAAATTACAGACTCTAAAATAATTTAAAAAATGTAGATGTACACGTACCTGCATATACTACAGTACGCATCGTTTGATTTAGAGAAGAGATGGAAGGAAGTCCGAAGGAAGCTCCTAATTCATATACTTAGAGCGAAGGAAACTCAGAATTCATACTTTTGAAGGTGAACTCCGAGCTTGGCCCTACTTTTCAAATAAATGCTTTTGTGTCAGATATCATATTTTTTTTTTAAGATTTGAAGACACCCTTGGACCTTTGGAAGGCGTACGTGGAGCCGAAGCTAACACCCTTTACAATACTTGTGATGACAATACACTCACAAAGCAGACACACACAATAGTTGTGTGTGTCTGCTTTGTGAGTGATTATTATTAGGTTTATATTATTTAAATACCTTTAAAAAATTACAAATAATTACATAATACAAAATCTACCTACTTACAATAAAACCACATTAAAATAATTTTAATTGCGATAAGTATTAAGTCAATTAATATTCATTTTTGCTTCACTAATGAGAGATAAGCGGTTATCCATAAATATAAAATTAAAAGTCTTGCTTGACTGACGCACAGGTCTATCTAACAATGGACGGTTTGCGCTAAAATTTGGCACACAGATATCTATTACGAGATAGGCATTCGTTAAAAAAGGATTTTGGAAAATTCAACCCCTACGCGAACGAAGTTTAAGGGTAAAAGCTGGTTAACGATATTAACGTTACATGGATCCGTACGCATGGAAGTGCGCATTTATTATGACTAATGATGAGGTATGCGTACGCGCAAAGAGTATAAAAAGCCGTACCTTGATAAATAAATAATAAATAAATAAATAAATAAATATTTCAGGACATATTACACATCGCCATCCAGCCCCAAGCTAAGCAACTTAATGCTTGTGTTATGGGTGCCAGATAACGGATAAACTACTAATATAGGTACTTTTTTTTTTTTAAATATATACATATTATACATATAGGAAACACCCAGAACCAGAAACAAGAATTTATGGTCAGCATAAATACTTGTTCCCGACGGGAATCGAACCCGCAACCTTCTGCGTCGCAGTCGAGTGTTCGCCCGACGCGCCACAGAGGTCGTCAGGCTCCGAAACCTACAGGCTCCGAAACTACTGGACCTATTTTGATGAAACTTGGTATGAAGATACATTGATTAATTGGCAGTAACATAGGCTTTTTTTTATCCCGATATTCGCACGGGATCGGGAGTTACGTGAGTGAAACCGCGGAGCGATGCTAGTTTCATAAACCTGTCGAATCGGCCCTTGGACTTGGTTCCTTTCCTATAAGCTAGTAATTAAAAAAAACCACTAAAATTAAAGGTCAAGAATAATGTTCCAAAAAAGATAAGTTCCGGATCAATTAAGCCTAACATCCTCCTTCTTGGGAAGTCAGTTAAATATACTTAATCAAAGTAGATAACATACGCCAACGCAAAAACTATAAGTATTCATATAATTTATGACTAATTGAATTACAAATGTACCAAAATACCTCACCATAAAATAGTGGAAATTCCAACAATTGAGAGAAGAACAAGAATAATTACTCTACTCGTATATACCTATACCTACCTACTCAAGTAATTGATGTCTAATTATAAAATTAAACGGTTGTCCCGCGGACTTAAAATCGAAGGTTTTGACGTTTGTTCAAAACGTTAACGATATAGAGGTATATAAATGGTTTGTACCACCGAAAAAAATGATCCATCTATCCCTGAAATTTCGAAGTGAAATGGATCAAGCTCTAATCAGAGAACGGTTATTTTAAATGAATAAAAAAAAGGTTTGAATAATTCTTCGATATTCTACAAACACAGTAAACCTATAAATGTCTATAAAACCAAACATTAAGTTAATACCGGAGTTGGTAGGCCGCATGTACTTAAATCAAATTTTGCACTTTTTCAAGTAGCGCCTTAAAAAAGAAAAAGTACAGTCGTTCCGAATTTAAATTTCGTTTTGTATGACAGCTACGAAAAATAGTTGCCAGTAGAAAAAATTATTATTATTTAGTAGAAAATTAAAAAGTCCGTCTAACCCTGTGGTTCATCTCCCCCGGTTTTACCCTATAGAAAAGAGAAAAATATTCATCAGAAAACTCTAAAACTACAAAAGCTACAGTCTGAAACGCGGGGTTTCTTTTAGGACGTTGGCGGGCATTATGGTGAAAGGGTACCCAGCTCTCTCTCCATACAAACGTAGTCGACTGTTTCCTCCCTGGATAATGACACTAGCACAAATAATATATTTGTGCCATAAAACCTATAACTGCCATGACTATGCCCCTATGTTTTTTTTTTTTTAGCTATTGCATAGCTTTTATCGCGGGCTTTGAGCGCGGCGACCGAATCAAGAAATTCCGTAACTAAAATAAAACCTAACACACCCCACTCCGCCTACCATGTAGCTCGTTTCATTTTCTAATTATCATAGAAATTAAGATTTAAAAAACAAAGAAAAAAAGAAAACAAAACATAGGGTCATGGTCATGGCAGTTATAGGTACTAGGTAACAAAAATATTTGCTCTTGTGTCATTATCCCGGGAGAAAACAGTCTAGTAGGTTTTATGGAGAGAGCTCCCAGTACCCTTTCCTCTTATGGAAGGATTTTAGCAAATTCTAACTCTAAAGGGGATAAAGGGCTGATAAAATGTTGTAGTTCGATATATTCTGTGTTTGTAGAAAATCAATATCCCTTCATAAGAGACATTATAGATGGTTAAACCGCAGGGCGCAGCTCGCGCAAATGATTTATATATATAGGAGCGTGCGGGCGCGGCCGTAAATAAAAATAACCGCAAAATGGTATTAATATTATAGTACTTTAAACCTGTGAGCAAAAAATGATTTTACTAGCTGCACCCTGTAGTATTTAAAAGGAATTATTCCGATCTGTCCTCATGCTTTGTCCTCAACCTTTTTGGAGGCACATGGCTCCTTAGATCATATTTTTTTTGTTTCTTTTATATTCTCTTATTATTAGGTTAGGTTAGGTTATTATATTAGGTTATTATTACCTAATATTTATTTTACCTAATATTTATTTTAAAAGAAGGAGGATCTCAATTCGTCTGTATGTTGTTGTTTTTTTTTCGTTTTTTTATATTTTTGTTTTATGTTTTTGCTTTTATGCTTGTTAAGTACTACTTTCCTGATTGTCTTGTGTCGTGTGCTTATCCAAATAAATGTTTTTATTTTAAATTCTTTGTCCCCTTATGGGATCAGTCGTACAGATCGAACAAAAAAGTTTGATTTGTCCCCTTGTTAGCAACGAGGGGACAAAGTGATATTGATCTCATTCAAACACAGAATACATAACAGTTACTATACGAACTACTTACTTCATCAGCCCTTTTTATTACCAAAATGGGGGTCGCGAATTTCCAAAAATCCGTTTTTCTCGCTTACTTACGATGGAACAATATGCAAAGTTTCAAAATCGTAATGCTTATAGTTTTAGAAATTTCGTGATAAGTCTTTTTTTTATAAATATAAACTTGTGACCAATTGTAGTAATAATAAAAAAAAAATGTATAGGTACTTTAGTCCGTCGTCTGCGCATCGCCTTTACCTAGGCTTATTCTAACATTGTATTTTTTACATTGTAAAAACACTAGTAAGGAATCTTTATAAGCGGAATTCTCACGTCTGTATGACCCATTATTATAATTATCTTCGTTTAAGTTAGTGTTTTCTGAACAGTAGGTATGTCTGCCAATAAAATTTTATTACTGTTTTTAATTTTAACTGTGATGACTGATATTTTTGCTTCGCCGATTGATAAAGATGAACCTGTGTTTGGTAAGTCATTTTATAGAAAATATTTTCCAAGTGCGACTTTTAACTGGACTGTTCTTATTAATAGCCCTATATAACGCAGTAACTGCGTTACAGACATAACAATTCAGATTTAAAAGTTTTAGTTTTTTTTCCGTATAATACACAAAAAACAGGACAAGTGCGAGGCGGACTCCCGCACGAAGGGTTCCGTACTTAAATATTTTATTTTCTGTTTTTAGTATTTATTGTTAAAGCGGCCACAGAAATGCATATAAAAATTTCAACTGTCTAGCTATCACGGTTCATGAGATACAGCCTGGTGACAGACAGACAGTGAACGGGACCCTATTACTAAGAAGCAGTGTAGCCAACCCTACAGTTTTAACTGTAGATCTACAGTTTTTTTGAAAATTATCTTAGTTGTTAGTTTAGGCCTCGAAATCTACAGTTTTGCTGCTCTTAAGATGCTAGCGCCATCTACGAGTATTTGTTATGGATAGACCTTTTTAAGCTGTTATAAATAAGCTTCCTCAAAAATAGCTGATCACATTTCCTGAAGTGTTGCAATACTGGCTTTTAAAATATTACTAATTTTATTTGACATAATGTATCTCTATGACTTTTGATATTTAATTTGATTAAAACTTTGATAATCACATGATTTTTCTTGTTTTTAATTCCCTCTCTAAAATGTATTGTATTTATTATGTACCATCATTCAATAATAAAAAGATAAAGCTGTAGATTTACTGTTTTTTAATTTGATATTTACAGTTTTCTACAGTTTTTTTCTGGCATATCTACAGTTTAGCTCTATACTGAGGTTGGCAGCACTGCTAAAAAGTACGCAATAACCCATTTTTACCCTTAAAAAAAATTACAGAAACTTGACTGAGATTTTCATAACGCTTATTATTCTTATTATTTCCAGCATGCCTATCATACGAATACTACACGAAATGTTCCGATGTAATGTGCCATAAGTTTTGTAACGACCTGCGGAACCCACCACCTTGCCGCGCAGTACCACTTGACTGTTTCAACCCCGCTTGCTTGTGTAAAGATGGTAAACTGAGGAACTCGATCGGAGATTGTGTGTTAGTACACGAATGCGCTAAGGACCTGATGCAACTTTAAGTGAAAAAGAAAATGATGAGTAATATATAGATTACTAAGACTTTACTGTCCGTCTGTATGTCACCAGGATGTATCTCATGAACCGTGATAGCTAGACAGTTGAAATTTTCACAGAGTTTTTTAAGTTTCATTTAAGATTCTTCAACCTGAATGAGTTGAGAAAACAGCAAATAAAATTGTATTTTTGACGTGGTAACGTCTTATAAATTGATAAACACTTGCATTCACAAAAAAGTGTGACGTTATGCGTCATGTTCCAGGAACGCGTCATGTCATTGACTAAGTAAACATAGCTACGCATTATCGTTGCTATGGTTACCATTAATGTTTTCTTATGACGACGTTATGACCGACTTAAAACTGACTTTACAGACAACCAGGTTTTATATTTTTTTAATCTTGGCGACATTTAAATCATTGGAAATATGTTAGATTAAGTAAATTATATTCGTGCTTTTTAACTAAACAGTTTTTTTAAGGCAAATATATTTTTATTTACACAACATGACTTTAATTAATCAAACTCTTAGAACGAAGAATAATTGTTGCAACTCAATACGAAGAAGACCTAAGTAACTATACCCCTTTGTTTTCACATTTAAATTAACCTTTTTGGTGTAGGTAAAATAACAAGGTTAATTGAATACCTAGGTGTGTTCTTTAGTACCTTTTACATTCTGCTAATTAACAGGATGTTTTTACTGTAGAAGTCTAATAACTTTCATTTGCCTGCTAATTGTGCTATAGTTTTAAAATTCGTAAACGAACACACACAGCATCTAAACTATTTATTGACCGAACGAGCGAAGCGAGAGAGGTCTAGTGGCGAGACGGTCGGTCGGTTGTACCTATGTATCTATGTATCTATATATCTATATATCTATGTATCTATGTATCTATGTATCTATGTATGTTTGTTCGACGATAACTTGAGTACCGTTGCTCTGATCTTAATGACTTTTAGTATACGGGTAGTTGAGGTCCATAGAATTTTTAAGTTCGAACATGAGAGGGATCGGTTAGGGGGCTTCGATGATAGGGGGTGCAGTAGGGGATCTACCTATATGACAGGCGAACTATATGGCAAATATACCCAAGTGGGGTATCAAATGAAAGGGCGTAACTTCGGTGACAATAATATGGTACCATGGAAATGATCTGATGATGGAGCTGGAAGGAATCCACAGGAATGTATCGTCTCAGCGGTCATTTTTATATCAAACTCATTTGTATCAAAAAGGAAAAAAACGCTTTGACCTTCATGATTAAAAAATGACAATGTCAATAATCAAAATGACATGTTTTCTTTCTGTCATTGTCGTAAAAAATATGATTTCCAGATAATTTCAAAACCATTACATATTAACTTAGCTTTGATATTATGATTAAAATTGATAAAAAAAGGTACCTATCTATATAATAATACGGTCATCCTAAATAAAATTCAAATAATTCGTAAAAGTTTAGAGTGCAAAGTCATGCACTCTTGTGTTCGTTCTCGATGGTCTTCGAAGGATCAGTAGCTGCTTGAACCAGCTATTGATCAGCTTAACGGAAGCCGAAGCGAAAATTGGACAATCCTTCTATAGTTGACGTCGTCTGGGCCACTCAGGATGTACCTACTTACCTACCTTGGGTGAAGACTGTAGATTAAAAGCGTCTACTTAATCTACTTTCCTATAAATCGTCAGACCTCTCTTTTTGTTTCATATTCATAATTATTCATTTATTTCATAATCAAGGGTTGGTTTGGTTAATAATTGTGGTGAATAATGTTAAATAGTATTGCTAGCTGATCTAGAGATTCTAATTAAAAAAACTGGTGACTAATCTTTTTATTATTTTTATTTAATAATAGGTTAGGACTTATTATAGGACATATAGGTCCACCAATAATATAGGTCTCAAACTTCTCTAATATATTTGTATCGAGGGAGGAGCCTCTCTTCTCTTTACCTCTTTCGTTAGATTAAGATGAGTACATATACTTACTACATAGGTACTAAAATTTTTAGTGTTAAGTCTGATGATAAAGACCCGATGAGAAAGGTGACAATAAGAACTTAACGATCTTGAGAAGTCTAAGATAGTCATATCCATGTTTGTACTCGTTCAAAGCACCTTGATAAGTAGGTATTCTATAGCTTCTGAAGAATCAGCTGACATCTGGTCTGGTGATAGAGGTGGAAGAAGGCACTCAACTTCAAAGAAATATGAACTCATCTTCTAGACAAGATAAGTCTACCGTTAATGTTCGTTAAAGTTGTCTTGATAAGGAGGCACTCTAGGCACATGAGTGTGCTCTAGGTGTTAAACAAGCAACTGATATCTGGGGTTTGGTAATATAGCCGAGTAATATATAGAAAGCTATATGAACTCATCTCTAGATAAGAGGTACTCTAGCTACTGACGATATGGTGGAATATAGAAGGAAGAAGGCTATAGGAGTTTTTAATCACACACGATTTACTTTCATTGTAGGTACTTATTCTCTCGAGTATCAATAAAACGCGAAATAAATAAATACGTGATTGAGACCAAGAAAATTAGGCTATGGAACTCATTTTCTAGACAAGATACCTAGTCTTGTTCTGTATTCTGAGCCTATGCCTAACGCGTTTGGATTCGTTAAAAGTATAATAGAGTCAGCGATGTCCAGTGTCAGATGATAGTGATACTAGGCACCTATCATTTAAACAAGATAGACCGAAGTATTTGAAGTATTTCGCCGTTATATCATACTTTACGCTGAAAAGTAAAAATCGGTACAAAAAACTCGTGAGGTCTCAGTTCGGGGCGAACTACTAGTTATAAAATAATGAAGCTGACTTTTTTATTACTAATCAATAGAGGCATATGAACTAAAATTCAGTTTTAGATCATATCAAGATTAATATTAATAACCTGTGCTTCAGGAAAATTCAGGGAGTTTCATCGCAATCGGTTTAGTAGTTTTTGCGTAACGTAACGTATGTGTACTTTTGTGTACCTAACTTACATGCCTAGTCAATAATAATTTACAATTTGTGTGGTTCGGAGTACTCCCCCTAAAGTGATGTCATTTTATTCATTGTTAAGTTATTCATTTAGTTTTTCATTTTATTCATTGTTAGGTAATTGTAATAAGTAGGTAATAAGTGCGATTTATTCTTCGTTCGACTTACTGTGGGTTTTGTCCAACATAAAAAAATCCTAAGTCGTCTCAAATAATATCCTTGCTTCGTCCTTTTTCGTTTTTATTCCCGCTTCTTCCTATTTTATATTTCGGTCCATATTTTTTTGTATATGCCAAACTTACTTTTATGTACAAAGTGCTAACAGGTACCTACTAATACAGTGGGCTTAGACATTTATCTCTAGCTTAATCTAAAAACAAATATTGCTTAGAGTCAACTAAAACTTCATTAAAGCAGAAATTCAGTTCATATTTCAAGCTATAAGACATTAAAATTATGAAACGGCTCACCGAGCTATATCAAGTTGAAAATGCGGCAATTTCTCTATTGCATTCTGAATAGTTCTACGAGCCTATTGTTGCGGTCCGCAGTGGTTCAAGCTCATTTGCATAAGCAAAGGTGAAATTAAGGAACAATGCGCTGTGCCTGCAGCTATTATTTGGGTTTGAAGTGTCGGAACAAGTTCTATGGTTGGCGTTTTAAACATTTCACGCGAGCGCTGTTGTTAATATACTAAGTTGATCTTTATCTTGTGTGAATGTTGGGTTACCTGTTTTGGAGGGTTTATTGTATTCTCGTCTTTATTTAGTTAGCTAACAGTGACGTTGATTTATAAAAGCAATGTTTATATTATTTCTAATTATAGATATCTTAATAAACTATTTTTTACCACTAACGCTTAGAGCTCCTTAATATTTTGACTATTTTTTTCCCAAAATATAACTTTTGTAAATAGATATCTTAGATTAACGGAATCAGTTGCCTGCGTCTGTTTTTCCTCACGTGTACAATTTGGGGGTCTTGAAGTCGGGAGTGAATAGGCATCTAAAAAGCATGCTACATCTTAGGCTGCATCGTCACCTACCATCAGGCAGGTGTGATAGTGGTCAAATGCTGACATATTATAAGTAAAAAATGCTTAAATATCTCTCAATAAAATATATAGAGAAAGATAAAGGTATTTCTAAAAAGATATTTTGTTGGTTCTACTAGTATTTTTTGACAACTGGCGACATGGCGTGTAACTAAGAAGTATATAGAGGTAGGTCCATGGTCAGTATCTTTATTTAGGTCTGGGATGTGCCTATCTGTCATATACACGTCTGCTCCATGACCTAAAAGTGAGTATAGACTAGAGCATTTCCTCGAGAATTTCAATGTAATATAACGTTCTAACGAATGGTACAATATACTTACATGCAAATGCAAAGCAAATATTCGAAGTATGGTTCAGTAAATTTTTCAAAAAAAAACAGCGTTATCTCGATATTCTGTTACTAGAGTAAATAATCTAGTCTATACCCATCTTCAAAAGCTTTATGAAACTAATTTTAAATTGACTCCATTTTGCGGTGAACTTTTTAATACATTTTTGTTGTTGACTGTACACGATTTTTCCTTTTTACCTTATTATAAGTAACAAGGTATTCCCGGTGAATAACAAATTGTATAAAAACCTTTTTTGTAACAGTACCTACCTACATAAACACTGTAAACACGTGAGTGGAATTTAAGATAACATCAGAGATTGTTTCTAACTTGATATTGATACTGTACTTAAGTACCTACCTACTTAGATTGTGGTAATTTAGTGAGACGTAAAAATAGTCAGTCGGAAAAGTATTTATTTTCTGAGAGTAAGTATGTGTTTTCTTCTCTAAGGCTGCCAGATGATCACAGGGACTGCATCGAATGTGTCACGACTGTATGCAGTTGATATTGACTTCAGACGACTGCAGCCGACTGTGCAGTTGATATCATGACTGTGTGAAGTTAAACATACAACAGCATGCAGTTAAATATATCGACCGCGCGCAGTCGGTCGCTGCGATGCAGTCCGTCTGATGGCAGCCTAATAATTACATTATGGAAAGTTTTTTATTTGTTTGTAACGAATAGGCTCTGAAACTACTGGACCGAATTTAATAAAACTTAGTATGTGGAAACATTGAATTCTTAAAAGTAATATCCCGGCACAATTGTATTCCCATGGGATCAGAACCTACGCGGCGGTTACCAGTTAGACAATAACTATGACTCTGTTATTTGGTTACTTAATACAATTATTAAGTATTAATTTATAGTATAGTCTAATTCTTAAAGTAGTTTACGGACTTATGCGAACCCGTGGGTCACAGTAAGTATAGATAACTTTTCATATGAATTTTTAAAACCGATGATTTTTCCATATCTTGTAGTGATCTTGTAGGTAAAATAGAAAAGCAGAGTATTATTAGACTAATGTAATTTAGCAAAGTACTTATTATTATCTACGTTATCAAATTAATTTGTAATAAATAAAATAAAAAGCAACTATAGCGATCAGAGCGAAGTTGCGAGCAAAATCACAAAGAACAAACACTGAAATAGAAATGCTTCTGTTTCAAACTTTTACATCAAATATTAACTCTAGACAGTGTTGCAATAAATAGGACTTAGAAAATTATGCACGGGCATAATTTTTCGTTTTAACGATGCTACAAAACTGAATGATGTGCTAATAGGCATGCAGGGCGTACTGAGGGGGGCAGATTGGTGCAGCTGTTCCTATAAAAGCTGTCGATAGAAGTTTTCACTGGGAGTTTTTTCCTTTGATCTTGCTATTTTTTTCCTAAAATCATTTTTCCCTCACCCTTAAAAAAGGAGCGCTAGCGGCATTTTTAATAAAATCAATTAAAAGCGCATTTATACTTAGTTACATAATAATTATCCGAAAATATGTTTGATAATTTGCCTTATTATAACTAATTAGTTTTGTGAAACTTACTGCTTAATATTATCATCAGCGTAATCATTTAAAAAAAAAATTATGCTATCATTTATAGCACAAGATTTTATTATTTTTTCAATTGTACCTACTAAATTATGCTGACAAGTTTTCGCACATTGGAAAAGTATTCTACTTACAATAAATAGCATAATTATGCTATAAAATCCCATCACAAATCCAAATAATTTTGTTGAAAAACTAAGAGGGAAATCAAGACGTTTGGAAATTCGAAACAGCAATGTGTGTTTGTTTGTGAAAGTTAAGTAAAATTGACAAGAAGTAGGGAGTGTCAACATGTCGATGTCAATATATGTCTAAGTACGAGCCGAATGTCTAAATGTTAACATTTTTTGGCGAGAAAACGTAAAGAAGAATCATCACGTCGTGTTTTAAGTTACTAACTTATTACAGTGTCGTCTCTATCCTATATTTTTTTAATAATAGGTAGGTCAGCGTTTTACCACCATCTCACACGATAATAAGTGACGATACGGTCTAAGATGTAGGTACAGTCACATTACCAATTAGCTGAACCCCACGTGACCTAGCGCTCACTCGCAAATCTGTAAGGTTGTAAAGTAATGTTACCTGATTCTGTTTTTTTTAAACAATATACTATACAATACAATATTAAAAATGTAACAAAATAGGTAAATGCTAATTTTTTACAGATATGCGAATGAGCTCTGGGTCACGTGGGGTTCAGCTAGTTGGTAATGTGACTGTACCACGATTTTCTAGAAGAGTTCTTACGCTCGCAACTCAAAAACCCACCAAATAGACGCGGGCCTTCGAGGGACGCGTGCGAAGGTGACGTGAGAAAGACGGCAATGAAACAAAAATATTCCCTTCTTCTTTTTGTGGCTGCACCGGCCTACGCATCGGAAGACGGACAAGTTCGCTTGGCGATATGACTTAGGCCGGTGGGTGGTAACAAGCCGCAGCCGAATCCTCCCACCATGAAGATGCGTAGAGTAGGTATGTGCGAGGCACCCGGGCCACCCCGGGCACAGAGTCTTAACCTTTAATTGGTGACGTGAACTTGAGTCACAGTATTGGTGATGTACCGTCATTTTGACGAATTCCTAAAAACCCAAAATATAGGAGACTAACTGGATTGGAAATTAAATAAATTCATTTACGTTGCAGAGGACGAGTTTCTTTCATAAATAAAACATATTTATTACATTTTACTTGAAAATTTGCAATATAATTATTATTTACAAATTATTATCAACTTTTGTCAATATTTTCATAGACATGAGATTAATCAACATAAAATTTATAATAATCACAAGAAACAAACAAAGTCATGACCTTTTCTTATTGAAACTGAAATAATTAATGGAAAAAAAACATTTTTGAATATTGGTCCCCTACCCCGGCTTAGCTATCAGTACTATAATCCTTTTAAGCTTAGCCGCAGACAGAATAATGGACATGGCGAAACTATAAGGCTTCCTTGTTGAAAACGGAACCCTAAAAAAATGAAGATTTTATTTAAAACAGAGCTTCACGCCCGTGAACTTTTCCTACGAATCATATCTACAGATGTATGGAAACAACTTACAATAACCTTTACAATAAATGTGATATTTTGATAGGTTCTTTTTATCAGCGTTCTTTATGTCACAGTAATAAAATGGGCGGTGTACGTGAAAAGTTGTAATCTAAAGCAATGTTGAAAGGAGGTTTTGGTTAGGTATGTTCCTTGGAGGAATAGGTTTAGTACGTGTTAGGTATTCTGGCTAGTTCGTCGTACTTGCTGTATTATATTGAATAAAACGAAGCGTAGAATTCACTTGTATATTTGATAGTTCTACAATGGCTGCTTTATATGCTAATTTGAAATAATAGACTTCTTCTGCCGAGCGTTTTGACCGCCGGACGCGTTCCGAATGAGTGTAGCTGTGTGACGACACGACGTGAAGCGCGTGCGATGCGACTCGCAGAGACGGTGGCGCCTCCACGGTGTTGCCAGTCAAAGGCTGGCGTTAACATGCTGCCTCCCTTGGAACATGCTGTTCCAACATTGGAAGAGGACAGAGTTTGTTGAAGGCTCTTCTCATGGTTCCTGAAGACGTGAGGACGTCTGCGACTCTACTGACTCCATCTCCGCCCTTGTAGACAGTGGTGACTCTACCCAGTAGCCATCGATTTGGAGGAATACGGTCATCCTTAATCAGCACCATATCTCCTGGAGTAGGTTGACTTGAGTTCTGCTTCCATTTGTTTCGCAATTGAAGTTCTGAGATGTATTCTCTGCGATAGCGGTTCCAGAAGTGGGTCTTCAAAGCTTGAGTTCTCTGGTATCGTGTTAATGAAGTAATAGGAGCGCTGTCGAGCTTTGCTTGAGTAGCAGGCAGCATCGTTATGGTGCGTCCGATTAGAAAATGCGCAGGTGTCAACGGGACAAGATCAGAAGGATCGTTTGATAAAGGAGTGAGAGGCCGTGAATTTAATATGCCTTCTATTTCGATTAAAACCGAATTCATCTCTTCGTAATCGAGATGAGCGAGTGTCAAGACCTTGTTTAAAATACGCTTAATTGAACCAATGGCTCGCTCGGCGATGCCATTAAAATGTGGACTATACGCGGGACAAAACTTAAAGTCTATACCCTTTTCTGCAGAGTATGAAGTTATTGCATCACTATTAAATTTTAAAAATTTTGCAAGTTCGTTGCAAGCCCCTCGAAAGTTAGTGCCATTGTCTGAGAAAATAGAGAGGGGCCTACCTCTGCGAGCTATGAATCTATTTAATGCTGATAAGAAGCCTTGCGAGGACAGATCGGTAACAAGCTCAATGTGTATAGCACGAACAGCCAGGCACACGAATACGCATATATATGACTTCTTGAGTCGTGAACCTCTACCCTTTCTGTCGACTATCACGATCGGACCAGCGTAATCCACCGCTGTATTTGAGAACGGAAAGTCTGTATGTAATCTTTGTGCGGGTAGGTTACCCATTATAGGTCTGTAGGTAACCCCCGAAAATCTGCAACATTTGTAACAATTTTTTGTTATTTTTCTAACTAGCTTGCGACCATTAATTATCCAAAACTTATGACGAAGGATAGCTAACAATAATTGCGGTCCTGCGTGAAGTAAGACTTTATGATAATACTCTACTAATAATTTTGTAACATTGTGTGATGCATGTAGTAGCATAGGATGTTTTGTGTTATAATCGTAATTAGAGTTTGATAACCTGCCTCCTACTCTTATAATGCCATCGTACATGAAGGGGTTCAAACTTAAATATTTATCTTTTGAAGATAGGGGTTGGTTATTAACCAATTGTGAATATTGCTTGCAAAACATTTCTGTTTGTACAATTTTGCAAAGAGTCTGCGTAGCTAAGTTAAGCTCTGAAATTTTCAAAGGACCTGTAAGTTTACAGTTTGAATTTTTACAATTATGAATGAAACGATTTATTAGAGCTGTAATACGTTGTAATTTATTGAAGGATGAGTACCTACTTGTAAAATCATTTTCATGAGGTTCTACAGTTGAAACATGACATTGAAACTTGGTTTCAGGTATGTTATCTGTGTGTGAATTGAGTGGCTGTTTTGGCATGTCGATTTCCACATTATGCAGGAAATGTGGACCTGCCCACCACAAAGTTGAATTCTTAAGCTGACTGGCATTAAGACCCCTTGACCCTATATCAGCGGGGTTAAGCCCTGAAGGAACATAGTTCCACGAGGAAGGTTCAGAATTCTTTGAAATTTCGTTTATTCTATTGTAAACAAATTGTTTGAGCTTTTCTTTCTTGCATGTTTTTAACCAACATAAAACTATAGTTGAATCACACCAAAAGTGTTGTGAAATAATATTTAAACGTAAGGCGTTTTTGGCTTTGTTAGCTAACCGTGTAGCTAGAAGAGCTCCACATAACTCCAGCCGGGGCATTGTTAATTTTTGTCTGAGTGGCGATAATTTATTTTTTGCCATTAATAAATGTACTTCTACATTACCCGTGTTTGAAACTGACCGAATATAGCAGCATGCAGAATAACTTAAGACAGAAGCATCAGCAAAGGTATGAAGCTCGACTGAAACATAATAATCACACAAAACTCTACGAGGAATCTGTATGTCAGTCAAGTCAGTTAGGTTTTTTATGACAGGGTCCCACTGTGCTCGGATATCCCTGGGTACTTCAGAGTCCCATGAGATGTTGTGCGCCCATAGTTTTTGTAATATGAGTTTTGCTTGCAGCATGACTGGATTTATTAAACCTAGAGGGTCGAACACTTGAGCAATGGTTGAGAGAATTTTACGTTTGTTGAGTTGGGATTTATTTGTGTCAATGTTTGAAGATGAGAATGATAATGTATCTTTTTTGCATGCCCACTGTAAACCTAATGTTTTTGTGTGTTCATGTTTGCTTAAGTTAACTAGACTGTCTGCACTATCTTCACCTACTATTTCCTTTAATTTCTCTGAATCATTTGAATGCCATTTGCGTAATTGAAACTGACCCCTTTTTAACTCACGCATGACTCCCTTACATATGTGTATTAGAGTGGGGCCATGGTCATGGCCAGAGACAAAATCGTCCGCGTAAAAATCAGAGAGAATAGCAGTACTTACTAGTTTTTCTGTACATTCCTTGCCTAACTGAGCAAGACATCTAAATGTTAGATAGGGAGCCGAGGCTGTCCCATAAGAAACTGTGTTTAAAAAGTATTGTTTAATTTCCTGACTAGGATCTGAACGCCAAAATATTTGTTGTAGATGGCGCTGTTCTGGAGTAACGAAAACTTGCCTATATGCCTGTTTTATGTCGGCTGTTACTACGAATTTATGTTGACGAAAACGAATTAAAATGCTAACTAAATCGTCCTGAATAGTAGGACCTACATATTGAATTTCATTGAATGATTTGCCAGTGCCTGGGGTGACTGCACTCGCATCGAAGACCGTTCTCAGCTTTGTAGTGAGCCGGTCTTCACGTAAAATTCCGTGATGTGGAATTAAGTATGAAAATTGTGTACTATTAGGGTCAATATTTTCCGCCATGTGACCTAGTGTTAGGTATTCTTCCATGAACTCGACATATCTATCCTTGAATTTAGGACAATGCTTGAATTTACGTTCTAATGCTTGAAATCTAGCTAGGGCTAGCTGCTTGGTTTCACCCAATGCTGCGGGTGATTCCCTTAATGGAATTGTAACTACAAACCTACCATCTGCTTGACGAGTAGTTGTTTCTTTGAAAATAGTTTCACACTCGACATAGTCATTGTCGACTGTAGTGGACGTGTGATGTATATTATTCGCATCATGTATATTGCAAGCTTCGTATTCGTTGCAATCGCTTTGTATGTGGCTCGCACTGTGTGTGTTGTACGAGTCATGTAAGTTGTACGTGTCCTGTGTGTGGCACGTGTGTTGTGATGAATTGTATGAATGTTGAACACTGAGTGCATGTTGTATGTAGTGTGAGTTGTAAGAATTGTGTTTTGCATTGACAGTGCCCGAGACTAGGTAGCCTAGTCTGGTTTTTATTAGGATAGGTCTATTGCGACCTAATGAAATGCGTTCTCTTTGAAGGATGTGCCAAAATACATCCGCCCCTAACAGTACCTGCACCTCGGCCGGAACGTCGAACTCCGGATCCGCGAGGTGGATGCCTGAGGGTATGAGGAAACGATTAACTTCTACCTTAGTTGAAGGTATGAATTGAGTTATTTGTGGTACTATGAAGCAATTGACTTCTGCCGTGTAACCACTGCCTGAGAGTGACGTTATTGTGACGTCACATCTCTGAGTAATATTAGAAACCTGGTTGTTGATCCCTTGCACTGATATTGAAGTAATTTGTGAGGGAATGTTTAACAACTTGTGTAGTTTCTCTGTGATAAAGCTTGACGTGCTGCCGTTGTCTAGCAGTGCACGAGCTTTGTATAAGTGACCATTGTGATCTGCAATATGTATGATAGCGGTGGATAGCAAAACCTGACTTGTGTGTGTTTGTGTAGCAGATAGAGTGATTTGTGATTCGGTGCGGCCTTGAACAGGTAATGCTACACAACCGCTTTGTGATAATGATGCGGCTATCGGCATCTTGTTGTCTAAGTGTAATAAGGTATTATGTCGTTGTGAGCATATTTTGCATGTTCCAAACCTGCACAGTTGTTCATCGTGTCCTCCTCGTAAACAATTTGTGCATAACTTGAGTTGTTTGATTTTTTCTATGCGTTGTTCGACTGGTAAAACCTTGAATCTACTGCACTGATAGATAGTGTGAGGAGACTTACACAAAGGGCAGCCTTGTTTTTGTGGAGTCTGATATGTAACAAGTGTTTTAGGTTTCAAGGTGTGTGTTATGTTGTCACTGTGTCTACGCATCCCCCTTTTTCTTTCGATTGTCTCTAACAAGTTCGACCTGTCCTTAAGATATGAATTGAAATCATTTAAAGTTGGAATTCCCTTTATTAAGTTTCTATGGTGTTCCCAGTCGCGGGCTGTGATATGATCTAACTTGCCACTCGCTAAGTGAATGACCAAAAGGTCCCAATGCTCAGTTGGTATGCCTAGAATTTTCAATGACCGTAGATTTTTATTAATTACATCTTTCAACTCATGTAAAGCCACTGAAGATTCCCTCTGAATTGGCTCGATATTAAACAATGCTTGAACATGTTCGCTAACTAACATTCGGTCATTGTTATAACGATCACACAAAAGATCCCATGCAACTTTGTAATTTTCAGCAGAGAAACCGATTGAGTATATAACTTCCTTCGCATTAGCCTTAACACTAGCCTTTAAGTAATGAAATTTTTCTATATCTGATATGTTTTTGTTATTGTGAATGAGGGACATGAATGTTTCACGGAACTCTAACCAACCGTGATAGTCACCAGAAAAGGTAGGTATGCCTATCATAGGTAATTTGATTCTCCCACCTGTTCGCACCACATCACCCGAACCTGAGACCGAGTTGAAGTCCTGCTCTGCAGAAGTAGACCTCCCCACTGCCGCTGCTGATGCTCTGCCAAGAAGTTCCTCTGCAGAAGCAACCGCACTGAAGTATAAACTTTCGAAGGACTTGCGTTCGAGCTCCTCGTCACCTGGAATTTCAGATAAGTTCTCTATTTCAATCTGATTCGCATCAAACTGATCATATAGCTGCTGTATTTTGCTTAGGCGAGCATTCAGTTCGAGCGATTGAATTGAGTTTAATCTAGTACAAGGCAATAGTGGCTCTAAATAGTTTTTAAAGATGGTAAGTTTTGATTTGTGGGACGCTCTTGCCTTTTTGAGTGATTTTAGCGCTTCCATGGTGTGATGCAAGTATGATGCTATTGGTATTGTATGTAATTAATGTTATGAGGGTTATGTTAGCAAAAAACCAAAAATACCAAAAATGACAGAAAGGGTTGATAAACTTCAAGTCTCCCCGCTGTATAGTGAAAGAAAAATGCACTTTAGTAAAGAAAATGGAAAATAAACAAACCAATGAAACGATACGTAAATTTTATATGTGCTTGAGGTGGGCGTGTGCTTATAGCAAGCATGCATGCGTGGCCGCGTGGCGGTAACTTGACGCAAGCAAGGCGAAAATGCGATCGCCGCCTTATACAATTTGCATAAAATAGCCGTGCCACGCGCTGTGACTCGGCGAAATCGTATTGCACTCACTGTAAAAACAAACACTGAATTAATTTAATTGTAGAAAATGATTTCGGTCCGACACTCGATACGAAGAAACGGGGCAAACGGGAACTTTTTACGTGAAATATTGGAAATGCTTGTAGATTTCGTTTGGAATATTGAGAATATCCGATAATCCTGCGCAATATTCAACACGGAACACACTCACAGTACGACGCGACGCCATGCAAACCCTTTTTCCTGTGACGATGGATTCCTTCGATCCGGCTCGAATTTGTTAGGTATTCTGGCTAGTTCGTCGTACTTGCTGTATTATATTGAATAAAACGAAGCGTAGAATTCACTTGTATATTTGATAGTTCTACAATGGCTGCTTTATATGCTAATTTGAAATAATAGACTTCTTCTGCCGAGCGTTTTGACCGCCGGACCCGTTCCGAATGAGTGTAGCTGTGTGACGACACGACGTGAAGCGCGTGCGATGCGACTCGCAGAGACGGTGGCGCCTCCACGGTGTTGCCAGTCAAAGGCTGGCGTTAACAGTACGACTTTACCATTGACTTACACGTATACTTGCACAAATTATTTTATTTATTTATTAAGGAAGATAAACAGTTACACTTTACTAGATTAGAAAACTAAACTTAAAACTAAATATTTAAATGTCTCCAGAAATGGCTTGCTAGACGTGGCTAGACGCTAGATTTTACACTACACACAATGAAGACTATAGAAGATAATAAAAAGAACCGATAACAATGTGAAAAGCAAAAAGATAAAGAATAATAAAGAAAATAGAATTAAAAAAAATAGAATTCAATGGACGATGGTAGTTAGGTCGATTTCATTGGTAACTAGCTGCACCCAGCGGCTTCACCCACGTGCTGATCCCACGGAAATTTTGGGATCAAAATCATATATGTCCTTTTCCATTTCATTCAAATCGATTAAGTCGTTTGACCGTGAAGAGAGAGCAAACAAATAAGTAAGTAAACCATTTTTCAGATTTAAATTACTAGTTAGAATGGATTGATGAGTATTTTTCGACTTGGCATCCCATACCAGAAAAATGGTTAATTCTTCGGAAATAATTATCATGGTAGTGCAATAAAGACCAAAACAGTGTCCAACATAACTAAATTCTAGCTTGTCGTGTGTCGTACTAGCGAACATCGCACATCCGTTAGTCGCTGTAGCGTAATTAATACATTCGCAAAATACGTCTTTTACTTTAAATAACTTGCTATAGTTCAGACCAGGCACCTGTATGAGGCTTTATTGTCAATATCTCGACTATCACTTGGAAATTTCTTGTACGAAATCCATTAGTGTTATGATGTTTGCGGGAGGTTGTTTTACTGGAAGCGGCATTGATCCAACAAGGTCAAGGCTTTAGATTTCTGTATCATATTAGATACGAAAACATAAGGATTTTACCATCTTTACAATGTTTGGATTTTAATCCCATTTTTACCACATTATTTTATTTATATAGAGCGCGTAACTGAGAAATTTCTTTGAGTTATGACAGGGTGCGAGAGTCACTTTTGTGTTGATAGACGGAACAGTTCTTTCAGACAATATCGATCTTAAGTATAGGTCCTTAAATAGGTAAGTACAATCCACGGTCGAAAGTCTCTGCCCACCGTAACGTTTACAACGTAACCTGTGGATCGATCCCACGTCGTCGTCGGTTGGTGTAGCGGGTGGCGGCTTATACCTCTCGGCCAACTAAAGATACAGCTAAAATGTTGAAAATAATACTTACTTACTTTTACTTTTAATTTAAGTATTTAAGTTTGTGTGTAACGTCTATTACAAAAAGGTCGTAACTCCAATACTTGTTGATAGTATTATTGTAGCAAACTGATAGTGCACTTATGACCCATACTGTACGGTCAGAGTCGGTATTGCAGACCCACCATAGAGCTTAAAACTGCTATTATTAGAATGTTTTCAACTCATGCAAGTTTCTAAGATCTTGCTCGAGTTCAAGTTTAAAGTTTTCAACTCATGAATTTATTAGATAAATATTATTGGACATTCCAATAATAGTAATTTTAGACTGATTTGTTCTGACTCCGACCGATCCTACTGCAATCTTTCAAATCACTATCACTACATAGTATAAAATAAAGTCACTTTTCGCCGTCCCTATATCCCTATGTCCCTTTGTATGCTTAGTTCTTTAAAACTACGCAACGGATTTTGATGCGGTTTTTAAAATATATAGAGTGATTCAAGAGGAAGGTTTATATGTATAATACATGCATAATATAGCCGTGCGAAGCCGGAGCGGGTCGCTAGTATCTACTAAAATACTCATCGACAGATGCTTCGTGCATTCCTATGCAATTGTTCAACTTCATCTTTTATTGTTGTAGCAAACGCGATGATAATTATGATAAAATTGTACTTGTCTGATCTTAACAACGGGTGTAATTTACCTGTCTATTATTTAATTGTCCATTATGAATAAATAGGTAAATTGAACGTAATTTTTAGTTGTAAAGTAATGAAGAGATGCAATCGCCTGACGCGCAGAGGTTTTCACTGTTATCTCTACTGATGGAAAGCAGTGTATGCTACTTATTACTGACAAACCTTGTGGTGTCTGCCGATGTTCAGAGTGTGCTATTGGAGTATAAGCAAACTTTTGGTTTTATAATAGGATAGATGGACGAGTCAAGATGACGACGTCGACTTGGCATCCCACTACCAAAAAAATGGTAATTTATTAAGAAATCATTTTCATGGAGCGAAACAGTGTCCAACATAACTGAATTCTAGTTTGCCGCACTAGAGTGATATCGCACTTCAGTGTGTCGCACTAGAGTGATGTCGCACATCCGTTAGTCGCTGTAGTTTAGTACTGTTGCAAAATACGTCTTGCTAACTTATGTGATGGACGGCATTTTATGCTACTTATATTACAACTAGCTGCGCCCCGTGGTTTCACCCGCGTGAGTCCCGATCCCGTGGGAATATCGGGATAAAAGTAGCCTATGTGTTAATCCAGGTCTCCAACTATTTAGATCTTCATCTTCATCGTAATCGGTCCAGTAGTTTTTGCGTGAAGGAGTAACAAACATACATACACACACACAAACTTTCACGTGTAGTAGTAGGATAAACCTTGTGCCTGCCGGAATGCGCTATTGACATTGGTATTAAATATTCCTTCCATTAAATCAACATCTTCACCGCACATGGTACCATACTTTCACCCCATGGACACATTAAGAGGAAAATCATTTCACTAATGGACCAGTTGTTTGTGCGTCCACAAAAAAACTCGCGAAACAATATCCCAAGGGAGATTTCCCCCGTCTTTAGTTTGTTGTGTTAACGTGTGAAAAATGGACGTTATTATTTTAATGTTCTCATTTCGAGGAGCTTCTGCGTTTCTATTGTAACTTTGGTCAAAAAAAATTCCAAATTTTTATTCGTAATAGGTAACTTTCGTGTAAATTAATTTTCGTTTGCTGGGCTTTTACAACTAATTTAGTAAATGTCTTTGTATTTTTTTATGTAATTACACTGATGGGAGTCTAGCTGGAGCTTTTATAATGCTTTTATACTTACGTTGGTATTATAGTAGGAAGGTACCTACAGTAGAAATAATTTTGTACCTAACAAGCTTATTATGACACGGAGTTGTATTAATATTGCTGTATTGAAGTTCAATAATGTTGAAGTAAAGTCTTGTCGAAATAGAGTTTGTCGGAATTCAGTTTTGTAGTCGTTTGCTATGGTGCGCGGTGGGTTTCTATCAACAGAGTTTCTAGGTATATTGTCATGCCCGTGGGTATTTTTTCGAACTAATGAACTTAATACAAGAATAGTTTGATCTACAATGGAATACCTATATTATCTAGTTAATGACCATCTTACCTTTATTTGTTCGTACTTGTCTAATTTTTAGGTCACAATGGGTCAAGTTGGCTTGCACTAGGCTTACCGAAAATATTTTAGAAGGAAAAATGCGTCTCCATAGGTAACTCCACGACGAGACTTAAACTCGCAACCCTCAATTTATCATATAGTTGCGCTACTAATTACTACACCAAACGGTCAAGTACGTCATAGGTGAAACTTAATTCATTAAGTGAACAAAGTTAATTTGTTCCCTAAGTTTCACATTCTGACGTATTTGACCGTGAGGCGCAATTGGTACCGCACATGTACGGTAAAGGGGGGTTACGAAAAGTCTTGTTACATTTTTCCTTGTAAAATATCCAACTTTTTAGTTCCGAGCCTATTGCCAAAACACAAAATGCAATGTGCACCGCCCTCCCGCCCCACTTTAAGAGGCATGCAATGAGGACAAGCAAAAATTAGTATTAGTGACACCATTCATAAACCACGACACGTGTTTCGCGTCTACACGACGCATCATCAGGACTGAACACCGACCGCGCCATTTGGGTGACAAACGTTAGATACGACGTCGCTCTCCGAGATGTTGCCTCGCTGAACGCTGGAACAAGAGATCCAACCTATCTTCCTAAAATAATTCCCCAATTCATTGGACGCTGAACTTTACCATGTTCCAACCACTTTGGTGCACTTTGCAGAAATATTAGGAGCATCACAAAGATCCAAGCCCGTTACCAACAGACTAATCCGACTCGCGTCTCAGTTACCTACTCACTTGCTAAAAGCAAATACCTCAAAGCATTTCAGCTCAAATAGGTAGTACCTTTAGTGAAACACGTTTATACGTAAATTTACTTAACAAAACGGTGTATAGAGAACTACTAAAAGTTATACAGACCGTGGTACTGGAATTGAATCTTACTGACGCTTTTCGGCTTGATTTAAAAAAAATATGGTCTAATGCCTCCACAGAAAAATAATATTATTTATTAAATATTTAATTTATGTCTCAAACCTCCAAAAGACAACATAGTATCGAAAAATCGAATGGCGAATGTTTTTTCACCTACGGCGAATATTTTTTCAGTTTATTTTATAAACTGAAAAAATATTCGCCGTAGGTAAGTACTCTGTCATTTATTTGCATTCATATGGTAAGTACAATAAATGTTACAATAGGCATACACGTTCACATAATGAGCAATGCCGGGCATTGCAATTGCGTGCGGTGACAGACCGAGGCTTTTCTTACTATACGTAGATACTAGATATACAAATAAACTTGTCCGGTTAGTTACAATTAGGTAAAGAGTGGTGGAGTGAGAGTTGATCAGGGGAGTCTATTAGAGCTAATTTATGACATTGTGCGGTGGATAGTAAACATGGTAAATATTCCGTTTTAAATAACTTCACTACGTTGAACTCCGCCAACGATCATCTCAAATGTGTATTTTTCGGAGTATTTACAAAAAGTTCTATCGAGGCAACTTTTTCGAATCGTGTTTGGTTTACATGAAAGAATAGAGTATTTTGTAAACATTTAATAAATGTGTTTTTTCAGATGTATTAACGATTTTGGAACTCACTTCATTTTAATAATTTCATGTCGGTTCTTGGTCATTGCAACTTATACGTTGTTAGGAATGTCATGAGCTTACGGTGAAACACACAGCTACGGCAATTTGGGAGGATTTAACACTTTACAGTGAATGGAGTGGAGCGAATACGTTTTTGACATATTGTATGGTATGAACCGATTGATTTTCCTTTATCTCTGACAAGGAAAATATTGCGATTTCAAATCGTTTTTACATTTATTTACCCCTTATTCATAAACATAATAGGCAGTCTTTAGTTAAAATATTATTTGTCAGTTTTGCGCACCTGTCATCTGTTAACGTGCGAATTTGGATTTAAAAATCAAACTACTTTACTTTTGATAAAATGGGACCAATTGATAGGAATATCCTTTTTAACCTCAAAAAAGGAGGAGGTTCTCAATTCGTCTGTATGTTGTTATTTTTTTGTGTGTATGTTACTTAAATCTTCTAATATATATAAATTACGTGTCACGTTGTTTGTGCACGATGGACTCCTAAATTACTTAACCGATTTTAATCAAATTTGCACACCGTGTGCAGTTTGATCGAACTTGAAACATATTCCCACGGGATCGGGAGTTACGCGGGAGAAACCGCGGAGCGCAGCTAGTAAAATATATCTCTCAAAATCTTTTTACATAGAAAAAAGATCGTAATTCTAATTTTTTTTTTTTAAGGTAACAATCATACCTAATTGTGCAATTACTCCTTTTGAAGTCAATTAAAAATATTTACTTTTCTTAGCAGTGAAACAAATATAGCTCTGACGTAAAAAGTAACAAAGTAAGTTCTTACATAGAATTACCTTACTTATCGCAATTTTAATTAAATGCTTTAATCGCTGTTTAGTCTAAGATTGTATCAAAGCAATGACCATGCATTTTCAATGGTACGAATTCTATGCCGAGGTAATAATCTAAGAGACCTTTAACAACAACCTTCATCGAGCTGTTTAATTGACGAAAAGTATTTTACATCGAATTAAATAGGTCAATAAATATATTGTAATTGGGTTGTCAAAAAAAATTAGTCCAGAATTTATGATTAAATAACAATTCAATTTTTTTTGTTTTTTAAATCTTTCACTGGTTTGTTAGAATATGCAAACATTAGGTAGATATTTTTCCCGTCGTAACTTTTGCATTGATAATATAAATTGAATTAATAATGAATTAAAGTTTTTACTTTCATCTATTAAACAGCTCGATGAAGGTCATTTTTAAAGGGATCCCGTACTATAAGGTAAAAGACAATTTGTTTACGTGATTCATAAGGATGATTTTTAAGGAAAAATTGCAAAATTGCAATTTGTCATTACACTGTGACAAAGCGACGAAAGTGGACGGTTTTGTACTAACCAACTTTGAAATATGTTTGTGAAGAAAATTGTGGTGTTCATAGTATTTACGTTTTGGATCGTATTTGTTTGTTGCGAAGGTTTGTTACTTTTCTATAGTAATCTATACTTAATAATATTATAAAGCTGAAGAGTTTGTTTGTTTGTTTGAACGCGCTAATCTCAGGAACTGCTGGTTCGAATTGAAAAATTATTTTTGTGTTGGATAGTCCATTTATCGAGGAAGGTTATAGGATACTTTTTATCCCGATATTCCCACGGGATCGGGAGTTACGCGGGTGAAACCGCGGAGCGCAGCTAGTATTATTATAAAGAGGTAAAGTTTGTGAGTTTGTAGGGGATAGTCTTCGCAACCAAAGAACCGATTTGGTTGTAATTTTGCATAGAGATTATTATAGATAGTTCGAATAAATAATTGCATATGACACTCAGCTACCCCTGAGTGTCATAGGAAATTAGTTAAGTCATAGGCAAAAGTATCGGGATCGGGAATTACGCTGGTGAAACCGCGTTCCTCAGCTAATCTATAATAGAAAGTCAATCAACCCATGTTAAAATAACAATATTTTTAAGGGATTAAAATTTACCCTCAATTTGTGTAGGTACGGTCGGCTGCGGTGGTCGGTGCGACCCACCGTAGCGCTCCAAAACCACTGTTATATGAATGTTTTTAACACAAGCAAGATTCTAGACACCTGTTTTAGTTGAAGTCTAAAGTCTTCTAACTCATCAATTTATCAAATAAAAATTATTAGAATGTCCGGCGGTTCTTCATACATTTCATTTTTAATATGGCGCCATCTAGCGCGGCAGTTGATGAAATAATAGTCATTTTAGAACTCTACCGGGGGCTGCAATTATGCAGGCGACTTAAAATAATGCTTAAAATATTTTATTTTTCTGTTTAGAATCTTCTGTTATCAGAAGGTCAAAAACCATGTTTCAAATACTTTTTTAACAAATTTATTTTGCTTAATCTAGTGTATACCTAGATATAATTTTATAATGTTTAAAAACCGTCCGTCTGTCTGTGGTTCGTTCAAATCACCATTTTTTTATAATTTTGGCGTCATTTTAGTCGTAAAACGCTCGACATGTAAAACAAACGAAATGTTTGTTGAGTGCACACACTGCGGCCCGAAGAGTTGCGACGATCTTGGATATCCGATCCCGTGTGGGGGCGCCACCAGCCTCTGTAAACCTGGCTGCGCATGCGTCGACGGACACGTTCGAAATTCAAATGGCACTTGTATACCGAAGATGGAATGCCGTAAGTGGAGGTTTTCTTAAATATGTAATGACGTTGAACAGACTGGTTAAGTGCGAGTCGGGCTCGAGCACCGAGGGTTCTGTAGCACATATTATGTATTACTAAAAAAACTGGATAGGCTTTATCAATGACGCACGGATAGTCGGATATATCTAGTCTAGAAGGATAATCCTTTTATAGCTTAAGTAAATTGAAAATACCGTAAAGGCAAATGGAAAGGGGAATCCATTGTACATTAAAGAACTCTAAAAATGTTTTTTTTTTTCAAGCTGCGATTTGGCATGAAGCCCAATAAGTGTTACTCGGGTGAAACATTTAATTTCCCTCGTTTGGTTAACTCATAAACTCACCCATGAATACCTAAACCGAAAATCATAATGTTGTATCTTGTACTTGTATACGGGCTAAACCTCTTTAGTTGGGTTTTTTTGCTCACAGCTTAGTCCAGAGGAAACAAGTTGTCAATATTTCTGTAGCCAACTAAGCCGCAGGTTTCATCACGATGTTTTCCTTTACCGTAACAGCAAGGTCAATTAGTGCACATAAATTATTCTTAAGAAAAATTTCACGGTCTGCCGGTATTCGAGCCCATGACAAGATTGCTTTCTATTTTATTTTACAACTTTATTTGATTTTATTGTTTCGACAGACTTTATTTTTTTATATGAAATTGACACAAGCCAACAAATGTTACGTAGTCTTGCGTTAGAGAAAAAAAATGGCGGATAAGTTTCATCTTGTGCTAATTTTATACAATGTTTTATGTCAATTTCATACAATTAAATCTATCGATTGTCGACATCAAAGAAATCTTGTCTAAGGGCGTAGGAACTAGCCACATTGAAGACAGCATCTGTGGCTCTCTCGCTGGTCTGGGTAAATTTAGATTAGGAGAAAAAAAGGCCATTGAACGATAAGAAGAAAAAGTGTCACATGTCCCTACTATTCTACATGAAACGTTTCACCCACAGCAAGTTGCAAAGGCGACAGTAACGCTACAACAGGCTGTGGTAACCATTGCGGTAACAGCTGTTCCGACTACAAGGAAGTGAACAAGACCTGCTTCTCGGGGTGCAGGTATAATAGCTGCGACTGCAGGGATGGTTATGTATACCATGAGGGGATGGAGAAATGTATTTTGCCTGATGATTGCTGTAAGTATAATCTACGTATCTATAAAAAATCAACTTGATAGGTCCACCCCTTCCTGAAAAAATCGATGATGACACACGGACAGACAGACGATCAAGAGAGTGATCTTATAAGGGTTCCTTTTTTACCTTTTGAGGTACGGAACCCTAAATATGAGTAGGCGAAGAAGCTTCTGTCAAAAGCTTTTGTTTCAATGCCGTCTTCGTACCATCACTCGCGTTCCCGACCTGTTTACTCGTTGTTGCTGTTGTTGTCGACTACGTTTGTAATAGTTTGTATGGAGAAAGCCCCCGGTACCCTTTCCTCTTAAAATATATAAGAACAAAATACTCATCAAGAAATCTCTGAAAGGATTTTTGGAAATTCGACTTCTAACTTTTTACCCCTTAAAGGGGTAAAAATGGCTGTTAAAGTTAGTAGTTACTATTAGTATGTTGTGTTTGCTCGAAATCAATATCACTTTTAAAGTGACACTAAGCGGATAAAATCGCGGGGCCCAGCTAGTAATTTTATAAATAGAAGTCCAAAACAAACACCAAAAAGGTAGACTACCTACGCCTCACTCCATATCTCACACAAACATTCACCGAATTAAATTCAAAAGGTGTTTTCACAAGTTTTTTAAAACCCTCGGTTTTATGGAACCGCTGACTTTTAACCATTTAAGAGGAACACATACTATTCACATTTTATAAGATTTTATATGAAACAGGTCCCTTAAACATTTTATAAGATTATAAGCAATTTAAGGGACCTGTTTCATCTCATAAATTGCAACAGAATGTTGTGTTGTTAATTTCATCCGCTTGAATAGTTCGTACTTTAGTCATGTTTTAACACCCGACGCAAAAATGACGGTTATAAGTTTGACGGGTGTGTGTGTGTCTGTCTGTAGCATCGTAGCTCCCGAACGGAAGAACCGATTTTGTTTCTTTTTTGTTAAGTACTAGGTATATTATTTCAGAAAAATCCTAACTTACCTATAATGCCTACTTTTAAGTGAATTAATAAAATAAAAAAGAACGAATACAAGCCTATATTATAATGAGCTTATTAGATACCTACAAAACATTAAAGAAACCCCAATATCGAACAGTGTTATGGGGTTCTTCCCTTAATAATATTGTCTGATTTTGGCGTTTCTTTTTCTGTGGATAAGTACGTGGTAGATATGTAACCCTCTTAATTGTCCAACCTTCCCTATCAGGAATGTTGAACAAACAATTTCATAATTACAAGAATTCTTTACTCATTTACGTTGTTTTTTTTCTTTTCCAGGAAAGTTCTTTTAACTGAGAGTGCTATCGGATAAAGTTTGAAGTTATTTTTGTTAAGAATTGAAGGCTAGTGACCTACTTATTTCTAATATAAAAGTTTGTTGAAACTTTTGTCAGTTGAGAAAGTTTTTATTGTAAAAAAGTACTCAAAACCTATTCATATAGAAAAACCTAATATTTTATGTATTGTAATGAAACGGAAGGTTCCGTTACAAGTTTAAAGAAATTTAGAAAGAGTTAAGAAGAAAAAAAAAAGTCTTAAGAAGAAAATGAAAGAAGAAATTGAAGAGGGTCAGTCCGTCAGTCCAATCCTACCTGATAGACTTAACAGCTCCCCAAGTAACACATTTGGTAACAAACCCAAGTAGCACGTTAGTGAATTTTGGAACTTATTTTGCAACTGTAGGTAGCATATTAGTGATGCAAGAGTGTTTGGTATTACTTAAAGATGCAAACAGCACTCGAATTTGCAAATGAGTAACTCTTATCACTAATGGTTGCTTTAGAGGGATTTTTGTTTCTTCTTTATTACCTATGGTAGCATTAAGCCGAATCTATTACTCATAGGCGCATAAAGGTTTTAATTTTCTCTCTTTTAGAACTCAAAGAGGCATATGACATCTTAAAATCCCCCCTAAAGAACTGTGCCCTAATAGGTGGTATTTTTCCCTCATTTGGCACCTTTAGTACTAAATAAGTAGTATATATGAGTTATTTATCACTTGTAGTGGCTTAAGAGTTATTATTGAAGCTCATTTGGAACCTTAGTGTAATTGCCTTTGTAAGGTCTAATATACTCTTATATGCCACTGTAAAGCGTATATCGGTTCCATTTTTTTCTCATTTAGAACCACAAGATCTAATTAAAATAATAACGGGTCGAGTGCGAGTCGTACTCACGCGCTGAGGGTTCCGTACATTAGTTTCATTCCAGACAGTTACAGATAGTGTCAGACAGTTCCAAACAGTGCCAGACAGTGCCAGACGGTGCCAAACTGTACCAGACAGTACCAGACAGTACCAGACAGTACCAGACAGTACCAGACAGTACCAGACAGTACCAGACAGTACCAGACAGTACCAGACAGTACCAGACAGTACCAGACAGTACCAGACAGTACCAGACAGTACCAGACAGTACCAGACAGTACCAGACAGTACCAGACAGTACCAGACAGTACCAGACAGTACCAGACAGTACCAGACAGTACCAGACAGTACCAGACAGTACCAGACAGTACCAGACAGTACCAGACAGTACCAGACAGTACCAGACAGTACCAGACAGTACCAGACAGTACCAGACAGTACCAGACAGAACCAGACAGTACCAGACAGTACCAGACAGTACCAGACAGTACCAGACAGTACCAGACAGTACCAGACAGTACCAGACAGTACCAGACAGTACCAGACAGTACCAGACAGTACCAGACAGTACCAGACAGTACCAGACAGTACCAGACAGTACCAGACAGTACCAGACAGTACCAGACAGTACCAGACAGTACCAGACAGTACCAGACAGTACCAGACAGTACCAGACAGTACCAGACAGTACCAGACAGTACCAGACAGTACCAGACAGTACCAGACAGTACCAGTCAGTGACAGACAGTTGCACAGACAGTTGCACAGACAACAGACAGTTGCACAGACAACAGACAGTTGCACAAACAGTTGACAGACAGTTGCACAGACAGTTGTACAGACAGTCCTCGACTTTACAAAATAGTAAATTTTACTTTTTTTTTACTTTATTAACCTTCACAATGGGTTTTGTACCCGTCTTGAGGATCCCCAATTCAAAGTAGAGACAGCAAGACCTGTGAAGTGAAAAATATCACTACTAGGTACTAATGAGTGATTTTTGGGCTTAAGAGTTCCAATAAGGTAACAAATGAGTGAAAATAAGAACTAAAAGGTCTACTTTAAATCGCCATGTTTAAAAATAATAACCTTGAAAAGCATTTTGTTTAATGGTATTTTATTACAACAACATTTAACAAAATAAGTTTTAATAACTGTTGTTGACATTATACTTTTTGTGAAACTATAATGTTAGGTTTTTAACAACCAAATTGTTGTAAAGTATTATCTTATTTATTTGATCAGCATACATTTTTTGATATTTTTTGATTAAATTGTAGGCGCATCAAAATTTACTTAGTAAATATACCATGGTTTCACGATAAAAAACCATTTGCAAGGGCTCCATGATATTATGCTGCGGTTTACACGTACATTTTTAATACTCACCAAATAGATGCAATATGGCTGTCACAATTAACACAATAGAACAAAGCACACCGTTTTTCGTTTATCTCCGCCGAAAATAAGACTAGTTATGACAAATTAATCACGCAACGAATGAATGTATCGCTTTATCGTTCAATCATTCATTCACAGCGCGCAATTTGCACCGTTAGTTCCAAGTACCACTCAGGGTAACAATTCGAACTCTTATGCAACGCTTCTGCAACTATAAATGAGTTGCAATTTTTCTCCCTTTGGTAATATATAGGTTGCATATAGGTTCTAACCACCTATATAGAACTTAATCAAGGTGGATTTTATTACTAAAGGTTCCAAAAAAATACTATATGCAAGCTATTTGTTACCAAATGTGTTACTTGGGAATAGCTTGCATATAGTATTTTTTTGGAACCTTTAGTAATAAAATCCACCTTGATTAAGTTCTATATAGGTGGTCAGACCTTATATGCAACCTATATATTACTAAAGGGAGAAAAATTGCAACTCATTTATAGTTGCAGAAGCGTTGCATAAGAGTTCGAATTGTTACCCTGAGTGGCACTTGGAACTAACGGTGCGAATTGCGCGCTGTGAATGAATGATTGAACGATAAAGCGATACCGTTCATTCGTTGAGTGACAATTTGTCATAACTAGTCTTATTTTCGGCGGAGACAAACGAAAAACGGTGTGCTTTGTTCTATTGTGTTAATTGTGACAGCCATATTGCATCTATTTGGCGAGTATTAAAAATGTACGTGTAAACCGCAGCATAATATCACGGAGCCCTTGCAAATGGTTTTTTATCGTGAAACCATGGTATATTTACTAAGTAAATTTTGATGCACCTTCAATTTAATCAAAAGTATTAACAAATATGTGCTGATCAAATAAATAAGATAATACTTAACAACAATTTGGTTGTTAAAAACCTAACATTATAGTTTCACAAAAAGTATACTGTCAACAATAGTTATCAAAACTTATTTTGTTTTATGTTATTGTAATAAAATATCATTAAACAAATAATGCTTTTCAAGGTTATTATTTTTAAACATGGCGATTTAAAGTAGACCTTGTAGTTCTTATTTTCACTTATTTGTTACCTTATTGGAACTCTTAAGCCCAAAAATCACTCATTAGTACCTAGTAGTGATATTTTTCACTTCACAGGTCTTGCTGTCTCTACTTTGAATTGGGGATCCTCAAGACGGGTACAAAACCCATTGTGAAGGATAATAAAGTAAAAAAAGTAAAATTTACTTAACTTGTAAAGTCGAGGACTGTCTGTGCAATTGTCTGTACAACTGTCTGAAACTGTCTGGTACCGTCTGGCACCGTCTGGCACTGTCTGGCACTGTCTGGCACTGTCTGGCACTGTTTGGAACTGTCTGACACTGTCTGTAACTGTCTGGAATGAAACTAATGTACGGAACCCTCAGCGCGTGAGTACGACTCGCACTCGACCCGTTTTTATTTTAATTAGATCTTGTGGTTCTAAATGAGATAAAAATGGAACCGATCAACGCTTTACAGTGGCATATAAGAGTATTTTCGACCTTACAAAGGCAATTACACTAAGGTTCCAAATGAGCTGCAATAATAACTCTTGAGCCACTACAAGTGATAAATAACTCATATATACTACTTATTTAGTACTAAAGGTGCCAAATGAGGGAAAAATACCACCTATTAGGGCACAGTTCTTTAGGGGGGATTTTAAGATGTCATATGCCTCTTTGAGTTCTATAAGAGAGAAAATTAAAACCTTTATGCGCCTATGAGTAATAGATTCGGCTTAATGCTACCATAGGTAATAAAGCAGAAACAAAAATCACTCAAAAGCAACCGTTAGTGATAAGAGTTACTCATTTGCAAATTCGAGTGCTGTTTGCATCTTTAAGTAATACCATACACTCTTGCATCACCTATATGCTACCTACAGTTGCAAAATAAGTTCCAAAATTCACTAACGTGCTACTTGGGTCAACACCCTCAACAATAAATAACAAAAAAAAAATATGACAACTATAATTTCCAAAGTTATAAAAACATATAAGAAAATAACTTAGCTAAATGTAAAGTCAGTGACAGAGGTATCCTATAACTGTATACTGCGTTTCACTTATTTTCTGCTTAGAACATGGTCAAAAACAATCTCCATCCTTTTCTTACTCTATGATTTTCAATTTTTATTTTTGCCAAATCAAAGGGCTGTTGTAGTATTAAACCTATAACTTTATTTATATTATACGAATGCCGAATTTATCGATAGATAAATCTGTCACAGTCTAAAAATATATAAGCTGTGGTCTGGTATGCAGGTCAATCATATAAAATAGACCTAGAATTTATGCTTCTTTATAAAAAATATCATTATAAATAACTTGTGGTTATGAATATGGTTCAATTTTTGTAATTTTTAAGTGATGCTGCCATATATCGAAGCATAAATAGGTATGCACAAATCGATCGAAGCCAAAACATAAAAAAGTCATAAAAATATACTTAGGTTATTCTTAGGACTTTTTTCTTACCTACTTATGGATATTTGTTGGATTATTTACAAAACCCAATTTCCACAAGCAAAAAAATATACGTAAAAATAAAATCTATTCCTCATCCCGACACTGAAACCGAATATAAATGTTCCAGAACAAACAAGAGATATGATTAAGTAAACCCCAAAGGCAATTACGTAAGAATAACATTTATCTTGGCCAACTATGGATTACAGGCTCATATATGTAAAGTTCGCGGCTGATGTTCAGCTTTGTGATTTTATACAAACCTTTTTTGACGTAATAACGTCTATTAAATTGTAGAACATTGGCAGCACTCACAAAAAAGTGCGACGTCATCGCTCACGTTCCCGAAACGCTCACGTTTCATAGCAACCAATGTTTCGTAAAATTATCGTCCGTATTTAATAATAATATCGCTCATTTGGGCTTGTGTTATGGTGACGAGCCACGAATAGAAGACTTATTAATAATAATATCCCTCATCTGGGCTTGTGTTATGGTGACGAGTGACGAATAGAATATAAAAAAAGAAAAAAAGAATAAGAATTTATTTTTAAGGAAATACAAAAAAAACTGAATTTTTCATCGTTTTCTTATGACGTTATCAAAATTATCGTCCGGAAATCGACTTTAAAGACAATCATTTTTAAGTGACTTTGGAAAAAAAATGGAAGTATGTTTGTATGTCCTCAATTTTCTCTAAAACTGCTAGACGGGTTGGAATAAAACTTTTATATTAATATTCTCTGCTTTATGTACTCTATTAATTTTATGATTTATGTAAAGTAATTATAATTGTAAGAAAATCCCATGTTTTGCATATATTTGTTAGGAATTCGAGCAAGAATAACTCTTCAGATACATTGATACAAGTACTCCAACATTTGTTTCAATTATTAAATACAATTTATTTAAGCTACTTTTCCTAGTTAGGGTGCCTAAACTGCATTGCCTCTTTGGAATGTCGATCCGTTGGCCAAAGTATCAGCCATCCTCTTGGTTTCCAGAACCTAATACTAAACTTTAAAATTTTGTATTAATATTATACATTGTTTATTAAATAAATTAAGTTCATATAAAATCAAAATTATAAGGCTGATCGTCACATTCGTCTCGCAATGGATGTCGGAAGACTGATGTCGGAATCAAGGCAGACCCTCAAAAGATGGCGCTACAGTCTCGATGCATTTGATAGACACTGACCAAACCTAACTCAGGGCTAAACTGCTTGGAACGATAGGCTAAATATAGGCTAACAAACAAAGACCAAAACTAAAAAAACCAGCATAATACCTTAATAAATTACTTTAATACACTTAAGTGCCCCCCCCCCCTCCCCCCCCCTCATTTACCTGATTTTTACTAACCAAACCTAGGACTGAACCACTTGAAAGCATATTAAGGAGACCTATGCACATCAGTGGGAGAATATAGGCTAACTAATAAAGGCCAAAACTATAACTTAAGCAGCACATAACTTTATATATTACTACTAGCTGCCCTCCGCGGTTTCACCCGCGTAACTCCCGATCCCGTGGGAATATCGGGATGTAAGCTATCCTATCTCTCAAGTTGGATCGAACTGCACATGGTGTGCGAATTTTATTATAATCGGTTAAGTGGTTTAGGAGTCCATTGAGGACAAACATTGTGACACGAGATTTATATATATTAAGATAAGAAGAATACCTAGTTTACACCTAATTAACTTCATTATCAACTCTATTCCAATAAACATAAGATCTACGGCAAACACTTTTTCAACCTCGTGCCGTTCATTTAACTTTGTTTTGTTCTAAGTGAATTCTAATTCATACGAAAAGCCAGATAAGAATAAGAAATTCCAAATTTGATTGTGAAACGTAACGAATATTAAAATATCAATTTAGCGTTCTGGAAGTTTGGGCCCATAAATAAGTTAGCCAAGTTTATAACTTGAGTTACTTGATGCGAACTTTTACAGTATGCTTATGAGGTGTTGGAAAATTTTAAATATTGTTTTCAGTTTGAATACTTTGGGAAGTGTTTTAAATATCTTAGATGAGTAGAAGGTTGTCTAGCTAGGTTATAATTTTGAGTTATGCTCAAAATAATCAACGGTGGGTACGTACCCACCTATATACTTTAGGTATATCTACTTTAAAATTATTATCGTTTGACTTAAGGTGAAAGGGTACCTGCGCGCTCTCCATACAAATGTAGTCGACTGTTTCCTCCCTGGATAATGACACTAGCACAAATATTTTTCTATAACTGCCATGACTATGCCCCTATGTTTTGGTTTTTTTTTCATTTTCTAATTATCATAGAAATTAAAATTTAAAAAATTTAAAAATTTTAAAAATCAAAAAATAAGGGCATGGTTATGGCAATTATAAGTTTTATGCACCAAAAATATTTGCTCTAGTGTCATAATCCAGGGAGAAAACTGTCGACTACGTTTGTAACAGGGACTTAAATACCGGTAAAATACAGTAACGTTATCTGTGGAATTGCAAGATAACGTTATTTGTGAGAGAAACGATATAACAAAACGATATTATTCAAAGCTTTGAATATGTATAACGTTATAATAACGTTACGTTATATTGTCAATTTAACGTTATTAAAAATATTGTTATTCATATAATAATGTTATAATTATTGTTTTTATGCTATCTCTTTTACTCAAAGTAATGTTTACTTTTTCTTCGTGTGAACTATCGAACGCAGTGCTCTCTCTGGCTACGTAAGGGTGTAATCTATAGGTACATGTACGTACTATGTAATAGTATAAATGGGAAAGATTAGATTTTTGTTTGTTGGTTTGTATTGAATTTGCTTCAAAACCACTGGACCGATCTGAATAATTCTTCTAGTGTTGGATATCTCAAATATCGAAGACGGCTAAAGGTTACATAACGTCCTGAAATTTACTATTACTTTGGTGTTAGATATAAATATGTTTAGTGGGAATAGGTAAAATTTCCGAAACACATTTTTTTATCACAGTGAATCTACGATTAAAAGTAAAATAAACCAATCAATAATGTAGCGATAAATTTTCACAGTGCAATTAGTATATACCTAATACCTACCAACCACCTCTTCTGCGGCCAAGCAACGTTGCCGCTGCGTTCGAAACCGTGCGCGAGCGGTAGTACCTACCAGGTACCACCGCTCGCGCGCACACGGCGGCAACGTTGCACGCGCGCGCTGCCGCACAGTGGCTCGAAACGGCAAATGATGGACATAGGGCTGTTTTTGATGCAGATCGTAAGCCGTCAAAATATGAATAAAATGTATGAAACGTCACATGTTTTGGTCTCTAGGTTACAAACCAGAGCAGCTTACGCACTCTAACTTTTAGGCATGTTAGTTCAATTCATATCTCTCATTTGACACCACAAACAGCTTGCTATATCGATGACTTTGGAAAATAGAAGCCATTGAAAATACTCTATTTTCAATTGAATTTTTTATGACCAAATCTTTAACTATCGTGGTTTTTTTTTACTAATCGCTAGAGCTTCTTTATAAAAACATAAAATATTTTATAAAAACATTCAAAACATTAATATTTTCCGAGAAAATCGGCATTATTTAAAAAAGTACTAGAAATTTTGGCCCTGTAGCATCAAAACCAAAGTCGATAACTTTCATCACTGAGGCGTGTTAGTTCAACTCTTTACCTTTAATAAGGCACCACAAACCACACAAACAGCTTGATCCATTTGCGACTCGCGGAGCATTTAATTTTTTAGAGTAAAAAAATTATGAGCAATCTTTAATATTTTTTTTTATTGCTGCCTATCGCAAGGGCTCTTCGGAGAAACATAAAAGATTCTATAAAAAAATTTAAAACATTCATATTTTCTAAGGAAATCGGCATTATTGTAAAAAAATAAATATTAATAAGCCGATTTTCTTAGAAAATATTAGTTTTTTTTTTAGAAAATACTACACATTACTACCTACTTACTATCTACTTCTTTCTTAACTTACCTTAAAAACTTTTTCGCAAACTAAACATTTTGAGGTCTTATTATTATCCTCAAGATTGAAATATCTGTAAACTTTGTTGATTTTTTTTCGATCCATTTCGCTTTTACCAACTGATGCGCAAATTCCGCCGCGCGTAGCGTGGATTTGTAAAATGAATAAGTTTGGCAACGTCGCGTATTTATCGTTATAATAACGTTATTTTTGCAGTTAAAATTTCGTTATGTTACTCGTAAAACGTTATACAAAAGATCGATAACGAAATGTTTGCTGAGATACCGATACTATTATAACGTTTGTATAACGTTAAACATTCTGTTATGGATAACGTTTTAAGTCCCTGGTTTGTAATAGTTTGTATGGAAAGAGCCTCCGGTACCTACCCTTTCCTGTTAACCATGAAGTGATTTTAAAAAAATGGTTGTCTGTAAAGTCGGTTTACGGACGATAATTTTACGTGATTACGTCATAAGAACTCTATTGTATCGTTGACATTACCTTTTTGCATACTTTAATAACTTACCTTGTCAATAACGGTAGCGTAACATGACGTCACACTTTTTTGTGAGTGCAGGTGTTCATCGATTTATAAGGCATTATCATGTCAAAAAATTGATGGTAAAATAAAAAAATTAAATTAAATTAAACACATCTAAGCAATCAAATATATTTATTTTCGTCTCAAAATTATTGTAATAGAACCAGTTTTTTTTAATTCTTCTTGTTCTTCTCTTCATTCAACTTATGGCATTCGGGTGTCGAAACGCAGATGTCGGATGAATTTCTAAAATAGGTCTTACAGCATATGCATTTAGGGTTACAATTGAGTACGAGGGTGTTACAAACAACGGGTAGTTTGTCAACGTCTTCGCAGTATTCGGAGAGACAATCTGAAGGGCAAGGGTCCCATTCTTCGTCGGGTCGTGTGCAGTTGACTGGAGCTGAAATTTAAATAAGTTTTAGCACAGAGGACTAATAGTTCCTACGGATCAGTGAATTCACTTTACTAAGGCATTTGAAGGAATAGCGGCAAAGCCGTTTCTGAAAATATACCCTTTTTTATACTTAAAGTCATAAACGACCAGTACATTTTGTTTATCTTACTGCGTTAATACACACAGCAGAGCACCGTGGGAGTATGGAGCGCTTTTCCAGATAATTTTTCGGATAAATGCCAATAACCAGAAAATCGATTGGCATGGCATTGTTACCCTTATGCAGCAAAGTAAACAAATTGAAGAATACTTCTGTGACATACTGTGTCAATTAAAAACAAAACTAACACCGTAAATTACAAATTCCGTTCCGGGAAATATATTTGCTATAAAAATTAAATTTAGAAATATTTTCATACATCGTTTCCAATTTATCCCACAATGGTTCTAGATAGATAAATGAAGTAAAATTGCCTATCTTTGTTACACTTACGACATTCCGAAGACATAATACATCTAGGATCTTCCAAACTCAGCCTTTTATGGTTCAATTTACACATACATCCAGAGAAACAAGGAGCGAAAGGTGACGTCTCACATGCGACCACTGCCCGGCTGTCGTCTCTAGGGCAATCGTTGGTAGGGCACTCATACCTACAGGGGACGAATGTAGCATTTGGACCACAGGGGTTGCCACCTGTTAAAGAATAATATACAATCTTAGTGAGTGTGTCGATTCAAAAAGTATATTTTACTTGCTCGTGGTTTCACCCGCGTGAATCCCGAATCCGTGGGAATATCGGGATATAAAGTAGCCTATATGTTAATCCAGGTTTCTAGCAATCTACACACCGAGTTACATTGCAATCAGTTCAGTAGTTTTTGCTTAAAAGAGTAACAAACATACAAAGGCACAAAATGTTACATTTATAATATTAGTAGGATAGGATGAGATTACTAAAGGAAATGTGGAATCAAAAAAGGTATTAATTAATACTATTGAATTAGTTATTCTGAAAGGGACGAACTAAGAAACCGACTCCCATCTATAAAGCAATTACTTTAATGATGCAATGCCCATTTATACGGAATGTTTGTGGCATTTTGGCCACAGAGGGTCCTGGGAAAATAGTAATAGAATTAGAGGGTCTAATCGGAAAGTATTTATTAAGTTAAGAAGCAGACACCGGCAGTTCATCAAGCTGATAGCTGACGTGCTAGCGCTGGCGTTCAATAAAATTTATAATAATGCAATATTTTCAATACATAGCATTGTTAACATTCTTGCATACGTTAGGTGAAGAATAAAGGGCGTTAGATTCGCTGTAGAGGCTGACGTTAGATGTCCTAAGACAGTCGTCGGAATTCAAAAGGTAGTAAAATGATCAGTTACTTATTTATAAGACTATTTCTTACCTTTACACTCATCAGGAAGTATACAAACTCCATCATCAGACAGTATATACCCTGTGTTACATTCACAGCCGATTGGTATACATTTTTTCTTGCAAGGGGTAGCGTTTGGTGATGAACAGGTCGAAGGGCAAGATTGAGGACATTCTTTTATAGAAGCATTAGGGTCGCCGTTGCAGGTTTGGTTGGCTGGAAGAATAAATTGTCTCGTTATTTAGTTGTCTTGTTTGTAAAATTAGGCGCGAAAACTGCGTCGCCTCGCGCTTGCGTCGTATTTATGATTTTACAGTTTTATATCATTCGTCTGATAGATAACTATTATAGTTATAGGAATTGAACGCACCTTTCCAAACATCTATTTTTTTATACAATTATTCGTAAACAGAAAACAATAAAACATAAATCTGAAATCGAAAATATTAGAATGACGCCAGTAGAATTTTCTGGTCATAACAAAAGTCAACAGAAATACGCCAATTCAGTGTGAGTGGTTATGTTCATGTTGAGGCTAGGTCAGTCTGGCGTTCGAAGATCAGGACAGGCATCTCAAAGTTTGAAGGAACTCAAAGTGCTAAACCCAATCCCAGAGCTGAAATGCCAAATCCATAGGAGTCAACCGAAACCCGCCTACCGGTCAGTTCTACTGTGCTTATTGTAACCGTGTGTTTTTGCTGAAGTTCAGATATGCCAGCCATATTATATGATTACATGCCAGGAGATAGTCTAAGGTAGCCATCATCGGATAAGAGGCGGATGACATCATCATCGTCTTGTTTATAGTATAATTTTTACGTTATAGATACTTACTAGGACAGTCTCCAATCTCAATACAAGTACCTCCACACACATCTAGAACGTATCCACTTTGACAGTTGCATTCGTTATTCGTTTCCGAAGGTTGTATGTATTCACAGTTCGGAGGATTGGGTACGGCGCAAGTTGGTCTACAGTTTTGAGGTACGTCGCATTGCCTAGCTGAAATGTTCAAATGATAAACATTTGCAGAAAACGTTCCCTCTTAACAACTTGACATTTTACAAAGGGTATTTCATATATTTATTATGTTTCGTAGTAGCAGTAGTAGGATCGAACTTCACTTGGTAAGTTCGTTTGATCATTAATTCTGTATAGGAAAACAAGCAATAGAAACAGCTGGGTTCATCCTCATAAGTCTCGGTTCCGGATGGGAATATTGGAGTAAAAGTGGAAGTCAGGCTGGCTCTACACCACACAAATATGTAATGTAAAGTACAAGTACAAGTAATGTAGTCGAAAGCGGTGTTGGCCTAGTGGTAAATACCTTGAATTCCATTCCGAAGGTTGTGAATTCGAATCCCAGGAGGTCGTGTACTATTGGATTTTTTTACGAAAAAAATCTGTATGCTAAATGGTATTGCTCTTACGGTGAAAGTAAACATCGCGAATTTAATCCGCGGCTTAGTTTTAGTTGGTTTCAGACACGTTGACAAGTTCTGTGCTCTGGACATAGTCAATTAAGCTGGAAGGGCAGTTAGATGCTGGAGAAGTCTACTCCATCCTCATGCAAAAAGGAAGACTAATCGCGGAAAAATAGCCAGTATAATAGTACAAGAACTACTTCTTGTACTATTATACTGGCTATTTTTTTTAAAAAACTAGTACCTACGTACTAGTTTTTTTTTTTCAATGGTAATTTTCCGTCATTACAAGTTTTTAATAAACCTAAATAACTAAAATAAACTAACACAACTATTCAAATATCAATATCAAAATAACAATGTATTAACTAGACAAGTTTGTTTTTATACCTACTCTACCTATAGTAAAACACCTCGGTGTGTATTAAATAATATGAAAGTAAATAAAATATGAAATGAAATTAAACACTCACGACATTGATTCTTCGGAACGCAGTCTCCAATATCATCCCTGTAATACCCCTCGCAGCAGACACACTTCGGTTGGCAATTCTTAGGATCAGCTACACATGTGTTGTTTGTTAGAAGATCTATGCAGTTTTCAGCCAAACATTCTGATGAGCAAGGATCGAAGACTTCGTTTGGACGAGTGCAAGTTATTTCGGCTGGCAAAAACACATTGCTCATCAGTACCTACTGACCATTGTTGGACAAATGCTTGTCTTTACCCAGTAGTGGGGTGGTAAGGAGAAAAAAATCCAAAGTGGTTAGATTAGCAACATCCGTCACATATTATGACGTCATATAATGTAATCGGTTTTAGCAAGTGACCCTACTCTTCTAATGGTTTTTAAAGACGATTTTCACGTCACCATTTATTTAAATACTAGTTATACGGATAATTTAGCGTTATAAATATTATAATAATTTGTAACGGATATAACGAAAGAAGATGTAGCTAATTCCACCTCTTTGTTAGAATGTTGACTTGGATTGGTTGATTAATCGTCTTGGTTGAATGTTAACTGTACTCTTACTTTTATCTATATGCAAAAATGAAATCGGGTAGAGTTGGGAGATTTTGTTAGGTATTTTAAAATCGGGTAGAGATGGGATCGGGTAGAGTTGGGATGTAGCCGAATAAGCCACATCAGACAGAGTTGAGACGTTTCAGAAATTAGACTGCATTCCAAATACAGTCTTTTGTTCGTTAAACGCACTTTGTTATTCATTAAATACCAACTATTAGGTATCTTATTACTCCATTTTGATTGTGAGATTTAAAATGTAAAGGTACGGTATATCAAAAATTAATTACTCATGGAAGACAGCTTGTTAAAGATAAAAGCCAGAGATAACAAGACATCTATATCAATAGAATTATGAAATAGGTAGATAACTAGGAAAGTCACCGCATTGCGTCCCAATAACCATAAATTAAACTGGCAAAACGAAGAACAAAAGGATGCTCTCCTTAATTAAACACCTTCATACGTCGATAACTAACGAAGATCTCATTAATTGGCTCTCTAATAAATAGGAACGGGAAATTTTCCTTAAAGGAATCATGTAAGTACAAGTAAAGCGACTAATACAGTAAAAATCAATATTTAACGAAATGTGATTTTATGATTGTACGAAAACGAATTTTTTAGAAAAGGATGTACAGTCACATTACCAATTAGCTGAACCCCACGTGACCTAGAGCTCACTCGCAAATCTGTAAGGTTTGCGATTCTGTTTTTTTTAACAATATACTATACAATACAATATACAATATTAAAAAATAACAAAATAGGTAAATACTATATTTTTCACAGATATGTGAATGAACTCTGGGACACGTGGGGTTCAGCTAATTGGTAATGTGACTGTACTTCTAAAAAATTTGGTGAATTCTGAGTTAATTTCAGTAGAAACTGACTCAAAAGGTCGTCGAAAAATGCGGCGGAGATCACTAAATAAGGTACTACCTAAATATCCTACTTGATTAAATTTACAACCTACCATAAAAGCTTCATCAGTTTTTTTTCCATCCAAAGGTTGCCTGGAAGAAATCGGTTTCAGCGATAAGGCAGTCCATTTGTGCATCTTATACTTACTAGCTATTACTTTACTTTACTTTGCTTGAATTATTAGTACTCAGTGTGATTATAATTTTCAACATGTTAACTATGTCTTTAGTTAGCCGATATAAGCCGCCCCCCGCTACACCAACCGACGAGCCCATTGCATTGATGCACTGTATGGAGTGCGTCTGTATGTGTTTAAAATAGTGCTGCACAGGATTGTAAACGTTACCCTACTAGTGGACTTTTAAACGTCGATTGTATCGTCATAGGTAACTTATTGACGAATATTTCGTAACATATTATCTAATAAGAGACGCTCGTACAACATGTTTCTTGTTAATGAAGCAGACAGTACAAATAACCAACCTAATGTTTTGAGAAACAGTTACTTAGAGTGACCTTTGTTGGGTTAGTTTAGTTTTTATTAGAGGGCATGAGGGACGTAGCCGTCAAAAATAGTGCTCCTTTTTTGACGGGAGCAAGGAAGGACGATTTCAAAATTCATTTAATAGGGTTCCGTACCTCAAAAGGTAAAAAGGAACCCTTTTAAGATCATACTCTTGTCCGTCTGTCGGTCCGTGTTTAACCACTGATTTTTATTTGCTAATAAACTGCCACTTTTAAACCATTAATGAATGTTATAGAAGAAAAACTTCAGCTCAATTGGTAACCGGAAAGTGGATCAAAATTAAGTTGCAAAATTCCTACCGAACAAACATACATAACATACATTGCAAGTTATATAAAAGCTTTTAAAATAGAAACGAGCGGAGCGAGCGATGTAAAACAATTTGAACTGCATAAATGCTTAGGCTAGGCATGTATTTATTTTGTTCACAGACCTAGGTAAATAAATATATAATTATACCTAACACCTGAGGTATACCTAGTAACCTAATATGCCTGTAGCAGAATAGGTAAGGTTAGACATTTAACCAGGTCACCAAGAACTTCTGGACATTCACTCAGTAAGATACAGGTATCATCTTTATACCTACCTTGTTTTTAGTATTACTTGCACATGAACCCAGGCGGGAAAGCCAGTTTTGCAGGCTTTTCCCGCCTAGTAACATTGAAATTTGACGACTGAACATCTTTGAGACAACATCATCGTATACTTACGACAATCACAAGCCAGGATACAGGTATCATCTTCATCACTCTTTCGCTTATAATATTACTTGCACATGAACCCAGGAGGGAAAGCCAGTTTTGCAGGCTTTTCCCGCCTAGTAACATTGAAATTTGACGACGGAACATTTTTGAGACAACATCATCGTATACTTACGACAATCACAAGCCAGGATACAGGTATCATCATCATCACTCTTTCGCTTATAATATTACTTGCACATGAACCCAGGCGGGAAAGCCAGTTTTGCAGGCTTTTCCCGCCTAATAACATTGAAATTTGACGACTGAACATCTTTGAGACAACATCATCGTATACTTAAGACAATCACAAGCCAGGATACAGGTATCATCTTCATCACTCTTTCGGTTATAATATTACTTGCACATGAACCCAGGCGGGAAAGCCAGTTTTGCAGGCTTTTCCCGCCTAGTAACATTGAAATTTGACGACTGAACATCTTTGAGACAACATCATCGTATACTTACGACAATCACAAGCCAGGATACAGGTATCATCTTCATACCTACCTTGTTTAATAAATAAATAAATAATAATAAAATATTGTAGGACATTCCACATATCGCCATCTAGCCCCAAGCTAAGTAACTAGACTTGTGTTATGGGTGCTAGACAACGGATATACTACTTATATACTTTTCTTTTGTAAATATATACTTATAATACATAGAAACAACCAGACCACAGAAATATATCTAAGCATAAATACTTGTCTGTGGCGGGAATCGAACCCGCAACCCTGTGTTTGGCAGTCCGGCATGGTGACCATTGTGCCAACTGGGTCGTCTATTACTTGCACATGAACTCAACATGCACATGAACATGCAGGCTTTTCCCGCCTAGTAACATTGAAATTTGACGACTGAACATCTTTGAGACAACATCATCGTATACTTACGACAATCACGAGCCAGGATACAGGTATCATCTTTATACCTACCTTGTTTATAATATTACTTGCACATGAACTCAGGCGGGAAAGCCAGTTTAATGCAGGCTTTTCCCGCCTAGGAACATTGAAATTTGACGACTGAACATCTTTGAGACAACATCATCGTATACTTACGACAATCACAAGCCAGGATACAGGTATCATCTTCATCACTCTTTCGGTTATAATATTACTTGCACATGAACCCAGGCGGGAAAGCCAGTTTTGCAGGCTTTTCCCGCCTAGTAACATTGAAATTTGACGACTGAACATCTTTGAGACAACATCATCGTATACTTACGACAATCACAAGCCAGGATACAGGTATCATCTTCATCACTCTTTCGCTTATAATATTACTTGCACATGAACCCAGACGGGAAAGCCAGTTTTGCAGGCTTTTCCCGCCTTCCTAGGCGGGAAAAGCCTGCAAAACTGGCTTGAAATTTGACGACTGAACATCTTTGAGACAACATCATCGTATTCTTACGACAATCTCGAGCCAGGATACAGGTATCATCTTCATACCTACCTTGTTTATAATATTACTTGCACATGAACTCAGGCGGGAAAGCCAGTTTAATGCAGGCTTTTCCCGCCTAGTAACATTGAAATTTGACGACTGAACATCTTTGAGACAACATCATCGTATAGGTACTTACGACAATCACAAGCCAGGATACATGTATCATCTTCATCGCTCTTTCGCTTATAATATTCCTTGCACATGCATCCAGGCGGGCAGGGCCTGCCTGGCTTGCAGGCGAAAATCGATCGACTGTCATCTTCAGGACAATTTTGATTGGGACAACGGAAACTGCAGTCGGAATATGTGCCATTTACGCCGCAAGGATTACCACCTAAAAAGAAACAAAGTGCTGTAAAATATGACTATTCTGTACCTGCCATACTAAACAATAGCAATTACCTTTTAAGGTTGTCGTACAAGATACCCGACCAATTCTAAAATTATTTATTTATAAAAATTACCTAATTTAAAATCGGAATGTAACGATATTTTTAATGGCTTTAATTAAACTCTAGAGTCTCAAACATATTTTTTCAACAACTGAAACCAAGTACTGAAACCAACCTTTAGTTATAGACTTTTCAACTAACCAAAAGACTGCAACTATCGAAGTTTTAAATATAGTTCTCATTCATAAATTAATCGTCGCCATTTGAAAATGGAATTTTAATTTTTACTAAGAATCGTTTCAAAGAATAACTGGAAAATAAAACCAACGTTACTTTTCGATTTCAAACTGGACCATCTTACAATAAAAAAACGTAATACAAAAAGGAAAACATTAATCTAGCTTCATGAAGTAGAAGACGTAACAACATTTTACTCACATTCACAATCATCAGGTAAAACACATTTTCCTTTTTTCTCGGACAACATAAAGCCGGGTTTACACTGACAGCCGGCTGCTTTACATTTTTGCCCGCATGAACTGGCGTTCGGGGAGTCGCAAGTTGAAGGGCAGGGCCAAGGACAGACAGTTACTACTGCGTTGGGGTCGTCGTTACAACCATCTGAGGAAAATATTTTTTGTTAAATTTCATCTCTGAACATCAGCACCAAGTAGATAAACGGAATAATTGCCGTACACTGAAATCTTTTCGGTCGATAATTCGCACATTGTTAAAATGTAAAATACAATCTTTTAAATAAGTCTTCTATATAGTATTTTCAAAGGTTTTCGCGACTTGAACTCATAATTATATTTATTTTAACGGACATATTCGCGTTTAATTTTTGTCATCTCAGTCTACCTGCGACCCTGACCATGGGATCTGCAAAGTTCCTGAAACGTCAGGTTTAAAAAAAAATTAAAACGCGAATATATCCGTTAAAATAAATATAATTATGAAGTCTTTTAAAATTAAGTTTGCCTATTTTTTACTGTCTTCTTTTTATGTACTTATGTTTGTGACTACCTAAAGGGACAAACATTTTTAAATAAACAGAAAAGGGTAAAAATAAAAATATTAAAGGGCAAAAATATTTCTTGTTAATTTTAATTAGTGCCTAAAGCATTTCGTAGTTAAAGGTACAGTTAAAATAAGTAGCGTTATACCTACTGACTAAGAAATCAAATTAACGATCGACGAAAAGTCTGAAAAAACTTAAATTAAAAGTGATAACACTTATAAGTTTCAAACGGCTGAACTGATTTCGACCAAACATAGCATAATCAACTCCCGACGAATTCACCTTTCAAACAAAAGAGACAAAATCAAAGTCAGTTCATCCGTTCGGGAGCCACAGACAGACACACACACACACATCGACACGTCAAACTCGGTCAAACTATACACCACGTCGTTTTTGCGTCGGGGGTTAAAAATTAATTCAAGAAAGTTTTCGTTTATTTTTTCCATTGCTAACTTTGAGCTTTATAAAACAGTATGTTAGAATTGTTAGAGCGGAAACTAGTGAAAACGAAATTTAAAGTAAGTAAACTCAAACAACATTCCAATATTGAACGAATCTCAATATTTCCAACAGATATCCCGATAGTTTCAGCGGACTACCAGTTGGGAACTTTGTTAGTTTGAAAACTGTAATTGTTTCAATATACTTGTTCAAAGCTGTGTACCTACCTACATTTTAGAAAGATATACAGGGTAATTGGTAATTATACTAGCAAGCCGTTGAGTTGCCCTCAACGGCTTGCTAGTATTGTATTCTGTGCACCTAAACAAACAACTTTTGTTCTACGACTTTTGGAAACTCGACCATTTTTTTGAAAATTTTGTTGAGTTTACCTGAAAATCAGCTGTTTCATACACGGAGAGGTCAATAGTCTTAAAATTTTAGTTATTTTTTAAGTTTTATCTACTGTTCTTAGTATGAATGACCTTTGTTTTAAAAATCAGCTGTTTTTCGAATTTACATAACATTTCAGAATTTCCGAAAGTCGCAGAACAAAAGTTGTTTGTTATGGTACACAGAAGTAGCCCTCAATGGCTTTCTAGTATAATTACCGTTAACCCTGTATATATATTTTAAACCCCCAACGCAAAAAGACTGGGTCTGTCTGTCTGTGGCATCGTAGCTCCCGAACGAATGAACAGATTTTGTTTTTTTTTTTGTTTGAAAAGGTGAATTAGTCGGGAGTGTTCTTAGCTATGCTTGATCGAAATCGGTTCAGCCGTCTGAAAGTTATGGGGGATAAAAGTCAAGGGTCAAGAGTAGAAAAATTTAGATTTACTTAGAAAGTTTACAAAACTAAGTTTTTTGTATGAACCAATATAATTTATTTTACCGTAGTCAATTATAATTTATTTTGAAAGCTGAAGCTTTCCAAGTAGAAATACTGAATTAAGTTTTAGACGCATGAAACTTTGCATGGATGCTGGTGAAGAGTTCTTCTGGAGAGAGAAAAACTTCAACTAAGTATAGTTTTTTTTTCAGTTTCCTAAACTTTCTAAGTGCTCTAAATATTATATCTATATATTATTATCGATGGGATCATTGAATGAAATAGATAATTTCTTGACTGAATAGTTTATCTTACAAATTAAAAAGTATTAAAAAATTTGCTCACCAGGGCAGTTTCCAATTTCGATACAATTTCCATTAACATCAGCTAAAATATATCCCTCCTTACATTTGCAACCATCTACGTTTTCCTTTGGTATCTCTATGACTGTAGTACAGTTCTTAGGAGTTGGGTTCGAGCAGGTCGGTCTACATTCCTCACAAATGTCACATTCTGGTTCTGAAATACATTTATTTCAATTAGAGTAAGTTTAGTTTAATGTCTCTCAGAGTCTCGTTGGGCTTAAATTTGTTGAGTTTGACTGAGATTACCTATTTAAGTATTGTTTAATTTTGTTGTTTTTATTAGGATTAGTAGAGTCCCATATCACGGGCCTTTGAAAGACGTGCGTGGAGCCGAATCCAACACGTAGACGCCCTTTACAAGTTTATTTTCAAAGTATTATGTGGACACAGTAATGGTGGCATCCATTTTGAACCCCCATTTTCAACCCGCAATTATTTTTTTCCATGTTCTACCTAAAATGTGTTCCATTTTCTACCCCAATAATTTAATTGATTATTTTTTCCAATTTCTACCTAAAATGTATTCCATTTTCAACCCAAGTGATTAATACTTAATATGATGTTTTTTGTACAGACAGAAAAATAATTTAATATTTTAAAGTCGTATTTTAACTACTATTATAATTAACACTTTTACCGAAACTATGAATCTATTTTTTCTGTTGACGTTACTTGAGTAAAAATTAGGTAGGTAGTTGGTTACCCACTGCGTATTTGGGTAGAAAATGGACTATTGATTTGCAGGGGGTTGAATATGGAGGTATTTTAATTAAAATTATGCCGTGGGTTGGAATTGGGGGTTGAAAATGGATGCCACCCAAATTGGCGATTATCCCTGTTTGCACCATAAAATGCAGCCACGGACGTTCTGCTCTTTTACGTGATGTGGATAAAAAAATCTTATTCTTCCTATATCTCATTTCTTTTTCTTTATTTATTGCTCTTCTCCTTTTGTCGGTACAAAAGTGACAATGTTAAAAAAGTTTATTTGAAATGGAGATAAAATATTAATTTAAAGTTGGAGTACTTTTAAGTCTTAATTGGGCACCGGGTAGGTGCCTAATCTTTCGAATTTTCAAGGTTATAATTTAAAGAAAAACTTAGAGGTACGACATTCACAAAACACAGGGAAAAACTTTGACGAAATCCGGGTCTAGAGATTTTCATGAATAGAAAGGATGTGGCCCTAATCTCAAGACTTCAAATGTAAAACTTAAGAGGTCCCTTCACGACTACTGACTCATTGTAAATAAGGCTAAAACATTTTTTCCTAAAACAAAAAAAACGTTACTACACAGAAATGCAGTGCGTCTGCATTACTTACATAGGCGTATTCCATGGGCTCCAAATATTTTGTTTTAAATGTTTCCATATATTAGTGCCAATGGGCTCCACAAAAATTGTAGTACCTAGACCTACCTACTTATGCAATATTTTAAGTCTTCTTCAGACATTTTGAACAAAAGAGGTGTATCTAGCTAAGTATTTTTAATCTCTAACAAGGTTTCTATTTAAAAATATATATTTTGTAGTAATAAGATGTTTACGGTGAACATGGCGTTTACAACATTGCCGTAATATCGAGCTCAACAAAATAAAAACTTTACTTTGTGCACCTTGTGTTAACTATCATACTTTGGGACTCCCGCGCGTCGGTGGTTGTGGTTAACTTTCCGTAACAATAGCATTCCTAATAATAGTTGGTGTTAGGTATGCAACCAGCTGTTAAATATTTCCAAGTCATTTTCAGTATAATTAGAAAGGAGAAAGGAAGATGAAGAATTTTACTGTACTAAAAACAAAATATAAATAGAGATAAGATCGGAAATAAAACGATTAGTTAATTATGGATTAAGTAACGCCACTACCATTAACCACCATTAACCATTAACAGTTCCATGATGGAACTACTTATTATTATTTTTTAATCACTCGTTCCATTTTAAAATGATTGGAAAATAAATGAAACTAATGTTGATTTTTTAAATTACTAGTTCCATTTTAAAATAATTAGAAAATAAATGGGACGAATGTTGAATTTTGTTAATAACTAGTTCCATTTTAAAAGAATCATAAGATAAATAGTACCAATGTTGAATTTTGTTAATCACTAGTTCCATTTTAACAGAATCATAAAATAAATAAGTTTTGTTTCACTAGTTCGTTTTAAAATGATCGAGACTAATGTTAAATTTTGTTTTGTTTACTACTTCCACATAGAATCATAAGTGTTGGAATCGTGAAGTACCACCTTAATAAAAACACACCTTCAAGTTTTCGTGTAATCCTACTTGTAAAAAGTTTCGTGGGCGTAAAGAAAATTGAAGCATGCCATTTAAAATTATTTTTTCAGAGTTTACGGAGACAAAAAGACATAAAGGTTATAAAAATTCTGCAGATATCATGTTTTTTAATTATGATTTAAATTGTTTTTATATAAATAGAAAAGAAACTGAAATACGCATATTGTGTACCTAATAATCGTCTTAAATGATTCCAACTGAATAAAAAAATTTGTATTTGACTTTGATGATTTTGAATAAAAAGGATGACTCAATAAATAAAAACGAATAATAATTCTAATTCCTGTTTATTTAAATGTGGTGTCCTATATATTCTATGATGTGGTTAAAAATAAACATCATAGCCATGGACGTAGAAAAAAAGGAACATAGGTACGATCGGCTGCGTAATTGCAGACCCACCGTAGAGCTCCAAAACGGCTGTTATAAGAATGTTTTCAACACAAGCAAGATTCCAGATACCTGCTTTGGTTGAAGTTTAAAGTTTTCTAACTCATGAATTTATCAAACAAAAATCATTAGATTGAAAACATTCCAATAATAGTAATTTTAGAACTCTACCGGAGGCTGCAATTATGCAGCCGACTGTACCTCATACGCCTATGTGCGTAAAGTATACTGTCAAGGAAGTCGACTTAGAGCAACGCCTCATAAGTCACTTCGTATCCCAAAAAAAACCCAAACACGACTTGGTCGGATTCGGTAAGTCCGAACTAAACCTCTTCTGTAGATTCATCTGGTCATTACCCAAGTCAAAGTAATTTTTTTTTTATTCATTTGGATGCTTAATACATTTTTTACGCCCTAAAAACTAAGTTAGGATGTGTGCCTTCGGAATGCGCCCACCAATGAGAAGAAGGCACAAGAAACTCATGGCGTTTTTTTTCTTGTGATTACGCTCACAAAAGTCAATAAGTGTTACAAATATTTGAAAGTATTAATTGAAATGGAGCATAACTAAAGTCACGTCCATGGGTTCTTAACATTAAGGTAAGACGAAGTATCATAGTACGCCTTACTGCCCAATTTATCTATCTATTATCTATTACATATAATAAATCTATAGACATAAAAAATCTGTAATTATAAGATATCCAGAAAAAAAATACACAGATCGTCTTAAAATCGTCAGCTGAACCACGATAGGGTAGTTTTTAGAATTTTTGTCTGTTTGTTTGTTTGAACGCGGTAATCTCTTAGACTACAGAACAGATTTCAACGAGGTCCACACGAATATGTTCAGAAAATAGCAGATTAACATTTAGGGTATTTTTCAATTTAAGTTTAATACAGAAATTATGTTATATTTTGAAAAATATAAAATCAAAATATTTTTGCGTGATAAAACGTCATCGAACTTTAGAAGAGAACAGTACTAGCCCTACTACGAGTTTTTTACGTACTCGATCAAACGTACTATATTGAGTATTTACTATGGAACTTCAAGTTTATAATCTTCCAAACGTTTGATCGAGTGCGTCAACAACTCATAGTACGGGTTCTGACACCAGGCCTCAGCTCAAAATGACAGCTGACTTAATAGGTTGCATACCTATATTATCTACTTTGTGAAATTAAAAAAGAGGTTGGGGCATAGAGGTACTACACCTTTGCCGAAGACCTTCATTAGTATTAGGAAGTTAGTGACTGTCCGCGATTTAGATAGTTTGATCACATGATTATGAGTTCGAGTAGCGGAAACCTTTGAAAATACTAGATACTTTTTTTAATCTATTATTTATTTTGTTCCCTTCAAAATTACGCTTTGCGCCATGGACGTATTAATACCTGCTACTTTGCGCTGACTGCGCTACGCAGCTCTACCTAATCTAAACAATTTTGTCAAACATTTCGATTATTCGTAAAGGGGTCCGGATATTTAGTATGGGAGCTTGGCATAGTGGTTTTTTTTGCACAGTGATGATGAACAAATAATGCCCTTATGCTTTATAGGTTTTGTGTGAAAGCATTATTTGTTTTTCTAAATGCCCTCTATCGATAGGTATGGATCTCAAAGTTAAAACCGCGTACTTATGAAAAATAATAGGACATCATGTTTCTTTAAATATCCCGTTTCCGAGACGCTTTATAGATTGGAGGTTGGTTTAAAAGTTGAAGGTGGGGAACCCCACTTTTGGCATTAACTGAAACCTAATTCACTTAGTTTGGCATAATTGATTTTGCCTTAATAGTCTTTTAGCATAATGTTTTATCATATTTTTTTTAGTCTAATAAATAGATTTTTAGCATAATTTATTTACTTATATAAAAAATGGATAGATATTGTAACAAAGTAAGCAATTGTTTAAGTTCAGACTTTTAAAAAGTGATTAAATGAGCTCTTATTTGTGTTTTAATGCCAAATTTAGTAGAATAATTAAGTGAAATTGGTATATTTTATTATAAATAGTAATAAAAAGTAATTGGGTGCCAGAATGTTAGGTTAGGTGAGGTCAGATATTGTGGCAAAGTACGTGCGAGGAAAGCGAGCATTTATATTCACACTGTTAAAAATAGCGTTTAATCGAGCTCCTAATTTGTGTTTTTTTTAACCAAAAGTTTGTACCTACTTATGTACAAACTTTTGTTACTGTTGTTTTGTTACTTTGGTTGTTTATGCTTTTTCATTCGTTATTATACCGAAGTAGATTATGTCAAAAATAGTTATGTTTAATGTAGTTTTGATGCCTTATGAAATTTAAATTATTTGTTCTTCGTTTTGCTCTATTTTGATAGATGAGTATCAATGTGCTCTGCGTACTTTTGGAAAATTATAGGACATAACGTCCCATCAAAAATCCTATATCCGAGACGCTTTGGAAGTTTAGTGTGAAGGCATTATTTGTTCTCTTTGATGCCCTTTATCAATAGGTATGGGTATTAAACTGCACTGTGCACTTTCGAATATCATAGTATATGACGTTCCTTTAAATATTGCGTTTCCGAGACGCTTTAGAGGTTTTAAGTGAATGCATTATTTGCTCTTATTGATGCCCTCTATCGATAGGTATGGGTCTCAAAGTGTACCGTGTGCTTTTGTAAAATCATAGAATTTCATGTTCCATCAAATATCCCGTTTCTGAAACGCTCTAAATGTTTGGTGTGAAGGCATTTTTTGTTTATCGGTTGCCCTCTATCGATTGGTAAGGCCTCTACCGTCATCGTATGACCTCTACCGTCATTTTAAGTGTAAGTATCAGTTCTGTCGAAATTCCTTTCATATTTAATAAAGCAAATAGGTATTTGAAAAATAAATAAATTATTTGCTTTTATTATGATTAAGTACAAAAATATAAATCGAGGGACAAAGGATGTTCGTTTAATTGCGAGTTCGATTTATAAAAATAAAATAAAGAAATATAGTTTTAAAACAATGTAGGTAGCTATTTTGTACTATAACTTACACTGAAAAATAAATAGTATTTATGCGGGAAAATGCTAGGTATTCTAAATAAAACAAAACCACAACGCGAACGAAGTCGCGGGCAACAGCTAGTGCTTTATAAAAGTTTTGAGGCATTTTAGGTAATTTATTATAATAGAGCACACATGTACTATTAAACGACGTTTATTTTCTGCCTACTACCGGGCACGGTCAGCTCATCCATATTTCTTAAGTTGAAATTATGAATATCGCTATTTTTGCGAAAAATATCAGGATTTTTGTGAACCTAGAGCAAGTTTTCGTAGATATACCTATGTCTATGTACCTACCTAAGAAACATTCCTCACTAGGAATACAAACTCCAAGGTTGTTCCTCAAGTACCCATCGATGCAGTCACATCCAGCTTCACAAGTTTGATTCTTACAAATATAAGACGAAAATATACTCTCACACGTTTGTGGGGGACATTTGATTCTGCATAGTGATGGTACTTCGAATTCTCCACAGGGCAAAGCTGGAGTATAAAAATAAGAGTAATATTTAATTAGATTTACGTACCTAAATTAAAAATTAGAAAATTATAACTAACTAAAAATGAAAAAAATATGGCACAATGGGCGGCCTTATCGCTAAAAGCGATCTCTTCCAGGCAACCTTTGAACTTTAGACCGTATTTAATATCGCCAAACGAAATTAAAAATTAAATAACTACCGCCAAAACAGCGTTTACGTGATTTGAGCCACAAGCTTCGATCCCTAGTGCCATGGAATCACGGGTAATTAAAATTAAAAACCACTGAATCTTGACAAGCTGGTTTTCGTCACAAAATAGAGCTATCTTACAACTTATCCCCGCGCCACAGTTCAGCTGCTTTTAGAGTCAGTTTTCGTTATGCTGCGACGAAATGTTGGAACAACATCCCACCACCCTTGAGAAACTTGCGTAGTTGTCATAGTTTTAGGCAAGCTTTGAAAAAATATATTTTGTGTCATCAAAAGTCGCATGAAATGCTAGTGCTTGAAACCAGTGTGCTTTAGCAATTTCTTTTTATTTTATTTTTTATGTTATTTATTTCACTTTGCTGTGTTGTTTATATAATATATTTCATTTTTCTTGGAAATGTATCTTATTTATATTTTTGAAGTTATACTTCTTTAGGCGCGTTATGAAAAAATGATGAGAGTGAAATTTTACAAAAGCGTCACACAAAATTCTCACGTCACACAAAATTCTCACGGGAGAAGTTGTTTAAATCTAAATTGAACTTTATTGATTGTGTTGACAATCCTTTTCCAGTCCAGAATTTTTTGTCGGACGAGTTTTTTGTCGGACGAGTATTTTGTCGGACGAGTTTTTTGTCGGACGAGTTTTTCGTCGGACGAGTTTTTTGTCGGACGAGTTTTTTGTCGGACGAGTTTTTTGTCGGACGAGTTTTTTGTCGGACGAGTTTTTTGTCGGACGAGTTTTTTGCCGGACGAGTTTTTTGTCGGACGAGTTTTTTGTCGGACGAGTTTTTTGTCGGACGAGTATTTTGTCGGACGAACTTTTCGTCGGACGAATTTTTTGTCGGACGAGTTTTTTGCCGGACGAGTTTTTTGTCGGACGAGTTTTTTTTTTTTTTTTTTTTTTTAATGCCAAAGAAGTATAACTTCTCACGCGCGTACATAAGTACACGCACCCATTTTTTTTAATTTATATTATGTACCTATCATAGTTATATTTACTTGTAATTGTAGCACAATCGTAGTATAGTTTGACGTACGTGTACCGTCTGTTACTGACGTCACCGGAACGGCCTCAACGGAAGACCAGCGCTAGTCGGAAGACTAGCATTTCGCTGAGTTAGGGTCCGTTTTGCAACAATTGTTAGTTATCAAGCTTTAAAGACTTTGTAATGTCTTATTTTGTTGCAAATAAATAATATTCTATTCTATCTGAAAGCCGTCGCAGGTGGTACGGTCACGTCATGAGATGACCTAAATAGTATGTGATCAATTTAGTCCTAAGCCTCCCTGAACTATGTGATCAAATTAGTCCTAAGCCTCCCTGAACTATGTGATCAAATTAGCCCTAAGCCTCCCTGAACTATGTGATCAAATTAGTCCTAAGCTTCCCTGAACTATGTGATCAAATAAGTCCTAAGCCTCCCTGAACTATGTGATCAAATTAGTCCTAAGCCTCCCTGAACTATGTGATCAAATTAGTCCTAAGCCACCCTGAACTATGTGATCAAATAAGTCCTAAGCCTCCCTGAACTATGTGATCAAATTAGTCCTAAGCCTCCCTGAACTATGTGATCAAATAAGTCCTAAGCCTCCCTGAACTATGTGATCAAATTAGTCCTAAGCCTCCCTGAACTATGTGATCAAATTAGTCCTAAGCCTTCCTGAACGCAAAAGAGGCAGGGGTCGCCACCCGTCGACATGGTGGACCAGCATGGCCCGTCTAGTGAAGAAGGAAGGACTACCAAACCCGACAACCCAGGACAGGATGTCCTGGCGCCGACAAATTAAAAGAGCCGACCCTACATGAAGTGGGAAGAGGTAAAGAAGAACAAGCATCCATACATCAAAATCCACAAACTGGAAATTATAAATGAAAAATCAACTAATCCGGGTAAAACCGTGTGGCGAAGCTTGTATGGTAATACAGTAGTAGATCGTTTGAAATCATTTTGTATACCACTAAGCCTGGTCTGTTCTATCCCCGAAAACTTTCATCTCAACACTTCAAAGTGACTTAAACTAAGCTTCGTATTCTTACGAGGACATGCAGACTACAAATTTCATTCAAAGGAAACCGTTCACTTGTTTACCAGCGCTTCATATTGATTGTAACGCTTGCGTATTTGTGAACACTAACTACAGTTGAAGGTGTAGCTAAACCTGACAAAGCATACCGACGTACTATTGAAGCAACTTGTACCTAATATGAACTATATTGTACCGGAAGACCCTAGACCGGAACCTATTTCTTATTATGATGGCTGGTATTCGACTGACAACATTTGAATTAAAGACGAACGGCGAGACATCGTGTGATGTTGTCAATCGTGGTTATAGCTGCAATAGTTTCTGTTTATATTAAACTCAGAATACAGAACAAGTCTGTATTCTGAGATATTAAAGTACTCTGTGTGCAATAGCTGGGAGATTGGAAAATATTGACTGCAAGGATAAAATATAGATTATTCGTATAATTCGTGATACGTGTAATTGGTAAATCGGTGGATTGGCTTATTATGAAAAATCCTTTTCAAGAAAAAAATAATATTCAAGCCTTCTGCAATGACTTTATTACTCATTCATCACCTTCTACGTGATATAAACTATCGGCAGCTAGGAAGTATGTAGTCCACGAGAGCCCTTAAGATTTGCTCCCGATTTTCAATCGCGAATCCGCTTAGGAGTTTGGACAAAGAAATCCAATATTGGTAGTTGGTAAGTAGCATGGACTTAACAAACTAGCGACTCGCCACGGATTCGCATGGGTAGCAGAAAAAGATCCGTAGTTTTTATGCGATTTAATCCCAATTTACACTATTTTACTATTTTATTTTACTAATACATTATACAGGCAATGCAACGCCTAGAATAGCACGGATCAAAGAAAAAAAATTAACTAGATTAGATGAAATAAAGGCCAATATATTATTATTACATATACTAATATTACAAAGAGAAAAGCTTTTATTGTTTTGTTTGTTTGCATTGAATTTTGGGCTCCGAAACTACTGGACCTTGATTTGATGAACTTGGTAAACAACTTGGTTGGATGATACATTGATTAATTGGGAGTGTTATAGACCACTTTTTACCCCGTTATTCCCACGGGAGTTAGGCGGGTGAAGCCACGGAGCGCTGCTAGTATTATTATTTATCTCGAATGACTTAGGGCCCTCGCCCACGGCGACTTTTTGTAGCGATGCAGTAGCGATGCTGTCGCGCGTTCGCATCGATACAGTCGCAATTCGGTCGCTAGCTGTTTGCCCTCACCCACACGAGCGCGATGCAAACACAATTCAGTAACGTTAGGGCGTGTTCAGATGACACGCGTCGACCATGCGTCCGCCACGCGCATCACACGCGTTGACCACGCGTGGAACACGCGTTGAAATTTGTTCTATATAGAATTTGAGTCTTATGACATATCAATAGATCTCAAATAGCATTTATCCAAGTCCACCCGCTCACGCCCCGCGCCCGCCACGCGCGCGCCCCGCGCCCACTCAGCGCCCGCCCCGCGCACGCCCCGCGCCCGTTTGCAGAAATGCAATTTGAGATCTATTGATGTGTCATAAGACTCAAATTATATATAGAACAAATATCAAAGCGTGTTCAACGCGTGGTCAACGCGTGTGATGCGCGTGGTGGGCGCGTGGTCGACGCGTGTCATCTGAACACGCCCTTACGCGTTAGTAGCGCGTAGGAAGCGCGTTAGGCGCGTTTGCATTGCTTCTGTATCGTGTTGCAAATGTGACTAACACACGTTAGTAGTGAGCATCGCTACAAAAAGTCGCCGTGGGCGAGGGTCCTTTTTCAAGCATCTTAGTGTAACACTAAACAATGGGTTAGATCGTTTGATCCTTAGTAATATAATAAGACACTTACTACAGTTCGCTTTAGGCACGCAGATACCCGAATCATTCCTACAGTAGTCAGGTTTACAGACACATTGCGGTCTACTATTGTAGAATCTTGGATCGCATGAATTTTCTTCACCTATATCGCTGCATCGTTCGTTTAGGCAAGCTGGCGGAGATTTCAACCATACTTCATTAGGCCGAGTGCAGTTAAAGGGTGCTAAAATAAAAATAAAAGTTATATCAAGTTTAGATAGATAGATGGATAAAATTTATTTGACCAAAACATTAACACAGGATAGATTTATCCCGATATTCCCACGCCATCAGGACTTACGAGGGTGAAATCGCGGGGCGCAGCTAGTGTTACATAAATACAATGCTGATTTTCAGTAGTAATAGTTTGAATATATAAACAACACCCGAACCTATTTTTTTTACTAAAACATTAAAGTCGATTCGAGTGTCAGAGCATATAATTTCAAAGCAAGTTTTTATATGGATGAAACTTTTCGAAAATATTTAGATTTTCGCTATATTCCGCTGTAAACCTAATGATAGGTAACTTTCTTTAAGATTCGATCAATAACCTTAGTTTAGTTGCTTCAGTTAGTTGCTAATGTATTTTCTGTCATTATTTAAGATAGGGTTATTAATTTGATATGCTAAAAATTCGTTTTTTTTTTGTTAAAAAAGTGATGTGTGGAACTTCATAAAGCGACTGCATCCAGACGTCGAATTTCAAACTTCATTCCTCCCGTATCACTCGTTTTTCCACGGAACCTACTGAGTTAAGTGTTTCCCTAACTTTTATATAAATTATCAATTACAGAAGGTCTTATCACTATCAATTTTATTAATGACATTAACACCTACCAAATTGTAATAAAATGCAATAATGATAACATTTATGACACAACAAATCAATTAGCGAATTAGGTTCTTAATTAAACAGTAATTAAATAAATACTTTAGCGTAAAGATAACAGTTAATGATGCACTTTTTTTAGGTGGAGAAATGCAGCCTTGTGCACCATCCCGCTACCCCCGGGGGAGGGGCAGCGGGAGTGTGTGGAGCTTCCCCTGGCTTTAGATGTTGGGCAGCAAGAGGTTTACCCACTAAAACTCCTAAAACTCCATAACAGTTCTTCTCGCGCTTTGATGTTGGGGACGCAGGGAGGTGTGAACATTCTTCTACGCCCCCATCCGCGCTGGTCTCAGAAAGACCCCGTCTTTGCACTTACCACCACCCTCTTAAACCGGGTTCCATTGCAACAGCGATGGCAGCATCATTGGCCATTTAAGCGTCGTTCAATGTGCAGGTGTTAAGGCACATTGGAAATTATAAACGGTGCTTTATAGACTGCGTTGTGGCCCCACACAGTCACAATGCTCATTCGAAGTAAAACCCCATCGACTCATACTTATTTTGTCTGCAGCAACCTACTTGGGCTCGGAGTTGTTTTAACGACTTCCACGCAAACTACTGCAGATCATGTCCTGGTTTTCCCACACAAAGACATGATTTAATTTAGACTACATGAGAGTTAGACAAAAATGCTATAAAACGGGTTTCCAGTTGCATTTTAGACGACTTGCTATTTTAGACTACCTGAGTTTGCGATGATTCGATACTAACTCAATATTTTCCCATAAATTGTTATTTTCACGAAATTTAAATCATAATAACAAGTAACTTACAATCCAAATTGCCTCATACGAGTCATATAGTGAAAACTCGACATAAACGACGTTCATCCACTAAAAGTAGCGTGGATTCTTGGTCAGTAGTGCCTACCACGTAATTGCCCATTAGTAAGACTGCTTTTGCCCCGAGCAGCCATGTCATGTCAGTCATGTACTGTGCCTCGTCTGTGCCACCCAATGATTCAATTAGAGTGAAATACCTACCTTAATTACATCCTTCTTACATCCTGCAATTCCGATCACGTAACGTTATCAGTGAATTTAGGTAATACCCAATTATATAAGTATCTTTTTGTATGTCTATATTTAACAAAAAATAGATAATTAATTGGCGAAATAAGAGGAGAAATAAAAATAATAAATCAACTGTCCCCATCCACAGCCATTTTCTTTTAAGTTGGAGAAATGCGTCTTATGCATCATCCCGGGGGGGGGGGCGAGCAGCGAGGGTATGTGGGGCTCCTGGCCTGAAGGTGGTGGGTGCCCAGAGTCTTCTTCACCGGTTCCTCTCTCGCCATGATGCCGGGGCTGCGCCGGGAACGTGGTAAGATTTTACCGCGGCACCCCTTCCACAGCCTACCCTTATAATACTAAGTTCCTTAGCCACATCATTATTCAATGAACTTACTTAGCTAAGATTATTATAATTTATGCTTTGGTAATGCGCTACCTCTAACATTAAATAGTTAGAAATGTAACCTACTTTACTTACCTATAGGTATTAACTTTTATTTTTACACTAGCGACCCGCTCCGGCTTCGCACGGCTATATTATGCATGTATTATACATATAAACCTTCCTCTTGAATCACTTTATCTATTAAAAAAAACCGCATCAAAATCCGTTGCGTAGTTTTAAAGATCCAAGCATACAAAGGGAAATAGGGACAGAGAAAGCGACTTTGTTTTATACTATGTAGTGATAGTGATGAAACGTTTAGTATAGGTAGGTATTTATTGATATCTATGTATTTCTAATATATTTATAGTTTCCCAATTCGTGCAAAAGTAAACGATAAGAAACACTTTATTCTTGCATTTTTTTTAAATTTTATATTGAAAATATGTACAGTATGCGTCATAAGTGCACTATCAATTTGCTACAATAAACTATAAACAAGTATTGGACTTACGACCTTCTTCTAATAGACGTTACACACAAACATAAATGCTTGAATTAAAAGTACCTACTCAACTCAGTGTTATTATTATTTTCAACATATTTGTTAACTATGTATTTAATTGGAAGAGAGTACACCAACCGACCCTTCAGGCGCCAGGGGTCTACTTAGCAAATAGCCAACTTCTCATCATACCTACTTCTCTGTTAGACTACTTCGCAAATGGCCTACTTAGCAAACAGCCTATTTCTCATTCAGTCTATTCTCAAAGTGACTACTTCGTTCGATCATCAGGTTACGTTGTTATAATATTCTAATAGTGCCGCACACTAGTGCACAGGATTGTAAACGTTACGGCGGTGGCGGAGACTTTTGAGTTTTGACCGTTGATTCTACCTATACAGGGTTATTGGAAATTAATTGACACGGCGTTAAGGGCTACTTCTGTGCACCTTAACAAACAACTTTTGTTCTACGACTTTTGTAAATTCGAACATTTTTTTGAAAATTTTGAGGTTAGGTTTACCTGAAAATCAGCTGTTCCTTACACGGAGAGGTCAGTAACCTTAAAATTTTACTTATTTTTTAAGTTTCATCTACTGTTCTTGGTGTGAATGACCTTTGTTTTAAAAAATCAGCTATTTTTCGAATTTACATAACCTCAAAATTTTCATTTTTTTTCGAATTTCCAAAAGTCGTAGAACAAAAGTTGATCGTTAAGGTGCACAGAAGAAGCCCTTAACGCCGTGTCAATTAATTTCCAATAACCCTGTATATCTGATTATTTTGTATTTTTTTAGCATTTTATATTGAAAATATGTAACATATCTATCTGATTATTTTAAGAAACTTTTTGTTAAATTATAAAAGGGATAGTAATAAATACTCACGGCAATCTGTAGCCAATATACAGGTTTGATATTCATAACTAAGCTTCAAATAGCCTCCCTTGCAGACACAACCGGAAGGACAAGGGTATGGCTGATCGCAGGCTATAATACCCCGATTATCATCAACGGGACAATAGTCAGTCGGACAACCAGCTGCGCAGTAGACAAAGGTCTGATTCGCTGAACAGCATTTGGCTCCTAAAGAAAAGAACAAGTACAAAATTTCATCCTGATGTATTCGTAACAAAGTTTGTTTTCAATTAAATTTTTATAGTAATACTAGCTGTCGGGGCAAACGTTGTTTTGAAAAAAAAAAGGCAAAAAAAAAAGAAGGTTTTGTTCGATTCTCAGACCTAACGAATCCACACAAAAAAAAAACAAATCGGTTCAGCCGTTTCGGAGGAGTTTGGTAACTAGCACCGCGACATGAGAATTTTAGAGATTTTTCCTAATTTTAACACATGAGGTTTGACGTCTTAACAAATCTAGTCAACAGTCAAAATATCAAACTGGAAAAAAATTGTACAGAAGTTTTCAGTAACTTTGAGTAAATCTATTGTCCAGATCCACCATGGATGTGGTGACTATTTTTCAGTACCTAGATCTGGTTTTTAAAAACGTAAATCTGCAGACTGATTCACAAACCATCGGAAAGCTACCGAAACGAATAAAACTGAAAAGACAAGGATGGCAACACGTCAAAAGTCGCGGGGGTGAAAAAGCAGCAAATGCAAAAAAAAAAATTAGTTTCGGTTCCCTTCCACATAACAGACAGTTATTGTTTCCTTCTTACCTGGACAATCTTGAAGCTGAACGCATTTTCCCTTATCGTTCAAGTAGTATCCTTCATTACATTCGCAGCCTCTCGGCGCGCATACTGCAATGCACGCTGCTGGACCACTAGGCAGTTTGCATGTCCTAGGACATGGGCTAGGACATTCTTTCAAGGTCGCATTGCGGTCCCCATTACAAAGTGCACCTTAGGAAAATTAAATTATTATTAACGATCATGTTTTAATACAAACATTTCTACCTCTAGTAGCAGTCGTTAGGTCAAGTTAGAGGCCTTAGGGCGATCTGAAAACTCTATCAATAGGTGAGCCACACCACATACGAGAACCAAAAGAAGAATACAAATATTTGGGTTCAAATACCAGCAATGTATCAATGCAGTTTTCTATTAGAAAATGTGATTATAACTTTGTTTTTATAGTGAAAAATTTTTTTGATTAAATCCGCGCAAAGGAAACTCTTTGGTTATTGACGAGTTCTTTCTTCTAAATAAGGCCCAGAATTTCCCCAGAATATAACCAACTAACCTTAGAGGATAACACGTCTGTAAGGACAAGCCTCTAATAATGAGACTAAAACATGTTCAAAAGCTACAGCGTTTTGAGTTACGGGATTTAAAATTTGCTGGCTTTGGAATCATTCGGGAAGAAGGAACTAAAGGTAAATATACTTGAAAATATGACCAACCTGGACAATCCTGAATCCTAACACATTTCCCTTCATCATTGAGGTGGTAGTCTTCATTACATTCGCAGCCATAAGGTAAGCACATCTTGTCGCAGACACGAGTTATGCCCAGTAGAGCGCAAGTGCTGGGACAGGGGTCGGGGCATCGTTTGAAGGTTGCATTACGATCGCCGTTGCATAAAACACCTTGAATATAAAACAGTACTTTTTAGGGTTCCGTACCCAAAGGGTAAAATCGGGACCCTATTACTAAAAATCCACTGTCTGTCTATCCGTCTGTCTGTCTGTCACCAGGCTGTATCTCATGAACCGTGATATCTAGACAGTTGATTTTATGTGGCAAGATACTCCATAACGCCATCTAGCCCCAAGCTAAGCAACTAGACTTGCGTTTTGTACTTTTTGAATACTTTTTTTGTAATAATAATAACATATAGAAATACCCAGGCATAAAATATTTGTTTGAGGCGGAAATCGAACCCACAACCTCCTGCAACCCAGGCGGGTGATTGCCCTCCATGCCACAGAGGTCGCACTTTGGTAAGTACTTAGTTTGTCTTCGGGGATGTAGTTACACAATAGGCATCTTAATGATACAAAAAAATAGGTTTCGGTTTTATAGCAATCAGAATATGAACTCTTTATTATCTGACAGGTTTTCTTAATCTTACATGGACAATCCTGATACAGAATGCATCTCCCTTCATCAGACAGCACACATTTTTAAAGCAATCAAACTATGAAATCTTTATTTTCTGACAGGTGTTCTTAATCTTACCTGGACAATCCTGATACAGAATGCATCTCCCCTCATCAGACAGCACAAATCCAGGGTTACATTCACAACCATGGGACACGCACATCGCGTAACATGGATTAAACCTTTGAGGATATGTACAAGTCAAAGGGCAAGGGTTAGGGCAGGTCTTGTAGGTTGCATTCCTATCACCATTGCAATAGTAGTAGTGGCCACTGTCTGGGTTTGTCCACGTACCTACATAAAAAAATGGTTAACTTCATGCCTCCAAATTTGGAAAAAACCTCCATAAACTTTTAAAGTACGGTAGACCAAAAAAATGGGTAACTCGTTCGTAACTCGTATTATATTATTATGAAGTAGGTACAATAGTCGAGCAATAGTGTTGGTTGGTCTTGAATATAATATAATGGGCAACAGATATGACGCGAGCCATTTATTCGTCAGTTCATATTTGTTTTATTATAGGTACTAATAAGTCGATGAAAATTGACTGACGAACCAATCGTGTAAACCAGGGACCGAAATGGTATCTCAATAAGCGGTTTTGATCGGTATTTTTAAGTGATACTCGAACGCTTACTTTGCATTTAAGTACCACAAATAATGATATCTATAAATTGCGGTACCACTAGTTTCGGGTACCCAAAATCGTAAGCGGATACCCGAATATTAAACCCTAAAAGTGTCTTCTTGCGCGTTGCCAATTCTACGCGAAAATCCTTTCTCTCTTTTACATATGTCATTAGAAAGGGTTAAACGTAATCTCTGCCGTGCACGTGTATGTTTGTTTATTAATTGTCAATTTCATAGTCTAGGTCGTTTTTAATACAGAAATTTTAAAAATAACTATTCAGAATAATGTTTTCATCATTAAAAATTCAACTTTAAGAAACGGTAAACTATTTCTTTGTTTCTGAGAAAACTGTCAATCCTAGCAGCACCACTTTGGAATCAAATTGAAGGTGATTTTAGTATCTACAAATGTATTTCTAATAGTTTTTCCTATAGGACTATTACTTCTCCTATAGGACTAGTTTTCTCAGAAACAAAGAAATAGTTTACGGTTTCTTAAAGTTGAATTTTGTTTAATGATGAAAACATTATTCTGAATAGTTATTTTTAAAATTTCTGTATTAAAAACGACCTAGACTATGAAATTGACAATTAACCTCTCAACTGGCCTACAAACCCCCGAGCGATTTTCTTTTCGGAGCAGAAAGTAGCCGTTGACTGGCCAAGTCGAAAAAAAACAGCCGCTTGAAGGGGGCAGACCCGTTTATGCATATAAATTAATTTTGGTTTGACTAATTCATACCATTGATACCTTTCTGCATTCAGAATGAAATTTCCTATTTAGATGACATAGTTTAAATATTAGTACTTGAACAAATAATGTGAGTAATTGCAGAGTGAAGTGCAAATTTGCAAAATGCACTTGCAAAAAAATTGCAAAAAAAATTCCTAAAGAAACTAATATCTCCTGCGAAATTTATGAGTTAATAATACAAAGTGAGGTGATCTAGTTACCCAGGCGTTGTTTTATCACAAAACACAACACATAAAACAAATGAAAACAATATTAATTAAGTCGAAACGCGCACTGTCCAAAACAAAAACAAACAAACATGGCCGTCAGAGGCAATTGATCGAAGTGATCAATGTCACTTCGATCAATTGCCTCTGACATTGAACGATTATAACCTTACCAAATTAAGTAGTATGGTTTTATATGCAACTCATGTACAATGTACATCCCAGAATAGGTTGGCTATACTTGACCTTGACATACATTCATTCATTAGACGTAAACATCAAAATACGCCCGAAACCCCCGAGCGGTTTTGGCCAGTGTAGCGTTTCGGCCGAAAAACCGCTCGGGGGTTTGTAGGCCAGTTGAGAAGTTAATAAACAAACATATAAAACAAACATACCTGGAAAACGCTTCAAGGGGTAGTTTTTCCTAAAAAACTAAAACACGTGCCAGAATAACGTAGCACCATAGGAGAAGCCCAGGGTTTTCAAGGATCTCAGGAATAGACTACTCTCGGAGGGTCTAATAACATATTAAAAATATATTTTTTTTTTTCGATGTATAGCGTTTTTGTGTCCATTTTTACTGACCGAATTGAAAGAAAAGTAAGCATATTTCGAAAATTATAAGTCCTATCAACATACTTCCAAGACAATTATTATAGAGAATTTAATGAAGAACAAATTGGTCATTGACAGTTTTGATGTGGCTTTAATCGTTTTTATAATAAAATCAAAAAACTCATTAGGGTTGATACAAAACAGGGTCGAGGGGGCGTTAAAATCACTTACAGCTTCTAAACTATAAGTCCGATCTACATACTTTCAAGGAGATTGTTGTAGTAAGTTTAATGAGGATCATATTGCTCATTGACAATTTGGTTGTAGTTTGAACCGTTTTCATACAAAATGCAAAAAACTCTAATTTGGCACAAAAAGGGGGGGGAAAGGGGGGAAACAATAATTTCTCGACGTGCTTCCATATCGAAATTGAAGCACATATATGACAGCTACGTTCATGCCAAGTTTCATGCTTTCTTTACGATGGGACCATAAAACTGATTTTTGTTAGGACTGGGAGCTGCACTAGATGTAAATTGCTAGATTCAGTCGAACGAAAAAGCGACGTTGCCATTTTTACAAACATCTCAAAAATACTGTCATGAACGGTTCATAAGCCATTTATTTTTAGATACCAAAATTTTGCGATATCATTATTTTTGGGTACCGTAATTCTATTTTAAATTAAGATATCTTTGCATAAGGGTATCTGAATTTCAAGTATCCTAAAATATCGGTTTTTCGGTCCCTGGTGTAAACTGATGAAAAATCTTATCACGACTCGTAAGATAATTTACTTCACTTACTTTCATGACAGTCTCTTCTAAATTCCATAGGGTTATAGGAGGCAAAAGCATGAACACGAGCGCCTCCAGATGCTCTGGCGGAGCTGACAGCAGATCCTGATGATCTAACAGCTGATCCGCCTGGTCTGACACCTGATCCGAATGGAAATCTATTGATTGGTGCATTTGGTACAGGTAGTGATCCGCATGGTCTAGCAACTGGTTGTGATGGTCTAACAGCTGATCCGCCTGAGGTAGTCGCTGTGCCAACAGCTGATCCTCCTGAACTGTATGCTGCAGCGTTGGCCCAGGATCCGCGAGGTCCTTGTTCGTTGTAAGTGGAAGCTAATAACATAAGACGTAAATGGGTATTAGGTACCTTTTTAGGCGGAAAAATACAGCATTTTTGTACTGTCACGCTGCCCCAGGGAGAGGGGTAATGGGAGTGGGGTTCCCCCTGGCCCGAGGTGGAAGTGAATAAAATGATCTACCCACTTTAGTGGGTAGATAATTTTTGAATTTTTGGAATTTTAATTCCACCGGAATTTCTATCTCGCACTATAGTCGGGGACTTGAGCAGTGCCGTTCATCCACATTCATAACAGGCGTTGGATCGGATTAAAACGAAGACTATGTAACCTACCATAATATATATCCATCAGCGATGGATACATATTTCTACCGTTTGCCACGGAGACCCTGGCCTAGTGGTGACCCGAAGCCTTAGATTTTTATAAAACTATTTCATAATTAATTATTAAGATTAGTATTGGTAACCAAAGGGCTGACTGCTACCTTAGCCAACGGATCGGCACAGCATCCAAGAGAGGCAATGCAACCAGACTTTTGGACACTCTACCTTGGGAAACTTATTTAGATTTTAAATATTTTTATCCAATAACTATAATTTGTTACTGTAGCTATGACAACATTTTTTTCCTGACCCGTTCATTAGTTTCAACTGTGCGTTGTACATAAAGTCAGTCAAGACTTTAAATTTTATATGGAACCCAGACTGAGTCATCACAAAAATAACTTGTTAATAATTTCGTTAAACATGTTTTTGAATCCAAAGAAGGAAAAAATAGTTTAACTGTTTTGATAACCTTTAATAACTGACCTCAAATAGCGATAGAAATATAATACAATTAAATAATAAATTATCTACCTAACTTCCTGCATCGATACAAAAATGTAAATATTTACGACTTATGGCACTGAGCCTCCTCCTAAAATAATGAAGAAAAATGTTACCTAAATTCAAAGGGGACTTCCCGGTTTCAATGTCTACGGCTATTAGGTAGGTACATCTATACTAATATTATAAAGCTGAAGAGTTTGTTTGTTTGAACGTGCTAATCTCAGGAACTACTGGTTCGAATCGAAAAAAAATCGAGGAAGGCTATAGGCTACTTTTCATATTGATATTCCCATGGGATCGGGAAATACGCGGGTAAAACCGCGGAGTGCAGCTAGTAAATACTTAATAATATGTACATTGGAAACGGGAAAGTCCCCTTTGAATTTAAATTGCTAGCTACCTACTTAGGTTCAGATTTATGGGTAAAACAAGATTTTATTAAAAGAGACACAAATGTTATTTTATTTTACAATATTTTTACCACTTAAAATGTCACAAACAACTCACTTTGATATGGATATTTTTCTTTGATCCTATTCGCTTCCACATTTACATAAAAGTAAATAAAAACACAATAAATTAACACAAACATGTCGACTGTTCGACAGCGCGCCTTTATCTAAACCAAACAAAATAAAGAAAAACAGTTCTATGCACTTTTTTATTGTTTTTTTTTTAAATAAATGGTAAAAACAATGGTGTTTCAATGTTAGTAATCGTACTCATTTTGTATGTACAGACGTCAGTTTTGCTTTGAAAGGAACAGTTGAACAAATAGTGTTTGGCCAAACACGAGTCGTGACTTTTGAACAAGGTTCTGTTGTCGATGAACCGGTCCATAATCCGCTTTTGCAAGCGATCTTGCTAGTATATATCAACAAAGAGTATTCGCGAACTTCACATCACAAAATTCGTATGGTAAGAACAGTATGGCCCGCAAAGGTTGTCGATGTCGATAGAAAAAAATAATATTACAAGTACTTAAAATACTCACTGTTCTACATGGTTGGATGGAGATCATATTGGTTCAGTAACACCTGTATGCTTTGACGTGTGACTGGAGAAAGTGCGATTGTCATTTAATATCGATGTAGCTAGTCTAACCTCTTAATTAGAAAGTTAAAGCAAAGCAAGAAGCTCCGCTTCCTTTTCAGCTTGCATCAAACTTCGAATTTATTTTATTTTATTCTACACCTCACCATATTTTATCTAAATCTACCATATCCTACCAAAACCTACTACAAAGGTGTGAGTGACGAAGAATCTTCGACATACCCATATATAGGTACCTAGTCATACTTAATAGATAAGGTTACTTATATTAACATTTTTATACTTATTCGTTCATTGCAGAACTCTAAATAATATCAATTAATATTCAAATAAACATTTAACGTCACATTTTGAAACATGATAAGTACTAGGTAGCGTTTTAGCATTTAATATGGCATTAATAACATTAGTTAACGTTAAACTAAAGTTTAAAAAAAAGACAAATTTCATAAAAATCTCCATTTAAAATGAACAAATCTTTAAACAAGTATTAGTTTTTAATACACCGTTAATGTGTATCTCTAAGTTAAAGGGCCGATTCTAAAAAATAAAATTGCTGCAATCTCGGAATCCAGTTCTGCTCATTCATCACTCCGAAGATTCTCGTCAGATCCTCACCGAATTGAAATGAGACCATCTCTTCATCTTTGACCTAGTTTTATATAAATTCAAACTAAATCTGAGAGTCTGACATGGTCTTTGTTAGATAATTAGGTACATTGTAAAACTTAACAAGAGAATTCAGAAATTTTTAGTAAAGTTAACGTCATACAAATAATAACAGAACATATGAAACATCCAGCCATCAGAGGTAGTAACATACATATTATTCGACGTATTTTCACCTCTAAGACCGCCAAGACACGATCAAGCAGAAAGAAACCAGCCTCAAGCCAGATGCAAGAAACTACACACGTGTGAAAAGGTAGTATCTACTTGGATAATATTATAATATTATTGGTTGTCACAAGTCGCATGTACCAGCAATGACTGTTTAGCTATAATATAAGTATGTATGTGTAGTATATAGTATATGTAAGTAATGTAGTTATAATATAACTATATCTATACCTTCGTCAAGCCGAACAGTCACTGCTGGTACATGCGAACTGGCAAAGCCTACATCAAAAGACTGGTCACAGGAGTTAATTTGTACTTTCAGAGCATTCACGCATTCACAGGTTTATAATTGAGGCTTGACATCATTTTGACGTAGATTCCTTTTATGTTTGCATGGGACGGCGCAAAGAGATATTAAATTTAAAAATGTACGCCGAGAAGCAATGAAGCGAGATTGCAAGCGTGAAACGTACGTATTTTGGACAAAAAATATTTGTACAACTTATTGTGTTGCAAAGGGGTTGTAAAGGAAACGGTGAATGCGAAGATTAATATGAAAAAATGGCTATTGTGCGCCTTTATAACTGCGGATTCTGTACCGAAATCTCATTGTTGATGTTTAAATTTGCACGATGTTATCATGCAAAACGTACTCGTATGCCGTAGTGGAGAAATCCTAGAGGACTACGGCTATTATACCGATCCATAGTGTACGGAAGACCTCGAAAATCGAGCCATTCTCAATAGAGTAAAAAAAACTAGAATTATTACTAACTAGCATAGTTATTTTCACTACCTACTAAAGTCTGTTATTGAACGGGATTTAAAACAAATACAATGAATGAATAAATGAACAAAAAATTTTAGTAACTAAAAAAAACTAGGTTCTGAAATATTGAAATAAGTTATTTTTATGAGAGAAACAGTAGCAAAACTGCTTCAAAAATAAAAAGCAAAAACGCTACAAAAATAGCTTGCTTTTCGGTTAACCGGGTACAAGATAATTTTAGAATGAAGTGATAATTTCAGATACCTAAGGAAATATTTTCAATTAATCGTTATTGAGTCGCAAGAAACAGCGAGTTTTGGTACCATATAACACCAAAACTTAAGCAAGGTGGCTAGATGCCTACCATATTTGAGCAGAGCGGCAATTTTCCTATTTCGATGTCTTCCGTATACGCTATAATAGTATACGCTCCATATACGCAATTCGGCATAATCTTTTTCTATGAAAGCGTTACAGGTTCGACGGCAGAACAACATCGACAAAAAATAACATTCTGGGTAGGTACCTAGCATTATCATACACAAAAACAACATGACCTGAATTCTGTAGTGTAAGTGTTACATACAAAAGAAAATAGATGCTGAATACCTACCTCCAAACTAATGTTGAGTTAAAATTAAACGGACTTTTCTAATTTCATTTATTTAGATACCGCTCCACTTAATAGGATCCTTCTTTTAGTAAAAAATAGAATAAAGTACCTTAAGGTATTAAGATTAAAAGCAGAAATAAATGGCCCGTAACCGAGACAGGTCCTATAATGGAATTTGGATTACCTCATCATGTCTAAATTAAAAAGACCCTGTACAATACTGTACATCTCGCTATTTTATAAGTATAATACCTCCATTACTTAAGTAAACGTTGCTTAACGTTAAAGGTGTCCCTTGACGAATTAGCTACGTTCAAATTACGTCTAATAAGCTGCAGAACCCATTTTAGGCTAAACTTTAATAACGAAAAAACTTTTTTCATTACTCATAGGTACTCCGAAAGTAGGTCTAAAGATGCATGAAGAGCGTGTAGAAAATAAAATTTCCAGCCCTAGGGCTTTTCTCTTATTACTGACAGCTATCATGTCAAATTATGGCTTCGCACGACTTGTGCAATGTGCATGTAGCCAGTATCAGTAACATTACGCATAAGGAACTTTAAAAACCTAACCTCCTTGCTTTAAGTAACACCAAAGAATAACACTACATGTATATAACCTCTTTGGTCCCAACCTTGGAAGAGGATCAGGTAGTATGGAGTCTCTCATTCACTCTCGTTGTTAGGAAGAATTTTATGTATTATTCGTAATGAAAAGCACAGTGTTTACCTCTGGTGAAAGACTCATTAAGTCCCTCGAACTATTAGCGCCCTCGCTACGCTCGGGCGCCAAACTCCGTCTCGGGACTTGTAATGAGTGACTTTCACACCTAGGATAACAATGTACTATAACTTTACATACAACTTACTACTACAACTTAATTAGAGATCGAATTGTGTTAAGGATTTCCTTTTGGAAACTTAGGTAATACTAAATAAGAAATTATAATTATTTTCATACATACTCCTAAAAGGATTTAGACCGTAGAACACGTCTTACCTATTCTGTAGAGTTGATGTCATTTATGGTATAACGTTGTAAAACACATTCGCTAAACCTTGGATGAAAAGGAAAGATTAAATAATATTGATTGATGTTGGCCTTTGAAAAGCGCTACGTATTTGTACTTCTTATTTTCCTATAATTAACCACAGGCTATAAAAGAGATGTCGTTACGATAAAAAAAACTAGAGCTTTAAGTGGATTATGATGGTTTTTGTTAGATTTAAAGGTCCCTACCTAGTTATTTTCAAATTAACGGATAATAGCTCTGAAGGGGTTCGTAATTTGCTTATTAGAACGCTAAAGATTTAGGTCAGTCGGTGACTCGGTTCCCTCTTTTAATTTAAACTAAAATACATTGCAAGTTAAATAAAAGCTTTTAAAATACTTTAGTGCTGGTCCAGTAGGTATAAGTCAAAGTCAAATTTCTTTATTCCTTTCGATGCTTATGTATATTATACATTGATCACTTAAAATCGTCTTAAAAACTAAGTTAGGATGTGTGCCTTCGGAACGCGCCCACCAATGAGAAGAAGGCACAAGAAACTCATGGGGTTTTTTTTTAATGTGATCACGCTCACAAAAAATATTATAAAAAATAAAAAAAAATAAATATACAAAAAAAAAAAAAAAAAAAATAAATAAAACAAAAAAAAAAAAAAAAAAAAAAATAACAAAAAAAAAAATAAAAAATAAAAAAAAAAAATATATATATATATAAATATTACAAATATTTGAAGGTATTATTTGAAATGGAGCAATTAAAGTCACATCCATGGATGAGGTATCATAGTTATATGCCTTACCGCACAATTTATGCTTTATAAAAGTTTTGAATTTGATAATGGACATGTCTTAAGACATCTTTAGGTAATATAGTATAATAGAGCACACGTGTACTATTTTGACCGACCTGCTTATTTTCCGGAGCCTACTACCGGGCAAGGACAGCTCATCCCTATTTCTTAAGTTGAAATTATGAATATCGCTATTTTTGCGAAAAATATCAGGATTTTTGTGAACGAAAATATCAGGATTTTTGTATAGATAGGTAGTTACTTTTTAATAAGTAGGTAATTAAGTTAGGCCTTGTATTTAAATGGCTATAAGTAATAAGTCCAGTTTTTGGTCAGCACAAAACTGTTTTCGATCGGCAAATAAATGTTGAATTGGTAAATTTTTATAGTTCGTAATCGGCGTGAATAACAAAATCGATCAGGTAAAATATAGCTTCAGTGCTAATTTAAGCAAAAGCATCAAATAAAACCTAAAGGTCAAAGACCTCTAACTCCATGAAACAGCTGATTTTCGAGTAAGTAAACTTAACCTCATTATTTCCGAAGTACCAATCGCCTAGACGTCTAGAAAGAAAAGAAAAATACTAAGCCTTCGGCGTAATACATTGTAGAAGTATTTTTAACAAAAGCTTTTAAAATTGCTCTTTCAAACCAAAATCATAACCACGTTACCTCCCAAACTATTATCCTTAAGTATTCAATTCAACGTCAATTATTACAAACATAAAGTTTTATCTGTTGAGTTTAAACATTAGAACAACTGTTACGCTTTTACATAACTACATTTCCCTTTACAAAGGGTTGTAAAAGTAACTTTTCCTCCCCCATGGGTACAAAATTATCGCCGTCTATAGATTATTCTAACCCTTTTAATTTGTTTTGAAATATACCTATATATTATATTATAGTTTGTTTTGTCTATTTAAACGGTGTGAAATGTAATTTTGATGATAAGTAGGAACTTGTAGGTACTCTTGATACCTATAGCTAAACGATTGTTCATTATGGTGCTGATCTTCCGGCCAATGGGCCGGAAGATCAGCGCCGTAGTCAAGAATGCTTAAGGGCGCGTTCAGGTGACAGGCGTTGACCACGCGCCCACCACGCGCATCACACGCGTTGAAATTTGTTCTATATGTAATTTGAGTCTTATGACACATCAATAGATCTCAAATAGCATTTATCAAGTCCACCCGCTCACGCCACGCACCCGCCCCGCGCCCGCCACGCGCACGCTCCGCGCCTTCTTGTAGAAATGCAATTTGAGATCTATTGATGTGTCATAAGACTCAAATAACTTATAGAACAAATTTCAACGCGTGTTCAACGCGTGGTCAACGCGTGTCATCTGAACGCGCCCTGACTGTGGCCTATAGCTGAGGTCGCCCCATTCGACATAAACACGGCTTCCCTTGCTTTTCCTATAAATTTTAATGTTTTTTACGATATATTCTTGTCAATTTTTGGTGGTTTGCCATAGGTTTAAACAAATTCGGCTAAATGCATTTAACGAGTAAATACCTACTTAATCTAAAATTAAATCAAGAAATTTAGATAAAAATACGAACGTCAAATTCTATTAATTAAATTCAATTTAAAAAAAAACACAAGGTTGATACTTAGGCAGTTTGACAGTTGGTTTAATCATGTCAACCTTTTTCAATTAATTAATTTCACTTGTTTTGTAAAATCTTTGTTAGCCTAATTTTATTATTATTAGAGTGCGATACCCAGACTAAGTAGTTAAATTCTTTCAGTGGTTTTTAGTGTTTGCTGTTATAGCAGCAACAGAAATACTAGCTATCATGGTTCATGAGATAGGTACAGCCTGGTAACAGGCGGACGGACGGACGGACGGATGGAGAGACGGACAGCGAAGTCTTAGTAATAGGGTCCCGTTTTTAGCCTTTAGGTACGGAACCCTAATAAAACTGGAAAAATAATTCAATAAACTCGAGCATGATTTCACATTAGATATCTGACAGTTTTTTTTGTAGGATACCCTCTACTGAGTTCTGATTGCCTGGTACCTACTTACAGACCAAATTACTATCAAACAATTTACATGGTAACGGAAAGAGAGCAGTTGAAGAAAGAGAGAGATAGCGTTATAAATATAATTTTATACCTTCTACTGACTTCTGATCGCCTAGTACTATTTACAGACCAACGACTATTTTATAGAGCAAATGGTTGACTAAACTGGCTGCTGGAATTATAAACGGAGATGTTAACACTACTGGCGAGTAGTGTAGAAGGGGAAAAATCCCTATAACACTACCGCGGGTAGTATCGACTGGTAGTGCGGTGGGGAATGAATGTTAAAAGGTAGGTACTTACCTACATGATGTAGGTACTAACCTATTTCGATTTGTGTATTTTTCATTAACTAGAGAAGTGTATCGGAACCACAATTGGGTTCAAATATCCGGTCTTAATGGATTACAGGTAGGTAGGTAGCTGAACAAATTTTCCGACTGGGAAAACCGCTGTGGGGTTTCTCCAATGATAGTAGGTAGGTACCTACTTACTAACATTTGTTATAAATTAGGGGACAGAAAAAGAAAATCAAATAAGGACCACTTAAGTAGGTTGGTAGGTACCTAGTCAGCTTAAAACTAATTTTTCTTTAAGCGGTTTTTTCGTATATTATGTAGATTTCAATTCCATTGACATTAAAAAAAACATTTTTAAGCTAGCGCCACTAACGTAAATGAATGTCTTACCCTATATTGCGAAAAAATAGAGAGGCAACACTATAGGATTTATGCCAAATATTGTACCTTAGTGTTGCTGCCTCTCGCTTTTAGGAATCAGTAGTTTACCATTGATTTAATAATTAACCATTTAGTAAATCCATAATCACATTTCACATAAATAGCAGTTTTATTTCGATTTAGTATGGCTACACAAATTAGAGAATTTATCTTACGTGTGTGAGAGAGACGGAGGTATTACACAGGTATTTTGGAGGGAACTAAAAAAAACTACCAAAATTATTAAATTAATTTCTGTAATTATAAAAAATATTTACGTATAACAATCTAATTAAAAAATTATAGTACATTTCATTTTATTATGACAAAAATATTATTTTACAAGATTTACAAAAAAAATAAAAAAATATTACAGAGGGTAACTTTTTACAAAAAAACTTAGCCAATACAATAAATAAAAGGACAATGTTCGTTTGGCACAGACGAGACGAAAACCCCAGAAAATCTGATTACGAGTTTTAATAAAAATTCAATCAAAATAAAAAAATCATTGACTTACAATTACATTAAAGTAACTGGCACAAAATTCACATAAAATTAAGTAAAAAAATATTTTTTTGTTTCTTTTTTTTGTTATAGGCCGAAAAAAATATTAGTGCATACGGCCAAATGAAACAGATAGGTCAATCGACAAACCGAGATAAACTCTCTTCCTCGTAAGAAAAATCGATAGAATTGTCTCAATATATCACTGTGCTAGGATCGCAGGCAAATAAACTGTTAAAAAAATAAAAGTCTAAACAGTGGCTCTACACGCACTCGATCTAACATATCGAGTAATATGGCTCCCTTGTCCACATGAGCGGAGCGAGGTGGTAGCGAAACGGCGTTACCACCAATAAAATTGCGTAGAAGCTCCGCGCGGAGTTTCCTTAGAATTCAATTGGTGAAAACACTACTAAGCCAAATATCGCTCTGCTCCTGCGGAAAGGCAACCTTTTAAAACCTAAAACCGGCCAATACGCGAGCCTAAATAGACAGATTCAAAACGTATCTCAGTTTAGAGTGACCAAATATTTTGTGTAGATAGCTGAGACGCACGCTGTTTGAAGCAATTTGTAAGTTGATTTTGGTCATATTAATATTAAAGTTTTTCAAAACGGGATATTTACCATCGTACAACATCGAAATATACAAAAAATAAAAACAACAAACATGGTAAACATCCCGTTTAAATAACTTAAGTTTTGAAGTTATCTTGCAGCTCGCGTATTAACCGATTCTTGTTTTGAAGTTTCATGGTAAATAATACGGTTGATCGAGTGCGTATATAACTTGTAGTAGTGGTACAGAGCCCATATAAAAAGCAGGTTTATATAATGTCTCTTATATCATTTTAATTCGATTCACGAGTCCTTTTTTTAATTAATTAGAAATTCCTATTTATTTTCCACTCTTGGAACATTAACACTGCATGAAGAAAATAGTAAAATTTTAGTTAAAACTTACACAAATTAATAATAAATAAATAAGATAAGTAAGTTTAGAAAATAGCTGCAGAAAAAGCAATAATCATTTCAAAGTTTTAACTAAGTTAATCCAGATCCAAATATTCCTGCAAAGTCGTTCATAAAGATCATATAGGAGCCAAAAGTAACATGCCTTTCGTCTATTCGCTAAAATTATTAATTATTGCATGGAAAATTGTTAAGTATTGTTGAGTGTACCGCTTGTAGGTGAAGTCTTTTGAAACATTTCAGTTTAATTTTAAAGACGATTTTTTAAACTAATCCAATCTTCGTAAAGATGCGGTATGTGTTTTCTTAAGATTGTTAAAAAGTTAAAAATGTAGGAAAAACATCTAACCCAAACACATAATTTTTATACATGCAGTAATTAGCAATTTTATTTTTCGGCAACAGGCATTTATTTTTTTAGAGGTGGACCATCTACGAAAATCGTTTATTTCATTTCAGATAACAAATATTAGGAAAAACTTAGTATTAAAAAAAAATGTTAATGATTCAGAAAATAAAGTAGAAGTAAAGTAGACATAGTACATAGAAATTACATTCCTTGATCGATTTTAAATAGATATAAATCAGTGTAGCTTTACAGTATATAACAAAAACCCTGTAATTATTACTGAAAAAATATAGAATTTATTTTAAAGTTCGGGAAAATAATCATAATTTTCCCAAAATTTTAAGGAATCTTCAAAATGTGGCAACATCATCAATGGTAGTGGGCCTTTAGGTAAATAATTGTGTCACAATATTTTAATAATTCCCCAAAATTAATTTAATTAAGTATCCCAAAGAGAAAAAAACACTTATTTTTCATTTTTGTTGAGTAAGGTCCGGTGTCCCTACGTATAAGAGGGTTTACCGAGTTTTTTTTACAAACTGTAACAGTAGATTTAAGAAGTAATTCAGTAGGTAGGTTCTTTTATCTTAGGTAAGGGCGGGGTGAGGGACGGGTGAGTTTATAAAACGTGAGACTTTGTTCAGACGTCAGCCATTCGGCATAAGCAACTCCTGGCATAGTTATTATTTCGATAAGTGACCAATTAAAAGTAAGTATAGCAAGATCTGAAAGTGTGGTCTCAATCTGCTCGCGACCACGGCAGTTGTAACTCTGCCGAAACGTCAAGGTAATTTTTAAAATAACTATACAAAACGCAAAGGCAACCTGATTTTTTTTAACTACATTATAATCATGGAGGTGTATGGCAAGATGTTTTCTAGAGTCCCTGTACGCTTGGGAAGTTAGGATAAACTGTTACACCCTTTTACTATCCGGGATATTAATAGGGGCCAACAACTTAACTTACCATTCGTAGGCTTCTAATTTGACCTACTGAAGTATAGGCTATAACCTATAGCATGACAACAACGGTTAGGCTACTAATGTCACCTAATGAGGGAAAGAGTTACAGATCGCCATCTAAAACCTCTTACAATAGGTAAGAGGCACCTATATAAGAAACTTCCCTCGCCATGGCTTAAGGAACCTACCCATAAAGTACCTACTTAAGTTAGACATTTACAAGTAAATTGTGTTCGAGTTTTAATCAGAATTTTACTACTTAGTATCAAGTTCCAAACTAAACACCTTTATGCCAAAAATAATTATCTACACTTGAAAAATCACATTTCAACTTATCCTTCGACAAAAAACCAATAAATGGCACACTGTAGGCCACAAAAATTAGGTCACATTTACTTTAGGCAACCCTGTAAGGCAGGAAATAAAAAATACGCGAAAAATAATTGGAATCAACCTTAGTACTTCAAATTTTAAAATAATGAGCAGCGCGTTAGAGTACCCAAGATGCGATTCCTTTTGGTGATTTTTTTTGGCAATCTTTTTAGTAAGTCATAATTATAATTATATTTGAACGGATATATTCGCGTTTTTATTTTTATTTTAAACCTGACGTTTCGGGAACTTTGCAGATCCCATGGTCACATGCAGACTGAGATGACATTCGTCTTACAAAAATATTATATGAAATGCTGTCAAACTACCGTAACTATATCTGTTCAAATATATTTATAATTATGAGTTCAAGTCGCGAAAACCTTAGAAAATAATATTTTTAGTAAGTTTTTTTTGTTTAATTTTCCGCCTGACTGGGTATCATTCATCTTTATATTATGCTTTGTACCTGCATTACACATCAGGTACCTAATATATTCACCATTTACCATAAATTACACATATTTCATAAACAAAAGACTAGCCTTTGCTAAGTACATTACAATTAATTCACAATAAGTACATTGGAGCATTATTATCAGTCACAAACATTTAACATTTAATATATGAAAAATGCATTAATTCGTTGAACACAATTGTTATATTATGCTATTATATTTTTAACAATAACTTTTTTGGACGGAATACAATTTGCGTTAGCGCAAACTAAAGATTTTCGTGTTGTATTTTGTTTGCTGTCAAATTTAACAGTCAGAGAAATATCGGTCGTTCAAATTTATGGTCTTTATTAACATATTACTTATAGCCGTTTTCAGCACTTTGCATTTTTATATCTGGCTGTTATAATCGACTTATTACGTTTATACTTATGTATAAGTACGTAGAATATTTATACAAAAAATAGGTAAGTAAGCACAGGCAATATGGTAGCATTTTGACGTGACAACGTCTTATAAATTGGTTTGCCGGGTGACACTTCAAGAAACTGCGTTACGCTCCGCTGACGTTATGCGCTCACAATGAGAGCGAGTGAGAGGCACGCGGGCATGGTTAGCCCGCCTAAGAGCGAGAGAGACAGACATAAAAAGTGAAAGGCACGCGTCCCTTCCACTCGAGCACAGTTGTTGTCACGTAAAACTTTCGCCCGTATACCGACTTTACAGGCAACCAGTTTTTTTATCGTTTTTATTTCAGCCGGCAGTACCTGGTATCACTAAAGTCTTTTCACACTTCACATTCCACTTAATTAAACTCAAATAAAGTCCTAATGAGTCGATGTTACGTTGATCGGAAGTGTATTTATAATTCCGTCGTTGTTTCGACAGGTGATTGATCGTAATTGTATCCTGAGAAGTTTCGTTTACCGAAAGTTACGTTATCGTTGTCTGATGCTCTGAAAACAAAAAAAAAACATATTATGTACAGTCCGCATCATAATTGCAGACCACCGGAGAGCTCTAAAACGGCTGTTATAAGAATGTTCTCTCTACTCTACCGAGGGCTGCAATTATGCAGCCGACTGTACAGTCCGCAGCATAATTGCAGAACTACCGTAGAATTCTAAAATTACTATTATTGGAATGTTTTCATTCTAATAATTTTTGTTTGATAAATTCATGAGTTAAAAGATTTTAAACTTCTACTGGTTGGTGCCTAATCTTGCTTGTGTTGAAAACATTCTTGTAACAGCCGTTTTGGAGCTCTACAGTGGGTCTGCAATTATGCAGCCGACCGTACATATTTCAAAGAGCCTTAAACAATAAAATCTAGCATCCATTTTTTATTCATATACTAATTTAATAATAATATACTATTTATATACTTTTCTTTTGTAAATATATACTTATAATACATAGAAACAACCAGACCACAGACAAATATCTAAGCATAAATACTTGTCTGAGGCGGGAATCGAACCCGCAAGCCTGTGTTTGGCAGTGCAGCATGGTGACCATTGTGCCAACTGGGTCAACATACATATTTTTCAAAGAGCAAAGATTTGAAGCAAAAAATGGACTAATGAGCCAAATCTAACGATACCTTAATTAAAGAAATCCATCGAGTGATGGTTTCGAAGATATAAGGGAATAAAGAATATTACTCGTACAAACATACAAAGATAAGCGGGAAAAACATAAGCCTTTCTTTGCAGTCGGGTAAAAAAGACAAAAGAATGATGGCCTAGTGGTAGAAACCTCGGATTTCATTCTGAAGGTGTGGGTTCAAATGGAGCAATAGATTTTTCATACGAGAAATGTATGAGCGCTAAATTGATATAGCTCTTACGGTGAAGGAAACCATCGTGATGAAACCATCCCACCACTTAGTTGACTCCAGGCTGCAGACGAATTGACACAGTCGACTAAGGTGAGAAGGTAGTATAGGATAGGCAAGACATTCTCACGTACGTACATTCTTACGTCATAAAGAACCCAAATAAAGAGGTATCACTACATAGTATAAAATAAAGTCACTTTTCACCGTACCTATGTCCTTATTTCCCTTTGTATTCTTAGATCTTTAAAACTACGCAACGGATTTTGATGCGGTTTTTTTTAATAGATAGAGTGATTCAAGAGGAAGGTTTATATGTATAATACATGCATAACATAGCTGTGTGAAGCCGGGACGGGTCGCTCTTGAATCACTCTATCTATTAAAAAAATCGCATCAAAATCAGTTGCGTAGTTTTAAAGATTTAAGCATACATAGTTAGGGACATATGGAAGGCGAAAAGTGACTTTATTTTATACTAGCGACCCGTCCCGGCTTCACATGGCTATATTATGCATGTATTATACATATAAACCTTCCTCTTGAATCACTTTATTTATTAAAAAAACGGCATCAAAATCCGTTGCGTAGTTTTAAAGATCTAAGCATACATAGAGACGGCGAAAAGTGACTTTATTTTATACTATGTAGTAATATACATACACAAGTAAGAGGACAAAATGTTAGCAATTAGTCTAAAACTATGTTATTTACATACCTATGCAGCCCCGGTATCTCATCATACGCCATAATAGGCTGAGGCGTTTTCTTTTTATGATTATTCCCATTAATTTTCCTTCCTAAAGTCGTCGCTAAAAGTCCACCTCCTAAATTATTATTATTAACTCTGGGCAGAGTTCCTAGGGCGTTATTTAACGGGTGATTGTTTGGCACCCTCCGGTTTAACGTCTGCGTGTTACGATTTGATATATTATTAGATATATCGAAATTGTGGTTATTTAATGTGTTATCGTTTACGCTAGATGCGCGTGCGGTGGTCGCAGTTTCTGATACTGTTGGACTCCGTTCGCCTAGAAGGATTACATACATTTTATTATTTACATGAAGTTATACTAAACTACTTACAAAGAAAACTTTTAAGGTGAACGCAGATCGATCAGAGCCGAAAGAATCGAATTTTTGCCGTCCACGTAAAAAGGTACTTCAGTAGAGTTCGAAAATTACTATTATTGGAATGTTTTCATTCTAATAATTTTGGTTTGATAAATTGATGTGTTAGATGACTTTAAACTTCACCTAAAGCAGGTGTCTAGAATCTTGCTTGTGTTGAAAACATTCTTATAACAGCCGTTTTGGAGCTCTACGGTGGGTCTGCAATTATGCGGCCGACCGTACCTTCTAATAATAGAGATAAGGTACCTACATTTATATTTTCGATGACGTCATCAGAGTCGACCGACTCCGAAATATAAATGTACCTTATCTCTATTAATATAAGGTACCTTTTCCCGTGGACGGCAAAAATTCGATTCTTTCGGCTCTGATCAATATGGGTCCACCTTTAGGGGGAAAGTAGATTACAAACAGATACAGTCAATAACTATCTTACTTGCTCCAGTCAGTCGCTAATATCACTTCTGTCACATATAGACGAAATTTATAATATCTATCAATTACCAAGGGTTTACCTGTTTTTTTTTTAATATGAATTTTCTTTTAGCATATAGGTAGTTACTTACGTTAGAATTTATTTTGTTTTTGTTATATTATTATGTATTCATTTTGCGTTTTATTTTTATGGTGCAATAAAGTGTTTTTCTATCTATCTATTTTTAGGGTTCCGTACCTAAAAGGTAATACCGGGACCCTATTACTAAGACTCAGTCCGTCCGTCTGTCTGTCTATCTATCTGTCACCAGGCTGTATCTCATGAATCGTGATAGCTAGACAGTTGATTTTTTTACAGATTTCACAGATGATGTATTTCTGTTGCCACTATTACAAATACTAAGAACAGAATATAATGGCATGGAAACCTTCGTGCGCAAATCCGACTCGCACTTGGCCGTTATTTTTATAATTTTCCTATAAGAACATTTTTAAAGAAATGTCAGTTTACCCCCTTTGTAACTGATAGATAAGTTATTAATTTCGACCATGAAGCTGCGATCCGAAATAACCATATAGCCCCGCGAACAGCTGTCAGAATTTTTAGTACGCCCACGTTAGTTAGCACTTTATGCGCTATTCACGTATTTCGGATCGCAACCTTCAAAGACGTGAAAATTACAGAAAAGATATCAACTGGAGTTAAAAGATATAGGATTATTAAATCTACATAGTTAAGAATAATTATCTTTTAATTTAGTTCAATTTAGACAACGATACAAAAATGTCAAAAATATACAAGAAAGTAAAAGTAGGGTCGAAACTCACCATTATTCTTAGATAAATATTCAACGCTATGTATATTGAAGGCGTGGTTATTGGGACTGAAATCCAGCTGGAGATCAGCATCATCAACAGCCATATTCAGGACCTGTAATAACAATTCAAGTTAGACAACCACACTTAACTAAAGTTACACCACGTACGTAAATACTCAACTACCAATAGAAAAATGTAGTAAATATTTATTATTTGATAAAGAAATCTAAATACTAAATAATTCTTTTTGGTATTTAGATTTAAATGTGGAGGCAAATAGGGCTTTTGCCCAGCATTGGGACACAAGGCACTAAGTAAAAAAATAGTACATTGTTATCCTAGGTGTGAAAGTCACTCATTACAAGTCCCGAGACGGAGTTTGGCGCCCGAGCGTAGCGAGGGCGCTAATAGTTCGAGGGACTTAATGAGTCTTTCACCCGAGGTAAACACTGTGCTTTTTATTACGAATAATACATAAAATTCTTCCTAACAACGAGAGTGAATGAGATACTCCATACTACCTGATCCTCTTACAAGGTTGGGACCAAAGAGGTTATATACATGTAGTGTTCTTCTTTGGTGTTACTTAAAGCAAGGAGGTTAGGTTTTTGAAGTTCCTAATGCGTTATGATACGGATACTGGCTACATGCACATTGCACAAGCCGTGCGAAGCCATAATTCGACATGACAGCTGTCAGTGAAAGCGATTTTCCCTAGGGCTGAAAGTTTTATTTTCTACACGCTCTTCAGGCATCTTTAGACCTACTTTCGGAGTATGAGTAATGAAATAGTACATTGTTACCCTAGGTGTGAAAGTCACTCATTAAAAGTTCCGAGACGGAGTTTGGCGGGAGTTAATGAGTCTTTCACCCGAGGTAAACACTGTGCTTTTCATTACGAATAATACATAAAATTCTTCCTAACAACGAGAGTGAATGAAATACTCCATACTACCAGATCCTCTTACAAGGTTGGGACCAAAGAGGTTATATACATGTAGTGTATTCTTTGGTGTTACATAGCAAGGAGGTTAGGTTTTTGAAGTTCCTAATGCGTTATGATACTGATACTGGCTACATGCACATTGCACAAGCCGTGCGAAGCCATAATTTGACATGACAGCTGTCAGTGAAAGCGATTCTCCCTAGGGCTGAAAGTTTTATTTTCTACACGTTCTTCAGGCACCTTTAGACCTACTTTTGGAGTATGAGTAATGAAAAAATATTTTTTATATTGTGATAAAACGTAAGTAGGTACGAAAACTCATTAGTAATTTAATCGTCAAACTTATCAGAAGTTTCGAATTAACTGCCAAAAATATCTAAACTTAATAACTAAATGATCAATCTGTCCATGAAATATGCTTCAAAAAGGTTTTAAGGCACTATCAAAAATATCTACTACCTATCTAAACTAACTACAATCTATTAAAATATATCTAGGCCCAGGTTCGTCTTCACTACATTAGTTTGTGTTTCACTTCAAACTAAATACAGACTATCTGAACACTCTACAGACTATCTAAACTAAGTACAACCTATCTAAGCTAACTACAGCCTATCTAAACTAACCTGAGTCTCGTATCTAGGTGCAGGTTCGTCTTCACTAGATTCGTATCCAGAGGGCGGTCGTGGCGGCGGTAGACTCATGCTAAGTGTGCCATATTGCTGTATAGCTTGTTCCTTGTGTTTTTTATATCTGAAAGTATCAATTAATATGAATTTAGCTTTAGTTTAGGTAAAGAAGTATATTTGTATCAATAATTCAATACTATACAATTGCGTTTCCATTGAGGCATACTCTCTACTCTTAGGACCCATACTCATACTCATTTATTTAGACTGTAGGTACATACAGAACACTTAGTCACGTCAGAAAGTTACATATTTTTAAGGAGATTGAGTAAATTACATCACAGGCATAAGTAATAATATAAAAATCTAAAACAATTATTAAATAAGTTAATAAAATAAAACATTCATAAATAGGTGCTGCTGTAAAGGGACATTGTCAAATTTCAGTTTATTTAGTACCTAATTAAAATAAAATATAAAATAATATTAAGTGTTTATGACTATGACTCTTGTTTAAAATATCTATATCTAATAATTATAAAGAGAAAATATTTAATTGTTTGTTTGTTTGAATTGAATATGCTCCGAAACTACTAAGCCGATTTTGATGAAACTTGGCATGAGGGTACACTGAGTTAATGGGACTGCCATAGGCTACTTTTTATCCCGATATTCCCGTTTCATCCCGTTATTATTACATTCTAGAAAGTTGGTGGTCTTAGAACTGGTAATTTGTGACAATTAAATTATTAGGCAGACGATTCAGTTGTACCAATTGACTCGAGTGTTCCAAAAGGCTCAAGTCTAATTAACAATTAGCAGTTCCAAATAAAATTATTTACCTGTTCCAAGAAGCGCAGATGTAAATAACAGCGGCCACAGCAACCACTAACACCACGGCTGCCAACGCTATCAAAGCTGCAGGCAATGCATTGGTTAACGGTGCGGCCGCCACTTGAGGCTTACGAGGTGGCTCTGTAAGTGTTAACGGCCCGCGGACTTCGCTCACTGGCGATTGGAGGCGAGCAGCTACTGCCTTGTGTACACCACTTTCTATAGCACTGGAAAAAAAATGGTGTAAAACATTACAAACATCGCAATATAGTCCAAAACTAAACTAAACTGCCAGTTGGGCAGTCCACTCTGTTCAATTCAACAGTATTTGTAACTTATCTAATGATATAGCACTGGATAAATAAAAATGAAATAGTGTAAAACATTCCATAGATCGTAATTTAGCCCCCAACTAAACTTGTGCTATGGTGTCCAAAATTAATTGTTAACCGATAAATAGGTAAGCAACCCACTCGTTTCAATTCAACAGTTTTAATAACTAATGCATCTAATCGCTAATACCTAAAAAATGTTGCTTAAAAAAGTCGTTAACATGAAAATAACCTAAAATTCTTAAAAATATACCAATTTTTTTTTCTCTTTTTAGTATTTGCTTTTATAGCGGCAACAGAAATACATCATCTGTGAAAATTTCAACGGTCTAGCTATCACGGTACATGAGATACAGCCTGGTGACGAACAGACTGACGAACGGACACCGAAGTCTTAGTAATAGAGTCCCGTTTTACCCTTTACATAGAACCTTAAAAAAACCAATAAAATAAAATTGATTGCATAACAAATAAACTTACTTTTTCACTAAATCCGAGTTCCGACTCAGAATCTCGCCTGTAGTTGGATGTAAGAGATACAACCAAGCATCAGTACCCCTCGTATCACTCTCTAACGTCCCATTTTCTCCCTTATAATGCCTAGAAGTTAACTTCTCAAGGCCGGCGATAAGTCCGCTTCTTTCTTCGACTGCGGTCAACAATGCACGAGCGCGGCGACGCATTGCGTCTGCGTTTAGGTCCGATATTTCAAGGACTAGTTGATTTTCTTTTTGGAGTAGGTTTATCTGGAAATTTATTAAAAATTACTAATAATACAATGCAAACTAACAAGTCTTTAAAACTCACAGAGTCGTCCAAAGGCTCTGAGTAGTTAATTTTGTCTGTTTTGTGAATCGAAGTAATGGTATTCTGATTTAATTGATTTTGTCATTATGACGCCTTAAACCAGTTTCTACCTACTAAATTGTAACAAAGTAATTATGTATTTTTATCAACTCAAATATACTCATGAATTCAACGACGATTGATAGATAAAAAAAAACTTTTCATATTTCTTCGCGCTTTCTTAGCGCTTCTGCTAAAAAAAAAGCCTATTCGTTACAAATCTGTTAGGCTTCAACCGCGGCTTGATACCAACCACCCAATACGTAGGTCAGTGCAGCCACAAAAGGAGGACGAGTTAGAAAAGTTTTAGTTCCACTGCTGTATTCCTAGCTTCACCGCATTCCTTGAAGGCCTCCGATTATTTGGGGATCCTTAAGTCACGAGCGTTGAGGTATCTTTTAGGAAAGCATGCTACATCTCAAGCCACATCGTCACTTATCGTGTGAGATATTGGTCAAACCCTGACCCGTTTATTAAAAAAAATAGCGTAGTGTAGAAGTATAGATAGGTACTCACGACAACAGAAGCTCTTGCAATATTATAATCCTGCGTTGAATTAGGGTTGTCTCTTGCAGTGACACTAAATTTAAATGGTAACACATCTGTAGGAACATTCTCGAACGTTTTTATATTGGTAATGACTCCGGTGTCGGAGTCCAATGAGAAGTATTCATCGGCTGCTTTTGTCCAGGAGTTTTTGTGGTACTCTACCTTACCGAAGTCCGCGCTGTCTTTGTCTTTCGCCTGGAACATATATTTAATATTAGTAGGTGTTATATTGACCAATAATTATTTTTTAATCCACTTATTTATTATTTTATTTTGAAAGAAAAGAAAAACTTGGTTGTTTGGCCCGAATTGTTTTGTCAGAGATTATGATGGTTAGAGAGCAAGCTATCTACCGCGCGATTCGCAATTAGTTTCAAAAATAAAAATCAGATTATTCTGGTCTATCTAAGCTAAGGAATCACTATTTTTGGAATATCCACATTACAAAATGACTATATCGTCCTAACGTTTTGATAATAAAACGTTATAGTTAAGTAATTATGGCATTTGGCGTTAATGTCTATTTAGTACGGCATGCATGACTTTGTGTTAAAACCAACTTGGCTAAATTCTAGCTAAATGCATTTAACACGTAATCTAAAATCACATTATATTTGAATAACTACAAGATTGATATTATTTTAATCAGTTTGACACACAACACAGTTAGTTAATCATGCTTTAAGGTCTTAAATTTAATTAATTAATTTTTAAGTGTAAAGGTTAGATTCCATTAGGCCAAATACAAGTTGCAAGTATGCAAATTGAACAAAACAACACACAAGCTCCAAGTTGTATGAGGTACTTTGAACTTGTGCAGTTTTTATTTCGCCCATGATGTCCTACTCAATTTTTGAACATCTCCAATCATATGCAAGAAAAATCTGCATGCAATTTGTGCACCCTCAAAACCAATGCAAGCAACTTGTACGCAAATGTGACGTCATATATATTTTTTTTCTTTATTTTCTAGTCAAAACTTAACTCTACTAATAAAACGTCATATTTGCATGCAAGACCTGCCTAACGGAATATCGCCTTAAGTCAACCTAAATGTCATTAAACTATATTTGTAAATGGTATTATAAGCAAACTATCTTTACCTTAACTTGCAATACATTCGTTCCCAACAACATATCCCTGGTAACGATCGCGTAATACTTTCCCTTAGTACCCGCTATGGTCGACTGTTCATTGAACACAAACACAGGGGCATTGTCATTCGCATCGGTTACATGGATCTTTATCATTGCCCTACTGTTGTCAGGGTTGATAAGACCCTGTATAGATTCCAGTTGGATTTCCAGTGAGTATTCGGATAACGTTTCGTAGTCTAATGAGCTGGTGTTAAGGTAGATGGCGCAGTCGCGTTCTTCTGTCAGTTTTACGTAGAAAACTCCTGTAAATATTAAAAAGTCATAATAAAATAAGTCTTAAAATACCTTCACTTACAAAATCAGAAATCTGGCAGTTTTATGAACCTAGATTCAGTACTTATGTAGATTTTTTAAATACTTAACCTAAATAATTATAATAAAAATATCCTCGAGTGCATCTCCAAGAGGCATCGTCCTCAGAAGGCTGCCAACATTTCCAATTAATATTTAAGATAATTAAGTATTTATCTTTGGTTAGCCAAACTAACCTTTTGAGCGAAAAAACTACCAGCCTACAAGAAGTACAATTACAAGAAGCCTCGTTAAGACGCGCCCGAGGTCCCTCAAAAATAGAAAGACTTCGGGACCCCACAACCCTAAAGTCTTTACCCCTATCGGGGCAAACATTGGACGAACATCTGTAGTTTGTCTCCCCGACTTCAGATTATGTCGTCATTCAATCAGTCAGCCTGTCAGTCAATAATTAATGAAACCAGTCAATGAGAAGCTATGCTGTTTTAAAACATAAATACCTTGTTGCGATGTTTCAGTAAGTCGACATTTTAGTGGCGTATCGGGTGAATGTTCTCTCTTGTTCAAAAGTGGTATTACTCTAATAAGGGTACCATTTGCAGAGTTCTCTGCTATGTGTTCCGTGTATACTGTGTCTGCAAAGCCTAGGCCGACCTGAATATGTAAAAAAAATTACCAATTAATCATCTGCTGCAAAGTCCTACTGGAGTTTATGAAATGGAAAACACTGTCTTTTAGTGTGAATTTAACTTTCTAGTAAGGACTATGAATTGTACAGAACTGTTTTTAAAAATGTACAGCCATAGAAAGAGGGCGCGGCTCGGAAAAGTTTTTGATCCACTGTCATCTTCCTACCTTCACTCGCGTACTTCGAAGGACACGAGTGAAGGTTATTGTGTTTGAGTCACGACCGCAAAAGTATCTTCTAGGAAAGTGTGCTACATTTTACACCGCATCGTCACTTACCATCCTGTGAGATATTGGTAAAACGCTGTCCTATTTATTATTTAAAATAAAACATAAAAGTACTTACATCAGGCGGTACAGTAGCTGAATGACTGACGTAAACAGTTAGGCTTGTCACTGAAGACATAACAGGATCGCCTTGATCGTACGCTTGGACATCCACCTAAAACAAAAAAAAACCAGATTAAGGGTAGGTCATGCAACATCGCAAATCGCATTTGGATTTCACCTTCATGTAAAACAAATGTATGAAAATAGAGGCGCACGTTTATGCCGAAAGATACCTCATACATCGATGCAAGCTTTGTTACATAGATTAATAGATAAAAAACAAAAGTCGATCGCCGCATTCAAAGTCAAAATTTACTTATTTAGTTGCAATCATCCGCATGAAATCACACTGAAACACACAGGATGTGTGTCTTAAGAACTCGTCTACCAATGAGAAGAAGACACAAGAAACTCATGATCTTTTATTTTTGTGTGATCATGGTCACAAGATTGATTTGAAGGAATATTAGCGATATTGCCAATCTACAGATTTAATTATATTTATTTGACATAAAGCATTGTATGAAATTGGCGTAAGATGAAACTTGACTTCCATTCCACCATTTGAGTTTTCGTTGGCTTAAGTCCATTTCATACAAAAAAATCAAACCAATATCTGTCGCTTGGTGATATCGCTAATAAAAAGCAATCTCGTCTAATCAGGCAGATATGCGATCGATGCTATTAATAATACTTACAGTATATTCACTATCAGTCTCCTTCCTCAGATCATCTCTAACTCTAATAGCTCCCGTGTCCGGCTCAACGTGGAAGTAAATCGATGCTTTACCCCTCCCTACTAACTTGTATCGAACCCGATTATTCGGTGCCGTCGCATCGGAATCCATTGCAACAACAGTTTGAACGAGTGAACCGATCGATGATGTGTCTTCGATGGTGATTGGACGGACAGCTGATGTGAATATTGGTGCGTTGTCGTTTTTATCCTGCAATTAGATAATAAATTAATATTGAAAAATCAACCCCAAATTCCTTAAATCTTTCCCAAAATCCAAGAAGACTTGCGACTTCTATGACGAAAACTTAAGGCAGAACATGATATTGAAAATCATCCAAAAGATTGGCCAAAAAGACACTGCCATCTGCGATGAATAAAAAAAAGAAAATAGTTAAGCGAATTTTTCTATGTAAGCAAAACAATCGTAGAACAAATATCATACATTTTCTTTACATTTATTGTTCAACTAGCGACCCGCCCGGCTTCGCACGACTGTATTATGCATGTATTATATCTAAAAACCTTTCTCTTTAAATAAAAAAAAACCGCATCAAAATGCGTTGCGTAGTTTTAAAGATCTAAGCATACATAGGGACATAGGGACGGCGAAAAGTGACTTTATTTTATACTATGTAGTGATAATACATAGACAACAAGACCACAGACAAATATCTAAGCATAAATACTTGTCTGAGGCGGGAATCGAACTCGCAACCCTGTGTTTGGCATTCGGGCATGGTGACCATTGTGCCAACTGGGTCGTCAAGTAGCCTACTAAGTCGTTACACTTAGAAATATCAATTTCTTTTAAGTAGGTTAATAACTTACATCGACTAAAACCTCCACTGTGGTAACAGAATCACCATCTTCGCCATTATTCTCTTCAGTGCCAACTAATATTTCGTGTCGTGCCATCATTTCTCTGTCTAAAGGCTGCAGAGTCCGAATAAGCCCAGTTTTTCGATCTATTGAGAACAAGTCCATATCGCCCCTGATTATTGTGTAGGTTATTTCAGTGAGGGTGTCCGGGTCTTCGGCCTATGGATTTACAATACACATTTATAATTACCCTTCTTTTGAGGTAAATGTTATTTCTACCCGGAAAAGTGACGATCGCGTAGGGATACTGAGATAAAAAATAACTAATCCATGTTACTCCCAGGTTTTAGTGGTTCATAAAAATCAGTCCAGTAGCATAGTTTTCAAAGGCGCTTACCTAAATATAAAAGAAAACAGGAAAGGAAAATATCGAGACGAAACTCGCTAATTAGTTAACGCCATTATATGAGCTTATCTTCAGAAAAACTTCGCTTGCGCGATCTAGGATCTCCGATCGGCTTAGTGGCGCCATCTGTTGGTGGCGATGTCGCATCGCCACAAACCTATAGCCCTCCTCGATAAATGGACTATCCAACACATCATTTTTCAATTCGAACCAATAGTTCCTCAGATCAGCGCTTTCAACAAACAAACTCTATAGTATAAATATCAACTCACTTGAACATTAACGACGGGGTAGTTAGGCATGTTCTCAGGCACATGCACAGAGTACAAAGCCTGATGGAAGACTGGCGGCTCGTCGGGTACGTCTTGTATTTGTACAGTGACAGACGCGGTGCCGAGACGCTTGTCTATAGCGCCATCTGTTGCTGTTACTACGAACTCGTATTCCTAAAAAAGAGTGAAAATTTTGTAGTAGAGTAGTAGACTAATATGAAAGCAAATAAATGAAATGAAATGAAATAATATAAAAGAAGATGGTATTAAAAAAACACTGCCAACAACCACGAAAACCGTCACGGAAAAACCTCTTAGGTATATCTAGATGACGTATTACACCAATTTTAAACTGTGAAAAAAAAGATTCATCAAAATCTGTTGGTAAACAAAGAAGATATGCGGGAACATCCATAAAAAAAATAAAAAATAAAAAAACATACATACAACCGAATTGAGAACCTCCTCCTTTTTTTGAAGTCGGTTAAAAAAGGCTTCTAATTATTGAATAAAATTCTTATGTTCTCAATAAATTTTTGCGATTTCGTTGATCTTTTTTTGAATTTCCTTGTTTAGTTAAAATTAGCGACCCACCCCGGCTTCGCACGGCTGTTGCGTTTTCTAGTGTCAAGTTTGTTATAACTATTTAATTATATTTTATGAATTTTTAATATTGATGTTGTTAATTTTGATTTAAATTGTTAAATTTGATTTGAATTGTAATCGTTGATTTGAAGGTTTTGATTGTGGATTTAAGATTTTTTTTTTAATTTTTTTTTAGTACTTATTTACATTATTTTTCATTTTATTGTTATTATGGATTTCAATATCTTATAGAAATGAATTGTAGTCAAAGTAGCTTACCTTAGTGTATTCATAATCGAGTTCAGCATTAGTACTAATCATTCCAGTACTGTTGTCGACAACGAATGGCAAGTGAGTCGGGATGCTGTAGCTAATCATTGCGTTGATTCCTTCATCCAAATCAGTTGCGTGAACATAGCCGACAAATTCACCTGCTTCACCTGTTAAAATACATATAATAACTGATTATTACTACTTACTCGAGTTATTTTAAAAATGTTACATTCTGGGACTTGCAGCGCGGGTTATAAGGCCGCCCATTTGCTGCCCATTTGTGCAACTTTTACTTCTAGCTTTCTGTGATTTTACTCAAGTATAATATTATTTTCTATTTTTGTGTGTGTGGTTTAATTGTATGTTTAGATTTAAGTGCTTAATTTGTTTTTTTGTAATAATTAATATTTTATCCAATAAATATGTTACAGTTATATTTAAAAAAAAAAAAGTATAATATTCTTTTTAGGTTTTTTATGTTCTCCAATGTATACTTTTTCTCCAATGTATATACTTACATATACATACTTTTTCAGACGGTTTGCAATTACTAATTATTAAATAAATAGTTAATTATTCTAAAATCAAATATAATATTTTTTTATAAACCAAGGTTTACTGTCCTCATGTACCTCTGTTTTACTTTTTTTAAAGATTTACTAAAGGAAATATGATCTTCTAAAAACCTACAATAATTAAAAGTAAATCACAGAGGCGTTGAACAAACCTTGGTTTTATGAAAAATAATAATTTCCCAAGGAAGTAAATAGAGGAAAAAATTGGTATACAGTGCTACTAGGATACTCCTTTTTTAACCGACTTCAAAAAAGGAGGAGGTTCTCAATTCGTCGCATATATATTTTTTAATTTAAACTTTTATGTCGAATGCTTACCTTCTTTAACATGGAAAAGATACGAATCCTCATCGAATTTAGGATTATTATCGTTAATATCTGTCACTTTGATATTCACCGTAGCTGTGCTTGCCAATTTACCTGGATCTTCAGCTTTTATCATCTGTAAATTGAATTTACAATGTCAGAACTTTTCTGTATGATTTTCATTGACTTACTCTTAAAGACCTCAGAACCGGTTTACTTCAACCTGCGTCATGAACTCTTGCTATCTCCTTGCAAGAACAGTCATCCGCTTTTGCGAAGCCTTACCCTGGTGTCTTGCCGCTTATCAGGGAAGCATTTTTACGACAAGGCCTAACTTTTGAATCTTATGATACCTACTTCACTATCTCATACCTAATACTAGCGTATAAACCCGACAGGTACATTATACAAGTTGATTGCAGAGCGAAGAAAATCTTAATCACAGATAAACGTAATAAATCTTTTATTTATTTTTAGCCTATTCTCACTGTCCCACTGCAGGGCAAAGGTTTCCCTCCCCTCTTCCCTCCTCCTCTCCTCTCTAACCTCTCTTCCTCCTCCCCTTTGTTCCCTGTCTAGTGCCAGCTAAGCCCAGTCCTTATGACGATGCGAGTCCAACTTGTCCCGCCATCTCTTTCTGGGCCTACCACGGGGTCGCCTGCTGTACGAGACCCAGTCCGTAGTGGTTTTTGCCCACATCTGATATGTAATAAAGGTTAAACTTACCAATTGATATCTGGTTAACACTTCTCTGTCCAAACTTCTGATAACAGTTATAATTCCCGTGTTTGATCCGATCGCAAACTGACGTAAATCATTGCCGGATACTATTGAATACGTAACAACCTCGTTTTCAGGGTCCTTCGCCTAAACAAAAAGGTAAAATCCTTATCATTATTCTTTATTTTTTTTTAACTAATAATCAAGTCGCTGCCGATTTCTAGTACAATTTAAAAAAATATTAGCGACACCTAGTGTCATCTAAGTGTAAACTTTTTCTAGCGACAGCTAGTGGTGTCAAAGTTTATTTAAAAGTTACAAAATATTCGAATTCTCATGAACAAATCTTAGTTAGCCATCGGCTTGTATGAGATTGTCTTTAAACATATTTAGGTAAATATATTTAACGGGTAATTTCTGAATTAAAATATGTATTCTCTTTTATTAACTAAAAGGTTGATTTATTTAATTAGTTTGACACTTAACAGTTGGTTAATCACGAAAAAGTGTTTGGTAAACCGTTTTTTGGCAAACCGAATCGTTACCGACTATTTTTTTTTTCTAAGATATTGGAGAAAAAACGTCATATTAATTATTTACCGTAACAGTAGTGACAGTAGAATTAATAGCGGCCCCTTCTGAAACAGGTGCGTAATAGTCCCTCGCCGAGAACTGAGGCGGTCTCGTGTTGGGTCCGGGAGCGACTGATATTTCCACTATGCCTTGGGAGCTTAGACCTTTAGCGTCGGACGCTCTTATTGTGAGGCTGTACTGTTCACCGGCTTGCAAACGGCCTGTACTTGCTGAAGAAAAATATCAAAATAGTTATATTATATTTAGACTAGCGACCCGTCCCGCTTCGCACGGCTATTAGGCATGTATTATACATATAAACCTTCCTCTTGAATCACTCTATCTATTAAAAAAAACTGCATCAAAATCCGTTGCGTAGTTTTAAAGATTTAAGCATACAAAGAGAAATAGGGACAGAAAAAGCGACTTTATTTTATACTATGTAGTGATTACACACATCTCGACACAATTTCCATTTTTTTCTATGACAACCCTTAAATTAAACCACATCATTAAAATACTATAAAATTACGCTTCTATTGACATTAACAATAATGACACTAAATACTATTTTCCCTTAGAATTTTCCCCAAAAAACGCTATTTAACGCTTGTTCCCTAGACTTCGTTATGTGTATATTTTAAAGGACGCAATAATAATATGACAAAGCATCCAGTCCGTGCGTCTCATAGATTACCCTATAACAGATTCCGCATTAAGAACAACAGATGCACGCACCACATACTTGCTTTAGTTCAAAATTGTAAAAAAATAATAATAGGAAAGTGCATATCCAAAAATTGCATAAAGATTGAACATGTAAAGCACTTGTTGTCTTATATGCAGCATCTATTTGGAGGTTATCTATGGCGCGTCCCATCTGTATGTTTTGCAAAGCGTCGTTTCCATTTATTTTGAATGAAATTTAATTCAACGGACGCTGCGTCCACGATTTATATGATAACATCTTGGTGACATCCAATGTTACTATGGTGACATTAAAAATATTAATAAAACACACACACACACACATGCAGCAAACTCAAACCATGCTCTTCACAACAAACACATGAAAACAATAAATAACACGAACAGAATTTAACGCTAAACATTCATAACGTACGTAACAAATTATTTTAAACCTAACATAGTTATTCAAAGACATGTAAATGCACATAGGTATTTTTTAATAAATATTGCACAGTATTGCATTTATAATATAATAGATAAATATAAATAAGTGCAAATAGTAGTGCTTACATATAACTCCAGTGCTAGGATCAATAGTGAATTTGTTCCCGCCATTGTTAGACACGTGATAGATGCTGTAAGATATTCGTGCGTTCTCACCCTCATCTATATCTGTCGCTTCGACCTGGAAATAAGTTGATACAACTTTAAGGCAATAACAGTAACTTGCAGCATGTTTCACCCGCGTAAGTCCCGATCCCGTGGGAATATCGGGATGAAAAGTAGCCTATGTTACGCCAAGGATTCAATGTACCTTCATACCAAGTTTCATTAATATCGGTCCAGGAGTTCCCGAGCCTTCTTCTTCTGCCTGCCCTTATCCAAAATTTATTTGGCTTTGGAGGTAGTTAGGTAGAAGATCTTCTACCGGGCAGGTGTTATACCCGGTAGGCCGCGGCCCAACGATGCTTCTTTGGAACTTGTATATGAGCTTATCTTCAGAAAAACTTCGCTTGCGCGATCTAGGATCTACGATCGGCTTAGTGGCGCCATCTGTTGGTGGCGATGTGAAGCGTCGTCACATGGCAATGTTTTTACGGGCCACCACCCTCATTGGGAATGCTGTTGCTGTGATGGTATAGGACCTAAGGTGCGATAGTCTGCACAAGGTCTTTAAATCTTATTTGTTTTACATCTAAACAAACAACTTTTGTTTCACGACTTTTGGAAATTCAAATATTTTTTTTTTGGAAAAATTAGAGGTTACCTATGTTCAATTCAGGTGGTATTGACACGGAGAGGTCCAAATGTTACTTAATTCTAAGGTTTTTTCACTGTTTGGTCTTATTTTATAAAAGACGTGTTTTTTAAATGATTAAGTAGGTAGATTTTAGAAAAATCTTCGCTATTTAACTTTAAAAGGGTTGGCTTATGCCCCACATACTCCTTCCAAAAATCCGGGGCTCCATAGTCCCATGATTTCGGACATAAGTTAGTTTTACCTTATGCACGGGCGCGGGTTCCAAACTAGCGGGTACTATGATTGGTTGTGTTTTAGGTATGACTGGCGCGTTGTCATTCTCATCCAGAAGTTTGACGAACATTGACAGCGGCGCAGACGCAGCCCCGCCGTTCGCTTCTCGAGCTACCACCTGCAAATAAACATGAGATTTCATACAAATATAGATGATAGCACAACGAAAAGGGAACTATAATAGCTACGTTAGCGCCATTTAAGTTTAGTTGTGCCCGGCCAACCTTATTTATATTATGATGATTTTGTAAAAAAACATAACAATCACCTAAGTAACGAAGCTTTTTTACATATGATTGTAGGTGATGATGCGGCCTAAGATGTAGCACGCTTTCCTAGAAGATACCCTCGCGACCTAGATATTTAATTTAATAAAGAAAACAAACATACCTGGAACCTAAAATGTCCCGGATTAGGTGGATCCCGGTCTAACCTCTCGTCGCTCACAACAAGGTAACCGTCCTCGTCAATATCGAAGAAGTTTGTCGTTAATTCAAACGTGTATTTTGGTACCACATCCCCTGGACTCTGAAAGGTTAAATGAAAAACTCACATAAAAGGACAATACAATATTTTCCAGTTGTCCAAGGAAAGGACAATAATAAAATCAAGTTGGCTTGATCACACCCCAGTAAAGTCCAACCTAAAAACGTCTACCTGACTTAAGTCACTGAACATTTACCAGTAATGTTCCAAATAGAGGCAAGTTTGCCCAGACCACCAGTCACTTCTTGTAAGTATATCTGTGAACTTCTTCACTTTTATTGATGACATTCTTATTACTAAGCATGCAGGACTCAAACCTAATTTTTTAAATTGTAAATAAGAGAAACTATTGATCGGAATTCCAAAAGAATTAAAAACAACTCTTAACGTATTAAAACCGTTGATCACACCTGGCCTTTCAAAGTGCATTAGAAAAAGAGATGAAGTGGACCTGCCCCCTGATTCACAAACCGTCGGAAGGCAACCGAAACGAAAGAAAATATTGCTGCACTTTCACTCCCGTGACTTTAGACATGTTGCCATCCTTGTCTTTTCAGTTTTATTCGTTTCGGTAGCCTTCCGATAGTTTGTGAATCAACCTGCAGATCGTTTTTACTTGGAACACAGCTTGGACTAGGGGGACAGATAAGCTTGAAAAAATCTAACACTGTTCAACGATTGATGGTCCCCCTGTGTTAGCATAGAGGGACCGTGAAATAAATCTTGACAGGGGGACTGTTTACCGCAGGGGGACCGTTAGGGGGACGTGAACCGTAAACACTTTACGAAGTTTACTGCACTTACCAGATCTAAATCCGAGACCTTCAGTCTAATAGGTACGCCTCTAACATCAGTGACAGAGGTTCCTTTAGGCGAGTTCTCCAGGACTTGCCCTTCATCAGAGGTAGCACTTACTACGGGCGGGTTGGCATCGACTGGTCGGACTGTAATCGTTAGCTTAGCTGTTGTGAAGCGTTTAGCTTCCGATACTTCTTCAGCCTGGAAATAAGAGGTTATTTATGAAGTCGGTATTGAAACTTTAAAAACTGTTTTATTATATTAAAAATGTCTCGGATTGATAACGAAAAATATACACTGGATGCCAAAAAAATCAACCTACTCTCGGTTTTGGTGAGAAGGAACCTCACTTTGAAATTAACCACCCCCATTCCAGAGCCATTGCAAAGCTATTGCAAACCTACTCCAATTCTTGTATAAAATAATTAACAAGCATGCATTATTTTATGATATACAGACAGACAAAGGCCTCCCTAGCAACTTTTCAAGCAGTTCAGTTGGGCTGGTGGAACAAGTCTCCGTTAAATGCATGAAGATCGTCACGCCATCGTTGTCACGGTCTGCCTTGATGCCGTGACAAGCTTAAATCGAATCGATATTTCTCTATAAATAAAATTCTCGTGCCGTGGTGTTAGTTGCCAAACTCCACCCAAACGGCTGAACCGATTTATATGAAATTTTTGGTGAATATTCATTAGGTATGAGAATCGAACATCATCTTTTTTTCCCCCTTTTTTTCCTTTATATGCCAGGACAGATATTAACATATTTAAAATTTGAAAACAAAACCGCGTGGTGCCGGTGTGCCGCTTTTTTGACGGTAATTTTTTGCCACATACCTTTACAACAAGCTGGAACTTCTTAGCAATACTCGTGTCAACAGGTAGCAATTGTCTAACAGCACCATTATTGGGGTCTATCGAGAAGTAAGTTGGCCAAGTATCTGGTTCTCCATTTTCTATGGAGTATTTTATTCTGGCGTCTAAAGTGTCCATGTCGACTGCTTGGATCTTTTCGGGTTCTAGTGTGAGGATTCCGGATAGGACGCCACTGTTGACCTGTGAAATAGTATATTTAGTTATTAAGGAATTGAACTTCCGTCGATATTAAAGAAAATCCGGTAATTGTAGCTGCATCCGCATATTTCTGGATAAAGAGTACGGTCGGCTGCATAGTTGCAGACCCACCGTAGAGCTTCAAAACGGCTATTATAAGAATGTTTTCCACACGAGCAAAATTTAAGACACCTTCTTTAGGTGAATTTTAAAGTCATTTAACTCATAAATTAATCAAACAAAAATTATTAGAATGCAAACATTTCATTAATTGTAATTTTAGAACTCTACCGAGGGCTGGAATTATGCAGCCGACTGTACATTAATACATATTAATAGCGAGTTAACAGCAATTGGTTCTGTAGTTTTTGCGTGAAGGAGTAACAAACTTTTACAAATTAACACCAAAACTTTCGGATTAGTAGGATACGTAGAATCAAAATTTAATTCATAAGTTATGAAGGAACCGAAGTCACCACGTAAAAGGGCCTTTACGAGTATAATAACAAGTTTTACAGCAAAGTATGATATGGACACCAAACCGGTGATTATCCCTGCCTGCACCATAAAATAAAGCCAAGGACAACCTCCGGTTTGGATAGATTAACTACAGAAGACTTGGGCTATTAAATTGTTATGGTAGTGGACTGAACTAGAGAACTATGGATTCTATGGCGCATGCCGTAACAATGACCAACAAACAAGTATATAGGTAATTTAAATACTTACAAAGCTAGAATATTCCGGATTGAAGCAAGCTCCTTCATGCAAACTACATCCTTTGTAAATAAAGGACGGATCCTGGTCATCATCATCCAAAACGTTCACAGTTAACGTTGTTGTGCTTGATAATCTTCTTTTGGTATCACGAGCGCGATCCTGTTAACATTATCATTACATAGTATAAAACAAAGTTACTTTCCGCTGTCTGTCTCTATGTATGCTTAGATCTTTAAAACTACGCAACGGATTTCGATGCGGTTTTTTTTAAATAGATAGAGTGATTCAAAAGGAAAATATGTATAATCTTCTATAATATAAAAATGAATCGCAAAATGTGTTGGTAAGCGCATAACTCAACAACGCCTGGACCAATTTGGCCAATTCTTTTTTTAGAATATTCCATATGGTACGAGGATGGTTCTTACGGAGAGAAAAATTTAAAAAATTGCCTGAAAATGTCTAAAAACAACACTTTTCTATACTCCATACCATACAAACGATTCGTAATAATACAAGTCAATAAGAACTTTAATACCATAACATAAAGTTCAAGTTTTAATGGAGAGGTGCCGGGAAGGCAAAACAATTGAGTGACGTATAAATATTGATGTCAATCGTGCCGCGGTGTTAGTTGCCAAACTACACCTAAACGGCTGAACCGATTTGTATGATTTTTAACCCCCGCCGCAAAAACGACGGGGTGTTATAAATTTAACGTGTCTATGTGTGTCTGTCTGTCTGTGGCATCGTAGCTCCCGAACGGCTGAACCGATTTTGATTTAGTTTTTTTTATATGGCAAAACAACGTTTGCCGGGACAGCTAGTACATGCATAAAATAGTCGTGCGAAGCCGAAGTCGCTAGTAAAATATAAAAATATTTTTATGGCTTTTCTGTAGTCACGATTCCGCCAAAGTCAAAAACGAACATTTCCTCAATATTTAGTTAAACGTTTCGAAGGTTAATAACGTATTAAAATAGTTAAAACATAGGTGGTCAAATCATGGTACTTTAAGTTTCCATGAAAATATTACACAGCCAGTGGTCATAAAGTTAGTTTTATACTTTTACGTGCTCTTACAACCATTAATCAAATAGTTATGGGTACCTAGTAATTAGGAAGGTGGGTACTTAAAACCTTATTGTATGGTCCGACGGTGACTCATTACAAATAAATTGGCTATAAAGCAAAATTTCATTGCTCGCGTTGCGCGAGACCTTTAAACGAAAGATCAAAAATATTTGACAGACTAATTAAAGAACCCCGACTGTTACGGAAAATTGCACATAACTTTTGAACGGCTAAACCGATTGTGATCAAGCATAGCTAAGAACACCCCCGACCAATTCACCTTCCAAACATAAAAAAAGAAATCAAAATCGGTTTATCCATTTAGGAGCTCGACGCCACAGACAGACACACAGAGACACGCCAAACTTATAACACCCCTCTTTTTGCGTGCTTAAAAATAAAGTCATAAAAACAGAGATGGGATTTCCTTTGTTTCACACTTGAAAGTCAATTCTCGTAAATGTAATTGTTTAAATTACATTTCAATATCATTCCGATTGCAAAAAATACCCTCAGACAGCATTTTTCTTTCAGGTTTTGTTTTCAAAACGCTATAAGCTATTTCGAGCTACTTTGAGGCATTCTTTTGTAATCGAAATGCAATCGAAATGAAATTGCAATGTAATTGTAATTAATGTCATTAACGAGAATTGGCCTTCTGGGCATAAAGTTGTAATAACTTACTGAAGCAACAATAGTGACTAGATACTTCTGAGTCCGCTCATAATCCAGGGTCCTGTTGACTGCGACTTGCCCCTGATGGGGTTGTGGGATTGAAAAGTAACTATAACCGTCCGAGGCGTTTGCTTCCTCTAAAGTTTCATTATTTCCTGGTATTATGAAGTATTCGGATAGACCGTTTACACCAGCGTCGATGTCTACGGCGCGGATTTTATCGAAAATTGTTGTGCCGATTGGTGCCAGCTGGAAATAATAAGAAATAGAATATTAGATTTAATTAACACCGAGGAGTATTTGTATCCGGGCTTTACAATAAAAGGTACAAGATGCCATGAAAAAAAAAAATCAACCCCTATGAACTCTTCACAAGTAAATATTTTCGTGAATATTACTAAAATTTGTCCATTTTGTGATGTAATCTTCTTATTACTTCCCACTATGTGGGGTCGGCAAAATTCGTCAACTTCGCCAGTCTAATCCCCGTCAGGTCCGCGTTTACTCCCCTTTCCCTAAAACTTATTTTTAACTTGCGTTGGGGAAGATTCATATCTTCCCCAACGCAATCCCTCCACCTCTTCTTTGACCGTTCTATTGCTCTAAGACCTCAGCTTTTACCATCAGTGTTTAGGAACATATGACGTCATGGTCACGCGAAAATTATAAAAAGACTAGCTGTCCCGGCAAACGTTGTTTTGCCATTTATAAAAAAAAAACTAAAGGAAACAAAATAAAAAATAGATGTTGGCCGATTCTCAGACCTACTGAATATGCTCACAAAATTTCATGAGAATCGGTCGAGCCGTTTCGGAGGAGTTCAACTTCGAACCCCGTGACACGAGAATTTTATATATATAGAGATAGGTAGGTAATTTGGACTACTTATTGCATGGTTTTAAAAGCTTTCCCAAAATAGGCAACCTTCGTTTTGTTTTTACAGTAGGTAGTAAAATCTTCACGTATTTTTACGGATATAAAATAGCAAAAACGAACAACAGTTAGATCCTAAAACAGCGATTAGAAGTCAATAAACCACACAAAAGTTTTCGACTTAAGCCTTTGTCTTAGAAGTTAATTAAATTTTTTGAACACTTTTTATATGATTGTCTTTTAATTGCTAGGTATTAGTAGGAAGACAATAATTCACCATGCAATCAAACTTTTTATTGTAGTTAGTAACGCTTTATCGATAACGGTAACAAATTGAGCAATCACAACATTTCAACAATTTCTAAGCGAGTCTTACCACATTTCTAACTTTAATTAAATGTCAAAACTATTGGAATAGATGAAGAAGTTAATTATTTAGTTTGCTTGAGTTAGCAAAATAGTTATTTTCGTAATTTTCAACAAGTGAAGAAAACAAAAATAAATACTCAAATAAGTACTTACTTCAGACACACTAGTTTCATAAGGCGTCCCTTGAAAAACCGGCGCATTGTCATTAATATCTGACACTCTCACTATAACGGGTATAGTTCGTCTCTTCTTCGTGGCTTTCACTTGACACACCAGCTGGAAACATTTATAAATATGCGATTAGTTCGCGAATGGTTACGGAAGCTATTAATTAACGATATGTATCGCTTGATGCAGGAGTTTCGTGGTAGAACCGGTTGGTATATGAGCGCTTTCACAGGTAATTTAAACTTATACTTCTAATAATAAAACAATTTTTTTTTTGTTTTTTTCGCAAAGAACAAGTAGGCTCCGAAACTACAGACCGATTATGATTAAACTAGGTACGAAGATACATTGATTAATTGGGAGTAACATATGATTTTTATTTTATCCCGATATTCCCACGGGATCGGGTGTTACGCGGGTGAAACCTTAGAGCACTGCCGAACTAATATTATAACGAGATTTTTTTTTTCGTAGCAAATCGACATTGAAACTACTGGACCAATTCTGATATAACTTGGTATGACGGATACATTAAATTGAGAGTAACCTAACTACTCTTTCTCCCGATATTCCCACGGGATCGACGGAAGCTTATAGTAAATAAGTAAAAACGCTATATTCGCAGTTAATAAATAAGTAGGTAGGTATTGTAAAAAACGGCTTCAAAAGACAGAAAAACTTAAAATCAAAGTATACATAATTAAAAATTACTAACTATAAATTAGGATTGAAACTTCTTTTTAAGACATATTTGGACTTTCTTAATGTCACAAATTTATTTCAATCCGTTATAGCTTTGAGTTACAGTAGGCATCATAGTAGGCTAAACATCTCGACAAAACTAACACTATGCACTTTGGCCTAGATTTTGCGATTACAACTAGAATCATCAACACAACTTTCTAGACAAACTTTACGCATAGGTTTCTATATGCGCATACCCATAATGAATGAACAGTAATATATAAATGTAGGTATTTGTGAGCTTTAACTTAATGATAGAGATCTCCATTGAGACCACTAGTAATCAACTGGCCAATAAATTATAAAGAAGGATATTATGCAAAAGCTCGTTCGTCTTGTCAGAAATTACAAAATTAATTCTATAATTAAAAAGTTGCATAATGAATATGGTGTTACAACTTATCAAAATACAACACAGGCAAAATTTATTGAGAACCATCTATTTCGGAATTAAACTTTTTAACACTTATTGAGTTGGAAGATCTTGTGGCTGAGCTTAATATCATCGGCAAGACTAAAGGCAGCTGCATACGAAATGGGATAAAACCTCGGACAGGACAGAGAGGGAGGTAAAACATCGTCCTCAACTATGTTTTTTCACCTGCTGTCGCGTTCCGCCCGATTTCTCGTGACGTGTATTTTGTTACTATATTTTTATATGAAACGATGTCAGGAAATCGTCACGTTTCGTCCGGCGCACGAGAAAAATCACATTACGTATGCGAGGACCTTTTATCGTGCCGATTTAGCTAGCGAATAGAGGATCGAACGGTCAAAAGGGCGTATCTGGGACGACCTTGGCCCGTTGTAACACTTTAGATTTCGCTGCATTGACCAAGTCCAACAAGACCTGCAAACCCTTCAGGCAGCCGACTGGTAGCAAGTGGCATAAATTAGAGTGCAATGGCGTCTCTTAATGTCGGAGACCAAGATCCATTTTGGGTCGCTGAGCCAGCGAAAGTAAGTAAGCAGTAGGTACTTATCGAGATGTCTAGGAACGCATTTCACAATGGTTAACTTATTGAAGCAAATATATATTTCAGGCAGTTTCTCTTTTCAACCTACCTGAAACACCATATGCGATAAGTTGTCAGCATCTCTATCCAACGGCTGCAACAGCTGCAGTCGCTTTCCATCAAGCTGGAATAACGTCGGTCCTTTAGGGAATACGGTGGACAGCACCACGTCAACCCCTGGTTCACCTACCACCGGCAGGTCTGCGGGTATTGTGCTTTGGTTTGTTTCTGCAAATGGAGACAAAAAAGTTATATACAATGTGCGTGCTGTTATAGGAGAGCCACTAATTTGCTTTTTAAAAAAAAGATTCTGTTTGGCTAAATAAAGAACGATTTATTGTAATTAGGATTTAGTAAAATTATAGAAATCTGGATAAATAATGAAAGCCGTCTTTCGGCAGTCGCGGCTGGATAGAGACTGAGACTTGTATGACGTCTGTTACCCATCGCAAGCTACTGTTGCTGAGGCAGCAGTAGTCAGCTTAAGTACCTACATGTGAGGGGTATAACACCTCCCCCGATGAGGACTAAACTTCGGGGTTGAAAACGAAGTTTATGAAAATATATTAAATCTTCCTTCTTGTTGAAGGAGCAGGGACTACGTTTACTTGTTCATAATCTTGGTTTACTAATTTAGAAGAAGATGGAGTTTGATCACGTTTTATATCTGGTTCTACTTCCAATTCAATGTCTGCCGAGACTCTAGATTGCTTAATTTTAAAGAATTTGCGACTGCTTCCAGATTTACAAAAAATATAAAATCTAAAAATAAAACAAATTAAAACTATCGTTACTACAATAATGGTCATGACAGAATAATGTGTCCCATACCTTACTAAATGCGGAGTTTCTAAAACTTTATCAGCGTTACTCAAAAGGGACTTTAAAATATTTTTGTTATTTTTCGAATTAAATTCATCTAAATCTATATTTAGTAATTTGATTGGGGAAGGAGACACATTATCAATATAATTTGAAATGGTTTCTGAATTACAACAGGAATAATTAAGTAAATTAAAATTTAGGTTAACGTGGACATTTTCCATGTTTAATGTTTTGTATTTAGGTAATATTTTTATGTTTTTAGAGATCGCCGCACAGTTTTTGGGGATTGTAAGTATTCCGGTACCATGTAACTCTAAGTCATATAGTTCACTGCCGGTACAGTCGATAGATACTTTCACAGGGTTCGATTGGACATAAAGCCACTTATTGTTTTGGAGTGGTTTCCAAATATCGACACTGCCATAAATAAATTTTGTTTCACACTTCCTTGGTAATGCACTATTCACTTGGGTTATCAGTTGCACTTCACAATTAGGGTTAACACTTGTTGGGAACACAATAGGGACGTTACACATATATGTCCTCGGACTAAGCGCCTTGCACTGGTCCAAATTGTCTATAGTACTATACTGAGACTTGTCCCTGGCCATCGCTACATATTTAGAGTTAGGTATAATCATACTGTAAGTATTCGGGTTCCGAATATTATGTGGTGTTGGCAATGCTATACTATGAAACAGATTAAATTCCTTAGGGGATACTAAAGGTATTCTTAAAATAAAAATAACTCTATTCCTATTAAAATAACATATAACTGTAGAAATATGCATAATGATATGAATGTTACTTATGTCTAAAGACACAGGCAATTCAACATCACTATGTAGATGTCGATAATTATCGGTAAGCTCTCCGTATAGTTGACGCGGTGTTATCACTGACGGATGTAGGATGTTTTGTCTACTTAATAAGATGGAGGTTATTAAGTCTTCCATTTGAAATGACAAAGTTACAATCGAGGTTTCTAAACAATTTAAAACTGAGCTTATTTTGGATTTTACAATTAAAGTATTTGATATAACCGAAATGTTTTTAACGTGTTGGGAGAGTTTATCGATAGCATCGGTTAGTCTAGCTTCATTAGATTTTAATTGATGTAAAGTTTTATTATAATTTGAAATTGTAGAGATAGTAACCAAAATGTTCTGTTTTATCAATGAGGCTAGAACTTTTTCGTTATTTTGTACAGTAACAATTGCGTCATCATATCGAGCTGCGTCGTTTTCGTCCAAAGTACCGAATATTGTCTTGAAGACCGTACCTATACCTCCTATCCATGCACCACGCTTAATTCTGTTATCAATTAGATGAGATATAGCCGCATATTGATTAACCAAATTTTGATACTGAATTGTTGGTTCCAAACTATTATGGCATTCCAATTCGCCTATAATTATTGTCTTGGTTTGTTGACAAAGAAGTCTTACAGTATCTAATACCGTTTTTAAGTTTTCTAAATGAGAACTAAAATACGAGATGTCGTATGGCGTTATAACGTTTAAATAACCCGAATTAATTTTGAATTTTCCAACATAGTCAAAATAGATACCAGGACTCGAAGTAATGGGGTGATTGTAGTCTTGATTAATTTCTTTTGACGCGCTGAAATAAAAACAACGAGAAGGTTAAATCTATTATTTTTCCTTCAAAGTTAAGATAAAAGTATTAATACTACCTACCTACTAACTATACTAACATAATACCTAGTCGTTACCTATACCTAAGTTAAACCTAAGATAAGACTGTTACGTCATAATAATATTTATATTATAGTTATTAAGGCTGGTCAGTAGCGGGTTTTACTTCGTCAAAATGATGTTTCACATGACGTCGATTAATTAATAAGGTCAATGTATTAAAACCATGAACCTTGACAATTTTGTAAGGGCCTTTCCACACTGGCGATAAGGCTTTTTTAAGACGTAAATGATTTTTTTAAGTAGACAAGGTCGCCCACTTTGTATGTAACAGGCCTAGTGCGATTATCATAATAGGTCTTAGAGTTTTGTTTTGATTGTCCGATATTTTCGAGAGCTTTCTCGCGGGAATATTTCAACTTATGTTGCAACATTTTTACATAATCGGGGTACGTCACATCTGGTGCAGAGTTGTAAATAGAACCAGGGAGATATGGTTTATGACCGAATAGAAGTTCGTAAGGGGTGAAATTTGTAGTACAGTGGACATTCGTATTATAAGCAAGCATTGCCGTATATACGTAACGGGGCCAATTATCTTGTTTATCATTTACGAATGATTTAAGATATTCTTTAAGGGTCGAGTGGCTACGCTCGAGAGCGCCCTGGGTTTGTGGATGGTATGGAGTAGACCATAGTTGTTTGATCTTTAAAAATTCGCATGTTCTCTTAAATAAATCAGCGGTAAAGTTGGTCCCTTGGTCAGATAGAATTGTTTGAGGTATACCAAAAAGTGAAATAAAGTGAACTAAACAATCGCTGGTTTCTTCAGCTGATGTCGATCTTATGGGATATGCGACGGAGAATTTGGTAAGGTCATCTTGTAGGGTTAGGATATATTTTAGTTTTGCGGTGCCGGACTCGGGTAAGGGGCCTACTATATCAATAGCTAAACGTTGGAATGGAACTGTGGAGGTAGTAGTAATTTGCATAGGAGCTCTATTTATTTTTCTGAAAGCTTTGTTTTCTTGACAAAATTTGCATTTTTTAACATAGTTTTCTATGTCAGAACGCATGCCCTTCCAATAATATTTCTCCTGAATTCTTTTCAGCATTTTTACAGAGCCTATGTGCCCAGATACAGGTAAGTCGTGATTATCTTTTAATATTACAGGGATTTCACTAAGAGATGGATAAATTATTTTATTGTGATATATATGAACTTTTATATTAGTATTATGAAATAGGAAGGTGATAATATTATATATTTTAATGAAAGAATGTTTTTCGAATGGATTTTTAAAATCACTGATACTTATTTCATTTATTTCTGAATGAGAGCTACGTATTTCGTTACGCAGGGCTTTCAGCGATTTATATATATCTGGATAGGGACACTCGTCAAAATGATGTACTTTTACATAGAGAAAGAAATATTTTTTATTATTGTACTCTAGGTTTTGACATGTATAGAGAGTTCTCTCTTTTTGTAGGAATTCATCGCGACTTGGACAATTATTGACGATTTCTTGAACGTAAGGTATAGATTCATCAAGATCTATGGATGTTGGAATGACTAAATTTTTTATAGTTGTTTTCAGTAAGTTTTCATTATGTTCAACGATAATGGTATTATAAGATAATGATTTTTCATTTAATTTCAGGAAATCGGAATAGGACTCATTTTGGAAAGGTAAGTTTTCATTTCTAGGTGTGACTAACGTCGGTTGAGGATCGGGTACAGGTAGGTTTTGGACATCAGGTTGGACAGGTAAGGTTTCAGAGGCTGTTGGAATTAAATTAAGATCTGGAAAAGGTAAGTTTTCTGCATGAATTTCAGGTATTGGATCAGGATAACGACTAGTTGAAGGTTGTGGTTCTTCTGAATTTATGTCTCTACTGGGATTCATTTCTGGTAAAGGTGACGTAATATCTCTTAGGAGTTCTTGTTCGAGTACAGGGTCAATATTATCGAAATTGGACAAAGGAGATATTTCTACGTCTAGCAAATCTAACATTTCTTGTTCATTTTCAGGACTTTCTACGTTTACTGGATTTACTGGATATCTGGATAATGCGTCGGCCGCGGAATTTAGTTTGCCTTTACGGTAAGTGATTTCATAATCATACTCTTCTAATTTTAAGCGCCATCGTTGTAATTTACTACTAGGATCTCTATGATTAAAAAGCCATCTCAGAGGACGGTGGTCAGTTACAATTTGAAATTTACGGCCATATAGATAGGGTCTAAAGGTTTTGCAACCGAAAAGGATTGCTAATAGTTCCTTTTCAGTGGTGCTATAATTACATTCACTTTTATTTAGAGTACGTGACGCGTAAGCAATTGGTCTCTCTTGGCCTAATGGACCTTGAGAGAGGACTGTACCTAAAGCGTGATTGGAAGCATCACAAGTTAGTATAAATGGCTTCGTAAAATCTGGATAACATAAGACAGGTGCTGTGGTGAGTTTTTGTTTCAGATAATCGAATGCTACTTGTTCTTGATTTTCCCATTTAAAGGTTGAATCCTTTTTAAGGAGGCTTGTTAAGGGTTTAGCTATCTTTGAAAAATCAGATATGAATCGGCGATAATACGAGACGAGTCCTAGGAATGATTTGATATCTTTAGGACATTTGGGCGTAGGAAATTCAGTGACTGCTCTGATCTTTTCAGGATTAGGTTTTACGCCATCATCGGTGATTATGTGACCTAGATAAGCGACTTCGCGACGTAAAAACTCACACTTGTCTGGTTGAAGTTTTAAATTAAACTCTCGTAATCTTTGGAAAACCTGGGAAAGGTTTTGTATGTGATCAGAAAGTTGGTGTGAATATATAACGATATCATCGAGATATACAAAACATCGTATACCTTGAAGGCCAGACAAAGCCGTGTTCATTAGTCTTTGGAAGGTTGACGGTGCATTTTTTAAGCCAAATGGCATGCGAGCAAATTCGTAGTGTCCTTGCGGGACTGTGAATGCAGTTTTAGGTTTATCGTCGGGATTGACCTTGATTTGATGGAAACCAGAAGAGAGATCAAGAGTTGAAAAATATTTGCAGGATCCTAATTGGTCCAATATCTCTGCTATTTGTGGTATTGGATATGCATCGCCTATAGTTATGTCATTTAATTTTCGATAGTCTATGACAACACGCCATTTCTGTTTTCCTGACGCATCGATCTTTTTAGGGACGACCCATATAGGAGAGGACCAAGGCGAGGTGGACGGTTCTATAATACCTTGATCGAGCATTTTACTGATTTGGTCATTGACTTCATTTTTATGGATTTCAGGGAAACGATATGATTTAGTATGTATTGGGACAGTCGATGTAGTTGGAATATCATGTTGTAATGCATTTGTAAAAGACAGTTTTTCGTCTGGAAGATGGAAAATATCAGCATAATTAACGCACAAATCGCATAGTGCGTCGGATTCTTCTTGATTTAAGTGAGATGTTCTTAAAAGGTCAAGGACTCGCTGTGAGCGTTCATAAGAATTCTGATTTATTATATTTTGTTTGGTCTCATTAAAATATACGTTATTAAATAAAATAGGACTCTTTTCATCTATAGGAGTGAGATTCAATTTTAAGTCAGAGTTTATTTTTACAGGTTCTTCAGAAACGTTAACGACAGAAATGTTTATTCTATTATTGTCTTTAACAGAAACTACGCAATTTGGAAATAGTAAGTTATCAGAGTATTGGTAATCAAGTAAGAACCCTTGTTTAATTTTTGGGTTCGATACTGAACATTCAATTATTGTTTCAGTCCGAGGAGGAATGATATAAGTAGGTTCACAGAAATGAAGTTTGAATTCGATCTTTATTTTATTTAAAGCAAGGATATCGCGGGTGTAATCAATATTTCCACCAAATTCTGTTAGGAAATCTGACCCGACGATGCCGTCATAGGGTAGATTTATATTTTTCGTGACGTGGAATTTATGAGACAGAGTTTTCTTTTCGGAAGATTTTATTTTTAATAGAAATTGACCTAGAGTTTCAACTGATTCTTCATTAGGATCAATGCCTTTTAATTTTATGACATCACCTGAAAGAGACTGGTTATAGAATATACATGTTTTCTTTAAAAGGCTTACAGCAGAGCCAGAATCGACGAGCAATGATAATGGAGTATCTGAAACTTGACTTTCTACAATAATGTGTGGTAATAATCTTTTCATCGGATCAGCGGTTATTTCATATACAGATGTATCAGTTTTAACCAATTCTTGTTTACAGGTTTCCGAGGATTTTGCAGTTTTCAATTGGGTAAGTGATAGTTGCATGATATCATTTATTAATTTTGATTTTTGTTTTTTAGGTGCAGAGGACGTGTGGACTTCTGGGGATGCTGCGGATGCAGTGGATGCAGGTTGTGCTGCGGATACAGTGGAAATAGTGGATGCAGGTCGTGCTGCGGATACAGCGGATACAGTGGATGCAGTGGATACAGTGGATACAGTGGATGCAGGTCGTGCTGCGGATACAGTGGAAACAGTGGATGCAGGTCGTGCTGCGGATACAGTGGATACAGTGGATGCAGGTCGTGCTGCGGATACAGTGGATGCAGTGGATGCAGGTCGTGCTGCGGATACAGTGTCGATTTTAGGACGAACTTGTCTCGTACGACACCTATTCGAGACGTCTACTCGTTTAAATGTTGATCTGAAGGTTGCATATCGGAGTTGTCGAATTCAGTATAAGAGATTTGAGGAAAATCGGTTGTAGTTTGGTCATCGACAAAGTGAACTCGAGGGGGATTGTTAAAGCCAGATGGTTGGTTCTGAGTTCGGAACCGATTGTTATTATATTCCCTTTTCCTACAGTTACTAATGTCGTGCCCAATAGCTTTACAGTAGCGGCAAGTAATTGGATTCGATGGTTTAGGCTGGAAATTAGGTTTCCGTGAAGTAGAAGCATTATTATTATTCTGCTGTGGTAGTTGAGCTCTACGAGGCCTATTCTCTACAACCTGATCGCGCCTATATAAGGTTTGTTGTATACGTTCTTCCGAAATAGCAATGTTAATAGCTTCGTTAAGATTTTTAGGTGATCTACATCTGACAATGTTGGAAATGCGCGGATGGAGGCCCATGAGAAAATGATGAAGTGCGAGGTCCTCCATTGCCGCACAGCGACCTGGTAAATCTTTAACCTTGGTATTAGAAATCGAGACTTCAGTCAACAATTGTGAGAGACAAGTTTCAACGCGCAAGGAGAATTGGCTGACATTTTCATCTGGACGTTGTTTGGTTTCCTGTAAGTCGGTAAGCAGGTGTGCATAATGCTTCCGCTCACTAAATTGAGCTTTAAGGAAATCTTTGAGCTGTTCCCAGTTCGCAAATTCTTTTATAGAACAGGCTACTTCCGCTTTACCGGTTAGTTGGCTTAGTATGTATCTGAATATTACCGGCCTTTGTTTTTCCGCCGCTAATTCGTATGCATTATTGCAATTAATTAAAAATGAATTTAGTGATTCCCGACTGCCGTTGTAGGGCTTAATGAATTTAATTAATATATCAAAACCGAGTTCGTAGTCGATTGTTTCTACTTTGGATTTTGTTTTCTTTTGTGTGCTGTTTTTGCGTTCGGGGCTTTTTGAACGTTGCCCCTCGGCATCAGCGTCGGCATATTCTTCTATGTCGGAAAGCATATCTGACTTAGTAGGTACTTTGAGCTCAAGCGACATTATTGAAAATATAAAACACTAGAAATAGCACAGAACTAATTAAAACTAATTTTGAAATCGATTCAGCGACTTAAATTTACCTATATAGGTACTCGTATAACAAAAATATTAAATAATTAATTGAACTGGACCCACGGGACAAGACTAGTATTGCGTTAATGTCTCTAATACTTGGAAATTGGACTCACAGTGCGTGGGCGCAAAGCGCATAGATAACGAGGCACACGAAGCGTTGCATCGCAGGTATTTCCGAAATAACTGCAGGAATGCGACCACCAGGGCCGCAGCTGGATCTAGGTATTCGGGCTGCCTTGTCACGGAGCCCGAATGGGATACTTCGGTGATGGCCCAGGCTCCAAGCCCAGGGTCAGGTAATGCCCGGGATCGGGCTAATGATGTCCGCACGGAGTAACTGCCCAGTATTGGGCTGACGATGACGATAACACTTTACACTTTTTTTTTCCTTCGAGAAGCGCACCGGGATTATTTAACTATCCCTTTTTAGCTGCCACCAATGTTATAGGAGAGCCACTAATTTGCTTTTTAAAAAAAAGATTCTGTTTGGCTAAATAAAGAACGATTTATTGTAATTAGGATTTAGTAAAATTATAGAAATCTGGATAAATAATGAAAGCCGTCTTTCGGCAGTCGCGGCTGGATAGAGACTGAGACTTGTATGACGTCTGTTACCCATCGCAAGCTACTGTTGCTGAGGCAGCAGTAGTCAGCTTAAGTACCTACATGTGAGGGGTATAACAGTGCGCATTAAACGCCTAAAAATATTTAGAAAATTGCGCGACTCTGGCCACCTGTGATAATGTGAGTACCTACAAATGGTCACAATTAAAAAACAGTAAATGATTGAGTTCAAAGTTTTTTATCAGACTACAAGGAAAGGGCCTACTATCTTTGTATGTTTGAAATATTCTTTATTCCCTCATATCTTCCCAACCACTCGATGGATTTCTTTAATTAAGGTATTGTTCTTCTTCTCAGGGTGCCTCTCCAACTAGTGAAGGTTGGCAGTCAGCTCAGAATATTTGACCCGATCTCTCGCGAGGCTAAAAGTTGTGCGGCACTCGCTATCTATCAGATATTGTTAGATTCAGCTTATTAATCCAAGTGATATAAAAATGGGGGCTGCTGGATTTTATTTAAATGTGGACTCCTTACTTATCTGATTTCTGATGGAAAGTTATGAGAATAAAGTCGGCTCCACGGTTGTATTTTTCGGAGTAACTTTTGTTATGGGTGTAGCTCTGACTGACTTCTGATATATAGACAGCCGAATGAAGTCATTAGCTAAATTAACTAGTTTATCTTTAAAACAGTTTAATGAAGTAATAAAAAGGTACTTACGGTCTCCTCGACTCTCTTCAATGTCAACTATAATGCTGGATTGGCCTGTTTCCACCTCACATGGGCCTAGAAAGAAACAAAGGGCAATTAAGCGAAAGCAATTACGGCTAATAAATCAATCAATTTAATACATTCGTTTACAAAAGGTCACCAATAGTCACAATTAAGTTTAAATAATCAATGGTGCAATAATCATAATTGCAGATGAGCACTAAAGTTTATGGTTATTTGAAAGTTGAACTTGGGCTTCTTTGACCAGTTGTAGAGAATTCCATTCGGCACCACCAGTTGGCGTGTTGGTCTATTTAAATAAATAAATATTGCAGGACATTCTACACATCGCCATCTAGCCCCAAGCTAAGTAACTAGACTTGTGTTATGGGTGCTAGACAACGAATATACTACTTATATACTTTTTCTTTTGTAAATATATACTTATAATACATAGAAACAACCAGACCACAGACAAATATCTAAGCATAAATACTGGAACAAATTCGTAAACTTTTCCATTCTGCTTAACTTGTTGGTCGGTGTCGTTGTACAGATTGGAAGTCCTGAATTTTTATTGGCTCTAAAATTTCGCTACATTTCACGTGTGTTCTACAAACATAATTAGCCTAAATTGGGCACATTTTACGCTATAGATACCAATTCAATGAAACTCAATTCCCATGGATTTATATTTGTGAATGCATTTGAATGAAGCTAGTCACCGTATCCGATCAATAGTCGACTATCGATAGTGTCAATTGTCTATCTTTACTAATAATAAAGGAAGAGTGGACAAAGAGTCTGTACTAAGCAAATTATAAAAATAAATCACTTAGAACTTAGGATTTAGAAAAAATAGTAGAGCAAAAATGTATAATTTTTTTTACTGATATAGACTGTCTGTCTGTTTCTATGTTACTTATATATACAATTAAAAAATCTGTATTATAGGCGGATATAGATAATAGGTACAGAGCAATCGTTAGTACTCGTATCGATAGATTCGATAGTTATCATGTTATAATATCGATAGTTTTACTTTGCGCCATGCTTTCGATATTATCAATAGTTCGGCAACACTGAATCTAATTCATTGAAACTATTTAAAACCAATTTAATTTGTTCTCCTTCATTGTGTGATTGTACACATCTAATACAAATATTGATTTGTTTGTTTGTCTGTAATGTATAATTTAATCACTGACTCGATCTTATTTATATTATCTTGTTATTGCATCAACATAATTACTTTCTTGTTTGTGTGTTTGTTAACGCCAGCCTTTGACTGGCAACACCGTGGAGGCGCCACCGTCTCTGCGAGTCGCATCGCACGCGCTTCACGTCGTGTCGACACACAGCTATATTCATTCGGAACGCGTCCGGCGGTCAAAACGCTCGGCAGAAGAAGTTTATTATTTCAAATTAGCATATAAAGCAGCCATTGTAGAACTATCAAATATACAAGTGAATGTATATTTGACGCTTCGTTTTATTCAATATAATACAACAAGTACGACGAACTAGCCAGAATACCCAACAGTGTTTATTTTAAATTTAACTATTCATTGTGATACGCAACGCAAGTTAATATTAACTGTAAAGATACTGGTTATGATTCAGTATAAGTTTAAATAAAAACTTTCAAAACAGGGAAATGATTACACCTTCGTAATCTCAATAATCTAATTTCTTTTTTTGTTTGATTTTACAATATTTAACATATATTTGCTGCATTCTCTAGGTACGGTCGGCTGCATAATTACAGACCCACCGTAGAGCTCCAAAACGGCTGTTATAAGAGTGTTTTCAACGCAAGCAAGATTCTAGACACCTGCTTTAGTTGAAGTTCAAAGTCTTCTAACTCATGAATTTATCAAACAAAAATATTAGAATTTTAGAACTCTACCGAGGGCATGTCCATCATTCCGAACTATTAATATTATAATATAATTTAATACTATTGGAGCAAGGAATCACGTTATCCCATACAAACTTTACTATGCACCCTTTTTCATTTCGGAAAATCTTATCGGATGCCTACGTGATACAAAGAACACATCCTCCAAGTTTCAGGTCTCCACGATCAGCGGTTTAGGCTATGCGTTGATCTGTCAGTCAGTCATTCAGGACAAAGCATTTTATATGTAGGTATAGATAGAAGATTTGTATCTTATATATATTTAAGTACCTAAGAACTTAATAACATCTCAACTTTTAAAGAACTACGGGGCGAAGTAGGTAGTAGACTCGGACAAGACCTAAATAAATTTAATTGATTTAATCAGGTTTTAAATAACCCTGATAAAACCTGAGTGAATTTTGATCAAAGATTACTATTATTATGAGTATCATAATAAATTTAATAAAATATATATCATCACTATCACTACATAGTATAAAACAAAGTCGCTTTCTCTGTCCCTATATCCCTATCTATGCTTAAATCTTTAAAACTACGCAACGGATTTTGATGCGGTTTTTTTAAATAGATAGAGTGATTCAAGAGGTAGGTTTTTACGTATAATGCATGCATAATATAGCCGTGCGAAGCCGGGGCGGGTCGCTAGTTTCGAAATAAGTCAATATCTCATGAGGACATAAAATTTTATAGATAGGTACACCTACACGGAAAAACGTGCGAACAACTTTTTCAACAACTCCCAGTTATTACGAGCTCATTAATTAAACGTCGATCGAGATTATGATAGCTATCATATCACAAGACTAATATCTAGAATTCAGTACTCGGCCTAAACCAGAAGTACTCGCTCGTTATTATTAAAACAACGGCTTATATGGTTCCTTGTCTGACGTGAATGGAGACTTATTTCTAAGTTTCATAGTATTTCGTACTAATTAATGTCTTTTTTATATTTCATTAATGAGTACTAGTAATTGAATACGGGTTGTTTTCCGCGCTCTTTAGTTGGGTACTTTTTAGGGTATCGTAGCCAAATGGCAAAAACGGAACTCTTATAGATTCGTCATGTCTGTCTGTCTGCCGTATGTCACAGCCACTTTTTCCGAAATTATAAGAACTATACTGTTGAAACTTGGTAAGTAGATGTATTCTGTGAACCGCATTAAGATTTTCACACAAAAATATAAAAAAAGACATTAAATTTTAGGGTTCCCATACACTTATAGTTTACGCGAGAGACACTTCCAAAGTGGTAAAAAGTGTCCCCCCCCCCTGTAACTTCCGACTCGCACTTGGCCGGTTTTTGCGTAAGGATGGAGTAGGCTTGTTCAGCACCTCTTTAGGTCGACAGTGTCCAGAGAAAATCTGGAGCCAACCAAGCCGCAGGTTTCATCACGATGTTTTCCTTCATTATTATTTTACTATCACTATCACTACATAGTATAAAACAAAGTCGCTTTCTCTGTCCCTATGTCCCTATATCCCTACTAGCTGCCCTACGCGGTTTCACCCGCGTAACTCCCGATCCCGTGGGAATATCGGGATGCAAGCTATCCTATCTCTCAAGTTGGATCGAACTGCACATGGTGTGCGAATTTTATTATAATCGGTTAAGTGGTTTAGGAGTCCATTGAGGACAAACATTGTGACACGAGATTTATATATATTAAGAAGATGTATGCTTAAATCTTTAAAACTACGCAACGGATTTTGATGCGGTTTTTTTTAATAGATAGAGTGATTCAAGAGGAAGGTTTTTATGTATAACTAGCTGCGCCCCGCGGTTTCACCCGCGTAAGTCCCAATCCCGTGGGAATATCGGGATAAAAAGTAGTATAGGTCTCCCTCCAGCTATCTAGATACCGAGTTTCATCGCAATCGGTCCTGTAGTTTTTGCGTGAAGGAGTAACAAACATACATACACACACACACACACACACACAAACTTTCACATTTATAATATTAGTAGGATAGGATACATGCACAATATATCCGTGCGAAGCCGGAGCTGGTCGCTATAATAGTAGGTACTACATATTTAAGTATACTTAACAAAATTGTAGCAACATTAAAGTCGCAATTTCTCTATTAAATCTTTCTTGGACACGTCTGCTTTAAGGAATTCTATTTGTTTTAAAATATTACATCTAGAAAATTTACACTGCGCCAGCAACTTTGCCTGGGACATGTATTAACACCTGCACCCTCTCAGCTTAGTCGACCGTATCAAAAGGAAATAATTCGTCAATAAGTCTGAAGATAAATAAGCCGCGAGTTTCATCAAAACCTTTACCGTAAGCGTTCAGATGACACGCGTCGACCACGCGCCCGGCACGGGCATCACACGCGTTGAACACGCTTTGAAATTTGTTCTATATATAATTTGAGTCTTATGACACATCAATAGATCTCAAATTGCATTTATGCAAGTCCACCCGCTTACACCACGCGCCCGCCACGCGCACGCCCCGCGTCCGTCCCGCGCCAGCACTGCGCCAGCCTCGCGCCCTCTTGCAGAAATGAATTTGAGATCTATTTATGTGTCATAAAACTCAAATTATTTAAAGAATCAATTTCAAAGCGTGTTCAACGCGTGTGATGCGCGTGGCGGGCGCGTGGTCGACGCGTGATATTGTTCTTAGGGCGTCATCTGAACACGCCCTAAGAACAATATCAATTATCGTACATATAATTTTTTCGTAAGAAAACCCCGCAACTCATTTGTTTTACTCCGATTGTATTTAATTAAAATAAATATTTTACCCTTTATCTTGATGTTGACAATAACTATAGTGATTATGTATGGATTTGAATTGTAAATGAGACAGTTAAGAGTCTTAACAGTCCTATTTTCCTGTTGGCCGTACACCGTATTAATTAAACCAGTATCAAATTTTAATCAAGTTGATAATATTTAAGTGATGGTGACAGCAAAGACAAATGATTATTACCCTACACTAATGTAGGACATATTTTTTTGTTAAATAACTTTGATTGCATCAACACTTATAAAGTACTAGATTTATTATTATTAAAGTTATAAGGGGATATTTACTATGTTTATAAAAAACTTAACAATAAACATGGTAAATCTCGTTTTTTAAAAACTTTAATAGTGAATTCCAGAGTAATTATCCAGTGAGGAAACAGTCAGCTAGCTGCGTTTGTATGGAGAAAGAGCCGGGTCTTTTTCTCTTAAGGGTAAACGCATACATCAAACTAAACAGTCGGGTGATAGCTCGACAATCGAAGACAAAAAAAAACAAATTTCAATACTAACGGCCGATTTGTCTGTACTATGCATTAATTCTAAACTTGTCCCCAGAATATGTTTTATCGCTCTTTTAATGGTTAAAACTTAAAGGTTTAGTTCAATAATGTGTTACCATAAAGGAGTTTTGTTTGTGTTCGGATAATAAAACATTGTGAAAGGTGAAAGATCATAATTTAAATTTTATTATCAACAAATATTTGTTAGCTTTATGGTTTTGTTGAAATTTTGTTTTAAAGTTAACAATGTTTTAAGCCCATCACAGAGGTAGCCATAATATTTAATAATATAATGCATACTAAGGCATATTACGATATATTTTCAATAGTAATCTTAGAGTGACCGGACGCAGTGCATATCGACGGTTAAAAGGATATAGGGCATAAGCGACATTTTAGTCTAAAATGACTTTTGAATGCCATTCTACTTAAAATTTTCTGCTCTTTCGAATGCGCTTACTCCCGTGCCTCTACAATGATTTTTGTGTCGCTTACGCACATGCAAAAAACTGCGTTCTCGAGGTGTCATTTCGTGTAAGCGACCTAATTTTAGGGCTTTTTTACCCTAAAGGAGCTTGTACCCCTGTAAAAATGGCATTATTTTTGGTTTATAGTCGGTTATGTATTTTTACTTCTTACTGGTGTTGAGATATAAGGCGCTTAAGGCTCTTTACTATTAGCACCTGTTTTAAAAGTTGGAACTAATGCCTCTTTACCTTTGTCGTCAAAAAAATGTAAAGTCGGTAATACCTTACTACCATTCACAGATTTACAATACAGTTGTCGCTTATACGCAATTACTAAAATCTAATTTAATATGAGACTGTCGGTTATACCCTACTACTATTGAAAAGTTTACAATACAGTTGTCGCTTATACGCTATTACCCAAATCGAATTTGATATTGGTACGTCAGTTATACCTTACTACCATTTACTATTTTAATACAACTCTGTCGCTTAAATGGTATTACTTTATAATGATAATTTATTAATTGATGCTTATGTCAATTTGTGTCGTACAGGTTATTAATCTGTCGTACTCAAGTAGCTATTTAGCGAGTCGCTTATTCCAAAATCAGTGAACTGCGTGCTGTGACGGCGAGAGCTTCCGCGTTTGCACATCAAACTTTTGCGAAAAGTGTGCAAAGTATCTGCCAACGGTAAGTTATTTATTTCTCTTAACGTGTTTGGAATTCAAATAATAAGTTCTTGTGATTGATTACTTACTAAAAACGTACCTATACTGATAAATTTATTATTTTAAATGTATTGTTTTAGGTTGAAATGGAATGAAAAGGTCGATAAGGAGAGACAGACATCGGGCGTACAAAATCAGAAAAAAATGTATTTTAATATTAATAAAATTTATAATACTTATACATACTACGACAGCCAGACAAGCTTCCATCATACGGTCTGCCAACTGGTCTATGTGCCTGGATTTCGGATTTCCTGAGGGATCGGTCACTGCGAGTAGTCATTGATGGCTGCGCGTCTGACCAAATGGCTATTAATGCCGGGGTTCTTTAGGGATCCGTGCTCTCTGCAACCTTATTTTTGCTGCATATCAACGATCTGTTGAAGCCTGGTATATATGGGTACGCTGATGACAGCACAGTTGTAAGAGGTACACGGCCAGTGCACGGACTAGTATGGCGGAGATCCGGTGTCATAGGGAGGCGATGGTCGAGCGCATGAACTTGGCCTTGAAAGCAGTCTCTAATTGGGGTGACGCCAATCTGGTCAAGTTCAACGCGTCTAAGACCCAGGCGTGTCTATTCTCCGCTAAGAGGAGTCCATTCCACCTGACTCCCACTTTCCGAGATGTGTCCGTGCCGGTAGCTGGCCATCTTGAGCTTCTTGGCATCTCGTTTTACACCAACTCTAAACTTTGGCACCTACATTGAGTCCAAAGCCCAACTAGCTTCAAAAAAGCTCGGTGTTCTGGCGAAGGTGAGACGGTACTTCACGTCGGAACAGTTGCTCAACTTATACCAAGCACAAGTCCGCTCATGTATGGAGTACTGTTCTCATCTCTGGGACGGTTCGGCGAAGTATCAGCTGGGGGCGTTGGAGTTAATTGGGATGAAAGCCAGGAAACTCATCGGTGACGATAAGCTTGCCAACAAAAGGCTTCAGAACCTGGAACATCGTCGCAAGGTGGCGAGCTTGTCGGCATTTTATCGGATACATTTCGGGGAGTGCGCAACAGAATTCCACGACCTAATCTTGTCATCTCCATTCTTTCGTCATACAACCAGGCAGACTGGTGTGCAGCACCGATTCATGGTGGACATACCTGACGTTCGCACTAAGCGCTTTGCTTCGTCATTCCTTATTCGTACTGCAAGGGAATGGAATCGGTTGCCTGCATCTGTCTTTCCTGACGTGTACGATTTGGGGGTCTTCAAGTCGCGAGTGAATAGGTATCTTCTAGGAAGGCGTGTTACATCTTAGGCCGCATCGTCACCTACCATCAGGCTGATAGTGATAGTGATAGTGGTCAAACGCTGACCTGATCACATATGTAAAAAAAAAAACTTACTTTATACCTACATTATGTTATTTTATTATTTTTGTTACTACAATTTTAGTACTTTCATAGTTCTGTTTTTTGACATTTAAAATCAACCATATTTTCTAAAATCTTAGAGATACGAGTCGCGAGAGGTGTCAAAATGACCGCATGGGCCTAAAGTATCGTATGATTTTAGAATTTCGAAAATTGAACTGGCACTATTTACAATTTTAATTTGAAAAAGTAAAATACACCCAGAGGAGGTGAATTCCAGTTTGAGATATACCCTCGGTCCCCAGTCGGGTGAATGGTGTGTTCGGTGGGGTGTCGTTTTATCAGCTTTTTTGATTCCCGGAAATATGCGTACTATCAAGTACGTATAGTACCTAGAAACTATTAATCCTAGATTGGTGGTCTCTTTATAGAAGTGATAGATGTCATCGAGATCTTCATTTCAGGTGACAGCTGGCAAACTTAAAACGGCTATATCCCAGAAACCATTGATTGTAGATTAATGATCTCTTTTCAGAAGCGATAGATCTCATTGAGATCTTCATTTCAGGTGACAGCTGTCAGATCTAAAACGGCTATATCTCAGAAACGATTTATCCTAGATAGATGGTCTTCTTACCACCTAAGAAAAGATGGATGTACTGTGTGAGACAAGACATGAAAGAGATGAATGTTAACGTTGAGATGACGACTAATAGGAGTGAATGGAAGAAGAAGACATACTGCGCCGACCCCAAATAAATGGGGATAAGGATAGGAGGATGCTGGCTTGAGATGGTAGGCGGCCAGAGGTTTGCCCACTAAAACTCCTCGGTATCCCTCTCTTCACCGTAATCCAGAAGGAAGTAGGAACTGTTTTCACATACAACTTCCCCCTGGGGTGACTGGTCGCGAAAGACCCTTCCGAAATTTATTTTTTTATTTATCTCGGGCCTATGTTAAAAGAGTTATGAGTTATGAGATGATAAGAGCTATGTTAGAAGAGTGATGAGATTGAATGTAGAGAGATGGAGAGGAAGAGGACGACCGAAGAAAGATGGATGGACTGCGTGAGACAAGACATGAGAGAAATGAATGTGAACGATGTGATGACGACTAATAGGAGTGAATGGAAGAAAAAGACATACTGCGCCGACCCCAAATAAATTGGGATAAGAGCAGGAAGATGATGATCTCACCGAACACCTCACCTGGGTACTGGGCCTTGGCAGACCCAGGCCGACCTCATTTTTTGAACATGTTTATGTTTTCGTGATCGAGTATAGTGTCCCGATTTAAGAAGTTGTGATTTGCCTGGCCATAAAATATGTCAAAATGTTCGTTTGCCGGAAGGCTTTAGAGTGTAATTTGAATTTCCAAAAACGGTTTGTAACTTTTTGTTATAAAAAAAAATAGTTCTCTGTATTGAATCAAGCTACAGCTTGAGCAATCTTAGGACACAGGTGGATAAAAACTGTAGGCTGTGCCCCTACGCGAGAGGTCAGTCTACGCTCCATTCACTTTATCGTATTTTTGACAAATTTTATCGTGTGCTTTTTAATTACATTTTCAATGCCTTTGATACTTTCGCTTAGTGTAAGATCTGTAGATTTTTTCTTAATAAATATTGAAAAAGTGTACTTTTGTTTTTATCTTATCACATCAACAATTAGGTCAGAGTATAATCATAAAACTAGTAATTTAGGTAAGTAATCTAGTTCGAACGATGATACTGATGGGTAGCGCTAACACTCTAAAAGCAAGCTGTTACTTAAGTCTTATTTTAAAGGAGCAGCATGTTGCTTGTAAATCTATTATTTTTAAGACGTGACGTTTAATCGACGTTACCATTTGCCAAGATAATGCTGTATGTTGGATGTTCTCGTTTTCTTCTTGGTATAGAAATCTTGATGAGTGGAAGTACCATATTACCTTTCTTTTCAACCTAAGTATAGTGTTGCTAATGTCTAATATCTTCACGATGTTTTTGCTAAGCACTGTTACTTGTGCTCCATTACCTTTTGGCATAATGATGTGAGTTGTCACGTATCCTTCTTTACCCATTTAAGATATTCTACAGTGATGTGTCTTATGCCCTAATACCTCTTAGTATACGGATATGAAATGTAGCTAAGTCTTCTTTACTCTTTGTTTTTTTCTGTGCAGATGTTACTTATGCCGAATTACCTCAAATGGAGAATAAGCTCAATTGATTTAAGCGACAAAAAACCACGTTAAACAACGTCGAATCAAATAAGTAAAAAAGCCAATTAGTGCTTTTATTTTTCTCGATTTTAGAGCTGTTTTCATTTTTACGTTACGACAATAAATAAAAAAGTTGTGATCATTTTTCTAAAATTTCAAACTTTAAACTGCTCTCCTGAACAATTTGGTTTTTGGCGGTTATACCCTATTTGTTTTTAACCGTCGATATAGATTTTTATTACGTCACCAAAATATGTGGATTATATTAAGGCATAAAGGTGATCTTTATGCCTTAATATAATCCACATATTTTATGAGGGTAAATATATAGATATATATATAGTCCAGTCTATTAATATATATTATAGCTACGTCTATGTTAAGGTAAATATTTATTGCAACTTGGGTCAAATTGCTAAGCAGTGCCGTAACTTTATTTTTTAAGTTATCTAGATATACGATGGGTTCTCTCTCATCTTGTCTAATAAAATACCTACAGAGACGTTTTATTCCGCCATAAAAACTAATTCTATCCAGTATTGCGTTTAAATGTCGTAATGAAAGTTAGTTAGATCTATTTCAATCGTACCTAGACTCATAGCCACTAGCTAAAAACTAGTTCTGAATCAGTTCACGTGATGTAAAGCCTATTTATTTTAAAAACTTGGAATCCTATGTAGATTTACGGGCACATAAAATAATGTGGTGTCGCTTTAAAAATGCAGACAGTCCAATCACTACATAGTATAAAAAAAATAAAGTCACTTTTCGCCGTCCCTATATCCCTATGTCCCTTTGTATGCTTAGATCTTTAAAACTACGCAACGGATTTTGATGCGGGTTTTTTTTTAATAGATAGAGTGATTCAAGAGGAAGGTTTATATGTATAATACATGCATAATATAGCCGTGCGAAGCCGGAGCGGGTCGTTAGTTTAATAATATAGCATTATTGTATATTTATTCAGAATCAGAATCTTTAATTGCTAAAAGCAATGGTATATTTATTAGATATTAATTATAAAAACATTGGATACATAGGTTCTACCTTTCAAAGGCATGCAAATGTTTATGAAATCAAAATATTTGATTAATTGATTTCAGTTATAAAAAATTTTTGGTATTAGCCTATTCCGTCCCACTGCAGGGCAAAGTCCTCCCTCCCCTCTTTCCACTCTTCCCTATCTAGTGCCAGCTGGGTCCAGTCCCTACGATAGGATTCATTTATGCGAAAATCACTGTTTATAGTTCAAAATTATCTACGCCCTAAATTCAATTACGTAAAACCACAGATAAATATAACAGAGTTTAATAATGTAATGAAAATGTCGTAACAAAAATGTAATAACAACAGTAGTAAAAGCTAGATTTCCGGTGGATAACGGAGTTGGAATTTCAGTACCTACGCATCTCTAGAGGTAGGTACAGTATGGGTTATAAGTAAATGATCAGTTTGCTACAATAATACTATCAACAAGTACTGTTACGACCTTCTTCTAATAGACGTTACATACAAACTTAAATACTTGAATTAAAAGTACTCAGTGTGATTATTATTTTCAACATGTTAGCTATGTCTTTAGTTGGCCGAGAGGTATAAGCCGCCACCTGCTAAACCAACCGACCGACGACGTGGGTTCGATCCGCAGGTTACGTTGTTATAATATTCAAATAGTGCTGCACAGGGTTGTAAACGAAACGGTACGTCACGTCGGTTGGTGTAGCAGGTGGCGGCTTATACCTCTCGGCCAACTAAAGACATAGCCCACCGTAAGGTGGGCAGAGACTTTTGACCGTGGATTGTACATTTAGAAATCCAATTATTGGTTTATCCTAAGTCACTATGGATATGTATAAGGAAATTAAATTAAAACGTTCGCTTAGACTTAATTAGTCGTGCAGGGTTTAACGAAGCAAGACGGAATCCGCACCTGTCTTTGCCTTTATTTATGAACGCTAAGTTCGCTTTACGTAAAACTATTCTTACTTTATGCCCATATAGATTACGGAGTAAATAAATGGCTGTAATAAACAATTCCTGGTTTTATTCAAATTGCGCCGATGAATAGTTTTCCTTTTGGAATTTCGAATACTTTATATGCTGATTGTATTGTGCAACATGTTCTTTTTAACCGATTTCAAAAAAGGAGGAGGTTCTCATTCGTTTTGAGACGACCAGATTCAGATTTTTATTTCGTACAACGAAACCGATCAACTAAAACGGATCAATTAGTTTTCTTTCCCAACGACACAACTTTTTTAGTTGGTCCTATGTTTGATTAAATAAGTTTCTGGAAAAATTCAATAAGTTATCGTTATGATTTGATAGCTTGTCTTAATTTGACTGAACTAATGACTATCTTTCTTTTTCCGCTTATACGCAACCAACAGCGCTCCGCGGTTTCACCCGCGTAAGTCCCGATCCCGTGAGAATATTGTGATAAATAGTAGCCTATATATTAATCCAGGTCATTAACTATCTGCATACGAAGTTTCATCGCGATCAGTCCAGTAGTTTTGCGTAAAGAAGTAACAAACATTATATATACATACTTTCACATTTATAATATTAGTAGGAGTATAGGATAGGATACACCACCGATACGACGCACCAATATCTTTAAAGCGTAAGCTCATGGACATGTGCATCCTTCCCGTCTTCACATATGGTGCCCAAACTTGGTCTTTGACCAAAAAACAGAGGTCCGCACTCGGGGTGAGTCAGAGAGGTATGGAGCGCAGCACGCTAGGGGTTAAATTAACAGATCGCATCAGAAACTCGAACCTGCGCTCCAGAACTCGCATTGCTGACGTCTCCCAGAAAGCCGCTAAGCTAAAATACGACTGGGCAGGACATGTTTGCCGCATGTCAGATGAACGATGGGCTAAAATAACAACAGAATGGTCCCCCATAGGGATACGACCACGCGGCAAACCAAGGCGACGATGGCGAGATGATTTTGACTCCTATAGGAATGATGGTGTGCAATGGCGACGGATCGTGATCAATGGAAGAAAGGTAGAGAAGCCTTTGGTCTGCAGTGGGACAGTGTAGGCTCTTAATAAAAAATAAAAAAGTATAGGATAGGATAGGATTAGCATTTACCCACCACTTTGTCCAATAGGGAGTTGAATTTTCCAAAATTCTTCCTTAGCATCTCTTTCTCTACGTCATAAAAGCTATCTATATTTTAGTCCGATTCGTCAGAGCGGTGTTGGCTTAGTGGTAGATACTTCGACTTTCATTCTGAAGTTCGTGCGTTCGAATCCCGGCCGGCCGTGCACCGATGTATTTTTGTAAAGAAAAAATTATGTGCGCTATTTAACATTGCTCTTACCTACGGTGAAGGAAAACATCGTGATGAAACCCGCGGCTGAGTTGGCTCCAGAAGTATTGACAAGTTCTCTCCTCTGGACATGGTCGACTAAGCTGAGAGGGTAGTAGGTCCTGGGCAAGCCTACTCCATCTTCACGCAAAAAGGACCCAATTAAAAAGGGTCTAATCGCGGAAAACAGCCCGTATACAAGTACAAGTAGTCCGATTCGTCTATTACTTTAAGCTGCGTTGATATATCAGTCAGTCAGTCAGTCAAGACTATTAATTTTATTTAGCAAAATAAGCTTAGTCGTATACTGTCTTGAATACGCAAGAATGTCTCTGACTTTGCTTTATCCGACGTAAATTAAAACAATAAAAATTAAACTTAGAATTAAATTAACAATTATCGTAAAATCAGTTGAAGTTACATTCACTGGGAGCTATAAAAGAAACTAATAATAGAACTGCATAAGTACTTAAATTATGTCTACCGTACGAACAGAAACAGAAAGCTCGGTACGCGTATGAAATTTTAGTCCTGTAGACGCGAATCAAGAAAAATAAAAAAATAAGAGATTTTTACAATGTTGACAGCCAGCTAGCGTAAATTATTAATTTAGAAGAACGTTTTTAAAAAATTCATACGTATATGATAATATGTTTGACTAAAAATACGAAATTTGGAATTTTGGCAACCTTACTACGAGTAAAAAACCGACATTTGGCAACACTGACTCATAGTAGTAATGTGGTAATTCTACCTTAAACAGTTTAATAACATTTTGTTGTTATTTATCGCGAATTCAGAGATTGTTACAGCAAAATGTAACAATAAAAGTTGATAACTAGACTTAAAATTTGCATACAACATTGAAATTCAGCCGCAAATATAGTACTTTGGTGTTTACAAAGACTCAGTAGAATATAAATACACTAGGTGTAGTAGTAGGTTTTGCCCGCGTTAGTGGCTTTTTAAACGTGATATTGAGTTCCAACAAACACCGAATAATAAGCGAAAAGGTCTCCTGTTTGTACAACTTCGTAGTTAATAAGCTTTCTTGTCCTTTTTGTTATTTTTCAATGTTTTGTGTAATGTACAAAAAATTAGTATAAAATATTTAAACGATTGTTCACTTGTTATTTTGTGTGCCTTTCAATGTGACGTCCGACGAGGTATCGGCCGACCATTTAGTCTTTAGTATGCGTTCTTGAACTTCGTCTCAACACTTCTTTCTGTGTTGGAATAATTTTTAAGAGCACGTTGTCTCCAAATTTTTTACGAATAAAATTATATACCTACATATTTTAAAGTGCAGATAGTACTGATACTACCATTGAATGCACTTCAATTTTAGTTTCAAAAGTTATAAATCCTCTGGTTGGATTTATAACTTTCGTAGGAGGAACCCTCTTAGTCAATGTACCTATATTTTAAACTTAACGGCGTTTCAGACATCTTGTTTAATAGGCAAATTGCTTGGTAATTTAAATTAAGACAAACTGCTTGTTTAATCACTTTCGCATTTCAGGCATTTTGTTTCAGTGGCATCTCTCGCTTAGGTCGAAAAGCTTTCTAGGCAAACCTTCCATTTAGGCATAAGATAGAGTACCTAAAATGCGGGATGCCAATGAAGGCATCATTGGCATCTCGCATTTTATCCCACATTTTAGGTAACTCGTTATTTGAGGATACGGCAGGTGTAACACATTTAATCCGTTTACTTTTACTACACCAACGAGATCTTGTGTCAGTCGGTTATAGGTAGAGAGGGGACAGGCCAATCGTAACGGTAGATTATCTTACAACACTCCTTCGTGGACATCCCCTCCATGCCGTCTAATACTTTATGCCTCATTGTCTAACTTCCTACTATGAAATCATTTGAAGCACCAGACTAAGTAGTAAATATTGCTTGACGACCTATGTGCCGCGTCGGGAGAACCTTCAGCGTCACAGACGGTTCCGGGTTCGATTCCCGCTTCAAATAAGTTTTTATAAATGTAAAGAAAATATTTGTTTCTGGTCTATGCCAGAATTTTTTAAACAACTAGCTGTTCCGGCAAACGTCGTTTTGCCATTTGCTAAAAATTAAAGGAAACAAAGGAAAAAATAGATGTTGTTCTTAGACCTAACGAATATACTTACACAAAAAATTACATACAAATCGGTTCAGCCGTTTAGATGGAGATTGGTAACTAACACCGCGACACGAGAATATAATTTATTTATGGATACATAATACATTTATAAACAAACAAACAATGAAATCTTTAGTAAGTATATATTTTACGAGAATATTTTTACAAAAGAAAAGTATCTTATCCGTTTTCTAGCTACCATAACACAAGCCTAGTTGCTTTGCTTGGAGCTAGATGGCGCTGTGTGGTGTGTATCGTCCTGTAATACTTTCCTTCAATATTTGCCTTTCTAATCTAGACAAATATCAGAATCTCTCCTTTTTATTCAACTTAAAAAAAGCCTCCTTTATTGTTCTCTCTCTTTTCTCATTCTCTTTTTTACCTAACTGTATGTATGTATTTGTGTATTGTTTTTATGTTTATCTGTTCCCACACACATCTTATAAACTTATAAATGAGGTTTAGAAATCGGTTAAACTTACCTTTGCCTTTATGATTTTACGAAGAAGGTTTTTACTAGGAGACGTTTAAAAACAATCGTCGGTCGGGTCTTTTGTTGATGATGTTCTATAAGAGGTGTCAAGATCATCTGAACATCTTCAGTCACGACTTGACGCCTAGCCAACGTATAGCTTTTAGCTAACAGTTTTATCAGGAACAACAAAAGAAGTGTTGCGGTAAAACGGGTCAATAATCTTAATTAAATTACGTGTAGAGAATATTAAACTTTAACTGTATTTAAAATGTTATATAGGCAAACATTTATACAAATTATGTTGCTTTTAGATAACACAACGATTATTACGATAATGCCCTATTCTGGCAATGGACACAGAGGCCTAAAAGGACTTGTTCCGAAAATGAACTATTCCGAAAAGAACTAAGTCCTATAAAGGTTTAAAATCTTTAATGGACTCATTACGGAAATGGCTTTAAATCTGACGATCTAAACGGAAACAAAAGACAATCGAAATGGAAACAAAAGACGATCGAAAATTGACAGCTATCAAATGTGATTATGGATTAGGGGTATCGTTTAACAGGTTTTCGGGAGTGATAATTGCAACTCAGGGATCCGGTTTTGGGTCAGAGTAGACAGCTGTCAAATGTCACTCTGATTCGACAAGCTGGAGACTAGTTTTAGCTTCACCCTAAAGTGCGGAGTTTGTCAACCCCTCTAATGTAGTTCTGTGGTCAACCCGCAGTCGAACCTTTATAAACTTAAATTCGTGACTGACTGATTAACGCATTGGGCTAAAATTTAGCATATTGTGATAGCTATTTTTTCAAACTATCTATCTGTGTACAAAATGTATTAGGCATCCAAATGAATAAAAAGTGTTGACTTTGACTTTATTAGGTAGGATGTAGGCATCCCCTAAGAAAGGGTTTTGGAAAATTCAACCCCTACGCGGACAAAATCGCAGGTGAAAGCTAGTTCGTAAATGCTTAAAACTTACCAGGTGTCGCGTTGGCCACATGCAGTAAAGCGAACAAGAGAAGCCATGATCTTCCATACTGGATCACAGCTCTCCACCGCGCCATATCACTGTAACGAAACAAATAACAGAATTCAGTAAAAAGCAAGAAAGCACTAAATCATATATTTGTATTCCATCAAAAACATAAATGTATAAAAATGTCAAATCTCGCCATAGCTCCAAAGGGGTCCAAAAATAAGATGTCAAATAAAACTAAGTCAGATATTTCAGACATATAAGCAACCATTTATTTTCTCCTGCGTTAGTCCCCGTTCCATGAGAATATCGAGATAAAAAGCAGTCTAATTGCTAAGGACGCGTTACGTGAAGCAACGTTATATGGACTTAACATCATACCTATTCTTCTTCAAATCTATTCATCTAGATTTTCCCCGGTTCATTCAAAGATTTTTAACTGTTTTATTTCCGATTTGCAAATATGGTCATTTATTTATCTGTTTTTCCGACGTTCAACTCTTTCTCCTAATGATCAACTGTTTGATAATTCTACAACTTCACCCAGCTCGGTTATTACAAAATGCATCAGAAGCAGCAACTTGGCGAGATTTTGTTCAATTACTAGCCACAACGGTATAACGCTCTGGGATTATATCCAACACAACTAGCTCGCGTATTTCATAGCAAAAAGTAGCATAGACATTGAAGATAGACATTAACCATCGTGAGAGTAAATCATAAGAAAACGTTTTAAAAGTAACCTCCCGATCAGGTTCGTGGGCGGAACCAATAAATAAGATAATGTTACGTGAAGATACCGCAAAGGTAACAAGTAGGATACAAACTATTAAACGCTGAGCATTCTAGGCGGTACCGGGGGTGGTAAGTTTTGTAATGTACGAATTTTCAATGCTTTGATATGCCATATTTCCAGAAATAGAAATAAATTCCTGGAAAATCAAACGATATAAGCTCATTTTTGTATTATTCTGCTATTCTGGAACCAATAAATAAGATAATGTTACGTGAAGATACCGCAAAGGTAACAAGTAGGATACAAACTATTAAACGCTGAGCATTCTAGGCGGTACCGGGGGTGGTAAATTTTGTAATGTACGAATTTTCAATGTTTTGATTTGCCATATTTCCAGAAATAGAGATAAATTCCTGAAAAATCATACGAAATGAGCTCACTTTTGTAGTATTCTGCAATTCCGGAACCAATAAATAAGATAAATGATACGTGAAGATACAGCAAAGTAGAAGTAGGATACAAACTATTAAACGCTGAGCATTCAAAGGCGGGACCGGTTGCGTTTGGGGGATGGTAATGTTTTGTAATATTCGACTTTTCATGGTTTAATTTGACATATTTCCAGAAATAGGGAAATGAGCGCATTTTCGTAGTGTCAATTCAGCATTTTTCGCTATCTATCTTCTACAATATATAAATAAATACATATTTCAGGACATAAAAAGTTTTATTTAAGGGTTTATTTTATTTTTACTACTGGACCGATTTTAATGAAACTTGGTATGAGGATACATTGATTTATTTCGAATAACAAAGACTTTTATTCCGATATGCCCACGAGATCGGGAGTTGCGCGGGAAAATCTTTTATAGTTTAAAAAATGGCCCTAAAAGAAAGCCCATTTAAAACTAAACCTATAGTGAAAAAATAATATATTGAAAATACTTTATGAAACATTTAAAAAGCAATATATAAGTTACTTATTTATGTATGTGTCACCTATTATTGAGCGTAAAACTGGCTTTTGAAATATTGTTTCTGTTTCTAGGATAGGCGCAGAAACTTTAAATTAGAAAAGCATTTATTTTGCAATCGCTTAGGTCTTTAAATAGTAAGTTATTTATAGTAATCACACAGGTGTAGACTGTGACACCAATTTTTTTATGGCTTAGTGATAAAATTGTCGTAAAAACCAAAACTTAAGAGGAAAGGGTACCGGGGGCTTTCTCCATACAAACTATTACAAACGTAGTCGACTGTTTTCTCCCTGGATAATGACACTAGAGCAAATATTTTTGGTGCATAAAACTTATAACTGCCATGACCATGCCCCTATTTTTTGTTTTTTTTAATTATTAATTTTTTTAAATTTTAATTTCTATGATAATTAGAAAATGAAAAAAACCAAAACATAGGGGCATAGTCATGGCAGTTATAGGTTTTATGCACCAAAAATATTTGCTCTAGTGTCATTATCCAGGGAGGAAACAGTCGACTACGTTTGTATGGAGAGCGCGCAGGTACCCTTTCACCTTAAGACAGTTATTATTAATCACTTCCGGCAGTATTATAAATAAAAAAGGTTTTATATGTAAGTACTTAAGTAATCATTATAAATTCATATTCTTTAGTATTTATAGGTTTTTCCCTAACAAGGTATAATATTAAGATAGCACATTTGCATACAAAAGAAGACGAAAGGATATCTTTGAGTTAATCCAACGAGTTATTGGGATCTTATTTTGTTATTAAAATAATTCTTTCAAACCGAATATTATGCTACCGAACTTATTCTAGGTTTAAACCATATAAGTGATATCCAAGACTTATAATAAATGATCAGAACACAAAAAGTCTTAAGGTACAAGGAAGCAAATAAAAAAAATTGTCTAGTAAGTACCTATTCAATAAAGTAATAAATAATTTTTAAAATAATTCTAACGCTCTAGTCTCAATACCAACTAGGGTACTAAAGTTAAAATTAGCGTCTGTACTTTTCTAACCTCAAAGTAAGCGTCTCGTATTTATTATGTAGAATGCTATTAGTTACAATAATAATAACAAAAAAAATCTTTCCTCTTTATAATATTTGTGTAGAATTGTAGATGTAGATGAATAGCTAGTTAATATCATAATTTTCCAAATGTCATTTGCTGTAATTTTGAAGATTGTCTGTCTGTAAAATTAAATCAGTGTCTTTGATCACAAACACATAATACCTTAACAGTGTTAAAAAGAATTACGGATAGTGGGGCACGTTTTACTGTCAGCCGTTTTTATCCAATTAGTAAGGTGCTCAGTATGGCTTATGTCTATTAGACCCAAAATACCTACAAATTCATTATTTCTGAGAACTGTAAATAAAATAAAATAAATAAATATTTCAGGACATATTACACATCGCCATCCAGCCCCAAGCTAAGCAACTTAATGCTTGTGTTATGGGTGCCAGATAACGGATAAACTACTTATATACTTTTTTTTTTTTTGTAAATATATACATATTATACATATAGGAAACACCCAGAACCAGAAACAAGAATTTATGGTCAGCATAAATACTTGTTCCCGGCGGGAATCGAACCCGCAACCTTCTGCGTCGCAGTCGGGTGTTCGCCCGACGCGCCACAGAGGTCGTCATAAATTTTGAAAGTAAAATAATAATTTTACTTTTAAAATTATTTTAATTTTTTTTTCTTTTAATTTATATTAATTTTAGACCGAAGCCAAGTGCGTTCTAAATTAAGATGATAGGGATAAAACAAATATATATTTGGAATGAAACATTTTGATCTTTTTAAACTCACACGATTTGTATTAATAGTCATTATTTACCCTGGTCCTAAAAACACGTTTTTCGCGTGTGTTTTCTCGCGACCATGACTATTGCAACATAGTCGAAACGTTGAAAAGAAATAAAATAAAAAATATACGATTAAGAATCGGAAAAATAATTACTATATATGAAACATTTTTTTCTGACTATTCGGTAAAAAAAATCAAACTATTTGGTATGTGGTTAATAGGTAGGTATTCGGCAAGTCTTTAGTTGTAAGATTTACATTTTAACATCAGAGAGTATATAATGTGGCGAATATTGTTTTCTATGGTCAGTTAAAACGGCAAATCGGAACAATAGACGATTACAATAAGGATATGAAACTAAAATTATAGTTTTCCACACCCGATCCTTTGTTCAGCACTTGTGTAAATTGCCAGCGGGTTCATAGAAAGAATTATTGTTCCTTAGCTTTTAATATCTCTTACCTTTCGCCTTCTTCTATGTACCTTACCTACAATGTACCATCTTTTGTTATGATTTTAAAATAATACTTACACCTCAAGTATTTAATAAGAGAATCTAACATCTAAGCCTAAGATGTCAAACGAAGCTACGTTAAAAGATTACACTTTTAAGAGGGATGTAGCCACGAAACGCAAAATTCCATTCGCGTAATATAATTTTTATGTTATTAAGTTGGACTCGCATCGTAGGTACTGGACTCAGTTGGCAGTGGCAGGGAACAGTGGAAGGAGGGGAGGGAGGCCTTTGTCCAGCAGTGGGACGGAATAGGCTAAAAATAATATAAAATAAATTAATTAACCATTTTGTTTTACCCTAAATTAATCCACGACCACTATCTTATTGAATATTTCGCTGAACTTCATAGTAATAATCCACTGTTAAGGTGAAAGGGTACCTGCGCTCTCTCCATACAAACGTAGTCGACTGTTTCCTCCCTGGATAATGACACTAGCACAAATATTTTTGTGATATAAAACCTATAACTGCCATGACTATGCCCCTATTTTTCAAATTAAGTATCATACAAATTTAAAAAAAAATAGGGGCATGGTCATGACAGTTATAAGTATTATGCACCAAAAATATTTGGTCTAGTGTCACTATCCAGGGAGAAAAGAGTCGACTACGTTTGTAATAGTGTGTATGAAGAAAGCCCCTTACCCTTTCTTCTTAAAAGATTGAAATGACTTTTATTTCGTCAGTTTTTCATGGCGTGCAGAGCTATAAACAAACCGGTAATAAATTGTGACAGAGACATCAACGTGCTAACTCATAGACGCCTACTTAATCATTTAAAAAAATAGGCCTTCTTTATTAGAAATTCATATTTCTCACTTTCACACTTTGACAGATGATAGGTCTGCGAAAGTGACAAAACACATTTAAACTGAAGAAGGCATTAATTCGATTTCTATGAAAGAACGCTTATTAAATGTTTATGAAACAAACTTACTTCAATCATCTGGTAATTATATTGTTCTTACCAAAGACGTAGTATGATAACTTGTTGATATATTTGGTCCTCGGTTTATACAGTTTGATTCGAGGACTCAAGCACCTTCAAGCAACATTATTATGCAACGAGTATGCAACAATGACGGAAGTCGAAATAATAATAAAGATGCACATTGCACACCGTTATACCAACATTAAGAGAGTTGTGGACCGCGAGCTAAGCTATGTTAGCTTAGCTCGCATAGCTGAGAAAGTTTTTCATATGTGTTCAGACCTGCAAACTATGTGAGCTAACTGAAATATGCGAGCTAAGTTACTAAGTAAGCTGCGTATGCGCCGTTTCGCAGCGACGCAATGATACAATGATTAATAGGGTATAGAACCTGGAAATCCCGGTACCGAAAATCCCGGGATTTCCCGGTTCTTTTGATCAGCAAAAGAACCGGGAATTAAAAACCTAAGAATCGGGATTTTGCGGGAAACATATATTTCGTGTGATACACAATTAAGAAAGCTAAAATAATATAATTTTTGCACCTTATTCCTATTATCTTAATTGATTATTAATTGATCTTAATGATTTTTTAATTTTTTATAGTGCATGGCCTTCACTGGGCTATCTGAAAATATGTTTTAAGGAAAATGCGTCTTCAAAAATCGCAACTGAGACGAGACTCGAAATAGCATCCCTTGAAATTGAATACCGTTCAAGTGCGCTTATCAATTACGTTACGCCACAAGTACCGTCATACTTAAATCCAACTATGACGCGTCATAGTTGGATTTAGGTATCGCATTAACCTCTTTGAATTAAGTTGTGTTACTGACATCTGTCAGTATGAATTTTCATAACAATTTCATTTCTACTTAGATAACATTAAACTGTGATTCAATTATAAATTATAACACACTGAAAAAAATAGCTTGTTGTGTGTAGCTGAACTTTTGTTTATGCGTAACATAAAAAAAGTGACTACAAAACTATGGCAATACGTAACAAAAAGTAGTTCAGTTAATTTTATAACCGAAAATGTTTTGTAATAATCTCAAAACTATTTAGTCTAAGTTTGACGAACGTGTTTGGTTGTAGCCGAGCTTATTTTTGTTACTTCTTTCTCAACTTTTAGTTATTGTCAAATTTCTTACTATGTTGCTAGTAAGCTAACTTTTTGTTAACTGTAATTTAATTTAGTCAATCTGTTTTGTTAACGTTGATCAATTAACTTGGTATTGAATAACCAGATTCTTATTTTCCTTACAACCCTATAATTTTGTAATATTAACAAAAGTTATTGCTTATTTAAGCTGCACTTGTTTGATTAAATGGTGCCATTAGTTTTGTTGTGTGTAGCTAATCTGTTATGTTGTGTGCATCACATTTTTAGTTACTAGTAGCTATAAAAACGGTAGAAAATAAAATTCACTTATACACAAAAATATATTTAATTCAAATTAAAAAATCCCATCCTAAACTAAATTACTTACTACCACAACAATAAAAGATTGAAGAGTCATATCCAGTTCTTCCAGCTTTGCTTTGCGTCTTTGTATAGTTTCTTCTATTTCTGTTGCACTGTTCAAGTGACAGAAAGCTCTGTAGAACTTCATATTTAGATGGTATCCATTGTATATTTGTTTTTTCATTTTTGATAATAGAAGTTGTCATCAAAAATGGCGAGGTCATAAAACCACATTGAGAATTTCCTCGCTATCTGTAAAAAACATAAAACACAACTAAAATAAAAAATAAAATATAATAACCTACAAAGCTTACAAAATAATTAGTTAGAGTAAACTTACTGTTTTCTATGTTGCTTAAAATTTATTTTAGAGCCATTGTTTAGAGTCGAGTTTTTCCCAACGCATTGGAAGCGTCTTTAAAGCTTGTTCTGAAAAAATACATCATAGTTAGGTACAATAAAGGTTTTGATTTTATACCTACCTAGTACTATAAATTAAAGAAATGTTTCCGGTTAAAACTCATCATAAAATTAACTCTTGATTCAGAAGGTATGTTTGTTTTCCTGTTAAAAAATAAATAAAAACTAATTAGGCACTTACCTTTGAATCTACCAGAGGATCTGGAGGTTCCTGAGCGGTAGCGGGCTATGTACCCATTCCTTTTGCCCTGGAGTCTTTTAGTAGTTTCACAAACACCATGTAAAGGAGTCATTCTCGTTTTATCTTCAAAGCGCGTAAGCATCCGTCAAGCTAGCAAGTAAGAAAGTGGACAGGAATCTAGGCGACGACGAACGTGTGCCAGCCAAAACACGAGGCAAGATGCGGGGCTTGGGGAGGAGGGTAGTTAGACTACGCATAAACAAACATTTGGATTTCATATAAACGAAATATGACTGCCTTAAGAGAACGTTTGGTTAGTGCTCAAAGGTTAGCTTTGTAAGCAATAACAGAATTCCTGTTTGTCGTAAGTAGCTAAAAAATTGGCTAATTTGTTAGAATTTATTCTTTTAAAATAGTCAAACTTTATTAAGTATTAATAGCAAAACTTTTGTTAACACAAAACTTTAACTCAACAAAAATGATTGTCTACTAGGAAAGCAATGTTTTAGTAACATATAGTCACTCAAATAGTATACATTGAATTAACCGATTTTGTTACATATTACCACTTCGGTTTGTTTAAATAATTATGGTTAATAATTACTCAAAGTTTGGCTTTAAATAAGCAAACTGAAAATAACCAAACCAGTTTTGTGTTTAGTAAATACTCCTCTTTTATTATTTCAATCAAACTTTGATGCCTAATAACCAATTTATGGTTAAAAGTGAATTAACTGAAGTAGTTTTGTTATTTATTTTTTTCAGTGCAGATGAAGATTTTTATATAATTTTTTTAAAGCTAAATATAGCAAGCATCTTACAAAGCTTTACACAAAATCTCGACAAAAAATCCCGATAGAACCGAAAATCCCGGAAAAGCCCGGTACTTGCTTATGTTGGTACTGAAAATCCCGGTTTTCAAAAAAAGTCTCCGGTTTTCTAAACCCTGTGCACATTTATCTAAAACTGACTCAAGAGAGAGCTAAGCAAACTTAGTTTAGTTGGCGGGGGACGGGCGGCTTAGTCGTCGGTGTTAACGCAATATATTTCTTAGCTCGCTTAGCTTAGCTCGCGGTCTGCAACCTTAGGTCGGATGATTCGTTCCATTTCCGCATCCACCCCTCGATTTAGTTTGCTAACGGCGATGATTGTTGCTCCACCGGCCAGCTATAGCCAACTCCAGCTATGGATGATCGATGTTTTATTGTAATAGCCCACACGCGTTTGAATCCATTATGCTTTACAATAAACTCGTGCGTGGACATGAATACATTGTTTTGTCATAGCGTTATGATGAGACGAACTTTGACTTCTTTGGGATTCAACTTTTGTACTAACTGTCCCGATCCCGTGGGAATATCAAAATGAAAAGTAGCCAAAGTAAATACAAACAAACAAACTCTTCAGCTTTATAATATAAGTATGGATGAATTTTGCTGATAGAGATCGATTCCTGGAAACAAACAGTATGGCAAATTAGAGGAAAAAGCAAATTTTTGAAGTCTTCTGTAATTTTGCCTTGAAGGCCCATGTAAAAAATTCACCCTGTATTGTTTTCCCGGTATTATGAAACTCATAATAAATAGCTTATTAATTTTCTTATTCATGTATCGTGAGAGCTGGTAAGTGTTAACACGTTGATTGCAAAAATTATAAATAGGATCCACATAATTACTTGTGAATCGTAACTTAGTGCCATCAAGCCGGCTTAACAGCAAATGAACTTTAATATTAATTTCTTAGTGTTTTAAAACTCATCAATAACATATTTATTTTCTTATCTGATCTTTTAGGGATGTAGACAGGTAATTAACACATTTAATATTTCAGGACATATTACACATCGCCATCCAGCCCCAAGCTAAGCAACTTAATGCTTGTGTTATGGGTGCCAGATAACGGATAAACTACTTATATATATATTTTTTTAAATATATACATATTATACATATAGGAAACACCCAGAACCAGAAACAAGAATTTATGGTCAGCATAAATACTTGTTCCCGGCGGGAATCGAACCCGCAACCTTCTGCGTCGCAGTCGGGTGTTCGCCCGACGCGCCGTCGTCGATTGATTGCAAAAATTATAAATAGGTTTCACAGAATTACCTACTAGGGAATGAAAACGTATTACCGAGTCGGTTTATTTTGTAGCCGGCAAAGGCATTTAATGGGTAACTATTAGTTACTGACCATTTTTTTTAAAGTTCTTACAAATTCTGCTATCTTGAGGCGAGGCCTTCTTCGGCTTGGGGATGGATGAAAATAAGGTACTTAGATCTTATTTAAAAAAAAAAACAATGACCTATAAAACAACGTGACAAAGAAAATAGTAAACAAAAAGTATTACAAAAGACGATACATAAGACACAAAATGTTTTTTAAGTTCTTACAAATTCCGCTATCTTGAGGGGACGGAGAGGCGCCCTTCGGCTTGGGTATTTATGAAAATCAGGTAGACCATATAAAAAAAAAGAATTACTTACCTATAAAACAACGTGACAAAGAAAATAGTAAACAAAAAGTATTACCAAAGACGATGCAAATGACACAAACACGTAGCAATTGAGATGTAACCTCACGATTTCCCATTTTCTTACAACTAACATTATGTTTAATAATTTGTGTGGGGTACGTACCTATTAAATGGGCACGTGAAAGTGTAAGTTTACATAAATGTGCATCTTGAGATTTGCATGGTTTGCGTAATAGTAAAGAGTAAAGATCATCGGGTCAGGATTAGCCCGTAGGTACGTGACTGATGTTAGACAGATGCGAATGCAGTGTTAATACCTAATGTACCTATTAGATAAAATGTGTTAATTTTAGAAGGTCACACCGACACGAACAAGCCTCAAGCATGACTTTGCACAAGCAGTTGTTTCTGATTGGCGAATTTTTTACAAACGATAAGTCAGCGTTTGACTCTATCTCACCTAATGGAAGGTGACGATGCGGTCTAAGATATAGCACGCTTTCCCAGAAGACACCTATTCACTCGCGACTTGAAGACCCCCAAGTTAAACACGTCAGGAAAGACAGACCCAGGCAACTCATTTCAATCCCTTGCTATACGAATAAGAAATGACCAAGCAAAACGCTTAGAGCTAGTGTCTGGGATTTCCACCATAAATCGCTGTCGTTTATCAGTTTGCGTGGTTGTATGACGTTCTTCATCTTATACAGCAGCATGTGTTAGCCCACTGCAGCGGGCATATACCTCTCTAATGTCTCTTCACCCCTTCCTATCACCGGTCTTCTTGGACCACGAAGCCCGGCATGGGCTCTTAGCCGTCGGACCATCTGTTCGTCTGCACACACAAGGCCCACACTAATCTTTTCGATTCTCGGTCTCCAATCAAGAAATATTTATTCCTCTTTCTGTGTTGATTGGCTGTAGGAACTGTCATATACGCTATTAACATTCCGCTTGAAGCTTTATCGTAGCTGGAAGACCTTTAGAAATCTTAACCGTTTAAGATGCCTGCGTTTATCTAGGCAATACTTAATTGCAGCTAAATTATTATTAACAAAGTTAATTGACTGTAATTAGTACTTACGATATAAAATTTCGTAACATTTAATAAGTTTAGTTTCCAAGAAATATCCTTCTCTTATAACTATTTCGTAATACTGTTCCAAAGATCTTTGCACTAACCGGAGGGTACTATAACCTATTTGAATATATTAGTACAAACAGTTATTAGACTTCAATCGTAATTATTTCTTATTAGCTGGTTGGGGCTACAGTATTATTAATAGGCCCATAATTATTATAATAAGGTGTAAATCTATAAATAGCTTTCATCGTAAACGTGCAATAATGGGTTAAAGGCTGGCCAACTACAGTTTTGGAACTTCAGGGCATTTTCCGCACTGTAATAAATCAATTATTTAATTTAGTTCAAATTATTATTTTATTATTATAAGCCTGTAGTGCCTTACTACAGGACAAAGGTATCTCTACATCCCTTCTATTGCTTCAAAACTCATAAAAAATAACTGCTGTAGATTCTCTGCTCCTTACGGTCTGGATTGGAACTTTCAACCCTTGATTTTAATTGGCATTAAGGGAAGTCTTATAAACATGACAAAGTCCTCTCCACTTCCCTTCCAGTCTTTAAAAAAATACATGGTAGGCGGAGTGGGGGGTGTTAGGTTTTATTTTCGTTACGGAATTTCTTGCTTCGGTCGCCGCGCTCAAAGCCATGCAAAAAAAGCTATGCAATAGCTTAATATTAAAAATAATTAATGTAGATTCTCTCCTTGTCTATACGGTTTAGATTGGAACCTTTAACCCTTGGATTTAATTTGCTTTTAGAGAAGCATTTCAAAACTTGCAAATGAGTAAGTATAGTAAAGTTGCGTAGAATACCTATAGGTACTGTAATATCCTGCAGACAGACACCGACACTCCCACGTTCGAATCACCTGGCGTCTCATTAAACCGGCGTAGATGCCATCGGCACGCGAGTGAGATGCAATCGAGATCCTATCGATATCCCGAGTCATTGCCACCGAAACCGATGGAATAGATCCAACCCTTGCGATGCTCGTTTAAGATTGAAAATTTATTTCCGATAATGATGCCTGATAGTAGTATCCGGTACGGTAAAGATCCAACTAAGTTTGGCTCTATAGATCATGCCGTTTAGTTAATCTTCTGTTCCTTTGTTATTTTTGGCGGACGTCGTCGTCGCTTTGTCTTCCTGAGGACGTATTGGAGCAGAATTTTTGCTACAGATTTAACTGAGATAAATGAGAAGAATAGGATTTTCTGATTAAGCTACCTACCAGATTTGTATATTTTACGGATAAAGTCTTGGATAAAGTAAGTTGGCAGGTGACGTTTTCATAAAATATGTATATGTAGGTACTTAGGTACCAGTCCGGTTACCTTTTGTATGGTCCAATATAATGGATGTAGGCCTCAAATGTTCATAGGATTTCCTGACAACACTGAGGCGGTAGGTACCAGACGCGCGATCCAGGGCCGAGGGGCAGCATTTTTTGTAAGTAATGTTTGAGATTCTATACACCATGCCACAGAGACACCAGCCACCGGTCTCATTACAAAAAATCCCGCCCCAAAAACACATTCGGTACCGCCTTAGAGTGCTCAGAGCTTAAATATTTTGTACGTTTATTTCGATATGCGAATGTGTATAAATATGATACTTTAAACACAAGTTATATTCAATGCTGAAAGGTACTGCGCTGTCAGTACTTTTGTCATATTATTTTGTTTTAACATCGGTTTACCAGACCATAAATTCAATACGAACAGGAAGACAACGTTTACGTTTGTTTATTTGTTACTGTTTACTTAGGCGGTATCGGCATCTTCAAGAATATAATAGTCTGATCTAGATTCTTCCCATTTCGACCCCCATTAATTTATTTTCAGGTACTGTAATTGCAGAAAAGGACAACACAACACCCAGTAAATCAATCAGATTAAATATTTATTTCAAAAACAATTTTAGTGTTAACGGGTCCAAAATCAAAAGACGATCGAATAATAATAGCTAGTCCGTGGTTTCAACCGCGTTTAGTCCCGATCCCGTGGGAATATCGGGATAAAAAGAAGCCTATGCGTTAAATCAGGTCTCCAGCTATCTGCAAACCAAGTTTCATCGCAATCGGCCCAATAGATTTTGCGTGAAGAAGTAACAAACACACAAACTTGCACATTTATAATATGAGTAGGATTTTGATTCAAGTTCATCTAGTTTTCGTAAAACAGCTACGAATTCGAAAGTATTATATTACTTTGAAATACTTAACATAAAGTTTTAGAGAAGGAATATTATTTCAATAACTTATCTATGCACGACACAAGTAACACATCTTATTCACAACCTCACAGTTTAGCATCTTCTTCACGACTATCGGATAACAATCTGTCAGAAAACCGTTCCTGTAAATTCTACTGGACAATTTCATTTATTGCTACAACCTTGGTTTATATTACTGGGATGTTTCTATTAAGGGCCAAAAGTAAATTGCTTGTCACCGAACTCAAATTACTTTATTATAACTGTGTGTATATCTAGCGATTCGGAAATTGTTTAGAAAAAAAGCTTATTTGAGTCAAGCTCATTGCATAAGACTTCAACGATCAAAGCTTTCAAATGAAAACGGGAGGTACCATCGGGCGGCGAAATTATCTCACAAAACGGATAAAAAAAATTCATTAATTAACTGCTGATTCAAAGGCCTGCCTGTCATTGCATACCAAAATATTTCTCGCAATTGAGCGAAAATTGTGTCTAAATCTGGGTCTAACAAGCTAACTTTCAACTGCTGTAGTGGGGATTATATAGAAAACTGATGTTAATCTTCATAAACATAAGCTGTCATCTCACACAAGTCTGAATTCCAGAAGCATCATTAGACTCCAGCCATCGTTAATCTAATGATGCACATCAAAACATCCCCAGTTTTTAAATTCAATCGATGAAACCAATGATTCCGCAGAAAATAATTGACAGATCCCATGAATATTAAAGCTACGCAATTGTCCTGTCAAACGCGCTACGGTCTATAGTAGGTACTCTCGATAGTACTGGTAAAGTTGCTTCTCTTACCCGGACTAACTGGAAGGAAATCATCCATTACCATTTCATCTGTAACTACATATTCAGTACAGCCGAATGTGAGGCGGTTTAGGCATGATTACAAGCTAGCGGTTCAGTGTGCTAAGGTTAATTCACGGCCAAAGAGATTAAACCTACTCAAAGAGTGGGCATTATACTTACTAAAACTTTGAGTTGTTTTTATTTGTACGTAGAACACAAATCTCACACCAGACCAGTGGTTCCTAATCTTTTCAAACTTGTCACCCCTACTTACCAGGGTAACATTTACTTGACATTATTGGTTTGAAAACAGACTTCCAACTTTTCGACCAGTCGACCGTTTGCGAAGGCGTTCACTTGTCTTGTTTACATTCAAATGTGAACGGTCGACAAGCTATCGACCGATATGAAAGCGTGTAGTCTACTTTCAACCTTAGATGGGCGAGGCACGATATTCCCTCGCAGGTACCGTACTTATTGCATGGAGTGGAATGCGAGAGTGCGGTAATTAATGTGGCTATGGAAGATGATAATGTAACTGTTGAACCGATATAACAGTTGGTATATGTTACAATATTGCACGATTCTCACGTTAATAAAGATAACTTAGTTTCAAAGGTATTATTACGACTTAATTGAAGATAAAGGGTCGCTAGTCTAGTTACCGTTTTTGTACCTGAAGCTTGCTATTACTTTAGGATTTTAAACGTAAGGCCCCTGTCAATTTGAGGATATTTGAGTCACAGCGTATCTTATTGGAAAGCGTGCTACATCGTGTGAGATATTGGTCTAACACTGACCTATAGTCACTTACCATATTTAAAAAAACTGACATGGTTATGTTCAGTACTAAAAAAGTTATTTCAAATAGGAAATTTACCATGTGAAAATGATTCGTGTAACAGCATCAATATATTGATCTTCGCACATTAAAAACAATACAAATAAGTAGTCATTAAGACTCAAGCATCCGCTAAGAAAGGATTTAAAAACTTCAACTGCTACGCGGACAAATTCGTGAGTAAAAACTATCCGGCATAAAGGTCATAGATCAAAAACTTTAAAAATAACTCACATAATAATATGCATGCGCATGTCTCAAGTGATTAACTTCCATAGAGTATACACATATACACACACACACATAAAATAGAGTAGCAGACACACCCACCCAATACAAAAACAGTAACTAAACAAATAAACTATTCATTGCATAAACATCTAACAACAAAATAACAAGTTCTCTAAAAATATCGCATTCACAATCCACAATACACTAAGAATACAGAAGTAAATAAATTTATAATAAATAAATATTTCGGGACATTTTACACAGCGCCATCTAGCCGCAAGCTGATGAAAAACGGAAACGGTTCTCAATCATTGTCAATCTTAGTTATATTCAATCAATATTACAGTTTAGAAATCCGAGGAACTGTGTTTCAGTTGCAAACTGTTAAGGCAGTATGGCTATAGTACATTCTCGGAAAGTTATAAAAGTATGTTAATAAAATAGTTAGTACAGAATACTTACACGTAATGTAATAAATAATAAACATAAATTTACTTTTTATAGTTAACAGAAGACATTTTCAATCGAGCAGAGAGACTGTAATAAACAAAACTTTGTCTATTGACTATTTAACTAATGGAACGCAGCATATTCCTTTAGCCCAGTAGTTCTCAAAGTGGGAAAAACGCCCCCTTGTGGTCCCTGGAGGCCTAGATTTAGAGGGCCCATTGGGAAATTATTTGGGTTTTAAATTTAAGAAATTACTTGGGGTTGTAAGTGTTATAATTGATTATGTTTGTTTCAATTTGAATAAAGATACTCTTAATATTACAAAGTTGCGTTTTAATTGACTGCTGGTATATAAAGTTTTGTGTAAAATTTAAGTTTAAATTCCAGAGCTAGACTAATAAACAATTATCAAATTAATTAAAGTAATTAATATCGTTGTGGTTTTTGAGAAATTAGGTAAAGAAAAAAAGGGGGCGCCGAAAAAAATTTTTTTCAAAGTGGGCGGTAGACGGTAGTTTGAGAACCTCAGCTTTAGACGCTCATAGGAAATAAAATACATAACATAACGCATAGATAAATATGTTAAAACTAACTGTAGGGTATAGAATGCAGATGTACCTAATAATTGCGAAGAATACCACCGGATACAAAGGGACAAGTATAATTTGCTACAACCAGTTCTCTTCTCAGCAGAGCACTCGGGATAAAGACGGCTAATATGAGACTTAACTCTGTAAAATATTTATTCCTATCCTTAGTCGGAAACGGTTGTTTTGGACCCGTATCATTATTCACGGAAAATATAGTACTTTTTCACCTAATAAAAGACACATTTGTTTGGTTTACTAAGCATTATTTTTTAAAGGGCGAGGATTTTGTGCACTCTGCCCTACTTTTGCATTCTGTGTGAAACTGTACTAAAGTATGCATGATACTATAATATATACGTATTTTTTGCAAAGTTAGGGAACTGCGACATAAATTTGACATTAATTGAAAATTAGGCATGGTGTGATCTAAAGAATGCGATTTTAGTAATGTTGTCTTTGTGCTACAGATTCTATGAAAGGTCAAACAAACTCGTCCAAGTGCAATAGTCGAAATCACTACATACGAGTATAAAACAAAGTCGCTTTCTCTGTCCCTTTATCTTTATGTATGCTTAAATCTTTAAAACTACGCAACGGATTTTGATGCGGTTTTTTTAATAGATAGAGTGGTTCAAGAGGAAGGTTTATATGTATAATACATACATAATATAGCCGTGCGAAGCCGGGGGGGGTCGTTAGTCTTTTATAATACTTGTTTTTATTATTTTCTTGTTGCCGAAAATCATAATCTTTTTAATCGTTTCCATTGTTTGGTTTACATTTACAGCACACTCAAAATACACACTCTGGAAATAATATATTTTCCAACCCTCTTTATACAATGTAGGTACTCAATATTACGTTTTTTTTAAATATTTATTTACTTATTATTTATTTATTACTTATTACACCTTGGAAATATTGAACTAAGCGCTAACAAATTATTTACACTATTACAGCCTTAGTAATGTGGAACGAAATCAAAACCACAAATCATAGGAATCATTAAAAAAACCAACAATGTTTTAATGGTCTAGTGATGTCCGTCTAATTTATCGATAAATGTTAGCGCATTGCGCGCAGCTGAGCCAAGCCTGTTCGATAGGCAATTTATTGTTTTACTGTTCCCATAGTATTCACCTACGTACACAGCGGTGGTTTTAAATAACTCCCGCTGACGATGTTATCGGTAAGCTGTCGTCTTAAAAGGACAAACTTAAGAAATGATATTGAAATAGTTTCACACTTTCAACGACTGCTGTGTGAATGGTGATGGGCGATAATGCTTTTATCGATGAACATTACGTAAAATTACTTAAAAGGTGTACACTACAATGGAATTTATACAAGCCTCAAGCCTACAACTTTGTAGGCGGGAATGCTTGAATCAACGGCTGATATGGGCAAAAAAGGTGAAATAGGACCTGAAACGTCTATCCCTTTCCCACGCGCGCACCGCGCGATGACTATCCCTTTCCCCCGCGCGCCGCGAAATCGCCGTTTTAACTGTTTTATGTAATTAAAAGACACATCTATTTTAGTGAATTTAAGGAATTTCATTCTATGGAGTTTAGTGGTTGATACCCAAAAACTGTTTCTACGACACCTCTATCGAGCTTCTGGTCATACCACCTTATTATAGTTGCTTGCGACAAGTCTCAATGAATTATCGTCAGCTTTTGACGTGACAACGTTTTATAAATTGGTTTGCCGGGTGACACTTCAAGAAACTGCGTTACGCTCCGCTGACGTTATGCGCTCACAATGAGAGCGAGTGAGAGGCACGCGGGCATGGTTAGCCCGCCTAAGAGCGAGAGAGACAGACATAAAAAGTGAAAGGCACGCGTCCCTTCCACTCGAGCACAGTTGTTGTCACGTAAAACTTTCGCCCGTATACCGACTTTACAGGCAACCAGTTTTTTTTTTACACCTAAGCGTTTTTCTTACAAGTCCGGTTTAGAAAACATATTTATGGCATAGAATCAATACATAAACTTGATCGTAACTAGAAAGTGTTTATCATAATCGAGTTTTGTATAATAAAGCTCGATTACTTCAAAATAATCGATTGCAACCCATAATAAGTTTTATACATTTGAATTATGAGCTGTTTAAACAAGCTATTAAAATTGTTTACTGCGACTGAAACGCAGGCCAGTAGTTAATGAGAATGTGAATAGTGTAATTTTACAAACATAATTAACTTAACTATTTATTCACATAATAGGTGTTACGTTTATAACAAGCTAATTACATATTTTGTAAGCTGTGATAACAAAATTACATGTCTATTTCGATTTTTATCTCAATCAAACTGTTACTCTTATTGATGGACAACAAAACTTATATTGTCTAGTTGTTGTCTATTTAAATTATTTATATTAGATTCGGACGTGACTGTTTATCGATATCGATAGATCTTGACATGTCACAATCGTGAATAATGTCGAAAAGTTTCATTAGTCGCAAAGCTACACTACATTCGAGGCGTATTCGTATGCAATATTTAATCACGTCGGGAATCTAGATAGACAGTTGATTGAAAGATCGATACCGGCTCGTTTATTAGAAAATCACTAATATTCAATGTTTCCTTTGACGACCCAGTTGGCACAATGGTCACCATGCCGGACTGCCAAACACAGGGTTGCGGGTTCGATTCCCGCCTCGGACATGTATTTATGCTTAGATATTTTTCTGTGGTCTGGTTGTTTCGTATTATAAGTACGAGTATATATTTACAAAAGTATATAAGTAGTATATCCGTTGTCTAGCACTCATAACACAAGTCTAGTTACTTAGATAGCAACGTTTGGAATGTCCTGAAATATTTATTTAATATTTAATTGTTTTCCGTACTTACTTTATGATTTATGTGGCTCGAAAACGGGTTTTAAAATGTTTGTTTTTCTACGTCGAATAAAAGCTTTATGGTTAATAATTACTACAGCACCACAAAACCAACTTTATGCCTATCGTAATTAGAGTGTAAAGTTAAGTTTGTACAGTTCATTTCTCCCATGATGTAATCTCAACAAATAAATGATAGTGTATTGTCCGTAATTATTGTTGATGTCTTCATTATTAGCTTGTGCCTACAATGAATGCTTGTTTAAGCTTTCTAAGTCAACTAGGAAGTTATACGTATGTCGACAGTGCTAATAATTTTGACCTCAATATCGATAACGTACCGGCAAAGGTGTAAAGACAACACTAAAAATACTTTGAAGGAAACACTGAGTTGAAATTTCACTTCGGACTGAATGGCAAGCTATCAACCGATAGGAATGTGTAAAATACCGGCCAAGTGCGAATCTGATTCATGCACGAAGGGTTTCGTATCATTATAGTCTGTTTTTAGGGTTAAGTATTACCCTATTAGATAGATAGACAAACAGTTTATTTACCACTTTTTACGGATATGAACAGTGCAGTTTTAAAAAAACTTCCGCTTTTACCCTTTGGGTACGGTACCCTAAAATTTATTATCAAAAGATAATAAAACCTAATAGGTACAAGGTGACTAATGATATTGGATTTTGTGTGACAAAGTTTTGTCTTATTCATGAAATCGTATTCTCATGAAACAAGACACCGTTAACTGCTATAGTATTTTGTTACAAATTCTCATATTAAACGACTAAGCAAATATTGAATTTATCAAATAGCTTACTGACTACCACACCATTAACCTTTTGTAATATATTTTATGTCAGTGTCCTTTATAACCGTACAATTTAATAACTTCTTAAAAATAATAAATTAATAGTTTATTATCATAACATTTTAGATTGCAGGAGATTTATATCAGTTGTTATTCGAACATAAAAATAGTAATAAAAAGGTGAAATCAATGTTAATTTATGCAATTTAATAATCGGAATGTATAAAGAAGTTGTTTTGCTTGTCGTGGACGAGAATTTGACCTTATGCTGTGACCCGAAACAAAAAGTATCATAAACAAAATAAAGCCGTGTAGAAATCGACACGATCTCAAGTCCCAGTCTACAATAATTTACCTGAGGAGATTACCAGCGCATGCGCAATGACATAAAATAGTTTCAAAAATTAAAGAAATGTCTGATCGAGCGGACTTTTTATAATGTCGGGTCATTTTTTGACTTGCCTGAAATAAATGTTCAATTAAGTATCAATAATATAATTTCTTTGTTGTTTATAAAACATACTTATTAATTATAATAAGTAGGTACAGTCACATTACCAATTAGCTGAACCGCACGTGACCCAGAGCTCTTTCGTATATCTGTAAAAAATATAGTACTTAATTACCTATTTTGTTATATTTTTTATATTGTATACTTAATGTATTGTATTGTATATTGTTAAAAAAAACAGAATCAGGTAACATTACTTTATAACCTTACCGATTTGCGAGTGAGCTGTAGGTCACGTGGGGTTCAGCTAATTGGTAATGTGACTGTACTTACCTATACTAGTAGTTCGCCCCGAACTGAGACCTCACGAGTTTTTTTCAGCGTTTATTATATTTCAGCGTAAAGTACTAAAATGTATAATATAACGACGAAAGACTCCAAATACGACAGGTCTATCTTATTTGAATGATAGGTGCCTAGTATCGCTATTATCTGACATTGGATGATTTAGAGAATCCAAACACGATAGGCATAACTTGTTGTTGTTGTTAAGTTCTAAAAGCATAGGCCAGCTCAATCATCACACCCTGGACATCCGTTGACTCTTTATTTTTACTCAAGACATTTTGAATGTGTCCAACATAATATCCAGAAGATAGTAATTCCTTTCCTTCCTTCCTTCCTTATGTATCTACTTATCATAATGTTACGTAAAAGGAAACGAGAAGACAAGCTCGAGAACGAGAATATATTAGAGAAGTTTGAGGCCAATATGTCCTGTAATAAGTCCCTAAACTAAAATATAACAAGTCAATAAAAATTATAAAAAAATTAGTCACAAATTTTATAATTATCAGAGTCTCTAAATCGGCTAGAACCGAACATTCCTACTATTTAATACTATCCACCACTATTATTGTAAAACAGCCCATGATTATGAAACAAATAATTATAGGAAATGAAGCAAAGAGAGTTCGGACGATTTGGGGGAAAGTAATAAATTTCTATAAATTTTAAATTTAAATAAATTTGGATTAAGAATATTGTAAATAGTAAGCGTGTTACATTGTGAATTTGTGATGCTACACCTTCGTTATTTTTCTTTTGCAATCACAATGTAACACGCTTACTATTTAAGTAAAATATTCTTAATCCAAATTTATTAGATTTTATTTTCTATTTTTTAGTTGGACTTTTTTTATTAAAGCGTGTTTTTTTTAGTTTTTTATTCTATTAATTTATTTTATACTTTTTGGTCTTTGATAACTTAATATGTTAGATCGGACCCTGGTTACTATTGAAAGACAAACTACTCGTCAAGACGATTCTAACGAGCCTAAACTCGATGAGGTTGTGTCGTTTCATTGCGAAGTTCCTATGACCACCTTCCAGTTCCATCATCAGACCCTGGTTACCATTGAAAGACAAACTACCCGTCAAGGCGATTCTAACGAGCCCAAACTCGATGGGGTTGTGTCGTTTCATTGCGAAGTTCCTATGACCACCTTCCAGTTCCATCATCAGACCCTGGTCACCATTGAAAGACAAACTACTCGTCAAGACGATTCTAACGAGCCCAAACTCGATGGGGTTGTGTCGTTTCATTGCGAAGTTCCTATGACAACCTTCCAGTTCCATCATCAGACCCTAGTCACCATTGAAAGACAAACTACTCGTCAAGACGATTCTAACGAGCCCAAACTCGATGAGGTTGTGTCGTTTCATTGCGAAGTTCCTATGACCACCTTCCAGTTCCATCATCAGACCCTGGTTACCATTGAAAGACAAACTACCCGTCAAGGCGATTCTAACGAGCCCAAACTCGATGGGGTTCTGTCGTTTTATTGCGAAGTTCCTATGACCACATTCCAGTTCCATCATCAGACCCTGGTCACCATTGAAAGACAAACTACTCGTCAAGACGATTCTAACGAGCCCAAACTCGATGGGGTTCTGTCGTTTCATTGCGAAGTTCCTATGACCACCTTCCAGTTCCATCATCAGACCCTGGTTACCATTGAAAGACAAACTACTCGTCAAGGCGATTCTTGACGAGTAGTTTGAATGAATGAACTATGAAGTATGGATAATGAGATAATTCCTGCAAATTCCCTCCAGCTCTATCATCAGATCAGTTCCATGGTACCATATTATTGTCACCGAAGTTACGCCCTTTCATTTGATACCTCACTCGGGTATATTTGCAGTATAGTTTGTGTGCCATATAGGTAGATCCCCTTTTGGACCCCTATCTCCGTAACCCCCTGACCGATCCTGCTCATGTTCGAACTTAAAAATTCTATGGACCTCAACTACTTGTATACCAAAAATCATGAAGATCAGAGCAACGGTACTCAAGTTATCGTCGAACAAACATACAAACATACAAACATACGAGCGACCGACCCTTCTCAACACTAGACCTCTCTCGCTTCGCTCGTTCGGTCAATTATTTAAAAAAACCGACTTAGAAAATAAGATCGCGATCAGTGGAAGAGCAGTAGAGACCTTTGCACTACAATGGGGCAACATAAGATCATAATAATAACAGATATCTGATTACCTATCAACCATATTGATTTCAATGAAGTTTCTATTTACAATATATTCAGTAACTCAAGATAAGTAATTAGAAACCCATTCCGTTACGTCTTCGGTTAAATTTACTGCAACTGCTAAGAGTTTTGACAATCTATTTATCAGTACCACTGACCATTGAACATGAATCTATTTTAACCGACCATAAATCGATGTCATAATTATATGTACCAAGCGTAGTTATCCGGAGGTGCGGCCTTTTTTCGAAGCAACTCGCTGTACTTCGCATTAATGTCTTTTTAGTAGGTGAAGCTAGAGTTCTAAACCTTAATTAGTTACGAACCAACATTTATTGTCTGTCTGTATCAACTTATTCCTATTTGTTTTTATTTTATTTTTGAAGTTATACTTCTTTAGGCGCGTTATGAAAAAATGATGAGAGTGAAATTTTACAAAAGCGTCACACAAAATTCTCACGTCGGACGAGTTTTTTGTCGGACGAGTTTTCCGGACGAGTTTTTTGTCGGACGAGATTTTTGCCGTCGAGTTTTTTGTCGGACGAGTTTTTTGTCGGACGAGTTTTTTTTTTTTTTTTTTTTTTAATAATGCCAAAGAAGTATAACTTCTCACGCGCGTACATAAGTACACGCACCCATTTTTTTATTATCTATTTAAATATTTGGAACTTATGTCACTAAGTGAACATGTCATGTCCTATTTGATAATATATGTATAGTGCACTTGGCAAGAGCGCTGCACATTGCTGCATGGAATACCTTCTCTCATAACCTCATCACAAATAAATAAATAAAAGGTAGATAAGTAAACTTAATGATATTGCTATGTGATTGCCCAATCGCTATATTTTGTTATAGAAATAAAGATATATATATTGGTAGACCGCTCGATCCTCCTCCATTCTCTCGATGTGTCCAAGCCAGCGAAGTCGGGCCGATTTGGTCTCGCCGATGATATTAGGCTCAGCCACAAGTTCTTCCAACTCCGCGGTCAAAAGAGCATATCTGGGACGACCTCAGGGGAGACGGCCAGTTGGCAGACCTAGGTATCGCTGGATAGACCAAGTCCAACAAGACCTGCAAGCCCTTCATGCAGCCGATTGGCAACAAGTGGCGCAGAATAGGGTGCAATGGCGGCTTTTGGTGTCGGAGGCCAAGATCCACTTCGGGTCGCTGAGCCAGCGTAAGTAAGTATATTGATAGAGTCACTACATATTATAGGTAGGTAACTAATTATGAGAAAACTAATGGTTTTGGATTTGTTTTACATGAGATCTCACAACTTTTAGGTATTCAAAGCTTGGTACATTTTGTACATTTATGTTTTTTACTCTGTAAGTCTGCATAACAAAAACTTATGCTGTAGTGTGTTTGTATTTTTCATTGGTAAATGCAAGATGCAGGGGAGATAACGTGGCGTACCTACAACTGACGTTTGGATCATATAAGTTTTAAGGGTTAATACCGGAAAGACCCAATCCCAAGAGCCCCGTCTCTGAGGCTCCTAATTTCGTATTTCTCGTCAGAAAGAAAGTGTTAAACCAAATTTTTTATTGATAATTTTTTGAAGCTTCTTGTTATTAATTATTTAACTAGTAATTTGGCTATCACATAACACTAAAAAGGGTGACGCCAATCGTACTTTTCCTTCATATAGAACAATTTCATTAACTTGCTTATGAATGAAGAAAAAATAGTGCTGTCTCGCAACGCACTAATTACTTATTGATTTCCTATTTCGAAACCGGGTTTCGTGTTAGGAGTAAAAACCATTAGTAAGAAACTGGTTTCGTACGAAGAGGATATTTTCTTCTTTGGTGGTGGTTACCAAAGAAGAAAATATCCTCAACTGGTTAAAAACCTCCGGTTTCGTATGCAGCCGAAGGGGTTTTATCAACACAATATCTACAAGTTTAAAATGTATTTAATCCTACTTTACTACCACCATATAGTATAAATGTTTAGCACAAATGTTTTGAGAAATATGTGCCCCAAATTCGGTCGAAGGAATGCGGCTCAACCTGAGCTCAAGTATGACGAAACTAAAGGCCGTACTCGGGTGGGCAAGTCCTTCTAAAAGTACAATTTACTCAATTGAGGATATCAATTTACGCGGGTCCTGATTCCGATTCTGTCACAATTAATTGCAATACTTGATTACTGTAGTATCATAAGCCTTTATGCACGGGGCAAACTAATAAATAATTGATAAATGTTCGCCTACAGGCATTGTCATCTATTTTATTATATTTTAGGAACCGTAAGGCAGGTACCGTACTAGGTAGAATGAAAATAAAGCATGTTTTAGTGGGGTAGGAAGAGTAGCACAAGAGAAACAAGATAGTCCATAGAGAGTCCAAGTTATACCATAGATATATCTTCTATTTATATTTGTAACTAGCTACGCTCCGCGGTTTCACCCGCGTAAGTCCCGATCACGTGGGAATATTAAAATGAAAAGTAGCCTTCCTCGATAAATGGACTATCCAACACAAAAACATTTTTTTAACTAGAACTAGTAGTTCCTGACACTATATAGCGTGTTCAAACAAACAAACTCTTCAGCTTTATTATATTAGTAGGTATAGATAATATAGATTAGCAACTGTCATAAAAAATAATGCAGTAAGAACCTTCTACAAAGTATTGGAAAACTAAAAAACAGGGCTGTTCCCACTAGTTCTATTGATTGTTCTATTAATAGAACTAGTTGGACTTTTAAAAAAAGATAGATGAAATCGGTTAATTCTTTCCCAAGTTATAGCGTGCGTGAACAAGGGAAATAGTGAATCAAGGAAAAATTCAGTAAATACTGCAGGCAAAGTCTAAAAAGTCTTACTGATAACTTAAGAATATCATAAACTAGCAGCGCTCTGGTGTTTTAACCCGTGTAACTCCCGATCCCGTGGGAATATCGGGATAAAAAGATATTTTGCTCCCAATGAATCAATGTATCATCTTACCAAATTTCATCAAAATCGGTCCAGTAGTTTCAAAGCCTATTCGTTACAAACAAAACAATCTTTCCTATAACATTAGTGTAAATATTATAGTACATATACTAGCGACCCGCCCCGGCTTCGCACGGCTATATTATGCATGTATTATACATATAAATCTTCCTCTTGAATCACTCTATCTATTAAAAAAACCGCATCAAAATCCGTTGCGTAGTTTTAAAGATTTAAGCATACAAAGGGATATAGGGACAGAGAAAGCGACTTTGTTTTATACTATATTGTAGTGATATAGATAAGAATTATTCTTAGTTTTTAATTTGCCTTCTGTAAAAACCATCTGAAGTCAATAACTGTTTTTAAATATTTCTTAAATAGACAAAAGGATTAAATAAATTGTGTACCATATTGTGAATCCTTTTATGTTAATTTATTAGAGTTATAACTATAGAAGCCACCTATGGATAGCCCACCTACCGACGACGACAGGTGCAACACTTCCTTTGTATTTCAACGCCAACCACCTCCCGGTCCCGGTCGGTCTTTGACGACCTCTGTGGCGCATCGGGCGAACACCCGACTGCGACGCAGAAGGTTGCGGGTTCGATTCCCGCCGGGAACAAGTATTTATGCTGACCATAAATTCTTGTTTCTGGTTCTGGGTGTTTCGTATATGTATAATATGTATATATTTACAAAAAAAAGTATATAAGTAGTTTATCCGTTATCTGGCACCCATAACACAAGCATTAAGTTGCTTAGCTTGGGGCTGGATGGCGATGTGTAATATGTCCTGAAATATTTTTTTTATTTTTTTTATTTTAACCATAACATATGGTATGTATTGTGGCGACGCTTCACATCGCCACCAACAGATGGCGCCACTGATACGATCGTTGATCCTAGATCGCGCAGGCGAAGTTTTTCTGAAGATAAGCTCATATGCAAGTTCCAACGAAACATCGTTGGGCTGCGGCCTACCGGGTATAACACCTGCCCGGTGGAAGATCTTCCCTTTGGAGGTACATACCACCAACTACCTCCAAACTGGTTCAGCCCTCCAAAGTATGACATATTGTTATTTTAGTTTACTTCGAAAAATAATTGAAATTATTCCTCTACTAAATAAAATGGAAAGTTTACTGGCCACAGTATCGTGTACACTATCGTGAACACGCTTAAGATTGTGCTTACCTAAACATTAGCTTAATACTTAGCTTTTTCTTTATATAAATGACTAGCAGCGCTCCGCGGTTTTACCCGCGTACCTCTCGATCATGTGGGAATATCGGAATAAAAACTAGCCTATGTTACTCCCAATGAAACAATGTATCCTCATACCAAGTTTCATTAAAATCGGTCCCAGTAGTTTCGAAGTCTATTTGTTACAAACACAAAATATATTTTCTCTTTATTCTATTTGTGTAGAAGTGTATAGGTTTTTTTTTTGATTATTTTTTTGCAATATCAACAGGTTCGATTCCCAGCTAGGTTTATGACTTTTTCAAAAATCTAATGATGCAGTTTTAGTTTTTGTCAAAATCGGGCACGCAACTCCTTTCAGCATTTTTCGCTATCTCTTATAGATTAGGATATAGCCCTGAAGGCCCACATAAAAAATTCACCCTGTATATATATACGCGACGAATTGAGAACCTCCTCCTTTTTTGAAGTCGGTTAAAAAGGAAAACAATTCCTTCATCGAAACCAGTTACGAACTGCCGAAGGATAAAAAACGTGAGTAAGTAGGTAAAATTCATCTTCAAAACTTAAGAACACAGTATAACGTGAAACTAGTTCGTACACCTTCTGGTAGGACTAGCAAGCCATCTTTTTGCGCATTAAATTCCAATTACTTAACGACGTGTTAACTTAACACAGAAATAAGTAACGTTTTACTTAAAACGAGGTGTTACATAAGGACATGTTAGCATGTGTAGGTATTAGGTAGGTATTTAAGTGTATTTGTACTCACACTGAAGTTATAACACGTTAGCGTTTGCATTACTCGACTTGTGTTCTCTGGGACATCTGTAACAAACAAATTTCATTGTTAGAATATTTATGAATAAGTAGTTTAGGTAAGTAATTATATCAGTCATCTTAGAATAGGAATGCGCAAATCTACAAGTAAAGTGACCCATCCTTTGTCAGCATAGCAACTTCTCTAAATGGCAAATTCTCTAATGGGCAAATATATATAAACACTTTATTTGTACAACACACAAAACATTGAAAAAAAAAACTGGTTGCCTGTAAAGTCGGTATACGGGCGAAAGTTTTACGTGACAACAACTGTGCTCGAGTGGAAGGGACGCGTGCCTTTCACTTTTTATGTCTGTCTCTCTCGCTCTTAGGCGGGCTAACCATGCCCGAGTGGAAGGGACGCGTGCCTCTCACTCGCTCTCATTGTGAGCGCATAACGTCAGCGGAGCGTAACGCAGTTTCTTGAAGTGTCACCCGGCAAACCAATTTATAAAACGTTGTCACGTCAAAACGAAAAGGACAAGAAAGTTTATTAACTACGAAATTCTACAAACAAGCGACCTTGTTGGCGGCAAGACACTCAACACTATGAGATTGCATAGTGCGCGCGAACGCATAGAGCCGAAAATAAGACGCTGATTCGCTATAGAGTGAAGAGAGCAGCACAAAATTGACCAATCATAACAAACAAACAAAGCATTTAAGCGCAGTGCGTTCACTTATTCAAGAGCAACTCTAGTACTGTTTGTGAAGCGCTAACATTGGATATGCAAAGAGACAGTGCACCAATTCGGGGCACTTATTAATAATAAATAAATATTGCAGGACATTCCGCTAGACAACGGATATACTTACTACTTATATACTTTTCTTTTGTAAATATATACATAAAATACATAGAAACGACCAGACCACAGACAAATATCTAAGCATAAATACTTGTCTGAGGCGGGAATCGAACCCGCAACCCTGTGTTTGGCAGTCCGGCATGGTGACCATTGCGCCAACTGGGTCGACTTATTACAATAAATGAAAATTATAGTTGGACTAAAACAGGCAAATAAAATAATATATGTAATTATGGAAAAAATTAACCTACCCATTTGTAGGATTACAAAATGTGGAAGAAATTCCGTTAGCTCCGAAACCCGTCTCCTTTTTTCCAAAATTTCTTTGCAAGTGTAATTCACATAGGATTAGTAGCAACTCGTCATAAACGCAAACTCGTCACTCATGCGCAACTCGTCATTTTCGCGACTCGTCATTTTCGCAACTCGTCATTTTCGCGACTCGTCAAAAGTTTTCTTCTCTCTCTTAGTTTTCTTCTCTCACAAACGCACAAAGCATGCGTACTTGCGAACGCATCAGGAGGCTCATTCACAATTCAACCCTGTATTTTCGTTTAATTCAAACAATATTTGAAGCAATAATAACAAAGATTGGTAGAAAATATCCTGGACATGATATGCAGACTATTGCTGATCTATAAAAACATCATGAGGTTCGTGTGACGAGTTGCGAAAATGACGAGTTGAGAAAACGACGAGTTGCGCATGAGTGACGAGTTTGCGTTTATGACGAGTTGCTACTAATCCTTCACATACAATGGACAAAACTTAACAAGATGATCGCTTAGGGGTTTTAGGTTATCTCCTAAACAGGAAATAAATAATCAATCATCTCTTAATTGAACATCAGCAATATATCTTTTAAGCACATATTAATAGTGCTTACTTTTCGTTACAACTTAAAAAAAACTTGATAAATTTCGTAATTAACTTAAAAATACTGTTGCAATTGATCGTTTGGTTTAATTGGTCGAATATTATGTAACGTATGTTTCAAGAATCAATTAGAGCCCCCACGCTCTAAAATACTTATTAGTATTATTGTGCAATTATATCTACAAACGTAAGTAAACGAGAAACATTATTTTAATAACCAGCTGCACCCGCGTAAGTCCCGATCAATAATCCAAAAATCTTACTAGTTTTGGAATAGACTATAAATACACGCTACTACAATTAAAAAATGAAATTACCCTGACTTTTATCCCCCATAACTTTCAGACGGTTGAATTGATTTTGATCAAACATAGCTAAGAACACTGCCAACTAATTACCCTTTAAAACAAAAGAATAAAAAATCTAATCGGTGCATCCGTCCGGTAGCTACGATGCCACAGACATACACACACACAGAGACACGTCAAACTTATAACACCACGTCGTTTTTGCGTCCTCATACCAAGTTTCAGCAAAATCGGTCCAGTAGTGTCGAAGTATTTTCAATTCAAACAAAAAATCAAATATTTCCTCTTTATATTAGTGTAGATTACTTTTAACAAAAGGATATTCTCATAGTTATTCTAAACTACACAATTAAAAATTACTTTAAGTATAATCACTGCGTGAGTGGTCTAAACCAAGTCAGGGTTCCAAGAACTTCTTCAGCGAGAATCCAACTGAGGTCAGGTCCCAACATTGTCTCACTACAATGGCAATTGTGAGAAAGAATCACCCCTTAAAACAATAGAACAAACTCAGCAATTAGCAACCAATTAAATATTTGTTTGGGCGATAACGTATTGTTGGTCAATCAACAAAACAAAATGCAGCTAATGCATTTTGTTTTGTTAAGATGTGAAATTCCAAACAATCGGTGAACTATCTCCGTTAATTAAATAGGAAACGTTCGTGATTGTAGATTGTGGTACAATCGTATTTTACACTAGCTGTGCTACGTGGTTTTGCCTGCATTCGTCCTGATTCAGTGAGAAAATCAGGATAACTAGAACGCATTTTAAGGCAAACGGGGCCGCAGTTTTTTGTTAATTCAACTTCTTTAGACTGGCTTAATTTTGTTGGAATGTGTACCATCTTTTCAGAAAATAGAACTTACAAAATTCGACCCGACAACAACCAGATTTTAATAGGTTTAGGTACTACATCAACTTTATGAAAATTAACAAATTTGACTATTCAAAATTCTGGGAATTCAATATTTTGGTAAATTCAACTTTCTGAACTTGAATGCTTCAATACAAAAGAACAAACAGAGACATACATTTTAAAAATACTTTATAGAGTATAGAAGAATACCTATTTGTATAGTAAGTAATAAATAAAGAATTTCTTTCTGTAGGTAATCATTGTATGTAAAATAAAGGCAGTATTTGCACAAGTGACATCGATGACGTCTGAAAGTGCGTAGGCGCATGGTAGGTGTGGAGGAAACCGGTCTATATGACTCAGTTATCGATACACAATTTTGGAAGTCCGAAACACTTGCATCACGATATTGATTAAATTTACTGTAAAATTTAATTTATACAGATTTTAGTGTGACCGTTTTGTTATTATTTACGTTTCTGTTTCTTTGTTTTGGGCGCATAGTCAACGTGTCAAGTCAAGTTACGTTCCACCCGCGTAAGTCCCGATCCCGCCAGAATTTCGAGATCAAAAGCCTTTGGGCGTGTTCAGATGACACGCTTCGACCACGCTCCCGCCACGCGCATCACACGCGTTGAACACGCTTTAACTAGTCGTTTGACCTTGAAGAGAAAACAAATAAATAAACAAACTTTCGGATTTATAATATTAGGTAAACGACATGTGTGACGTGGTGGTCGAACATCCGCCTGTGACGCAGAAGATTGCGGGTTCGAACCAGTGCAGTTTTTTGGTTGGTAAACCTCTGGTCGTTATCCACCTTCAGACCAAAGGAAACCCCATATACCCTCGCTGCTCCCACTCAGGAGCGGGGCACGGTGTAAGCCAGGCCTCGAAAATTGAAAATTTGCCGTTCTGCTCAAGTTTGAATAGTCCATTTAGTCAAAAAACGCAATAGTGGAACTCCCAGTTGTAAATTCCCTCTAGTTTTGGTGGTACATGGTACCAAAGTTCGCTGTTTTTTGCGTCCCAAAAACGTGAAAAATTAATTTCCCTAAAACTATGACTTCATCAAAATCCGTTGCCGGAACAGTCATATTAGTGAGACCTTTACAATAATGTCGTGATATAATTAACATGTAATTAATGATCAAACGAACTTACCAAGTGAATTTCGATCCTAATTATGTGAGTAGTTTTCTTCGACGCGAGGAAGACTTTGAGTGCAGAAAGTGTCACTACATTATGTAAATCGCTAAGAAGAAAACTACGAAACATAAGTACATACCTGCTCGAATATTTTTCCGTACATAAGTGAGGTGTCAATAATAAATTGATTAATGATTACCATCTAGTAGGTACCTATCTAGTTATAAAACAACATCAATTATAAACTTATGATTCAATTTGATCGCTTTATTGCTCAAAGTGTTAAAATTGTACGTACCAAACGTAAATTGCTTTTTCGATAACGGTACTGTTTAATGTTATAATATTAGTCATAAAGCACTATGTTTTAAAAGAGGTTTGGTTGGTAGCCTAAAAAGTACTCATTACGAAGTTGTCATTTTTCAACTGTTCTCCTTCTTAACCGACCGTGGTAGGGGTTACAAATAATAAAATAAATATTGCAGGACATTCCACACATCGCCATCTAGTCCCAAACTAAGTAACTAGACTTGTGTTATGGGTGCTAGACAACGGATATACTACTTATATACTTTTCTTTTGTAAATATTATACTTATTATACATAGAAACAACCAGACCACAGACAAATATCTAAGCATAAATACTTGTCTGAGGCGGGAATCGAACCCGCAACCCTGTGTTTGGCAGTCCGGCATGGTGACCATTGTGCCAACTGGGTTATATTATGGCATTGTTAGACCAAACTAGAGGAAAAGGTACCGGGGGCTCTTTCCATACAAACTATTACAAACGTAGTCGACTGTTTTCTCCCTGGATAATGACACTAGAGCAAATATTTTTGTGCCATAAAACCTATAACTGCCATGACCATGTTGACCATGCTCCTATTTTTTATTTTTTTAATCTTAATTTCTATGATATTTAGGAAATGAAAAATCCAAAACATAGGGGCACAAAAATATTTGTGCTGGTGTCATTATCCAGGGAGGAAACAGTCGACTACGTTTGTATGGAGAGGCGCAGGTAGGTACCCTTTAAGATAACGCAATGAGATTTTACTATTTCGACTCTATTAGATTCTGTACTTTTTCAGTTTCGTCATAGGTACTACCTGTGATTTTTATACTGCGTCATTTTTAAATGTTATTATTTTTTCATTTTTAGCTTGGGGCTGGATGGCGATGTGTAACATGTCCTGAAATATTTATATATTTATATTTATATTATTATATTATATATTTACACATTAATTTAGTGTTTCTTCAAACATAAGTCGCCAAATTTGAGATTTGAGTTTATTAAGTTTTACTGCTTTTTATTATTCGTCAAGTAGGTTTTAATTACATACCTTTTAATATTGTTGTGTTTTATCAAAGTATTATATTTTGTTGATTTTTAAGTCAGTAGATGAAACTCCTCAATTCTTGGTGAAACTTGTCATAAATAAACATTAAATCCTGGTTATCAACATTGTATCCCGATTTTCGGATCGAGACTTGAAATGAAAATGAAATTATCGATACATTTAAGTATCGATTGCGAAATCGAGTCTCAAATCCATTATACTAGGCACATAATATAAAATCGATTTGCACAGACGTATCGGAATGCAACTGACAGGTGAATGTGTTTGCAAAGCCTTTGTTTGTTGCTAAATATATAGTCATGCGTCATTGAAGAGTGCTCTTAGTTCAATAGTTTAAACAATTATTTTATTGTGTGAACGAAGACTAGGTTAACAATCGTTTATGTGTTTTGTACAGGTTGAATTTTTTAAATGCGCCATCATGGGCAATTCCTAAATAGACCAGGGCCGAAGCCTTCAAAAATGATAAAAAATGAAAAAAATCACAGTAGGATGAAACCCATTAGAAAAGGAGGGGAATATGACAAAAATGAAAGGAAAAATAAATTACGGTCGATCCGAGTTCGGGAAGTGGGAGGGGGGGAATAAATTAATTAATTACACTATAATTAATTAATCAAATAAATTATAGTGTATTTGGGACATAATAAGGTAACTTTTCACCAAATTTCGTAGAAAAAAAAACATTTTTGAAAAAGATAAAAATAAAAAACCAAAAACTGGGTTATTTGAATTTTTCACCTAAATTTTGAGGTTATGTGAAAAAATTGTTAATACAAAAGTTGTAGATCTTTTTATTACCTACAACTTTGCCATTTAACTTTTTTCGATAGGACTTGTAGTTTTGCCGGAAATCAAGATAAACCATTTTTTACCCTTAAAACCCCCCCCCCTCCCACTTCCCGAACTCGGATCGACCGTAATTTATTTTTCCTTTCATTTTTATCATATTCCCCTCCTTTTCTAATGGGTTTCATCCTACTGTGATTTTTTTTGTTTCAAAAATTATCGACCCTGGTCTAAAACTATAATCGATAGCGAAAACTTTATCATTATATATTTGAAAAAGTCATTACCTTAGGCCCTAGGCTGCAAAATGATCTATTTGCTTTGATTTGCCACACTAATTTGTTTCATAATACAAAATGAGCTATTTGCTGTCATTTGCCATAATAATTTGTTTCGAAATACGAAAATATAAGATATGGGATTATTTTTATGCTTAGGTATTGACATTACCAAACATTGTATCATGCAGTTTTAGTTTTTGTCAAAATCGGATGTCAAATATATTTCATTTCTTTTTTTAACCGACTTCAAAAAAGGAGGAGGTTCTCAATTCGTCTGTTATGTTGTTTTTTTTTTAATGTAGGTATGTTATTTTGTTAGTTCTTCTTTAGAACTTGAGAATGTGTGGATCCGTAGATTACAAATAACGTAACATTCCTATTGCAAACAGGCTCATTTGATGAAAAAAAAAATACTCTCAGGAAAACCTACAAGAAAATCAATTAAGAATACTGGATAAGTTTATACTTTAACGAGTACCTACCTTACCTACCTACGACGACGTCGCGTCGTCGCAGCAAAGTCATTGACACTAAAAACCTCAAATAGAACCAAGCTGCGGTTTACAATTCTCACCGCTTCCTTACAGACACAACGAAGACAAAAGTTACAAATAAACTAATCAAGTTCGAGTCGGAATCGCACAGCGAGAATTCTGTACAGCAGGCTCATTCACAAACCATCGGAAACGCGGGAGTGAAAGAGCTGCAATTTTTTTTATTCGTTTCGGTTGCCTTCCTACGGTTTGTGAATTAGGGAGTCTAGAAAAAAAAATGGTACCTAGGTACGAGTCTAGTGTCCCCACGCTTGAATGGTTGCTGCATATAAATGGTTGTTTGATATACTTAGTAAAACGAAGTTAAATGGAAACCTATTCCAGTTAAGTAGGCTTTACAAGTAAACGGGTAATAAATAGTCGACCAAAAGAAAAAGAAAAATTCTTACAAATTCCATTCAAAATTACTTAGTCAAATTGGTTACTTCTTAGTTGTCGTTAAACCGTGAACTATATAAAATATTTAAAGTATCAAACAAAATAACCCCTAAATGTATATACTTAGTGACGGGTTACTTCGAAAACCATACACTGCGCATGGCCTGACAACAGACACTTAACCGGTTTTTTAATAACTAAGAGTTTTCCTGCACTATAATTTCAACCAGCTACTACTAGAGTTCCGAAAACTCAGCCCGTAAAAGACGGACAGACTACTTAACTTTTTTTTAGGTTAATACCTGGAATACCTACTTCGGTTAGGATACGGAACCCTAAAATAGTGAGAGACAGTGCAAGTCCGTCTTGAGAAAAAAACTCATTACTCATTTCACAGCTTTCGCTGTTATCGCGTGGGCGATGGGAGTTACTTGCTCAAATTCGGTCAAGTAAATACGAACAGGTTGAACAAATATCATTAGGAGACAAGTAGAGCGCGGTTTCTATTACAAAATATGAATGAATTGTAATGTAATACGTAGTTAGTAAGAATAGGATACTGTGCCATACGATAGGTATCAATATTTTTGAACAAGTGTTGCGAAATTTTACACTATCCACGTGCTGTAAATTTAATATTTTTGATCTTTTCAATACGCTCTGAATATTTTTGGCATAAAATAGAATAAATTCAAAGGTAGATAGGTACCCATTGGCAGCAAAGCATTTTGTAGGTACAGTCGGCCGCAAAAATGGGTGTCCAGTTTCTACTACACAGTTGATTCTTTCAAGCGTCTGTGGACTTACGACCCTCTTCCATCGACATTTTACACACACTCACACGCATTATACCTTTCCTTTTCATCTTTTCATTTTCTGGTGTATTGTACTTACTTAGAGTACGATTAAGTGGTTGGATGGTTTAATTTCACAATTTGACCATGATAAGTGGTGCTACAATCTGGTTTCAGGACGTTTGTCGGGTCAGCTTGTATTTTATATTTTAACTAGCATTCACCCGCAACTTAGTTCACGTAGAAAATTATTTTTTAAACCGATTTAAAAAAATAGGAGCTTAATAATGTGTCGCGTTTTTTTTTTTCAATATCCTTAGTTTTTATTCGTCATAAAAGCTATGTGCCTTTATGATCGAGTTACCTAAAAAGGTAACTCGATCATAAAGGGTCAATTATTGTTTTTATACGCCCAAGCTTTGACTTATACAAAGAAAATCTTAACCAGGACTTGGGGCACTACCAACAATGAATCGTCTTTGGCAACTTGCTGTGAATCTCAGTTATGTAGCAGGCTTTATTAGTTGTGGACAATGTGAACTGAGAATTAATTTTCATCTTACATAACCATAGTAATTAACTAATTTTTAGTAGGCAAGTAGTTAGGAAAAAACGGTTGCACTCCGGGAGTGCCGACAGAAGTCAAAACTTATTATATATTTAAAAAAAATTAAGAGAAAAAACTAAGTTATTAAAAAAACAAATACAAAAACGAAAACAAATATTCAAGCAATAACTGAAGTATTCGGTGAGATTCGAACCAGAGGCTAAACATTCATACAAGTGTTAAGTAGCGCTCAAAACCACCCAGCCACAAAGCCTTATTACCGAGTGACGAAAATATAGTACTATTTGAAGCAGATAATGCCGTAACTGTCACATTGCGTCTCGGTAACGAGTTCAGCTAGCCTAGCATGAAGGCCAAAACACGATACGATAAAGCGATATAACTACATCAACTCTCAAAATATGATAGATAAAGCCGCCATGTTGAATTTTTATCATAATTTTTATCGCAATTTATAATAAAAATTCAACATGGCGGCTTTATGTATCATATTTTGAGAGTTGATGTAGTTATATCGCGTGATATAGCTTTATCGTATCGTGTTTTGGTCTTCATGCTAGGCAGGCAGAGATTTTATCTCATCTAAAAATATGCGTAGGTACCGCGCTAAAAGAAGTTAACACTTCAAAGTCTTGAAAAGCAACTGATTGAGTAGCAAGAATGTTAGTTCTTTTTTGGCAAGTGGTTATGAATTTCACTTGCCAATGTGGCCGGAGGGATTTTTTTATTTATAAATGTTAACGGCCAAACGAATTGGTTAAAAAACTGCAGTAAACTGACCATAAACAATGAACGTATAACTAAAATAACTCATCGTGCTTTATGATAAGTTTACGTTCAACAACCTGAGTTGTACACGATTCTATTAAGTATATTGATGATAAAACAACAAAAGAGCCCTCAGGTTAATCGTAAAGTTGACCGGTGTTGATTAAGCAATCGAAATATTTATTGCGTACGAAATATTAAATGAAGTAGCAGAGCCGAGAAACTAATATTGGGTGCACTTTCATGGTTAAATTGATCAAGAAATTTAGTTGAAATTTCGCATAGAAGTTAGAGATAATTGGCTAAAAGAGTAATAAGCAAGTAATTAGCAAAAATAGTATAATTTAAAGTAAAAAGCACATCAAAATTCCATTGAAAATATGAATTATTAATTAATCCGTTAACTTAATCTCCCGTCTTCCAAAACGAGGTTTAAGAATGGTCCGAGATGTGGGACACAGATTTTCTCGTGAAATATAGTCTAAACACTATCCCTATATAATTCATAGGGATAGTGTTTAGACTATATTTCACGAGTAAATCTAAGGTTTAAGAATACTTAAACCTCGGTTTGGAATAAGGGGGAATAGGTTCATAGTATCAAACAAATAGCCCTCTTCTTAGTCCGCATATTGTGACGGAACTACGGAACCCTACATCCATGCCCCGACGAGACGCACTTGACCGGTTTTTATTTAAAATACGCTCTCTAGTTATTCTAGGAACAGCAAGTCTTAAATCTTAATTCTATATGTAGGTAGTACCATCAATGTCTTTAATGAGTTTCATTCAATTCGATTCGAACTATTTTATCGACTCTTTCTCTTGTCAATAGTCTAAAAAGGCTTTCGGATCTTGACCGACTTCCAAAAAAGGCGGTGGTTATCAATTAATGTGATTTAGTGAATAGGTCATGTGAAATTCACACTCGTCAGTCGGCATTTGACAATTGCAGCAACGAACGCAGATTTCATGAAATAAAATAGTTAGAAGAATTCAAATTCTACTTTTCAGAGTCAAAATTTCGTTTATTGTGTATGTTATTGAATGATGTCAACGTAGCATTGAGGTGTAGGTAAGTATGTTATTTTTTTTTATTGGTGTAAAGTCAAAGTCAAATCTTTTTTTTTATTCATTTGGATGCATGTATATTCTGTACAAAGATCACATAGAAACGTCTTAAAAACTAAGTTAGGATGTGTGCCTTCGGAACGCGCCCACCAATGAGAAGGCACAAGAAACTCATGTGTAAAGTCTGTCATGTAAAGTGTAAAGTAAAAACTCGATAGTTTTTGAGGCATTGATTTTAATGTAAATATTATCATGTATTTTTATAAATTAATAAGTAAATAATAAGTAGGTACTTAAGTACTTATCGTAAAACTATAAAGGGTTCCTTGTCAGGACTACCAAACCCTAAAAAATTAAAAAGGATACTAAAACCTTGTACTATTATATGCTAGCTGCGCCCCGCGGTTTCACCCGCGTAAGTCCCGATCCCGTGGGAATATCGGGATAAAAAGTAGCCTATGTGTTAATCCAGGTCTCCAGCTATCTATACATACCGAGTTTCATTGCAATCGGTCTAGTAGTTTTTGCGTGAAGGAGTAACAAACATACAAACATAAACTTAAACATTACATAGACATAAAATAATAAATAAATAAAGTCATACATAGCAATAAGGGACAATCTATACCGGTTATGAGCAAGTCATCTAAAACGCTTTTTGTCTTTGTAGCTAAATGCCTTAAAAACACATAATACTAGCCAGAATCACCCAGAACTATTGAAATATCCTATATTACCCCAAGCTGTATTGTTATTTTTTGATTGTTTAGTATTTAGATTTTAGTTTTAGTATTTAAGGTTATTTTAAAGTAGGCGATCAGCGACAGTAACCGTATTTTGAGATATGTTAAAAAAAACCCCATGCTTCCCAGCAAGCTTGCGGCGTTCCACCTTTGAATGGCCGTATAAATAAAATTTCAATTAACTTTATAAAGTAAAGTACAGCTTCGCAACCGGAGACATTTCATTGCGCAAAAACATCAACAGTTCCACTTTTTCAAGATAAAAAATAAACAGGTTAACGTATGCGTAAGAGCAATGAACGATCGATTCCGTTCACTTTTTGCTTTAACACGTGTCATGTCAACCATTCTCTTAATAAAACAAAAAATATTAGCCAAATATGGACATGTTAAAAACGAGTTCTGGTTAAATGGCTTATAGAACATTTAAGGCAATTAGATATTAATCGAGTGTCTTGAGAACATAAAATTTTATGATAAAAATATGTATAATTAACTGTCATCAATCCAGCTAGCTAATTTACAATTACTTTAACAAGTTATCTTGATTTTGACCTAAAACTCAATAGACTTAAGTCTCACTACGCCTAATTCTCGTTTGGTCTAGGTATAACGATTTAAGCTCACTGCATTTTACGACGATCTAGTTGGCTCATTAGTCACCATACTGGACTGCCAAACACAGGGTTGCGGGTTCGATTCCCGCCTCAGACAAGTATTTATGCTTAGATATTTGTCTGTTGTCTGGTTGTTTCTATGTATTATAAGATAAGTATTATATATTCACAAAAAAAGTATATAAGTAGTATATCCGTTGTCTAGCACCCACAACACAAGTCTAGTTACTTAGCTTGGGGCTAGATGGCGATGTGTGGAATGTCCTACAATATTTATTTATTTATTTTAGGCACACAGATACTAAACTTTTCATAGCAAAAAATATATTGTAAAGTTTGAGATAACATTGACTTTAAATATAATAAATTTTCTATTAAGTCGGACGGATGCAAGCAATAGCATATAAAACAATCTCTTTACATCTAATAAAGTAAATTATGACTAATAAAGTTTATCTTCTACTCAGAAAAGTTAATAAAGCATTCAAATTACAGTTATCACAGCTCCTACACATAAAATGTAACTGATATCTAGAATACGGATTATAAACAGATTAGACCAGTTAACTGAGCAGAATAAACAGCAATAAATTGCAATAAATTTTAGTATAGTTACTACCTCATCGGAGTACAGTTATGCACCGACAAGATTAAGTGAGCAAACATGAATTCAAAACGGCTCCCCAACGCTCAACGGTTCTCCCCCAACGGCTACACTCAAAGGTCCTGCTAAGAACTATCATACGACGGCTCCCCTGGACTGGGTGAGCTGATATGCGGTAATCTATACTAATATTATGAAGCCGTTAAGCGCTGAACTGTTTTAGATTTTTTCAATCTCATCGGATCCCCTAGTCTATTTCTATTTCAAAAATAGATAGATAAATAGATGACTTTATTTGTACAGCTCAGGAAACACGATATACACAAAGTAAAGTAAAAGCTAGAAAGTATAAGTTACACAAATGGGTGACCTTTTCGCTGAAAGCGATTACTTCGAAGCAACCTTTGGAAGGAAAAGATAATGATTTTATGTTAGTATTTTAGCGGTGACTGTACAGTAAGTAGGTACATAGGTTTTAACGAACTGAATCAACAAATCAAGCCCGTCATCCTTCGCCATTCTTCAATCCAACAAAAAGGTAAGGAGAAATTTCACGATAAACGTGATTATGGGTAAAATGTGAATCTCCCACGTCTATTCGACCCGCGTTCCAATTGACATTTGAAATGTAGGCGCTTGCGCCGCTGTATATTGCAACTAACCACAATTTATACCCTACAATTTATTTTTCTAGGACTCCAAAGAGATTTGAAGAATTGTGCGATTTGCTGATGAAGAAAGTCGTCACTATAGGCACCTGTAGACGCCCTTTTTTTAAGCTATTACGTAGCTTTTACCACGGGCTTTGAGCGCGGCGACCGAATTAAGAAATTCCGTAAAGAAAATAAAACCTAACACCCCCCACTTCGCCTACCATGTAGCTCGGCCTAGCGTTCCCTTAACGTATTTTTTGGAGCAACGACGAGATTACGGCGATCAAAAAAGTCCTATCAATTTAATTTTGATTCCAATTACAAAAAAAAAACGTGTGGCACTCGGGGACTGCCGCGGTAAAGCTATTGCATAGCGAACGCTCGACGTGTTAGGTTTTAGTTTCGTTACGGAATTTCTTGATTCGGTCGCCGCGCTCAAAGCCCGCGATAAAAGCTATGCAATAGCTTAAAAAATGGTTTCTTAAAATGTAGTAAACAGTCAATAAAAAATATAAAAAGTACCACATTTTTGAGATTTCGAATTGTGTTATCGGCCGCAACTAACCGATAAGTGCTGTAGTTTTATCTGCGAGGGCTCTTACTTTCTCGGTAAATACATTGCAAGTGTATAGAACACTCAAGGTCTGTAAGTCCGTTATGGGAACACTATACTCACGACTCGATCGTACCTAAGTTTCATTGTAATAACGGTGAGTATTCCTACAAGAATTGTTCGTGTTGTAAAGGATGGAGTAAATACGATGGTGTTAGTTGGTTCTCAACTCTGAACTGTACTGTAATGGGGAAAACTCGTGCTTATATACTAATTATCTTATCTAGGTAAACGTAGTCTGTTATTGTTATCATTTGTAGTAAATACAATATTAATTTCCTTTTACATAAACATTTGTCACTAGGTAGGTATGTGTCGTCTCCACGTTACGTGTTGACCTATTTAAAATACAATATTAATTTTCTTATTGTAAACATTCGTCATCGTATACGTTACACACTACAGTGTTGTACCCAACTGTTGATACTTGAATACTTGACTGTTGTCACTTGAAGGCACTAGAGTAGTACGTGTTTTATAAGAGGCTATGACAAGGCTACGTTTATACGGATGACCTTTTCTTAGGAGATTTACACCCTTTGCATCGCCACGGGAGGGGGGTGGCGAAAAATGTGCTGGGCTTCCCTACTCGCCTGAGATGGCGGGCGGCCTGAGGTTTACCCACTAAAACTCCTTGGTGTCCCTTACACCGTATCGTAAGACAATATGGATGGACTACGTGAGACAAGACATGAAAGAGATGAATATGAACGATGAGATGTCGATAGGTGTGAATGGATGAAGAAGACATGCTGCGCCGACCCCAAACAAATTTGGATAAGGGCAGGAAGATGTCAAGGATACGTTCAATGGGTACCTACTTTTTTACATACACGGACATTGGTAATTGGTAATCTTCACTTGTAGTCGAGTCTGTGATATTTTCTTTATACTCTTGGGGGTTCGTATAGCTCGCGTCCGTGGGATTTATCCAAAGATGTCCCACATGTGCCCCTGGAGGCTTCGGCCACGGCTTGTTACCCCCCACCGGTCAAAGTCGTATCGCCAAGCGGACTTGTCCGTGTTCCGATACGTAGGTCAGTGCAGCCACAAAAGGAGGACAAGTCGGAAAAGTTTACGTTCCACTGCCGTTTTCCTACCTTCACTCACGTCCCTCGATAAGATCCGCAAAAGTTATTTATTTTCTGTTCGATTCAAGTAATTCCATGACATAGAAAGAGGCACAAAAATTATGAATGAGATTGATTATTCTTGTTAGGAAATTTAAAAAAAAAAACACTGAAAAAACGTCATTTTATAAACCTAAATAAAAAAAAATGTAAAAAATTAAACTTTGGTTGGTTACATTCAAATCCATTCCATTATTTAGGCTTGTTTATTATCTTGAGTGTTTCTAAATGCGTTTGGTAGATTGTAGGTTCTGTAAAACTTTCTCTAGCTCATTTGTTATTAATATCTAATCTATAATATCCATAGCCCAATAGAAAGTTGAGTTTATCTATGTTTATATATTAACCGACTTCATAAAAGGAGAAGGTTCTCAATTTATTACGTACATCTAAAAAAGAAAAGACTCATCAAGAAAGCTCTGAAATTAAGCTACGTTTCTGAAACTACGAATGGGGATTCTTTTAAGACGTAGGGGAGCGCTTAGAAAGTTTTTTAGGAATTCAACCTCCAAAGGGGTAAAAACGGCTGATAAAGTTTGTAGTTTAGAGTAACTTTTAGGACTTAAGGGAGCTCTAAGGATTTTTAGAAATTAGACTTCTAAAGGGGTTAAAAGGGCTGAGGGCTGATAAAGTTTGCTTCCTTGAGCCCTAAAAGTTACTATTAATTAACTTAATAGTAACTTTTAGGGCTCAAAGAAGCACTAAGATTGTATTTTTAGAAATTCGTCGTCTACAAAGGTAAAAAGGGCTGATAAAGTTGTAGTTTATAGTAACTTTTAGGACTAAGGGAAGCACTAAATTCGACGTCTAAAGGGGTAAAAACGGCTGATAAGGTTCGTGGCTTATATAGTAAACATTATGTATTGTGCATGTAGAAAATCAATATCACTTTTAAAGATACACTACCGCGAGGCACGAATATAAAACGTCAAAGTGTTTGACAAATGCGTTGTACGGAAGTCCCATCATGGGGTAATGGTATATTAGTGACCACGGGCATTTAAACATTGGTCTCATTAATATTGAACAACCGGTCGTAAGTTATCAATACAGTATCCTCGCACCAGTTCTCTATCATACAACAAATGGTATAATAAATCTAGAATTACTTTAGCCTTTGAACGACACGATAAATTTTAATGTAGCATAATATAAATTATATTTAAACAAACGCATGCACCCCGGTTGTTTATATTAAATAAATAAATAAATACAAATATTGCAGGACATATACACATCGCCATCTAGCCCCAAGCTAAGTAACTAGACTTATGTTATGGGTGCTAGACAACGGATATACTACTTACATACTGTCCATTTATAAATATATATACTTATAATACATAGAAACAACCAGACCACTGACAAATATCTAAGCATGAATACTTGTCTGAGGCCGGAATCTAACCCGCAACCCTGTGTTCGGCAGTCTGGTATGGTGACCATTGTGCCAACTGGGTCGTCAGCCCCCGATACGGTTCTTAAATTACTATAGTTGGAATGTTTTTATTCTAATAATTTTTGTTTGATAAATTGATGAGTTAGAAGACTTTAAACTTCATCGAAAGCAGGTGTCTATAATCTTGCTTGTGTTGAAAACATTCTTATAACAGCCGTTTTGGAGCTCTGCAATTATGCAGCCGACCGTACAAGTAATTCAATTCACACATCAATTTCTCGTAAAATATATGAAGTACTAGCAGCGCTACGCGGTTTACCCGCGTAACTTCTAAACCCGTGGGAATATCGGGATAAAAAGTAGCCTACGTTATTACAAATAAACAGTCGGCTGCATAATTGCAGACCCACCGTAGAGCTCCATAACGGCTGTTATAAGAATATTTTCAACACGAGCAAAATTCTAGACACCTGCTATAGGTACAGTTTAAAAACTTCTAACTCATCAATGAATCAAACAAAAAAAAATTTAAATGCAAACATTCCAATAATAGTAATTTTCGAACTCTACCGAGGGCTGCAATTATGCAGCCGACCGCACCACAAATTACGAAAGAAATTACAATTTTGCAGGAGTTATTAACAAACCACATAGCGATCGCCTAAAGCAGGGGTGTCAAACTGGATTTTCCATAGGGCCATTTAGAAAATTGTAGATGTGTTAGCGGGTCAGACATAAAATAATTAAACACATACATTTTTGTTAAGTTTATTTGGGTAGTACATACATTTATTGGGCACTTTTTCAATAGGTAGGTAACACAAAAACTTAACGTTTTTTAACCTGTAGGTAAGTTCTGCAAAATTATTAAAAAAGTGGAAGTTTTATCTGTAGGATCCGGAAATTTGATTTCTTTTGATTTTCATTATATCATATAAGTCTGCCTGCCTAGCATGAAGACCAAAACACGATACGATAAAGCTATATCACGCGATATAACTACATCAACTCTCAAAATATGATACATAAAACCGCCATGTTGAATTTTTATTATAAATTGCAATAAAAATTATGATAAAAATTGAACATGGCGGCTTTATCTATCATATTTTGAGAGTTGATTTAGTTATATCGCTTTATCGTATCGTGATTTGGCCTTCATGCTAGGCTAGCCGGTTTCAAATTCGTGATATTTATTAAAGATGTTCATCAAAGATTGTGATCTAGATTCCTACTGCGGGCCGCATCATTATGATTCGCGGGCCGCATGCGGCCCGCGGGCCGTATGTTTGCCATGACTGGCCTAAAGGCTTTCATTAATCCTGCTTATTAATACCAGTACCAAAGCACCGTTAAATCTTCACACTTACATCTGATATTGCCATTCTAATTGCTTAGATTCATACTGTTGAGGAACGATTTCCTGTTATTTACGGCACCAACAACAAATACTTATATACACAATTAAGTTTGTTTATCTTTGTTATTTCAATTTCTGAAGATTACAGACAGTTATTTGAGAGGAAAGGTTACCGGCGCTCTCTCCATACAAACGTAGTCGACTGTTTCCTCCCTGGATGACACTGGCACAAATATTTTTATTGCATAAAACCTATAACTGCCATCACTGTGCTCCCATGTCTTGATTTTTTCATTTTCTAATTACTATCATAGACAGCAAGAGTTAAAAAAACAAAATATATTTAAAAATAAGACTTAAGAGCATGGTCATGGCAGTTATCACTACATAGTATAAAACAAAGTCGCTTTCTCTGTCCCTATATTATTGTATGCTTAAATCTTTAAAACTACGCAACGGATTTCGATGCGGTTTTTTTAATAGATAGAGATGATTCAAGAGGAAGGTTTATATGTATTATATATATGTAATTACATACATAATGTAGCCGTGCGAAGCCGGGGCGGGTCGCTAGTAAGTTGTATAATCAAGTTGCTTAAAAAATCTACTGTCATTATCCAGGGAGGAAACAGTCGACAACGGAAAGAGCGCCGGTACCCTTTCCTCATAACTAACATTTTAAATTTTATGCAATGGGCAGAGTACTACGCGAGTAACATTCGACGTGCGCAATGCGCATGCGCATATAGGACACGAATATTTATATTTGCCCGAATACTCTCGACTAGCAGCACTCCACGGTTTCACCCGCGTAACTCCCGATCCCATAGGAATATCTAAATATAAAAAAGCTCATAGCCTATAGCCAAAAATAATTTTTCAATTCAAACCAGTAGTTCCTGAGATTAACGCGTTCAAACAAACAAACAAACTCTATAACATTCTGAATAGATTAGTTGAAAAACGCGAATAATCGCGACCTTGAATGCTGATACGAATCTCAGCATATAAACTGAATTTTACCTATAGGTAAATTCCATCGTGAACCTTCCGAGTTGTGAGGGCTTCTGTAATTTAACAAGCACTTGTTAACATTTCATCAATAAATCCTTTTAACGGTGTATTATGAAATATGTATTTACTAATGAGTTTATAACGAGTTAGAATGCTCCCCATCTTGATTGCACAGTTGATTAGCAATATGCGAATACCTATATTATTTATGTAAAACTAGTATAAAAGAAGGAAATCACTGATTAGATGTGCTGTTGATTGACGATCTTAACTTGCTAACGAAGCTTAGATCTCTAAAGATAGCATTTAAAGCTAGCAAACTAAGTAATCTGCTTTATTGCTAAGAGTAAGATGAGCTGGATGACGGTCAATCAAGCAAACAGTTAATCAAGAGATGGTGACGCAAGCAGGAAAAGCAGTTGTCCCTACAAATTCTATAGGAAAGACTGATTTTAAGGTGAAAGGGTACCTGCGCTCTCTCCATACAAACGTAGTCGGCTGTTTCCTCACTGGATAATGACACAAGCACAAATATTTTTGTGCCATAAAACCTATAACTGCCATGACTATGCCCGTATGTTTTGGTTTTTTTTTCATATTCTAATTATAATAGGAATTAAAATAAATAAAAAAACAAAAAAATTGGGGCACCAAAAATATTTGCTCTAGTGTCATTATCCAGGGAGAAAACAGTTGACTACGTTTGTAATAGTTTGTATGGAAAGACCCCCCCCCCCCCCGGTACCCTTTCCTCTTAAGAAGTGAATCATGGTTGAGACTTGATGCTTGATCATAACCAGCGATTGTATTTATCAAAAACAAATACAAATAACCCATTGATTGATCACTTTGTTATTGCAATATTGATGAAATTACATGTCACTTAAAAATAATGAATTGAGCCATCACACTGACGTTTTGATAGACGATCCAACTGTCAGTATTAACGGCAAGTTAATTCAACAAAGTCGAAAGCATTTTGGCAAACGTCATCACTTAGGTATATTTGGATGTTTCTCATCATTAGATAACGTATACCTTAGTTAGGGTTAAGGGGGGTCCATACGCCGTTGGCGTACATCCTACTAAATAGTTACTATTGGCACCGGTCGCTTTCGTTGGGGAAAATTGTTGATTGTTATGAATGTGATTTGTTTTTCTCAAAAGTGCTGAGATGGAATCGTAGGTGAGATTTTTACCGACATTTTGGTGTGATTTTGAGCCAAACATTTCCTATAGTTTTGAAGCTATCCTAAAATTAAGAATTAAAACTAGTCTAGCTTTGAAACGACAAAGAATTTTCGTCTCAAAATTACCCCAAAATATCGGTAAAAATTTCACCTACAAATCCATTACAGCACTTTTGAGAAAAACAAAACACATTCCTTACAATCAACAAAACTAGTTATTGTAAGCGACGGGTTTTTCTGGCGCGTTGCGTTTGGCAGCAGCCTTAAGTGAGCATGCGATCGCATATCAAGATGTAAATGCTCTCATCTTGAATGCAGATTAATGAATAGAAGGTTGACCCAAGTTACATAAAGCAGCAAATTGGAACTAAAAATCTATACTAATATTATAAACTTCGTCTGTTAATTTTAGCTTTAAAATTAAAAAAAATAATTTCAAAAGGAACACAAATAAAAATTACAACAAATTAAATTTAAAATTAAAATCATACAAAATAAAAATAAACTTAAATTTCGTCAAAAAATACCCCAGACAAAACTAAATAAATAATGAAATTAGAATAAATTTTCATATAAACCTCAGCCCCAACATTAAAACAAGATGAAGCCCTCGGCTACACCCTCCCGAGGCATTGTACCCAAAATGCTGGCAGCATTCCCTCGCTGAATAGCGAGACTGGATCTCCAGTAGGATCGCCAGTAGCATCAACAAGGCGCGCCGATATAGCTATTATAAAGCTGAAGAGTTTGTTTGAATACACTAATCTCAGGAACTACTGCTTCGAATTGAAAAAATCTTATTGTGTTGGATAGTCAATTTATCGAGGAAGCCTATAGGCTACTTTTTATTTTGATATTCCCACGGGATCGGAACTTACGCGGGTGAAACCGCAAGGCGCAGCTAGTATAAATATAATAGTTACTGACGAAAATGATAAAACAGAAAGATAATAGCGACACCAAGAGCCAGACAGTACTCAGTACTGTATCTGTCAATTTGTATAGAGCGAATTATGAACAGCGAACAGTTCATACTCTACATTACCTAGTCAATGGAACTGTAAAATTCGGTCATTTGCGATTCGATCTCGTTTCACAGTTCACACAAAAACTCGGAACAACGCAACACAGGCCGCCTTTACTTATCTACCGCGAGGTCAGAAGTTTGGCTAGACACAAAATCACAGAGGATAGAATAGAAGAGAGAGGGCAATCCGTTGTGTCACATTACCAATTAGCTGAACCCCACGTGACCTAGATCTCACTTGCAAATCTGTAAGGTTGTAAAGTAATGTTACCGGAGTATGTTTTTTAATCAATATAATATACAATACAAATGCAATATAAAAAATTACAAAATAGGTATATACTATATTTTTTCCTGATATATACGAATGAGCTCTGGGTCACGTGGGGTTCAGCTAATTCGTAATGTGACTGTACTTGTACTTGTATACGGACTGTTTTTCTGCAATTAGACCCTTTTTAATTTGGTCCTTTTTGCGTGAGGATGGTGTAGGCTTGCCCAGCACCTACTACCCTCTCAGCTTAGTCGACCATGTCCAGAGGAGAGAACTTGTCAATACTTCTGTAGCGAATTAAGCCGCGGGTTTGATCATGATGTTTTCCTTCACCGCAAATACATAGCCGCAAATACATCAAACACACGTGTTAATCCGCAGCGTATCGATTGAACTCCTATTCACAGATAAAAATAGATGTGAAATAGACACTCCAACTCAATACGAACAAAGCAACTTGACTAGTAGAACCAACAGGGAATAGGCGGCCCGATCTACTTCCAATTCCGATATCTGTGCACGAAACTATAATGTCAACTGTTAAGAAAGTCACGCAGACTGGTCTAAATCACATTTACGGCGAAAACTACCGAATATTGTCGGATAATTTGCACCAATTACTGTGGTGAAACCAGAGTTTTTATCGTTTTGTTTCTGTAAGTGCGGTTACGTCGTATTTGGAGATTGAGGTCAAAGTGCAGGCGAAAAACTGATGAATTTTACCATTAGTAGTCATACCATTATAATACTTAATTGTAACATTTCAGAAAGCGAATATGATAGCCAAGTAAGGTCTAATTGTAGTCAGTATGATAATGATGTCTCCTACGAAGCATACATTCATTTTCCATTCTTTCGTCATACAACCAAGCAGACTGATATGCGGTACCGATTCATTGTGGACATACCAGACGTTCGCAGCCGCACTAAGCGTTTTGATCCGTCATTCCTTATTCGTACTGCTTGGAATGGAATCAGTTGCCTGCGTCTGTCTTTCCTGACGTGTAAAATCTGGGGGGGTTTTCAAGTCGTGAGTGAATTGGTATCTTGTAGGAAAGCGTGCTACATCTTATCGCATCGTCACCTGCATCTGGCGGGTGTAATAGTGGTCAAACCCTGACCTCTGATATGTAAAAATAGACAGACGGACAGACAGACAGACAGAACGGACGGACAGACAGACGGACAAGAAAGTGATCTTATAAGAGTTCCTTTTTTTACCTTACGGAACCCTAAAAAAGAAAAAAAAATACATTGAGTACAGCAACGACAAAGTTCAACATAATATATTGAGTGCAACCAAAGCGACACGGTACGAGGCGGTGCCAAATGCTGGTCATATCAAACAAACCAGATAATAACTACGGTATTTAAAGGGCCAAGAGCAGCCGTGGCCGATTTTTTAATGCTGGCCTAGCGTCTTTTGAGGAGGTCTAAAGATCCAACGATGAGTTTTAATAAGACCTATCTATTAATGGCAATAGCAACACTAAATGGTATTTATAGTAGCGGGAGTTAAATCCCACTGGGACATAGAATTTTGGAGAGCATTTTCGATATTTTGGCAACAGTAATATTGAAACAGCATACTAAACAATAACAAGCTTGCAGTCTAAATACAATAACTAACGAAGCAGTTGTTTCATATTCATATTCATATTCATTTATTTCATAAAACATGGGTACAATAGTGGTGATTTAGATTAAGTAGTTACAGCCATGTTTCGCCTTATCGGCATATGAAGATGTCAAAAGAAAGAATTTATATAAAAATTAAATGAGTCTCGATATAAAAATAAAAATCATGCAATAAAATTAAATAAGAATTTGATAAATGTCAATGGCTAATAAAATAAAATGTCAAATAAATTAATAATTATGTCAGATTGATATTTTTATGTACCTACGTACTTAATTGTTAATTAGTTTAAATTATTGCAATAATTTATCATTTAAAAAATCCCTTATGTCATAATACGCTTTTTCAGCAAGGAAGCCATTGAGTGCAGTTTTAAACTGTTTACTGTCATTAACAGATCTAATTGACGGTGGAATTTTATTATAAATAATTGGTCCCATACAGTTTACACTCATTCTCATAAGAAGACCTTTGCATTTATGGGTTGTTTCTAAAGTACCTTGACGTCTGCTTCCAGTAGGTTTAATTTTAAAGTAGTGTGGGTTAGTTTTAATAAAATTTGCGATCTCGCTTATGTACATCGATGGAAGTGTTAGAATTTTATACATACGAAAATAAGGTTCACATGAATCATCTGACATTAAGCCAAACATAGACCTCACACATTTCTTTTGGGCTACGAAAACGCTCTTCTTGTCAGTAGTGTTTCCCCAGAACATTATGCCATATCTTAGAGCAGATGCAACATATCCATGATATGCTTCTAAGAGTGTCTGGACTTTTGCAACTTTTCTTAATTTATGAAGTGCGTAAGAAAATTGATTCAATTTTTTTACTAAATTATTAATATGAGGTTTCCATGTCAGCATATTATCTATGGTTAAGCCTAAAAATTTTGTAGACTCTATTTCTTGAATTGAATTGCCTGAGTAATTAATGTCAAATTCTAAGGGCGTATTGTTTCTTTGTTTAAAATTGATTAAATATGTTTTCGTCAAGTTAATTGTCAAGTTATGCAATGTCAGCCAGTCAATCAAAGATATTAAGGTATTGTTTATGTCACATTCTACATTATTTAAATTGTCATAAGTAAATAGAATAGTACTATCATCAGCGAAAATTGTCATAAAATGGTTAGTCACACTAGGAAGATCATTTATATAAATAATAAACAGAAGTGGACCCAACACACTTCCTTGCGGAACACCTTTGCTTACCAACCTTTCATTCGACGCGTAACTAGTGTTAGTTCCGGTAACAGGATCAACTCTATTTATGTGTGTTACTTGTCTTCTATTAGATAAATAAGATTCAATTAACCTGCTGGCATTGCCTCTTACACCATAATTCTCAAGTTTTTTGAGCAATGTTTTATGGTGTACATTGTCAAACGCTTTAGACAAGTCCATAAACAGAGAAATTGTCGGCTTTCGCTTGTTTACATTAGCAACAACGTTTTCCAAAAATTCATAAACAGCCATGTTTATTGACCTGTTCTTCCGAAAGCCATATTGGTGTCTAGTGAAAAGATTATTGATCTCAAAGAATGTATTTATTTTTTGATATATTACGTTTTCAATGATCTTTGAAAATATAGAAATTAAAGCTATAGGACGATAATTCCTTAGCATTCTTTTGTCATCTTTTTTAAACAGGGGAATCACAATTGTCAACTTCAATCTATCAGGAAATTTTCCTTGTTCTAGACATAAATTTACAATGTGGCATAACACCGGTGCTATTAAATTTGCAACTTTCTTAATAATTTTTGTGGAGACATCGTCATAACCCACGCTATTAGTATTTTTTAAAGTACCAATAATTTTCACCAAGTCTGATGATGATGTCGGTGATAGAAAAATTGAGTTTGGTTGAGCATGTTTTATAGAAGGTAATTTAGGGTCATTATTATTAGGGTTTTGGTTAATTTCAACATTATCAATAAAAAAGTCGTTAAAAGCATTCGCAATTTTTGTCGGTTCAGTAATTTCGAAGTTATTACTTAAAACATTGGAGATATTCTCCCTAGGTAAGTTATTATTATATTTGTTAATAACTTTCCACGTAGCTTGGGATTTGTTATTAGAATTTTTGATGAAGTAATCGTTTTGCGCTTTTTGTGTCAAATTTACAATTTTTTTATATCTTCTAGAGTAGGTTTCAAATGCAAATTTGTTTACTGTTGTTGGGTGAAGTCGGTATTTCCACAAAAGTTGACGTTTTTTTTTACTACACTGCTTAATACCCTTTGAAATCCATTTAGGCTTTCTCAGAGAAGGTATTTTAATTTTAGTTTTTGGGAAACACAAATTATAGAACAACGTAAAGTTATCATGGAAAGTATTAAATGCGAAATCAGGATCTTCTGATTCATATACTTCGCTGAAACTTAGTTTTCTGATACAATTGGTAAATTTCCGTATATTTTCGAGAGAAAAATCACGCCTATAAGAATACCAGTGCTTTAATCTACAAGCTCTTTTCACCGGTGCCTTGAGGGTTTGAGCCGTGTGATCGGATAAAGATAGTTCTATCAGTTGTCCCTTTGCGCCGCGTATGTTATGTATTATATTGTCCAGACATGTCTTGCTCTTTGATCTAGTGGGCTCATTAAATTGTAATTTTACGTTATATTTAGATAATTTCTGCCGGAAGTCCTTAGTTGTTTTATTATTTTCTAAAATGTCAATATTAAAATCACCACAAATAATCAATTTATAGTTGCTCAAGCCAGTGAGGAATTTTAAAATCTCTTCAAGTTTATCGAAAAATAAATTAATCATAGTAACTTTAGTTCGAGGAGGTCTATAAATACATAAAACGTACAATTTATGTTGCGCCAGCTTTATTGCTGAACATTCAATGACACCAGGAATAGATAGTTTAACTATATCAGTATCATTCTCGTATTCATGGGAGTTCTGAACGAGGATACAAGAGCCCCCATGGCGATTATGTCTACAATAGTAAGATCCTAGTCTATAGTTAGTAACGTTTAGTTGATGTATATCACATTCCATCATGTTATGCTCCGTTATGCACAAGATGTCTACTGAATTTCCTGCATCCTTCAAGTTTTCTAGATTTACCATCAATGCATTAGTTTTATTTATAATACCAGCTATATTTTGATGAAGTATACTTATGGAATTAATCACGAAATAAATGGTTTGATGAACTATGATTAGGTTTAGAACTACTTTCAATGGCTCTGTTGCAGTCAATATTTAGATATGAACTAACAATTGGAAATATTTCGAGGTCAATTTTTATATTCTTCATTACACTCTGGAAAATGTCAATTATTCCAAGGTTGTTGATTCTGCCAGTTAAATTTGAAACATTTCGTATCTAAGGCTTTCATTTGAGTCAAAGAAATGTACGTTCTGGTTATTTTGTAGCTCTATATAAAGCAAACTATTAAACATTTCTATTTTATAATTATACATAAGCGCTCCTAGTATGTATGTAGGTGCACATATTATTATGTTGGTCATATTTATTTCTTTAATTGCATCTCTAACGGTATTAATTAATTCAATAAAATTACAATCCTGCTTAAAATCGGATTCTCCTAATTGAATAATACATTAATCGTTCATGTCAAAATCACAAAGTTTTTCTTTTAGATTATTGAAAAGGTGCTTAATTCGAGAGTTAGGGAAAAGGTAGCGACAAAAGTTAAATTCTGATGAAAACGTTTCATCGATAAAATTAAGGGAGCCAGAATAATGTCTATTACTTAAAATAAATAATTTTCTCTTAGATTTTTCATTTAAGTTTACGGGGTTATTAGATATGGAAGAAATATGGGAGGGTTCTTGAGATATGATGTTACCGCTTTCAGCGGTTTCAGCTGGGGGCCTCGTAGAAAGGTAAGTGGGCGTAGAGGTGCTATCCCGTTTATTTTTCTTCTTCTTTCTTCCCGACGAAGGTGTCCCGTTAATATGGTCCGATATGCTGACTTTTTTGTAGTTGTCAATGACAGTGAGGCTGTTATTGAGGTCCATCTTCAGACGATAGTTTTCACTGTTCAAGTTTTCAATTTCTTGGTGTGCACTTTTCAGTTGCTGGTTGGTGCTTTGTAATTGCTCTGTAAGATCTTTGACTTTTTCCAATAATTCGGCAGTATTCGAAGAATCGTTCAATAAGCTGTTCTGTAGGCTCATCATTGTTGTGTCAAAAATAGACTCTTTAGAAAGATCTATTAAAGATGAGGTTCTTCGTGGCGTATTTGGCCGTTTACGTAAAGTTACATTTTCTATGTCAAAATCCAATGTACTGGTGGCGCCCTCTGCAGTCATTGTAGTGAACTGAGTAATTGCAGAATCCATCATCAAGACCAAAGTAAAAAAAAAATCAGCAAAAAGACTGCTATTGTAGATACTCTGGTTTCGAACCTGCATCCACCGACTCGTATTACGATATTATTCCAACCGGGTGCTTGCACCGCTAGACCAAATGTTTAGTTGCAATTGTGATCGAAATTATGATACGCTATCGGAGACTTCTATTTGTCAGTAGACTAATCCATTTGATGGAATGCACATTCAAGTCTGTCAAGGTCCAAAGGTCGATTTTTGAATGAATGTTGAAATGTTCAACCGTTTAGCGATATTTGTTTTAATTCGTAAATATTATTATTAAATAGCACAGTTTCGTAGGAAATATTCACAGTAATGGCACTGATTTACATTGAGCACTTTTTAATTAAGTTTTTATTGATTGTTTAGATTAATAGTCCAAACTTTTGGGGTAAAATTATTCACTTATATATTTTCACTAAATAGTTCAATAGTCAGTGGGATAACGAAAGTATTAGTTCATTGCAGCTACATTAATTAATATATAGCCTTTTCACAGTTAGATAGTACTTTGAATCAATTTTAAATATTTTTTTATACAGAGACGTTTGTTTACACTTGTGTCCGCGCCGGCGGGCGGGGGGGGGGGGGGTTGTATTTGTTCCGTTGAAATTACAAATGCAAATTATAAGCATAATTCAATAGAAAGCTTTCAAGAAGAACCTATGATAATAAGGGCCCAGCACAATAGTAAATTAGTTCGAGTTTCGATTCGAGAACCGTTTTGTATTTCTGGTGTATAATTTTTGCGATGACAGATAGGCTTAGAATAATACAATCTAATAGCCGCAACTTTTGATACCTATTATAATGGTATTAAATAAATAAGAACCGATGCGCTAATGACTTTGAAAACCACGGGCCTTTTCGGAATCCCGTAGTCCAACTAGTTGAAAAGAGTAGTTGGATCAACAGCCCGCACTCGAATTAATAACCTTAATACTAGAACTAGACTGTTTAGGGAATTTAGAAATTATTGATATGCTTTCCAATAACCATCGCTATGGTGTGAAGCGGCTTCAACCTCTACCGTAGAGTCCGTAGACTCAAATTTTCGGGAACTCGAAATGTCAATTGGGTCTTAATGCCTGTCCACTCTTCCATCCATCTAACTAAGGCCTTGCAGTGGGGCATATTAATAGGCTAACTTTACTAAGTATACAAAATGCCCCAAGTCCTTGAAAACAACATCGTCGTCAAGGATTCATATCGGTTAAGAATTATTTCTAAAGATCCTTTTAAATAAATTTTCGTAGCAAAGTGTGGGATGATGACCCTTTTCCTTTAACAGTTGTATAAGAAAACCAGATCGACCACCTGTCGTCTACCTCCAGTTAGCATAACGAACTGTAATTTATAGCAGAACATGACGTAAGTAGGAGGCGTTTAGAAGATCTCGCTAAATATAGCTGTGCAAGCAAATTAAGAGTAATAATATTGGCCTTATTTAGATGATTTATACCGCACCAGCAACTTTTATCCTTGATATTAAGGGCGCTGTAGTGCCTGGGACATGCCTTTACATCTAATCTAGATGATTTATACAGTGTTTAGGGCGCTGTAGTGCCTTTGAAAACGACATTGAAAACGCTGAAAACATTTAAAACGACAACCCGGCAGACCATGCTGAAGCTGGAGCGACGACTTAGACAAATTTCAGGCAGATTGGCAATCCGTCGCACAATCGCACATCGCGATCAGTGGAAGGAGAGTCGAGAGGCCTTTGCCCTGCAGTGGGACACTACAGGCTCATAAAAATAAATAATGTAGTGCATTTGTTAGATTGAGTAGGCTTGGCTAGCACCTTTACCACCCTCTTGGCTTAGTCGACCATGTCCGGAGGAAAGAACTGGTCAATACGTCTGGAGCCAACTAAGCCTCAGTTTCATCACGATGTTTTCCTTCACCGTAAGATGTTAATAAGCGCACAGACATTTTTCGTAAGACTCTATTGGTGCATGGACGGGATTCAAACCCACGACCTTAGGAATAAAACTCGAGGTATTTGACGACCCAGTTGGCACAATGGTCACCGTAGCAGACTGCCAAACATAGGGTTGCGGGTTCGATTCCCGCCTCAGGCAAGTGTTTATGTTTAGATATTTTTATGTGGTCTGGTTGTTTCTATGTAGTATATTTTACAAAAGAAAAGTATCTAAGTATTATATCCGTTATCTAGCACCCCTAACACAAGTCTAGTTACTTTGCTTGGGGCTAGATGGCGATGTGTGGAATGTCCTGCAATATTTAGATTTTATGTTTATTTATATTCTACCACTAGGCCAAAATAAATTAAAAAGAGTAATTCACTACTTTTTAAGCTTTGTATAAACCGGCACGAATCGTCGCAAGACTTTTCGTGCAAGTTAGTAAATCTATTTATGATTTCATGATCGTTTATGGACGTGCGGGTTAAGCGACGCCTGGCGTGGTCCCTACTTCGATGGGTGGCCAATTAGTAGTGTGGCAATAATGTGTTTTCGTGAGCCCCTCCGTGCTTCGGAAGGCACATTGAGCCGTTGGTCCCGGTTGCTACCTCTACTAGTAGCAGTCGTTAGGTCAAGTTAGAGGCCATAAGGCGATCTGAAAACTCTAACCATAGGTGAGCCACACCACTATACGAGAAGTAGAAGCATAATGTATTTAAAAGAAAAGTATTAAAGTATTCCATCTATTTTCTAGGTACCATTACACAAGCCTAGTTGCTTATCTTGGGTCAAGATGGGACTATGTGCATTGTCCTGCAATATTTATTAACAAAACACGATTCCCTAATACAATTTAAGAATAAAATATTGATCTGAACGAGATTGTTATTTCTTCCCGAACATTCGATGTTATTCGTTGGTTGATAAAGGCTGAATAGAAACGACTACATTTACTTCACACTAAATTTTATAAAACGAAATTTGTTCTCGGTATGGCGGGCGACCTCCCACCACCTTAGAAATACAAAGAAAACTCGTCTCTTATCACGGCCACTTCAGTTTATCGACATTATTATCAACTCTTTCATATTTAAGCTTTAAACCTTAAGGCTGCTTATGCTGCCAAACGCAACGCGCCAGAAATACCCGTCGCTTACAACTAGTATTGTTGATTGTAACGAATGTGTTTTGTTTTTCTCAAAAGTGCTGAGATAGAATTATAGGTGAAATTTTACCGATGTTTTGGGGTAATTTTGAGGCGAAAATTCTTTGTCGTTTCAAAGCTAGACTAGTTTTAATTCTTAATTTTAAGATAGCTTCAAAACTATAGGAAATGTTTGGCTCAAAATCACACCAAAATGTCGGTAAAAATCTCACCTACAATTCCATCTCAGCACTTTTGAGAAAAACAAAACACATTCGTAACAATCAACAATTTTCACCAACGATGGCAACCGGTGCCAATAGTAACTATTTAGTAGGCTGTGTACCAAGGTCGTTGGCGTATGGACCCCCCTTAAGGTGAAAGAGTACCTGCGCGCTCTCCATACAAACGTAGTCGACTGTTTCCCCCCTGGATAATGACACTAGCACAAATATTTTTGTGCCACAAAATCTATAGCTGCCATGACTATGCCCCTATGTTTTGGTTATTTTCATTTTCTAATTATCATAGAAATTAAAATTAAAAAAATTATAAAATTAAAAAAATCAAAAAATAGGGGCATGGTCATGGCAATTATAAGTTTTATGCACCAAAAATATTTGCTCTAGTGTCATTATCCAGGGAGAAAACAGTCGACTACGTTCGTAATACTTTGTATGGAAAGAGCCTCCGGTACCCTTTCCTCTTAAAGTTCAAAATATTGTTTGTAAAATAAATAATACTAGCTTTTACCCGCAACTTTGTCTGCGTAGGAGTTGAATACAAAATTCTTAGTAATTATTTTCCCGGGTTTTATTATTGCGTATTTTTATTTTTGTTTCTCTTACCTCGACGTTTCGACTATGTTGCAATAGTCATGGTCGCGAGGAGACACAGAAACGTCCGTCGAGGTAAGAGAAATAAAAATACGCGATTAACTCACGGAAAAATAATTACAATGAATACAATCGTAAGTTCGAAAAGTTTACAAGATCCGTCTATTGCTTTAAGCCGAAATATCAGTTAATCATTCCCTTAAATTTTACGCACGGCTGTATTATGCATGTATTATATCTAAAAACTTTCCTCTTTAATCAGTATATCTATTTAAAAAAAACCGCATTAAAATCCGTTGCGTAGTTTTAAAGATTTGGACAGAGAAAGCGACTTTGTTTTATACTATGTAGTGAAGTGATAGTGATATAGATGAACGTTCGTTACATGGTGGACAAGCATGGACAAGCTGATGAAGTCGCATAACCTAAACCACTTAACAACCCAGGATCGTACGACCTGGCGCAAAAATACGAGGAAGCCCGACCCTGGATGCGCTGGGATAAGGGAAAGAAGAAGATAGACGAACGTTGGTTGTAAAGAAATATTTTAAATAGTTTTTTGGTGAAACCTTAATGAACCCGAATATAGATAGACTAGGTTTTGCCCGCGACTTCGTCAGCGTAGAAGTCGGAAATGGACCAAGGAATCACTTTTCCGTCCCCTTCCCCTTCTTATCGGATGCCTACGTCATACTAAGAACACACCCTCAAAGTTTCAGGTCTCTACAATCAGCGGCTTAGGCTGTGGGTTGATCCGTCAGTCAGTCAGTCAGTCATTCAGGATAAAGCATTTTATATGTATATGTTCATTGTTTAAAATCTCTGCCCGCCGCCCGCGCCGTAACGTTTACAATCCTGTGCAGTACTATTTGAACATTATAACAACGTAACCTGTGGATCGAACCCACGTCGGTTGGTGTAGCGGGTGGCGACTTATACCACTCACACAACTAAAGACATAGCTAACATGTTGAAAATAAAAATCACACTGAGTACTTTTAATTCAAGTATTTCAGTTTATGTGTAACGTCTATTAGAAAAAGTTCGTAACTCCAATACTTGTTGATAGTATTATTGTAGCAAACTGATCATTTACTTATGACCCATACTGTACATAGGAACATACACAATCAAACAAAGAACACGCCGTTAGACTACGTCGGATACTGCTGCTGGTGCTGGGCGGCGCCGTAACGAATAACGTAGGGAAAAGTTATTCATCTCCCTCTGGATCCACTCCCTGTGACAGTTTTTGTAGTAGCGAGCGAGCATATATAAGGCTCCCAATAGTACCACAGCGCAGATAACCCCCAACAGGATATTTGTGGTACTGACGTGTACCATGAGCTGGTCCGCCTTTGCATCATTGCTGCCTCCTGCTGTATTTTGGGCGATTATTATCTCTTCTTTTTCTTTAGACACAGTTTTCCCCATTTTCACAAACTGGTAACCACGGTTTTGTTTTTAGATTTATATTTTTATTTGCGTGAAATTCTTCACTACTCTCAATTATATTAATTCGATGTTATTTTATTAGTATAAAGTCACTGGTACAAAGTTCATTGTTCATGTTTGGGCAATGGAATGCACTTCTCACATCACCGAACCGCGAACGCGATACGAACTGGCAGGGTCGCCATATAAGGTGAGGACCAAGTAAACGACTGTCTTCTCCAATATACTGATTTATTCTAAAAGATATTAATGATACATTACATTTGCTTACGATCTAGGTACCTACTATGGTACATACACTACAAGTAAATAGCTAAATTTGTAATAAAAATTTGTCTTAGTAAATTGCAAACATCAAATAGCTCAATTCGAAAATTACCGGTCAATACAAAGCATCCAATTATAGCCCTTTCACAATAAATAATCGGTGGGTCGCACCAGGAAATTTAAGATCGCAAATTGATTCATTAGATAGCTATTTGATTAACCCCTTAAGATATACCTTAGATTGCGATAAGTATGCAAAACGAGACACGATATCTTAAAACGGATAAAGGTATTATGCATCTATAAGAACTTATAATAGAATTTCTATCCTAACTATAGATTTCAATTAGATACCTTATAACTTTCTATTTACAAATTTAGTTTTTAGCTTAATAACATAATATCTCTATCTTGACATATAAAATACTTTGTCCTGAATGACTGATCGTAGAAACCTGAAAATTCGAAGGTGTTTTTTGTATGACGTAAGCATCCGATACGAAAGGATTTTGGAAAATTTTACTCCTACGCGGACGAAGTCGCGGGTGTAAGCTAATAAATAAATATTTCTGCACATTGCACACAGCGCCATCTAGCACCGAGCTAAAAAACTAGGCTTAAGTTATGGTGACTGGACAACGGATACAACAAATATTTGCTGACAGAAAGGCTGACAGGTATGTACATAAATATTTGTCCAACTATGGAAATAGAACTATGGAAATGGGTCCACCACACCACAGAAATCGTTGAAATTCGAGTAAGTAAAATTACCAAACTTAGCGCTTTGAACTTTGAGTTCTAAAACACTCTTCAGTACAACTGTTATAGCACTAACAACATATCTCCAAATGCTAGTTGGGTAAACAGACATGTTTTAAAAATAGTTTAGAAAACTCTAAAGTCAAATCGAGTCTATTTGTCGACATGCCATCTAAACTTAGCTCTCTAGCCCTCAACCGGCACGACTAATCGTGCTAAATTACAAAACACTGCTGGTTTGCGTCGCTTGTCGCGTCGCTTCGGTCGCTTTGATCGTGCGACTAACATTGCTGGTGAGACATTTTTCTAAGAAGGTATTGAAGCCTAAACAATTTAAACAACGACACCACTAGCAATGTAAAACACAATGTATACTACTTCTATCTAACCTTTATAGATTCCTAAATTGTCAAAGCACCATTACATATAGGGCGTGGCGACATACAAATAGATTTCACATTCTTGTTCTACAACGAAAACCTTTTAGCAATGCTTAAGATCAGTGCAAAGTACTAAAAACTACACAACGTACCTATCTATATTCTTATCTCCCTTTTATATCAATAAAGCGACATATACATGTTAATAGCCTTAATAGAACACAATGGTGCTATAAATCTACCGTGAAGTGAGTACCTGTTAGAACTTCCGGCCGCCCCGTTTAAACGGTTAAAGGGAATAAAATTCTATTGTACGAGTTTTTCTGGACGATTTGGTCAGTGTTATTGCTTTTTCACTTACGCCGTAGAAATATGGGATATAAAATTTGATATGGTTAACATTGACCAAGTTGTTATTTTGGTTTATTATATTCGTATAACAGGCATTCAATTTTTACTCGACCACGAATATTTTTTTTAAATATCAAAAGTTAATAAAATTTTAATTGATCATAAAACATTTTTGAAAGTTATTTCTAGAAATTAAATTGGAATCATGGGTAAGACAAAGATCATGTCGAACGCCCACGTCGTACCCATACCTGTTCACATTGGAGACGATGTTATCGAAGTTGTTGATCACTATGTCTACCTAGGCCAAATGGTCCAACTAGGTAAATCCAACTTCGATAAAGAGGTCAGCCGACGAATCCAACTCGGTTGGGCAGCGTTCGGGAAGCTTCGCAATATCTTCTCGTCACAAATGCCACAGAGCCTCAAGACGAAAGTTTTCAACCAATGTGTGTTACCAGTGATGACATACGGATCCGAGACGTGGTCGCTGACTATAGGCCTCGTTCATAAGCTCAGAGTCGCTCAGCGGGCTATGGAGAGAGCTATGCTCGGAGTTTCTCTACGTGATAGAATCCGAAATACGGAAATCCGTAGAAGAACCAAAGTCACCGACATAGCTCTCAGGATTGGTGAGCTGAAGTGGCAATGGGCAGGTCATATAGCTCGCAGAACTGACAACCGCTGGGGAGTAAAGGTTCTCGAGTGGCGGCCACGATGCAACGCGAAACGGAGTGTTGGGAGACCAGCTGCCCGGTGGACCGACGACATTGTGGCGGTCGCGGGTGGTCGGTGGATGGAGGCGGCTCAGGACCGTTGTTTGTGGCGTCGTATGGGGGAGGCCTATGTCCAGCAGTGGACGTGTATGGGCTGACATGATGATGATGATGATGAAATTGGAATCGAAATACTTTACTTTCTAAACATAGAGACAAATTATTTAAACTTCATTAAGCTATTATTTTCAATTACACTTGAGTTAAATCGTGCGACACCTTTTTTGACTGAGCGCCGGCTTTGATCGGGACCAAAATGGCTATGCTGTTTGCCCTCATTTCATTATTAGGACCTTAAGTATAATGGGTGCTAACTACACTAATATTTTCAATCGAGACAAGGTATCGAAATGTTAAACCAATTTACTTTATTTATTAATAATGGAGCAATATTAATTGTTAGTTTGGAGCTAATTTACAAATAAACACAAAGTTCGTCGAACTGATACGTAGACCATTTGGCCAAAGGAGGCGCGAATTAATAATTATTTATTTCGGTAAGCCTGACATTGTGATAGAAGACCGGTCGGAGCGACGGGCAATACTCGTCGATATAACCGTTCCACATGACGTTAATCTCGTAAAGGCCGAAAAGGACAAGGAAAAAGTACTTGGACTTAGACTACGAGATTACCGCCATGTGGGACGTTGATTCGACGAGTATTGTTCCGATAGTTGTATCGGCAAACGGACTGATAGCGAAGAGCCTTGATCAACACCTGAAGAGGCTTTCGCTGGATGGTTGGGTCAAGGGTCAGATTCAAAAGGCAGTCGTTCTGGATGCGGCACGTATCGTAAGAAGGTTTCTGTCTTTGCAGCCCTAACCATCAGTAGCCTGGGCCTTGCTTCGCTGCCGACGGTCTTCTAGGTTTAGGTTTTTATAATAATTTACTGTTTTATATGCAAAATTTATACGTTATTGTTAAGACTTGTAAATTTAATTTTATTTAGGTACCTAGTATGTAAGTGCTTAGATGGAATTTTTTTATATATAGTGATGTATATATTTTGAATTCAGTTTGTTTTTGTAAAAACCTAAATTTAAGAAAAATAAATGAATGAGTATATAATTTATTTCGGTTATCTATTAATTGAATGCAAGGCATTTCTGTTGACCTAACACAATTAAAAAACCTTTTAAAAAATTGATTTCTAAATGAGATTTCATGACCTTTGGCCAGAATTAGAACCTATTACACAACAAACCAAAACAAACAACTTAATTAAACATTTTTATGCGTGAATTTAATGTTTCCATACAAAAGACTTCAACGTCGTCTCACAATCAAGTTATATTATAATAAAAAATTTATATACAAATATTTAAACTTTTATTAATACTTCAAGGTAAACATGACATAGAGCGTTGTTATCATGATCTTACACAATTGGTGCCCAATTCGTGATCATAATTCCCTCGGAGAATGTCACATTTTGAAAGGGACAGAATATACTGACATCGTTTGCAAGAGTAAAAATCAGCCAACAACTTTCAAAAGATAATAAATTTCAGAGCAAAATATCACTTTAAGACACAGTGCTTTACGTTTCGAAAAAAGTTACGTAAATCTCGATGATATCGGAGAAGTTTCAAAACTCCTACTTAAGTTGATCTAGCATAATTCGCATTTTGCTTCAGTGTCATCTCTCGCTTAGGGCGAAAAGTTTTCTAGGCAAACCTACCATTTAGGCATAAAGCCTTCATTGACATCCCACCACTTTCTGCCATTGTTTAAACTATGAAAACGTAGTTCTGACGCGTGTTACATACATTACATAGGTCACATAAGGCCCTGCATTCGAGCCCTTTTTACAAATACCAGTCGCCGAAGTCGAAACAATTAGAATTGTGATGATGAAGATTTTCTGTAGTGACTTGATATTATCCTATGCCCATAACAATAGTAATATCCGCCGCACTCAGATAAAATAACTGGACATTTCGACAATTTGGTTTTATGTCCCGGACATTTTTACACCTGGACATTCTGACCTTTAGACTTATACCCCCCAAAAGCTATTACTCGTACTTAACGATTGATTTGATAGTCACTAAATAAAATCACGTGTCAGTATTAATAATTAGTTCGCATTTAATTTAAACTCCTCTATCAGTAAATCATCAGGGATGGTCGGAGACTTAAACAATAGAACTCGCTATTCACAATAATAATTGAAACTCAATAAATTCCTGTAACAATTAAAAACTATCAGATGTAACGGTCCTAAGTGTTCGTAACTTCACAACAATTGTAACGGTTAAAGTCTTCTGCCATTTTATTACGATCTGCGATGTAACAAAATTTATAACCAGACAATAGACTGCTACAATATTACGATACGCTCTTCTTTATGGTAGAAATTCTTAAGAAATGATAAATAGAATAGAATAAATATTTGGTGTACTAGTAACTAACTCGAAGCGTTATCGTCAAAGAATAAGTTCCTACGTGGGTAATAGGACCTCTTCAATCTAAGGACGAATTACTTTGGTCTTAATTCTTTTGACGACGACGTCATCTTTATCTTCGTAATAGGCAGAGTAAAAAAATGTTAGTTTTATCTTGCTATTGGATGCCTTGATTCGAATGTAAGTCCAATGGAAGAGAATGATCTTGGTTATCAAGCAAGAAAGATTCCAAGGCATTTGAAAACACAAAAAAAAACTAGGGGTTCTCCAGTCAAAAATAATCTACCATCAACCTCAATTTTCAAAAAAAATAGGACGACTCTACTTAATAGCCTTGCTTCAAATGTTCCCCTATCATGCATAACTGTTTATTTAAAAAGTTTGCTGATCGTTCACGCCAGTACTTTCAAACATATTCATTATCCAGACCCTAAGGCAAAGCACGGTATTGTGATAGCATTCAAATCAGCATTTATAGTGTCTCAGGGTAATTATTTCGCCACATAAGCAGTATGTATTGTATTCGCGTTAAACCTAAGCTTATTCTTGCTTAATTGAATCCGGGAACTCGATCACATTACAGAAAAAGCATGCAATCGTTCTGCACGTTTTGTTATCATTCTCACGAATATCGAATTTTATATGACGACATATTATTGAATTTGAGACTTTGTAAGAATTTAGTAAAATACGATTTTTATACACAGAAAGAAAAAAGTTCTCCAGTCAAATAAATTTACTTGAGTCAAGATATTTCCTGTTTCCTATATAAGGAAAATAGAAAATACTCGGAGTAAGATATAAAATGTTTCAAAGTATATTGTTTAAATGAACCAATATAGTATTTGAGACAAAAGCGTGTTAACTCTCTTTTTAAAAAAATAATTATTGAATCCAAGAGCGCAACCGTTTTTGTTTAAAAATAATAATATTTGCATTTAATTTGTACCGTTTTCAAGATAAAATTTATTGACTCTTGATCTTACTTATTTTCATTCTTAGCTTGAAAAACTTTAGATAGAGAGAGGTCACATTCTTGCAACAAAACTTCTTATTTCTTGATTAGGAAATGATCTTTCTTGATTTAATGTTTAAGGGTTTATTCTAAGATCTCGATGATTTTGCGACCAAATATACAGTACTTGACAGCATTAATGTCATTTCTTGACTTAAATATGTGGCTAATTCATTCTAACATTTGGATATTACTTTTTTGGAATTTTTTATTATTTAAGCCAAGCTCTTTAAATTCTTTGTATTAAGAGTAATAGTTACTTGATATAAAAGATTCTGTTATTTCAATTGAAAATTACAATGCTTTGATTGAAATATTTTTTTAATTTAGGGTTAAACGTCACCAGCAGTGGCGCCACTTAAATAAATTCATAGCAAACATAAATTCTTTCATAAATATTCCGTAACCACGTCAAAATGAAACAAACCATTATTTTAGTACCAACAAGGTATATCATTATTTTGTATTGTTTCATATTGCCGTGGTTTAGGAAATATTCATAAAATGATTTATATTTGCATGAATTTATTTCTGAAAATGACACCAACGCTGCTGAAATTTAACCATAAATAAAAAGATATCAAACATACTATTGGTCTATCTGAAAATAGCAACACTTTTCTTAACTAGCATTTGATTCACACAGTACAGTAACCTATAACAATATTATATTACAAAAAGTACATAGAATAAATAAGCAAACGCAGAATCTTTCACTTATCAAGTAACAAATGATTAAAGGTTAATTTCATATTTCTTAGTAAAAAGTCAAAAAGTAGATTCAATTAGTTTTTATTTTAAATATGCTCACGTTAGATGTTTGACACCATTTTTTTCTTAGCCTAAAGACGAAAACATTACACCATAAATACTATCAGTTACTACTGACTTACTTAGTTACTTACTTAACAAAGAGACATAAAAATAAACATTACAAAGAAAATGAAATTTTGAAAACAAACATTTTCAGTTAAGTGCTTACTTATCTACTATAGCAATGAAAATGACAACATAAAAACAAATTTATCAGTCACTACTGACAGTTGCTTAAATAATAATACAAAGAAAACGACACTATAAAAACAAAAAAAAACAGTTTTTACTGACAGTAACTTTTAACAAAGTAAATGACACCATAAAAACGCTTTTGCTGCGCTTTGAAATTCGTACTTTACGTCATCTATAACATTATATACAAGGTTATTTGAAAAATGCGCACGCTGTCTTGCAGGGTGGTTCATATCATTGAGACCAGCTACTTTTGTTCTACGACTTTTGGAAATTCGAAAAAAAAAAATCGAAAATTTTGAGGTTACGTTGATTCGAAAATCAGCTGTTACTGACACGGTGAGGTCATTAACCTTATGATTTTACGTATTTTTTAACTTTTATTGATATTTCCAAGTAGTAATGTCATTTATTTAAAAAAAAACAGCTGATTTTGTTTCTGGATTACATTGTCAACATCTCCTGCATCCTGAAAAAAAAAATCTATGAATAATTGCAAAAAAATACAACTTACTAAAAATATGAAATTGTTTTTTAAAGAAATATAACTTAAATTAATAATTGTATCAACTTTCGAAAAAACAGATAATTCTACAGGATGTACTGCAAACCAACAACATATGGAAAGGTGCAATGGAAGCAGAATCCTTTCCACTATTTTACTAGAAAGCTATTAATTTCAGAACAGCTGGCTGTTTTTTTTTAAAACATAGCTAAGAAAACTTGGTTGCTCGTGTCACAAGTGCTTTTGGAGCTACAATAAATAAATAAATATTGCGGGACAATTTACACATCGCCATCTGGCCCCAAGGTAAGCTACTAGGCTTGTGTTATGGTAGCCCGACAACGGATGTAATACTTATATACCTTTTTTTTTGTAAATAAATATTATACATAGACAAACCACCCAGATCATCACAAACATTTGTTGACGGCGGGAATCGAACCCGCAACCTTCTGTGTCGCCAGGTGTTCGCCGGACGCGCGCCACAGAGGTCGTCTAACAACACTACTATTGTATAGATCGTCTATTTTATACTATTTTATAGAATATATTATCATCTATACAATAGTAGTTTTGTTTACTAAATTGGCAAAAGTATTAGGTACTTACATGTGTTTGAACAATTAATCCTTGAATAGCCTCCGAAGATGAAAATTTTATTTTTCTTGATAATCTTTTTTTGGGTGGGGCCAAATATCCGAACAGGGTCACTTGAAGTGGTATTTTTTTTGTCTGAAAAATATAAAAGTATAGCATAACTGCTAGTCTTAAAACACAAACAAAGTCAAATTATACCAGCAGGTGTTCATCCACTGTTTAAATATTATTATCTTACCATTGTCTGTGACAGCATTTAATATTTGTAGTACATTTTCATTTGATATTTCGGGTTCCTTTAGCTTTAACAGCTTCCCAAAAAAGCGTTGCCAATTTTTGTAAAAGTTTAATGACTGTTGTGTATATAATTTTTCGAAATCCAAATTAATCTGAAAGAACAAAGTTAATATATACTTTTGTCAAAATTCAAATTAGTTTACATCGTAGGCCACAGATTTATCGAAATAAACTAACGCTTCAGCATGAACCTTATAACAATGGCAAAAGACAGCGTCGGCTTGGCTTGATCTATGGGATCCATACAGAAGTAAGCACTTACAGAAGGTCACATCTAAGTTGGGGAATGCATATTATGACGGCTGCGGTTGGGGTGCACTCCAACCGGCAACGTAGGTACCTATCTACCTACAACGTACCTTTTTTGGATAGATCTCTCCAACCTTATTTATATACAAAAAATTATCTGGGTTTAACAAATATCTTGATAAAATAAGCAAATATACATGTCGTTTAGTGGACTTACCGCGAAATTTATAACTTCTCTGGGAACACACCAAGACTCGAGTAATGTCCACTTGTCCATTGGATTGGAGTTCTTATCCACTCAAGTAACAATGAGAATAATATAATCCTTAGATCAAGGACGTTGTAACATTAAAGAAAATAGGAAAACCACTTGTATAAAACCTTAAAACGCGTGCGCATAGATAAACCATTTATCGCGTGCGACACATTACACAAATCAAGCGGTGGTGATCAGTGTTGCCGCCTTGTGAATATTTTTTTCCCTAAGAAAAATATTAAAATCCCACTCAACCAAAAGATCTTAGAAATAATTTTACGCAAAGTTTGGCGGTCAGCTTCAGCAGCGAGCGCACCACCCACCGTACTAGTTTATTCATATGATTCAATGATATTACATTATATAAAAATTGAAATGATCAAAGATATGATGTAGTGCTGTCCACGATGTAATGTAAAACCGACTTTAAACTATTGTGAGTTGACTATTGGTGCTTATTCGATATATTATATGCAATGAACTTAACTATTTTTTGGTCTAGTACCTCTCTTTTTTCAATTTCAATAAGAAAAGGACGGGAACAATCATTTTAGTACCGTTTTAGTTTGACATATCAACCGACTTTGTAAAAAAATACTCCAGGAACGCAAATAAACCTGCGACCCGTGTATTCTTAATTTGGTAGGGTAATGTCGTTTAATCTTCTTAAAAAGGCAGAATCTGGCAGAATAGACATAATAACTGATCGCACGTTTGGCTGCGTTCCTCGCATGATTTTTAATTTATTCGGTAAATACGTCTAACTAAAACGGTGTTAAAAGGATTATACCCGTCCTTTTCTTTTCTTTTCTTATTTTCAAAAATATATTTAGAACTGTTTATGCGACATATTTATTACAAATGTCACTTATAAGTTTGTTAAGGCTGGGCGTCACGCGGCTTTAGCAACACTGGACGGCGTTTCTAGCGTCAAAATTGTTAATAATTACGAAAAAAATTTTTTTATAAATTGTTAATACGGTAATATTATTAATTATTAAATTTACCATAAGTTCAGGGGGAGCTATTATACTGGTAACACTGAAATATTTCAAGATTTATTTTATAAACTTAAATTTCTATTCAAGAGTCATTGAATCTTGATACAAAATATATTTCAGGGTCATATTTAATTGAAAATATAATCACAAAATCAGTTTTAGAACAAGAATGAACAATTCTTGACGCAAAAGACAAGGTTGCATTTAGATTCTAGAATCAAAAAATTTGAATGAAGACTCAAGAATTTTAAATTAAAAATAATGTTTTGGTCAGAGAAACTCAACGTTCTTTATCAAAGACGACAGGTATTTATTAAATTAAATATGCGGTAATGTGTCGTTCAAAATTAAAATTATTTGATTGAAATACGTATTGTTAAGAATGTTCACTTTAATGTTAAGAATTATAGGCAGTAGATTAAAGAAAGTCATTTTCAGTTTAAAACTGTATTTTTTGTACTAATTGTTTTTGAAATTCCTAAAAAGAAATTAATTTTTTTTAAACAATGCGGATTTGTAATTTGAACCAAGTAAAGTATTTTTGGATAAGATATATAATAATTGCTTTAAAAAATACGCTTCAAGATATATTTACGTTTTAAATAAAGATATAATTTCTATCTGTGTAGGTATAGGATTTTAAACTACCATGGTTATTTTTAAGGTTCCGCACCTAAAGATACACCGGCTGATGATGATGATGATGATGCACCTAAAGGGTAAAAACGGGACCCTTTTGCTAAGACTCCACTGTCCGTCTGTCTGTCCGTCTGTCTGTCTGTCTGTCACCAGTCTCATGAACCGTAATAGGTTGACAGTTGAAATTTTAACAGATGATGTATTTCTGTTGCCGCTGTAACAAATAAGTACTAAATATTATATTAGGAAACCCTTCGTGCGCGAGTTCGAAGGGTTTCCTCGCACTTGGCCGGTTTTTACTATTAAAGTTACTAAAAATGGGATATTTATCATATTGTTCGTTGATACGGCTGCTTATAACTGTAAAGATCTATTAAAACCCAGTCTTGTTGAAAATGGTGTTTGAAACCACATTGAAATATAGAACTTCACAAAATAAAAACAAAAAACATGGTAAGTAAGTATCCCGCTTCAAATAACTTTAATACAATTTAGTTATATTACACAGTTTATACGTAATATAGTATAGCGCAAAACGTAGAGAATGCGATAGCATCATGCGAGTATAATACGAAAACGTAGGCGTAGACTTTAATCTGTAACTTTCATAATCCTAATTAAAGTTCTCTTTTGTCCAGGATTTCTGAGCCGAGCATCTAGGCGCGGAGGTATTATCACCTTAAACGAGGCCAGTACTGCTGTACCGTTACTAAAACCTGATGTTGAATGAACGAACACATGGATAACCAATGGAGGCGGCACAGCAGCGTTCTCTTGGCAATGTCATTTTTTACGAACCTAGAATTTATATTTCACATGACAGTGATAATCCATCATACTAATTTACTAATTAATTATTCCGAATATTTTTTTTACAATTAATTAAAATGGCCTAATTTAAATTAATGTACTATCTAAATTAAAGCAAAAGGAAGCCGTCGGTGACACCCTCCCGAGACGTTGTCATTTGTACCCAAGATGCTGGCAGCATTCCGTCGCTGAATCGCTAGGCGAGACTGACTCGCCGGGACAACAAGAAGAAGCTCTAGGATCGCCAGCATTCTCGACAAGATGCCCAATGAATTGCTCTCATATTTCGTCTTTTCTACAAATTCACTAATAAATATTTCGAAAACAGCTATTTGTCAAACAGACAATTAGTGAACTGGCTAAATTTTTGGTAGTCTTCAGATGGCTTACAAAGATATATCAGTTTAAAAATTACGTAGGTCTAAACTGGTTGAGATTAATAGTACATCGTTAAAATTTACATTTTTTGAATCAGGTTCCGTTTTTAATTAAGTATATAAATCAGTGCATCCGTAAAATTATTGACACAATTCTTTACCGTATATTTACTTTTTCACTAAGCTCTCTCAGGTTTATAAAACGTTCTAGAGTTCTTACACACGGACGGAGAGGACGGCACATCCAGTTCACAATAGGACGCTCGTCACATCGAGATGGCCATGAATAGTTCCTACGTATATGGTAGTTTGTCCACATCACACACATACGCCCATCAAATTTAAGAGGTGAGCGACAGCCACTCAGCAACCGTTCTCGTCGGACGCCAGGCGGCTTTATGGTCATTGTAGAATTGATTTATGCAGATTGTGGTGAAGTTCTTGTCGTCCGTATCCGTTTGTTAGAAACCCTTATTAGCTCTGAAAGTTCATGTACAATTTAGAGATTTGCTAAATGCAATTCCTGAGTACTATCCCAACGTACGTGAGGTCTTGTATTTGGTAGTCAATGAGGCAATTTATATCCGAACCAAATATGTAGGTACTGTTAAATAGATGCAAGCAATGCAGAGGGTAGGAATAAATGTCGCATTGAATATTTAAGATTTGCGACCGTGGAGAAATGGCATATTAATGAACTGTTTAATAAAGGCCTCGACCCGCCTCGTGCAGATTGAAAATAGCCCTTGCTTTTATTACTAACCATTTTTTTGCGACGCAAGTGACTAATCGGCAATGACACAAAATCTTATTCAGAATTTACTGGCAGAAAATTGACGCCACACTTATTACTTATTCGGAGAGCGTAAGCGATAACTGGCGTAACCAATTTATACAATACCCACAACACTTTTGTGTTATACTCTGACACACCGAGTGCATGCAAGGCTCAAATCATGAAGCAAGTGCTAATGACGTCGAACTCAGTTTGCTTTCTAATGCAATCGCCCAAGTTGTACGCACACCTATAAAATAGGTGTATTGTTAGTGAAGCCTTAGGGCAGAATTTGTAGCACCTCCCACAAATAACTGGGAAGGGACTGTTATAAGATATTGCGGAGCGCTGTCTGCTCTTTTCTAGGTAAACATGAAATAACAAGGTGATCGTAATCTTTGTTTGAAGTGTCGGATTGCTCTGTTTTAATGTGCGTCAGCGCGGTGTTAGGTTTTAACTTAACAAGTTAGTTGCAAGAACGTTAAGCTGGATAAATACGTGGTTAAATGCCGAATGTTTAGTTATCTCTGAAGAGTTGGCAAGAAAGGTTTCTGAACTTAATTCCAACACAAAGCTCAGCCCGAAAATGAAGAAGATTTTATCTAAACTATTTGAAAGCAAGATAGGAACGTAAAAGATTACAGAAGCCGATAAGAGTACTCTATCCGTGGTCACTTCGCTACCAAATGGACCTGTCTGAATGAAATCTTAGATAAACTGAGAACGAGATGGTTATGAGTTCAGTTAAGCATACCCAATAAGTTGTGCCACAAATGATCTGAGTTACCCAACGTTAACATACGCGTCGGTAATGCTGATCCGAGTGTGTCGAAATCGCACGATGATCGCAAATATTCGATACAATTCACCATTAAAGTCAAACAGCATCAATCATGAATTGCTAATATACCTCGGCAGGTCTTTGATAGCACAAATCTTTTCCCTTATGTGGAATGTAGTACAATTTTAAATCAATGACAAAATGTTGTGACAAAATAATTTAGTGACTGCAGCAGAGGCGTGGGCTAATACACCTTAAGAATTATGAAACCACACCTTGCTTCTCTATATCATTTAAGATTAATGGTTACATATAGTTGTTTGAATGGATATGTCATAAGGTAGGTACTTGTTTGCCCTACGTGAACGGTACACCAACAAGTTCACAATAAAGAATATTGCTTTCATAAAATAATACTGCTTATTATTTTTAACATTTACTAAATACAATAAATTATTCTCTAGCATCTCTAAGGAGAGGATTCCTTCTTGATTGAAGAAATCTTTTGACGTGATAACATCTTATAAATCGATAAACACCGTACTGCATTCACAAAAAGTGTGACGTCACGCTCACGTTCCCGTAACGTTAGGAAAGTGAGCGTGACGTCACACATTGTTTAGTTAGGGTAACCAATCGACAAAGTAACCATAGCAACGTATTATCGTTGCTATAGTTAGTATGGTTACCATCAATGTTTTCTTATGACGGTATCACGTAAAATTATCGTCCGTCCGACTTTACAGACAACCATTTTTTTCGTGCAGTTTGAGCTTTGACTTTCTGACTAGCATCACGATAGGAATAAACAAAAGGATGTTTGAAAAGGCGTTTTATATTGTAAAACTTACCTAAACCTTCCAAGTGTTGACTTCATAACCGCAAGTTCATGATGACATATATCTGTAAATAATAAAATAGATTTTACAAGTCTTAAAAGTGGTGTCTTCTGAGTCGTCATACTCAATTTACGATGTAAGCGATGTATGAAAATACATTTAGCGAGTCATTCGCGAACCCAATGGCGCTTGGAATGCAACAATAACTAGCGTTGATGCGAAAAATAAAAACAAAGCTAGCAGAAAAATACAGCAACATATCATCAATTCAAATGGTAATATAATTTAATTCGTCACGACAGTCGTAATAGCACCTCGATACACTTTTACTGGTTCTCTTTTTGTGTATTCTCAATAAGAAATGGTTGAGCAATTCTACGAAACATTATTCTGGATCGAAAGGACGTCGCTTTCGATTGCCGACCACGTCGTATTGCGCACTCTTGATATAATTTTTATACATATTTTCGATGCAATTGGACTTGGTCAACTATTGGGTTGTTGCAAGTTTTCGAGTAAGTATTTTCGAGCAAATATTTGTTAGGTATATACCTCATTCAATTATCTTTTTTATCTAAATAGCAAAATCATCGGGTAAAATTATAGATTTAACTTTTTTGTACAACAAAGAAGGAACACAGAACATGATCCACAAAGTAATTTTTTTTTATTTTTTGTGGATCATGTTATAAGGGTTATAAAAATACTCACCCGTAACCCTTAAGGATTATAAAAATACTTATAAAGACAATATAAGTATCAGTATAAGTGGTTCGTTTTGGCTAGTATTCGTAGTTTTATATTCTTCATATAAATTGTCACAGGAAAACAGTCGTTGACGTCATAGTTAATGATTGGTAGGATTACTTGGTAAAATGTAGATACTGCAAATTTAATCTGTGATGTCAAAGTCATGGCCACTGCGTTTTGTGTCTTGTAATGAATAAAATACTTAATCGCATTCGCATAAATTAGATGTTTTTGCATTAATCATATAATATTATTCATTGATTGCAAAAAAAATATACATGAATTGTTAACCTTTTAGCTACTATTTCAAATATATTTCATACTTTATCATTACAACTGGAAACTACCGAATTATGCAAATGAATTGAATAAAATTAAAGTACTAGGGAGCTTATTTAAAAGCTTTCATAGAAGTAGTAGAGACTCGGTCAATAAATCTACGTACGTTTCTAGGTTTTTAAAAGACTGAAAGACAGCTAAGATACGGAGATATGTTTTTCTTAAAGAAGTATTCTTACTTTATTTGAATAAACTGTCAATTTCGATTCAGTAGGCAAGGTCTTCAGCTCTTCCAATGTTAGAGATTATTTCTTCAAGACCGCGAATTCAACTAGAAATAAGCTGAGAATTACCAAAGTTGTTATTTCGATCCCTTTTGAATTGTTAACGTCGGATTTAAATTTTAAATACGCAATTGAATTTATTGTTTCTTTAAAGTAAAAGTTCTCTGAATTTCAAACAGTTTTTGTTTATAGAAACATTTACTCTATCGCTATTGGCACTAGTTGAAATAAAAGAGGTAGGTAGATCATTTAAGTTATGCATCGTATACAGTAGGATGCAGTTAATAGGGTCACGATTTATGTTTCTCCTGCGTCTGCGCCGATGTCCTATTTAAAGTTATTCCTGAGCCAACTTTCCCGAAACGAAGACTTATATTTAACAAGAACTGTAGAAGACAGACTACGCTACAAACTTCGTCATCATCATATCAGCCACAGAAAGTCCACTGTTGAACAAAGGCCCAAAGGATTAGTAAGCCGAAGTGGCAATTTGCGGGGCATGTGGTTCGTATTACTGATGGCCGTTGGGGCCAAAAAGTCCTAGATTAGCGACCATCGGGATTCGTCCATGTAGTCGGAGGCCGTCCCGCGATGCGCTTACCGAAGCGCAACCGGTGCATGGTTCACCAAAGACTTCCAGAGCAATCGGTCTTTTCGCAAGCTTTTTGCGTCCAACGACTTTCCCCCGACCTTCATTAAGTCGTCCGGCCATCTAGTCGGAGATCATCCATCTAGTCGGTCGGAAGTCGTCCCGCGCTGCGCTTACCGGTATATAGTCTCAAATGTAGGACTTTTCAGCACAACGGCCATCAGTTCTACCAGCCATGGTCCGCCTATTGCCACTTCAGCTTACTAATCCTTTGGTCAATATCGGTAACTATGTCGCTACAAACTGAATGGGTAGGTATAAAAACTAAGGATACAAGGAAGACGACTATAATTATTATAAACACCAAGTTGGCAAGGAAACAATCTCTGTTGCCTCAATCTGAGACATGTTCAAATAACTGAATAATAATAAAGTTACCTCAAAACTTCCGTTTGAGGTCTGGATCGTGTTGTCGTGATGACAGTTTTACGTGACAAACATAATCCTATTTGAAACAATTATACTATGAAACCTTAAGGCAATTTTTGCAAATGATACAAATCTGACATATTTTTTGTACAGTATTCACATAATGATCTGAACGCATGAACTTTTAAGATTGCACTAACTCAGCTTAAGCAATTATAAGAAAACTAGCGACCCGCCCCAGCTTCACACGGCTATATTATGCATGTATTATACATATAAACCTTCCTCTTGAATGACTCTATCTATTAAAAAAAACCGCATCAAAATCTGTTGCGTAGTTTAAAAGATCTAAGCATACATAGGGATATAGGGACAGAGAAAGCGACTTTGTTTTGTACTATGTAGTGATTTATCACGTTGACGATAAAGTAAAACTAAAATGTTGGTACGATTATGTTCTTACTTCCTACTTCTTAAGCAGCAGGAGTATAGAAGTTATACGAACTATTCCACCAACATCAAATACTTTCTACCCGCGACTTCGCTCAAGAAGTTCGTAGAAGTATTTCCCAAATTCTTTCTAAGCGGATGTCTTCGTCATAACAGCTAAATTTAGCCCAAATCTTCCATTGGTTTGAGCTGTATGTAAATACCTTTATCAGTCAGTCAGGACTTAGAATTTATATACTTATAGTATAGATTGTCATAGCTTGAATAAAACAAATTAAAAGCGTTTAAGACCTTAAACATGATTAACCAACTGTCAAGTGTCAAACTGATTAAATAATATTCAACCTTGTAATTATTTTGATAGAATTTAATTTTTGAGTAGCCGTTAAATGCAAATGCATTTAACATTAGCTTTAGCTATTTATAGCTAAAATTTATTTAATTCGCCCGTAATATTGTTGTAAGACAATATTTTATTTTGTTTGTCTGTTTATAACAACTAGACAAATTATTATCCATATCTAATACAAAACAGTCTGTGTATAAATCAATTTCAATAGTTTTGTCACACCTGTAAACTACTAGCTTTTGCTAAGTATTGGCACTTTGGCAGCTGCACCTCTTTGATTTACATTTCTGAATATTTATGTCAAATAAAATTCCTGTTTTTGCCGTATCAGCCAAAAGCAATCTTCGCTTCTCCAAAGTTATTAGAATATCTATCCGATGCCATCTTCGATGTTACGTGATAGGCTAATTTATAAGCTTTAGCTTCGTTTACCATCAAATTATGGTAATAAAACCTTGGGTTTTGATTCTCTTAAAAAGAACACCGACCACAAAAATACTTCTTTATCGGTCTCAGCCTCAGTTCAATCAGATCTTTCATTAATCATTCTTACTTCGAAAACGTTAATTCGCTAAACAATAACAATTAATTTAATCGTACACAACTATAATTAAAATTCTATTATAAACGTCTAGATCGCAATCATAAACGTCAAAATATAATTAAACTAACTCACAGACATCGTGATGATTCATCAAAAATTTAAGAAACATTTACACATTTCTAATGATGATTGCTGTTTTCGCTGAAAATGTTCACACAGCTTCTTAACTATAAGACCTGTCCTATCTACATACTTCTAAGATGAAAATTGCAAAGAATTTAATGAACATCGTATTGTTCATACACAATTTTAATTGTAGGTTTAAGTAACTGTTTTTATAAATAAAACCGGTCAAGTGCGAGTCGGACTCGCGCACGAAGGATTCCTTACAATTATCATCACATAATAAAAAAATAGATGGCGCTAGTGGTAAAAATACATGAATGAAGGGTAAATGGCGGTTTACGGTTTATGACGTATTAAAAAAAACTACTTACCAGATCTCGTTCAAACCAATTTTGGGTGGAAGTTTGTATGGTAATGTATTTCATATTGTTTTTTTGTTTCATTATTCTCTTATTTTAGAAGTTACACACTTTTACCACTTTGGAAGTGTCTCTCGCGTAAACTATTCAGTTTAGAAAAAATTATATTAGAAACGTTAATATCATTTTTGAAGACTTATCCTATAGACCCGTAGACAGACAGACATGACGAAAATATAATGGTTCCGTTTCTTGCCATTTGGCTACGGAACCCTAAAAAAGGAACTGTAATTTGTGACACAAAAGAGAAGGAGAGGAGGAAAACAATCACCTTACTAGGTAAAAGTAAGTACTTGTTTCTACATAAATATCTTATTTTATATGTAAAAGCTACCTGCGTGCCAAGTTTTATGCCTTCGTCAGATGAAGCTACCGTAGGTACTAAGGTGCAGTTTTTGTAATTAACAATAATACACGTGAGTAAAGATCTTCTTACTCTACGTATGAAAAAAAATATAGATAAGAATTCAGTTCTATTTTCTCAATTTCTCATCTCAGCTAAATAACATATTTGCTGACCAAATTCAATTTTAAGCTAACCAGTTAAAAACAAGCCGAAAAATTATAAGTGAAAATACATAATAAAATAAACACAACAATTTTTAATGTCGCTAACTGTCATGGAACTTTGGAATTTCTGATATAAATCACTAATTAAATAGTTAAGAGAAATATTTATAAACAACTGTTAAAATGACTTAGACAAAGTTAAGCCCATTATAGATGGAGAATTCGTTGGAACCAATGACTCGGTTCAGCCTAATAATTACTACAGTAAATTACATTAGAGTCAAGTCAATTTGTTATAGCATATTATTGGGGTCTGAACCTTCCATAAAAATACAATATTGACAGTTTACATAAAGAAAATGTAATTAGAATGTAATTAATTAAAACTACTTCCGCTTAATTTGTGTCTAAAGTATAGGCAATACATAAATTAAGAGTGAGAAAATTGGATATGTTTTAGAAGTAAAAGAGTTTATTGAAATTGAAAACATAAAATTAACTACATATCCGGAATAGGAAATCATAAACATTAAACTTAGAATAAGTATATTTTTATCAAAGAACATGACTATGGTAATAATCTCTTTCAAACTTTAGTAAGTTAACCCAGTAGACGAGCTTGGACTCTTTTGTTTTCTTAAGGAGTTTTAAAGAAAATAGGAAATCATAAATAGAATAAGTATATTTTTTACCAAAGAACATGACTATGGTAATAATCTCTTTCAAACTTTAGTAAGTTAACCCAGTAGACGAGCTTGGACTCTTTTGTTTTCTTAGCGAGTTTTAAAGAAAGTAGGAAATCATAAATAGAATAAGTATATTTTTATCAAAGACCATTATATGGTAATAATCTCTTTCAAACATTAGTAAGTTAACCCAGTAGACGAGCTTGGACTCTTTTGTTTTCTTAGCGAGTTTTAAAGAAAATAGGAAATCATAAATAGAATAAGTATATTTTTTTACCAAAGAACATGACTATGGTAATAATCTCTCTCAAACTTTAGTAAGTTAACCCAGTAGACGAGCTTGGACTCTTTTGTTTTCTTAGCGAGTTTTAAAGAAAATAGGAAATCATAAATAGAATAAGTATATTTTTACCAAAGACCATTCTATGGTAATAATCTCTTTCAAACTTTAGTAAGTTAACCCAGTAGACGATCTTGGACTCTTTTGTTTTCTTAACGAGTTTTAAAGAAAATAGGAAATTATAAATAGAATAAGTATATTTTTACCAAAGAACATGACTATGGTAATAATCTCTTTCAAACTTTAGTGAAGTTAACCCAGTAGACGAGCTTGGACTCTTTTGTTTTCTTAACGAGTTTTAAAGAAAATATGCAAAGTAGCTATTTGCATACTCACAAACCTATAACCTGGTAGTCATTACCCGGAATATCAATAAGTTATCTGTGTCAAACCGTTATGGTTACACGCACAAAAAGCCTTATTGGGTCAATGGCACAAGCGCAGACGCAGCTTCGCATCTCCGCTTACCAATTCATTTGCTAAGCAACTTTGAACTCCATTAACAGGGTTCTAAAGCTTACAATGACGAAAGCAGACCAGTGTGTAACTTCTCTTTTTCATTGTTCAAGTGAATCTGTGATGATTGAGTTTTTTTCTTAAAATTATGGTTAATTGGATTGGAATTGTTAAAACTCCATGGTTGTTTTTTATTATTTTTATTTTTGGTTTGAAATTAATTAGACAAATTGACGTCTGTGTTTATAATATAAACAACAAGTTGTTGTTGTTGCTTAGTTGGTTGTTGTTGGGGCTAGATGGCGCTGTTTAAAGTGTCCTGCAATACTTCTTTATTTTTATACAATCTTTAATTCAAGATAGACCCAAAAAACGAAAGCGCGACGATCTGGACGCTTTCGACGCAGAGTAGTCATAAATAGCTAGAGATTGGGACACATGGAGGGAAATGAGGGAGGCCTTTCCCCAGCAGTGAGACACAACAGGATATGTAAAAATTTATAATGTAACACTTGCCTCTTTCTGAACACGAACTACAGTTGAAGATATAGCTGCTAAACCGTCACGAAGTTTTACTGCCGACTTTCAAAAAAAGCAACTTGCAATAAGAATGTGCCAGAAGAAGAACCTATTTCCTATATCATGCTGGCAGGGATTCTACTTGTCTCTGATGCAAGGACGTTTTGTTGTAATTTATTGTGAAAATATAGAGTACATTTAAAGAATAAAACATTGTCCCTGGAAAAGCTATTTTAATCTCATTTACCCCTGGATGTAACAATAATCTATAATCATAAAACACAAGAAAGTTTTGTAGCTGTCATAATATAAAGACACGCGTAATAGGTAAGGTAGGCAATCACGAACGTTCTAAACAAAACCACCACTATCTAGTCTATAATAATACAACACAAAGAAGCGATACTAATAAAAACATGATGTAATTTACTAGTTAAAATGTATCGCCAAACGAACCTGACATGAATAATATCACATGTACCAACAATTTGCATAGAACATTACTAAAGCCGATATACAAAACAATGTGAATGAACTCGACACAATGCCACTATTTACATACAAAAATAATGTATTTACTCCCGCTAATACAGTTAGTATGATGTTTATAAATACTAAACATATATATGTCACGCATGTTTGTAAATTATGAATTTATGTTAATGAATGACATACCTAGTTCGTTTATTGATTGTGAGATCAGATATTCAATTAATTTGATTAATAATGATCGATGTATACATTTGTATGAAATATGTTTACGGAGCTTTAAATATATTCAAATGTGTTCATGGTTATTTATCAGTGTGTGGATAATAAATTGATCATAATAGTTACGTAAAATGAAAATACTATCTGGGCCCGACAGTTTCACCCGCGAGAATTTCGGGATCTAAAGTATCATTTTTGCCAGTACATTGCGATACAAGTGTGGTAAATTGATCATTACATAGAGGCGCGTTTATACAGCCGAGATTACAATTATCAATCCACACGTGTAGCGTACGGTACGACGACGTACGTTTTATCACATTTGCGAATAAAAGAAAAAACTTGCTTGAAACTTGACTTCAAACTATACCTAATAATAAAAAGCTAAAAAAAAAATTTGTGTTATTTTTTAGCCTAATTTTTTTGTTGATTATACTTCCAAAAGGGCAAAAGACTTTTAGCCTATACAGCCTCGTCTGACATATAATATTTTTTAGGGGTTTTCCATTTGTTTTTGCGTCGGGGGTTAACAACAGAATATATTGGTACGGAAAAAATATAATTAAGAAAAGACAAAAACAAAACTCAATTTTTAATCGTTTTCTAAGACGTTATCACATAAAATTATCGTTCGTAAATCGACTTTACAGACAACCATTTTTTCTGGCTTAAAAACTCTTTGTTGGTACTTACTACCTACACCTTTTAACGTTGTTACGTTTAATACGTTGGATTATGAGTCTAAAAGCCGTTTAATAAACTCCACTTTATGACATTCCAAAAGTAAAGTAACGTTTTTAAGACGTTTTTATGTGGTCCTGTATACTTTAAAAAAAAAAAAAAAAAAAAAAAAAAAGAAGAATGAAGAAGTCGTTTCAAGGCACCAGGAAGAAATGCTACCATTAGGTAAACAGTATAAATAAACAACGATGCACTTTAATCTCTGTACATCCAGTCCGATACAAGGAAAAGCCACCAAACAAGGAATTAGAAACAGCGATAGAAACGTCGATACGTATGTTTACTGCGCTACTAAACGGTAAACTTTTATGCATCATATCAGATCATCAAATTCACGAGTTTGAGCTCAATAAGGTCCCATCTTGTCCTCCGTGGTATTCGAAGCCTTTTGCTTTCTAAGATTTCTCTGATCATAACGGAAATATAGGGTTATTGGTAATTATACTAGCAAGCCGTTGAGGGCTACTTCTGTGCATCTAAACAAACAACTTTTGCTCTACGAGTTTTGGAAATTATTTTTCTTTTTAATTTTGAGGTTAGGTTTACCTGAAAATCAGTTGTTCCTTACGCGGAAAATTCATTAACATTTAAATTTTACTTATTTTTCAAGTTTTATCTACTGATCTTAGTCTGAATGACTTTTGTTTTAAAAATCTGCTGTTTTTCGAATTTACATAACCTCGAAATTTTCTTTTTTTTTTTAGATATGCAAAAATCGTAGAACAAAAGTTGTTTGTTACGGTGCACAGAAGTAGCCCTCAACGGCTTGCTAGTATAACAATAACCCTGTATAGTTACGTTAGTTGTTCCTTCTTTACGGCGATGGTAAGAGCGATAGATTCGGTCAATAACCTTTACCTGTTATTCCGTGATTTTGCTTCGACCTGCAGAAATCAGGATAAAATGTTGGCAACGCCCCTCCTACTTGCGCTATTCACAGCTTCAATCTACTATATCTAGAGAAGTCGAATCCAAAGTACAGAGTTTAGCAATGATTTAGTAAAAGATGAAACTAGTTTAGGGCCTCTGGTTTGTGGAATACAAATAGAAATCGTATAAATTAAGTGAATTCTCGTGTTTCTAATAGATACGCTCTATACGAAACCCCTTGTATCAGGAAGAGTCGACAGAATAGTAACACAGACAGACATTCATCGACAAAATAAACAAACGAAGATATTAGGACCAATTAAGTTATTGGCTTAATCATCGGTTACCATCTTGAGTTTTTAGAGTTCCATACCTCAAAAGATAAAAAAGGAACGCTTATAAATAAATAAATAAATAAATATTTCAGGACATATTACACATCGCCATCCAGCCCCAAGCTAAGCAACTTAATGCTTGTGTTATGGGTGCCAGATAACGGATAAACTACTTATATACTTTTTTTTTGTAAATATATACATATTATACATATAGGAAACACCCAGAACCAGAAACAAGAATTTATGGTCAACATAAATACTTGTTCCCGGCGGGAATCGAACCCGCAACCTTCTGCGTCGCAGTCGGGTGTTCGCCCGACGCGCCACAGAGGTCGTCAAAAGATCACTTTCTTGTCCGTATGTCTGTCTGCATGTCTGTCACCACCGATTTACTCCGGAACGGGTGGATCTAGCAAGTTGATATTCATACCAGGTCTATAGTACCTATCTTTTAATCTTTTGTCGCTTGATGGGACCAATATACCGTTTATACCTAAGTTTTAACGGTCAAACGCTGACCTATCATTTGTGAAAAAGAACAAAATCTTACTTCAAAAGCCATAAAATTAGGTACTGAATGGATTATTCCAAACATATCCCAAAAACGTGACCAGCAAAAATGAGCCTAATTTAATTGTGGACGTAACACTCCTCTTACACTGATCCGAAATGGTGTTCAATAATGTCAATTTGCATCGAGTTTTGTAACATTTACAATCGATCGTTTAAAAAACTCAAACCTCAACGGTAGAGTTTCTAACAAAATTATAATTTCTAGCGGAGCCAATGATGTGGTACTGTTACCCGCGTGCCTGGGTGGGCCCGACACCGCCGTCATGAAGCTCGACTAGTCACGAATATAAGCGACTACTTGCCGCACTCACTCTGTCGAATCTACAGATGAGCATCAACCCATTTAAATAATAAATTACAACCAGCACCGTTACTTTAATACGTGTTAAACCAGATAGCTTTATGTTGTGCCTTTAAATCTAAGTTATGAACTTGAATAAGCTCATTCAGAATAACGTATAAGAACTTTAACATGAACCTAGACATTTCATCAAAGTGATGAGAGTGACCACCTACGAATTGATTTAGTTTTTTGTCAAAAAAAAACCTTGCTTTACTACCATATAAGTAGATAACGTATCGCATTAAAACTAAGAACGCCTACTTTCTTAAACCAAATAAGAAGTTCGTATTAGACTTGTATATAAAATTATGTATGAGATCAGGGGCTTGTGGCAACCTTTTTCTAAGAAGAACTACCTCAATCCGCTTGCAAGAATTCCAAACGTGATCCATCGAGTCTGTGGCGGATCTGTATAAAAACTAGCCACACCCATGTCTATAAACTATAGAAACAGTTGAACTGTATCGACGATAAAAACGAGAAAGTATAACAGATTCTTCGAAAAGTGATGTTTTAAAAAACATTACGAATCGTAAATGTTCCAAAGAACAAGGACATAAGTAAGCATGTTGTATGAGAGATTGAGAAATAAACAAAATTTTAAAATTGAAAAGATTACCCCACATAAATAACGGTACTTTGTCGCTTGCTCGTCTATAAACACAAGCTCCAATAAGATCATCGAACTCAAAACTATCGAAATTGAATTAGAATTTTAAATGAGAAACATATAAACGATAGTCGCACGAAATCTGCCAATTTTGTCTCTATTTACGATAGAACAGTTAAAACGGTAAACTATGAATAGTGAAACGCGCTAATCGAATTACCCTCAAAAGCTTTAGATACTAAAAGAAAATAAAGAAAGTGTCAAAGTAAAACTTTAATAATTATAAAATAGTACCTACTATGGGATCCCATAAAACCTTCCAAAACTCCAAGCAGCACATTTAAAAATAGGGAATTCTGTGCAGATTTTAATATTTCTGAACCCAGCAGTTTATAATTAGCAAATAATTTCATCAAATATACAGCTTTCTCACACCATGGTAAGTGACGATACGCTCTAAAATGTAGCACGCTTCCCTAGAAGATACCTATATCGTGACTCAAAGACCCCAAACAAACGTTAGATAACACTCTTAGTTTTAGAGGATAACAACAACTTTCTAGATGCTCTTATTCATCATTCATCAATTCACGGTATCATTGACGACATGAGAAATAAATCAACTTCGTTTGTACCTAACAAAAACACATGTAAAAAGTTACGTCACGAACGCTTTGTGAACCAAGATCGATTTCACGAAGTGATATGAGATGTGGTCAATTTAACGACAGTTATAATGTGGTTATACCCATTTAAGACATCTCACGATTGCGAATACACATCTGAATAGCACAATAGAAGCTTTGTGAGACGTAATGTAATTTCTATCAAACTTCTGTTCGCTTTGAACACTCAATTTGCTTCATAGGTCACCGTTGCAACATTCTTTATGAACATTTAATTCATCTATTCTGGCTATAATATATAATTACTTACTTAAAACCAAATACCAATTAAATTGAGCTATTAATAACTAAGACTGTCTTATAAGCATCGATTAAAATTGATAGGTATTATTAAATTATCTTCGATAGTAAATGTTTGGTTCCCATTAAGTAAACCATACATTTTAGACGTCATCTTGGAAATCGCTTGTATTTTCTTGGGTAGAATCAGACTACAAACTTATTTATTTACATAAAACTCCTAAGACCATTCAATTTGAAGATTATTTTGTTTGCTAACAAATTTAACGGCCGGCGAGCTATCGGTCGATTGAAAAATATGTTGTCTGGTTTCACCCAAGTTTCGCATCCACCCACGTTTATTTTCACAGCGGGGAACATCCATACGTTTCAGTACGGCCTATAAGTTAGGTTCGAATGAGACATGGAACTGTTTAATCTTTAAACAAGTTTATGAAAGTCTGGATTTCAATACCTACATGTTGATGAGAACTTACAATGTTTAACTTCTTTAAGGCGAGATATAACATTCACAAATCATGATTATTGGCGAAAAATTTGCTATTACTACATTATATTTTGTTGTTACACTAATCAGTGTTTTTCATGGCACGGCCCCTTTAGTATGAAGAAATATTTCGCGAACCCCGTTGCTATTTAACCGAATCCAAAAAAGGAGGAGGTTCTCAATTCGACTGTATATATTTTTTTGTATGTGTGTTACGCGATTATTCGAAAATGGCTAAACCGATTGAGATGATTTTCTTTGTGTTGGAAAGGAGATACCTCAGAGGTGGTCCCATAATTTGGTGAGGATCTTCGCAATGATGAACAGAATTGCACCTCGAACGTGTAAAAAATTGGTCTGTTTTTAAGATCTTTGGCCCCTTTGACACTTCTTCCAGCCAATAAGAATCGCTTGCTGCTAGCGTCATGCATGGCTTGAGACTTGTTCCCTTGATTGTCGCCGAGACCCTTTACAAACAAATATATGCAGCAAATGAAAGTCAATATGTTAAATTAAACATAAATTGTAATAAATTGCAATTCTATTTGAAAAACAGTCTGATATTATCTACCGTAAGCATTAAATCATCCAGTGAACGTATTTCGTTTCCCAGTGCTAACTTTACACAGCACAGCGCATAGCTGAGAGCGGCCATTAGCATAACTAGAGATGCGCGGGCGCACAGTACAGGCTGTGGTACAGGTGAGCCTAACGGAACTCGGAACGCATGCGCTTGCGCATCTCGAAGACTCATCTGTTATTACAAAACCATTTAAAACACGTCTTTAATAAGATTAATTTATAAATCATTTTACATAATGCTCCGACCGTTCCGTTTTAATTTATAATCGGGTTTACTCAACAAATACAAGCGACAACGCGCTTCGTGTCAGAAAGATTAGCCCATTGCGAAGTATTGTATGGTTATTGCCATTGTATTCTCGTTTAATAAAAAGTATTTGCGGTGCCTTTGCTATTAGTAAGTATAGTAGACAATACTATAAAACATTATGTACAAATAAGATGTTATGGGCATTCGTTGTTTGATTACGCATCGAGTTTGCATTCCGTTTCTGCTACAACTGTGCGTTTCGTTTTTCCGCTGATGCTATCTCGAAGATGAATGACTAATAGAACATTATTCATTGGACATTTTGTCAGATATGAAACCATATTGTGCATGTCGATAGATTTTCAAAGCGCATGTAATAAAATTTATAAAGGTACTTTACCTACTTCGTTTTTGGTAGTATAAATTGAAATGTTTTGTTCGGCTAAGGTTCTAACCTAAGATCCCTTTAAAGACGACCTTCATCGAACTGTTTAATTGATGAAAAGTACTTTATATCAAATTAAATAGGTCAATAAATATATTGCAAATGGATTGAAGTCCAAAAAAAATTCAGTCCAGAAAATGATTAATTAATAACCAAGAAAATTGTTTTGTTTTTTAAACCTTTTACTGGTTTGTTTATGAGACAAATTCCATAAACGCCTATAGATTATGCAAACGTTAGGTTGTCTATTTTTTCCGTCACATCTCTTGAGTAGGCAGTTTTTTCAATCGAAACTAGTCATTTGCACTGGTCTGGTTAATGAATTAAAGTTAAGTTAAAATAAAGATATTTCATTGAATTTGTCTATTATGAAAAGAAAAGAAAAAAATAATCTTTCTAGACTAAATTTCTTTAGGCAACCCATTTGCAATATATTATTATTAATTTGATATAAAATACTTTTCATCCATTAAACAGTTCGATGAATGTCGTCCTTAAAGGGATCCCGTACTATTCTCAGTAAATCTAGACTCATTTAAATAAATATTACTTAACATACACCGTGAAGCAATTTATAGTAAGCAAGCATGATCTCGAGAGCAAAACTTTGTGATTTCGAAAGCGAGTGTAAATACAATTTGCCTTTATATTTTACCGCATACATCACCGAGCACGCGAACTGACGATAAACAGTACTATTTGTAAACTTACAACAACGTAACAATTTACGTTACTTAATAGTAAGTAATCAAATCACTGTAATCATATTTTTCTCATACATTCGGTACAGTCATCTACAACAAAATTCTACACTAATATTTTTGAGAGGAAAGATTTTTTTTGTTATTGTTGGTTGGTTTTTACGAATATGCTCCGAAAATTATGGACCGGTTTTGATAAAACTTGGAATGAGGATACATTGATTTATTGGGAGTAACATAGACTACTTTTTATCCCGATATTCCCACGGGATCGAGAGTTACGCGAGTGAACCCGCAGACCACTGCTATCAATTATAAAAGTACAGGGTGATTTGTTAAAAGGTACTTTTTATTATATTTAAAAAAAATGCATTTGGGGATTGTGGGAACACCCCTTTGTTACCATTTTTAAGTTACTTATAGAACTGACATCAGACAAATGGTCCATCTTCAAGAACGACAAAACGTTAGCTCTTTTTATCACATTTCCTGCGTTACATCAAAATCCCAGATTAGGAGGACAGGTTTGCATAAAAGCAGAAGTAACATCTCCACAAAATAATTGTAACCGGATACTGAAATTGACGGCAAAAAACTGTAATGGCGTCTGTAGGCGACGCTTTGTAATCTTTTACAACCTTGTTTTATATGTATATATAACCTTTTGGATTTTTAAAAATAAACGGGAGCGGGTGACACGGGGCGGCGGCGCGAGTTGGAGCAGCGGATCGCTTTTGAAAAGGAAGCTCAACAAGATGGCGCCTCGAATGTGGTTGTAGAAACAATTGAAGCCAGGAACCAGATGTACGAAAATGAACCTGGACCTTCTACAACGCAAAATATTCGTCATTCTTCATTGACCTCTTCGATCGCGGCTCGAAAGAAGCGCCTAGAATTTGAGGCAGCGAAAGCCAAGGCGAGAATCGAAATGAATTTAATCGAGAAACAGGCGAAAGCCGAAATGGATTTAATCGAGAAACAGCTTGAAGCAGATATTGCCGATCTGGAAGATGAGGGTCGTTTACCTTCACAGAAATCTCAAAGTGAAAACGATCAAAAGATTGAATCATGGATAGCAAATAGCCAGCAAGAGTATCAAAAATCTCAGTGTGTCACAAATGTTCAGCCCCCGGCACCGCAGGAAGTGAACCTGTACCGAATGACCGCCGCCGGGCCGCTGCCGCCGGCCACTGAGAACGCGCTCCAGGCCTGTTCGACACCCGCCGCCACTCGCGGCACCGACGAAACGGTACAGGCCCTAGCCAGCGCGCTAAAGGATCTAGCTGCTGCATCCGCGGGACGTGGAACCAATGATAAAATGTTAAATCGTTTATGTGCACCTAGAGAGCTACCAAAGTACTCAGGCGACCCGCTTGAGTGGCTCCAATTTAGACAAACTTACGAAGAATCGTCTCAAGTTTGTAATTTTTCTGATAAAGAGAATCTGTGGCGCCTTCGAAGAAGCCTGCATGGACCTGCAAAAGAAGCGGTGACGTCACTACTCATCGGCGCGACGTCCGCGAGTGACGTGATGGCTACGCTCGAGTTACAATTTGGGAATCCCGACGTCATTGTGACAAAGATCCTTCAAGATGTCAATAAATTACGACCGTTACCACAGGAGTACCAGAGGGATATTATTCCATTTTCCGTGAAAGTCAGAAACTGCGTCGCTGCGATAACAGCTATCGGCCAAGAAGATTACCTGAAAGGAATAAATCTAGTCTCAGTTATTCTCTCAAAGTTACCTATTGTGCTTATTTCAAAATGGACTGACTATAGCTACCTACATTTGACTAATAAAGAAAAACCTAAACTACTTATTATGTCAGAATTCCTAAGTGAAGAAGCTAAGAAGATATCTATGACGTCAGTGAATCTACCTTTCGCGATCGGTAAACAAAGTGAACCTTATAAACATCGCACGTTATTAGTGAACTGTGGGGACGAAAGTGATAATAAAAGTGACGAAAAGTGCCGGTACTGTCGCGTCTCTAAACATAACCTACAAGACTGTAAAAAGTTTAAAAAATCTATGCGTAGGGATCGATGGACCTTTGTGAAACGGCACGCAATGTGTTTTAAGTGTTTATCGGGAAAACATAGACAAGACAGTTGCTCTGCACCGGATTGTGACGTAGATAAGTGCGGCCTACCTCACCATCGTTTGTTACATTACGTCATAAAAAAGAACTTAGTGCATAATGAGAGTGTGAACGTTACCGACAACGTGACCGAGTCCGGGTCCGAGACGGACCCGCTAGTTGAAAATGTGAATCATTTAAATATGAACAATCGTAAAGTGTTACTAAAGACTGTGCCTATAAACTTACATGGACCTAACGGTGTGTATCGCTGCGTCGCGCTCCTCGATGGAGGCTCCACCGTGAGCCTGATAAGTGCTGAGCTCGCGTCGAAAGCCGGCCTGCGCGGTAAACAATATACTATGCACGTGAGTAGTGCGTGGAACAATAGTGAAGTAGTGTGTCGTAGTGAGATATTGAACCTTGAACTTTCTACCTTAAAAGGAGCTAAGTTTTCCATAAGTGCGCGAAGTGTTAATAACATGAACTTACCAATACAAAATATAACCGATTTGGACTTAAGTAGCTACGAACTGATGAAACCTGAAATAAAAAATTATGTGATTAGTGATGGACAATGTAAACCAGAAATATTAATAGGACAGGACAATTACGAATTACTCTTACCTTTGGAATGTATCCGTGCTACACCGGGTGGTCCGTTCTTCACACGTACTCCATTGGGCTGGTGTGTGCACGGCCGCGTGCAGTGCGAGTCGCCGCGCCACGATGAAGTGCATTCTACTCTATTCATCTCAGAAAAAGAAGATACAGAATGTGAGAGAATTCTACGAGAAATACAAGATGAGGTTCGTCAGTCATTTGCTATCGAAGCCGCTGGAATATCAAGTAAACCTCGAGAAAACAGATTAGATATGCAAGCCCTTGAATGTTTGGAAAAAACAGCAAAATTTAAAGATGGAAGGTGGTATGTGGGGTTGCCCTGGAAGGGCACGTTCGGTGTCATGCCCAACTCATATGACACCGCTTTGACAAGACTAAGTGGAATTGACAAAAAAATGAGAACGAATCCAGACTTCGCTGCCCGCTACCAGGAGAGAGTTGATCATCTTTTAATAAATGATTATGCCTCTGAGCTCGAGCAAACTGTAAGTCCGAACAGAATATGGTATTTACCTCATTTTGGCGTTGACAACCCCAATAAAAAGAAAATGAGACTTGTATTCGATGCTGCAGCGAAAAGTCAGGGCCTGTGCTTGAATGACTTTCTTCTAAAGGGCCCCGACCTTCTGGTGTCACTGTACGGAATGATGTTAAGATTTAGAGAACACAAGATTGCCATGACAGGTGATATAAAAGATATGTTCCTGAGAACTAAAATTATAGAAGAAGACCGTGACGCTCTTCGTTTCTTATGGAAAAATTCAACCTATGTGATGACCAGTCTGATTTTCGGCGCAAATTGTTCTCCCTTTGTGGCTCAGTTCACAAAAAACAAAAACGCTGAAAGATTTTTGAAAAGCCACCCAGCTGCTGTACAAGCTATATTAGAACAACACTACGCAGATGATTATATAGACAGCGTAAGCGACGAGGCCACTGCCATCCAGCTGGTTAATGACGTCACCTATGTACATAAGCAAGGAGGTTTCGAGATGAGAAACTGGACTTCGAATGTTCGAACCGTACTACGTGATTTGCCTGACGAGAACCGTCAGTCTACATGTGTGTCTTTCAAGAGTGGTCAGCAGTACGAGGGCGACCGTACCCTGGGCCTGATATGGAATACTGAAGACGACACTCTGAGCTTTGACGTATCCTTTAAGAAAATACCTATCGAGATAGTAAGCGGACAGAAACGACCAACAAAACGAGAGATGTTACGAGTAGTTATGTCTATCTTTGATGTGTACGGGTTTCTTTCGCCGATCACCATAAAGGGAAAAATCCTTCTGCAAGACACCTGGAGGTCTGCTATCAAGTGGGATGAGAAGCTACCTGATAAAACATTTTTAAAATGGACAGAATGGATGCATAATATAAAAAATGTTAACAAGATTCGTCTACCACGGTACTACGAGACAGCTGCTCGTGCGAGTGAGACGCCCTGCGCCGGTTCGAGTACACATAATCTTAATAACTCACCGAACTATACGAACCTAGAATTGCATACATTTTGCGACGCGTCTACGCGCGCGATGTGCGCTGTTGCCTACTGGCGCTGGATTGATACAATGAAATGTGTTCGAGTTGCCTTTGTTTCCAGTAAAACAAGAGTAGCGCCTGTGAAACTTGTGTCGGTACCACGGTTGGAACTCCAAGCCGCCGTGATGGCCGCACGTATGGCAGACACCATAACAAAAGTACATAGAATAAAAACAAATAGGAAAATATTTTGGTGCGACTCAAGCACTGTTTTAGCGTGGATTAGAAACACTGATCGTACTTACAAGCAATTTGTAGCACATAGACTCGGCGAGATCGACGAACTTACAAATACCTGTGACTGGAGATACGTACCTACAAAATTAAACATCGCCGATGTCGCTACACGTGAATCCTGCGAAATAAGTATCTTACAAAATGAGTGGTTCTACGGACCGTCATTCTTATATGAAGATGAACCTATCTGGCCTAAAGAATCCGTGTACCAGAAACCGGAAGTAAATGACGAGGACCTAGAGCTCGTGAATGTTATACAAGCTACGCATGCGAGTTTACCTGTGGTGCCGAAACCCTATTATATGTTATGTTTTATAGCTAGATGCAGGAAGGCTCCCGGGGTTTGTGCAGACGGCGCGACAATGGAACGCGCAGAGAACCTGCTACTGAAGTACGCCCAGATGAAAGCTTTTCCAGATGACCTGCACAACCTGAAACAAAACAAAAGGTTAGATAAAAAAAGTAAATTATTTACCTTGTCGCCTGTACTCGGAGATGATGGCCTCCTACGGTTGGCCGGCCGCATCGACGCAGCATCTGAAATACCTACCTGCGTAAAACGGCCAGTTATACTCGACGGACGCTGTCACATAACTCACCTTATAGTGAAGTACTACCATCAAAGGGCTTACCACGGTAACCAGGAACTTGTCGTAAATAACCTAAAGCAAAAATATTGGATTATAAAACTTAGACCGACAGTGAAGTATATAAGTTCTAAATGTATGTTATGTAGAATAAGAAGAGCTCAACCCGCGCCACCTAGAATGGGTGACTTACCTGAAGCGAGGCTCGCGCATCATCAGCGCCCCTTCACGTTCACCGGAGTCGACCTATTTGGACCCTTGGAAGTTACAGTCGGCAGGAGAAGAGAAAAAAGGTATGGCGTTTTATTTACCTGTCTCACCGTAAGAGCCGTTCATATAGAAATAGTGAACCAGCTCACTACTGATGCACTAATAATGGCTCTCCGTCGGATGGCGGCGAGACGAGGCTGGCCACGACATTTTTACTCAGACAATGGAACTAATTTGAAGGGAGCAGACACGGAGCTAAAGAGATGTGTCCTGGAGCTAGATGAGAATAAACTCAAAGAAGGAGTAAGTACATACAGTATGACTACTACCTGGAATTTCATACCTGCAGCCAGCCCACACTGGGGAGGAGCGTGGGAACGATTGATAAGAAGTATCAAGACTGCACTCAGAGTAGCTCTCAATGAACGAGCACCACGTGACGAGACTCTACAAACCCTCCTGGCAGAGATTGAACAGATGGTAAACAGTCGCCCCCTCACCCACGTCGCAGTGGAACCTACGAGCAACGAGACTTTGACCCCGAACCATTTTTTGCTTGGTATGTCTTCTAATCTACCTACGCTAGGTACATTCGACGAGTCTGACACCTACCTGAGAAAGCAATGGCGAATAGCTCAGAAATACGCAGACATGTTTTGGAAGAGGTGGGTCCGAGAAATTTTGCCTGAGATGCGTCCCAGGAAAAAATGGCACGAGGAACAGAGACCCCTACAAGTGGGAGATCTAGTGCTGATCGTAGACCCTAGCTCACCTAGAAACACTTGGCCGAAAGGTTTGGTACAGAACGTACTCACTGGGAAGGACGGCCGAGTTCGGGTAGTCGATGTGAAGACAAAGACGGGGCTATTGCGTAGAAACGCCACGCGCGTCGCACATATCGCTATTGGTGATGAGTGCTGTTCCAGCACTAGGGGGGGGGATGTAGGCGACGCTTTGTAATCTTTTACAACCTTGTTTTATATGTATATATAACCTTTTGGATTTTTAAAAATAAACGGGAGCGGGTGACACGGGGCGGCGGCGCGAGTTGTCAGTTAGTTGTCCTACGTTCGTAAAAGCGAGCACCGCCATCCTCGCTTCTCCAGCTCACCACCCTTTGGAGGCCTATTTGTTTGTAACAGCGTCTTACTTCGGGCAAGTTCTCTGAAAACTTTAGTGACATACCAATTTGGAACATTATGTGGAAAATTATTTTTCTTTATTAATATGTTCTCTATCCAAATATATTTCATCGTGCGACAAGAGATTGAAAAAACTTAAGATAACTTTAGCGGCCCTTTATTTTTTAAGTCATTGTAATTGTGTCTTTTTTTCAGTGTCTATACTCCGACACAAAAAGAGAATTGCTAAAGTTTTGTTGTTGAAATATCTAGTTTCAATTTACGTTTCATGATGAGAACCAATAACAATAATATTAAACAAGGTTAGTCTTGTTGACTTGTTTTCCTACTATTTTGAAATTTATATTAAAACAGATCTAAATTACCAATTGGCATGGAATACTTGAGTTGGACATACCAATGCTACTATGCAACTATTTGCATTTACACCGACTGCTATCGGATCTCAAGAAGTTATTGCTGTAATAAATACCAATTATGCTACAAAATCGTTTTTATAGCGCACTAAAATAACTTAAGGTAGTCAAGTTTTCATTAGTAGTGTTATAATCTATACTTATATTATAAAGCTGAAGAGTTTATTTGTTTGAACGCGATAATCTCATGAACTTTTTGTGTTGGATAGTCCATTTATCGAGGAAGGCTATAAGGCTACTTTTCATTTTGATATTCCCACAGAAACGGGACTTACACGGGCGGGTGAATCCGAGTAGAATAGAATCCATTTATTGTCAAACTGTGTACATGAGCCGATGGTAATGCTTAAAATAGTCACAACAGTTCACCACACTGGGCAAAAAATATTAAAATTAAAACTATTTATAAAATTGCAAAGATTAAATTCAGTAAGAACATATTTTCAAATTTTCAAAATGCATTCTCAATATCATTAATTACATTACATTTAATTATTACGTCTTTAATTGTTTAATAATATAGTTAGGCAATGCCAATGTGTAATAAATAATTAATAATATCCAAAATAATAATCCAAAATAGTAACCAGTAGCGCAGCTAGTAGGAACATACAATATATATATGGGTCTATAAATATAATCTAGATATTATTTTTACAGCGCAAGCGACTTTAATTCTTGGTTTTTAGGATGATGTACTGTCTGGTACATGTATCAGATGGAGTAGGCTTGTCCAGCAGTAAATTCAATTCATTTATTTATTACTAACGACCCGCTCCGGCTTCGCACGGCTATATTATGCATGTATTATACATATAAACCTTCCTCTTGAATCACTCTATCTATTAAAAAAACCGCATCAAAATCCGTTGCGTAGTTTTTAAGGATCTAAGCATACAAAGGGACATAGGGATATAGGGACGGCGAAAAGTGACTTTATTTTATACTATGTAGTGATATAATAACATAGATACATCAATGTAAGTAGGTACTTAGACTATGTTAGTAATAATTTAAATAAAATATATTAAGAATAGACTAGTCAATAAAATAAGTATACTTATTGGTGAAATCACCTTCACCTTAATAGAGTGATACATGATGGGTTCATACATGTTAGATATTACGTTTAGGATGCTGTTGGAGCTACCACGTACCCGTCTAAAGATAGGTGCGAGAAACATAGCTCTTTCCTTCCTGGGTAGAAACATAAAACAGCTTTTCATTCAAGTGGATTTACTTAAACCGTTATGTTCTTTGAATTCCATACGTTCTCAATTAAGATCGAGTGTTAGACCGTTCAAATTAATTTATATGGTTTTAGTATACGTGTGGAAGATCAATGTCCACTAATCTCTTTGAAAGCTTTATCATCACGTCACAGTCAATGCAAGAAAGCCGAGTGGGTATTCCTTTCAAGGAAACCTTTAAATTACCTAAGTATATATTATCCTTTTGTGAAACAAGCTTAGATGTCTCTTTAATTACAATCGGTTTATGACATATTCATGAAAGTTAATGCAACACGTCACCACATCGAGCAACGCGAATGATTTTTATTTTCTGATGCGACTATGTCATATTCTATGCTGCGCATCTTGCCAGTAATTAATTTGTCTTCTTTTTTCGCGTTTATTGAAAAATATCTCAGGAATATGGTTTCAGAATTGACCATAGTAATTACTAGGGGATTTGATAAAAACGAGAAAACATTTCTGCATGGAATAGGATAACTAACTCGGAAAGGAGAAAAATGGTGAAGAAATGGAAAAAGGAAAAATCTACAATAAGAATTTTACAAACAAATTAGAACTACAATCAAAGAGCACAGAATGACTAGTAACGCACATGGATATGACGTACATATTTTCGGCTTGCCTGATCACTTCTTATGATTTGACGTGGCCTTTGATATATAATGTAAGAATTTTGCCATTATTTACCTATTATTGTCAAGAACAAAGATTTAGGTAAGAACTTACCTAAATGCTACACTACAAAATAATGTTTAAAACCTACACACGTAATTTAATGAACAAAGCAAAGCGTCCTTTTCTATTGGCTTTTACTCTAGTTCCGTTAGAAATAATCATCGAGCCATCATTATGAAATTACAATGACGGTCCAGTGGGCAATGCAGCAAATACCAGACATACCAGCGTCTGCCTCTCATTTCCTGGACAGCCTTCCGTATGTGGCTCAATTAGAATTAATAGAAATTATAAAATTACTCAATCTTCATTCTTTGCTTTTGAAAGTCTCAAAGGACGTTTGACTCGTTAAGCGGGTAATGTTGCATAAAAATATTTAGGCCGTAGGTGTTTACATATAAGTTAAAATAAATCTCTCGATACAATACAATTTGGGGTTAGTGTAATAGTCCCTACCAGCATATCCCCCCTGTTCGAGAAGAATTTTGGAGGTCTTAATGTTACGAGTGAACGGAAAGGAAAGCGTGCAACATCTTAGAGCGCATCGTCACTTAGGCAGGTGTTATAGTAGTCAAACGCTGACCTATCATTTGTAATAAAAAATACTACTAAATCAGCAGCAACTAACCAACTTAGTCATCAGCATACTGCTGCAAGTGATAGGCCTAAGGCTAAAAGAAATAGGCATTGGCACAATAAAACAGGATTAGATGAGTAATTAATTCAAACAATTGTTTGCCTGGATAGTGTGATAGATATCTTCTAGGAAAGCGTGCTATATCTTGGAGCTTAACGTCACCTTCCATCAGGCAGGTGTGAAAGAGGTCATTCGCTGACCTATCATTTGAAAAACACCTACAAAATCAGCAACTAACAACTTAAAGAAATAGGCATAGGCACAATAAAACAGGATTGGATGAGTAATAAATTCAAACAATTGTTTACACGTCTCAGTAATATAGAAACACCTGCATAGTGTGTAACCTGGAACCGGCACCGCATGGAAGCACAAGTACAATTTATGGGAATCAAAGAGAATATCGTGTTACATTGGATGTCGTCGACCGTGTTTACCTCTCGCGCTGTTGTTTTAATGGTTATTTGATATCTATTTAAATTTCAACTTTTCACATTTGGTAATATTATGAAATGTACTTAAGGTGAAAGGGCCGGCGCTCTCTCCATACAAACGTAGTCGACTGTTTCCTCCCTGAATGACACTAGCACAAATATTTTTGTTGCATAAAACCTATAACTGCCATGATTATGCCTCTATGTCTTGGTTTTTTTTTTCATTTTTGAATTACTTAATATAGAAAATAAAATTTAAAAACAAAAAAAAAACATAAGGGCTTGATCATGGCAGTTATAAGTTTTATGCTACAAAAATATTTGCTCTAGTTACTTATATTATCCAAGGAGGAAACAGTAGACTACGTTTGTATGGAGAGAGCGCCCGGTACTCTTTCCTTTTACGCTAATTCAAACGCTCCAAACGTTTTTAATATTCAAAAAGAATTTGTTAAATGTTTTTTCCCGATCGGTAGTGTAGGCGGAACAATCAGTAATACTTTTCCGATTAATTTATTAATCAAACAAATAGATGTCAAGTAAAAGTTATTGACATTTTAAGCGAAGAACGCTCTATACTGACAACGTCAAAAATCGAAACCTAACATTATTTTACAATCTGCTGTTTCTAGCACATAATTTTCCAACTGATTTTTTAAATTCCCGCCTTACGTAGCGGAGGTCCCTAAAATGTTTTAATTTTTGAATATTGTTTTACTACTTCATCAGCGTTACAAAATTACAGCTTGCTTGTACCTACTAATAGGCATTAAAGCTACCTCTTAATAATATTAGTTGTTTAGAACAGAAAACTTTAACACCTTACGAGCCACCTATACCAGAAGAATAGCATAAGCTCCCTCCATCTGCCGGAAATCGAAGTTACTTTAAAATTACATAGAATTTGCAGCTAACCAGGTGCATCAAAAACGTTACAAGAGCCGTCTCAGTCGGCAACGGATTATCCACATAATTGTACAACATGTTACGTAGCCAGTTTATGACGGTTCTGAGTCTAAGCGCGTAGGTAAAGCATTAATGTGATTTACTCATTGCATCTAACGGGAATCGGGAACCAAGCCTGACTGGTTTAGGGTTTAAACCGAATTTAATGTAGGTAGGTACTTTACGCAGCGAGAAAGCATAATAAAATTAGAAGAATTCGCGTCGGTTGTGTGTGAATTCGACTAAGTAATGCATATAAATCAAGAATATTAACGTCACTAGGTATAGAACCGGGAAATTCCGGAACCGAAAATACCGGGACTTCCCGGAATTTTGCGGTTCCGAAATGAACATTGATTTGAAACATACATTCCCGGTACCTTAGCTTTTTTAAGAATTTTGTGGTATAAAATGTTCTTGAACGGTATACAATTTAAAAAAGCTTGAACTAAAGCTTTTGTTTTAAGATTTGAAGCTTAGTTTTTTAGGATTATAATTTCAGAAATATTCAACGGTGACCAAATTACATCAAATACTTCAAGTCACAAAGCTTTGAAATTCTATAAAAATATACATTTCTTTATTCTTATTTAAGCTGTCTGTAAACAATTTACACACTGTAGAAATGTTTTAGAAAAAGAACCCGGGAATTTTCGGTACAAGCAATGTAAGGAACATTGCTAGTACCGAAAATTCCCGGGAATCCCGGTTCTAATGAAAACTAGTACCGAATTCCCGATGTTTATAATATTTTTTACCGTTTGCATTCCCTAGTATACATCAAAACTTTGCCCAACCCTGTAATAAAAAACCTGTTAGATATAGCAATTAATCAGAGGTGTTGGAAGTCGTATCTCGGTTTTATGTGTGATCATAGGCTTGTTGTGATAGCATTCTTGTTTGTTTAGTACAGTTAGAGAGGCATCAACAGTTGTACGCGATTCCGGCCACCTGGTCAGTGATCGTGGGTAAGCCAATGAAAATGTGGTTATTACAGCATAAATTAACCAAAGAAGATACAAAGAAGTGTTAATATGAAAACCTATGCAGAGGGTATTGACACAAGAAACATCGAGAAGAAACACAATGAAAAGCATCATCACTACATAATATAAAACAAAGTCGCTTTCTCTGTCCCTATATCCCTATGTATGCCTAAATCTTTAAAACTACTCAACGGATTTTGATGGGGGATTTTCTAATAGATAGAGTGATTCAAGAGGAAGGTTTATATGTATAATACATGCATAATATAACCGTGCGAAGCCGGGGCGGGTCGCTAGAATTAACTAAAGACATTGAAGAAATATGCGACTTTCTACCAGATTTGTTCCAGACAGCCTTAGAATGGACTATAAGAAGAGATAAGTATATCGACCTCTGTGGCGCGTCGGGCGAACACCCGACTGCGACGCAGAAGGTTGCGGGTTCGATTCCCGCCGGGAACAAGTATTTATGCTGACCATAAATTCTTGTTTCTGGTTCTGGGTGTTTGCTATATGTATAATATGTATATATACACAACAAAAAAAAAAGTATATAAGTAGTTTATCCGTTATCTGGCACCATTCTGGCACCCATAACACAAGCATTAAGTTGCTTAGCTTGGGGCTGGATGGCGATGTGTAATATGTCCTGAAATATTTATTTTTTAATTTATTTTTTATTTATTTTTAAATTGATCTCGCTGATTGAACTATTATTAAGATTCGTTAGTGCTAGTGTCCATGTAGTAATCAATTGTAATTGTGACCAAAAATTAAGCATAAGGCGAAGAAGTTCCGAAATTGACCTATGCTAGATTTCACTTTAACTAATCAAATAATATGTGTTTAAAAAAATATATTTCTACTGTTGATGAAAACACGATTTGAACGACTACGCTCAATCAAAATTATGAAGTAAATATACATGTCGATGATCAAAAGCTTTTATTTTTCAAACACAACGAATCCAGACAAACATGACAAAATCCATGAAGGAATTTCACTACCCACTATGTACATTATTATACCTAAATTGTTATTAAATCTGGATTTAATTGATGCCGAAAGAAAAGGCGAAAGGACAGATTATAATCTTCCAATAGGCAAATATTACTGCAAGATAATGTCGTTTTATAACGTTATTAATAAATCGAATATACGTCTCGATCGATACGTAAATTATTCGTTTGGATAATTAAATGGCTATGTTTAGAGATAACAAATTATTAAAATATTATCTTTATATTCACTCTTGAGCGATGACCGGTATAAGGCTAGGTAGATTTTATCATAAACAGTTTTTTTAATGTTAAAATGCAAAATAAATATGTTTTTATTTGTCTGATTTTCTTTATTTTTAGATGCGAAGCTTTAGTAAAGTTCATTGGTTTCGTTTTTTAAAGTGTATTTAGATGGTTTAGCAAGTAAAATATTCTTATTATATTTTCTCAGTAAAGAACTACTAAAAAAACTATTTTGAAAATTAAACTGTAACTTTGCTATGAGTGATTACGAAATTATGGAACCAACAAGTGATTAGACATCTCAAACAAACACGCATAGCGCAACAAATCCGGTATATATGTATGACTATAACACTTAATTCTAAACAATTGCCAATTACCGTTACAAAATATCGAATTTACCAAGTTCTCAGGCTGTATTAGGTAAATAAACGCTCTATTGCGGCAGGGCGGCTAAATTCCCTATGCATTAGAGCGGTCTAATCTTAAGATCTTCTTGGAAACTTGTCGCTAAAGGCGGTGCGGCACAGCGTCCCCAAGAAACCACATGGCAATCAAAACTAGGGCTCTCTGCACAATAAGGGCATAATTTTAATAACTGGGTTACGTACGAAACGCAATATTTGCGCAACGGAACCAGTGATTGTTTTCAATAAAAACACTGAGCTTTCACGTATCTCTGTACGAAAGCCCTTCCCTGAGCGAATAGCGCCATGATAGAGGGGAGGCTGATTAGGTGCTTTTGATTATTCAAAAGCACCTAATCAGCCTCCCCTCTACGTCAACAAAACGTCTAGTTAGTCAATACTTATGTATTGACTAACTAGACGTTTTGTTAATTTAATAATAGGTATCTCTTCTGCCCCCTTAGACAAGATTACTTTCTATTAGCGATATCGCCAATCGATAGATTTAATTGTATGAAATTGACATAAAGTATTGTATGAAATTGGCATAAGATCCACCATCTACCATTTAACGCATGATCACGTGACTTTTCGTTGACTTATAAATGACAATTTATTAAAAATCTGTTGGTTGGCGATATCGCTAATAGAAAGCAATCTGTTAAAGGGGCTGAATCGCAACTGCGCTGCGTTCTATTTAAGTTGCAACGTACCAAAAAATATTGGTGCAAAATAGAAAGCCAGTCCCACTTCTTGTATATAAACAACACGCGAGTTGCTTTGCAACTGTATACCTAAGTACCACTGATATCATGTAAATGGAAACGAGTTTATAGCTTTGCACAAACAGGCGCAAATAGTCGTGTGATCGAGCCATTTTTTGCATTAAAATATTTTGTTAATATTTAATTTAAAGCCTTCAAAATTTGAACGATGATGTCACCGTTTTCTTGCGAGGCTTCCGGCGACTGGGACCGCAATCAACTGGAACCGCGGTCCCGGTTGCCGGATTCATTTATTTTATTATTTTTCTTCCGTCGAGTGGGACCGCTCGCAATTAAACAAAGAAATCAATTGTTCAAGAAAAATAGTACAGTCAAACGAAAAAATGATTGAAGTAATAATTTAAGAAAAAAACTCTTTGATTCAAAAATATCATTGAAAAAATACGCGAAACCTTTGATTATTTTTAATTTAAAAAAAAAGACGTACTTAAATACTTTTATTTTCAAATGTTCAAATTCCTTTTTCAAAATGACACCCATAGAATTTGAGTTCGTTTTAATTAGGAGTGATTGTTCACTGTGATTATTGTATAATACGTATATATGTGTATATTTTTATTTTATTTTAACGTCTAAGGCTGACTATTATCAAAATATGCAAATAATAGGAGCCGGAAGCCTCTTTCTTGCCACAATTCATATTAATTAAGATTTTTTTATTTAATTAATCAACGACTTTATATTAAAATAAATTATTTATTATAGAGGTAATTTTACACTGACTGAACATTTACTTAGAATATGAAATCTAAATCTTTTTGACAAACATTAATGGTATAAAAGGAAACCAACAATGACTCACGTTACACAATCAAAGTCCGCCGAAGATATATTAAACAAACTCGCAAGAAAAGGTGCTAATTTTTTAATAAATAGATTTCACAATAGCTTTAGTAAAACGAACAATGAATGAATCTACCAAATGGAAACGGAACGGTAAATACGATTCGTTAGCGGATAAGGAAAGTAAAAGCTTTTTGACAGCAATGTAGCCATCTTGAGTTTAGTGTCAGAGGTCGCGCGCGCCGGTTTCACCAACATCTGATGAGGGCTATTTCGTACTCGATAACCAAGCAATAGGATAGATAATTGGGTGCTAATTTGGGAACGCATTACGCCATTACGAGAGGACCACACCTTACTCATAATATCACAAGACACAGAGGCAAAAAGCAAAATATTGTACAAATAAAGCCTCGGGTCCCACTATCTAAAAAAAAAGGCAGAAATATGTAATATATGTAATTGCTTTATAAATTATTCTCAGAACACTATTACTTGTTTCTGAGCGTCAAAAGGCGTTACAAATCATAATTTTCTTATTTAAAACAATGAGCAACTTATTTTACGCCCCGAATAAGTCGCTCGGTATTCGTTTAGCGCGTTGGTAATTTAAACTAGAGGGGAAATGCACGAATTCACGGGCGGTGACCCGAGCAGTACCGTGACGTGATGACACACTTAATTTCATCTCTATATTTTTCATTAAGGGGGTCCATACACCAACGACCTTGGTGCACAGCCTACTAAATAGTTACTACCAGCACCGGTCGCCATCGTTGGTGAAAATTATTGATTGTCACGAATGTGTTTTGTTTTTCTCAAAAGTGGTGATATGGAATTGTAGGTGAGGTTTGAGGAGGACTTTGAGCCAAAAATTTCCTATAGTGTTGAAGCTATCCTAAAATTAAGAATTAAAACTAGTCTAGCATTGAAACGACAAAGAATATTCGCCTCAAAATTACCACAAAATATCGGTAAAAATTTCACCTACAAATCTATCTCAGCACTTATGAGAAAAACGAAACACATTCGTTACAATCAACAATACTAGTTGTAAGCGACGGGTATTTCTGGCGCGTTGCGTTTGGCAGCATAAGCAGCCTTAAACCTTAATTTTATGCTTCATTTAATGGAAGATAAAGCAGGAGATTCAATAAGACACTTTAACCACAGCTTTTTAACAGTTGGTTTATTAGGCCCTTGTATAAACTTTTACTTGATTTCATTTTTATTACAAGCATATATATAATTCGAAGAGATTAGGGGAACTCAATGGGTAATTTAATCAATTTTTCGAAAAATTTATAAATAAAAATGTACTTAACAAAAATTTGTCCAGGTTGTCTGTAAGATTTTATCATAGCACGTGATACGCCGTACATGCCAACTACGTAGGCACGTGTCCAGACTGCTTTATTGGCTAGAATTTGTTGCAAGAATGTGCATGCAAAGCAGATCTAATGTCGAGGTCGTAACATTTATTATACAACAAAAAAACTTTGCACTTTATTATATTAGTGTAGACAGCGCTCGATTTCACCCGCGTAACTCCCGATCCTGAGGGAATATGGGGATAAAAAGTAGCCTACATTATTCCCAATGAATCACTGTATCCTCATAGCAAGTTTCATCAAAATCGGTCCAGTAGTTTCGGAGCCTATTCGTTACAAAATAAAAACAAACAATCGTTCCTCTTTATAAAATTACTGTAGACATACAGGTCCTACTCATCGATTCCGATGACAGCGACCTTGACTATTTCCAAAAACATAATTTAATTTTGCGACAGCTGTAGGTATATACATATTAATTATGTACCTGCTATATTTAGTAAATCGTCTTTTATACAGGTTATTGCAGACATAAACAAATTCATGTTTCGTATTTTGATAATAATGTAGTCGGGTTATAGTGTTAACTTGTTTTTATTTAATACCTACTTTTATATGGCACGGAGCGCCATAAAAAGTAGATATTAAATAAAAACGGAACATATATCAAAAATTATTCAGTACTAGTTGCGCCCCGCGGTCACACCCGCGTAAGTTCCCGTGGGAATAGATACCGAGTTTCATCGCAATCGGTCCAGTAGTTTTTGCGTGAAGGAGTAACAAACATACATACACACACACACACACACAAACTTTCACATTTATTATATTAATAGGATTAATTTTCAGGTGAGATAAAAACCGTAGAATAATATCTATAACAGAGGTGGAGGACACATAGACATCAGCGACAAATGGGAATGATCACGAAATAGCGGTAATATTATTGGAGCAAGTAAAACCAACTGATGGCGTCATTTTCCACATGAACGCAAGAAAAGGCAAAGTAGGTGAATAGTCTCTCGTTATAGCAGTTCAAGATAAGCACGGGAAGATGTAAAACTTAGTAGGTAAGTGAACCGTTTTAACTGGTTTAAGATATAAGTAAGTTCGTACCTTAAGCACAGCCTGCAGGTAAAGTGATGCAAGTATTTGTAGAATCCGATTTAAAAGCACTTACCTGAAAAATGAAAATAAACTTACTGTAAAAGACAAATTATACCGAGGGCCCAAATTATAGTAATGTCTGACACTAATTCTTACGGTAGAAGCAAAGCACGAGCTGTGGTGTCTTGACAGGACATTACGGAACCAACGACATGCTTTGAAGATAACTTAGCAGCGAAGCGTATGAGCCTCTTTGGGAATGCATATCCCAAACCGGAGGAATATAGGTTTCTTCCTCTTAGTAGGATGACCGCGTTAATCGACCACTTCTTCAAAGAGTAAGAAACATTAAGGTATAGGGGTAAACACAAAAGATTCCAATGGGTCGAAGTGTTGCTGGCTTTGTCAGTCTCCGATATATAAGATAAGACACTAATTCTTAAATAATATGGTTGGTGTAAAGTCGAATATGGCCATAATATGGATAAACTACAAAATAACAGCAGACAATCCGCAATATCGCACTTTATAAATAGCGTAAGCGCACCAAAAGACGCCACAGTCGAGTCGGCTCTTTTGACTCAGATAAGGCAAAGTGTTGCATTTTGCACAGGTTTGCAAGGGTAAAACTGTAGAAACGGTAACAATAAACTTACTTCACTACGTCAGAGGATCAGATTGTTCCCATCAACGCTGGCCGAGAATTGGCAGAGAATAGGACTACGGTGGCATTTAAACCAGACTAACTCGTTCCAGTTACTTTTTGAGAAGACGGAAATAAGATTGTAAATATGTCCCCAATAAATAAGGGTACTAATTTTGGTCAAGTCCGGTCACCAATATAAAATTGATTTATCAACAAATTATACTATTATGACTCTTTAAAAGCTTTTTCTCAAATACCTTTTCGGAATTAAGACATTACTTTCATTACTAAAATTGACATGCCAACCGCGTAATGACGATAGATCGATGAAAACAATGATTTTAGCCATCGTACACTGTCATTACATGTAGCCTACAATGAAGGTAAATGATATTTAATAATATCTCCGATATCCAGTGCAGCTTGTAAGTAAGCCAGATTTATATATTTTTATAGACGTGTAGGCGTGATGAATTTTTATTAGTCTGCCATTCATTTAACTTCGTGAACAAGGAAGAAATAAAGGTAATCTAAGATGTTACATTCAGTACATCTTATGCAACGATTGATGTTAATATTCCTTGCATAACACTTAAAATACATATAGATAATAATACAAGATTATCTGATTCATAAGGAGAAAATGTTGACAGAAAGCAATTAACTGCTGGGTCTGCTGGGAACCTCTCATAGTTTTTGCTATTGTAAATCAATTGGACACTTTCTATATTTTATTTTAGTTAATTTTTATCTCGTCATCAGTAGATTATCTGATCTTTTAATCATAGCTCACACTATACCGATGATATAAAGACGTGAAAGCATAAGCGAAAGTACCAGTGCTTTTGTTTTAGTTGGAGTTAATATAAGTAAATACAGTTCATTTTAATGCTCAATAAACTGTTTGAATAAGAGCGAATCTCTAATCTGACAAAACGTAAAAAAGATGGACGACGTATAAACTAATAAAAGGAAACCAAGAAACTTAGAAAAAAGATACGATTGTCAAATTCTATGAACGAGACCTATATTATTATATTTTACTATACATAAAAAAAACTTAGCGACGATTAACATAACACTGTGCTGACATGAAAAAAGGATATACTGAGAAAATGACAATATAGAAAGGAAAAAGGCGGTTGTCACTCTTATTAAAATTTGGTTGTGGGAAATGTCAAGCGTAAATTGTCATCAAGTAGCAGCATCAAGCATGATGCTTGATCGTGGAAGGAACAGAGAACAGTTACTGTTGTGACCTATACGATACATACATACCTAATTTCGTATTGTGTTCGTGTGCAGTTATCAAAATGCCAAGGATATTTAAAATGGAATGTAGTGACATCTACCAAATCGTTTTAACAAGTGTTTTTGAATCATAAATTATGTTGGTACAAGTTGAAATGTTAATGTCATGTTAAAAAAATCATTAATTTGATAATCACTTTCGGATCGAAATATTAAAAATTATAAAATTTTAAGGAAGAAGTGTATTTTTTGGATAATGGGAAGCTAGCTGGGTTCACAACACAACTTTGTCCTAACATAAATCAGACGATCATTATACGTTAGCCTCCTTTAGTAATAATGCCTATCATTTGACTAATGATAATAAAACTAGTTAATTTTTATGACAGAAATAGAAAATCACTTTACATACTTTTCATATAGAGTTAGGATATTCTTAGCCAGTTTTATCAATGTGTGTGTACAGTAGATAAAAAACTCAATATCTCAGTATAGGGGAGTCAAAAGGAAAATAGTTATCGCGTATGCAAAATTGTTAATTAGTGTATTGATTTGGCTTCTATTTGCACCTTTTAAGCCATTTAAGGTTAAGTGTATACACATACTTATTAGTAGGTCGTAATGGCGAAATATTTACTTTCTCATACAAACAACATTCAAACTATTTTCGCACGTTTGCGACCACGTCTTCTAACCACTATTTAGCTGTACGTCCCGTTACACGCAATCCGTGGGAGCTACGAACAAAGACAGCTTTATTTAAATACGAATACATGAGCATATATTTTACTCTATATTAGCTTCACTAACGTATGCTAATTGATCTTTAGAATTGAGAATTTTTAAAGTCTAAGCCTTCTAGAACTGCAAATATGAAACGATGAAGTAATTTTACAAAAGCGCCAATTTTGTATTTCAATATTTGTCTTAATTCAATTAATTATACCAATATTTCTAACACGTTGACGAAACAATACTTAATTGGAAACGATAAATTAAATAGGTATTTAGAAGAAATAAAATGCAAGTCATTCTTTTGTATCAAATAGGTAGACAAGCTTTTTTATTGGCCTAACTAACGACACCTTTAAACTTTCATTTCACCAATCATCAACAAACAATAAAAAGTTAACAAAGAAAAAACGAAAGTCATTTAATCAATTTGAATAAAAACCTTACTATAGTAATATGATAGTAAGTAATTTGTTTAGGAAATTCGCAAAGCACTCAACGTAAAACGGAACGTCATTGTTCTAGTCCAAGATTGATGAATATTATGTACGGAGTGGCATCTAATGGTGGTGTAAACGTGGGAGTTAAATATATGGAACATGTGAATTTTGTACTATAGAAGCCGTATGATTGCATATTTAAAGATGTGAATCCTACTAAATAGGATTTTAGTCAACAGTCAACGAATTAGTCATGCGATGAAACTATGAAACATGTCAATGCGATTGTTTCTTCTAATTAGGTTTTTTTAACATATGATAGGTCAGCGTTTGACCACTATCACACCTGCCTGATGGTAGGTGACGATGCAGCCCAAAATGTAGCACGCTTTCCTATATAGAAGATACCTATTCATTCGCGACTTGAAGACCCCCAAATTGTATACATCAGGAAAGACAGACGCAGGCAACTAATTATATTCCCTTGCAGTACGAATAAGGAATGACGAAGCAAAACGGTAGGTAGGATAGGGAAGGTAGGTCATTGGAAACACCTATCGTATATTATGTTATTTGGTAGCTTCAATATACATATACCTACTCGTAAAATAATGTTTTTGTTCATCCACTCGGAATGACTATATTAACGTACATAATTCGAGTAAATTTCCTTGAAAGCCTAAGGCCAAAATGGTCTACCTGGACTCGTAAAAGCCGCACCCATTGCCAACTATCATAATCTTGTATATCAAATACTTCTGCAGACAACCACTAATGGCCGTAACCGCCAGCAATGGCAAACTAATGGGACAAACAAAAAAATCTGTTGTTTAAAACCAGTTCCATCCACATAAAGTTCTAGCAAGTTAAGTACAATCAGCGGACGAATTCGTGACGCATACGGATCGAATATACCTGCATAATGCAAATCAAAATCTCATCAGCATAATATGCTAAAAAGCAACCAAGTCCATGTCAAATACAATTACTCAAATTATTGTGTGTTCAGAAGAAAAAGGTATCATTCAATTCTAATAAGAGCAGATGTAATCAAAAGTCTTCTAAGGTGATGTTTGAAGATATTCGAAGGATATTAAAGACCATAGAGACGATTCGGCATTCCCACGCCCGCCCCAAGTTTTTATAAGACAAAAATATTCAACTGAGATTAGGAGCGCGCCGGGAGCCATGAACGTCCGAGCAATAATGATAGGGATCTCAACAATTACTTCCAGTATTAAAATAATACACATAACACGGCACATATTTTGATAGGTGCGGTGTTGGGAAAGTATGAATAATCATAATATCAAATCGGCAAATGGTGGAAGTAGAGACAGTTAATTTAAATATACCTAATTAAGTTGTTTCTGCGGTTCATTAATTCGAAAACAAATGTACTTATATGGACTAAGCTTACAAAATAACTTCCTCCTTTGTGGGTAGAATAAGAGGGGCTTGAATTGAAGGACTTTAACCTTGAATTATGGTTAAAATAATATTTGGCAATTTAAAAACTCTAAGGTGAGCCCAACTTTAGTTCCCTGATTGTACATAAACTAACGATTGTTGATGAAGAAAGAGTAATTGTAGCTAGAAGTCGTTGACATCAAATACCATACCTACTTATTTTATTTGCAATTGATTTTGCGCTTGATTGATCAGCTGCATTATTGACGATCGGCAGGTGCTTAAAGCTTCTTTAGAAAACTTTTTTTGGCATTATTTTGGGAAGAAACTTGAATTTGAACAGTGTTTTTTCTCTCTCGTCGGTTGGAGTTTGATTGATACTCAAAAATATCATGTTTTATTTTATCATTTAGATTTTAACATGATGATCTTGGCATCTTCAGCATTCATGAAGTCCAACTAAGTAGGTATTTATAAAAGTTTAACTAAGTTAATGAAAAATTGTAAACACTAAGCTTAATGTCACTTCATTCCAATGAATTTGACGTGGATCGTAAAACCTGACACGGCTTTACACAAAAAAAGTCAACATGACAGGGCTTATTCCGAACGAGTTGGTTTTGTGATGCATTCGACAAACAAAAGACAACCGGCCGTGGTTCCGTGAGGGCTGGTCGAAGAGAAAGGGACGGACCGAGGATACGACACGGTGCGCGAGCGCATTCAAAAAACAGGAACAGATCGGATAAACTTTTTGCGGTTAGAGGGCAATATTTTTTTTATTTTATTTAAAACTAGCTTTTGCCTGCGACTTCGTCGGCGATTTGAAATAGATTGGACCAATGAATCAAACTTTGCTCCACTTTTTCGGAAAATCATTTCCTATCGGATGTTTACGTAATACAAAGAACACACCCTTTAAGGGCGTTGATCCGTCTCAGTCAGTCAGGAGTCAGGAGAAAGCATTTTATATGTACTACTTAAGGAGACTTCACAAAATATTTAGAAATAAAGGTTACCTTTCAAAAAATTATCCAGTCCAAATCTTCGAGACTCCATCCAAATTATCTTACACAATCAAAAGTTGATTAACATAGATTAATCATTTAGCTATTGAGTCTCTTAAAAAACTTCTGGCTCAAAGTAACCAGTTTCACAAGAGTCGATCAAGTGTGCCCAAGTAATTCTACACCTTAATGTAATATTTCTCAAGTCTTGAAGAGACGGAGATGTCGCGATGGTGTTCCTGTCCAATCGACTGTGAACGTAGTTTGTCGTCCAGTGTTAATTGAAAGACAACGTTTTAAGACGCTAATGGGGTCTGATGAAGACATTCGACCGTGGACGATGCATTTTGAATATGCGTATACCACAGCGTATACTTACATTCTTTATACTGCAAGATTTAACTTTAATAAAGGTTCTTTTTTAGATGATTGCAGTACTTTAGGGTTAAGTTTAAGGTTAAAGTTGTTAAATAAAATCTTTTCTTTCTTTCTTCACTACATAGTATAAAATAAAGTCACTTTTCGCCGTCCCTATGTCCCTTTGTATGCTTAGATCTTTAAAACTACGCAACGGATGTTGATGTGGTTTTTTTTATTAGATAGTGTAATTCAAGAGGAGATATATGTATAATACATGCATAATATAGCCGTGCGAAGCCGGGGCGGGTCGCTAGTTATAATATATATTTTTGGAACGATAGTTCCTTATCGCGCGTTGCGAAAGGAGGCTACTCATCCGGGTGTCCCTTGACACCTCTCAAGTTTTTTATTTTTCATACAATTGACCTAATTAGAAAGCGAAATATTAATTCGCGCATGTAGAACATAATTTCACACTGTTATTAGGGTAAGTTTCAAATCTTCATAAAGAATTTAGTACCTGGCTACAAAATAACCAAAGCCAAACCAAAGCATGTGTAGTATTACGATTTCTAATAGATTCTAGTTAGTAATTTATAGTATATAGTGAAGTGTTAGCGTTCATTTTGGTACTTACAAGTTTCGTCTACAATAGGTTCGAACACAATACTAAAATGACTGTAGAATCTTTGTTAATAAATAAATGAATATAAATGTAAATGTATATTAGTATATTCTAGCCTGGACAATTATCCCATAGATACAATAGCTTTAGCCACACAAGCGTCTCATCTGTAATAATTGGTCAGATGCATAGATTCACGACGTATCTAATTGCGTAGTTACACAAACAAGAACAATAACACTGGGGAGGGTGGGAATGAAATGCTTTAATTGCACATTAAATGGTCGAACCATTCCCACAACATACTGCTTAGGTAATATAAAATCTATTTTAATTTCAAGTAGAATGTAGAATTTTGTTATATTTTTAATTTATTGTAATTAATGATTTTGGTATATTATTATTTGTTATGAGTGAATTAATAAATGGGTTATATAAAAAAATTAAATTAGGTTGTGATCTTCATGGATGATATCATTTTGTATTCGATAGGTGGAAAATCTTGTGTTAACAAAAAGCGTTACGTTTTAACCCATAATATTATGCGTGATTTTCGAAATGTTTAAGGAGTTAAACAAAATAGAAACTTAGGAGTACTTTGGGGTTGACATCGGCCCCCTGATATTAGGGTGTATTCCCACTGTCCCCATTCACTGTGTTCCCATTACGGGGACAAAGGGAAGTCATAAAAAATCCTGCTCGTTTTCCCCATTGAGGTTTGGATTAAAGTATAATCTTGACAAAGCTCTTGTATGAAAATTTTATCGAACGTTAAACAAGGCGTTAAGTATGTTTTTGAATATACTATTACATATGTGAAAATAGGTGGCAGCACGTGTATTGTAGAAATTTGTTATTTTTTAAAATGAAACAAAAGTGACGAAAAGAACACAACCGTAATTAGCAAAAATGTCTTATTGTATTTAATATCTTGTGGAGTACTTAGGAACTTTATTAACTTTTCAAACGTCACATTTGAATATTTATGTGTACTTAATTTTATTGTAATTTTAAAGTGATTTGAAGTTAATAATTAATTAAAAAGCATCAATTTATAGTGTAGAAACAAATTAATTAGATAAACAAATGATAAATATTCATTTTTAATTGTATCTTAGCCGTATTTCTACTGTGTCGGTTTAGATATACATACAAGCCATAAAACCTTTCTAAGGGACACGTACGTACGTAAACAGGTTGACGTTCCAATCAAGATATGTACACGCTCGGGACACAAACTAGAAAAGGACAAAACTATTCAACAAACAACAAGGTTAGAACGAGAGGAAAAGTTAATTGAGACACGAAGTTTATCACGATTCCAAATGACGGTCAAGATCTGAGAATAAAAAAATAACTTCCGAGATTTACCGAACAATGTAGGTATTATTTTTTTGTAATGCTTGAGCAATAACTTACGGATGTTAGAAACTTTAAAGTATTTGATAAGTTTTGAGGAAAAATTAGGTAATATACAAAGAAATAAAGGTTTCTTGAAGCAAGTAATAATCCTTACCTTACAGACGCTAGAAAATAGTTTCTTGTTTTTAGTAAGTTAATGTTCTTGAAAATAATAAGCAGTAGGTACCTATTCTTAATTTAAGAATATCGATTTTATCTTAAGAACACCGAAGGCCAATCCTAAATAACATTTTTACTTATTATGTACTAGCGACCCGCCCCGGCTTTGAATGGCTATATTATGCATGTATTATACATATAAACCTTCCTCTTGAATCACACTCTATCTATTAAAAAAAACGCATCAAAATCCAAGCTTACATAGGGACAGACAGCGGAAAGCGACTTTGTTTTAAAGTATGTACTTAATGATAATGATATGTAATGATAATGATTTTATGCCATTGCATTTCGATTGCAAAAAATTACCTCAAAGTCAGGTTTTTTTTCTTCAAAAAGCTGACTTTGAAAGCATTTTGAGCAACATTGAGGGTAATTTTTGCAATTGAAATGCAATTGGTCTTCAGTTATTCTTTCTTCACACACACTAAAATCATTTTTAGGGCTATTTGGTGTATTATCGGCTTACCTTTAAAGAAATATCACTCCTCGCCACTGCTAGGTATTATTTTTGACGTGATAACGTCTTACAAATAGATGAACACTGGCACTCACAAAAAAGTGTGACGTCATCGCTCACGTTCCATTGCAAAGTATTACCGTTCAAAGTCAAAATCAAATTTCTTTATTCATTCAGCATCGCTTATGTACATATACCACATTGAAACGTCTTAAAAACTAAGTTAGGATGTGTGTTATGGCTATTGCTATGGTAACCATCAATGTTTTCTTATGACGTTATCACATGAAAGTTTTATCGTCCGTAATCCGACTTTACAGACAACCATTTTTTTGTAAAGCAATAAATAACTTACAGATGTTAAAGAACTTAAGTTATTTTATTAAGTTTTAAATATAAGCACCTGGTTTAGAATTAAAGATAAAGCCTTGAATTTAATTATATAATGACAAGGAACATGTTTTATAGCACTTTTGACATGGGGATTATGTCATCATTAACATAAAGTCAGTTGATAGATGATTAATAACTAACAACACTAGAAGATGACTAAAAGCTTCATTGTTAAAGCCAGCAAACGGCCAGAAACTCGTAATTTGATCATAGCTATTTTTGCTTATGCTTACTGCATTTTAGACATTGTTTTTCTTAGTCAGTTTACATACAAAGATACGGTAACTCCCAACTCAACGGATTTGCCATTGGAGCCGTTAAAGGTTGTCACTCTTAGCCAATAAAAGCTTAATTTAAAATTAGCTCTTATCGGCCTCCCTGGACTTAGGGATCCCCTAAGTCCAGGGAGGCCCTTATCGGCTCTTATCTGCCTCCTCTCCTCCTCCTCCTCTTTTATTGGCCCCCCGATCGGAGGAGGGTCAGAGGCTGTAACGGATCCCTTATGCTCCCCCAGGAGAGCTACCACCCGATAAGAATAAACAAAATAAAAGAAGATAGAAAATAAAAACCTAAGACGGTAGAAAAAGAAAAACACAAGACGATCCAAAGACATTTTTCATAAATATTAGTGATTTTCATACATAATAATAGTGGCATAAAATATCTGGTCCAAGGCTAAGTTTCCTAAACTGTACTTACTTAAATATTTTGAAAGGAAATTATATTCTTTATTAAATACTGACTAAGAACTTATTAGAATCTTGCCGTCATCAGTATCAAAGGGAACATTTAAATTCATTATTAAATTAATAGAACTAAATACAATATTTGTCAAGACGTCAATAACGCTTCAAGGTGGCTTAAGTGAGTGTGTAGTACCTACCGACAACTGGCAGACAAGGCCGTTAAGCACGTAACACACGGTGAAAAAAGATGCTATAATATCGCTCGCCAAAATTTATACATAATCCCCTCTATACACTGCTACCGGGATTTCTAAAACTGCATGCTCCTTGTTCCAAAACGAGGTTTAGGGATAGTCCGAGATGTGGATTTAACCTTAGATTTAGATACAGATTTACTAGTGAACTATAAGTCTAAACACTATCCCTATATAATCTATAGGGAGTGTTTAGACTATAGTTCCCTATATAATATATAGGGATAGTGTTTAGACTATAGTTCCCTATCACTACATAGTATAAAACAAAGTCGCTTTTTCTGTCCCTATTTCCCTTTGACTGCTTAAATCTTTAAAACTACGCAACGGATTTTGATGGGTTTTTTTCAATAGATAGAGTGATTCAAGAGGAAGGTTTATATGTATAATACATGAATAATATAGCCGTGCGAAGCCGGGGCGGGTCGCTAGTATAATATATAAGGATAGTGTTTAGACTCTATATTAGACTATAGTTCACGAGTAAATCTGTATCGAAATATATGGTGTAAATCCATATCTCGGACTATCCTTAAACCTCGTTTAGGAATAAGGGGCTATAAGTACTTTATTTTATTTCTTGGACGGATAACATGATCAGTGGGTAATTTGTTGGAAACTGCTCACGTTATCAGTGGATACAACTTGGCATGATCAACGGCTAATTCCATCGATACAAACCCAATTCAACGGAGCAATAGACACGACGTAAATCCTAATGATTCCTAATCCCAATACTGCAACTAATACCACTTACTAAATAATAACTAAGTGTTTATACGTAACGACCCGCCCCGGCTTCGCACGGCTATATTATGCATGTATTATACATATAAACCTTACTCTTGAATCACTCTGTCTATTAAAAAAACTGCATCAAAATCCGTTGCGTAGTTTTAAAGATTTACATACTTAGGGATATAGGGACAGAGAAAGCGACTTTGTTTTAGACTATGTAGTGATAGTGAAGTGATAGTGATACTGCTCGCCATACAATTCAACGGAGCAATAAACACGACGTAAATCCTTATTATAAATCCTAAAGTTTGATTTTCAAAAGTTGAATTTATTCGTTTGCGGTAAAACGACTGGACCGATTTTGATGAATCGGCATAGTGGTAGTTTGTTGGAGAAGGACATAGGATACTTTTAATCCCGATTGATATTGATTTAAACCCTCTTCTCGTAATTAAAATTGTTCAAATTACATTATAATATCCTTTCGATTGCATTTCGATAACAAAAACATTCTTGAGAATACCAAAAGATGATTTTAAGGGTATTTTGAGCTACTTGGAGGGTATTTTTAACCGACTTAAAAAAAAGGAGGAGGTTCTCAATTCGGATGTATGGATGCTTTTTTTATGGATGTTCGTGCATATCTTCTTTGTTTATCAACCGATTTTGATAAATCTTTTTCTGTTGGAAAGGGTCTACCTCAAAGGTGGCCCCATAAAAATTTAGTGCAGATCTGACGAGGATCTTTAGAATTATTATATGCAATTGGAATGTTTTGAACAATGGTATTTACGAAAATTGGCTACTGATTGTCCTTTAAAAAAAACTTCAAAATTTTATACAAAAAGTTTGAATTTGCAAAAGTTTTAGAACAGAAGTTGTTCGCCTAAACGTCTGGAACAACCCCCTTTCGTATTTAAAACGCATTAACGAAAAACATCAACGCGATTGTACTTATTAGAACACTTTCGGATAACTTCAGAAGAATAAATATTCTTGCGTGCGCACAATCACGATCAAAAGACCATCAACGTGTGAAATTCAAGTCTTATATTAACATAGAGACCGCTTGCGAAATGCTATATCCATATCCAATCGGTCGGATTGAGTCCAGCGGGTTCCCAATTAAGTGCCAATCGTATGATTAAAATCAGATGCCTGAGCAACTTCGTACCTAGAGCCTTTTATGCTCTTTGGAGCAAGTGTTCTTTGGAACAATGAAATAATAGTACGGGATCTCTTTAAAAACGACCTTCACTGAGTTGATTAATTGATGATAAGTATTTTATATCAAATTAAATAGGTCAATAAATAGATTGCAAATAGGTTGCCTAAAAAAATATCAGTCCAGAATGTTTAATTAATTTTTAATTCTTTTTTAGACTTTTCATTGTTTGGTTTATAGACAAATTCCATACCAATGAAATACATAATCATTATTTAAACTTAACTTTAATTCATTAACCAGACCAGTGCAAGGATTTATCTGTTTACCCAAGAGTTGTGACAAGAAAAAAAAATAGTCAACCTAACGTTTACATATCCTGTGCTACGTACTTTCGATTAGTATGAAATTTGTTTAATAACCAAAACAGTAAAACAAAAAATAAGTAATTTTTTGTTAAATTATCAATCATATTCTGGACTTCAATTTTTTAGACAGCCCATTTGCAATAATTATAAAAAATTAACCTATATAATATCTATAACACTTTTCATCCATTTAATGAGCTTGTTAAAATGTGATTCTGTTAATAAAGTTAAACCAAATCACTTGTGTCCTCGGTAAGTGTTGAGGTCGACTACTATCTCTGTCAGTGCAGTGCATTCCAGTACCAGGGCTTTAGTTCGTTTGATTGTTACTATTTTAACAAGAACATAGTCATTGCATTGATTAATTATTATCTCTGTGGCGCGTCGGGCGAACACCCACCTGCGACGCAGAAGGTAGCGGGTTTGATTCCTGCCTTAAATAAATATTTATGTTCATTTGTTTTTGGTCTGGGTGTTTCTGTACGTATGTATGTATTTATTAAGTAGGTATAAGTATATTTACAAAAGAGAAGTATTCTTTTCGTTATCTGGCAGACCCATTACACAAGCCTAGTTGCTTAGCTTGGGGCTAGATGGCGTTGTGTGAATTTTGTCACCTTATTTTATTTATTTATTTTTACCTACTATTTGTACGCCATTTTTATGGCTAAATATATTACTTAACTAGCTTTTGCCCGCGACTTCGTCCGCGTAGAAGTCGAAAATGTTTCTAATAGGATTGGACCAAGGAATCACGTTGTCCCTTACAAACTTTGCCCCCCTATTTCGCGCCCTAAGGGGAAGAATTTTGAAAAATCCTTTCTTATCGGATGCCTACGTTATACAAAGAACACACCCTCCAAGTTTCAGGTCTCTACGATCAGCAGTTTAGGCTGTGCGTTGATCCGTCAGTCAGTCAGGACAAAGAATTTTATATGTAAGATAATATTAATTTTATAACACCACTGTATAATTAATGCAAGTAAACGATTCTAGTATATGTGCCGTCGTGAACTCGTGACGTGAGACCACAATAAGAATGGCCCTTGAACTCGTCCCATATACTTTCGGCCCAGATGGGACGAATTGAAGGACCAAAAAATAATATTTATTCATCCTTAAACTCGTCTCATTTCATAATCAAAATGATATTTGAATGTCAGAGGTGATTTTTAGCATATTATTGAAGTTGTCAAATTAAATCTAATACAAACCACTTCCCTTATTTCATAACAAGCTTGACATAATGTAATTGCCACCTACGTGGACTTTCAGAGGAGTGCGATTATGTCCGTATAAGTCGAAAATAATTTACAGATTACGGCTGATTCAAACTATTGTGTATTAACTTACATCACAGTGCATATTACAAGTTATTGTCACTAGTTATGGTCGCGAGAGCTGGCAAATATTGTGATAGAAATTGACACACGAAATGCAATTTAACGGACCTGTCTGAGTAAGCAATAAATATCATAATATGTATAAAATTATTTGTCTTAATCAAGGATCAACGCACATCCAAACAAAAATAATTAGTCATAAAAGCCGAAATTTAAAACATAGGTTTATTTAAAATCGTTTGTACTAAGGATCAATGCACGGCCAAAAACTATTAATTCCTAGAAAGCTAAAATTTGGAAAACAAGTTTGTTGTATAAGTTTGGTTATAGTACCTATATGTTTCGCTTCACTCTTTTTACGAGCTAAAACAAACTGAACTATCGTGTCATCCTAACCGACTTATCGCGATATAACGCGAACCTAAAGTTTCATTCTCAGGTTCAACTCGTAAGCCCTTATTAAATGAAAATTTATCTTCAAGATAAAACTTACTAAATGTATAGTTAGGTACATGACATTAGAAGTACAAAATGTAAAGGTCTTGACTATTAACATTAACTGACCTCGTCAGAATGGTAAGCCGCTCCCTCTAACTAGCACATGCCTTGCTTGTTCTTTAACAGATCGATTTATTGAATAGGTAGGGACTAACAATTTAAAACGGCAGTCGTGTTTGATTTTCAACACAGACTACCTATGATTTGGCTATTAATTTCGATTAAACCTCTATTAATGATTGTTAGTTTATATTAGGACACCTTAACACTGCATAAAAACTGAACTAAACGCGTTTGAAAGTGTCTAACTAAGTTGAAGTTCTAAGTTTTTTACAAGCTGTTATTTCTGTAAGTACCTACCTGGTTTTATTGTGTAGGTACTAGTTTTTGCATGAAGTTTTCCGAAATCCTTTCTTAGCGGATGCTTACCAATTTTAGCCTGGTCCGTTCATTGGTTTCAGCTGTGTGTTGATATATCAGCCAGTCAGTCAAAACTTTGACTTTTATATGTACTTAAATAAAACATAATTATGCACCTTAATCATAACTTATTTAAGGTTCATTGGCAATCATTGGCGACAGCCATCTAGTCCCAAACTAATATGGGTCCCAGGCAACGATAGATAGAAAGACTTATTTTCTTTTTATAAATACATTATACTATGTAGTGATACAGAAACACCCAGACCAGAAACAAATATCTGAAGATCATCCAAATCCCAAAGCGGGAATCAAACCCGCTGTTGTTGGTGGCACATTATCTAATTTGTCTTTCCTCCCCTTGTGGCTTGTATCTCAGCTAGTCACAATGCATTTAGTCATGAATTCTCAGAGCTGTCGCGGGAGATAAATTAGTTAGGTACCTCGCTGTACCAGTCCTGTTACAATGGGCTAGTAAGACACAACCTTATGCTTTGCATTCCAAGGCAGGTCGATCACTTTAACGCTTTGATCAAACAATCAAGATTAGGCAGTAGGCAGCTTTATGTATCTAGTTAAATTCTTGCTTACACGAAAGGCAAGAAAATATTTAGACTGTATTTAGGCGGAAATTCCACAGCAATCTTCATCGTGAGATTTATCGAAGAGCTAAAATGTTCAGTTCTTATGATAGATACAAAATAAGTCCACCTCAGGAGACAAAAAGCCATTCTAAGTTACAGGAGCAAGAAGCGGACTTCAATTTAAAATTACTTCTATTGCTCCTACAATAAAGTCAACAATTAAAGTGTATTAGATATTTAATGTATAACAGAGGACATTTCTAGAATATATTGTTTGTAGACTATGTTTATATTATGTGCAAATATTATTATGTCGAATTAGGCAGGTAAGTACTTGGTGAAACATCGTATTTTTTACATTGAACAGTTATCAAATAATATCAATGCATGAATTATGGCTTCACATGGCTTGTGCAAGTTGTGCATAAATTATAAGTGTTAAGTAATAGGAACCTATTTATTTACGCGAGGTTTTGCCTAATTTTCAAAAACCAAGCAAAAAGTGTCAAAGTCGTCATGGCTCGTCAGGACCTATAGATTTTTTCCTGAGTCAGTGTTTTCCGGTTATTATAGGTTATGTAGTAAAGCGCTGGCGATTAAAATGTCATAGAATTGCAGCAACTAAATTTTGGCCGTGGCAATCATCATACTTTTACGCCATTGGCCATGCTAATATTAAGGAGATTTTAAATGCGCAATGATGTAGATATCGGCACTAAATGAAGTGTAACTAAATGTACATTCAAGCTTTATAAATATAAGTTCTTTTTTTAAAGGTTAACAAACTTGGACAGACTTAAGCACAATTTTTTTAATATTATCCACCCACCACTATGTTAAAACAACCCATGATTATGAAATAAATTAATATGAATACCTACCTACTACCTTTATAGGGCCAATCATTTTACTACCTACCTACCTACCACAATATTAAAAGCTCAAAAATAACAGATAATATTTACATTGTGCATTGTTTACCTAAATTAATTAAACATATTTTTATTACTAAAAAAATAAATTACATACCTAGTTCCGAATTTTGCGTTTGTGTAATTATATTACCTACTTACACAGTTAGTTTTTTTGATACCTACAGCAAACGTCCCATGTGGGCCGAGAACTATCTAGGACGAGTCCAAGGTGTTATCTGCCTATGCAAAGCATTAGAAGCACTGTTCTAGTAGAGTAAGTAAGTAAGGATAAAAATTTAATTATGGAATTTTCAGAAAGATTATTGTTTGTTATAAGTAGGTACACAAATAAGTTTTTGTCCTCGTCTTTTTCTACTATGTATTTGATAGAGATTAGAATCTCGTAGATTCTCCCCATAAAACAAGATACAAAAAAAGCTAATACTCACGATATTATTTAGTTTCGTAATGGGTCACCCGCCTCACCGTCTCGTAGAGTTCACTTCGTTCGGAGCGGAGGCTGTACCTACCGCTTTTCCTACTAGACCAGGAATGCAACACCTGCTACGCAATCCACAAACACAATCACGATCACAACAGAGTTTAAAACAATTCCGTATTTAGTTTATTACACTTTAACCACTTTTTACTTGTTAAAGTTCAGTAATCTTTAAAATTCCACTCGAAAAAAGTTTCGCGGGTGATAGACGCGCAGCGACAAACAACGACCTACCAGCTTCAAAGAGAGCGGGGAGGGAATGAACTTTGCTAAAACATTTTAACTACATTCCTACCAACTAGATGGCAGCACTGATTAAACATTTTCTAGGGATGGGACAAACGGTATAACTGCTAAAGTTACTAAATACCATAAAAAGTAACAAATATTTTCCCTCGTAACGTTATAAATACCGTTTTTATAAGGGAAAACCTTGTAATTTTCCTAACTCGAAACTAAATTATCAATATCCTTCAATCAAGTAAAACCAAAGTAAAATTCATCCAAATGTTGTATCCTAGAATATTGAATTTCAGGTAATATTTTTGTTTTATGGTTTAATTTTAAAATTTTGACTCCATCTGGCCTTTTGTTCCTTTTTTGGGGTTCCGTACTCGAAGGGTTAAAACGGGACCAAATTACTAAGACTCCACTATCTGTATGTCTGTCTGTCATCAGCGCGCTAGATAGACAATCAAAATGTTCACTTATGATGTATTTTTCTGTTGTCGCTATGACAACAAATACTAAAAACAGAATATAATGTACTCGCACTTGGTGTCGCGCATGACGCGAATAGCCATAAAACAATTGGTATGTATCAACACTGTAATATTAAATTATATTTTTGTAGTGTGGCAACACCACGCTTGGCTTTGACTAATTTTATATTCATGTTGGTACTGTGGTATAAACATGGCGGGGAAAAAAGATGGCGGCCGAGCTCACAAGTTGGAACAGGTGAGGTAAAGGACATGGTCGCGAGACAAGTTAGAAGCTACGAGCTTCTAGGAGGTTCATCTGGAAGACCTTGGTGAGTGTTTACTTTGTAATACCTTATGTCGACATAAACGTGCATGATGAGTGGAAAGATGAGTAGACTGTTACCGTTAGGTATATTCTTTCCTTTACCGGTAGTCCAATCTTGCAGTGCACAGCACACTTGGTAGTCAAGGACATTGGACAGGGAAGTCTGGAACTCCCATGTATTGTAGTGTGGTCCGGAAACAGACTGGCACGGTCGACTGAGCTGGAGCAACCGTGGCGAGGCTATGGGGATGGTGGAGGCCTCCGGGGGGCCATAGGCCCCCTGTCCGACTATGTGACTAATATGCAAACACGTTCATAGTCACCAGGGACACACCCTGTTTAGATCGGAGCAAGTCGACCGATGCCCAGCTAGATAATAGAGGTGTATACCCATAATTAAAGTACAACATGGACATGTGAAAAACAACTGCATAGCAAAGAGAATGGCAAAGCACCTAGTAAAACCAATAACGCATAGGAGTGGCACAGCCACACGAGAGAGGCTGGACCTCACTCTAAAAGTATACACATGAATAACAAGAGCTTGATAAATGGGCACTCATCTCTCTACTCTCATGGCAAATATGTATATTCTATATTCTTATGTGGCTTTCATATATGTGATACCAACATTTAGTAGTTGGTTTACTGTATCGCATGTAGAAGGCGCCACACTTGGCTGGTTACTGATTTTGGAATCTAGAAGTAGATAGGACCTTGGAGGAGAACATTCAAAAAATAGATTATGGGCTATTTTTTATCCCGATGCCTATCCTGATTCAGAATTTACACGGGCGAAACCGCGGGGCGCAGCTAGTTTAGATATTAAGTGACTAAAGGTTAAAAAAAACCATAAATAATCAAATTATTTTATTTACGTGCCTTTGAAGTAAATGGTATCGTGTTTGGCGTCAAATAGGTACAAATAGGTATTTACTTTATTTCAAGAAGAAAAATGACAGTATTAATACGCACTTGATATAGAAAAAAATAGGTACCTATTGCAGAATTTCTACAATACTTAATCTTAATAATTACAGGTCTATGGGCGCACACACTATACAAAATATACAGAATTTAATGCTAGTTATTTTTACAAAATAGTTAATTACTTTCTAGTATCACTTTATTTCAACAGTAGAGATAATGATGCAGCTGGATTATTGCGAAAGTAATCAGCGCTAGAGTACAGCCAGATGGATCTGAAACCGGTAAAAACAATTGTGTTAATATTTATTATAAACAATCAATACCTACTTTTAAAGACAGTTGCCTCAATTGGCTACATCGATGCAAACTTGAATGTTTACATCAATGAATAGGTGACAAGAAAACCTTTATTTTAAAAAGCTTTTATTTAACTTGCATTGCTTGTATGTCTAATCGGGTGGAATCTTGCAACTTAATTTTGATCCACTTCCCGGTTACCAAATGAGCTCAAATTTTGCATACATGTGTAAGTAAATCGGGTTACAATGCAATATTATTACACGCACAATTTTCGCAACTTCCTCACTGCTCAAATAAATTCATTTTGGAGTTTACTACTGAATCGGTTTTATTTATAGCCCCGTCAAATTTTCATAATTATCGGAAACTTGATGGGTAAGTAGTTAGAATTATTTATAATAATATATTTCATTAATTTAAAAACAACACTTACTCAAACTATTAGCTCCATCTTCGACTGGGGGAGCTCTATATTCATCAGATGCTTCTAAAAATTGATAAACTGCTTTGAACCCAGATCCATCTAGACGATCATTTGATCTAAACGTAACTTTGAAGAAATTTCTCTCTGATTCAACGTGGAACTCCTTCATCTGACCACAATATCTACCATATCTATTGTCTTCAGTCATGTAATTAGAAAATTCGACGTAATCACTTGCTGATACTGCTTCACATCTGGAAAAATAACAGTGAAATTAAGTTATAGAAAATTATGCGTGTTAGCTCCGACGTTCTTTATGTGCGATTTTATTTTATTGTCATTAGGTATAGTATCGATACAATGCGCTTTGAAGAGAGAGGGTTTTTAGACGTCTAGGCGAACACAACTTTTGCTATAGGACTTTTTAAAAATTCGAACTATTTTCTGCAAATAACTACGGACTAACTAGAATTGCAGCTTGCCTGCAATTCTAGTTAGTCGTTTACGTTTAGTTTTAGTTTAGTTAGTCCGTTTACGTGGGAATATCTTTTTAAAATATTAACAGATTGATTCACAACTATTTGGCAGTTAATGTCAGAATGGTTCACTTCTCATTACTTACGGTAAAACACCTTCAACATCAAAATTCGTGAAATGTAGATGAACTTTTTCTGTCTCTCCGCCATAGAAGAAGTATGAGCATTCGGTATCTCGTGGGTAAGGCCCCGGCGAGTTTGGCGAAGCGAACGTGCCATTGCGAGATTCACTACTGTTGTAAACGAAAGCGCAGGGAAATTCCTTCAGTTGACGCCCTGAATTAATTCCAAAATCTGTGAAAAATGAATATTCATTTGTTTCATAAACTTAGTTGGTATATTACGTTTAAGTTATGAGCTGATGATTGTCAAATATCTGTAGGTACGGACATAATACCGACTGTCGGTATACATCCTCTACTAGAAGTTTCGATAGGATTCGAATACTCCTAATACCAGACTATGGGTTTACATACTAACCACCATTGTGATGAGCCACTACGGAACCCTAAACTACGCGTGACGCGACACGCACTTGGCTGGTTTTGTATATTTATTTGTTGCATTAGGAAGGGATTAGGTGAATGTAAATTAAGTTAAAATACTTACTTTCTACAAATGCGTAAGATAATTTAAATCCTCTGGAAAATCTCGACGATTGTGTTCCTCGAAATTCCAACATGAGTTTTGGTCCGTTTGACATAATCGGCTTTGGCAGATTAATTCCACAGTAGGTTTCTACTTTTTCTAACCGCCCGTCAACATTCACAAACGCTTGAAGTGAATCCACATTTGTACAGCTGGAATAAGGGAAGAGTTTGAAATTACATACCAACCAAATAAACCGTTTTAAAATCTGGAAAACCACTGTCTAAATTCAGAACCACAAATCAGGCTAGGCTAAGATTCAGGATAGGCTAACATTCTGGTTCCATTATAATCTGTTAAGTAAGTAGTTTTTTAAATCAAATCAGTACAACCAAACGAAACGAGGTAAGAGAAAAAAAAATACGAGATTAAGACCCGGGAAAATAATTACTATGAATACAAATCGTGTGAGTTTAAAAAGTTTAAATCAGACAAACAAGAGTTAAATACTTTTGCGAATAGGTAGTACCATAATAATTATGTAGGTATTTAATGATTAATTTTACTTACTCTGAACCTCCATCTGGAGATTTATACAAGTAGAAATCTTGAAAGATTAACCGTACTCGTTCCTTTCCCCGTCCGAAGAACTCGTAATGACAGTGTGTGTTCGGTGGGTACGGTGATGGGTAGTGTGGCGAACTGAGTGTACCGTGCTTGGTGACATCGCTGCTAAATTCTTGATGGCACGATGAAGCTGAAATGCATACAAACATTTTGGTTAGAGGCAATAAACTAGGTACCTACTTAACTCAATAAAACTGTCATAATATAATTAACCAACAGAAGCATAGTAGCTTTGCTTAGGGCTAGATGGCGCTGTGTGCAATATCCAATATTTATTTATTATCGCGCTATGTTTCCTAGAGGTACTATATATATCAAGATTACCGTGGGATAAACCGTTGACAAGTTTTGTTTACTAGGGTTCCTGACATAACGAAATTTAAATACTATTACAATTTCGCTTTTGCCCAATTTGCGCATGCGTTATCTGAATCTGAGCGAGGTCAATCAGTGCGAGCTAGACCATAGTAGTGAATAGAATCGATAAGATTCACAGTCTTCAAATTGTATGGATGTACCTACCTAAGTCACATGAGCCTAAGTGATTTTCTGTTACCGTGTACAAAGATAAAAATACCACAAAGGTATGAAAATAGGTACGTTTTTTCGTACCCCTGCACTACTATAAAAGTAGATAATGTCACTGCTGTCAAGTTTCTGAGTCACTGTCAACGTCATTCGAAAAACGTCAAACACACGTCAAAATATGGTTTGTTTTGGTGAAGTGTGTGCGAATCTCTGAAATTGTGCGAAATAAATCATTGTGAAATGTTGTAAACAAGCGGAAATCTACTTCTAAATCATGGATAACCCACCCTTTTTCGTTGACCGAGCCAAAGGAGGCCGAGCATCGTGCAAAGGCTGTAAAGGAAATTGTCCCAGCGGTGAATTACGCATGGCCAAGGTCGTAAACTCCCCTTATGGTGAAAACCAGACCATGAAGTCATGGCATCACGTAGACTGTTTCATAAATGCTTTATTAAAACAAAGACCTGCCACGAAACGAGTGGATTCTGTTGACGATATTGGTAACTGGGAAAATTTGACAAAGGATGATCAAGAGTTTCTTCTAAAGAAATTAAATGAGATGGAAAAACTTTACGCTGAGAAAAACAGCGGCAAGTACACTGCTAAGGTTTTGAAAAATGAATCACAATCAAAAACAAATCCAGTGGCTTCAACATCTGGTTCTGCAAGCAAAAAAGCTACAGTTCATGATTTAAAAGACAATAAATTCATAAAACTTCACGAATTGTGCAAGAAAATATCAAAAGTTGACGCATATACTGAAAAAACTGCCACTGTAAACATTTTCTTTACAAAAGGTTCGGACGGCCAATCATTTAAAGGAGATTTAGCTTTATGGTGTAAATTACTACTGCCACAGGTCTGTAAAAGAGTGTACAACGTTAAAAGCAAGCAGCTTGTTAAGTTATTTTCGAAAATACTACGTACTGATCACGATGACATGCTAACGCATTTAGAACAAGGTGATATTGCTGATACAATATCACATTTCTTCAATAAATCTAGCACAGTTCAACCAGCAACAGAAAGCACATTAACAATACACAATATCGAGGAATTTCTCGAAGAACTATCGAAGTTAACTAAAGAAGATGAACAAATACATTGTTTCAAGAAAATCGTTAAGAAATGCACTCAAGATGACTTGAAAATGCTTATCCGATTGATCAAAGGTGATTTGAGAATCAATGCAGGCCCGAAACATATATTAGAAGGTGTCCATCCTGATGCCTACACTGCATTTCAAACTTCTAGAGATTTAAATATGGTTTTAGATAGAGTTTTATCAGGAAACAGTAGCGTCAAACATAAAGATGCAACTCATAAGAACGTCGAGGCGAAATTAACGTTAATGACTCCAGTATTACCAATGCTTGCCGAAGCATGCAAATCAAAATGGCAATGAAGAAATGTCCAAATGGAATGTTCTCAGAAATAAAATATGACGGTGAAAGAGTACAAGTACACAAAAAAGGAGGTGAATTTAAGTATTTCTCTCGAGCGTTAAAACCAGTAATGCCTCATAAAGTTAGTCATTTTAAAGATTATCTGCCTCAAGCATTTCCTAAAGGTGTCGACATGATATTAGATGCAGAAGTATTAATGGTGGATGTTACTACAGGAAATCCTTTACCGTTTGGCACTTTAGGTATCCATAAACAGTCTCAATTTAAAGATGCTGAAGTCTGTTTGTTTGTGTTTGACTGTCTCTATTATAACGGGCAAGTGTTAATAGATATGCCTATAAGAAAAAGGAGAAAGATTCTTTATGAAAATATGGTGGAAGTCAAGAACCATGTTATGTTTTCTGAACAGAAGTTGATTGAGAAGCCGTCTGATTTGGCTACAATGATTGCTGAGGTAATTTTTTTTTATATAGCAATACCTGGAACACAACAGTTTCGTCATACCTTGACTTTTAACGATACCAACAGGTTTTAGTAGGTAAATCTTCTGCTGCCTGTCTTCGATAAGCTGGTGGGAACCTCACTTTAATTAAAATATCAAAAAGTTCCTTTTTGATATTTCTTCACTCCTTTGTGAGCCCTAATCGAAAATTGATATCAATTTATCTTATTACAATCAATAAAGTATTTATCTAAAAAACTAGGTCCACCCATTCCTGAGAAAATCGATGGTGACACATGGACAGACAGACAGACGGACAATAAGGGTTCCTTTTTACCTTTTGAGGTATGGGAACCCTTAAAATTATTGTGTGGAGACTGAATTTCTAAAAGACTATTTTAATGTTGCTTCCGAAGGTAAAGCAACATTAAAATAGTGAAGAACTCGAAGGAGTTCTTCACGGTTTAACCTCAATTTAACATCTCCTATCTCACATGTCAGCACAGTCTTAATGCGGCATCAGGTGACCGAAGGGCTGGCAGCTTCTTCACTCAAAGGGTGAGCCTGGCTATCCAGAGAGTGAATGCCGCCAGTCTCTTGGGGACGATGCCGCGTGGAGACGCTCTGGACGGTGTTTTTTATTTGTGATGTGTACTTAGGTGTGTTTTTATTTTTTTTTTGTGTGTTTTTAATTTTAATATTTTAAAATATTAAATAGTACTTAGAGTGTCAGCTTTAAAACCTAAATTCTATATTTCAGGTGTTACAATTAGGTCTAGAAGGCCTAGTTTTAAAAGACTTGGAGTCGACTTATGAGCCTGGTAAACGGCACTGGTTAAAAGTTAAGAAAGATTACTTGTTTGATGGAGCCATGGCAGATACAACAGACCTTGTTGTTTTAGGAGCTTGGTTTGGTGAGTTTAAATGAGTTTTTTATAATTATAACACTAAAATAACAGGTTGAAGCTGTCCACAAAATAAATATCAGACGAACTGACTGACGAACAGATAGACAGACGGACGAATAACTTCTCACGCGCGTACATAAGTAAAAGCACCCATTTTTTTATTTCTTGAACATATAATTTACAGCACTGTACTTCTTAAAAGGAAAATGTTTGAAAATTTTATTTAAATATTTTTAATAGAAACTTAATTTTATTTGCTTATTGATTTCCAGGCACAGGCAAAAAGGGCGGTATGATGTCTGTCTTTCTAATGGGTTGTCTTGACAAACACCGTAACAAATGGGTGACAGTTACAAAAGTTCACACCGGTCACGATGATGCAACACTCGAACGATTGCAGAAGGTACTAGCACCGCTTATGTTGAAGATCTCACAGGATTATAACAAAGTTCCTGCTTGGTTGGACTGTAATAAAGGAATGGTGCCGGATTTTGTAGCCGCAGATCCAAAGAAGCAGCCTGTTTGGGAGATCACTGGTATGTATTGAGATTGCTACAAATCACCATAATTACCATCATGATTTCATACAGGTAAAACGGTACCCATAGCCTATACAATAGACAGGTGATTTTTCACGTGATAACGTCTTATAAATTGATGAACACCGCAATCACAAAAAAGTGTGACGTCATCGCTCGCGTTCCTTTATTGACAAGATAACCATCGCAACATCACTCACGTTCCGGGAACGTGAGTTATCGGCAAGGTAACGACACAACGTAACATAGCAACGATAATACGTTGCTATGGTTACCAATGTTATGTCAATGTTTTCTTATGACGTTATCACGAAAAATTACTCATCGTCCGTAAACCGATTTGCAGACAACCATTTTTTTAAGTGGCCCTTCGATTTTTCTAAGTAAAAAAGACTTTGTCTGGAAGCGCTAATCTAATAACTATTCTGAGGTCTCACAATAAGTCACTTATGCACTGATTTTGTGTGATATTGAGTACTTCCCATGAAACTATAAGACTGGCGATAGATAACTTGAAACAGTACCGTGTCAAGTCCTCTCAACTGATTTTAAGTTACAATGTTACTACTATAATGATAAAGAAATTTAACAGCAAACCACATAAAATATGTCTTTTGCTAATAGTTCAATTTGTGTAATTCCAGGGACAGAGATAACAAAAGCAAACCTACACACAGCAGATGGCATTTCAGTTCGATTTCCAAGAGTTACGAGAATTCGCGATGACAAAGATTGGGAATCAGCCACGAGCTTAGAGGAACTGAAAAACCTATACAAAACTTCTAAAGAAATGACTGACGTCTCCCTTCTTATGAAATTAGCTGCCACTGCGTCAGAGTCGGAAAACACAACTAAGAAAATTAAAGACGAAAAAATTCCTGCTAAAGGGCTTAAAATAGACAGCTACTTTAAGAAAGATTCTAAAAAGGATGTTAAAGGAAGTCCAAAAGGCAAACTTGATGGTTTTATAGTTAAAAAAGAATCTACAAAAATTAAAGATGAATCGGAATTCACTAAAAATAAAGATAATATCGTTACAAAAGATGAAACCGATGGAATAAAACGTCCCCGGAAAAGAAAACACAGAGAAAAAGACTCAGAGAGAGATGACGAATTAAATACCTCTTTTAAATCTGATGAAACTGAGAAATCTGATAGCAGTGATAGAAAAGTTAAGAAAAGAAAAACAAATGAAAAGGACAGCTCATTTGATAAAGAATCCAATAATTCTAGTAATAGTTCTAGAAGCGATAAATCTAGTAAAAAAGAGTCCAAGAAAAGAAAATATAATGAAAATAACAGTGCAGAAAATACAGATCAAGAATTAAATTCAGATACAAGTTCTAAGAAACATAAACGAAAACGTGATAAAGAAGACTCCACAGATAAAGACAGTAGTACAGATACAATTAATTATGAAATAGATACTGAAGTTTTAAACCCACAAACGCTACCCGAAAATCCTTTTCCAGACGTATTTCTAAACAAAAGATTAGGCTTCTATCCAGACTTTATTAGTTTCAGTTTAGAAGAGAGAGATCAGTTTGAAAGGCATTGGATTGCTTACGGAGGGATTGTTGTTAAATCAATCAGAAATATGGACGTTGATTATGTTGTTCATAACAAAAGTGAAATCAATTTTAAAGACATGAAAAAGTTAAAGAATAAAACGTCTATAGGTGCAAGGCATGTTAAAAAAACTTGGCTTATAAAATGCATTAATGATGTTAAATTGTATGAAACAGAGAAATACGCTGTAACTGTTAATCCATAAAATACTGCTATGAATCGATGGATTAGAGGGGAACATAAAGAAAAGTCAATCCAGCGATGAATTTTATTGAGAGTGGAAAACATTAGGCACAAATTCTTTAATGGATTTGTTTACTGGGACAGAACTTAAGTATCTGTTAATCAAATTAATTAACAAATTAAAATTATGTGTCGTTTAATTAATAACCAATAATTGTGTTTCGTTGTAAGTTGTTTTTCTTTACTGAGGAAACTGGCCAATTATTTGATCAGTTTTTTTTATTTAATAATTATGATTAATGAATGAATCAAATGGATTAAAAATTGTATCAAAGAATTTCAAATTCTAAGTAAATTGACAGTTGTAGGTACTGTTTAGTAAGTAGTAAATTGATTATGAATGGAATTGAATGGATCAAAGGTAATTAGATTACCGTATTATGAATTTAAGGGCAGCTAAATACAGTTAACGGGTAATCTAATATTACATTTATTTCAATAACTACAAAGTTTTTTTTAATATTAATGAGAATATTTTTTTTGTTCTAGCAAAAATAACCAATCAGAACTAACTAGTTGATTAATGTTTACTAGTGTTATTTTTGTTTTGGTGTTTCTAGTTCCTAACAATTTAAGCGTTATTAATAGAAATGTATTTAACAGAGATGCCACAAAAAGTGATTTTTCCGAATCGCCGGATATTCGGTTAAGTAACACCAATCCTTACAAAGTGGTCGTAAGCAAACAGAATTTGCTGAGATTTATTTATCATCTCTCGGTAGCAGTGTATACGGTCTGTATTTGTTAAAATAACACAATTTTTAGTGAGAGTGAGTAGCTATTTTCGGAACCAGGAATAATGTATGAGGACAAGCGCAATCGTTTGCTATCAACAAATTCTGAAAAAGTTGTTTCTATTCATCATAACTTATCACTGATCGATTTTCAAGTATGCTAATTTATGGTTAGAATGTTTTTTGTGAGTTACGTTATAAATATTTTTTCATTATTTTGCCGAATAGTACGCAATATTCGGCCGAATATTGAAAATTCAGCCGAATATTACTGAATTTCTAGTATTAAATCATGTAGTACATATTAATATTTTGTTAAAATAAATGTGTAAGGGATTAATTGTTTTTTTATTCTTATACTAGCTGCGCAATGGGGTTTGATCCACGTGCTGATCCTGTAGGAACGCCAAAATAGTATCTGCAAATCGCATTTCGGTTTCACACTCTCGCCTGAAAAGAGTTTACGGCGCGAACAGTCGCAATTTTTCGTCAATTACTTATTCATTTTCTACTTGTTGGATTTCTTTGTAAAGTGTAGGTATTACGACTTTGCCTGAATTCTTAGCTATCTATTTGGGGGTTCTCAAGTCGCGAGTAAATAGGTATCTTCTGGGAAAGCGCGCTACATCTTAGACCGCATCGTCATCACTACGCGTACCACGCGCGTTCAAAATCAGCTTAAAAGTCGTAGAACAAAAGTTTTTTTATTAAGGTGCACAGAAGTAGCCCTCAACGGCTTGCTAGTATAATTACCAATAACCCTGTATAATTCTCGTGTCGCGGCGTAAGTTGCCAAACTCCACCTAAACGGCTGAACCGTATGAAATTTTTTGTGTATAGGTACAGTGGGCTGCATAATTGCATCCCTCGGTAGAGTTCTATAATTACTATTATTGGAATGTTTGCATTCTATTAATTTATGTTTGATTAATTGATGAGTCAAATGACTTTTTTTTATTTTTTATTAATAATGGGTTTGCACTTGACCATAATATGCCTGATGGTAAGCATCATTATGGCCTACGATGGAGCGACTTGGATGGACTGACTGATGGATGGACTTTAAACTTCACCTAAAGCAGGTGTCTAGAATCTTGCTTGTGTTGAAAACATTCTTATAACAGCCGTTTTGGAGCTCTACGGTGGGTCAGGTCAGCAATTATGCAGCCGACCGTACCTACTCGTTAGGTCTGAGAATCGAACAACATCTATTTTTTTCCTTTTTATTTGTAAATGGCAAAACAACGTTTGCTCGGACAGCTAGTAAGTAAATAAAAACTAACAGTGAAACCTCTTGGCTTTGCCTACCCAGAATCTATACCAATAAGACGTTTCTATAAGTGATCCTTGTACAAAATGTTAGCATCCAAATGAATAATAAAAAAAATGACTTTGACTTTGTAGCTCTACCTGCTATCATCTGTTAACACCTTATGCGGGTGTCATTTTAAAGGTAGGTAAGCTTAACTTATAAATAACACCCGAGTGAGGTGTTAACAGATGATAGCAGGTAAAGGTCATAGAATTAGGATTATACTGCCGTACCTGTGTTACTGTGTAAAAGTACGTTTTGCCATGTTATTGATTCTGACGGTTAGCAGGGTAGAACATGGTATAAGCTGATTTGAATTTGTCTTTTATTTATTTTTAATTAAATTGATGACTTGGATGCATTCGACGCAGAGTGGCCAAAATTAGCTGGAGATAGACCACGACGACCCAGTTGGCACTATGGTCACCATGCCGGACTGTCAAACAAAGGGTCGCGGGTTCGATTCCCGCCTCAGACAAGTATTTATGCATAGATATTTGTCTGTGGTCTGGTTGTTTCTATATATTATAAGTATATATTTACAAAAGAAAAGAATATAAGTAGTAAGTATATCCGTAGTCTAGCACCCATAACACAAGTCTAGTTACTTAGCTTGGGGCTAGATGGCGATGTGTGGAATGTCCTACAATATTTATTTATATAGGGACACATGGAGGGAAATGGGGGAGGCCTGTGCCCAGCAGTGGGACACAACAGGCTAAGTAAAAAAAAATCTATAAATACTTTACCTAAGCAGGTAGGTTACTTAAAGAAAACACAATAATATACCTAGGTAAGAAAAATTATGTTTCGTCTTTCGTCTGTGCTTCAAGATACAATTTTTTTTAAACAAACTTAACTACCACTTGGAAGATCGAGTAATTATGCAAAACTAAACTTTTAGGGTTCCGTATATCCAAAGGGTACAAACGTGACCCTATTATTAAGACTCCGCTGTCTGTCTGGCTCCCATACAACATGCTACGAAATTCTTCGTACGCGAGTCCGACACACACTTGACCGGTTTTTTAATATTTTTGTTTGTAACGAATACTTATAGAAATAAAACTTTGTATTCGGATACATTGAATTCTCAGGAGTTGGTAATATAGAAATTTACCTTGATATTCCCACGGGATCGGGACATACGCAAGTGAAACATCAACGCTATCAAAACTAATACTTCATCACTACATAAGTAGTATAAAACAAAGTCGCTTTTTCTGTCCCTATTTCCCTTTGACTGCTTAAATCTATAAAACTACGCGGTTTTTTTTAATAGATAGAGTGATTCAAGAGGAAGGTTCATATGTATAATACATGCATAATATAGCCGTGCGAAGCCGGGGCGGGTCGCTAGTATTATATAACTGAAGAGTTTGTTTGTTTGTTTGAACCCGCTAATCTCACGAACTATTGAAAAATGTGTGTTGGATAGTCCATTTATCGAGGAAGGCTATAGGCTATTATAACATCACGCTGCGACCAATAGGAGCGAATAATCAGTGGGAAATGTGGAAAATACGGGGAGAATTATTCATCTTTCAGGGGTTCCGTTTTTTGTTTAAACGCGCTGATCGATTGGATTGAAAAATATAGGCTACTTTTTATCCCGATATTCCCACGGGATCGGGACTCACGCTGGTGAAACCGCGGGGAGCACCTAGTACTAGTATAAAATGAAGTGTAAATATATTCACCAACGGTACAAACAAACTAGATACCTCCTCGAACCTTACCTGAAACAATTTCCCCCAAATATCTTACGCATATTCTCGGGTACCTATACAATAGCTTCCTCTTTCAGATAGAGTATGACACGTCCTGGGTAGAGGGTTCACTCATTCAGTGACGTTATCTAAGGGTTTTGTTAAGAATAGATACGTTATCTGTTTGAGGCTAGAAATATTTGGAGCATTGAAATGTTAAATCATTGGACGATACAATTTGAAGCTGGCTTACTAACCTACATCTTTAAGTAGGTAGGTACCTATACTTAAGTTTAATAAAGGAAGAAGGGACAAAAAGTCTGTACCTACCTACTTACCTAGAAGCAAAAAAAAATAACCTAAATGGACTTAGAAAAAGAAGTATAGAATAATAATATTATATAGCTTTTAAATTTCATGTCTGTCTGTTTGCTTGTTACTTATACCATTAACGGTTAAAGCAATTGAAATCAGGTTTTCACTATTAGACAGCTCTATTTTCGATCATCGGAAACCAATTAGTAGAACCAGAGTAATCAATGAAAAACTGCACCCACTCGAAATAACCCACCAGCCGCCCACCCGTGATAACGCGAACATTTCCCAAGTCCCAGCAAACACGAAGTCACAGAATACATAATTGGATGTCAGTGAAACCGCGGGGTGCAGCTAGTTTTGTAATGAAATCAAGTCAAACTGACGAATTAACAACCTCTTTCTTTATTTATTAAACTAAAACTACTCAAAAAAACCAAATATTATATTATAATTATCTTAAAACAGAAATAAAACTTACTAAGCAAACAACCTACCCCTAATGCTTAGCCTTAACGATTCTGACGCAAATGAACCAAGAATGCTTGCAGCACTACCCCTTTGTAAGGATATGGCCTACGGCTATCCTTTGCGCCAGGAATGATCCGGTTATAGAATTGAATTAATATAAAATTACGCGGTTTCGCCCACGTATTTACCTATCCGTGGAAATACTGGGATAAAAAGGTATCAAAATACCTATTCGCATAGAAAGTTTTATCATTATTAGTTTCAGAGATAATTTGTGTAGGTTTTTAAGAAGGTAACTCATTAACCAATTTTCATTTTTAAGACATACCCATGTCTCATCATCGACCCTAGGTTTAGACAGGCGAATTCGTGCATATTAACAAAAAATAGTGATTCGCCAATTAACTATCTACTGTTTTTTTCAGGGTCTTCATAAGATAACTCTTTTGGCATGATTTCTGTTTTTCAATTCAATCTTTGTTTCCTAAACCAACCTTTTATTTTATTTCCCCTCACATATTTAATCCACACGGCATCAAACCAAATACATAAAACCGAATTATCCAAGTTCAAATGAATAAACATTCGGAGGTTGTTATCCCGGACTTAAGCGGGCGCGAGGTGAGCTCAAAACTGCTGGATACGATTCTAAGCTTCGTTTCATGTGCTCCCTTTTAAATTTTCAACATGCCGCACCAAAGCCTCAAGTAAGTAGGTACCTAACACCTAACTACTCTTTGTATATGTCGGTACGTATGTGCAAGAAAATTAATTATTTAAACGTAAACGTGAAGCTTTTTGCGCTCAGATGAACTCACACAGTTATATTTGCATGAAATTATCTGTAACATATACAATTTACAGTTTACCGTGGTTAAAGTTTATTTCGCTGAGCCGTATTTTTAGGCTGAGTCTGTAACATTTCTGCCTATTTCGTTGGGATTCCTTTATTAAACCTTGAATGAAACGGTCGAGTACAAAGAGGAGGGTTTAGTATTAAGTTTGACCGTTATGTCTGTTTGGTGTAGGTAGGTACGTGAAGGTTTTTAATGCCTGAAAGCTGAATGTGCCGTGGGTGTTCTTAGTAATTAAATTAATTTACTTACAAATATTTTATGAAAAAGAAAAACGGTTGCGCCGTTCAAAAGTTATTTTATACCTATACTCTAGAACAGGGGTGTCAAACTCGATTTTACATCGGGCCATTTCGAAAATTGCAGATGTGTAGGCGGGCCAGATATTAAATATTTAAAAACGTACTTTTTTAGGGTTATATACCTCAAAAGGTAAAAAAAGGATCATTTTCTTGTCCGTCTGTGTGTCTGTCCGTGTGTCACCACCGATTTTCTCAGGAACGGGTGGACCTAGCAAGTTGAAATTCATACCAGATACTAAGGTCTATAGTCCCTAGTGAGGCGTATAAAAATCAAGATCCTGAGTTAAGACAGTAAAAAGATATGGGCAAATTACATATTCACGAAAACTTGTAAGTACCAAAATGTACCTACAGTAATTTTTAACCTTTTTTATATTTCTGAATTTTCCCTTTAGTATTAAGTTTATTGGTGAGGCGGGTACATTTATTTGGTACTTTTTTAATAGGTAAGTACACAAACAATAATTAGTTTTAAAAAGGGGAAGTAAATTTATCTGTAGGATCCGGAAACTTGACTTCTTTTATTTTTCATAATATATGTCGGGTGTCATATTCGTGGTAATTATTTAAAGAATAGACTGGATGTTTATCACTTAAGTCTTGAGCGATATTTGTTCTTATTCATTTCATAATAGAAAACTTTTGTCCACAAAATATCAACTACGAAAAAGGATAGCTAGCTTTCGAGTACCTACTCAAAGTCAAGGTGCCTTGCAGATTGGTCATTGCAAGTGCGAGAGAAACAAAAATTTAAAAAATACGCTTTCATTTATGAGATCTAGATTCCGACTGCGGGCCGCATCATTATGATTCGCGGGCCGCATGCGGCCCGCGGGCCGTATGTTTGACATGACTGCTCTAGAACCTATATTCTGTAAGTCATTATTTTCCAGGGTCCTAATGGCGTATTTTTTATTTTTATTTCTTTTACCTCGACATTTCGACTATGTTACAATAGTCATAGTCGCGAGGAGACACATCCTATTAAAAAAATCCTATGAAAAAAAACTATATTCTGTTGTTATCTGTAGAGGGACTCTTAGGCAGCTCAGCTCTTAATATCCTTTCTCAAAATGCCCTTTTCCCGAAACATCCTTTATTAGAATATCCTATAACAAAAATGTCAATTATATCAAAACGTTATTTTCTCAAAATATTTCTTTCTCAAATGTACCTTTCTAGTTTAATAAATACTAATTTTACACTGTGATCTTATTTTATTGATCTTTTTTTGGTAGAGGTCGTGCTTTTCGTCTGTAGGTAGAGATTAGATCCTGAGTAAGTAGATAAATACGGTAAGTAATTTTCTAAAATACTTTCTTAGCAGATGAGTTACCTATATGTCTACGTTCGCTCCTGCGTCCCCGGCACTCACGGCGGAAAGAGGACACCGAGGGGTTTTAGTGGGTAAACCTCTGGCCGCCCACCACCACAGGCCAGAGGGAGCCCCACACATCCCTGCCGCTTTCCCCGAAGCGGCAGGACGGTGCATAAGGCTGCACTTAACCTCGTTAAAAAAAAAAAGGTAATACCTATAGCGAATCAAATTCGCATTTTTCAAGCTTCAAACTAGGCAAATCCGAGTGAAAAAATATAAAGCCTGAATTTAATTAAAAATTTGTCAAACAGTAAGTAGTAGGTACTTAGGTATTTTGTACATCAAACTGGTCGAATGGGATTTATTATAAAGACGATTTAATTTGTACGATCTATAAATATAACATAGAGAGTATTGACTGACAGACTGAATTGACTGATATATCTACGCTCAAACTGATAGATGAATGGATCAGGCTAAAATTTGCAAAAAGATGGCTGCTACAGTCACTAGTCATGATTTTGGAAAAATCAAACACTATCGCGCTCGAAGTCGAGGGGCAAAAGCTAGTTATACAGGGTTATTGGAAATTATACTAGCAAGCCGTTGAGGGCTACTTCTGTTCACCATAACAAACAACTTTTGTTCTACGACTTTTGGATATTCGAATATTTTTTCGAAAATTTTGAGGTTAGGTTTACCTGAAAATCAGCTGTTTTTTACAAGGAGAGGTCATTAACCTTAAAATTTTACTTATTTTTTAAGTTTTATCTACTGTTCTTAGTCTGAATGACCTTTGTTTAAAAAATCAGCTGTTTTTCGAATTTATACATAACCTCAAAATTTTCACATTTTTTTTTCGAATTTCATAAAGTCATAGAACAAAAGTTGTTTGTTGAGGTGCACAGAAGTAGCCCTCAACGGCTTGCTAGTATAATTTCCAATAACCCTGTAGATAAATATCTCAGTCTTTCAGGTCCAGTTTTAATTGGTTATTCAAATTTCTGTGGAAGTGATAATGTTAAATTCATATAATGTTGCATTCGCAAGATGTTGCATATATTGGCATCGGAACCCTGGTGCCAAACGTCCCCAAAGAGGAAGCTAAAAATTCAGTTTACCTAAGAGCAGCGCTACGCTACCCATAGGTAGATATACCTACCTAAAAACTCAGCTAGTTTATTATAGCTAATAGGTTCTATCTTTAGTGTACCTACGTTAATCCGTCAGACATTTAATTTATTTTTATTTTATGGTGTTGTAGTTTTTTTCTGTTGATTTGTCATTGAATTCTGATAAATCAATTTGTAAAGTATAAAATGGATCTACACTTATTTTAAAGTTCGTGACTTAAAAAAGAATTTGTAATCACTAAATAGTATAAAACAAAGTCGCTTTCTCTGTCCCTATGTCCCTATATCCCTATATCCCTATGTATGCTTAAATCTATAAACTACGCAACGGATTTTGATGCGGTTTTTTTTAATAGATAGAGTGATTCAAGAGGAAGGTTTATATGTATAATACATGCATAATATAGCCGTGCGAAGCCGGGGCGGGTCGCTAGTTAATTAAATATACCTATAACCTTACTTACTTAGTGTTCATGTAGGTACTCTAGGTACCTACTTAATTAATTTATTTCTCCATAAGATGCCAAAAAATCCGTTTCTTTACTTTAGAGAGACGCATAGGTAACACGACTTCTCTCGCTCTCAATACCTTCGTAAATTATTCGTCACTCCTCAATAATTCATCCAGCATGTTTGAGTGTTTGCTGTCAACTCGTGTAAGAGCATCGAGGCTGTTAAATTCCTTGATTATGTGCTTACGTAAGCGTTCAAACTCAAAACGGCGTTTGATTAATCTACAGCGCTGCCTGTGGATAATTATTTGGTGCAATGTATGAAAATAGGTACTACTTCTTCTTCTACCTGCCCTTATCCCAATATAATTGTCGTCAGTGCAGTATGTATTCTTGTTCCATTCACTTCCATTAGCAGTCATTATCAAGACCAAAGACCGAAGACCGAAGATTCAAAACCCTAAAACTTAACTTAATTTTTTATAGTATTATCGATATGTATGATAGTCTGTAAGGTATATATTTTATATGGGTCTGTACTTATTTATAAGGCTGTTACCTGAAATAAATGATTATTATTATTATTTGTTTGTTATATGTCCTATATCACGGGACTATGGAGTCCCGGACCTTTGGAAGGCATGCGTGGGGCCGAAGCCAACACGTAGAGGCCCTTTACAATAACAAGTTTAATGGCAAAGTATGATGTGGACATCAAACCGGCGATTATCCCTGTCTGCACCATAAAATGCAGCCAAGGACAACCTCCGGTTTGAATAGAACTATTGATAAACTACAGGAGAAAACTACTACTTGGGCTATTGTGATGGGATGGTAGTGGACTGGATACTGGGGAACTATGGGTACTATGGCACCTGCCGTAACAATGTTCAACAAACATGTAAAAGTGGCAGGCGGAGACTCGCCAACTCTCAAACTGGGCCACCCTAATCAGCTGAGTAAATTACAGCAAGGGGGCAACAGGGACGAGAGTGGCTTAAGGATAGTGACGCCACACTGGGTTTTAAACTCAGGTCACGGGCTCCCTGAGGGTCCAGCCTACCTGGCCCACTCACCACTTACGTGCGGCATATATCCTTCGAATATACTCTTGCGACTCCACTCTGGACGGCCGGTGAAGGCAAGCCAGAGGCGGGGGACCGCTTCCTCGTCATTGTTCACTCCGATCAGCCAACTAAGGCCAGCCGGAGATGAGGAACGGTTGCTTCCCCCTGGAGCACTCGGGACCGCGGGGTCGCTACTCCCCGTCACCTCGCCTCAAGGTGCCCTGCGGGCTTATTATTATTATTATTATCATCGTTTACATCCAACTTTCATAATCTTAAACAGTCCAAGGTCCGCCTCTTCTTAGGTAGTCCTCTTCCTTTCTATTATGCGTCTAACTTCATCGCTTCTAGTCACATGCATCTCTTCTCATTAATCTTCTTTTCTAGTCACATGCGTTTCTTCTCCCCTTTTTTAGTAACTTGCAGTAGTTTCAGGCTTCCTCTATATAGTTCCTTATTTTATCCATTATCGTTATGCCATACCTTCATCTCAGCATCAATCTTCTCTAATCCTTCTTCTTCACGGTCCAGCATTCCGATCCACACATGACGACAGGTCTTTATATATTATTACTCCCAATTAATCAATGAACCTTTATACCAAGTTTCATCAAAATCGGTCAGTAGTTTCGGAGCCTATTCTATACAAACAAAAAAAAACCTGTTTATTAATATCAGTGTTAGAGAAACCAGTTTCACGAGTTGCGTTACGTTAGAAGTTTTGCTAGTAGTACGCAATACTATGTTTAGTTTTGCTAGTATGGAGCGAATGTTATTCTGGTAAATTTAGGCAAAATTTTACTTAATGAACGTTGAAATTGAAAGCAGATGTTAGTTAAATTTAACAAGAAGGTAGATACGATAAATCTTACCATTTTAATGTAATGTAAGTAATTAAATGTAATATAAGTAAGTTACCTACGTAAGTATTAAAGTGTACCTACTTATATTTTATCAGAGATATCCTTAAACCTTAGCAAAATGTAACAATAACATGAGATGTTTGTGTAGGACTTTCCAAGATGGCGGAAGTTAATGTAAATGAGGCTGTTGAATTGTTAATTTAAATGTGAAAAATAAATAGGAGTCTTAATTAAAGTTATTTGAACATTCAAATAAGAAAATGATGTTTGGAACTTGAATGTACTCAAAGGTTCCTAACATTATCAATCTTGTCAAAAATTGACAAACCTAGATCGGGAAACTATTTTTCTCTAAGTACCTACCTACCTTCATAATATAAATTGACTTTATTAAACATAATATAAAAATCAATTGCTGTTCGTTAGTCTGGCTAAAACTCGAGAACGGCTGGACCGATTTGGCCAATTCTTTTTTTGTTGTGTTTGTTGTAGTCCAGGGAAGGTTTAAACGGTGAGAATTTAAAGATCGGACTTACGCGGGTGAAACCGCGGGGCGCAACTAGTTAAACATAAAAATCTGATTAGGCAAACTCAACTTCAATGAAATTGAATTTCAACCTTATCTTTGTTTTCTTTTATCAGCTTATATTTTATGATTTAGGAACCGTGGTACTTTCATCTTAAATAGGTAGGTATAGATAATTTAGTTTTGGTTTAAGCTTTAAAATCATCGAAAAATTGTCATGACTAGTTTTAACACGCTTTTGTTAGTTTCACCTGGCTTGTATATTATTATAAAATATGTAACCGACTCTTTTGGGCTCGATTTTGCCCCACTTTGAACGATCAGATTTATTTTGTAAAGTATCTATACCTAATAATATCTATCTATCTACACTAGAATAAGTATATAAACCGTATATAAAAGAAAGTATAGTTTAATGTCACAAATAGTCACAATGAATAGTGATAAAATTGTAAAAAACACATCAGACTCTTGTGTAGGTACAATCCACGGTCAAAAGTATCTGCCCACCGTTTTACAACCCCGTGCAGCACTATTTGAACATTATAACAACGTAACCTATGGATCGAACCCACGTCGGTTGGTGTAGCGGGTAGCGGCTTATACCACTCTACCAACTAAAGACTTAGCTAACATGTTGAAAATAATAATCACACTGAGTACTTTTAATTCAAGTATTTAGGTTTGTGTGTAACGTCTATTAGAAGAAGGTCGTAACTCCAATACTTGTTGATAGTATTATTGTAGCAAACTGATCATTTACTTATGACCCTTACTGTACCTATAATACCAATAGACCTACAAGTAATTAAGTTTAAAAAAAATGGTTTTCAGAGAAGCAGCAGCTTCTGTAATGTCTATGTATCCATCGTTTGGAACATTCCATTACAATGGAAAACAAATCTAAACGTGTAGGGAAGTTTCAACATTTACTCGGTTATAGGTACTTACTCGTACGTAGCTGCTTTGTTTGTAGTTTTCGGTTTTCCGTTTCTCAGTTAGTTAGTTTACTTTCAACTCTGTACAGTTTACATAGAATTTAGAAGGTAACGTCCTGTTCACTACGTTTACCTTGTATGCTTTAGGTACCTACCTACATCTCTACATATAATAAATTCGAAGTTTTGGAAGTAAGCGTTCTACGTCCATAATGATCTTAGCACTATAGAATTCGCTAACCTTATATAGCTCCGGTAGAAAAAAATCTTGCATGCGCGATTCAGGTTTTCTTAAATTTATAAAGTCACAAATTAATTTAATATTCTTTTTGTTACGCTGAAAAATTTTGTAGACTTATGTATTTTGAGAATACATTTAGCAATGTCCACATTTTATAACTAAAAAATATAGTAATTAATTTAATAAGATATTTTTTTTAAATTTCAAGTAACTAGCGCCATCTCTTCGTTTTCGCGAAACTACCATTCATCTCAGAAAATGTTGATTTGGTTTGTTTACCTTTGTTTGTGCAGTCTAATTTCGGGAACTAGGAAACAGATTTTAACATAATCTTCACGAATGTGTTCAGAAAATATCAGAAGAGGTTTTGGTATTTCAAGTAGATTTATGTTACTACTAGAAATATGATATTTTTTGCCGTAAAAAATAAACCACAATATTTTTGCATGAAAACGTACAGAACGTAGGGATGATGTCAAAATTGTCATTTCGACATATAGAAAGAAGCATCTAGCGCCATCTTTTTTATTTAAAATTATGGCTTGGCATTTTCGTGCATAAAGCCAGTGTTGAGTTTTACGGTCAAAGAAAATTAAATCTATTGCATGAGCGTTTTTCGAATTTAGAACATTACTACGCTCCAGCAATGAAGCGGCGTGCTGGGATTATTATATACTTAAATACTCTTTGATTGGATCTCTTTTAACGAAGTATAGGCACATGAGTAGGAAATAGGATGGAAATAGGTACCAAAGTCTCTTGGCTTAGTACGAAATGCGTTCTCGTGGCTTTATAGCTATAGATGCGTTTGCCTTTCGGCACGGATGATATAAATAAAAAAAATACGGCAAAGCTAAAAATTTGCCTTGATTTGTTATTTACTGATTTATAAAACTAGCTGCGCCCCGCGGTTTCACCCGCGTAAGTCACAATCTCGTGGGAATATCGGGATAAAAGGGACCTATATTGATGTGAAACATCTATAGCCGCACCTAAAACCGATTTCTGCCGTGGCGACGCGACGCACAGTGGGTCGAAACTGCAAATGATGGACATAGGGCTGTTTTTCGATGCAGATCGTTAGAGCTCACTATAGCCGCACGTAAAACCGATATCTGGCGTGGCGACGCATGCCGTGGCGACGCACAGTGGGTCGAAACTGCAAATGATGGACATAGGGCTGTTTTTCGATGCAGATCGTTAGAGCTCACTATAGCCGCACGTAAAACCGATATCTGGCGTGGCGACGCATGCCGTGGCGACGCACAGTGGGTCGAAACTGCAAATGATGGACATAGGGCTGTTTTTCGATGCAGATCGTTAAAGCTCACTATAGCCGCACGTAAAACCGATTTCTGGCGTGGCGACGCATGCCATGGCGACGCACAGTGGGTCGAAACTGCAAATGATGAACATAGGGCTGTTTTTCGATGCAGATCGTTAGAGCTCACTATAGCCGCAAGTAAAACCGATTTTTGGCGTGGCGAAGCATGCCGTGGCGACGCACAGTGGGTCGAAACTGAAAATGATTGACATAGGGCTGTTTTTCGATGCAGATCGTTAGAGCTCACTATAGCCGCACGTAAAACCGATTTCTGGCGTGGCGATGCATGCCGTGGCGACGCACAGTGGGTCGAAACTGCAAATGATGGACATAGGGCTGTTTTTCGATGCAGATCGTTAGAGCTCACTATAGCCGCACGTAAAACCGATTTCTGGCGTGGCGACGCATGCCGTGGCGACGCACAGTGGGTCGAAACTGCAAATGATGAACATAGGGCTGTTTTTCGATGCAGATCGTTAGAGCTCACTATAGCCGCACGTAAAACAGATTTCTGGCGTGGCGACGCATGTCGTGGCACGCACGCGTCGCCACGCTATATGATGGTATATATATACATGTCTATATGCAGTAGTGTGTACGGTGTGCACACCGTAATCGACTGTGCGATTCTATCACAATCTGTTCTTTTCTGCATATTACTTTTACAAAATAATGTTTTAAATTCCATCTAGCATTTCCTGAGATCAGAGCGTTCAATCAAACAAACAATGGAAGCCTTAAAGATGAATAATTTTCCCCGTATTTTCCACATTTCCCATTGATTCTTCGCTCCTATTGGTCGCAGTATGTGATGTTATATTGTGGTTATATAGCCTAACTAAAGCCTTCCTCGATAAATCCATGACCAAAAGAATTTTTAAATTCGAACCAGTACTTTCTGAGATTAGCGCGTTCAAACAAACAAACAAACTCTTCAGCGGAAAACCTGCTTCCAGCGAAGTTAAAACAAAGCTACATGAAAGTATCTAAATATATAAAAATCCCAATTTAACATTGATCACGGCATCACGCGTGAATGGCTGGAGCAATTTCGCTAATTCTTTTTTTGTTGTGTTTGTTTTTGTCAAGAGAAGGTTCTTATGAAAGAAAAAAATTAGAAAGTTGCGCAGAAAATTATTACGCGGGTGAAACCGCGGGGCGCAGCTAGTAATACATATTGTTAGACCTCCCTTCCGTATATTCGTAGGGAATTTCACTTGCTTTGAACCTTTCATCAAGATTTCTTTATTTGTATCGCATTCTTTAATTGCTTGCAAGTTTTTGACGTGATAATGTCTGATAAATCGATGAAAACCGGCATTCACTAAACAGTGTGACGTCATCGCTCACGTTCTGTTATTGACAAGGTCACTATAGCAACGTATTATCGTTGCTATAGTTACCATCAATGTTTTCTTATGATGTTGTCACGTAAAATTATCGTCCGTCAGTTTGACTTCGTTTTGATCACAAAAAAAATACAAATAATTTGAACTTATTTATCAAAGTCAAACCTAGAAAAGAATCTTGTGAAAAATTATGAAGCTCAAGGGGTTTAAAATCTACAGATGACTTGATTGAGTTACGTAGTTCGTAGTATTTGTTAGTGTAGCAACTTTTTCTTTTAAAGTTTGTTATTGAAGAGGTGGTAAGTACCTTCTCGTTATACGTACTATTAAGTCTTTATGTTAGGTAAAAGTAATTTTAGAGAGAGACACAAGAGTATATCAGCAAAGATGTAGGTACTTATGCGCGTCTTTTTAACCTCCAACCAAAGAGGAGGGGGTGCTATAAGTTTGACGTACGAAGGGCTATCTGTGTGTATATCACAAATAGGTGTTTTCCCACAACGTTTTAATTACGACGTGATAGTTCAATTAATCGGCACACGTCGAATATTTTGTGATTTTTAACATTGACAACGAAGATGGAAGATGGGAGATACTTATGCGAGCGTTTCTATTAATTTTCCCCATAGTTTCATCTATATCATCCTAAGCGTATATAAATGATTGATGTTCCAGCTAGCACCTAGCATCTCTTGGCCACTCCACTCTTCCTGTTTATTAGCACTGTCAACATTCAACGACTCCTCATTTATTCATAGGCACTTGTTAATTATGACGTAGAGCGCAGTCCGCCGAGCGCAACTTTCAAATTGGATTACAGGCATCATTGCTCTTCCAAGCTAGTTTCTATTTAATACCCCTGTACGAGGGTAGTTTTTCCTTTGAAAGTCATTTGGCATAAAATATTTTGAGTCGTTTGAAAAATGTACACTATGAAACAAGTTTTATTACACAGATTTATCAAATGGATTGTGCAGTAAATAGTAATATAAGTTTATGATATTTTATTTATATTTTTAGAGAGAGTGAGGTGCAAAATGTTTTGTTTTTGACGTGATAACGTCTTATAAATAGACTAGCGACCGGCTATAGTTATGCATGTATTATACATATAAACCTTCCTCTTGAATCACTCTATCTATTAAGAAAAACCGCATCAAAATCCGTTGCGTAGTTTTAAAGATTTAAGCATACATAGGGATATAGGGACAGAGAAAGCGACTTTGCTTTGTATACTAGTGATGATGATGAACACCGTTTACTGCACTCACAAAAAAGTGACGTCACGCTCACGTTTCGCTTACGTTACCGGGAAAGCGCGTTATTAACAAGGTAACCATAGGAACGTATTATCGTTTCTTAAGACGTTATCACCTAAAATTATTTATTCGAAATTAATTTTGGCCACTAAAAGTGTGTAATATTCAGTTAGTAGTTAGGTAGGTACACTGCATAGTTAGGTACCTACCTACTTAATATGTATGGGTAATTTCATGTCTAACCGCTGTAAAAGCCTAATGAAAATCATGTCAGGTCTACCCGATCACGTCTGCCAAGAGTCTTGGCCGTATTTCAACTGAACCTAATTTGAAGCGACCACATCCGCTCCAGTAGGTAGGTCCAATAATAGGCGAAAACGAACTTGAAAATACGACGTCAACTTACAAAAAACTAGGCTAAGAGTCTCCACCCACAATAATTTTATAAGGATTGCACCAGACCAGCTTTTTGCTTCATATTTTGTCGGTTTTCATCAAGCGAAATTTATTTTAAATTAACTACGTGTGGCGATGGCGCCGGTGGGCTTTGTTGTCAAAACGTTATTCTGGATGTAGATCCTAATATTTGCTTCTATTACGAGTCATTAGGTTTAAAAAGAAGTTACTCCTAGATACATACCGTCTAAAATAATGAAACAGTTCGGAACTAGGTCTTTGATTACGTGTTTCAGGATATTTACATTTTTAGGGTGGGAAATAGTTGGTGAAAGATAGATAATTCTACGCACGCACACCTACGCCGCCGCGCCGGTGTAACCGCGGGGCAGGTTAAAAAAATAAAATTCCGTCTGTCGTTTTAAGTCCCAGAAAAGACAAAATTCTGCTTTATTATTTTCAAACTTTGTTATCTATCTTCTTACATATAAAATCCTTTGTCCTGACTGAATAACGGATCAACGCACAGCCTAAACCGCTGATCGTAGAGATCTGAAACTCAGAGAGCGTGTTCTTTGTATGACGTTTCTCATGAAATTTTTGTGAGCATATTCAGTAGGTCTGAGAAATAGCAAAACAACGTTTGCCGGGACAGCTAGTAATAATATAATAATAAAGCCTTTTTTATTCCATTTCCTAAGTTACATTTCAAATGTTGTTAGTAATTTGTTTCCTTATTCTAGGTTGTTAGTAAGGTCTAAATCTAAATCTTTTTTTTCTAAAAAATGGACCCCATTCTGGGTAAAGGCCTCCTCCAGCTCTTTCCACGTCTCTCTATCTTTTCCTCGCTCCATCCATCCTTTCCCTGCTACCTCTATTAAATCATCAGCCCATCGTTTTATTGGTCTTCCTACCTTTCTCTTTAAAGAGAAAGAGAATTCTACCCCTAAGGGGGTTAAAAAAGGGGACAAGGTTTGTATGGGATAACGTGATTCCTTGGTCCAATCTACTTCAAATTTTGCATAAACACTCTTTCGACTGCTACGCGGACGAAGTCGCGGGCAATAGCTAGTTTTCTTTTAAAATTATTTACGTTATATATTGTGCTGCTGCAATATTAAAACCTAGAAGATTAAGTTATAATTAACTGTAGGTACCTAAACGGTAGATTTGAATTGCCCGAGTCATTTCCAGAAGTTTTCCGATACTTAATAAAATTAACTTAGGTATATTCTGAGAACTACAAAACCAGTTGAGAATTCAATTATCTACCGTGATTCTTTTATTTTTCTGTTACTTTGTCGTGTTCGGTAGAAATTTCTTAGGTTTTCTTCTAATCCATTTATATTATTCCATTATTTAATTAACCATTTATCTTAGAAGGTTGAATTTATTCTCCTACTAGCGACCCGCCCCGGCTTCGCACGGCTATATTATGCATGTATTATACATATAAACCTTCCTCTTGAATCACTTTATCTATTAAAAAAACCTCATCAAATTCCGTTGCGTAGTTTTAAAGATTTAAGAATACAAAGGTATATAGGTACAGAAAAAGCGACTTTGTTTTATACTATGTAGTGATATAAATATTTTTGCTAAAACGAAATCGTCGAAATCGTATAATATATTTTTCTCTTTCTAAGGGGGAACGCAGTCACTACTAGTATTTTAACTCAAAAGTATGATAGGTAGAAATAGATACTTACTTAAAACAATTTGAATTTTCGTGATTAAATTTAAAACAAGATAAATATCTACAGCATAATATATTCCAATTTTAATTACGTGTAACAAAATCTGACAATGTATTATTTAAATGAACTAAAAGGCCAGTTAATTTGTTCGATCATTTCATTAGAGCCGCTCTACCCAGTCATGGAAACCGTAGGTCAACCGCAATTTTAGTCGTGATTATTTATTACTAGCGAGTAAGTAATATCGGTGGAAAAGTATGTATTATGGACTTTATGGATTAACAAATAGTCTTTATTTTTAATATTACTTTATGGATTAATAAATCATCTACAAATCTACATTTTGGTTGATTATACAAGTTGACTCTGCGTGTTAGATTCAACATCTTAGGGTAGATTAGTTGGGTGGGTAAGACACAACAATCTGTGTTTAAAACCAAAGAACATCATTCAAATCGTACCTAAAAATTAAAATAACTCAACGTTGGTTGATCGTAAGTCTTTGTTGCCTTAGCAAACATTGTTTAAAATGTTATTCTCTACAAGATAGAAATATTTTTTTTACTGACCGGCATTTTTTGTAAGTATTTTTTGTTAGAAACATGAATTATCTCCTTTGATGATTGATCAATTAAGTAGGTATCGGTAAACAATTTTAAATTGCATTTGTTTCCTTTTAAAATGGATATTCACTTAACAAATCAAACTAGAAATTCTCTATTGCGGATGCCGAACAACCACAAACAAAATTGATGACGAATAGAAATTGCACCCTGGTAGTATCTGTGGAACAGTTCAAAGCGTTTTTTCCTAGATATAAAAGTAGTCTTTCTTATCTTTAAATACTAACAATATAGAAAAAGACAATAGAAAACTTGGGCGGGCGGAAAATGAGAAAAATCGTGTCGGTACGGCGGAGCACTAGTTTAATATAAAAATTTTGCTCAAAACTTGCGAAGTCACGTAGGGCTTATTCCAAAGTTCCAAGCCGTTTATTGTCTCAGTACCATAAAAGAGGCTAAAACTGCATGTAGTTAATGCTTATGATATTTATCTCCGAAAACCGTCCGCATAATAATCTTGAATTTTCGAGATAAAGTAAATGAATGTACCTTCTTATCATCTAGCGAACGAAAATTTATTGACTCTTTAGGTAATTAATCTGATAGTATATTTATTAGGGTTCCGAACCCAAAGGGTGAAAACGGGACCCCATTACTAAGACTTCACTGTCCGTCCGTCTGTCTGTCTGCATCTCATGAGCCGTGATAGCTAGAAAGTTTAAATCACAGATTATTTATTTCAGTTCTCCCTCTATACAACTTGGTACGGAACCCTTCGTGGGCGAGTCCGACTCACACGTGGCCGGGTTTTTTGCTTCATCATTCTTAACTAGATTTCTTACTCCAACTAAACATATCGTTTGAATCGTCATAGTCGGACCTCAGCCATACAAAGACCAAGTATGAGGAAGACTGTCATACATGTAAAGTTTACTAGTGACCATACCAAAAATCCTATTTTAAGGATTTTTGGTAATACCTAATACAAAAAATCGTTAAAATGTTATTGTTTATATAATATTTAATACAATTTCATACAAAATATTCTTGGTACATATAAATGGAAATTTATTAGATCTGAACATAAAGATGGCCATGATTTGCAAAAACACTAAAAGCGTAATAAAACGCCGCGTTCATTCATTCATTATACTGATTATACTCCGTTACGATATAAATTCTTTCAGGTTATTCTATATTGTGTCACAAAATAACTTACCTAAATATTTTTTTACCCCGAGGTAGGTTATGTTTTTTTTAATCAAAACTCTTAAGAACAACATCACAACACAAAAACATCAAAACTCTTTGGACCTCCAAAGATGTTGTTCTAATCATAAAAATAAAGGCACCATATGGTGCTTGTAGAATAATATATCCCAGTGAGCAGTACCTAAATATCCAATTTTCAAAGGAAATGCGACCGTGTCATAATTAACAAAGGTCTGGGATCCGCCGCCGCCGCCGGGCCATGCATAACTAAAAGCTAAACGGGACCCCTGTAAACTATAGATTCCCTAACGAACAATAGACAGATTTATCTAGAACTGACTTGCTCGGGGACCAATACAAAAGAATACTTAAACAGAACTGGATGAGCCTTTAATGTCGAGCAAGAACACTTACAGACTGGCGAAATATACCGCCTTATAACTGTCGATAAAAGACTAAATATCTTTGTCTTTGCGAAATCTATAGGCAATAAATAAGTTGAGACAATTACATAGCGATCTACTTTGTCTAAGTTAATTTCATTCTAAGTAAAAGATAGAAGTTGAATTTACAATATTTCACGTCGATTCTCTTCGTTATATTGCAATTCATTATAAAGTTGCCTAGCTATATTTTCTGGAACAATGATGTTGCAAAATTAATGTGATACCTATTATGTTTTGTCTGTTTTATTCCAGGTATGTATAGTTAGGTTACTCGTAATTACTGACCCTGATAAATAAGTAGTAGGTAGGTATGTCAAATAAATCACTATCACTACATAGTATAAAACAAAGTCGCTTTCTCTGTCTCTATATCCCTATGTATGCTTAAATCTTTATGCAACGGATTTTGATGCGGATTTTTTAATAGATAGAGTGATTCAAGAGGAAGGTTTATATGTATAATACATGCATAATAAAGCCGTGCGAAGCCGGGACGGGTCGCTAGTACATATATATGAGTATAAACTCTTGCTGTAGATCTGCTGCCGTAACACAAAAACACAAAAAGTAATAACGAAGCAATTTTTAAACTTATTAACTTCAATCTACATTTATTTCATGTGAATGCATCCCATATTTCCTCCAACCACTTCAAAAACTCTATCACGTTCCAGCATTCACAAAATACAACTCTTGAAATATTGCATTACAAATTCAAATTGAATGTTGCATTTCATGATTTATGTCGTCGTTTCCAGTTGGTCCAGTGTCAGAACTTTTGTCTTTGAATTAGTGTTCGATGGATAAGACAAGGAGTAGATTTGTGGTTTATACTAACAACTTGTCGTTAATGAATCTTGATGCTCTCGATTGGAAACAGTTGTTTATCAATGTACAGATTGGACAGCGTTTGACGGACAGTATTTTGGGTGAAAGAAATCTACCCTGATTTATGACAAATGAGTCATCATTTCAAAAATTAGTAAAGTTTATGATCAATTAGTTAATTTCTGAATCGTTGTTATTGATGTTAATTCCAGAAATGTTGAAAGCTTTCAACAAACTGATTTGATATTTCAAAATCGAAATAAATCGTGACTACAGATACTTAACCTACCTACCCATGGCCTAAAGTCTAAAAGCTTACGAGGAAAACCAAATTTATTCAGATGTTTCGATGAAAAACAGTAACCACTCGCAAAGCGTACCTTGTTCGTCAATTTTCCAAATTCAACAAACAGAATTATTCAGCACCTATGGCTGTTAGAACACGATTGGCGATTGAATTTCTAGTTGTGTTGTAAACAACAGTTTTATTGTACTCAAAGTGCAAACAAAAGCCAATCATAAAAATAGGCCATCGGGCTTTAAAAGGGAAATAGGAACAAAAGAGGTGACGTGTAAACTTGGAAGACTACCTACTGTTTTAAAAGACGTCGGTAAGATTTTTATTTTTGGTTCAGATGTAGGGACTGAGTAGTTGTCTACTTATCCCTTTTCATCCCTAATCCTAACATCTTATCGAAACACTATATATTTACGTAAGTATCTATCCACTGTTTCTATCCGTAACACATAATCGTAGATGTAATATTAACATTGTCCCGAAGATTCAATGAAGCGTAATGCCTCTAGCAATTCAGTCAACAGCTTTGTATCTGATCCTTCATTGCATTTGCTTAGTGTTCTATGACATTTGAATATTAATCTTATTGAACTCTAGCAAGATGAAGCCTATTCAATTAAAACCCTCCCTTTAAAAAAATTAAAAAAGGACCTGTTCTCGGAATTATTCAATGTTATTCTTCAAAACACTTGTTCTCATAATAAGTACCTCATTCTGCAAAATACTAACTCGTATAACGCCTTTTTCTTGTAATGACCTATTCTGAGAAGGACTCATTTTTAAAAATCCATGCCAGGTTTAACGATTAAACCAAAATAATGATGTACGGCTATGGCAGTAGTTATATGTATACCATTTGTACCTACTAATGTATTGGTTTCAATTCTATTAACGTTCCATTTATCTTTTAAACATTTTTGGGCGACGTACTTTTTTTTCTCTTTGGGTGTATGTTAATATATTTTTAAGAGACTCACTTCCGCATCCAAATTTAATTAAAGCTTTATGCAAAATTGTCATGTCAGGGTTGTCACTGAAATAATAATCAAGTGACGCTCGACAGGCGGCTATGCCTACGTAATTTTCAGTGTCCAACCCTTGGCCTGACCATTTTACCCACATAACCTACCGACATAACATAGACTACTTGCACGTCCAGTGTCAAAAATGTAATCTTTGTTTGCTCTTAAAAATTCACTCATTATTCAGATTCAAAGTATGGAGTACAATGTTTAGCTTTCCGCCTCAAACCTGGAACTGACGTTGTAATTAAAATCATTTCCCCCTAAATGTCGACACAATTTCTAGTTTTATAGCTTACATTTCATAACAAAAGAGCTTGTGAGAAATGGTTTTTAATGAGAAAGTTAAGAGCCTAAATTCACATAATACTTTGTAAATAGAACAGAGGGATTTGTATGAAATTTAACTAAAAAGGACTTCACCACGATAGAAGTCATACTACAGCCTCAAGCGCAAAATAATGAAACTACCTCAAGCAATTCTACCTACCTCTATAATATATTCTGGGCTCAAGCTTAAGCAAGTTGTTGCAACATGCTTAAAGCTTTTTTGCACACTCAATTTTATGCTTGGGATAAAAATTTCAATCCAAAGTCCATACAGACTTTGGATTAAAATTTTTGATAAAAAAAATCCACTCTAACAACTGATATTTTATTTCACACACGAATGCAAAATCTGTTTTAATAAACTAGTTGCGCCCCGTGGTTTTACACGCGCGAATATACTGTGGAAAAAACGGGATAAAGTAGTAAATAGCATTGCCATACCCCAATCTCGCTCGGGGCGGGGACAGCAGTTTTTGTTCATTGCTCTGGATATACTTGTTGGATTTCGATTAAAATTATACCACGACCTAAGGTGAAAGGGTACCTGCGCTCTCTCCATACAAACGTATTTGTCAGATATTGTCTTGTTTTTGTTGTAAACACTATGATACAACAATTAAATGTGTCTATTTAATTCTTAAACATTGTTGTAATAATTTACTTAATTTATTTCAGTAGTTTCAAAGTACTTATGGTACTTTGAAATAATAAAGGTTGTGAAACGACTGGCTTCTGTTTGTGAGAGGCGGGGCGATGACACTAAGCAACAGGATAAAAAGAGCTGTAGGCTCGTGTTCGGGTCAGTCTGCTTCTGGTCGTCGCCGTGCCTAGTTGTGCCTGGCGGTTGATTATTTGGTTACATTATAATATTGTAAATATAAATACAATAATTGATATAATTATAATAAAATATAATAATATATTATTAATATAATATATTATTAATCTAATATATTATTAATATTAATTATCAGTTTAAATATATAATTTTAATATATATTATTAATAAAAATATAATAATATTATATTAAAATATACCAGGTAGTGAAACTTGGTGTAAGCGATTGGTGTGACCTGGATACAAGATAAGTATATTATATAATATATAAGTTATTGATTAATTGATTAATAAATTAAATAAACAAATTAAATCAAAGCTATTCTTATATTTATTTTCGCTGTCTTATTAATTTACTGATTTCTTATTATTTCGGTATTTATTTTGGATTAGCTTTTAATAAATGATCACCTCATATAGCTGTTTCTTTTGTAGTAGCAAATAATAATGACTTATAGGGTAAAATCTGACTTCAGAAGTGGGATCGGTCCAATGCTCACACAACAAATAATAATATTTATTTTTCTTTTTAAGGTCTTGGAATCATGGACGTAGCACTGATTCAGCAACTATTGACAGCCATCAAAGATGCTGTAACGGCGAACCGACGTCAAGATGACGTCGCCCTGCCAGTTTTTGATCCAAACACCAATGATGCGGGAGCCGAGGTGTGGTGCGACAATATCAACGCTCTGGGTGAGGAATTCGGGTGGAGTAGTGTAGCTAAGGTCGCCAAAGCTAGCAAGGCCTTAAAGGGCTCTGCTAGCGTCTGGTTCGAATCGTGGGAACCCCAGGATGGAAGATCCTGGGAGAATTTTCGTTCTGAGTTGATTGCTCTTTTTCCCGAAAAGAAAAACCTTTCCGAAAAACTGTATAAAGCCGTTGTATATAATTCTGATTCTGCTGATTCATATTCCGAATATGCAAGAGAGAAAATTAGACTTTTAAAATGTACAAAGTTAGCTTTTACAGAAATCCAACTGGTAGAGTTAGTTTGTGGAGGTATTAAAGACAATAATGTTAGGATGGCGTCTTTCAACAGTAACGTTAAAAAAACCTCAGAGTTGATAGGTTTGTTCACCACTTACGTTAAAACAAAAAAACGTCAATTTGACAACGGTAGCTTCTCTGAAAACACACCCGGTCCTAGTGGGGTTAAACGTTTCAAATCTGTGTCTAAACCCAATGAAGCTACACACGTTAGGACTTGCTTTAGATGTGGCCAACGCGGACATCTCTTAGCAGATTGCCTTACACTAGCACCAACATCTGAAATACCCAGAATTCAGAACCAAAAAGTGTGTACCATTTGCAAAAAGGCTGGACATGAGGAAACCACTTGTTTCTTTAAAAAACGAACTGTTCATACTGCTGAACTAACAAAACCCACAAATAAACAAGCATGACTAGTTTCAAGTCAACCTTTGAAGCTCACCCCGGTGTCTATTAATGATCTTATATTATACTCTTTGGTCGATACCGGAGCCAGTTGCAGTATAATTAAAGAATCCTTTGCTAGGAAGACTGGATGTCTATTGGACCCTTGTTCGTTATACATCAATGGAATAGGAAAGGGCAGGATTCATGTTTTCTCTATCATCACAGTCCCTGTTAGGTTTGAAAGTGTGTGTATAGAATTAGATATTTACGTGGTACGTGATCTAGATTTCAACTATGATTTTTTGATTGGCAGGAATATATTAATTCATTCTGATTTGTCAATAATTACTGATACCAACGGTTGCAGAATTGAAAGAATTCCCAGTCCTACAAGTGAAGTTAATTTAGTAGAAATTTCTGAAGATAATGTGGAAGATAGTCTTGCTGAACTAAAGATTAAAATTAAAAACTTAAATGATGATTTGAAGTATAATATTCTATGTATTTTTGAAGAATATCCTGCAGTTGTAGCTTCCTCAGACAGAATTAGTACAGTCAAAACAGGTGAACTAAAAATACGTTTGAAAAAAGACCAAGTAGTTAATTACCATCCTTATAGATTGGCTCCCATTGAAAAACTTAAAGTCAATAATATTGTTCAAAATTTGATGGATCAAGAAATAATTCGCGAGAGTGACTCTCCGTTTGCGAGTCCTGTTTTATTGGTCAAAAAGAAAGACGGTAATGATCGTCTCTGTATTGACTACCGGGCTTTGAATAAGATAATGGAGAAAGACCGCTACCCCTTACCGTTAATTGACGATCAGATTGACAGATTAGGGAGGGCTAAATATTATATTTCAATCGATATGAAAAATGGCTTCTACCAAATTCCTATCTCTGAGGATTCCATTAAATACACAGCATTTGTCACGCCCGATGGTCATTATGAATTTTTGAAAATGCCATTTGGTATATGCAATGGTCCCGCTGTTTTCCAACGTGCAATTACTAAAGCCGTTAAAGATCTCAAATTCCTTTTAGTATACATTGATGACCTTCTGATACCCGTAACATCAATCGAGCAAGGGCTTCAATACTTAGAACAGACTTTAGAAGCACTTAGTATTGCTGGTTTTACTGTCAACCTCAAGAAATGTAATTTCTTCACTGAAAACATAGAATATTTAGGAAGAAACATAAGTTTTGAAGGCGTACGCCCCAGTGAAAATAAAGTTAATGCCCTAGTGAATTCCCCTGTTCCAAAGAATGTTAAGCAAGTGCGCCAATTTATGGGTCTTGCAAGTTATTTTCGTAAGTTCGTACCTGAATTCGCATCTAGAACTGCTTGTATAACGAAGTTAATTAAAAAGAACCAAGTTTGGGAATGGGGACTCGATCAGCAGGAGGCAAGGGAATACGTAATTAGACACTTATCATCTAAACCTTTGCTCACAATTTATGACCCTAAAAATCCTACTGAATTACACACCGACGCAAGTTCTATCGGTTATGGCGCAATTTTAATGCAAAGGGTTGATGGCGTTCACAAAGTGGTCGCTTACTTTAGTAGGAGAACTTCTCCAGCTGAATCAAGATACTGTTCATACGATTTAGAGACATTGGCTATCTATAATGCTCTCAAACATTTTCGAGTCTATCTTTTAGGAATAAATTTCAAAATTATAACGGACTGTAATTCTATCAAATCTACTATGAACAAAAAGGATTTGTCCCCCCGTGTTGCTAGATGGTGGACATATCTTCAGGACTTTAAGTTTGAAGTAGTTTATAGAAAAGGCAACTACATTAAACATGTAGATTTTCTAAGCCGTAATCCCCCAGATTGTGTTAATGTGACCGCTGTTGTTAACGTTATCAACGACCCTCAAAATTGGCTTGAAGTAGCCCAGCAAAATGATCCAAATATTTTGGAGATAATAGAAAAAGTGGAACGAGGTGAAGTCGATTCCAACCGGTATTTGGTTCGTGATAATTTACTATATTTTAAAACTGATCGAGACTCTAGTCCTAAACTTTATGTCCCACGAGGTTGTAGGTTTGATATTCTGAGACTGTACCACGATGAGAACTGTCACGTTGGGTTTTTCAAGACCGTTAGTAAGATTAAAGAAAACTTTTGGTTTCCTCGAATGGGCCCTTTTGTTAAAAAGTATTTGCTCCATTGTATAGTTTGTGCTACGCAAAAGGGTCATTCTGGTCCTAAACAAGGCTACCTACACCCAATCGATAAAACCGCTATACCTTTTCATACGATACATTTAGACTGCACAGGTCCCTTTCAGCGGTCTGGTGATGGATTTAGGTATGTTCTTCTAATAGTTGATGGTTTTACAAAATTCTGCATCTTAAAACCCCTGAAGTCCCTCAGTGCCCAAGAACTTGTACCAATAATTCGAGATACAGTTGTACTATTCGGAACTCCTTCCCTGGTTGTAACGGACAGGGGAACTAATTTCAGCTCTACTCTTATTAGATCTTTATTTAGAGAGTTACATGTAGAGCATCACATGATTTCTACTGGAACCCCTAGGAGCAATGGTCAAGTAGAAAGGTATGTTGCAACAGTTATTAATTTGCTTTCGGCTACCTGTAATGATAATACGTCAGACTGGCCGAGCGTATTGTGGAAAGTACAGCTTTCCATAAATACGACGGTACAAAAATCCACTGGTTTCTCTCCGATTCGCTTGCTGATAGGGCGAAATGCTAACATTCCTCCCGTCCAGGCTAGACTAGACAATGTATGGGGCGATAATAATACAGACGAAATAGTAGATGTCCGTGCTGACCGCGAAATGGCTAAAAGACACCTTATAGATGCTGCTAATAAGTTTAGACAAAGGTTTGACGAATCCAGACGCAATAATAAGACATACAGGGTAGGTGACTTAGTTTTTGTATCTCAAACACACAGACGCAATAATAAACTAAGTCCAAAATACAAAGGTCCGTATGAAATTTCGTCAATTTTACCCAATGATCGCTACTTCCTATCGGGGATGGGTGGTTTAAGGAGTGTAACCGTCGTCAAAGAGAAACTGAGATATTGGCCAGGAGAATGGGTTGATGACCCTATTGTTGAAGACGACCAACCATAACTATTATTATAATATTTTACTGAATTTAGAATCTATTTGTTGTAGATCCTGAATCTTAACGCTTAGTGAATATAATGAAAATTGTTGTCATAATGAAAGAACTAAAAAATATTTGATTTATAATCATAATGATGGTGAAGATGATAATGATGTCTTTTCTTTTCCACTGCTGGGCGGTCAACCGTCTACTGCTTTCCCTTAAGGCATGTGCAGCCAGGTGCTGGGACTGATGAGACGTGACGGTTGTCCAAATAACACCACTCCTACCCTGCTAACACTAAGTTATTTGTTGCTTAGCTTTCCTTCCAATCCTTCACCCTTCCTCGTTAATCTATCCTCCACTGCTGGTCGGTCAGCCATCTACTGCTTTCCCTTATGGCATGTGCAGCCAGGTGCCGGGACTGATGAGACGTGATGGTTGTCCAAATAACACCACTCCTACCCCGCTAACACTAAGTTATTTGTTGCTTAGTTATCCCTCTAATCCTTCACCCTTCCTCGGTATTCTATATTCCACTGCTGGTCGGTCAGCCGTCTACTGCTTTCCCTTAAGGCATGTGCAGCCAGGTGCCGGGACTGATGAGACGTGACGGTTGTCCAAATAACACCACTCCTACCCTGCTAACACTAAGTTATTTGTTGCTTAGCTTTCCTTCCAATCCTTCATCCTTCCTCGTTAATCTATCCTCCACTGCTGGTCGGTCAGCCATCTACTGCTTTCCCTTATGGCATGTGCAGCCAGGTGCCGGGACTGATGAGACGTGATGGTTGTCCAAATAACACCATTCCTTCCCTGCTAACACTAAGCTTTTTGCTTTGCTTTCCCTCTTATCCTTTATCCTTCCTGTTTATATATATATATTTTTTTTGTTAAGTACTTCGAGAACGAAGTACTTGTCAGTATGGCCGTGTCAGATATTGTCTTGTTTTTGTTGTAAACACTATGATACAACAATTAAATGTGTCTATTTAATTCTTAAACATTGTTGTAATAATTTACTTAATTTATTTCAGTAGTTTCAAAGTACTTATGGTACTTTGAAATAATAAAGGTTGTGAAACGACTGGCTTCTGTTTGTGAGAGGCGGGGCGATGACACTAAGCAACAGGATAAAAAGAGCTGTAGGCTCGTGTTCGGGTCAGTCTGCTTCTGGTCGTCGCCGTGCCTAGTTGTGCCTGGCGGTTGATTATTTGGTTACATTATAATATTGTAAATATAAATACAATAATTGATATAATTATAATAAAATATAATAATATATTATTAATATAATATATTATTAATCTAATATATTATTAATATTAATTATCAGTTTAAATATATAATTTTAATATATATTATTAATAAAAATATAATAATATTATATTAAAATATACCAGGTAGTGAAACTTGGTGTAAGCGATTGGTGTGACCTGGATACAAGATAAGTATATTATATAATATATAAGTTATTGATTAATTGATTAATAAATTAAATAAACAAATTAAATCAAAGCTATTCTTATATTTATTTTCGCTGTCTTATTAATTTACTGATTTCTTATTATTTCGGTATTTATTTTGGATTAGCTTTTAATAAATGATCACCTCATATAGCTGTTTCTTTTGTAGTAGCAAATAATAATGACTTATAGGGTAAAATCTGACTTATTCGACTGTTTCCTCCCTGGATAATGACACTAGCACAAATATTTTTGTGCCATAAAACCTATAACTGCCATGACTATGCCCCTCTGTATTGGTTTTTTTTCATTTTCTAATTATCATAGAAATTAAAATTAAGAAAATAATAAAAAACGTGTGGCACTCGGTGACTGCCGCGGTAAAGCTATTGCATAGCAAAAGCTCGGCCGAGCTACATGGTAGGCGGAGTGGGGGGTGTAAGGTTTTATTTTCGTTACGGTATTTCTTGATTCGGTCGCCGCGCTCAAAGCCCGCCATAAAAGCTATGCAATAGCTTAAAAACAAAATAAAACCGTTTAAAATAGGGGCATGGTCATATTGGTCATGGCAGTTATAAGTTTTATGCACCAAAAATATTTGCTCTAGTGTTATTATCCAGGGAGAAAATAGTCGACTACGTTTGTAATAGTGTGTATGGAAAAAGCCCCCGGTACCCTTTCCTCCTAATAGTGAAAACCAGATTTCTATAGGTCGAGTAGTTTTTAGAGTTCTGGGATCAAGGAGGTTTTTATTCATATTCGTATCTCCGAACCTACCATGTTCTGAGATACGGATATGAATAAAAACGATGAATACAAGTTCTAGTTCTACTCTTATTCTAAGGACCACCAAATAAATATTGTGTGAAGATGTGCTATGCAATAATATATGAAGAAATATGAAGAGAATTGACAAATGGGACGTTACGGGCACATTAAAGTGGGCATGTTGGGCGACTAAGGTGTTTTGTTACTTCTTGACGCAAAGACTAATTGCACCGATAGCAATTCAGATAGCGGGTAGATAGCTGAAGATTAGAAATAACATGTACCTTTTTATCCCGATATTCTTAAAATGAGATCAGAAGACAAATTCTCGTAAATAAAATGGATCAAATTACATTGCAATATCATTCCCATTGCATTTCGATTACAAAACAATATTCTTGAGAATACCAAAAGTTGACTTTGAGGGTTTATTGAGTTACTTTGAGGGTTTATGAGTTAGTTTGAGGGTATTTTTGTGATCTAAATGCATAGTATATTCCAGTCAGTCAGTCTGCCTGTGACCGTGGGATCTGCAAAGTTCCCGAAACGTCAGGTTTAAAATTAAAACGCGAATATATCCGTTAAAATAAATATAATTATGGGATCTAAATACAATCGAAATTCAATCGGAAATACATTTTAACAATGTTATTTATAAGGATTGGCCTGTAAGGCCTGGTAAGCCAGTAATAATAATATATAAATAAATATTGCAAGAATTTCACACATCTATCCCCAAGCTAAGTAACTAAACTTGTGTTATGGGTGCTAGATAAGGGATATACTACTTAAGTATATACTTTTCTTTTGTAAATATATACTTAAAATATAGAAACAACCAGACCACATACAAATATCTAAGCATAAATACACGTCTGAGGCGGGAATCGAACTCGCAACCCTTTGTTTGGTGACCATTATGCCAACTGAGTCGTCAAATGTGGGTAATGCGCAGCTAGTATACGGAATAAAATATCTACGAGTAACAAGGTGTTTTACGAGTCAGTGTTTGGACTGAGAGCTGTTATGATGTTGATATCCGAACAGTTTTATTGTCGACACATAATATGTAACTGCAAGTTATTAAGGTGTCGTAAAAGAGTTCTTTCTCTATTAAAGGGACATGCAGACAAGGAACTAAACAACAATATATTATAACATTTCAAAATCTATCTCTGAAAAACCGTATTAAGGAGTCTGTTTTTTTGATAGATTATTTTGTTAAACAATAGGTAATCTACTCCAAAAATTGGTGATTCCGCATCTTCTCGCATCTTGCTCATTTCTATGAAGTCTGATAGTGGCCGAACATTAACTCCTGTAATCTTTAATTTTTTTCAAAGAGATTCACCCTAAGTAATTTTTTTTTAGGAATATAGCTATTAAGTATTCTATATTTCTTAGTAAAAAGAACAAAAAAGAAGAAATTCTAAAATAATATAAGACAAAAAAATCAATGATTCAATGGCAAAAAAAAACAAAAATGTATTGAAGGTTTATCACTACGTAGTATAAAACAAAGTCGCTTTTTCTGTCCCTATTTCCCTTTGACCGCTTAGATCTTTAAAACTACGCAACGGATTTTGATGTGGTTTTTTTAATAGATAGAGTAATTCAAGAGGAAGGTTTATATGTATAATACATGCATAATATAGCCGTGCGAAGCCGGAGCGGGTCGCTATATAAAATAAAGTCACTTTTCGCCGTCCCTATGTTCCTTTGACCGCTTAGATCTTTAAAACTACGCAACGGATTTTGATGCAGTTTTTTTAATAGATAGAGTAATTCAAGAGGAAGGTTTTTTGATATAATACATGCACAATACAGGCGTGCGAAGCCGGGGCGGGTCGCTAGTTACCTATAAACAGAAATGTTTAATCTTGTAAAGTCTTAAAGAAGGCAGAAGTTGGTATTATTATGCTCATAACATTATGCATCACGATTAAATTTGGCAAAGGAACTCTATTTAAACTAAAAATACTACGTACCTAGATAAAAATGCAGTGGCAATAATATAAAACAAGAACCGAACACAACCGGGCGTTTATTTAGGAGTACACCTATTTATTTGCTCGTTTTTTTAAAACCGCACTGCAAAATACTGTTCGAAGGTATTTTATTTATGCCAGGGCTAGTAGCCAAAAGTTGAGTATTTCGGTGCAAACTGAGCAAATTTATTAGATAGGTAAATATAGGGTAGGTATAGCACGTATAGCTCAGAAAACAGAGAGGCGGTAAGCGGTCCGGGTGAAGCCCGGGCAGCCGGAACGCAACGCGTCCGCCCCAGTTTGTCATCCTGCTACCGTAGGTGCCACCCTCCTGCCTCACGACCGGTGTCTGTGGCATTATAAGAAACAATTTTGTCTAAGTTCTGTGTACAATAGGTTAAAATATAAGGTATAATAATGACTGTAGAATCTTTGTTAATAAATAAATAAATAAATAAATAATGCATAGAAACCCGAACATTACAAAAAATTCCGCCCTGCGCTGCGCTTAACTAAGTAGCTGAGTTATGGTTGATTGAGTGAGATCGCCTTTAGGCAATATGACCGCCCTTTGTGCAACTTTAGGTTTGTTTTCCTATATTCAAGCTTCTTATTGTTTAAGTTTGTATTTTATAGTTAACTAGCGACCCGCTCCGGCTTCGCACGGCTATATTATGCATGTCTTTTACATATCTTCCTCTTGAATCACTCTATCTATAAAAAAACCGCATCAAAATCCGTTGCGTAGTTTTAAAGACTTAAGCATACATAGGGATATAGGGACAGAGAAAGCGACTTTGTTTTATAATATGTAGTGATGATAGTGAATAGTGATTAATCATTATTTTATAATTTCTTTGTGCAATAAAGTCTATAAAACTTTCTAGCTTATTTACCCTTACAGTACTTTCATTCAAAATTTACTCTAAATCGTCATTTGTCGAGAAAAGATAGCTTTTATTGAATGTAGGTACTACAATTTAAAGGTGTTCTTATGTTTTGCTTTTATTTATCTATATCTATACTAATATTATAAAGAAGTAAAGTTTGTGTGTTTGTATATTTGTTAAATTGTAAGGGGTAATCTCGGGATCTACTGAACCGATTTTAAAAATTCTTTCACCAATAGAAAGCCACATTATTGCTGAGTGTCATAGGATATATAAAAAACCGAAAAATAAAAAGGCTTTTACGTGGTAGGCCGTTTTGCAAAGTGACTCGGAGAAAAAACGGTCGAATGAAAGCGTTTCTTACGAACGCTGCCTTAACTATGAAAGATATATTTGTTCTAGAGAAAAGATGTGGAGCTTGAAAATGCCTACAAAAAAGTCAACGACAGCATATGTCTAACTTTTATATTTAAGTTACAAAAAGTATTTTACTCTGTACTAAAAAAGAATTATTAACATTATGCCCAACGAAGTGGGCACGGGTCAGCTAGTACGTGATAATTTAACGTGATTACTTAAACCAAATACGGATAATATGTAATATAAACTCGAAAATCTAACCTCTTTGTTAGAAAGAACGTAAGGAGCAAAGCGAAAATGATTGAGAATAATAATACGTTTTGCGAGTGACTGTACCAAGTAGAATCCGTTATGTGCTTTCGAAGCGAATGTCTGGTAGGTATTCTAGGTGTGCTCTCGTATGCAAGTTTATGCCTATATTATACACCCAATTCCATATGTAGGTAAACAGTTCTACAGTTTGTAACGAGAACCTCTATCTCTTATGAGAATTCGTAAGAGAGAGAAGTTAAGAGAATTCTTAAGAGAGAGAGGTTCTTGTTACACCCTGTATAAGTTAGTACCTCAGAGAGAAGAATTCTGAAAAAGATTATCTGAGGTACAAACTTATACCGGGTGTAGCGTAATTACGCTACACCCTGTAGGTTTGGTTAGGTTAGGTTTCACCCAAAACCATTCGTTTTCGCGCCAAAAAATAGAGATAGGTGAAATATTTTTAAATTTAGAATATAAAATAAATAAATATTGGAATACATCCCACACATCGCTATCTAGCCTCAAACTAAGTAACTAGACTTGTGTTATGGGTGGTAGACAACGGATATACTACTTATATACTTTTCTTTTTAACCCCCGACGCAAAAACGACGAGGTGTTATAATGTATAATATGTACTTTATAATGTTTAAATGTTGAATATATCGGAAATCGAGGCTCTAAATATTTTTCTGAACCGGCACAATGGCCTTTACCCGAAAGTACCTAGTAGTACCGGATATCACTACAAACATTTTTGCAAAAAAATATCATAACTATTAATTTATCACATTTAAATAAAATAAATAAAAAGTCTATTTCAGAACCTTAGTCTGATATTACATAAAGTTCGGGAAAATTATAGTAATTTACTGAAAAATTTAAGGAAATTTCAAAATACGGCACCTCTATTAGTAGCAGGTTGTTAATAAGTAAAATATATGCGAGTTACATTTTTGAATTTTTCTCAAACTGTGGATAAATGGCAATTTTCCCAAAATGTTAAAAAAAACTTATTTTCTAATATTATTTTTAGGTAAGGTCTGAGAGCTCTACTATATTATGTACCTAAGAGGGATAACAGGGTTTTCTAAACATACTGTATAGTAAAAATCTGTGAAACTATGTCGTGGGAAATATTATGAAAATAGAGAAACAAAATCAGTCATGTCTCAGTAGAAAAATGTGTTCAAAAACATCGAACCGACCCAAGTTATATTTTAATTCACTTAAACTTACCCCAATTTGGTTTGAAAGTGACTTAACTTATTCACATTCAATCTTTAGATGTACGCAAAAACTTAATACAATATTCACCTCACACCCAATATAAATAAAGTAAAACTTACCAATAAATCTACTCGCGCCTTTCGCGATAGTTTCCGTTATCTGACAGCAGAAGGATATAGAAACGAAGCTGAGTAACAATCCTTGACAACTTTTCCTGATCATCTCCGCTTTTACTTAGGACATTTTCACTGCACTCGTGACGTCATAGTGAGAAAGTGTGACAAGCCGTGGAATGTGGAAGTGTGTCGATTGCTTACTGATTTAGAACTGGGGGTCGAGAGTGCTCGACTTGCGAGCGGCGACTGAGCGAGCTTGAAAGCTTCGAGCAGTGAGAAATGGACTGCGCAGGGTTAACTTACCTCTTATACGTAAATTTTTTATTTCGAAAAAAATAAGGCCAGTGCAGGAATGTTAGTTTACGGGACTTTTGAAGTTATACTTCTTTAGGCGCGTTATGAAAAAATGATGAGAGCGAAATTTTACAAAAGCGTCACACAAAATTCTCATGTCGGACGAGTTTTTTGTCGGACGAGTTTTTTGTCGGACGAGTTTTTTGTCGGACGAGTTTTTTGTCGGACGAGTTTTTTGTCGGACGAGTTTTTTGCCGGACGAGTTTTTTGTCGGGCGAGTTTTTTGTCGGACGAGTTTTTTGCCGGACGAGTTTTTTGTCGGTTTTTTTTTTTTTTTTTTTTTTTTTTTTTTTTTTTTTTTTTTTTTTTAATGCCAAAGAAGTATAACTTCTCACGCGCGTACATAAGTACACGCACCCTTTTTTTATTTATATTTGTGAAAAGAGAAAATCACTGGCTCAATAACAGAAGGACGATTTTCGTAAAAAACATTTTTCAAATTACATTTCAATAGTCATTCTGATTGCATTTCGATTATAAAAAATATTCTTAGGAATACTAAAAGCTGAGTTTGAAGGTATTTCGGGCTACTTTCAGGGTATTTTTGTAATCAAAATGCAGAATGATATTTAATTGCAATGTCATTTATACAATCACTACATAGTGTAAAACAAAGTCGCTTTTTCTGTCCCTATTTCCCTTTGAATGCTTAGATTTTTAAAACTACACAACGGATTTTGATGCGGTTTTTTTTAATACATACAGTGATTCAAGAGGAAGGTTTATATGTATAATACATGCATAATATAGTCGTGCGAAGCCGGGGCGGGTCGCTAGTATTATTATTAACTAGAATAATTGGCCTTCTGATCACAAAATCTCAGTTTAAAGAACTAGGAGTTTCAAGTAATGTTTGCATTCGAGGTTCCTTTAAGGACCTACGTGCTTACTAAGACAATAAGACTCACTAAGACATCCATCACGACATTTGACCCATAGCTAGGAGGTAAAAATAGCTAGTTTGTAGTTCATAGTAACTACTATCTATTCTGTGTTTCTAGAAAATTATACCAAACAAAACAAGCTTTTTTTAAATATAGGAATTCGCGTAGAATGCTTTTAGAATCACGAAAGTCAGGCTTGTTTTTGGCAAAACCAATAGGTGCCCGCCTACAGTTGTTCAATTTTGTTTTCAGCACATTTTTTAAATATTTTCGACTTGATAAATTGTTAGAATGAGTTCGTAATAGGTAATTTGCTTTGTGATTAACAACTGCGGTTTTGAGAGGCCATCGAGCACATACCCAGTAGAGGGTTAATGCGGTCCTTCGAATTCCTGAACTGATCAGTGGTTTTCAACTGATGTGCTAGTTTAGTAAGATAGGAAAAAAGACAAACAATAAATCAATGTTAGTTCGTAATATACACAGTTAATACATTGATTTACTTATCTCTGTAAATTAATTGATTTAAAATGAAATAAGGAATATCTTGGTTCCATCATTAAAAATGTTGTGCCACCAAATAATATCAATAATAATTATTATTTGCTAGCCCAACTCTAGTGTTACGTTAACAATCAGAATCTCGATCGTTGGTTGGCCAGGTGGAACGCAGCGATCACCGCATTGATTTGGCGGATTTTTCGCAACCTTTTCTCTTTACTGGATATTTTGATTCTGTACTCGATGCGAGAGGCATAATGAATGTTTTACGTTTCATTAGCTATGGGTTTAGGAAAGATAATTTTATGTTAAGTTCGGTAGAGTGAATTTTTATTTGAAAGCTTCTTTACAGTCACTGAAATGTATCGAAGAGGTTACTCTATGTGATTTTACTGGTCTTATTTTTTTTAACCTAATTGTTAGGTATAATTATTACTAATCAATAACAGTGGCAAATCAAAAACACCACTAAGAATTTTAACTTTTTATAATTTTTAGCTATTTACCTTTTTTGTTTTTAGTATTTTTTTAACATTTCATTTGCGATTGATCCACATATTTGACAAACAAATGGAGGTTTATAGTTTAGTTATTAGTAGTAAAAACAAAACATACTATACGGTATAGTATGTTTCATTTTTAAACTATAGGTATAGTCTATACCTACCTACTACCTACCCTAATTTAGTCAAAGAGTTTTCGTCTTATTTTCAATATCAGTTATGTTTTAGTCATAAATATTTAGAACTCGATTTTATGACACGTAGCCGAAACGAGACCATTAAATATCTACTGGACGTTTTATGGACACTAAAATTCGATGCCAGTTGTTTTAAGTATTGGACTTTAAAAAAAATCTTTGCTACTCTGATGAAAATTTTTTACCTTTCGATTTTTTTTACCTATAAAAGTAACTGCATTCTAGGCAAAACAACCCCCCATTATTTGTATTTTTCTTATCTTATATTTTTTGTATTTCTTCCCAGTCTTATATTTTCCCAATTTAATTCGGAAAATTTCAATTTCATCTGGAGCAGCAAATTTCTGTACCTATTTACAAGCTTTATTCGGAGCTGCGAGCTTTATGAATTTATATTATTTTTATGAAATTAATACCTATCGAAGTTTACTTGGATTGCACTTGGATGTACAATTTGTAGGTAAACCGGTAAAAACTTGTTTTTAATCTAAAGGTTTATCCCAAAGGTCTCCCCCATCTTCCTCCATCGGTCTCGGTCACGGTCCTGAGCTACCTCCGACGCTCGCTGGCTCGAGGGCGGTCGAGGTCGCCTCGCTAACGCTTTCGTTGGTGACCTCGACGTCGCCGAGAACCCCGGAGGTGTCTAGCTTGTTGCTATTTTAGTTTAACCCATTTATCCCCGTTTATTCTCGATATATGGACCGGCCAAACCTAAATCAAAATATAACTGGTAGCGTTAAACACATCGTTTGTATAGTATACTATACCTCTGTGAGTATACTTATATGCATCGTTTCCGCAAAACCATGAGACAAAAATAAAAAAACTAGCCAAGAGCCCCACTCAAATATTTCTTATTTTATTATTTTTATTTGTTATTAAGTATACCTAACGGCAACAAAAATACATGTCAAAAATACATCTGTGAAAATTTCAGCTGTCCAGGGGCCTTATTCTGCTATTTGGCCAACCATTGTCATTATATCGAGACTCTATTGATATAATATCGAGATTGTGACTTTATTTGGTATTCTGCTAAAGTTTTAATAACATCACAATAGAATCACTATGGAGTCTCCTCAATGGTATGGTAATAGATGTTGCCTAGCAACATGGTATATGTTGCTAAGCGATATACCGTTTTAACAACTATCAAGATTCCATTAAGCCACGATTGTAGAGCAGAATACCGAAGTGAGTCAGTGGTGTGTCAGTGGTGTTTCGCTAGAATAGTTAACGTTAGGAGAATACCAATTTGACATGTAATGTCATATTTTTGACATTAAATTTCTATTACGATTATATCGACACACTATTGAAACACAATTGTGTTAGCAGACTTAGGCCCCAGCTATCAATGAGTATATATTATTACGTCCATGGGACACACAGACGGACACTGCACAAGAGTCCCGTTTTTATCCTTTGGGTACGGAACCCTAAAAAACCAATGAAACAGAGAGACATCAATTAACAACTCGTTTTGAGATAATGAGGCGTAACTGCTACCCCAATTAGGATTAAAGTTTTATTTTATTAAGGAAAAGGTTGGGTACCTCTGTTCTCCGCTATAGTTTACATGTTTTAGTCCAAGAAACCTGCTGAAACAGGATTTTTTGCCAATATAATACCTACGGATATTAAAGGTTTTGTAAAACCCTTGATATTAGTGACAAAATAACAAGAAAATATGAACAAATGAATTGTTTTTCAGATTGACAATAAAGCAAATATTATCTAATGAACTGTTTCGAAATACTAGGTGCGCTCCTCGATAAATGGACTATCCTACACATATGCCCCCTTATTCCAAAACGAGGTTTAAGGATAGTCCGAGATATAGATTGAATCCTTAGTTTTAGACACTGATTTACTCTTAAACTATAGTCTAAACACTATCCCTATGGGTTACATAGGGAACTATAGTCTGAACACTATCCCTAAAGATTATATAGAGATAGTGTTTAGACTATAGTTCACGAGTAAATCTGTATCTAAATCTAAGGTTTAAATCCACAGCTTGGACTTTTGGAATAAGGGGGAAAAAAATCAATTAGAACCAGTAGTTCCTGAGATTAGCGCGTTCAAACAAACAAACTCTTCAGCTTTATAATATTAGTATTGATTTAGTTTTTAATTAAAGTGATGGTGGTAATTAAAGTGGTCTGTCATTAGGTAATGTATGCTTTTTTTTTTCCTTATTTCTTCGTTGTATATGTTACCTATTTCTTTGTGTGTGTAAATTTAAAAGTTGTCGTGTGCCTGTACCAAATAAATGCTTTCTTTCTTTCTTTCTTTCTTTTAGGTATCCACCGGTACCTTACTATTAAATTTAGCAAGGGTCTACCTAATTAAACATCCGTTGTTTTATGTAGTGTGTTATTTTATTGGAATCCTATCGTAACATTTTACAGCAAGAACTCATTAAAATTAAAAATGGTGTCCGGTATTTTCAGGAGGTTCCGGAATTTTTTCGGTAGGTATTTTTTTAATCTCATTATCAAGATTATTTATGTTTTCCCGTTTTACTAAAGTTGTTTTACAACTTTAATTCATTTATTCAGATGACGAATGGACTGGCTGTTACTTTGGCTAACGGATAGGCATTGCCATCCAAAGAAGCAATGCAGCCAGCCTATTGGGCTCCCTATCTGGGGAAACTTCTTTTTATATAAAACTAGCAGCGCTCCGCGGTTTCACCCGCGTAACTCCCGATCCCGTGGGAATATCGGGATAAAAAGTAGCTTAAAGCGTTCCTCGATAAATGTACTATCCGACACAAAAATATTTTTTCAATTCGAACCAGTACTTCCTGAGATTAGCGCGTTCAAACAAACAAACAAACAAACTCTTCAGCTTTATAATATAAGTATAGATTTTCGTGTCGCGGTGATAGTTATCAATTTTTTGTGTAAGGTCTGAAAATCGAACAACATATATTTTTGTAACCTTTATTTTTCCGCACGGCTATATTATGCATGTATTATACATATTATAAACCTTTCTCTTGAATCACTCGATCTATTAAAAAAAACGCATCAAATATCCGTTGCGTAGTTTTAAAGATTTAAGCATACATAGGAATATAGGGACAGAGAAAGCGACTTTGTTTTATACTATGTAGTGATAACATTTCTTTTGAACACCATAAGTTCGCAAAATGAGTAAGTAAGTATAAATGAGTATTCTTATTACCCTTAAACTGCAGCCAGAGAAAGTAATAAGCATAAACAAAACAGTACGTATAAGGAAATTGTGAAAATAAAAGAAAAGCACCCTAAACGAGACGGTATATAAGTTACCAAGTTTCCATATCAAGGAAGTAAAACATTAACCCAACTTCGGTGGCAATACTTAATTGAGGCAAAGTGTTACTCCACTCATAATTCTCCAAAACTTAACCTACTTCCTGGTCGTAAACAAAAACTTGAGTGATCTAAGTTAAGGTAGATTTTTAAGGAAGTTTCTTTGCAAGAGAACTGTAGCTAGGGGTAGACACAACTCGATTGAATTGATAAAATGGTAGAATCCGTTTATTTCAAAAAGGTTACATTGCTGTTTCGGAAAGAGAAAAAAATTTGGTAAATATAGCCTCACTCTCTGGCTAATAGAAAAACTACAATTGAATAAACCCTTTAACGTTCATCCAATGTTTCATGCAGTAGATGTTACCTACCCTAGAACATAACTATTCACTCACTTACAGTTACACATTCACCACACATTCACTCACTTACACTTACTCCATTTATCAGTCCGTAAACCATTCACTCATTTGCCCTTACACAGTCACCACACATTCACTCACTAACACTTATTCCTTTTATTCAGCAGCTGCAGTTCTAGATACCTGATGTGTTTTCGAGTTTTCATTTTCTACAGAAATCTACCTTTTTCTTGACTACCATCTGTATGAAACTGACTACCTTATAAATGATGTTTTTACCTAACTTCAGTTAAGCGAGCGTTGATTTAAAATAAAAGAGAAAGGTAGGTAATTACTTAGGTACAAAAATAATAATAAATACATCTTTTTTGGAAGGTTCGATTTCAGAATCGAAATCAATCCATTAAATGTCGAGACTGACAAGCATAAAGTTGCTTTGCTTCTGTAGGTTCAAGAGATTGAGCGTAAGTTCTGAGCAATGAGCTTTCTATCCCATCTTATTTTACAAAGCAAAGTCCATACTCCGTAGAACGGCACATTAAATATTCTTGCTAATTTTATCAGTTGTAATTCAAAGAGCACTTGTTAAAATAGTAATAAAACTACTTCTTTTATATTATCTCTCTATACGTATCTTTTCTCTTCGTTCAATTTTTATTTGTAAACAATAATTTGCAAGATTTGATGACAAACATCGGGACAGGTGAAGCTAAATAAAAGCTTGTAAAATACAGAGCATAAGAAGTTAGTCCATTATTGTGTAAAAAAATTAAATAATACTAAGAATATCAAGATGTTGGCTTTGTAAATAACTACCTACTTAAAAACTAACCCCCTTATTCCAAAACGAGGTTTAGGCATAGTCCGAGATGTGGATTAAAACCTTAGATTTAGACACAGATTTACTCGTGAACTATAGTCTAAACACTACCCCTATAGATTATATATGGAACTTTAGTCTAAACACTATCCTTAGAGATTATATAGGGGTAGAGTTCACGAGTAAATCTGTATCTAAATCTAAGGTTTAAATTCACATCTTGGACTATCCTTAAACGTCGTTTTGGAATAAGGGGGAATTTTTTATTTTTTAACAAGAAATCCATTCACCAACTTAGAAATCAAGTAGATTTAGTGGCGGATTTGCAGTCTTGGCTACCCTTGGCCGTGTAGCGGCCCTTGTCTCAGCTCTCATCATTCAGCTAATAGAATTTATAGGTTTAAAATATGCCCCTTTAATATCTTGCCGCCCTTGGCCTGGGCCTTAGGACAAATCCGCCACTGTATTGATAAATCACATCTATTACGTATGTAAGCTTTTTTTCAAAAGATACAGTTTCCGACCTAAATGTAAGAAACTTCTTAAATTCTTTCACAGGCTAATATTTTAAAGCAACAAACTAGAACGAACAGTGGTAGACTAACAAATGAACTGCAAACCGCGGCGGGCAGCGCTAACTCTTGTAAATTTCAAACTGCAGAGGTTACATAATACGTTTTCTAATTAGAATAATAGTAACAGCCCGGTCAAAAAATATTTCATACCAGATTCTCGAAAAATACGAAATGTATTATGAAATGAACAAGATAATGATGTTATGATGATTATGGAATGTATTATCGAAAAGTATTTGTGTGTTGTATGTGTGTACCTATGTGGCCTGTAAGAGATAGCTTTGATCGCGATAAGGCCGCCCTTTGTAACACTTAGACTTAAGCTTTGTTTTTTATATTTAATGTAATTTAAAAATGGTGCTTAAGGTTCCGCTGGTCGATCGTGTTTTCCATACAAATGAATTTAGAGTGTTATCCATTTATTCTTTAAGGAATTTGAAAAAACAAAAGTTAAATCTACATAACAAGTCTATATCTAGCCCATGTAGGCGACGAAATAGACAAATTATATTTATTTATATTATATTATATTTTTGTATTATTTTGAAATTAGCTCATTAAAAACATAAGTTTCCAATGACTATTTACGATAAGAAGATCATGAAAACTCTAAAAGTTAATAGTTTGTAGAATAAATAGTTTTGCCAATAATGGGAAACCAATTGAAAACAATCTGTTGGAAGGTTAAGTTAAAAAACTCGATGGAAACTTAAAGTTCACCACACAGACACCTGCAGACACTATTTTTAGCTTTAAAAGAGAAACTTTTGACTTTATCGTTCGTGTGTCATCCAAAGCTTTACCTAATTTATCGAACTTTGTATTGTTATAGTTTTGAAGATTCCGCTTGCTTTCAAGGTTGGAAATGTTTAAAATTGTCTTTTCCATAGAAAGCATACCGGAAAATGCAAATCGTTTCGTGGACCTACACCACCCTTAGGTAGGTACAATCAACGGTCAAAAGTCTCTGCCCACCGTAATGTTTACAATCTTGTGCAGCACTATTTGCACATTCTAACAACGTAACCTGCGGATGGAACCCACGTCGTCGGTTGGTGTAGCGGGTGGCGGATTGTACCACTCGGCCAAATAAAGACATAGCTAACATGTTGAAAATAATAATCACACTGAGTACCTACTTTTAATTCAAGTACTTATTTATGTTTGTGTGTAACGTCTATTAGAAGAAGGTCGTAAGTTCAATACTTGTTGATAGTATTTTTGTTTTTTTTTTATTGCAGGACATTTCACACATCGCCATCTAGCCCCAAGCTAAGTAACTAGACTTGTGTTGTGGGTGCTAGACAACGGATACACTACTTATATACTTTTCTATTGTAAATTGTAGCAAACTGATCATTTACTTATGACCCATACTGTACAATACTGTAGTACATGCTCAGTCTTCTTTTTTAGTAAGCCTAATTACAAATTAAGGTCGGTAAAAAAAAAAGGTTACTATAGTAAGTAACCTTTATCCTAATACATACGTATTATCAGGTTGTTCTGCCTTAAAAAGTATTTCCACTTAAACTTTGACTAGGGAATGCGTTTTCTCACCTCTTTTTGCTGTTTTAACTTTACTTAAACTTTTCCTAGTTAGCACTTTCAAAGTGTTGGTTCAAAGTTCAAAGACTGAAAATAAAAGATTTCATAAAGAAAATAAGGGCTCGTTTACACACAGGATTCTTATTTACAGGACTGGATTTAACGGATCCATCTTTAGGTAATGTTCACACTATAATTGGAGGACCGTTTATAATGAATCCATCAGATTTACCTACCTGGAGTTTTGTGGAAAGTTTCAAAATGTGGCAACTCCATTATACATAACAATAATGCTGTTGCCACATCTTAAAAATCCCATGAATTTTTAGTAAATTAGGGTAATTTTTTCGAACTTTAAATTAAAATGATTGTGTTTGTTTCTATGCAAATTTTTTTGAAAAAAGTCCTAGGGTAAGTATCTAAAAATAATTACAAGATTTTTAAACACTGGGCGAGAATATCGGTTTTTTTTTTATTTAAACGCCTAAAATAAAAAAAAACCGATATTCTCGCCCTAAAACGGAACTTGGATATATTTCACAGTTTTTGGCTCCATTTGATCGTGTTATAATTCGAAGGATTCAACAGACCTTTAGCTATGTACCTAATCCAGTTTTCATATTTCCCTAACCCTTTTATTCAAGCAGTCTTTGCTTAAAAACAAAAAATATATTGCGAAAACTCTTTTCGGGAATAGCGAGTGAACAGGTATTTTTTGGGAAAGCGTGTTACATCTTAGACTGCATCGTCACCCAACATCAGGCAAGTGTGATAGGGTCAAACGCTGACTTATCATTTTTAAAAATAGAATACTTACCCCCTGCGGGATCGACCCCCCTCAAATCCCACGGGGGTATTAGATTTTGGAAAGTGTTTCCAATTGCCTTTTTGCTTTCTTAAAATGTTCAACCTAACTTTCCTGATAGTGGCTTTAACACTTCAAATACCATGTAGTTATGAATGATCTTCTAGGAAATCGTGCTATATCTTAGGCCGTATCGTCGAGTGATTCATGGTCTTGTCCCATATACCTAATGGCCTAAATGGGCCGAATGCGTGAAGTAAATAAAAAATATTTTCCATCCCATATTCGTGTGGGTGTGATAGTGGTCAAAAGCTGACCTATCAATTGTAAAAAAGCCTGATTAGAAAAATCCCTGGTCAACTATGTTATGTGCAACCTTCGCAATATAAGTATATAAGGTACTTAATCGATAATTTCACGCAACAATAGCTAAAGAATGTACCTATATTAAAGTTTATAAGGCGTGTTATTGTATGAAGAAGGCATTTCCTATATCAATGGACTTAGTTTTTAAGACTTCGTAAGTTATGTAAATGTTCTGGTACAATAAATATTATGTTTGGTATTACCTCTGTTGTCGTTTAGGTACACCAATGGGTTTTTTTTTTAAAAACGCGTTGAGAAAACCACCTAATTTTATTATAGAAAATACTTAGTCACATGTTAATCACAGAACAACGCTAATTCGCCATTGTTTCAAGTACGAATAGGCAAATATAAAATCAGTGTTGCCATACCAAACATTTACATTTTCGACAACCTCGGTATATCACTATCACTACATAGTATAAAATAAAGTCACTTTTTGCCGTCCCTTTGTATGCTTAGATCTTTAAAACTACGCAACGGATTTGGATGCGGTTTTTTTAATAGATAGGTTGATTCAAGAGGAAGGTTTATATGTATAATACATGCATAATATAGCCGTGCGAAGCCGGAGCGGGTCGCTAGTAATATTATAATGGCTATTTTCAAAACTAGCTGCACTTCGCGTTTTTACCCACGTTAGGTCTCTATAAAAGTGTTATTGACTTTTATACAAATAGAGAATACATAGGGATTAAACTACAAACTGTACCTATTAGCCCTTTTTACTCCATTAGAGGTCGAATGTCCAAAAACCCTTCCTTTCTTCCCACGGGTTTTCATTTTAGGACGTAGGGAATCACCCCTACTTCCTAAAAGGAAAACCCATGCGAAGTTTTAGACTATTGTAGTTTCGGAGCTTTGATGATTAGTCTTTTTTTTTCTAGTCTGAGACTCATCAGAGCTTTCTTGATGAGTATTTTTCTTGTAATAAAGGAAGAGGGGATAAAAAGTCTGGACTTGGAAGCCAATTAAAAAAAAATTGTCTAGGGGACATAAAAAAAGTAGTTTATAGGCATTATTCATATTTATGATATAAATAACAATTAAATAACGAAAACTTAAAATACCTTCTTTACTTATTATACTAAATTAAAAGTCCAAATTTGGGTCCCTAGGAAGTGTACCCAAAAGGCTTTTAGGTATAAATAGATGGCCGAATTAATCAAACAACCTGTAAAATAAACACGTTATATAGCGGCATGACTAAGAAATACAGAATTTCTTAGTCATGCCGTTCGTCTTTCCGATATTAAACGGAAATGCATTCTCAACATCAGACTTGTATTGTCAACTAAGGCACCACCTCGGGAACACTCGGCGAAACTCGTCAACACCCTGGAAACCTCGAACTGATTGCTTTGTTGCCAGTTTTTGCTAGTTAGCAATGCAAACATTTCCTAGTTGCTTGTTCATTCTATAAACATGTGACTTTGATGTTTATTAACCTCAATAGAGTGGTGGCTAAGCCGCGGTGGTTTAGCGGGAAATTGTGAATTCATCACTTCACTACATAGTATAAAATAAAGTCACTTTTCACCGTCCCTATATCCCTATGTCCCTTTGTATGAACGGATTTTGATGCGGTTTTTGTTAATAGATAGAGTGATTCAAGAGGAAGGTTTATATAGGTATACTAGCTGCCCTACGCGGTTTCACCCGCGTAACTCCCGATCCCGTGGGAATATCGGGATGTAAGCTATCCTATCTCTCAAGTTGGATCGAACTGCACATGGTGTGCGAATTTTATTATAATCGGTTAAGTGGTTTAGGAGTCCATTGAGGACAAACATTGTGACACGAGATTTATATATATTAAGATGTAGGTATAATACATGCATAATATAGCCGTGCGAAGCCGGAGCGGGTCGCTAGTTTTTAATATTTTAGTCTAAGTATTTGTAGTGTTTATGTGTAAATGTTTAATCAACCAGGCCAGGACTTTTTTCCAGGCTCAAAGGTAATTCAAAATACTACCATGTATTTTGCTAGCATATAAACATACAAAAGGTTACCATTTTGTTTCTAACCGACTTCAAAAAGAGGATTTCGTCGCGTATTATAGGTATGTTCAATTGTTCACCGATTACTCGAAGACAGCTCAACCGATTGAGATGATTCTTTTTTAATGATATTGTCTCGGATTAAGGCGCGGCGAGCAATACCTATGCCGTACGATTTCGGCATTCAAAAAAATATTTTATAAAATCTGAATCAAATTTAAAAAAAATACTATATACTTAACAACATTTGTGTTACTTTCCTAATTAATGCTAAATAGCTTACAAAAGACCGTTCACAAAACAAACTTGATAATTCAAACTACATTAATTATTTTATACTTATCTAATTGAAATAAATCCCAGGTAGGACAAACGGATCAACAGTATAGAAATCAAAATTAAAAACACAAAACACGGAAACTCAATAATATCTTCCTGACCCTACTAAAAGTTAGGGAACCATAAAATCTGCCCTTACGTCTAATTCGTCATCCACCTTTGGGATCCTAGCAGACAACCAACTTTATGTCTGCCGATTTTTTTTTCTATTAATAGAACAATCAATAGAACTAGGTGGGAACAGGCCTATTTTTTTGCTACACAAGTTTACAATAATTAATCGGAGCAACGGGAAAAAATCTATTTCTTCTACCAAACTTCAACCGGAGGATTGCGGGAATATCCCGTTTTTAGACCTTTAATTTTTTGAAAATTTTTTGGGCATAAGTTGTTGTTTACCTAGAAAGAGGGTTCCCTTTCGTATTATTTTACCCCCGCGCCCCGTTGAAATACACTGTTTTTACAAGAAAACTAACTGCGGCGCGGTTTCATCTGCGTAAGTACCGATCTAAATTTTTATTTATTTATTCATATTTTCTTACCATTTAAAATGGCTCCGGACTCCCACAAATATTTTAAGACCAAAATTTGCCAAATCTTTTTAGGAATTCTCTAATTATTGCGTAAGGGAAATATAATATATAGGGATTCATAACATACTATCGAACGCTTAAAATTGAGTAGTCTGCAGGAACTTTTAGGCTTTCGGGCTTAAATAAAGTGCTCTATTCCGACAGGTGCTTAATCCAGATTTGTGAATAGACCCTCGACATTATGTGTCCATTGTCCATCCCTATCGCTTACCTACGATGTGTTGGGGATGAAAGATAACTTGCCTTTTATATTTTTTGAAGGTATTTTTGCCTGGTATTTGAAGTTATATTTCTTTAGGCGCGTTATGAAAAAATGATGAGAGTAACACAAAAGTCACATGTCGCATCACTGCAACACTAAAGTAACAGGTTGAAGCTGCCCGCAAAATAGATATCAGACGGACGGACGGATAGACAGACAGACGGACCTATAACTTCTAGAAGTATAACTTCTCACGTGCGTACATAAGTTCACGCACCCATTTTTTTGTACAAAAAAGTCCTGTAATTCGTCTAAGGTATATTCCCCCGGACTTTACCCAAAAAATAATAAGTATAAAAAATGGAAAATAACGAAAATATTTAGATTTTTTTTTTCAAAAAGGTTTCAAAAAGTGACTACACCATGTGCCATTACTGACCTACCTACGGACCCGCTGCTTATATAATATTGCCAAATTTTGAAAATTAAATAATTTTCCCGTACTTTGAAATAAAAAAAACATGGGGCTGTACTTACATAAAAGTTCAAGGGAACCAAGAACAAACTGATATTTCTACCATAACTTACAAGTTACATGATATTTCTTATAGAAAGCATATTGCCGCTGGGGAAATTATCCACGCATCTTACGAAAATTATTGAGTTTGTGCTTTCTATGTCAATAAAATATTGAAAAAACTCATGATGGAAGACAAAAGGGCTATATCCCAAACTGTAAGAGATAGCTAAAAATGCTGAAAGGGTTTGCGACCCGATTTTGATAAAAACTAAAACTGCATTATAAGATTTTTTAAAAAGACCCTCGCCAGGAATGAAACCTGTTGATTTAGCAAAAAAATTATCTATATTTTTACAAGCTTTTATTTAACTTATTTTTTACTTTACCAATGGATAGTCTTGCTGATAGAGATTCATTCCTGAAAACAAACATAGTATGGTAATTTAAAGAAAAGCGCAAATTTTTGTAGTCTTCTGTAATTAGCCTAGTCACATAACTTGGAACTATAAAAGGCGCTGTGTGGATTGTCCTGCGATATTTACTGCTTGGATGAAATACTTTGGATGAAATACTTTTTGATTTTATACTTTTTTGTTCTTTATTATTCTTCCTCAATTTTTGTATTATTTATTTTTTTATTTTTTTTATTTTTATGTTCTTATGATTGCTTGTCAACATCTCTTAAATTGTTCTAAATATTTATTTACCTATGTCGTGTGCTTGTCCAAATAAATGTTTTTCTATTCTATTCTATTCTATTCTAAATAAACTTAGTGGATCAGTGTTTAGGTGAAATGTAGCACTGAGTAAATAAACATAGGCATAACAAACATTGTTTGAATTGAATGTTAGGTTTATTGAATACTCGGTGAGTCGTCATAGTTAAAATGTAACAAGTGGAAACGTGTTTCGATCTAGCGTAGTGAACCCATTTTATTTATTTGCTTTGCATGGAGGTGACATCGATATGCGACCCAACCAAGCTAAACTATGAGAACGTAGGAGACCTTTGATAGAGCACGTAGAGTTCCTGTCCCGTTTTACTTGACATACTACGACCCGACTGTCTCAATGTAACGCCACGTAAATATCATCGGGCAAGTGCCTGACTATTATGCAACATGAAATACTACTGTTTGGTTTCTGTTTGAAGGTTAACGATTTATTATTGTACAGTCAGTTGGGATTATGGTTTAGTAAGCGTCGTAAGTCCACTACCAGTCGGCAGCATAATTGCTGACCAACCGTAGAGTTCTAAAATTACTATTATTGGAATTTTTTATTCTAATAATTTTTGTTTGATAAATTCATGAGTTAAAAGACTTTAAACTTCAACCAAAGCAGGTATATTTCCACGGGATCGGGACTTACGCGGGTGAAACCGCGGGGCGCAGCTAGTAATAATATATGGACTTCTTCTTCTTCTAATAGACGTTACACAAACATATTAATACTTGAGTTAAAAGTACTCAGTGTGATTATTATTTTCAACATGTAATTTATGTCTTTAGTTGGCCGAGTGGTATAAGCCGCCACCCGCTACACCAACCGACGACGTGGGTTCGATCCACAGGTTATGTTGTTATAAATGTTCAGATAGTGCTGCACAGGATTGTAAAATTTACGATGGCGGTGGACTTTTGAGCGTTGATTGTCCGTTTCGTGGTTTTATTCGCCTAAGTTCCGATTCCGTGTTAACCTCTCTGTATCTACTTATATAAGAATTTTTTTTCTGAAATTTTTGAAAGAATTATCTTTATTTAGTTAATAAACGTATCTATAGCTAAGTAGGTACATTTTATATGTATTTTTGTCAAAAGTAGAGTACTGCATAAACCGTATGTTAAGTCAAACTTTAGAACCGAATTCCCAAAAGTATTTTAAAATAAAATATTCATTGTATGTTTGCCGACAAATCCTTGGTCTATTCCCGTCTAGTTTGTGTTTATTATTTACTTATGTTTTAGTATAATATCCAAGTTCCAATGGTTTAACGTATGCTACCTACGGCTAATAACCTGTCACCTTAATTAGAAACTAAATATTTCGTAACAATAAAAAAAAACTATTTTAAAACAGGTATGTACTTAATTAGATAAATATTTGCTTTATTGTCAATCTGAAAAATAATTCATCTGGGTTTACGATTAACGGCCGTCTTAACGATCCCCCTACGGATTATTTTCTTGATATTTTGGTCACCGATATCAAGGTTTTTAAAACCTTTTAGTGGCCCTTATTACCTTATTTATTCATGTACTTTTTCTCTATAATTTATTTGTTTAGAAATATTATTGGAAATATCTAGTGACCGTAGTGTACCTATCCTTAGCTTCCTAAGGATACACGACCACACTTGACACTAGACACTTGATGTATACATCGAGTGTCTACGTGTGTCCACCGCCGCGACATCAAAAATTGCTACAGTGTGGACGCTATCGACACTAGTGTCGACATTTGTGTCGAGTGTCAGTGTCGTCGTGTATCCTTAGCATTAATCAACTTAATATTCTAAGCATTTAGGTATGGAGACTTTGTTGTAATTAACTTACTTACTTTGCTTACTTATATATTATTATTTAGTACTTACCTATGTTTATGTTTTTCATTTATAGCTATAAGTTCTAGGTATACCTGCTTACGAGATTGCCATCTTTATTATTTTATCACAAGTAAAACCTAAAGTATAAATACATATTTTATTTTTTATATGATAGGTCAGCGTTTGACCACTATCACACCTGCCTGATGGTAGGTGACGATGCGGCCTAAGATGTAACACGCCTTCCTAGAAGATACCTATATTCACTCGCGACTTGAAGACCCCCAAATTGTACACGTCAGGAAAGACAGACGCAGGCAACCGATTCCATTCCCTTGCAGTACGAATAAGGAATGACGAAGCAAAGCGCTTAGTGCGAACGTGTGGTATGGCCACCATGAATCGGTGCCGCACACCAGTCTGCCTGGTTGTATGACGAAAGAATGGAGATGACAAGATTAGGTCGTGGATATTAAGTAGAAGACCTTCTTCTACTTAATATGTATTTATCTAGTTTTGCAGTTTTTGGTAAGTGAGTACTTGTACCTTATAGGTAGGTAAGTAAACTTACATACGTAAACCTTTCTCTTTTTGATATGAAAATACGATGTTTCAGAAACCACTTTGATCAGATATGCACAAGAAAGCATTCAAAATATTACCCTCGAGACTGCTTCAGACAAACAAAACACATTGACCTAATAATACGAAGAATTAAGTTAAAATCTACTTAACCAGATTCGACAGTTAAGTTTCGAAGCTTCGCTGAACTAATTAACCGAATCGCTTTTAAGCTTATTACTACAAAAGTTTAGCGGCTGCTCGGATGAAAATGTAGGTTTTGGATATGAAAATCTAACTAATTGAAATATGATAAGTTTAAATAAGATTAAAATTGAATAAGTACCTAATAGGTAAGTACATCTATGTTGCACCTACTTGCAGTTCCTCCCTTTGGAGGACTTGTACCATTAATTATACCACTTGCATCTACCGTAGTTACCTACAAGATTTCTTTATAATCTTCTAAGAATCAATGTATCCTCATGCTTATCAAGATTCATCAAAATCGGTCTAGTAGTTTCGGAGCCCATTCGTTACAAATAAAAAAAAACAAAAAATCTTTCCTTTTTATTATATTTTTGTAGATGTAGATGAGTAATAAGTATAATAAGTAAGTATAGCAATATATGTAAGTAGGTAAGTATAGATAGTATAAAAGTACCTAAGTATCGATTACGACCTTAGCCTATAGTAATAGTCATCTGCCATCAATATCATCAACAAAGTATCAAAATAACATACAAAGCTCGAAAAAAGATACGAAAGAAAATATTTTTCTCTTTGATTTCGTTTTAAAGATGTAATAAAAAGGATACCTTCCAAACAAAATAATGTAGTAGATTAATAAAATATGAACCTAGCAAAGTACTTATATTGTAGGTATCTAAGTAACATACCTATACATATTTTATCTACTAGAGCAGTGTGTTTCAACCTTTTTGAAAACGCGACCCCTTTTCAAGTAACAAAAACACCTAGCGACCCCCTAGGGCCGTAATCTTCTTCTTCTTCAGGTGCCTCTCCGACTAACGATGGTCGGCAGTCAATTTGGAATATTCTTCTCTATTTCTAGCGAGGCGAAAGAGTTCGGCTGCACTCGCTATCCCCGTCCACTCCCGGATGTTACGCAGTCAAAGATTTTTTACCCGCAACTTTTCCCATCATAATTAGTTGCAGTAACTCGTACCGTTACCCGTCGGCGTCGTTTAATTATTTTGGTGACCCTGTTTGGCTTTTAAAATAAGCATTTCCCGCTGATCTTTTTAGCCACCTGAATATATTAAACAAGAGCTTCCAAGGGAGAGAAGAAAAGACGAAGAAGAAAAGAGACAAGGCATAAAATGAAAGGATTTCTCGGAAAACTTTGTTCATGGTCAACATCCTTGCAAAAAATAATTTTCAGTTAAAAAGTGTTCAAAAAGTTTTTGTAGTAGTATTTTATTGTAGTGTTTTTTTCCTTTAGCCGCAACCCCCCCAGAGTAAGGCTTTGCGACCCACCTGACCTGTGGGTCGCGACCCCCAGGTTGAAAAACACTGTACTAGAGAATACGAAATTCACGAGTTAGGTTTCACAGCTAGCGAGTATTTCACACAAGCTAAAACTAGCTCAAAGCTCACCTACTCTTCGTTGTTTATTTATTTACAAAAACGATGTTTTATTCGCACTGCATACCATTACTCGGGTCACAGATGCATTTATTAATGTCTTAACTTGTCGTGTAGCCATTTTTACTGTACTTTTAAGGTACTTTGTGCTTGTAATTTATTTTAGAGTTCAGCTTGAGGTTGTCCCATTTAATATCAAAATCCTCCTATTCCGCTCTATCTAAACTTTTGCTGTCAAACTTAAGGTGGAGAACTTGATATTATTTCTCGTCATTCTGTTGAATACTCACGCAAAAGCCAATATGAGTTAGAACCGCAACTTTTTTGGCCTGATAACGTTTTTGAATTTGTCAAATGGAGCCACGATTGTGACGTTTATCTACCTACCGATTCTGGGAGAATTTTGGAATCATAAGTATTATATATCCTTCTTCATCCCCTTAACTACCACTAAGCCGATTTTCACCTAAATCGGTCCAGTCATTTGACCCTGAAGACCAACTTCCGGATTTAACAAGTTAGGCCTATCGTGTTTGGGTTCTCTAAATTCCCCCCTTATTCCAAAACGAGGTTTAAGTATAGTCCGAGATGTGGATTTAAACCTTAGATTTAGGCACAGATTTACTCGTGAACTATAGTCTAAACACTATCCTTAAATAATCTATAGGGATAGTGTTTAGACTATAGTTCCCTATATAATCTATAGGGATAGTGTTTCACGAGTAAATCTGTGTCTAAATCTAAGGTTTATATCCACATCTCGGACTATTCTTAAATCTCGTTTTGGAATAAGGGGACAAATGTCCAGGGTCAGCTATTAGCGGCACTAGGCACCTATCATTTAAATAAGATAGACCTGTCATATTTGCAATCTTTCGTCGATAAATCATACATTTTAGTACTTTACGCTGAAATGTAATAACCGTTAAAAAACTCGTGAGGTCTCAGTTCGGGGTACTTATCAGTATCACTATCACTACATATTATCTCTACATATAATAAATTCGAAGTTTTGGAAGTAAGCGTTCTACGTCCATAATGATCTTAGCACTATAGAATTCGCTAACCTTATATAGCTCCGGTAGAAAAATTAAGAAAATCACAAATTAGTTGATTATTCTTTTTGTTCTGCTTAAAAATTTTGTACACTTATGTATTTTAAGAATACATAGCAATATACACATTTTTTAACTAAAAAATAAAGTAATTAATTTAATAAGATATATTTTTTAATTTCAAGTAACTAGCGCCATCTCTTCGTTTTCGCGAAACTACCATTCATCTCAGAAAATGTTGATTTTGTTTGTTTACCATGTGTTTACCTTTGTTTTGTGCAGTCTAATTTCGGGAACTAGGAAACAGATTTTAACATAATCTTCACGAATGTGTTCTGAAAATATCAGAAGAGGTTTAGGTATTTCAAGTAGATTTATGTTACTAATTAAAATTTGATATTTCTTGGCGTAAAAAATAAACCATAATATTTTTGCATGAAAACGTACAGACCGTAGGGATGATGTCAAAATTGTCATTTTGACATACGGAAAGAAGCATCTAGCGCCATCTCTTTTTTATTTAAAATTTTATTATGGCTTCGCATTACCACTATCGTGCATATAGCCAGTGTCGCGGTCAAAGAAAATTAAATCCAATGCAGGAGCGTTTTTTGAATTTGGAACATTACAACCACAATTACAACGCTCCAGCAATTTTGTATGAACATGTGTATGAAGCGGCGTGCTGGGGTTATTAAAAACTTAAATACTCTTTGATTGGATCTCTTTTATCAAAGTACTAGCGACCCGCCCCGGCTTTGCACGGCTAGCATGTATCTCTTCTCTATACATATAAAATGCTTTGTCCTGAATGACTGACTGACGGATCAACGCACAGCCTAAACCGCTGATCGTAGAGATCTGAAACTTGGAGGGTGTGTTCTTTGTATGACGTAGGCAGCCGATAAGAAAGGATTTTCCGAAATTCTACCCCTAAGGGGGTGAAAAAGGGGGACGTAGTTTGTATGGGACAACGTGATTCCTTGGTCCAATCTACTTCAAATTTTGCATAAACATTCTTTAACAGAATTGATGAAACACGTGTTTCGTATTTTATTGAAATTCATCCTCTAACGGGATTAAAAAGGGGTAGGAAGTTATTTTGGGGGTGATTTCCTCCGAAGTTGATATCACTACTCCTTTTAACTTACCTACATTGTATTTTGACACATGTTTGAAAACACAATCCGATTTTATTCAAAAGAGGTTGCACTTTTAGAACACGGCCTCATAGGAACGTAGTATTCGAAATTTAAAATGGTGAGGACTAGAACTGTGCTAGAACATTTTGGTTATGTTTACGAATTATTCCCTAAACAAACCCGCGTAAGTCCCGTTACCGTGGGAATACCTATCGGGATAAAATGTATGCTACACTATTAAGTATTCTGTGACGTTCGTGTTTGCTGGAACGCGTTCGGCCGAGCGGCTGCAGTTTTTTGTTGTTTACTCAGGACCTACTAATTGGATTTTGATGTTCCTAAAATGTGCCTATACCACGACCTTACTCAAAATAGAGCTATCTAATATTGAAAACCAGCTTTCAATTGATTTAGGCGTTTTTAATTGTATAAGTAACATGAAATTTAAATACTATATATTTTCGTTCTACTACTTTTTCCCACAACCCATTTTTTTAATTTGCTTCCAAGTACACACTTTTGTCCTTTCTTTCTTTATTATGCGTATAGAGAAAACATGTAAAATACGACATACGAAAATACATGCATGATACATACATGATAATACAAAAGAATGTTTAAAAGAACCTACCGATTTTGGTAATATTAAAACCCACAGAAATACTTAATGTTTAAAATAACCTACCGATTTTGGTAATATTAAAGCCCACAGAAATATATTAGTAAAACCAATTAAAAATCCTGTTAAAGCCATTTTCGACTTCTATGCGGACGAAGTCGCGGGCAAAAGCTATCTATAATATAAAAATGAATCGCAAAATGTGTTGGTAAGCGCATAACTCAACAACGCCTGAACTAATTTCGCTAATTCTTTTTTTGTTGGGTTTATTATTGTGTGGAGAAGGTTCTTATGGAAGAAAAAATTAAGAAAGTTGCGTAGAAAATTACTACGCAGGTGAAACCGCGGGGCGCAGCTAGTATTATTATAAAACAAAGTCGCTTTTCGCCGTCCCTATGTCCCTCCCTATGTATGCTTAGATCTTTAAAACTACGCAACGGATTTTGATGGGGCTTTTTTTAATAGATAGAGTGATTAAAAAGGAAGGTTTTTAGATATAATATATGCATAATACAGCCGTCCGAAGCCGGGGCGGGTCGCTAGTTTGTTATATAACTGACTTATGTGTCTAAGTACCTACACTAGAACTCACTTTGATTGATAGAGGTACAAATTGGAGAATAGAGGTGTTCAAAATTCGACCCGTAAACGAAGTTTCACGGTAAAGAACTTAGCACATCTAAGTCTCGGTGAATCTCGTCAAACATTATCCTAAGTTAAAATGATGTCTAATTAAATCGCCCGACTACATGGACTGACGACCATATTAAGGTCGCACGAAGTCGTTGTACGCTGCGACCGATCGCTCTGGAAGTCTTTGGGGGAGGCCTATGTTCAGCAGTGGACGTCCTGCAGCTAATATGACGATGAAGATAATGTCAAAGTAAAGGGCCGCCATTTTTTTATTCAGTTTTTCATACCCATCAGATTTTATGTAAGGACCTAACCTACCCAAGTAAGTAAGAACATAAATATTTTTGTTATTTAAAAAACTAGGTACTTACTTGTGGCGCTGACTTCAGGGCCAAGAGACTCGAAGGCCTTTCCAAAACTTAACTTCAAGAGGCGGTCGGAATCTGAAAAACAAAACTTCATAAATACTCTTCAAACTAGTAGCGCCATCTATGTACAACTCGTAAAACTAGTTGGTTAGCACTTCGTGGTTTAAGGTAAATTTGTAAGATGGCGCTGTTTTCATTAATTATTAGAATCATATTGCTGACGAGATAGTAACTACAAATTTGGACAGATGGCGCTTACAATAAATTTCTCGAGGAGTTAACTTTTAAGAGGAAAGGGTACCGGGGGCTTTCTCCATACAAACTATTACAAACGTAGTCGACTGTTTTCTCCCTGGATAATGACACTAGAGCAAATATTTTTGGTGCATAAAACTTGTAACTACCATGACCAGTTGGCCTATTCTCTATCCAGTGGCTAACTCGGTAGACATCAATTTGATATGCACTTTGCAGTACATTGCTGCTATGACGTAACGTGGTAATCACCATCATTTTAGGAAAACAGCAATGTACTGCAAAGTGCACATCAAATTGATGTTCACCGAGTTAGCCACTGGATAGAGAATAGGCCAACATGTCCCTATTTTTTGACTTTTTTTTTATTTTTAATTTTTTTAATTTTTATTTCTATGATAATTAGAAAATGAAAAAAAACCAAAACATAGGGGCATAGTCATGGCAGTTATAGGTTTTATGGCACAAAAATATTTGTGTTAGTGTCATTATCCAGGGAGGAAACAGTCGACTACGTTTGTATGGAGAGCGCGCAGGTACCCTTTCACCTTAATCGACTTCAATATAGGAAATGGTTCACAAAGTGAGTACTTATAAAAATATAGATTATATTTGGATAACTTCAATCTGCAAGCGAGAAAAGTTATCGTTGAAACTTTTCAATCACACGTCATAAAAAAGTAAGCGAGGCAGATAACTTTTTCCTATTCGTAACAAATAAGTAGGTAAGTAACTCATAACTTAAAATTAACTTATAACTAAGTATTAAAAGTAACTTCTAAGTAATATTTTTCTCATAAATATTTTCCACATATTTTTCGAAGCAGTAATTTCAGGAGTAGGTATAAATACGTCTCGGCTTCTTTTCAGGAAATATTTCCGTTATACCTTGTAAAGAAAGCCCTTTATGCTTTGTAGATAGGTGTATAAGCACCTACAGCGAAAATTATATAGGAGATTTGTATAAAAATATAAATAGGTAAATGAATATTATAGGCCATTGTTAGCAGTTTCTAAGGCCTCTACCGCAAGAGTCAGTCAGTCAGTACTCAGTACCATTGGTAGATTTAACATATTCAATAAGGATAATAAAATGTAGATTATGTTTAGATATTATATTGAAAACTAGCTACGTCCCGCGGTTTCAAACGCGTAGTCCCGATTCCGCGGGAATTTCGGGATCAAAAGTATCCTATGTGCTTTTTCATCCCTTAACTACCACTGTTCCGATTTTCATCCAAATCAGTCCAGTCATTCGACCGTAAAAACAAACAAAGAAACAATCTTTCGGATTTATAATATTACCTAGTTAAAATTAGGATGATTGAAAATTTGGGACTACTGTAAAAAAAAGTACGAGACCCATTATATATACATAATCTGTGGAAATTTCAACGGTCTGAAGGCCAATACTCGTAAATAAAATTGTTCAAATTACATTTCAATATCATTTCGATCATAAATTATACCCTCAAAGTAGCTCAAAATACCCTCAAAGTTAGCTTTTTGTAAAAATAAACTGACTTTAAGTGTATCTTTTGCAATCGAAATGCAATCGGGATGATATTGAAATGTAATTTAAACAATGTTATTTACGAGAATTGGTCTTCTGGCTATCACGGTTCATGAGATACAGCTTGGTGACAGACAGACGGACGTACGGACAGTCCCGTTTTACACTTTATTACGGAATCCTAAATATCTGCACATTTTTTTGGGATCCTAAATATATTGTGCACATTTCTTCATGAACCTTTTTTGACATTAACATAAGTTCAGGACATACCAGCAGCTGTAGAATCTGGAGCCGGTTGGAATGTGAATGTAGCTGCGAACCCCTGCCCTGGAGACGCAGAGTTGGCGGTGAACTGCAGCAGTAAAGCAGATCCAGTTGACAGCACTTCGTACCCTGGACATAAAAATTAAATAATCTCTGATTATAAATGGATGATCTTCTTTATTTCATTATACCTACTAGCTGCGCTCCGCGGTTTCACCCGCGTAACTCCCGATCCCGTGGGAATATCGAGATAAATTAAGATGTAAGCTATCCTATCTTTCAAGTTGGATCAAACTGCACACGGTGTGCAAATTTGATTTGGTTAAGTAGTTTAGGAGTCTATCGCGCACAAACAACGTGACACGTAATTTATACAAACAGTTTTATGAATAACTTTATTGTTTATATTGATACAGTGCTGTGAGTTCCAAATAATAAAAATATAGTATTATTTTATCTTGAATATTTATTAGTTTTACAAATAACCGTCTTTTGCTTGGATACACAGGGTTAAACGTTTTCTGAAATTTACAACGATTTTCCGCACCTCCTCTTCAGATATTTTATCCCACGCATGAATAAGTGTTGCCCTCAGCGCGTCTATATTTCTAATCGCAAAAATGATAGAATTTACTCCTCTAGCCGCCCTGGAGCCGCAGGTGTCTCTTATCGCCAACAACCGGATTCAGTTATGGTATGGGGCGGTATTTGCTCAACAAGCAAAACTCCCCTAGTGTTCGTCGAAAAAGGTGTGAAATGAACCAAGAAATATACCGACGGGATATTTTAGAGGGTGTAGTTCTTCCTTGGAGCCAGCAGCATTTTGGCAACCAACCGTGAAGTTTTCAACAGGACTCTGCTCCATCTTACAGGACCTTAAGCGTGCACCTGTGGTGTATGGTTAACTTTCTTGGGTTCATAAGTTCTAGGGAATGGCCTCCGTATTCACTGGACTTAAACCCGATGGATTACAGTGTGTGGTCTATCTTAGAGGCGAGTTTCTGTGCGACTCCACACACAAGTATAAACGCGCTGAAGGCAACACTTATTCATGAGTGGGATAAAGTATCTGAAGAGGAGGTGCGGAAAATCGTTGAAAATTTCAGAAAACGTTTAACCCTGTGTATCCAAGCAAAAGGCGGTTATTTTGAAAACTAATAAATATTCAAGATAAAATAATACTAAAGAAAATTTAAAAAAAAATGTCAAGGGGACTTAAAAAAGTAGGTACATGTAGAACGAATATTTATACTTAGTTTTTTTTTCTCATGTATGTCTGTCTGTTTGGTATATTATTGAAATACCAATGGAAATCTGGTTTTCACTATTAGATAGATACTTAGCTTTATTTTCGAGGAAGGTCATCGTAAACTCTTTACATCGAAATCCAGTTAGTAGAACCTGAGTTAATCATCGAAAAACTGACGACGCGAAACAAACACGAAGTCACAAAATACATAATAATAAATCATTTATTTCAGGCTACAAAGGCCCATAGATAAATACCATATAGATAGACTAACATACATATTTTATAATAATAAGTTGAATGTGTTATTAGGTAGCTTGGAACTATGTTAGTAACACTTCCATGACACTACACTTTCGTCAACTGTTTGGTTGATAATAGTACGTGGGATGCAGCTAGTTAGTTACTAAACCAATATAGCTTTGATACGTGAAGGTAGAATATTAATGAACTATCCTATGCGCGTGGGAAATCACTGGCACCACAATTTTCAAAACTTTAATGGTTATTTAAATCGAGTTACGAGTGAGTAGGGGATATTAAACTCACTCAGCAAACACACGCAAAAGGAGGGAGTCCGATACGGCTGCCTCAACTGTCAAGATCCACCCGCAAACTTCAGCCTCGTTGATAATGATGTTTGTAACACATCGAAATATCGAGCTCCACAATATAATGGTATTATAGACCTCAGTATCATCATCACTATCACTACATAGTATAAAACAAAGTCGCTTTCTCTGTCCCTATACCTATGTATGCTTAAATCTTTAAAACTAAGCAACAGATTTTGATGCGGTTTTTTTTAATAGATAGAGTAATGCAAGAGGCAGGTTTATAGTATGTATAATACATGAACAATATAACCGTGCGAAGCCGGAGCGGGTCGGTAGTCTGGTTTAAATTTTAACATGTTGGTTTCTTCTTTCTAATTTCAATAAGTTAGAATTTCAAGAAGTAGGTACTTAAGAGGAAAGGGTACCAGGGGCTCTCTCCATACAAACGTAGTCGACTGTATTCTCCCTGGACAATGACACTAGAGCAAATATTTTTGTTGCATAAAACTTATAACTGCGATGACCATGTTTTTATTTTTTATTTTAAAAATCTTTAAAAATTCTTTGATAATTAGAAAATGAAAAAAAATCAAAACATAGGGGCATAGTCATGGCAGATATAGGTTTTATGGCACAAAAATATTTGCTTTAGTGTCATTAGCCATAGGCATGGGTCTCAAAGTGCACCGCTCCAAAAAAAACTTATGCCAACCTACCCCTTTAAGTGTCAACCCTAAGGACTAGCACTAGCAACCACCTGTTATTACCTATACTTTTGACGACCATGTTGGCACAATGGTCACCATGCCGGACTGCTAAACTCAGGGTTGCGGGTTCGATTCCCGCCTCTGACAAGTATTTAAGCTTAGATATTTGTCTGTGGTCTGGTTGTTTCTATTATGTATTATATGTATATATTTACAAAAGAAAAAGTATATATGGAGTATATCCGTTGTCTAGCACCCATTACACAAGTCTAGTTACCTAACTTGGGGCTAGATGGCGATGTGTGGAATGTCCTGCAATATTTATTTATTTTGTGGCACCACAGTATACCGATCCTACTTTGATGTAGCATTATCCATTCAATGGCCTACACGTTTGGTCTCTAGAGCGCCACAAAGAATGTAACAAACATACATCTGATAAACACATTACCCTCCTTTACGTAGCGCTGTCGGGTAAAAGGGAGGGTGGCGACCGGTCGGAGTAGGTGACGAAGTTAATACCGAATTGAAACACATATTCATTCGAATAGAAAGGATCGATATCCATCGATTGAGATGTGATCCTAGATGAGCGATATAAAGCTATGCGATACAAGGACGTTACAGATCTTTGAGATAGTTTTCTTAAGGTAATTTTATGCAGTTAATTTAAAAATATTTCATGGCTTTTCTTTTGCCATTAAAGAAAAGACTGCCTCTCCGGAGACTCCATAGTTCTTGGTGCAAAGGTTAGCCGTCGCCATACAGAGAGGTAACGCGGACAGTATTTTAATTTTTGATGTGAAACATCTATAGCCGCACGTAAAACCGATTTCTGGCGTGGCGACGCATGCCGCGCACGCTATATGATGGTATATATATACAGTCTATATGCAGTAGTGTGTACGGTGTACATGCGCAATCGACTGTGCGATTCTATCACAATCTGTTCTTTTCTGCATATTACTTTTACAAAATAATGTCGATGTTTCACATCTGCCAGGCGTCCCGTGACGGCTCACATTTTTCTATTTAAAAAACTATAAAAATAAAATATCTTTATGGGCATCCTTGCACGACGGATCATACCCAGAAGGCTGGCAATATGCATGAAATCCCCCTCTAAATGACCAAACTGGGGTCAGTTTGGAAATAATCTATCTACTTTGGGTTAATCTCATAGTTAACTGGGGTCAGTTTGGTCCATCCATCTAAGCGAAAAATTCTTAAAGCTCTACTACAAAATATTGACGCGGACATCTATAATACTAAAGCCATATTGTGTCAATATAAAAATAAATCAAAGTAATCAAAGAATATGTCATAGGCAGAATATGGCATAGGTAAGCTTATCTCAGCGCAACCGCCTAGGACAGATACTTAAAACAGGGACCCGTTAAGAACAATGTCATTGAAAATGTTTATATAATGTTCAAGGATTGCCAGGGATAAGTAGGGATTTGTGGAATTATTTATTTTAGTTTGTCAGTGTTGTATGTTTAGAGACAGCATGATGTTAGTCCTTTTAAACCCCAGATAGGTTGCGGTAGAAAAGGTAGGTACTTAACTAATCTCATATCTATCTATCTACATTTCTACTTTGGGTTATTCTCTTAATATATCTATTCACGTTGAACGACCTGGCCTAAAATTGAAACGCAAAAACTGCGTCGTCGCGCGCTGCACCGTAAATCAGATTTTAAGGTTTTATTTTCATTCTACTGAAAGACAATTATACTCGTACCTACATGATTTTGGTAGGTTTAGAACGTAGCTTTTTTGTCTGATGGTCATTGGTCAGACCATTGCAACTGTCAAATCTTCAATGGAAAAATACAATTTGGCCTCTAAATTGGCCAGTAGAAAAGGTCTAAAATCAGTGGTCTTTGAGGAAGTCACTTCTGTTTGAGCGGATATCTGTGTGCGTAACATCGTTACCCCAATACAAACGTATAAACTTTTTAAACTCACACGATACCGATCACGCCCGGAGGTAAAAGAAATAAAAGTAGTTTCTTCGCGTTTAAGTTCCACAAAGTAACAAATAGGAAATGGTTGGAATGGGAAATCTAGGACATGAAGTGCCAGCACCGGCTGACGGCAGACTACAACAAATTAAACAAACCCATATTAGATTACACCTTCGTTAGTTCCGTTTGTGGGCAAGAGAAACCCTTGATTTGCTCCGGATTTTCACAAACTTTACCAACTTTCTCCATCGCCCACCATTATAGTAATAGTCTGAAAACTTTGTCAATGTATAGATAGTATTTCTGATCTTCGTAGCCAAATTGATTTTTCTTTACGCTGGCGCGAAGTGATTTCTAACAATAGACTTTGGAAACTGTAGCGTGATATTTTCTGTGCCATTTTCGTTCGACGGAACATTGTGGTAGATTGAAAAGGGGCAGTATCGATTGTGCAGAAAATAGGCTTAAATTATTTTAGATTCATGTATGTGATGGTTTTCGGATGATTGAATGCATATTCGGCTATGGGTTTTCCAAAAAATTAGTAGGTATGGTCTAAAAAAAAAACTTAAATTGAATAAGTAGTAATGTAGCAAGACTTTTTTTTATAATAAACTAGCGACCCAGTCCGGCTTCGCACGGTTATTAAAACCTTCCTCTTGAACCACTATATCTATTTAAAAAACCCGCATCAAAATCCGTTGCGTAGTTTTAAAGATCTAAGCATACATAGAGATAGACAGCGGAAAGTGACTTTGTTTTATATACTACCCCGGCTTCGCACGGGTATATTATGCATGTATTATACATATAAACCTTTCTCTTGAATCACTCTATCTATTAAAAAAATCCGCACCAAAATCCGTTGCGTAGTTTTAAAGATTTAAGCATACATAGGGATATAGGGACATAGGGACAGAGAAAGCGACTTTGTTTTACTTATACTATGTAGTGAAGTGATGATAGTGATGTAATGATAGGTCAGCGTTTGACCACTATCTCACACGATGGTAAGTGACGATGCGGTTTAAGATGTACCACGCTTTAATAGAAGCAAATGAGTACAGAATTAGAAGATCGGTCGGTCGTCACACAAAGACCCCCAAATACAAGGACGCGAGTGAAGATAGGAAGACGGCAGTTATATAAAACTTTTCCGAACCGTTTTGTGGCTGCACCGGCCTAAGGCAAATCTGTTGTTAGTCAAAGTTGACTAACAAAATAATTGGTCAATTAATTGTCGTCGCATTACTTGGGTCGCCCGACTAGTTGAGCCGTTAGTCTAGACTTTAATTTATATTTAATTAGATATAATTTATGTAACTAATATTGTATCAAATACTTGATTATTTTGACCTTCAAAATCAAGTGCAAAGTTAAAGTAACTACCGACGTGTAAGTACCATACTGTGGGTAAACGTGACAAAATCCTATTCCAACTGCGTTACGAATTCTTCTCACCTTTTTGAGGCACGGTTTATTGGATTGTAAAATTTAGTACCTACCAGAGGTATTTCGTACCAATATCTGTTGGCGGAAATAAAACAGATTTGCAAAAGGATAAACTGTAGCAATACTCGTAATTTACTGTGATATTTTTTTTGGGATAACTGTTGAAAATTATTATGTATGTGCCGTATACAACAAATAACAAGGAAGCGGTGGTTACTTGTACTTGTACTTGTATACGGGCTGTTTTCCGCGATTAGACCCTTTTTAATTGGGTCCTTTTTGCGTGAAGATGGAGCAGGCTTGTCCAGCACCTACTACCCTCTCAGCTTAGACGACCATGTCCAGAGGAGAGAACTTGTCAATACTTCTGGAGCCAACTAAGCCGCGGGTTTCATCACGATGTTTTCCTCCACCGTAAGAGCAATGTCAATTAGCGCACATATAAATTTTTCTTAAGAAAAATACATTGGTGCACGGCCGGCCTGGATTCGAACCCACGACCTTCAGAATGAAACTCGAGGTATCTACCACTAAGCCAACACGCTCTGAATTTAAACCAAGACATTCCTCTCATGCGCGCTCTATACTACCTCTATACTAATAATTATAAAGTAGAAAGATTTTTTGATTTTTGTTTGTAACAAATGGCTCCGAAACTACTGGACCAATTTTGATGAAACTTGGTATGATAATACATTGGTTTAACTGGAGTAACATAGGTATATTTTTTATCCCGGTATCCCCGCGTGATCGGGAGTTACGTGGGTGAAACCGCGGGGCGCAGCTAGTCTGTAATATTTTTTGGTATAACTGTTGAATATGTATGTGCAGTATAAAATAAAAACAAGGAAGCGGTGGATATTTAAACCAAAGACATCTCTCATACACGCACCAATTGTAGCTATAACGGAGGATGATTTGTTTCCTTGTGTGATCATTGTACAGTAAATCTCCCGTCTTACCCAGTGATAGGTACAGTCGGCTGCATAATTGCAGCCCCCGGTAGAGTTCTAAAATTACTATTATTGGGATGTTTTCATTCAAAAAATTTTTGTTTGATAAATTGATGAGTTAGAAGACTTTAAAAACTTCAACTAAAGCAGGTGTCTAGAATCTTGCTTGTGTTGAAAACATTCTTATTAATTACAGCCGTTTTGGAGCTCTACGGTGGGTCTGTAATTATGCAGCCGACCGTACCTAGACACGTAAATTGACTGATTGTGATTGTGTCACAATAAAGGAATGCGAAGTTCGGTGATAAACACTGTATATATAATTATATCAATAAAGGTCGCTGCATACGTAACGGGATAAAATTTCGGATGGGACGAGAACGTGGCATGCATTGTTCATAAAGTGTTCCTAGACTTTAATAGTAGTTTACTACACAAGGTATGTAAGCGAGCTATTACAGGACAAGATCCAATATGGCGCCCGTGCGAGCGCAGCTCGCAAAGGGCGCTATGGATCGAGTGCACCCGAGATAGTTCGAGGGTGTAATAGCTACTTACAACCGAGGTAGGTATACTACTTTACATCATTCATGCGAGGTAAATAAAACATTTTTGTACGACATCTTCGGCTTCAAGATGACAGAAATCAGGCGTGCCGACCACTTATTCATTAGACGAATACTTGACATGATGAACTAGCATACACTTGTATGTTCTTTTTTTTAAATTTTAATACAGTCGTCGCAAGTAAACAAACATTTAGTTCAAATGAAATGCCGCCATTTTCATTATTTACAGTAAAAATCATTTTATGAAAAATACCTATATATATTTTACCAAGGAGTTTTGCATAGCTTGAACTGAAATAAAATAAATGTTATCGTTTTTTTTTTTTGCAGTAAAAAGTTTTGTCATTTTATAAGAAAAGAGATTGGTTAACCAAGGAGTTTGACATAGCTTGAATGGTAAAGTGAACTTTACAATTCAAGCATTCACCCTATGCTTGTATGGTAAAGTGATTTGAAAATTGAACGTTCCATCTAAGCAATGCACTGTGTTGTAAATGACAACTTTCACAGCCTCTTGCCATACTAGTAAATCCTACTTACCGAGCAGTATGATGTAAACATACTTAACGTGATCTTTTCCGTGCCGGACGAGACGTGACAATTTCTTGACAGCGTTTCATATAAAAATATCACGTTCCGTCCGGCACGGGAAAAATCCCGTCACGTATACACAGCGACCTTAAGAGGAAAGGGTACCGCCGGTCTCTCCATACAAACGTAGTCGACTGTTTCCTCCCGTGACACTAGAGCAAATATTTTTGTTGCATAAAACTTATAACTGCCATGATCATGCCCCTATGTTATTATTTTTTGTTTTTAAAATCTTAATTTCTTTGATAATTAGAAAATGTAAAAACAACAAAAATATAGGGGCATAGTCATGGCAGTTATAGGTTTTATGCAACAAAAATATTTGTGCTAGTGTCATTATTCAGGGAGGAAACAGTCGACTACGTTCGTATATAGGTAGAGAGCGCCGGTACCTTAACTGTTACATCTCACTGGTCTTACCTGTAAGCTCGTTACAAAGCATCGCTATCACAGGCGAGCTCGTGTCCCTTCCGTCGAACACTTTAACGATGTCCGCTCGCCGCAAGCAACTGAAAATAATATTATATTATTAACTTTGTTTCATTATTTAATCCCTCTCACAGAAAGACGAACCTTTCCCAATGTAGAAACAGTGCTATGTCCACGTTGAAAGCTTGACTGAAACAAGCTTGTGAAAGCCAGTTGTTTGTGGATTACGTTCTCTAAGACTTTAGACAGGACAGAAAACATAGAGATAGGTTGAAACTGATATATGAGGACTTAGGAGGTGGAATAACGAGAGCTTTTCACGAGGAAGAATAGTAGATTATGCATCAAGGGCATAAAACAATGTCTTATGTTGTGGGTTCAAGCCGTCCAAGACGAAGACATGCTTTATCCCGAGGTGCATACTCTACTTTTCATACCGTGTCAGTCCAATATTATTATTTTTTAATTTTTGTGGTGGCCCGTCAGATTTGAAAAAATCACTTTAAAAAAACTGGGGCAATTGCAATAAGATGGTAGCATGATGGTAAATATTTGCAAGGTATTATAGGCAAAACCTATTTGCTTAGACCTAACGTAACAATCAAAATAAAAACATAAATCGTGGCCTGCTAGATTTTTGTAGACCAATGAAATGACTTATTATAAATAAAACCTATTTGCTGGGACCTTCAAAATTAAAACTAAGAGTTTTCACACGAATTTCAACGTTCCAAATTCAAATCACTTTATTCCCTTGGGAGTTTCATACAACATTATTTCCCTTGGGAATAAAGTCTTGCTTTAAGTTGATGTTAATAGGGCTTTAATCTGTGATTAAAGTGCTGCAGGTGTGAAAAATGGTTTTTGACGTGATGACGTCTAATAAACTGGTAGAACACCTGCCTTCACACAAAAGTGTCATGTTCCGGTAACACGTCTCGCTACCCGATGTGTTGTGACGTCATGCGTCATGGTAGCATAAGAGTATTAAAAAATGTAAGCCGTCACGGGACGCCTGGCAGATGTGAAACATCGACATTATTTTGTAAAAGTAATATGCAGAAGAGAACAGATTGTGATAGAATCGCACAGTCGATTGCGCATGGCGACGCGTCGCCACACCGTACACACTACTGCATATAAACTGTATATATATACCATCATATAGAATGGCGACGCGTCGCCACGGCATGCGTCGCCACGCCAGAATTTTTTTTGTTTTGTTTTACGGTTTTACGTGCGGCTATAGATGTTTCACATCTTAGCAGATTTTTGAGGAAGTTTTTAGGAGTTTAATAATAGTCTAATAATTACAAGGCATATTATTAGGCATGCGCATCTCGTTCCTTATGAAAAACCTACCCAGGCACGACCCATAGAGGGCGCGGGAGATTTCTACGCTTGTGTAGCCCACCTGTCAGTTAAATACCTACCTAACACACTTTCAAGCGTTCAAGTGCCGTACGTAAATAAACACATCAAATATCATTACTTAAACAAATGCTCACAATTTCCCTACTTACATTTAAATTATTAATTACGACTAACCTGCCATTTCCCGTGTTTGTTCTTAATTATTTATCCTTTAGTAGCTCAAAGCGTTCCGTTATTCATTGGAATTAGGTCGTCCATCAACCGATTACATTCTCCAGTTCGAGTAAATTCAGACGGTTTTCCACGTTAATTTGATTGTAGTTAAATCTTGTTTAAGTGAATGTTTAGTGGAGCGCTTAACTAAGTGAGTAGTCTCTTTAGGCGCAGGTTGATATTACGTCAATGGGAAATAGAGGAAAAATATACAATAGAGAACCTTTTCAACGATCCCTAAAATAACGCCAGGTATAATTTTGCCTTGTCAAATGTGAGTAACTGACATCTGAATTAGCATGAAGGTAGTTCCAATTCGTTTCTAACCGACTTCAAAAAAGGAGGAGGCATCCTGTAGTTGCGTTTCAACCATCGCATGGCCATTTCACTGGCCCAGCGCTGGGCCATCATGTAGAGGGGACCTTTAAATGATACACACTGCATAAGACAGTGTGTAGGTATCCTAAATGATACGAATGGCGATGGTGATAATGAGTCATTAAAACATGACTGAAAATGCCTATAATATTTGTTTTAGGTAGATATTTCTGCCTTTTGTCTAGAAAGATAGACTAAGAAAATCAAAAATATTTTAAGAACTTTCGTACTACAATCTATACCTACTTTACTATCATCACTAGGTACATAGTATAAAATAAAGTCACTTTTCGCCGTCCCTATTTCCCTTTGTATGCTTAAATCTTTAAAACTACGCAACGGATTTTGATGCGGTTTGTTTTAATAGATAGAGTGATTAACGAGAAAGGTTTTTAGATATAATACATGCATAAGTAATACAGCCGTGCGAAGCCGGAGCGGGTTGCTAGTAATATTATAAAGCTGAAGAGTTTGTTCGTTTGTTTGAACGCGCTAATCTCAGGAACTACTGGTTCGAATTGACAAAATTATTTTTGTATTGGATAGTCCATTTAACGAGGAAGGCTATTGGCTACTTTTCATTTTGATATTCCCTCGGGATCGGGACTAACGCGGGTGAAACCGCGGAGCGCAGCTAGTTTAAAAATAAAATTCAGTTTCCAATTCATTGAAATAGAAGTTGAAACAGACGAAGGGGGTTCCCTTCCACCCCAACTTATCCACCCCAATGGTAGGTTCATTAGCGACAGGAACTTATGCGGGTGAAAGAGCATCACGCGGTTAATAATATAACAGTAGACACACAAACTATCATATTATTACGTGTATTTTCACGGAAACTATGTTTCCTTGAAAATATCGGGTTGCTTTCAGAATGGCCTTTTTGCTGAATTACAGTTTCAGTTGGATGACATGAAAACGAATAGGCTAGATATAACAATAGTTGCATTTGAGTGTGATTTGAGTACAACTAGAATTCAGGGGTTCCCAAACTTATTTTGTCTACTGCCATTTTGAGTGTTTTTTTAGCGTCCCCATTTTTTCACCCACTTAAAAACTACTATAACATTAAATTAAATTAATTATTTTGAGCTACATAAGCGGAGATTTAACGAAACTTTTATACTATACCTAACCCGCAAAAATTAACTTGAAACCTGAGCGCAGTAGGTTGTACACAACGCACCCATTGTTTTAGGTATCTTACCGCCTTCTTCAGGCCTGCAGCGCCCACAAGGGGGCGTTATGGTGAGCGCACACCTAGCCGCACCGCACGCGCCACAGTCTCCGTTTGTATGTGCGCAGCGCCGGGTTGGTGACGTCATCAGCATCGGCCTTGGGGATTTCTTCCGCTGCGACGCGGCGCGTTCGGTGCGGCTCACCTTTATCGGTTACTTTGGGAAAGGCTGATCTAGATGTTGTTTTATACAATGCTAGCAACTTTAATCTATGCTATTCAGGGCGCTGCTGTAGTGCCTGGATATTAAATGGCGTGCTCAGCTTTACCACCCCCTCAACTTAGTTGACCGTATCCAAAGGAAAGAACTCGTCAGTACGGCTAAAGCCAACTAAGTCGCGGGTTTCATTACGCTGTTTTCCTTCTACGTAAGAGCAATGTAAATTAGAGCACATTAATTTTTCTTCAGAAAAATCCATTAGTGCATCCATCGGCCAACCGGGATTCGAATCCACGACCTTCGGGATTAAAGTCGAGGTATCTACCAAGCAAATAGTACGACAGACAAAAGAAACGAAAGACAATTCAGCAACATGATATACCTAAATGTAGAATAACCGGTCAACTGAGAGTCAACTCAGCTGTAAAATATATAAAAGGAGAATGAGCAAGTAACGAAACGTGATGATTGATAAGAATACCTTATTATGATGATTAGAATACCTTATTAGAGGAAAGTCAAATTCGTTGGACGACAAATGCAGAATCAGATAATAGCGAAAACATGTGGAAAACTTAATAGTCTCAATCATATTGTAACAACCCATAGAAGGCGTGTCCATGGGTTGTTTAAGGTGAAGTAGGACCTGAAAACCCCTTATCCCTTTCCCACGCGCTCGCCGCGCGATGATTCTATCCCTTTCCCCCGAACGCCGCGAAATTGCCGTTTTAACTGTTTTATGTAATTAAAAGACTCGTATCTATTTTAGTGAAAAACCATCTGTACTACCTTATGGGATTGGATGTAAAGTTTATGAAAATAATAAATTTTGTACTTGTTTTTTCTTTAAAATCGCCGTAAAATTAAAAAAGCTCAAAAAATTACGACTTTTTAAGATTTTTACGATTTTTTTCCATCGAGCCAATCACTCTAATCGTGTTTCGAAGTGACGTATAGTAAGAAGACAATACAAAGCATTTCTTCACCTTTACGACAATAAAAATATTATTCTATGGATTTTAGTGGTTGATACCCAAAAACTGTTTCTAAGACACCTCTATCGCACTTTTGGTCATACCACTTCGGCTTAATTGCTCCATTTCAAATATACGTTCAAATATTTGTAATCTTGACCTTTGTGAGCATGATCACAAAAAATATTAAGAAACAAATAAATTTCTTGTGTCTTCTTCTTATTGGGCGGCGCTATCCCTTATCTTTTAGACAATAATTAATAATTGTGATATCATGCAAATTATTACAACTCAATTTTTATTAATTCTTGTCCATTTAAAGGCTGTCTGGAAGAGATCGCCTATAGCGATAAGGCCAATTGTGCCATATTATTATGTTTACAACATATACTTTTATCAGATATTTATTTATTTTATAATTAAGTTTAAAATAATTATGGTTCAATAAAATATATCCATCTCCTTTCGCAGCATAGTGCCAAATACGCAAAAGGCGAATACATACATTTTTGGCGTATTGCGTATTTAGAATCGTCAATTCCTGAATGGCCATGTTATAAAATTATTAAAGACGCAAATACCAATATATACATTTATGGCGTATCGCGAATTATGAATAACAAATTGACTTTAATAAAATTAGCGTTTCGGCCATGAACAGTTAATTCTTGGCAACATTACAGTTTCAATCATGCATCAGGTAACACTATTTGGTAAACAGTCGTAGTGTGTACATTGTTGCATAGTTTGAAACTCATTAATGGCGGTGCTGATCCATAATTTAATTAGACTTGGATTGGGCGTGGTTCCAACTGCTATTTGATAAAATATGGCCTGTTTAATTGTTACATTCGTTTCCACTAATTTTGTGGACATTGACTGGATTTATAACTTACGCGTTGTGACAGTGGTGAGGAGCATCAATTTATATTTTTTAAAAGATTAGGTACAGCTTTTTTTTTAGCCTGTAGGTACAAGGTAAGTACATGAGGTGTGGATTTGGGAATAGGAAATATTTTTTTATGAATTAAAAAATAATCACAGCCACGGTAATGTGTGTAAGTATAGAAAATAGTTTTGACGAGATCAATTGAGTCGCAACGCATGGGAACAACCCGTATTAAAGTTAATATTAAATAATGAAAAGTGGTTAAAAATAATTATCTTGGTCCTACTCTTCCAGTAAAACAATTACCTACTAATACAATTGGATATTATAACGATGGTTCGATTGATAGAACTACGGACAGTTTTATTTGCCTGTGGTTCGATTGATAGAACTCTGGCGATCGGACCACGACCAATAAACGATCGAATACTATTTGAACGACTTTTAGAAAAAGGAGACATGTTGTCAATTCGGTTTTGTTTATTTTATTTGTTCGTTATGTGTCCCATATCACAGGGCTATGGAATATTCTTTGGAAGGCGTGCGTGGAGCCGAAGCCAACACGTAAACACCCTTTACAATAACAAGTTTAATAGCAAAGTACAATGTGGACACCAAACCGGCGATTATGCCTGTTTACACTATAAAATGCAGCCAAGGACAACCTCCGGTTTGGATACAACTATTGATAAACTATAGGAGAAAATTCTAGGTCTACTATGATGGGATGATAGTGGACCGGATTCTGGGAAAGTGTTTAATTATTTAAGTCATTATTATTATATAAAAATGCTTGCAAAAGTAGCTTAACGTAAGCACGATAGTAACGTAAAAATACACACAAAAACTTATAATTCGTAATATCAATTAGATAGGTAAAGCAAAAACCCTTCTCAGTACTTGAACGACAAAATGACAAATCCTTTCCAATCCGAATAAGATGATAAAAGATAAATATTTACAACATTAAAGCCGACTTCTTATACGTACCTTATGTCACCTTTCTGAAGAGATACTTCTTCGAAAATAACTTTTACTCGTTCGTTTGGTCTGAAATGAATAAACATACCTTCCCTAGATTTACTGAAAATATATGTTTTCATGGTATATAAGTAACCTTATTGAAAAAAGTGTGGCTTGCGTGAGATTGTGTTTAAATATATAAAGCTAAATATAACCTAAATGCATTTCAAATTTAAGTCAACCTTAGTAGGTAAATAACATTGTCCAAATTACATTTCAATTTCATTTCGATTGCATTTCGATTGCAAATAATACCCTCAAAGTAGCTCAAAATACCCTAAAAGTTAGCTTTTTGTAAAAACTGACTTTAAGGGTATCTTTTGCAATCGAAATGCAATGATATTGAAATGTAATTTAAATAATGTATTTACGAGAATTGGCCTTCTGGTTGTTTTTGTTACGGTCATTTTGTAGGTTTTAGTTACTGTAGTTACTGCAAAAGATAATTTTTATATTTACTTTAAGGACTACATCGCATCGGTCCGGCATTTTGTGCCGTACCTAAGTACCTACTTGGGTGGTAGGAAGTTGAGGGATCCTACCACCCAGGTACTGGCTAGTTTGGGGACAGGAGTTCAATGTACAGTATGGGTCATAAGTAAATGATCAGTTTGCTACAATAATCCTATAAACAAGTATTGGAGTTACGACCTTCTTCTAATAGACGTTACAAACAAACTGAAATACTTGAATTAAAAGTACTCAGTGTGATTATTATTTTCAACATGTTAGCTATGTCTTTAGTCGGCCGAGTGGTATAGGCCGCCACCCGCTACACCAACCGACGTGGGTTCGATCCACAGGATACGTTGTTATATTGTTCAAATAGTGCACACGATTGTAAACGTTACGGTGGGCAGAGACTTTTGACCGTGGATTGTACGTATTTGAGCTTGTGCAACCTAAGTAAGTATTTTTATTATTCTCAGTACTTTATTTTTGTAAATTATATATAGGCATTGTATAAATATTGTTAAGGTTTTCAATAAACTATTTATTTATTTAATAAGTACTTTGTACATCTTATGTTAGAGTATTGTGACGTTTTAATACAAACTATGTTATTTCATACCGCTATGGAAGTGTGATCCGTTGCCGGAATGATGCAATGATTATGGTAAACCAATACACCCTTACCTTCTCAACTGGCCTACAAACCCCCGAGCGGTTTCTCGCCGAAACGCTATACTGGCCAAAACCGCTCGGGGGTTTCGGGCGTATTTTGATGTTTACGTCTAATGAATGAATGTATGTCAAGGTCAAGTATAGCCAACCTATTCTGGGATGTACGTACATGAGTTGCATATAAAACCATACTACTTAATTTGGTAAGGTTATAATCGTTCAATGTCAATGTCACTTCGGTAAATTGCCTCTGACGGCCATGTTTGTTTGTTTTTGTTTTGGACAGTGCGCGTTTCGACTTAATTAATATTGTTTTCATTTGTTTTAAGTGTTGTGTTTTGTGATAAAACAACGCCTGGGTAAGTTATCTTCTTCTAGATCACCTCACTTTGTATTACTAACTCATAAATTTCGCGGGAGATATTTTTTGCAAGTGCATTTTGCAAATTTGCACTTCACTCTGCAATTATTACTCACATTATTTGTTCAAGTACTAATATTTAAACTATGTCCTCTAAATAGGAAATTTCATTCTGAATGCAGAAAGGTATCAATGTTATGAATTAGTCAAACCAAAATAAATTTATATGCTTTTATATGAAATAAATGGGTCTGCCCCCTTCAAGCGGCCATTTTTTTTCGACTTGGCCAGTCTACCGCTACTAGGGGGCGCCACCTCGGCCAGCTGAAAAGTTACGTATTTACCCATAATATTTTAGTGTCATTTAAACAATCAGTAGAAAACATTTAGGTACTTAGGTCCCTTTATAATCCTTTTATTTACTTTGTAGCGGAACAAATACTTTGGTTGGGAACAAATGTGTGCTCGAAAAACCTTTATATATGACTAAATTTTGAAATGTTGACCCGGCGGCGACCTTTTCCAACATGTTTGACTAAAACAAGTAATAATAGCAGATCTAAAGGATCTAAGCCTGACGTATCAATTTCATACTTCATTATGATATCTTTGTTGTAAATGAAAATAAAGTGGGCTACTTTCAATTGATGTTTTTAAGGTAGGTATGACTACGTCCATTATACCCTTCCGAAAACAGACCGCTCTGACCAAAAATATATAAAACAAAGTGTACAATCAACGGTCAATAAGTCTCTGTCCACCGTAACGTTTATAATCCTGTGCACTATTTGAACATTATAACAATCGTAACCTGTGGATCGTACCCACGTCGTCGGTTGGTGTAGCGGATGGCAGCTTATACCACTCACTAAAGACACAGCTAACATGACTTCTATTAGAAGAAGATCGTAAGTCGTACTTGTTTATAGTATTATTGTAGCAAACTGATAGTGGACTTATGATGCATACTGTACGTGTAAGAAAAGGGCATTCCTAATACAAAATAGACATGATAATTTAAAGCAAACTTATAGTTTAATTTAAAATATAGGATACTAGACCTTCTTCTTCTTCTAGATCGTGTGAACAACAGACATAAATTACCCCCTGAATTACCTCGATACCCTGCATTTTTTTATGTTCAAAATAATACTGCTATATGACTTACCTCGCATGAAAGTGATACGAACACCTCACGTTGTTTGGATAAATAGATGGATACTGCGGGCTGTAAAACCGGCCGTGTGCCGGACGACTGCCGGACCGGCTGAATTGGAAATCACATTCCGTACCCGCCACCCGAACGCCGTCTGTGTCGAATAGACCTGGAAAGAAACACGTAAAACGTGAACATGGCTTCAAAATTTTAGAAATAATGTTCTAATATTTTTAAGTGCCATCGATTTATGTATACCATAAACTTTAAACAATATTTGTATCTCGGTCGTATGGATTTGGACTCGATCGTATGAACGTGGACTCGGTCGTATGGACGTGGACTCGATCGTATGGACGTGGACTCGGTCGTATGGACGTGGACTCGGTCGTATGGATTTGGACTCGGTCGTATGGACGTGGACTCGGTCGTATGGACGTGGACTAGGTCGTATGGACGTTGACTCGGTCGTATGGATCTTTAAATCTACGCAACGGATTTTGATGCGGTTTTATTAAATAGATAGAATGATTCAAGAGGAAAGTTTATATGTATAATACATCATATTTACATGCATAATGCGGCGAAGCCGGGCCGGGCTCGTTACAAATATTATGAGAATCCTACTAATATTATAAATGTGAAAGTTTGTGTGTGTGTGTGTGTGTATGTATGTTTGTTACTTCTTCGCGCTAAAACTACTGAACCGATTGCAATGAAATTCGGTATTTAGATACCTAGAGGCCTGGATTAACACATAGGCTACTTTTTATCCCGATATCGGACGGTATCGGGACTTACGCGGGTGAAACCACGGGGCACAGCTAGTATTAAATAAATCTTAATAATATAGTCTTCTTCTTCTGGGCTGTGTTCTTTAGCTGGTATAGTCTACTTAATTCTTACAAGTTAAATTTGGGTAGAGGCCAGCTCTTAATTATTTACTTATTTCCAATTTTAATGTTTTCTAAGAAACGACATAAAAATGTTCCGAATGATGAAATTCGCTAACAATATTAAGTTACCTATCTATTTAAACTTCGTATTCCATGTTCCGAGTAACGACGAGTTTGTGTAAATAATGAGATGTTCTAGCTTTTATGGAACTCAATTTAAAGTCAGGTTGGTGATTGATTTCCTTTAGACGCAAAACACCATAAACGCGAAACACCAACTCGAGGTTTTGTCACAGTTTTGCTGATTAGTAGAAATAATTACGTAAAATACCAACTACGTACAATCCCATAAACGCAAAATACCACCTAGTAATTTTGGAGTGAAAACGCAAAACACCACCTAGTAATTTTGGAGTGAAAACGCAAAACACCACCTAGTAATTTTGGAGTGAAAACGCAAAACACCACCTAAATGTTTACCATTGAAATGGAGTTTTCATCCGTTGTTCGGTCGTTGAATTAAATTACATGAGTTTTAAAATAATTTAAAGCCTTCATACGTAAGACTTGTCTGACTGCAGTCAATAGTTCAGCATCAAAGATAATATTCTAACTAACTGGTTTCACCAACTAGAAAAAACCATGGAAAGAACCGACCAACTGCACGAAGAGTTCTTTTGAATTGATGGAACACCTGCATTCACAAAAAAGTGTCATGGTAATATTGTGTGACGTCATTGTCATGTTTCTATTGTGTGACGTCATTGACACGTTCCGGTGACGTCATGTCGACAATGACGTCACACAGCACGCAGCAGTTGTTTAGTAATAATATCACTCATCTGGGCTTGTGTTATGGTGATGAGTGACGAATAGAAGACTATTGAAAAGGAAAAAAATATATACTTAAGTAATTAAAAAGAAAAACAAATATATACTTAACATGAAAAAAAAAATGGAAAAAAATAATACTTTAAGTTTAAATAAAAAAAAAGTATTTTTAATCGGTTTCTAACGTTATCACGTAAAATTATCGTCCGTAAACCTCAACCATTTTTTGTTGTTCCAACTCACAGACAACCAATTTCTTGTTGTTATAACGGCAACAGAAGTGCCTATTCTATTATACTTTTGAAGGCAGCTTTCGATACCAGGCTACCTCGTGCTGGAATAATCTTCCACCACCGTTAAGGAATCCTATGTCTAAAGCTGCTTTCAAACTTAAGTTTAAACAAATTTTATTAAGTAGACAACTACTACATACTAGCTAGGTAGCGGTATTGTTGAATGACGAACACGTTCACATTTTCACTTGGTTTCACATAACCATCACTATTTACGCAATAATATATTCCTATATAACTTTGACACACCCAGCCGCCCAATTGCCGTATTCTTATGCAGCGCGTCTTGACTGCGTTTGCGTCATAACCATAGATTTCGTATTGCTAAGACGCACTCGTCACGCACACGTTACGCACTCGTCACGCACTCGTCACGCACACGTTACGCAAACCTAAACGTCGTAACGTGTGCGTGACGAGTGCGTCTTAGCAATACGAAATCTATGGTTATGACGCAAACGCAGTCAAGACGCGCTGCATAAGAATACGGCAATTGGGCGGCAGGTTGTGCCACGAGCCCAGACTCTTTAGAGACTGGTGCCTCGAAACCACAACCTTTCGTCTTCTCCTCCCATGTTATGTAATGTGTATTATATTGTGTATGTATGTATGTATACATTATTATTATTTATGTATGTTCATATTTATATTTGTTTACACGTTTACTAATATATGGCCTGCTCTGGCTAATGCGACTACTTAAACTATTATTAATTTATTTTGTTATAATTTGTTCATTTTTATATAAAAGGCGTAACAGAATACCAGCGCTGCTTTCGCCTAGCGAAAGCAGCATTAAGCTGAGTTGCGTCCTTATTTAATAACTGTAAAGCCTTAATGTTTTTTTATCTATTTTAGTCATTATTTTATTATTGTATGTTTATATTGTTCATTGTAACTTTATAAAACTAATGTATTCTAGGTTTAAGTTTAAGGTTGAAGTTGTTAAATAAAATCTTTTTCTTTCTTTCTTTCTTTCTTCTATATAATCTGTGAAAATTAAAACTATTTCTATGAGATACAGCCTCGTGACATACAGGATAGTCGGGCGGACGGACAGGCAGACAGACAGTAAGGTAATAAGAAAAGAAACGACGATCGAAAAAAAAACTAAGTACAATAGTTTGCAGACAGTTTAAAGATGTCAATACGGTTCACTTCATCTAATTGATACTGAGCTTAAATACTGGCTTAAGGTGAAAGGGTACCTGCGCGCTCTCCATACAAACGTAGTCGACTGTTTCCTCCCTGGATAATGACACTAGCACAAATATTTTTGTGTCATAAAACCTATAACTGCCATGACTATGCCCCTATGTTTTGGTTTTTTTCATTTTGTAATTATCATAGAAATTAAAATTAAAAAATAAGAAAAAACAAAAAATAGGGGCATGGTCATGGCAGTTATAAGTTTTATGCACCAAAAATATTTGCTCTAGTGTCATTATCCAGGGAGAAAACAGTCGACTACGTTTGTAATAGTTTGTATGGAGAAAGCCCCTGGTACCCTTTCCTCTTAAACAAACTCAACAGACTGCTAGGGCTGTTAAAATTAAGATCCCCATGACAATTAAAATTTTAAAACACAAATAAATACACGAAACTCTCTTAATCCAATATTTTCACATCCTAAAACCGACTGTGACATTTACAAATTAAAGTGATAACGTATTCTCTTGGCCGGCATTATCATTAATTAAGCTTTACATAGGTACATTTACCCCGTGACTTTGTCTGCGTTAGGGTTGAATTTTCCAAAATATTTTTGATGCTCACATCAATTATTATGATGTTGAGTATCCGTTACGAAAACATTTGTTGATATTTTTTTCTACAAATGACAGGTCAGCGTTTGACAACTGCCACACCCGCCTGGTAGGTGACGATGTGGCCTAAGATGTAGCACGCTTTTCTAGAAGATATCTTTTCACTCGCGACTTGAAGACCCCCAAATTGGATACGTCAGGAAAGACAGACGCAGGCAATGGGTTCCTTTCCTTTGTATCAAGAATAAGGAATGACGAAGCAAAACGCTTGGTGTGACGTCTGGTATGTCCACCATGAATCGGTACCGCACATCATCAACATCAGCTCATACACGTCCACTGCTGGACATAGGCCTCCCCCATACGACGCCACAAACAGCGGTCCTGAGCCGCCTCCATCCACCGACTACCCGCGACCGCCACAATGTCGTCGGCACAGCATCTTTCTATTAGTTCTGTTATAGTAGATCTATAGATCTGTCTTTTCGTTTGAGCTGTGCGTTGATAGATCCCGAGTCAGTCAGTCACGTTTTTAAATATTTAGGTTAGCTTTCGCCCGCAACTTTATCCGCGTATAGGTCTGCATTTTCCAAAATCCTTTCTTAGCTGATGCCTAAATTATCTATCTGTACGCCAAGTTTTATCCCGATCCATCCATTGCATTGGTTTGGCCTGTGCAAGTGCATTGATAGACCAGTCAGTCAGTCATATATCCTAATAATATTCTAAAGGTTTTTAAGCTATTGCAGCATAGCTTTTATCGCAGGCTTTGAGCGCGGCGACCGAATCAAGAAATTCCGTAACGAAAATAAAACAACACCCACCACTCCGCCTACCATAAAAATGCTATGCTAGCTTTACCGCGGCAGTCCTCGAGTGCCACACGTTTTTTTTTATAAGTTTCTATAGTGATGTAAGTATACGCAAAAAATACTAAACCGCAACTGCAATTAAACTCGATATGTAGATGCTAGAGACCTGGATTGACATATAAGCTACTTTTAATTCCGATATTTCCACGGGATCGGGACTTAAGCGGAAAAAACCGCGGGGCGCAGCTAGTGTTTTCATATATTTAGATTGCACTGGAAAAGAGATAACATCGGAACCTTTTCCTTTGATCCAGATTTGACTGTCAATAACGCCTGCAGGCAGTATCACATTTGACATAGATATTTAAAACGCTCCGAGCTAAGACAATCTTTGTTTGTATATTAGGATATCAATGAGGACCAATGAGGACATTGCACAGCGCCATCTACCCCAAGTCAAGTAACAAGGCTTGTGTTATGACAACGGAGAAAATACCTAAACCTACTTTTACTTTTTTAAGGGAATTTCAAGACAGAGACATAGGCATTTCCTTCGTGAGAGGGTAAAGGCTTTTTGCCTTTGTACCAAGATGATTTAAGCGACTATCTAAAAGTAATATGCTTATTAAGTTAATTGCATTAATCTCAAGCCTGAAAATTTGAAACGCCTTTAAATGCTTTTAAATATTAAATAAATATTGCAGAACATTCCATACATCGCCATCTAGCCCCAATCTGAGTAACTAGAATTGTGTTATATATACTTACTAGCAGCGCTCCGCGGTTTCACCCGCGTAACTCCCGATCCTGAGGGAATATCGGGATAAAAAGTAGCCTATAGCCTTCCTCGATAAATGGACTATCCAATTCAAAAATAATTTTTCAATTCGAACTAGTAGTTCCTGAGATTAGCGCGTTCAAACAAATAAACAAACTCTTCAGTTTTATAATATTATATAGTATAGATATACTTTTTCTTTTGTAAATTTAAACTTTAAACACAGTTTGCCTAAAAGTTGACTAGTACCTAGTTGTATTAATGAAATTATTGGAAAAGATGGAAGTGTTATCTTTATTCTACTATAATTAAATCTCTTCGGATTTACCTGAATAATATAGGTACATACTTACATGTGGACTTAATTAAACGTGCCCGTTAGATACTAGCAATCACACCCAGGAGATACTAAACATGACACGAATATAGGTAGTTATATATACCTACCTACGAATGACTGTGTTCCGTACCGTGTTGTCATCTGGACGTTTAGATTATCTATCTTTTACTCCCCTTTTCTCCCCATTTCATTTTTAGGGTTCCGTAGCCTAATGGCAAAAAACGGAACCCTTATAGATTCGTCATGTCTGTCTGTCTGCCGTATGTCACAGCCACTTTTTTCTGAAACTATAAAAACTATACTGAACCCTTCGTGCGCGAGTCCGACTCGCACTTGTTATATAAAAGATTTATAGATTTTTAATTATTTTTTCGGGATATTTCGTCCCAATGCAGAACGAAGGACACAATCCCCTCTTTTACTCTTCCCTGTCTAGGGCCAGCTGGGTCCAGTCTCTACGGGGGGCGTCTGCTGTTCGGGTCCCAGTCCCGGGACCAAGTTGGTTTGAGGGTTGTATATTCTGGGCAACATCTAATAGGCATATGTCCCAGACACTACAAATCATCTATATTAGATATGGACCAATATTATTTTAATTCATGTTTAGATTAACAAACGGAAGTAAACAAACAGTCTAAATAATTTGCAATAAAACAACAGAATAAGAGCACTCTAACAAATCGAAATAGCATTAAAATAAATGTAGCACGATTACGTGAACGTGGTAAGTTAGTCGATACCTTCTTGCTTGCCATTCTTCTACATATCAAATTGAATTGACTTACCTTTTTATTCATAAAAATTTAAAAGGTATTCTTGTTATTCTCACATTCTTACATATACCTACATAATTATGCAAATATCTTGTGAAATACAATAACGCCCTTAGTATACTTAAATACTTTAAAAAATATTCAAGATATTCCCCTATTCATAAAAATTCTTTAGTAAAAACATCACCTCGCGGTTTCGCCCGCGTAACTCTCGATCCCGTGAGAATATCGAGATAAAAAGTATCAAATCTTTCCTATTTATTAAATTATTAGTAAGTGTGTGTTTTTATCACTTTCGCGCTTTTACAGATGACGGGTGAGCGAAAGTGTAAAAACACATTTAGGGAATAGTACGTTTTAAGAATTGTTCTTTCTGGAATATGTACATTTCAACATTCAGTCGTACTAGACCGTAAACTAACTAGAGAAGGTTTTTTAAATAAGCGTTAGTGTATTTTACAGAATATTTGCTTAAGAATGTGACATTAACCAAAATAGCTACAGCAGGAACTTACCCAAAAAAGGATAAGTGTTCCCCATTACAGCTACGTTATCATAAATTATGTTAAAAAGCGTGTGTGTATGATGTTTCATGAAAATGATGTGTCTTATAACGGCATCGAATTATCGAGCTCGACAAAATTAAAATAAATAAATATTCTTTTGTCAGGTGGACTTGCACCACAAACAATAAATTGATTTAAGGTTCCGCTGGTCGATCGTGTTTCCATACAAATGAATTTAGAGTGTTATCCATTTATTCTTTATAGACTTGTCTATATATAGACTTGTTATGTAGATTTAACTTTTGTTTTTTCAAATTCCTTAAATAATAAATGGATAACACTCTAAATTCATTTGTATGGAAACACGATCGACCAGCGGAACCTTAAGACCTGTCATGTGGTGCCTGTGGTGTTTAATGTTTAAATTTTGTTTATAGTGTGACATTTGTTTGGTATATTTTTAATTTCGTGTTTTTTAATTAAAAAAATAAAATCAATTAAAATCTTAAACATGATTAACCACCTGTCCAAAGTGTCAAACTGATTAAACAATACCAACCTTGTCTTCATTGAAATAGAATTTAATTTTAAATTACCCGTTAAATGCATTTATTTAACTAGATGTGTTTAAACACATGCAACATGCAATAACTTTAGTAGTGAAAATAATCATATTATAAAACATCAACCTTGTTATCACTACATAGTATAAAACAAAGTCGCTTTTTCTGTCCCTATATCCCTTTGTATGCTTAAATCTTTAAAACTACGCAACGGATTTTGATGCGGTTTTTTTAATAAATAGAGTGATTCAAGAGGAAGGTTTTTATGTATAATACATGCATAATATAGCCGTGCGAAGCCGGAGTGGGTCGCTAGTAACCATATAAGTTGGAGTTTGCGACAATTCGATACCAACTAATTTAAAATCCTAGTTTAAAATCCTGTTAAAGATATCTAAAGAGCCGTATGCGAAGCCAACTCAACGTGATCGTACTATACCTTTTGCTGGAGTACCAATTACTGTATCCGATATCTGATTCCGATCTGCACTCGAATAAACGATCGGGTAAGGTGTTTAATTTTAAAACGTATTAAGTGGGGTCTAGTACAAATTATTTTATAGGTATTACAGCTTCTTTTAAATTATTAGTTCATAACGATACTTTAGCCGTTAGTAAATAATTCAAAGTCAAATTAAAAATAATTATGTAAATTCTGTTGAATTCTTTCATTTCTTCATAATTCATTCATCCATTCATACATCATTCATTCATTGAATCATCATTCAGTCATTCAGACCTATTGCTCTTTGGATGAGGCCTATGATCCGTAGTGTACGTCCTGTGACCAATAAAATTGTTAAAATTACATTTCGATATTAAAAAATATTTTTGAGCATACGACAAGCTGACTTTGAGGGTATCTTGAGCTACTTTGAGGGTATTTTTGTATTCGAAATGCAATCGGAATGATATTTTAATGTAATTTGAACAATGTTATTAAGTACGAGAATTAATAATAATAAATAATAAAAATGTTTATTGAGTTCTCCACAATAATAATAACAACAACCAGTTTAAGATACTTAATAGTAATTTTAAAGACATAGGTATCTATTGCTATATAGGCTTGGTATGGTTATTGCGGAGACTGGAGCCTGCACTAAAGTTTTATAAAAAACCTGTTTTACAGGTCTCCAGGCCCTCACCTTAAAGATTTAGGTCGCGCAATATTCATTTATAGTTGCTCAAGCAATAAAGCAAGTGGTTTGGGTTATTAAATAATTTAAAAATAATTGATAGGTACAATTTTTAAGAGCCGTGTGTTGTATTAGGTATGGATTATAAATGTTGTGTCACTTCCCAGGTCACCAGCTTCAGGAGAATCTGGGCTGGGAGATTGTATAATTGGTGAACTTTGATAGGTGTTTGTATGTTTGCTTGTGTTGTATAGGTGAGTTCGAGGTTTAGATAGCGTAAAGTTATTATGAAGATGTATTGTGTTTAGTGATCTTAGAAGGGAAACTGTGAAGGCTTGATTGAATATGTGATTTAAGGAAGGAGGGAATATAAAATAATATACCGTATATCATGATAGCATGAAAGGAAATATGTAGTTGTTGACATAATAAGCACAGAGGTAGGTATTTGTAGGATAGTGAAATAGGAAAATAAAAGAGACCTAGGAGGTGACCAATAACAATTTCTCGGTGTCGTTGTAGTCCAATTTTTGTATCCATTTACTAGTTTTGTGTTTGCATTCATAACGAGTCAAGGAATATATAGAGAGATTTTTATTGATATTGTTATATAAGTAAGGACCAAGGAAACAGAAGAATCGGTGGACAAATGCTGTATGAGAGCGAAATGAAGGGCATACAGTGTGATTTCTGCGAATATTGACAAACACCTCTGGTTTAAATTCTAGGCACGAGTGCATCTGTACAATAGTATACAGTACAAAGAGCTGCCGTACAGTCAGTACTTTTGTTATTTGATATAATTCCACCGTAGGGTGTAAGAAGGATAGACGTCTACTGACTTTTAAAATCGCTCTCTGTGCCCTTTCGATTTTTAGTAGTGACATTTTTGGACTTTTTGAATTGGACATCAAATTATTACACGAGTCGATTAATTTAACCCTAAGTTTATTTTGGTGGACGCGTTTTAAAAACATATATTCTGACTTAGTTTTTAAAACGATTAAGTTCGATGCGAATGATTCCATCATCAGTATTGATGATGCTGATGACGGAATCATTCGCATCGCATATTAGCCACTAGACGTCTACTACGGAATATGTTTCGTAGTAGACGTCTAGTGGCCTCACCCAAAGAATTCAGCGATCGATCTGAATGATTGAATTATGAATCAATGAAGGATGAATGAATGATTAATAGATGAAAGATTCCAACAGAATTTATTTATTCTTTTTACTTAGACTTTGAATTATTTACTAACGGCTAAGTAGCTATGTAAGAATTAGAATCCTGCAAATTCTATATCTGACTTTTTATAATAAAATATAGCGTTTTTAACTAATATTATGAGATCAATATTGTTCTGGTAATTTTTCTATGCAAATTTCCAGTGGTTCTAAGTATAAAGGACGTGTAATATGCACCGCTATTTCATTTTAAAGATTTCAAGCTTCTCTCTCGATAGATTGAACGACATGAATATTCAATTTTCTTGAAAGAAAACTCCCAAGAATTTTGCCTCTGATTGGTCTTCAAGAAAACTTTGTTAGCTTGTTACGTTCTTATTATTTTAGTAAGATTAAAATTTTCTACGTAATTTTATAAACTTATTCATTAATTTGGTGTTCAATGGATAAATTGGGAGGAAGCCGCCATTTGTATCTACTTGCCAAAATAATCTTCTGTATTAAAACTTCACATACTCAACGAAAAGAAAGTCGACAGTTTATGGCGCGCCAAATTATGCCAGTCCAGATTCAGTCTTTAAAATATTTACCAAAAAAAATTGTCCAAATACTTCGACAGTTTAGACAACAATCACCTAATACCAAGTCTAACAAAATAATAAAATAAATAAATAAATATTTATTTCAGACCATAAAGATTAGTAAAAACAATAAACCTTAATACTTAGTTCCTGAGAAAATCGGCCGTGAAACACGGACAAGAGAGTGATCCAATAAGGGTTCCTTTTTTACCTTTTGAGGTAGGGAACCCTAAAACTTGTGTTAGTAAACTTAGGATTCTGAAATCATTTTCAGAATGCTATTCGATTTAACTTTATTCTGTGTAAATGAAAGCTTCGAGTTCTACATTCGCAACGGAACGTACTGACTTTTACGCTTTTGGCCTTAATTCTTATAAATCGTGTGTTGTGTACACACCCCGGAATCACGTTCACCGCATTTCAAAGACTTTCCTTGATGAGGACTAATGAGAGACTCACATTGTATCCGCAGCTTTATTCTTATTGAATACGTGTGCACATTGCTTAAGGTGAGCCATTAATTCTGGTTAACTTTGTATACTGTGGATGTGATGTTTTATGTGGAAGCGAGTATTCGGTATGTAATGAACTGGCTGCGCACCGCGGCTTTGATTTCGTTGTATTGACTTCCTATAAATACATAATGCATAATAGTTTCTAGTTACTACGAACTGAAAACTTTGTCAACCTTACCTCGTAGGTGGAATTTTAGGGACGATCCAGTTGGCACAATGGTCTCCATGCCGGACTGCCAAACACAGGGTTGCGGATTCGATTCCCGCCTCAGACAAGTATTTATGCTTAGATATTTGTCTGTGATCTGGTTGTTTCTATGCATTATAAGTATATATTTACAAAAGAAAAGTATATAAGTAGTATATCCGTTGTCTAGCACCCATAACACAAGTCTAGTTACTTAGCTTGGAGCTAGATGGCAATGTGTGGAATGTCCTGCAATATATTTATATATATTTACTGCAATATATATTTATAATTTCCAAAAAACCTTTTTTAGTGCTCGCCTATGTCCTAAAAGGTTCGGCTTCAAGAAAACTTTTTGGAACTAGATCATGTAATTTCAGATTTTAGCGTTACACACAAACATAAACACTTGAATTAAAAGTACTCAGTGTGATTATTATTTTCAACATGTTAGCTATGTCTTAAGTTGGCCGAGTGGTATAAGATGTGGTATAAGCCGCCACTCGCTACACTAACGGACGTGTGTTCGATCCACAGATTACGTTGTTATAATGTTCAAATAGTGCTGCACAGGATTGTAAACGTTACGGTGGCGGAGGACTTTAAAAAAAATATAGTAGAAATAGTGCGTTAAGCCGTATTGTGATACTTCGTCGTATCTTAATTGCTCCATTTCAAAAATATCTTCAAAAATATTTGTTATGTTGACCTTTGTGAGAATGATCACAAAAAATAAAAAAACCCAATGAGAAGAAGGCATAAGAAACTCATAAGTTTCTTATGCCTTCTTCTCATTGGTGGGCGCGTTCCGAAGGCACACATCCTAACTTAATTTTTAGACGTTTCAAAGTGATGTAATGCACTGCATGATACCTATTGAATAAAAGATTTTGAGTTTGAGTTTCAGCGTCGATTGTACATTCATAGTCATACCTTACCATGTATGTCTGTGTACACATGGTTGCTTCTCTATAATCGCACCCTCTATCTATACTATGTCTGTATCGACATGATAGCTTCTCTTAAATCGCACCCTCTTTGTATATTGTGTTATAGATTAACAAACAATGGTTGTGGTAACGCGAGATATTGACGATAATGGAACTGTTTTAGGTGTTTTTTTGTTATTTACTCGGAAAATGGGCTAGGAAAATATCAATAATCAGTGATTCGCGTTTTATACGGTATATCGACGTTAACGTGAAGTTATTATTGTAAATTTTCCTTAAGGAAAATATTGTGATTGTTTTCCGTGATTTTCGGGAAATAAAAATTTATGATCGTTTTGTTGAATATTTATACAATTTGTTTTTACACAACGATCTTATTCTACCCTAATTAGTTTCTCATTTTGTGCCTTGCATATTGTGTTTTGCTTTAACGTGGCTTTAACTCATTTCAAATCCATAGCACAGAATATAATGTACCAAGTCGGATGAATGTCGAGTAGGGTTGTAATACCTTGTAGGTACTATTATAAATTCTGTTGTAATGAAGTCATTATTTGAAGCAGGCATTTAATTTAAACATTGAAAATGTAATTTAGAAATAAAGCACGATAAAATATTTAAAAAAAAAATTGTAAACATTGGAAGGACATTTACCCTGTGATCGCACCAAGTCCGATTGTGATCTATAAATTGATCACGTCGCATCATACTGACGATAAAGTAGCAGACTGTCCTCGCGCGTATAGGACTCGCTACAGCCTACAGTTTTGTCCGCCCGCTTCCTAAGATGGCTGAAACTGTAGCTTAATTTAATCCCGAGATCTACTTAGTGTTAACCGTTTCTTAAACAGCGAGCACCAAAAAAAAATCGAAATTCTCAATCTAAGTCGGCGAAAATTTTAAAAAATTTGACAAATAGGTATGGGAAAATCTCAAAAAGTCACCGACTTAATTTTCGCCCTTCGTCAGACGCACATTTTGACATTGTATCTCCGAAACTACAGACAAATGTCAAAATTGCATAAATAGGTTAGGTACTCGATCACGAAAACATAAACATTTTCAATGTAAAATCTGTCCATCCGTTCGGAAGCAATGATGCTACAGGCTTAAAGATACATACGTCACGTCCCATACGCTTATTACTTTTAAAACTGCAACAATTTAATATTATAAAAAACAATATTCGCATTTCACATGCATTGAAAGACGTTTATTGGTGTCTGTTTATGGAAATTCAATTGTTGACCACGTCGAATTCAATGTAATATCAATCTGTAAAAATGTATTTTTTGTATGAATTTTATATGAAACTAGCGACCCGCCCCGGCTTCGCACGGCTATATTATGCATGTATTATACATATAAACCTTCCTCTTGAATCACTCTATCTATTATAAAAAAACCCATCAGAATCAGTTTTAAAGATTTAAGCAGTCAAAGGGAAATAGGGACAGAAAAAGCGACTTTGTTTTATACTATGTAGTGATAGTGATTTGTAAGTATTCGGGAAAATTACTCTAATTTACAGAAATATTATATAATTGTCAGGATGTGGCAACACTATTTGAGCCCTTAAGTAAATAAAGGTGTTGCCACATTTTGAAATTTACCAAAACACTGGGTAAATTAGAATAATTTTGGCAAACTAAGCCAATTTTAATTTGGATTGTTTCCATTTTTAACCGACTTCAAAAAAGGAGGAGGTTCTCAATTCGTCTGTATGTTTTTTTTTTTTTTGTGTGTATGTTACGCGATCATTCGAAGACGGCTCAACCGATTGAGATGATTCTTTTTGTGTTCGAAAGGTGATACCTCAGGGGTGGTCCCATAAAATTTTGGTGAGGATCTGATGAGAATCTTCGGAGTGATGAACAGAATTGCACCCGAGAGTGCAGCATATTGCTCATTTTTTGATTTCCACCAGTAGAATTGGCCCATAAACTAATATTTACCGATAAATGGAATATCTGAAACCACCTTCTCATCAGAAAACTCTTCAATCGGTTACGATTACAGGTTACAATTTGAAGAATTTAGTCGAATTTAGTCGCCGCATTGGATTTGAATGAATGTTGATAGAGAACCCTATCTTAAATGAAGTTCTGATGAGGATCTTCGAAGTGATGAACAGAATTGCACCTCAAGAGTGCAGCAAATTGCTCATTTTTCGATTTCCACCAGTAGAATTGGCCCATTAACGAATAGTTACCGATAAATGGAATATCTGAAACCACCTTCTCATCAGAAAACTCTTCAATCGGTTACGATTATAGGTTACAATTTGAAGAATTTAGTCAAATTTAGTCGCCGGACTGGGTTTGAATGAATGTTGATAGAAAACCTTATTTTAAATGAAGTTCTGATGAAGATCTTCGAAGTGATGAACAGAATTGCACCTCGGGAGTGCAGCAAATTGCTCATTTTTCGATTTCCACCAGTATAATTGGCTCATAAACTAATATTTACCGATAAATGGAATATCTGAAACCACCTTCTCATCAGAAAACTCTTCAATCGGTTACGATTACAGGTTACAATTTGAATAAAATATTCGCTTTTGCCTCGCCGGACTGGGTTTGAATGAATTTTGATAGAGAACCATATCCTAAATGAAGATCTGATGAGGATCTTCGGAGTGATGAACAGATCTGCAAAGCGAGATTCAACAAATTGCTCAGTTTTCCATTTCCACTAATAGAAGTGGCCCATACACAAATAGGTACCGATGAATGGAGCATCTGAAAACACCTTCTTATCAAAAAACTCTTCAATGGGTTACGATTAGGTACAGGTTGCAATTTGAAAAAACAGTCGCTTTCGCCTCATGGAGTAGAATTTTCAGTGACAGTGGCACTAAAAATGGTTAAATAAAAAAATAAATTAAAATTTAAGAAACCGACTTCAAAAAAACCTGAAAACAAAATACAAAAAAAACTTTAAAAAAAAAACCAAAAAGTGAAAAATAATCCATTTCGGGTCACTAAGACAGCAGATAACTTAAAAATAAGTACTTACTTGGAAGTCGGACTGGGTGACACCATGTTTTCTTTATACCTCTCAACATTCAATCTAACCCAGTCCGACTTCCAAGTAAGTACTTATTTTTAAGTTATCTGCTGTCTTAGTGACCCGAAATGGATTATTTTTCACTTTTTGGTTTTTTTTTTAAAGTTTTTTTTGTATTTTGTTTTCAGGTTTTTTTGAAGTCGGTTTCTTAAATTTTAATTTATTTTTTTATTTGGGTAAGGTTCGGGGTTACCTGCATTTATTTAAAAGGTATAACAGGTAAGTAATTATCATTCTTAGATTAAGTAGGTATAGCATAATCTATACTTCACTATCACTACATAGTATAAAACAAAGTCGCTATCTCTGTCCCTATTCCCTATGTATGCTTAAATCTTTAAAACTACGCAACGGATTTTGATGCGGTTTTTTTAATAGATAGAGTGATTCCAGAGGAAGGTTTATATGTATAATACATGCATAATATAGCCGTACGAAGCCGGGCGGGTCGCTAGTAATATTATAAAGCTGAATAGTTTGTTTATTTGAATGATTGTTTAAACGCGCTAATCTCAGGAAGTACTGATTCTAATTCAAACATTTCTGTTATATTGGATAGTCTATTTATCCGAGGAAGAGTATAGGCTACTTTTCATTTTGATATTCCCACGGGATCGGGACTTACACTTTGAACATTTGCCTTGCATTTACCTGTATTAGACCATTCGTGAGAACGTAACATTACATTGAAATGCTAGTCGAAATGCTCGAGGAAATGCTCTAGCTAGTCTATATTCACCTTTATTGTGTTGATTAGTGTGAGATGGCAAGTCATTTTAACCGAATAATTAAATGGCTTCAAACCTATATTTTTAATTTTAATTAAAAGATTTATCTTTGTCCTTAACAATGTCATTTATGACTACATTAGGCATGCATTTGCACATAGATAAGCAATCTTCTAATGTATGAGCACTTGTATATTGAAAGAAAAACGACTCGATATCGCGCAATATTGCGACTTTTTAAATCATCAATTAATCAACAAATCATTAGTTTAGTATGTTTGCTAATACATTTGCCGCTGTTCAGATAAATTTGCTTTGTACTCATTTAGTAGGCCACGGGGTTCACCAAAGAAGATCAGAAACCTGTGTAATTTTCGAAAAATCGCTTAAAATCATGCCTTAAAATTCTATGTACAATCAACGGTCAAAAGTCTCTGCCCACCGTAACGTTTACAATCCTGTGCAGCACTATTTGAACATTATAACAACGTAACCTGTGGATCGAACTCACATCGTCGGTTGCGAGTAGAGGCATAATACCACTCTGCCAACTGAAGACACAGTTAACATGTTGAAAATAATAATCACACTGAGTACTTTTAATTAAAGTATTTATGTTTGTGGGAACGTCTATTAGAAGGTCGTTAGTCCAATATTTGTTGATAGTATTATTGTAGCAAACTGATATTGGACTTATGACGCATACTGTACATATCACAGGAAAAAGATTTCTTGGAGTAAGAAATACTCCTTTTCCTATAGACGCTAGAGAAAAATTTCTTGTTTCTAGGAAAGTTCTTAAAAATAATAAGCAGTATCATTTATTTTAAGAACTTTGCTTTAAAAATATTTTAAGATTTTTTTCTTTTTTTCTGTGTTCAGCCAGAGATTACCGTTCTTTGTCCATACGGTAATTAAACATGTTTCACTATACAAGTACCCCTTGTTTTCATACAATTATCTCGGGTCACGTTTATTTTAAGTTCAAGACCATATTATTGTTATCACGTTTCTTATTATTTATCTACTTGTCAATAGAGTCATCTTGACGAACTAATTTGCGGATCGTTTGCGTTTGTGCTGGTTCACCAGTTCCTGGCGCGGCCACTACTTTGATGGGTGACCAGTTAAAAGTATGGCAAAATTGTTTTTACGAGTTCCTTCGCGCTTCGGAAGGCATATTACCATTATACCTTAGGGCAATTATCAGGTCGCACTAAGGTGAGATTGCAACCAGGACCTTCTTCTGCCTGCCCCTTATCCCAATTTATTAGTGGTCGCCGTAGTACATCCTCTTCTTCCATTCACTTCGATTAATTGTCACGCAGTCCATCTATTTTTTCTTAGGTTGTCCCCTTCCTCTGTATCCCTTTACGTTCATACTCATCACTCTTCTAGTCACATGCGTCTTCTATCTCCACATCACATGTCAATACCAATTCGAACAGTTCCCTTTTACTTTTTCAGAAACAGGTGTTACTTTCAGGCTTCCTCTCGTTCCTAAATTTATTTATCCTCGTTACTCCACACATCTCAACATTCTCATTTTCCCTGCATGCTAATCTTCTCTCATCCTTCTTTTTCAAGGTCTACCATTTCAATCCATAAATGACAGGTCTTAACAAGCCTTTGTAGACCTAACCCTTTAGATAGCAACCGGGACTAACGGTCCTTAATGTGCCCTTCCGAAGCGTGGAAAAGAACGACAGTAGCCAGAACAGCTAGATCATGAATCCCTCCTGAAGTTAAGCGTACAAACTAATCAAACATTCCTTATGTTGCCTGTAAACCTCGTCCGCATGGTATTAAAAATTAAAAAATAAATCCACCACTAACTTTGTTCAGGGTTGAAACAAAAATGAGACCATGAATATTAAATTGTGCACTAGAGTGACCACCGCCGTTGGGTTAGGTAAACAGAAATATAGGTCAAGAGCAGCTAGTAGGTACCTATTTATAACGCCAAGCCCCGTGGAATCACCCGCGTAAGTCCTGATCCCGTGGTGATTCAGGAAAAAGGGTTAAAGAGAAAGGAGTAAGGTCCACAGATCGTCCAAGGAGAGTGAAGAGGGAAGAAACAAACAAAGAAACATTAGTATTAATCAGAAATCAAACGTCACAGATGTACAACGAATATCACGATCAGAATATGCACTAAGTTTTTTTTGGTGTGGCAACTAATTTCAGGATCAAATGTTAGGAACTTAGAACGAATTACTTCGGATTCAAAGGATAGTATTAAAAAATCTGTCTATTGCCTGACATTGGAACTTTCATTGGAACTTTACTTCGAATATTATTGCAAAGTGGAAGAGTGGTAGCGCATAAAGCCGCATTCACGCAAATATCCAAGGAACTTACATTATTACCTACGTGTTACCTTGTGCTACCACTGAAAATTAATATTACCTACCTGTTTCCAATTCTGACCAAATGTAGCCTGTTATGTTAATAACACCTTTTAACTAGATATCATTGTGATTGCAATCAATCATCATTATTCGGCCATGTTTTTGTCTGAGCTATAAAATTGTTTCTGTCATTCAACCGTACGAGTATTAATAAAAATTTCGAGTCATTTCCGACCCAAAGGCGGTTCAAGGTTTTAACTAATTTTTTTTCTTTGAAATTGCAAAAAAATTGAAACATTTATTTAATACTTATATAGCTTTACAAATAATATAATTGTAGGTACCTGTATTGTAATTTTTATTTAGGTATTGTGGTAATAGGAATGGAGTTTGAATAAAAACTCCTAGTCACGCTAGTAAAAGGAAAGTCAAAACTTTCAAACACTTGCCTATAATTAAAAATACTTTTTTTAGTAACAATTTTGAGGCTAAAATAATAACTATAAATTACCGGGAAAATAAAAAGGTTTTTATTTCACATAGTTGTGAATAAAAATCGTGTAAGTTTGAAAAAGCTAATTTACTTTTTAACCGACTTCAAAAAACGAGGAGGTTCACAATTCGACGCGTATAATTCTTTTGTATGCATTGTTAGGCCGATTACTCAAAAACGCCTAGACCGATTTGGAAAATTCTTGTTTTTAAATAACAACTAACATAATTACAAGTTGCTTTTTGTTATTATGCTAGTTGTTATTTAAAAACGCAAATAGTAAACGCAAAAAAAAAACACTAGTTTTTACACGCGATGTCATCCACATAAAGGACTTGATCCTTTCTTAGCGGATGCCTACGTCATAACTATTAAGACGTAGGCATCTGTGTGCCAAATAACTAGCCCGATCCGTCTATTGACTTGATCTGACTTGATATAATTAGTCAGTCAGGGGAGATGATCACAGCCCGCATCCGCAGAAGTGACCAATCTGCACCTGCACGTATTCCCTGGGTAGGGCTAAACGAGCTAAAAATATACCGATAGAAATATCGTACGATTAAATTATATCAAAATTATTAGTATTAGCTTTAAGGTGACCAAAGGGGTGACTGCTACTTTAGCCAAAGTATCGGCATTGCCATCCAAAGAAGCAATGCAGCGAGCCTTTTAGGCGCCCGACCTATGAAAACTTATTTATGTTTTCTATCATTTAATAAACAACTAAATAAATAAAATTAGTCAGTCAGGAGTCACGACTTTGAATTTATGTTTATAAAAGAATGATTATGGTTTTTTTTCCATATTGTATTTCTTCGGCATCAGCGGCTTTTACCCGAACGTCAGCTGTTACGCAAAGAGGTCATTAACCTTAAGATTTTATTTATTTAGGTTTTATTGACTGTTCTAAGTCTGAAGTAGTATATAATATTACGTCCATGGAATGATATTTATTTAAAAACATTAACTTATTTTTGGAAGAACATACATAGGTACCTACGTACTTACTTAATCTTAAATTTTCAAAAAGATGTATTTTCCAATAACTTTTTTACATATTTTCAATAACCTTGTATAAGTAATATTATAGATAGATAAGTAGGTACTTATATGATTTATAAACTCTACTTACAAATGGAAATAGTTATGTAAGTGATAATTGAGTACTTAATAGTATTGACTTGTTTGTTTACTATTTTGTACGGTTCCAAAGTGCAGTACTTAACTTACTTAATGGTTAGGTAAATAAAATACAGGGTGAAATTTTTAGATTGTCATTTTTAAAGAGTTGATTTGGTATTTTTCGGTAAGACCTTCTAACTGACTAATTTTTTACAAGGCGCCACTGGCGGCACGTGGGTCAATTTCCGGGCTGATAGATATTTAAAATGGGTGGAGCGCATGGCCGGCCGGGAGCGTGGGTAAGCGGTTAGTTAGTTTCACGGTCCACGACGTGAATTACAAAAGCGCAGCGTAGTGTGGTACTTTGTATTAGGTACTTGAACGGCGCGTTACTGTTGAAAAAAAATTCAAATTAACAAAATTTTAATACACAGGGTTATTGGAAATTATACTAGCAAGCAGTTAAGAGCTACTTCTGTGCACCTAAACAAACAACTTTTGTTCTACTACTTTTGGAAATTCGAACATTTTTTCGAAAATTTTGAGGTTAGGTTTACCTGAAAATCAGGTGTTTCTTACATGGAGAGGTCATTAACCTTAAAATGTTACTTATTTTTTAAGTTTCATCTACTGTTCTTAGTCTGAATGACCTTTGTTTTAAAACATCTGCTGTATTTCGAATTAAAATATCCTCAAAAGTTTCATTTTTTTTTCGAATATGTAAAATAATACTTTCAAATATTTGTAATATTGACCATTGTGAGCGTGATCACATGAAAAAAAAAAACCCCATGAGTTTCTTGTGCCTTCTTCTCATTGGTGGGCGCGTTCCGAAGGCACACATCCTAACTTAGTTTTTAAGACGTTTTTATGTGGTCTGTTATACTTTTAAGGTATTATGCATCCAAAGAAATAAAGATTTTTGACTTTTGACTTTTAAAATTCGTAGAACAAAAGTTATTTGTTTAGGTTCATAAAAGTAGCCCTCAACGGCTTGCTAGTAAGTATAATTTCCAATAACCCTGTATAGTTATTCTAGAGATATTATTATAACCTCTCCTCCTCCTCCATCCATGACTGATTTTACCAGTCGAGATAAAATCAGTCATGTTATTGTGTTTTTCAAATTTCCTATTTAGAATTTCTCTACTACGGATATCAAACCGACTTATAAAATTGAGGACGAATAAACACCCTGTATTATTATTATATCTTGGTTGTGAATGAAAAACTAGACAAATGCTTCTTTGTTTCTAAACTGTGCAACTAATATTGTTAGGACACAACAGAAATACTAACTCATAATGCCGCAAAATTGAGACCCATACCTATCGATAGGCATTAAGGCGAAAAAATAATGCCTTCACACCAAACGTCTGAAGCATTTTGGAAACCGAATACTTATTCAAAGAAACATGATGCGTTGCTGATGCTGTTTTAACTATCTTTTTTCCGAGACGCTTTAGTTAGAGGTTTTGTGTAAAGGCATTATTTGTTCATCGTAATGCCTATCCATGGGTCTTAAAATGCACCGCGCAAAATAAATCACTATGCCAAGCTCCCACAATGAATGTCAGTACCCCTTTGTAGTAGAGCAATGACGTACCTAAATATAGAGTTGTTATCACATAGTATTGCGCAACTTGAATTACATTAATTGTGCCTACAATTCTAGTGACAATGACTATAAGTCGGTTTTAAAAGAAATATGGATAAAAACATTTGTATTTGATATTAAACATTTTACCTACTGAAATAGTACACTGAAAGCTAAATATTAAAAATCTAAATAAGTTTACCTGAACCAAAAGGTTACATTCCCTCTGTGGGTGGCAATGCCAATCCGTTGGCCAAATAAGCAGCCAGACCTTTGGCACCTGCTATTTCAATCGTTAGTTACGCAGTTTTAGAATTGCACAGTTCGACCTAAGATATTGTACTTAAAGTAAACAAAATAAATCATCATTTATTGTTAAACATCGTTTAAATTAATTCAATATTAGTTTTCAATTCGCTGAATTATTGCCGGTTGGTATTGTTTTTACCCGACTACGGCAAAGTCAAACGGATGGATATGTTTTAAGACCAGTGTGAGGCTGTTTTCCATACAAAAAGCGGTAACGTTTTCCTCCCTTATAAACGAAATCCGATTATGATAATTTTTGAAAATGTTCTAGATCTAATGGAAAATTAGATTTAACCGTTTTTACTTTAAAGAAATATTGCCTAAGATAAAAGTTATTAGTATCTGAATATCTATATTTTTGATTTAAAAACTTCATCGAGCGTTTCAATTGTTTTTTAATAGACTAAACTGAATTACAAAAAAAGAAAAACGTATAAACCTAGAATAAGATGCAGTCAATTAAATGAGACCAAATTTATTTCATTTTGTGAAGGATAAAGGGGGTAAAAACGTTACGGCCCGCAACATTGTTTGAAAGCAAAATGAAGGCAATTACGTTCGAACTTAATCTCTCTCTATTGCACGATACGGGTCATTTTTGAAAATACCTACTCGCGCCGCGTATCGAAAACTCATGATTTTCTTAAGCCCGTAAGTCCTGGCTGGAAGAAAACCGGCCTTAGTCGTACCTATCGCCAAGCGGACTTGTCCGTGTTCCGATACGTAGGTCGGTGCAGCTATTAAAGGAGGATGGGTCGGAACAGTTTTTGTTTCACTGCCGTCTTCCTACCTTCACTCGCGTCTCTCGAAGGGCCCTTAAGGCTATTTATACTGCACAAACGCAACGCGCCAGAAATACACGTCGCTTACAACTAACATTGTTGATTGTAACGAATGTGTTTTGTTTTTCTTAAAAGTGCTGAGATGGAATTGTAAGTGACATATCAATTTTGGGGTAATTTGAGACGAAAAATTACTTGACATTTCAATGCTAGACTAGTTTTAACTCTTAATTTTAGGATAGCTTTAAAACTATAGGGAAGTTTTGGTTTAAAGTTACACCAAAATGTCGGTAAAGATCTCACTTACAATTCTATCTCAGCACTTTTGAGAAAAACAAAACACATTTGTAACAATCAACAATTTTCACCAACGAAGGCAACCGGTGCCGGTAGTAACTATTCAGTAGGCTGTGTACCAAGGTCGTTGGCGTATGGACCCCCTTTAACAGGAAAGGGTACCGGGGACTTTCTCCATATAAACTATTACAAACGTAGTCGACTGTTTTCTCCCTGGATAATGACACTTGAGCAAATATTTTTGGTGCATAAAACTGCCATGACGATGCCCCTATTTTTCGTTTTTTATTTTTTTTTAAATCCTAATTTCTATGATAGTTAGAAAATGAAAAAAAAAAAACAAAAATAGGGGCACAGTCATAGCAGTTATAGGTTTTATGGCACAAAAATATTTGTGCTAGTGACATTATCCAGGGAGGAAACTGTCGACTACGTTTGTATGGAGAGAGCACTGGTACCCTTTCACCTTAATTGGAGGTCCTTGAATAACGAGCGTATAGGTATTTTCTAGGAAAGCATGCAACATCTTAGCATTGTCACTTACCTTCGTGTGAGATAATGGTCAAATGCTGAGTTATTTGTATGATTTAAAAAAGTATAATGATTTAGGCTGGGGATGTTTGATTGTAACTAAACCGACTGAGCTATTTATTTATTGAAGTTATACTTCTTTAGCCGCGCAATAAAAAAAAGGTGAGAGTGAATTTTTATGATGCGCGCGCACCGTGACACGGAAAATTCACATGTTGAAGTTGTCCGCAAACCGCAAGATGACAGCTGTCTTATAACCAAATAGCTACCTACGTGAAACTGAAAATGAGGTTAGTTCAAAGAGGTACTACTACATAATTATTTTAATGTAATTATTTATTTAAATATTATGTGACTGGAAAATTATTTCATAATGATGCCAAAGAAGTATAACTTCTCACGCGCGTACATAAGTACACGCACCAAATTTTTTTATTTATTTTCTATTAAGTCTGCATATAAAGTAATTATCAAGTTAATTATTCAAGTCATAATAATATGTACTTCTGTATACCTAAGTATTTGAGGTGGGGTGGGGCCAATTCCATGAGTGGGGTAGGTAGGTATAGGTAATTGCTGACTTTGAAATAATTATCTTTCATTCTCAATGCTTTAATTGTCATTTGACCTTGTTGTCGGTTATAATTATTTAGGGATTGTATCGTTTTGGCATAGTAAACTGACAGTATTTTAGTCGTGATAACGTCTAATAAATTGATGGAACACCTGCATTCACAAAAAAGTGTCTGTTCCGGGCAACAGACACCGTCATGATCCAGTACCATGACGGCGTCATGGTACACGTCACCCGGCTCGGGTTTATTTTATATCTTAATATATATAAATCTCGTGTCACAATGTTTGTCCTCAATGGACTCCTAAACCACTTAACCGATTATAATAAAATTCGCACACCATGTGCAGTTCGATCCAACTTGAGAGATAGGATAGCTTACATCCCGATATTCCCACGGGATCGGGAGTTACGCGGGTGAAACCGCGTAGGGCAGCTAGTTGTTTAATAATAATTTCGCTCATCTGGGCTTGTGTTATGGTAACGAGTGACGAATAGAAGACTTTTAAAATGGTAAATATATATGAAGGAAAAAAAAGAAAAAAATCTCAATTTTTCATCGTTTTCTTATGACGTTATCACGTAAAATTATCGTCCGTAAACCGACTTTACAGACTACCATTTATTTTTGTGCGACAAGAGTTTGTAAAAAAATTAAGAAGGCGACCAATGACTATGCCAAAAGCTTAACTAGCCCTTTAATAATCCTAGACCTACCTAAGTTTTCCATAAAAATAACTTATCTATCCCGTATTACATTTTGTGTATCTACATATATTGACACATAACATCCGTTTCAAGCTACATTGACAAAGACTTTAAATATAACAAAAGTAGACCGGGCAACATTAACAAATTATCACAATTTTTTTACTGAGCACTTACTAGTATAAAATCGCTCAGTCCAGTGTTACGTTTGTGTAAATAAAATTAAAACAAAGAAAGATTCAATGTGTCTTCATTTCACACTAAGTTTAATTGTAATCGGACCAGTAATTTCGAAGTATATTCATTTTACAAACAAAATAAACTTTCTTCTTTGTAATAATATAGCTGCGCCCCGCGGTTTTACCCGCGTCAGTGTATAAAATTACAAAAAAGTACAAGTACAAGTAACAAAAATTATAAGGTGCATTTAACAAATCCATTCGTGCTCGCCTAAGTCCTAAAGTCCTACATCCATGATAAGATTAAGACTCGTAGCCCTTGTAGTTTCAGAGCTATCTGGGTGAGTTTTTTTCTCTTTTATATAGATTTGTGTAGACTAGCAGCACCCCGCGGTCTCTCCCGCGTAATTCCGGATCCCTATTTGAAATAATTAGGAAGTGGATAAAAATTAAGTTGCAATTTTGATCCACTTAATTTTAATCACAATTAAGATTCCAACCGAACAAACATACATACCTACATTGCAAGTTATCTTATCTTATCTTATATATATTGGGGGCTGACAGATAGCCAGCAACGCTTCGACCCAATGGGATCTTTTGTGTTTACCCCTACCTTAATGTTTCTTACTCTTTGAAGAAGTGGTCGATTAACGCGGTGATCCCACTGAGAAGAAGAAACCTATATTCCTCCGGTTTGGGATATGCATTCCCAAGGAGGCTCATACGCTTCGCTGCTAAGACGTCGCATTCACACAGTACGTGCTCCATAGTTTCCCTAACATCACCGCAGGCTCTGCAGTCATTATTTGAAGTTAACTTCATTTTTAAAAGCATGTCATTGGTTCCGTAATGTCCTGTCAAGGCACCAACCACAGCTCGTGCTTTGCTTCTACTGTTGTTCAATATAAATTTAGAAGCCCCTTTGGTGCTGCTACCTATGAATTTCTTCGAATGTAGTAACCCTTGGCTGATTTCCCACTCTTGCGTGTGTTTCTTCGCATCGCACTTGCCGATCCATTGCATATTAAATACATTGCAAGTTAAATAAAAGTTTTAAAAATGACCTAATGTCATCTCTATTAACCCTTCAATCTCTCCGTACATAGATGCTGTACGCGAACAGTGATGTCATTAGTCTTGAGCAGGAAGTAGTGTCACATTATGATACAGGATGATTCTATTTTGAATTTCAGTATGTATCAGTATTATTTTTATAGTAGTGCCTCGTGGCGGATCAGATAAATAGCCTTATCTTTATATATATAATTCTACCGTACGTGTGTATGTCACTGAACTCCTCCTAAACAGCTGGACCGATTTGAATGATTTTTTTTGTATGTGTTTGGATGGCGCCCTAGATAGTTTAGATACACAAATCAGCCCGGTTATTTTTACGTTTGCCGGGACAGCTAGTTAATTAATTTATTATTTATTTATTTAAAGTCAATTATCACGATTATAAAATCAATAACAGCAATTGACTAATTAGGACAAATCATTCATACATTAATCTTATGAGGATTTAATGTATCCATCATCATGGACTCAATGTATCGTCATGAGAAATCTATCAATATCGGTCCACGGTCAGAGTCTAAAAAATGACTAATTTTCACACCTTGCAACCCGCATTATAAATTTTTTTTCTTGATGCTGACTATATGAGGAACCTAATAGTCAAAATTATCATAGGGACGAAGGAATTAAAACTTATATGCTCCTTATTAGCTGCTGATCCATAATTTATGAACGCCCATTTATTATTTAAGCGCTATATTTACATAGGTGCAGTATGCGTCATAAGTCCACTACCAGTTTGCTACAATAATACTATAAACAAGTTTTGTACTTACGATCTTCTTCTAATAGACGTTACACACAAACATAAATACTTGAGTTAAAAGTACCTACTTAGTGTGATTATTATTTTCATGTCTTTAGTTGGCCGAATGGATAGCCACCACCCGCTACACCAACAGACCACGGCGACGTGGGTTCGATCCACAGGTTACGTTGTTATAATGTTCAAATACTGCTGCACAGGATTGTAAACGATACGGTGAGCAAAGACTTTTGACCGTAGGTACAATCAACGGTCAAAAGTCTTTGCTTTTTAGGTACCTAGCTACTTACATAGATGATAATAAATAATAAATATTGTAGGACATTCCACACATCGCCATCTAGCCCTAAGCTAAGTAACTAGACTTGTGTTATGGGTGCTAGACAATGGATATACTACTTTTTTGTAAATATAATACATACTTATAATACATAGAAACAACCAGACCACAGACAAATATCTAAGCATAAATACTTGTCTGAGGCGGGAATCGAACCCGCAACCCTGTGTTTGGCAGTCCGGCATGGTGATCATTAGGCTAACTGGGTCGTCATGATAAGTAAAAAAAATTACCTTTCTAGTATTTTAGAGTTCATTTTCCAGGCAATGCATTTTGCACTTTATCGGCCCATTTATATTCACAATTAGATTTTTTAGAAGTTAAAAAAATAAATAAAAAAACGGCAACTTGACATAACATTATGACAAAACTAACATCCTATACTAAGAAAACAAACGTTAATATGGTAAGTAAAAAAGCCTGCATAGTCTTTACGTCAACGACAGATACATAAACGGAGTTGGTCCATTGATTATCGATAGTTCGAGATAACTTTGTATCAATACATCATGTGGTTGAGAATCGGCGTTTTGTTGTGTGCTATTTTTGCGATAGAACAGGTGAGCTGTTAAATAAATTAAAAGAAAACAAAGAATAATGGCAAAACTTCGAACAAAAAAAAATTTGTTTGCAAGGAGGTTAAGTTTTTGAAGATTTCATACAAATTCTCAGACCTAACGAATATAGGTACACAAAATATTTCATACAAATTCTCAGACCTAACGAATATACACCAAATATTTAATACAAATTCTCAGACCTAACGAATATACACAAAATATTTCATACAAATTCTCAGACCTAACGAATATAGGTACACAAAATATTTCATACAAATTCTCAGACCTAACGAATATACACAAAATATTTCATACAAATTCTCAGACCTAACGAATATACACAAAATATTTCATACAAATCGGTTTAGCCGTTTTGGTTGGTAACTAACACCGAAACACGAGAATTTTGTATATATACTAGCGACCCGCACCGGCTTCGCACGGCTATATTATGCATGTATTATACATATAAACCTTCCTCTTGAATCACTCTATCTAATAAAAAAAAACCGCATCAAAATCCGTTGCGAAGGTTTAAAGATTTAAGCATACAAAGGGATATAGGGACAGAGGACTATATAGCGACTTTGTTTTATACTATGTAGTGATATTAAGGTTCCGCTGGTCGATCGTGTTTTCCATACAAATGAATTTAGAGTGTTATCCATTTATTCTTACACAAACAACACACGATCGACCAGCGGAACCTTAAGTAGGGCACTGACTAATTCTAGTATTCGATCCCTTTACAAATATTTACAAAATAAAATTCATTGGATATCACATGGGATTTACCTAAATTACTTACCTACATACATTGGAAGAAATACCTATTTCCGTCAGTAATTTCAGGATTTATCAGATTATTGGACCGTGCTTATTGGGTATATTTCCGGATCTTATTTACTTTGTCAATCCGTAACATAATAATATTTACTTTGCCGTACTATTTTGGACCGTAGATATAGATAGGTACTCTTAAAGACCATAGTTGCTTTAGACTAATAAATAGCAACGTAATACGTTTAAGAAAAATTTATGTGCGCTGATTGACATTGCTCTTGCGCACCGCAAGTTGCGGTGAAGGAAAACATTGTGATGAAACCCGCGGCTTAGTTGGCTCCAGAAGTATTGACAAGTTCTCTCCTCTGGACATTGTCGACTAAGCTGAGAGGGTAGTAGGTGCTGGGCAAGCCTACTCCATTCTTCAAGCAAAAAGGACCCAACTTTAGAGGTGTAGTTGCGGAAAACGGCCCGTAAACAAGTCCAAGTAAATAAATAAATATTACAGGACATTCCATACATCGCCATCTACCCCCAAGCTAAATTACCAAACTAGTGTTATATGTGCTAATAGACAACGAATATATAATACTTATATAGGTACTTTATATTATATCCCATCGAATTCATGCACGGAACATGTTAAACTCGAACTAAGCAGTTAACTTAATAAAAAATAGTACATTGCTATACAAGTGTGGTAAGTTGATCATTCATAGAGGCGGTTTATGACGCGCGAGCGGAACGAGAGCGTGTTAAAAGCCGAGATGGAATGATTAATTCACACGTGTATCGCACGACGTTTTTTATCACTGTTGCGAATAAAAAAAAGACTTGTTAAAATAATAAAAAGTTTTTAAGAATTTTAGGTTATGTTTACTATTTTTTGTCAATTACACTCCCGAAAGGCTAGGCAAAAGACTTTTAACCTATACAACCTCGTCTGACATACAATATTTTTTTAGGGTTTTTTCATTTGTTTTTGCGCCGGCGGTTAAAAACAGAATATAATGGTAAGGAAAAAATATATTTATGTACCTAAAGAAAAAACAAAATAATAACAAAACTTAATTTTTAATTCTTTTCAAAGACGTTATCACGTAAAATTATCGTTCGTTATCAGACTTTAGAGATAGAGATTCTATACATCAAAACAGTATAACCTAAGATAAATTAAGAATGTTTCATCTACCTAATATGTCATTAGCAGTAAGATACGTATTTGACTTATCGGGATAGCGTATTATTTTAGCACTAGTTGGATTTTTTTTTATCGCACGCATGTATAATACGTTGCATTATGAGCCTAAAAGCGGTTTAATAAGATCCACTTTATGAGCAACTGTAATAAAAACATATTTTAATAACCTTATCCACAGACCAATGCATTCGTCAAGAGGGATATATCTGCATCCACACCAGCAAATCCTCTAGAAACGTTCCAAGTCAACATGGAACAGCTCAAACACTGCCTGGACCAGGTGATGGCTCGGAGTGTTAACGACGTCAACGTGAAACACCTACAGCCCGTCTTCAATGTTCTTGGTGACCAGATAAATAGGTTTTCTAAAGCTGTAAGTATTTTGACGACCCAGTTGGCACAATGGTCACCATGCCGGACTGCCAAACATAGGGTTGCGGGTTCGATTCCCGCCACAGACAAGTATTTATGCTTAGATATTTGTTTGTGGTCTGGGTGTCTGTATGTATATTAAGTATATATTTACAAAAGAAAAGTATATAAGTAGTATATCCGTTGTCTAGCACCCATAACACAAGTCTAGTTACTTAGCTTGGGGCTAGATGGCGATGTGTGGAATGTCCTGCAATATTTATTTATTTATTTTGTGGCGACCCATCATTGCGGATCCCTAAGACGTGGTCCTACGTGAATGTCAAATAAAGGTTGTTTATTCTAAAAACCTCCAGGGTTTTACAAAAATATACGAAATTTTTAAGTTTTTCCAAATTGTGAAGTCGGAATATTGAAATAAATGTTTTTTGGAATAGTTCTTCCCCATTTGCACTTTATGCAATGAATGGAAGTAATTCTGCCAGGTTCAATATTACCCTTGTCAGATGTAAAATGTATGTTACAAAAACATAAAATGACCAAGAAATGTTGGAATCTTTGAAATGTTGCAAAAATAGCAATAGCAATTTTTTGGTTACACGAAAGTTAAGAGCCTGAATTCGGTATGGAAAAAGGCATTGTACAAGCAAATTGGGCATCGAGGTCTACAAAAAACCAAGAGAGCAGTCCTCAGCTAAGAAGTGCAAATCTTTCTTACATTATTCCACATTTTCCGATACAAAGGGCCTAAATTCAAATGATAAATTATTGACAATAATCCGAAAACAAAAAAAAAACATTATTTTCTGTTTATAATTAAAATTAATTTTCTTTCCTTTTCAGTTTGAAGATTTAACTGGAACTACGAAGAAACCGGACTCAGATTTAGATTTTTAGTATTAAAAAAAGCTTACTAATTTGTGAAAATGTTTTACAACGAATAAAAGGTATATTTATTTAAATAATTTATAAAGGAACGTTTGTCTTAGTAAATAGACTTATCTTGAAATTTTCTTTCTTCAAATTTACCTGATCACTGACCTGTAAAAGTTATTAATTCACTGGATTTCTTTTCTGAAATTATATTTGTCTCGTACTTACATTTGTTAAAGAAAACGTTTGGAAGTTTTAACGTTATTTATTAAACATTAAACTTGCAAAAGGCATTCAGAGATTTATATTCGCAACTGTACTTAGGTAAAGATGGCCGTGTCCTAAATAAATAATCTCTGAAACAATGGCAAAGGTTCAAAAAGCCTTTGGATAACTCTGAAAAGTTTTCTAATTTTAAGACCCCGTTATGATCAGCACAATTGTACGAAGTTTTGAGTAAACTAAGGTAGGTATATACTACTTTGTTTATCTTTGAAATTATTAAGTTACTTGTACTTTAATGTTTTCTTATTGTTCTTAATGCTGCCTGTAGTGAGGACTAGACAGTAGGTTCTCTTCGATGATGCCTTCACTAGAAGACTTCCGTCGTTCAATTGTCCGCGGCCGAGATCAATAACTTTTAGTCCTAGAAAGCTGTAATATGGCATGGTCGTACATATTAATCATGCCAACAATGTGAAAAAATAATAGAAAAAAAAATACCTATTCCACAAGTAAAGAGGGCATAATTTTTTTATATCTTGTCAATCTCATGATGTGTATAAATAATTTGATAGATCTATTAAAATATTAGGGTTGTGTAAAACTATACTATATATGTATTTTTATAACATAGACTTTCCTGTTGAATTTACAGAATGTAGTGTCGGTCTGTGTTGTAACGACTCTCACAAAATATTGTTAGATAAAATGTATGATAATATTGTAAATATACTCTCAGAGGCTGCTATAAATACCTATACTTCTGGTGTCGGAGTCAAACGTAAGCGTAAATTCATAGCCGGGTGGAATAGACATGTTCGCAGTGCGCATGAGAGGGCTCGCTGTTGTTATAGGTATTGGTTACTCAATAACAAACCCAGCTCGGGCCCAATTTATAATGATATGTGGGAATCAAAACGTGTGTTCAAGTCAAAGTTAAAATGGTGTCAAAACAATCAGCATCAAATTAAGATGGACATTATAGCTGAAAACCATAAAAACAAAAGATTTGATCAGTTTTGGAAAAATACTAATAAATTGAACCATAGGTCATGCATTCCCGTAAGCATGGCTGGGGCTCACGACGCTAGAGATATAGCTAATTTATTTAAGCAACAATTTAAAGTTGAGTCTGGAAAGTCGGCGCAGCCGCAGGTGTTCGATACTGATGGTAATAGTGGGAAGCGTATAATTTCATTTGCTGCCATAGAGGTGAAAAAAGCGATTAAAGGCATGGTAAGTGGCAAGTCGCCGGGACACGACAACCTTAGTATCGAGCACTTGCGTCATGCCGGTGCTCATCTTCTAAGAGTATTAGCCTTGTTCTATAGTATGTGTATTAGTCATGCTTATCTACCGGAAAACTTAATGCGTACTGTAGTTGTACCTATTCAAAAAAATAAAACCGGTGACCCATCTGATATATCTAATTATAGGCCGATATCACTGGCAACGGTGATCGCAAAAGTGTTGGACAGTCTGCTCAATAAGCAGTTGGATGAGCACATATCACTTAATGATAGACAGTTTGGATTTAGATCTGGGCTTTCCACCGAAAGCGCCATACTATGCCTTAAGCAGACTGTCCAATATTATACTGCGCGAAAAACTCCAGTGTATGCGTGTTTTTTAGATTTATCGAAAGCATTCGATCTTGTGTCATATAACATCTTATGGAAAAAAATTAAATGTGAAACTTCCGTGCCCGACGAAATTCTATCACTCTTTAAGTACTGGTATGGTCATCAGAAAAACAATGTAAGGTGGGCCGGTACCTTTTCTGATGAGTACAGGCTGGAGTGTGGTGTAAGGCAGGGAGGTTTGAGCTCTCCAACACTGTTTAATTTATACATAAACGGCCTGCTTAATGAGCTCAGCAGTACCGGTATCGGTTGTCATATAGATGGAATCTGTATGAACAATATCAGTTATGCAGATGATATGGTGCTGCTGAGCCCATCTAGCGGTGCACTGAGAAAACTGATTGGCATCTGTGAGTCATATTCGAGGGCTCAGGGGCTTAAATATAATGGAGCCAAAAGCGAAATTATGATGTTTAGACCAGACGCAAAACGGTATACCAATGTACCTAATATAATGCTCGAAGGTATGTCTCTGAAAAAAGTTGAGAGCTTTAAGTATTTGGGCCACTGGGTTTCTGAGGATATGAAGGATATGCAAGACATAGAGAGGGAACGGAGGTCGTTGACTGTCCGCTGCAACATGTTGGCACGCAGATTTGCTAAGTGTACATCGGTAGTTAAGGTAACGCTGTTTAAAGCTTATTGCCAGTCATTTTATACCTGCGAACTGTGGGTGAATTACACCAAGAGGACATACAGCGACCTCCGAATACAGTACAACAATGCATTCAGGGTGTTGATGGGGTTGCCGCGTTATTGTAGCGCGTCACAGATGTTCGCGGAATCTCGCATAGACGGTTTTGCTGCCATTATGCGCAAACGTTGCGCATCTCTACTCCACCGCATGCGTGGTAGCCCCAACACCATCCTGAGCACATTGATGGAGCGGTGGGATTCGCCGATGCTGGCACGCTGGATAACACTCCATGCAATTAAGTAGGCTGTATCATATTTATTTGTTTTTTTTTATAGTACGTTTAACTAACACTAGCATGTAAGTCCAATTTTTGTTACTAACATAATATGAATCTTTGTTATTCGAAATAAATGTTTTATTATTATTATTATTAATATCGAACAAATTAAATATAAAAAACTTAACTGAAGTTGTTAGACGTTCTTGGGCACTGCGTGAACACAAATTAAATGTTCATAGTATTATACAAAAGCTCACTTTTAAGTCCACATATACCAGTAACCACGGAACCTTACGACATTCACTTGACCAGTTTCTTTTTCTCTTGTGGCTAAGGCGTATCTAAGTACCTACCTACCTATTGTTAACAGTTTCAGGTCGCTCTATGATAACCTCTAACTTGACAACTACGAGAGATAGCCAACGGCTCAACGTGCCTTTCAAAAAGCATTTAACTTCACTGTTAAGCCGAAGTGGTATGACCAGAAGCGCGACAGAGGTGTCTTAGAAACAGTTTTTTGTTATCAACCACTAAAATCCATAGAATGATATTCCTACTGTCGTAAAGGTGAAGAAATGCTTTGTATTGTCATATACTTCGAAACACGATTAGAGTGATTTGCCCCTATAGAAAAAAAATCGTGAAAATCCTAAAAATTTAAAAAAAATTGAACCTTATTGATTGATTTGATTGTAAAGAAAAAACAAGTACACAATTTATATTTTCATAAACTTTACATCAAATCCCATAAGGTAGTACAGATGATTATTCACTAAAATAGATGTGAGTCTTTTGATTACATAAAACAGTAAGAGGAAAGGGTACCTACCGGGGGCTCTTTCCATACAAACTATTACAAACGTAATCGACTGTTTTCTCCCTGCCGCCCAATTGCCGTATTCTTATGCAGCGCGTCTTGACTGCGTTTGCGTCATAACCATAGATTTCGTATTGCTAAGACGCACTCGTCACGCACACGTTACGCACTCGTCACGCACACGTTACGCAAACCTAAACCACATGAGTAACTGCGTGACGAGTGCGTCTTAGCAATACGAAATCTATGGTTATGACGCAAACGCAGTCAAGACGCGCTGCATAAGAATACGGCAATTGGGCGACTGGATAATGACACTAGCCTTACCCTTCACCTTAAAGCGGGCGCGGCGCGGCGCGAAAGGGACAGTATCATCGCGCGGCGCGCGTGTGGTATAGGGATAGGAATTTTCAGGTCCTACTTCAACTTAATTTGATTTAGTAAGTTTGTTGATCTGTATCTATAAATATAAAATTCTGTCCTGACTGTCTGTCTGACTGATAATTTGAAGGGTTTATTCTTAAAGTGTCATCGTTTGACCACTATCACTGCTGCTTGATGGTAGATGACGATGCGGCCTTAGATGTAGCACGCTTCCCTAGATACCTATTCACTCGCGACTTGAAGACCCCCAAATTATATACGCCAGGAAAGACAGACGCAGGCAACTGATCCCTTGCGGCACGAATGAAATGACGAATAAAATGACGAATGAAATGACGAACGAAATGACGAAGCAAAACGCTTAATGCGGACATCTGGTATTTCCACTATGAATCGGTGCCGCATATCATTTTGCCCCACCCCACCCCTAACAGGGTGAAATAGCAGGTGCAGCTGCGGGCAGAAGCTATTATGCATACAGAATCGATACCTATACTAATATTATAAAGCTGAAGAGTTTGTTTGTTTGAACGCGCTAATCTCAGGAATGACTGGTTCGAATTGAAAAAATCTTTTTGTATTGGATATTCCATTTATCAAGGAAGGTTACTTTTCATTTTGATATTTCCACGGGATCGGGACTTACGCGGGTGAAACCGCGGAGGGCAGCTAGTCTGGAATATGCAAGAAACGGCATCAGCGTCGTAGCTATTTGATTTTTTGATGAACCAGTAAGATTAACCTACCTACAACAAGGATTTAACGAAACAAACCAAATGTAGGAAAGTTGTAATGAGTTGAGAACGAAACCCTTCAAACGTCCATCTATATAAAGAACTTTACAACAAGCAACGACTGAACATCAATTACGGCTTAATGCAAACTAATTTATTAATTAGCTTGATAGAAACGAGGGGTCATTGATAAGTAGAACAAACAAGCTTCCGTCCGTTTGGATGATAAAGCGAACTGTATGAAATTGGCGAACAGTTACATTTGTGTTGTTGAAGGCAGAAGACGTTCGTGAACTAATCAAAAATGAACAAACTATTCATTATTCTGTTGGCTGTCTGTCTTGTCAGCGTAAGTGATTTTTATTTACTAAGTAATTTAATCGCAAGTAATCAGCTTTTTTCCGTACTTAATGAATTATAGAGTTTACTTTATTTATAGAGCAATTTTCAGAAACCTGAAAAAAATTACGATAGTACCAATTTCATCATCATGGTTTTTTTTTTGTTTGTAACCCCCGGAAGTTTATAAGTCTTGTTATTTTTTATCCTTGTTTGTTTTCATTGTCTCCTGATACATTAATACAACAGCACTTTTCCAAATAAAATTCTTAATGATTAATCTACACGCCTTGCCTAAAGTTATTTTACTTTAAACTTAGCCTTTTTTCAACTAATTTAAATTTTTCTATCTATTTCTATCCATATTAATACATCTTAACCTTTCATCAGTCAGTAGTTTTTAGGGTTTTGTATCCAAAGGGTAAAAATCGGTGGTGACACACGGACAGGCAGACAAACAGACTGACAAGAAAGTAATCTTATAAGGGTTTCTTTTTTATCTAATACTAATACTTCACAGTCCGTCCATTCGTCCGCCCGCCCGTCTGTCTGTCATCAGACTGTATCTCATGAATCGTGATAGTTAGCTGTTGAAATTTTTGTTTTTATCCTACTTGTCCTTTTTTAGAGGAACACAAAACTCTGATATCCTAATACATACAGGGTGAATATTTTACGTGGGCCTTCAGGGCTATATCCTAAACTATAAGAGCTATACTACTTACAACCATACTTCCTCACTACATTTTTCAGGGACAGTAGTATGAAAAATAAAGAAGACTCCAAAAATTAGCTATTTCCTTTGATTTGCTATACTATGTTTGTTGCTCTATTAGCAAGACTATCGACTGGTATAAAAATATATGATGATAATTTTTTTGCAAAATCAACAGGTTCGAATCCAGGCAAGGGTAATGACTTTAAAAAAAATCGAATGATGCAGTTTTAGTTTTTGTCAAAATCGGGCACGCAACTCCTTTGAGCATTTTTCGCTATCTCTTTATAGTTTAGGATATAGCCCTGAAGGCCCAAGTTAAAAAATTCACCCTGTTTAGCATTGTTTATCACAAATAATAAAACCAATTATACCAACAGGTCCACGCTTTTGTAAAGCGTGACGCTCCGGAAGCACCGAAAAATGATCTTTTCGAAGATATTAAAAAACAATTCGGGGAAGCTGGAGAAAAAATTACTGAAGCATTGAAACCAGAAAATATTAAGAAGTCCTTTGATGAAACCGTCGGCCAGTTCAATAAGTTTGTAAGTATTTAAAGCTATACCACCCTCTCAGCTTAGTCGACTATGTCCAGATGAAAGAACTCGACAATATGTCTAGAACCAACTAAGCCGCGGGTTCATCACGATGATTTCCTTCACCGTAAACGCAATGTCAATTTATTAGCGCACATTTTTCTTATCGGATCAAACTTAATTCCCCCTTATTTCAAAACGAGGTTTAAGGATAGTCCGAGATGTGGATTTAAACCTTAGATTTAGACACATATTTACTCGTGAACTATAGTCTTAACACTATCCCTATAGATTATATAGGGAACTCTAGTCTAAACACTATCCCTATAGATTATACAGGGATAGTGTTTAAATTATAGTTCACGAGTAAATCTGTGTCTAAATCTAAGGTTTAAATCCACATCTCAGACTATCCTTTAACCTCGTTTTGGAATAAGGGCGAAAATGTTGCTATTTATTATTCTAAAAAAACGTATGGTCTATAATAGCACCCATCTACGGTCTAAAATAGTAAGGCAAAGCAAATATTATGACAAAGTAAATAAGATCCGGAAATATACCCAATAAGCACGGTCCAATAATCTGATAAATCCTGAAATTACTGACGGAAATAGGTATTTCTTCCAATGTATGTAGGTAAGTAATTTAGGTAAATCCCATGTGATATACAATGAATCTTATATTATAAATTTTTTTAATATTTGTAAAGGGATCGATACAGTAGAATTAGTCAGTGCCTTACTTAATGTAATATATAAATCGCATATAGATTACGATGTACAGATCAATATAATTTTAGAGAGAGTAGGTATTATAAAAAAAATTGGGTAAACTACCTATCCAAAAAATTATAAGCTCTGCCATTGAATCAAATAAAAACCATATTGATCCTGATAAACCCGATAAGGCACATAGGTGAATTAATAGGAAAGGGTACCCAGTGCTCTCTTCATACTTCAACGTAGTCGACTGTTTCCTCCCTGAACACTAAACACTAGAGCAAATATTTTTGTTGCATAAAACTTATAACTGCCATGACCTTGACCATGCCCCTATAAATCGTATTTTTTTGTTTTTTAAATCTTCATTTCTATTTTATTTAGAAAATGAAAAAACCAAGACATAGTCATGGTAGTTAGGTATAGGTTTAATACAACAACAAAAAATTGTGCTAGTGTCATTATCCAGGGAGGAAACAGTCGACTACGTTTGTATGGAGAGAGCGCCGGTACCCTTTCACCTTAAGACCGGTATTATTTAAATGGGAGTGGGTATTATAAAAAAATTAGGGTAAAGTATGTCCTATCCCGAAAATTATAAGCTCTGGCGTTGACTCAAATAAAAACCATATTGATTCTAATAAATCCGATTAGGCACATAATGTGAATTAATTCATATGTTTTTCTGAGAATTTAACCTACCTGCTTTAATAAATATGTTATTTTCCAGGTTGAAGATTTGAAGAAGCCTTCCGATGCACCAAAGGCCTGATTCATTAAGACATCTTAAGTGAGCTTATTCAACCAAAGAGTGAAAAATGCTATAGTTGAAAAATTAAGTATACGTGTTAAATCAAACTTTATATACGGAACAGCCATGTATAAATGTAATTTTAGATAAAAATTATTATCCTTTTAACTAATCTTTTTCTTCGTTAGTTTATCATATTAAACCAGAGACTGTCAGAGAGGGATTATCACCGCACCGTTTTAGTATCCATATCATACTTTGCTATTTTAAAGGACCTCTACGTGTTGGCTTTGGCCTTCCACCGGAGTTCCTTAGCCCCGTAACATGAGACATATCTACTAATATTATAACATACAATAATTACGGGTATATGTACCAGATGATTTTTTTAGGTGGGCCTTATATCCTTAACTATAAGAACCATACCATTTACATACTTCCTCACTACATTTTTCAGGGACAGTAGTATGAAAATTACAGAAGACTACAAAAATTAGCTATTTCCTGTGATTTATCATACAATGTTTGTTGCTCTATTAGCAACACTATCCATTGGTATAAAAATATATGATGATTATTTATTATTATAGATATACAATAACTACTAATCACTACACAGTATAAAATAAAGTCACTTTTCGCCGTCCCTATGTTCCTATGTATGCTTAGATGTTTAAAACTACGCAACGGATTTTGATGCGGTTTTTTTTAATAGATAGCGTGATTAAAGAGGAAGTTTTTTAGATATAATACATGCATAATACAGCCGTGGGAAGCCGGGGCGGGTCGCTAGTTATATATAAACATACAATAATTACGGGTATATACAGTGTGAATTTTTTACGTGGGCCTTCAAGGCTATATCCTAAACTATAAGAGTCATACCACTTACATACTTCCTCACTTTCGGGCAGTAGTATGAAAATTACAGAAGACTACAAAAATTAGATATTTCTTTTGATTTGCCATACTATTTGTTGGTCTATTAGCAAGACTATCCATTGGTATAAAAATATATGATGATTATTTATTATTATAGATATACATTATAATTACTAATACTTTTGATCTATTCCTTTCTAATACCAAAAAGTAATACCAATGGTATTTGTTTATCATCGTTGTGATTTTTCTATTACTAACGAATACCAAATTTTAAATATTTGAATGATGTACTAAATCTATTCACAACGAATACCAAAACATAACTATTGGTACAGTCAGGGAAAAAAGAATTAAGTTTACTAATAATTTAATTTTATGATCATACCTAATACAAATCTTAATCCAAATTTTTTACCTGCTAAATAGGTTGAGTTTGCTCTATTATAATAACAAAAATGCAATCATCCTACAGCACGGCGAGGATGATCAATACGTGCCTAATTATTTTTTAATTAATGTACAATAACTGTTGTAAAACAAAAAAAACCTAAAAAAAAACTACAATGCAAATATATATTTTTTTAAATAAATAATCCATTAATAAAATAACGCATAAACGAAAAAAAACCACGAAACTTTTGGGAGAGAATGAGATACCCCTCGGTATGAGGTACCTAATTTTCTATGTCATTCCCAATGAATCAATATAAACGCCAAGTCAATGCAATAATTTTTATTTTGTCCTGGCATAAATTCTTTTTTCTATTAAGTGGTCTGACTTGATCCCTCAAGTCCCTCAAGTGTAAACAATTCATCCTGGATATCCCTATCCACGATGAATTGTTTACATAGGCCTTCAGGGCTTTATCTTAAACTATAAGAGATAGCTAAAACTGCTAAAAGAGTTGCGTGCCCTATTTTGACAAAAACTAAAACTGCATATTTAGTTTTTGAAAAAGTTTTCACCTTAGCCAGGAATCCAACAATTTGATTTTGAAAAAAATATCACCTATATTTTTATACCAATCGATAGTGTTGCCGATAGAGATGAATTCTTGGAAACAAACATAGTATGGCAAATCAAAGGCAATAGCTTCTAATAGGATTTAGTTTCTATAGTTTCTAGATATTAGTGTGACCGACTTGACTATATAATTATTTAAATGTTACTGTTTTTTTTAAATATTTGTTTTATTTATATTTTAATTTATTTGTTTGTCTGTTTTTTATATGATAGGTCAGCGTTTGACCACTATCACACCTGCCTGATGGTAGGTGACAATGCGGTCTAAAATATAATACTCCTACCTAGCAAATAACTTAAATAATTTAAAACTATTTTCACTGACAGTACCTCATATCATTCTACTTGTTTTGGTATTCGTTTTTACTTGGTACTCGTTCGGAATAGAATATTTATTACGATAATAAACAATACCATTGGTATTGGTTTTTGGTACTGGAAAGTAATAGATCATACTTTTAAATTTAAATTGATTTATTATAATTTAAAAACTTAGTGGCGTAAGCCTATAGTATAGAAAAGTATCTCAATTTTCATTTCGAAAGCCGTAAGTTTAAATCACAGCAGGCCAATGGAAGACAGTTTTTTTTAACACAGGCTTTTTGTCATAGTAACAAGATCCTCGTGATGAAGTCGGTCGGCTCTCGCGTATTGACTAGGTGTTTCCTATTCCATATTTGACTAGACTGATATGGGTGGTAAAGTTTGAAAATAAGCTTTGTCAATCTAATACAGATACCATGCTATCTAAATAACGATGTCTAAATAATAAAAGGTCAACCTATATTATTTTATAAACAGGAAATATTTTTTAAAAGAATAGGCTTTGAAACTTTTAATCCAATTTTGATGAAAGTTTGTACGACGATACGTTGAATGATTGGGAGTAACATAAGCTAGTTTTTATCCCCAATTATCCCCTAAAAGTGGACTTACACGGCTGAAACCACGGACTGCTGGCAGTATTATAAAGCTGAAGAGTTTGTTTGTTTGAACGCGCTAATCTCAGGAACTACTGGGTCGAATTGAAAAACTCTTTTTGTGTTGTGATAGTCTATTTGTTGAGGAAGGCGATTTTATATTTTGCGCCGCGGAGCGCTGCCATGTTTATATTTAAGTTTAAGAGATATTAAAAAAAACTCACGTTTATCAATAAAGCTGTAGGTGCCAACGAAACCGGTGGCGTTATAGTGTTTAGGTCCCGTATGAAACTCCAGCATCAACGCTGGACCAGGCGAGTACAGAGCAGCAGGTGCCTCAGCTCTAGTGCCGCAAAGCGTCCGGGCCCACGCCGAGCGCTCGTTTATAGACCCAGGGGGCCCTGGACCTTGGACTTCCCAGTACACTTTCAAGTAATCGCCTCGTATACAACTGGAAAAATAGAAAAATAACTTTTTATTACTAAAATATGGTGTCATCGACATAATTCACCTGGGGTGGTTCCCCTAGGTGTACCACTTAGTAGACTTGATTCATCCAAGTAATTTACGGGTGAATTAGGTTACGGGTGAATTAGGTTACGGGTGAATTAGGTATATAATGCACTTAAACTGAAGGGTAAAATCTATAAAACCGTCTATAAGACCTGTCGTCATGTATGGATCGGAATGCTGGGCCGTGAAGAAGAAGGATGAGAAAAGATTGCATACAGCGAAGATGAGAATGTTGAGATGGATGTGTGGAGTAACGAAAATTGATAAAATAAGGAATGAGTATATTAGAGGAAGCCTGAAAGTAGCACCGGTTACTGAAAAAGTTGAGCACCGTTTGAGTTGGTATGGACATGTGATGAGAAGAGAAGAGACGCATGTGACTAGAAGAGTGATGAGTATGAATGTAGAGGGATGGAAGACGTCGACCAAAGAAAAGATGGACGGACTGCGTGAGACAAGACATGAGAGAGATGAATGTGAAGGATGAGATGAAATGATAGGAGTGAATGGAAGAAGAAAACATACTGCGCCGACCCCAAATAAATTGGAATAAGGGCAGGAAGATGATGAAACCCCACATTTTTACTTATTTATACCATCACTGGACATAGTTTTCTTTCAAATTTCGCGGTGAAGAAAGCTATTTTTTATTTTAATATTCCCACCACGCACATCACACGCGTTGACCACGCTCATCACACGCGTTGACCACGCGCATCACACGCGTTGACCACCCGTTGACGGCGTGCGCGAGGCAAGCGCGGGGCGTGCGCGAGGCGGGCGCGAGGCGGGCGTGAGGCGGGCTCGGGGCGGGCGCGTGGCGTGAGCGGGTGGACTTGATAAATGCAATTTGAGATCTATTGATGTGTCATAAGACTCAAATTACATATAGAACAAATTTCAACGCGTGTTCAACGCGTGGTCAACGCGTGTGATGCGCGTGGTGGGCGCGTGGTCAACGCGTGTCATCTGAACGCGCCCTTACGCGCGTTCAGGGGGCTGCTAGTTACTAGCTGCGCCACGCGGGTGTAACCGCGGGGCGCAGCTAGTAATTCATATGTCTGTAAATAAATTCAGATTTCATTTTCTCCACATCAATCATCCACGCTAGTAATCGTGTGACACGAGAAGTAAATCATAATATAACATTCCTTTGAATAAAATGTTATTTTGGGATAATTACATCATTTTGTATATTTATAATATTAAATTACTCAAGAGTTTATGAGGTAAAAGACTACTATTTAGACTTTACCGAGCAATATTTCTTATGCGTTGAAGAATATTTGGCACATGATTTACCATACGAATTTATTATTTACTTAATTTGACATTTAGGCTGCCTGTTAACAGGAGCAGAGCGGCATTTCCGCATCGTGCGGAGTTTTTAATGATTTTGATTGGTGACAAGCAGCCTTATTTATAATTCCACGTCTCCAGACTCCGGGGGGATGAATGCATAAGGGCGCATTATTTCCACCTTAAAAAAAGTGTGTAACAAAATCTGACAATAAAAATCAGTAAGAACAGAATTGAATATGCACGAGGGTTATTCCCCTTATGCCTTAATTTCTCTTGATATCGATTAAATACCTACTAAGTATAAATAAGTAGGTACTCAAAGTCAATAAAACCATCGATTTTCCTATTCTTCCAAAAATATTCGTACCACGGATTTCCAAACAAACCTAATACGGGCTAAATTTGATTTTGAACCTTTTTGAGCAAGATTCTTTCATAAAAACTCAAACAATGTTCAATAAGAATGTTTAATAATGAAAAAAGGTGTTAATGTGGATCTCACAGAGACAAATATTTCATAAGATACTTCTTAAACTCATTTTTTACGCAATAACACAGAATAAAAGGTTTCTTGAAGTGAGAAATATTCCTCACCCAATAAACGCAACAGAATAATTTCTTAGGAAGCAGCTATTTCCTTCTTTTAATTTGCCGTTCTATGTTTGTTTCCAGGAATTAATCTCTATCTGCAATACTCTCGTTTGGTTTAAAAATATTAATTTTTGCAGAATCAACAGGTTTCATTCCTGGCTATTTAATGATGCAGTTTTGTGTTTGTGAAAGTCGTACCATGTACACCCAACTCTTTCTGTAATGTGGATCTGCAATTCTGGCTCCAACTGTACCTACCTATAAGTACTTTGACTTATTAATTGTTTTCTATAAACTTTCTAGTTTTCAAAATAAAATGTAATTCTATAAATGCAACATTAGTCAGCCGAAACTGATTGAAAACCACTGATCAGTTTTTGAATTTTATGGCCAGTCATTACGACTGGTTGGCACTCGACGAGCTAGAACAATTTAGAATTTGAAAGATCATAAGTTATTAACTTCATACAGTATCATCACTACATAGTATAAAACAAAGTCGCTTTCTCTGTCCCTATATCCCTATGTATGCTTAAATCTTTAAAACTACGCAACGGATTTTGATGCGGTTTTTAATAGATAGAGTGATTCAAGAGGAAGGTTTATATGTATAATATTTGCATAATATAGCCGTGCGAAGCCATGGCGGGTCGCTAGTTTTTTTATAAAATAACTATAGCGACCCGTTCCGGCTTCGCACGGCTGTATAATGCATGTATATTATATCTAAAACCCTTCCTCTTTAATCACTCTATCTATTTAAAAAAACCGCATCAAAATCCGTTGCGTAGTTTTAAAGATCTATGCATACATAGGGACATGGGGACATAGGGACGGCGAAAAGTGACTTTATTTTATACTATGTAATGAAGTGAAATTGTTTACCATTGTTGTGTGTATAAAAAAGGATTATTAGTTATTATGTCTACAATTCTAAACTAAACCCGAACGAATCTATTATTTTGGAAATCCAATACGGTTGAATATTAAAACCGAAACGATCCAATATCGGGGTAGGTTGAAGCGAATAAATAAAATTCAATCCAATCGGAATATGCGAAAAGAACTGTCAGGGAACCGCAAAAGGCGAACCCGTATAAATTGGAGGAAATATGAGAAGCCCCTACGATAACGTCACTTGTATTATAGATAAATATTATGGTCTATTGAAATCAATGAGATCTTTATTGAAAGTTCAGTGAATTGACCCTTTTGAAGGCTAGTAGTTCAGTTACAGTCTTGCTGTGATCGAATGCTAGATAAAAGCTCTTGCAGACCACGGACTAGTCTGCGGCTGATGGTTTGATTGAAGGGAAACGTTCAATTGTTTATCTTGCCTGTCCACAGAAATGGAGCGGTTTCCACCAATAGAATTTCATAAAAACTCCGACCACGAAGTTTTTGCAGAACGCTATTAGTGGAAACGCCGGCCGTTTTGCTACCTCGCTCCGCTTTTGTGGACAGGCAGCCTTACGACCAATAAATATAAATATTTCAGGATAATACACACAGCGCCACCTAGCCGCAAGCTAACCAACTAGGCTTGTATAATGATGGCCAGATAACGGATAGAATACACCTACTTTTTATTTTGTAAAAACATATTACTTTTTTATTATCTAACTAAACTAAAATTATTCAGAGGAAAAACTTTTTTGTTTGTTTTTATGTTGGTAACGAATAGGCTCCGAAACTATTAAACCGATTTTGATGAAACTTGGTATGAAGATACATTGATTCATTGAAAATAACATAGGCTACTTTTTATCCCGATATTCCCAGGGGATCGGGCGTTACGCGGGTGAAGCCGCGGTGCGTTGCTAGTACATAATATTCATACAGAAACACCCAGACCAAACATCTAATATATCAAATTCTTGCCTCAATATTAGTTACCATACTCCTCCGAAATGGCTTGACCGATATTTATGTAATTTTATATGCATATTCAGTAGGTCTGAGAATCGGCTACTATCTATTTTTTATTTTGTTATCTTTAGTTTTTTTTTGTAAATGGCAAAACAACGTTTGCCGGGACAGTTACTCTCTATATAAATATTTGAGGCGGGAATTGAATCCGCAAACTTCTGTTTTACAGGCCCGCTCGACTTTATCGCCCGATGCACCATAAATCAAAGAAAGAAAGTCTGTTGTCTGTGAGAACTTTGAGTTTTTACGACGTCACAAAGTGGTTGGACCGTCGTCGTCGATCCGACCTCGAGATTTCTCATTTTATACAGTTTCAGTAAAGTGCAGAAGTTAATCAACTGTTTCCGTTCGAGTTAAGAGCGTGGAAGAAGTTTCCATTTAGATTTAAATCTCAAATAAAGGTTTTTGTTTACATAGAATTGTAGACGCAAAAAATGTACCGAAGCAACCAAACTCACCAAGTTAATATAAATTGCCCCTATTTTGAATATTTACTGCTTTCATAAATGCTTTTATATTTTGATCAGGCCGGTTTACAACACAGAATGTAGGTAGGTATTTAATTTTTTTTTAGACAAATATCCAACTCTAAACTTTTTATTCATGAAACCTTAAACAACTGCAAAAACGCAAATATAAATATAAAACGGTCTAAAGTAATTAAAGTGAATAGACAACTCGACCTAACTCCAAATAATAGCGTTTTGATTAAATTATCTTATTTTCCTCAAAATATTTATTACTGACTAAAAATTTAATTTTTGATAGATTTTAAAATAAAAGGAATTTTTGCCTTAAAACAATACCAAAATGTCGGTAAATATTTCTAGAAAACTTGGACGAAAACAACAAAATTTTCATGAAAATTAATAACTATTTAATTCTAAGCAAAGAGTTTAAGGCATCACCATCACCCTTAATGAAGATCTTGAGGCTGATTTACGTAAACCAAAAATTATCAAAACCTGCGGTAGAGGGCACTGTTTTAAATGTAAATTATCAACTAACCATCGGCCGACTGAAAGTAAGTAAGTTTGCAAGAGCATGTATTCGAGACCCGCTCTAACCCGCTTTTATTATTTATCGCCAAGTTTATTTCTCGAAGAAAAATAATGTGACTCCAAGGTACGAGTATAAATACATGAAATAAATTACGTATGAGACAAGAAAACTAATATATCGAGGATAAACCACTAAGGGAATAACTGTCAGGTTTTTCTGAAACCAAAATATTATTGGTCTTGTTAGCTAGAGCAATATAGCTGGCAAAAACTGAGAAAAATCGTTAGGTAAGTATATTTATTTTTTGGTTGTTTACTAACTAGTAAATTCGAATCCCATCAGACCACTGCCCATCAAATCCCCACTACTAGCCGCACTCTGTAATTCTTAGAAATATTGCATATCCAAAAGAAAAGGAAGGAAGGGAGGTTTCTAGGAAGTTATTGCCGAGTGCAGTTTACAAGTAAATTGTTAATTTGATAAAAAGTTGAAAATAACGACACGTTCTGACTGCGCACTAGCACTTCGCAGCAGACCATATACCCCAACATCATTAAACCTTTTGAATCACTCTGTTCATTGGTGAAAACCGTATGAAAATCCGTTCAGTCTTTTTGACTTTTTTTTTAGACAGACAGGCACAGCTGTAGGGTATTTGTTTTATATTGGGTAAGTAGGTAGATAAATGGATAAGAATCATAAAATGGCTTTCTATTAACAGAATAAGAAAACTCTTAATAAACATTTAAGACCGAAAGGTACCTACATTCAAAGAAAACAACAGACATTAATAAGAAGCCCGTATCTGGCCCAACGGTGATTGCTTATCGAAGTCTCGTAAAATCAGGATAATGTTAAGGTTGATTGATCAAAATACTACGGATACCATCCATAGACCGTAAAAACAAACCAATAAATGTTGGTACCTATACAAAACAAAGGTTGAAATAGGCAATAGAAATACCGATTCAACGGATGCAATAAAAACAATACATAAAACACAATTCTGTATCACAAACGCCACAAAAGTGGGCGAATACAAAATAGAATAGTGGGAGAACAAGTTAATGATATAGTACACTGTTGTGGTAGCTAAATGGTTTTAGATAAATTGATGGGAGATAGTACGCATTTGTCACAATTTCCGAAAACTAATAGTCACTTTATAAAAAGTCAAGGGGTGATAAGAACAAGGTTTAAATGTTTGATGTCTAAATTCCGTGATTCGAAAGATAATTAACTTGGTGTAGAAATTCGTAAGTCATAATCATATCTAGTACATTTAATGGTTTCCAATGAATTTGCATAAGTGAGAAACCAAAAACAACACGTAAGGACGCTATAACGACCCAGTTGGCCTAATGGTCTCCATGCCGGACTGCCAAACACAGGGTTGCGGGTTCGATTCCCACCTCAGACAAGTATTTTTGTTAAAATATTTGTCTGTGGTCTGGTTGTCTATATGTATTATAAAGTATATATTTACAAAAGAAAAGTATATAAGAAGTATATTCCGTTGTCTAGCACCCATGACACAAGTCTAGTTATTTAGCTTGGGGCTAGATGGCGATGTGTGGAATGTCCTGCAATATTTATTTATTTATAAATCATCTTATTTCTTATTTTACTCCCCAGTCTCCCATAGTCCAGGGGGGATGATAAATGTAAAGTAGTTCTTGATAGGGGGTCAGTTGGTGTAAGGGATCCGTTAGGGGAGCCGTCTTCTTCTTGTTTCGCCAGATAGCTTTGACGAACAAAAAGAAAGAAGATGAGAGGAGAAATACGCGAAGATGAGAAGGTTATTCGAAACTCGCTAAATGGACAAATCGTGTCTACATAAAATATTTAAAAAAATCAGAAACCAAATTAATAAAGCCCGAATCACGTTATTTAATTATACCTGAATTAGCTTTACATAATGTTGACGTGATTTCAGACATTAACATGAAATGGTATACGGATAATTCAACATAATAATTGGAATTAATTAGCTATATTATAGGTAAACATCAGACGAGAAACAAATAGCTGTAGGTACATAAATATTTTTTAAAGGCAGGAAATTGAACCCTATTGTTATTTACATGTTATAAAAACTAATTTTACTAATTGTGTTTATTCAAAAACTGCAAAATGAAAAGGAGTAAATTGAATGAATGACTTTAAAAATATTTATTTAAAAAATTCAATACAATTCTTAAAATTTAAATTACAAATCATTAAATTAACCGAATCAATTCATTAATGAAGTTTTTTTTATTATAATATCAAAAAATAAAAATAAACTTGTTAATGGTTGGATGTCACAAGAAAACAGTTTATTAATAACCAGCTGCGCTCCGCGGTTTCACCCGCGTAAGTCCCGATCCCATAGGAATAACACAATGAAAAGTAGCATATAGCCTACCTCAATAAATGGACTATCCAACATAAAAAGAATTATTTTAAAATTCGAACTAGTAGTTCCTGACATTAGCGCGTTCAAACAAACAAACTCTTCAGCTTTATAATATTAATATAGATTATCTACTGTAAAATAGTGTTATTACTATATATACTAATGCAAAGGTATTTTGAAACATGAATTCACTTACAATAATTGAAAATAAATAACAATGTCGTCACGAATTTCCAAAGAACTTTTTTTTAGCGCTCCTGTAAAGTTGAGTGAGACATTTCGTTCTGACCTTACGCGTCTCAGGACGAGATATGACTTTGTGAACTTAACACATTACATCGCCTTTTGAATACATTCTGCGACGAAAGATTTTGGAATCTAGAAAATGGGTCGGTCGGTAATATTCGCGCCACAAGGAGCTCCAGATAACAACGCGGCAACACCTGCTCAATTTGACTACATTTGCTTAAAAATACTGCGAATATTTTGTTCCTGAGTTATCTTGTGTGGGAATTTGTTTAACTTTAACATTCTTGTGTGTTACAATTTTTGTGACTTAGGTACAAAGAGCTGCAAATACTGCAATGACGTTTCTCTTGTTACTCTAAAGTACCTGCGGGCAATGCCACCTGTCACCTTAATTATAAACTAAATATTTCGTAAAAATAGGGAAAACTACATAAAAACAGATCATTAGATAAATATTTGCTGTATTGATTTGATTCCCGCCTCAGACAAGTATTTATGGAATGTAATACTTGTCAGAGGCGGGGGTCGAACCCGCAACTCTGTGTTTCGCAGTCCGGCATGGTGACCATTATGCCAACTGGGTCGCCATCCTTACGATAACTTATGTTTATCGATTATTATAGCTAAACAAGAATTTAGGCCCTTGACGTCCGCGTCCTCTTGGAGAAAAGTATCACCAGAAATCTGGAAGAGGGGCGGGAACGAGCCAACAACATGTCGTGCTGCAGTTTTATTTACACGAAACTTAGTTGTAAACCGAGTTAAATTGTATAATTCTGGTGGAAAGTTATCTAATTTAGTTCCGTGAAAGTGCACAAGTGTAGTGAAAGTAAAAATCAGTGTCAAACATGGACTTTTCTCGTTGCCTCCAAAATCTCCTACAAGGTTATAGTAAAGTAGCCACCGCTTTACTATGACCCCTGACTTGACAAACTGTGACTTGACGACTTGACCATCTTGAAACACTTTGAGCCCGATTTCTGTAAATCGGGCCATAACTTGATGCAAAATATTACTTGATACTGGCTATATGCACAAACCGTGCGAAGCCATAACTGAAAAAAAAAAAAACCCGCTGAAAATGAAGAACAAGATGAAAATGGCATAACGTTCGTGGGGCCAAACAAGAGAGAAAAAAAAAATCTGGAAGAGGCATATTATAGGCTACACCGATTCGTGGTGAAATTCCTACATATCCGCACAGTCCGCACTAAGCATTTTCCTTATTCGTACAGCAAGGGATTGGAATCAGTTGCCTGCGTCTGCGATGTTATTTATTGTAGTCTGAGGTCGCGATATAACTGGTATCTTTTAGGAAAACGTGCTACATCTTAGGCCTACCTATTGTTTACTCATGTGACCCTACCATAAGGCGGGTGTGATAGTGGGCCAAACGCTGACCACTTTCATTCCACGCCATCATTTGCAAAAAAAGGATGTTCAACTTCAGGGTGAGGTTCCTTTTTACCAACACCACAGAAAATAATAAGGTTCTCGATTAACGGTTCCCCCAACGGTCTCCGTAACGCTCAATGGTCCTCCTGTAAAGAACTACAGAATGGGGGAGCCGGAAAGTGCAATAATAGTAGGTAGGTACCTATAACTGTGGGTGAACCGCTTTGTTTTGATGGCCAAAGTATAATACATTGGTCACCGCATTGCAATGCATACAGAATTTCCCCTTTCTAGTCGCACTGTCATTATCTAAAATACATACTTGACTACTGCATAATGTTCGAGCTAATTCCAGGAGAATTATTAATGTTCTTCACTTCCTGCGAACAAAGCTTTATGTAATTTCATAGTCTCGTATTATTTTCTGTGACGTAACTGGATCATAAAGTCTTTAGAATATTATACAGGGTTAGATGTAAAACGGTTGAGGGCTACTTCTGTGCATATTAACAATCAACTTTTGTTCTATGACTTTTGGATATTCGAACATGTTTAGAAATTTTTGAGGTTAAGGCCAAATTTTTGAGCCCCAAAACCTCTTCACCGACTGATTTCACTTTTCACACGTTTCACAGAAAATGAATTCACATTAAAAAAAAATAAATAAAAATTTAAAAAACCGACTTCAAAAAAACCTGAAAAGAAAAACTAACAAAAACTGAAAAAAAAAACCAAAAAGTGAAAAATAATCCATTTCGGGTCACTAAGACAGCAGATAACTTAAACATAAGTACTTACTTGGAAGTCGGACTGGGTTACATTGAATGTTGAGAGGTATAAAGAAAACAGTCCGACTTCCAAGTAAGTACTTATGTTTAAGTTATCTGCTGTCTTAGTGACCCGAAATGGATTATTTTTCACTTTTTGGTTTTTTTTTTCAGTTTTTGTTAGTTTTTCTTTTCAGGTTTTTTTGAAGTCGGTTTTTTAAATTTTTATTTATTTTTTATTTAACCATTTTTAGTGCCACTGTCACTGAAAATTCTACTCCATGAGGCGAAAGCGACTGTTTCTTCAAATTGCAACCTGTACCTAATCGTAACCCATTGAAGAGTTTGGTGATAAGAAGGTGTTTTCGGATGCCCCATTCATCCTTTTTGTGTATGGGCCACTTCTATAAGTGGAAATGGAAACCTGAGCAATTTGTTGAATCTCGCTGTGCAGATCTGTTCATCACTCCGAAGATCCTCATCAGATCTTCATTTACGATAGGGTTTTCTATCAAAATTCATTCAAACCCAGTCCGGCGAGGCAAAAGCGAATATTTTATTCAAATTGTAACCTGTAATCGTAACCGATTGAAGAGTTTTCTGATGAGAAGGTGGTTTCAGATATTCCATTTATCGGTAACTATTAGTTTATGGGCCAATTCTACTGGTGGAAATCGAAAAATGAGCAATTTGCTGCACTCTCGAGGTGCATTTCTATTCATCACTTCGAAGATCCTCATCAGAACTTCATTTAAGATAGGGTTCTCTATCAACATTCATTCAAACCCAGTCCGGCGACTAAATTCGACTAAAATCTTCAAATTGTAACCTGTAATCGTAACTGATTGAAGAGTTTTCTGATGAGAAGGTGGTTTCAGATATTCCATTTATCGGTAACTATTCGTTTATGGGCCAAATCTACTGGTGGAAATCGAAAACTGAACAATTTTCTGCACTCTCGAGGTGCAATTCTGTTCATCACTCCGAAGATTCTCATCAGATCCTCACCAATTTTTTATGGGACCACCCCTGAGGTATCACTTTTCGAACACAAAAAGAATCATCTCAATCGGTTGAGCCGTCTTCGAATGATCGCGTAACATACACACAAAAAAAAAAAAAAAAAAAACATACAGACGAATTGAGAACCTCCTCCTTTTTTGAAGTCGGTTAAAAAATAACAGTGTTTTTGTGGGTGAAACGGTGGGGTGGCATTAGTTTTATATACTTAATCGTTAAAGTGGTTATTACTAAAATTCACATAAGATCTGACGGTTTGCCAATTTGTTGTATAGAGATGACTAGCGACCCGCCCCGGCTTCGCACGGCTATACCGATTGTGCATGTATTATACATATAAACCTTCCTCTTGAAGTAGGTGTATGGTCGAAGCTTGAATCACTCTATCTATTTAAAAAACCGCATCAAAATCCGTTGCGTAGTTTTATACTTGTTTTATACTATGTAGTGATAGTGATACCTACTTCTGTCCGTTCGTCCGTCTGTCTGTAACGAGTCTGTTTCTCACGAACCGTGATAGCTAGATAGGTAATAGTTGAAATTTTCACAGATTATGTATTTCTGTTGCCGTTATAACAACAAATACTAAACACAGAAAGAAAAAATTAAGTGGGACTCCCATACAACATGGTACGGAACCCTTCGTGCGAAAGTTTGACTCGTACTTGGCCGGTTTTTATGTCAAATTAGGGTTTCACTTCAATTTGAAATAATTAGGTGTGCGAAACTTTGAATACAGAACACCTCTGAACGGCTGTTGAGTGTTGAGCGGCAATAAACTGTTGAAATTCTATTAGTCGGAGATCCCTTTAAGGACGACCTTCATCGAGCTGTTTAATGGATAAAAGTATTTTATATCAAAATAAATAGTTCAATAAATATATTGCAAATGGGTTTGCCTAGGTATGTCCGTCCAGAATAAATTAAATAAAAATTTAATTTTTTGTTTTTTTGTTTAAGTACTAACATTAATTTTAAGTTTTTAATCTTTTACTAACAATTTTATGGATCTATGTAATTTTATATGATCTGAAATAAATGAATTATTATTATTATTATTAACCCTTTCACTGGCTTGTTTAAGAGACAAATGCCATAACAATAGAAAGTATGAAGCCTATAGAACATGCAAACGTCAGGTTGCCTAGCTTTCCTCGTCACAACTTGTGGGTAGGCAGGTAATAAATAAATAGAATAAATAAATACTATGCATGCATCAGACTATAAACTTATTTTGGAACAATTTACAACTTATCATAATTATAATAATGTTCTTAAGTCTCAAAATAAAATAAAGTAAAGTATAATGTTAACACAGGTAAATCGATACTAGTGCACTGGTCTGGTTAATGAATTAAAGTTAAGTTAAAATAAAGATTATGTATTTCATTTATACGGAATTTGTCTATTGACCAAACCTGAGAAAAGTTTAAAAACCTAAAAATAAAAATACATTGATCATTCTGGACTGAAATTTTATTTTAGGCAACCCATTTGCAAATATATTGACCTATTTTATTTGATATAAAATACTTTTCATCCATTAAACAAAAAGGGTCCTTAAAGGGATCTCTGACTATTAGTAGGATACCCATTTTTTATGTCAAACTAGCTGCGCCCCGCGGTTTCACCCGCGTAAGTACTCACCGTTTAAACCTTCCCTGGACTACAACAAACACAACAAAAAAAGAATTGGCCAAATCGGTCCAGCCGTTCTCGAGTTTTAGCCAGACTAACGAACAGCAATTGATTTTTATATTATAGACTAGCTGCGCCCCGCGGTTTCACCCGCGTAAGTCCGAACCGTTTAAACCTTCCCTGGACTACGACAAACACAACAAAAAAAGAATTGGCCAAATCGGTCCAGCCGTTCTCGAGTTTTAGCCAGACTAACGAACAGCAATTGATTTTTATATTATAGATTAGGGTTTCACTTCAATTTGAAGTTAGTTAGGTGTGCGAGACTTTGAATACAGAACACCTCTGAACGGCTGTTGAGTGTTGAGCGGCGATAAACTGTTGAAATTCTATTTATACCTTTCAATTCCAATCTGCGAGCTCCGAAAGTTCCAAAAGCATCCCGACTCAAAGCGAACGGAATTGAAATGTCATTAACATTATTAGTAACAAATAGCTCGAACATTATCCCTTGGTCTATGATTGTATGAAACTTCGTGTTTACGAGAATTAGATTTCCTTTGTTTATTAAAGGAACGAGAGAGTATTATTATTTGATTAGAAGTGGAAAACAATGGAGTGAGGTACCTATTTACAGAGGTCCTTTAGTTAAGAAGTGAGGTGTCAATAGCCTCTTTGATGAGTTGTTGAAATTCAGGGAATGCCTCAATTGATTTATTTGCTTAATCATTTCTAAAAGTTAAAACAATCTCGTTGAATTATCATATAGTTGAAAAACAATGGTCTTGTTATGATCACAATATTATCATCGTCTATTAAATAAAATAAGCCAACGGCATTGTAGCTGTTTTTTGAAGAAAATGCATCCCCAAAATTTCAAAGTTCCTTGAAAAAATGTTTCAGCAATGTATTATAATATAATAAACTAGCTGACCCGTGCCCACTTCGTTGGGCATAATGTTAATAAATTAAATTATCTATACTAATATTAAAAAATATACTTTTTGTAACTTAAAATAAAAGTTAGACTTTTTTGTCTAACTGTCGTTGACTTTTTTGTAGGCATTTTCAAGCTCCACATCTTTTCTCTAGAACTCAAAAATATATATTTCATAGTTAAGGCAGCGTTCGTAAGAAACGCTTTCATTCGACCGTTTTTTCTCCGATTCACTTTGCAAAACGGACTACCACGTAAAAGCCTTTTTATTTTTCGGTTTTTTATATAACCTATGACACTCAGCAATAATGTGGCTTTCTATTGGTGAAATAATTTTTAAAATCGGTTCAGTAGATCCCGAGATTACCCCTTACAATTTAACAAATATACAAACACACAAACTTTACTTCTTTATAATATTAGTATAGAATAGATATAGATTAAGTATAATATAATAGGTTACGTATTTGAATTTTAACCTACACTAAAAGGAAAGATTTTTTTGAAATTCTCCGTACTAGTCCCATTTTGATTTTCAAAATTGTTTTTTTAATCAACACGTTCGATTTCTGGTTTGGGTAATCACTTTTCCTAAAATCTAATGATACAGGTTTAGTAGGTAGGTACTGGTCTATTCTTTGAGATTTATATTATATTCAAAAATTGTTGAATAGCTATTTGATACCATCTCGGATCTCGCTCATTTATATGCAGTTCGACTGACCTTTAGCTATACTCAGCAACTTTAGGTGAAAGGGTACCTGCGCTCTCTCCATACAAACGTAGTGGACTGTTTCCTCCCTGTATAATGACACTAGCACAAATATTTTTGTGCTATAAAATCTATAACTGCCATGACTATGCCCCTATTTTTTGTATTTTTTTCATTTTCTAATTACTTATCGTAGAAATTAGGATTGAAAAAATAAAAAATAGGGGCATGGTCATGGCAGTTATAAGTTTATGCACCAAAAATATTTGCTCTAGTGTCATTATTATCCAGGGAGAAAGCAGTCGACTACGTTTGTAATAGTTTGTATGGAGAGAGCCCCCGGTACCTTTTCCTCTTAAGATAAAATATTATAGCATCTTCACCGTGTGTTACACGCTTTACGTAGACACCACCCAGTCGCGTGTGTTTAAGTATCAAAGGGGATAGGGCTGGTAGGAGTTTAGCTAGTCGCATGTCAACTAAACCTACACGCATACATCAATTAAAACCTGGCTAAGTGCATGTCGGGCTAAGCGCAATGTAGGGTTCTGTAGGTATTTTATTTCACAATGTTACATAGTTGAGCAACTAATATTTACTGCTTGTTTTATACAACAAACAACTCCATCTAAATAATTTTTAATATAACATTAATAGAGAGTTTATTTTTCACGTCTTAGAGTACAGTTAATTCTATTATTTAGTCGTTACTCAATAACTATGAAAGACTAGTTAGCCGTGATAGTTTTCAAAAAAGTGGTTTGCATAGTACCCGTAATATTTCTAAAAGAGTTAGCCAATGATACACTATGGGTGTATCATTGATTGATGAATTGATGAGAAATCATCCCCACTTTACGTGTTGGTGAGGTACCCTGATAGAATGATTTTTTAAAATCTTATTTAACATTTTGTCAGCGTGATTCATAATGTATATTCATGCTTAATTACAGCTTTGTAAGTACTAATAGTCTCTGAGCTCAGCCGCGGACGGACATAGCGAAACTATAAAAGTTCCTTGTTAGGACTACGGAACCCTAAAAATGTAGGTAGGAACTTATTTTTCTCGACTATCAATTACACGCAAATAGTAGGTAACGGTGTAGTTGAAATTAGATGCCGAAAATTCAACAAAATAAAAAGGTATTTTTAAAAAAAAACACCATAGTGTTGTTTAGGATCGCGAACTGTTCCACCAATTGCGAGGTTTATTTATTTGTAAGGAAAGTCTACAGCTAAGTTTAACACAATAAACAGAAGAAATAGAAACAGATAGCCAATTACAGATAATCACAAATAGAAACATACTAAAAATAATTGCTCTTTCATCCCACTATTTTTTCCCACGCGTAATATTTTAGGCGTTTCATACCACAGTATTTTTTCAATTTCCATTTCATCCCACTTATAATTTTTTTTACAAAACCGTCTCAGTAGCAAAGGTACCGTCAGACAAAAACACATTAATAAAAAAATATTTTTAAACAATAGTCAAACAAATGAAACATAAAAATAGTAAATAAATGTTACCACTTTTAAAATTAAAAATGACAGTACGACTATATTTTAAAATAAATTATTCCGCTGTAATCTGATATAGATAAGTTGGTTAGGTAAATTGAACCTACTTAGGGCATATAATCTTTTTATTCGCTGACTGTTTGCCAGATATTTAAATATTTCTGAAAGTCGCACAAGATCGACCTCAACAAACAAAATAATAAACGCATGGAACAATAAAGCATTGCAAACCAAATCAAATTTGGACTAACGAGTTTTCTCAAATAATTAAACAACGTGATATCATAATAAAAATTAGAAGATTTTAGAGATATTTCTTTCGGATCCCTGATTTTTAAGTAACATCATTATAAAAAATGGCTACTTCAGTGTCTTACACTTTAATATTTTAAATGTAAATTGGCTACTTAATAACAAAATCTTGAGAAGGGTCGATGAAATTTTCACGACAGAGCGTTGAATCTTTGGGGTTGTTTTCAAGATAAAGCTTTAGGAACTTTTGTCCGAGGACAAAACACAAAGAAACGACAAGAAGTGCGGACGTGGCAGAGACGCAGAAACCAAAGAGATTCGTCATAATATTTTGTATTTTGGACTTCTAAGTGTTCAGCGCCTAACAATGTTGGTTTATCAAATGATTTAATTAACTAAAACAATTTGGTTGAGTTTTAATTAAATAACTAAACACTTAGAAGATTAAATGTTCGAAACAATTTCTTCTTTGTTGTGGTTGGTTGTGAGATAGTACCAAAGACGTCCTTATAAATATTTTTAAGTGAACGTGTGTCATTATTTGACTATAAGTATATAGAAAGCTGAAATTTGGCTGTAATTTAGAAAAGTTGGCTACAATGATTTTCTGGAAATTACAATTTTATTATAGGAAATGAAGCGTGACATCTATAAGTATATTGTTTAAGACGACCCAGGATTTTTTTATGTAGGACAAAATCCAATGGGCCGAACGAAGAATAAATCCTATATTTTATGGAAGTTTTTGTTTATAAAGGTAGATACTTAAAAATTGTATCTAAACATCTTTCCTTAAATAAATAATATTTAACGTTTTTCAGTGTTTTTGAATCCTCATAATATTTTTGGGGAGGAAAGTAACGGATGCAACGCCATAGATTAGTTTTTTATATTAATTTGTTTTCTTTAAACATACAAACAAACCAATTACTAAATCTAAAGACAAAAAATCATACAAAATTAAATAATATAACATACCTACCTTATCCCTCGATAAACCTCAAACATGCCGACATTAATATTTCCATTCGTCCGCAAACAAATCACATTCAGGTTAGGCGACCAGAAAGGAGCAGCCGTTAAAAAGGACTTTATTAGCACGAGGTTAGGGAACTGGCCGTGTGACCCGAACAGCTGGCCAACGGCAACGCTCGGCGCTCTAGTAGGCTGTTCTTTCGGTCACATACATAATTGTTAGGGACAAACAATCTACAAAACACATCATCCAAGTCTGCCCAGTCGATTGTTAGGACTTTCAGCGCTGCATGGTTCGAATGAAAGCCCGCCGGACTTCCAAAGAATTATACCCTAAGGATTCCAACAAGAACTTCGTTAGGTACATATTGTAAGAGTAGTAACCATAGAACCTTTTGAACAAGTTCTTATGAAAGCTTTTTGCACATTTTCAAGTAAGTGAACATTGGTAGTAGACTCAAGAGAGTTCCGAATACAGGCATCAGTTTTGAGTTTGTTGCGCACTTTAAAGCACTAAAACTTGTGTTAAGACTTCAGTGCTAGCGAAAAGCGTCTAATCTAATTTAACAATAGGTAGGTACGATTTTAAAAATAAAATATGAAGTACTATCAACTAGACTTTTTTGATATTATATCATGTCTTATAATATTCTTCATCTGGTTTTCGATGAGTCATATCGATTTTTTCATAGTATTTAAAGTTTTACAGTGCTGGCAGTAGTTCCTTGAATTATACCTACAATTAGACAACATGACGCTTTATATAAAATCCAAAGGCTTGGACACGCAAGGCTAAGCCGTAAGTTAAAAATTGTTTTTATGTACCTATTCAAATAATGATATGAATGTGAGATAATACAGTTTGAAAGATAAACAAGGCTTCCCCATTGTTTATATTTTCATTATCTTATGATGGGCAAAACTATTACAAAGAGGTTATCATCTGTCAACCTCTGATTGAAGGTATAGTCTACTGCTTTATAATATTGACATACCCATTATGTGCCCATACCATAAAATTTGACGTTGTACCTCTAAGTTACTTGGCCCATACCTATAGGCCTATAGGTAAGCCAAGGCCGTTGTAAATACCATTTTTCTGTGCTGTAAACATACTAAAACAAGTCCAAAATAATGATATAATGTCGAAAAACATGGAAATTTATTAGCTCTACTGTTGTTTTTCGTGAAATTTTCAGATAAAAATTATATTATTAGGTAAGAAGGTAGGTACATATAAATCATCGACAAATTCAGACGCCCGTTCGCAGTCTACAAAGGAGAAAAAGGATTTACAAAGAGGAGGGTTAATCTGGAAAACAAAAAATATTTTTATTCGTTTCTAACTTGAATTCAGTTTTCAGTTAAAGGCGTCTCGGAACCGTGATATTCGAAGAACATGATTTCCTATGGTTTTCTAAAAGTACGCAGTGTATTTTAAGTCATATAATCGAGTACATACCCAGTTATGTACTTTATAGAGGGCATTTAGATGAACAAATAATGCCTTCACACCATTCCTTTAAACCGTCTCGGAAACCGGATATTCGAAGAAACGTGAAAACGCTTAAGAGGAAAGGGTACCGGGGGCTATTTCCATACAAACTATTACAAACGTAGTCGACTGTTTTCTCCCTGGATAATGATACTAGAGCAAATATTTTTGGTGCATAAAACTTATAACTGCCATGACCATGCCCCTATTTTTTGTTTTTTTTTTAATTTTCAAATTTTCAAATTTTTACGTTTTTCTTTTTTGGTGATTAAAAAATCATTGAATTTAGTTTAGTTTATAAAAACAATTGAAACGCTCGATGAAGTTTTTAAGTTCATTATATAGATTTTCAGATACTAATAACTTTTATCTTAGGCAATATTTATTTAAAATAAAAACGGTTAAACTTAGTTTTCCATTAGATCTAGAAAATTTTTAAAAATTATTAAAATCGGACTTCGTTTATGGGGAGGGAAACGTTACCGTTTTTTGTATAGAAATTTACAGCTTCACAGTGGTCTTATGGAATGATTTGTTAGTCTCGCGATGCACTCTATCATAAAGATATTGGTCTTATACTACGGCAAAATGTATTTGTTATCAAACAATCTGTCATTTCGATTGATTTGATTCAATCTAGCCTAACAGCTTCCATAAAGAATTAGATTAATCTAATTTATTTTTTCTTCGTATTCTCGAGAATAGGGGATCGAGTCTGAGCATTATTTTCTCTCCGGATCTTAGCAGTCAGTGGTTCCCGTGATTTACATAAACTGAATGTTATTACTCTTTTATAAATTGTTCTGTATTTTGTTTGCACAAACAATGAAATAATTCACGCTACTTCAGCACTGTAGTCTGTTATTGTATGAAATTCTATGCATAAAATATTTTCCACTACAATAATTATTATTCCTTGGTAGTCGACTTTTGTAATCGAGATTTTTACACGTAGGGTGGCCCAGAACCTTTACCACCCTCTTAGCTAAGTTGACCGTTTCCAGAGGAAATAAATCCTCAATACTTCTGGAGCTACAAAACCTTTGTTTTAATAACCGTAAAAGCAATATTAATTAGCGCAAATAATTAATTGGTCTGGATTCGAACCCACGCCACGGCCTCCGGAAAGAAAAATAAGTGAAATTCAATTTTGGTCTATCAAAATTCTGAACCATGCAGGAATTACCACTAGATCATCCACCACTAGGTAGACCTCGACAAGTAACACAAAGGTGACAATATATTCCAAATACAAAATATTTAACGCTCAACATCACAGCAAAAAACATTCAACGACCTCGTCAAAAACCCTTATCAAAATAAATTGCTATAGACAAATTTTAATCGTTTAACAAGTATCATTGGACCTGAACAAACAGTCGGTCATCACGTCAAGTTTAGCCGCACCCGAAGCGACACAAGCGACACACGTGAAATTTTTAACAAGCCCATAAATCTCACCCAACGCCACGCCACTGTTTAATGAGATAGGTACCATGAAATATATATTATGCTTTAGCACCTGCAATTTTCATGAAAAATTATCATAATTTTAAACAAAGGTCGCAAGTAGGGCTTCCAATCTTGGTATACCGAGATCCCGCTTGATTTTTCAATACCTCTCGCTGCGGGATTCGAAATGCGGGATCCGCGGGATTGAAAAATGTTACGGGCACACGTGCTTTCGTGAGCGCTATCGCTTGCGCATTGTCCAAAATCAAACTGCTAATGTATTCAACACGGAAAAGAACAGGTCTACTCAAATTTCGATATTGCAAGAATAACTACATCAGAGTTTAAACTCCACTATAATAAGATACGAAGTAGTTAGGGTGACTTTTAACCTTTCTTATCGACAAACGCGGGATCCCGTTATACCGGGTTGAAAATCCTTGATCCCGCTAATACCGAGATCCCGCAATAACATGCGAGATTGGAATCCCTACTCGCAAGTATGAAAGAGAGATATGACCCTGTCGCTGTAATGAGGTTAAAATAAAGAGAGAAAATACAGGACATAACACAATGTAGGCTTTTATTTTATTGTTATTTTGTTCTAATTAATTATTTATAATAATAGCGTTTAGATATGCGGAGACTTCTAATGGTGTTTAGTTAGTAAGGTTGATTTATATGTTTGTTACTATTGCTGTTTGTCTTCCGAATAAAATAAAATACGGTTATTATTAATTATTACGAATTTATTTTCAAGTTCAGTCTTTTTATTCTTTCTTCCTTAATAAAAAGTAAAGAGTATAGGAGAGATAGAAGATAATTTATCTCTTGAAGTATTTTTATGCCAATATTTTTACTCCGGTCAACTTTAATCTTCTAATAATAACCTACAACGAATTTCTACATTGATGCCGTAAATACGTCCAACAAATAGAGTAGGTAGGTTCACCTACTCGTAAAACTTCCGCATCAATCTTTACTGCTTATGAAAGTCACTTACAATACAGTAATTTCGGAGAAAATCACAACACTGTACGACAAAATGCGAATATCTGACCCGGCTAAAGTAATGGAAGACTACATTTTACTCGCCGGTTTACTTGGGTAAAATAACACAAAAAAATGCGCTGAGATGACTGGGTAAAAACGCAGTCTTATTTTTAGTCTGAGAAAAGGTACATGCATAATTAAGTAAAATCAGAAAAGAAATGTTCGTTTTAATAGTGCTAGACGAGAAATAAATGTGCTAAACAGGTAGGTATAAAAAGTTTAGCTTTATGTAGCTCCAAAAGTGCTAAATTGACATCACTGAACAAGTCGAGATTTTACCCAAAGTTCGCGTCTGAGGGAATAATTTTTGACAACTATAATTCTGTAGCCAGCTCTATCTACTGAGCTAGAGAAAACTTTTAAATTAAATTTCAAAAAATCTCATTACCTTCTGAAGATAAACTGATGCACTCTCACAAACTCGTTCGTTGTGGTTATTTCATAAAATTGTAAGGTATATAAATTCTTAAATCATTTTTGATGACTGAGCTGAGCATCAAAGATAGCAGGCTCATCGCTTTTGTTGGCTGTATTCAGGCGGAGATCGTAAACAGTAGTGCCAGGTTAGCTATTTACGAATTTAGGTATGTTGTTGTGTCCTAGGTAAACATGAAGTAAGTTCAAACTAACCACGTATATAACTATGATTTTGACACCGCAGTTTTGACCGGTTTGTACATTAAATATTATGTTACAAGTTAAGTGTATTCGAGTCGAACTATACTAAAATTATAAAGCTTGTTGGAGTTTACTCCTTAAGAATCGATTTTCATATATAAGGCGCCCGGTATGAGAAAAATGTGAGGAGTAAAATCTACTGATGAATGACCTCGTTACGTTTTTGGTGCGCAACCTATTCTGCGCACCTTTCACTTTTCAATCGTGTGTGTGACTAGCTTGTATACGTCTTATGTTTAACCGACATATTGTATGTATTGTAACATGTGTGCTTTGTGAAGTAAACTCCGATCGTGCGTCGGACGATCGGGCTGACACACACACTTTTTTTGTTTGTTTTAACGCGGTAATCTCAGGAACTACTTGTTCGAATTGAAAAATTCTTTTTGTGTTGGATAGTCCATTTGTCGAGGTTGATGAGGTTGATGACATTTTTTGAGACGCACTTGACTAGAAGAGTGATGAGTATGAATGTAGAGGGATGGAGAGGAAGAGGACGACCAAAGAAAAGATTGATGGACTGCGTGAGACAAGACATGAGAGAGATGAATGTCAACGATGAGATGACGACTAATAGGAGTGAATGGAAGAAGAAAACATACTGCGCCGACCCCAAATAAATTGGGATAAGGGCAGGAAGATGATGAGTCCATTTGTCGAGGAAGGCTATAGGCTATTTTATATTTCGATATTCCCACGGGATTGGGAGTTACGCTGGTGAAACCGCGGAGCGCAACTAGTAACAGCATAAAATCTAAAATCAATGTTTATCTACCAAACGTTATTAAGATCTCATTTCTCAAGATTTCATAAACAAATTTTGTTTATTAAATTTTATTGGATCAAAATTTCATTTAGTTCGTTCACAGTTCGATGTTTTTATTGCTGTATTTTTAAACAGATGTAGCCAACCAGCCGTCTCATACCAAATCTGTCAGGGCAATTAATTTTTTATTTTTATATATTTACTAGCGACCCGCCCCGGCTTCGCACGGCTATATTATGCATGTATTATACATATAAACCTTCCTCTTGAATCACTCTATCTATTTAAAAAAACCGCATCAAAATCCGTTGCGTAGTTTTAAAGATTTAAGAATACAAAGAGACATAGGGACAGAGAAAGCGACTTTATTTTATAATAGCTGCGCCCCGCGGTTTCACCCGCGTAATAATTTTCTGCGCCATTTTCTTAATATTTTCTTTCATAAGAACCTTCTCTTGACAATAACAAACACAACAAAAAAAGAATTGGCCAAATTGGTCCAGGCGTTGTTGAGTTATGCGCTTACCAACACATTTTGCGATTCATTTTTATATTATAGATATTGTTTGTAGGTTCAACGGCCAAAAGACTGGACTGATTTGGATAATAATCAGCATAGTGGTAGTATATGGAGAAGGACATAAGATACTGTTTATCCCGAAAATCCCTCAGGATCTACAGGGCGCAGCTAGTACATAATATGTAGAGGTAGATGTATATAAACATGTTAAAATGCAAAACATTTCACGACTCAGGCGCCCCATGAGTGCTATAAATACGAGTAAAAATGAAATTTGCTTTTACTCTGTTTTTGTTTTAGTATGTACCTAAGCTCTTGCAGCGATTTGTTATAGTGGCAGCACGTAACTCAGTAGGTACCATTGACATAGGAAAAATACCCTTACAGAGGGCCTGCCATACCTACCTACAAAAGCTACACCGCTATATATACCTACTTACCCATGTATACTCGTTCTACACCTACGACCGACCGATTTAGATAATATTCTATTTAGGAGTAGTGTGAGTGTTGGAAAGTGACAGATTATTATGCAATAAATCTTAATATATATAAATCTCGTGTCACAATGTTTGTCCTCAATGGACTCCTAAACCACTTAACCGATTATAATAAAATTCGCACACCATGTGCAGTTCGATCCAACTTGAGAGATAGGATAGCTTACATCTTAATTTATCCCGATATTCCCACGGGATCGGGAGTTACGCGGGTGAAACCGCGGAGGGCAGCTAGTAAATAATAAATAAATATTGCAGGACATTCAACACATCGCCATCTAGCCCCAAGCTAAGTAACTACACTTGTGTTATGGGTGCTAGACAACGGATATACTACTTATATACTTTTCTTTTGTAAATATATACTTATAATACATAGAAACAACCAGACCACAGACAAATATCTAAGCACAAATACTTGTCTGAGGCGGGAATCGAACCTGCAACCCTGTGTTTGGCAGTCCGGCATGGTGACCATTGTGCCAACTGGGTCGTCAATCTATAAATCGTGTGGATTAAGCCACGCATGGCGGGACCTTTCCTTCGATGGCTGACTCAAACAGTTTCGATAAATTTTGTATAGATATAATTACTTTAATAAAGAGTGACATAGGTAGGTAAATTGAATTGATCGCGTGGGTTAAACAACCCCATATATAATCGTTCCTTCGATGGGTGACTCAACTGATTTTTCCTACAGAAAAGCGAGAAAACTTCACAAAAACTTTGCTCTTTATTGTGGCGGCTACTGATAGTGTTGCGCATGTGTTACTCAAACACTTAAACTATAGTAATTCAATCCTTTATACTGGAAATTACCAACTGCAACAAGACAGTAATTATGTAGCAAACTCTACCACTAAATGCAGAATACTTGTTAGCACATTGCTGTCTGTACTCAATAACTCTCAAACGCTAGTAATTTCGAGGAAATTGGACCAGGACAACAGCTCTGCAGCGATACTAGCATTAAGTAACAATTTGTGGTACAAGCAGGCTGCATGTCAATAAACTAGGTATTCTTGGAACCTGGGGAAATCACCTCTGTAGGTATATAAGACTTTAGGTAATAGCATGTTATATACCCACTTTTAACTAAAGATCTTCGCCCACTAAGCTTTAATCCTGCTAATATTATAAACTAGCGCCCCGTCCCGGCTTCGCACGGCTATATTATGCATGTATTATACATAAAAACCTTCCTCTTGAATCACTCTATCTATTAAAAAAACCGCATCAAAATCCGTTGCGTAGTTTTAAAGATTTAAGCAAACATAGGGATATAGGGACAGAGAAAGATGTTGTTTTATACTACGTAGTGATGTCAATGTTTGTGTGATAACATGTGTGTTTGTGTGTATGTTTGTTATTCCTTCACACAAAAACTACTGGACCGATTGCGATGAAACTCGGTATGTAGATAGCTAGAGACCTGGATTAACATATAGGCTATTCTTTATTCCGATATTTCCACGGGATCGGGATTAAATGTTAGGAGTGGCGTGGTAGGAGAACTTCTGTGCGACACAGAAGGTTGCGTATTCGAACCCTGCCTAATAAGGACCACTAAAAAGGTTAGTATGACAAAATAACAAGAAAATAAACAAATGAACTGTTTTTCAGATTGACAATCTATCTAATTTCTGTTTTTAAGTTAACCGTCAATTTATTGGAGTAATTACATCGTTTCCTTGAGTTCTTAAAATTCGTTAATTCCACTAATCGAAAGTTCGCTACGCGGAATGAACGAATTTTAAGTAGTTCTCCCTATTTTTTGGAAAAAAAAACAGTTTTTGATAAAGGTGGCAGGTAGCCCTTATTATCAGCAAATACCTTATACATAAGACAAGCTTTGTTGGTTAGTTTTGTTGCAAACTTTAAAAAAACCAATACCTATCCACTTATACAAACTTTCACACTGCCCATAGAAATTACAAAAAGGGCGAAGGCTCATAAAAGTTAGCGTTCAAATAGCCAGCCAAGAATATCAAAATAAATAAAATAAGCAACACTCAGACCTTTAACCTTACTCAGACCTAAGAAATATGACTCTCATGAGACTCGCCGTGTCATTTTGATAGGTTACGTTTTCGGTATAAAAATTCCAGTTGCGAACAAATATATTTTTAAACTGAAAAAGTGACGCAATAAATATTTACACACTCTTGTGGTTTGAAACGAAGGATTTTTTACCTAGAATACTTTAGTAAGTAAGTACCTACTTAGCTTCTAAATTATTCTATGGTGAACAATGCATCACTTTTTAGGTTATTTGCGGACCGAAATAATATGTTTAGTTACCTCTCAGCTCTTCTATAATATACAGAAGAGCTGAGCTGATAAAATACTATAATATTATGAAGCTGATGAGTTTGTTTGTTTGAACGCGCTAATCTCAGGAACTACTGGTTCGAACTGAAAAAAGATTTTTGTGTTGGATAGTCCATTTATAAAGGAAGGCTGTAGGCTACTTTTCATTTCGATATTCCTACGGGATCGGGAGTTATGCGGGTGAAACGGCTGAGCGCAGCTAGTCTATACTAATATTATAAAGCTAAAGAGTTTGTTTGAACGCGCTAATCTCAGGAACTACTAGTTCGAATTGAAAAATTATTTTTGTGTTGAATAGTCCATTTATCGAGGAAGGCTGTAGACTACTTTTCATTTCGATATTCCTACGGGATCGGGAGTTACGCGGGTGATACCGCAAGGCGTAGCTAGTTTAACTCTATTGGGACGCTCAAGTTACACGTCAATATACGCAAAACTTCTTTAAGACGTCAGTCGAACGTCATACACGTCACAATTCTGAAATTACACATATGCATGGGACCTATTCCATTTTTAACCGACTTCAAAAATAGGAGAAGTTCTCGATTCGGATGTATGTATGTTTTTTATTTTTTTTATTTTTTATGGATGTTCCCGCATATCTTCTTTGTTTATCAACTGATTTTGATGAATCTTTTTCTGTTGGAAAGGGTCTACCTCAAGGGTGGTCCCATAAAAATTTGGTAAAGATCTGACGAGGATCTTTGGAGTGATTAACAGAATTGCACCTCAAAAGTGTTTCAATTTGTATCTGCCGAAACATCTTTTATTATTAACAGACTTCAAAAAAAAAGGAGGTACCTACTTAATTCGTCGCGTACCTATACCGTAACAAATGATTAGGTTCCATACCGTAAGTTTCTATTTAAAACTACTTCAACATTTAACATGTATATGGTCTGGGTATTTCTGTTTGTAGGTATCCTAACCTATCCTACTTAATACTAGGTACTATTATAAATGTGAAAGTTTGTGTGTGTGTGTGTATATATGTTTGGGACTCCTTCATGCAAAAACTACTGAACCGATTGCCATGAAACTCGGTATGTAAATAACTGGAATCCTGGATTAACACATAGGCTACTTTTTATCCCGATATTCCCGGGATCGGGACTTACGCGAGTGAAACCGCGGGGCGCAGCTAGTACAAAAGCAAAGAAAAGCAAAGTATATTTATGTATCCGTTGTCTGGCCACCATAACACAAGCCTAGTTGCTTAGCTTGGGCTGTACGCTGTGTACAATGTTCTGCAATATTTATTTATTAATTTTAGGAACAATAATTCTGTCTGTTGATGACCCAGAGTCACCCAATAAATATTTAATTTTTATGTATGTATATGAATTACGAAAACAGCAACCTTCATTCGTGTAGAGGGAACACTAAAACAAAGTAATCGTGCCACTATAAAAGTAGGTAAGTTGGGAAAACTACGCCCCAGGGGTTGTTTGCGACGATTCAACATTACTTAGAAACTTTTGCTGTTTTTAAAATGCAAAATAGGAGTTTTCGGTTTCTTTTTGTATTTTTAATTATCTTTAATGCATAAAAACTTCATTTATTTTGTTGCAGTTTCGTGGAGTTTATAGTTCTATGTTTAAGATCTAAACTAGTTTATGGTACCTATTATATAAACCAGCAAAGTGCTCTTAATGAGAGTTTTTACGGCTAAATAGTTGCGTAATAGCCGTAAGAAAGAATGGTCATTATTTATTATCGCTTGATTATTTAATCGTATTACACTATAACTAGTAAATGTAAAATCGACCGAAATCCAAAAACGGTGTTTTTTCGGTTTTCAAAATAAAAAACTACTTTTCAGTGAAACCAGTTTTTTTGCATTTTTAATTATCTTTAATGCATAAAAACTACATTTATTTCGTTGCAGTTTTGTAGAGTTTATATATTACTTTGTTGAAGATCTAAAAGTAGTGTAGGCATTTCGACCAACAAAGTGCTATTTATAAGCACTTTGCTGGTCGAAATGCCTACACTACATGAGAGTTTTTACGACTAAATAGTTGCGTAAAAGCCGTAAGAAAGAATTACATAATTTATTACAGCTTAAATATTTAATCGTATTATACTTTATCTAGTGAATGCAAAATTAGCCGGAAACCAACACACTGTATTATTTCGGTTTTCAAAACAAAATAACTAGTTTTCGTTTAAACCTGTTTCTTTTTAAAGGCGTTTATTTAACTTGTTGATTTTTAATTATTGCATAAAAACTACATTTATTTTGTTTCGGTTTTGTGGATTTTATATTTCTTTGTTGAAGATCTAAAAGTAGTGTAAAGTCTAGGTACATCGACCAGCAAAGTGCTTCTAATGAGAGTTTTTACGACTAAATAGTTGCTTAAAGCAGTAAGAAAGAATTACATTATTTTTTACATTTTGATTAAGTATATTTTAATCGTAGGTATAACTAGTGAATGCAAAATCGGCCGAAATCCAAAACCCGGTTTTTGCCCCATTGCATAAAAACTACATTTAATTTAATTTTATTGCATTTCTGGTTTGTATTTCTTTGCTGAAGATCTAAAAGTAGTATAAAGTCTAGGTATATTAACCAGCAAAGTGCTCATGAGAGAGTTTTTACGACTAAATAGTTGTGTAAAATCCGTAAGAAAGAATTATATTATTTATTACTACGGCTTAAATATTTAGTCGTATTACACTATAACCACTTTGCTAGTCTAAAGTTGTTGTATTTATGTTAAACTAAAGTTATGGGGTGGGAAAACCCCCACGCCACGCCATCTCCATGGAAAATACCACAACTCAAGCTCAAGGCGTTTACTAGCTGCGGCGCGCGGGTTTGTCCGCGTTAGTATCGATCTCGTGGAGAAAATCGAGATAATTAGTAGCCATAGAGCGCATTCTTGTAGACCAACACAGAATACATAATAGTCATTTCGAACTACAAAATTTATCAACCTTTTTAGGGTTCCGTACCTCGAAAGGAAAAAACGGAAATCTTATAGGATCACTTTGTCCTTCCGTCCGTCTGTCTGTCTGTCAAGACTTTTTTTTATTTCTTTAGAAGTAAGATTTTCTAAAAACCTTTCTCAGTGCTCCCCTACGTTCTGAAAGGAACCCCCAGTTCAGGAAGTTTCAGACTTGTAGCTCTTGTAGTTTCAGAGATTTCATAATCTTCAAGATTTCATAATTTCATCATGAGTATTTTTTTTTACTTTTTTAAGAGAAAGGGTACCAACGCTGTCTCCATACAAACGTAGTCGACTGTTTCCTCCCTGGATGATGACACTATAGCAAATATTTTTGTTGCATAAAACTTATACTTAACTGCCATGACCATGCTCCTATGTATTGTTTTTTTTATCCTTCTTAATTTTTATGATTAGGTACTTATTAGAAAATGAAAAAAACCAAGACATAGGGGCATAGTTATGGCAGTTATAGGTTTTATGCAACAAAAATATTTGTGCTAGTGTCATTATCCAGGGAGGAACCAGTCGAATAGGTACGTTTGTATGGAGAGAGCGCCGGTACCCTTTCACCTTAATACCTATATAGATTTGTAATGACCGTTTATTAAGATGTTTTGATACAACTTTATACCTATTTTAAAACGATAAAAATAATATCTAGGTACTTCCAAATCTCACACACACTTTTTTTTTACAGTTTATTTATAAAGTTTACACTAACTTCAATCTTTATCCAAACCACTTTGAAATATTTACCTACTCGTAATATAAATACTCTTATATTGCTAAAGAACTTGTATTTTCTGATATCAAAATAAAATTATTATTTCACTGATTCATATTTGCGTAAAGATTTGTACCTACAAAATTGAAAGACATCCCAATCTCAAGTCCTTAATAAAAATGTCTCGTGAATTTATTTCCCTGTTATTCTTTGACTTTTATCGCTTTCAATTCAAAAAAATAAGTACTTATACGTTAAAGAGGTGGAAAATAAAAAAATATACGATGCCGTGACCCTTATTCGAAATGAATTTATAATTGGATGTGTACTCTCCTTTATATTCGTAGATTAGTTGCGCCCCGCGGTCTCACCCGCGTAAGTCCCAATCCCGTGGGAATATCGGGATAAAAAGTAGCCTATGTGTTAATCTTCAGATATCTAGATATCGAGTTTCATCGCAATCGGCGTACTTAATAGTTTTTGCGTAAAGGAGTAACAAACAAACATTCACACATAGTGTCTCTTTAAAAGTGATATTGATTTCCTATTAAGGGTGAGCGCATACCTAGCCGCACCGCACGCGCCGCAGTCGCCGCAGCGAAGGAAATCGCCAAGGCCGATGCTGATGACGTCACCAACCCGGCGCTGCGCGCATACAAACGGAGACTGCGGCGCGTGCGGTGCGGCTAGGTGTGCGCTCGCCATAACACAAATATTAATAATGACAATGAACTACAACTTTAACAAGCCTTTATACCGTGTTTTTTCGGTTGAATTTCCAAAAAAAACCTTTCTTAGTGCTCCCTACTGCCTAAAAGATCTGAAAGGAACCCTAAAAACAATTTCAGGAAGTTTCAGACTCGTAGATCTTGTCTTTTCAGAGATTTCTTGATGAGGTTTCTCTTCATAGGGTTCCGTACCTCAAAAGGTAAAAAAAAAACCATAAAAGATCACTTTCTTGTCCGTCTGTCTGTTTTAAATATAGATTCACACTGTTAAAAGTCAAACTAGAATCGTATCCTGCAATTTAAAGATCTTTTATCAAATCTGTAAAATATTCGTACAAAGTATGCTATTGACACGTACCGAGCAGGTGATGCCACTTTTGAATATTATTACGCCATAGCGCTGTAAAATGTACAGTATTAATGTCTGTGTGTACAGTGTACTTATTTTAATTTAGTTATGTAACGTACAGTTTATTAATATTCCTGTGCACTGCAGTTGATATTAAAATTCTTGGACGTAATCAGATATTTACATTTCTAAGGCATGCAAAATGTTTTAAATTGTTTAATGGATAAATGATTTTACTAGGAGACTTAAAAATTCTATTTATCTATTTATTTAACATAAGTTTTGTAAAAATCTTCTTTATATGGTTCCATACCTCAAAAGGTAAAAAAGGAACCCTTAAAAGATCACTTTCTTGTCAGTCTATCTGTTTGTTTTAATAAGACATTTCACAACTCGCCATCTAGCAACTAATAGGTTAGATGGCGAGTTGTGAAATGTCTTATTTACTAGCTACTACTAATTGCTTAGCTACTAATTGGCTTGTGTTATGGTGGTCAGACAACGGATAGAATACATCAATTGTAAAAATATATTTATCTTCACTACATAGTATAAAATAAAGTCACTTTTCGCCGTCCCTATGTCCCTTTGTATGCATAGATCTTTAAAACTACGCAACGGATTTTGATGCGGTTTTTTTAATAGATAGAGTGATTCAAGAGGAAGGTTTGTATGTATAATACACGCATAATATGGCCGTGCGAAGCCGGAGCGGGTCGCTTGTATTATTATAAAACAAAGTCGCTTTCTCTGTCCCTATTTCCCTTTGTATGCATAGATCTTTAAAACTACACAACGGATTTTGATGCGGTTTTTTTAATAGATAGAGTGATTCAAGAGGAAGGTTTATATGTATAATACATGCATAATATGGCCGTGCGAAGCCGGAGCGGGTCGCTAGTTATACTATAGAGCTCTTTTAAAGGTATTTTATCAGACTATGGCACCTGGTTTATAGTCTACGAAAAGAAAAGAAATTCGTAACCTAATTTGTTACTTCTAAAGTAGTTCTGCTAAACTCATGATTAATTAGTCACAAAATCGAGGACAGAATTGGAACTGACTTTAACAATAGTCAAGGGAACACCCCAATGAAATGTAAATTGAGTACAATCCTTTTGTTAACGATAATGAGTAGGGAAACTGCTTTGTCCCGAATCGGAATTTTGTCGCCAATATTAGTTGAACCCTGCACGAACATCTAAGTCGGTGGTTATTGGAATACGTTTTTGCAATATGAAAGGCCTATTAAAAATGGGCAATTAATAGGGTTTCAATAGTAGGCCGAACGATAGAAAGTACGATAGTCAAACTGTAATATAATTGTAACCTTTGAACCGTTTTTAAGTGCAGCTATAAGGCCCATATACAACCCCAAACGATGGGGACGCAAAGAGTAACTAGTATTTTGGTATTCGTCCAGAATTGTATCTATATTTATTTGCACAGACCTTAATGCTGAAATACTGATCTAGTAAAATTTTATATCTTCTCAAAATTTAATACGTCCTACATCTATTACTATAAAATTCAAAGTTCTGCCACTCAATTTTCTTTTCTGTTTTTAGCTGTTGTTGTTATAGCGACAACTCTCTAGCTATCCCGATTTATGAGATACAACCGGATGGCAGACAGACAGATGAACGGAAGGATGAACGGACGGACGGAACGGATAGACGGACGGACTGACAGTAAAGTCTTAGTAATAGGGTCCCGTTTTCCCCCCTGAGAAACGGTACCCTAAATCGGGCCGATCAAATTGTAACGTGTGTTAACACCTTTATAACACAGGCATCCGTTACGAATTTTTTATCATAGTTGCTCATAAAGTGAATCTTATTAAACCGCTTTTAGGCTCATAATGCAACGTATTATACACGCGTGCGATATAAAAATAGTCAACTAGTGCTAAAATAAATGTGCTAATTACATGTTAAGTAGATGAAACATTCTTAATTTATCTGGGTTATACCGTTTTGATGTATAGCAAAAAGGTATCAACAAAGAGTTTTTAAGCCTTGCTGGCTTAAAACTCTTTGTTGGTACCTTTTTTCTTATTTTCAAAAGGTTGTCTCTAAAGTCAGTTATCGAACGATAATTTTACGTGATAACGTCTTTGAAAACAATTAAAAATTGAGTTTATTTTTTACATAAATATATTTTTTCCTTACCATTATATTCTGATTTTAACCCCCAACGCAAAAACAAATCGAAAAAAACCTAAAAAAATATTGCATGTCAGACGAGGCTGTAAAATTCTTTTGCCTGGTCGATCGGGGGTAGCAAAAAAATGTTGCCTAAAAAAATAGTAAACAACCTAAAATTCTTAAAAACTTTTTATTATTTTAACAAGTCTTTTTTTTATTCGCAACTGTGATAAAAAACGTCGTACGATACACGTGTGGATTGATCACTCCATCTCGGCTTTTACCACGCTCGCGTTCCGCTCGCGCGTCATAAACCGGCTCTATGGAGTGATCAACTTTCCACACTTGTATCGCAATGTACTATTGTAACATTCTAAGCGGACGAAGTCGCGGACAAAAGTCAGTTGTACAAAATAAGAGATGTTTTCTAGGAAGGAGTAAAATAAATAATCCTATTTACACGATTTCTTTGATCGAACCAGAGAGAGTCCATTGATATAAATTTGTAATTAAGTAAAATAGCGTTTCTCAAACAAAATAATCCTTAAACTAAATCATCGTCTTTTCATTTTACTCCAAAATCGAGTCATTGAATTAAACGGTTCAAAGTTATAAGGCTGTTGGTCCCATTGGAGACGCTAGCTACCTATCTTGGGCCCCTCGACTAAGCATTGTTAATTAAAAATTGGTTCACGCCCGTCGGCTCCCCTAACGGATCCCCCACTGCCGACCGTCCCCCTCTCGATAACTTTTTCACGCCCGTCGGGTCCCTTGGACTGGGGCAGACGACGGCCGTTAATTTAAAATTAGATTCGAGCGCCTCGCGGATCCCCTATGCCAGGGGATTCGTCGGGAGTTGAACATGTAATGATTTTTTTAATCTCATCGGATCCTCTCTAAGTCCAAGGGAAAAAAAACAAAAGACGACCGAGAAAAAAAACAATAGACGATCGAAATGATGATCTAAATTAAAACAAAAGACGATCGAAATTTTGATACAATTTAATTGTAGGTAAGATCTTTTCCGAATATTTGGTAAAAATCCTCAATTTTAGTTAGGTAGGTTTAAGTGATGGGCATTTTACGTTAAGCGGCTACTTCCGCCTTAAGGTGAAAGGGTACCGGCACTCTCTCCATACAAACATAGTCGACTGTTTCCTCCCTGGATAATGAAACTATAGCAAATATTTTTGTGCCTCTAACTAAACCTGTAACTGCCATGACCATGCCCCTATGTTTAATTATTATATTTTTTAAATCTTTATTTCTATGACAATTAGAAAATGAAAAAAAACCAACACATAGGGGCATAGCCATGGCAGATATACCTAGGTTTTATGCAACAAAAATATTTGCTCTAGTGTCATTATCCAGGGAGGAAACAGTCGACTACGTTTGTATAGAGAGAGCGCCGCGCCGGTACCCATTCACCTTAAGGACTTTTTCAGAATACAAAGTGGCTGAGGGTCACTTGTTTATTATCGGTCACGGTATTGACACCAAACTATTGGTGACACCAAACAAACGACCGTGAGTCTGTAAACATAGGTAGATCGCATCCTTCCGCGTTTTAAGAAAACAGAGTCATGTAACTTAATTTTAAACCAAATTCAAAAAAGAAGAAATTTTCAATGTTTGGCCCTGAATAGCGTGTAGTTTCTGGTGCTTTCTTTTTATGTCTCGTTAGGTCTAGGCACAACGCGAAATTGGTACACTGCGTTTTAGGTACTCGGCGACTAAAGGCTCGAAGACGATTTGACTGATTGTGATGATTTTTGTTGTTAGAAATGAAACTCAAGGAGGGACCCTAATACCTCATGAAAGGTGAGGTTTTGTCGCGAATTTTGAAGTAAAAAACAGAATCACATTTCGAGAGTGTAGAAAATTGCTCAGTTTTCAATTTCTACCAGTAGAACCGGCCTTTAAGATTATGTAGGTGCAGTTATTTTTCCCATTTAAAATTTTTTGTCATTTAGTTTTATTGCGTCATTTGCTTAGCTCATTGAGCTACCCTAAATGAGGTCGTTTTTCTTTGTGCCTCGAAATGAAAATGTTTAATATTTTAGAAGCGCCTTTCATCTGGTGGCACAGAATGTGATATTTTAGTAAGAAACAATGTTTTCACTGCGTCAGTATGAGTTTTTAGGGTTCCGTAACTAAAAAAAGAAACCCTTATAAGATCACTTTCTTGTCCGTCTGTCTGTTTTATATTCACTTCACAATTTATGTGACTTTGGTTTAAAATGCGAAGTTATGGATACAATTTCAGATGAGATTTTCCTAAACTCCATAGCCCACAGTCACCTAAAGAGGGGCATTGCTTAAACAGCCACATTAATACCAACTAACTACGTTATCAATCACCAACTTAGGAAACACCAATCTCGCTCCAAGTAACCCAAATAACGAATGCAATTTGTTAAGGTGGAAACCTATTAACTTAAAACCTGCACTATCTCGATCCGAAGAAAAAGCAAACTCGTCGAATACTCAATCGTATCCACAAATATAAATTGAGGTCTTCGAATGCCAAAGGAACGGTTAAGTGCAATCCCGCAATTTGCGTCGAGACCGCATTTAGATTAATCTAAGCCACTGCAATTTGTAGTTGATTAAAACCCACTTACACTTTTGGAAATACGGTTATAGGTTTAATTGATGTTAATTCAAATTAACAGCTAGGTACTTGGAGTGGAAATGTTATTTACTCGGCGGCGCGGAATACCTTAAGTTTTAAAAAGAATCGGCACCATTTAAAAAAGTTATATATCACCCATAACACAAGCCTAGTTGCTTAGCTTGAGACTAGATGGCGCTGCGTAAAATCTATATACTAATATTATAAAGCTGAAGAGTTTGTTTGTTTGAACGCGCTAATCTCAGGAACTACTGGTTCGAATTGAATAATTATTTTTGTGTTGGTGAGTCCATTTATCTTACTTACTTACGCGGGTGAAATCGCGGGGCGCAGCTAGTGGTCTATATTTATTTTATCGTAATGTACGCGAAATCACGCAACACTATACAGGGTTATTGCTAATGTGTCAAGCCGTTGAGGGCTACTTCTGTGCACCTAAACAAACAACTTTTGTTCTAAAACTTTTGGAAATTCGAACATTTATTTGAACTTTTTTAGGTTTTGTTTGCCTGAAAATCAGCTGTTCCATACACGGAGAGGTCATTAACCTTAAAATTTTACTTATTTTTTTAAGTTTTATCTACTGTTCCTAGTCTGAATAACTTTTATTTAAAACAAAACAGCTGTTTTTCATTTTAATTTTCTTTTCGAACTTCCAAAAGACGTAGAACAAAAGTTGTTCGTTAAGGTGCACAGAGGTAGCCCTCAACGGCTTGCTAGTATAATTACCAATAACCCTGTATCAAAATATGTAATTTTTTAATTTGGACTACACTCCACAGTGAACACACCCTCCCATCTTCTTTAGAACTAGTGGATTAAACGTGCTATATTTTAGTCAGTCAGGACTTAGAATTGTATATTATATGGACTAGCTTTTGCCCGCGACTTCGTCCGCGTAAAAGTCGAAAATGGACCAAGAAATCACGTTGTCCCATACAAACTTTGCCCCTTTTCACTCCTTTAGGGGTAGAATTTCGGAAAATCCTTTCTTATCGGATGCCTACGTCATACAAAGAACACACCCTGCAAGTTTCAGGTCTCTACGATCAGCGGTTTAAGCTGTGCGTTGATCCGTCAGTCAGGACAAAGGATTTTATATGTATAGATTATTAATATCATTCGTTTTTAAGTGAGAAGATGTGAACAACCCACAAGAAACTAACTGACCTGGAAATCTGAGAACATTTCGGCCTAAGATTAATGAGTCGAGGCAAACGTCTTGAGCTATCTAGAAATCTTACATCCAGAAATAAATATTTATCTCACATTAAACTCACTAATAAGCAATGTTAAATTAAATTATTTAATGCGAGAATCGCATTACACATCAGTCGGGTCATAGTGTACGCGTAAGAAAGTTGTGTAGAAGTTAAAGTTAAATCATGGAAGGAGAGGAAATAATTAATGAAAAGAAAAAGGTACGATATCAAAAAAGAAAAATATATTCCTACTTATCGAAAAATCGTGCTGGCAAATATTTTTCGTTCTATCAAAATCTAATTGTCAATTGTCTATCTAAATAGTCAATTTAATAAAATAATCCTACTAATAATAATAAATGTAAAAGTTTTTGTGTGTGTTTGTTACTCCTTCACGCAAAAAAACTACAGGACCATACCGAGTTTCGGTATAATTATGTAGATAGCTAGAGAAAAAATGCAGGATTTATAAATAAATATTGCAGGACATTCCACACATCGCCATCACCCCAAGCTAAGTAACTAGACTTGTATTATGGGTGCTCGACAACAGATATTATACTACTTATATACTTTTACTTTGTAAATAAATACTTAAAATACATAGAAACGACATCACAGACAAATATCTACATTGTGCCAACTGAGTCGTCGAGATCTGGATTAACACAGACTAAGTTTTATTTATTTTATATTATTTTATTTGGACAAAAAGTTATAAATATTCTGCTTACAAAACTAAAAAAGTAAATAAGAAGCAATTAAATGTCCTGATATTCCCTCGGGATCGAGACTTACGCGGGTGAAACAGCGGAGCGCTGATAGTTCATGATAAAAATAAGATAAAAAAACTGCTTAATAATGTTCCTTCTAGTGAGATTACTCATCTATCGATACAGACCAACGTTTCTTTAATATTAACATAATATTTTATTCTTTATGTTTCCTAGACCAAAACCAAAAGTGAACGCCGCAGCAGCAAGCCCGAAGCGGATTCAGGCAGCGATGAAATAAAAAAATTCAAAGAGAACCTTCTACAATCAGTATCCAATGGGGAGTAAGTTCTAAATCTAGTACTTTTATTTATGAAAAATATTTTTTTGTTACTGTTTATCTGTTTTAGGTAGTAATAAAATACTAAGTAAGTTTTTAAACCGACTTCAAAAAAAGAGGAGGTTCTCAATTCGGTTGTATGTATTTTTTTTATAGTAAGGATAGAGAAGGAGCGAAAAAATGGGTTCGGGGCGGTTGGTTAAGGTGCGTTTGGTCAAGGAGTATTTCGTCAAAATATACGTTTCGTCAAAACCTCGTTCTGTTGTTACGGGTTATTCTTCCTGAATGAAACACGGGATTTGTATCACACATTATATTACTAAGTCTGTCGGCCAAGTTATACGATCTACCCTAAGATGTAAATTCACTTACGAACTAACTAATCTAAGAAACCTATTACTACGAATTTAAAGAAATATATACAACTTAAACTAATTATAATTAAATGCTGAGGGCGCCAGGAGGATATTTATCGGAATCCTGCCGAAACCTTGCCACGGCTGATCACGCAGCAGCGGGGTAGATTTAAGGGCGTGTCAGTAGGCTACAACAATTATATGTATTTGATGAGTAAGTTGTTCTATCTGTAGTAAACATCGCGACCAAACAATATTGTGCAACTTACCCCTTCTCAATCAATCACAATACACAGTTCTAAGTTAATAAAAACAATAAAAAGATTATTTCGATAATTCTCAATTTTTATGCTCAAGAATGTCGGTACTTCGTTCAATCGTAATGACTGCACGACCTCGAGTGTCCTTCCACTCGCTGTTCCCTTATATTTAATTGCTCAAATAACAAATTCCACACGTCAAAAAGAAACATATCCGTTGAGATTCGAACGCGCGCCCTACAGATTGCAAGGCGCCATCCCCGACCATCGGGCCAACTACGCTTAAGTAAGAGTGTCGAAATAGACAGTGATATACACTACCCGTACCGGCCGTTCACACGTCACAGCGCTAGTGCCTGATGCATAGGCGAGTCCGTAACCATGCCAGATTTTAACCCAACATAATACTGTCATAGTTGTATTTAGTCAAATACAACCCAATTTTGTTAAAAAAAAACTACACGTTTAGCCAAAAATTACATCTGACTGAGACGTCTCAGAATAAAATTTTAAATCAATTGACGTGAGGTGTTTATTGCGTAATTTTGAATCAATTGACGTGAAAAATAATTAAAATTAAACATTAAAATTATTCTGTTACGTCCTAGTCAGACGTATTTTTTGGCTAAACGTTTAGTTTTATTTTTCTCTAAGGAAAACTCGTTCGTATCCAAGAAAACTCCTCAATCATTACACGCGTATGCATTTAAATATGTCTAATGCATCATAGACACATTATTTTTTATGTCTCATGCAAAAACAGACATTTATTTAGTGGATCAAAAACAAACAGAATAAGCAGACGCCATAAACTTATTCCTATCCTACTTTCTACTTCATATCCTAATAATATGAAATTAATTAATTAAAACAACCTTTTTACATTTATTTAAAAGACGAATAAATTTGTAATGCAAAGAAATATCTTTTCGTTTAATATTTTATTCTTTAAAGTTAGGATTATCTACCCATAATAACTACACAAAGAATGTATTCGCCTATCAGCCTCAAAGTTACGACGTTGGTTCAACACCACAGCAATCACCACACCACAAGCAAATCGTATTAAATTTCCACATAGATTTCACTAACCTCTAACATTTAATTCTAGCTCAGTGCTATCAGAAATTGGATCGGAAATAACAATTCCGCAGCAAACAAGATCCCGTTCGGCGTCACGAGCAAGAGAGGCGCTTGCGATACCGGCTAATGTCCTCGCCGAATTGGACGAGAACAAGATATTTGAACTTAAAGAGGTCTGTCGATTAATGTTTACTAGCGACCCGTCCCGGCTTCGCACGGAAACCTTCCTCTTGAATCTCTCTATCTATTAAAAAAAACCCGCATCAAAATCCGTTGCGTAGTTTTAAAGATTTAAGCATACATAGGGATATAGGGACAGAGAAAGCGACTTTGTTTTATACTATCTAGTGACGATACAGGGTTATTGGTATATTAGTAAGCGGTTGAGGGCCACTTCTGTGCATCTAAAGTCTAAACAAAAAACTTTCGTTTTATGACTTTTAAAAATTCTAACATTTGCACTTCCAAAAGTCGCAGAACAAAAGTTGTTTGTTTAGGTGCATGAGATCCTATTACTGAGACTTCACTGTCTATTTGTTCGTGTGTCTGTCTGTCGCCAGGCTGTATCTCATGAACCATGATAGCTAGACAGTTTAAATTTTCACAGATGATAAGAATAAAAACAGAAAAAAAATATGTGGGGCTCTCATACAACATGGTTCGTGCGCGAGTTAGACTCGCACTTGGCCGGTTTTACAAACCTTAATTATGTAGGCTTGCCTTCCTACATTTTACTCATTAACTTACTACTCATTTCACTCGTTATGTAATATGGTAAAAAATAGCAACTCACGCTTCCGATTCCTTACGCGTTATCGTGTTAAAATGACGGATAGAGTATTTTAATCACTAAACTAGCGACCCGCTCCGGCTTCGCACGGCTATAGTATGCATGTATTATCACTACATAGTATAAAATAAAGTCGCTTTTTCTGTCCCTATTTCGCTTTGTATGCTTAAATCTTTAAAACTACGCAACGGATTTTGATGCGTATTTTTTAATAGATAGAGTGATTAAAGAGGAAGGTTTATATGTATAACTAGCGACCCGCTCCGGCTTCGCACGGCTATATTATGCATGATGATACATGCATAATATAGCCGTGCGAAGCCGGTGCGGGCTTCGCACGGCTATATTACATATTACTACATAGTATAAAACAAAGTCGCTTTTTCTGTCCCTATTTCCCTTTGAACGCTTAGATCTTTAAAACTACGCAACGGATTTTGATGCGGTTTTTTTTAATAGATAAAGTGATTCAAGAGGAAGGTTTATATGTATAACTAGCTGCGCCCCGCGGTTTCACCCGCGTAAGTCCCGATCCCGTGGGAATATCGAAATAAAAAATAGCCTTATAACCTTCCCCGATAAATGGGCTATCCAACTGTTTTCCAAAATCCCTACGCAATAACAGATATAACAGTTCCATGTTTCAACAAATATCCCGTCTCCGAGATGGTTTAGAAGTTTGGTTAGAAAGCATTATTTGTGCACAGTGCATTTTTGAAAAAATTTAAGACATCGCGTTTGGTCAAATACCCCATTTCCGAGACGCTTATAAGAGATTTGGTGTAAAGGCATATTTCATTTGCCGTAATGTCCTCTATCGATAGGTACCTATGGTTCTCAAAAATACCGGGCATTAAAATACTATGTCAAGTTTCCAGTACTAAATGGCAAGACACCTTTTTTCAGTTCAATGTTCGAAGTTTTTAGCCTCTTTGGTTTTACGTTAACATCAGCTGCTGTCAGCTTGAGGTGACGTGTTACCAATCTAATCAAAAGCACTAAAGAGATTGATATCAACTTCGAAGCAAATCACCCCCAAAATAACTTTCTACCCCTTTTTAACCCCGTTAGGGGATGAATTTCAATAAAATACGAAACACGTGTTCCATTAATTCTGTTAAACAATGTTTATGCAAAATTTGAAGTAGATTGGACCAAGGAATCACGTTGTCCCATACAAACTTCGACCCCCGATTTTCCCCCCTTAGGGGTCGAATTTCGCAAAATCCCGTCTTAGTGAGCACCTATGTCATAAAAGAAACCCCCATGCAAAATTTGAGACTCCTAGCACTTGTAGTTTCTGAGATATCGTGATGAGTGAGTGAGTCAGTGAGTCAGTGATTTTCTCTTTTATATATATAGATACATGCATAATATAGCCGTGCGAAGCCGGGACGGGTCGCTAGTACATGATATCAAAATTTCAAATTTCAAAAAAACAGAGTAAAAATTTTATTTTAAGAGGAAGGTTTAATATGTATAATACATGCATAATATAGCCGTGCCAAGCCGGAGCGGGTCGCTGGTTTTATACTATGTACCTAGTGATAGTGATGCTTTTGTGACGTCACAGTTGAGCACGCTCGGTCTTCATGCAGAAGGGACTCTTGTTGTCTAGTGGTTTAGACAGTACTAGCACAGAATATACAATAGTACAAGAGGTATTAGTAAAGGCAGCATTGACCTAGTGGTCATGGGTTCGGTTCAAACCCCGGCCGGCAGTGCAACAATGGATTTTCTTCACGCAATTTAATTGCTCTTACAGTGAAGGAAAACATCGTGATGAACTGATGAACACATCTGGAGTCAACGGCTGCGTGTCTCCAGATGTGTTGACTTCTATTCTCTGGACAAGCCATGTAATTTTTATAAGTCCCAGGCATCACAGCACCTTTAATAGCATGGATAAAAGTGACTCGCACTGGATGTTAATGAATATTATTGTCAGTATCAAGTGGTTAACCTGAAGAGTGATATTCATTTGCAGTGTCTTCAGAATCAACTGTTTTCTAATATTTTTTTTGTGTTGATTGTATGGTAATTACAGGCATTTCTACTATTTGATATGGATGGTGATGGTTGCATTGATTTCAACGACCTACGGAGCACCCTCGTCAGTTTGGGAGACAGAGTAGATGAGCAAGCTGTTAAAAACATGCTCGCTGAGGTAAAATACCCTTTTACAAGTATGTAAAATATAGCTATAGCTTTTACTTTAATTCTAAAAACAGAAGAACTATCGACAATATAGTTTATACATAACGTTGAATTAAAATCATACTTATTTCATACAGCAAGTAAAAGACTCAGAAATTAATCTCACTTTATTTTTTTTATAGAAAATTATAGAAATTATAGGTATAATTTTTTTAATAAAAATATAAAACTTTTCGTATTTATTACTTGTGTTTACTCCCAGGACATTACTAAAAAATGCACGGAAATAAAAAATAAACTACCCTAATTTATTACTGAAAATTTATGGATTTTATAAGTTGTGGCAATGCCATTAACAGGAGCGGTATTGATGTAGTCACATTTTGAAATTTCCCCAAACTCTGAGTACATTATTGTTATTTTCCAAAACTAAGTTTTTTTTTTTGCTGTATTTTTTTAGATAAGGTCCAAGCGGCTATCTACATGTGCCAAAGACGAATTAAAGGGATTTTTGAATTCCCATGTAATCACATAAAATGTCCTAAAAACTAATTTAAGATGTGAGCCTTCAAAATACGCCCACCAGTTACAAGAAGGCATAAAAAACTTTATACTCTGTAAAAATGTATAAATAATTCATTCGACGATATTTATAATGATAGTGGTCAAACGTTGACCTATCATACGAAAAAAAAAATAACGGAAAAAGAAATATCAACACATTTGGATTCGCTAGTCGCAAACTTTAACTTTGTCTCCCATAAGTATAATATTTGTAGCAATAAATAACTAATATATATAACGATATAGGGCATCGTACGAATGTCAGCCGACATCGATGCCAGCTGGCTAATTGGCAATGCACAGAATTTATGGTTAACTTGTGCATATTGGTCTTCCAATATTCTAGTTTGTTATCGACAATTTGTGATAGGTAGTTACTCTAGGTATATTTGTTGATTTATAATTCACTACCAGTCAGTATCTCCATTGCAGTTATTACTTTGATAATCATTGTTTATACTATCGTAAATGCTATCATTCTACTGAATTAATAATGCAATGTTATATGTGTTTGTGTCATCGAACTTATCAAATTGTGTATGTTTGTTGAAAATATATTATATAGATGTTCACGCCGCCGTACTTCTTAATATGAAGCCCGATTTCTATAATTCTTTGTAATTTGAAAGGTCAGAGTCCCATAACCTATTATTTGGTGAAGATCTGATGAAGGTATTCTTAACTTAGTGTAGAGCAGTATTGCTCCTTACAATAGATAGCCATTATTATAAAATTCTCGTGTCGCCGTGTTAGTTGCCAAACGGCTGAACCGATTTGTATGATTTTTGTGTATATTTGTTAGGTCTGAGAATCGAACATCTAAATATTTTTTCCTTTATTTTTGTTTTTTTTTATAAGGCGAAACAAAGTTGCCGAGACAGCTAGTATAAGAATAGGTAAAATTGCATATATTTGACAGATGTTTGATGGTGTTCTAGGAACTACCTTCTCATCACAAAATTCCTTAATGTTTTCAAATTGCAATTTGGAGAATTAGGTAGTTCATCTTGCTCAATCGGTTTGATTTTTTAGTGAAAGTTAAACAATACAGTCATAATAAAAAAATCGTGAAACAATGAAAAGTAATTTAATAAGGATAATCTGAAGTAGTTACTTCATTGAGATTAATTTATATTAAAGAACAATTTTTTTCTCTACACTAAAATTATAAAGAGGAAAGATTTTTTGTTTTTATGTTTGTAACGAATAGGCTCCGTAACTACTGGACTTATTTTGATGAACATTGGTATGAGGATACATTGATTCATTGAAAGTAACATAGGCTACTTTTTATCCCGATATTCCCACGGGATCGGGAGTTACCTACGCGGGTGAAACCGCGGTGCGCTGCTATACATTAATAAACATCAACAGACAAAGTTTATCTTCCATTTTTTGGTGTTCCAGACGCGAATTTAAGACATTCGTTTACGAGCCATAAAACCACAATACTTGAACTCATTAAAAGTAATACAATAAAGAAGATTACATTTTCTTTCTTGTTTTTATTTAACAACGTATAAATGGTGTTATTGTGATTTAGTCCCATTTCATCCTAGTCGGAGATCCCTATAAGGACGACCTTCATCAATCTGTTCAATGGACGAAAAGTATTTTATATCAAATTAAAAAGGCCAATAAATATATTGAAAAGGGTTGCCTAAAAATGTTCAGTCCAGAATGATTAATATATTTTTTTTTTACTTTTCACTGGTTTGGTCAATAGACAAATTCTGTACCAATGAAATGCATAATCCCTTATTTTAACTTAACTTTAATTCATTAACCAGACCAGTGCAAATGACTAATATTGATGTACCTGCCTACCGTCGTGATGGGAAAAAATAGTCAACTTAAAGTTTGCATATTCTATAGGCTTCATACTTTCTATTGGTATGGAATTTGTCTCCTAAACAATCCAGAGAAAGGTTTAAAAAAACAAAACAAAAAATTATATTGGTAATTAATCGTATTCTGGACTGAATTTTTTTAGGCAACCCATTTGCAATATATTTTTTGACCTTTTTAATTTGATATAAAATATTTTCATCCATTAAACAGTTCGATGAAGGTCGTCCTTAAAGGGATCTCCGACTATCCCTATTTATTTTTTCAATTCATTTAAATACTACTTTCCAATTCATATAAAATTTCAAAAGTACCTACGTGACGTACAGATCACGTACAGATAGCAGAAACGACGTATTATGTGCGTGCAAATGATTTATGGAAACGGATTCAATGGGAATACTGGAATACACCATTCATATCAGTTGTCTAGTTAATTATTAACTGTCGAGTTTATATTTTTTAGCACGGACTTCGGTCCATTACCGAAATTAAATATTATATATTCCTTTATAGGGTTATTGGTAATTATTCTAGCAAGCCGTTGAGGGCTACTTCTCCGCACCTAAACAAACAACTTTTGTTCTACGACTTTTGGAAATTCGAACATTTTTTTGAAAATTTCGAGGTTAGGTTTATTTGAAAATCAGCTGTTCCATACACGGAGAGTCATTAACCTTAAAATTTTATTTATTTTTTAAGTTTTATCTACTGTTCTTAGTCTGAATGACCTTTGTTTAAAAAAAACCAGCTGTTTTTCGAATTTACATAACCTCAAAATTTCCATATTTTTTTCGAAAGTAGAACAAATGTTGTAACGCCTTGCTGGTATAATTACCAATAACCCTGTATATACACTAGCTGTGCCTTGCGGTTTTACTTCTCTATAGTCTTCCTCGATAAATGGACTATCCAACACAAAAATAATGTTTCAATTCGAACGCGTTCAAATCAACCAAAAAAACTTTACCGTTCCACACAGCGGACCCTGGATGCCAGGTGACGGAAAACGCTGGAGTTTCTGGTCGGAAGTCGCAGGTACTGCGATTGGTGGAAAAAGATAGGGGAGGCTTTTGCCCAGCAGTGGGACAATTCAGGCTTAAACAAATAATATTCTATGATAATACTATTGCACGTGCTCAGTCAATAAATTATATTAATTTTCAGGCACCGAACCCACTCGATTTCGATGGATTTGTCAATCTACTTGGCTACAAAACGTTGGAGCTGGATTCCGAAGAAACTTTGGTGGCGGCACTGTCACGTTGGGATCGTGATAACACCGGTTATATTTTAGAAGAAAGGTAAGAAAGTGGATTAATCTTTATAATTAAAAATAAATTGCCGAAATGTACCCGAAAAACTGAAAAAAAAAACGAAAAACGAATGCAACTTTGTCAATTATTTTCCTTTTTTTAGGACAAGGTTTGTAAAAAATAAATAGGTGAAACCACGGGGCGCGGGTAGCTATAAAATAAAAATATAATTTGTTAAGCTCTTCACAAACCAGCACTACTCACGCAATCACCTCGACTGACGGTACATGCGCGAATTAATAAAACAATACTTAAACACAAGTATTGCGTTGGCATGGACGTAATATATGCGTTGGTCGCTCAGCAAAAAGAAGATTTTGAACCAGATAATAATCTTTATAATAATGATAACTTTAGAATTGGCATTTATTAATCCAGACTAAACCTTTATTAATTCAAATAAACAAATCATAGTAATAAAATGACATAAAATAAAAATAAAACTAAAAATCCAGACTTCATTTACATTTTTTAAAGATAAACCCGATTTTTAAATAATCCCAAAAATGAATAGGTATGTATAGGTAAAATGTAAGTGGCTCTAGATTGTCCCTTCTGTTATTAGTTTTTAATAGACTTCCAAAAAAGGAGGAGATTTTCAATTTGTCTGAAAGGATATTAGATATGTTTTTGAAGCTTATCGCGGGCATAACTAATTTGTTTAAAAATCGATTTTGATGATTCTTTTCCAATTCATGTAAAAAAGGAACTCTTATAGATCACTCTCTTGTCCGTCTGTCCGTGTGTCACCACTGATTTTCTCAGGAACGGGTGGACCTAGCAAGTTGATTTTTGTATTTATTTTATAACATCAGTCCAAGACGTGGAGTTCGACGGACAGTACCATAAACTGAGAATATCGACTGACCGTTTACTAAACGTAGAGTTCTAAAATTACCGTCATTGAAATGTTTTCATACTAATATTTTTTGTTTGATAAATTCACGAATTAAAGGTCTTTAAACTTTAACTAAAGCAGGTGACTAGAATCTTGCTTGTGTTGGAAACATTCTTATATAAGAGCTATTTTGGAGCTCTACAGTGGGCCTGCAATTATGCAGCCGACCGTACCTTTGTAAAACGCCAGCTTCGCAAAACAACAATTATTTTTCGCAAAATACCAACTAAGTACTAAATAATGACGCTATACGTATACAAAGTATGAAGTACCATATACGAAGAAAACCAACTAGTACAAGGTAGCGCTAAATACTTACTGAGCTCTATTATAGTAGCCTTAACGTGTAGTTACGATTGCTAATGGCTTACAAACTACAACAATGGGGTAAGTTGGCTAATCCCTCTGTAGTATCGAGGCCGTATCAGAAGTTTCGCTTGGGAATAATTAAAATTTTACCTACAAGCTTTGCACTAACCTAAATGAATAGTCGCGTGACGTGACTAGCCCTAATAAAGAAAACACTATACGTAGTAGTGATTTAATTTTCATAATTGACACACATTACGACGCTCTTGGGCACTTATTCATAATTTTGTGGTATATTTGCTTCACTTTATAAGTTACTAGCTGCGCTCCGCGGTTTCACCGCGTAAGTCCCGATCCCGTGGGAATATCAAAATGAAAAGTAGCCTTTAGCCTTCCTCGATAAATGGACTATGCAACACAAAAATAATTTTTCAATTCGAACCAGTAGTTTCTGAAATTAGCGCGGCAAACAAACAAACTCTTTAGCTTTATAATATAAATTTTTAAATATTATACGACTAGCGACCCGCTCCGGCTTCGCACGGCTATATTATGCATGTATTATCTTAATATATATAAATCTCGTGTCACAATGTTTGTCCTCAATGGACTCCTAAACCACTTAACCGATTATAATAAAATTCGCACACCATGTGCAGTTCGATCCAACTTGAGAGATAGGATAGCTTACATCCCGATATTCCCACGGGATCGGGAGTTACGCGGGTGAAACCGCGTAGGGCAGCTAGTACATAATATAAACCTTCCTCTTGAATCACTCTATCTATTAAAAAAAACCGCATCAAAAACCGTTGCGTAGTTTTAAAGATCTAAGCATACAAATGGACATAGGGACGGCGAAAAGTGACTTTATTTTATACTATGTAGTGATGTATAGATTAATATATTTAGTAGGTATATTTATTTCAATCTTAACTAGCTCTTTAATAGGTAAATAACGTACAAAGCAGTAATACATTAAATTGCCAATAGCTAATATAGTTATTTGAAGCATTTCCAAGAAGTCAATCTCATTCTTTGAATTAGAAAAACATTTTCTTTGTTTAGCATTCAGAACCCGCATTCTGTAACTTTTACGTTTTCTTATTGTGTCATGGTTTTCATATCATCATTAATCTAGCGATGTATCATATTTACTTCTGAAGAGTTTTTGATGGTCATTTACATTTTGTGTCACCAATCACTCGGCAAAGTGTTACTTTGGTGCTTGGATCATGGTGATTCAAGAACGTCAAAAACGTAAACAAGAAAAGTGTTTTTCTGATTGTTTGGTTACATATTATGTCTAACTAGGACCCGCCCCGGCTTCGCACGGCTGTACTATGCATGTATTATATCCAAAAACCTTCCTCGTTAATCACTCTATCTATTAAAAAAAACCGAATCAAAATTCGTTGCGTAGTTTTAAAGATCTAAGCATATAAAGGGACATAGGGACATAGGGACGGCGAAAAGTGATTTTATTTTATACTATGTTGTGATAGTGAAGTGATAGTGATAGTGAAGTGATAGTGAAGTGATAGTGATGTTACTAAACAACTCGACTAGCCCTCATAATTTTGATAAATTAAAAGTGAAAATCTTAACGAACTCGAACACAGAATAATGTCAAAAAGAAACAAACAATGAAGACAGTCATATACCAAGACTTAAGTGCTTTGAATACAAAATACAAACAAATCTTAACATGATTTAGTGTAGCTTTGGGCGCTCTCCAAGACCTGTGATGTAGCTTTAATGAAACATTAGTCAGAATATTAAGTAGCGAACTAATTAGCTGCAGTATTTCGGTCGAGGTTTTCTAATGTTTCTAGAGATATGATGATTTATTTATATACCTACTTAGTGCAGTCAGAAAGCCACATGAAAGATCTGAGAACCCTAAATTTAGAAATAGAGACAACTCAAGACAGAGCGACCTGGCGCGAGGTGATAAGGGGACCCGACTCCAAGTAATGAGAAAGGGAAGGAAGAATAAGAAGAGTGCAGTCAGAAAGCCCATTTTCGTTAATAAAATTATTTAAATAACATTACAATATCATTTCGATTGCATTTCGATTCCAAAATATATTCTTGAGAGTTGAGACTAACCAAAAGCTGACTTTGAGTGTATTTTGAACTACGAGTACTTTGAGGGTATTTTATGTAATCGAAGTGCAATCAGAATGATATTGTAACGTTATTTGAATACTGTTTTTTGTGTAACGTTATTTGAATACTGTAATTTAGGAGAATTAGGCTTCAGGAGGTTAAATTGTAAAAACAACAATAACCGTCTCTGCACGATCTCCTAAATCGATTTATTAATTCACGCGCAATAAAATAAACATTAAAAATTAAATAAAAATAACTTCGGTTCACCATGACACTTTGGGTTCAAAGGGAAAATTGTTCATAAACGAATTACAAATTAACCCTTCTAATTCGTGACGCCAGAGGAAAGGGTACCTGGGGCTTTCTCCATACAAACTATTACAAACGTAGTCGACTGTTTTCTCCCTGGATAATGACACTAGAGCAAATATTTTTGGTGCATAAAACTTATAACAGCCATAACCATGCCCCTATTTTTTGGTTTTTTTAATTTTTTAATTTTTTTAATTTTAATTTCCTAGATAATTAGAAAATGAAAAAAACCAAAACATAGGGGCATAGTCATAGCAGTTATAGGAATTATGGCACAAAAATATTTGTGCTAGTGTCATTATTCAGGGAGGAAACAGTCGACTACGTTTGTATGGAGAGCGCGCAGGTACCCTTTCACCTTAAGCAACTTCTGCGAATTCGACTGATTTAATTATAATCATCAATTTTAAGAGAGCATTTAACTTAAAATATTGAGTCATATTCAAGTCGTTACAAAAGATAAATTGAGTTTTCAAGTAATATTAGCTAACCGTCAGGTTTTCGAGTTTATTAGTATTCCTGTGGCGTCATTTGAATACAGTCGCTGTAATATACATGATATATGATGAGAATATATGATTCTGAAAATTTCAATTGTTGTTAAGGACATGCTATCAAAAATAACGCTGTTTTCTCGTGGTCCCAGGATTTTGTCCCATTAATGGGACCACGAGGGAGAACTATTTCTCGTGGTCCCATTGTTGTGTACCTACATCCTGTATATAAAAGTATATGTGGTTACAGTACAATCATGATAACATTCAATAACGGTAATTTCAATTATTTATTCATTACTTCCTAGGTTTTTAAATAAAACAAAAAACGATCTAATATGTGCATATACAAAACCCCCTATTTAGACATAATTGAAGTTTAGGCCTTCTGCATTTATAACGACAATGGCTTAAGACTAGGGCTTGAATATCGGTCCATTTTTCAATTCCGGAATTCAGTTTCAATATTGATCTATCCAGTTCCGGAATTCCGGAATTCGATGCTTCCTTTACAAAATGCATAATATTTTTTGAATAACAGATGTTATCGAAATTAAGGGGGATATAACTTCTTACACGATTACAAATGTTAGAAACTGGTAAAAAGTCGCGTTCAGCCTCGACATTAGTAGGCGGTATTATTTTTAGATACTTGAAGCTTTGTCCTCTATCGCCGTCGTCTTAGAAAACTACCTTTTCGACTCTTAACAAACGATATCGAAATTCCGGTTTTGCTCTCACCAATTCCGGTATTACAAACGATACTTGCTGAAATAAGTCGCAATTCTGGAATTTTGTTAAAACCGGAATTCCGGAGCTCAAGCCCTACTTAAGACCATCCGCTGCTAAGACGAGTTGCTACCTTAGACGACCTGAGTTTGCGACGCGCGATTAGATTATAACTTTATAAATCTCACTATATCATTGAAATCAGCGTGGCGTCGTGGGCTCTATCGATTGGTGTTTAAATATAAACTATCTTTGCTGCTCAGTAAAGCTAAGTATACAAGTACATTGGCTGATCTGATGTCAGCTCGTAACAACACCAAAGACCTGGCAGCTCACTGGAATGGGTAGATCTGACCCTACCTCATCAATTCCCCCCTTTAATTTGTGCTATCGATACGAAGAAGAAGCAGTAGGTATACAAGTATATTAACTGACATTACCCGTAAAACAGTTTTTTTTTTTTCAAAAACGTGACGAATTGATTTTTACATTTTTTTTTGTAAATACTAGAGAAAAGAGGTAAGTTTATTTTTATTTTTGTAACGAATAAGCTTCGAAAACTATTGGACTGATTTTGATGAAATTTGGTACGAGGATACATTGATTCAATGACAATAACATTGGCTACTTTTTATCCCGATATTCTCACGGCATCAGAAGTTACGCGGGTGAAACCGCGGAGCGCTGCTAGTACAAAACCACTTACACAATTTTAAAAAGTAAGCAAAATTTAATTATGCTGAGTTACAGTTAATCAGGTCTTCAGAAATTGTACATATTATTCCCTTAAACTGTAACAATTAAAATGTACAGTAAAAATTAACATAGAAACAAAAAAACTTTAAAATTGTTCTTGTTCAGTTTTACCTACTCGTAGTTAGTTTTTTTTTTGTAAAAGATTTTAGAGACCACTAAAAACGAAAGTGTTTTAGCTATACTGTGTATATATGTGTGTCCTATAAGACAATTGACATTCCGCTATTAAATTACATCAACTGTGTATAAGGTTATATATTTTTTTATCTTTATAATAGGTTATATATTAAAGTGGATCTTAGGCTCATAATCCAACGTATTACGCACGCGTGCGTTTTACTTTACCATAACGCACGAGTGGTGTTATCCCGCTTTATTTGGTATCTTACTGCTACATTTTATTATTTTAACCTAGTATTTTCTTTAACTTGCAACTGTGATAAGTCTTAGTCTCGCAACAGCGAGACTAAGGAACAGCAATTGATTTTAATATATATAGATTTTAGCACAACATTTTTCTACTTTAACTGTTTTAGCGAGACTAAGGAACAGCAATTGATTTTAATATATATAGATTTTAGCACAACATTTTTCTACTTTAACTGTTTTAGCGAGACTAAGGAACAGCAATTGATTTTAATATATATAGATTTTAGCACAACATTTTTCTACTTTAACTGTTTTAGCGAGACTAAGGAACAGCAATTGATTTTAATATATATAGATTTTAGCACAACATTTTTCTACTTTAACTGTTTTAGCGAGACTAAGGAACAGCAATTGATTTTAATATATATAGATTTTAGCACAACATTTTTCTACTTTAACTGTTTTAGCGAGACTAAGGAACAGCAATTGATTTTAATATATATAGATTTTAGCACAACATTTTTCTACTTTAACTGTTTTAGCGAGACTAAGGAACAGCAATTGATTTTAATATATATAGATTTTAGCACAACATTTTTCTACTTTAACTGTTTTAGCGAGACTAAGGAACAGCAATTGATTTTAATATATATAGATTTTAGCACAACATTTTTCTACTTTACCTGTGGCTGGGTACAACAATATTAGGTACATTGCGACACAAGTTTGGTAGATTGATCATTACATCTCGGCTTTTAAACGCGCTCGCGTTCCGCACGCTTGTCATAAACCGCCTCTATGCAATGATCAATCTACCAAACTTGTATCGCAATGTACCTAATATTGTTGTACCCGGCCACAGTTAAAGTAGAAAAATGTTGTGCTAAAATCTATATATATTAAAATCAATTGCTGTTCCTTAGTCTCGCTAAAACTCAAGAACGGCTGAACCTATTTAGATGATTTCGGTTTTGAAATGTTTGTTGTAGTCCAGGGAAGGTTTAAACGGTGAGAATTTAAAGATCGGACTTACGCTGGTGAAACCGCGGGGAGCAGCTAGTAGTTTTTAAAAACCAACTTCAAAAAAACCTGAAATCAAAGACTAAAAAAAACTTAAAAGTGAAATAATCTATTTCGGGTCACTAAGACAGCAGATAACTTTAACATAAGTACTAACTTGGAAGTCGAACGGAAACAACATACAGACGAATTGAGAACCTCCTCCTTTTTTGAAGTCTGTTAAAAAGTTTTCGACAACAAGCCTCAATAAATAGTCACTTAGCGTGACCCAGTCAACACGTCACGTTCGCTAGTTGTCAATTAACGCAGGTCACGTCACTTGAATCGTGTATAATAGTCGTGTCTGTTTGTTCAGGGCTCTAGCATAAATAAGTAGTAAGTATAGCTATACAGGGTTATTGATAACTAGCATAGCCCCGCAGTTTCACACGCGTAAGAGCGTGTTCAGATGACACGCGTCGACCACGCGCCCGCCACGCGCATCACAAGCGTTGAACACGCTTTGAAATTTGTTCTATATATAATTTGGGTCTTATGACACATCAATAGATCTCAAATTGTATTTCTGCAAGCGGGCGCGGGGCGGGCGCATGGTCGACGCGTGTCATCTGAACATGCCCTAAGTCTCGATCCCGTGAGAATATCGGAATAAAAATCTTCAGCTACGTACGTAGACCTACATACCGAGTTTTATTACAATCGGTTCAGTAGTTATTGCGTGAAGTAGTAACAGAGATACACACCAACATACTAAAATAGACCTCAACCGCTTTATTATCAACTAGCGACCCGCTCCGGCTTCGCTCGGCTATATTATGCATGTATTATACATATTATAAACCTTCCTCTTGAATCACTCTATCTATTAAAAAAACCGCATTAAAATCTGTTGCGTAGTTTTAAAGATCTAAGCATACAAAGGGACATAGGGACGGCGAAAAGTGACTTTATTTTACACTATGTACCTAATATAGGTATTTTCAAAACGATTTAAATATTATATTATAGTCTGCTAAGTTACAAAATTTTGATTTTGATTTATAATTAGGCATAACTTACACATTTTGGCGCGGACATAGTAGGACATTACCAGCGAAAAATTTGCGAAAAATAATGAATATTCAAAGTACATAATTCAAACATTTACGAAATATTTTTATGGCTGCTACAACTCTGAATTAATCATTGTTTTTACAAGACAGATACTTGAAAAGTTTCGTTTCGTTTATTCTTCTTTTTTACTGGCTTTTGTGGTACATTTATCATATTATTTTTGTTAGTTTTCTGTTCGCTCGAACAGTTTGCAGTGTCACATTTACCATGGGAATATTAGGCAATTTTGTTTATTAGAGTGTTTTCTTCACTATCACTACATAGTATCAAACAAAGTCGCTTTCTCTGTCCCTATATCCCTATGCATGCTTAAATCTTTAAAACTACGCAACGGATTTTGATGCGGTTTTTTTTAATAGATGGCCTGATTCAAGAGGAAGAATTATATGTATAATACATGCTTAATATAGCCGTGCGAAGCCGGGGCGGGTCGCTAGTATCTAATATAAATTACGTGTCACGTTGTTTGTGCGTGATGGACTTCTAAACTACTTAACCGATTTTAATCAAATTTGCACACCGTGTGCAGTTTGATCGAACTTGAAAGATAGGATAGCTTACATCTTAATTTATCCCGATATTCACACGGGATCGGGAGTAACGCGGGTGAAACCGCGGAGCACAGCTCGTTGTTTATCTTTTATACGGTCGGCTGTTATTTATTTCATTATCGTCATTATCATATCAGCCCCAGTCAGTGAACGGAAATAAATAAGAGTTCATAAGAGTACCCTTATGAACTCTTATCAGGGCATGCGATCTTATCAGGGCTTATTTATCGGTTCAATTTAACTTAAGATGATTTGTCATAGTAAAACAGACAGACAGACGGACAAAAATTGATCTTAAAATGGTTCCTTTTTTTACCTTTTGAGGTACGAAACCTTAAAATGTAAATGTGACAAGTGGAAACGTGTTTCAGTATGGCTTAGTGAACTTCCAAGCTTCTTTATTATCCTACTAGCGACCCGCTCCGGCTTCGCACGGCTATATTATGCATGTATTATACATATAAACCTTCCTCTTGAATCACTCTATCTATTAAAAAAAACCGCATCAAAATCCGTTGCGTAGTTTTAAAGATTTAAGCATACATAGGGATATAGGGACATAGGGACAGAGAAAGCGACTTTGTTTTATACTATGTAGTGAGTATAAATTTACGAAGAATAGTAAATACTATTTACCAACAAGCTCTGTAGAGTTAAGAATTTTTTTTTTGTTTTTTTTCAGAATCCGTCACGACCTAATGACTTGGGGCGATCGTTTTACTGAAAAAGAAGCTGATTATGCCTTCAACGAGGCACCGATCATCCAGAAAGACGGCAACACTTACATAGATTACGTTCGCTTTTGTAGTCAGCTTTGCGGGCTTAGAAAACCGAATAAAATTGATGGATAATATACCTACCGAAAATACCTTCTATGTATGAATACTCGTATTTGGAAAAAAACCTGGAATTTATTCAATATACCTACCAAAAAAAATCTGTCCGAACTTATGAGCACGATGGTTGGGTACGTTCCTGCTGATCAAACTTTTTGGTCAAACCAGTTTGTCCAAAAGAAATAAATTTCCTCGTAGTCAAACTACTCAACTAAGTGGTTAACAAAAGGCTATTGAAACAGAAAAATCTAATTAAATTATGTGACTTGATTTTCTAGGGTAGGTTAGGTATCAAAACATATTGAATGCAACTTTCCTAAAACGCTCGAAGTTCCTACAAAACCAATGATGTTATACAAATTGCTTGGAATAAATCTTATTATCCATATTCATGATATCGTTTGATTCCATTAATTCCGAATGTATCGTCCATTACGTAAATTTTATGGCAGAGATCAGGCTAATTAGTATATTTTTGTTATTAATTCTTACGAAACATACCTACTCTATTTAGTTCTCTTTTAATTAGATAGAGATCAATTTGAGAAGGAAGCCTTCCTACTCAAATTAATCTCGATTAAGCAGGACATTCCACACATCGCCATTTCGCCCCAAGCTAAGCAAGTTAGTGAGTACCTTAATGTTTAAAATAATTAAACCGCGAATAACTCATAAATCATTTATGATTTCTGAAAATATGTCCACAGCTTGGACTAGGAGGACGCATAAGCTTGAAAAAACTAACATTGTTCAACGATCAGCCTATGCTAACACAGGGGGACCGTCCATCGTGAAATAAATCTTGACAGGGGGACCGTTTACCGCAGGGGACCGTTAGGGAGGGGCGGTCAATCGTAAACCGATTTTCGTCCACCGTAATACATAGGGATAATATAAGAGTCATTGGAAAATTATGTCAAAATGTATGAGACGATGGCGTAGTTGTAAGACAAACAGAGCCAATAGCCTGATTGGCACTTCAGATGTTAAGATCTTTGAAACCATTATTGGAAACATTCCTTGATGTTGCTACACCATTCAGTAAATCCAAAAGTTTGAATTTAAGTTGTCTTTGCCGTTGTCAAAGTTTATATATAATTATTTTGTGTTCTCTCCTAGCTTATTCATTAAGAATATCGACCCAGCGAACTTGGTAATGGAGTGGTGGAAGTTTATTACAACTACAAGTATAAGTACTTACCTATAGCTTAACCGTTTAATTTGAAAGGGTACCGGCGCTCTCTCGATACAAACGTAGTCGACTGTTTCCTCCCTGGATAATGACACTATAGCACAAATATTATTGTTGCATAAAACCTATAACTTCCATGACTAGGTATGCCCCTATGTCTTGGTTTTTTTCATTTTATAATTATCATAGAAATTAAGAATTAAAAAACAAAACATAGGGGCATACTCATGGCAGTTATAAGTTTTATGCAACATAAATATTTGCTCGAGTGTCATTATCCAGGGAGGAAACTAGTCGACTACGTTTGTATGGAGAGAGCGCCCGGTACCCTTTCCTTTTAATTTGTGCAGTTTTTATAACGGAGTGAAATGTCTTTTAATTTGTGCAGTTTTTATAACGGAGTAGCTTTGGCGTCAAATTACCTCTAAAGAGACATTATTATTTGACTGTTGATCTACACTAATAATATAAAGGAAAGATTTTTGTTTGTTTGTCTCCGAAACTTACTGGACCGATTTTGATAAAACTTGGTGTGAAAAAAACCTATGTTATTCGTAATGAATCAATGTATCCGATTCATTACGAATAACATAGGCTACTTTTATCCTAATATATTCCCACGGGATCGGGAGTTACGGGGGTGAAACCATGGAGCGCTGCTGGTGGTTGATAAATCGGTTATTTCGGTTTATCCAAATCCAGACTTATATCCCAACTTAATGCGAAAGTAACTCTGTTGTCTATCTGTCTGTTAAGTCTAAACCAGTGAAACATTGCAGTACATAAATTATGCTATATAGATAGATAGGTACCTTGTTGAAGGACATAAGGGCTTTTTATTCCTATTCCGTTCACGGCCTTATGCAAGTGATTAGACGAAATGCTTTTAAGACGAATTCCCAGTTACGTTTTAGACGAGTTGCTACTTTAGACTGCCTGAGAGTTAACCGAAATACTTTTAAAGCAAGTTCCCACTTGCGTTTTAGACGATTCGATACTCAAACAACGAGCGCAGCTATTATTCTAAATCACTCTCAAACAGATTTTTTTTAAATCATTAGAAGTGTCAGATCCTGACTTATTTCACTAGTAGAAACTAAGGTACTCACTCAAAGGGATCCTTATAAATGTCGAAATCAGTGAAGATCAGTTCGACGATCTCATGCGGAGCAGCAAGGAAGGTGTAGAGTAGACAGTCGATGCGTGGAGGGTACGGACGAGGGTAGTCCGGGCTGGTGAACGTGCCACGCTCTTTGTTGTATGTTGATGTGAATTGGATACACGTACAGCCTGGGGACAAAAGAAAACAAAAATTTATTACAATATTTAATTAGGTGATGCTTAGGTTCCGTAAATAAAAGCTTTAAAAACCGTGAAAATACGCGAAAATCTGAAGTCATTTCTATATGAACAGATAAACCTTTAAAAAAATCAGTTAAACCTTCTGGTAAATATTATAGTGATCTTTATGCTGTCTATCACGCGAAGCCGACGCCTTCAGGTGGGGCCTTCTCCTTCTCCATGATCTTCGGTTGTCAATTTTACTAAAATATAAGATAACTAGCGACCCGCCCCGGCTTCGCACGGCTGTATTATGCATGTATTATATCTAAAACCTTCCTCGTTAATCACTCTATCTATTAAAAAAACCGCATTAAAATCCGTTGCGTAGTTTTAAAGATCTAAGCATACAAAGGGAAATAGGGACGGCGAAAAGTGATTAGGGACATAGGGACGGTGAAGTGAAACGATTGGGTTAAAAGTTAGATTATCACTGAGTATATAAAAGCCTTAAAGACCTTGAAAATACGCACATCTGTAGTGATTCCTATATGAACAGATGATAAATCTTTTCTGGTATGTATTGTAGATATCTTTATGTTGTCTGTCACGCAAAGGCGACGACGGTTAAGGTAAAGGGCCCTACCCCTATAGGTAGGGATTCTCATGATCTTCGGTTCTTACCTAGATATCTCCCTAGTTTCAGATATCTGCGAGCAGCCGAAATAAAGATGACTTAGACAAACCGTGCATTTCACTCCATCGTTGAAGTCATTGCCACTTCACAATTGACTGGCTGGTTTATGATCTCAGATACCAAAAAAAACAAGACTTTATAATAATGGCCTTTTCCATATAATCAGGGCGCTGAAGTGCCTGAGACATGTATTTGAGGTGTAAACTTGTTCAGAACATATACCACCCTCTCAGCTTAGTTAACCATGTCCAGTGAAAAGAGCTCATCAATACGTCTGGTGCCAACTAAGCCGCTGGTATCGTCACGATGTTTTTCTTCACCGTAAGAGCAATGTCAATTAAAAAGACCATAAAAAAAAAACTGGTTGCCTGTAAAGTCGGTATACGGGCGAAAGTTTTACGTGACAACAACTGTGCTCGAGTGGAAGGGACGCGTGCCTTTCACTTTTTATGTCTGTCTCTCTCGCTCTTAGGCGGGCTAACCATGCCCGCGTGCCTCTCACTCGCTCTCATTGTGAGCGCATAACGTCAGCGGAGCGTAACGCAGTTTCTTGAAGTGTCACCCGGCAAATCAATTTATAAAACGTTGTCACGTCAAAAATTAGTATAGTGTTTGGAATGTATTGACTTCAGTGTAAAAGCTCTACTGAACTGATTACCCTCAATTTAAATTCGATTAACTGTTAAGCATCAGATCTTACAGTTTGTAAATTACTGACTGAGAACAACTATTTAATTAAGTGAGCGAACTATTACAATTACGACTTAAATGGTTCTTAGCTGATTATAGAGTACATATTTTAATCGATCGAATATTAAGTACGTTTACTTATACGCAAGTAATTTATTTAATGAAGAGACATTATTTGTGTCTAACAAATAGGTTGTAGATTTCTTTAGAACAAGGCTTTGACTTTGAAAGTTTTGCTTTCAACAAATTAGGAGCGAAAGTTTCTTAATGTTTGTTTACTTCTTAGAAAACTCTGAGCAACATCAGAGAGTAACTTCTGTAAATAATCATCAATTTTTTTGAAAACAAATAAAGTAGGCAAGTAATAATACGTAAGCACGTTCCCAAATTTTAAAAAATAAGGCTCTGGCTCCTCTGGCTGAATAAACTAACGCGTCTAGTCACGCGAGCTAGGTCACGCGATGTGCGTCAACGAGCTTTTCTTCATAATTTGATATTCCTGTAATAAAATAGTTTCAATGGAGCTACTCAGAAGAGAGACAAAAAAAGACTAGGAAGGATGTCCATGACCGTTAAATTAAGGATTTTATTTTTTAAATTAACTTGCCGATTTAAAAACCTCTGAATTTTTTAAGAAAAATAACACACTCTAACATCCCTTAGGTATGTTTTACGTTCTACAAAAAATGGCCTCTGAAAGAGCTCCGCTGAAAGGACTATGGAAAATACCAAGAAACCAGAGAAAATCCTCATAGCACCATCTAACGATCAATTCAGAACTAGTTGAAAAAAAGCGTATTTGAGGAAAGACCATTAAGAAATAGTACATTGCGATACAAGTGTGGAAAGTTGATCATCCCATAGATGCGGTTTATGACGCGCGAGCGGAACGCGAGCGTGTCAAAAGCCGAGATGGAATGATCAATCCACACGTGTACCGTACGACGTTTTTTATCACAGTTGCGAATAAAAAAAAGACTTGTTAAAATAATAAAAAGTTGTTAAGAATTTTAGGTTATGTTTACTATTTTTTGTTAATTACACTCCCGTAAGGCTAGGCAAAAGACTTTTAACCTATACAGCCTCGTCTGACATACAATATATTTTTAGGGTTTTTTTATTTGCTTTTGCGTCGGCGGTAAAAAACAGAATATAATGGTAAGGAAAAAAATATATTTATGTACTTACCTAAAGAAAAAACGAAATAAAAACAAAACTCAATTTTTAATTATTTTCAAAGACGTTATCACGTAAAATTATCGTTCGTTAACAGACTTAAGAGACAACTTTTTGAAAAGAAGAAAAAAGGTACCAACAAAGAGTTTTATGCCAGCAAGGCTTAAAAACTTTTTGATGGTACCTTTTTTCTATACATCAAAACAGTATAACCCAAATAAATTAAGAATGTTTCATCTACCTAATATGTCATTAGCAGTAAGATACGTATTTGACTTATGGGGATAACGTATTATTTTAGCACTAGTTGCATTTTTTTTATCGCACGCGTGTATAATTCGTTGCCACTTTATGAGCAACTGTGTTAAAAAATAATTAATAGGTGAATGTTGCGCGAATGTTTCAGTAAAACACTGAAAGTGAGCTTTGTAGGTAGGTAAGTATATTTTTTTGGTATGAGGATATGTAAGGTCAAAGTAGGTTAGGTAAACTGCCTACAAATATGATACTTACTACCTCATATTCCCTAGTTACTTTGATTTTACCCACATTGCATTGAGCGCCCAAAATTGGTTGCAATAACAGACCAGTAAAGCAGCTCGATGAGTGCCCTCACACTATTTGAGTTATCCTAAAACAACTACTCGTTTCAACTGAAATTTTTTGTTATTATACCTTAAGTCCTTGGACGTAACTATACGTTAGTTGTCGTCGAGATAAGAATCGCTGTGTCTATATTTATACCATAGGTTTTACATTGGAGGGAGTCTATAAGACCAGGCCAAATTTCAGCTAACAGAGCATATCCCACATCCTACCTTGGAGGCAGACTATAAGACCAGGCTTCAAATAACAAAGCATATACCAGGTCCTACTTTCAAAGCAGTCTATAAGACCAGGCCAAATCTCAACTAACAGAGCATATCCCACGTCCTACCTCGGAGGCAGCCTATAAGACCAGGCTAAATCTCAAATATTTGAGCATATACCAGGTCCTACCTTGGAGGGAGTCTCTAAAATCTGGCCAAATCTTAGCTACCAGAGTATATACCGGGCCCTACCTCAGAGGGCAGGCCAAGTCTCAGCGAATATAGTAGATACCAGGTCCTAACTCGGACGGTGTCAATAAGACCAGGCCAATCTCAGTGGAACAGAGCATATACCAGGTCCTACCATGGAAACAGTATATAAGACCAGGCCAAGTTTTAGCGGACAGAGCAGATACCAGGTCCTAACTCGAAGGGAGTTAATAAGACCAGGCCAATTCTCAGCGGATATAGCAGATACTAGGTCCTACCTCGAAGGGAGTCTATAAAACCAGGACGGACTAGTCTCAGCGGATAGAGCAGTATTTATAGTATTTCAAAGGACATCATTTTACAAATATCCGCAAATATCCAACTTGGCAAATATCCGTTCTTAAGTAAACAGTGGGCAACCCTTAATTATGGGCGTCGGTCAATATTTTAGGATCTACACAACTTTTTGCAAATCAAAGAAATGATAAGTACGTATGAGGGTCAAAGATAAACTAATTAAAAATGAAGGACCAAACAAACAGAAAATCAGAACGGGACAAATGCGAAATGTAGGTACGTAACTGTGTGCGATATCTGGAAAAAACTTTCCCGATAAATGAATGACGAATAAAAGGAACAAATGTAGGGAAAATAAGATAAAATATTATTTGCTTTCCGAGTTCTTACCCATGAGAATGTCTTCAATAAACTGCGACATCATATTCGTATTGGACCGATGTCGATGTCCATCCTTGTTTTTATATTACACTAGTATATTCATATCGTGGTATGATATATTTTTACTGATGAAAAGGATCGTATTGATCGAACTAGATTTTGAAAAATTGTTTTTTGTTTGTTTTTGCGAAACCTCAAAACATTATCTAAGCTAATTTATAGTATAGTTGACTTTTACAGTATTTTAAACCCTAGAATTAAACACAAAAACATTGTAAAAATCTTTAATAACACTTCAAACGGACCGGCCGCGGCGGCACGGCGGCCTAGTCGGGGAAAATAAACAATATTTCCAGCATAAAAAAATAAAATAAAAAATTGCTGAAACTATGAATTTAAATAAATATAAGCTTGTGGTGCAATTAATTAATTTCTATCTATCATTAACAAATCATTAGCAGACCTTTAAACAAGCACATCTATAAGTTCATATTTTTCACAACTTATAATGGTACTAGCGACCCGCCCCGGCTTCGCACGGCTATATTATGCATGTATTATACATATAAACCTTCCTCTTGAATCACTCTATCTATTAAAAAAAACCGCATTAAAATCCGATGCGTAGTTTTAAAGATTTAAGCATACATAGGGACAGGGACATAGGGACAGAGAAAGCGACTTTGTTTTATACTATGTACCTAGTGATAGTGATAGTGAAGTGACAATGCGGTCTAAGATGATGACTTGAAGACACCCAAATTCTATACATCAGGAAAGACAGACACCGAAAAATTATTCCACTACCTTGCAGTACGAATAAGGAATGATTCATTGCAGGGATTTCCACCATGAATCGGTGCAACCTATCGTTTTGCCTTGTTGTATGACGGAAGAATAGAGAAAGTAAAATATGTAAGAATAATTGCTACATCAAAAAACCCACCTGCTTTACGATAACTTTACTGTATTCACAAGTAGGTAGAACTGAATTGAAACTATTTTCCGAATCGGTAGACTTCCTTTGATCTTTCAACTTGACTGACCTCTTGTAGTAAGTCACGAATTCAACTTTCTAAATATTGGAAGGGCCCATATACCTTCTTCGATCCTGAATACTAAAGATGAGAGTTTAATTATATTGATTTGGTATTTTTTTACTTTGATGTCTAGTCAAATGGAAAAAAATTGTACATTTTTACTTTTAATTTTTTAGCTGTCACAGGCAGAGTACAAAGTTTCAACATAGCTATCTGATTTTTAATACTGTACAAATTGGCGATGAATTTTTCAGAAAACACAGTAATATTTTGTTCATTGACCTTAAAATACGTAAGTAAGTACCTCAAATTGGTAACAAAGAAATAATCTATCTCAAACACATATCACTCGACCTATTTATCAAAAGGTTAACCGAATGGTATATAATATACATAATATCATAAATAACTTCATTCACGTTTATCATTTCTCCGTGTCAAGATGAAGTTATTTATTTTGTTTCTATTATTTATTAAATGGTGCGATGCGAGGGTTGCAACTGAAATTGAAACTGTAAACAGTGAAGTGAAAAATGTAGAGAAGAAACCTCTACTTGAAATACCATGTACCCTGCGAACACTACAAGGCGATACTTACCCATCAATAGTAGTAAACTGGAGGAATCATTTAGCTAAGTTTGCTATGGGTGAAGATGGTAAACTCTCATTCCATGACAATTATCAACCTCCAGTCGTTTCACATGGGTATCCGTCTTCAGGAGGTCTTTCGGGAGGTGATGTGGTGACCAAGAAGCCATTCAGTGACGCTCCTATTGTTCCGGACGATTACAATTTATCTGACAATTATCCAATACAGTGCCTACCAAATTATAAACGCTCCAAGTAAGGCCTGATCGACGCGAAGTGCCTCAATAAACAAACAGCTAATGTTTTTATAATTCGTGCACGACCTTTAAGACCGTACCGGATTTTTATTATAAGCTTATCTGACTGTTTGTAACTAAAACAAAAATTATACTTTGAGTTTAGTATACCCAGTGTTTCATTTACATTTCTTTTAAGTTAAAAGTGAGAACTCTTTTAAGCCACAAAAGTAAGAAAGACAATAAAGATTATCGCTGAATGTCTGAGAGCTTTGGTTTCCCATAACTTTCCACTCACAATTATCGGATTAAACAGATCATGAGCCATAGCTTAGTAAAGTTACAACACTAATCTTCGAGCAACCACTTTATGGGCGGGATTATGAAGAAAACTCGACGTTTATATATAGTTCACTAACATCTTGATTGTGATTACAGGAAGAATGGGATAACATTGAAAGGCATTATACTTGTACTTAGCAAATATAATGTATAGACTGTATAGATAAGCACATCCCTAAGCTTCATTGTTTTTAGAACCACAGTCTACGATATTATGTCGTGGTTTTGTCGCGGTATTTAACGAAGAGGCACAGAATATATAACAGTCCTGATGTTTGAAATAGTAGAGTAAATGATGAGCAATTAGCGTTTCTAGAACTAAATCTGGTTGTGCTAATTAAGCTTCTATTTACACAGCTCCCTGATTTTTAACTGAAGCTTATCACGTTGCTTGAATCGCGTGATTTTTATATTAGGGCACTTGTGTCAAACCTATTAAGGTGAAAGGGTACCACAAATATTTTTGTGCCACAAAACCTATAACTGCCATGACTATGCCCCTAATGTTTTGGCTTTTTTTATTTTCTAATTATGATATAAATTAGGATTTAAAAAATAAAACAACACAAAAAATTGGGGTATGGTCATGGCAGTTATAAGTTGTATGCACCAAACATATTTGCTCTAGTGTCATTATCCAGGGAGAAAACAGTCGACTACGTTTGTAATAGTTTAATAAATAATAAATAAATAAATATTGCAGGACATTCTACACATCGCCATCTAGCCCCAAGCTAAGTGACTAGACTTGTGTTATGGGTGCTAGACAACGGATATACTACTTATATACTTTTTCTTTTGTAAATATATACTTATAATACATACAAACAACCAGACCACAGACTAATATCTAAGCATAAATACATGTCTGAGGCGGGAATCGAACCCGCAACCCTGTGTTTGGCAGTCCGGCATGGTGACCATTGTGCCAACTGGGTCGTCAAAGTTTGTATGGAAAGAGCCCCGATACCCTTTCCTCTTAATTAAGATTAGACTAAACAATTTGTAATTCAAAATATCACCATCAAATAGCAAACTTGAATAGTTTGACCCTATTTAAATCACATCCCCAATTTATACGTCAAGCTTACGACTTACTACAAGTCTGAGCACGTAAATAATTACTTTGAACCACCTTAATAATACTTTACAGGTTCCAAGGGTCTGTTATTGTTTAATTTGCGTCCTTAGGGCGGCATTGTCTGAAAGCAAACAACGGAAGTTTTGTCGTAAATGGTTCAAGATTTCATATTTACGACCCAAACGCGGTAGGACGGAGGACATGATTTTGTAAAGACCTGTATTTAGCTTGTTAGGTTTAGCGTCGTCGGTTGAGCGTAAAGCGTTTGAGGGTCAGGGCAATACTTTTACCTATAGATATTTCATCACCTATGCTATCTATACTAATATTATAAAGCTGAAGAGTTTGTTTATTTGTTAGTTTGAACGCGCTTATCTCAGGAACTAGGTACTGCTTCGAATTGAAAAAATATTGTTGTGTTAGATAGTCCATTTATCGAGGAAAGCTTTAGGCTATAGAACATCACGCTGCGACCAATAGGAGCGAAGAATCAGAAAATGTGGAAAAACCAGTGAAAATTATTCATCTTTGAGAGCTTCTGTTTTTTTGTTTGAACGAGCTGATCTCAGGAACTGCTACATAGAACTAAAAAAATATAGGGTACTTTTTATCCCGATATTCCCACGGGATCAGAACTTATGCGGGTGAAACCACGGGGTGCAGCTAGTCACTTATAGATCTCATTTTCCTATGCTGTACAAATAAAGTTATCAAGGTATATGTCAAACTAAGCAGTTTCTTATTGTTCTATCCGCGTAACTCTATCAGGATAAAAAGTAGCCTATGTTACTCCCAATGAATCAGTGTATCATCATACCAAAATTCATCAAAATCGGTGCAGTAGATTCGGGGAAGATTCCTATTCATTCCAAACCAAAAAAACAAATTAGTATAAATTAGATATAGATAGAGTATTTTCAATATAAAAAACCCACACAACTGTCCTCTACTCTCTTACAAATTTCATACAAAAATGTATTATTCTGCAACAGAGACTACTACTTTTCATCACTATTAGGTATATGATAATGGATTCTATGGATATAAACCTTGGAAATCTTCATGAGCCGACTGTGAATGTCACAAAATGTTAAGATAGGTACTGGGTACGTTTACTTATTCATTGCATTTTTTAGTATTGCAGTGCTGTTGGCTCTTCCTTTTTACGTTACCTACTTAAAATGTATTATTTTTATCCTTTTTTAACCGACTTCAAAAAAAGGAGGAGGTTCTCAATTCGGTTGTATGTATTTTTTTTATGGACGTTTCCGCATATCTTCTTTGTTTATCAACCGATTTTGATGAATCTTTTTTTTTAGTAGTTTTTAGTAGTTGCTAGGTATTATTAGCAGATAAAGTTTTTCTATTCGTTTTCTGTCTGTTTGTCCGTGTTTGTTGTTTTTAAATTGGTATACTTTTTGTCATTTCTTCCTTTATTATAAGTAGTAAGATTAACACTCGTAACCATAAAGATAGGATCGCAACGTCTCGTCGTTGCGGTCGTTGGGAACAAAAACAAACGACCCATGCAATGTGACGATGTGTGTCAATTTACAATCACAAGCTTTTTGTTATACTGGGTCGCGTGACTTACCACGTCTGTCTGTCCAGTCCCCTTAGACAAAATGGATTTCCATTAAACAGATTTTTTGACGTAATAACGTCTAATAAAGTGATGAAACACCTCAAAAAAGTGTCATTTCCGGGTAACAGAGACCGTCATATTCCGGTACCATGACGGCGTCATGGTAAACGTCACGCGTCTCGTGTTTGTTTTATAGTGTTTAATAATAATATCGCTCATATGAGCTTATGTTATGGTGAAGAGTGACGAATAGAAGAATTATATAATGGGAAAAATAATCTTGTCTGAAGGGGCAGAACTGAAAGAAATAAATGTCATTTTCTGAACACTTAAAAGAGTCATAAAAAAGTACAAGAAATAAGTAGTAGGTACAGCGCCCAGAAAAAAAAGTTCGTCATCAGCACGATGCTAGAAACCTCAGTGCTGATTTTCAAATGCTTATAATTGCTAAAATAAGTTTTAATCTATAAGCCTTTCTAAGCCAAGGTCATTAACCGTAAAAGCACTCTTAAGAGCACCTTTTAAAATTTATCAATGAAAATAGCATAGTGCTAGCCTCGTCCTAGCTAACCTTTTAGTGTCAATAAAGTAATCCTTAGCTTGGTGTTGCCATTATCGTGACCCGTTAAACCCCTGTCATGCCGTCGGTCAATGTAGACAGCCACATTTAATATTCAATTAGGGACCATTTGGCCATTCATCAAACTGGACGTTTGTGGATGTGGATGAAATGGAACGGATGTCGTCTTCAGTTAGATTTAGAACGTTAAGGGCGCTTTTATGTCTAACCGAATATCATTTCTTCATTCTATAGTTTCGTGGCTCGCGGATCCTTACAATTTCTTCACTTTCCTTTCCCGGTTGACCCATTTAGCACAATGGTCACTATGCCGGACAAACACGGGGTTTCGGGTTCGATTCCTGCCTCAGGCAAGTATTTATGCTTAGATATTTGTCTGCGGTCTGGTTGTTTCTATGTATTATAAGTATATTTTATACTATGTAGTGATATTTACAAAAGAAAAGTATGTAAGTAGTATACCCGTTGTCTTGCACCCATTACACAAGTTTAGTATTTAGCTTAGGGCTACATGGCGATGTGTGGAATGTCCTGCAATATTTATTTATCACACTCGTTTAATTTACTAGCATCAACTTGTGGTTTCACCCGCGTAACTCCCGATTCCGTTGGAATATCGGGATAAAAAGTAGCCTTTGTTACTCCTAATGAATCAATGTATCCTCATACCACGTTTCATCTAAATCGGTTTAGCCTATTCGTTACAAACATTTAAAAAAAATCTTCTTTATAATATTATTATTACTAGCCCCGTAAGATCCGAGCCCGTGGGAAGATCAAAATGAAAAGTAGCCTTTAGCCTTCCTCGATAAATGGACTATCCAACACAAAAATATTTTTTCAAATCAAACCAGTAGTTCCTGGAATTAGCGCGTTTAAACAAACAAACTCTCCAACTTTATTATGTTAGTATAGATAATAGGTGTTAGTGTACTTATTAAAGTATAGATTATTGTTTTTTTATCTAGCTACTAATTATCATAATGCTACGTGTTTACTAAACCAATTTTATCATTATCATAAAATATTGAATAGGTATTAGGTACCTATTTTAAAAACGTTTGTGTCATTAAACTCTATACGAACACGAAGACTGGTCGTGCGACTCCTGTGATGCGATAGAAAATAAAAAATAACATTTAGGTACGATCAATAAAACACTAGTGATTGTTCATTGACGCATGTCACGTCGTTAATATTGCGCGGATTATCGAGTCGCCGGGGTGAGTCGAGTGCTGAAGGAAAACGAAAACTAAGTTAGTAACTACCTACATTAAAACCAGCAGAAGACACGGACAAAATAGCTCTATCAATAGAAACGAAACAACTATCTTCCATTCTGTCTAAAAATAGTATCCGAACAGCTGGATATACTTTGAATTTATCAACCTATGCCTGGCAGGCATTCGGGCAATGTCAATTAGAGGAAGACAGTAGATCGACTGCACCAGGAGAGTCGCGATCCTCAGCACTGAGGAACGACGTACGAGGGAGGAGGATTTAAAAATAAAACTAAGAACATTTCCACTAAGCATTAGGAATGATTCAAAATAATTCTCATTAGACCGGGCCGTGCCTGGGCCGGGCCATATATGTGGCCCGGACGGGGCAATTTATATTAGGTACACCGCGCATGATCCGTGTCGTTCCAGTTGTTCCATGGAGTTGAACCACTGTTTCATATAAACGTGCAGATTCGGCCCGGACGATGAGAATCATCCCCTATAGAAGAAATAATTTGTATTATTCCACTTAAGGCTGCTTATGCTGCCAAACGCAACGCGCCTAAGAAATACCTGTCGCTTACAACTAACATTGTTGATTGTGACGAGTGTGTTTTGTAACGAATAAACGAGACCTGGAAGCATCAGGACTAGGTCGTAGGACTAGGTGTTTTGTTTTTCTCAAAAGTGCTAAGATGGAATTGTAAGTGAGATCTTTACCGATATTTTGGGGTAGTTTGAGACGAAAATTCTCCTTGTCATTTCAAAGCTAGATTTAATTCTTAAATTTAAGATAGCTTCAAAACTATATAAGGAATTTTTAATTCAAAGTCATACCAAAATGTCGATAAATATCTCGTCTACAATTCCATCACAGCACTTTTGAGAAAAACAAAACCCCTAGTCCTACGACCTAGTCCTGATGCTTCCAGGTCTCGTTTATTCGTGTCAAGTACAACAGTTATCATTCAAAGTATGCAATAGACAAAGTTTGAATAATTTATGTCTTTTGTGAGACAGGTTACAATTTTTAAAATTATTTTCCAAACTTTAGGTAAGTACTATAAAAATAATTGTCATATTTAAAAACGAAATCGTATTAGTCTAGTCTAGACAACTTATAAAAAGTAAGATTCATTCATATTAATTAGTGTCTCAGTAAAAACGATTTAATTTTGTAACTATTAAATTTGTTTTTTATTAATGAGAAACTTTCATATTAGTAGAAAATTAAATTGCATATTAGTTAACTTTAAAATAAAAAATGCTACTTAGTGTTTTTCGTACCTATTTGAGACCAAAAAAATCTCTCTACCATAAGACAGGTCCATGAATTCCATGGTCCATGGTCCACCATGGTCGTACCATTATAAGGCTGAAGAGTTTGTTTGTTTGAACGAGCTAATCTCAGGAACTAATAGTTCGAATTGAAAAAATCTTTTTGAGTTGGATAGTCCATTTGTCGAGGAAGTCTATTGTATATTTCGATAGCGAGTTACGCGGGTGAAACCGCGGAGCGCAGCTAGTTACATAATAACTATCCCCAAGCTTAATGAAGGCGTAAATACTTTGGTAACGTCGCTTTTTGCACTTTTGGATAACGCTTGGACATGCTCAATTTTTCCAATAAAATTAGACGTAAAATAATGGATTTATGTATAATTTATTTATGTATTTGAACAAACTCTTTTTTTTATATTATAAAAAAAAGAGTTTGTTCAAATATTTTAAACCCTATCTTTAGCTAAACAAACCAAACATTAATAAACGGTTTTCTTAATCTAATTAGGTCAATACCTACTAGGTACTTTACAATAAAGTTAAGGATTTTAGTTTTTAATCAACTATAAAGATTTCGAATTCTTTTTCTGAAAAAAAAAAACCATAGATTTGTTGTCCATCTACCATCCTTGAATTCTTCGATTCCATTCGAATCACCAAAATATTTCCCCCCCAAGGGATTTGCATAAAAACACTCGGTCGTAACCCTCTTGATAAATTAAGAGAAGTAATTGGATCCTTCGTGTCTCACTCACTCCACTACTTTAATAAATTTAATAACAGATCACGGAACTAAGTTTTTATTCTAAGCACGTACCTACGAAAACAGGCTTGGAATTTATATTGTTCTTAGGAACTAAAGCTTTGGATAGTTTTCGAATTGGTTTTATGAAAATTAGTTTAGTGACAACGACACGACTAAATTTAGACGCATTTATAACACCTTATTATTATACCTACGCGAAACACCAACTCGAGATTTTGGGTGCTTTGCGTATTAGTAGGTAGAATTAATTACGTAAATTCCACAAACGCAAAACACCACCTTGTAATTTTTTTACCGCCAAAGTAGTGCGGAAACGAAAACACGACCTAATTTTTAAATCGGATCCCCTAGTCCAAGGAAATTAAAAACAAAAGACGATCGAAAACATAAAAAAAGACAACCGAAATGGAAACAAAAGAGAGTTTGTACTGGGGTGATTTAACTCAATATTTTTTTTTATAATAAATAGTATTAAAGATACCTATGTCAGTGATTGATCACTATCTCACACGACGTGTGAGGGTGCTAGATCAAAGAGAATTTTATTCTTAAGATAATTTAATTAATCAAGGTAGGGTCAACGGCTTTGAGTCCGTTGCGTTAAGGATCAGGATCTTAAACCTGATCCTTATAAGGCTGATCCTAAACTTATACGCGGGGTGTATTTAGTAACTTCATAAATGCCATATAAAGCTGTTATTCTGTCGAAGATATTAAAAAAATACTGTTCACTTGGCACTAGGTAGGTAGGTACCTTCTCTTAATCGGAAACACATAGTCAACACCACATGCTAAGGCTTTTAGGTTAATGGTTGTAGCCAGCACTGCAGTTCTCACCAAGATTATTACTGGATAACTTTTTAGGTGCCTTTTATTAAACTTGTTTTTCTTTACATTTGTCCGCTTGTAGAAATACAAAGACGAAAATTGTAAAACAAAAAGCATTTACTCTCTTAGTTCCTGTCACGAAATGAGACTTGCGATTTCCCAAAAACAAAACCGAGCTTAAATTACCTACATAAATAAAAAATAGTATGAAATGGGGAAGAGGAAAAATGTTTAAACCCTTTTGTGATATTCAACAAAGAGAAATGAGAGGGATTTTAAAGCGATAATAAATTGAGCGCATAGCTGGGCTATTATTTTCTTTGCTTTGATTAATTGTGAGGCTTAAACCACGGCTTTATCTTAAGATTCTAGGTTTAGAAATAAGTAACAATGTCTGCTCGCTGCGGATAAAACGATTACATAAGTCACTAGATTTATTTTCAGTCATATCTTGAAAGGATAACAGGATAACAATAATCATAATTCTCTGAAAGTTATATAGTGATCTGGATTTTATAAAAGAAAATTATATTTTGAGTAGGTAATGGAATATTAAAACACAGGCCCAGCCGGATACGGTTCAGACTAAGAAAAAAACATTTATGTTTAAAAGGTTTTTTGAACGTTTAGTTGGTTTTATTTAGTTTAAAATTTTACGTAATTGGTAACTTAATAAAATAAAATACTTAATTAAAGTTCTATTTATGAAAAAGAACAACAAATACAGAGGTTTTTTGCAGGTTTCATCGACGCCAGAATGCCAGATAATTCATAATATCCGAAATTTAAAATGAGGTGGAACAATTCCCATGCGATTATAATTAATGGAAACCCAAAACAAGATACTAAATAATCTATCGGAGCTCCATAAGTTTACCTGGTTTGTTTATTGACGAGGTTATCTGGATCTCCGGTTGGCAATCCCTTCATACATTATTCAGGTTTGGCCGGCCATCATACGGTTATATCGGCAACCGACTGTGCCTACTCGTAAAATTGCTTTATTTCCTTCTCAGAAATTATGTAAGTACCTACTTCGCTAAAGAAAACAGTTATTTTTGCATTTAAACTTGTCATATTAATTTGATGGTTTTGTTATTGACAATTCGGTACTTGACGGTTTAAAATATGTTGAAATGGTATAGGAAATATGTTGTAAATGGTGACTAATTGGTTAACAATAACTATAGTTTTTTTACATTCATTATTTATGTTGCACATGTTTTATTTTTGAAAAATAACTAGACGATTATTCCCAAGTAACACATTTGGTAACAAATAGCTTGCATATAGTATTTTTTTGGAACCTTTAGTAATAAAATCCACCGTGATTAAGTTCTATATAGGTGGTTAGAACTTATATGCAACCTATATATTACTAAAGGGAGAAAAATTGCAACTCATTTATAGTTGCAGAAGCGTTGCATAAGAGTTCGAATTGTTACCCTGAGTGGCACTTGGAACTAACGGTGCGAATTGCGCGCTGTGAATGAATGATTGAACGATAAAGCGATACCGTTCATTCGTTGAGTGACAATTTGTCATAACTAGTCTTATTTTCGGCGGAGACAAACGAAAAACGGTGTGCTTTGTTCTATTGTGTTAATTGTGACAGCCATATTGCATCTATTTGGCGAGTATTAAAAATGTACGTGTAAACCGCAGCATAATATCACGGAGCCCTTGCAAATGGTTTTTTATCGTGAAACCATGGTATATTTACTTAGTAAATTTTGATGCACCTTCAATTTAATCAAAAGTATTAACAAATATGTGCTGATCAAATAAATAAGATAATACTTAACAACAATTTGGTTGTTAAAAACCTAACATTATAGTTTCACAAAAAGTATACTGTCAACAATAGTTATCAAAACTTATTTTTTTTTATGTTATTGTAATAAAATATCATTAAACAAATAATGCTTTTCAAGGTTATTATTTTTAAACATGGCGATTTAAAGTAGATCTTGTAGTTCTTATTTTCACTTATTTGTTACCTTATTGGAACTCTTAAGCCCAAAAATCACTCATTAGTACCTAGTAGTGATATTTTTCACTTCACAGGTCTTGCTGTCTCTACTTTGAATTGGGGATCCTCAAGACGGGTACAAAACCCATTGTGAAGGATAATAAAGTAAAAAAAGTAAAATTTACTTAACTTGTAAAGTCGAGGACTGTCTGTACAACTGTCTGTGCAATTGTCTGTACAACTGTCTGGTACTGTCTGGTACCGTCTGGTACCGTCTGGTACCGTCTGGTACCGTCTGGTACAGTCTGGTACAGTCTGATACAGTCTGGTACAGTTTGGTACAGTCTGGTGCCGTCTGGCACCGTCTGGCACCGTCTGGCACTGTCTGGCACTGTCTGGCACTGTCTGGCACTGTCTGGCACTGTTTGGAACTGTCTGACACTGTCTGTAACTGTCTGGAATGAAACTAATGTACGGAACCCTCAGCGCGTGAGTACGACTCGCACTCGACCCGTTATTATTTTAATTAGATCTTGTGGTTCTAAATGAGATAAAAATGGAACCGATCTACGCTTTACAGTGGCATAGAAGAGTATTTTCGACCTTACAAAGGCAATTACACTAAGGTTCCAAATGAGCTGCAATAATAACTCTTGAGCCACTACAAGTGATAAATAACTCATATATACTACTTATTTAGTACTAAAGGTGCCAAATGAGGGAAAAATACCACCTATTAGGGCACAGTTCTTTAGGGGGGATTTTAAGATGTCATATGCCTCTTTGAGTTCTATAAGAGAGAAAATTAAAACCTTTATGCGCCTATGAGTAATAGATTCGGCTTAATGCTACCATAGGTAATAAAGCAGAAACAAAAATCACTCAAAAGCAACCGTTAGTGATAAGAGTTACTCATTTGCAAATTCGAGTGCTGTTTGCATCTTTAAGTAATACCATACACTCTTGCATCACCTATATGCTACCTACAGTTGCAAAATAAGTTCCAAAATTCACTAACGTGCTACTTGGGTTTGTATGTTGACTAAACAGACAAGACACGAAACGCGAAGCCACGAGTGTATCGTCACAATGTCTACTTGCAGTACATTTTAGCGTTAAAAATGTAAAACCTCTACTTATATGGAGTGAGCCTTCAAATATCACGTCGTATGTGATGTCATCGACGTAGTGTTTTCGTGCGTTTCGACTTCAAAAGGAAAATGCATTTTTTTTAATGTATAAAGTAGGTACTTAATGTGTTTTCTGAAATAAAGAAATTTATATTAAAAAGTTTATAATAAACACTACTTTTAAAATACTTACTGAAAAACTATTAAGGAGCCAATTATTAATGGTGCAAGGAATTTTTTGCCACTTCTATGTACCTTCTTAGGGTTCTTTATTTGCTCATTTTACTTATTGTACCAAGTGATGCCTAATTACCCTTGTGAAGGAGCAAAGCTCTTTCTTCAAGTATTAGGCGGAATTTGTTAGTTTTCAGGTTGCCCGAAGGCCGCCATGGTTAATTTGACCGTTCCAAAGTCCGTTCACTTGAATTCAAGTTTTCATTAACTTAAGAGAGATCTTGATAAGTCTGTAAGAAAATTAAGAAAATAGCTGTGTCCCACACTGATGAGCAAATGTCTTAGCACTTTTGAAAGGAAACGTTTTTGAAGTCAAAAGAGAATCAACAAAAAATACGGAGGGGAGATGGCGTTGTTTTGTATTTGGTATAATTATTCATTTATTTATACTTAATGCGAGCATAACATGAGAACAAAGGCGGAAGTTAAATCCATAAGGCATTTCCTACTAAACAAACCCAGGGGAGTAATCAGAGTTCGAGTAGGGAGGGCATCGAAAAAGAAGGGGGTTGAGTTAAACAGTGGTAATTTAAGTGTAAGAAATAATGCAATACCATGATTTTTCATGATGCAGAAATATTCAAAATACAGTTCGGGCAATTTAAGTCATTATCTTACTTTGGAAAAGAGTTAGTGATGGAGGGACAAAGACATAAGTAGGTCTAAAACGTTTCTTGCCAGTTTTGACTATAACTTGATACAAGTATATTTTTTACTTACTTACCTAAAACGGGTTGCAGAAACAATTCGTACAAAGCTACTATTTAAAAACAAAGTGTGTAAAAATGTTTTTTTGAACACAAATAGCCTTGCATTTGATCTCATGCATGCTCGCCTAAAAAGAGAACAGCATGCCTGGAAAACACGAATTCCCAAAATATTAAATTGAAAAGAAAAAACAAGCGCAGTAGTCTTCTTTATTAAGAACCTACTTTATCTATTCTAAATTATATAAATTTCATGATCACAAAAAAAAAACAATAATAAATTATAAGACATAGAAGAGCGATTTAAAACAGTTAAGTCAGGACTTATTAACATGTAGACTGGCTTTTTTAAATCTTTACAATAAACCTTCTTACAGTCAGGTAAAAAAAAGTACGACGCGTAATTTCAGTTTGTGTGCGATCCTAGTATGACACAGTACGTAGACGTTATTGGATAAATATGATGACTTCGATTCAGTATAACGTTAGTGTGTTATCCTACCGCAATGCAGTTCAATATACCTCGAACGAACTGTTTGCATAGACTGACCACGCATAAGAACCCTAGATTTCGGTCGAAGCAAAACCACAGTGCAAAGCGAAATTGCGTAACTTTAAAGTCACATGTGATCCAGCTTACATCCATCACAACAATAGCCAAGTTAATAACAAACAAAGGAAGTAATGTTACCCTACCAACTGTTTAAAATTCCAAAAATTTCAAGCACACAAATGTTTTAAGAGACACAACTCTCGTACAAAGAGCAGTTTGTTTTTTTTTTGCAACCCACAATGCTTTCGTGATGAACATTAACCTGTTCAAAAGCTGAAAGGTTTCGTTCCGTGTACATTACGTACTACGAGAGAATAGTTTTGTTCTTCGCAAATGGAAAACACGCCTCACAGTTGCCGCATAGTGCTTTATTTTATTCCGTGTTAATTTGAAATTAAGAGAACTAGTTTATTAATTAATTAGTTTGAAGCTATTCAAACATTTTGCAGGAAACGTATTAACATTGTGGTTCTTCGAGTTACATTTTGTTGACAAAGCAACTTATAAAACAAAGAGAAATGATTGTTGAATAACAAAGCAGAGAATGAACAGGAAAAATAGGAAACCCGGCATATTGACGACCCAGTTGGCACAATGGTCACCATGCCGGACTGCCAAATACAGGGTTGTGGATTCGATTCCCGCCTCAGACATGTATTTAAGCTTAGATATTTGTCTGTGGCCTGGTTGTTTCTATGTTTTATAAGTATATATTTACAAAAGAAAAGTATATAAGTAGTGTATCCGTTATCTAGCACCCATAACACTAGCTTAGGGCTAGATAGCGATGTGTGGAATGACCTGCAATATTTATTATTATTTATTTATTTATTATATACCCCAAATAAATGATCAATGACTACTTTGAAACACCTCTATCTAGGACGTCTATGTAACTATCTTAGCTTATATAAGCTGCACCAAGTAAACAAGCCCGTATCTAAATATTATTATATCAGTCTATATCCACAGTTAGTATTCTGGGTATTAATATCAAACACACAAACCCAAAGCTAAATATTCTAAAATCTAGTTTACGTTGCTTGTAACTTCAGTCGAAATTTCAGTCATTGTACAGTCGGCTGCATAATTGAAGCCCTCGGTAGAGTTCGAAAATTACTATTATTGGAATGTTTGCATTCTAATGTTTCTAAATTCTTTTGTTTGATTAATTGATGAGTTATAAAACTTTAAACTTCACCTAAAGCAGGTGTCTAGAATCTTGCTCGTGTTGAAAACATTCTTATAACAGCCGTTTTGGAGCTCTACGGTGGGTCTGCAATTATGCAGCCGACCGTACGTACGTACAGTAGTACTTATACATCTATTGTTACACATGTCAGGCTTTTAGTATTTACTAGCGACCCGCGCCGCCTTCGCACGGCTATATTATGCATGTATTATACACATAAACCTTCCTCTTGAATCACTCTATCTATTAAAAAAACCGCATCAAAATCCGTTGCGTAGTTCTAAAGATTTAAGCATACAAAGGGATATAGGGACAGAGAAACCGACTTTGTTTTATACTATGTAGTGATGTTAAGTATTTTTACCCCTTCAAAGGTCGAATTTCAGAAAATCCTTTCTTAGTGCTCGCTTACGCCCTAAAAGGAATCCCCATGCGATGTTTCAGACTCTGCTCTTGTCGTTAGAGAGATTTATTAATGAGTCTTTTTCTCTTCACTATCACTACATAGAATAATAGGTTTTTTGCAACAAAAATATTTCTGCTAGTGTCATTATCCAGGGAGGAAATAGACGACCACGTTTGTATGGAGTGAGTGCCGGTACCCTTTCATCTTAAGTAAGTATACAAAATAAACAAAATATGTTGCCCATGCAGGTAACAAAGTATGAAAACCGTTTTGACAGAAGCGGGAAATCCTTTCAAACATTAATGTAAATTGACGTTAACAACGTTTGTTGTGAACAAATTTACATTTGTTTTAAAATGTTACAAAGTACAAAGCAACAAAAATGTTGCCGTACCTAAAAATTTATACCGTACAATAATTGCACATGACTTTTTTTTTAAACTGTCCATAAAATCCCTCAAAAGTAGCACAGGTTTATGGTACTTAGTTGTAGGAGTTACCTAATTCATAAAACTCAGTTGGTTTATTATACCATGTTTTTAATAATAATACAACTCTCAAACTTAATGATTACAACAGATTCTTGACTTCTTACCTAAGGCTATCACTATCAAATAACTATTACGATATTATCGACCTTATTCTTGAGAAAGAGAGTTCGATTTCAAACCGTAATGGTTTCATTGTTAATTTTGACTATTTCAACATTTTTATCCCATCTTGTTTTTCGTATAAAATTTAAGATTTCCTTAAGGCCAGTGTGAGGCTGTAAATTTCCATACAAAAAGCGGTAACGTTTTCCCCCCCATAAACGAAGTCCGATTTTGATAATTTTTGAAAATATTCAAGATCTAATGGAAAACTAGGTTTAAGCGTTTTTATTTTAAAGAAATATTGCCTAATATAAAAGTTATTAGTATCTGAATATCTATATTTTTGACTTAAAAACTTTATCGAGCGTTTCAATTGTTTTTTATAGACTAAACTGAATTACCAAAAAAGAAAAACGTATTAACCTAGAATAAGATGCAGTGAATTAAATGAGACCAAATTTATTTCATTTTGTGAAGGATAAAGGGGGTAAAAACGTTACGGCCCGCAACATTATTTGAAAGCAAAATGAAGGCAATTACGTCCGAACTTAAACTCTCTCTATCGCACGATACGGGTCATTTTTTAAAATACCTACTCGCGCCGCGTATCGAAAACTCATGATTCTCTTAACAAAAGTGGACGTGAATTCTGATGATCTTAGTTGTATTTAAGCTCAAGATAAGAAATGAAAGCAGATTTCGGACATCTCTATCGGCCTTTATATCCAATCTGATGATTTCTTCGGGACACTGTTATGTATGCCTGAGATATGTATTAGATGGAGTGGGCTTGCTCAAGAACAAGAACAAAGGGAGGTTCACAGTTAAGCTACGCTAGCTGATCGTTTACGGTCGTGCGGGTTAAGCGACGCCTGGCGCGGTCATTGCTTCGATGGGTGGCCAATTAGTCATGTGGCAAAAATGTGTTTTCGTGAGCCCCTCGTGCTTCGAAAGGCACGATAAGCCGTTGGTCCCGGTTGCTGCCTCTAGTAGCAGTCATTAGGTCAAGTTAGAGGCCAAACTCTAACAATAGGTGAGCCACACCACTATACGAGAAGAAGAAGAAGAATAAATAAATAAATAAATAAGTAAATAAATATTTCAGGACATATTACACATCGCCATCCAGCCCCAAGCTAAGCAACTTAATGCTGACCAAACATGATGCTGATGCTTAATGTCCAAACGTATTCATAAATAATTAATACGTTTGGACTGGAGCCAACTAAGCTACGGCTTTCATCACGGTTTTTTCCATCACCGTAAGAGTCATGTCAATTATTAGCGCACTTAAATTTTCGTGGAAAATCCATTGGTGTACGACCAGCCAGGATTCGAACCTACGACCTTCGAAATGGAAGTCGAAGTATACCACCGTAGTCTATATAGTCTATTAAATAAGATCCCAAGGGAAGATCGCGGTTATTTAAAAAGAAAAATATGTGTGGAGATTAGAACATGAAAAAAATAACAAAAAATTTAAATTTCAAACATAACGTAGCATTACATACAAAAAACATTACCTACGTATATTATTTTCCATCTACGGAAAGAGTTTTCTGCCATTTAGAGGCACACCTGAAGATATTATCTTGGGGAATATTTTTTTCAAACATTATGATACCCATAAACAACATGTGCACCCAATTTTATACAGTTCAGCTAGAAGGTAATTTTGACGTGTATTTTCTTTCTACAGTAGCTCTCAAGTGTCTATAGTTTCTCAAACTGCAAAATTTGACCTAGTGTCCTAATTCCTACCAGCGTATCCCCCTGGTAGAAATAAAGAAAAAATTCCACCTATCCCTACCAAGTACTACTAAGTACTGTCAGTTATTCACCATAATCACAATTTTAAAATTACATAAAATAAAAAAAACTGTCAGTTACAAAATTTAGTTATTATTGTGGAGGGGAAATTACCATTTGTGATTTTTCTGATCAAATCTTTCCACATGACGCACGTAATAATCTCAAATATTCACTTAAATTAAGTTTGAATACTTAAGTTAACTCATTTAGTATCTTAATTCAAACTTAATTGATGTGTAGTTAACTCATTATTCAGTATGTCCGGTATGGTATGGATAAACTGTTGATACCTACCTACTATATTATGTCATCTTATGTGTACAGTTTTTCAATAAATATTCTTGATTCTTGAATCGACTATTGTGAGAGCTACTAGCTAATCGCTTGAGGGTTAAATGCTTGTATCAAAACTGTATTAATTTTATTTTGAAACGAATTCATTTAGCTTGTCCTGTTTGAAAGAAAGAACGAAAGAAAAACTTTATTTTGGTCCTATTCATTGTTTTACCCCTTCCCGTTGACAGATTGATCTAAAATTAGTTCTGATGACACTACAATTTAATATACCTATTTAGTATCATTGTATACAAAAGAAGTCGGTTAAAAATAGTACTTCAATTTAATAATCATAATTTTTTACCAGTTGCAGTTTCATTATTGCGGCACTTGACTTGACTATTTTTTTTTTAACAAAGATTCTAAAACATTATCACTAGGTACATAGTATAAAATAAAGTCACTTTTCGCCGTCCCTATATCCCTATGTCCCTTTGTATGCTTAGATCTTTAAAACTACACAACGAATTTTGATGCGATTTTTTTTAATAGATAGAGTGATTCAAGAGGAAGGTTTGTATGTATAATACATGCATAATATAGCCGTGCGAAGCCGTAACGGGTCGCTAGTGTTCTAATATATTGTACACTGAATTTAGAACAAGCTGAATCTAAATTTTGTATGATGGATGAGTAATTTCTACATAAAAACTATAGTCAGGATAAAACTGAGAATGCGAACTGTTCTAAAAATCTCAATTCATCGATTCAATGCTAATTTTATTGCTTTAGGTGTGAGGTTTCGCTAGATATTGCTTCGTGATTACATTTTTATTTTTCTTTATCACCGCCTCAGCTCCGGCGCGGCGTCACAACCCAATTTTATTACCCTTGATGTGGTCGTATATTTGTGTTAAATTTCCAGCCATCTATCAGGTACAGATCAATCCATTTAACTCTATGATTGTGGAGAATGTTATGACTTTTGAGAAAACATAATATATGTAAAAACAAGAGAATTATTGCCTTCAAATGTAGTCAGTGTAAAAGGACACTTAGGGTATAGATCTGTTCACTCACGAAGGCGCGCCCTTTCTTGGTGTGCAACAAGATGTCTTAATGTGTGTGTGAAGACTATCAGTAGAGACAGCATACAACAGAGATAGAATTATATACACATTATGTTTACAACAACATTCATAAGGTGTGGAAGGGCGCGCCTTCGTGATTGAACAGATCTGTATAGGTCTGCGAAGATACATCGCTCATCACACAAAGCACAGATGTCACCTCAAAACAAAACAAATGTATGGAAATAGCACGCACGCACATGGCAAAAGATGCATCGCTACGATGCATTGATGAAGTTCATCTATGCCCTCGTGATTGGTCAAATCAAAATCTCCGCGCCCCGTCTCGCTTGCGCCGCACTGCTTGTGATGTGTGATGCATCTTCAACATAGTCATGCCCATAAACATGTTTTTACCAGAACAAGTTTCTTAACAACAACAACAAACAATTGAAAAACAAAAAACAATGAACCTATTCTATTTTCTACTCGTGAGAACCTTTAATTGGCTTTCTGTTTCTTGTTTCGTTTCTTATAATTTTTGTAAAGCTGTTGGTTTTCCAAATAAAAATAAATAAATAAATAAACATTTATATCACCTAATTCTTGTCTAATTTGCTAAAATAATCATTCAAGCTTGATGTGTATTAGGTACTATAATTCATGTTTTAGATTTTTGGAAAAATATACTCTTCTCAGATTTTTTATTAGATTTTATGTACCTAAGTATTTCTTTCTTGTAATTTTAGCCAATATGTTATTTGTTTTTTTTTTTTCTGTTTGTATTTTTTATTTTTGTAAAATAATTAAACATGATTCATAATCCAGTCAAATAATTCAAAGAAATCTAATAACCAACGACACAGTCCTTATTTTAAACGGTCAACACTTATCTTTTAAAATATTTATCTAGAAGAGCCTAGAACGATATAGCGAGTACACCCTACTAATAAAGTATTTATAGGACAATAAAAATACAAAGTCGATATTACAGCTGAATGAAAACTGACCTGAAGGCCAATTCTCGTAAATAACATTGTTTAAATTACATTTCAATATCATCCCGATTGCATTTCGATTGCAAAAGATACCTTCAAAGTCAGTTTTTTTTTTACAAAAAGCTAACTTTGAGGGTGTTTTTAGCTACTTTGAGGGTATTATTTGTGATCGAAATGCAATCGAAATGATATTGAAATGTAATTTAAACAATGTTATTTACGAGAATTGGCCTTCTGAAAATACTTGTGAGAAGTAAACTTCAATCTTTCTAAATTAACATACCGATACCTACCTTAAAGTAATGAAAAGGGCGCGAACGCCGTTTTAGTAAACTTTTTTAATGAAATTACGACTGTTACTTTTTATGCGTTATCGATCTGTATTTGTCTGTAGGTATCTAAAGCCCATAAGCTAACCGCTAAGGGAAACCTTTTCTACTTTATTACTGTTATTCGTCATAAGGCATATACTTTTGTTTATAATAATCAGCACAGTCGCATGTTGCTAAAAGAATATATCTTTTTAGAAGCAATATTTGTACAATACACAAAAAAAAAAAAACTTTTAAAACAATGAAATGCATTATTAACTAAAAATATATATTATAAAAGTAGGTGATTCTAGGATAAAAGCGGTAAAATGTCAGTTGAGAGTCTTTTAACCATAATATTGTCGCAATGAACAGTTATAGTCTATTCCAAGGCCAAAGAAAATCTTGGGTTGCTCCGGTATTGGAATATACTATGGATAGGTATGTCAGAAAGATTTTAGTTTCTTGACTCTCCTTAAAAATCTAGTTTAGTCGTTTATGGCCTTTGAGCCCAAAAGTATCAATATACAGGGTTATTGGAAATTATACTAGCAAGCCGTTGAGGGCTACTTCTGTGCACCGTAACAAATAACTTTTGATCTACGACTTTTGGAAATTCGAAAAAAAAAAAAGAAAATTATGAGGTTATTTAAATTCGAAAAACAGCTGATTTTTTAAGACAAAGGTCATTCAGACTAAGAACAGTAGATAAAACTTAAAAAATAAGTAAAATTTTAAGGTTAATGACCTCTCCGTGTAAGGAATAGCTGATTTTTAGGTAAACCTAACCGCAAAATTTTCGAAAAAATGTTAGAATTTCTAAAAGTCGTAGAATAAAAGTTGTTTATTAAGGTGCACAGAAGTAGCCCTCAATCGCTTGCTAGTATAATTTCCAATAACCCTGTATAGGTACTGTTATTATTTACATGGAGAAAAGAAGGCTATTTAAAATATTAATTACTACCTACTTACTAGTTTCTAAGTAAAAACAAACGTTTTATAATAAATCGTGCCATTTCTAGAATTTAGTAGTTCCGATCCCAAACTTTTTCTTTTAAAAGAAAAAGCTTTTGTTTCCCCGAAATTGAACTTTTTTCCTTGGAAAATTCTTATTAGTTCGGAATAGGGCTACGCTATAAAATAGGTACTTGTAAAAAATTCGGGGACTCAAGGCGCCTTTTAATTTGTTTTAAGATGTGAGATAGGTACTTTCCCAAATAACAAGGGTATACCTACTTTGAAATTTTCCCAAAAGTCGAACCTCGAAAGCCTTTTTTGTTATTCATGTGCAGTGTCATTTATTAGATACTAATCGCTACATAGTATAAAATAAAGTCGCTTTTTCTGTCCCTATTTCCCTTTGTACGCTTATATCTTTAAAACTACGCAACGGATTTTGATTTTTTTTAATAGATAGAGTGATTCAAGAGGAAGGTTTTTAGATATAATACATGCATAATATAGCCGTGCGAAGCCGGGGCGGGTCGCTAGTATATTATAAGCTGAAGAGTTTGTTTGTTTAAACGCACTAATCTCAGGAACTATACTGGTTCGAATTAAAAATATATTTTTGTGTTGGATAGTCCATTTATCGAGGAAGGCGAGAAAGACTTTTTATTTTGATATTCCCACGGGATCGGGACTTATGTGAGTGAAACCGCGGGGCGCAGCTACTTAGATATAAAGATCTCAGCATACATAGAGACAGACAGACGGCGGGAAGCGACTTTGTTTAATACTATGTAGTGAAGGTGATACCTGAAAAATTCTGACATTGATTTCTATCAAAAAATCCTGACGTCTGGTACTCCAAACCTGCCCCCTTAGACAAGATTGCTTTCTATTAGTGATATCGCCAATCGACAGACTTTTTATATATATTTTTTGTATTAAATTGACGTAAGTCACGTAATCTTGCGATAGAGAAAAAAAAATGATAGATAAGTTTCATCTTATGCCAATTTTATACAGTGCTTTAATTTAATTTCATACATTTAAATCTATCGATTGGCGATATCGCTAATAGAAAGCAATCTTGTCTAAGGGGGCAGGGATAGTTACAGAGGACGCTATTTCTAAGTCTATTTAAGAAATCAAAGGCTACTTACTTGGATCGATAGCATGTCCTTCATCCACCACGTGCATTGACAGGTGTAGGAACACCAGCAATGTTCCATAAATCTGAAACAAACAAAACGACATCATTTTATTAAATTTTAGGTTACAAACCAGCCAGTCTCAGACCGGAGAAAACACGGGCAGACGGACAAGAGAGTGATCTTATAAAGGGTTAATTTTTTACCTTTTGTGGTGAAGACCCTAAAAAGGGACCCTCGCGCGACGTGACATGCGTCAATTCCTAAATCATTATGCAATGCGATCGAATATGTATATAACACGCTTCCTAGAAGAAACCCTTTCAGCCGTGACTTGAAGACCTCCAAATTATACACGTCAGAGGCAGTCAACTGATTCCATTATATTGCTGCTAAACATTTATTGCGGGTATCTGGGATTTCCGCCATGAATCGATGTCGCATATCATTTTGTCTGGTTGTATGACGAAAGAATGGAGATGACAAAATTAAGTCATTCTGTAGGTGTAGGTAATTCTGTCACACACTCCCCGAAATGTATCCGATACATATATGAAAGGTCGCCACCTTGCTTGTCAGTCTTATACCCTACCACCTATTTATTAGAAATGAGATCAATATCGACGTGGTAGGTTGAGAGTGACTCTCAAACTTCGCGTTTATTACTTTATTTTTATTTTTAGTTTTTAGTTTCGTCTCTTTGGAATTTAGGGGTAATGGAACGAAATTCTGAACTTATATACTAAACAAATAAAAATAAATAAAATAAGAAAGGACAAAAACTCTGCAAAATTACTTGGAAGCAATTTATATGAAAACGAATTCAAAGATTTTAGAAAAAAGTAGAACACGTTGTATTCATAATTTCAAATATAAAAAAATCGTGTCAATGTCATCAAACGTAAGAACAATCTTAATTATTGAATTTAATAATTTGGATTGTTCAGATAAATCTATAACTTGTAAAGATCAAGAAGAGTATACCTATATTGAAAGCAAACTGTTTCAATAAACTGTAAAACTGTTACGAAAGTTGTAAATCAAGTCGCCGAAAACTTTTGCTCTATCCATTTAATATTTTATTAACCTGTCCAGTGAAATAGACGGGGGATATTATTACTTTGCAAATTATATTGCTTGTAGCAGTGATACCTAGTGGATTATTCCTACAGAGGGATACAGAGGGATATAGGGACATAGGGACGGCGAAAAGACTTTATTTTATACTATTTTTATACTATGTAGTGAAGCTATCTTTCATGCGGCTCGCGTATAATTAGCGTGCGTACAATTAGATTAAATTTAAATGTACTCATGTGCAATTTTTTTTATATTATGAAAACGTCACAGAGTAGACGACAAAAGACGATCCATAAAGTAGCTATGTCTCGCATTGTTCACGCTAAGCGGTCGCACACCGTGACGGCGACTAAGTGTACCGGTTTGTCGAGAACTTAAAGCTCAAACAAGAATAGATAGATTGTGGTATTATTCCAGTGATATCTGACCTACAAAACTTGGAGACGAACTTCTGACTTTAGTAATATCGTTGGAAATAACATGTTGGTTGCTAATGTTGCTTTTGTCAAAGTTTCGAATTGTTTAGTCGGTTCGAGATTTGTGTCTGAAGGATTTAATATTATTAGTGGTATCGCGTAACTGAGTAGTCTTGTTCCATGAGGAATTCGTACTATTCGTATAATCACAAATTAACTAAGTTTCGCGCCCATTATGGCGTAATTTAATTCTATCTAAAATAATTCTATTACCGCATTGACTTACGTCTCGAAATAATATATAGGTTCGTAAACCTTGTATTTGTTTTTCTCACAGTTATCCGATAATAATGCATATTAGTTATAATGGAGGTCAGTGGTTTTTCCGATTTTCATTTTCTACAAAATATCTTGATTCTGGTTTCGGGTGTTATTACGGCTAGTAGATCGTTGATTACAGCGCTATAAATGCAGCCTCCTATTTTGAGACGAAATGTTTCCTCATCCGAAAACACTGTCATTTCCCAGTCGAAATCCAAATATTCTTGGGCAAAACCGTTCGGAACGGTTTTAAAGCCGTGTTTGGAGGTGAATCCCTTTGGTATGTAGTGTTTGGCGAACAATTTTCGTAGATATTTCGAAGCGATTAGTCAATGAGACCATTAGATTTACGTCGCTACAGAGTAGGTAATATTTTCTTCCCGTTTAAAATAACAGGACAGATAATTTACAACGACACAAAAGCTATAGGTTTTGCATAAAAAAATATTAAAGATCGATAAGTATATTTTTCTCGCGGACTATTTGTGTAAAGCATCATTTCCAGCCTCCTAAAAGGCTAATTACGCTTTGAGACTAACTAAAAAGTATTAAGCTCCAAATATTCTTGGGCAAAACCGTTCGGAACGGTTTTGAAGCCGTGTTTGGAGGTGAATCCCTTTGGTATGTAGTGTTTGGCGAACAATTTTCGTAGATATTTCGAAGCGATTAGTCAATGAAACCATTAGATTTACGTCGCTACAGTAGTAGGTAATATTTTCTTCCCGTTTAAAATAACAGGACAGATAATTTAAAACGACACAAAAGCTAGGTTTTGCATAAAAAAAATATTAAAGATCGATAAGTATATTTTTCTCGCGGACTATTTGTGTAAAGCATCATTTCCAGCCTCCTAAAAGGCTAATTACGCTTTGAGACTAACTAAAAAGTATTAAGCTTAGCCGATTTGGATAAAAAAAAAACAAAGCCCAATACAGGCTCACACGCACAAAAAAAAAATCGAAACTTTTTAAACTCACACGATTTTTATAAATATTTTTTAAATAATTTTATTACGTACTCCTCAAATTATGCTATATAGGTATAGCAAAGACAGCCTTAAAATATATTTTTTCGCTTCTTAATTGAATTCAAGTAAAGCACTTAAACGAATATAAAGCACCTAACATTAAAGAGCGAGCATTAACGCTACGGTTATTGAAAGCTCGAACGAGAATTTACTATCTTAGTTTTACGGGTTAATGTTCCTGAAGACATCGTGTATTTTGTAAAATATGAGGCAGCGAGATTTTTAATGAAAGACTGCACTAGCGTAATTGACGTAGAAAACAAAATGTGTTAGATAGTCTTCAAAAAGTTCAGTCTCTGAATTAATTCTTTCTAAAAGATTTTTTCATAATGTTGTTGCAGCTATTTTTTGCTGAGGCAGAGCCTTTTTTGGAGGCACACGGCTATAATTTTTTCTACTGTATTCTCATAATTTTCTGTCTTTGTATCTTATACTTTTTGTTCTTATGATCTGTACACTACATGTCTTTTCTAAAATATTTTGTGTCGTGTGCTTGTCCAAATAAATGATTTTCTATTCTATTCTTGAAATAAGTAAAAATCTCACAAATAGCTACATTAAGTTAAGTCAAGTGAAGTCCTCATTGCTTAAAATTGCTATAATTAAAATGTTTTTAACTCAAGTAGGGCTTTTTAGTCCTGCTAAAGTTTTAAGTTTTTTTTTGTTAGCCTATATTGTCCCAGTGCCGGGCAAAGACCCTAACATCAAGCAGTTCTATCCAGGGCTAGATTTAGCAGTCTGTAACTTTAATCAATAATAACAGAAAAAATCTTATTAATAACTAAAATAATAGCAATTTTCTTTCCAGTGAGCCTTCACTTTTGTTGATTGTAAATTGAGTTGTTTCATACGCCTACGCGTATTTAAACCTACATCTTTCTTCAAAATTAACTAAAACAATACCTGTACCATCAACCACCTTTTACGTTTATAATCCCAGGAGGTTTTAGAGTGTATCCGGACACTATGCCCCGACGCGCTTGGCGGTGGTTCTGTGGCAAGTGGCCAACCAAATGTTAGGGTTAGTAGCTATAGGTTAAGAGGGTACCTACACCGATATAACTTTCTTCATAGAAATGTATATTCTCCAAATTTCATGAAGATATTGGCCGGAGTAGGCTTCCCTAGCACCTATACCACCCTTGCAACTTAGTAGACCATGTCCAGAGGAAATAACTCGTCAATACGTCAGGAGCTAAATAAGCATTCATCACGAAGTTAACCTTAATTTACATAAATATTTCGTAAGAAAAACTCAGACGGGATTCGAACCCATGACGTTCAGAATGAAAGTCGAAGTATCTAGCACTAGGCCAACACTGCTTTTTTATATATTTAAAGAACTCTTTATTAAAATGCTTCATTACTGAATGCAGATCTGAGCTGAATAAACATATTAAATTATTGATTCGGCAAACTCTCTCTCTGTTCGGTCAAATGATTCTCTGTATTCGATAAACAAATTACGAATAATTTATTGTAAATATTTAACTCTCAACTGAATACTGCGATTTTCATGTCAATATTCGATATTTGAGGTCTATTTAGTTTCGATATTAATCGTGCAGAGGGATTTGATTTGGGGATACAAAATGGTTTTATGCCACAGATATTATATTACAAAGTACGCTAGATTTGGTATTCTATACAAACGTCAACTAGTGCCTAGTTTTACATTTTATTATAAGAAAAGTCGATTGTTGTAGTTCCAAGTACCTTCACTACCTTTTACTGCTTGCTCTCAACGCCATAATGGCGAACATCAAATTGAAGCATTTTATTGATGACAGTAAAATTGTCAGTCCATCGTCATCATCAGAGTTTTAATAGCTCTACATGATGGGCCATCATGCTGGGCCACTAATATAGTAGACGGCGTAGTGGTGTCTGATGGCTTATGATTCGTGGGATGGCGACTGTATGGCCACGTTGTCGGGTTTTTCGGTCGCTCATCAAAGGAAATGGGCAACGATGGCTGAACGTGGACATCGTGTAGTTGCGTTTCAACCATCGCATGGTCATCTCGCTGGTCCAGTGCTGGGCTATCATTTAGAGGGGCCATTAAGGTGATCATTGTCTATTTGTCAGTCGTGTTTCATCTATCTATCCGTTAGTCATGCCTCATCTACCTGTCAGTCATTCTTCATTTAGCCAAATCGAGAAACTAACTACTATAATTGTATATTATAGTAGTTAGTTTCTCTAATATACACACAAAAACACCCAGACCAAAATACTTATTTATAGATTATACGGTGAGAATTGCACTTGCATCATACTGCGTGGCAAGTAGGTGCCATTTATTAACATAACTATGACGACGAGCTTTGGGACAACAAGAAACGATATGGCATTGAACAATATCACCCTGCCAAAACTTCCCATAAACGCCTTGTGACAACTTAACTGTTAATATTAACCCTTTTGTCTGACTAACCCCTATCTATTCATTGCACAATAACTGAAGGTAACTGAACTAAATGTAGTAAAAATTGAAGATATTTCCTTTTAACATCAGTAGGTAAGTACACGAATTCCACAAACGGACGAGCGCTCGATTTTATGCGAAAACCTCAGGACGAAATGCATGACTCGAATCGAGGTTTGATCGTTAGGTACCTACTCAAGTTGGCTATTGAAAATGGTTTACAGCGTTAACGTTTGCAATGGTGCGAGTCAACCTATTTGATTGATACTGAAATACTATTTAATGCGATTATGTTTCACTCTGAACACGTTTAGCACATTTCAACACTGTTTCACCTGTTAATACCGTACATGCACAAAATATTTGGTTTAGTTTACGTACTGTGTAAAAAGGATGTAGTAGAGAATTGTTATAGAGAACCAAGGAAGTAAAGTAAATACTGGAAATAATAGACCACTGCTTTTGTCCAAGTCTAGCTTTTGCAGCGTTAGGAGACCTCAAACTGATGGATGTGTATTTCAAACATAATTATCCTATATCCTAGTTGACTAGGAGGTGACTCAGCAGTAGAGTCAAAACGTGAAAGAAGATTTCGCAAATAAAGATGTTCATAAATTCTGTTTCTCCACAGCAGTGTAAGCGAGGCACTTCGTCGGGTTTCATTTCAGCAGCGTAGGAAGTGAAAGGCATAAATCGACTTGCCCGCCTTTAACCAGGGACCAAAACGTTTTACTGGGTATGAGGCTAGTTTGTTCTCTATCCGGCTTATGTGGTCGAACCGAGCCTTCTGTAAAAACTTCTTGAAGAACTTGCCAGCCTTGTTGGTTGGTTTTTTCTTCTTCTTGGTAAAGTCAATGTTTTTGCGGTTACAAGTGTCATCCCAGGCCAGGTATAGGTATGCTCAAGCGTTTATTGGTCGTAGTCCGATCCGCCGGGCGGTTTGTCTGCCAGTTGAGAAGTTATTTAGTAAACTAGAATAGATTTTTCAGGAAAAAAATAAACAAAAGACGGTCGATAAAATTAAACAAAAGAAGATCGGAAAACAAATGAAGTTGGAAAACGGCGACAAATGGCAAGTAACTGTCAAAATGACAGATGTCAAAGTGCATTAGCACGCCTGCACTCTGCACCAAACCAGGGCTAAACTAAAACAATACAGTTTCATTAGAGTAACTGTTCAAAACTACTCTTTTATTCAACGTTGTTTCACTCAACTTTAATACTGTAATACAACACAATTTCACTCGCCAAAAATAAAATGCAAATAAAAATGTTCAAAACCTAGTTTGTTTAGATTAAAACACGACTAAATTTTATTCCGCACCTGTTCTGAATTTTAAGCTCACTCCGTTCCACACATCCTGAAAGTTTGTTTAGAATGAACTTGTTCTGGTAAAATGGACAAGATAAAAATTTCCGGCAACAAATGTTTCATACGAGCCGCGCGCGTTGTATGGGTAAATGTGCAAACGTATTTTCGTTTCTTTCAATATTTCATGCACGTCTTTTCTACACACATTCTTGTTTTTTATATGGGATCCATAAATATTAGGGTAGTGCATTGCGAAATTCAGGAATAATTTTTCTGGTAAAGTTTTACTGCTATCGTTAGCACAAACACAGATGACGGTTGGAATATGTATTGACAAAAAGGTTTTAAAAGATACTAAAAGCTTTTTAATAGCATGGTGTAATATTTAATTTCAATGATCGATTTAACTTTATGAATTAGCGACCCGCTCCGGCTTCGCACGGCTATATTATGCATGTATCATCACTACATAGTATAAAACAAAGTCGCTTTTTCTGTCCCCATTTCCCTTTGAACGCTTAGATCTTTAAAACTACGCAACGGATTTTGATGCGGTTTTTTTTAATAGATAGAGTGATTCAATAGGAAGGTTTATATGTATAATAACATCCATTAAATAGTGGAGAAATACTGTTATTTTTGAGGTTTCTAATGTGATGTCGTAAATAATTACATTTTTTCCCCTTACATTGCAAACGCAGGATTTATCAAAATAATGTACTAAGTATTGTACACATTGAATAGGTCTACAGAAAACTCTGCTATGGTATATGTGTATCTCTTATGGATATCCCACAATAACATTTTTTTGTCATTTACTTTTTACGACAAATAATGGCTAATTTTCGAAGCGATTTTAACCAATACAGCATTAATCCTTATCTAATTAAATACCTTAAATACATTGTTGATTTAATATAGATCTATATGGACCTTTTCAGCATATAATTTAAATGAATATTTTCGAAGATATACAGATTTAAAAATTGCGTTTGCGGCGGTTCCGGCCGGTCTGATCAGTTTTCGTTTTTGTTTTTATGGTGCAATAAAGTGTTTATCTATCTATCTTTTACTCTAAATTTAACGCGTGCGGGCCACGGGCAGTAATGAATAAATCAACACTACTGGATCGATTTTAATCATTTTTTCAATGAATGACATAGGCTATATTATATATATTTTATATCCGTGCGAAGCCGGAGCGGGCCGCTAGTTATACATATAAACTTTCCTCTTGAATCACTGTCACATCTATTAAAAAAACCGCATCAAAATCCGTTGCGTAGTTTTAAAGATCTAAGCATAAGGGACATAGGGATATAGGGACGGCGAGAAGTGACTTTATTTTATACTATGTAGTGATAGTGAAGTAGTGATAGTGATGATAGTGATTGTTACTGACATAATTGTAAGTAATTCAGTAGGTAATTAATAAAAGTCACTACTAAACCCCTACTTTTATTTTAATTATTGTACTTAGGTATTCAATAAAGTAGGTACTCATGTATCTTACCAATTTATTATTGTCTGTATGTTAATGTTAAATTTCATTAACTACTATAAGTATTGCTTTTCAACACAATATTTTAATTTAAGAATTTTTGAAGCGAGAGTGAATCGGTTCCTACTGGGTAAGCACGCTCCATCGTAGGCCATAATGATGCTTACCATCAGGCATATTATGATCAAGTGCAAACCCATTATTAATAAAATAAATAAATATAAATAAATAAATAGACCTTATTTTTATATGTACCCGTTGTTTATGAATTGAATAAGTAGGTAAAGTAGGTATTTCGAATATTTTACTATCTAAATTTTGTACAAATTATAATTAAACTAGCGACCCGCCCCGGCATCGCACGGCTATATTATGCGTACCTATTATACATAATATAAAACTTCCTCTTGAATCACTCTATCTATTATAAAAAACAGCATCAAAATCCGTTGCGTAGTTTTAAAGAATTAAGCATACATAGGGACGGCGAAAAGTGACTTTATTTTATACTATGTAGTGATAGTGATATCATAGAGTGTTGACTCAAAACAAACAAGTTAAATAAAAGCTTGTAAAAATATGAGACTTTAGTAGCTAAATTCATCAATAATCTCCGACACTGAAGAAAAGATTAATGTGAAGTGTTTGATCCCAATAAATCATACGAAGATTGGGCATCGGGCACATCGCCTTGGATGTAGAAGGGCCCATTAAGGTGAAAGGGTACTTGCGCGCTCTCCATACAAACGTAGTCGACTGTTTCCTCCCTGGATAATGACACTAGCACAAATATTTTTGTGCCATAAAACCTATAACTGCCATGACTATGCCCCTATGTTTTGGTTTTTTTCATTTTCTAATTATCATAGAAATTAAAATTAAAAAAAAATAAAAATAAAAAAAAACAAAAAATAGGGGCATGGTCATGGCAGTTATAAGTTTTATACACCAAAAATATTTGCTCTAGTGTCATTATCCAGGGAGAAAACAGTCGACTACGTTTGTAATAGTTTGTATGGAGAAAGCCCCCGGTACCCTTTCCTCTTAACGAGCCAGTGGAAAAGATTAGGGCAATATAGATTGTATAATTTAATAGCCGAGCTGGTAGTAACATTCATTAAGTATGGAGACGGCATAGTAGTTGCCTTAGTTTTTTTTCTGCGGTATTTTTCAATCCTTCGGAAATGTATAGAGGAAATTCATACAAACAGCAAATGCCGTTTTGTGCCATAAAACCTATAACTGCAATGACTATGTCCCTATTTTACATTTTTTTTTTTCATTTTCTAATTATCATAGAATTAAGAAATAAAAACAAAAAAAGGGCATGGCAGTTATAAGTTTTATGCACTAAAAAATATTTGCTCTGTGTCATTATCCAGGGAGAAAACAGTCGACTACGTTTGTAATAGTTTGTATGGAGAGAGCCCCCGGTACCCTTTCCTCTTAAAGAAAAATTACCCCTCACCACTGGTACCATTTTACGTGCTTTGCGATATTTCGACGGGATCAGAACATTATGTCAAAACAGCTCCGGGGCACAGCTTATTGAATAATGTTCCCCCAAATCTAATAACACGTCATGTAAAGTCATGGTTTTCATCTTCATTCACTCTATAACTCTTTGAAACCTTAAAAATCAACGAAACTCTCCGAACCACCCCAAATGATTTGTTTTTCTAATTGACAATAAAGCAAATATTTTTGGAATGACCTGTTTTTAAATAGTTTTCCCTATTTTATGAAATATTTAGTTTTACATAATTAATAAAACATTTTAGATAATAGTTTCTGGTCTGGACCAGAAACTATTATCTGTACATAAATATTTGTTCGAGGTGGGAATTGAACCTACAACCTTCTGCGTCGCAGGCTGGTGTTCGCCCGCCGCACTATAGAGGTCGTAAAAAAGGTCGTTTCGAAATATTTCAACAACAAAAAAACAGCAACAAAGAAAAAACTTCAATAAATCTTATTTATTACCACGATACAGATTACAAGAAATAAGATTTATTTTAGCTGAAGTTAGAACAATTTATATTAAAAGCAAAGTTTATTTTTAAATGTTAATTTAAAACGTAGACGTAAAATGAGACCTCTCATTAGCCTCAATTTTCAATCTACCTAATAGGTGCCTACAAACTAAAAAGCAATTAATTCTATGGTTGACCAATTAAAAGCGTGGCGACAATACATCGAGCTCCCCCGTGCTCTGGAAGTACGCTAAGCCTTGTTTTCAGAATATTGTCACTAATGCAGTCATTACTTACTTCCTGTATACGATAAAGCATTAAGTAGGTTACCGCTTTCAGTTCACTGATCTAAGCAACACTGAGCACTTTGAAATTTAACTTGAAAATTAACGTAAAGCACTTTTAAAATTAAATTAATTGAACCATTCAATTTTACTTTGTAGCTTTCGTAGCGTACGAGTATCTGCTACGGGTCGTAGTAATTCTACGTCGTAGTCGACCGTTCTCTCGTAGCGACCGCGTATGACTGAAAGGAAAGTCTTTCGTTTCACTCCCTAGAACTTGAACTTCGAAAAATTGAAGGGTTGGTTTTTGTAAAATCATTTCCTTTAGAATTAAGTAATGAATGTATGGTACTTTAATGTTTTTGAACTAATAGTGAATGTTAATAAGTAGGCTGACAGGGATTGATAGAGCCTATTCATTCAGTTTCGAACACTAACGAGTTTTCATTGAAAACTGAAGCCTATTGGATTAGAAATTTTGAATCAGATACTGACTTGGTCCAGGTTTCGCTCAGTCCCAACAAAACTACCTAACATTTCTTGTTTGATAACAAAAACACCTTTTATGTTTCGACATTAACATTGATAATTAGAAATTAATTGGTGTAGACAATTTGTAAGTATCTAAATAACGAACTAGTTGCGCCCCGCAGTTTCACCCGTGTTACTCTTCTCCTGACTATAACAAAAAAAGGATTAGCGACATCGGTCCAGCCGTTCACGCATGATGCGATTGCAAAGGCAAATAGAAATTCATTTTTATAGTCATAACTAGCTGTCCCGGCAAACGTTATTTTGCCATACAAATACAAAAAAAGTAAAGAAAAAAAAAAGATACAAATCTGTTCCGCCGTTTAGGTGGAGATTGGCAACTAGCACCGCGACACGAGAATTTTACAAATAAAGAGATAGATAAAATAATCATATACCTAATCCTAACATAAACTATCTTAATATTATAAATCCAAAAGTATGTTTATTTATTTGTTCCTTCTTCGAGTCTTCACAGTCAAACTACTGAACCGATTTGGATGAAAATTTGCATAGTGATAGTTTAGGGAATGGAGAAGAACATAGGACTTTTGATCCCGAAATTCCCGCGGGAGAAATCGCGGGGCGCAGCTAGTATGATATTAAAATGAATCCCTCTTTCCCTTGGTCACCCCCGCCATAACTTAAGAACGACTTTACCGATTTCATTCATCTTTATTTTTAAGTTTTCTAATATTTTGTAGAAGGTTCTTACCTACTGAAAAAAAAATTAAGAAAGTTGCGCAGAAAGTTTTGACGAAAGACCCGGGTGAAGTAAAAATAAAGAAAAATGGATTTGGAGGGGCCTTATCATTTAATTAATAGCATAACAGAATAAAGACACTAATTTTTTTGCCTGACTGTACAGTCAGCTGCATAATTGCAGCCCACAAAATAATAAAAATAAATAAATTGATGAGTGAGAAGACTTTAAACTTCAACTAAAGCAGGTGTCTAGAATCTTGCTCGTGTTGAAAACATTCTTTTAACAGCCGTTTTGGAGCTCTACCGTGGGTCTGCAATTATGCAGCCGACCGTACACATTGTACTGAGTACAATATTTGATAAGGAACTGCGGATTTAGGGGTTTTAAAAGGTTTTTTGAAAACCTTGGCAATAGTGAAAAAATTACAAGAAAATAAACAAATGAATATGGTTTTTCAGATTGACAAATTGAAAGCAAATATTTATTTAATGACCCGTTTTTAATACTTACCCTTTTTTTACGAAATATTAAGTTTTTAATTAGGGTAGCTGCAGGTGGCCCTTATTACAAGCAACTACCTTTTTTTCGGGTCGGTTGAGCGGAACCGGGCCATATAATATGATGTTGTTGGCAGAACGTCATTATGTTATAACGTTTATATGGTGAAATAAAGTCATGTGTGGCAAAACGACTTACTGTTAAAATGTGAAGACCTAATGATCTTTACAAAATTTGGTTCATTTTCACGATTATTTTATGTTTTACTCTTTTATGCACTCTTTTATGGGAAATACAAACTACACTTGAATCAAACATCCCCGACTACAAAAAAAACTAAGTACCTACCTATATACAATCGTAAAATTAAAAATTCACGACAACAAAAAATCTATAAGTACAATTGTAAGACCAGAAGGCCAATTCTCGTAAATAATATTGTTTTAATTACATTTCAATATCATCCCGATAACATTTCGATTGCAAAAGATACCTTCAAAGTCAGTTTTTTTTTACAAAAAGCTAACTTTGAGGGTGTTTTTAGCTACTTTGAGGGTATTATTTGTGATCGAAATGCAATCGAAATGATATTCAATGTAATTTAAACAATGTTATTTACGAGAATTGGCCTTGTATACCAAGTTTCGTCTAATCATCATTACATAGTATAAAACAAAGTCGCTTCCCGCTGTCTGTCCCTATGCATGCTTGTAGATCTTTGAAACTACGCAACGGATTTTGATTCGGTTTTTTTAACAAATATAAAGTGATTCAAGATTCCTCTTGAATCACTTTATATTTGTATCAAAACCTTCCGGTTTTGATACATAAAACAGAACTACCACGCGTACGAAGTCGCGGGCAACAGTCGGCTATAAAATACGACCTGTAGAGAAATACCTACCAACAAACATAAATACACAATATCTACCTACTCATATACCTAGTTACCTAAAATGTATAACAAATTTTGCCAGACTTGATAAGAGACGCTTCGCTCGCTCAGTCAATTACTTACTTACTTACATTTTTATGAGTCAAAATAAGCATAAAAATCCTGGTAACGCGAAAATAATTACTAATAATGTTAAAATAGTTCATCAGAGCAAGTGCGGCTGCGGCTACGTACATCCTCGAAATATAGGTCAGGTACCGCGAACCAGTGAAATGAAAAAAAAACCCGTCAATTGCGAGTTGTACTCGCGCACCGAAAGTTCCGTACACATTAAAGTACTTATTTAAAAACTAGCGACCCGCTCCGGCTTCGCAAGGCAATATTATGCATCATCACCACATAGTATAAAATAAAGTCACTTTTCGCTGTCCGTATGTCCCTTTGTATGCTTAGATCTTTAAAACTACACAACGGATTTTGATGCGGTTTTTTTGAACAGATAGAGTGATTAAAGAGGAAGGATTTTGCATAATACAGCCTTGCGAAGCTGGGGCGGGTCGCTAATCACTACATAGTATAAAATAAAGTCACTTTTCGCCGTCCCTATATCCCTATGTCCCTTTGTATGCTTATATCTTTAAAACTACGCAACGGATTTTGATGCGGTTTTTTTTAATAGATAGAGTGATTCAAGAGAAAGGTTTACATGTATAATACATGCATAATATAGCCGTGCGAAGCCGGAGCGGGTCGCCAGTATATTATGAATAAAAACCTTCCTCTTGAATCACTCTATCTATTTAAAAAAACCGCATCAAAATCCGTTGCGTAGTTTTAAAGATTTAAGCATAGGTACATAGGGATATAGGGACAGAAAAAGCGACTTTGTTTTATACTATCTAGTGATAGTGATGATATGTGTGTATTATCTCACTATTTTCATTATGAATTTCCATTGATGGAAATACTGTGACAGGTTCTTCCACCATTTCCAGTGCTGGCGGTAGCGACAAAATAAACCTCTAGTGGGAACAGATACTTTTTTTTGTAACCCGGCTGTACCCATTAATATTAAGGTGAAAGGGTACCTGCGCTCTCTCCATACAAACGTAGTCGACTGTTTCCTCATTGGATAATGAAACTAGCACAAATATTTTTTGCCTTAAAACCTATAACTCGTGAGTAGGTATGCCAATATTTTTTGTTTTTTTTTTTTACATTTTCTAATTATCATAGAAATTAAGATCAAAAAAATAAACAAAAAATATGGGAATGGTCATGGCAGTTATAAGTTTGATGCACCAAAAATATTTGCTCTAGTGTCATTATCCAGGGAGAAAACAGTCGACTACGTTTGTAATAGTTTTGCGAAAGCCCCCTCTTAAAGTGGAAACAGATTCTCAAATAACACAACTGCGTTTTTTGCCGCAATGGGATATCATTTGGAAAAAAACGCTTGTCCCATTATTTCCATTTTATATTTCCATGGAAATAGTGGGATACATCCAAAAATATTACTTTCTAGCTGCACCCCGCGGTTTCACCCGCGTAAGTCCAGATCCCGTGGAAAATCGGGATAAAGAGTAGCCTATATGTTAATCCAGGTTATCTACATACCAAATTTCATTGCAATCGGATCAGTTTTAGCGTGATGGAGTAACAAACATACACAAACTTTCACATTTATAATATTAGTAGAATATTTATGAAATTAAATGGGAACAATAGTCACTATCACTTCACTACATAGTATAAAATAAAGTCACTTTTCGCCGTCCCTATATCCCTATGTATGCTTAGATCTTTAAAACTACGCAACGGATTTTGATGTGGTTTTTTTTAATAGATAGAGTGATTAAAAAGGAAGGTTTTTAGATATAATACATGCATAATACAGCCGTGGGAAGCCGGGGCGGGTCGCTAGTATTATATAATAAACGGTTCGAATATGGTTCCAAGTTAAGCCACCTTTCCTTTGCAAATTACCTAGTTATTTTCGAAAATAATTGTAGTTTTTCGGAATTTTCCTTTTAAAATTAAGGTGAGTTTTGGTACTCACAAAAAATCGGATAATACTTAGTTATATCTTTTGATCGTGTTGACTTTAGAAACTTGTTTTTTTTTGTTAGCCGACATAATATTCAAGGGTCTTGACAGACAGGACTGCCAAACACAGGGTTGCGGCACATGAGTAAAGAATACTGCGGGTTCGATTACCGCCTCAGACAAGTATTTATGCTTAGATATTTGTCTGTGGTCTGTGTTTCTATAGACGGACAACCGAGTGATCCCATATGAAGACCAGTGTGAGGCTGTAAATTTCCATACAAAAAGCGGTAACGTTTTCCCCCATAAACGAAGTCCGATTTTGACAATTTTTGAAAAATGTTCTAGATCTAATGCAAAACTAGGTTTAACCGTTTTTATTTTAAAGAAATATTGCCTAAGATAAAAGTCTGAATATCTATATTTTTGACTTAAAAACTTCATCGAGCGTTTCAATTGTTTTTTAATAGACTAACTGAATTACCAAAAAAGAAAAACGTATAAACCTAGAACAAGATGCAGTGAATTAAATGAGACCAAATTTATTGAAGGATAAAGGGGGTAAAAACGTTACGGCCCGCAACATTATTTGAAAGCAAAATGAAGGCAATTACGTCTGAACTTAAACTCTCTCTATCACACGATACGGGTCATTTTTGAAAATACCTACTCGCGCCGCGTATCGAAAACTCGTGATTCTCTTAAGGGTCCCGTTTTTCCTCATGGGGTACGGAACCCTAAAAACAATGAAGGGCGACGACGACGAGCCTGCGTATTATAAAAAAAGAACTCTATTCTAGTATTTAGGTAAGTACCTAATATTATTAATCGCAGTTTCCTCATGGTTATAAGTAGGTACTAGTTTTTCATATCTACCAGTATGGCTACGATGGATGCGATGCGATAGGGAGAGTACCTATTTTTTGACGACCCAGTTGGCACATGATTTTTTTATAAAAATCGAATTTTATTCTAAGTCCCTGTCGCGACATTTTGCGAAAGAGACATTGTGCGAAAGCGACATTATGAGAAAGAGACATTTTGCGACTAGGCGACATTTTGCGAATGGGCCCAATAGAGCAAAAGACCTATGCTTTTTTAACCAACTAACCTACTCGTAAATACTAGATTTACTAATACGATAGAGTTATTAGACACAGATATCTTTTACTAAACTGTTCCGACTTTTACATATACTGCTATACCTTAAACTCATATCATTTGTGAGTAACAAGTTCTTTAAACCTAACGTGACATTTTTCACTTTGTAAAAATAACTCTAGATAACAACAGCCAATCAGAATTCAGAAGCGAACGACATACAACTACGTCACAATTTTCTTACCAGTTGAAGGCTTGGAGGTTACAGTCTGTGCGATATTAGTAATTTTATAAACAAGCCTTGGTTTATTGGATATTAAATCTAGCAAATGAAAATAGTAATTTTTATAAATCATCATTTAATAGTGCCCTTTTGCCATGCTACTATTGAATTTGATATGGAGTGTAAGTGTATTAGTAAAGACATCTTCTGCAGATAAAAATTGGATGGACTTTCTAAATGACTCGCCGATTAAAGTTTACGATAAACTTAAGAAGGAGATTGGAGAGAAGAATCTGAAAAAATGTCTAAGTGAATCGAATCTTATATGGGATTCGACGATTACGAACGCGTCTGAAATTTTTACCCCGCAGTCGAGATCCAAATTTGAATCATGTTTGCTAAAAACTAAATGGAAAACAGCATTACCAATAGATGGTAGTAGCTTAACAAGACGCAACTTAAACAGTCGTAAAGATTCTTCTAATAATATAAAGTCTAACTTTGATGCTATGTTTAATTTTAACCGACAAGTTGATCCTTTTTTAAGGGATTTCAATGATTGTTTGTTTAAAACTAGAGGAAAACTGAAACCGTATCCAGGTGATTGTTATTGGAAAACTCACGAAAGTGAATATCATAAGAAGGAAATTGATGCATGGTTTTCACAAAATATGGGAGATTTATTATACACTTTTGATTTTGTACTTTACGATTCGGTTTTTCCGCAACGTGAAGAAAATCAATTTTGGTTATTAATAGCATACGCACGACTTTTAGCAATGAATGTTGAAACTCCCTTTGAAATCTCAGAAAGTTTGAGTAAAGAAGAACAATACAAATCCAAATATGAACATTATAATCAAAGACTTACGAATTTGGAAAAACTGGTTATTTATTTAAATGATTTTGTTCACTCTAAACTCGAGGAGAGAGGGCCAGTTGTTAAAAATAAACCCAACATCATGTTTATGAATAATTAGAAATAGCAGGTCTAAAATACCTACTTAGTTTAGAAGACGTAATACCAATTGGATGTTTATTCTGTGTTAACTACCTATCTCTATTAAGTTGGCGTGGATTTTTTTAACCCTACTTAGAAAAAAGCATGGATTGGATGGAAAACTGAAAGCAGCAGCAGACATAAAGCGAATTTTCAACTTTCCATACAATGCAAACTTTTTACTAAGTAGGTTTAAAAAAACTCTACGCAAACGTAATAAGTAGGGTTTCCTTTACGAAAAAACTCGCTCAGACGATAGCGTAGCGATAGTATCGTTTGCTATCGAGTGCGAGTTTTTTTTATTACGAAAAAAATCACACTACCAGCTCAGACCGTGTTGTTCATTGAATAAATACAATTTGGTATAAACAAAGAGATTCATTAAGACCTAAGATATTTTCCATTCTACAACTTCATCGTTGTTGTTATAAACGTTACACTAGACTGAGCGATTTCAAGAGTAGCGAGTAAATACCTACAATCTTTCGATATGACCTATTATTTGACTTATAGAACAAACAAAATTCAAATCAATAATTTTATTATGAAGTAGATTCTTCAGAATAAGCATGAAATACCTAACCAGAATTCCAAATTAAATTGCACATGTAAAGTGAATTCAGCGGTGGCCTTACGAATATTTAGTTTTTGTATAAACACCTTGTAACTCAAGATAACACAACAGGGGCACAATGACAGCCAATCAGAATTTAGAACCGTACATTTGCGTCATTGAATTTGCTTGTAGGTACCATATATGTACCTACAAGCACATTCAATGCAACATACTTATTAATTTTAAAAATCCACCTCGCATAAATATCTGAGTTTATCGACAGTTCCGGTGTTAAACCTAGAAACTGAAAATAGTATTAGAATTCATAATTAGGTGTACAGTGAGTTATTGGCCATGCTTCTGTTGAATTTCATATGCAGTATTTGTGTACTAGTGGAGATATCAATAGCGAATGAAACTTGGATGACCTTTCTGAATGACTCACCGATGCGAGTTTACGATAAACTGAAGAAGGTAATAGGGGAGGAGAATCTTAAGAAATGTATAAGTCAATCGAATATGATGTGGAGTTCGAAGAATACGAATGCATCACCAATTGCGACTCCCCAAACAAGCTCCATATTTCAAACATGTTTTTTAAAAACAAAATGGAATGTAGCATTACCAGCTGACTTTAATAACTTAAACCTACGCAAAGATTTGTCAAATGAACCAATGGCCAACCTAGCAATGTTTAATTTTAATCGAGAAGTTAACTCATCTTTAAAGGAAAATGATGATTGCTTGTTTAAAACACGACAAGAAATAAAACCTTTTCCAGGTGATTGTTATCCTAAAACTTACGGAGATAGGCAGGCTGAATTGGCAAATTGGTTTGGACAAGTCCGTGGAGATCTAATGTATACTTTTGATTTTGTACTCTATGATTCGATTTTTCCACAGCGTAAAGAAAATCAATTTTGGTATTTAATAGCATACTTTCGAACTTTGGTAATGAATGTTGAAAATCCTTTTGAATTCGTTGAAAATATTAAAAAAGTAAATGAACACAAAAAAATATTTAAACAGTTAATGCACAGAAGCAAGGTCCTGGAAAAGTTGCTTGCTTATTTAAATGATTTTATTCAAAACGAAATTGTGAGCGCAGTGGTTGATAAATAATGTTTTACTAACAGTCAGTAACATGTTATTACCTTAGCAGTAGGTACCACTCCCATAATTATCCAAAATTTAACCTTAATTATGGTTAGTAATTAGGTAGGTAGGTACAACAAAAACCTAGTATTTTAGTGATTTAAAATAAGAATTTTGAAATACTTATGTAAAACCATAATTATATTTATTCTACTTACCATCATAATTGTTTGTTTTATTTTTGACGTCCAGCCAAAAAACTAGAACATAACACGCACTAAGTACCTAGGTGACAAACTGGAGTTAATATTTCATGTCTTCCAAACAAAAAATACATACAACCGAATATTGAGAACCTCCTCCTTTTTTTGAAGTCGGTTAAAAAGGGAAACTGGCTCGCTCATCTGTTTAACGTGATTGGTCTAAAACAGAAATTATTAACGATTCACCTCGTTACTCTGTGAAAATGAAATAGTGTAGTAAAATTGTATTACATTACAATATCATTTCGATTTCAAAAAATACCCTCAAAGTATCTGGAGAATACCAAAAGATGACTTTGAGGGTAAAAAAAATATTTAAAAAATAAAAATTATTTTATAATCGGAATATATAAATGTAATTTGAACATTGTTTGTTACGAGAATTGACCTTCTAGTCTAGTGCGGAGGCAGAATAGTAAAAAATATTAAGAAATGACATGGGGCGTAAAGAGGGGAGAGAAGGGCAAAGAGTACCGCGGATTTTTTGAAAAGTTGATATTTCCTTTTGTAGAACATGAGTATCACTTAAGACATTTTGGATATTTTTTTTTTCTGGTTACTCACTCGATTTTGCTTATCTGTCCTTTCGCTACAGAGACCTGTTTTCATCCCTTAAACTGAAACAAAATCTTTTGATTGATATCAATCGCATAAAAAGTTTGTATTCTTACAAATTGTATTATTTAACAGAGTAAGTATAACTTTTTAATACTTATAAAACTTAGATAGTGATTTAAAAAAAGAAGAAATACAAACCTTGTTTATAATAAATTAGGTTTTTAACTTTGTACACAAAAAAAAAAAACACCGAAATCTCGAAGCCGAAATCGGACAATATTAAGAGAAGCAAAAAGCTATTTCTTCTTGTATGAATAAGTCGACAGAAATCGGATTGTATGGACCCCTCGCTACAGATAGGTATCAATAGTCACAAAATGCTTCATTACAGCCAAATAAATTTGGACAAAATTGGACATAAAACGATCATGAAACAGAAAGCAAATCCAGCAGAGTGCGTGTTTCAATTGACCCCGATCTACCTATGAATAGTTTTTTTGTAATAAGGTCGTAGTTCTTTAGGTACCTACCAACATCGCGATTATAAACATTCCTAATGAAGTTATTCGTAATAGCAAACTTTATAACCCACGTAAATAGTTCTTCAGTGCTAGTTTTTCCTATAGCAAACGCTACTATTACGTTTAAGGTGAAAGGGTACCGGCGCTTTTTCCATACAAACGTGGTCGACTGTTTCCTACCTGGATAATGACACTAGAGCAAATATTTTTTTTTGCATAAAACCTATAACTGCCATGACTATTGACTATGCCCCTATGTCTTGTTTATTTTTTCATTTTCTAATTATCATAGAAATTAAGATTTAAAAAACAAAAAAATAAAAACATAGTGGCATGGTCATGGCAGTTATAAGTTTAATGCAACAAAAATATTTGCTTTAGTGTCAGTGTTCAGGGAGGAAACAGTCGACTACGTTTGTATGGAGAGAGCGCCCGGTACCCTTTCCTCTTAACTTAAAATACGCCCCTAGCGGACAAAATGCGAAGCTACAACTTTCCATACCAATTTGCTTGTTTACGCATCTGATAGGAGTGTTTACCAGTTTTAAAAGAAGGATCGAAAAATTTCTTGTTCTACTGCCGTCTAACTTTACTTGTGTCCCTCGAAGGCCCCAGTTTATTTTAGGGTTTTTGAGTCTTCTAGGAAAGCGTGCTACATCTTACACCGCATCATGACGTACCACCGTGAGAGATAGTGGTCAAACGCTGACCTATTTACCATTAAAACAAACTATATAAAAAACTTGCACTACGAGTTTTGTACCTAACATTGGTATGAATTAATTATGACAGTCGGAAATAGGGTATTAAAGAAAACAAGAATAATAATTTCGAACATGCTTAGTAACATCTATAATTTGTTGTAACAATACAACCAACTAATTGTACAATCGATTAACATTTTACTTTCAAAGCTGTATCAAATCAATGAGCAGTTGTTAGAAATTAACAATTTATATTATTATATCAAAAAACACGATGAACATTTATTATTTTAACGAGTCAATCAAAATGGTTAGGACAATGAAACATACAATTTGTACAACCAATTAGTTTTAAACAAATATTTTGTCACAGCAACATAATAATCACATAGTATCAACGTGATACTCACAAATAAATTAAATTGAACCAACATTTACTTAAAATAAACGTGTTTTTCTTCGCTCAGCGAATTTATCTCACTATTTTAATAAATACTGAACTCAAAACACAATAATGTACAATGCGATTTAAATAACATTACGATTTTGCTGTCACCATTTTGTGTCTTTAACTTTATTATGGTCTTGTATTACAAGCTTTGATTTAACATGAAATGTTTGTATGTATGTTCGTTTTTACGTATTGTGTTTTTAATATTACGTCTTCCATGAAGGAGTCTTCTAACTTATCCCACCGTCTTTTAGGCCTCGGGGCGTTGCATTTTCTACTAGTGGAAATATTTCACTATTATATCACTAAATACAGATAATGATTTAAATCCCTTAAAAATGAGAAGAAACCCTTAAAAATGAGATTTTGAGAGAGAGAAAACCAAATATTAAACATTTTTTTTTGCTTATGAAATAAATCTGAAACAACGTCAACATAGCCCAGTGCCCTAAAATTAATTAGGTTCTCATTTAACTGTAGTTAAGTATAATGGACAGCCCCCTATGCAGAGCATACATTAAAGATGAAGAGACAGTTCTAGACTGCGTAGTACTGACGGAAATTAGACTTGAAAGTCAATAGCCCACATCAAGGAGTTGGACTGGTTCTCTCACGAACCTCACGGCAAACGATCCAACCAAAGAGGTCTAAAATAGCCCGTATACAAGTACAACTGCATTCGAGTTTTTAACCGACTTCAAAAAAGGAGAAGGTTCAAACTTGACTTGACTAAACTTGAATGAATTTCAATTCTAACTGTATGCTACAACATGGCGACACGCCAGACCTAAAGTTATTCTAATCGCATTGTACTTAACAAAATCTAAGTCAATTTTTATAATCTAAAAATGAAAAATTCTATGAATTTTTTCACTGATGTACATACAACGTGACGAAGAATAATAAATTAATTATTAAGTATTGAGGCAAACAATAAGATCTGAAAATCTCAAATAAATACACGATTTAAATGTTTCAATACATAATTAAAAATACAGAGGTAAAAATTTAATATTGACTATTAGGTTTTGAATCAATATTAATTCATTTTCATTGATTCTTAAGGTGAATGTTACCTGTGAAAACAACATTTTTGTTAGTTTTTACTTTGTAAAAAGTAACCCAATTGGAAATGTAGATGGAATTTTATTTCTAACCGACTTCAAAAAAGAGGAGGGTTTTAATTCCTCGCGTAAGTATATATTTATTTTTGTATTCTGTGGATATCTATACCATAATTGCTCAACTACTAAAAGCTTATAAAGGCCTATTTTAAAACTGTCATATAATCAAAAATGCAATTCACAATAGCCCACGGTTACTAATTAAATATTAATTAATTAAATGAAACATTGTATATTTAAATTCGGAATAATTGCAAGTCTTATTAAGGTTTAAGTAGTTGAGAAATTATATTAAAAATTTGGGTTATTTTTACGAAAAACTAATTAAAATACTAATTTGGCAAGATGTTCGAATTCACCTTAGATGTTTCGGACCGCAATGTAAATTGAAGTCAATGCCGTAGTGACTAGATATTATCTTTTTGTGTTAATACCGTAAAATTGTAAAAGATAACAAAATCAAAAATTAAAATAGGTACAAAATAGTACACATCAGATAAATATAATAAAAAATAATAAAAAACTTATATTGCGACTTAATATTAAACCAATATTGGTGTAAATAATACGTAGGATGCTATTTAGATAACAATAGGACTGAACTCGCGCCATTTTGTGACGCCGTATGTTTGTAACTTCAGTTGGGTATCTAACCAAATTGGACTTGAACGAAGTTAGTTGTATTTATAGCAGTGACGTCACAACATGGAACTAAGTCAGTCCTATTATTCTAAAGGCATAAAGAGGATACGTAGGTATTGCTCTCTTCATACGAATGTATTTCCCTATTTCCGGAAATAATGCACCTAGCTAGAGCATTTTTTTGCATAAAACCTAGAATTGCTGTACACATGTCCTCTGTTCTTTTTTTAAATAACTAGTTAATGAAATATGCGCTTTATTAGTTAGAATAATAGATGTCAATGCCCATTGTGCTTAGGTATACCTGCACATTGGAGGACCTGATGGAGGCAAACGCAGTTGCAGTGGCCAACTATTGGGCAGGAAAAATTTGACTGATTGAACGTCACTGACTCATAAGAAAGTGATCTAATAAGGGTTCTTTTTTTACCTTTTGAGATACGGAACCCTAAAAAGAAGAATACTGGAAAACAGAAAGTCTTATCCACGCATAGGTTTTCTGAACAAGGAAAAATGATTGGTATAGAGTCATCAGTCATTAATGTAAAAAAACTAGATGTTTGTAAGCCCAACAGGTAGGAACTAGAGTTGCTTTTATTTTTAATTATTTAGCTAGTTCCACAGAGAATAAATTCATTTCAAAGAGGCTAGTAGAGGCATTATTCAAATAAGAAATAGGTGTATACATTTTTATGATGAAAACTATACGCGCGTAACCCGTTAGGTATAAGAAATACTATATTCCGAGATACTGATAAGGGCATAGTAACTTATCAAACATGTTATACGCGATAATTTAGCGGTTTGTGTATTTTAAATTAAAAAATGCCACAGTAATTACAACAATACTCCAAAACTGTGCCAAGCACAATTTCGGAGAACGAAATAAAAACAAAGATTTTCACAAATAAACAGTAAAAAGTTTTGGTTATGTTAAATACTAGAATAATACAGGGTGATTTCAAAGCATAAATTATGCTAAATATTTAGCTTTTATTTCGTTCCCGCCAAATGAATCCCGGTGCAGCTTAAACGTTTTAACTGGATACAGATTCAACTAACCTACTTACTACGATGCACAAACACGTTATGAACCTACAAGAGTAATTTGCCCACATTAGGTTTAATTTTAGTGTTTACTGGGCCCTAATTGGCTGAACAGCATGAGGACAAAACACCAAGACAGTAAGGTTAATCAACGTGCGTTGGTTGGTCACGTAATGCTCATTCAATGCCGCTTGAAAGAAAGAATACTGTATGATCTTAAACTATGGCTATTTTCACTATTAAAGTTATTTAAAACGGAATATTTGCCATGTTTATTGTTTTTATTTTGTTTAGCTTGATATTTCGATGTTGTCACAAACATCATTTTCAACGAGACTGGAGTTTGCGGTTGAATCTTGACAGTTAGAGGCAGCCGTATCGGATAACCTCGGACATCCCAGAAAGGGAGAAACCTGAACTTTTTCTTCCCATTCGTTCCCTTGAAGGAACTCTGGGAACAAAAGGTTAAATATCCAGTTTTAAATAACTTTTATAAGAATACGGTTTTATTGACGCGTTAGAAAGAAAGGCAAACTTTAAGTAAGCATCGCCTTTTATTCCAAATTGAATTTATTATAATGTCCTCATGTAGCCCAGCATTAATACACACGTTAAAATTTTCCTACATTTAATATTAGCAGTAAAGTGGTTTAATTATTTATTGTGTTATTAACGAATTGAACACTCCGAATTTGTATAATACACGGATTTAGTCACAAAAATTAAACTAATATTACAAATGTGAAAGTTTGTTAATTCGTATATTTGTCATTCCTCCACACAAAAACTACTAAACTATTTGCGATGTAACTCTTTTTATACCGATATTCCCACGGGATCTAAACTTATACGGATGAAACCGCGGGGCGCGGATAATGGTAAATAGTACTACAAAAGAAAAAAACAATACTAAAAAAAAGTGTGTGTGTCAGCTCCGACGCACGACTGGAGTTTACTCCTTAAGTATCACAGCCAAATTAGAAAGTTGCGCACTAAAGGTGCGCACCAAAAACGTGACACGATTTCGTTACTTGTTAGTAGGTTTTACCCCTCGGATTTTTCTCATACCGGGCGCCTTATATATGAAAATCGATTCTTAAGGAGTAAACTCCAAAAAATACACAAAAATATTTGAACAGTTGAATATTTTAACTGGTATCGATTCTGGTCTTATTTAATTAAATATGTTTACGCATACTTTAAACTCACGCTCATTTTTATAATAGACATACTGTAAATTAATTGGAAACATTTCATATAAATACGGGCTGAGTTTTACAAATGGGTCTTCATGGCCGATTTCTAAAAATATAACATACTGAAAAATGCTGAATAGAGTCACGTAATCGATTTGGACAAAAACAAAGACTGCATATTAGATTTTTTTAACTGAATCTGATAATTTACCAAAAGGTCTTTGACGTTCTACTTTACTCCAAATTTTACGTAGGTAAGTAGATAATTTAAAACATTTTGCCCTTTGGCTCATAAACTATTATTTTTCAAGCGACGGAAAACTACAAAAAGTAGCTGTTTCTTTTAATGCCCCATACTAAGTTTATTGATACTTACATTTTTTTTGTGAACAGGTTCGATCCCTGGCTAGGATAATTTACTTTTTTTGTTAATATTATGCAGTAAGGTAACCAAAAGTGAGTTATTGACTATACCCGCTATCTCTAAGCCTCATTTCAAAATTCACCCGTAGATATATAATTTTTGTTTTTAAATTAAGTAGGTATATAATTTTTTTTGGTACTTTTGTTGTTTGTGACAGAATCAATCTATCGCATGTTCATTTAAAAAACAAAATAGGTATACAAAACGTAACCGGTACGTCAAATAAAATTAAAAAAAAGTCTAATACTGATTTAGATGTTTTTAGGTACTGGTGTGATGGGTTTTATGTCGAACTTCTCTTCTGGTGACCAATCCCAGGTGACCGGCATCGAACTCTCGTAGTGGTAGTCATACATTTGGTCTTCAACGTGTTTTGTAATGTCCTTTGGTTCAGGGTATAAGGAGGCGAGACCTGAAAAATTAAAACTTATGGTAAATGAATAGGAAATAGATTAAAGAATATTGTAGGCATACTTAATGTTTTTTTCACACCTGCAGCACTTTAATCACGGATTTAATGACCTATTAATCTCAACTTAAAGCAAGACTTTATTCCCAAGGGAGATAATGTTGTATGAAACTCCCAAGGGAATAAAGTGATTTGAATTTGGAACGTTGTTATTCGTGTGGAAACTCTTGGTTTTCATTTTGAAGGTCTCAACAAATAGGTTTTATTTATAATATAAGTCATTTGATTAGAAATCTAGCAGGCAACGATTTATTTTTTTCCATTTTGATTGTTAGGTCTAGGCAAATAGGTTTTCCTTATAATACCAAATATCTACGCTCGGTAAATATGCGTAGATATTTGGCTCGCTAAATATGCACTTCGGGATAAAGCATGTCTTGGTCTTGGGCGGCTTAAACCCATCGCTTCATTCAGGACTCCACATAACTCCCTCGTTTCGCTCAGAAGGTAAGTTTAAACTCCCTCGCTCCGTTGGGCAGCTAACCCGAGAGTCCCTCGCCACCCGCAACTTATGACATTGCTTTATTCCCTTGGTGCATAATCTAATACTTTATGATCTATAGGTCAGCGTTTGACTACTATTTCAACCGACGATGACGTTTTATGATAAGACCCCCAAATAAGCGAACGTCTACAAAGGACACGGATAATGGAAGGAAAACTTGCAGTAAAACGAGAATTATTCCGACTCGTCGTTCTTAAGTGGCTGGAACGGCGTTACATATGCCTACAATATAACCTTTAACACACTGAATAGTATCATTATAAATACATAATAATAATTCTATAACGTACATACAAAATTTATATGAAATTTTAATGTACTTATCAACTTTTTCTATACCTAATAAAAAGTATATACTTATTTACCTACAACTACTTACACCCATATGTAATACTTTTTAATTTTTAGTCGAAACATTAATAAAATGGAATTACGAAAAAATTCTATCAATATCGCAATTTATATTTACAAAAGAATGAAATATAATTAGTTATACTATTTGACTATGTATAAGTTTAACTTTACTCTATAACTAACCAATGACATATTTTCTACAGAAAAAAAGAACAGAAAAAAAACCTCTTTTCATTTCAGCGGGCCCTCTAGATCCTTCAGGCTTAATAACAACTCTATATTCCGCTGATAAAAATATAAAAAAAAATTACTAAGACATCAGCCGGCAACGAAAGTTTTTACTATACCTACTAGCTGTGCCGGCAAACGTTGTTTTGCCATACAAAAAAAATATAAAGGAAAAAATAATAATAATAATAGAATACGACGACCCGTTGGCACAATGGTTACCATGCCGGACTGCCAAACACAGGGTTGCGGGTTCGATTCCTGCCTCAGACAAGTATTTATGCTTAGATATTTGTCTGTGGTCTGGTTGTTTCTATGTATTATAAGTATATATTTACAAAAGAAAAGTATATAAGTAGTATATCCGTTGTATAGCACTCATAACACAAGTCTACTTTACTTAGCTTGGGGCTAGATGGCGAGGTGTGGAATGTCCTGCAATAATGTTCGATTCTCAAACCTAACGAATATACACATAAAAATCATACAAATCGGTTCAGCCGTTTAGGTGGAGTTTGGCAACTAACACCGCGACACGAGAATTTTATATATAGAGGAATTATCGTAAAAATTGTCACTTTTATGTTGAAACTGCTCTACTTATATAATTCCATTCGACGAAAAATTTTTAAGAAACTTTCTAGTTTATGTTTGGTGTAAAATCTGCTGTTTTTTGGAGACTTCACCCGCGTAGAAGTAGAAAATGGACCAAGGAATCACGTTGTCCTATACAAACTTTTCCCCCTTTTCACACCCGATAGGAGCAGAATTTCGGTAAATCCTTTCTTATCGGATGCTTACGTCATACAAAGAACACACCCTCCAAGTTTCAGGTTCAAAGATCAGCGGTTTAGGCTGGGTGTTGATCCGTCAGTCAGTCAGGACAAAGAATTTTATATGCATAGATAAGTGTTACCTTCGTCATAAGCCATTTTGGCAACTTCAACAGCGATAGCCACAGAAACATCTCTCAATTCAGCTAAAGAAGGATAGATACGACCAACGGCCAGATCCTCTTCGCTTACGTACTCCGCCAAAGTCTGTAATATACAAGAAATGAAGACATTAATAAACTAAATACAATACAAAAATTAAAATATTTTAAAAATACAGGCTCTGCCTCGTGCCCAAGGGCATTGTTATATACTTAACTAGCGACCCGCCCCGGATTCGCACGGCTACATTATGCATGTATTATACATATAAACCTTCCTCTTGAATCACTCTATCTATTGAAAAAAACCGCATCAAAATCCGTTGCGTAGTTTTAAAGATTTAAGCATGCATAGGGATATAGGGACATAGGGGCAGAGAAAGCGACTTTGTTTTATACTATGTAAACGTTGTTTTGCCATTTACAAAATATAAATAAAATAAGGAAAAAAAAATAAAAAATAGATGTTGTTCGATTCTCAGACCTAACGAATAGGTATACACAAAAAAATTCATACAAGCCATCATACAATTCATCAGTTCAGCCGTTTAGGTGGAGATTGGTAACTAACACCGCGACACGAGAATTTTATATATAAGCTTTTTCTTAAAAAATAAAGTCGCTTAGGACATGACTAAGCTTAGTACACGCTTGTCTATAAGGCCAATGCGTGTACGTACAGTGCACCCCGTTTGCACTTGGACACTTGGTATTTACCTTAGCAGCAGTCAAAAACATAGTCTCAGGGATGTGATGCGTAGCCGTAGCAATGACACCAAGCGCGACTCCAGGGAAGATGTAAGAGTTGTTCCCTTGCCCTGTAATGTACGTTTTACCATTGTGCTTCACCGGTGGGAATGGGGAACCGGATGCGTATACACAGCGACCCTGAGGACAAATGTCACATTGTCACTTAAAGATAAATAAATAAATATTGCAGGACATTCCACACAGCGCCATCTAGCCCCAAGCTAAGTAACTAGACTATGTTATAGGTGTTAGACAACGGATATACTACTTATATACTTTTGTAAATATATATTTATAATACATAGAAACAACCAGACCACAGACAAATATCTAAGCATAAACACTTGTTTTAGTCGGGAATCGAACGCGCAACCTTGTGTTTGGCAGTCCGGCATGGTGACCATTGAACTGGGTCGAAAAGAGCTCTCTGTAGTCGGCCTTTCATGACTGAGGATCATGGTCATCATTGGGTAGTCTGCATTTGGATCGGATGATCTGCCTCCAACGGCTTCTATTCATCAATTTTAAAGAACTTGACGGCTAATGAGTCTTTAATCTGATCCGTCCATCTGGTTAGGGATCGGCCTCGATAAGTTTCTTCAGGTTCTCATCGCCTTTCCGTAATTTAAAGATGTTGTGTTTGTGAGATGTTGTGAATGTTCTATTAAAATCACCTCTTGAATCACATTTTCTAGTAGGTACCAACTATGTGCACCCTACGATTTTACCCTAACCGTGTTGTCACACGTAAAATCTGTACGATCGATGTAGTTATGACTAGATTACAATACGGCTAAATTTTTACAGTTCGATACTTAAATTGACTAGCTTGGTATTACCATGGTTGTGCCACACTAGTCACACAACTGGGCAATATCTAGTATAATTATCGTCATATTCCAGCCAATTTAAACGAAACCGTAATTTAAATACACTTAAACCTTCCACGTGATCACTCCGTCAATGAGTGAAAACCCTATTAAAATTTGTTCAGTGGTTTTTGAGATTATCGCGTTCAAACAAACAGACATACACGTTCTAGACCCTATGGACTGCAAAAATGGCTGTAAACATTTTCAGTTAACTCAGTGATAACGAGTAGAATAATTGTAAAGTTTACCTCAGTATGATCGTAAGCATCCTGTGCGGTACACTCAGCTTTGCTAGTGGGGTTCGAAAGTGCAAATATAACAGGTCTTTCAGTGTTCTTTGCCATTTGTTTCAATATGGCCGTTGTGAACGAGCCTCCAACCGTCGAACAACCTGAAATAATTAAGTAATAACAGTTTTAAGACACTAGTTCTCTTAATGCCTGCGCCTTAAACTAAAGTCAACTTATTGCGTGATAAATATTGTTATTTTACCAATTTTGAAGATATTTTCCGACATTTGTTATAGGTAATTTCAAGTAAATTCCTTGTCGTTTCGAAGTTTCTTCTCTCTTTATTGAAAAAAATCTCGTGTCAAAATGACGGAAAAGTCTTACCTACAAATTATACATTGACTAGCTTTTGCCTGCGACTTCGTCCGCGTAGAAGTCGAAAATGGTTTAAAAGGACCTAGGAATCACGTTGTCCCATACAAACTTTGCCCCCCTTTTTGCCTTAAGCAGTAGAATTTCGGAAAATACTAATCGGATGCCTATGTCCTACAAAGAAAACACCCTCAAAATTTCGGGTATCTACGATCAGCGGTTTACGCTGTGCGTTGATCCGTCAGTCAGTCAGGACAAAGCATTTTTACCCCTTTAGGAATAGGAAAATCCTTATCGGATGCCTACGTCATACAAAGAACACACCCTCAAAATTTCAGGTCTCTATGTTCAGCGGTTTAGGTTGTGCGTTGATCCGTCACTCAGTCGGGACAAAGCATTTAGTAAAGCGACTCACCAATAAGACAGCTAGGTTTAATCTTGGCGACGCACTTCTCGAAATCCTTCTCTGGCTCGATATCCTTACCGAAGGCTATAGCATGAGGTGGAACACCGCCCTCTCTCTTCGAAGTGAGTAACCCGTCTATATCGAACATGAACACTCTGTCTCGCGCCTGCTTTTGGGACAAACCTTCCTGCATCATGGCCGCTACAGTTAGATTCGCTATGCCGTTTGCAGCCTGAAATTAAAAGGGGGTTTAAAAACTAGGTCCACCCGTTCTTTAGAAAATAAGTGGTGACACACGGACAGATAGACAGACAGACGGACAAGATGGTGATCTTATAAGATTTCCTTTTTTACCTTTTGAGGTATGGAACCCTAATAACTGGGAATGTCTGCAAAATTACATGAATTCTGTTACACTTTAGAAGCATGTTACATGGGCCATCTAGAGAGGAGGCTTATTTCAAATAATATTCTTCTTTTTCGTATCGATAGCACAAATTGACGACCCAGTTGGAACAATGGTCACCATGCCGGACTGCCAAACACAGGGTCGCGGGTTCGATTCCCGCCTCAGACAAGTATTTATGCTTAGATATTTGTCTGTGGTCTGGTTGTTTCTATGTATTATAAGTATATATTTACAAAAGAAAAGTATATAAGTATTATATACGTTGTCTAGCACCCATAACACAAGTCTAGTTACTTAGTTTGGGGCTAGATGGCGATGTGTGGAATGTCCTTGCAATATTTATTTATTTATTTAAATTAAAGGGGAGTTGATTAGATAGGGTCAGATAATTAAAAAAAGAAAAATAAAGAAATGCCTTAAAATCTGCGCCACAGCCACAGCAGCATCATTGGCCTGATTAAGAGGACAGCGTACCGGGGGCTTTACTATTACTAACGTAGTCGACTGTTTTCTCCCTGGATAATGACACTAGAGCAAATATTTTTGGTGCATAAAACTTATAACTGCCATGACCATTAATTATGTTAATCTTAATTTCTATGATAATTAGAAAAAGAAAAAAAAAAGAAAAAATAGGGGCATAATCATGGCAGTTATAAGTTTTATGCATCAAAAATATTTGCTCTAGTGTCATTATCCAGGGAGAAAACAGTCGACTATGTTTGTATGGAGAGAGCGCAGGTAACCTTTCACCTTAAAGTCGTCCAACGTGCGGGTGTTAGGGCACAGTGAACATTAAAGAAGGTGAAGTCTTCTTCTTTTTCTTTGTATCGATAGCACAAATTAAAGGAGGAATTGATGAGGTAGGGTCAGATCCGCAAACTCCAGTGTGCTGCCAGGTATTTGGCGTTGAGGAGGTGACGTATAAATAAATATTGCACGACATCCACACATCGCCATCTAGCCCCAAGCTAAGTAGACTTGTATTATGGGTGCTAGACAACGGATATACTACTTATATACTTTTCTTTTGTAAATATATACTTATAATACATAGAAACAAACAGACCACAGACAAATATCTAAGCATAAATACTTGTCTGAGGTGGGAATCGAACCCGCAACCCTGTGTTTGGCAGCCCGGCATGGCGACCATTGTGCCAACTGGGTCGTCGTATAAAGTATGATTGTATGTTTGACTCACCGATCCAGCTCCAAGAAAGAGATAGATGTTCTCGCTGAGCTTCCTCTTGGTGATCCTGATGGCAGCCATTAGCCCAGCGACGGCAACACTGGCAGTACCTTGGATGTCGTCGTTGAATGTACAGTACTTGTTACGGTATTTGTCTAGGAGACGGCCTGCATTTGCAAGGGCGAAGTCTTCAAACTGAAATAAACACGTACATGTTGTAAGGACACTGTAAGTCCCGATCTCGAGGGAATTTCGGGATCAAAAGTATCCTATGTTCTTCTTAATCCCCTAAACAATCACTATGCCGATTTTTATTCACATCGGTCTAGTCATTTGACCGTGAAGAGGGAATAAACAAACAATACTTTTTTCTACACTAATATAACAGCGCGAAATGTTTTTTTTATTTATGAATAGGCTCTGAAACTACTGGACCGATTTTGATGAACTTGGTATGTGGGTACAGTCGCCTGCATAATTGCAGCCCCCGGTAGAGTTCTAAAATTACTAAAATTGAAATGTTTTCATTCTAATAACTTTTGTTTGATAAATTGATGAGGTGCCTAGAATCTTGCTTGTGTTGAAAACATTCTTATAACAGCCGTTCTGGAGCTCTACGGTGGGTCTGCAATTATGGAGCCGACCGTACATCGATTCATTTAGAATACATGGGCTTTTTATCAGTTTTGTGACCATGTATAAATTTTGCATTTATCCGCAACCTCCTGCCGCACCGCTTTCTACTTACTTGAAGTAAAGTATTCTGCCCATATTGATAAATGCAGGCTTCCATAAATTCGTCAAGGAACTCGTCGTACTCACTTCCACGAACTCTCTTTTGCCTCAATCCAATGTATAGAGGGTCTTCTAGCAAATCCTGCAATAAAAATCTACTGTTAGCCCCTTTAGAAGCATAACACCATATACGCGAAACATCAACTCGAGATTTTGTGGATTAGTAGAAATAATTACGTAAAATACCAACTACGCACAATTCCACAAACGCAAAACACCACCTTGTAATTTTTTTACCACCAAAGTAGAGTGGAAACGAAAACACCACCTTATAAATTTTAAATCGGATCACCCATTGCGGGCATGCAATAAGTAGGTAAACTTTTAAAACTACAAAAATTAAATTTCAGAAGAATAACTACTTAAATATAAAACAAAAAATAGCTCAGAGCAGAGCTCACAGCTCTCTTTATGTAAATGTTACTAAACATTTACAAAGGACGCTGTAGTTAAACAGTATTTCATTGAATAAATTTAATTATTAAAAAAAATCTTTTATAAAAACAGTATTTCATTGAATAAATTTAATTATTAAAAAAAAACTTTTATAATAGATCATTATACGAAAGGGTGAATATTTATTTAAAATAAGGCATTTAGTAAATACGTCTTTTTATAGGGTTCCGTAGCCAAAATGTAAAAACGGGACCCTTTTACAAGACTCCACTGTACGTCCGTCCGTCTGTCTGTCACCAGGATCTAGCTAGGCAGTTGATTTTTTTACAGATGATGCATTTCTGTTGGCGCTATAATGACAAATACTTACTAAAAAAGAATATAATGGTACGGAACTCATAGTACGCGAGTCCGACTCGCACTTGGCCGGTTTTTTTTAACGGTGTAAGGCGTTTTGCAAATAGGTCTTTTATTAACTAAGCCCTTCAAAGTCCGCTGTTTATAAAGACCGCCACTTTATTCCGTGGCGGGAATCGAATCCGCCTTTACATACCTGATTATCAGTTCCGACATCCAACACAATTGGCAAGCACTGATGCGGTTTAATCCCGGCCAAGGCAGTGTACAATGACAGCTTTCCCACGGGAATACCCATCCCGTAGGCTCCGAGATCTCCCAAACCCAATATCCTTTCACCATCGGTGAAAACGATGGCACGCACGTCTGGTTCTGGCCTAAAAAAAATAAAGGTCAATTTACATATACTGTCACTTAATAGACTGAGGACTTAGGTTGGTCGCTGTAGGGCAAACCTAGGAAGATTGGGCATGATTGACCAATGTCAAATCCATATTGAGAAATGCAGGCTTTCATAAATTCGTCGTATTCATTTCCACGAACTCTCTTTTGCCTCTGGCCTAATAATATGGAGGCCAAATGACATTCCAAACTATCACTTAATAGACTGAAGACTTAGTTTGGTCGCTGCAGGGCAAACCTGGGAAGATTGGGCATGATTGACCAATGTCAAATCTATATTGATAAATGTAGGCTTTTATAAATTCGTGGTATTCATTTCCACGACCTCTCTTTTGCCTCTGGCCTAAAAATATGGAGGCCAATTGACATACCAAACTATGACTTAATAGACGTAAGACTTAGTTTGGTCGCTGCAGGGCAAACCTGGGAACATGGGGCAGGATTGACCCATGTCAAATCCATATTGATAAATGCAGGCCTTCATTAATTCGTCGTATTGATTTCCACGAAATCTCGTTTGCCTCTGGCCTAAAAATATCTAGGTCAATTTACATACTAGGCTGTCACTTAATAGACTGAGGACTTAGGTTGGCCGCTGCAGGGGAAATTTGGGAAGATAAGGCAGGATTGACCCATGTCAAATCCAGTGCGACTGCGGGACTCCTGAGCAATTCATGCAGCACCTACTAATCTGAACCTCCAGTCCTAGTAGCTATACGCTGGCTAACCCAATGTCAGCCAATAACTATGCCAAAGATCTGACAGCATACTGAAGAGAGCGGGTCAGACCTTATCGAAATTTATCTGTGCCATCGACACAACTAGGAACTTACATTATGATCACAAAACAACCGTCGAATAACCTTCTTTTTTTATATCGGGTCGGTAAAATGGCATAGTTACATACTCAAGGCGACCTGGCCCTGAGAGCAAATTATAATTCTTTAAATCAATTCAACGTTATCTGATAAAACTTTGATACCTTATCTAAATACGATTACATACTCAATGCAGTTGTCACGTGCGAATGGAAATATTCACTTATCCATTGATATAAATAAATTTAAATTTAAATATTTCAGGACATATTACACATCGCCATCCAGCCCCAAGCTAAGCAACATAATGCTTGTGTTATAGGTGCCAGTTAACGGATAAACTACATATATACTTTTTTTTTTTTTTGTAAATATATACATATTATACATATAGGAAACACCCAGAACCAGAAACAAGAATTTATGGTCAGCATAAATACTTGTTCCGAATCGAACCCGCAACCTTCTGCGTCGCAGTCGGGTGTTCGCCCGACGCGCCACAGAGGTCGTCTGATATTTCTACCAATTCATAACAATTACGTCAATTGCGCAAAAGATTATTAAGGTCATATTTTTTATACCTACTACAAAATATTTTCTTTCTATGAAATATTTGTCAACCATTCTTAACTTTTTGATCGTGCCAGCCATACCTCTGGCAGGCGACACCGACAGTCGGAGTGTACACAATTGGTAGATACTTTTCGATGTAAAGCAATAACGTACCAGTTCTTCAGTATTATGGTATATGTGTCCCTTGTCGTTGTTCGTAATGAACAGTCCCCTCGGTCTTCTGTAAATGAGCCCGAACCTCTGGCAGGCGACACCGACAGTCGGAGTGTACACAATTGGTAGATACTTCTCGATGTTTTGCAATAACTTACCAGTTCTTCAGTATATTGTGTACGTGTCCCTTGTCCTTAATCGTAATGAACAGTCCCCTCGGTCTTCTGTAAATGAGCCCGAACCTCTGGCAGGCGACACCGACGGTCGGAGTGTACACAATTGGTAGATACTTCTCGATGTTTTGCAATAACTTACCAGTTCTTCAGTATATTGTGTATGTGTCCCTTGTCCTTGATCTTAATGAACAGTCCCCTCGGTCTTCTGTAAATGAGTCCGAACCTCTGGCAGGCGACACCGACGGTCGGAGTGTACACAATTGGTAGATACTTCTCGATGTTTTGCAATAACTTACCAGTTCTTCAGTATATTGTGTACGTGTCCCTTGTCCTTGATCGTAATGAACAGTCCCCTCGGTCTTCTGTAAATGAGCCCGAACCTCTGGCAGGCGACACCGACGGTCGGAGTGTACACAATTGGTAGATACTTCTCGATGTTTTCCGATAGAAGCCTGAAGAACAACTTCTCATTTCTGTCCTGCAATAATTCAAGGTCACTGTAAATACCTATTGGATAGATAATATAATAATGTTTTGATATGGAAATGTCATTGTTTACTTTATTTAAGTGGAACATTTGTTATGGAATATTTATTGGTTATACATAAATATTGATTGTAAACCAACATATTTTACTATGCATTGTCTCAAAATGATGATTAAAATGTGTCCGAATGACGCAAACTGTAATGCAAACCATTTAGAAGATAAAAAAGATCAAAATAATACACTACATTTACTTGAAATAAGTAACTATAAACAAATCAGTAGGTAAATATTAGAAACAGGAAGCGACCATAGATTGGATCTATGCGTGAAGCAAATTACCTTTAACGCGAAATTTGTAGCCTCAGACTACAAAACCCCATCATGATATTAAATCTATACTTCACTATCACTTCACTACATAGTATAAAATAAAGTCACTTTTCGCCGTCCCTATGTCCCTATTTCCCTTTGTATGCTTAGATCTTTAAAACTACGCAACGGATTTAGATGCGGTTTTTTTTAATAGATAGAGTGATTCAAGAGGAAGGTTTATATGTATAATACATGTATAATATAGCCGTGCGAAGCCGGAGCGGGTTGCTATCTATACTTAATATTATAAAGCTGAAGAGTTTGTTTGTTTGTTTGAACGCGCTAATCTTCGGAACTGCTGGTTTGAATTAAAAAAAATATTTTTGTGTTGGATAGTCCATTTATCGAGGAAGGTTATAGGCTACTTTTTATCCCGATATTCCCACGGGATCGGGAGTTACGCGGGTGAAACCGCGGAGCGCAGCTAGTAAATTATAAAGCTGAAGAGTTCGTTTAATTGTTTGTTTGAACGCGGTAATTTCAGGAACTACTGGTTCGAATTGAAAAATTAATTTTGTGTTGAATAGTCCATTTATCGAGGAAGGCTATAGGCCATTTTTATCCCGATATTCCCACGGGATCCGGAGCTACGCGGGTGAAACCGCGGAGCGGTGTAGTAAATAAATAAAAAATCTTAAAGTGCCTCGAGTTGAAAAATTCGTTTCTAAACATTTTTTCCGCCAAAAACACTATCTTACCCTTGTTTCCTTTGTCAAACAGTTTATGACATTCACAATAAATGTTTATGTTATGTGTATTTCTATGAATTAACTTAACAAAGCTCAATAAAGTATCCATCTTCAGTAGTATTCTTAATATTTACGATGGATACTTTATTGGGGTTTCACATATTATTATATAATAAACTAGCGACCCGCTCCGGCTTCGCACGGCTATATTATGCATGTATTATACATATAAACCTTTCTCTTGAATCACTCTATCTATTTTAAAAAACCGCATCAAAATCAGTTGCGTAGTTTTAAAGATTTAAGCATACATAGGGATATAGGGACATAGGGACAAAGAAAGCGACTTTGTTTTATACTATGTAGTGATAGTGATCATTAAAAAGAAATACAAGGCCACTTAGTTTATATTAATGAATTAAGTGGATTTGTGATACCTTTCAACCATTTTGTTATATTATATCAAACAAAATTAGTAGAAAATAGAAAGTTTGTACCAGGCTGTAAGAACTGAGAGGAGGTATCCTGTTAAATACCCGAAGTTAGCAAAACCCATAGTTATTCTAATTACGAATTAAAAAATAATCACTTACCTTTGTGAAAAACACAAATTCAATTCGTCTTTCATTGTAAACTCATGCATTTCACCTATTATGTCAGTACAAAGATAACAGTCATATACTCATGATAGAATTGTGGTCAGAAGGCTAATTCTGGTAAATAATATTGTTCAAATTACATTGCAATATCATTTCGATTACAAAATATTAATAAAGGGGAAATAGGCGCGAAAAACATAATCGTTTTCCTGCAGTCGGGTAAAAAACTTGCCATCGCGCGACGCGCGGGGTAAGGCATAGCGCTAAGTACATTCACATTGCCAATTAGCTGAACCCCACGTGACCTAGAGCTCACTCGCAAATCTGTAAGATTGTAAAGTAATGTTTCCTGATTCTGTACTTAAAAAATAACGAAAAAGGTAAGTACTATATTTTTTACAGATATGCGAATGGGCCACGTGGGGTTCAGTTAATTGGTAATGTGACTGTACGTAGGTACTGAGTTCGAATATACAAGCCTTAAGTATAAACCTTATCCCGTTCCATAACCTATAAGAATACATATAAATAAGGTAAACGGTACCTTTATCACGTTTAGTCACCTGTAACTCCACGAGGTAGAGGTATTTATTGAGATTATCCGCGTATCTATCGATGGATATCGTGCAGATTTGTATCTGTTCCTCTTGAGTTTTGAATTTTGCTGCCAAAAGGCCGTGGATGCCGAGAGCTTGGCGTTCTTCTAGGGTGAATGCTAAACCCTGAAATAGAAACAACAAAGTAGTTAGTACCTACTGTTTGTGAATTCGTTTTTGTGTGTTCCAATTTTAAAAGTGTGTAAGTAATGTTTAAATAGTTATTTCATTATTTCATTGGCGAGTTCGTCCTTGAGAGCGAGAGTTAAAGGTAGATTAATCTACTAATAAACTTAAAAACTGAGAAATATATTTTCATAACTCATACTCCGAAAGTAGCTCTGAAGTTACCTAAGGAGCGGGTCAAAAGTAATAATTTTCTGCCATAAGGAGAATCAATGAAAAATAATGACAGAAGACGTGGGCGGAAAAAGAAAAAAATTCACTGTTTGTTTTTAATTTAGCTTATTCATGTTTCATTTTACTTTCCTTATATTCGTAATACAAAGCATAGTGTATACCTATGCTTAAAGACTTATTTTCTCCCTCGAACCATTGGTCCCGTCTCGGAACTGAATAAGTTACTTTTATCCCTAGGGTAACAATGTACTATTTGTCCGAAAATGATACCACACTTGCCTTCGTAGCTATAAATTAGCAGTTAGGGCGACCAACAGTGCGTGTCGCGTAAAAAAAACACTATTCTAGGCCACATAAGTAACAAGTGTGCCATGTCTTGTGATTTAATGTGAAAAATATTGGTTCTTAGGTATTTTTTGGTCTCTGCACGTATTAAAACAAACTCCCTTCCCTTTATTCCAAAACTAGGTTTAAGGATAGTCCGAGATGTGGATTTAAACCTTAGATTTAGATACAGATTTCTGTATATTATAGGATTTTTTTTAACAATCTAGTGTAAGGAAAGATTTTTTTGTTTTTATGTTTATAACGAATAGACTCCGAAACTACTAGACCGAATTTGATGCAACTTGGTATGAGGATACATTGATTAATTGGAAATAACATAGGCTACTTTTTATCCCGATATTCCTACGGGATCGGGAGTTACGGAGCGCTGCTAGTTTGTTATTATAATTTGTCCTCACCTTATTAAGACGGGGATCCCTCAAATGATCGATACCCCGTACCATGTTCGGACATAGCTCGTTGCCGGTAACTTCGTGGTACTCCCGGGATTGTACAGCATGTTCCAAGGTTGCACATTTTGAAAGCGCGAACGGTAGCTTTCTGTTTGAGCTTATAACGTTCGTACACCATCTGAAACAAAAGGAGTTATTAAAACATCATATAAATTATGTAAATTCTATACTAATATATAATCTTAATATTATAAAGGGGAAAGACTTGATTGGTTATTATGTTTGTTTGCATTAAATAGGCTGGAAACCACTGGACCTTGGTATGAGCTTGGTTTAAAACAATAAAAAAAAATAATGAACAAAATGTAATCAAAGTGTGAACCTCGGAGATGGGTCGCTCGAGGATCGGGTCGTTGCGCCACTAACCCGGTGTTTTTGCATATTGCATGAAGACATTTCAAATTATTGAAACAATTAAAAAATGCAAAATTCGGAGATAACCACTCTATAACTGTTACACTGCAACTAACTGTTCTGGGGTAAAGATTTAAATTAAATACAATTTCAATGCCAGCCAATCCAGAAATGTCACACGTCAATATGATTAAGCTTGCATTTATTAAATGGTAAAACCTGTGAGTAAAACTATTTTAAACCAGTGGAAAAACAAGTAATGAGGTAAGCCTGTTGTGGTTAGAGAAAAACATTCTATGAAGAGTTATGCCTGATGGGTACCTACACTTGAATTTGTCATATTATTAGGTTACCTACAAAAATAGTTAGGTAAGTACTTGCTTATAAGTACTACCAGCGCTCCGCGGTTTCACCCGCGTAACTTCCGATCCCTTGGAAATATCAAGATAAAAAGTAAAAAAAGTTATACTGTATTAATGGCAAAATGAGGAACCTCGGAGACGGGTCGCTCGGAGACTAACCCTAAACCTAGTAAGATCAAACGAATATCAAACTCGACAAAAACATTATTTTTTATAACAGTTGCTCATAAAGTGGATCTTAGGCTCTTAATCCAACGTATTATGCACGCGTGCGTTATAAATTACCAACTAGTGCCATAAAGTTATCCCGATAGGTTAAATACCTACGTATCATACTGCTAATTACATGTTAGGTAAATGAAATATTCTTAATTTATCTGGGTTAGGGTAAACATACCGGTTATCGGCCGTTTAAGCGACTTGTTGACTTTAGAGTTGATTTCTATCATAATGCTGTACTCCAATTTTTCAAAAAAAAAAAAAAACATTTCATCCTAGAATAGTGTAGTTTCATAAAACCTAACGTTTATAGACGTATCAGTGATCCATAATTTATAAAAAATATATATTCGTAAAAATAGCAAATATACCGGCTTTCGGCCTTTTCACTCAGTTATCGTCCACCAGTGCACTGGTTATCGGCCACCTAATTCACGGTAGAAAAACAACTCTTATTCAGTAGCTTATAGGGTTTATAATAGTATAAACGTGAAACAATTAATAAATTCACAAAAAGCGGTTTATTTTTCCTCTCTTCTACACTATAGCTACTTTTGGCTCTAGCATCATTAAAAATATCTGAACACAATCACATTAAAATTAAATTCTAACATAACATAAATTTCTATGCCCAGTAAAACCGAAACATAGGAACGGAAATAGGTACCAATACCATTAACAGCCGCTCTTTATTTTAAACGGCCGGAGACAGGTTTTATATTTACTAGTTATCGGCCGCTACGTTCGGTATTTTCGAAGGTCATATCTTTGAAAATATGAGGTATACTGGTGGCCGGAATCTAGTTATTAATTTACAAAACTCTAGCAGTTCACAAATACAATGGAATCTACGTTGGTGAATTTAAGGTTTCTTCAATAAAGGCAAAGTGAAATGACGTGAATAAACCGGTTATGCGGCCACCCGGTCGGAAAGTAGATTTTCAAATTAATCGTTAACGTATTGACCGACCACCAAAAATATCCCAAAGTATGAAAAGTTTGATAAGTTTAGTCACTTGAATATTGAAATTAAACATGCTAAATACACACAAACCAAATTAATGAACAATAAACCAACAGTAACACTTAAAAACTTCCCTTTGAAAATCAATCCACCTGCTATTTTTGTCACTAAATTTGACACGCATCCACACATCAAATTTTGAAATGGCGACTGAGGGCTCAGTTCGCAAATTTTGAGGTCATGCCGTTGGATTATGAACCGTGAAGTTCGTCCGGATCGAATGGCGCGAAATTTGAAAGGAAAGGTCTATGAAACTGTCTATTAGGTCAAATAAAGTGCGAAGTGGCCGATAGGGGGTAGTGGCTGGTTAACCGGTATTTTTACCCTATACTGTTTTGATGTATAAAAACGTATGTTCCAACAAAGAGTTTTTAACCTCCTAGCAAAAATGGTTGTCTCTAAAGTCGGTTTATGAACGAAAATTTTACGTGATACGTGTGGTAATATGTCCTGAAATATTTATTTATTTATTTATTTACGTCTTAAAAGATGTTTTTTTTTTTATTTACTTAAATATTTTTTTCCGTACCATTGTATTCTGTTATTAACCCCCGACGCAAAAACAAACGAAAAAAACCCTAAAAAATATTGTATGTCAGATGAGGCTGTATGGGTTAAAAGTCTTTTGCCCTAACAAAAATGTTGCCTAGAAAAATAGTAAACATAGACTTATCACAAATATTTTGTTAATTATTACTTTCTTTTCTTTTCAAGTATTTTCTTTAGTTCACAACTATGATAAAAAACTTCGCATGATACACGTGTGGATAATATATTGATCATACCATCTCGGCTTTAGACGGGCTCGCGTTCCGCTCGCGCGTCATAAACCGCCTCTATGTAATGAAATACCACACTTATATCGTAATGTACTATTATCCCGTAATTACTAAAGTTATTTAGGTACTTGAATAAAAATCAGTTCAACTATTCGGTAGCTACGATGCCATAGATACACATCAACGTTAATAAAATATCTGTTTTCGGGCCAGAATAGATAATAGTCCTACGAAGTTAGTTAAAAGACAGTGAACTTGTCTGTTTGTTAAGTAATTGTTACGCAAACGTCTGAGGTGTAGATTGACCATTGAAGATCGTGTTAACTAATTCAATGCTCAAGTTCGTGATAATAGAATTAGCTGTCCCACAGTCATTTTACGTAGAGCACTACGTAGCTAGCTAGAATATGACGAATCGTAATCCTAACTAATATTATTGACGACCCAGTTGGCACAATGGTCACCATGCCGGACTGACATGAAGACAAGTATTTATGCTTAGATATTTGTCTGTGGTCTGGTTGTTTCTATGTAATTATAAGTAAACTAGATGCGCTCCGCGGTTTCACCTAGATTTATAGCCTTCTTCGATAAATGTACTATCCAACACAAATATATTTTTTCAATTCGAAAAAGTAGTTCTTGAGATTAGCGCGTTCAAACAAACAAACAAACTCTTCAGCTTTATAATACTTATAAAAATATTTATAAAAGAAAAGTCTACCTATAAGCTATAAGTAATAAGTAGTATATCCTTTGTCAAGCACCCATAACACAAGTCTAGTTACTAAGCTTGGGGCTAGGTGGCGATGTGTGGAATGTCCCGCAATATTTATTATTTTATTTAAGTTTTATGAAATCGAAAGTTTGTTTGTTTGTTTCCTCTTCACGGTCAAACGACTGGATCGATGTGGATGAAAATCGACATAGTGGTAGATTAGAGGATGGAGAAGGACATAGGATACTTTTGATCCCGAAATTCCCGCGGGATCGGGACTTACGCGATTGAAACGCAGTGACGAATCATCACTACATAGTATAAAATAAAGTCACTTTTCGCCGTCCCTATGTCCCTTTGTATGCTTAAATCTTTAAAACTACGCAACGGATTTTGATGCGGTTTTTTTAATAGATAGAGTGATTCAAGAGGAAGGTTTATATGTATAATACATGCATAATATAGCCGTGCGAAGCCGGGGCGGGTCGCTAGTTAATATATAAATTTAACCGGTATTCGCACATGATTCACGTCACTTACGTAACGTTTACCAATTCTATCATCACATCACGTTTTTATTGTGCTTTTCCGCAATATATAAATGAGTAAATATTATAACAGACAGACCCCATTTTCGAGTTAACAAACGAATATACCTGATGATCTATATTTAACTTCGTGTCATTCAAAGAATGCCAAAGAAAACTCGTCGCCAAGAATCTAATGAAATGCTCCGAATAAATAATAATTCATATAAAGTGCACTAGATAGGTACATGAGTATACACAATATACTAACAAATATTCAAAAAGTATCTATCTGTAAAACCATTTGTACACATTCACTCTATCTATTAAAAAAAAACCGCATCAAAATCCGTTGCGTGGTTTTAAAGATCTAAGCATACAAAGGGACATAGGGACGGCGAAAAGTGACTTTATTTTATACTAGCGACCCGCTCCGGCTTCGCACGGCTATATTATACATGTATTATACATATAAACCTTGCTCTTGAATCACTCTATCTATTAAAAAAAACCGCATCAAAATCCGTTGCGTAGTTTTAAAGATCTAAGCATACAAAGGGACATAGGGACGGCGAAAAGTGACTTTATTTTATACTATGTAGTATAATGTTATGGCCTCTTAGCTCAGTCGACCGTGTCTAGAGGAAATAACCTGTCAATGCATTTGGAGAAAACTAAGCTGTGGGTTTCAAAGCGATGTTTTCTTTCATCGTAAAAGCAATGACAATGGTGCACAGAAGGGATTCGAACCCTTGAACTTCGGAAAAAAAATCAAGGTTAGCACTAGGCCAACACAGCTCTAACATATAGGTACCTACTTATAACAAAAAAGAACCAATTTCATCATTCCCTTATTATTACCTATCTATACTAATATTATATAGTTGAAGAGTTTGTTTGTTTGAACGCGCTAATCTCAGGAACTACTGGTTCGAATTGAAAAATTATTTTTGGATTGGATAGTCTATTTATCGAGGAAGGCTATAGACTACTTCTCATTTTGATATTCCCACGGGATTAGGACTAACGCGGGTGAAACCGCGGAGCGCAGCTAGTACTAACTAGTATTATAAAGCTAAAGAGTTTGGTTGTTTGTTTGAACGCGCTAATCTCGAAATCTACTGGTTCAAATTGAAAAATGCTGTTTTTGTTGTATAGTTCATTTATCAAGGAAGGCTTTAGGCTACTTTTTATTTTGATATTCCCACGGGATCGGGACTTACGAGGGTGAAACCGTGGAGCGCAGCTAGTAAAAGTTATATAGGTAAAATACATACAAAGACCCGTCATTTCATACAATGATACGTAAGATACGAATCACGACAACAAATACCAATGAACCAGAATTTTCTAAATTGACACACAGTTTAGTCTAAATTGGCAGCATAGCAATAGTTTATACAATAAATGAAAAGCTCTAAAGAGCTAAACTTTATCTAAAAGCATGCAGGCAGATTAGCCTAATTATTCACTTATGGCCGCGACCTTGGCAATATGACTAATATCTAAATACAGAATTCTCACATACAGGCAAAAATAATGTTTATTTTCCAGAAAAGTAGGTCGATAACATATAGTTAGGGAGCTCCCCATACTATTTAGTGAATGTTGTTGGTACCGTTTGCTTGGTATGAAATATCATTGTTGGTACCAAATCGCGGGGCTTCCGAAGCCTGTTCCTCCAGCCCTAATAGTTGTATACGTTAGCTGATTAAATACCAAAGCTAATAACAACGCCAAAGACCTGGCAGCACACTGGAGTGGGCGGACCTGACCCTACCTACCTAATCAATACCCTTTAATTTGTGGTATCGATACGAAGAAAAAGAAGTAAGTCGCCTCGTTATGGTTTTCGAATTAGGCGAAATGGCTCCAAATTAAATATTAACTACATGTGACAGCATAATGGGCTTACAATTTTGTTGAGTAGAAAATACTCTGTGAGGGAAAAATAAAACGTTGGAAGAAAGCGTTCTTTTTACATCGCGTATACTGTACCTCCTGCAAAGTTTGACCCACGCAAGATGATTAAAAACCAAAATTTTGGAATTCTGGATCCTTGACTACTTGCGTGGGTCAAACTAAACGGAAGGGTTGCCCAAGATCATATCTACCGATATATTAAAGCGGCAGAACAGTGCCCGGTTCAGTAAAAAACTGATTGTTTTTAAGCGCCCTCTTCTAGTGACATAAAAAATTCGTAAATCATCAATCACAATAATCATCACATCGACCACATATAGCCTAGCCCGGCAGAACAAGACGTACAACAGGCGACATAAGCACAGAGACATTTTATAAGCAGAGAACCTCGATGAAGGACTCGCTCCCATGGTAGACCGACGACGACGCTCGGAACACATTCGCTCATAGTCCTAAGACTGATTGCAGATGCTCCCAAAAAAAAAACTATATTTCTTGCAGTGGGCGACTAGTCACGAAATAATTTGGATAGCTCCCTAACCAATAAGGAAGAGCTAAAACAACTCTACATAAAACATTCAAATTAGTTTAGAAAACTAGTTTTGCAGATCATATGAGTAGGTTATATTAAGGCTATTATTAATAGTCAATGTTTCTCTTGGTATAATACATACATGCCAAAAGAGTCTATAAACAATTTTTAGCAATTAATAAAGTCTGAAGTAACCTGTAATACATAGAACTACCTACTTGTACTTGTATACAGACTGTTTTCAGCCATTAGACCCTTTTTAACCGACTTCAAAAAAAGGAGGAGGTTCTCAATTCGGTTGTATGTATGTTTTTTTTTTTTTTAATTAATTGGGTTTTTTTTTGCGTGAGGATGGAGTGGGCTTGCCCAACACCTACTAGAACTTGTCAATACTTTTAAAGTCAACTAAGCCGCGGGTTTCATCACAATGTTTTCCTTCACCGAGCAATGTCAATTAGCACACATAAATTTTTCTTAAGAAAAATCCATTGGTGCACGGCCAGCCGGGATTCGAACGCATGACCTTCAGAATGAAAGTCGAGGTATCTACCACTAAGCCAACACCGCTCTAATTAGACCCTTTTTAATTGGGTCCTTTTTGCGTGAGGACGGAGTAGGCTTGCCCAGCACCTATAACCCTCTCAGCTTAGTCGACCATGTCCAGAGGAACTTGTCAATAATTTTGGAGCCAAATCCGAGCCGCGAGTTTCATCACAATGTTTTCCTTCACCGTAAGAGCAATGTCAATTAGCGCACATACATTTTTCTTAAGAAAAATTATTGGTGCACGGCCAGCCGGGATTCGAATGCACGACCTTCAGAATGAAAGTCGGGGTATCTACCACTAAGCCAACACCGCTCCTAAACGGGACCCTATTACTAAGACTGAACAGTCTGTCTGTCATCAGGTTGTATCTCATGGACCATGATAGCTAGAAAGGTAAATTATCACAGATGATAATATTTCTGTTGCCGCCATATTGACGACCCAGTTGGCACAATGGTCACCATGCCGGACTGCCAAACATAGGGTTGCGGGTTCGATTCCCGCCTCAGATAAGTATTTATGCTTAGATATTTGTCTGTGGTCTGGTTGTTTATATATATTATAAGTATATATTTACAAAAGAAAAGTATATAAGTAGTATATCCGTAGTCTAGCACCCATAACACAAGTCTAGTTACTTAGCTTGGGGCTAGATGGCGATGTGTGGAATGTCCTATAATATTTATTTATTTATAACAATAAATACTAAAAATATAATTGTATGGAACTGTTCGTGGGCGAGTCCTACTCACAGGACAGTTTTTTTTTACTTTTTTAAATCAGTTGGTATAATATCTCCTACATGATGGATGTGTGGAGTGACGCGAAAGGATCGCGTCAGGAACTCCCGCATCCGGGGCAGCCTTCATGTCCGAGACATTGCAGATAAATTGCAAGAATGTCGCCTACGCTGCACACTGTTGCCGCGGTCGGACAAAAACGGAATTTTGAATCTTGAAGGTACATTAAAAAAAAAGGTTTGACAGGCAAATAGGATAAGTATGTCACTTAATTTAATAAACAAATGAGAAGTTTTCTATAGGATACTATAAAATATCATTTGTCATAGTTAGACCATTGAAAATAATGATTACTTGGAGCGAAAACTTAACGTCGTTCATTTATTCACAGTTTCAATATGTATTATTATTACTCCAAATAATAACATGACTTCTGAATTTCAAGGTATTGTCTTTAAGAAATTATATTAGTGTTTTTGAAAAGTACATCTATTTACATAATATAGACAGTTACTAAAAACGACCCAAAAATGACTAAAAATAAATCTTTACGAGACTAAAAGTATAAACTTTCCATCGCTTTCCAGATTCTAACTTACGTTAAATAAAACTTTAGACTTTATATTATTATGTTATTGAAATAAATGTTGCTACCGATTGCTACCCAAGATGTTATTTTTAATTGTTTTTCGTAGGACGCGTGGTTAGTTTACTCGTCGCGAACTTGTTGATTTCCTATTTCAGGATCCTGTTATTCAACAAACTGCTAGTCGGTAGAAGGTATCAATAATTTTCGATAAATTAAAACTTTATATTTTGATACCAGTCGCAGAAAGGATATATTTCTCACAAGGCACTCGGCTTGGCTAGATGAAAAGAAGACGGATTTCTTCCATGATGTTCGTCCTAAACGAGGTCATCCAGGATGAACTAATAGTACCTAATATATTTATTTTCTATACTTTTAAGATGATAGGTAGTAAATTTACATCATAAATAATATTGTCCGAGACTTTGTATGGGAGCGCAATAGTGTGCGCTGGTACGGTCACGTCTTGCGAAAACCGGCTAGTTACGTGGGGAACAAATGTCTTGCCATGGCGCCTCCGCCGGGCCGTGGCAGACTGGGTAGACCCAAGAAGTGCTGGCTTGACGTCGTAAAGGGTGATATGCGTGCAAATGGCCTTACTAACCAGGATGCCGAAGATCGTGCGAAGTGGAGGCGTAAAAGTAGGAAAGTGGACCCCGGGCTCCCGAGAGGGATGCAACCGTGAACATCGCTCGGATGATGATGGTATAATATCTCCTACAGAATACATACAATAGGTAAATAGGTACCAGTTATATACAGTCAGCTGCACAATTGCAGTGCCCGGTAGAGTTTGAAAATTACTATTATTGGAATGTTTTCATTCTTATTATTTTTGTTTGATAAATAGATGAGTTAGAAGACTTTAAACTTCAACTAAAGCAGGTGTCTAGTATCTTGCTTGTGTTGAAAACATTCTTATAACAGCGGTTTTGGAGCTTTACGGTGGGTGTGCAATTATGCAGCCGACCGTACCTACTTATCTATTTGCATAAGTTATTATGTATTTGAATGTTTCTATTTCTTTACAATTTACTATGACAAAACACCCTACCCTTCACTTTCCTTAACTTCTTGTCCATCCAAAGATCCAAAGGATGCCTGGAAGTGATCACTTCCACACCTAAAGCGATCGCTTTAGGTGATAAGACCACCCATTGTAACTGTACATATTTAATTTAAAATGATGTTTACTTAATAGAATTTGTCTATCTATCGAGCTAACTGAGTTCTAATAAATCTACATTTCAGGCACTTTCATTCATTGACATTAATTATTGATAAGCACTGAAACATAGCTAAGGTTACAAAAAAAAACAAACATGAAAATCAATGAAATAAATGAGCAGTAGCATTAATGAGGTTTGTGAGCTGAGTAGGTATACTTTATGTACAGATCTAATTTCTATTCATTGCTATTGTATTGACGTAATGATTTTTACAATCGTGAGAATTTTCAGTTTCTTTACTGAAATAGGTAATAGACTGCGAAGAGTGAGAACCAATATTATCCATTCTGAAGAGACTCGCACTTTCGATCACCGTAAAATATTTCGTAACGACGATGATAACAGCAACTCACAGAGAACGGCAGTTTTAACAAGGGATAAAATAATAATAGCTCTTACCGTTTCAGTAACTATTTCAGTGGCACCTTGGTTGAGATTTGATGTAAAAACAGCTGTCACGTTATGTAAACTACGAAAATAATTCAAATTTACTCACAACAACGATCGGGGGACGTTGGAGAACATTTTAAAATATATTTTTCATCTGCTGAAGCAATATACTTTCGAAGGAAACCCGACGTTTACGAATAACACAATTTGATTTTTACAAAATTCGTAAAATAAATTTAGTAACGCCCTCCATTCATTTGGCAGCACAGACTAAGTAGAATTTTTGTGAAGTTGTGTGTGACAGAGGGCAGCAAGGGAAGGGGCAGGGCAGACAGTCGTTGTATTATCTAAACTAGTTCTGAATCGCTCAATAGATGGCGCGCTCTCATACTACCTTTTATTTAAAAAGTATTTTTAAACTAGGACTTGGAGGAAATAACTGACTGTAATTAAATTACTTCAATTACTCTAATTTTTAGGACGTTGTAAGCTGGTAACCTTGGTAAGTAGTCTTATTTCATTCCAGCTGTATTTATTTGAGCTTGCCGCGCAAGGTCCTTTAGGTTGCACTCGCACATTGTCGGAAAAACCAAGTCGTGTCGTGAATGGGCGTTTGATTTGATAGACAGTTGACTTTGACAACAGAGAGCATTTAACTGACAGGGAGCGCTAGTGGTGTAATGTTACCCCTGCTTTTGAAAAAACTGACCATAATTTTTGTCTAAATAAATTATTACTTTATATATTTTACATTTATTATAAAAATATAAGCTATGTCTTTAAAAATATAAAGAAGTATAACTTAAAAAAAAAAATTGGCTTATTTTAAGCTTATTTAGCAGTGCAAAACAACAAAGGCTAGGATTTAACGGACCTAACCAAAATAATTTGTTGTAATATTTTTTACGGTCGCATAAAAGCAAAATTTATGGCTTTAGTTAAGTTGAAAATTATATATATTGTTTCTTACAAATATTTTTTGTCAATTTACGTAATAAAAAAACCGTGTGCACTCACAAAAAAGTGTCACGTTATGTTGACATGGTAGGTATTGTAGGTAACCATAGCACGTAGCAATTTTATCAATGTTTTCTTATGACGTCATTACGTAAAATTATTGTCCGTAAACCGACTTTATAGATAAATGTTTTTGGTGTTTTTTGCAAAACTAGCTTATATTCGTTGCCTGCTTAGTTCTGATTTTGCCGTCTTATCCTTAACACAGAAGCATAGGAAGTGGTCCTCTTACAAGACATGTACAGACCAAGTACAGAAGCACCCTGTGGTACCTATATTATGATCACTTTACTCAGTGTCAATGTCAGACAATAAAAATAATGTTTACGAGAAATCAGATTTGGTTAATTTTATGTTGGCGGTATTTTTTTAATTTGGCACCTTTTTGACAGTAATTTGGTGCAGTTTACATAGACTTAGTTGACAACACCGAATCTACACGAAAATGGAAAACGGGAAAAACATTAATTTGGCCGGATGAATTTCACGTGTTTTTTATCTAATATTAACAGTTTTAAATCATAATTTTTAAAATGATACGAGAAGACGATCCCCGATTTCGAATAACTCCGCTTCAACAAATGGCTTCAGCGTGTAGCGGCGCTCTTATTACTTCATTATTTAGTAAGCTAAATAGTCACTTATTTCGCTCGTTATTTACTTCAAGGACGATGATTATTAAGTAACTTTCACGTTTTCAGTGACACCACTCGATGTGGTTAAGATACGACTGCAAGCCCAGCAGAAGGCTTTGCTTTCAAACAAGTGTTACCTTTACTGTAATGGGCTAATGGAACATTTATGTCCTTGTGGGGAAACTGCGTGGATTCCACGGCGAGTTCATTTTCATGGAACTTTTGTAAGTAGTAAACTAGAATCAATAAATCCTAGAGTAGGTTAGGTAATCATAAATCAGTTGTTATAAAGATTTCTGGTGCCGTAAGGTTCTATCCGCCTCAGACAATTATTTATGCTTAGATATTTGTCTGTGGTCTGGGTGTCTGTATGTATATTAAGTATATATTTACAAAAGAAAAGTATATAAGTAGTATATATAAGTAGTATACCCATAACACAAGTCTAGTTACTTAGCTTGGGGCTAGATGGCGATGTGTGGAATGTCCTGCAATATTTATTTATTTATTTTATTTACTGTTCTACCTATTAGTAAAAAAATATAGATAAAACAGTTTATTTTGTCAGTACAAGTCCTAAAAGCACTACCTACTTGTATACGGACTGTTTTCCGCAATTAGACCCTTTTTAATTGGGTCCTTTTTGCGTTGGGATGGAGTAGGCTTGCCCAGCACCTGCTACCCTCTCAGCTTAGTCGACCATGTCCAGAGGAGAGAACTTGTCACTACTTCTGGAGCCAACTGAGCCGTGGGTTTCATCACAATGTTTTCCTTGACCGTAAGAGCAATGTCAATTAGCGCACATAAATTTTTCTTAAGAAAAATACATTGGTGCACGGCCGGCCTGGATTCGAACCATGGAAAAAAAGCACTACCTAATACTAATACTAAATTTCTAATAAAGAACGACATAAAAAAGCATATACCTACAGAAGAAAAATGTACAAATTCATTTGTTTAATAAAAAACTACTGGACTTATTGAAAATTTTGCCTATTAGATAGCTATAAATTCTAAAAACACTGTACAATAATTCAAGACCTGATATGGCATTGTGCAGTCAAACCGCAACTGGTTCGACCACATCTCCAGGATATATCAGAATAATATATCAGGTTTTTAGGTATAAATTTCTGCCCGATTCTGCGGAAATATCGGGAGTAAAAGTTGCCTGTGTTATTTACACAAGTTTACACTAATTGGCTCAATAGTTTCTGCATGACTTGCTATCAAATCAGTTAAACTATTAAATAGTAATGTGCAATTTTCTTGATCAAATGAGCGTTTGTTTTTATTTGTCTAAGAACTTGTTTATAATTAACTAGCAGCACTCCGCTATTTCACCTGTGTAACTCCCGATCCCATGGAAATATATCGGGATAAAAGGTAGCCTTTGTTACTGTTAATGAAACAATGTATGTTCTTACCAAGTTTCATAAAATTCGGTGCAGTAGTTTTGTAGCCTATTCATTACCAACAAAAAAATCTTTTCCTTTTTATAATACTAGCTGCGCCGCTCCCGCGGTTTCACCCGCGTTACTCCCGATCGGGAGTTACTCCCGTTTGAATATCGGGATAAATTAAGATGTAAGCTATCCTATCTTTCAAGTTGGATCAAACTGCACACGGTGTGCAAATTTGATTAAAATCAGTTAAGTAGTTTAGGAGTCCATCGCGCACAAACAACGTGACACGTAATTTATAGAGATATAAAACATTATACTTTTCAGGATGCATTCTACAAGATAGCTAAACTAGAAGGAGTACCGGCATTATGGTCGGGGTTAAGTCCTACCTTAGTGTTGGCATTACCATGCACAGTTATATACTTTGTATCTTACGAACAGCTTAGATACAAATTCAAAACATCGTACAACATATATTCTGGAACTAGTAAGTATTTACATTTATCACATAATTATGGCCACTCGCCTCTGCTTCAAAGTGGTAGTAGAGCTTAAACACCTTAATTTTTTTCTGTCATATTTCCATCAGTGTACACAAAATCTCTATTAAGATAATACACCTAAGTCATTCTCATTAATGACTCACCCATTGAATGACTTAAGTATTTTTTGTAGTTATCATGTTCAGAAAAACACTTTGTTCTAACTGACCTAAAAAAAAGGGTTTTATCATCTTTAAAATATGTAGTAATAGATAGGTAAAAACTCAATACTTTAGTTAAAAATATTTTCCTAAAAGTATGAATACTTACACTGAAAGGCAAGATATCTATGTACAGCTCTAGGCAACAGTAAAAATACTTACTTGCTTTCAGTCATTCATTTGATGGATTTTATTATTGTGTTGTCAAATAAAGATAACAATAATATTAACTAAAGCACGTATTCTCTATCTTTATTGGTCATGAACTATAGCAATAAACAAGTCAATTTATATAGCACAAACACCTATCTAAGTATTTATTTTTATTCCAACGTCCAATCTTTTGGTGGCAAAACCTTATCTATTTAATCAGACCTCTTGTGATGTTATGATAGTTTGTTTACATCATGCTGTTGCCATAGAATCTGCTGATAAGATTTTGATTAGATACCTATTAATGTTTTTATCACTCGGCTTAAGATAAGTATTTTACTTAAGATTTTATCTACTTCTCTACAATTTTCATGTGTATATTTTTCTTATTTTCGTTATATATGTGTTTAACGTCATAATTATTGTAAAATTGATGGCCAAATAACTACTGGATAAACTTAATGTAGAGACCATGCTGACTTCTATGTATTTAATTTATATGGGAGTGTATATAAAGATAATTTGTACTAGCCACGCCCCGTTTGACCATCTTAGGTCACAAATGTACTTGGGAAAATCGAGTTAAACAGTAGCCCATCTGCCTACCCAGGACTCTAGCTTTCTACATACGGAGTTTTGTAATCGGTTCAGTAGTTTTTGCGTGAAGGAGTAACAAACCCACACATACTTACAAATTTATAAAATGTAGGATTAGGTAATCATAGCTGCTCCCCACGGGTTCAACCACGTAAGTGACAAAACCGTGGGAATATCGGGATAAAAAGCCTATGTGATAATCCAGGTCTCCAGCTATGTAGGTACAGTCGGCTGCATAATTGCAGCCCCCGGCCCTGGTAGAGTTCGATAAATTACTATTATTGGCATTCTAATATTTTTGTTTAATAAATTAATGACTTAGAAGACTTAATACTTCATTTAAAGTAGGGGCCTAGAATCTTACTTTTGTTGAAAACATTCTGATATCAGCCGTTTTGGAGCTCTACGGTGGGTCTGCAATTATGCAGCCGACCGTACATACAGAGTTTTATCGCAATCAGTCCAGTAGTTTTTGCGTAAAGAAGGACATACATACTAACACAGAATTTTTCGTATTTATAATATTGTTACGATTTTAGCTAACAGTACGTATGTTTTTCTGTATTCCTAATAATTTAAAGTTGTTTTATTTTGTAAAAAATATTTTTGTGTGTGTGTTTGATTGGTTTAAAAAAAAAAACGATCTGCTACTGCCATCTATTAGCACTCACTTAAACAAATATAGTTTATTTTTTATTCGCTAGATGGCAGTAAAAAATTTAAATCAGCGCCATCTACATTCGAATAGCGGTCTTTCTAGAAACTAAGTTTCTCAATTTGTGTAATAGATGGCAGTATAAGTTAAACAAAAAGACTAACACAAATAAAATCTCATCTGTCGCGTCAAAATCTGTCGCGAGAACGGCTGAAAATGCTCACCCACAAAAGTGCCCAACGCGCCATAAGAAGTTTTCACTTCAATAAGTTTGTAATTTGTGTGGACAGTAGTCTGGAAAATAAACTATTTAATTTCATTTCATTTTCATTTTAGGGTTCCGTACCAAGGCTGTATCTCTTAAACCGTGATAGCTAGAGAGTTAAAAGTTTAACAGATAATGTTATTTCTGTTGCCGCTATAACAACAAATAGGTACCCTAAAAACAGAAAAAGAAATATTTATCTATTTTTATCTAACTCTAACCAAACTTTAATAATCACTACATAGTATAAAACAAAGTCGCTTTCTCTGTCCCTATATCCCTATGTATGCTTAAATCTTTAAAACTAAGCAACGGATTTTGATGCGGTTTTTTTAATAGATAGAGTGATTCAAGAGGAAGGTTTATATGTATAATACATGCATAATATAGTCGTGCGAAGCCGGGGCGGGTCGCTAGTTTTTTATAACCTATGTCGATGATTATATCTGACTAAATGGGGGCAAAACCACTACTGACTGGGTCCCGAAAAAAATCAGTAGGGCTCCCGTACAACATGATACGGAACCCTTCGTGCGAGTCCGACTCGCACTTGGCCGGTTTTTTGTTACCTTTATAGCAAGTAATAATATAAATAATGTTTCCAGCACACCAACCAATGTGGATACCTCTTATAGCAGGAGCTACAGCAAGAACCACTGCAGTGACCATAGTAAGCCCACTAGAACTAATTAGAACAAAAATGCAATCAAAAAAATTAACATATTCAGGTAAGAAAACTATTAAATAACTATAACTACTAGCTGCACCCGCGTAACTCCCGATCCCGTGGGTATATCGGCTTCGATCATAAATTTTATGATCGAAGTATATCGGGATAAATTAAGATGGAAGCTATCCTATCTTTCATATAGGATCAAACTGCACACGGTGTGCAAAGATTAAAATCTGTTAATTAGTTTTGGAGTCCATCGCGCACAAACACGTAATGTATTTAAATAATATTAAAACTATTAGACGATCCCTCTGGCGCATCAGGCGAACAGCCGCCTGCGACGCAAAAGAGTGCTGGTTCGATTCCTGCCTTAAACAAGTTGTTCCGTCTTCAGATGCCACCTTGCAATGCAACGGTACTTATTAGGGATTCAAATAGGGCAAGGTGGCATCCGACGACGGCTATCCACTGAACGACACGAGACACGACACTTTGAGATTGCCTACAGAATTAGCTCTCTGTATTTTTCTTGTTTCATACTTTTTAGAGTGCGATTTTTATGTAGGTATCTATTGTTTTTTAACTACTAAGTATATTTTTTACGTAGTCGGGTTTTAGTTTTATAACTTTTTTTTGAATATTTCAATACGTTGATATGGTTACGTAACGTAACGTAACGCATGACGTCACACTTTTTTGTGAATGCCGGTGTTCATCGATTTACAAGACGTTATCACGTCAAAATCATAGAGCGTTATGTTTGAAGTATGCTTTGAGTAAAATTAATACTGAATGATGCATGTTCTGTTACTAGTAAATGCTCTAGTTTTGATATTAAGAGGAAAGGGTACCGGGGGCTTTTTCCATACAAACTATTACAAACGTAGTCGACTGTTTTCTCCCTGGATAATGACACTAGCACAAATATTTTTGGTGCATAAAACTTATAACTGCCATGACCATGCCCCTATTTTTTTAATCTTAATTTCTATGATAATTAGAAAATGAAAAAAACCAAAACATAGGGGCATAGTCATGGCAGTTATAGGTTTTATGGCACAAAAATATTTGTGCTAGTGTCATTATCCAGGGAGGAAACAGTCGACTACGTTTGTATGAAGAGAGCGCAGGTACCCTTTCTTTAACTCTTTAATTTTATTGCAACATAATAATGTTATTTTCAAGTTTACATTGATAATAATGTATTGATGATGAAATTATTTGTTTTGTTAAATAATCTTAATCAATCTGATATTAATCTTATAATTTTTGTTGTCAAGGATTTTTTATAAATAAAATTAAATAAAGGACATTACACATAGTTCTAACCTAAGCAACTAGGCTTGTGTTATGATGATAAGACAATGGACAGATTATACTTCTGAAGATTATACTTATACTTTTTGACGTGACAACGTCTTATAAATTGGTTTGCCGGGTGACACTTCAAGAAACTGCGTTACGCTCCGCTGACGTTATGCGCTCACAATGAGAGCGAGTGAGAGGCACGCGGGCATGGTTAGCCCGCCTAAGAGCGAGAGAGACAGACATAAAAAGTGAAAGGCACGCGTCCCTTCCACTCGAGCACAGTTGTTGTCACGTAAAACTTTCGCCCGTATATTTTTTGTAAAAGTCCTATAAAGATGTACTTAATATTATACAGAGGCCACTTTTTGCTTGTTTTTATTGTTTTTGTAACGAATAGGCTCAGAAACTACTGAACCGATTTTGATGAAACTTTATAAGTAGGTATAGGTACAGTCACATTACCAATTAGCTGAACCACACGTGACCCAGAGCTCATTCGCATATCTGTAAAAAATATAGTAGGTATTTACCTATTTTGTTATTTTTTATATTTTATTGTATAGTATATTGTTTAAAAAAACAGAATCAAGTAACATTACTTTACAACCTTAAAGATTTGTGAGTGAGCTCTAGGTCACGTGGGGTTCAGCTAATTGGTAATGTGACTGTACACACAAAAACAATACCTTATTACTCTTCTTCTTATCCTATCAATTGCCTTTTTAGGGTTCCGTACCTCAAAAGGTAAAAAAGGAACCGTTATAAGATGACTTTCTTGTCTGTCTGTTTTTTTTCTATTCTAACTTATTTGACGGCGGGTGACCTATTTCGAACCCGCAACCTTCTGCGTCGCCGGCGGGTTGTCATCCACCGCACCATAGAGGTCGCTAAACATGTAACAATACCAAAACTATATTTAAATGTATATATTTTTGTTTCAGAAATAACTGTAGCATTACGCCAAGTAATAAAATATGAAGGATACCGAGGTCTGTTTCGTGGATTAGGTTCAACACTATTGAGAGATGTTCCGTTTTCTGGTACTTACTTTATTTCAAATTCTATTACTTATCTTTTTAGGGTTCCGTACCCAACGGGACCCTTTTACTAAGACTCCACTGTGCGTCTGTCTGTCACCAGGCTGTATATCATGAACCGTGATAGTTAGACAGTTAAAATTTTCACAGGTTATGTATTTCTGTTCCCGCTATAACAACAAATACTAAAACAAAAAATGAAATTTTAACTTATCTATTTGTACCTATCTAACTCTTAGCAAACTTCAATATATATTTTTTTAACCTATGTCGATGATTATGTCTGACAAAATGTGGGCAAAAACCACCACAGACTGGGTCCCGAACAGCACCAGCTGGACCCAGCTGGCACTTGACAACAGGAACAGTGGAAAGAGGGAAGGGGGGATCTTGGCCCTGCAGTGGGACGGAATAGACGGATTAATATTATGTGGGGCGTAGGTAGATTAAATATAATTTCTATTTTATTGTGTTTTCAGGAATTTATTGGACAATGTTTGAAACAACAAAAAAAGGATTTAAGAAACCAGACACAGAGAAAAACACATTTTTATTCAATTTCTTCTGTGGATCTGTTGCTGGCAGTGTAAGTTGTTTTTTTTTTTAAGAATAAAGGTGTTATCAATCAGTCATAACTTTTGGCTCAGGCTTAGGTGGAATAAAGTTGCTATCCATGCCATACTCGCAGGCTTAGGTGGCCACTTTTCAAAGGTGGCTTTAAAAAGACCAGCCGCCCAATTGCCGTATTCTTATGCAGCGCGTCTTGACTGCGTTTGCGTCATAACCATAGATTTCGTATTGCTAAGACGCACTCGTCACGCAGTTACTCATGTGGTTTAGGTTTGCGTAACGTGTGCGTGACGAGTGCGTAACGTGTGCGTGACGAGTGCGTCTTAGCAATACGAAATCTATGGTTATGACGCAAACGCAGTCAAGACGCGCTGCATAAGAATACGGCAATTGGGCAGCAGTGCATGGAAACAAACCTTATGACAATACGTACCGTATCCAGGAAGACTGCCTTCTGAATCTGAAGCGAAAGTCTCTTAAAGTGTTGGTCGAGGCTTTTAGACTATTCGAACGCCCGCAATGTCTCAAGTCTTAGTACTTGGTTTCCCTTGTCCTAGTTAGTTTAGTTTAATAGTAGGAACATACGTCCCAATTTGGTCGGGTCCAGTTTGGTCGGTTGCCCAACCAAATCGGGACGTGTGTAGCGTAGTCGGGACGACATAATTATTATTAATTGAGTCAGGAGTTGGGTGCCCGCACGTCACGATCACGATTCATGAGATACAACCTGACAGACAGATCAGACGGATGACGGACGGACAGACTGACATGGAAGTCAGTTCCTCTGGGGAACGGAAACCTAAAAACTACTCGATGACAACGATATACACTAGAAGGCGTGTAGGAAGCTACTGACCATTCAATGGATTCTCTGTGTCGGATCCGACTAATTCGTAGCGTGTGTTGCGACACCGAATTTGATCGGCCCCACCAAATTGGGACGTGTGTTCCTACTATCGCGGTGCTGTTTCCGCACTTAGCTTCTTCATTTGGACCATTGTGCGTCCCTCTTTTTGTTACGTTTGTAATCGTTTCCATTAATGTTGTCTTTCCACTTCCAGATAGCCGCATTTGTGACGCTACCTTTTGATGTAGTCAAAACACATCAGCAAATAGAATTAGGTGAAAAGGAAATATACTCAGGTAAAATATTGTGGATATTAATTAGATTTTTGAAGATGGTATACGTTTTGGGCAAGCCTACTTCATCTGTTACATGTTCCAGGCACTACAGTGACCTTAAGAGAAAAGGTACCTAGCTCTCTCTCCATACAAACTTGGTCGACTGTTTCCTCCCTGGATAATGACGCTAGAGCAAATATTTTTGTTGCATACAACCTATGGCTATAATTGACCCTACCATGACTATAAATTATAATTGACCCTATGCCCCTATGTCTTGGTTTTTTTAATATTCTAATTATCATCGAAGAGTTAATATTTTTTTTTTTAATAAAAAATACGACATGGTCATGGCAGTTATAAGTTTTACACTACAAAAATATTTGCTCTAGTGTCATTATCCAGGGAGGAAACAGTCGACTATGTTTGTATGGAGAGAGAGTCGGTACCCTTTCCTCTTAATAGTATGGATAAAAGTTGCTGACACTATCCTCCTTATTCCAAAACGAGGTTCAAGGATAGTCCGAGATGTGGGTTTAAACCTTAGATTTAGATACAGGTTTACTCGTGAACTATAGTCTAAACACTATCCCTATACATATAATCTACAGGGATAGTGTTTAGACTATAGTTCACGAGTAAATCTGTATCTAAATCTAAGGTTTAAATCCACATCTCGGACTATCCCTAAACATCGTTTTGGAATAAGGGGGTATAAGTTTAGATTAGATGTGAATTGCCAATTAAATATGATGGAGAGTTTTTGGAAATTGTGATGGGTAACTGCACTGAGGCTATATTTTTAATAATTTGCTACAAACACAGAATACATAATAGTTACTACGGATTACAAACAGCCCCTTTAGAGGTTGAATTTCTAAAAATCCTTTCTTCGACCTGAAAGGAAATACCGTGCAAAGTCTCAGACTAGTAACTCTTGTAGTTTTCATGATGAGTCTTTGTTCTTTTATTAAACCAACTTCAAAAAATAAGGGTTTCATATATTACGTTCTCAAAGTTTACACCCAATTAACATTTGACGATATAGGAATAAGAGAAAATATCTGAAAAATCTTTTCAAAACTTTAATTACAGAAGGTAAAACACGTCAACGAGCATCGAATATGAAAGATATAGCCTACAATATATACAGAAACCATGGGTTCAAAGGTCTTTTCACCGGTCTGTTACCTCGAATATTTAAAGTGGCGCCAGCATGCGCAATTATGATAGCAACATTCGAATATGGGAAACAGTTTTTCCAGAAATATAATACACAGAAGTACAAGGAGAAAATGCAAAGGTAATTGCTATTTAATTTTAGCTTTATGTAGAAGAAAAAAATACCCTATTCCCATTGTAAAAAAAGGCATTAAGCCTACTTCATTTAGGGTAAAACAGTAATGATTACCAACTTACAACTTATTGTTTTCCTTTAACCCTAATTACCTACTTACTGTTTTACTTTAACCCTACTTACCAACTTACTGTTTTACTTTTACCCTAATTACCAACTTACGGTTTTACTTTGACCCTAATTTCCAACTTACTGTTTTACTTTAACTCTGATTACCTACTTACTGTTTTACTTTAACCCTAATTACCTACTTACTTTACTACATTTTTACAGTGAAGGAATAACTATTACAATTATTAAATCTGATGATGAATAGCTTGAATTTTGCATGCTTAAAGGTATTCCATGAAGACTTCTAATTTGTTATTTGCAAACAATTTTAGTTGTTTAGTTATTAGAGTAAGTGCTAGGACTCTCGTCACGCGAAGCCATAAAACACGCGTGCGCTCAACTAGCAAAATAAAGTCCTATAGAAATTAAGACAACTTTTGACATGTTTAGGGGTTCATATTGCGTGGCCTTGGGTTTTTTAGCCTTAGATGTCCCACACGTTACCTCTGGGTGGTGTTAAAGAAGTAATCTCCTGGTGGTGCTTGAGGGTTGTTACCACTCACCGGCCTAAGTCGTGTCGCCAAGCTGACTTGTCCGTGTTCCAATGGCCGCCGCCCGGCCGGTGCGGATATTTTCTTTCTTCTCGATGGCCGTTTATTTGGGGATCTTAAAATCGCGAATGTGTAGGTAACTCCTAGGTACGCGTGCGATATCTAAGACATCATCACTTACCATCGGGTGAGATAGTGGTCTAACGGTGATGCTATGTATTATAAAGAAAATGTTACTTCCGGTCCGATTAGGGTAGTCCTGCCCCCTTAGACAAGATTGCTTTCTATTAGCGATGCCAATCGACAGACTTTTTAAGCTATTGCATAGCTTTTATCGCGGGCTGTGATCGCGGCGACCGAATCAAGAAATTCCGTAAGTAACGAAAATAAAACCTTACACCCCCCACTCCGCCTACCATGTAGCTCAGCCGAACGTTCGCGTAGTATAGTGCGTGTGTTTATTTATTTTTTGTATGAAATTGACAAAAGTCACGTAGTCTTGCGTTAGAGAAAAAAGAATGTTGGATAAGTTCCATCTTAAGTTCATTTTTATACAATGTTTTATGTCAATTTCATACAATTAAATCTATCGATTGTCGACATCGCTAATAGAAAGTAATCTTGTCTAAGGGGCTGGTCATATAAACAGTAGGTCAAGAGGTATAAGACATAAATGGCGCAACTAATAAGACCTATCGGTCGCGAACATAAAACATAACCTGGCAACCAAAATAGTTTTTAAAGGTGATAATAAAGATTGAAGAATGGCCAAAACGCTGTATAAATTGTAGGTATTGACTGGGATTATTTTTACATACAAAATATTAGATAGCCGAAAATGATGAATAACAGCATTTAATAATTATTGTTTTTATTTTATTTTACAGGCATCAAGAGATTGTTTTAATGAGTCAATCAAGCAATAATGGATACTCATAATGAAGTTAAACTCAATAATTTGAGTCGGAACGCAATACAATGGCGAGATGAAACAAGTTAAATGTGATAAAAAACTATTAATGTTATTAGATTTTTAGCTTTTGACATAAATATGCTAATTTGAATATGGGATATCATATCAAACATAGTTACCAATCTGATTAGGTACTTAGTTCTTATTCGGTTTTAGTGTGTAATAAAAAAAATGTACCTAGGCACTTATATTATCTGTTGCATTTTGGTGATAGAGTTTTACTAGTATAACTTCAGAAATTTGAATTGTCTATTGTAGCAAGAATAGCCGGGTACCCACCTAGCGCACAGGCTCGCGCGGCAGCCTCGGTGTCCAGATCGCGAGCGATGGCTCCCGAGGCAGCCTCAGTAGTTTTGTTCAATTTACACGAGGAAGCCTCGCGAGGCAGGCTGAGCCATCATAAGTCCGCGAGTATTCGAAATGGACAGTCGTGTATTTTGACCGTTCCCACCTAACGCACAGCGCTCACTGAGGCGCCTTTGAGCGCGTCAAGTTTACCGACAACAGATGGCTCGGGGCCGAGCCGTGCTCGGGCGAGCGAACGCGCGCCCGTGGCCGCCCGAGGCACGTCCACATCAGCCGAGGCATTTGGCTCGCGAGGCTGCCGCGCGAGCCTGTTCGCTAGGTGGGTACCCGGCTAATAGCTAACATCGATCTATATTTACTTACAGGGTTATTTTTAACTATACTAGCAAGCCGTTGAGAGCGCTGTGCACCTTAACGATCAATTTTTGTTCTACGACTTTTGTCAAAACCTAATACATATCCCAAAAAATATTTAAGTGTTTTAAGTGTGTACTGTCTGGCCATTTTCTATGTCTATGCGGCACAGAGCTAGCGTGGGCGGGCGCTAAAGCTGGGGACATATTATCGGACGCGGCTTACGGACGTGTCCGACAGCCGCGACTGATAAGTGTGCACGGTCGTTTGGCATCCAGCGGCCTAGATCGCTCTAGGACGTCCGCGGACGTCCGAACGCTCAAGGGCGGCCCAAGGTTACGTCCGCGACTTACGTCTGATAGTGTACACAGTTACATACATTTACACAGATGCCTATAAGTCGCGGCTGTCGGACGCGTCCGAGCAATGTGTCCCCAGCCTAAACCATACGTACTATGATTGATTCTGTGGCCTATATCGAATTGAGTAGTATTTGAACTGATGGATTATACTTTAATTTAATTAATTTATTATTTATTTTATTTTATAATTAATTTCCCATAGAACAAATGTAGCTCTCAACGGCTTGCTTGTGTAGTTACCAATAGCCCTGTATAGCATGTATCTAAAAGGGTCTGACTATCTTCACACAAAAAACGGTAGATCTTTTTCGATTTTATTAAACTTAGATTTAACCCATACATTTTTGTATGACAGAAAGTTAAAATCGGGTTCCATATGGTGTCAGAGGATGGCCATAGAAAACGAAAATAATATAGGACCATTTTTGTTTTGACATGATCTATCATTGTTTACTTTATGTGCTCTATACACTAATTTTTTTATATACCTACCTTGCTACCTAGACATATTTGCATGGTTTGCTCACGCCTGCACAAACGTGTTTAGCAACTATCTTAACTGTGTAATCATAATAAATATAATTGCAGGCGCTTAAAAATGGTTTTCTTTACAACTATACTTTCATTTCTTCATTTTAAAAAGTCGAGATATTCAGCATTTCAGCTTGGCGGAGTGTTTTTTGATGGTCCACTTTAAGACTCATACCTATCAATACAGGCCTTTTTAAAATTGCCTTATTGCAGGTTAATAATCCTAAAGAAGATTAAATAAAACAATAATTATTAAATGAATGCACGAATTTATACAAACGAATAACGAACCTACATATTTCTTAAAATTTTCAAACTGTAACTATGGCAATATTTGTTTAATCTTGATGCTCTCGATCAATAGGTATGGGTCTCAAAGTGCACCGAAAAATCATAGGACACAATGTTTCCTTGAATATCCCATGTTTGAGATCGAGTTGAGTTATAGGAATGTTGTAAAAGTATTATTTGTTCTTCTCAATGATCTTTAAGGCTCAATATGCTGCACAAAAAAATACATAATAATATGAAAAACCTACCTATGGAGGGTGCAAGCAAAGCAAGAAACTGTCTGGTTTAAATCTAGAAGAGTCTACATTATTGTCTTAGCAGAGTATGATAACATTAGGCAGTATGACAGCCTCATACACACAAAAACGCTTTGTGGCAGCAGCACCGATTCAGCTGTCAATATCCTCAATGTATAAACATCTAACTAGCCCGAATAATATTATACACATTCAATAACTACAATGAAATGAAAACAAGTATACTAAAATTATATTTATTACCTATATCAATGCACAATAGATCCTAGAGGTTCAGCCTTTATATTTCCAAGGTCCAATCTGCTGTCAATAGATTCATCTACTTGTCCAACGATTGCGACATTGTCCCCTCTAATTATATGCAGCCCTAGGACCACTTGAGCGATCCCGGTGGTAGAAGAAAATACTCTCTCATGCGATTCGTCCAGAATTATGTTTATAGTTTGGTCGAACCCCTTCAGTGTGCCTATGAAGTTTCTGCCATCTGAAGTTATAACTGACACAGTTTGATTCACATAGTTTTCTAGGCCTGATGCCATTGTTGTGAAATTTTATTTTATAGAGCAGGCTTCGTATTTCTTTACTAAAACGCACTTCGAATCGTAATTAATAAAATAATCCGTAAAAACAAAAACCGCAAACAGACAGTCAATGTCAGGGGGGTGACAGTTACCTTATAGATGCCTTTTGAAAAAGAAAGAGGCTCCATCTACTTTAACTAACGCTGAACCCTAATGTGTTTTAGTGTTTTTGGTTTCTAATAGATGTCACTGTACGAACCATTATAATTTATCGAATAATTTTATCATAATATTTATTAATATTATTATGTATTTACTTATATTTAAATAAAGCTGAACGAAACAATTAACCATCGTTTTAATTTTTATTGTATTGTAAATATTTAGTCAGGCAGCACCTGAAATGTCCATTGCCGGGAGCCAATAATGCACAACACCTATAAAACACAGCACTCTAATGTTCGCCCCTATAATGTCCGCCCTGATAATTGTAAGCACCGTGTCAATGACTATCGGGCCGTACAATAAGGTGTCGCAAATTATCAGGGTGGTCATTTTTTGTCCGGGGTGATAAAACACGGACCTATATTGTACGGGCCTCTAATCTGTGACACCAGTGCTTACAATTATCAGGGCGGACATTATAAGGGTGTACAATAACGTGTCAAACATTAATTACACGGGTCAATAATTTCCGACACTATATTGTAATGCACCCTGATAATTAGCAACACCTCGCTGAATGCCAAACTCATGCCTCGTTTGAAGATCGTTCGTTGGTTTAGTTACAAATTCGATCTTCAGTCAAGTCGCTCTGACGGTGAGTGTTCTTTTTTAAGTACCACCCCAAACTCATTTTTTAAGTGAACTGTTACAGAACCGACATGGATAGGTTAGGTTCATGTTAGAACTGCGACCACAACGCACGAGCCGAGCGAGCGAACCGAGCGGTGCCGCGGCAGCGGCCGGCGAGTGCCAGATCCAAATTCTATCCATATTCGAACTTTTACATTACTGGTTAGAGTGGCTTTAAAGAATATAAGAAAAAAATTATATCTTTCACAAATTAAACATCAAAAACAATAACCTGGTCAGTTTTTCTCCTCTAATAGCATAGACTACTTGCCTGCTAAACCTTCCTCAAACAAAGCATCAAGTGCATAGACTTGAGGATAGCATCAAAAGACCAATAAGAGCGGAGATATCATTTAGCCAATAGAACGGTGATCACAATTAGGTATTGTGCCGTACAATATTGTCTTATTGCTCAGCCTGATAAAACTTCGCACCAGTGCTTCTAATTATCAGGTCGTGCATTATAGGGGTGTACAGTAAGGGTCATAAGTAAATGATCAGTTTGCTACAATAATACTATCAACAAGTATTGGAGTTATGACCTTCTTCTAATAGGCGTTACACACAAACTTAAATACTTGAATTGAAAGTACTCAGTGTGATTATTATTTTCAACATGTTAGCTAAGTCTTTAGTTAACCGAGTGGTAAAAGCCGCCACCCGCTACACCAACCGACTTGGGTTCGATCCACAGGTTACGATGTTATAATGTTCAAATAGTGCTGTACGGGATTGCAAACGTAACGGTGGGCACAGACTTTTGACTGTGGATTGTACAAAATCGTAGCGAGCAATATTTACACGTCATGATAATGCACAGGCTGATAATGTATGACACCCTATTGTACAGCATGATAATTTCTAGCACAGTACGCAAATTATATGCCGTGCAATAAGGTGTTGGTAATTATTGGGTTGTACAATCCAGTGTCGGCCATTATAGTAACCCCCATTACCTAGCGCTGGCAATAATAAACAAATGGCCGCAGCTGGCCGCTCTCCTGCGCTAGCGCTTGTTTGTGTATATTTGTGTTTATTCCTGGTTTTGCGATATTTTCTTATCCCAAACGTCGACTCGAGCCTTGTTTCTCCTCCGTTTCGGGTGTTAAGATTCCTGGGTTATTCCTGCAGTGCGATATAGACGCTTTCTGGTGTTGTGTTTGTTAAAAAATTATAAAAACGAAAATAAAGTTAACAATACCTACCATTGTTTTTAATTATTCTCATAGATACATACCCGAACTACATATTTTTTAGTAATGGGTTATTTTGTTTCATTTTTCTTGTTGTAAGTAGGTAATTGAAACTCATACAGTTTTGATTATACCTAATTCAAGAAAAATGGAATAAAATAACTCAGGTAGGTTTCAAATTATACGCATCTATAGATACATAGGTATAGGTACACCTATATAGGTATAGTTTTCAAGTTAAGAAGTACAGGCGGCGCTGATTCAAATTGACATGCACAAAATTCACACGAGAGGGCTCTCTTTTCCCAAATATATTACTTTACTCTTTGGTCAATGTTCTCTGTGGTCTGTGTTGCCAACTAGGTTTACGTAAAAGATGCCAAATTACTGTCAAAACATGTGCAAAATTCACAACAAATTCTTTGGTGTTTTGATCGTTGGCAGCACTGTGAATCGAAGCAAATCTTGTCTATGCCGCATAAGGGCACGTTTACACTGGGACATTCAACGAAAAGATGAAGACGCTAGACGTAGTAAACGTTTTCATCACCTTTTTGCATCCTTTTTGTGCCCATCGGGATCATCGCATAAAATAGGTGTCAGTTGCGCCCGCATTTATGAAAAACTGTCGATTTTTTGACACAGTTCAAAGTATGAATTAATATGTTACGCCCGCCCGTGTAGAGATAATGACACAGACGCTCACAGACGTCATGTTGGACTAGTAAGATATTTTAATTCTTTGTTTTACCAAATTTTCCAGTGTCAATTATTATAGAAAGAAGATCGTTAAAGACATGCGTCGATATTTAAACCGGCCGCCACTCGAGAACCTTTACTCCCCAGCGGTTGTCAGTTCTGCGAGCTATATAACCTGTCCATTGCCACTTCAGCTTACCAATCCTGAGAGCTATGTCGGTCACTTTGGTTTTTCTACGGATTTCCGTATTTCGGATTCTATCACGTAGAGAAACTCCGAGCATAGCTCTCTCCATAGCCCGCTGAGCGACTCTGAACTTATGAACGAGGCCTATAGTCAGCGACCACGTCTCAGATCCGTATGTCATCACTGGTAACACACATTGGTTGAAAACCTTCGTCTTGAGGTTCTGTGGTATTTGTGACGAGAAGATATTGCGAAGCTTCCCGAACGCTGCCCAACCGAGCTGGACGACTTCAGCAGGATACTGGAGAGACTTCAACACCGTCTCCGGACAGGTGGGTCTTAAATGAACATGGGTAATCATGTCGAACGCCCATGTCGTACTGTTCACATGGGAGACGATGTTATCGAAGTTGTTGATCACTATGTCTACCTAGGCCAAATGGTCCAACTAGATAAATCCAACTTCGTTATAGAGGTCAGCCAACTAATCCGACTCGGTTGGACTAGTAAGATATTTTAATTCTTTGTTTTACAAAATTTTGTAGTGTCAATAATTATTGAAAGAAGATCGATATAGTATAAATGCGTCGATATTTAAACCGGATTATTATGAGCTGAAATTTTTGAAGTGAAAACTTCTTTAGCGGCGTTGAGCACTTTTTCTGTAATGGGTATAAAATCTTAAACTCGCGTCAGGACACGTGACCTGATCGAAAAAGCGTAAGACGGATGGAGAGTAGACATCTATCCCCTCTCTACGGCGCGGCGAAAATGTATGCCTGGGCCTACTGTTTTTAATTTGGCTGTGAGTGTATTAAGACGTACATATGGTATTTTTTAACGGACGACTATTGACGGACGACAAATGTCGGACGACTATTTGTCGGACGACTATTGACGGACGACAAATGTCGGACGACTATTTGTCGGACGACTATTGACGGACGACAAATGTCGGACGACAATTTGTTGGACGACAAATGTCGGACGACTATTTGTTGGACGACAAATGTCGGACGACTATTTGTCGTCCGACTATTTTTTTTTTAACGGACGACTATTGACGGACGACAAATGTCGGACGACTATTTGTCGGGTGACTATTTGTCGGACGACTATTTGTCGGACGACTATTTGTCGGTTGGACGACAAATGTCGGAAGACTATTTGTCGGACGACGTTGCTGCTGTTGTTTTTATTTTTTTTTTATTAATAAATACAATGCGAGGTTGATTTTAATAAGGAGAAAAAAGCGTAGTTACTTCCCACGGAACAAGATTTTTTTCTGGTTCCGTGGTAATATCGCCACGAGATCGACAAACTTCGACAAGTCTCCGCGGCACTCCGCCTCCTTGCATCGATTGCTTGCCGTCTGTTGGCCGTACGAACAGTTTCCATAGCTGACTGGCAGGCTGCCTCAATAAATATTGTATGCCTGTAATGGGTAGGTAAGTGATTGTTACCTAACTAATTATTTTTAATTATTAAGATCTCAATGCATCACTTGGACAATAAAAATTCTTGATTCTTGATTTTAGGGCTGCCTGGCCTAAAATGTGAACGCAATACGCATCGACATCGACTTATTTTTTTTTCCGCAAAGTACTTACTTAGTGTGAACGTAGCTTAATGGCGTAATGCGTTTGTCAGTCGGTGGGTGGGTGTTTGTTTCCGATTTTGATTCGTATTTTTGTGAAATTTCCTGGTTTTCTGTGCAAAATTTGTTTCAAAAACATTCAATTGCATAAAATTCTATTTCTCGTGGTAAGAATAGTTCATAATATTGCTTTCTAAGTCGCATAATTATTACAAACCGTGATCTCATTCACTCAGCTGCTGAATTTGTCATTGAATTACAAGTTCTGCATTATTTCCTTTCTGGGACTAAATGTAGTGACCTAGGTGTGTAAGACGTGTTTCCTTTAATGATCTTGTTTATTTAATCCACATCATGACGTAGTTATAATGATTTGGAGTACATTTTCATGTATTCATAGGTAGGATACATAGTTATTATATTGTGATTCAATTTGATGTGAATGACTCATACTATCACTGACATTTACATCTGATTTGGACTTCTAAATAAATAAATTTCAAAATATTATAAAAACCGACTAAAGGGATAAATAACTGCATTCAAACAATCTAAAGTAGGCAGCCAGCAGGCTAAATCAGGATCTTTCTAAAATTGCCTGAATTCAGATCTTTATTCAGTTTTTTTGCATTATTTCCAGTCTTCACAAGGGCCACTAAAGTTATTAAGCACCCTTCGGCACAATCTTGGCTTTATTTCTCTTCAAGTAGATTTTAAACAGATGTTTTGTACCAGATAGGCCAGATTCTTTTAAAACTTATGAGGCTTGTCTCTGAAATGTGACACGTTGGAACAAATTTTAATAAAAGTTTATTTTTTATTTGTGGTTCCTTAAAAAATGGAAACATAATTAAGATTGTGAAGAATGACCAGGCTAATAATAACTTTAGTACTGTTTATAATGTGTTTTCCTGTCATAGTTATTGTAAACTGAGCAAATTATTGCATTGAGGAGTAGTGCGACTGATCATTTTGAAGATTCTTATCAGATGGAATTGGGATTCCCACCTTTCAATTAAAATAAAAAATCTTTGTAATCGGATTGATAGACCTGAGTATGTGGAGTGAAATTCTGTACAACACCAATCACACAATTTGAGTACTTACCTAAGTATCTCCTTATTTTAAGTCTGTTAAAAACTACTTAATATTTTTATTTCAGTATACCTACCTTCTTGTTCAAACTTAAGTAAATATGCTGAAATAGTTAAGTGTAAGAGTTTTCTACAAATGATAGGTTGGCATTTGATGATGGGAAATGATGATGTGGTCCAAAATGTGGCACGCTTCTGACGCTTCAAGTCTAACTAGCAAATAGGTATCTTCTGGATACCTGTTGAAGACCCCCAAATTGTACACATCAGGAGAGACTGACTAATAAATCATAAAACAATTTCTCTCTTTCACAAATAGACCACAAACATAAAAAAACAATCCAACCGAAGAGTTCTGTTGTGAAAGTTGTGAAAAATTTGCCTGAAGTAGACTGTAGAAAAGTTAGTTAAGTACCAATACAGTATACACCTATACTTTTCGTAATCCCATAAATTATTTCAAAATTTCAGGTAAAAGGAGAAGATGACATCACCAAATACCTTGCAAAAGGCCATTGACCTCGTCACAAAAGCAACGGAAGAAGATAAAAATAAAAACTATGAAGAGGCACTACGTCTTTACGAACATGGAGTAGAATACTTCCTCCATGCTGTTAAATATGAAGCACAAGGTGAAAGGGCTAAAGAAAGTATCAGAGCCAAATGTTTACAGTACCTAGACCGGGCTGAGAAACTAAAAGAATACCTAAAGAAAGACAAGAAGAAAAAGCCAGTAAAAGATGGTGAATCCAACTCGAAAAGTGAAGATAAAAAGAGTGATAGCGACAGCGATTCAGATGATCCAGAAAAGAAGAAACTACAAGGCAAACTTGAAGGAGCTATTGTAGTAGAGAAACCTCATGTAAAATGGAGTGATGTTGCTGGCTTAGAAGCTGCTAAAGAAGCTTTGAAAGAAGCCGTGATTTTACCAATCAAGTTCCCACATTTATTTACTGGAAAGAGGATACCGTGGAAGGGTATCTTGCTCTTCGGACCCCCTGGTACTGGTAAATCATACTTAGCCAAGGCTGTGGCTACTGAAGCCAACAATTCTACTTTTTTCTCTGTCTCATCATCCGATCTGGTGTCAAAATGGCTTGGAGAGTCTGAGAAATTGGTAAAGAATCTATTTGAATTGGCTCGTCAACACAAACCAAGTATAATCTTCATTGATGAAATAGATTCACTATGCTCATCTCGTTCCGATAATGAATCTGAATCTGCCAGAAGGATCAAAACTGAGTTCCTTGTACAAATGCAAGGTGTTGGTAATGATATGGATGGTATTTTGGTTCTTGGAGCTACGAATATTCCTTGGGTGTTAGATGCTGCTATTAGAAGGCGATTCGAGAAGCGCATTTACATTTCTCTACCAGAAGAACATGCCAGATTAGACATGTTCAAGTTACATATGGGTAATACAAGGCATGTGTTGACTGAACAGGATTTAAAAGTACTAGCAAATAAAACAGAAGGATATTCCGGAGCTGACATAAGCATTGTTGTTCGTGATGCACTGATGCAGCCCGTACGCAAAGTACAGTCCGCTACACATTTCAAAAAGGTGACTGGCCCGAGCCCAATCGACCCAGATGTGATTGTAAATGATCTTTTGACACCATGTTCTCCTGGTGATCCTGGGGCTTTAGAGATGACCTGGATGGAAGTGCCGAGTGATAAATTGGGAGAACCTCCCGTAACCATGTCTGATATGATGAGATCACTGGCCACATCCAAACCAACTGTTAACGATGATGACATGGTTAAACTTAGGAAGTTCATGGAAGATTTTGGACAGGAAGGCTAAGTTTATTAAAGAATTTCACTTTATTTGTTTATAGCATTGTTGTATTTAAATATTTACAAAGCACAGTGCCTGCAAGTAAGTCTGGAGTGCATCCTTAAGAAAGCTTAGTTATTTTGTTTCTTTAAGAACTGGGAGATATGAAATTAGTAAAGTAAAGACAAATAAGACCAAGTCCTAGGTCCGTATTAATAAACCGAACTCAATATCGATTTCAATCTTGAGTTTGCTCTTGAGTTGTTGCGCTGATTAATAAACCTATCTTAAGACGCGATTAAAGAGCGACGTATCACTTGAGTCATACCGTATTAATAAATCAAACTCAGCTCTCAAGATATGTCTCAAGATGTAGTTTCGTGAATTCAAGTCTGATTGCGGGTCATACAAATCTTACATTTTTTTTAAATATTTTCACATTAAAAACAAGTTGACAGCAAAATATGACGACACTACCTACCATAGGGTAAGAACATCATTCAAGGTAAGAACAAAGCGTTACTGTCATTCAAGATCAGTCTCAAATCTCAAGAGCGATATCAGCCTGGTTAAAACTTGAGTTTTATCTATTAATTAACGCCTAACTTAAGATAGTGACCACATCTTAAGACTCACTCGATTGATACGCACTCAATATCGATATTGAGAGCGATATATTAATACGGGCCTTAGGATTCCATCTTCACTTGGTACATGCAAAAGCTTGAAATACTGCATTCATGTCATCTAGCTCTAAATGTATCATATCTGATTTGCTGTAAAAAAATAAAATATTTTAATAATAAAAATATCTAGCTAGATAGTGAATTATATTATAATAAACAAATAAAAATGTTAAATAATCGAATTGTAACAGAGATTTTCCAAATCTACATTTTTGGTTTATGAACATTTTCCCATATTAGCTTCAATTTATTTTTATATTTTTGTATACTTACTTACTTTTAATTTAAACATCTCAATTCTATTAGTCCTTTTACATATTGTAATTATTATTATAACGACTATAGCAATTATTAGATATCTCGGTCACAAAGTAACAAATCTTACTGAGATAAATGTTATAAATTGCATACTTACTAAAGTTATTTAAAACGGAATATATAATTTACCATATTTTTTTTTGTGGAACTAGAAATTTCGTTTTTTTTTAATGTCAGCGTTTGACCACTATCTCACACGATAGTAAGTGCGGCAAAAGATGTAGCACGTTTTCCTAAAAGATACCTATGTTGCTCGTAAAAAGACCCCCAAATAAACGACTTAGGGGTTTCATCACCATTTTCACATTGCGCGGCCGGGCGCTCAGTTTCATATGCATGGGGTTGCACAGTGCACACGCATACGCAAGTCTGATTTTGTGCACTATTTTCCGTAGTCTCATTTTTGTGTAAGATTTCTTACATTGTGCCTAGGTACTCACTCAATTTAGTGTATTTTGTGTTTATGTTTTATGTGTTTTCTCTAAATAGATGAAAGTGTGATGCATTTATGCTTTTTATGTAATTATTGTCAACCATAATAATTAGGTTTCCACTATGTAGTAGAGTAGATATACTTACTACTGACATCCTTGTTCACAATCAACCCTATGAGATACGCATAGAGACGCAAATAATACAAAAACATTTATTTGTACTAGAGTGAAGAGAACAGCACAAAATTGACCAATCATATGGCCGCATTTAGCGCAGTGCGTTCACTTATCCAAGATATTTGTGAATACGAGCGTAAAGTGCAGTCATTGAGCTTGATTCTCGACAGTCAAGGAGCTTGTTTTACCACAGTTGAACCGTTTTAAAAAAGGTCCTCAGAACAATAACTAAAGTTAGTTATTGTTCTGAGGTCGTTAAAAGGTCTAATGACACTTGTCATTGGCTTGGCAATGAGACTTTCCATAATAATCGGGGAACATACATAAAAAAACCCGACGAATTGAGAACCTCCTCCTTTTTTTGAAGTTGGTTAAAAAAGATCCCAAGTGTCCCGATAGATAGTGCTACTTACTCAGAAGTGGGATGGAAATACAAAATGAAGTTTTTCCATTTTAAGTAAATCTGTGGATTTTCGTATAAAATTCAGAGGAAATTCCATATCGCGTACATACCTATCCAAACAAAAAAGGGTGCGTGTACTTATGTACGCGCGTGAGAAGTTATACTTCTTTGGCATTATTAAAAAAAAAAAAAAAAAAAAAAACGTCCGACAAAAAACTCGTCCGACAAAAAACTCGTCCGACAAAAAACTCGTCCGGCAAAAAACTCGTCCGACAAAAAACTCGTCCGACAAAAAACTCGTCCGACAAAAAACTCGTCCGGCAAAAAACTCGTCCGACAAAAAACTCGTCCGACGTGAGAATTTTGTGTGACGCTTTTGTAAAATTTCACTCTCATCATTTTTTCATAATGCGCCTAAAGAAGTATAACTTCAAAAATAAAAACGTCTTTTGCACCAAACTAACGCGAGTACTTAGGTTGGATTTTACCATTCATATTTGAACGCGATTACTTCAAGCTAATCTCCGTTTTAGGCATTCATCTCGTTCAAAACTCCAAATTGGATTTTACCAACGAAAACTGATCACGATTAGAGCTAGAACGCGTTTAATTTCTGAACGCCCAATTTTGGACGTTTAACGCGTTGAACACGATCAAATGAACTGTCATCGTGTTGTTAGGTTATAGGTATATCTAACATTAATTACGTATTTTCGAAAACATCGTCATTTTTATTAAAGTAATAGCATGAAAATGGCTTTAGCGCTCGCATTTGATGAAACCTATGATGAAAATATAGTTCGCCGTCCAAGATGGATCCGTGAACGTGAAGAACATTTGGCTCACTGGCGGAAAATGTTGGTTCTCGTTTGCGTTTCATTTTCACTTCACTTCCTTTGCAGTTCGTTTGTAAAAATTCAAATCCGAAAGCACAATCACTCACAATCAACACCGGTCCGCAATTATGTTGCGGACCGGTGTTGGCCCTAAGTCATTTTATAATGTTCTATAGATGCACTAACCACCCATGTTTTAGCGCTTTCTATCGCTTCTGTGGTGGCGGCTGCGGAGAGCGTTGAAAATGAGAGCCATGATGACGGGTGTACCTTGACTGACCAAGTAATACAGTTACTAAAAAAATTTACCTAAATTGAACGATTTAGTACTTACCTCAGTTAAATTGTATCTCAACTAAAAGATTTATTACCACCATAGTAAAAAAAAAGTTGGTACTTACCTCGTATAGAAGGAGTTAGCAAAATGAAGGTATTCTCGCTATATTGGCATCAAAATGGCGGGTGTAGGTACTTATATTGATATTTTGTTATGTATCCATTACTCAATATTTGTAGGTATCAACATTTTTTACTATTTAGTACTTCGGTAAAAAAAACTATCTTCTTTAGAAGGAAAGTAAAACAAACAACTTCATTTAATAACAGGATTTTAAGACAAACATGTAAGATCATTATATGAGAATATAGTTGCACGGTAATTAAGTCTAATAATTTAAGTAACTATAGTTTAAGCATTATAATTATTATTATGTTTATTCACTAGTTATGTTATAATTATAAAGTAAGACCTTATGTAAGTATTGTAGTTGTTTTATTTCACAGGGATTAGACTGAGACCGAGCCGGGGTAATTTCGACGTAAAATATCTTTACAATCGGTCGGAAAAGTAGGGTTACTTGCAAAAAACCGGACGGATGTAACATAAATGCGTCAAAAGATGATGTAGCTAATGTAACGTAACAAAGAGGTTAGATTAGCTACATCCGTCGGAATTGTGTTGAGATTCCCAAATTCACTGCTGCTGTGTGCCTGATACAAATGAACAATTTTTAATTACTTAGTTACTTTAGGTAAAAAAATATTTAAGTAAATACAACTTTTTTTAAAAATTTAAGTAGATACGATTTATTGAGTAATGAATACCTACAGGGTTACTGGTAATGTGAAACACCCGTCATTTTGACGATAATATACCGATTCTTTTTCAATAAATTCCTTCTAATAGTATACTAAAGGTGAGTACTTTCTTTAACGCATCGCAAAAGAATTAAAGTATTGACTCGAAGAAATCCAACCCTTGACTGGAGAAAATCGTCATTGAGATACCGCCACCAATTAGTGATCCGGAACTAGTTTGGGAAAAAGCCCAAAGCAAGTAGGTATAGGTAATTTGAAATCCTACTGAATCAGCGCTGATCAGCGCGAACGCCTTTCCTGAAACGATTCAACTATGATAACGAAATTACCTACGTGTTTAAAATTAAGACCGACTTGTGAAATCATAACTCACCATGTTTTAATAAGAATTTCTGGACGGCTATAGTTCCATTTTACCTCGATAGATGGCGCTGCACGGCGACTACAAAATTAACTAATATTTCTACTTTCAGAATGAAAGTGTGTAGGTAAATAATTATAGGCTCACTAGCTGCCCTCCGCGGTTTCACCCGCGTAACTCCCGATCCCGTGGGAATATCGGAATGTAAGCTATCCTATCTCTCAAGTTGGATCGAACTGCACATGGTGTGCGAATTTTATTATAATCGGTTAAGTGGTTTAGGAGTCCATTGAGGACGAACATTGTGACACGAGATTTATATATATTAAGATAGCACTGAAATTTTAGGTGTTTGACAAGAAAATCTAATTACTCTATTATCTGTCTTTCTCGAAAGTCACCGACTATAGAAGTTTTCAAAATACGAGGTTTTTTATAGCTTTGACCTTGAAGATCTTAGGACGTAAGGGATTTTATGTAACGACTAGCTTTTGAAATATAGATTGGACAAAGGAATCACGTCCCATACAATCTTTGCCCCCCTTTTTCACCCATAAAGGGTAGAATTTCGGAAAATCCTTTCTTATCGGATAGGACGTCATACAAAGAACACTCTCCCAAGTTTCAGGTAGGCTGTGCGTTGATACGTCAGTTATCATAGTTTGTATGAGTTTTTATTATTTGAGTTTATGGCCTAAAATTCCTGTGCTATTTGTTACTTATTTAATAATCTCCGATATATATTTCTGTGAACACATAGTTTTATTGGTATTGTTTAATTAGGTGTAGGTAGGTACCTATGTGAAAAGTAGTTATTCATTCAATAGTTTATAATTCGATTTATTTTTAATTAATTTAGCTACTAGTGTTTATACTTACCTACTTATTCATAATGCAAAACACAGATTTTTAATTTTTAGTACCTCTATGTAATTAAAAGTTAAATAAAATACGATTCAATATTATTCTTTTATTTTACTACTAGCGACCCGCCCCGGCTTCGCACGGCTATATTATGCATGTATTATACATATAAACCTTCCTCTTGAATCACTCTATCTATTTAAAAAAACCGCATCAAAATCCGTCGCGTCGTTTTAAAGATTTAAGCATACAAAGGGATATAGGGACAGAGAAAGCGACTTTGTTTTATACTATGTAGTTATGTAGTGATTAATTTAGCTACTAGTGCTTACCTATACTTAGGTACCTACTTATTCATAATGCAAAACACAGATTTTTAATTTTTAGTACCTCTATGTAATTAAAAGTGAAATAAAATACGATTCAATATTATTCTTTTATTTTAATGTAGAAATTATTTTAACGGGTGACGGCATTTAAGGCTGTTTATGCTGCCAAACGCAACGCGCCAGAAATACCCGTTGCTTTCAACTAACATTGTTGATTGTAACGAATGTGTTTTGTTGTTCTCAAAAGTGCTGAGATGGAATTGTAGGTGAAACCTTTACCGATATTTTGGGGTAATTTGGGACGAAAATTCCTTGTCTAACTAAAACTAGACTAGTTTTAATTCTTAATTTTAGGATAGCTTCAAAACCATACAAAATTTTTGGCTCAAAATCACACCAAAATGTCGGTAAAAATCTCACCTACAATTCCATCTCAGCACTTTTGAGAACAACAAAACACATTCGTTACAATCAACAATTTTCACCAAGGAAGGCGACCGGTGCCAGTAGTAACTATTTAGTAGGCTGTGTACCAAGGTCGTTGGCGTAAGGAGCCCCTTTAAACTAAACCTTAGCCACATGCCTTAGCTAAACAGGTAAGTAAATATTTAGTTACCTACCTACTTAAACGCCGCGGTGCACTTTGAAATCCATATCAATCGATAGAGGGCATTACTACGAACAAAATATAATCCTTTTACAGCGTCTAAAGGCCTTTGGACACTTTGGCATAGTACCTAACTTAAAATGCTGCGGTGCATTTTGAGACAAGCTCCCATGCTAAATGTCCGGACCCCTTCATTTTGCCTACGTTAACGATATTTCCATTGACGTAGGCAACATTTTCCTCAAAAAAGATTATGTAATAAACAAGTAAACAGCGCGTCGGTCGTCGGTCTGTCGTAGGTAGGTAGGTACCTACGACAGACCTACCAATCTCCATGGCCGCCGCGTGTACAGGAACTCTTGGCCACAGTTGTGTCTTGGCGTAGATAGATAGATAACCAACTTCATTTGTAGGTAGGTACTACACAGTAAGGAACTTGAAACACAATATACACAAAGCAAAGTTATGGCTAGAAATGGGTTTCCAGGCAAACTTTGGATGAAAGTAGTTACCGCACGATAACCAAAGCGAGCGGAACGTTCCGTCTAAATACGACATGGAGCTTTGTTGTTATGAAGTCGTCACTATCACTTCACTACATAGTATAAAACAAAGTCGCTTTCTCTGTCCCTATGTACCTATGCGTAAATCTTTAAAACTACGCAACGGATTTTGAAGCGGTTTTTGAAGTGAAAACTTCTTATGGCGCGTTGGGCACTTTTGTACGTGGGTGAGCATTTTCAGCCGTTCTCGCGACAGACGACAGATTTTCTCGCGACAGATGAGATTTTACACAGATATACAGTTTTTTTAATAGATAGAGTGATTCAAGACGAAGGTTTTTATGTAGGTAGGTAGATAGTAGGTAAGTGGTGTATAAGTACCTAGGTACGCCAAAATTACTGCAAATCGGAAAATATGCAAAACGCCGTCTATTAACATACCTAATGGCGACGATTATGATGGGAATGACCTATGGGGGTAGTTAGGTCTACAACCTCAGAGGACTTAACGCGAATCTGCACTCTGAAGGCCAATTCTCGTAAATAACATTGTTCAAATTACATTTCAATATCATTTCGATCACAAATAATACCCTCAAAGTAGCTCAAAATACCCTCAAAGTTAGCTATTTGTAAAAAAAACTGACTTTGAAGGTATTTTTTGCAATCGAAATGCAATTGGGATGATATTATAATGTACTTAATTTAAACAATATTATTTACGAAAATTAGCCTTCTGTTAATATCTATATACCCTGATTCATACATTAAATACCTACCTATTTATAAGTACCTCCTACTAAGATTTAAAAGTCGGGAGAATAAAAAGTGGTTCTCCTAAAGTTGTCTAGGACTACCTCTAGATGGCGCTGCACTGCGACGCGAGAAAAAAATAACAACTCCCTTTCGTATTACCTAGTTTCGTTTTTATTTAACAAAGAAAATATGTAGGGTAGGTATAATTACTTACATTGCTTAGTTTTAGGAGCGCCAATTCATAATCACCCAATTTTGGATTGGCACGACACACACAGATGACAAAATTTTGTAGGTAGGTAACTAAGTAAGTAGGTACCTACTCGATTTTTAATTAATTATTACTAAACCTAAAGCCATTGAAATAGGAACAACCTACAAACAATATAAATTAAAATCTTTCGCTTGCTGTAGGTACTTAACTACCCTTTATAGTTCAGCCCTTAGTATGGGTTTAACCATACGAAAACGATGACCGTATCCGTATATCGTTCCATACATTTCAGAATAGGCGCCCCTATCGAAAACGTAAAGGAACTAAAATTGATACCACACATAAGTAAAAACATTACGTTGTATACAGAAGAGTTCATTCATTTTGGTGTAAATTGACATTCGTTGTCAACTTGAAATTCGTTAACGTGTACGTAAACGGTAAACGTGAACGTTTTCTTACTCGATCAAATATTATTAGTGAGAAGCATGTAAAAGGAATTTATTTACATAAAAAAAACTAACTAAAAATGTTTCCAAGATGTGTGTTAGCATGGATGATGTTAGAAGAAGAAGAGGCGGCTCGCCGTGAAGAACGGCGGCAAAATACTTTGTCTCTTCGAGCTTTATTGGCACCGGAATGTATATCGGACTCCTCTTTTCCAGGGGTTCAAGTACGTGTGCGATCTTTTACAGAACCAACGTTTCAATATGAAACTGATGACATTTGATGATTCCTGACTAAGGAACCCTGGCGCTACTGAGCCTGGGTCGTACAAAATACATAAATCACCTCTGGCTTGCCTTAGTTGGCTGGTTGGAGTTAACACTGACGAGGAATACATGCTGGATAAACCTAATCAATATCTACGCTTCGATCAAGCACAGGTACTGGCTACTGAGAACCGTTAGGAACTTAGAATTCTTCGTAAAGCGATTTAAATTCGAAAACATCTAAATAATTTCAAAAGAGAAGATGGTTGGGATGTACCACCTGTTTGGGACCCAGTACTACATTCGGTGAAGTCTTAAGCCCGGCAAACAACAGCTGCAAAACCTCGGAACACCGTTAGCTATAGCCGTAGCATAGGTACATAAGGAACGTTTCAATTAGGGAACGTAACAATTTTCAAATATATAGGTATTTTGTAAGACTATTTAGTCTGCCTGTGATCATAGAAACTGAAAAGTTCCACATGAAATGTTCTTAATGATATTAAAACGTTAAAAAACCTCTACGTGTTGGCTTTGGCCAATTTCATACATTACACAGCGCCATTTGGCCTCAAACCCGTGTGATTACTCCAGGGCTTCAGCTATGTGCACACCATCCATTATTCATCGCAATCAGTTCAGTAGTACTTTTTACATAAAGATTTAATTAACCTACATACAAACTTCTAACTTCTATATAAATATATATTAGTTGGATGATCAATGATGATGGATAAGGTAGGTATTGTAAAAAGTAGTTTAATCCATATTTAAAAAATGAATCGCTGAATGTGTTGCTAAGCGTAAATCTCGTGAACAGCTGAACCGATTTTGCTAATTCTTTTTTTTTTTGTTGTCTTTGTTATTGTCAGGAGGTGGTTCTTATGAAAGAAAACATTAAGAAAATTGCGTAGAAAATTATTACACGGGTGAAACTGCGGGTCGCAGCTAGTGCTTTATGGTAATTATTATTATAAATTAGCTGCGCCCCGCGGTTTCACCCGCGTAAGTCCGATCTTTCTTACCGTTTAAACCTTCCCTGGACTTCCACAAATAATTCAAGACCAAAATTAGCCACATCGGTTCAGCCATTCTCGAGTTTTAGCGAGACTAACGAACAGCAATTGATTTTTATTTATATAGATAAACTAGCTGCGCCCCGCGGTTTCACCCGCATAAGTCCGATTTTTTAGTTCTCACCGTTTAAACCTTCCCTGGACTACGACAAACATATCAAAACCGAAATCATCTAAATCGGTTCAGCCATTCTCGAGTTTTAGCGAGACTAACGAACAGCAATTGATTTTTATTTATATAGATAACTAAAAACTACAAATAAAAACTTAACCTAAGGTAATCATTTTTAAGAAAGTTCTTTATTTTAATTTGAGTTGCTTAAATGAAATTTGGTACAACATTATAACGTTTCGTTTCGATGATTTAGTGGCATTTGCCATAGTGCCTGCTGTTGGGGCTATACATCGCTCCCACCGTCGCGCGTTCTCTGCTATAAATTCTGCCGCCAGCGACCTCCACTGCGGATCAGACGCAGCAGGAACTCTTTGCAGGTTCTCAAGGTTTTCTGAAAATAAGAACATTTTGATGATTATTAAATAGTTTGCCCCGAAGATAACATGACTGAAAATGTATGAAGAGAACAGACAGCGGACCCATTATGGTAAGGGTCCGCTGCTCCAGGTCTGTCAGTGCTAAAGTCGAGGCCGTCCCTCCCCCTGTGCCTGACACGGAAGATCCAATCTTAGCCGCCTTCCTCCTTGTATTCGACTTAAAATCACTCCACAGCTTTACAAGACAAAGCAGTGCAGGGCAAAACAAATATTAGTGCATGAACATATTCATTGAAGGCGGAGGTGAGTTCTTCCCACCTCCGCATCGCCAGTAACCTACCGCATGCCGTGGGGGCTCTCGGCAGGCTTCATAAGGTCTCCGTGACTACAAATAGTGAAAATGTCTTGGTAGTTTAGTTTGAAACACAATAAGTTCAATGTCTTTATTTGCAAAGATGAACAATAACTTACCGCTCCATGATCTCCACCAAAACCTCAAATTAGGAGGCTGAAGTCATCATTATTTTCACTAGATAATTATTTTCTTATTTAAATAACACACGGTTTTATTCACAATTGACTTTGTCAATGTTGTCAACTAGCTCACGAATTTCGAAACGTCAAACATCCATCTCTATTTTTTGAGAGGTACGCAAAAGAGAAAAACAATGTTCGTTCATTCATCGAGTTACTCGATCAACTCTATCGAGTCTATTATACTGCTAGAAAAACTAAAAATGGTACGTATGTGTGCGTTAAAACGGTCACGATCATCGTTTACGTTTTGTAAAACCTGTACTAGCCGCACTGACTGACGGACTGCTAACCCTTTCCTTAAGACTTGTATTACACCTCTTCTATTTTTTTTAAATCCTGTAACGGAACCGTCGTTTCGTTACAATCTTTTATTTTACTCAATACTTATTTATTAGTAAGTCTATATCATGATCATTATCATTATTATTTTTAAAGTTTAACGGAACCTTACGTTTTCTAACAGCCATCTCCTAAATTATTCTTAAACTCGTAACGGAAGCTTACGTTTCGTTACAGTTTTACCTACCTTAAGCACCCTTAGCACATGAGTAAATTCCTTAGGTACTAGGTATAGGTACTTACCTATTATTTTCAAAAGCATTGTAGATGTAGGTACCTAAATACCATTTATTTTTAAACCAATCCAATTGTTTGAAAAATGAAAATCCTATTATACTTACTTACCTACCCACCTACTCAGACATTCTATTATTTCGAAATTTCGTTTTCAATATTTTTATTTACATAGAATATTGATAACGCTTTTCGTTCGTACCCTTCTTTGCGACACGAGTCGACAGAGTTGGTTTCGTAAACAAAGAATATTTTTGCCTTGTTTGCCCTTGGATTACCCACATTGACAGCCTCTAACAGCCTCTTTGTATGGCTTAGGTATATACGTTTTGATACGTCTTTTATGTTTTCGTGGAAAAAAGCTTTTGATATCATTGATATTAATTCTATAGTATAGTGTTCGATATTTCTCAATTTATTTTTTATTATTTTGACAAAAAAAATTGATGTTTGAAAAACGAATAATGTCCTGCGTTAGTTCACCTACCTATAGGTACCTGCCTACCTACTATACTAATATTATAAATAAAGAGGAATAAATAATAATTGATTGTTTGTTTGAAACTAGGTAGGTACTAAATAGGTAAACCGATTTTAACCATGGAATGAGGATTAGTTACATTAATTAATTGGATGTGTCATAGGCTACTTTTTATCCCGATATTCCCACGAAATTCAGTTCCTACTTGATGGATTTTTATGTAGAGTCTAACTTCCCAGAAAATAGAGGAATCCGAAAATGCAAACCAGATTTTAATACTAAGGTTTAGTCGTTTTTGATTGCATGCCAGACATTAACTTTGAAACTCAAAAATGGCTAACGGGTATAAGTTCGTTTTTTAAACTTTAGGAACATTTTGCAAGCTTTATCCAGTTTTACCCGAGTACGACAAAGAAAAGGGAGGTTTATGTTTTTGGCCCGTATGTATGTAAAGTGTTTTCATCTGTTCCCTCATATTATCTTACTACTAATTATAATTTGACAAATGAGGCATGTATTCGCAGCATCTTGATCGACCGCTCTGGTTTCTATAGAATAGGTACAGTAAGGGTCATAAGTAAATAATCAGTTTGCTACAATAATACTATCAACAAGTATTGGAGTTACGACCTTCTTCTAATAGATGTTACAAACAACCTAAATACTTGAATTAAAAGTACTCAGTGTGATTATTATTTTTAACATGTTAGCTATGTATTTAGTTGTGTGAGTGGTATAAGCCGCCACCCGCCACCCGCTACACCAACCGACGACGTGGGTTCGATCCACAGGTTACGTTGTTATAATGTTCAAATAGTGCTGCACGGGATTGTAAACGTAACGGTGGGCAAAGACTTTTGACTGTGGATTGTACCTATGTGACGCCACATAAAATTAATTTATAGAACATAAAGTAGGTAATAAATAACAAAACAAGTTTAAGTAAAAAGTAGCCTATAATTATGTTAATCTAGGATTCCTTCTAAATTGCAAGTTTCAAGGCAATCGGTTCAGAAGTTTATGAGTAAATGAATAAATATTGCAGGACATTCCACACATCGCCATCTAGCCCCAAGCAAAGTAACTAGACTTGTGTTATGGGTGCTAGACAACGGATATACCTACTAACTAATTAAATACTTTTATTTTGTAAATATATACTTATAATACTTACATAGAAAAAACCAGACCACAGACAAATATCTAAGCATAAATACATGTCTGAGGCGGGAATCGAACCCGCAACCCTGTGTTTGGCAGTCCGGCATGGTGACCATTGTCCCAACTGGGTCGGCAAAGGTAAAGGAGTAACAAACATAAACACGCACATAGGTATATAGTACTACTATAGAGTACCTACCTAACATAATGTTAGTAGGAATAGGACTCGTATAAGCATAATTACTACATTTAGGTACTTGCTAATTTGGGGTGGCTAAATTAGTTTGGCCTCTCTTTATTGGAGGTCGTACCTGACTTGCAAAGATTGATGTCTCACTAATCGAAAATCATTAACGATCATAATTAATAAAGGCAAAAACAGTAGCGCTACCTTCCGGACTAACTACTTATGTAATTAATGGGAAGGTATAAGGAAATTTGTTGACGGTTTCTTAATTTGACTGTCGAAAATGACTTTTCATTACTCATACTCCGAAAGTAGGTCTAAATATGCCTGAAGAGCGTGTAGAAAATAACATTTCCAGCCCTAGGGCTTTTGACTTTCACTGACAGCTGTCATGTCAAATTATGGCTTCGCACGACTTGTGCAATCTGCATGTAGCCAGTATCAGTATCATTACGCATTAGGAACTTCAAAAACCTAACCTCCTTGCTTTTTTTTTTACACCAAAGAATAATAATTATGGCTTGGCACGGCTCATGCATACTGCCAGAGTTTAGTACTAAGTAACTATTTTTTCTTATTTTATTATGTTTTTGTGTTAAGTTTAATCTGGTGTTGCATTTATGATTGTGTATTTTTTGTAAATAACATTTTCTAGACCAACCGTGTTACAAAAACTGTAAGTTAAATCTACGGACTTCGCGTCATTTCCCAATGTAGGATTAACTCATTAATAAAAACTTTTTCGGTAAGTACCGCCGTATTTAAGTATTGAATACAAATAGCAGAAACCTAAAAAGGTTATACATAATGTATAACCTCTTTGGTCCCAACCTTGTAAGAGGATCAGGTAGTAAGAGTACCTACTAATGTGGTATGGAGTCTCATAGTCTCATTCACTCTCGTTGTAATGAAGAATTTTATGTATTATTCGTAATGAAAAGCACAGTGTTTACCTCGGGTGAAAGACTCATTAAGTCCCTCGAACTATTAGCGCCCTCCCTACGCTCGGGCGCCAAACTCCGTCTCGGGACTTGTAATGAGTGACTTTCACACCTAGGATAACAATGTACTATTATGATTTCACAATATAAGATTTTACTAAATATGCTGTTTATATCATCTTCTTTACATATAAAAGTCCTGACTGAATGACTGACTAACGGATCAACGCACAGCCTAAACCGCTGATCGTAGAGACCCGAAACTTGATCAATCAATCAATCAATCATTTATTTGTGGATAAAGGTATACATAGTTTGATGTTATTACAAATTAAGTAATTTATAGTTCTCTTTACTCTGCCCAAGAGGCGTGCAAATCTTACAATTTATTTTTATAAGATTATTATCATAATAAATTATTAGAAAAATAGCAATTTGATTATAGTCATATTAAAATTATTATACCTAGATATTACAATGTCAATTTGTTTCAATATTAATGTCACAATAGTATGTATAATATAATGTCAGGTGACGGTGAGTATAATTAGATTGTGTAAGAATAGGCATTGTCGATGTCATTTAATTATTCTATCATTCAACTTGGAGGGTGCTGTTCTTTGTATGACATACCTAGGCATCCGATAAGGCTCCTACGCGGAACAAGTAAAAAAAGAAACTAGTTTTTTATATAAGTCTCGTAAGTCTCAATCCCTCGGTAATTTCGGAATAAAAATTCCTATCCTATTTTGTTTTTCATACCTTATACTATACCATTGTTCCGATTTTCATTTAAATCGGCCCAGTCCTTTGGCCATGAAAATGGAACAAACAAACAAATAAATAAACTTTCGGAATTATCATATTGATAGGATTAGGATAAAAGAGAAAAAGTCTCATCAAGAAATTTCTACATGAGCTACGAATCTGAAACTTTACATATATTCATTTAGCATGTTTCATAGGCGAGCACGAAAGGATTTTTGCAAATTTGACCCTTAAAGGGGCAGAAAGGCGTCTACGGAAAATTCGTCTAAAACAATTCGACTAAAACAATTCGTCTAAAAAACAATTCGACTAATAACAATTCGCCTAATAACAATTCGTCTAAAACAATTCGTCTAAAACAATTCATCTAAAACAATTCGACTAATAACAATTCGTCTAAAACAATTCGTCTAAATCGTCTTAATTCGTTTCCGCAAATCCAGAAAGGTAAAGTTTAATAGTTCGTAATTTTTATTCGTAATTTTGTTTGTAGGAAATCAATTAACTCACTTTTAAAGAGGCACTACCGCGGGTGAAACCGAGGAGAGGTTGATCTTAGAAGGTATACGGAACCCTAAAAATGATTAGGAACTTACCTACGGTTGGAATCAGAATTGCAGACTCACCGTAGGTAGAGCTCCAAAGCTGCTATTATTCGAATGTTTTCTTCTAATTCGAAGGTCTTGCTCGAGTTTAAAGTATTTCACATCATAAATTTATTAGATAAATAGGTATTATAAGGACATTCCAATAATAGTAATTTAGAACTCTACGGTGGGTCTGCAATTCTGACTCCGACGTACAGTCGGCTGCATAATTGCAGACCCACCATAGAGCTCCAAAACGGCTGTTATAAGAATGTTTTCAACGCGAGCAAGATTCTAGACACCTGTTTTAGGTGAAGTTTAAGAGAATCATGAGTTTTCGATACGCGGCGCGAGTAGGTAGGTATTTTCAAAAATGACCCGTATCGTGCGATGGAGAGAGTTTAAGTTCGGACGCAATTGCTTTCATTTTGCTTTCAAATAATGTTGCGGGCCGTAACGTTTTTACCCCCTTTATCCTTCACAAAATGAAATAAAATTGGTCTCATTTAATTCACTGCATCTTATTCTAGGTTTTTCTTTTTTGGTAATTCGGTTTAGTCTATTAAAAAACAATTGAAACGCTCGATGAAGTTTTTAAGTCAAAAATATAGATATTCAGATACTTACTAATAACTTTTATCTTAGGCAATATTTCTTTAAAATAAAAACTGTAAAACCTAGTTTTCCATTAGATCTAGAAAATTTGCATAAATTATCAAATTCGGACATCATTTATTGGGGGGAAAACGTTACCGCTTTTTGTATGGAAATTTACAGCCTCACACTGGTTTTAAAGTCTTCTAACTCATCAATTTATCAAACAAACATTATTAGAATTAAACATTCTAATAATAGTAATTTTTGAACTCTACCGCCTGAACGTTGGATACAGAGAGAATGGCTTAGCAACTGTAAACATTCCCGGTCCACACTTTATAATCCCAAACTTTAGTTACTCTTCCACCATCAATCTAATTTAAGTACTTACATAAATAACTCCACACAAAATTCAAAATTTACAGCGGTTTCCAAGCAAATTTCGGTATGAAGGTAATACTACCTTATACCCTATGTTTGGAAGAGATTTATTAAATTTTAATAAGGCTCGAGGAACAAGGCTTACCTTCCTTGTTTATGTTAATAAGATGTGTGATTGTGTAAGGCTTTACGTATATACCTACTAAATACGGACGCTTATTGTTAGCTAAGTTCTTGTAGGTATAGGTACCTAAGGAATACAAAGCGCTTTCAGTACGTTAAATTTATGAGTTCCGACAAAGGATGTGGGACAAGCAATACAATAGGTAAAGTAGGATGTATATAGATTGTATTGATTTAGGTGTAAACAACGTCTCTTGTATCTTCCTCTTTCATGATAATAAGTAGGTACCTCTCTATCGTTATCAGTTAAATCAAAACCATCAAAAACATAACTTGTAAAAAAATACAAGTCTTTTGTTTTTTTTTCTCTTTCTTTATCTCATTTCTTTTTGTATTCGTAGATAGTCCTACTTTTTTTCCTTTCCGGTACCTTCTACTTCTTGAATACCTACAACGGATTTTCTTCAAGCTCACTCTGTCTTTGTAGTTCCTTCTACATGCGACATAATAAGTCAATCACATATACGATAACCACATAAGAACACAGAATATACATTTTTGTCATAGTGTTCTTCTTACTTTCATGGAAATTTCGGGCAATGTGGTCCACTTAATACTTTGCGGACCGAAATCATTGATTGACAGATTCCGAAGTCAAAACCTACACAAATAGTACATGAATCTAAGGGCATAAGGGCAACATAAAACTATTTAGATAGGTAGGTACTACCTACTAAAAACAAGAAATTAACTTCTAAGGGATGCAGATAGGTATAGTTTTGCGTGATTTTTAATTGACTTCAAAAAAGAAGGAGGTTCTCAATTCGGTTGTTGTAGTTATGTTTTTTTTTATAAGCATAATTTATAAGTACTTATTATGTATTAAGTGCCTATAGATTATTTCAGTACCTATACTTAGCAAAGTAACTTAGGTCACAAGTTTACTTTATTCGAACGTTTCTGATTAGGCAAAAACCTTATAGCGAATACCTATAGGTTTTTGTGTTCAAAACATATCCAAGCTTCGTTTTTATTTAACCTATAGCTGAATACACGTTATACAAAGGCATGTCACCACTCCATGTACTTAAAGACAAAGATCTTTAGTGACTAGAAGTGTTAAGATTTAATACTTTTTTAAATTTTACTTAGCGACATCTTTGACGCGGTGGGAGAACTCCTGCCTGCGCCACGGAAGGTTGTGAGTACGATTCCCGCCATCGAACCAATATTTGTGTATATACCTACATATATTTGTTGTGATCTGGGTGTTTTTGTATGTGATAATAAATATTTATTTACAAAGAAAAAATACCTATGTACCATAATACAAGCCTAAATGCTTAACTTGGAGCAAGATTGTGCTGTGTGCATTGTTCTTTAATTCTTTAACATTTATTTATTTAGATACCTACCAAATTAAGTGCCCATTTACCTATAATATTTTTTTTTTTTAAATGCGATAAAGATGTTAAAATTTTATTTTATTTTAATAACTTTAATTGTTAACTTAACTGTTTTAGTACCTACTTATAGTTTGACCGAAGAATAATACAAAGTTGTAGCAAAAAAACTTCAAATAGTTAGGTTACTGGCGTTGCGTTGTCATTGTCACATAATATAATTACCTACGATTATAAAAAACATTATTATAAATCAAAAAGTCATTAGGTATCATTAACATTTTAATCATAAAAAACTCGTCAGGCATTATCACCTTATAAAAAAATTACCCAGCTACGAATGGGTAATGTTTAAATAATTATACGTAGGTGTAAAAAAATATCTTTTTAATAACCGAGAAGTGGATCAAATTTAATTTGCAAGATTTGATGACAAACATCGGGATAGCTGAAGCTAAATAAAAGCTTGTAACCACTCCTTTGCGTTGCGCAAATCTAATCTTTATTTAACTTAAAAAACTGAAAGTTGCATCTAGTAACTTTAGCAATCTAACTATAGTCGCATGAGTGTTTATGTATGGAGTAATCATGGTTTCATCAAAAGAGGGGCACGCTGCGGTGCATGCAGTGGTGTGGCTTCTGTAGAGCTCGTCACGGAGAGCATTCATACGGCTGATGGTGGCTGCAATTATGTACTGTGAATATGTTGGTACTCTATTCTCTCTGCATTCATCCGCATTTCGAGGGCTTTTATCCATTAACTAGCTATTCCCAGCTGCTTCGTCTGTTCAAACATTAGTTAATAGAATGGAATCAAATTTTCTTTCCTTTCCGAATGTAAAAGAAAAGAAAATAATAAATAGCTATTTTGCAGGACATTCCACACATCGCCATCTAGCCCCAAGTTAAGTAACTAGACTTGTGTTATGGGTGCTAGACAACGGATATACTACATACTTTTTTTTGTAAATAAATACTTATAATACATAGAAACAACCAGACCCCAGACAAATATCTAAACATAAATACATGTCTGAGGCGGGAATCGAACCTGCAACCCTGTGTTTAGCAGTCCGGCATGGTGACCATTGTGCCAACTGTGTCGTCAATAATTGTAAATAGAGAAAAATGATGCATTGTGTTTTACAAATAGAAAAAAAAAAGATATCGCTGTATGTTACCTGTAAGTAGACAAACTTTTTTTAAACAACAACCAAAAACTTAATTTTATACCATTATTAACTTGGGATAAAAAGCCGCCATTGAACGTAAACAAATCATAGATCAAAGTCACAGAACGGAGAGACGGATTGTTCAGTTTGAATGTGGAATATACTACTTAGGATAGGACATATTATAACCGGAAAAGTACATGTTGGGTTACGCGCAATGTAGGGAATACCTAAATAATAAATATATATTGCAGGACATTCCACACATTCTTTTGTAAATATATACTTATAATACATAGAAAAAACCAGATCACAGACAAATATTTAAGCATAAATACTTGTCTGAGGCGGGAATTGAACGCAACCCTGTGTTTTGCAGTCCGGCATGGTGACCATTGTGCCAACTGGGTTATCGTGAGGGAGGCTTTCGTGTTACCCGTCACTGTCTCTTGTCAATATGCGGACTAAGGGCTTATTTCACACATGGGTCCGTTTTATCGTATATTGGTGTATGTAGCAGCAGTACCTAGAGCGTGTTTACACACACGACAGTGTTCTGGATCCGGTGAATGTACAAGCTGGTACGTTATTTTAAGCGACGGATCCGTTATAATCCGTCCTGCAAAAATGATGTGAACATTATCTTCCTGTAAATACGGATCATATAGTTTTACCTCCTTGTACTATCATAATATATTCAGTACCTTTACTCATGTGCTAGTACCAAGAGTCTCAAAGTTAAGGTGAAAGGGTACTTACCAGCGCTCTCTCCATAACAAACGAAGTCGACTGTTTCCTCCCTGGATAATGACACTAGCACAAATATTTTTGTGCCATAAAACCTATAACTGCCATGACTATGCCCCTATGTTTTGGTTTTTTTCTCAGAAAATAAAAAAAAAATAATAATAATAAAAAAAACAAAAATAGGGTCATGGTCATGGCAGTTATTAGTTTTATGCACCATAAATATTTGCTCTAGTGTCATTATCCAGGGAGAAAACAGTCGACTACGATTGTAATAGTTTGTATGGAAAGAGCTCCCGGTACCCTTTCCTCTTAAGTCGTAGACGGACAGGACGAAACTATAAGGGTCACTATATATAGTAGGTTAGGTCTGTACCTACTATAGTTACAGACCTACTATAGTTACAAGACACCCTAAACCCTAAAAACGACAAATCAAGGCCAGACTTTTCGAATCTAAAAGCAAATGAAAACTTCAATTAAAATTTCTACCACAGTTCCACTGCAAATTATTTAAATTCTTAATTCCCATGCACAGAAATAAAAATGAAAATTTTATGCAAAACATTTCGAATGAGTAATAAATCTCATACTCGCACCTATAACTTGCTTTAGCATTTAGCTAGCAGTGGATAGGAATTCTGTATTGAAAATTTATGGCTTGAGTTTGCGGAACCCAGGCAGGATATTGGTGGTTTTATTTCGATGAAAATTAACAATATAACGCGATGCTACCCCCGTTTCGTGGTAAGTCAATTTCGTTCTAAAAGGGTTCTATTATGATTATTGGTATCGAACTGGGTTCTATTAATAATTGGATGTAGGGTATTTAAGTGTTGGTTTAGATTAGTATTAGGAAAAACACTCGCAGTATGGGAATAAAGCAAATTGAGAATAAAGATGATAAGATTATGATAAAGATACCTAATAGCAGCACTTTGGCATAAGATGCCTAAGTGCTGAACTAGTTAACTACGAGCCCCCTTACTAAATACTATAACTAAATATTTATTGTGTTATTTTTTCTGAGAATAAATTATTCAACAGATGCACCAGGATATTAGCGAGGCCAGCCTTGAACTTGTGGTGAATCATTTGAAGACGCAGTTCTTGACGGACAGAGTGAGATGAGGGTCCTGAGCCAACGAGTGTCTGGCTAGAATAGACAAGACCGAGAAATCGAGCCTCGCATTAAAAATTCTTAGAAAGCTTTTTGGTCCATAAACGAATTTGTAAAGAGTGACCTTCCGCTGTCACTCAAACGCAAAGTCTTCGACATGTGTATAATAGATATTCTGCCCATCATAATCTAAAAGGCCTGGTTTTTGAAGTACTTCCAGACTCAAGGTCTGCCAGAGAGCCATGAAGCGTAGCATCCATGGTGAAAAGCGGATAACCGATATTGGTCAATTCAATTTACACATAAAAATTAAAGTTGATTTATTCAATTCAATTTTCGTCCCATTGGGAATTTGGGACAAACAACCCGTCAGACGAAACACTGAACTATTCTTATTAACTTTCACTTTACTAAATGAAAATCACGCAACACAATTCCAAAATTCCGAACACATAGAAAAATTATTTTACTTACTTACCTATTATTAATCGAACTACGTCACGTATCTGGCGTAAATAAAAATAAAAGGGAAACTATTGCAATAATCTCGGACGAAAGGTTTCGTTTAGTCATAAGGTTAGTTCGAGACGTGAATATTAAGAATTCCACTCCCTTGATCGCGTATCGAACAATTTGCCATCAGTCCCCATAAACTTGTCCAGCAAAGCGAAGATAATGGGAGACAATTTCTTTTGTCACCTGAGCCCCATTCTCCATAGACCCTTCGCATAGGCAAAAACTCCACTGAACAAAGGGGGGAACACTTTGATATATCTAAGTATAACCAGCGTTGAAGAGTAGGTAGGTATTAGTAAGCACTTAAGAGGAAAGGGTACCGGGGGTTCTTTCCATACAAACTATTACAAACGTAGTCAACTGTTTTCTCCCTGGATAATGACACTAGAGCAAATATTTTGGTGCATAAAACTTATAACTACGTTTGTATGGAGAGAGTGCAGGTCAGGTACCCTTTCACCTTAAAGACTATTTCGTATCTTATCCACCTACCACTAGTAGATATAAATAGAACCCCACTGAGAAGGTGTTTTTGATTTTTGATACCTTCTTGACTTCTTGGAAAGTGTTTATTAGTAAAGGATTCATTGAGATATTAGTTAATCATACCTTAATATTTTATTTGCGACTGATATTTGACGTTAAATGCGTGACAAAACAACAATAGCTAATGAACAGATTATAAATGGAAGTCTTTGACACTGAGTTTAATCGTAGTTTTGAAACAAATAATAGTGTATGGAAAAGATGACCTTTTCAAATGAAAAAGACATCTATTTTTTATACCTTGTCTGTATGTGGGTAGGTAGATATGTGAATGAGAGGTAAAAAACGTCTGAACCGATTTTGACAAGTGTTTTCTCTATAGAAGTGCCCACAAACGTGTCTCTCCGATTACATGACTTCAAATACAATTTGCGGGCGTTTTATGATTTTCACGGTAATTCAAAGGTTTTATGGATCTTGAACGTTGACATAGCACGGAATTCGTGAACTTTATGGTAGGTTCAAGGAAAATTAGAGTGTTTTATATTGAACAAGTAGACAAAATTTAATTTTTAGCATCAAATAAAAAACTGTTTTAAAAGTGAAAAACAAGTAATTAGCACGAAGTCTCTCCGCTAACATGAGCAAACACTGCCGTTACACCCCATTCTCGAAGCAACTTGTGGTATTATCAAGCGCTCTATATCTTCGTTGCGGGAAAAGCTAGAGATCTATATTTTCGGTTACCAAGATTGCTCATTAAACTCAAAATTACAAGTTTGTATTAATATTATATAAAGAATAATGCTTAATCATGGTTTCAATAAATCTTATAACAAAATTTACCCTTTATTGAAAAAATCTTTTCGCGAAAAATGCTAAGATAGCGAGTGTGCTACCATACTATTGAGAACTCCACTTATTATAATATTATTAATAGGGTATACCGAAAGTGATGACTGAGCACAGCTTAATCTCTTTTTGCCGTCTCACTGGACCGCTATTAGCTTAATGGACCGTCAAAGCTCCGATGTAACGATTCCAATAGGTATGAGACTTAGAGAAGTATTAAAATAAAAACAATGGGCTTATCTTTTCATGTTCACTCGTTTGAAGCAGCCGTTAGACTTTTTGAATTTCCCTTTTTTACATTTTATGTAGCAAACGTTTTGTTTGTATTGTTTTATTTCGGAACAAGATGGGATATTGATAATAATTGCTTTTCCCCCTTTTTTATTTCTGTTTAGGTTAATGATTAGTATACAATACCTATAGGTACATGTATTTAAGGATACCTACGTATTTAAGAGATCTGTGTTTCTATTTAATTCGATTTCTAGGTGTTTATTCACTCACTCGTTTTCAGTTGCATTGCAGCCAAACATTGGAAATTAACGAACAATGGTGTCCATTCTGCTCTTGATCTATAATTTGCTTAACTACAAATGGCGGCTAATTAAAAAACCGGCTAAGTGTGAGTCAGACTTGCGCACGAAGGGTTCCGTACCATGGCATATGGGAGCCACATTTATTTTCTGTTTTTATTGATAATCTGTGAAAATTTCAACTAGCTATCAACGTTCGTGTTTTTTTTTCGTTTTTCAGTGATAACTGCACGTTTTTAAAAATGTTCGGCATTTTTTAACAATTTATAATTGAGTGACGTCCTATTTCATGTACCCACGCGTCCATGGACCTCGCAAAAGGTGCTAATCTTTATGCCTATATACCTACATGACGTATTTACTTGATAAGTCACTGGTTTTTATCATTTTACCCAAAAAATAAAACCAAATTACTTAGGTCCTAATTTAAGACAAAGAAAACATACTTACTTATTTTATTTATACTTAATAGAATATATTGTCTAAGTTGTATAATATTAATAGTTATGTATAAACAAGAATCTTTGGTTGTAACGCGTACAACATTACATAATAATATTAATCAGTTTTCGCGGTCCCAAACTGGAGCCCAACAAAACCGCAGTACACAATCAAGTTGTAATTTTCATCCTGTTTGCTCAGATATCAGCAATTCGATAGCGATCTCGTTCAAACTTTCAATGAGGCTCGTCTACGTCTTCAAATTTGTTTGGGTTCGAGCACACACTTCGGAATTTCGAGCAGACTACTTAAATTACCCCTGAGCCTTACTGAAAATAAGTTTCTGTAAAATATAGCAGTTACCATCCAGTTACGATGTAGAAATTTTGTAAAGTTATTGGTCTAATACAAGAAATTATACCTACACAAATCCCGTAAGATTTGCTTTCTAAGACGTGGAACGTGATCCAATTTACAATGCCTATAATATTTCAGATTTGTTACGATCAACTTTTATTACAAATTGGAATCGCCTCGATGTATCCCTAGAGACTTTCCAGACCTTTTCATCTTTGATTCTTTCTGTTCAGTTATGACTTAATCATTTAAAAAAAACTTTAAGTACATTCCAAAACAATAACTGCTTAATTTTATCCTACCTGGACAAAGTCGCGGGTGAAAGCTTGTTTTACATACAAACATTCTCAATATGCAATATACCTACTTAGTCAAAGTAAAAATATTTCAATCTAAGCTAAGGAAAGTACCTAACTAAAAACTTTCAGAAAACTTTGTCACAGTGAAATTTCATTACTTTGGTAATTGGATCCTAAACAATTTTCTTTTATAAAACTTTGAATAAAATTATCTCGATTAACCGCTTTCTACAGCCCTGAATAGTACCTAACTAAAGTTCTTCGTCCACTGTACCCACATACAGTGAAATCAGTGTTATCTGCGGAAAATTATAATTACAGTGTTTTTTATTTGAAATTTTAGTACCAAGGTATTTTTTTACCTTAGTAGATTATAATAAAGTACAATTCCGGTTTGTTGCATTTATGAACCTTAAAATTAACTTAAAAACTAAAACCTGATCACGGATTATTTTTCCGCTGTGCTGCACCTATGCGCGACATATACATTATACCTATCACGCGACTTGGCCTAGCCCTTAGTATGGGTTTAACCATACGAAAACGATGACCGTATCCGTATATCGTTCCATACATTTCAGAATAGGCGCCCCTATCGGAAACGTAAAGGAACTAAAATTGATACCACACATAAGTAAAAACATTACGTTGTATACAGAAGAGTTCATTCATTTTGGTGTAAATTGACATTCGTTGTCAACTTGAAATTCGTTAACGTGTACGTAAACGGTAAACGTGAACGTTTTCTTACTCGATCAAATATTATTAGTGAGAAGCATGTAAAAGGAATTTATTTACATAAAAAAACTAACTAAAAATGTTTCCAAGATGTGTGTTAGCATGGATGATGTTAGAAGAAGAAGAGGCGGCTCGCCGTGAAGAACGGCGGCAAAATACTTTGTCTCTTCGAGCTTTATTGGCACCGAATTGTATATCGGACTCCTCTTTTCCAGGGGTTCAAGTACGTGTGCGATCTTTTACAGAACCAACGTTTCAATATGAAACTGATGACATTTGATGATTCCTGACTAAGGAAACCTGGCGCTACTGAGCCTGGGTCGTGCAACTAGTGATAGGGTGGCGAACATCATTCATGTACAAAATACATAAATCACCTCTGGCTTGCCTTAGTTGGCTGGTTGGAGTTAACACTGACGAGGAATACATGCTGGATAAACCTAATCAATATCTACGCTTCGATCAAGCACAGGTACTGGCTACTGAGAACCGTTAGGAACTTAGAATTCTTCGTAAAGCGATTTAAATTTGAAAACATCTAAATAATTTCAAAAGAGAAGATGGTTGGGATGTACCACCTGTTTGGGACCCAGTACTACATTCGGTGAAGTCTTAAGCCCGGCAAACAACAGCTGCAAGACCTCGGAACACCGTTAGCTATAGCCGTAGCATAGGTAGGTACATAAGGAACGTTTCAATTAGGGAACGTAACAATTTTCAAATATATAGGTATTTTGTAAGACTATTTAGTCTGCCTGTGATCATAGAAACTGAAAAGTTCCACATGAAATGTTCTTAATGATATTAAAACGTTAAAAAACCTCTACGTGTTGGCTTTGGCCAATTTCATACATTACACAGCGCCATTTGGCCTCAAACCCGTGTGATTACTCCAGGGCTTCAGCTATGTGCACACCATTATTCATCGCAATCAGTTCAGTAGTTTTTACATAAAGATTTAATTAACCTACATACAAACTTCTAACTTCTATATAAATATATATTAGTTGGATGATCAATGATGATGGATAAGGTAGGTATTGTAAAAAAATAGTTTAATCCATATTTAAAAAATGAATCGCTGAATGTGTTGCTAAGCGTAAATCTCGTGAACAGCTGAACCGATTTTGCTAATTCTTTTTTTTTGTTGTCTTTGTTATTGTCAGGAGGTGGTTCTTATGAAAGAAAACATTAAGAAAATTGCGTAGAAAATTATTACACGGGTGAAACTGCGGGTCGCAGCTAGTGCTTTATGGTAATTATTATTATAAATTAGCTGCGCCCCGCGGTTTCACCCGCGTAAGTCCGATCTTTAAATTCTCACCGTTTAAACCTTCCCTAGACCTCCACGAATAATTCAAGACCAAGATAAGATAAATCCGTTCAGCCGTTCTCGAGTTTTAGCGAGACTAACGAACAGCAATTGATTTTTATATATATAGATTAGCTGCGCCCCGCGGTTTCACCCGCGTAAGTCCGATCTTTAAATTCTCACCGTTTAAACCTTCCCTAGACCTCCACGAATAATTCAAGACCAAGATAAGATAAATCCGTTCAGCCGTTCTCGAGTTTTAGCGAGACTAACGAACAGCAATTGATTTTTATATATATAGATAACTAAAAACTACAAATAAAAACTTAGGTAATCATTTTTAAGAAAGTTCTTTATTTTATTTGAGTTGCTTAAATGAAATTTGGTACAACATTATAACGTTTCGTTTCGATGATTTAGTGGCATTTGCCATAGTGCCTGCTGTTGGGGCTATACATCGCTCCCACCGTCGCGCGTTCTCTGCTATAAATTCTGCCGCCAGCGACCTCCACTGCGGATCAGACGCAGCAGGAACTCTTTGCAGGTTCTCAAGGTTTTCTGAAAATAAGAACATTTTGATGATTATTAAATAGTTTGCCCCGAAGATAACATGACTGAAAATGTATGAAGAGAACAGACAGCGGACCCATTATGGTAAGGGTCCGCTGCTCCAGGTCTGTCAGTGCTAAAGTCGAGGCCGTCCCTCCCCCTGTGCCTGACACGGAAGATCCAATCTTAGCCGCCTTCCTCCTTGTATTCGACTTAAAATCACTCCACAGCTTTACAAGACAAAGCAGTGCAGGGCAAAACAAATATTAGTGCATGAACATATTCATTGAGGGCGGAAGTGAGTTCTTCCCACCTCCGCATCGCCAGTAACCTACCGCATGCCGTGGGGGCTCTCGGCAGGCTTCATAAGGTCTCCGTGACTACAAATAGTGAAAATGTCTTGGTAGTTTAGTTTGAAACACAATAAGTTCAATGTCTTTATTTGCAAAGATGAACAATAACTTACCGCTCCATGATCTCCACCAAAACCTCAAATTAGGAGGCTGAAGTCATCATTATTTTCACTAGATAATTATTTTCTTATTTAAATAACACACGGTTTTATTCACAATTGACTTTGTCAATGTTGTCAACTAGCTCACGAATTTCGAAACGTCAAACATCCATCTCTATTTTTTGAGAGGTACGCAAAAGAGAAAAACAATGTTCGTTCACTCATCGAGTTACTCAATCAACTCTATCGAGTCTATTATACTGCTAGAAAAACTAAAAATGGTACGTATGTGTGCGTTAAAACGGTCACGATCATCGTTTACGTTTTGTAAAACCTGTACTAGGTCCTATTCCGCTCTGTCATTCTAATTATTCTGATGATTAATTTATACCTACCTGAAAATTAATTATATTATTATATTATAAATAAATAATATACCTACTGCAAAAATAATATATTTTCATAATTTTAAGAACTTGCTGCAGGTACGTAACAGATAGAATTTATTTCTATAGGTAATTTTAATAAGTTAATTAAAACAATTCAACAAGAAAAAAACCCGTTTAAAAAGGCATCGCTCACTTCCACTTTAGTAAAAAGATTTTTTAATTACATATTTTAACAAACAAATTGTTTCGGAAAGGAAAACGCTAATGAATCAAAATGGCGCAGACCGCAGTAGCTAAAACGAAAATAAAGGTTACAAAGTCTGCCAGGTGGCGCCACCAGCAAGCATAAAAAGTACCTAAACTGGTAGAATAAAAAATGCTTTCTCATAATAAAGCTTTTACGGTCAAGTAGTTAAATGTAAACAATACAACAAAGAAGAAAATCAAGACAAGTTAAATGTCGTCAGAACGAGTATAATAGGCATACCTATAATGGAAAAGAAATTCGATTGCCTTCTTAAGGAAAAGTAGATACTTATCACGAGATCAAAGTAATTGTATTCCGTTGTAATCTTGGCTAAAAGGAACGTTGTAAATGTTGTAGTATGCCCTTTATTGAATTATTGGAATTTTTATGTGAATATGTCTAATTTTTTTTTCTTACGAGTATTTTTGTCATTGGCCTTTTCACGATTTACGAAGGAGTAGAGAAGACAGTGTAAAATATATACATTTTTTTTTCTCTCTTGTTTGGCCCCAGGAACTTATGCCATTTTCATTTTGTTCTTCATTTTCAGCAGGTTTTTTTTTTCTTCAGTTATGGCTTCGCACGGTTTGTGCATATAGCCAGTATCAAGTAATATTTTGCATCAAGTTATGGCCCGATTTACAGAAATCGGGCTCAAAGTGTTTCAAGATGGTCAAGTCGTCAAGTCACAGTTTGTCAAGTCAGGGGTCATAGTAAAGCGGTGGCCACTTTACTACAACCCTGTAGGAGATTTTGGAGGCAACGAGAAAAGTCCATGTTTGACACTGATTTTTACTTTCACTACACTTGTGCACTTTCATAGAACTAAATTAGATAACTTTCCACCGGAATTATACAATTTAACTCGGTTTACAACTAAGTTTCGTGTAAATAAAACTGCAGCACGACATGTTGTTGGCTCGTTCCCGCCAAAAACTCAATAATATATACATTTCAGATAAAAACGAATTATTTTCAATATGTACGTACATAATATAATAAGGATTTCGTAGCGTGATGCCTAATATCGTACTTAGCCGAGTTTTTTAGTATTCAATTATTTCATTTTTAATTCGCCTGAGGATGATAAGAAACCGATTTTTGTGTAGAAGTTACACTCTGAAAATAATCTACCCTAAAAAAATACATATTGCAGGACATTTTACACAGCGCCATCTAGCCTCAAGCTAAGCTACTAGGTTTATGTTATGTTGGCTAGACAATGGATAGAAGGTAAACAAAAAACCCAGACCAGAAACAAAAATCTTCACATAAATGTCTGTTTGAGGCGGGAATCGAACACAGAACCTTCTGGGCCAAGGAGATCACCAAAGCTCGCAAAACCCCTTATTTCCACTAGATCCTTCAAATTTTAAGTGGCATACGGATATATTAACTTGGCAGTTATTCTCATAATAAAATTAATTTGAAATTAATATCGGGTAATATTCCCGCCTGCCTGATACATATTGCATGAGACATCTCCGTCTGTACTGAGGCCTTACCACAAATTGTTAACGCACTCGATCAAACTACCGTATTAAGGATTTCTCACGATACTTTAAAACTGAAATCGGCCAATTCACAAGCTAAGATAGATAGCTTAAGAGGAAAGGGTACCTGTGGCTCTTTCCATACAAACTATTACAAACGTAGTCGACTGTTTTCTCCCTGGATAATGACACTAGAGCAAATATTTTTGGTGCGTAAACTTATAACTGCCATAAACATGCCCCTATTTTTTGTTTTTTTTATCTATGATAATTAGAAAATGAAAAAAACCAAAACATAGGGGCATAGTCAGTCATGGCAGTTATAGGTTTTATGGCACAATAGTACATTGTTATACTAGGTGTGAAAGTCACTCATTACAAGTCCCGAGACGGAGTTTGGCGCCCGAGCGTAGCGAGGGCGCTAATAGTTCGAGGGACTTAATGAGTCTTTCACCCGAGGTAAACACTGTGCTTTTCATTACGAATAATACATAAAATTCTTCATAACAACGAGAGTGAATGAGACTATGAGACTCCATACCACATGAGTAGGTACTCTTACTACCTGATCCTCTTACAAGGTTGGGACCAAAGAGGTTATACATTATGTTTTTTTAGGTTTCTGCTGTTTGTATTCAATACTTAAATACGGCGGTACTTACCGAAGAAGTTTTTATTAATGAGTTAATCCAACATTGGGAAATGACGCGAAGTCCGTAGATTTAACTTACAGTTTTTGTAACACGGTTTGTCTAGAAAATGTTTTTTTTACAAAAAATACACAATCATAAATGAAAAACCAGATTAAACTTAACACAAAAACATAATAAAATAGTTACTTAGTACTAAACTCTGGCAGTATGCATGAGCCGTGCCAAGCCATAATTATTATTATTTGGTGTAAAAAAAAGCAAAGAGGTTAGGTTTTTGAAGTTCCTAATGCGTAATGATACTGATACTGGCTACATGCAGATTGCACAAGTCGCACGAAGCCATAATTTGACATAACAGCTGTCAGTGAAAGTGAAAAGCCCTAGGGCTGGAAATTTTATTTTCTACACGCTCTTCAGGCATATTTAGACCTACTTTCGGAGTATGAGTAATGAAAAAATATTTGTGCTAGTGTCATTATCCAGGGAGGAAACAGTCGACTACGTTTGTATGGAGAGAGCGCAGGTACCCTTTCACCTTAAAACAGTATCTTTATTTAGGGTGACGACGGATATTAATTCGTTTTAATATTTACTTTAAAACTGGAATTGGCCAAAACTGGTATTTATATCTAATTTAATCCATGGGAAATATATAAGAGTAGGCTTGACCAGATCATATTATTATACCACTCTGTCAGCTTAGTCAACCGTGTCCTGAGGAAAGAACTAGTCAATACGTCTGGAGCCAACTAACCTATCTAAATGCCCACGCGATCTGAAATAGATTAGCTTCTTCTTCTTCTTCTCGTATAGTGGTGTGGCTCACCTGTTAGAGTTTTTAGATTGCCTTAAGGCCTCTAACTTGACCTAACGACTGCTACTAGAGGTAGCAACCGGGACTAACGGCTTAACGTACCTTCCGAAGCACGAAGGGGCTCACCCTAATGACCGCGCCAGGCGTCGCTTAACCCGCACGACCGTAAACGATCAGAGAGCGTCGCGTAGCTGTGAGCCTCCTCTGATAGATTAGCTTAAACAATTATCTCTATTTAGGGTGACTAAATGTTATTATTTTGTGTTAGCTGAAATAATTCGCGCGATATAGACAGATTTACTGTTTCAAGCTATCTACTTTGCAGCTCGTGAATTGGCTGATTCTAGTCTAAAAGTTTAATGATAATCTCAATACGGTAAGTTTGATGCCTAAATCAACACGTGGTAGAGGTAATGCTTGACACTGCTCGTGCATCTGTCCCAGCAATGGAGACGCCAATTTCACACTTGACATGAATTCTAATTACTTCCATTAAATTGTATGGAATGGAATTCCTTGAATTAATCATCTCGCATGTTGGAAAAGATTTGTTTGGTAGGTACACGTCATAGTTGATATATTGATAAAAAATTCAAAAAATTCGCTCGGGGTCTCTACCGGACGATCCCGATCTCTCACCCGCCCAGAAGCACCCAATTTCTTTAAGTTCTATAACGTGTTTTTTTTTGGAAAAAATATTTTGATAATATAACCTCTTATAATGTGTATAAAAAATTGGTTGTCTGTAAAGTCGGTTTACGGACGATAAATTTTACATGATAACGTCTTAAAAAAACATTGATGATATGTTGCTATGTCGCATGACGGGAACGTGAGCGATGACGTCCCACTTTTTCGTGAGTGTCGGTGTTCATCGATTCATAAAACGTTATCACGTCAACATTACGACTTTTAAAATATTAACTGGAAAACTGTCAAGGATCCAATTATAATATTATTATATCCAACATCTATCCAAGTAGAGCATGCATTTTACATGAGATCTCTTCGCTCGTAGCTCGGCTCACGTCGTTTCTGTGTTTCCGTGATGTTACTACAAGTTGCCTTGGAGTGGCCGATTTATCACGGTAACTGTGAGCTATAACCGAAATGTAGGAGCGATTGGTTGCAGGTTGCCTATGAATGATGTATGAGCCGCGGTCATTGTCTCACGTTCGTGCCAAATGTCCCGTGATGACTTACTGATTCACCACTTATTTTCTATAGAGATCGGGATTTGTTACAAGGGGAGGAAATTGTGTACGACTTATGTTTGTTGGAATTTTTTGAAAGATAATGTACAGTTGGCAACATAATTGCAGACCCTACCCCAACATTATAAAACTATAGTACTGTTATTATAATGTTGTATCACTATCACTACATAGTATAAAATAAAGTCGCTTTCTCTGTCACTATTTCCATTTATATGCCTAAATCTTTAAAACTACGCAACGGATTTTGATGCGGTTTTTTTTATAGATAGAGTGATTCAAGAGGAAGGTTTATATGCATAATACATGCATAATATAGCCGTGCGAAGCCGGAGCGGGTCGCTAGTATCTTATAAATTAATGAGTTGAAAGACTTTAACTCGAGAAGGCCATTGAATCTTGCTTGAGTTAAAACATTCTTATAATAGCACTTTTAGAGTTCTACTTTGGGTCTGCACTTTTGTTGTCTATATGTCAGTAGGTACTTGTATTCTATTTAGGCTTTTTTCCGCAACTATAGACCCTTTTTAGTTTGGTCCTTTTTGTGCGATGACGGAGTAAGGGTTGCAAAGCCTATCTTAACTTAGTCGAACGTGTCCAGCCAGAGAAATCCTACTATGCTTTTTAAAAGTTTGTAAGTCGGATCGGGGATAACTTTGCATCCGTGACATTTAGCTACTATCCAGCGACATAACCCACGATGCCATTAATTATTAATTAAATATATTATAATTTCCTCTGCCTTAATCTGCGTTGAATTTTCTCCATCCTATGGTTGCCTGTAAGCACCCTGTAAGATATCGTAGCTATTATGGCGACCTATTAACTACCTAAAAGCTTGAGCCTTATTTTTGACTTGATAACGTCTAATAAATTGGTGGAACACCAGCATTCACAAAAAAGATGACGTCGTCATTGTCACGTTCCCGATGTGTGTCGTCATTGCCACGTTCCGGTGACGTCATGTCAACAATGACGTCACACAGCACGCAGCAATATAAACATTTATTGTGTTTATTAATAATATCGCTCACCTCGGCTTGTGTTATGGTGACGAGTGACGAATAGAAGACATATAGAAAGAGAAAAAAATGAAATGGAAAAAAAAAATTAAGAACGAAATAAAAAGAAAAAACTGTCGTCCGTAAACCGACTTTACAGACAACCATTTTTTTATTATTTACTAGCCGCGCTCCGCGGTTTCACCCGCGTAACTCCCGATCCCGTGGGAATATCGGGATAAAAAGTAGCCTATAACCTTCCTCCGGACTATCCAACACAAAAAGAAATTTTCATTACTCATACTCCGAAAGTAGGTCTAAAGATGCGTGAAGAGCGTGTAGAAAATAAAATTTCCAGCCCTAGGGAAAATCGCTTTCACTGACAGCTGTCATGTCAAATAATGGCTTCGCACGACTCGTGCAATGTGCATATAGCCAGTATCAGTATCATTATACATTAGGAACTTCATAACCTAACCTCCTTGCTTTAAGTAACACCAAAGAATAACACTACATGTATACAACCTCTTTGATCCCAACCTTGTAAGAGGATCAGGTAGTATGAAGTCTCTCATTCACTCTCGTTGTTAGGAAGAATTTTATGTATTATTCGTAATGAAAAGCACAGTGTTTACCTCGGGTGAAAGACTCATTAAGTCCCTCGAACTATTAGCGCCCTCGCTACGCTCGGGCGCCAAACTCCGTCTCGGGACTTGTAATGAGTGACTTTCACACCTAGGATAACAATGTACTATTTCAATTCGAACCAGCAGTTCCTGAGATTAGCGCGTTCAAACAAACAAACAAACAAATTCTTCAGCTTTATAATATTAGTATAGATTTATTCTTACCAATACGTGCAATAAACCGTTCTATAGACACAAGAACGTGCAGTGTCCGTTTTCCCCCGAATCTTATTGTTATTGCTATTTATAGCTGGGCACACTCAGGATACAATGTCGATGTCGAAATATTGTTGAGAGCACTTTGCTCTCTCGAGGTAATTTAAATATACGAGTTGGGTGCTTCAACGAATAGGTATTATAAAGTATATTTTGAGAGGCCATTTCAATTCGCAAATTATGAACTCTTCAACGGCATTTGCATATCATTTTCATACTTATTTTCGTAAGTTATGTTAAATTCTGTTTAATTAAATACTCAAATACTCAAATACTCATTTATTGGTAAGGCATTACAGGTCAAATAAACAAAAATCATACATTACTTACTATTATGTAAGTTAAGGCGAGTTTAAAAATCCAAATTATAATAAAATAAATAAAATAAAATAAAATAATTACAATTTTCATAAATTAATTGGGTCAAATTGTAAAATTAGTATAAAAAATAATATTAGAAGAATATAATGTCAATTTTTACTACAAAATTCAAGTGATATATAAATTCTTAATAAAATCATTAATGTCATAAAACGTCTGCTCAACTAGCAAAGAGTTAAATATGTATAATGAATCGGTATAAATAGCTAGGTTACTGGGTTACTGTTTGTTGACCGAGCGAGAGAAGCACAATTTGCTTTCCTCTGTCAGTATGTATGTTTGTTGGTGTTCCTCTACAGATAGATAGATAGAACTCTTTATTGTACACACAAGTTACATAAAAAGACAACAACAAGACATTATTTTAAATTATAAAAATAAAACAGTGACACAGGCCAGCCGCCCAATTGCCGTATTCTTATGCAGCGCGTCTTGACTGCGTTTGCGTCATAACCATAGATTTCGTATTGCTAAGACGCACTCGTCACGCAGTTACTCATGTGGTTTAGGTTTGCGTAACGTGTGCGTGACGAGTGCGTGACGAGTGCGTAACGTGTGCGTGACGAGTGCGTCTTAGCAATACGAAATCTATGGTTATGACGCAAACGCAGTCAAGACGCGCTGCATAAGAATACGGCAATTGGGCGGCAGGTCATTTACAACCGACCTGGACAAATATTTGTTTAGGTACAGGTTTCACAATTTGATAGAAAACAAGCTGCGACCCGCGGCTTTAGTGTCGATACCGTGGAAAAATCGGGTAATCGCAGAGCGCATTCTTGTAGCTATCAACAACGGAATACCTACATAATAGTTACTATGAACTCCATACATCATCAGCTCTTTTCGCTCGCCTACGTCCTAAAGTGAGCACTAAGAAAAGTTCTACTAGTCCTAAAAGTTTCAAACTCATAAATGATGAGTCTTCATAACCGAAAAAAATAAAAATAAACTGTAGTGGTTTTCAATTCGTCGCGTATATTTTTTTTAGGTATGATCACCGATTACTCTTGGACGGCTCAACCGATTAAGATTATTCTTTCTCTTTTACCTGTATACAAATATGGAACACATGGAACCACCTTCTTACACAAAACTCTTCAAAGTTTGTGCTCGCGATGTCCAATTTCGCAGAACTGTCTACTAGTTTCATAATCTTAGTATTTGACGCAGACTAAATTGGTAAAACAATTCTTGCTGCTTATTCCATAGTAAAGTAACGATCAATTGCTTCCCTCCAAAGTTGTAACTTGGAGTGCACTGCGCCATTCAATTTACATAGCGCGATAACAGATCCAATATCCGTTGGGATGAACCGACAAACTGTATATTGATATTTGGTATTAACATTGAAGCCATGAAATAACTACCGAAGTCACCGAACTCGCCAACAACTATAAACTTGTCAAATGTTACCGCAGGATATTAATGTACAGTTAATACCCACTTGCTTTCAGAAGCTTTGTGGTAAAAGTGAACGAACAATACATCACTACATAGTATAAAATAAAGTCACTTTTCGCCATCCCTATGTCCCTATGTCCCTTTGTATGCTTAGATCTTTAAAACTACGCAACGGATTTTGATGCGGTTTTGTTAATAGATAGAGTGATTCAAGGGGAAGGTTTATATGTATAATATATGCATAATATAGCCGTGCGAAGCCGGGGCGGGTCGCTAGTAGATCTATAATAATACTAGGCTGATATAACAAGTACCTAACTTTACTAATATTACAAAGCTGATACGCGCTAATCTCAGGAACAACTGGTTCCCTACGCTACGGCTACGGGACTCAATGAGTTACTTTCACATCTAGGGTAACAATGTACTATTACCTAATACCTACTTAGTTAGGTAGGTTTACGCAAGGCAAACGTTTCAGCGTGTAATTCAGTAATTTCAGCAAATTGTTAAACTGTCAGTTCAGTATTATATTGTATAGCAAGGGTTCCCAAACTTATTTTGTCTACTGCCCACTTTGAGAATAAATTATTTAGTAGCGCCCTCATTTTTTCACCTTCTTAAAAACCACTAATCTAATTATTAACTTGACGACCCAGTTGGCACAATGGTCACCATGCCGGACTGCCAAACATAGGGTTGCGGGTTCGATTCCCGCCACAGACAAGTATTTATGCTTAGATATTTGTCTGTGGTCTGGGTGTCTGTATGTATATTAAGTATATATTTACAAAAGAAAAGTATATAAGTAGTATATCCGTTGTCTAACACCCATAACACAAGTCTAGTTACTTAGCTTGGGGCTAGATGGCGATGTGTGGAATGTCCTGCAATATTTAAAAAAAAAAAAAAAAAAAAACTAGCGACCCGCTCCGGCTTCGCACGGCTATATTAGGTAAGCATGTATTATACATACCTATAAATCTTTCTCTTGAATCACTCTATCTAATAAAAAAACCGCATCAAAATCCGTTGCGTAGTTTTAAAGATTTAAGCATACAAAGGGAAATAGGGACATAGGGACGGCGAAAAGTGACTTTATTTTATACTATGTAGTGATAGTAATATTATACAGCTGAAGAGTTTGTTTGTTTCAACGCGCTAATCTCAAGAACTATACTGGTTCGAATTGAAAAATTATTTTTGTGTTGAATAGTCCATTTATCGAGGAAGGCTATAGGCTACTCTTTATTTTGATATTTCCACGGGATCGGGACTTCCGCGGGTGAAACCGTGGGGGGGTAGCCAGTATAACATAAAATAGTAAGCTATATTAGCGGAGATTAAACATTAATTCAAATGACACTTTTACCATAACTCGCAAGAGTTACCTTAAAACCTGAACGCAGTAGGTACTACACAACGCACCCTTTTTTTTTTGGGTCTTTTACCCTTTAGGCCTGTAGCGCCCACAAGGAAGCGTTATCGCCCACTTTGGGAAAGGCTGGCGTATAGTCTACATTTCGGGTCGGAAGTAGGTATGCGGCAGTAATTATCCCAGTTAGCTCAATGGTCACCATGCCGGACTGCCAAACTCAGGGTTGCGGGTTCGATTCCCGCCTCAGACAAGTCTTTATGCTTAGATATTTGTCTTTGGTCTGGTTGTTTCTATGTATTTTATTTAATTATTTTTTTTACAAAAGAAAAGTATATAAGTAGTATATCCGTTGTCTAGCACCCATAACACAAGTCTTAGTTACTTAGCTTGGGGCTAGATGGCGATGTGTGGAATGTCCTGCAATATTTATTTATTTATTAATTCTAAATGTCACTTTTACTATAACCCGCAAGAGTTAGCTTAAAACCTGAGCGCAGTAGGTAGTACACAACGCACCCTATTTTGGGTCTCTTAACGCCCACAAGGCGCCCACAAGGGGGCTTTATCGAACACTTTGGGAAAGGCTGGCGTATAGTCTACATTTCGGGTCGGAAGTAGGTATGCGGCAGTAATTATCGACGTCGGTAAAACTAAATGACCTCTGGATTTAATACGGCCACGGGCTGTTTTACCGTAGCAACTAAGTACAGGTTTTTTTAAGCCAATTTGCTCGATCTGTGTAACAATTGCCCAGGGCGCCGTTATTCAACAATAACGTTGGTTAATGCTTGTTTTTAATTAGTTTCTGCTATTTATGCTTCCAAATGCAACGCGCCAGAAATCCCGTACCGATACCATTACCCGTACCGATATTTTGGGGTAATTTGAGACGAAAATTCCTTGTCATTTAAAATCTAGACTAGTTTTAATTCTTAATTTTAGAATAGCTTCAAAACTATAGGGAATTTTTGGCCCAAAGTCACACCAAAATGTCGATAAAAAGCACTTTTGAGAAAAACAAAACACATTCGTAACATTCAACAATGTTCACCAACGAAGGCGACCGGTGCCAATAGTAACTATTTAGTAGGCTGTGTACCAACGTCGTTGGCGTATGGACCCCCTTAACTCATCAACTGCTTCGACAGATGGCGCCATATTAAAAATGTATGCAGAAACCTATAGGTACGAAGGAACTGGAAAAAGTGTTCTATTATTATATATTCTTTTATATATTATTATATCCATTAAATCAGTTCGTTACCATCCAAAGGTTGCCTGGAAGAAATAGCTTTTAACAAGGCCGCCCATTTGTGCAACTTGTAATTTCTAGCCATTACTTTGCTTTGTGTATATCGTGTTCTATGTTCCCTACTGTGTTGTACAAATAAAGTTATATCTATATCTATTTAGTGAAGTGATGAGATCAGTAAAATAAGAATATATTTTCATCTATTTTTCATCAAAATCAGAGTGAGTAATCATCGTATTTCAGAAAGAGGATGCTCCTTTCTCCACAGCTTGAAAGGTTTGAATATCTCATACACCTAAAGCATCGTTATGGCACCAATCCGTCTCCTGGGTCTGATTCATTGATCTCGTATACGGACAATTTCTCGAGTGCCACGAATTGCGCGCGCTGCACTCTGTTCAGGATAATTTGAGAGATCCGTCCAAAGCGGCGGAATTCTCAACCCGACGACGACGTGATTCGCATTCCCATCCCCTGGAGATTGTGAAAATGAGCCTCTACACGGCCTCTCACACCGAGGAAATGTGCCAAAATATTTTGTGCATCCTCAGCTTTTTAATTTGGCTCACAGCGGGCTCAGCTCAAAACGGTCTAAGATTTATTTAAACTTTTTTTTTCTTGTTACTTAGAGTAACAGAAAGCTTAGGTTAAGTCTGTTTTATTTGGATGTAATGTTGGCCATTTAATTTAATAAAATTAATTACTTGTTTTAGTTAAGACAGTGTCTAATTTAATGTAATAGACGCAATGTCCACAAATAAGTACAATTAACGGTCAAAAGTCTCTGCCCACTGTAACGTTTACAATCCTGTGCAGCACTATTAGAACATTATAACAACGTAACCTGCGGATCGAACCCAAACATGTCAAGTTATGTTTTTGATGGTTATTATTTTCAAATAATAACCATCAAAAACATAACTTGAAAAAAAAAACAAGTCTCGCAACCCAGTTCTTCTACCGTAAAAAGTTGTGAGATCCATGTAATACCAAGTCAGTTAATTTATTCAGTCCTACAAAAGGAACTTTCTGTCTTTCTGTGTTTCTAAGTTATTTCGTAATACGCTAACCTAACAACATCTTAAAGTGACCATATCAATATTAAAAATCTTTTATGTTTTAAATAAATAGATTGACTTGGCAATTGCATGAAAACGCAATGTATCTCGCAAGCAATACATATTAGATTAAATTAAATGAAATTCAGGCTTTTAGTTTTATCCACAACGAAGATAAAGGTGGTCGAAAATGGCCTGAACTGTTTCGAGAAAAGGATGGTAGGTACGGCCGTGCCGCTTTTTTGCTCGACTTGGCGGGTACTTTTAATTCAAGTATTTGTGTGTAACGTCTATTACAAGAAGGTCGAAAGCCCAATACTTGTTCATAGTATTATTGTAGCAAACTGATAGTAAACTTATGACCCATACTGTAGAGCTACAGAATAATTAAGCCAGGGGGGCTTAATTATTTTGGACCCATACTGCGAATGTACACGGTCGTAAAGAATTATGTATGGTTGTAAGTATGTCATCCCCGAACTATAAACCCATAATAATATAAAAGAATGGGTTCCGCTAAATAACGCTATAGTAGAATGTGGAACCGAGTCACGCTCTATGCTAGAACCAGTGTAGCCAACCCTATAGTTTTAACTGTAGATCTACAGTTTTTTGGAGTATATCTCAGTTTTTGACGTATGCATTCTGCCCATCCTAACGTACGGCGCTCAAACTTGGTCTTTGACTGGTCGTCAGAGGTCTGCACTCGGGGTATGCTAAAGGGCTATGGAACGAAGTATTCTCGGGGTCAGGCTTACTGACCGAATTCGGAATACCGAAATACGTTCCAAAACCCAAGTAGTCGATATCATCCAAAAAGCTACCACACTGAAGTGGAATTGAGCCGGCCATATCTGCCGGAAGAACTTTGGGCCAAATCAACAGCTTTTTGGACACCCACCAACGGAAAAAGATTACCCGGCAGACCCCGTCGAAGGTGGCGAGACGATATTGACAAATTTATGACAGATTGGCAATCCGTCGCACAAGATCGCGATCAGTGGAGGGGGAGTAGAGAGGCCTTTGCCCTGTAGTGGGACACTACGGGCTCTTAATAATAATAATAATATCTCAGTTTTTAGTTTAGGCCTCGAAATCTACAGTTTTTTTTGCTTAAGATGCTAGCGCCATCTATTTGTTATAATAATAATAATAAATCATTTATTTCAGGCTACGAAGGCCCATAGATACATACCTTATAGACTAACATACATATTTTATAGTATAAATTGAAATTGTTAATAGATAACTTAAAACTATGTTAGTAGCACTTCTATGACACTACACTTTAGAACACTCACACTCACGTCACTCGTGACGTCTCGTCTCGTTCTTTTTTTTTTTTTTTTTTTTTTTAGCTGTAATAAATAAGCTTCCTTAAAAATAGCTGTTTACATTTCCTGAAGTGTTGCCATACTAGCTTTTAAATATTACTTACTAATTTTATTTGACTTAATGTATCTTTGTGACTTTCATATTTAATTTGATTAAAACTTTGATAATCACATGATTTTTCTTGTTTTTAATTCCCTCTCTAAAATGTATTCTATTTATTACTATCATTGAATAATAAAAAAATAAAGCTGTAGATTTACTGTTTTGTAATTTGATATTTACAGTTTTCTATATTTTTTTTTTCTGGCATATCTACAGTTTAACTCTATGCTGAGGTTGGCAACACTGGCTAGAACCGAGCGGGATAATTCGGCTTGCGCTCCACGATGCTTCTACTACGTGACTTGTATCGCAATATACCTACACAACTTATATTAAAGAAGACGTTGTTGATTCCAAAAGTTATAGTGTTTTACTGTTTGTCTTATAACTCGGTTTATCTTTAAACGTGCTTCAAATTACCGCGACTGGATGCTGAGATTTTCGAGCGATAACAAAATATTGACAGAAGGGTGTGTTATACAGGGTGTGTTTTTTATATGGACCTTCAGGGCCATTTCCTAAATTACAAAATTAATATAAATTAATAACCTGAAAATTTAACAAAAAAATATTCATCCTATATTATTTAGCAAATGGTACTTAAATAAAAAGTAGTTTTCCGTCTCTGGCAAAATAATTTGGCTTCTGTCTGAGGTAGTTTTGAGACATTATCTTAGAAGATAAATTAAGTACTATATTTTTTAAATGTTTTTAGATTTGTTTTAAATTATCTACTTACAAAATATTTGTAAAAATAGTCTTTACTTATAGTGCAGCAGTTTGTTACGCCGAGGGCCAAACCTCCTCACCACATTTTTTTAGAGGTTTTCAGTAGTATGAAAATTATAAAATAACCACTACAAAAATAAGCTATTTAATTTAATGTATTTTGGTTTTCAGGAATAAATCTCTATCGACAACACTTTTATATTATCACAATAATATTAGTTGTTTGTTTTTTACTTACCACATTTTTTTTAGAGATTTTCAGTAGTATGAAAATTATAGAATACCCACTACAAATAAATCTGATCGTTCAAAGTAGGACAAAATCGAGCCCAAAAGAGTCGGTTACATACATACAAGCAAGCAAGCAAACATACAGGTGAAACTAATAAAAGCGTGTTAAAATAAGCTATTTAATATAATTTTATGTATGTTTGTTTTCAGGAATAAATTTCTATCGGCAACATTTTTAAATTGACACAATAATATTAGGTGTTTTTTTACAAAAGGCACAGTTTTGATTCTTGGCTAATATCGTCTCTTCCCAATCCAACGATGCAGTTTTAGTCTTTGTCGAAAACGGGTTCGTGACTCTATTCATGATCTTTCGGTAACTCATATAGTTTAGGAATTGCCCTTACAGAACCTTTTAAAACATTCACCCTGTATATACATATTACATACTCAGCGGTAGCGATCGTTCTAAGTTAGTCGTATCTATTTATTGACTTTCGTCTTTATAATTTGTTTATTAGTCGTTATCTTGGTTGCTTATTATTATGGCTGTGAAAATGCTTCTTTGTTAAGGCATAAGACATCAATGTTTATTATACTCGCGGCATTGTCTCCCGTCGCAGGAAACAAAATGGCCTATAAAATCATAAACAAAGATATTCGTATCCGTTCTCAAACATTAAACGACAAGGTCGTAGGATTCCAATTCGGAATAATAATATGTTTAAATTATAGAATGTGTTCTAACGAAGGGTTTCTAATACGAAAGGTGGTTCTTCTAGATAAGACGTCTACGCAAACAAATTTGTTCTACACGTTTGAATTTTTTTTAAAATTTTCTATATTATATGTATTTACTAGCGACCCGCCCCGGCTTCGCACGGCTATATTATGCATGTATTATACATATAAACCTTCCTCTTGAATCACTCTATCTATTAAAAAAAAATCGCATCAAAATCCGTTGCGTAGTTTTAAAGATTTAAGCATACAAAGGGATATAGGGACAGAGAAAGCGACTTTGTTTTATACTATGTAGTGATTAAACATTCGTTGTAAAAGTATTTAAAATGTAACCAGATTGACTGAATAAATATAGTAGATAATTTAAATCCCATCTTCAAGAAGATGGTGCGAGGCTTTTTTTTTAGAAAATTTTAACGTTATGTTTATCTGAAAATCATCTGTTTTTGGAGTTAGGTGTCATTGACCTTGAAGTGTTATTTTTATTTATTGAGTTTGGACTGCTTGCTGTTTAAAAAAATGGGTACGTGTACTTATGTACGCGCGTAAGAAGTTATACTTTTTTCCAGTCACATAAAAATAATTAATTACATTACATTAAAATAATTAAGTAGTACCTCTTTGTACTAACCTCATTTTCAGTTTCACGTAGTAGGATATATGCAAACTATTTGGTTTTATGACAGCTGTCATCTTGCGGCCACCTAGAACTAACTTTACAATGTAGAATTTAGGTGTCGGTGTGCGCGCATCGTAAAAATTCACTCTCATCATTTTTCTCCATCGCGCCAAAAGAAGTATAACTTCAAAAATGAATTGCCATAAGCAGCTGTTTTTTTTTTCAATAAAAATATCTTAATTTTTTTCGGAACCGGTTCGAATATTGAAAAGTCGTAGAATAAAGTTGTTCGCCTAGACGTGTAGAACAATCCCCTTTCGAATTAAAAACCCTTCATAGAAACACATTGTATACCTACTTCAAACAGTAGATACCTTCAAATAGCGTTTGGTGGTTCTAATGCGATTCTGTTCGCGTTATCACACTTTATTTACAACATATTCGTTTTCAGAACATGAAACTTGGTTCCCCTAAATACGAAAAACAGCAATTTCATTCTGGAAACAGACCCAATTATTGTTATGCCCTGCTATTACAGCTGTTGTATTTAGAGTAAATTCTTAACCTTAAGGCGAAGTAGAACCTGAAAACTCCTATCCCTTTCTACTCTATCCCTTTCCCCCGCGCGCCGCGAAATGGTCCTTTTAACAGCTGTTTTAGGTAATACTAGCGACCCGCCCCGGCTTCGCACGGCTATATTATGTATGTATTATACATATAAATCTTGCTCTTGAATCACTCTATCTATTAAAAAAACCGCAACAAAATCCGTTGCGTAGTTTAAAGATTTAAGCATACATATGGATATAGGGACAGAGAAAGCGACTTTTTTTATACTATGTAGTGATGTTAATTAAAAGACTCACATCTATTTTAGTGAAAAACCATCTGTACTTCTTTATGGGGTTGGATGTAACGTTTATGAAAATATAAATTTAGTTCTTATTTTTTCTTTACAATCGCCGTAAAATTGAAAAAGCTCAAAAAATTACGATTTTTTTGGTTTTTCACGATTTTTTTTTATCGAGGCAGATTACTCTTATCGTGTTTCGAAGTGTATGACAATACAAAGCATTTCTTCACCTTTACGACAGTAGGAATATCATTCTATGGATTTGAGTGGTTGATACCCAAAAACTGTTTCTAAGACACCTCTATCGCGCTTCTGGTCATACCACTTCGTCTTAAGAGGAAAGGGTACCGGGGGCTGTCTCCATACAAACTATTACAAACGTAGTCGACTGTTTTCTCTTCGGATAATGACACTAGAGCAAATATTTTTGGTGCATACAACTTATAACTGCCATGACCGTGCCCCTATTTTTTGTTGTTTGGAAAAAAAAAAAATAGGGGCATAGTCATGGCAGTTATATGCTTTATTGCACAAAAATATTTGTTTTAGTGTCATTACTCATTATCCAGTGAGGAAACAGTCGACTACGTTTGTATGGAGAGAGCGCAGGTACCCTTTCACCTTAAGAATTAACCGTTTTGCTACGTGACATTGTTCACTTAAAACACATGATTGTTCGAATAAATATGCAAATAGAGAACCTATCGTAATCACTGATAAGAAAACAACTTTGAAATTATCCGAAAGTTATTTATTACTTTCGTTGCTTAATGGAAAGTTTACGATCGCAACATTGATCTGATAAAAAAGGGTTCTATAAAGGTTCAGTCGGAGGTATTTACATTTCTATTGTATGTTGCGACAATAAAATATATAAAAACTGTTCTTAAGGGTCTATTCACGGAATTCGAATTCTCGAAAAGCGTTTGCTCACGTCGTGATCGCAAGAAAATATGTACATTCTAGCTTTACGTCCTTGTTGTCGTTTTGTGAAAATTAAAATAAAAAAGAGACGTTGAAATTTTCTACTACTAGCTAGGCCCTGCAGTTTACTCGCGTAAATCCCGATCCCGCGGAAATTTCGGGATCAAAGTATAAAATTTTCTTATCCATGCTCCAACTAAACTACCGCTACAATGATTGTAATTCAAATCAGTCAAATCGTTTGACCGAACAACTTAAGATGGAACAAATAAATAAAAAACTTTCGAATTTATAATACACTAGCGACCCGCTCCGGCTTCGCACGGCTATATTATGCATGTATTATACATATACACCTTCCTCTTGAATCACTCTATCTATTTAAAAAAACCGCATCAAAATCCGTTGCGTAGTTTAAAAGATCTAAGCGGTCAAAGGGAAATAGGGACAGAAAAAGCGACTTTGTTTTATACTATGTAGTGATTAGTAGGATTAAGGATAAGGATATAGTTAGGATCCTATCCTACTTCATATACTTCTACAAAGTATTATGCTTCCCATACTAACCCTACTATTATGGCCCCATAGAAGGGGTGAATGGGAACTTGGATAGCTACTTACTTGGAAAATAATCAATGTTGAAACGGGGAGAGTCGAAGCCAGAAATACCGAGTTAACATTGAGAAGGTATTGATGGTAAATTAACAATAAATATATATACTAAAGGAAAATGCACACAGGCCATCTAGCACAATCAATATGTTGCAAATTAATTCGAGAGTTTATTTGCTACTTATCCGTAGAAATATCTTTTTGACCCCTGTTAGATTTACATAGGAGATCATTGTATTTTTAATTTTTTTTATTTTAATGATCGACATTAACTGAAAAGTAGGCATAGTGCGATCTAAAGTATGCGATTTTAGTAAAGTTGCCATTGTGCTACCGATTTTATGAAAGTTAATAAACTTGGCTAATTGCGATAGCTGTAGGCATCCCGCTACGAAATCGTTAGATTATATTCAATTAGTAAGTTAAGGTTGAGATTGTGGAGAAAGCGCTGAACAAATCGACCGTTTTGGATAGAAAAGGACATAGGATAAATATAAATAAATAAATAAATATTTCAGGACATATTACACATCGCCATCCAGCCCCAAGCTAAGCAACTTAATGCTTGTGTTATGGGTGCCAGATAACGGATAAACTACTTATATACTTTTTTTTTTTTGTAAATATATACATATTATACATATAGGAAACACCCAGAACCAGAAACAAGAATTTATGGTCAGCATAAATACTTGTTCCCGGCGGGAATCGAACCCGCAACCTTCTGCGTCGCAGTCGGGTGTTCGCCCGACGCGCCACAGAGGTCGTCGAGGATACTTTCGATCTGGAAATTTCCACTGGATGGGGACTTATGTGGGTGAAATCGCGGGGCGCAGACAGTTGTAATATGAAACAAGAACTAAAGAATTACCAAATTGAAAAGACATATTTAAAAAAAAAGTAAGACCCTTAATGTAGACTTGCTTCTTTAAATTCTGGTCAAGAACAAAGGGTATAATATATGGACGCCCGAATAGTGCTGTAACCCTTTTTTTACGTTTGAGGCTCAACAACCGTAAAAGTATCGAATGTCGTAAAATTGTTCCCGGTAATAAAATTACACACCGTGAAGGGCGAAAATGAAATATTGTATTGCTATTGAAGAAAAGTGAACGAAGAATTTAATAACATAACCAAATGTGATGTATCCCATCCCGCATTGAGTGTAGGTGGCCTGAAATACGTGTACAGTATGGGTCTTAAGTAAATGATTTTGCTACAATAACACTATCAACAAGTATTGGACTTACGACCTTCTCCTATAGACGTTACACAAAAACTTAAATACTTGAATTAAAAGTATCAGTGTGATTATTATTTTCAACATGTTAGCTATGTCTTAAGTTGGCAGAGTGATATAAGCCGCCACCCGCTACACCAAACGAACGTGGGTTCGATCTATAGGTTACGTTGTTATAATGTTCAAATAGTGCTGCACAGGATTGTAAACGTTACGGTGGGCAGAGACTTTTGACCGTTGATTGTACCTTTTTTTTTTTCGGAGAGTAAATCCTTACAGATACCCGCCATCCCGGGGGTGACGATGGGTTATGTCGAAGTCAAACCGACTAAAAACTCTCCGGTGACCCTCCTCGGTGCAGCTTGGAGGCCCGGGGTCTCATTCGAACTCGCCAGAGCCTCCCTGCGCCGCGTACATCCTCGGGGACAAAATTCCCCCAGTTTCCACTAAGGGTGCACATACCGTAGCCACTCCAAGGTCCACTTTATCGAACGACCATATAAATCGATCATTTTAGCTCTAACTTAGAAAAAGCTAAGTAAGAGCTTATAATTAGTATGGACTTTATTATATAATACTAGCGACTCGTTCCGGCTTCGCACGGCTATTTTATGCATATATTAGGTACACATATAAACCTTCCTCTTGAATCGCTCTATGTATTTTTAAAAATCCGCATCAAAATCCGTTACGTAGTTTTAAAGATCTAAGCATACAAAGGGACATAGGGACAGAGAAAGCGACTTTATTTTATACTATGTAGTGATAGTGATGAAGATAAGTTGCAGTCTTTCGGACAAATCTTGAGAGTACAAGACAGACTTTTCTAGTCCAATGAAATATTTGAAACACACTGCTCCAACTTAGCTGGGTTTCAATTTGTGTAAGTATTCAGAGAGACGTTATTACAGCAAGGTTCGCTAGGGACCGGGCGGGACGTAAAACTGGCTGTAATGTGACAACCCACGACGAACCAGCTGCAAGGATAATGTCCACTCTTTATAATACTTTCGAGTTTATCCTCCTTCTGACCCTGATTTATATAGGATAACTTCAAATTTATTGTAATTCTGTCTTGAATTCGCTTAAGTATACCGTTTTGGTAGTTAAAATAGATTAGTATATATTATTTGCATTACATTTTGGTAGTTAAATGGCTAAATGGAAGTTAAGAAAATAACGAGAAAGGAGGAACAAGCAGACGAGATGTGTTTGTTGGTCATTTGTTGGTACGTTTGTTTAATTTCAGTGGAATTTGGTAAAGAACACACAATTTAATCTATCTTGAATCTTTTGACATTGACAGATCATTCAAGCTCCGCGGAGATTCTGTCTTGAACTCGTGTCGTCATCCGGTTTCGGTAGTAACATGGATGAGGATATAATATTTGCATTTCATTTTGGTAGTTAAATGGCTGTGGTAAGTTGGTTGAATAAATTAATGAGAAAGGAGGAACAAGCGGACGAGATGTGTTTGTTGGTACCTACGTTTGTTTTATTTCAGAGGAATTTGGTAAAGAAAATACAATTTAATGTATCTCGAATCTATTTTGACATTGACAGGTTCATTCAATCTCCGCGGAGATCTGTCTTGTCTTGTAATTCTGTCTTGAATTCGCGTATCCAGTCTTGGTAGTTAAATTGATTAGGATATATTATTTGCATTTCATTTTGGTAGTTAAATGGCTGTGGTAAGTTGGTTGAATAAATTAATGAGAAAGGAGGAACAAGCAGACGAGATGGGTTTGTTGGTACGTTTGTTTTATTTCAGAGGAATTTGGTAAAGAACACACAATTTTATCTCTTTTGAACCGGAGATTGAATGAACCTGTCAATGTCAAAGTGTCTGTATTTTTTTTGATAGCTGAAAATATTCGATAAGTAAAATATATCTCAGATATTTTCTTTGACCACTGCGTCTAGGCTATAATGTTAAGTGCGGTATCTGCGAGAAAATTTCAATTTACACAGCGGTTATGAGTCGTGATCCGACTTGGAAGAAATGAAATATTATACGGCTTCGGAGCCCTGACCCTTGTCAAATCAGCATTTGCAGGTATGCCACGAATTATTTACGGCCAACTCAATGCCATGAATTTTTTTATCGCAACAATAAATCTTTATTAGCGAACTTAGAAAATGTACTTTTACCAAGATTTTTTACTTACTGGCATAGTTGCCAATCCGTGAAGCTTTATTTTATGAAGCATGAAAGAATATACAATTCCATAAAAAACATAAATGTAAGTACGTGAAACTTTGCGCTTCTTCACAGATTTCGCAACTTTTTGACGCCGAAAAGTTGTGAAATCTCATAAGCTAAGTCAGTTGTTTTAGTTAGCATGAAAGCAGCTTTTAATTTTCGTTAGTGTGGAAACATGTTTATAAATATTTTAGTGATATTTTAATTACTTTATCATTATAAAACATCTTAATTTTTATAATTCTTAGTTCTATATTTTCGTTTTTTATATTTTTTAGAGTTTCGTACCTCGAAAGGAAAAAAGGAACCCTTATAGGATCACTTTGTTCTACAGGAGGTGCAAAAATGATAGTATGACTACGAGGACATATAAAAAAGCAGTCATAATAGTATGACAAACTAGTATAATCATAAGGAAACAGCGAATAAAATATAGTGACTTGTCCGTAAACCTTTGGGAACTTTTGCAATGACAGAAGCAAGAGAAAAAAGGGTAGATAAGTTACCTTTATGGGAAGGTCACCCGTCTTATTTTCCCTGAAGAGTGATCTATTTTTAAGCTATTGCATAGATTTTATCGCGGGCCTTGGGGGGAGAATCAAGAAATTCCGTAACGAAAACACCTAAGACCCCCGACAAATGACGGACGATTATTAACGGACGACTATTGACGGACGACAAATGTCGGACGACAAATGTCGGACGACTATTTTTTTTATTTTTTTATATACAGGGTTTATATACAGGGTAATTTTTTATGTGGGCCTTCAGGGCTATATCCTAAACTTTATGAGATAACGAAAAATGCTGAAGGGAGTTGCGTGCCCGATTTTGATAAAAACTAAAACTGCATCATTAGATTTTTGAAAAAGTCATTACCCTAGTCGGGAATCGAACCTGTTCATTTTCCAAAATAATAATCACCTATATTTTTATACCAATCGACAGTGTTGCTAATAGAGATCAATTCCTGGAAACAAACATAGTCTGGCAAATTAAAGGAAATAGCTCATTTTAGTAATCTTTTGTAATTTTCATACAACCATCCCTGAAAAAAATGCAGTGGTATGGCCAACGACGTAACAAACTGCTGCACTAAAAATATGAACTGTTTTTACAAATTTTATGTGAAGAACTTCATTTAGAACTTATTTTATAATATTTATAATAATATCACTTGTCCTCTATGTCTCACACTATTGTTTTGCCAGAGACAGAAAGATGAAAATTACAGAAAACTACAAAATTCAGCCATTTCCTTTGTTTTGCCATACTATGTTTGTTTCCAGGAATTTATCTCTATTAGCAACACTATCGATTGGTATAAAAATATAGGATGATTATTTTTTTGCAAAATCAACAGGTTCGATTCCCGACTAGGGTACTGACTTTTTCAAAAATCTAATGATGCAGTTTTAGTTTTTGTCAAAATCGGGCATCCAACGCCTTTCAGCATTTCGCTATCTTTCATAGTTTAAGATATAGCCCTGAAGGCCCACATAAAAAATTCACTCTGTATATATTTTTTTTATTTTTTTTTATTTTTTTTGTTATTTTATAAGAACATTTACTAAGATAAGAAATTATTCTCGATATAGCAATAGCTTTACCGCGGCAGTCCCCGAGTGCCACACTTTTTTTTTTATAAAAGTTAAAAATAACAAAATAAATTGGTAAATCTCAGTGAAAATATTTCGATATCCATTCAAACGGAATGAAACTAATTCGAAGTTAGTTAAAGCAATTCGACTTTGTGGACTTTGTGGAACAAAGCGATCCGTTTTTTGATGGACGGATGAAAGGAAATTAACGAAACAAATTTTAAGTTTTAATACCCTGTAGTAATTGATGTTCTTGGAAAGTGAAGAGAAATCAGATAGATAAAATGAAGTTAATTTTATACATTACTAGCGACCCCCTTCGTATTCACAAGGCTGTATTATGCATGTAATAAACATATAAACCTTCCTCTTGTATCACCCTATCTATTTAAAAAAACCGCATCAAAATCAGTGGCGTAGTTTTACGCGGCAAGTGACTTTGTTTTATACTATGTAGGTATACCTACTGAAATCGAGCGCGGGCTGGTGGTCTAACTATTCAGTCCAACTAGTTGAACCACGGGCATTCGAAAAGTTCCGTATTCCGACTTTAAAAAAATTTAGACAACAATCCCTAGTTTTAGACCAAAGTAGTGGCACGTAGTGGTTCAAGTTTTATCGATAATTGTTATAAAGAAATAAATAAATAAATGTTTTAGTAAAAAAAAAAAAAAAAAATAACAAGTCGCCTTGTGTATATTAGGATTTGATTGATTTTTCGGAAAGTTTTATCTATTTGTTTCAGTTTCGATCGTCTTTTGTTTCAATTTCGAAAATAGTTAGACCACCACCCCGCACTCCGGCCACCAATTGAGCGTCGTGGTCCAACTATTTTAATAGTTAGACCAGAATCCTTTTCGGAGTCCCGTGGTACAACTAGTTGAACAGAATAGTTAGATCACCATGCTCTGAACAAGTGAACACCCTACCCTTTACCTTCCTCAACTTCAATCCAAAGGTTGAACTTAGATGCTACAAAGGGTGGCCTTATCGCTCTTCCTCTTAAGCTCTTTCGCTCTTAAGGCTGCTTATGCTGCCAAACGCAAAGCGCCAGAAATACCCGTCGCTTACAACTAATATTGTTGATTGTAACGAATGTGTTTTGTTTTCTCAAAAGTGCTGAGATGGAATTGTACGTGCAATTTTTACTGATATTTTGGGGTAATTTCGAGGCGAAAATTCTTTGTCATTTCAAAGCTAGACTAGTTTTAATTCTTAATTTTAAGATAGCTTCAAAACTATAGGAAATTTTTGGCCCAAAATGTCGGTAAAAATCTCACCTATAATTCCATCTCAGCACTTTTGAGAAAAATAAAACACACGATTGTGTTTTATTTTTCTCAAAAGTCTCAAACAATCAACAATTTTCATCAACGAAGGCGACCGGTGTAAGTAGTAACTATTTAGTAGGCTGTGTACCAAGGTCGTTGGCGTATGGACCCCCCATAAGCTTTGTTTTTATTTAATGTTATTTAAAAATGGTGTTTACAATAAAGAATGTATCTATCTATCAACAAGAAATTAATCGCCTACAAGGATAGGATTATTTCTTGCTTCAAGAAACCTTTCTTTTTTCTGTGTAGATAGGTACTTAACTTTGGTTCTTAAAGTTTCTTTAAGACCTAGAGAATTTCATAAAATATTTTATAAAAAGTTAGTCTTTAGTTCAACTTTATTAAAACTAAACATCGTTTATAACCTTGTCAAAACAATACTTGCAAACTTGAACATAAAGGCTTGTGGACAAAGCAGATATTAAAGTGCCGAGGTGCACTTTGGGACCAATACCTCTCCATAGAAGGCATTACAATGAATAAATAATGCTTCCACACCAAACGTGTCCGGAAACGGGCAATTTCAAAAACTTCGAAATTTAAATTCGAATATTCCGTTCTGAGATGCTATGGTGTAAAGGCATTATTTATTTAAATGCCGTCTATCGATTAGGTATCACTATCACTACATAGTCACTTCACTATCACTTCACTATCATCACTACATAGTATAAAACAAAGTCGCTTTTTCTGTCCTTATGTCCCTATATCCCTATGTATGCTTAAATCTTTAAAACTACGCAACGGATTTTGATGCGGTTTTTTTAAATAGATAGAGTGATTCAAGAGGAAGGTTTATATGTATAATACATGCATAATATAGCCGTGCTTAGCCGGGGCGGGTCGCAAGTATAAAATAAAGTCACTTTTTGCCGTCCCTATGTCCCTGTATGCTTAGATCTTTAAAACTACGCAACGGATTTTGATGCGGTTTTTTTTATAGATAGAGTGATTAAAGAGGAAGGTTTTTAGTTATAATACATGCATAATACAGCCGTGCGATTGGGCGAGTCGCTAGTAATTTATAAGTCTCAAAGAGCACCGTACACAAAAAATAAGACTTTTCTGTCTGCCATAAATGTCCATACCTCTTTACTTGCTAACGAACTCGAACGTAAATATATACTTAAAACAAAATATTGCAGGACATTGCAATACACTGCACCATTTTTTTCTAAGCTAAGTAACTAGGCTTGTGCTTAAGGTAACCAGACAACAGATAGAATAGTTATTTATTTTAGTACATTCCTTTTGTAAATTGTATACTATTAAACGAATATATAAAAACACTCAGACCACAACAAATATTTGTTAACGGAAACAAAAATAAATACCTACCTACATAATTATTTGTCCGACGGCAGGATCGTACCCGCGACCTTTTGCGTCTCTGGTATTTGCCCACACGTCACCGAGGTCGTCAAATGTGAACGTTAAGAGGAAAGAGTACCAGGGGCTCTCTCCATACAAACTATTACAAACGTAGTCGACTGTTTTCTACCTGGATATGACACTAGAGCAAATATTTTTGTGCATAAAACTTATAACTGCCATTATCATGGCCTATTTTTTGTTTTTAATTATTTTTTTAATCTTAATTTCTAAAATAATAAGAAAATGAAAAAAAAAAACAAAAAGTATGGCAGTTATAGGTTTTATGCACAAAACTGTGTCATTACTCATTATCCAGGGAGGAAACTGTCGACTACGTTTGTATGGAGAGAGCGCAGGTACCCTTTCACCTTAAACGTAGGTAAATAACAATAGAATAGGTAGGTACATATTCTTAACTTTATTTATTTCACAATAACACCGACCGAAAATAATTCACCGAACGAAAATTTATTCAAATGGCGGTGTAAAAGTAGGATTACTGTAAATGTATGATATTACCACCCGTCATGCAACGCGGAGTTGGAAAGCCAGGTATCAAAAAGGCAGTTTTTCAGCACAACCTCATAAATAACGTGAGATTCATCTTCCTGACACTTGAATAACACGGCGGGCTCCCTGGGACCCCATTAGCCTTTCGGTGGCCTTTCGCGAAACAATGCTCTCTGAAAATAGCTATACTTTATGCCGATGTTTATTACGAAACTTCGTAGAAATGACCAGTTCTTTATGGCTCATCAATTATGAATTACAATTTAAATGTTAGGCGTTTATTTTTAAAGTTTTTGATGTCACTCAAGGGCGATGCAACTGTGGGTTTATTTATTTACTAGCTGCGCTCCGCGGTTTCACCCGCGTAAGTCCCGTTACCGTAGGAATATCAAAATTAAAAGTAGCCTAGAGCCTTCCTCGATAGGTGCCTGAAGAGCGTGTAGAAAGAAAACCTTTCAGCCCTAGGGAAAATCGCTTTCACTGACAGCTGTCATGACAAATTATGGATTCACACGGCTTGTGTAATATGCATGTAGCCAGTATCAAGTATCATTACGCATTAGGAACTTCAAAAACCTAACGTCCTTGCTTTAAGTAACACCAAAGAATAACATTACATAATGTACGAGTAGGTATAACCTCTTTGGTGCCAACCTTGTTTCCATTTTCTTAGCGACCTTAAGTGCATCTTAACCTCCGAGACGAAAGTCTTCCATCGCTCCCTGGCCTGCGCTATTTCTTGCCAATTGTAAACTTGAAGTTAGCGCAGGTCACCTTCCACTGAATTGTGGCATTTTTTATGCAATCCTGCTAATATTATAAATGTGAAAGTTTGTGTGTGTGTGTGTGTGTGTGTGCATGTATGTTTGGTACTCTTGAATGAAATTCGGTATGTAGATAGGTAGAGGCCTGGATTAATATATAGGCTACTTTAATTAATATTATAAATGTGAAAGCTAAACATATGTTTTGGAAAAAAAGTACATTGTGGGAAACGGATTATTAAGGAAACGGTGGTGACGGGAACGGATGTTTTGAGAAACGGATAGCACGTTCCGAAAGGTGTGAAAGTTTTGTGTGTATGTGTGTATGTATGTTTGTTACTCTTTCACGCTAAATCTTCTAAACCGCAATGAAATTCGGTATGTAGATAGGTAGAGGCCTGGATTAACATATAGGCTACTTTTTATCCCGATATTCCCACGGGATCGGGACTTACGCTGGTGAAACCGCGGGGCGCAGATAGTTATCGGCGACCCTATTTGCACCTTAATGAATTTTCCGTTTCAGTTAACATTATTGTGTCAAATTGATTTCCTTCTCTCTCAATTCTCACCCCTTAATTATAAAACTTTTAAGAAAATGAATTTTTGAAAGTTTAATTTTCTTAAAATAAATTTGTTACGTATTAATCCGAGATTCCTGAAAAACAATTTTCTTCAATGTTGAAAATTCATCGGAGTGAAAATTGTTTTATCTAAATGGCGAACCGTTTATGTCTTTGACATAGAACTTCCTTTGCTCTCAATTTATCAAAACAAATCTTTCAGAAAGCTTCTTTCGCAGCATCATTTCTATCGTTTTCGTGAAATATTACCCTTTCAATTTTGTTTTCTACTGAATTACGGACTTTTATGTCGTCACTATCTACGCCCTGCGGTTTCACCGTGAAAATATCACGATAAAAAGTACGTTTTCACACCTGCAGCACTTTAATAACGGATTAAAGCCCTATTAACCTCAACTTAAAGCAAGACTTTATTCCCAAGGGAGATAATGTTGTATGAAACTCCCAAGGGAATAAAGTGATTTGAATTTGGAACGTTGAAATTCGTGTGAAAACTATTGGTTTTAATTTTGAAGGTCTCAGCAAATAGGTTTTATTTATAATAAGTCATTTGATTGGTCTACAAAAATCTAGTAGGCCACGATTAATGTTTTTTATTTTGATTGTTACGTTAGGTCTAAGCAAATGGGTTTTGCCTTTAATACCTACCAAATATTTACCATCATGCTACCATCTCATTGCAATTGCCCCATTTTTTTTTAAAGTGTATTTTTTTCAAGTAGGGAACTGGCCACCACAAGAATTAAAAAAAAAATCGACTGACGGTATGAAAAGTAGAGTATGCACCTCGGGATAAAGCATGTTTTCGTCTTGGGCGGCTTAAACCCCTCGCTTCACTCAGGACTCTACATAACTCCCTCGCTTCGCTCAGGAGTTAACTTTAAACTCCCTCGCTCCGCTCGGGGGTTTAACCGAGAGTCCCTTGTTACACTCGGGGTTCAATATGCCACCCACAACATAAGGCATTGCTTTATGCCCTTGATGCATAAACTACTATATTATGTTACTTTTAATGTATCCTTGTATAAAGTTTCATCAAAATCCAGTAGTTTTAAAGCTTATTGGTTACCAACAAAAAAAAAATCTCTTTATAATATTTGTGTAGATGTAGACTGGGAGACCTTCAATTAGTGAATTGATTTTGTATCTAGTGAGTACTATAAGTAATTTATTCATATGAAAAACAGAGCAATCTATAATATATAGGCACTTACAGACACTAGAATCTGAAACGAACATAAAATTTACTCCGTAACTTATAATACTTAGTTTAAATTTCCAAGAAAATCAACAACTCAAAGAGGATTAAGTTATTGAGTCTTTCTATCAATTTATACACGTGGCATCGGAGCTACTAAACGTATTTAAGCTTAATAGTCTATTTTTGTTTAAGACTAACTAAAGTGGTAATCAGATAATTCTGAAGGTCTTAACACACGCGCACGATTTTTCCAGTAGCAGTGTTTAATGGCGCAAAGGCCGAGATAAGTATGTTCTAATGGACTTTTTGTCTTTTAATGGGCTCGTGCGTTACCTCCTTAATACTGTATTCTGAGAGATTAGAAATTGTAATTACCTATGAGGATTAGAGAACCTACTTAAGTACTTTATTTTTCGCCTTTGAGATAAATAAGATACCGATCTAGTAAAATATTGTGTGGTATCTCGGGTGTCTGTCTCGGTGAGGGTACAGTTAAGCGGTCGATTGTATAGATAGATTTTTAGTACTACTACTTAGGTACCTACTTTCTTTTATAATTAGAACTTTTTTAAATTATGATGTTTCGTTTTGGTACTTACTTATTAATTTAAGAGATATAGTAGTTCATCTCCCTTCTCCTATACTTTTTCTATACATATAAAATGCTTTGAGTGGCAGATCAACGTGCAGCCTAAAGCGCTGATCGTAGAGTCCTGAAACTTGGAGGGTGTGTTCTTTGTATGACGTAGGCATCCGATAAGAAAAGCAAAACACCACCTAAATGTTTACCATTGAAATTGAGTGGAAACGCAAATAGAACACCCTCTTTTGTATAATCCCTAGATTCATGCCACATAAACTTTGAAATTTAACGAAATGTCCCTTACGACATTTAAAATTTCCACCGTCGATATATTTTAGTATCGCTACGTGTGTGGTGCCTTGCTATAATATATATTTTATAGCTTCGTGACGTTTTATGTAGTTATGAAAAGTTTAAAAACTTAACATTTCCGCAGGTTATGAAACTCGACTACGAAAGTGGAAAAGAATATTCCTAATTAATAACCGGTTATGAACAGAGAAAAAAAAATACCGTTTTTGTAGCTGGTTATGAACCATGGTTACGAAAACGACATGTGAATTCCGTTTTCATAACTGGTTATCAAACAAGAAAAAAATTCCATGTTCGTAACTGGTTATCAAATTTCAGTTATATACGAACGTGGAGTAAAGGGAAGAAACGCAGTGTATAACTGGCATAATATTAAACTTATTCTCAACTCATTTTAAACGGGCTATTGTCTTTTGTGAGTAATAAATTCTTTAAACCTATAACAAAGTTTTCTAACGTAAACAAATACAAAGGCGTTAATGTGTCCAACTTCGGTCTTATTCCAAAAGTTTGTGTGCGGAAACAGGCGAACCTTTTCCACTTCCGTAAGCATACCTACATAATTTCCATAAACATCAATATTTAAATACGTGGGATCTAAAAACCCATACGGTCCACGTTTTTATGACGGGATATTTTTCATCGGCTGAATATTAAAACAGAAATCCTGCGTGAATCGGAACCCCAATTGAGCCATATTTTCACAAGCTAACCTTTGAATATTCTATTGAGGTTGGAAAGCTTCTGACCGTAACTGTTTGGGTAACAGCAAAGCAAACTTACACAGCAATGAGCAATAACCACTGCCGATGTTAGCATTGCCAAATTGACGAAAAATGTTTACATTGGTATCCCTCTAACTAAATCACAGTACCGTATAATATGTTTCGATTAGAAACAAAAACTTTGTTATTTTGAGTTTGTAATTTTTTTAATATGTATTATTTAATTTATAATACATTTAACTGCGCTCCGCGGTCCCGATCCCGTGGGAATATCAAAATGAAAAGTTGCCTATATAGCCTTCCTCGATAAGGACTGTCCAAAGTGTCCAACACAAAAATATTTTTTCGATTCGAACCAGTAGTTCCTGAGATTAGCGCGTTCAAACAAACAAACAAACTTTTCAACTTTATAATATTATTAGTAAAGATACGTCTTACTCTTTAACATCTCTTTTTTTCCCTTAATATTGTCCGATTTCGGTGCATCTTTTTTGTGTAATTATTTTTATTTTGTTTTATAAATGATGGGTCAGCGTTTGACCACTATCCACACTCGCCTAATTAGGTTATGATACAGCCTAAGATGTAGCACGGTCCCTATCGAAGATACAAATGTTCAATCGCGACTTGAAGACCCCCAACCTATACACAACCCCAAATTCATTATCACTTGAAAGTTGTAAGTTAAAATTATACTTTTTTATGCGATTGATATTAATAACATAACATTTTGTTGCCATTTAAGGCATGAAAACAGCCTCGGAACGAAAATTTTATCAAAAAATGTCATTAGTTATGTGATTCTCTTAAATGAGTTACCGTCACCTTTGTATTTAATTTTATGTCTGCTCCATTTGGCAACGGCTACTAATATCACTTTTTTCTTTGTCCTCGAATACTGAAGGTCTTGTCCTTAAACTGAATAATGATCAGGAAATTGCTAGTGACAAGGTCAGGGTCGCGTATTAGAAGAAACGACCATTAGTCGACATGAGAGAGAATTGACAACTAGGCAAATGAATTGTTAAAAACCTAAGTAAGAAACCAGTACCTAAGCTAAAATATTTTCAAATTTTTTGTCAGTCAAAAGCCGAATCGTAAACGACTCAGAATGAGTAGAAATAAGAACCTGTAGATATAGTTCTTATTTATATTAATCTGTAGTATTGAAAATCTGAAAAATTGGGAATCTATAGACGTGGGAACAAAGCAAATTAAACCACAATTATAGAAATCCGTTTTTTGCGAATATTCAAATTGCTAAACCAAATTGAACCAACCAAATCTTGATAGTTTTTGCTTAAAGACTTTTAAATAACTTTCAACTTTGGCGCCCTTTGTGGCGCGGTAGGAGAGTTCCTGTCTCCAACACAGATGGTTGTGGGTTCGATATTTGTTTGTGCATACAAATTATGTAGATATTTTGAGGTTTTGTTACATTCGTTATACTAATTAGAATAGGTAATTGCTATAGTCTCAGATTATGCTTGTAACAGATAATGTCGTTGTTGTCTCAGATTATGCTTCTATCAACTGTTGACGCGGACCGGGTGATTTATATCAATTAATTCAGAAACGCGAAGCGACGACAGAATCTGAATCATTTTTCTCTACCCAGTAGCGAAGACGTTGACAAACGAGCAAATTATTCGGTCACTTCACTATAATATGTCGCTACGTTGATGCTCCTGTGATGGTAGTAAAAAAGTACGCAATTTACTGTTTCGATTTTGTAGTTCTTTTTTTCGTAAAAAATTGAGTTTATTAACCGGCTCGCTGCTCCGGTCTCGTGAGATATGAACCGCTAATATTTCAGTTTGAAAAATCACTGTCGATTTACTGCAGTGAAATGGTATAGATAAAAATTGACCGGTTTTCTTAGTGCTTCAGACTCTAAAAGCTGTAATATTTCAGTACTGACGATGCCATTTGAAACTTTTTATAAAGGCTTGATTTTGAGAACGTTTTCACACTCAAAAGTAATTTGTTATCATTTCACTGCTGTTATTTTGTCGATGGTAGATCCTTTCTCAATCGATATTGTTCGAATATATTTTTTTACATTATAATAGGTCAGCGTTCGTCCACTATCACTCCTGCCTGCCTGATGGTAGGTGAAGATGCGGCCTAAGATTAAGCACGCTTTCCTATATATTACTAGTAGATTCCTATTCACTCGCAACTTGAAGACCCAAAAATTGTACACGTCAGGAAAGGCAGACGCAGGCGACTGATTGCAGTCCCTTGCAGTACGAATAAGGAATGAAGAAGCAAAACGCTTAGGGCGGACATCTGGTATTTCCACCATGAATTGGTGACGCATAACAGTCTGCCTGTTTGTATGACGAAAGAATGGAAATGGTACATTTTGTTTTATATTACGCAGCCGATCTTTTTTGGCAAATCTTATTTACCCTTAACGTTTTCTCCAATTTAATACAATTGCGTCTCGCCTTACTTGAAGACAGCTGCGGTTCTATTATGTTATAACAAAAGCCTAATCGACAACAAAGAATTTATCTTCCATTCTTATCAACACAATAATGTTAATATTATATTTAAGGTGCAAACGTTGTTAGGATAAACAGTTTTACCTCAACAAGAATATTATAAGTAAGAGTAATAATAATAAGCCTCGTGAACGGTAACTTAATGAAAACAGATGACGCTTGGGGCTAGAATTTTCATTAAAAATATCAAACTGAATTTTTGCGTATTCATTGTTTAAAGCTGGATTTTGGCGCAAATGTTTTATTCAATCTAAAATGCAAATTTCAACTGTATTCTAAAATATTCAGAGATAAAGTTGCTTTGAGAATTAAATAAAAATATCGTATTTTTGTGTCCCTAAATAATTATTCACTAGCTGCGCTCCGCGGTTTCACCCGCGTAAGTCCCCGAAATATAAAATAGCCTAAAGCCTTCCTCGATAAATGGACTATCTAACACAAAATAAATTTTCAATTTGAACCAGTAGTTCCTTAGATTAGCGCGTTCAAACAAACAAACTCTTCAGCTAGTATAGATTTACTTGTTTTTTTTTATTCACCAAAATAAAATACAAACAATTTAAACAAAATCAAACATGTTATATAGGCAAGTTTAGCCCTAAAAATCATAGAATAGATGATATACTTACTATACGTATAAGCTGTCAGGCCAGCCAGGTTGACTTTGCTCGTCAATCACAGACTGATTTCCTTTCATTACTCTGAAATATACAATTCAGACAGTAACGGTCCACGCGCTCTCTGTTAATGAATACGGTTTGCCCACAAATAGATTTTCAGTTTGGAAAGCGAATGCGTTCCGGGACACGAGATATATATATTATTGCTCGGGCCTAATACGGTCTCAGTAAAGGTTTGGTTCATGAATCGCACGATTGTCCTCTGAATGTATTGGTACGTCGTTCGATTCGCACCTGTCAGGCTAACATGGCGTCGAGGAGTTCAGAAATCTGACATGAGCCTCTCAGCATGCCTTAATAACCTCGCAGTACAGGATAAAGTTAGTGTAGGCAGACGAAGCAATCGTGGCAGAAGAACTTTTGTACCGTTAAATCGCATCCTCCAAAATCTTTAGTAGCTCATTGCACTGGGTACTTACGATCATATTAGGAAAATCATCTTCTTTAGCGATTACCTCCGCTAAGGGCGTCGCTGCCGATGTCACTGGAATCGGTGCAAGCGCTGCGGAATGGTTCTCGTTGGGCGCCAGAAGTGACCATAGGCGTGTGAAGTGCACCTGCAGTTCATAATTTTTAACACTCAATCTATATAATGCCTACTCAATTATAGTATTGTATTTTCGTGAGCCCCTCCGTGCACGTTAAGCCCGGTTGCTACCTCTAGTAGCAGTCGTTAGGTCAAGTTAGAGGCCTTAATGCGATCTGAAAACTCTAACAATATGTGAGCCACACCACTATACGAGAAGAAGAATAGTATTTACCTAGCTTTGATATGTCATTAAATATCATCAGTTGCTATTAACCAAAACCAATTTCCTATTAGCACTACATTACTGTCAATCTCCTACGTAACTTAATTTCCTTTGTCTCGTACAATTCGACTGAGTTCACGGTTCGTGATCTCTAAAATGGAACCGACTGCAAACGAGCGTCCAGTTACATACAATTGTTATAATTTCGTCGTCAACCGAGCGACGGTCAGCGGTATTCGGTAAGTACATATACAACCAGCCGCATCCGTTCTGATGAATATTACATGAGCCGGGCGCCTGATCACACGCACACCGCTCAATCTTACTCTAGTCAGAAGTCGTTTTATTTCGTTGTTGATCTCTCTAAGGTGTGTAACTAGCTACATTATCCGAATACAAATAAGGCACTGTTTAGATTAACTCACGTGATTTATGAAAGTAACTTCTTCTTAGATGTGAGCGTACAAAATGTAAGTAGGTACCTACATGAAAGTAGACGGATGTGTTTCACGTCTCCGGAAATTATGTACGAGCAAAGGAGGAAATAGTAGACGAAAATATAGTGGAATCTTTGTAAGACTAAATAAAATGTATAACTTTTTCAAAACATGACCATTAACTAGATGTTAAAGACTATGCAAATAACAACACAATATTATATTAAGTAAATATTTTAGGAATGAAGGCTGTTCATATTTAATTAAGTACATCTATACTAAAATTATTAAGCTAAAGAGTTTGTTTGTTTGTTTGAACGCGCTAATCTCAGGAACTACTGGTTTGAATTGAAAAAATATTTTTGTGTTGGATAGTCCATTTATAGAAGAAGGCTATAGGCAACTTTTTATCCCGATATTCCCACGGGATCGGGAGTTACGCGGGAGAAACCGCGGAGCGCTGCTAGTAATTCTATAAAGTTTCATGCACGCAATGGGCAACCTGTTGACACTATTACTAATTATAAGAACACCTTTTTATAATGGTTTTTATGCAATAAATAAATAAATAATAATAATAATAATAAATATTTCAGGACATATTACACATCGCCATCCAGCCCCAAGCTAAGCAACTTAATGCTTGTGTTATGGGTGCCAGATAACGGATAAACTACTTATATACTTTTTTTTGTAAATATATACATATTATACATATAGGAAACACCCAGAACCAGAAACAAGAATTTATGGTCAGCATAAATACTTGTTCCCGGCGGGAATCGAACCCGCAACCTTCTGTGTCGCAGTCGGGTGTTCGCCCGACGCGCCACAGAGGTCGTCAAATGAGTTTGTATTTATACCTATTTAAAACTGAAACAATAATCATTAACTCTTAACTCTAACGAGTAGCATGTAAGTAATTCAAAAAAATATTCAATTACAATTACCTACAGGCGAACGTCCAAAACTGTGGCATATAATGAAAAAACTGAATCTAATTTTGGTCGAAAGTATTTTCCATTTTAATTGAATTACAGAAAAACCTCATTAAGCAACAGATGTTGCTCTCTCTGTACCTATCTGTAATGAAGTTTTTCTACGTAGAACTTTGGTCAGATACGACTTTCCTACTTGTTTATGCCACAAACGATGTTTCCCTTACAAGTCGGGTTAAGTAGTTTTTATTTAATTGTAAGGTAATAGACAACTGTACTTAACCACTGTGATAGATATATAGATTAGATAGATACCTATCACTACATAGTACAAAACAAAGTCGCAATTTCTGTCCCTATATCCCTATGTATGCTTAAATCTTTAAAACTACGCAACGGATTTTGATACGGGGTTTTTGAATAGATAGAGGAAATGGAAGGTTAATATGTATAAAACATGCATAATATAGCCGTGCGAAGCCGGGGCGGGTCGCTAGTATAATATAACTTAAAGACTCAGGTCACTTTTATCTAAGATTCTGTTAAAATAATATAAAAGATAAGATAGGTTATATTAAAAAGGTTAGCTTTTATAAGGTTAATAGCTTAACTGTCCTAAATTCGACCAAAACTATTCTTCTTATTGTATCAATGGCCTTTTTTTAACTAAATTTAACCAAACCAAGCGACATTTAAGGCAGTGTGTGGCTCCCATCATGTCTTCCTTTGTGCAGGAGGAAGGGCACGATGAGCAGGAAGGCAGATGTGCCATGTCCTGCTTTGGAGCAGTGGCACTCGGATCGCGACGATCCCCACTTAACCATGTTCGATCTATAGCGACCCACCCCGAAGCGGAACCGATTTAGCGTTCGCCAGAGAGGCTATTATACTACAGATCGGAACCTGGGGTAGATATTCAGCGAGTGGGACAAAATCTAAGGGGACAGGGTGTTTTAAGCTCCAAAGACGCGCTTCTTTACCTTCTTCTTTACCTAATACTTGCATGAATTTCTAGACAGAATACGATCTTAGTATTTGTTGTATCGTTTCAGTTAAAATTGAAACTGAGTCATATTCAAACCATACAATGGAATACCGTATAAAATATTTCCATCACTCGCACATAAACAACGGTATTGAAACTAATCAATCCAATGGAAACAACACAAAATCGCCCGGGAGTATAGGCATGAACGAGCACAAGCTCTATGAATCTCATTTTAGGAAATCTCCAGGGACGGAGCAGTCTACGTGCACTGTATATTATTACTCGATACAATGGGAGCTTAGTGTGTTTATGATTCGTTTTATATGGGTAGAACATTGAGCTGAGAGTAGGGTTGTCGATCGATAGTCGACTATCGCTGAATAATCGATAGTCTATCGATCGATAGTTCATTAAAAAACGATAGTATCGATACAATCAATAGTAGCGATACTATCGACAGTATCGATATAGTTATAAAAATAAAAAACCGGAAACTTTGTTAAATGAAATTTTCACCTAAATTTTGAGATTATGTTAAAAAATTGTGAATACAAAAGTTGTAGATTTTTTTATTATCTACTTTGCCATTTAACTTTTTTCCATAGGACTTGTAGTTTTGCCGGAAATCAAGATAAACCATTTTTTACCCTTAAAAACTCACCCCCTCCCACTTCCCGAACTCGGATCGACCGTAATTTATTTTTCCTTTCATTTTTATCATATTCCCCTCCTTTTCTAATGGGTTTCATCCTACTGTAATTTTTTTGGTTTCAAAAATTATCGACCCTGGTCTGTAATCTATAAATGTAATATTAAAAGTTCTGACTTGATAACTTATTCAAAGTCATTATTTTAACTTGTTTTCTCTCTACTATAAATGCAAATCGTGAAAGTTTTATAAGTTTATTGACTAACTTATTGACTGAAAATCTGATAATTATCACCACATTCTAGAGATATGAAATCAACTAAGTAGTCAGTTAATAATTGATTCATAAGAAACGGAGATACGTACATATACAAAAGAAGTTGCTTTTGTATCACTTTCGAATTTTTTAAGGCAACAACACGCGTCCAAACTGTCCAAGTTCTGAAAATAGAACGGATAACCTAATACATCCAACAACAGAACGAATTGAAAAGGTAAACAATTAGATTGGGTGAGTTGGCGTTATCCAAAACATTTACCTACTGTTAAAATACAGTGCTTTACAACGAGGGTATTTTGAGACGGAATAATATCACTACATAGTATAAAATAAAGTCACTTTTCGCCGTCCCTATATGTCCCTATGTCCCTATTTCCCTTTGTATGCTTAGATCTTTTAAACTACGCAACGGATTTTGATGCGGTTTTTTTTTAATTGATAGAGTGATTCAAGAGGAAGGTCTATATATAATATTCGCTAGTATATAATATTATTCTAGACATCTAGTCGGACAACTTTGTTCTATTATTTTTGAAGGTCTATTTGTTATTTAAATTTTGAGGTTATGTTGATAAGAAAATTAGCTGTTTCGTTTTGGAATAAGGGGTTAATGTTCTAAACGGTAGTCTAAACTTAATAAAAAAAGTGATTTTTTAACCGACTTCAAAAAAAGGAGGAGGTTCTCAATTCGGTTGTACGTATGTTTTTTTTAAGCAAAGGTTGCCTGAAAGAGATCGCTACAAGGCCGCACATTGTGTACAATATTTTACGCCAAAAAAAATTGCAATTGTTTTCTGCTCTACTTCTGTTGACATATTATTATTGTTTGAAAGTAAGTAAGCCCTAAAGTCAGTGACCTTTTAACTCTTCTCTAAAACCCGGTGACTTTTGAGTAAACACAATATCCTCAAACTTTTTGGAATAATACGAATTTTAAAAAGTCGTAGAGCAAAAGTTGCATATACGTCTAGAAAAATCCCCTTTTATCTAAAAATATCCTCGTCGATAACAAATTGTGTAAGTAAAAAGTTCGGACTTGCGTGTTTCTAATTTGATAAAAAAATAATTCTTCTTCATACAATTTGTTATTCTCCGTATTTATTATTCTCCTCCTTATATTTCTGTCACGTTATGAACAACCCACCTATCTCCTTCTTCCTTAATTCTAGTCCATCCAAAGGTTGCCTGAAAGAGATCGCTACAAGGCCGCACATTGTGTACAATATTTTACGCCAAAAAAAATGCAATTGTTTTCTGCTCTACTTCTGTTGACATATTATTATTGTTTGAAAGTCTTTGTGAAATAACCAACAAACTGACATCGATTAAAAAACATATTCTCTTTACGTGGTAATTAATAAAATCCATGTAACCGATAAGCTTCATAAAAACTTTTGGGTGCCATAGACTTAATTTTAACCATAATCGTAAACCAAATGATAAAGTTTAATGATTATTGTATTTAATTACTGTAAATCAGTGGGTTTAATCTCTGATGGTGTTAATAATATTTAATAGGTACTTACGGCTTTATGCAGGTACCTATAATGTTGACGTTCAAAACTGCTAAAGCGATGTTTAGCATTGTTACGGGCTATTTAACATTTTGATGTGTGTTCGAAAACTAAGGTGCTTTTAAGGCCAAATGCAAAATACTTGAAACCTATAAATATAATTGTTAATTATCGTATGGAAAATTGTTATTAAGTGTCAAAGCAATGGCCCGAAAAATATAAATATTTTTCAGTTTTTAAGTAAAGTATCTAGTTAGAAATCGAAACCCAACATTTTTGACTTGAAAACGTCTTATAAATTGGTGAACACCTGCCCTCTTAAAAAGGGTAACGTCATGCGTTATTGACAGGTAACCATAGAAACGTTATTGACTAGTAACCATAGAAACGTATTGAAGTAGGTATGCAAAATGGTATCCAATGTCAACGATACAAAATTGACGTTATCACGTAAAATTATCGACCGTAAACCAACTTTACAGACAACAATTTTATTTGTAAAACGTTTGTCAGCGTTTGACTACTAACACACTTGCCTTGATGGTGACGATACGGCCTAAGATGTAGCACGCTTTCGTAGATAACACCTGTTCACTCGTGACTCGAAAACCCCCAAATTGTACACGTCAGGAAAGACAGACGTTATAAAAATGATTTTAGAACATAATAATCCAATTACTAAAACCTTAATTAGACTTTGAAACTACCTTTAGCTATTGTAAGAACCGAGTAATTTGATCAAAACAGACATAAGTGTTGCAATCACACTAAAACTACTGAATTGATTTTGATACATTTCGGTATAGTGATAGCTTGATTCTGAATAATCAACGGAATACTAACTAACGTGGGCAATCACTATCACTACATAGTATAAAATAAAGTCGCTTTCTCTGTCCCTATTTCCCTTTGACCGCTTAAATCTTTAAAACTACGCAACGGATTTTGATGCGGTTTTTTTTAATAGATAGAGTGATTCAAGAGGAAGGTTTATATGTATAAAACATGCATAATATAGCTGTGCGAAGCCGGGACGGGTCGCTAGTTAATTAATAAATCAAACATTCCGTTGCGATAAAGTATACTGTTTTATTATAAGCTGCAAGTTTACAACTCATAACAACACTGAGTTTCTGTGAAACTTAATTACTACAATAATAATTATTACACAGTAAAAGGGAGTTGTTCTAGACGTCTAAACTAACAACTTTTGTTCTACAACTTTTGAAAATTAAAACTCGAGATCATTTACCTGGATTTATTTGTTTATTAAGTTTAGACTAGGTCCGTCGGCTCCCCTAACGGATCATCTACTCCCGACGGTCCCCCTTTCGAGAACTATTCACGCCCGTTGGGCCCCCTGGACTAGGGGACACGACGGACATTAATTTTATGTTAGATCGGAGCGCGGATCCCCTATGCCTAGGGGATACGTCGGGAGTTGAAAATGTAAAAATTTTTAGACATTCATGCGGTAAATAAAAAAAAAGACTTACTTTCAACTTCAAAAGTGGTAGAACAAAAGTTGTTAGCTTAGGCGTCTAGATTAACCCCTTTTTTTCTTAAAAATACCTTCGTCAAAACACATTTATACTTATTTAATAAAAACGCAATTCATTTTTGGTTACATCTCTGACCAAAATGTCAACACAGACTTCTTTGAAGCTAACAACAAGTGATTTAACCACAGAGCGAATCTTGCTTATATGTATATAAATTACCTATCCTAGTTTTTATATCTTAAAATATAGGTATCCATAAAAAGTTTTCTTACAAGCTTGAAAACGAAAACTACTTTTGGGTCCTCACTCACGGCGACTTTTTGAAGCGCTGCTGTCGCGTGTTTCTTAAATACATCACACTAACGTGTGTTAGTCGCATTTGCAACGCGATACAGAAGCGATGCCAACACGCTACTACCGCACTAAGTACGCTGTGCCGTTACTGAGTCGCGCGTTTGCATCGCGACAGAAGCGCGACAGTATCGCGTTTGCATCGCAAACAGCTAGCAACCGCATTGTGACTGTATCGATGCGAACGCGTGACAGCAGCGCTGCAAAAGGTCGACGTGGGCGAGGGCCCTTTTAATAAGTATGAAGTAAAACATGTTTTAAATTATGATAATTAAACTGTCAGTGACATTATCATGATGTTTGCGGAGAAGTCAGTCTTTACCTCGTTAAATTACGGAGAACAAATTAACTACACTTTGTAATAAGTTAGTTTATCGCAGTTGTAGTAAATATTGTTGCCGTCCCGCAACTGTGGGGATATCCCTGGCTTTGTTGACGTAAATACCCCCTGTCCATGAATCTACGACCGAAGACTTACGAGCTCTTCGTATGGTCCAATTAGGCGGGCGACCTTATCAATATCCATTATCGCCGCAAATTTATCCCAAAAGTTTGGTTCGTTCCACACAACGCAGTTTTTCTTATCTCGGTGTTGTTTCAGAAATGCGTAAACCGAGTTATCGGGTTCGATGTCTAAGTAAACGTAAATAGTGTTTTTCTTTCTCATCATTTTACTCAGTATTTTCTTTATGCTGACGTGTCGATAGGATGACATTAGGTAATTTTGCGAAAATATTACAAGAACGATGTGTTTTGGGGCCTTCTTTATGTTTTTCATATTTTTACTTGTATGTATATTAACGAGACTTTCTCCAATATCTGTCTGCTTATAATTCCTTACTCCTGGTAAAAATTCACTGAAGACAAAGTCTTTGTCTTTAACATCGTAAGTAAGAATGACACTTGGTTTATTCGGTTCATCTTGTTCAGTTATGTGATGCAAATTTTTCTTGATGAATACAGTTATTTCCTTTCTATAAATGACGGATATTACTATGATAAATATGTACATACATACGAATGTAATAATAAGTGCATAAAGTAATGTAAATCCCAAATAACAAGCTTTTCTTGCCCAAAGAGGACATTCAAGTAGATCAACATCCATCACCTAAAACAAACAATTAGAGAGTTAAAGTAAGTTTTGACAAATTGTGAACATTTTATATGAAAACAGAAATTGAAACTCACTTTGGTTTTATACTCATCCTCTAAGAAATCCAAAAATAAAAAGTTTAAACAATCGCATTTAAATTGATTGTTGGAAATCCAAACTTGTTTTACTGGTTTTTTTATTAGACTTCGATAACTTTTGTTGTGGCTGACTTCCGGCTGAAAACATAAATTAATTTAAGTTACAAAATATTGTAGGTAGGTACACCTATAATAATATAATATCAAATAACAGTGTCACAAAAAAAAGGCAGAATAACAATGAATGGCCTAAAACCCACGAACAATTTGTCGAATAATTGAACCAACACAAAGAGTAGGTAATTCAATTTGTCGCCCTCCAATTTATGGTTTCAGGTCAAACGGACAATATGAGAATTTAAATGATAAAGTTACTAAAGTACATAATTTAGTAAATAAAGTTAGTGGGACTAGGTACATAACTACCACTATATAAACAAAGGTGGATGATTACCCGGATGCCCGAGAAAATAATTATTTTAGTTTTTTGGATAATCGAACCAGTAGATTTATTTATTTTAATTTGGCCCACATACAAATCCAATATCACACATACATAAAATTATATATATTCATTTTTTTAAATAGTCAAATAATTGTCAGACATGACATAAATCCGAGTATATACATACACGTAAAAGTATATAATTTACTTTAGTGTGACCCAAAAAAGAACGTAATTGTTTTTTATTTACTATGTTAACTACCAAAATACTATGCTCAAAACTACAACTATTTCTAAGATAATAAAACAAAACTACAGAGTAGTTGTATTGAAATTAAAAACCTAATTTCTTGAAGCAGATATCTGCGTTTTATTATTAAACTATTGATTGATAAGCTGTCAGCTGTGGTGGTTAAGTGAATATTTACTTATCCAGCACGTATCAAGCAAGTTCTAAATTAAAACCTTGCGTGTTTTGCCCCCATTTCTCTCTAAAGGATTGCGTTGAAAGACCAACAGTAATCACTAGTTACAGTTTTACCGTTATTTGTTTACTCACCCAAAGTTTATCAATGTAATTGTATCTGATATCCAAATTATCGTGTCCGTTTATCCACCAATCTTGAAATCCGTTTCTAAATTCATTATGACTTAGATTCAGTAATCTCAAATTGTATGTGTGAGCAAATGGAGATATCGTTTCGCTAACCCAAAAATCGTTGATAAATGCTTTTTCTTCGAAATTTAGTTTATTGTATGCCAGTGATATTATCATTTTCTGACGATTGTTACTGAACAATTCATTCGATATTGTTTTAAGGTCATTATGTTCCATGTTTAAGTAAATTAAGCTGAGCAGTGGTGAGAACGTTGAACTGTAACAAATAGAAAAAAAAATGTAATAATCCAACTGAATTCTTTCAAATATAGAGACTTCTAAAAATAATTTCTTACCCGCTTATCTTCACTAATCTGTTGTGATTTAAACTCAGCAACTCGAGTCGAACTAATGATGAAAACAACTTAGGCTCTAAAGAATGCAACATATTGTGGCTCAAGTCTAATTCGAGCAAATTGATTTGATCGTTGAAGGTGGATTCCGGTAATCTCTCGATGTCATTATACGCTAATGATATGTTCGTGATTTGAGCCGAGTTTGCAAACACATCATAGGGCAAATTTTCAAGACCACTCCTCTGTATGTATATTTCTTTCAAGTTGTTCAAGCCGCCGAACAAATATTTCGGGAGTTCTTTCAGCTTTACATCATTATTGAGGATAACGACTGTTTCAATTTCTTCGTTATGCTTAAAAAGATTCGGTGGAAGCGATGAAAACTTATTCGAAAATAATGTTAATTTTTTCAACTTCCTCAAGGGTTTGAAAATTGATGAAGGAAGCTCGTTAAGCCCGTTAGAACTTAAATCTAATTCTTCAAGTACGTCAACACCGGTGAATAAGTCTTTAGAGAACCATGTGACGTTACTCTGCCACAGTGAAAGTTTCCTCAAGTAAGACAAATGTGAAAATAAGTTCGAAGATATATTGGTCATGTGATTGTGACTTATTTCTAAAGTTTCTAACTTCTCTAAAGGCTTAAATAACTCCTCAGATAAGTTAATGCTGTTGGAGCGTATATTCAACCAAGTCAGTTTACTTATATCCACAAACAGATTATCCGGCAAGTGTGTTACTCCGTTAATAGACAGTAACAGCTTTGTTAAATCCTGTAATCCTGCGAATTGTCTTCTTTCGAAGTATCCTGACAAGTTTTTAGCGTTTTGAAATATTAAAGCCATCGTTTTCGACACTCCCATGTTTGTGAGGACATCTTTGAATGAAGACGATGGCAGTGGACAGTCTTTGAAACTGACTGATTTGAAGGTATTCATACGATTGGCACATTTTGGCAATTTGCTGTAGTCGAGACTCGTTGTATTTTCACACTTTATGTTTATGTAAGTGTTTGGAAGTAAATTGATTTTAACTGTCCGACCTGAAATTGAAATTCATGCTAAAGTTTTGAAGAAAAAATATTAAAGAATAATAAATGGATATGGATAAAGTAAAATGTAGGACCCGAAAGACTATTATCTATTCTGAGGTAGGACTAAGTGATATTGCAGTTTTGCCTGTAAAATGGGTGTTGGAGTGCACTCACCGTCAATGTTACAATTGAGTTCCACAGAGAGCGTGCCGCTACAAACGCAGTTAGGATCATTTGGACACGTTATCCGCGCTGCGGCAATTATTTGTAGTGCAAGCGCGGCCGCTACAGCACTCACTAGTACACGTTTCATCTCTAACACCACACCTCATTCATCACCAGTAAAGTCTACTTCACATCCATCAACCGCGTTGTGTTTGATTCCATTCTCTCCATTTTAAACGTCCTCTTTGTCTGTTCCATGTTTCAGTGAATCTGAGAACAAAATTTTTGTTTGAGAATAATAGAAATCGTTTTTACATATGCCTAAAAGGTAAACCCATGGAGGTACCAACTTATATTATTATTTATGATCTTTTGATGTACCCTTGTGAATAAAATGAAATAAATCAATTATTATGAACTACTAGCTGCGCCCCGCGGTTTCATCTGCGTAAGTTCGATCTTTCTCACGGTTCAAACCTTCCCTGGATTTCCACAAATAATTCAAGACCAAAGTTTGTCAAATCAGTTCAGCCATTCTCGAGTTTTAGCGAGACTAACGAACAGCAATAGATTTTTATTTATATAGATATTATTATGTAGATTATTTTAACAGTTTAAAACCAAAAGTCAATTGTTGTATGGATACATAGAAATCGCATTTAAGTATATCGTTGTACATAATTAGTTCTAACTAACTTAACCATGCTATCAGCGACAAAATGGCGAAAATTTAATGAAAGCATTTTCTTGATGACAATCGCCAGTCCAACAACGTGCTCACGGAGGCCAGTGGTTTACAGTCTGATGCACATTTAAATTCATTTGCTTGCCAATGCCAACGCTGAAATTGATTCCATTATACACAGTTTACAGGCAGTATCGACAAATAGCGTTCGGAGATAAATTGCTGTGGCAGCAAAAATAATGGAACTGTCTGTAAAACAGAATAGACCAAACCAAACCTAGTACAAATTGTTAAGGCAAAGTTGTGTATGTCTATTATTGATAAATACACTTCAATATATAATTTCAGTAATGTATCTCTATTCTTAGCATTTGTGTGTATTACTACTCGAGTACCTAATAAATTAATAAATAATAATGGTCTTTTCAGCCCAATATCTCTTTTTTTTTTCTACAGTTATGGCTTCGCACGGTTTGTGCATATAGCCAGTATCAAGTAATATTTTGCATCAAGTTATGGCCCGATTTACAGAAATCGGGCTCAAAGTGTTTCAAGATGGTCAAGTCGTCAAGTCACAGTTTGTCAAGTCAGGGGTCATAGTAAAGCGGTGGCTACTTTACTATAACCTTGTAGGAGATTTTGGAGGCAACGAGAAAAGTCCATGTTTGACACTGATTTTTACTTTCACTACACTTGTGCACTTTCACAGAACTAAATTAGATAACTTTCCATCGGAATTATACAATTTAACTCGGTTTACAACTAAGTTTCGTGTAAATAAAACTGCAGCACGACATGTTGTTGGCTCGTTCCCGCCAAAACTCCAATAATGGTCTTTTCAGCCCAATATCTCGTGGCTTGGTTTGGTACTTATAGTACGGGATCCCTTTAAAGACTACCTTCATCGATCTGTTTAATGAAAGTATTTGCTATCAAATTTAATAGGCCAATAAATAAATTGCAAATAGGTTGCCTAAAAAAAAACAGTTTTTTTTGTTTTTAGACTTTTCACTGGTTTGGTTAATAGCTTTAACTTAACTTTGATTCATTATCCAGACCAGTGCAAATGAATAGTATCGATTTAACTGCCTATCCAAGAGTTGTGACGGGATAAAAAAGTCAACCTAACGTTTGTATTCTAAAGGCTTCATACATTCGATTGGTATGGAATTTGTCTCCTAACCAAACCAGTGAAAGGTTAAAAAAACATAACAATTTTTTTTATTGTAAATTAATCATAGTCTGGACTGGATTTTTTTAGACAGTGACAAATTTATTGACCTATTTAACTTGATATACAATACTTTTCTCGATGATTTTCTCTTCTCTCTCTTTGCTCGATGAAGGTCGTCCTTAAAGGGATCTTAGGTTATTACCTACTTGGTAATTTCCAAGACCTTATAATGTTTCCATTAAATTTCTGTTACATCTTGTTCTCTTCGGTATTTTCCTTTAGGCGTACTCATACAAAGATATAATTAGGGTAAGTACGTACCAAAATGTCAAACATGGGTTTCCAGAATTACAGTTTCGAGAATTCACTTTGATGAAATAAATTCGCGAGAGCTAAATGTTTCTTAGAAATTCGGAGCATGTTTAGAAAATGAAGATGTGTTTATTGTAACGAGTACTTACCTAATACAAGAATTGGATATGTGGCACCTAGTTATTCAACTTTACATATTTATTTATTTTAAATCAAATGTACTCATCACTACATAGTATAAAATAAAGTCGCTTTCTCTGTCCCTAATTCCCTTTGTATGCTTAAATCTTTAAAACTACGCAACGGATTTGGATGCGGTTTTATTTAATAGATAGAGTGATTCTAAAGAAAGGTTTATATGTATAATACATGCATAATATAGCCGTGCGAAGCCGGAGCGGGTCGCTAGTGAGTAAATATAAGAACCTATTTTCAATACCGAGTTTATTTAAAACAGAATTACAAAATTACTACTAAAATACTACAATAATAAAATTTATCCTAAACGTATCAATTAAAACGTTATCTTATTGTACCTATTATTTTAAAGAGCTTATTCTCTTCGAACCAACCACAAATACCAAAGTCAAAGTCAAAACTCCACGCAATAAAATGCGGAAAAAATCCGCTTCCAAAAATGCAACAACAGCCTCACCGCGTAGTTTTCAAACTAGCTTTTTCATAAAAAAACCAATAAAAAGGGCTAATTTCTGAAAACTGAAAATATACGAGTTCGAGTATCACTACACAGTGGCAAATTTTAGAGCTCCATTTTTCCTTGAAAAAACAAAGAAAGAAACACTTTTATATTTTCTCAACAAAAAAAATAATAACTTCATATATTCCGAGCAAAATAATATTATATATGCAAATATAATATTTTCGGGCACAGAATGAAATAAGGCACATATATAAATTTTACAGGTATTAAGTAATAATTTCTCTAGGGCGGATATATTAATATCATTTAATACAGAATCTCCTTTTCTACCTCCATTTGGACAGGGACGCGGGTGTTCTTGACAGATGAAAGAGGTAAATAACACCTCAGTTATGAGCTCAGGTAACAGTAACATGGGTATTTGGGTAATAAATAATAATATAGGTACCAGGTTGAACTTCATAAACTGAGTGTTGAATGTAATGAAACAAATTCATGATTTAGGGCAGCCCTTGCGTGTGATTGTGATTAAACATATTTAGATAAATACTAGCTTTTTTTTAGATAATACATATTTAGTTCAATTTAGATGATATACCTATTTACAGGTAATCTAAAATTTAATTATATTCCAGTAATCACAAGGTTCCTATTATTTTTGGTCATTTTGACGCTTTGACAGTTGGTTAACACATATTAAGTTAATCATAATGTGACAATATTTAGATGATATACCTATTTACGGGTAATCTAAATTTAATTATATATCAGTAATCACAAGGTTGATATTATTTTTGGTCATTTTGACAGTTGGTTAATCATAATATGTCAATATTTAGATGATATAGCTACCTATTTACAGGTAATCTAAAATTTAATTCTATTCCGGTAATCACAAGGTTGATATTATTTTTGGTTATTTTGACGCTTTGACAGCTGGTTAATCGTGTTTAAAGTTTTAAACGTATTTATTTCTTGTTGTACAAGTGAACCTTAGTTTTGCAATATTTTTTACTTACAACTAGGTTGGGAAGTCTATTGAAGTAACCGTGTTGGTACAGTCTGTTTCTTCTATTTATTTTACTCCGGTCCGAGACCGAATACACGGACTACTCGACGAATTTAAAATCGAAAACAACGTAAACATCTTGCTGATTACCGACGTTTTGTTTTTCAGTGTGCCCTAGTGTATTGAGGAACAAAATGTCGAGTCGGTTTTCGAATAGACGGAGAGAAAAAAAGGTTTCTTGAAACAAGTAAAAAAGTCCTCTCCGAGAATAATAATTTCTACATAATAATTCCTTGTTTTGAGTAAAAGTTTTTTATTATATTAAATTATATTTATATTGATTTTAAAGAATACTCCTTATCTTAAAAAAAACTTATTATATAAAATATTATATAAAACTAAGAAATTATTAGAGAGATGATTTTTTCATGCTACAAGAAACCATTTTGCTCTGTGGGATGATTTTTTTAAAATCGTAATCCCTAACTATAGCTAGGTACCGGCTACAGGGATATTATAGTCAAGATTATTATTTGTATTCAAACGTCACAGAATCTACAAAAAAATAATTTTCCAAATCGGTTCAGGCGTTTTCGAGTAATCGGCGAACATACATAAAATTTTAAAAATATAGACGCGACTAATTGGGAACCTCCTCATTTTTTTAATTCGGTTAAAAAAGTAGAACAAATCATCGAGTAAAATAATATAAATAAACAAACTAGATCATCACTATCACTTCACTAAAAGTGTAAAATAAAGTCACTTTTCGCCGTCCCTATGACCCTTTGTATGCTTAGATCTTTAAAACTACGAAACGAATTTTGATTCGGTTTTTTTGAAATGAAATGAAATGAAATGAAAATGAATGAATGAAAATGAAAATGAAACCTAAACCTAATGTTCACATGATACATTGACTGTGGCCCCCACACTAAACAATGTTTGTATCGTGGGGTTCCAGAAAAAACGATTATCTAGGGTTGGAGTTAGGCATTCGGTTAACGAAACTTTCAAAAACTACTCAATATATTAATACTTATTCATAAATATCTATATATATATTCATATATATACCTACCATGAAATAATATACAGTAAATAAACTTAAACATAGTATATACATACATTAAGCTTTTAGATATATATATAATATAATAAATAATAATATAGTATAAAAGTAGGTATATAATTACAATGTATAATGCTCCTGATACGGGAAAATAAGCCCGTTATGTGAAAACAGGTGGGAAAGATAGAAGATAGAAGGTGTAAAAACGGATACATAACCCGGAAGCCAAGATTAGCTTAGACGTAAGAGAAGGTCTTCAGTCTCATCATACGAGAGAGAAGACAGCCACAATTTAATTTTTGACTTAACTTCTCGTAAATTAAATAGATAGATTGATTAAAGAGGAAGGTTTTTAGATATAGTACATGCATAATACAGCCGTGCGAAGCCAGGGCGGGTCGCTAGTCATCAATAAACGTTGTTTAATTTTCCACATAAACTGGCTAGGAGACCGTCTAATTGTAGGAGCTTCTAAGGAGAAATGCAACACCTGGAATGTGAAGCCTCAAATCCGACTAGCTTATGACCCATCGAGTAAGTAAATTAAATACCCAGTAGAGGCGGAATGCAGGCAATAATATTCCGAATTTAACTATTAGGTGTATAGTACCTACATTTATATACCTAACAATTAATAAAATAGAAACCCACATTAACTCTATGTATGTATATATTAATATTATCATAATGTAGTTAATTTATTTTATTTTTAATATCCCAATTTTACTATCTGGTAAATCGATTGATTTGAAACGAAATACTGTATTTTTTCTATAAAATAACACGTTATGTTACCGAAATCATCGACAATAATGATTTACGAGCTCCAACTCTAGGATTACGTTGACAATCGGAATCAGTGGGTAGAGTGCGAGTTTTTTCGTATACACTTCAGCGTTAATGAGAAAGTTGAAAAGCGCCCCTAGCGGACGTAACGCAAAGCTTTAACTTTTCATACAATTTTCTCGTTTACGCTAACGTGATAGTAACGTTTGCTGTACGAAAAACTCGCACTCCAAATCACTTGTCGATCAATAGGAACGCTGCAACCGCCGCAATGATATGGCAGAATTTTCGCTTAACAAAATAAACGACATTTCCTCTCTACTGAGTATTTCTACTCAATGCTACAACCCTAACACACCTGATACTAAGTTTATTCACCCAGTCCGTGTATACGAAGTTATACGTTCCGAATTCAACTCTAATCTCAAAGTCGTAAAGTCACAAATCGCAGGAAAATATGACGTGAAAGTGACCATAAAAGTATAGTACGTTATGCTCGTGTTTGTAGATAGAATATAGATGCTTAGCACGGAGGCTATTTTATGTTATGGCAGTAAAAATCTTTGTGCCTCTTTATTACACCGAGTTACAAGTTGGGTTAGATAGATAAACGCTACATTTGTACAACATCTATATCTATCTATGCTTATAATAAAGAAAGAGAGGACAAATAGTTTGTACTTGGAAGCAAATTAAAAAAAAGAGAGACTTAGAAAAAGAAGTAAACAAACACGTATCGTTATTAAAATTCATGTTTGTTTGTTTCTATTGAAAACTGCTTATTTAATTGAAATCTGGTTTTCACTATTATAAAGCTTCCCGAGCTCTATTTTCGAGAAAGGTCGTTGTATACTTTAAATCGAAATCCAATTAGTAGATCCGGAGTAATCAACAAAAAACTGCAGCCACTCTAGAATCGCCCACCCGTGACGACGCGGACGCTAACGAGAACAAATTAAAAAAAATACGACGTACTCGTAGTAGTGTGGGATGGACAAGCACAAAGATCTTCAAAACTACGCAACGGATTGTGATGCGGTTTTTTTTTGATAGAGTGATTCAAGAGGAAGGTTTTGGTACATAAAACAAAATGACCACGCGAGCGAAGTCTCGGGCAACAGCTAGTACAAAATATAGATCATTCATCATCTTCCTGCCCTTATCCCAATTTATTTGGGGTCGGCGCAGTATGTTTTCTTCTTCCATTCACTCCTATTAGTCGTCATCTCATCGCTGACATTCATCTCTTTCATGTCTTGTCTTACGCAGTCCATCCATCTTTTCTTAGGTCGTCCTCTTCCTCTCCATCCCTCTACATTCATACTCATCACTCTTCTAGTCACATGCGTCTCTTCTCTTCTCATCACATGTCCATACCAACTCAACCGGTTCCCTTTTACTTTTTCAGTAACCGGTGCTACTTTCAGGCTTCCTCTAATATACTCATTCCTTATTTTATCCATCCTCGTTACTCCACACATCCATCTTAACATTCTCATCTCCGCTGCATGCAATCTTCTCTCATCCTTCTTTTTCACGGCCCAGCATTCTGACAAAATATAGATCATTGTTATACGTAAAAATACAGAAAGCCAGCAGTAAAAGTTGCATAAAAGGGCCTAAATGGGTACGTGATGGGGTTGGGTGGTTTTAGTTTTGGTTACTGCGACCTCGTGAAATATCTGAAATATAATAATATTACGATAACATCTCGGGTGTATTATTACATTTTTATTAAATAATAAAAACAAGATTACTTGGTTTAGGGACAAAATGATCTGCATTTGATATTTCTTCTTAGAAACTTCCCCGATAAAAAGTTCACTGTTCTCTTTGAGTATTTTGAAAGTATTTAAATATAAACTTTTGGTTTAATATAAATTTTATTTTTATTTTCACACCCTTTTATCTGGAATAAGTTGAAATTCACAAGCAATCTAAAATGGTAGCAAAAAGCTATTTTGTAGAGATAAAACGTAAGTCGTTCTTTCCTCAACTGATCACGCAAGATTTCGGCTATTTACTGAGCTAGAAATGGTTTTCATTATTTCTGTCGCCCCTTGGTAAAGGAAATCCGATTTTTTGTTGAGGAAACCTTATAGGGCTTTGTGGTGATAATGTTATTGAGTTCGTACCCTTAGTACTTACATACATAACATAACATTTTCATATGTAGGTACATAATTACAAAGTACATTATGTGATATGCGTCATAAATGTTTGCCCTAAATACCACTCTCTCTTTCAGTAATGTTTAGGCCCATTTACGCTCAGGGGATCGATATAGACCCCAAAGTACTTTTTCTCTTATTTTACTCCTTTTTTAACCGACTTAAAAAAAGGAGGTGCTTAATTCGGTTATATTTTTTTACTGTTCGGGAGTAACTGCGTTGTTAATAAACCGATTTTTATGACTTTTCTTTTGTTGAATGGGGTACATCTCAAAGTGATGTAATTAAAATTTGGTAGGGATTTGATGATTATCTTCAAGAGGACCTTTCTCTGAGGAGGAGTGATGAACAGAATTGCTTAGTTTAAGTCTTAAGAGTGAAGCAAAATGCTTAGTTTAAGTTTTTTAACAGTAGGTACAAAATTCACTCCTAAAGTAAAGTATAGATTAATGGTGCCTTAAAAATGACAAATAAAATATTAAATTTAAAACCAACTTCGAAAAAAAAAGGTTAAAATAACTGCTCCTTCATAATCGAAAGTCCGGCAGTACAAACTCAATAACTGATACGTACCTAAAACTGCCCTACTTCACCTTTGTTAAAATAATTGCATTTAATGTGCCCTTACACCTTTTTGAGGTCAGTTTTTATACAAAAATCACGCAAAACGGACACTGAAATACAGGATGGCGTAGTAATAAAGTCACTATAAATATGTATATCGGAACAGATTCCAGATTCAATAAAAAGTTTGTGTAATGCAGTGGTCATTTATCTTGAGAGTCGCCGCATGTGCTGGTCACCACCCCCTCCCCGCTTCACCCCGTCTGTCTGCGGACCATGTAATATTGTACCGATATATTACATCCCATCAAATATATAAAATACTAGCTGCACCCCGCGGTTTCACGGCGTAATAGTTTTCTGCAGAACTCTCTTAATTTTTAACCGACTTCAAAGAATGAGGAGGTTCGTCGCGTATATATTTTTACTTGGAAGTCGGACTGGGTCACCATGTTTCCTATTGTATACCTGTCATCATTCAATCTAAACCAGTCAGACTTCTAAGTGTGTTTTAGCTATCTGCTGTCTTCTAGTGACCTGAAATGGATTATTTTTCACTTTTTAGTTTTTGTTGTCAGGTTTTTTGAAGTCGGTTTATTAAATTTTAATTTATTTTTCTATCATAAGAACCTTCCCCTGACAATAACAAACACAACAACAAAAAAAATTGCGATTTTTTTTCCAGCCGTTTACGCGTGATGCCGTGACATAGGGAAAATAGGAGTTCATTTTATTACCCGACAGCAAGGACAGTGTTATGTTTTTCGCCAAGTCTCGGGCAATTTCTATATAGTTAAGCAATAATAATAACAAATATTGCAGGAAATTCAACACATCGCCATCTAGCACCAAGCTAAGTAGGTAACTAGACTTGTGTTATGGGTGCTAGACAACGGATATACTACTTACATCTTTTCTTTTGTATATATATACTTATAATACATAGAAACAAGCAGACCACAGATAAATATCTAAGCATAAATACTTGTCTGAGGAATTAATCGAACCCGCAACCCTGTGTTTGGCAGTCCGGCATGGTGACCATTGTGCCAACTGCGTCGTCGTTAGTTAGTTACTTATTTTAGTTAGTATGGGAATACATACGTATTCAACTAATTGGTAATTAATTGTTTCCCTTCATCTATTTGGATCCACAGCTCGACTTCACATGTGGATCTGCGGTTACCTTTTTCTCAATCCACAATTTCCCAATTAGTTTCCGTTTATTCGAATTACTACTAACTAGTGTACTCCGCAGTCTTAACCGCGTACGTGTCTCTTTAAAAGTGATATTAATTGCCTACTAATACACAATACATAATACGTCACTACGAACTACAATATTAAACAGCCCTTTTTACCTTTCTTATAGGTATCGTCTTTCCCTCCCGCTTCGGCTATTTTCGAAACCAAGGTTCGAAACTGGTTTCTAAATAAGAATAATATTTCTTCTTTCGAAACTGGTTTCGATAATAGAATAATATTTCTTCTTTCGAAACTGGTTTCGATAAAAGAATTCATATTTCGAAACTCTCAAATTAACTACATCCCGTAAAAACCTCCATGCGAAGTCTAGCTCTTGCAGTTTCAGTTTCTTTATAAGTCTTTTTCTCTTTTTACATAGATCGATAAATGTATTTTAGTTTGCTACCAAGAAATATTTACCAATACTAGAGATATCCTTTTCTTTGAGACATAGAGATGCCATAAATTATCTAATTTATATTGACTTGGTTATCAGACTACTGAAACTTTTCTTTCGGCCGTCATTCCAAGCCATTGAGTTATTATAGTAGGTAACTCAATGTTTCAACCATGTTTCACAATAAATTACAAGGGAAGAATTTTCCTCCTTTGATAGCAACTAGTTGTGTATGAAGAATATTTTACATCAATACACAACCAGTTGAAAAACAGTAGTGATAATTATCAACAATCTTAGAAAGAAAACATGTAATTGTCAGTGACAAAATGAAAACGACTGAAGGAAGTCAACAATACGGCGCATACGTATACATCAATACTCGTATACGTATGCGCCGCCAAATTGACTACTCTTTTGTCGCAGTAGCTTCATGATGCCTGAACCTTTTCATGGTCGCACAATTTATTTGAGTTAATTAGTTTAATACCTTTTAGTGAGTGGATTAGGCGTTGTAGTAAAATAACGCTGATGGGTATGTAATTTATATGATTAAAATATATTCTGATGATATGTGCCATTCGATTTACGTAACTCCAACACTCAGACCCCCAACAACGCTCAGATTTTGGTTAAAATAGCTAGTCCTCTATATAATGTTTGATCGATAAACTTTTATCCAATTCATATCGTAATGACTCGTAAAAATGCTAAATGAATAGGCAATGATAGGACTAATCCAAAAACTGCATTTTTCTTCATTGACAGAAGATATAAACGCTAGCAATTAATTTCAAAAAGTTTGTATACTTACTTCATTTGTAATTAAGTGATTGAATATTAGATAAGGATACAATATAACAAGAAATAAATATATTCTTTCCAATTGCTTAAGGTTGCCTGGAAGAGATCGCTTGTAGCGATAAGGCCTGCCATTATGCCGTATTGTAAGGTATTAAATATGAATGTTCATTTAGCATATAGGTAGTTCCTTAAATTAAAATTTATTTGTTATTGTTATATGAAGTCATTTTGCGTTTTGTTTTTATGGTGCAATAAAGTTATCTATCTATCTATCTTGTTTACGTAATAATTAACATGTTAGCAACTGGTTGCGTATTAAGATTAAATACACCAACCGATAGTTGTTACTAGTTGCCTCCAAAGAACAAAAATCTTCTTTTGGTTGCGCAATTTGGTTGCAATGACGACCGAAAGCGAAACTTTTTAGTGTTACTTGACACACAAACACCATTTTTCCCTTCCCATCTTCCGAGCTTAGCTTATCTGCCAGATAAATCCAGGAGAACATAAAATCTTTTCAGTAAGAGTATCATGTTCAATAGAATTTTACTGAGACTTTATGTCCCTGATAGAAGTAAAAATATTCAAGATCGATATCTTTATAAGCCGTGCTTTACTTAAGCTCCACTTAAAACTGTCTCTGACATTTAAATTCTTTGAAGTATGTTATTAATTTTTATTTCAGTAATGAAGGTTATTATAAGCTTTCGTGGACTGCGTACTTTTTGTTGGCCGACAGTTTTATGAATCGTCAAATCATAATCACTTTCTAATGACCTATTTTGCAATATTAATTAACAATAGTACATTGTTATCCTAGGTGTGAAAGTCACTCATTACAAGTCCCGAGACGGAGTTTGGCGCCCGAGCGTAGCGAGGGCGCTAATAGTTCGAGGGACTTAATAAGTCTTTCACCCGAGGTAAACACTGTGCTTTTCATTACGAATAATACATAAAATTCTTCATAACAACGAGAGTAAATGAGACTATGAGACTCCATACCACATGAGTTGGTACTCATGTGTCCATACTACCTGATCCTCTTACAAGGTTGGGACCAAAGAGGTTATACATTATGTAGTGTTTTTTTAGGTTTCTGCTATTTGTATTCAATACTTAAATACGGCGGTACTTACCAGTGAGTACTTACCGAATACATTTTTATTAATGAGTTAATCCAACACTGGGAAATGACGCGAAGTCCGTAGATTTAACTTACAGTTTTTGTAACACGGTTTGTCTCGAAAATGTTATTTACACAAAATACACAATCATAAATGAAAAACCAGATTAAACTTAACACAAAAACATAATAAAATTATAAAAAAATAGTACTAATTAAAACGTTTAAAATAATTTGGAAATGCTAGCATTTCCCATCAGTTTTTTTTTACTCAACGTACGACATCAGCAACATCGACAGGGCGCGGGCGGGCGGCGCGGCATGGTCATAGGTCGCTTTAGCCATTTTCGTCTTTACATTTATTTTATTAAATAAGATATCTTGAACTAAATATAGGTACTTACCTACTTGAATTTGATTACTGAGAAAAAAGTTACTTAGTACTAAACTCTGGCAGTATGCTTGAGCCGTGCCAAGCCATAATTATTATTCTTTGGTGTAAAAAAAAAGCAAGGAAGTTAGGTTTTTGAAGTTCCTATAATGCGTAATGATACTCATGCAGATTGCACAAGTCGTGCGAAGCCATAATTTGACATGACAGCTGTCAGTGAAAGCGAAAAGCCCTAGGGCTGGAAGTTTTATTTTCTACACGCTTTTCAGGCATATTTAGACCTACTTTCGTAGTATGAGTAATGAAAAAAATATTTTTTTAATAATATTCCATCAAGTTCTATGTACTAAACGAAATAATCTATACTAATATTATAAAGCTGAAGAGTTTGTTTGTTTGTTTGAACGCGCTAATCTCAGGAACTGCTGGTTCGAATTGAAAAATTCTTTTTGTGTAGCATAGTCCATTTATTGAGGAAGGCTATAGGCTACTTTTCATTTTGAGATTCCCACGGAATCAGGACTTACACGGGGTGCCCAAGAGGCTCGCTGAGTTGCCTCTTCGGATGGCAATGCCGATCTGTTGGCCAAAGTAACAGCCAGCCCTTTGGTCACCTGAAGCTAATAACTTCTATAATTTTGAAATATGTTTTTCTTATGGGTCACTTCATACTGATCCTTTTCATACTGATCCGTTTCATACTGATCGGTTTCATACTGATGCGTTTCATACTGATCCGTTTAATACTGATCCGTTTAATACTGATCCGTTTAAGACTGATCCGTTTAAGACTGATCCGTTTAATACTGATCCGTTTAATACTGATCCGTTTCATGCTGATCCGTTTCATACTGATGAGTTTCATACTGATCGGCTGACTGTGTTTAGACTAATAATATTCTGTTAGTATTTTTAGAGCACATAATAAGAAAAAGAAAAATAACAATTTTAACACTCTGATGGTATAGGTACTGTTTACTGAATGTCCTGCAATGTTTATTTATTTATGTTTATTGCGTAAAAACGGGGGTTTTTATACAAATTTAAACTAGGTACATCTGTGACATGACCATCTAACACAATATCGATTCCTCTGTGGAATGCAGTGGCCTTGGCCTTTCTCATCTTCATATCGTTGCATTTTCAAGTTACTTTGTTTACATTTATTATATTGTAGACCTTTGTATAACTTTTACATTCTTTGGTAAAATGGCTTATATTTATAAAAATACTAGCTGTCCCGGCAAACGTTGTTTTGCTATTTACAAAAAAAAAAAAAACAAAAAAAAAAAAAATAGATGTTGGCCGATTCTCAGACCTACTGAATATGCTCACAAAATTTCATGAGAATCGGTCGAGCCGTTTCGGAGGAGTTCAAGTTCGAACCCCGTGACACGAGAATTTTATATATATAGAGACTAGCTGTCCCGGCAACCGTTGTTTTGCCTATATAAAAAAAACTAAAGGAAACAAAATAAAGAATACATAGTAGCTGATTTCAGACGTACTGAAAATGCATTTAAATTTCATAAAAATCGGTCAAGCCGTTTCGGAGAAGTATGGTAACTAACATTGTGACACGAGAATTTAATATATTAGATAGAATTCCTAGCTGCCCCCCGCGGTTTCATTCGCGTAAGTCCAGATCCCGTGGGATTATCGGGATGAAAAGTATGTTTTAATCCAGGTCTTCAGCTATCATATAAATATTTATTAGTTACGTAAAAATAAACAAATACTTAAATCGATACAAAAAATAAATAAATAAATAAAAAAAAAATTAAAAAAAAAACATCCTAAAATTTAAAAAAAAAAAACTACAAAAAAACTTCAGCTATCTACATTTTATTGCAATCGGTACAGTAGTTTTTGAGTTTTTGTGTGAAAGAACATGTACTAACACATTTTCATAATATTAGTAGGATTTGATGTTGTAAAACACAAATTTTTAAAATAGATAGTCTTATAAACTGTATTTGTTTATAATAAGGGCGTAATTAATTAGGTAGAGCTGTCAAAAGCTAAACAATTTGTCATAAATGAATTGAGACAATGTAAGAAGCAAGAACAAAACACTTTTGTTTATCAAACAACATCTCTTTATAAGAATGTGTGATTTTCCCAACAAAAAATATGCTTTTTGTTTATTTAGCTACTAATACGAAACTTAACGAAGCAAAATAAATATAAAGCTGAAAAATCGGAAATAAGGTATTTTAAGATGAAGTCTTATCGTGACGTAAGCAATACAGTCAATTTAACACAATTAAATGAGAATGAAAAAAAAAACATTCTTTGTAAAACATAATATTTTTTATCACTTACCTGTTGAAGTGTGTTTCATCCAAACACTTTCTTTAACGATCTACACAATTTATGGACAAAGTCTAAATTGGATAAAATCGAGGTTTTACAGTATTGCTGCAAATAGCTTTTATTCGTCTAACGTAGAGGTAAAACCGTAGCACAGCTACGAGCTGCCTACAGTCTACGGGCGCTACGACGTGACTGCCAACCGCTACGGATAAAAATGGCGACTGAAAGATCGTTCGGCTACATTCGGAAAATGGCGGAAACGCCCGAACGTAGAGCAAAATTATTTAAAGGTGGCTTCCCACGGTGCGTGATCCTGCGGATTATTGAACGCACGGACGACGAAGACCACGGATAGCCACGCACGCACCGCACATAAAGCTCTTTCAACAGTGCGTGGGTCTTGAGATTCGAAGCCATTTTGTGATTCCACATTGCAAGCTGTACTGAAGTATTATTTTGATTATAAAATAGGACAAGGACACGGTTTGGTTTTCTGATACTGTGGACTGTAAGACGCGATTGAAGTTTACTCAAAAGAGAACGTAGCACGCGCCTTTGAAGTTACGACTCGCCGCGGATCGACCGCGGATTGAGCTAAAAAGAAGAGCTCTTCTTAGTTCATAATATTCTTCAAGTAGATAATTATTATTGATCTTATAGGAAGCTAACTAAATGTACACAAATAAAGATGCATTTCTAATGCATGAACGAGTCCTGTATGCGTCTGGATGTTTTTTATTAATCACACAAAAACTACAAAACCAATTTTGTTGTTTAGTATGAAGATGACTAAATATGGTTTTAAATTCTTTATTTCTCATAAAATTTACAAAAATCACTTACTGAGAAATCAAAATATTTTAACACTAGCTGCGCTCCGCGGTTTCACCCGCGTAAGTCCCGATCCCGAGGGAATATCGCAATTAAAAGTAAAATTCCTGAGATTAACGCGTTCGAACAAACAAACAAACTCTTTAGCTTTGTAATATTAGTTGTACATATTAACAATAATAGATGAGCCCAATGTTTTTGCGTTACTTCAATGTGAATTTTGTGAACAAAACAATATTCTTTTATTGAGATAAACATCATTATCAACATTTTCATATTCAAAACTATACTTTCACACTAAAAGTAAGTTTAGACTAAGAAAATTGCAATTAAATATAAAAATATTTAGCAAATCTGTAGTAAAAATAAAGGCCATTTCCCCCCGCGTATGTTAGCCATTAGTGTAACTGCGACGAAGCATAGCTAGTTTATAAACTTATAAAATATATAAAATTCTTTGTCGTGACTGACTGAATGATTGACTGACGGATCAACGCACAGCCTAAACCGCTGATCGTAGAGACCTGAAACTTGAAGAGTGTGTTCTTTGTATGATGTAGGCATCCGATAAGAAAGGTTTTTCCGAAATTCTATCCCTTAGGGGGTGAAAAAGGGGGCAAAGTTTGTATTAGACAACATAATTGCTTGGTCCATTCTACTTCAAATTTTTTATATTATGTAAACATTCTTTCGACTTCTACGCGGACGAAGTCGCGGGCAAAAGCTAACGTAGTTTTTTTTCTTCAGACGATTTGATAATTATTTTGAACACAAACAAACAAACAAACTCTTCAGCTTTATAATATTAGTATAGATTTGTCCTGACTGACTGACTGACGGATCAAGGCACAGCCTAAACCGCTGATAGTAGAGACCTGAAACTTGGAGAGTCTGTTCTTTGTATGATGTAGCCATCCGATAAGAAAGGTTTTATCCCTTAGGGGGTGAAAAAGGGGGGCAAAGTTTGTATGGGACAACGTGATTCCTTGGTCCATTTTCAACTTTTACGCGGAAGAAGTCGCGGGCAAAAGCTAGTCGTTAAATATATCGAAACATATCGAAGGTATGGACATATTTCATTCAATGTAACCGGGCAGCTGGACATCGATAATGGTAAATGTTTTTTCTCTTTGCTACAAACAGATCGGACCTACTATAAATTATTACCAAATGTTTTGCGGTTTATGTGTATCGGTGGAAGGTTTATTATCTTGTTTCAGGTTTGGATTTAGCTTGAGAGGTTTAGTTTCGTTCGACGCCTTTCCATTTCGGCAACCGGATTATTATCAGGTATAAAACACGACTCGGTAAATCAACCACTTTATTTATTTAAAAAAATATTAGTGTTATGGCCGGTTTTCTTTTTTAAACGTTCTTAGAATTTGTTCTAACCGGACCATAATACTGAAGACTTGTATTAATAACTAACAACTGAATAATTAACCTCGTTCGTCGTTGCCTCAATGCTGAGGATCGTGACTTTGCTGGTGCAGTCGATTTACTGTCTTCCTCCAATGGACTCTGTCCGATGTCTGGTGTAGAGCTGTGCTGAGCGGTATATCCAGCAGTTTGGATACTTGGTCGGTCCACCGTTCGCCCTCGTGGTCTTTTAATCTCAATCTTCCCCGTCACTATTAGGCGCTCGAGATTGTCAGAGTATTGTAGTAAACGCTGTAAGCATAATATGATGGAGAGTCTCGGCAGAATTACTAACACTAGTCAGTTTAAACAAAAATTAGTCTTTTGAATTTGTTATAACTGGACCATACTGAAAACTTGCAGTAATAATTACAACCGAATTACTTAAAAAACTACAAAATTGTTATTATCATAACAAATAGTGCAGATCAATTGATAGAAAATCTATTTGAGCACATGCCAATTAGCCTACAATATTAACAATTCATACTAGCTGTTGTTGCCCGCTCTCATTTGCTAATAGGTATCACTAAATTGCTTGCAGAACTAACTCTCGAACAGGCTACATAAAACTGTCCTTGAGAAAAGCAGTCATCCCTTAAGGCCACTCCGAGCATCTGCAGCGTTTGTCTCTGAGCTTTATTTATAGTCATTTGTTAAACAGACTTTAAGGGGAAACTGCCACTGTTTAAATTCAAACGGGTATTCTGATGGTATTATAGGTATTTGAGGTATTAATACTGCTTCATCTTGAGCACGTCCAGTAATAGCCTTTATAATATTTGTATTGTATATAAATTAGAGTAATATAGTGCCATTACATAACTATGGAGGATCAATACAGTTTTCTTTGGGCAATAGACTAGCTGATAATGCCGCAATGACAAGAGTTTAAAACACAGGGTCGCGGGTTCGATTCCCGACTCAGACAAGTATTTGTGCTTAGATACTTGTCTGTGGTCTAGTTGTTTCTATGTACATATTACAAGTAGATATTTAAAAATGGAAAGTATATTTTTATTAGTATTTTTTATTAATTTTGCTCTATATAGGTATTTAAAAGTTATTACTAAAAAGCTGCTACGAAACCCAAAAATGTGAACCATCTCAGGAGATATCGCTATACAAGAGTTTATAAACGTTTTTTCTGCTCTAATACCAAACAGGTATCTAATTTTGAAATAGGTATTTAAAAGTAAATAAAAAGCTGCCACGGAACCTTAAAATGTGAACCATTCTAAAGGGAATTACTCAGTCTAATTTATTAATCAACCATCCTTGTTTATTTTCATAAAACTTCTGGTTCTAATAGTCCTCAGAGGAAGCTTTTTACTGGCACAAATAAAACAATCTTTTCAACAGTCAATTTAGTGAATGAATCACTTTCATTTGCAGGTTGTTGGCCGACGAAGTTGTTTTTGTTCGAGGTTCGGTGGGTCTAGTCCCGGGACCTGGGACCGTTTGTTGGCTACAGTAATGAATTACGACCCAATGTTTACCAGAAGATGACATTTCTCGAATCGGCCCATTAATTCCTAATGGCTCGGAGACGCCGCGCCGTGCTACATATCATCTGTTTGGCTGCACACCAGACCCTTGCCGCAGAGCTGTTTTCGTTAGCGTATCCGAAAATTTATAACATTGAGTTAGTTCTAAATCGTTGGATAGAAGCAAAGTAAGTGGGATTTATAGAATGCCTTCTTTACGGTCTATTCGTTTGTAATGTAGGCTGGTGATTTGGTAGCTCTTTTTTTTCTGAAAGCTTTTGCTGGTATCGCTGTGATTTCCGGAGTGAGACCGCCTTCAAATCGATTGTGTGGTTTTGGTTACTGAAGTAATTCAACGTTATTTATAAACTTTCCGTGGGTCAAAATGACCCAATATCGAAATGGATTATGTTGGGTTTATAATACTTTTGCCATTCAAGCTAACTTTACGCTACACAATCAAACTTTGATAGTAGATTAATGTCACTAATTTCCTTCGGGAGGTAACGGCCCGGCAACAAAACTCAATTTAAATTCCACAACTAGTAATGAAAGTGAAGATAGGATTTTAGGGCTGTTTTGATTATTATACCTACAAAATAATAAAGACTGTGATTACATCACATCACATTATTACATTTCGTCATGAATATTGTAACTTGTAACGTAATTATCATGTAACTAGCGACCCGTCCCGGCTATATTATGCATGTTTTATACATATAAACCTTCCTCTTAAATCACTCTATCTATTAAAAAAACCGCATCAAAATCCGTTGCGTAGTTTTAAAGATTTAAGCATTAATAGGGATATAGGGACAGAGAAAGCGATTTTGTTTTATACTATGTAGTGAAGTGATAATTATAAATAACCTAGACAAAAGATTCGTCTTTGAAATTAGCAATCTATACTAATTAATATTATTTGATTTCGACTCTACTTTACCTATCTAAACATAAAGAAGTGTAAATTATTCCTTTAAGTTTATATAAAAGGCTTAAGGTGAAAGGGTACCTGCGCGCTCTCCATACAAACGTAGTCGACTGTTTCCTCCCTGGATAATGACACTAGCACAAATATTTATGTGCCATAAAACCTATAACTGCCATGACTATGCCCCTATGTTTTGGTTTTTTTTCATTTTCTAATTAACATAGAAATTAAAATTAAAAATATTAAAAAATTAAAAAAAACAAAAAATAGGGGCATGGTCATGGCAGTTATAAGTTTTATGCACCAAAAATATTTGCTCTAGTGTCATTATCCAGGGAGAAAACAGTCGACTACGGTTGTAATAGTTTGTATGGAGAAAGCCCCCGGTACCCTTTCCTCTTAAGCGTAATAAGTATGAATACATAAAAAGTCTTTGTTCTAATACCATTATTAAAATTAGCCTTAGAAATTTACAATTCTACACAACATGTATTGTTCGTTTCGTTAGATCAAAGGTACACGACAAACAAACACAAAGCAGATGTACAAAACCGCAAAACAGTATAGTAAAAGTTACATAAGTATAGATAGCTATACATCAGAAACAAAGGTTACCTTAATTCATCAAAGAGTTTTATAATGAGATTTCTGATACATCCATGAACATCTGTCGAAATAAATAAATAAAATATTTGATTGCAGTAACCAATAAAACATAGGTAGGTACAACCATATTTGTGGGAGCCACCTTTTATGTAAGAAATACTAGTGATGGATGGATATGTATAGGCTTAAATAAAAATAGATCTTATTTTATTTATTTATTTATTTATTTATTTTAAAGTAAAGTCTACAGCTAAGTTTAACATAATAAAACAGAAGAAATAGAAACAGAAAGCCAATTACAGACAATCACAAATAGAAATATACTAAAAATACAAAAAACAGAGTATCGAAAAATAGAAAGTTAGATATATAACAAAATAAATTCAGAACGCACACAACGACAAGAAGGATTCGAAGAAATAATATAAATACATATAACACATAAACAAGACTAGTAATCAGCGACAGATAAGTCAGATTCGAAGAAGAGCTGACTGAACACGCGCCTGAGACTTCTGAAGTCTGTATTAAAAAGATCGACACCATCAATCCCCCTACAAATCATATTAAACATACTGCTCGCTCGGTAGAGAAACTCATTTTGCTTATAGTTAGTGGATGCTCTAGGCAAGAACAATAAATCGCTAGATCTTAATGTTACACCAGTAGCTCTTAAGGACAACATCCCAAGCAGGTTAGGGCAATCGATTATGCTAGCCGCGATTTTAGATAAAAACACATGGTCAGCAACAGCAAAGTTTATCGAACAAACACACGATATACCTCGTATGCACACAAATAGGTACATAGGTTTTCTTTTAATAGGGTAGAAACTTCGAGGTGGAAATTGAATTGAGTATTAGTTTTATTTTCAGATATAAATTAATTAATCTATGTAGTAGTAGTGTAAGTATGCATTTAATTTATTTTTATCTACATAACTATTTATCTTTTTTATTCTTATTTTTTATTTATGTAGGTCGATTTTATGTTTGTGACTTTTGAGACTCGCCAGCTCTACTCGCGGTGCGAAGCGTCATCCGCAAAGGGTCCTGCCGGAAGACCAACTGCTGTAGCAACCTATTGTTGTTACAGCTATTTTTGCTGAGGCAGAGCCTTTTTGGAGGCACACGGCTCCTTAGATTTTTTATTTTTTAAAATATGTATTTTTTCTGTTGTTCTTATTCTCTGATTTTTCTGTCTTTCTCTTTTATACGTGCGCTTTTTTGTTCTCTAATATTCTTTTCATTTTCTGTATTTTTAATGTTCTTAGGGTTGCTTGTCAACATCTTTTAAATGTTTCTTAATATTTATTTTTGTCGTGTGCTTGTCCAAATAAATGTTTTTCTATTTTGTTCTATTCTACATAAGAAACAATAGGAGATGGTTACAGAGAAAAGTAAAATAAAAAAGAAACTAAAAGATATGGTAACAGAGAATAGTAAATACAAAAAACAAGTATCTGTAAATAAATAAATAATAAGAAAGTATATGAGAAGTCGTGTGTTGCCCGAATGGGTAAAGCCTCAGCATGTGCTGCAGATCCCACGCACATCTGCAACGCTGGCAATACAATGACATTGTTGAATTTAAAAATTCCTCTTTTTTGAGTCGGTTAAAAACTAATGGAATCCGCAGTGAAAAGGATGAGAGAATGACGTAATAAAAATTAATTTAATCTCACCAAGGACGTTGGAAACCGGCGCAGTATAATCCTAATTCTATGGATCTCATTTAGATTCAAGCAAAACGATAACGCTTAAAACTTTCTTAGAAAAAGTTCAGATATTATCAAGATGAATGTCAATCTAAAGTTCCACAAACATCTCTAAGTCCTTGGAAACTTTTGAAATTTTTCTGCAAGGTGCAATAAATTTATAGCTGGCGTTATTAAAAACTTCACCGAGTAGAATTATTATTCGCTATCTGTCTAGAAATTCCTGCTAAGAGTGTTATGGTTTCACAACTGAAAAACTTGCGCTGTCCTGTGAAATACTCGCACTGAAATATTCATATTTCACAATATGTTCCAACGTTAAAGTTTTTTCAGCAGGTGAGTGACTCATAAAATACAAAAAAAAATGTTTCTTGAAGCATGAAATAATCCTTGTTTTAGTAAAAGTTCTTGAGAATAATAAGCAGTATTCCTAATTTGAGAATATTGCTTTTTAACCAGAATCTGCTTAATTGTATTAGGATTTTTTACTAAAACTTAGAAATTATTTTAGCGCCTAGTTGAGGATTATTTATTGCTTTAAAAAGCCTTTTTTTTCTGTGCAGTAGGTATTCTCTTGTAGTGTTTAATAATGGTATAAGTTATTTTGAATATTTTTAAATAAAAATAGTACTACCATGAAACTTCTAAAGCCTCTAAAAATGACAAATATCTCAGTGCATATCGTTTACTTTTCGGTTACTAAAACCATTTACTTAGTGACTAAATGGTTTTTCTTTTTAATAGAGAGTAAAACTTCCTAGAATAGCTTAACCCGCTCAGTAAAATAAAGATGCATTGTGGTCGTATATCTTTGTGACAAATGGTTACACGAATATGTGTGCCAACAAGAGGAAGTCAATGCAAATAGTTCAATATTGCGGTTCTACTTTTTTATTAGGTATACTAGCTGTCCTGGCAAACGTTGTTTTGCTATTTACAAAAAAAAGAAAAATAATTGAAAATAGATATTGTTCGATTTTCAGACCTAACGAATATACTCAATTTTTTTTTCATACAAATCGCTTCAGCCTTTTAGATAGAGATTGGTAACTAACACCGCGACACGAGAATTTTATATATAGGTACAGGGATCTAACTACAACACAGAAAAAGCAATTTATAATTGTAGTTTTAAACATAACATTATCACTTTTTATTAATACCCATCAGTGTTCTGTCGTACCTAAACGTTTGCTTGAGTCCAACACAGATGATATAAGCGCAGGATTGGAATACCTAAGCTTAGATGGTTGGATGTAGCTACCCAACACCTAAAAACCATCGGCTTAAAAAATTGGAAGAGAGCGGCGTTAGACAGAGAAGGATGGAAGAAGGCGCTGAAGGAGGCTCCGGCCCATAGAGGGCTGTCTAGCCATTCATGATGATGATCGGTGTTCCGTCAACAGTCAGAGTCCATTAAAGTAGGCATGCTTACGCAGAACTTGTCAAGTTATAGCTATCTAAAGGAGAAGACTTTGATCCCGACTTCTTGACTAATTGATTCAGATAGAAAATGTCGCAATCCGATCACCTTGTACGTAGTAACTGCTTTCCTAACAGATTAGATACTTATTTTCTCTTAACTTAAAAATCAGAATCATCTCAATCGGACCCGTTTTCGAGTAATCAGTCAACATGGACATAAAAACAAAAAATATACGCGACGAAATGAGAACCTCCTCCTTTTTAAAGTTGGTTAAAACCCTCGACAACAATTTCTCACAGTTCATTTAATTTCGTTTTAGATATTTTAAGCCAAGTATTTTTTTAAATTTAATCAATATGCTGTTTTTTTTTTAAATACTTCGTCCAGAGCGTGTCCAAGCGGCATCGTCCCCAAAAGGCTGGCGGCATTCCCTCTCTGGATAGCCAGGCTCAACCTTTGAGTGAAGAAGCCGCCAGCCCTTCGGTCACCTGACGCCGGATTAAGACGCGCCCTGCCAGGTCCTTAAAAAATAAATGGGCACTAGAACACCAAGCTCCCAAAGTCTCTGCCCACATGTATTATATCTATACCTAATATATTTTACAGTGAAAGTGTTACGTAATTGCGTTCCCCACTGAGTTCCTCCATATTCCTTAATAGGTAGATACTTGCTGCTAAATTAAATTATGTATGTACATATTACATCCTAACATAGAAGCATATTTTGTATAAGTAATTAATAAAGCGATAATTAATCTTAGAATTAATATTTGATATCGTCGAACACAAATAAGATTAAGAGTCTTTAATTAAAGTGAATGCGAGCCGGATGCCCGGAAAAATCAAACGGTAATAATTTGTAAAAGTAAATCAGTAGGAAATCCAAATGTATTGTCATTTTGTAATTTGCGAATTAATAAGTTTTTTGTAAAAGCATATTTTTAAATTAAAAAACGCCTAACTAGCTTTTGAATCCGTCATAAATTATTGAATTGCAATTTACAATAACTGACACCTCAGAATACTTAAATAAATAAATATTGCAGGACATTCCACACATCGCCATATAGCCCCAAGCTAAGTGACTAGACTTTTGTTATGGGTGCTAGACAACGGATATACTACTTATATACTTTTCTTTTGTAAATATGTACTCATAATACATAGAAACTACCAGACAGACAAATATCTAAGCATAAATACTTGTTTGATGCGGGAATCGAACCCACAACCCAGAAAAATCTGTATTCTGAGATTGACACTTTAAATTCTAAAAGACTAAATTTGTGATCGTTGCCAGGTCTAATTAAGACTTTAGAGAATTTATGTTTCAGATTCGCAGATGATAAAATAACGCGACATTCCGATTTCTAACTTGGTATTATTTTACCTAAACCTAAATAAAAAAAGAAGAATTTAATGTGCCGGATGTTCGACATCACCACAAAAGATAATTAAGATCGTTATTAACTTTAATGGAAAACAGAAATCCATTAAACGAACTACGTCATTGGAATAGGAAAGAAGAGAGATAAATTCCGAGAAAAGTTTATGATTTATCAATGAAATAATTGGTTAGATACGAAAGACTTAAGATAATCACGTTCCAATGATATGGAATTTTTATTCCGGGGCATACCTAGGTACCTGTTTTCATCCCTTTAACTGCAATAAAATGTTATGTTATTTGATGTCAATCGCTTAAATAGTCTAGGCTAACATGTTTTATTATTATAAAAAATGTATAACTTTGAAGAACTCCTAAGTGATAAAAAAAAAATTTTTTTGGAGGACATAATTTCAAACAGCGTTATCTAGCCGCAAGCTAAGCAAATTATAACAATGAATTAATTGGTACAAAAGAAAAAAAACACTTAGGAGAAAACAGTTATTTCTTTTTGGACGCTTTTTCATCTGAAAAAGAAATAGTAATCTAGCAACTTTTATATGGCGCTGTAGTGCATAGGTCATATAATACGGTATAATAAGTGGTATGAAACCCTCTTAAAACAAAAGACAAACGAAATTTAAGACGAGTCGACGATATACCCGTCATTTAGAACATTAGTACTCTCTCGAGAACTTTGATAATCTCATATTTAACTTTAAACATGAAAACTTTCGTGATTCTTAACTGTAAAACCAAGTGCTCGTAAACTTGATCACGTCACAAAATTGTTTTAATGGATTTTGAAATTTATATACTTTTTTCAGTGTCTCGCTCTTTCTTAAATTCTTTCTTTAGTCAAATTTTTATTACGCAGAAATTTAGTGTGTTAACTCTGTTATAAAAAACGGACACCGACAACGGGTTTAACACCACCGGAACCCAAATAAAGTAAACTTTTTTAACTCACACGATTTGTATTCATAGTAATTATTTCCCCGGGTCTTAATCGCGTATTTTTTAATTTATTTTATTTCTTTTACCTCGACGTTTCGACTATGTCACAATAGTCATGGTCGCGAGGAGACTGAAGCAGTGGCAATACAAATTACGACATACAAAATACAGCATTCAAAATGTAGATATAATTTGGTCTTAATTCTATACCATAGGTTCAAACATAAAGTAGGTACCTACTATAATTACTGTAGAATCTTTGTTAGAAAATAAAATAAAACCCGGGACAATAATTCCCATAAAGTATACGAAGAAATCCCAACAAACTTATTAACGGTACAAACAACGACAATAATAAGCGTGAATCGAGATAGTAATAGTTATTATTACACTAGCACCCAATGGAAGTTTACCTGCGCTAAATAGATAACTAAGTATCAAACTTTTGCTCGTAGCGAGTTTTCCATTGTGTCCTCTAGATTAATACGTGAACTTCTCAAAGGGTTATCTAAGTTTGGTATAGTATTTTGGGGTAACGATTCTATTAATTACTTAAGTTAGACTCGATCGATATTAATTAATTAAGAACTTCGAAGCGTACCCCCTTTTCCGCTAACTCATTAATGTTTTTAAAATATTCAGGTTAAAAGTTTTAATTGCGTGGTGCATATTAAATTTTCTATCTACTCATAAAGTTGATGGAGTACACGTTTCATTGCCTCTGAAGGATTTTTTGAGAAAAATTAATTAATTTTCATCGATCAATGCTATTAACATTTTCGTAATTAACAAATGAACCGCAGCTACACTGAATAAAATTAAAACTTGGTTTGGATCGCATTAATTATTTGTGTTTTTCAGTTACTTTATTACATATTTTTCATATATAAATTCCAGGGTGACCACCTTAGCAGCCGTGCCTAAAGTTCCCATGCTTCGCATGTAGAGCCACCTATACGAGCAAGCATACGTAAGGTTCGTAGCCCGGGTCAACTCAGAGTGGGTTAGGTTGCAGGAGTGTAGGTAGGTAAGTAGCGGTCGTGGGGTGACATAATGGAGTCCAGTTATACGGTTAGCCTACGACTTTGCTTGTGGGTTTTGCGGCAATAGTAAGTGGGGTTTACAGTAAAAGTTACAATTAGATTTTTGTTTTTAATTTAGATTCTTAATTAAACTATAGTATAGTTCTACCCCGCATCAGAGTGACAACAATGCTATTAAAAGATAAAAAGACATACTTTTATTAGTTTTGTAAAACATTTTTGGACCCTGCAGTAGGTACTCATTTGATTTAAAAATACTTCGAATCAAACAAAACTGACTGTGGGCGTCCGCCATACGTGTCTCGGCCGTGGGCGTAAGCCACGAACCCACATAATATGTATGTAACAAATAAATGAAATTACGAGTAAATGACAAATTTCACTGTTTAGGTATTGTCACCGCGAATACTCACTGTAACTTCAATAAAGAACGTGTCACGTGTCTGTCTGTCCACAATCGGACACGTAGACACGTAGCCAATAACTTCGACTCGATTTACCAACTTATCCTTTATCATTAAATAGTAATAAATGAACTCTAATGCTTGAGAATAAAGAGTATTGGTAGCGCAAAGTTTAATATGTATAATACCTTCGTTACGTGTTGGACAGTTTGAAGGGTGGTAACTTTAAGTAGGTAAGTGGAGTGAAGTGATATTCGCGTAAGATTCCGTTGTTTGTGTTCAAAGCTTGATTTAACGTCGATAAATAGTTATTAGTTGTTGTTTGTTTTAGAGTTAAGTCCCATCGTTAAGACGGCTTATTCCAATTTAGCCCTTTTTTTTTCGAATCGGCCCGCAAATTTCTATGTAGGTACAGACAATAAGAAAAATTTAAGTGTATTATCAAGTGAACGCGAACAAAATAATATTAAAGAGAAAAGGGTACCGGGGTCTCTTTCCATACAAACTATTACAAAAGTAGTCGACTGTTTTCTCCCTGGATAATGACACCAGAGCAAATATTTTTGGTCCATAAAACTTAAAACTGCCATGACCATGCCCCAATTTTTTGGTTTTTTAATTTTTTAATCTTAATTTCTATGATTCACACAGAGACTCTCGGATCACACTCTGCAATTAATGGCAGAGAGAAGTGAAATGAGGCTGCAGTCTTCGGCAGATATGTCAAGGTACGGTGTGCTCAACAGACAGATCTCGAAGTCCATACGACGCGATTTGCGCTCCTACAGTACTAACTGTATTGTGAGCGCAATAGAGCGGAACAAGGGCTCCAAGGTGTTCACGAGAGATCTGTCTATGGGACAAAACCGGTTGACAAAGCTGAAGACCGATAGCGGCAGCATCATATCCTCTAAGTCTGAGATCTTGAGAGAGCTTGAAAAGTTTTATGGACAGCTGTACACCTCATCGCAATGCCCTGCAAACAACACGGCGGGCGATGCAAGAGCCCGTTTAACCCGATACTATACCGAAGATATCCCGGACGTCAGCCTGTACGAGATAAGGAGATAAGGCTCTCAAACAGCTCAGAAACAATAAGGCACCGGGTGATGACGGAATAACGACAGAACTTCTGAAGGCAGGTGGATCACCGGTACTTAAAATCCTTCAGAGGCTGTTCAACTCCGTCATCCTCGAGGGACAAACGCCAGAGGCGTGGAACAGGAGCGTGGTGGTGCTGTTCCATAAGAAGGGTGACAAAGCCCTTCTAAAGAACTATAGGCCCATCTCACTGTTGAGCCACGTCTATAAGCTGTTTTCGAGAGTTATCACCAACCGTCTTTCTCGAAGGTTTGACGACTTCCAGCCTCCCGAACAAGCCGTGTTCCGAAAAGGCTTTAGTACCGTAGACCACATTCATACGCTCCGGCAGATTATACAGAAGACAGAGGAGTATAATCGGCCGTTATGTCTTGCGTTTGTGGACTACGAGAAAGCCTTTGATTCAGTCGAAACCTGGGCAGTGCTGCAGTCCCTCCAGCGTTGCCAAATTGACTATCGGTATATCCAAGTGCTGAAGTGTTTGTATAGCAACGCCACTATGTCTATCCGGCTTCAGAACCAGAACACAAATCCGATCCCATTGCAAAAAGGGGTGAGACAGGGAGATGTTATCTCTCCGAAACTGTTCACCTCTGCATTGGAGGATATATTTAAGCTCTTGGACTGGGACGGATATGGCATCAATATCAATGGCGATTACATCACTCATCTTCGGTTTGCCGACGATATAGTCATCATGGCAGAATCGCTGGAGGACCTCAGCAGGATGCTGAGAGACCTCAACACCGTCTCCGGACAGGTGGGTCTTAAAATGAACATGGGTAAGACAAAGATCATGTCGAACGCCCACGTCGTACCCATACCTGTTTACATTGGAGACGATGTTATCGAAGTTGTTGATCACTATGTCTACCTAGGCCAAATGGTCCAACTAGGTAAATCCAACTTCGATAAAGAGGTCAGCCGACGAATCCAACTTGGTTGGGCAGCGTTCGGGAAGCTTCGCAATATCTTCTCGTCACAAATACCACAGAGCCTCAAGACGAAAGTTTTCAACCAATGTGTGTTACCAGTGATGACATACGGATCCGAGACGTGGTCGCTGACTATAGGCCTCGTTCATAAGCTCAGAGTCGCTCAGCGGGCTATGGAGAGAGCTATGCTCGGAGTTTCTCTACGTGATAGAATCCGAAATACGGAAATCCGTAGAAGAACCAAAGTCACCGACATAGCTCTCAGGATTGGTAAGCTGAAGTGGCAATGGGCAGGTCATATAGCTCGCAGAACTGACAACCGCTGGGGAGTAAAGGTTCTCGTGTGGCGGCCACGATGCAACGCGAAACGGAGTGTTGGGAGACCAGCTGCCCGGTGGACCGACGACATTGTGGCGGTCGCGGGTAGTCGGTGGATGGAGGCGGCTCAGGACCGCTGTTTGTGGCGTCGTATGGGGGAGGCCTATGTCCAGCAGTGGACGTATATGGGCTGATGTGATGATGATGAATTTCTATGATAATTAGAAAATGAAAAAATATAGTAATAGTAAATATAGGGGCATAGTCATGGCAGTTATAGGTTTATGGCACAAAAATATTTGTGCTAGGGTCATTATCCAGGGAGGAAACAGTCGACTACGTTTGTATGGAGAGAGCGCAGGTACCCTTTCACCTTAAATATAACCTACTAGCTGCGCCCCGCGGTTTCACCCGCGTAAGCCCCAGTCCCGTAAGAATATCAAAATAAAAAGTAGTCTATAGCCTTCCTCGATAAATGGACTATCCAACACAAAATAATTTTTCAATTCGAACAAGTACATACCTAGTTCCTGAAATAACCAAATCAAAGAAATCGAACTATAAGTAAATATATTTAAACCAAAATACGTCGAGAACAAATACGATGTCAATATTTTAATATTCCTTCCTTTGTTTGGTAAGCTATGGTTTACAGATTTGAAATGACTGCCTTTGAAAGGAGGGATCCCTTTGTTCGGTTTAAAAATCCCTACCGCAAAAAACGCAGACTAAAATAAACAATAAAGAATTGATTTTTCACAAAAACTACATCTGATGTTATTCATAGCGAATGCTGCCTATCTATATTAAAACCAATGTATTGTAAAAACATTGGCAAAAGTTTGCAAAACAAAAGCACAAAAATGATTAAAAGTTATGTCGAAACAAAAAATATCAGTGACAAATAAATGGGGAATTCCCAGTAATTGGTAAATATGTCTGTTGTTGAATATTAATGATACCGTATAAAAGCGGTAAAACGTTTTGTGATGTCCTGTTTTAAGTAGTTTGTTTTATAAATAAAAAATATAGGGAAATCAACGACAGTTTAGTATAATTTCAGGTCTACGCCCTCTAGAAAAGGTATCACACTCAGTCTCTATTTTATCTATACTTCTATATCTATATTAATATACATTTGATTATTTACTATTTGTTTGTAACGAATAGGCTCCGAAACTACTGGACCGATTTTGATGAAAATGTGTATGAGCATACACTGATTTATTGGAAATAACATAGGTTACTTTTTATACTGATATTCCTACGGAATCATGATTCACCCTGAATTAGTTCTACCTTCTAACTATAATAACATGTACGGGAAAAGAAAGCTGGCATATATCGTTCCACATCTCATTAATCAATTACCAACTACCCTAAAGAACTCACTAACTGAGAAAAATATCAAAACTAAAATAAAGCATTATTTTATAGATATATTTTTGTAATTTAACTACATAAAAATAATATAATTTACATTACTTATATAATACTTATATATAGGTACCTAAAATTACAACACTTAATTATTATACATTATAGACCCCTATACTTACCTCAATGTCAAAATTCATAACAGTAACTTCCTACCTATCTACACTTATCTATTGTTAATAAAAAAAATACATACAACCGAATTGAGAACCTCCTCCTTTATCTTTTTTTTTTGAAGTCGGTTAAACACAAAAAAAAAACTATCTTGCTTACTTACTCATCTATGCCATAACACCCTGTACATTGTTCGCAAACTTGTTTATCACACTTGATACCTACATCGCGCTCATAGCGTTTGCAACATTCTCGAGTCGATGCATCAATAAGTACAATTATACTTCGGATAATAGATTGACAGCATTCCATTAAACTTGCAGCAAGGATATCCTAGACCGCTGGTCCACTATATTTAGAGTCGATACTCTAAGGAACAAAAAACAGCCAATACTACCCACTGTGCACCGGCCGGCCACCCGCTCGGGCCTCTCGAGCGGCACCTCATTAAGTATTTTAGTGCCGTGGAGTCCACACGTACGCTTGAATTCCACTGGCGACATATCGCGTTGCTTAGTGGTATATAAATTTAGTTATTTCATCGGTTCGCGAGTGCGTTCGATGATTAAAACATGGAACAAATAAATTGGTGAGTGATTTGATAATTTATAGCCTGCATAGGTATTTAAGATACCTACACATTTGTGTATATAAATCTACACAGCCTTATACCCATTTTAGTGTGCCACTTGTCATTTTTGCCCTTCATGAAGTTGAAATGAAATTATGAAATTAATTTAGACTTTTTAGGTAAAAATAATAACCTAATACCTAATCTCTAATGCATATAACCCGATTATTCGAAAACCATTTTGATAATGCTTGTTATCTTGTCTAAAAGTAACTTTATTACCGAACTACAGGTATAAACGTGTACAAACCAGTACAAAGTGAACACACTATTGCTATTTTTTTTAAAGTACCTACATTCTGTGTTGTGCATTTTAATTACTTTCAATATCTTTATATCGAAACCGGATACGATTGGAATCAATTTATCAAATATCTGTAAGATTTCCACGCATAATATAGTTGTGTTAGACACACACTAGACGTTACAAACGAAATACTCTACTCATCAAAACTGAGTTTAGACATTTAGACCTAAATATGTACCTTCACTTCTTTTTTATCAACTCTAAACGTTTGGGTGGTGACGTCACGCTAGCACGAGCTGACCAGTGACGTCAGGACCTATAGTCATTGAAGTAAAAGGTGCATAATAGGAGTGAATGGAAGAAGAAGACATACTGCGCCGGCCCAAATAAATTGGGATAAGGGCAGGAAGATGATGAAATGATGATGATCCCCATATTATCGGAGTATAATGTGAACCCCGCGTATATCGCGTTTGGGAAACCACATTCCCCCACGTATATCGTGTTTGGGGCCAAACATTCTCCACGCCGCGCCGTTGTGTTGAGCATCATATTCTCCGATTAAAATGTGAGTCCCCGCGAGAATCGTGTTTGGGACACCACATTCCCCCACGTATATCGTGTTTGGGGCCAAACATTCTTCACGTCGTGTTGAGCATCATATTCTCCGATTTTAATGTGAACCCCGCGTATATCGCGTATGGGACACCACATTCCCCCGCGTATATCGTGTTTGGGGCCAAACATTCTCCACGTCGTCGTGTTGAGCATCATATTCTCCGATTTTAATGTGAGTCCCCGCAAAAGCGTTTGGGACACCACATTCCCCCGCGTATATCGTGTTTGGGGCCAAACATTCTTCACGCAATCGTGTTGAGCATCGTATTAAAATAGAATATACTCAGTTTTATGGAGAACAAACACACGACAAACGGTGTTTAAAGGGAAGTACAAAAAATTAAGAAAATTACGGGAGTATAAGGAGAGTCCCCACGAAAATCGTGTTTGGGACACCACGTCCTCCACGTATATCGTGTTTGAGGCATAACATTGGCCAACTATTTGGCTGGAAGAATACAGAAAGGTCAAATGTACCCTATAATAATACGAAAAGATGAAGGAGCAAAACAAACTCCACAGGAGGCGTGTTGTGTATCATAATACTCCACGCATAATGTAAGTATTTGCGTTAATTATGTTTGAAATAATATTACATTCCCCGCGTATATCGCGTTTGGGACAAAATATTAGTGATGTACCTAAATTAAATTCCCAAAACATCATGAATAATCACAATCTTTGTTAAATATTACACTCTTACGTAAATCGTGATAAATTATTATAATATATTCTTGCGGAGACCATAGTTTCGACCGCGAAAACATCGCTAACTGTGACAAGACTACTAGGACCTGAGAGTTTGACTGAGAAAAGTTTAATATTTCGCTCGATATTCAAACCGAAATGAAAAATGTTCTTGACGCATCATACACTGTCAATTTTGATTTTTTATCAAAATTTGCATTTTTGTTTCATGGAATTTGTATAATCTACATGTGGTTTATTTATTTTTTTCAAACTGACATTCCTGATCACCCGAAATATCTGGAAAACCCGTATCTTACTGAAGTAGATGCTTTTTAAGTTTTTACAGCTGATTATTTTCGCAACACTTTTCGTTATGGGAAAGGAACCCAAAACTCATTTCTCTATTCTATAAATCAATATTACCTATGTCTTTGATAATGATGAATAAAAGTAGATATTCTTAGAAATAACCTGTGTGCCTCTGCACTTCTGCACAGCACGACAAAGAGTAAAAACATTGACGTTAGAAAAATTTAAATTATGGTCATAATATCAAAAAGGCCTGTCGCTTTTATATGTTTAGTTTTCATTTAAGAAGCTATATTAAAATTAATTGATTGCCACAAAAATTACGTAAATAAGTAAAATCAGACGAGACTATATATTATGGGAGTACTACCATTGTCATTGACCATTGTCTTTTGCCTTAAATGTTTACAATTTATAGTCAGTAATTGATCTATATACAAGTTTAAAAATTGTTAATTCTATAATAATTAAACCATATATATAATATAAAACATAAAACATACGCCTGTTTATAAATAAAAAACTAAGGTTTTCGTTTAACACTTCTATACCTTTTACCATTTTCTACCATGAATTTTAATTACAGACTTCGTGATCAATGATCGTAACAATTTTAGATGTGTCTAATCGAATCCAAAGGAACCAGAAATTAAACTTGACTTCAGAGCTCTTCAGGCAGTTTGTGAACCCATCTGCAGGTATTATAACCCACACCAAAATCATGTCTTTATGGTATATTCTCCACGTAAGTTGTGTAATATTTTAATTCAATCGAATGCTCTACATATTGTCAATATCATCGTGTACAGGTATTGTTTGTACGCAAACCATGAAGATGGTCTTAAATATTTTACCAATTTTATTTTAATGGTGTTTTTACACATCAAGGGCTTTACTTTCCTTACCTTATGATTCTTCTAAAATAAAACGCATTGAATTACCTTAGCAGATGCAATTTAATATTTTCTATTTTCCTTCCTATTTCACTTTAGTGCTCTAAACATCTGCAAGTTTAATGGAATGCTGTCAATCTATTATCCGAAGTATAATTATAAATCAAACGAACTTACCTAGTGAAGTTTGATTCCAATTATACGAGGTTATAGATTGACAGCATTGCACCCCCACCCACCCAATAAAACATTATTATTAACCCGATTTAGAAATGGAAGAAAAATTAAAAATTCTGTGTTACCATTCGGCTCTCTGAAATAAATGAGGTGCCGCTCGAGAGGCCCGAGCGGGTGGCCGGCCGGTGCACAGTGGGTAGTATTGGCTGTTTTTTGTTCCTTAGAGTATCGACTCTAAATATAGTGGACCAGCGGTCTAGGATATCCTTGCTGCAAGTTTAATGGAATGCTGTCAATCTATAACCTCGTATAATTGGAATCAAACTTCACTAGGTAAGTTCGTTTGATTTATAATTATTGTTGTAGGTGTGGGTAATTTCTAGGTGATCGTCGACGCGACGGGCAGAGGTAGCCGTGGAATGTTTTTATCACGTTTTTACTGCGACTGAGATGCAAGATAAGTTCGTTGCGGAGATAGATAGAGACGGGGGGTCTTTTTGATATACCTTATACCTATGAATTTATTGAATTTGTTATGTTATTGTTCTTTTTTATTTTTGTAGTGTATTAATTTTTAAACTTTTTTGTTTACCAACGACTCACTGGTGCACGGACAAACTCGAAAGAGTTTTTGTTGCACCTTAATTTTGTACTAGATTAAGTTTTTTATATTGGAATAAATAAATAAATAAATAATAATTGGAAGCACTGCTAGTTAACTACAATTCAGTTTTATTTTAGAATTATGTTGCTATCTTTTACTAACGTGCTGGTTATGAACAGAGTGAAAACATTTCGACGGTTAAAAACAAATAGGGTATAACCGCCAAAAACCAAATTGTTCAGGAGAGCAGTTTAAAGTTTGAAATTTTAGAAAAATGATCACAACTTTTTTATTTATTGTCGTAACGTAAAAATGAAAACAGCTCTAAAATCGAGAAAAATAAAAGCACTAATTGGCTTTTTTACTTATTTGATTCGACGTTGTTTAACGTGGTTTTTTGTCGCTTAAATCAATTGAGCTTATTCTCCATTTGAGGTAATTCGGCATAAGTAACATCTGCACAGAAAAAAACAAAGAGTAAAGAAGACTTAGCTACATTTCATATCCGTATACTAAGAGGTATTAGGGCATAAGACACATCACTGTAGAATATCTTAAATGGGTAAAGAAGGATACGTGACAACTCACATCATTATGCCAAAAGGTAATGGAGCACAAGTAACAGTGCTTAGCAAAAACATCGTGAAGATATTAGACATTAGCAACACTATACTTAGGTTGAAAAGAAAGGTAATATGGTACTTCCACTCATCAAGATTTCTATACCAAGAAGAAAACGAGAACATCCAACATACAGCATTATCTTGGCAAATGGTAACGTGGATTAAACGTCACGTCTTAAAAATAATAGATTTACAAGCAACATGCTGCTCCTTTAGAATAAGACTTAAGTAACAGCTTGCTTTTAGAGTGTTAGCGCTACCCATCAGTATCATCGTTCGAACTAGATTACTTACCTAAATTACTAGTTTTATGATTATACTCTGACCTAATTGTTGATGTGATAAGATAAAAACAAAAGTACACTTTTTCAATATTTATTAAGAAAAAATCTACAGATCTTACACTAAGCGAAAGTATCAAAGGCATTGAAAATGTAATTAAAAAGCACACGATAAAATTTGTCAAAAATACGATAAAGTGAATGGAGCGTAGACTGACCTCTCGCGTAGGGGCACAGCCTACAGTTTTTATCCACCTGTGTCCTAAGATTGCTCAAGCTGTAGCTTGATTCAATACAGAGAACTATTTTTTTTTATAACAAAAAGTTACAAACCGTTTTTGGAAATTCAAATTACACTCTAAAGCCTTCCGGCAAACGAACATTTTGACATATTTTATGGCCAGGCAAATCACAACTTCTTAAATCGGGACACTATACTCGATCACGAAAACATAAACATGTTCAAAAAATGAGGTCGGCCTGGGTCTGCCAAGGCCCAGTACCCAGGTGGGGTGTTCGGTGAGATCATCATCTTCCTGCTTTTATCCCAATTTATTTGGGGTCGGCGCAGTATGTCTTTTTCTTCCATTCACTCCTATTAGTCGTCATCACATCGTTCACATTCATCTCTCTCATGTCTTGTCTCACGCAGTCCATCCATCTTTCTTCGGTCGTCCTCTTCCTCTCCATCTCTCTACATTCAATCTCATCACTCTTCTAACATAGCTCTTATCATCTCATAACTCATAACTCTTTTAACATAGGCCCGAGATAAATAAAAAAATAAATTTCGGAAGGGTCTTTCGCGACCAGTCACCCCAGGGGGAAGTTGTATGTGAAAACAGTTCCTACTTCCTTCTGGATTACGGTGAAGAGAGGGATACCGAGGAGTTTTAGTGGGCAAACCTCTGGCCGCCTACCATCTCAAGCCAGCATCCTCCTATCCTTATCCCCATTTATTTGGGGTCGGCGCAGTATGTCTTCTTCCATTCACTCCTATTAGTCGTCATCTCAACGTTAACATTCATCTCTTTCATGTCTTGTCTCACACAGTACATCCATCTTTTCTTAGGTGGTAAGAAGACCATCTATCTAGGATAAATCGTTTCTGAGATATAGCCGTTTTAGATCTGACAGCTGTCACCTGAAATGAAGATCTGAATGAGATCTATCGCTTCTGAAAAGAGATCATTAATCTACAATCAATGGTTTCTGGGATATAGCCGTTTTAAGTTTGCCAGCTGTCACCTGAAATGAAGATCTCGATGACATCTATCACTTCTATAAAGAGACCGCCAATCTAGGATTAATAGTTTCTAGGTACTATACGTACTTGATAGTACGCATATTTCCGGGAATCAAAAAAGCTGATACAACGACACCCCACCGAACACACCATTCACCCGACTGGGGACCGAGGGTATATCTCAAACTGAATAGGAATTCACCTCCTCTGGGTGTATTTTACTTTTTTCAAATTAAAATTGTAAATAGTGCCAGTTCAATTTTCGAAATTCTAAAATCATACGATACTTTAGGCCCATGCGGTCATTTTGACACCTCTCGCGACTCGTATCTCTAAGATTTTAGAAAATATGGTTGATTTTAAATGTCAAAAAACAGAACTATGAAAGTACTAAAATTGTAGTAACAAAAATAATAAAATAACATAATGTAGGTATGAAGTAAGTTTTTTTTTTTACATATGTGATCAGGTCAGCGTTTGACCACTATCACTATCACTATCAGCCTGATGGTAGGTGACGATGCGGCCTAAGATGTAACACGCCTTCCTAGAAGATACCTATTCACTCGCGACTTGAAGACCCCCAAATCGTACACGTCAGGAAAGACAGATGCAGGCAACCGATTCCATTCCCTTGCAGTACGAATAAGGAATGACGAAGCAAAGCGCTTAGTGCGAACGTCAGGTATGTCCACCATGAATCGGTGCTGCACACCAGTCTGCCTGGTTGTATGACGAAAGAATGGAGATGACAAGATTAGGTCGTGGAATTCTGTTGCGCACTCCCCGAAATGTATCCGATAAAATGCCGACAAGCTCGCCACCTTGCGACGATGTTCCAGGCTCTGAAGCCTTTTGTTGGCAAGCTTATCGTCACCGATGAGTTTCCTGGCTTTCATCTCAATTAACTCCAACGCCCCCAGCTGATACTTCGCCGAACCGTCCCAGAGATGAGAACAGTACTCCATACATGAGCGGACTTGTGCTTGGTATAAGTTGAGCAACTGTTCCGACGTGAAGTACCGTCTCACCTTCGCCAGAACACCGAGCTTTTTTGAAGCTAGTTGGGCTTTGGACTCAATGTAGGTGCCAAAGTTTAGAGTTGGTGTAAAACGAGATGCCAAGAAGCTCAAGATGGCCAGCTACCGGCACGGACACATCTCGGAAAGTGGGAGTCAGGTGGAATGGACTCCTCTTAGCGGAGAATAGACACGCCTGGGTCTTAGACGCGTTGAACTTGACCAGATTGGCGTCACCCCAATTAGAGACTGCTTTCAAGGCCAAGTTCATGCGCTCGACCATCGCCTCCCTATGACACCGGATCTCCGCCATACTAGTCCGTGCACTGGCCGTGTACCTCTTACAACTGTGCTGTCATCTGCGTACCCATATATACCAGGCTTCAACAGATCGTTGATATGCAGCAAAAATAAGGTTGCAGAGAGCACGGATCCCTAAAGAACCCCGGCATTAATAGCCATTTGGTCAGACGCGCAGCCATCAATGACTACTCGCAGTGACCGATCCCTCAGAAAATCCGAAATCCAGGCACATAGACCAGTTGGCAGACCGTATGATGGAAGCTTGTCTGGCTGTCGTAGTATGTATAAGTATTATAAATTTTATTAATATTAAAATACATTTTTTTCTGATTTTGTACGCCCGATGTCTGTCTCTCCTTATCGACCTTTTCATTCCATTTCAACCTAAAACAATACATTTAAAATAATCAATTTATCAGTATAGGTACGTTTTTAGTAAGTAATCAATCACAAGAACTTATTATTTGAATTCCAAACACGTTAAGAGAAATAAATAACTTACCGTTGGCAGATACTTTGCACACTTTTCGCAAAAGTTTGATGTGCAAACGCGGAAGCTCTCGCCGTCACAGCACGCAGTTCACTGATTTTGGAATAAGCGACTCGCTAAATAGCTACTTGAGTACGACAGGTTAATAACCTGTACGACACAAATTGACATAAGCATCAATTAATAAATTATCATTATAAAGTAATACCATTTAAGCGACAGAGTTGTATTAAAATAGTAAATGGTAGTAAGGTATAACTGACGTACCAATATCAAATTCGATTTGGGTAATAGCGTATAAGCGACAACTGTATTGTAAACTTTTCAATAGTAGTAGGGTATAACCGACAGTCTCATATTAAATTAGATTTTAGTAATTGCGTATAAGCGACAACTGTATTGTAAATCTGTGAATGGTAGTAAGGTATTACCGACTTTACATTTTTTTGACGACAAAGGTAAAGAGGCATTAGTTCCAACTTTTAAAACAGGTGCTAATAGTAAAGAGCCTTAAGCGCCTTATATCTCAACACCAGTAAGAAGTAAAAATACATAACCGACTATAAACCAAAAATAATGCCATTTTTACAGGGGTACAAGCTCCTTTAGGGTAAAAAAGCCCTAAAATTCAGTCGCTTACACGAAATGACACCTCGAGAACGCAGTTTTTTGCATGTGCGTAAGCGACACAAAAATCATTGTAGAGGCACGGGAGTAAGCGCATTCGAAAGAGCAGAAAATTTTAAGTAGAATGGCATTCAAAAGTCATTTTAGACTAAAATGTCGCTTATGCCCTATATCCTTTTAACCGTCGATTTGGAATTGTCAAATCCAATTCACATGCGGAAATATCTTTAGAGGTAAAATTTGCCGATAAGCGAAAAAAACTCGATTTAAATTCGCCACTTATTATTCTTCCTTTTGACGTGATAACGTCTTATAATTCTAATTATACACCGGCATTCACAAAAAAGTGTGACGTCATGTATTACATAGAACGTTAGTTATTGATAAGTAACCATAGCAAGCAGCGTATTGAAGTATACAAAATAGTAATGTTAACAATACAAAAGAGTTCATAAGACATTCTTACGTTAAATATCGTCCGTAGAGCGGTGTTGGCCTAGTGGTAGATACCTCGACTTTCATTCTGAAGGTCGTGGGTTCGAATCCAGGCCGGCCGTGCACCAATGTATTTTTCTTAAGAAAAATTTATGTGCGCTAATTGACATTGCTCTTACGGTAAAGGAAAACATCGTGATGAAACCCGCGGCTTAGTTGGCTCCAGAAGTATTGACAAGTTCTCTCCTCTGGACATGGTCGACTGAGCTGAGAGGGTAGTAGGTGCTGGGCAAGCCTACTCCATCTTCACGCAAAAAGGACCCAATTAAAAGGGTCTAGTCGCGGAAAACAGCCCGTATACAAATACAAATACAAATCGTCCGTAAACCGACTTTACAGACAATCATTTTTTTTATTTGGATAACAAACACAATGGATTTGTAAAAATTAAACACTTACCACTTATTTGCTGTAATTTCTTTACTTCTCATTGCCTGTCCGCATGACCTACTCAGGGAGACGATGCCTTTGCCTGCAATTGGTATAGCAAAAACAAAAGGCTGTATGAGACGCCGGCAGAGGAGTGGCGTGGCGACGACATAGCAGCGGCGCGAGGTGTGGCTGCAGTACTTATAAATGAGTCTTATGGGGCAGGGGAATATTAATTCAAGTGCACATTGTGCCTGGCTATCTAGGACGTTTCATCAGACATCATATTAGTAGTAGGTAGGATACAGTGGCCGTAGACCTTTATGGCCCCTCGACATGATGGGCCATCATGCTGGCCCACTAATATGGGCTAGTATGTAGAAGGCGTAGTGGTGTTGGATGGCTTATGGTTCGTGGGATGGCGACTGGATGGCCATGGTGTCGGTTTTTCGGTCGCACATCTAAGAAAGTGGGCAACAATAGCTGAACGTGGCCATCGTGTATTTGCGTTTCAACCATCGCATGGCCATCTCGCTGATCCAGTGCTGGGCCATCATGTAGAGGGGCCACTACATTGACCTTTATCCTAATACCTCCTTTTCCGTGAAGCCTTTTTCTTCTCTTGTTGAATTTATTGTATAACCTATTTTTTCTATTGTCCCATCTTAAATGTCATTGTGATTATTTTTACCTACAGTTTATGTTCAGAGCTTATAATTGTGAACTCTGAAAACGTCTCTGTGAACAGGAAAACGTACTTCTTTTGTTAAATGAGAATAAGTAGTGCTCTTTATTTGGAGTTGAAGGAAATGAATTTTTTATTGTCTCTTTAGAAGTAATGTGTTTTACGACTTTTATGCTAAGAAAGATCATGATTTGTTATTCTTGCTTTTGTCTGTATAAAGTTCAAAATCTATATTTTTGATAAAAAAAAAACAAAAGAAAATTCATGTAAAATAACATTAAAAGGAACAAAAAGTTAATCCTCTGATAATTCACCTAAAATTTCAAAAATTATGTATCTCAAAGCGAATTTATGCGTCTTTAGTCGAAGAATTCGTTATAAATTCAAAGTTTAAATTGCTGCTCGGAGCAACTCATCACCGTTAAAAAGTTTCCAAGAAAATAGCTGTTTGTGAGGCATACGTCTCCCAACGTCTCGTATTTAGTTTAATTAGAATACCACGCTAAATTCCACCGAGTGTGTCTGTAATGATTTCATTGAAAAAGTTATGAAACTCAAGCGGAAGTAAGAGGAAGCGACTTGCAAAAACTTAAGGGTTTACAAAGTTTCTCACACCAATGTTCTGTGTCATGTTAAGGTTCGAGTTTCCTGAAACTTTACCATGTTAAAATTCTGTTTTATAACGTGAAAAGTTGCTGTTTTTTATGATTTTTGTACAAAATTTTCGGTAATAATATTAATAAGTAAATGTCAAGTAGTGAGATAGCCCCCTCGATTTGACTACTAGGGATGGTTTTTAAAATACAGTGAGGTCTCTGTATCCTTCAGCCGCTCACGTCCCTTTTCCCCCCATGCTGTAATTTGCTCAGCCAATTATTATAAGGGTGGGCCAATTTGTGAGTTGGCGAGTCTCCACCTGCCATTTTTACGTGTTCGTTGAACATTGTGATACTTTTATGTACTTTTACGGTGGTAATCAATGTTTGGTGTTGGCAGAATTTAATCGCACACTGTTATCAGTACTATAGTCACACATATGTCACACCCCTTTCGTTTGTTTATTAAATATCTCGTGTGATTAGTAGGGACATGGGATCGTCAACCGCCTTGAGAGGAAGTTCATCAAATATCAAACCTATTCTTAAATTGTTGTTTTTTTTATTGTTTTGAATATTAATCCTTAAATGGCTTGAATTTTACGGCTTCGTCCGTCATTTCACTTCACAAAGATCATGTCTCCAAATTCCCTCCAAACATGTCTCCATTTAAGCCGTGGCTTGATATAATAGGTATCAGTCAGTCAGGGTTTTAATTTTATATTTATAGATAATTTAAATAAAAAATATATTAAACTAAAATTTTAGTTTAAATAAAAATGTCATTATTGTCGAAGTAATTCTTATGCGAAATAGACAAAGAGCGGCGTAGGCAAACATTAGGCTGAAAGTTAATTGAAAGTGACATTTAGACAACGCGAAATATAGGTGATCTGCATATTATTAGATATACCTACCGAACGTAAATGAAATAAACCAATCTGGTTTTAATTGTACATCTGGTTAGTTGAAAATCAACTAAATTGATAATCTGGTAAATTTCTCCGTAGCGAATCCATTCCATATTATGTATTTAAGCCGAAGTGGTATGATCAGAAGCGCGATAGAGGTGTCTCAGAAACAATTTTTGGGTATCACTCACAAAAAAAAAAGGATATGGAAAAATGGAATGGTTTAAAAGATTTGGTTTAATGGTTTAAACTCCATAGAATGATATTCGTACGTCGTCAAGGTGAAGAAATGCTTTGTATTGTCATACACTTCGAAATACGATTAGAGTCAAATATAGTCAATTTTTGAACTTTTTCAATTTTACGGCGATCGTAAAGAAAAAACAAGTACAAAATTTATATTTTTATAAACTTTACATCAAATCCCCTAAGGTAGTACAAATGGTTTTTCACTAAAATAGATGTGAGTCTTTTAATTACCTACATAAAACAGTTAAAACGGCAATTCGCAGCGCACAGCGGACAGCGCAGCGGAGAAAAGGAATAGAATCATTGCGCGGCGGGGCGTGTGGGAAAGGGATAGGGGTTTTCAGGTCCTTAAGCACAGAATCTAATCTAATATTTATAAATTACTTACGTGTCACGTTGTTTGTGCGCGATGGACTCCTAAACTTCTTAACCGATTTTAATCAAATTTGCACACCGTGTGCAGTTTGATCCAACTTGAAAGATATGATAGCTTACATCTTTATTTATCAAATCAAATCAAATCATCGCGAAATTCCCACGGGATTGGGAGTTACGCCGGTGAAACCGCGGAGCGCTATATAATATAAATACAAGATATAAGTCAATATCACCCAAAAGGCTTTCACCCTTCGATACAAAACAAAACTTTCCCAAACATTTCTAAACAACGCTTACCGTCGTACACCTTTGTATTCTCTATAGATTTGTCTCGAAATATAAACAAACATGTGACCCGATGTCGTCTGAAATTTGTAAACATTGTTCTTGAGATCCGTAATACATCAAGTGGTACAAAACTATTCAAGCATTACTCTATGTCTGTCATTGACACCTTAGGGAGTTACCCTTTCATTTGCAAGGGGGACCACGACCTGTCTTTGACAAACAATGTATCTGCTCCATCGTAAAGGGACTTCGGACTTTATTCTTTAAATTATCATTTCAGAGAAGGGTTGATAATATGATGTCAAAGGTTTACCGAAGAGTTTATACTGCCTTACACCTTTTATGAAAACCTTATTGATCTGACGAGAAACTATTAAAATGCAGATAGGTACAGTATGGGTCATAAGTAAATGATCAGTTTGCTACAATAATTATATCAACAAGTATTGGACTTACGACCTTCTTCTGATAGACGACAAAATTGTAATGTGTCAGGTTCTGTTGACATGATAGGTAACCATAGCAACGTATTGAAGTTTGCAAAATGGTATTTTATATGAGGTATGCAAAAAATCTAAATTACACAATAAATATTGAAACGCTAGTAGGTACTGTACTAAAGTAGTGTTGAAGCCTCGGCGTGGAGAAGGTGTTAAAGAAGAGAGTGGACTGTATGGTTTAAAGGGTTTAATTGTTCAGCCGACAAAATATATAACAAGATTACTGAATGAATAAAAGTATGAAAAGGTCTATGAGCGAGACGCACGGTAGGTCGCTCGTAGTATGTGGGATTCAATGAAAGGTGCGCGGGCGCAGGCTACGGTGAGGAAGCGGGACGCGGGCGGGGGCCGCGCGCTAGTCACCGCAGTAGGGAGGTACGCAGTACCGGTTTGGTTGGCGAGAATATGCTCGCGTCAACAAGTAGGTACTTATGCAATCCAATAGTAGACACTCGAGAATTTAAAAAAATGCAAATCACAACAAAATACAAGAATTTTAACAGAGCTCATAAAAAGTTTGCACACTTGAACTTCCCTTTTGCATATTCATGATGGCAACTCACTCGGAAGTTTTTGGTGAGAAATTATGCAAATAATTTATACTATGAGTAAAGGAAGAAAATACAAGAAGTCTGTACTTGGAAGCAATTTATAAAAATCAAGTCAAAGGTCTTGGATAAAGCAAACAAAAGAATTCATAGAAAATTGATGTCTGGGTTCCTGTTTGTAACATGCAATTAAAAGCTTCTCAACCTATTGAAATCTCGTTTTCACTATAGCTCTATTTACTGGGAAGGTCGTGATATGCTTTATACTTATTAAAATTCAAAAAGAAGAAATTGAATAAAGCCATCCGCGGTTTCACCCGTGCAACTCCCGATTCCGTGGGAATATCGGAATAAATTGTAACCTCTGTTATTTCCAAAAAATCAAGTTCCTTATATCAAGTTTCATCAAACTCTGTCCAGTCGTTTCGAAGCCTCTTCGTTATAAAAATAATACATACACGTTAAGCAAACGTTCGGCCGAGCTACATGGTAGGCGGAGTGGGGGTGTTCGGTTTTATTTTCGTTACGGAATTTCTTGATTCGGTCGCCACGCTCAAAGCCCGCGATAAAAGCTATGCAATAGCTTAAAAACTTTCCTCTTTATTAAATAAAAAATGAACTAACGCGAGCAAAACCCATGGTGCAGCTAGTTTTCTAAGTTGCGTCTTGAGATTTAACGCGGTCTGACGCGTCTCGTCGCCGCCGCTGTCGACGTCGGGTTGCTCTGCACTGAACTCGGTAAATTAATTTAGATAGGTACCCAACGGGTGAAGTTCGCCGCTCGCATTTCATTAAGAGGAAAGGGTACCGGCTCTCTCTCCATACAAACGTAGTCGACTGTTTCCTAGAGTCGACTACGTTTGACACTAGAGCAAATATTTTTGCAGCATAAAACTTTATAAACTAAAATTTTCTTATACCTATATATGTATTTTATTTTTTTAACTCTTACTTTCATTGACATAGGGGCATAGTCATGGCAGTTATAAGATTTATGCTACAAAAATATTTGTGCTAATGTCATTATCCAGGGAGGAAACAGTCGACTACGTTTGTATGGAGAGAGATACCGGTACACTTTCCTCTTAACCATGCATTGTCTTCAGCGGACGTTTATACAATAGTTTCGCCTAAATCTCCTTGAAACGACTACTTCATTCGAACAAAGATTCCTGTGATAATTTTAATAAGATCTTGATTATTTTACAAATTATTTTACTTTGACACCTGCGTATATTCCTTGGGAATACATTTTTTTTAAATAAGGTCAGCGTTTTATCTCGCATGTTGCTAAGTGACGATGCGGTCTAAGTACCATGATTTCCTAGAACGTACCTATGCACTCGTGACCCCCAAAATAAAAAGCGGCTTCGAAGGACACGAGATAAAAATTTGATCAAAATCAAAATTCAAAACTTCAAGTAAAAATTTTGAGAAAGTACTTAGAAGTTTTTTTTTATAAAAAAATCATAAAAAAACTTCCAGTAGTTGCAGACATAGAATAATAGACAATGATTTTTTTTTTTAAACCCCAGACTCGATTTTTATATTACCTTTCAAGTAGGTAAAAACTTTTTACTTTTCTAACTTTATTAATTACTAATACAACGAACCTACAATATTATCAAAAGGTGAGCCAATAAACCATCAAACTGGATTAACAAAAGCTATATTTATAATCTACTCTTAGGTCATTCAGGTGAAAACCCGCCATGTTTCATAACACCCCGAGGCTCGTAAAATCTAGTATCGGAATTTGCCTAAGCTATATTCCCCGGTCGGAATTTTCACTCCCTCCAAGCTAAACAAAAGACGTAGTATACGAAGATTTATTAACTATTCACGGCACAATGATATGGGGTATCTATTCAAAATCCTCTACTGAATTCGGGGCAGGTACTCGACACGAGATGATGTATTGTGGTATTTGAAATACCGCAAATTTATGAGCGGTGTTGGCATAGTGGTGGATACTTCGATTTTCATTCTGAAGTTTGTGGGTTTGAATCCCACTTGTGGAGCAAAACAAAGTTTTATTACGAAATTTATGTGTGTACCTAATCATCGATATAAAAATAAAAAAATCCAAGTCGGTCCAGGCGTTTTCGAGTAATCGGCGAACATGCATAAAAAATATATAGGTATATACACGACGAATTGATCACCTCCTTCTTTTTTGAAGTCGGTTAAAAATAGGAGATGGCGCTAATTAACATTGCTTTTATGGTAAAGGAAAACATTATGAAATCCGCAGCTTATATTTGGCTCTAAGCGTATTGACATGTTCTTTCTTCTGGACACGGTCAATTAAGCTGAGAGGGTGGTATACGTTCTGGGCAAGCCTACTTTTTAACAGACTTCAAAAAAAGGAGGAGGTTCTGAATTCGGTTGTATGTATTTTTTTCATCTAATACATGTCGTAGGCACTTCAACGCTCTAAATAGCATAGAATAAGCTAAGCTAAGAATCATTTAGATAAGTTATAGAGACCAATATTATTAACACCGCAATCGTGTTGTTTATCTTATTTTTCTCCCAACATCTCCAATAGTACTGTTTGGCTCATTTCTCATAATCATTTTCGTTATTATTGTATTTTTGCTTAAAAATATTTTGTTATTTTTGTCCCAGTGTTTTTTACATTGTAAGTGCCTATTACTTCTTCTTTTATTTCTTTTATATTTGGTAGGGATTGAATCAAGAGACATTTAAAACCCAAATTATATAAAGTAGAATCTTATAGGTCTAAATTTTTACCACTTTTGTAGTGATACGGAAAGGTCTTATCAGAGTTTTCTTGTTACACAAAAAAAGACTTATCAAAACATCTCTCAAATTATAAGAGCTGATACTGCCTGAAACCTTCATGTAACCTTCATGCGTAGTATCAGCCCTTTTAGGACGTGCGTAGGCGAGCACTAAGAAGGGATTTATGTAATAAATTCAACTTCTAAAAGAGTAAAAAACAGCTGAATTAATTTTGCAGTTCATAGTAACTATTATGTATTTTGTGTTTGTGGAAGATCAATTATTTCAATTTTAAATTGGTTTATATCTATATAATACATATAAAATGCTTTGTTCTGACTGACTAACGGATCAACGCACAGCCTAAACCGCTGATCGTAGAGACCAGTAGGCCTATTCTCTATCCAATGGCCAACTCAGTGGACATCAATTTGATATGCACTTTCCAGTACATTGCTGTTTTCCTAAAATGATGGTGATTACCACATTACGTCATAGCAGCAATGTACTGCAAAGTGCATATCAAATTGATGTCCACCGAGTTAGCCACTGGATAGAGAATAGGCCTACTGAAACTTGGAGGGTGTGTTTATTGTATGACTTAAGCATCCGATAAGAAATTTAAAAAAAAAGAGGGGCAAAGTTTTTATGGCATAATTTTATTCGTTGGTCCAATCAACTTCAAATTTTGCATAAATATTCTTTAACAGAATTTGATGGAAGATGTGTTTTGTATTTTTAGAAATTTATTAAGTAGTATCAGTAAGTACTTCTTAGTGCTCATTCGATTTGAGAATATTAAAACCAATTAAAAGACTATTAGAACCATTTTCGGTTTCTACGCGGACGAAGTTGCGGGCAAAAGCTAGTAATTTATATTTTCTTGTATATTAAATAAGTACCTAGTTAGCAAGGGCGTCGTCGTCTGGTCTTTTTGTAGGTACCTTTTATTTCAGTCGTTTTCTAACACTATTTCTGTTATTAAATGATTTGTATTACCAAATACATCTATTATTATCGTCATCATCATCATCATCAGCCGGTGTCAGTCCACTGCTGGACGTAGGCCTCTCCCAAGATACGCCACTGAGCCCGATCTTCGGCTCTTCTTTTCCATTCACTGCCCACCGCTTTGCGTATGTCGTCGCTCCACCTGGTCACAGGGCGTCCTACACTACGTTTGCCAATTCGCGGTCTCCACTCCAAGACAAGTTTACCCCAACGATTATCAGTCCTGCGGCAGATATGACCAGCCCACTGCCACTTCAGTTTGCTAATCCGTTGAGCTATGTCGATCACTTTAGTTCTCTGGCGAATTACTTCGATCCGGATTCGATCCCGCAGAGAAACACCGAGCATAGCTCTCTCCATAGCTCGCTGAGCGACTTTAAATTTGTGGACTAGTCTAGCTGTGAGTGTCCACGTCTCGGCTCCGTAAGTCATCACAGGTAGGACGCACTGATTAAAGACTTTTGTCTTTAAGCACTGCGGTATAGGCGACGAGAAGATTCGACGGAGTTTCCCGAATGCTGCCCAGCCCAACTGAGTTCTTCTCTGGGTTTCCTTCTCAAAGTTGTGTCTGCCTAGTTGAAGCGTCTGCCCTAGGTAGACATACTTCGCAACAACTTCGAGTGGGATTCCATCTACGGCAATCGGTTCCGGGACAACATGCTCGTTGTGCATGATTTTGGTTTTATCCAAATTCATCCGGAGACCGATGCGACGAGAAGAATCAGCTAGGCCATTCAACATTCTCTGTAAGTCCGGCAGCGTTTCTGCCATAATGACGATGTCATCTGCAAATCGTAGGTGAGAGATGTACTTACCGTTAATATTGATGCCGCGATCTTTCCAGTCCAGCGTCTTAAACATATCTTCCAAGGCATTAGTGAACAGTTTCGGGGATATGACATCCCCCTGTCTCACTCCTCGGCGCAAATGGATATGTTTAGTTTTCTGGTTCTGTACTTGTACGGTCATCGTTGCGGCATTATAAAGACATCTCATCACCTCGATATATCGCCAGTCCACTTGGCAACGCTGCAAGGACTCCAGAACGGACCAGGTCTCGATTGAGTCAAAGGCCTTCTCATAGTCCACAAATGCTAAGCACAATGGTCGATTGTACTCTTCGGTTTTCTGTATAATCTGCCGCATTGTGTGGATGTGGTCTATGGTGCCGTAACCGCTTCGAAACCCGGCCTGCTCCGGAGGTTGGAACTCATCGAGTCTTCGCGCAAGACGGTTCGTGATGACCCTTGAAAACAGCTTGTAGACATGGCTCAGTAGCGAAATCGGGCGGTAGTTTTTCAATAGGGTTTTGTCTCCTTTTTTGAAAAACAAAATCACCATGCTACTGTTCCACGCCTGTGGAGTTCTCCCAGTGAAAAGAACGGAATTGAAAAGCTGTTGAAGCTGATGGAGTACTGGGGCACCTCCGGCTTTTAAAAGTTCTGTTGTGATTCCGTCTTCTCCCGGGGCTTTTCCATTTTTGAGCTGTTTAAGGGCCCTCACGATCTCGTCTCGGCTGATTTCGGGCAGATCTTCTGTGAAGTGGCGGGTTAAGGTGGCTCTACAATCCTCAGTATCGGGTACGGGCCTTGAAGCATGCGACGCGTAGAGCTTACCGTAGAAGTCTTCAACTTCCGACAGAATCTCCGACCTGGATGCAGCGACTTGTCCAGTTGATGTTGTCAGCTTTGTGAGGTGGCTTCTACCCAAAGGCTGGACAAACACTTTCGACCCCCGATTTTGCTCGATTGATTCTTTAATCAAGAGCGTGTATCTATTGTTAACCCACATATTTTTATTATACGGAGCACGCGATACAGTGATTCCGTTAAAAGCATCTCCGAACAGAGTAGGCCTCTTAAAAAACCCTAAGGAAATGTAAGACACATTTTCCATAGAGTTTATTTTCGTTCCGACGACGTAGTCCGACAAATAGTATTGGAGGACTGAAGAAAATATTTTTCTTTTTTTGCGGAAAAAGTCGGATAAGTATCAAACATAGTTTCAATCAAATTATGCCTTTTATTGTGTTTATTATAACGCGGAAGACCTCCCGCCACATGGTTGACGACGGTTCAGAAAGACCTAAAAACATTCGACATTGACGCCAACTTAGCACTAAACCGTGCAGAATGGAAGAAAAGGATAGGGAAGGCCGACCCCAAATAAATGTGAAAAGGTCAAGGCAAAGAAGAAGAAGATTGTGTTTATTATAGCCACATAAAAAAATAAAATTGATAGATTAAATTAATAAAATAAAATGAACAACCGGAAAAATAATCTTTTCGAAACCTATCAAGCTTACCTACATTAAATAATCGTTATTAAATATTTCTATATTAATTTGATTAAAGTTTCCAAGTTTTAAAATTATTTATGAACTTTCGTTTTAACCGTTGCTGCTACAAGTTTGGTAGCTTACCGAAATTCAGGGTTCCGCAACACGGATTAAGTCAATCTTAAATTATTATCATAATTTCTTATCGAAAACTTCAACCGAGTTCCGTTCATGAATATTGAATAGCACCTATAATTGGTTCCTCAGTTTTTAGTAGGCAACCATCGGCTCGTGGGCCTGATCCAGCCAGCTAACATTTAGGAACACTAATAAATTGCGCACATTAAAAAAAAATAATGTAAAAAATGTCGGTCAAAGAGCAGAGTCTCGAATGACGGCCACCTGAATAAATTAATGAATTTCTGTACTTTTGGGTCTAGGCCCTGAAAAAAACGACCCAAGTATTATAAACTTTATTTAGAGTTGTATTCTTCGTCAAGGGTACCATAATAGAGCGGTACATTTGACCCTTGAAAGCGTATCTACACTTCACAAACCTAATTTTCGTATTCATGAAATGCTTTGACAACTTTTATCTATCGAAGGAAAGGAGCGAAAAACTACGTTATTGCGTTCCGAGTTACTTATTCGAGGCACACATAACCCGATTTACATAAGTTTCAAAGTTTTTCCTGCTTTATTTGCTTGTTCCTTACCTGTTCAAAGACGTTTCTCAAACAAAGATGTATAAGCACTCTTTTGTCTCCAGTGCCGGCTCTAGTGGTCCTGATGGCGCCCAAGGGCGAGATTGCTGGGGCGCCCCTAGACGTCTAAAAATACTTGCTTTTATTTTTTTGCAGTAAAAGTAAAATAGTTTCAAAGACCGGAAATCAGGAAATATTCAAATAGAAGATAAATCGGTAAAACCCGAGCGGTAGTCTAAGCCCCTAACTCTGATACGACGGCGGCCAACCTCCCGAATGAAATCCAAGGTTTCCCCACACCAACACCCAGTTACCTCCTCCACGGCCAAGTATTTCTTTTATTACTACTACGACTAACATACATAGTAGGTAGGTGCTTAGGTACACTTAATTATTTTTGCGAATAATACAGAACGCCTGAAAAGACGCAAAATGAAGGATCTCGCCTACGCAATTTGTAATTTGAATGAAAGATTGAGACACAAAGGTGTAAAGTACGACTGAAGAGCGTTAATTCTCTATTCATGGCTGGAGATGGCGCTCCAGAGAAAGTGACTTACAACTGGAATGAGAGAAAAAGTGTGAGCAAAAGGCGCCCATGCTTGCCCTCCTTAAAGCCGCTACTGTTTCTCTCCAAGTCGACGTACTATGGCCAATTTGTGGTATCTTGAATTTGCCTAAGTCGTAAGAGAAGGGGACAAAGACGAAAGGTCGCTTCTGTCTAGATTTATGAAGATTGCGTTTCTGTGTGATGTAGATATCCACTGTTGTAGTGTAAGTGGAAACCGTTGAATATTTTATACCTACTTGTAGCTACCACTGCACAGAATCAAACGTGATAAGATATGAATGTAGTAGTAGTAAGTAGTAAGGACTTTTATAAAAAATACAATTAGTTTCAGTCAAATTACGAAATATGAAAAGAAAAGATTTCTGAAAAATTATAGACTACTATAGCTGTGCTCCGCGTTTTCACCCGCGTAACTCTCGATCCCGTAGGAATATCGGGATAAATTAAGATGTAAGCTATCCTATCTTTTAAGTTGGAGCAAACTGTACACGCTGTGCAAATTTGATTAAAATCGGTTAAATAGTTTAGGAGTTCATCGCGCACAAACAACGTGACACGTAATTTATATCTATTAGACTAGCTGCGCTCCGCGGTTTCACCCGCGTAAGGGTGCGTTCAGATGACACGCGTTGACCACGCGCCCTCCACGCGCATCACACGCGTTGACCATGCGTGGAACACGCGTCGACCACGCGTGGAACACGCGTTGAAATTTGTTCTATATATAATTTGAGTCTTATGACATATCAATAGATCTCAAATTGCATTTATCCAAGTCCACCCGCTCACGCCACGCGCCCGCCCCGCACACGCCCCGCGCATGCCCCGCGCCCGCTTGCATAAATGCAATTTAAGATCTATTGATGTGTCATAAGACTCAAGTTATGTATAGATCAAATTTCAACGCGTGTTCAACGCGTTTTCAACGCGTGTCATCTGAACGCGCCCTAACTCCTGATCCCGTGGGAATATCGGAATAAATTAAGATGTAAGCTATCCTATCTTTCAAGTTGGATCAAACTGCACACGCTGTGCAAATTTGATTAAAATCGGTTAAGTAGTTTATGTTTAGGAGTCAATCGCGAACAAACAACGTGACGCGTAATTTATATTAGATTAGATGTTTTACATCAATTTTACTGGAGAAATCAGTTTTGTACCTACTTACAACATGAAGGGTTTTTTTTAAACAAAAAGTGGGAAATATCGATAAGCTATTTTTAAGCTACCTCGGGAGTTGGGACTTATTGATATACCTACATGTAGTCAGTGTTGGGATTACATTTATAATAGGTAAGTTATGTAGATCGTATATATAGATCTACATAATACACAGTAGTTTATTAGGTTCAATAATCAGATTATTATAGTTGAGATCTATAGGTGAGTTTGGTGTAGTCAATTAATTTTTTGCTTCAGTCGCAATAACGAGCATGAAACTCGTGGAGGGAAGTAATTATTTTCGATGACTCCGCGCCGCAGTGCCTATGAATATTGATGGCTATATTTGCATGGTAGCCACATTAACTTGATACGTATCGAAGAAAAAACAAACGCAAAATCGTATGCAATTATTATACCTACACCGCACGTTCGACCCATTTTAAAAGATTAATATTTATGCACGATAACAACGTGGCGCATAGTGGATTTTTTCCAGTATATAAGGGTCGATTTTAAGGCTATACTTTCATATTTTTGCTTAATATTTGATGGGATATAACGGGTTCTATTAAAGGACGTTAAGTGACACGCGATATGAAATTGATACCTTCGGATACTTGATAGACACACTAATTACGGGCTAATAATAGACATTCAGAGTTGCAGTAGAGTTGCAACACTATTGACTTGGTATTTACAATCCCGCATTTGAAATTCATCATTTCATTACCGTTTGAGTCCGTCTGAGTACAAAGCGAGGGCAGGCCGATACAAACGGAAAGTTATCTTGTTTATTTTTCTTTACTAAAACAAGGATTTTATATCTATATTCTATCTATAAACATACTTAAAGATGACGACACGTGGTAAGCCACCAATGAGATGGAAAGACGAAATTAAACAACACACACGCCATGATTAGATATTTGTACCTACATATTTTGACAAAGCGTATAATAATGCACCATAAATTATTTCTGATTTTCGGTCACTTATTGGGGTTAAACACTGAACCCTCGATATTTTGAAATTAAATTGTAATAAAACCATTTTAATGCCTACTTACCTACATAACAATCGGCAATTTAATTTTTGAAGACCCAAAACTTCGAACAAGACAGTCGTTACATTTCTCTGAAATTTCAGCAAGACGCTGCAATCAGACCCTGTTTGATCTCAGCAACTTTCACGTCGATTAAACTTGTGACCCACGAACTCTTTCTTCATTTCAAAACGGAGATGAAATTCGAAACTTTCCAAGACTTATTCCGATCCGAACTGTTAGCTATGACGTCTTACTTTTATTTTAGGAAAAACTTTAGTTTCCATGGATTCGTTCCAAGTTTCATGCTATAAACAAGTAAAGTAGGTACTTTATTGCGAAATAAAGTATTTTGGTTGTTAAACATAAGATTGAGAAGTTTTTTTTAGTTGTTTTTACCATGCCTCTGATTATGACTTACTGACAAAAGATCCTAACCTACCTATACGTGAGAAATGGTTGTTACTTCTTGTTGGATAACTACTAAGTATCAAACGTATAATCGGCGAACATATATAAAAAAATATATAGATACGCGATGAATTGAGAACCTCCTCCTTTTTTAAAGTCGGTTAAAAAAAGCAGGGTCACGTTTTGGGTTTGACGCTGTGGTTTGACGCTTGATCGTAGATTGCTTGAAGATACTTAAGCTCGGAAATATCCATTATGTAAAAAAAAAAAAACATACATACAACCGAATTGAGAACCTCCTTTTTTCGAAGTCGGTTAAAATTAAGGAAAAGTGAAAGAAGAATGAAGGTACACTCGGATGCAATAGCTGACCTAACACAATTGAGTTCGTTATTCCAACGTTCTATTGTTCGACGATAGAGCACTACGATGCCGATTCACAATCAATAGACTTTAGAATGGTCTCGAAGTACCTAACTGTTGAATTGATTTAAAATCGTCCCTTTTATATATTGTCAAGCGACAGATTTACACGAAATTACGGCTTAGTTTCAGTAGTTCTGTTGGTTCGGTTGGATTACGGAAACATTTTAGTGCCAATACGTATTTAGGTTGGGGAATGCGTATTTAGGTTGGGGAATGCACCGAATAAATCACTTAGGTCATGTCTATTTCGTTTAAGACAGAAAGAAGAAAAATGAATAACAGCAGCTCGCACACTTCTAAAGGTTCTTCTAAAAGCACATATCAACTCGTAAACGGAACGTAAACGTGTCAACTCAAGCAGTTCAGAATTTGTATGAAACTCCCTACTGCAACGCACACTAATCGGAATCGTAACGTAATCGCCTCGCCTCGGGACAAGCTCACGAACCGCGGTACGGTGCGTGGTCGACGCGTTACGTCTAACCGTAAGCTATCTTACGACTCTCCGTACACTAGCATGCGTTTCTTCGTCCACTTTTCACGTTCGGATACTGACTAACCGCGCGGCGGCGGCACCCCGCCTAGCCGTAGCCTAGCCGTAGCCGTTGATTCGGAGCTGCCGATCGCTTGGCAACGCGCTTACGTTAGGTTGCCGGCGAGGCGGTACGGTGACGATTCGTTTCCGAGTTGATATATAATGCGCTACGACGTTATATCAACCAGATTGCTTGCAGATTAGATTTTAATTCCGATGGAAGATAGTTTAGAAAAAAATAATTAAAATCGTTGAGTTCAAAGGAATTTGCTATAGCGGTAGAAGTCCTGTATTCACTTAAACTTCTACCCTATTGTTGAAGTACTTAGTCCTAGTTCTAGCCTCTTCAAATTTTTAGCTTTTTTATAGGGTGTCCGCCGGCAGAGATAAAAATTCACATAAATTAAACGAAAATGCTATGGTTAAAAATGTTTATTCATCGAAAACCTAGATCATGCGGACGTTATTTCTTAAAAATAACACCTTTCAAATGGCGACCTTTTTGTCGCAAACACTCATCAAGCCTGTATCGGTAAAACCCGCTGAAAGAGCTCTGGCGATATTTCTTGGACTTCGTGACGTATAGTTTTTTGAAGAGCTTCAATTATTTTCAAGAGTTATTGTAAACTCTAGCGTTTAGAAATCCCTACACGGAGTTAGATCAGGTGATCTGGGAGGCCAAGGTATAAGTTCAAACCTACCGATAACTACCGATAGTCAATAACAGTTTATTCTTTAAGAGTTCATATTATACAGCTATTAAAATTTACAATCATCTACCGTTGCACTTGAAGGAACTCAACGGTGTCATTTTCCATAAAAAACTAAAATCCTGGTTAATATCTAAGGTTTTTTATATGACGAAAAATAATAGATTAACTATTAGTATGTATCTGTACCAATTTAGTATAATTAGTGATTAAAGTATTGTATGCTCGAAATGAGTAATCTGTTGGAACCATATTATTATTTGTAAGATCTTTATGTACACAGATAGAACAATAAATGATATTCTAACAATAAATGATATTCTATTCTATTCTATTCCAAATACATTTCCTGGAAAAATGCTCCTTACTTTGCTCATAGACGGTCAAGCCGTATATGCAGTGGTGTCATCTTGTTGAAAATGGGTTACTTACTCAGTGGTGTGGCCGTACCTACATACGTTTTTTGCTTTGCAATTTCCAAAATACATATGTGTGCTTCGTTATCGATTGAACAAGATAAAAGATAATATAGTAGATAAGTGATATTTTTCCAATAAATTGTACAACACGGGACGTGAAACAGTGAATACATTCTCCGTTATTACCAAGTTTTAAAAGTGAAATAAAAAATCAATATGTGGTAAGTTATTTATTAATTACCCGACTGCAAAGAAAGTCAAAAGGGTTTTGTTTTTATCGCACATCTTTGTACCTATTTTATATTTTCCAAACCAATGGATGAATTTATTTAATTATGGCATCGTTATTTTTTATTATCATGTAAAATTAAAAATGTGATGCAATAAAAAAAAATTGCCTTTTTAAAAACCTCAGACTTTTATCCCCCATTCCCTTCAGACGGCTGAACTGACTTTAATCAAACATAGCTAAGAACACTCCAGATTAATTCACCTTTAAAACAAAGAAACAAAATCAAAATCAGTTCAGGCGTTCGGGGGCCACGATGCCTCAGACAGACACACACACAGGCACGTCAAACTTATTACATCCCGTCGTTTTTACGTCGGGGGGGTAAAATAATAAAAAATGGGGCGACAAACTAGTAGTCCTCAGTTTCAAATACTGGTCCGTGCTGACTTTCATGCTTTCATTGGATATGACCAAAATCTTAATTTTTTGAGCTAAGTATCCATAATATTACTAGATACGCTATTACTCTAATTCACAGACATCGTATGAGTATTCTTTGTAGTAATTCGATGTAGTAATTGCATTGGTAACGAAGGGAAAGAAAGACAGATATTCATGATGTTTTTGTTTTACCGCTTTTTCTAAAACCTCAGACTCGATTTTTTTTATATTGCTTTTAAGTACAGATTCGACTTATTGTCCTTTCTCCCTTTATGATAAGTATGGACTGTAATATACATAGAGATGTAACATTTGTATAGATATTGAATTGAATATTATAACATTAGATTTTAATAAATAAAATAGATAAATATTGCACAAAGCGCCTTCTAGTCGTAAGCTAAATAGCTGGGCTTGTGTTATGATTACCCGGATAAAAAACTTAAGTACCTACTATATACTTTTTAAATACATATAATACTTAGGCCACTTTACATACGCCGGCCATTTGTGCAACATTCCAACAAAGCAAAGCTGCAAGCTGTGTTGTACAAATAAAGTTATCTATTTAACTATCAACTTATTAAAAATTAAAAGCGCTCCGCGGTTTTAACCGCGTAACTCCCGATCCCACGGGAATATCGGATTATAAAGTTAATCAAAGTATCCTCATACCAAGTTTCATCAAAATAGGTCAAGACAGACCGGTTTTTTGTTTGTACAACCAAAAAATAAATCTTTCCTCTTTATTTTATTAGTGTAGATGTATAACCATCCAGACCACAACAATTAATATTTGTTTACCAACAGAAATAAATAAATGTACCGAGAATCGAACCCGGAACCATCTAGCTATGGTGTCGTTTACTGTTTATTAGTCATTGTCAACATTATCTTTAGTAAAAGATAAAATACGATAAATTATATTTGGTTATCACGAAAAATGTGATAAAACATCGGCCAATTTTATGTCAATAAACACCATGTAAGATACGGGGAACAAAATTACTGGAAACAAAATTAATAATAAAAAGAGATAAATGTACTCATCACAAAATATCTGAAACTACAAAAACTACCAATTTAAAAGCTTTTCATTTTCCTTTTTTTCCTTTTACTAAGAACAGCTTTTTGGAAATTCCAATTACAAAGGGATAAAAGGGCTGATAGAGTTTGTAGTTCGTAGTAATTATTAAATATTATGTGTTTGTAGGAAACCAATATCACTTTTAAAAACACTAACGTGCATGAAACCGCAGGGCGCAGCTAGTTTTTTAATATAAAAGAGATAAGAACACTTAATCCAACCACTTTATCTTTTAAACAAAAGAACAACCACATCGAAATCGGTTAATCCGCTCGAGCCCTAAGATGCCACAGACACACTCATAGACACATCAAACTTAGAACACCCCTCTTTTTGCTTCGGGAGTATAAAAAGACAGATCACAAAGTCTACGAAATTACAAGTGCTACGTGCCTAAATGGCACTCCTATGATTTCAGATTTGAAATCATAGGAGTGCCATTTAGGACGTAGGTGCACAAGAAATGATTTATGGAAATTCGTAAAGAGAAACAGAGTTTATTTATTACAAACTATTAAAATACTACAAAATGTATCCTAAGAGTACACAAGTATTAAAATCAATCTTATTAAACTACACAAATAAAAAAAACTGAAAACTAAAATTAAATACATAGACAAATTAAATTCCGAAAATTTGCAAAACATATTCAATTTGTATAGTATACCTAACTTTTCAACTGGCAGGAATTTTTCGCCTTAATCTCAGCACTGGCGAATTCGCAATAAAAAATTGGCCGAATTTTGGTTTATCTAATTCATAACATTGATACCTTTCTAAATTATATAAGAAATGTCCTATTTAGTTGATAAAATAGTTACATAAAACAATAACAACAAAAAACAGAAAATTAAAACTAAACCTAATCGAACAGTCCTTTTCCCAGCGTTCCCGGTGCAAAGCTAGACAATATGCAAGCAGCGTTACCACGCTGAACCGCTATTGACAGCCTTTGCACCAGGAATGCCCCGGAACGTTGATAAAACCCCCTGTCCCGGAGGCGACGGCCAATCTCTATCACAAATGCCAAACCCTCGGCCCCCCAGCACCCAGATGTCTCGACCGCCACAGGCACAAAAATAAAGCTCTGAGCAAGAGGGGCATATTTGACGTGCTTACTCCCTGCAGCAACCTCGGCCTCGGCATCAGCCACTCTTGCCGTGAGGGGGTAGATGACTCATCGCGAACGTGTTGACGACGCAGTACATGTAGTCAATATTATTAGTCTAGGTATTTACAAATGATAACTTCTGATAATCAATATGACGTCAGTGCTACAGTCTGAATCACCGTATATTGTATTAGATAATTTTATATTGAACCAGTCATTAAGTAATATATTTCTTTCTTTCCACAGTTGCGTGTGTAATCTTCTTTGCAAGTTGATCAGTTTCATATTCTCGCTGATCTTCATTGTTGCATTCATACTGCTCATCCTGTGGTTAGTGGGAGTTCTATGGTGTAAGTATATTTTGAAATATTTTGATAATAAAATAAATAAATATTGCAGGACATTCTACACATCGCCATCTAGTCCTAAGCTAAGTAACTAGACTTGTGTTATAGGTGCTAGACAATAGATTTACTACTTATACTTTTGTTTTGAAATACATACTTATAATACATTTAGACAACCATACCACAGACAAATATCTAAGCATAACTACTTGTCTGAGGCGGCAATCGAACCTGCAACCCTGTGTGTAGAAGGTACAAGTAAGGCCATAATGCACTTAAAGAGAGCATTATTGAAATGGGGATATTTATCATGTTTTTTACTTTTATCTGGAACTAGATATTTCGTTAAAGTCATTTCAATGCTTTATCTATTTGCCTAATTGCGTGACTCACTTGGTAATAAAATGGAGTTTGATTACTTTATTGGCTTTCTTTGTAATCAAATTTTGACTCACTGGCTATAACCCGTGTCTACAAATTAATTAGATTCTCAAATTGAACAGCTATTGTTTAGTTCCGCTATCTATTCTCGGAAACTAAACTTGTCACATAACGAACGATAAGATTAGAGCACCTTTGTGAAATCAAAGCCCTTTTCAGTCAAAATCTTTAGGACTGTTACTTGCAAAACGTAGTAAAAACCTGAGGTAAAAACATATCCTACGCCCACCAACGATCTTAATAAACTACATACTAGATTTCACCTTCAGAATATGTACGGTCCGCAGTATAATTGCAGACCCACCGTAGAGTTCTAAAATTAATAAGAATGTTTTTATTCTAATATTTTTTTTTGATTTTATGAGTCAAAAGACTTTAAACTTCAACTAAAGCAGTTGCCTAGAATCTTGCTTGAGTTGAAAACATTCTTGTAACAGCAGTTTTGGAGCTGTACGGTGGGTCTGCAATTATGCAGCCGACCGTACCTACTCACTCTAAACAACTAAACTGTACTGCATGCCGGACTCTACGTCACAACTACGTTGAACAAAAGCGCCATGAAAGTGAGGCTTATACGACTTTGGGTACACTCATGTATTAGTTAATACGTCCATGGGGTACACAACACTCTGTCACAGAATATATAATTAACTCTATATCCTGTGAAATTAAGGTTGAAATGGGATAGGTACAGTATGGGTCATAAGTAAATGATCAGTTCCCTACAATAATGCTATCAACAAGTATTGGAGTTACGACCTTCTATTATACGTTACACACAAACTTAAATACTTGAATTAAAAGTACTCAGTGTGATTATTATTTTCAACATGTTAGATATTTATTTAGTTGGCCGAGTGGTATAAGCCACCACCCGCTACACCAACCGACGTGGGTTCGATCCACAGGTTACGTTGTTATAATGTTCAAATAGTTCAGACTTTTGACCGTGGCTTGTACAGTTTTCGTTCTATATACAAAGTTCGTCTATGACGTCTATAGATATTGTCCTACGCCCACAGTAGCTAGCTACTCAAGCGTGCTCTAGCTACCTACTTGTACTTCATATTAGTATCGTATTTAAAGTCTTACATGTGGTCTTCCCACGAGTTATTGTTACGAACTCAATCAAACGTAGCTATACCGTGTTTTTACGTGGATTCGTCTTTAAAATTGCTTCCTTAGGGACGCAATTAAAAAAAAACGATTGATAACAAAATCTGGGGATATTTTAAAAGTGGAATCGGTCAATAAGCACACAGTGTCTCTGTTTATAGTGACCAAATATATTTGGTCGTGGTCATATTTGGTCGCCAAATATATTGGTACCAAATATATATCTATACTTATAATATTACTAGCTGCCCTACGCGGTTTCACCCGCGTAACTCCCGATCCCGTGGGAATATCGGGATGTAAGCTATCCTATCTCTCAAGTTGGATCGAACTGCACATGGTGTGCGAATTTTATTATAATCGGTTAAGTGGTTTAGGAGTCCATTGAGGACAAACATTGTGACACGAGATTTATATATATTAAGAAAAGCTGAAGAGTTTGTTTGTTTGAACGCGCTAATCTCAGGAACTGCTGGTTCGAATTGAAAAATTCTTTTTGTGTTGGATAGTCCATTTATCGAGGAAGGTTATAGGCTACTTTTTATCCCGATATTCCCACGGGATCGGGAGTTACGCGGGTGAAACCGCGGAGCGAAGCTAATAAAATAGACAGCGATACTGTTTTATGCTATCTATTTCTCGGCTTGCTTAGGTATTGACTAATTCTATTCTTGAAGTTTAGATAGATGGTAAAACGTATCAATAAATTATGAACGATAATAATGATTCATAGTAGGGCTACTGGCTCGGCATTTCGTGCGTGTATTATCATTTAATCACGTATATAATTTGCAAATTATCCAATTAAACTGTGATAGATAAGATAAAAAGTACCCGTTGAAATGGAAAGTTTTTTACACTGTAGCTTATTGATATCAAATAATTGGTTTTTTTTTTCAGCGTCGGATGACGAAGCAACTACCACGACCACCACCGAAGCAACCCAACAGGCAATCAGAAAATTAGTTGGTTTCAATAGTTCGTAGGTTAACATCGTTCTTAAGGATTAATTAATAAATGTAACTTATTCCTTCTCTTTTCTAATACCTACCTATTTTCTTTGGTTTCTTTAACCTTACCTTTTTTTCTACTCTAAATCTTTACCTTTTTTCTAACTCAATGTAGCAATATTTATTTTTTAAATATTGTGTTACACATAATAAGAGATAAAACATTTTGACACTCAGGATACTCAAGTAATGTACAGTCGGAATACCAATAATACCAAATGTAACAGTTATAACTTAATTATTGAGTGTAACGTAACACATTACGTGTTATGGTTGTAAGGTAAGAGGATGTAGCTAATATAACCTCTTTTTAAACTTCACTTCGCTTCGCTTCTGGTCCTAATAATTCATTACATTCATTCGAATCGTGTCAACTTGATAATATAATATGAGACGTTTCACAAACACTCAATACTCGCTTTTTTTTATATTATTTCCTCATAAGACGAGAGTATGATGAAAATAAATAGATGCCTACGTGTCACTAAGGAAAAAATATAATTTTCTTTTTGTGGTTTACAACGGCTCGGACTATGCGCGCTCTGGAATACAAATATATTTATTCCCTTGTACTAAATGACAGCCAAATCCATATTACGAAATCATTAATATGCAATTTGACTGGTATCCGATAGAATTTATCTTTTCTTCTTATTCTTGAAATCGTAATTCTAAAATCTATAATCAATTTATGATAATGAACCTTCTTTCCCTTCCCGGAGGTTCGTAACCAGTTACCAAAGAAGAAAAAATTATCTTCGTACGAATCCAGTTTCATAACAAGAGGTTTTTTCCTAACACGAAACCTGGTTACAGGAAATCAATCATGAGTTGCGAGACAGCACTATTTTTTCTTCATTACTTTCTTATTTTCAAAAACTCTGTATTATGTATGTCTATAGTTTAAGCTCTAGTAATTAGATACTATTATTATTTTAAGTCGGACTCACCATACCACTGGTCATACTCCTGGTGGTAGGGTGGGTCAGACCCATACCACCAAAGTATTTTAAGCACAATAAAATTAGTAAAATAAATACCATATGCCATAGAAATAGGATTATTTGCCCTATGTTAGACTAAGTAAAACAATATACCTACCATTAAGTGTTTGCTTATTAAATACCTAATCTACATCTACACTAATATTATAAAGAGGAGAGAGATTTTTTTGTTTGTTTGTTTGTAACGAATAGGCTCCGAAAGTACTGGACCGATTTTGATTAAACTTGGTATGAGGATACATTGATAATCCCGATATTCCCACGGGATCGGGAGTTTTTTGATTGTACGGTGTTTATTACCCATCATTTACCCATAGTGTTTATCGTGGAGTGCGGTGGAAGAATAGAGGTTCGATACGAACGTCAAATTCTATGAGAGGTTCCACCATTATTCCACTTGTAATATTATTACAACGTTGTTGTCATCTGAGGTTGTCATACTCAAAGACATAGGTATATGTCATGTGTATTTATTTCTATATCTATGGTCATGTGTCATAAAGATGCCATAATGATATGATTTTATTCTCTTTGGTTGTTGTGATAACCAAAGTTCTATTTTTATAGGAAAAAGTCCCGAAAGGACGAAGCATGTAAATTAGGATACACCTACTTACGTACTTACTATATTTTGTCTAACGCCCTTGGTAAAAGAACCAAAAAGAGATCAATTTGAAACTGAAACCAAAAGAAGTAAAATAAATCAAGAAAGAAAGATTAACTTGACGTTGGCTATCCAGTCACGCACGACCAATTCCGTTTCAGACCAAGAAAAAAAAACTTTATGTTGTGATTGGAAAGGATTGAGTATACACATCGGCTCTGTATTTCTACTTTTAAAGAGGAAATAAACTCTTATAATTGATAACAATAAATATAAACAATATGTAAATTATTTTGCTTAGCATATTGCTAAGAAATAATAATAGGTTTGAAAATAAGTGAAGTTAAAAACATTAACTGAAAATGTACAACTACAACTTATAATGTGGTAAGTAATACTCATAAAAATACTTTTACCTGAAATTCACCGAAGAATAACGAAAGAACTGGCACGATAAAACTCACATAGGTAACTATATAATTAAGTATCTCATTTTAATTCTTGTTATCATCATTTACTCGTCCCCCTTATAAAAGAGATTACCCACTAAAACATATTCATAGAGTGGATATTAATAGACATGTTTTCATACAAACACTTTTGGCTCTAATTTGCGCCTTAAAATAAGAGCCAAGTAAAAGAATTTTCGCTTATTACTTTGTTAATTATTGCATAGAAACCCGGTTCCATACAGATTTATTTGTCGTTCAGGTCCTGTCCAGTAAAACAAAGTATTAGTTATCTTTCTCTATACACCCTGATGCTTGCCATTTTACTTCCTGGACAGATGTTACGTTCAATCCATATCTATCAACTTTTTGGCTACTTCTTCCATGTAGGTACTTAAACAGTCTGGAGCATTGTCTGGATTGTATCAAGTTCTAAAAGTCAAAGCATATCGGTTATGACGCGCTCGTTGTTTATGTCATCGTGTAGAGATCACTCTGTTTTGTGTGATTTCTCAACTATGTTTTATCTTGCTGGTTGGTTGGCCCTGTGACAAACCCTCCTTCTTCCTCTGAGCCGTCACAGGCGGAGTTAGAAAACACCTATGTCGTCTTTTTTGACTAAAGTTTGCATAAGCTTCGCTATAGCAGCTGTTAAATTCGTCTTAAAATTATAACAAAATGTAGTACAAAACCTACGGTTAACAAACTGCACCAACTGACTCGGATTCTGGGAGAGGATCTGCTGACGCTGGTCTGGTCTCCTGCATTTAAAGGTTAGCTGACGCTTCCCTAATACATTGAGTCGTTACAATCCGGCTTTCACAAGAACTGGACAGGCTGCCTCAGGTCGTCACTATTCGGTTTTCACCAAATCGGACAACTGTGTACTGGCTTTCGCCTCATCGAATCAGACCAGCTCGACGGTAGGTACTGGATTCCCTTGAAATGAATTGAATTTCCCTTGAAAAAGAAAACGAAAGCCCATAAGTTTCTTGTGCCTTCTTCTCATTGTTAGGCGCGTTCCGAAGGCACACATCCTAACTTAGTTTTTAAGACGTTTCTATGTGATATTTGTACTATTAGGCATCCAAATAAATAAAAAAAAATGACTTTGAATGGTGACCAACCTACAAGCGGTACATTTAACAACAATTTCCATGCAATAATTAGCAATAGTAGTTATCGGCGACAGACATTTTCGTTTGACTCTATATATCCATACACTTTAAGTATTTTTTTCCTATGCTAGTGAAATTTCAATTATATCTTTAGCTTTTTCTCTTAGCTGTTATATAGGCGGTGTGATTGCTTTCACAATTTTGGTGCTTATTGGTATAACGGTGATGGTTATACTGGTCATAACACATATATTTGGACCGAAGATCTTTTAAATCGATATCAGGTTAACAGTTTAAAAAGAGTCTGTGATCGCCAGGCCTTCCCTTTTTGACGTGACAACGTCTTATAAATTGGTTTGCCGGGTGACACTTCAAGAAACTGCGTTACGCTCCGCTGACGTTATGCGCTCACAATGAGAGCGAGTGAGAGGCACGCGGGCATGGTTAGCCCGCCTAAGAGCGAGAGAGACAGACATAAAAAGTGAAAGGCACGCGTCCCTTCCACTCGAGCACAGTTGTTGTCACGTAAAACTTTCGCCCGTATACCGACTTTACAGGCAACCAGTTTTTTTTTTTATAAAAGCTGACTTTCTGCATGTCCCCAATAGAAGTAGGAACGATCAGCATCTAGAAAGTTTGGATCACCCTGGCTTTGGCAGATAACAGTAAAAAGTGTAAGATACAGTCAAAACACTAATCGGTCAGTCTAAACTAGTTTTGACCAAGAGGTTGGTCAAAAGTAGTTTCGACTGCTTTTTTCAGCTTTATTGATAATTACTGGTTTATTAATTAGTAGGTATAGTACAAAATTACATTTTTCGAGTGAGACTTTATATGCTCCTGGACCAAGTTAAAAAGGTAGAATTTGGTTCTGACTGCGACATTTTTTATAATATGTTTAAAACTAAAACTTGACTACGGAAAAATGGCGCCTTGAAAAGTGTAAAACAATAAAATGTTCGTTGAATAGCTGTGTTCGTATGAAGGGGAATACCCTAATAAAATGTATTTTACATGTATACTAAAAACATATAGGTAGAATTGCACGAAACTCTTTGTGCGCGAGTTTGACTCGTAATTGGTCGGTTTTTTTAGATATAATTTTACCATTTTGTCGACGCAACTCATCATCACTACCTAATATAAAACAAAGTCGCTTTTTCTGTCCCTATTTCCCTTTGTATGCTTAAATCTTTAAAACTACGCAACGGATTTTGATGCGGTTTTTTTTAATAGATAGAGTGATTCAAGGAAGGTTTATATGTATAATACATGCATAATATAGCCGTGCGAAGCCGGGGCGGGTCGCTAGTAATGTATATATTTATGTCAAACTACAGCTTTCTAGTACTAATAGTTTCTGAGCTTTAGCTCAGAGTCCGCAGTTTACCGCGAACTGACGAACGGACGGACATGGCAAAACTATAATTATCCTTGTTTGTTACGCGGGGCGCGACCATCTGGATGCATTCGACGAAAAGTGGCCATAACTAGCTGAGATTGGGACGCAGATCGGGAAATAGGGGAGGCCTTTGCCCAGCAGTGAGATACAATAGGCTAGTTAAAAAAAAGTACAACGATAACTTACAATTTTTAAGTGATTAAAATACAACCCTAATTTATTCACACAAACAACGAAATCGGACATACAACTATAAGAAGAAACGTGTTATTTCTTTTCCTATGAAAAAGTACGCGATATTACTCTCATAAGTCTATTTTTCTTTTGTGTAGTAAAATTTCAATATTTTCTCTAGTTTTTGCGGTTTCCTATGCGGCATGCTCTGTCCATTTGCGATTGGTATCGCCATTGTGATGTTAATAATAATGGGCATAGCACGTCTTTTTGGACACGACATCTTTTAAAATACCAGGTTAGTAGTCTTAAGAGTCTGTGATTGTCAGACTTTCTCAATTTTAAAAAAAGCTGAAAGATTTTCTGCATATTTCCCCTAAAGCTGAAGTAGAAACGATCGGTGTATAAGTTTAAAACCTGACTTCCATATTATTTTGAATTATAGGTTAAGAATGACTTTGAATTATCCTGCGGCTTTTGGCTGATAACAGGCAACAAAGTTGTATAAAATAACACCTACTAAACATAATTAAATAGCGTACTTAATTGTAATTGTATACGGGCTGTTTTTATTTATTTGGGTCCTTTTTTGCGTGAGGTTGGAACAGGCTGGCTCAGCAATTATACCACTCTTTAGGAGTATTCGACCGTATCCGTGGTCTGGAGACAACTTCGTGAGTTTTGACACGATGTTTTCCGTAAGAAAAATCGATCGCATCTTTATAATCGGTCAGAAAAAAATCGAGCCCAAAAGAGTCGGTTACATACAAGCAAACATACAGGTGAAATAAAAGCGTGTTAAACTAGGGAATCACTTCCAATAACCAAATGTACCTAACAGCATAGATATATATAGAAATAAATCTGCATCTTCAGAAATGCGTCACAACATGTAACGGACATAGAAAAAATATAAATGCAACGAATTAAGAACCTCATTATTTAAAACAAAATCTCCATGACATAACTCCGCAGCCAGAAGTTGGATCCTAACCAAAAAAAAGACCAGCAGGTCGAAGAAGACCAGCAGGAGGAAGACTCTCCTATCACATAATATGTCAAATTGGCCCACCATCTACCAACGTAACTATCCTTTAGGTGTTAACCTAATGATCCAAATTATAAGTAATGCTCATCGGGAGCGTTCCTAAGTATCCAGTTCTATTGGGGACATGACCAGAAAAACTTTCAGCTTAATATAAAACATTTATCTCCTGTAGTTGGGTAAAATTGAGTATCGTCTGTATCGTCTGGTGACAACTGACCCAGATCTTTGTGCTTGAAGTTTCTGTAGATATAATATATAATAGGTGCTTTCTGCAAGGAGAGATCTGGCGATCACGGACTCTTGTTCTATGATATTTCAAGAATAAACTTTTTAGATTATAATAAGTAGTTTGTAAAAAAAATTCTGCTTCAAAAAAGTGACTGACGTCAAATCTGTCAATCGTCTGAAAAACTCATAGAGGAAAACCTGTTTTTGTGGGAGACAAGAAGGAAATAATTGCAAAATGTTTTCTATTTGCATTATCCTGTTTTTAAGTCTTTGAGTTTTAAGAAATCTGAATAATATTGGAGAAAATAAGGCTCTATTGTGTAATTAATTCGCTTATAGAGTAAGTATGAAGTGACCCTATATTTTTGCTGTGATTGATCTTGCTGTGAATGTGCTCAAAAGTTTTTGTTTGTACTGGCCAGTTACTGGCTCTACATATCCTTAAAAAAATGTAGGTAAACTTCGACGAAGTAGTTGAAAAAACTTTTTATTATTCATGCTCACTTACTATGTTTGAATATGTGTTTCATAGTGTATTCAATTTTAAAGATCTAATTTTGTTTATTTCCCTATTTTATCCCTCTATGGGGTGACTGTTAAAATTCTATTTTTACCATACGCCCTGGTACGGATATTCTTTATTCTAATAAAAAAACGATGAGGTTTCCTTAGCTTTCCCATTCCTCATTTTACCTCATTAATTATTTTCTGGAAATTAATTTCCAAACAATCTTTGATTCAGTTGTATGTAGATTGTAGGTATACCGAATGTAAATTATTTAATCCGAGGATTTTTAGAACTCTTGTTTATAATCTTCCTGCGCTTTTCTTTGAGCACCCTTTCACAGGGTAAGCCAATCAGAAGCCTATTTAGAAATTAATTCCCTAAAGGGTAAATAAGGAAATATCGAGATTTTCGTAGTTAGAAACATGAGAGTCAGTTAATATTAATATAGACCCTTTTTTTTAATGTTCTTAATTTTCTACATCACTTAAAATTTGTAAAAAACAGTTTGTTTTTGTGAAGCAGTTTTTTACGTCATTAGCCATATCGTAATACATATTTTCAGGGACAGTAGTATGAAAATAACAGAAAACTACAAAAATTAGCTATTTCCTTCGATTTTCCATATTACATTTGTATTCAAGAATTGATCTCTGTCAGCAAGACTATCCATTAGTATAAAAATATAGGATATTTTTTCAAAATTATCAGGTTCGATTCCTGACTAGGGTAATGACTTTTTAGAAAAAAAAATATATGATGCAGTTTTAGTTTTTGTCAAAATCGGGCACGCAACTCCTTTCAGCATTTTTCTCTATCTCTTAAAGTTTCGGATATTACTTATAATAGCCAAGTTAGGCCCATGTGAAAAATTAACCCTATAGGTATAAATTTCTCCTTGTTTCTTGTTTCTGTTTAAGTAAATAATCAATTTATTTCAGGTACATAAACTTATAAATAAGAGGTCCATTAATAGGCCAGTAGTTTTTTAAAGAAGAGTTAAATAATAACATTTTTTTTAATTAATATTGATGCAGGGAATTAGCAATGTAGACCAGGGCCGAAGCCTTCAAAATAGGTAAAAAATGAAAATAAATTACAGTAGGATGAAACCCATTAGAAAAGGAGGGGAATATGATAAAAATGAAAGGAAAAATAAATTACGGTCGATCCGAGTTCGGGAAGTGGGAGGGGTAAAAAATTGTTTTAAGGGTAAAAAATGGTTTATCTTGATTTCCGGCAAAACTACAAGTCCTATGGAAAAAAGTTAAATGGCAAAGTTGTAGGTAATAAAAAGATCTACAACTTTTGTGTATACAATTTTTTCACATAACCTCAAAATTTAGGTGAAAAATTCAAATAACCAAGTTTTTGGTTTTTTATTTTTATCTTTTTCAAAAATGTTTTTTTTTCTACGAAATTTGGTGAAAACTTACCTTATTATGTCCCAAATACACTGTAATTTATTTGATTTAAAATATTCATTTTTTCGCCTTATTTTAACTTAATATCAAAAAAGCACCCTAATTTTCAATCGAAAATTCTCGCGTCAAAATATCAGCTTTTTTCTCAAAGATGGTATGCTTTCTGTTCGCTGAAATCTCTACTTTCCGATGGTGAAAAAAAAAATATGTTACTCTAGTAAATCTTCTCAGAAAATGCATAAAATCGATCGAGAAAATCGATTTTTTTTTAAATTATTATATACAATTTTGAGCTATTATTAAAATTTACACTTTAATTACTTGAAAAACGTAAGATTACATGTAACATTGATAAAAAAATTGCAAATCAAAATATACTACTATAATTACGTACACAGTACAGTATACTATACAATATCGTACAAAAAATACGATTTTTTCACCATCGGAAAGTAGAGATTTCAGCGAACAGAAAGCATACCAACTTTTTGAAAAAAGCTGATATTTTGACGCGAGAATTTTTGATTGAAAATTAGGGTGCTTTTTTGATATTAAGTTAAAATAAGGCGAAAAAATAAATACGAGTATTTTAAATCAAATAAATTACAGTGTATTTGGGACATAATAAAGCAAGTTTTCACCAAATTTCGTAGAAAAAAAACATTTTTGAAAAAGATAAAAATAAAAAACCAAAAACTTGGTTATTTGAATTTTTCACCTAAATTTTGAGGTTATGTGAAAAAATTGTATATACAAAAGTTGTAGATCTTTTTTTTACCTACAGCTTTGCTATTCAACTTTTTTCCATAGGACTTGTAGTTTTGCCGGAAATCAAGATAAACCATTTTTTACCCTTAAACCCCCCCCCCCCTCCCACTTCCCGAACTCGGATCGACCGTAATTTATTTTTCTTTTCATTTTTATCATATTCCCCTTCTTTTCTAATGGGTTTCATCCTACTGTAATTTTTTTTGGTTTAAAAAATTATCAACCCAGGTCTAATGTGGTAAGTTTTGATTTTATTTACCTACGGGTAATAATGGCTACCTGCCACCATTAAAAACCAAATATTTCGTAATAGGGAAAAATACATAAAAAAGATAAAAACTAAGTCAAAAAAATTTATTCTTTTGGATGCTTAAGAGGAAAGGGTACGGGGGGCTTTCTCCATACAAACTATTAAAAACGTAGTCGACTGTTTTCTTCTTGGATAATGACACTAGAGCAAATATTTTTGGTGCATAAAATAACTGCCATGACCATGCCCCTAATTTTATTTTAAATTAGAAAATGAAAAAAAAATAGGGGCATAGTCATGGCAGTTATAGGGTGGCACAAAAATATTTGTGCTAGTGTCATTATCCAGGGAGGAAACAGTCGACTACGTTTGTATGGAGAGAGCGCAGGTACCCTTTCACCTTAAGTACATTTTGTACAAAGATCACATAGAAACGTCTTAAAAATATACAATATAGCAAATATTTATCATTAGATAGTTAAATATTTGCTATAGTTAAATGTTATTCTGAAAAACAATTAAAAAAAACCGTTTAGTGGCCCTTATTACCCGCAGGTACGGTCGGAGTCAGAATTGCAGACTCACTGTAGAGCTCTGAAATTATTATTATTGGAATGTTTTATTCTAATAATATTTGTTACTAGCGACCCGTCCCGGCTTCGCATGGCTATATTGTTATGAATGTATTATACATATAAACCTTCGTCTTGAATCACTATATCTATTAAAAAAAAAACCGCATCAAAATCCGTTGCGTAGTTTTAAAGATTTAAGCATACATAGGGACATAGGACCGGCGAAAACGACTTTGTTTTATACTATGTAGTGATGTAATAAATTCATGAGTTGAAAGACTCTGAGGGCCCTCGCCCACGGCGACATTTGTAGCGATGCTGTCGTGTGTTCGCATTGATACAGTCGCAATGCGGTCGCTAGCTGTTTGCCCTCGCCTACACGAGCGCGATGCAAACGGCACAGCGTAAGTACCGCGTTGGCATCGCTTTGTATTGCGTTGCAAATGCGATTATCACACGTTAGTAGCGACAGCATCGCTACAAAAAGTCGCCGTGGGTGGGCGAGGGCCCTTACTAACTTGAACTCTAGCAAGACCTTAGAATCTTGCTTGAGTTGAAAATATTCTAATAATAGTAATTTTAGATCTCTACGGTGGGTCTGAAATTCTAAGTGCTCGTTCAGACCACACGCGCCCGCGCACCATACACGCGTACAAGTCGCTTTGAATTTTGTTCTATTTATATAATTTGAGTCTTTATGACACATCAATAGATCTCAAATTGCATTTATGCACGACCACCCGCTTACGCCACGCGCGTGTGCGGGGCGGACGCGGGGCAGGCGCGTGGCGAGCGCGTGGTCGACGCATGTCATCTGAACACGCCCTAACTCTGACCGTACCTTATTATGTGTGTTCTAGTCATTGTAATTATTTACTATAAATACAATTTGCCTTTGGTTCCAGAGTAACGAATTATTATTAAGTTTTTCACAATTTTAGTTGCATCTGTGGTCTTGTGTGTCAATTAGTATCAGCTATCGTATCAATAATGGGTGGTATTGTGCTGATTATAGTACTGGTCTATGCAATAATGTATCTTATTGGACAGCCACTTTGAATGGTAATCATTATATTGAGTTGACAAGAAATAGAGCTTCGAATAAGAAAGTAGGTATACCAAATCCTTATCTAATTTGCCTTAAGTATTTTAGGGTTCCGTACCCAAAGGGTAAAAACGTGACCCTTTTACTAAGACTCAGCTTTCCGTCTGTCTGTCACCAGGCTGTATCTCAGCATATTTCTATTGCCGCTATGACAACAAATACAAATAAATATTGCAGGACATTCCACACATCGCCATGTTGCCCCCAAGCTAAGTAACTAGACTTGTGTTATGGGTGCTAGACTACGTACCTACCTTATATACTTTTCTTTTGTAAATATATACTTATAATATAATACATAGAAACAACCAGACCACAGACAAATATCTAAACATAAATATATGTCTGAGGCGAACCCGCAACCTTGTGTTTGGCAGTCCGACATGGTGACCATTGTACCAACTGGGTCGTCATCTCATAATCGTGGTAGGTACGGAACCCTTCGTGTGCTAGTCCGACTCGCACTTGGCCGGTTTTTGTTTTATTGTACTTATCTGCAATTTTATTTCAGGTAAATATTCTGTTATAGAAATTATGCGATAATGTGGTAAGAAAATTATTAACGTCTCAACTAAACTATTCATAGTAATCTATACTTATATTATGTGCTTATATTATAAAGCTGAAGAGTTTGTTTGTTTGTTAGAACGTGCTAATCTCGGGAACTATTAGTTCGAATTGAATGTTGGTTAGTCCATATATCGAGGAAGGCAATAGGCTACTTTTTTTTATCCCGATATTCCTACGGGATCGAAAGTTACGCGGGTGAAACCGCGGAGCGCTGCTAGTATAGAAATAAATGCCTTAAGTTAACCATTATGTTTCAGTTGTATATGTACCCTTATATTATCAACTATTGCTGTGCTGATGGCTATTCTGACAGCTATAACAGTGGTATATGCTGCTATCTATGTGTTCTCTGAAATCAAGGCGGGCATCCGAAAGACTAAATAACAAAACAAAAGGTAGGTATAAGTTATAATAAAACATTAGTTTGAAGCTTTTGCATAGCTTTTATCGCGGGCTTTGAGCGCGGCGACCGAATCAAGAAATTCCGTAACGAAAATAAAACCTAACACCCCCCACTCCGCCTACCATGTAGCTCGGCCGAGCGTTCGCTTAACGTGTATGTATATGGTACGACTGTACGAAGCTCGCACGATACAATAGCTTTACCGCGGCAGTCTCTGAGTGCCACACGTTTTTTGTTATCTGGGAATATTGCATGCAAAAATAAACGATCCACCCCGTTTTCATTGTTGTTCGTGATCATTTTCAATTCGGCAGTCGCCTAGCGTGAGATTTGTGCTAAACATATTATTTTGCTAAATAACGCTGCTAGTCAGCTATATTTATGTGCCAACATTTTTAGGCTTCCGTAGCCAAAGGCAAAAAACGGAACCCTTATAGATTCGTCATGTCTGTCTGCCTGCCGTATGTCACAGCAAGTTTTTTCCGAAACTATAGAACTATACTGTTGAAACTTGGTAAGTAGATGTATTCTGCGAACCGCATTAAGATTTTCACACAAAAATGGTAAAAAAAAACAAAACATTTTAGGGTTCCCCATACTAAGAACTGAAACTCATTTTTTTTTTCATCAATCCCCGTTTTGGGTATCTATGAATAGGTCTTCAAAATTGATATTGAGGTTTCTAATATAATTTTTTTTCTAAACTGAATAGTTTACGCGAGAGACACTTCCAAAGTGGTAAAAAGCTTGTCCCCTCTTGTAACTTCTAAAATAAGAGAATGATGAAACTAAAAAAAATATATGATATACATAACCATGTAAACTTCCACCCAAAATAGGTTTTAACGAGATCTGGTAAGTAGTTTTTTTTTAATACGTCATAAACCGTAAACCGCCATTTTTACCACTAGCGCCATCTATTTTTTTAAAATTATGTGATGATAATGGTACCTTCGTGCACTTGACCGGTTTTTTTATCCTGATATTCCTACAGGATCGGGAGTTACGCGGGTGAAATCGCGGAGCGCTGCTAGTAATTAATATGTTAATTTATTTCAGGCACATAAACTTAAAAATAAGATTGCCCAATAATAGTGCGCAATGGTATTCTAAAGAACCGTTAAACAATTATAAGGTATTGAAAGTATTGAAACAAGGAATCAACATGTGGTAAGTTATGAGAAAGTAGGTTTAAAATTTGAGAGAATCGTGATCCGTGTAACAAAAAACAAATTATAAAAACCCCGACTGATAAGGAAAATTGCATATAACTTTTGAACTGCTGAACCGATTTTGATCAAACACTCTAACTAATTCACCTTTCAAGTAAAAAGAAACAAAATCAAAATCGGTTCATCCGTTCGGGAGCTATGTTACAGACAGACAGACACACACGGACACGTCAAACTTTTAACACCCCTTTTTTAGCGTCGGGGGTTAAAAACATAAGCTTCTTAGGGCCCTTGACCACGGCGACTTTTTGTAGCGATGCTGTCGCGTGTTCGCATCGATACAGTCGCAATGCGGTGGCTAGCTGTTTACCCTCGCCCACACGAGCGTGATGCACACGCGATACTGTCGTGCTTCTTCAGTAACGGCACAGCGTAAGTAGCGCGTTTGTATCGCGTTGCAAATGCGACTTACACGCGTTAATACCTCGCTACAAAAAGTCACCGTGGGCGAGGGCCCTATCATAGACCGGTGGCGGAGAGGTAGTTCGCTTAAATTTTAGTCTATGCTTAGTAACAAAATAATTATTAAGATTATCACAATTTTAGTTGCATCGTTGGTCTTGCGTGTCAGTTAATATCAATGGTCATATCAATATTGGCTGGTATTGTGCTCATTATAGTACTGGTCTATATTTTAATGTATCTGATTGGAAAGCCAATATGAAATAATAAGAATGTTGCGAAAAGAAAAAATACTGCGAATAAGAAAGTAGGTTAGTAACGTAATTTAATTTATTTATCAAAAAACATACATAATTATTAGTTTTTAGAGTTCCGTAGGTAAAGGGTAAAGACAAGACCCTATTACTAAGACTTCACTGTCCGTCCATCCGCCTGTCCGTCTCTCTGTCACCAGTTGAAATTTTTACAGATTATCTATTACTAGCGTAACTTTCCGCTGTCTAACCCTACGTATGCTTAGAGCTTTAAAACTGCATTAATGTAAAACCCGCCCCGGCTCCGCACGGCTATATTATGCATGTATTATACATATAAACCTTCCTCTTGAATCACTCTATCTATTTAAAAAAACGCATCAAAATCCGTTGCATAGTTTTAAAGATTTAAGCATACATACGGATATAGGGACATAGGGACAGAGAAAGCGACTTTGTTTTATACTAATGATAGTGATAGTGACTAGCTGCGCCCCGCGGTTTCACCCGCGTATGTCCCAATCCCGTGGTAATATCGGGATAAAAAGTAGCCTATGTGTTAATCCAGGTCTCCAGCTCTCTAGATACCGAGTTTTATCGCAATCGGTCCAGTAGTTTTTGCGTGAACGAGTAACAAACATACCTACATACACAAACTTTCACATTTATAATATTAGTAGGTTAGGAAGTAGGATAGGATTCCTGTTGCCGCTAAAACAACTCCCAAGAAAAAAAAACGTGGGGTTCCCATACATAATGATACGGAACCCTTTGAGCCCGAGTCCGAATCGCACTTGGCTAGTTTTTAATTTTTGGTATCTAATTTCATTTCAGGTTACTACCTACTATTCTATTAAATGATGAGACAATCTGGTAAGAAAATTTGTTACTTTCATTACTTAGTATAAAACAAAGTCACTTTCCGCTGTCTAACCCTACGTATGCTTAGAACTTTAAAACTGCATGTAAAAAAGCAGAATTAGGCCCTCATTACATAAATATTTGCTTTATTATCAACTAGCGACCAGCCCCGGTTTCGCACGGCTATATTATGCATGTATTATACATATAAACCTTTCTCTTGAATCACTATCTATTAAAAAAAAACCGCATCAAAATCCGTTGCGTAGTTTTAAAGATCTAAGCATACAAAGGGAAATAGGGACATAGGGACGGCGGAAAGTGACTTTATTTTATACTATGTACCTAGTGATTATTTCGTCATTCACATCAAGGTTTTTAAAAACCATGGCCCTTCTTACTTCTTACCTGCAGGTACCTAACTATATGTTTTTTTTTGTTTGCAACTAATGGGCTCCGAAACTACTAAACCGATTTTCATGAAACTTTGTATGAAAATAATATTGGATCCTTGGTAGTTATATGGGCTAGCTTATCCCTATTCTCATAAGGAACGGCCGCTGTTATTTCATCATAGTATAAAACAAAGTCAATTTTCGCTGTCTGTCCCTATGTATGCTTAGATCTTTAATACTTCACAACGGATTTTGATGCGGTTTTTTTTAATAGATAGAGTGATTCAAGAAGAAGGTTTATATGTATAATATAGCCGTGCGAAGCCGGGGCGGGTCGCTAGTTTTAAATAAGATTAATTTAAAGACATTGTTTCCATTTTACAGAGATATCAAGAAATGATTCTCCAGTGTGAAGTGACTATGCGAGCGAACCTGATTCCAAAGAAATGTTAAATTATTATATTTTAATAATTTATTTAGTGATAATGGACACTTTGATTTTATGTAAATAGCTGTACATTTCAATATAGATACGTGTTAATAGTTTCATGATTTTTTGTTTGATTAATCTATACCTACTAATATTATAAAGCTGAAGAGTTTGTTTGAACGCGCTAATCTCAGGAACTACTTGTTCGAATTGAAAAATTCTTTTTGTGTTGGATAGTGTATTTTCTCCCTGAGGAACAGTACCCTAGATCGGGCCGGTCAAATTGAGACATGTGTTAACACCTTAGCAGTTAGTATAGTTTATAGGTTCCAATAACGTGCTAATAACTAAGTAGACATGAAGTGTCTGTCTAAGTTTAATTTTGTAGCTATTGTGTTTTACCCAACCTACTTCCATGATTTTAAAACGAAGTGTGCTTATACAATAATAGGAATTTGTTCTCTTTTGTTTCTATTTCCTTTTTTCAACAAATGTTTATGGCAAAATAAACGTTTGTTTCTATTTGTATTACTCAACAGTTGTATGGTAGGACTACCAGGATTTATTTTCTCAATAGTTTAACTTCAGTTTAACTAGGTACTACTATTTACTATAACCACATTATAACTACCTACTACTAAACTACTACAGTTTAACTTCATAAATTTTACTACTGTCGTCATCTAGAGGAAATGTATGGAGTTAGTGTTTCTAGGTTCAGAGATTCTCAGTCACATAATAACGCTACACGCTACACGCTACAGTATAATAGTTCCAGGTTCTGTCAACAGATGGTGTTGAAATAAATTAAAGCCTAAAATAATGTTTTCCTTGAAGCTTGTTTAATTTACCTACTGTTTGTTGTTAATGTTTTAAGTATGAATTTTATTGTCATTATGTTTTTAAATCTAAGTAATCTAATAATAAGTATTATATTATAAGTACAGCGTGAGGGCCAGACTCTTTAATTCACACTTTGAAGGTCGTAGGTATCTACTAAAAACATACATACAACCGAATTGAGAACCACCTCCTTTTTTTGAATTCGGTTAAAAAAATTCGTAAACAGTCTACAACCCTTTTAATTAAAATTAAAAAGTTAATAAATAGTCATTCAAACAATAATAATCAATACATCATAAATTCCTAAATACAGTAAATATTGCCTTATAAATAATACTGTAAATTAAATAACACAATATATTAAGTTACCTAAAATACATGGCAAATACAAATTTAATCAAGTAAACCGCCCCGAGTCACCCCTGGCGCAAAGGAACCCATCACACTAGCAGCGTTACCACGCTGAATAGCTACAACTAATCACAACTAATTTTTTTTTACCTAAGATTTTGCGTTTGACCACTATCACACCTGCCGGTAGGGACCGATGCGTCCTAAGATATAACACGCCTACATCTTAGGACGCATCGTCCCTACCGGAAGATACCTATCACAAATCCAATGTTTAATTATTATGTACCGTAAGAATAATGGTAGAATCTCACATAAATTCATTGGTATACGGCCAGTTGAGATTAAAGCCCACAACCTTTGGAATGAAAATCAAGGTACTAGCAGTACCGTCGCGACAGGCATGCGGCCTGGGGCACAGAATATATATAAGGCACTCTGGGGTGAGATTGCTCATTGCCTAAACGTCCAAAAAAACTGCATTAGCTTTCAACAGAATTCAGTTTTCTCACTCAGAATTTTCATACAAAACTCATACTCAGTTTCAAGACTCGAGTAGATCTATAGATCTTGAAATTGAAATTGTCTTGTTATTTGCTATAACCGGAGTCCTTAAGCGCTCGGCTGTGCACACTGAGGTGGTATGACAATGCCACACAGATACCGGCCGGTCTCTGTGTGGCATGGCGCATAAAAACTCGAACAATCAAAAATTTCCGCCCCCGGAACGCTTCTGGTAACGCCTCAGTGTGCACAGCACTTTAGCCGGTCGCCCATGCTCCCCCTCATCTTTAAGCCCCCACTGAAGGTACATACACTAGGTATACCCCACACAGCGAATGATAAGTTCTGCAGTAAATGGAAGGGGTATGCGCCGAACTCGATATTTATATCAAAATTGAGTTCTGCGCATACCCCTTCTACTTTTCATCAGAGCTCATCATTCGCTGCGCGGGGTATATCTACTTACAGAATTGTACTTGCCGGCAGTTAATTTTGTGACGTTAGATAAACCTTGTGCAATACGTCTTATTTAATATTCATATTCATTATTCACCAATGCTCCGAAGTTACTCACCAACAACTTCCACGTGGATGAATGAAATAAAAGAACGTCAACTCTATGACGCTGCGCAGGCGCAGTTCAAAGTTGCAGTCAAAGTTATAAACTCGTCAGTTGTTTGAATTGGTTAGTTGACCGGTATTTGAATAAGTATTTTATACTGTGAAATTGTTTATTTTATGTATGTTGTTGGTAAGTATCTTACTTAACTTATTTAGTATTCTTGTTATTTAAATAATAAAAAATAACTGACATGTTCACTTAGAACTTAAGTTCCAAATATTTAAATATATAATAAAAAAAGTAATAAAAAAGTTTATAGGCCGATACGCACAGAACTGTGACGGCACAGTTCCGTCACCGTAACGTAACACAAGTTTCGGTGAAGCCAAATGGGTCCAAATGTATATTTTTTTAATCCACTTTATAATGTAGGCATGAATATTTCGTGAACTAACAACCCGGTGCTGAGTCTGTTTGTCTTACATGAATCATCAAAAAAGTTTTAAGTTCTGTCTGCTGTTAAATCTGATTTCGGTTTTTTAAAGAGTTGTTCTTAGCATGTCGAGTCCCAAAACATGGACGCTGCATTGTTGCTAAGCCCATCATGTCGATTTCTCAGCATGTCGTCCGATAAATAATAATTTCATCAAACTATTATTTAAAATTTAATAAAACAGCTTGGAAATGCACTATTTTCCAAGGGAAAAAATCCATTGCTGATGATACACTTACAATTTTCCTAGCTATTAGGAAATTTTCCTAGCCATTAGGCAATTCGCCTAACTTTCATACTGTATACAACATTGTATCAGACGAGACGATAGCACACGATAGTCTGTGGAGTAACGCGCGTCAGTTTTATTACATCCGTGTCAGTTCTATCACAGTATAGAACTGTGGTTTTACATTCCCCTTCATTCGGAACCAGTTTCTCGATTATACCGGCTGTGTTACATACATACCTACTTACAAATAATTTTTAGTGTGTATTTTTGTATCTGATCCTATGCATTAGTGTTATTTGATAGTAATTTACAAGTTTTACGATATCCTACGTTTATTTAGAGTGCCAAAAAGATGTCTGGATGTAAGTGTTTTTTATAACCTACCTATTTACTTTCTAAAATGTCATTTGAGTGTTCGTCTAGCATGTCGCTTATCTGCCTAGAGATGTACCTACTTGTGGTTTGTCTAAATAGTTTTAGATAGGTAAACGCATTACTTTCCTTTGTGTCGCGGAGTAGGGTGATTATTGTTTATTAAAGGGTATTTCGACCTACTTGTCCGAAATTCGAAAAAAATAGAATTTAGTAGTTAGAAAATTATGTTTAAATGCGCGAATAAACTTGACCGTTATTACAAAAAAATCATTACATAGTATAAAACAGTCACTTTTCGCTGTCTGTCCCTACGTATGCTTAGATCTTTAAAACTAAGCTACGCAACGGATTTTGATGCGGTGTTTTTAAATAGATAGAGTGATTCAAGAGAAAGGTTTATATGTCTAAAACATGCATAATATAGCCGTACGAAGCCGGAGCGGGTCGCTAGTAAAAAATAGTTGAATTTGGCGGGCCATTAGTTCGCAATGACCAAGCTGTAACTATTTTTTGAACGTCCGTTACTCAATGTTATTTATAACATGGTTAGGTATTTATTAGCATTATTTTCTATTCTTTGTGTTCATACCCACTTTGTATAAATATCTAGGAAATTCCTATTACTATACAGGCAGCGCTCCGCCGTTTTACCCGCGTAAGTCCCGATCCGGCGGGAATTTCGGGATCAAAAGTATCCTATGACTTCTTCTTCTCCTAGACTACCACTATGCTGATTTGCATCCAAATTGGTTGTGTCGTTTGATCGTAAAGAGGGAACAAACCAACGAATAAACAAATAATTAAATAAAAACATTCGGATTTATAAAATAAAGTCACTTTTCGCCGTCCCTATGTCCCTATTTCCCATTCCCTTTGTATGCTTAGATCTTTAAAACTACGCAACGGATTTTGATGCGGTTTTTTTAAATATATAGAGTGATTCAAGAGGAAGGTTTTTATGTATTATACATGCATAATATAGCCGTGCGAAGCCGGAGCGGGTCGCTATTAAGAGGAAAGGGTACCGGGAGTTTTCTCCATACAAACTATTACAAACGTAGTCGACTGTTTTCTCCCTGGATAATGACACTAGAGCAAATATTTTTGGTGCATAAAACTTATAACTGCCATGACAATGCCCCTATTTTTTGTTTTTTTTAATTTTAATTTCTATGATAATTAAAAAATGAAAAAAACCAAAACATAGGGGCAAAGTCATGGCAGTTATAGGTTTTATGGCGCAAAAATATTTGTGCTAGTGTCATTATCCAGGGAGGAAACAGTCGACTACGTTTGTATGGAGAGCGCGCAGGTACCCTTTCACCTTAATTATGAAATTTAAAAAATATCTATGAGGCTAGGTAAGATGTAGTCTTCATTATCTGCACTACTAATGAAACGACTAAAGAGGAAAGATTATTTATTATAGATCTTTGTTAGTAACGAACAAGCTCCGAAACTAAGTACCTACTAAACCGATTTTGATGAAACTTGGTATGAGGATACATTGATTCATTGAGAATAACATAGGCTACTTATTATCCCAATAGTTCCACGGGATCGGGAGTTAAGAGAATGAAACCACGGAGCGCTGCCAGTTTGTCATAAAATTAGTTTTTCCCTAATTGTAAGCTGTTGTGGTAGAGGTACTAACCGTTGTTTAAAATCATTCCTTATCATGGATAGGTATGTATACCTAATACGTATGTATACATATAACTGTGTTAATTAATACTCGTACAATCATTAGTCATTATTAGATTAGCTGTATGTAAGTGACGAGGTACTTAGGTAGGTATTTAAACGGTTTATAATGTGTCTATTTTCTACCCCATATTTTTTAGATAAGTAATAATATTTCAAGGAAAAATGCGTCTAAAAATCTAAACACAGTAAGTAAGTAGGTATTTCAGTCGAACATGCGAGATTGTTTAATAATATTAATAAATTTAAATGAAATAAATAAATAATGCTATATTTTATTTGTACTTAAGTAGGTATATTTTTCGTCCAAAGTTGAGATAACGTACCTATTTCCTATGATTCATCTGTTAATAAATATTGTACTATTCATTTCAGATCCTAACCAACCTCCACCGCACACCATGTCCTACCCTCAATATGGAATGCCACCTGCCGGACAACCTGGATATCCTGGTCAGCAACCTTTCGGACAACCTGGGTTTCCAGGACAACCCGCTGGACAACCTGGATACCCAGGACAACCTGCTGGACAACCTGGATTTCCTGGTCAACCCGCGGGGCAGCCTGGTTATCCTGGACAACCAGCTGGACAGCAGTACCCTCCTCAACCAGGATTTTCTTATCAAAACGTATATCCCACTGTAAACCCAACTCCGACTGCTCCTCAGTTCGGGTATGCGGGATATCCTAATGTTTCACCTCAACCTTCCTATGGTAAGTTACTGATTTTTTTAATAGTACCTAAATGAATAATAAATTAGGTCGTTTATAGTTGTACGAATGAGCAATAAAAGGTGGACTCGAAAGCTACTAGAGAGGCACCCGCGAGCACACTTTAGGCCGCGCGGTGACCACCAATGAGATGGAAAGACGATATCAAACGCGCTATCCCGGTAGTCAAACTGATTAAAAACTCTTCAGTGGCCATCTTCGGTGCATACATGTATTATATTAAATTAAAATTAAAGAGTGGCGCGGGGCTATCGCAGTCTCCAGTCCCAGTTCAAAGCTCCAGAACCCTTTTTGGTCGTCTTTTTATGACGGGCAGGGGCTACCGTAGTCCTATTCTATTAGATCCGCGCTACAAGGCCCCATATATTATTATGTTATTTAGGTTAAGAAAAAATTGTAAACTTTTTATTGATAAATAAATAGTTATGACGACCCAGTTGGCACAATGGTTACCATGCCGGACTGCCAAACACAGGGTTGCGGGTTCGATTCCCGCCACAGACAAGTATTTATGCTTAGATATTTGTCTGTGGTCTGGTTGTTTCTATGTATTATAAGTATATATTTACAAAAGAAAAGTATATAAGTAGTATATCCGTTGTCTAGCACCCATAACACAAGTCTAGTTACTTAGCTTGGGGCTAGATGGCGATGTGTGGAATGTCCTGCAATATTTATTTATTTATTTATTTAAATAAAAAATAAAAAAAATAAAAATATAAGGCCTATGATACTATGCAGTCACATTAATTTTGTTGAAACAGTGCCTAGAATAAAGCAAAATAAATAATATTGACTAATTTTTCCTTTCAGCGGCAGTACAATGGGTTCAAACGACCCCAACACAAGCGATCGGTCTTAGTGACCGGGCTGTAGTAGCAGGGTACGAGGCTTATGACGGTTCACCACTTTGGGTGATCAGAGCAAGATTTGAAGGTGATCTCATACCAGGGAAGTTGGCTGTAAAGCATCATGCTGCGTATGTTCCTTGGGGTGGCAAGGAGAATCCTGTAAAGAATATTGAGGTATGATAAAAAAATACGTCTATCTATACGTACAAGTATCTATCTATCAGAACTACACGACCTAATCTTGCCATCTCTCTCTTTCGTCATACAACCAGGCAAACGGAAATGCGACACCGATTTATGGGGGAAATCACAGACGTCTGCACTAAGCGTTTTGCTTCACCATTCCTTATTCGTTTAAAATGAAATCAGTTGCCTGCGTCTGTCTTTTCTGACGTGTGCAACTTGGGGGTTTTCAACTCGCGAGTGGATGTTCTAGGAAAGCGCGCTATATCTTAGGACGCATAATCACCTACAGCGTCTCTCTGATACGCTTTGAACTCAAAAACTACACACTGGATTTTCATACGGTTTTTCCGTTTTTAGACGGAATGTTTCATGAGGAAAGTAATGGTGTATAATTAGACTGACTGAAAATATATCAGGAAAAATCGGGTTAGGTGAATAAGCTGAATCCATGACGCATCCGCTATAGATAGGTACGTGAAAACGTCCATCTGACAATTATTATAGTATAGATAGACAAAAGGTGGATCATGTATTATTTTTGTTTGCTTTTGTTTCGGCTGGCCGTATTATTATAAAGAATTAGGGCTCGCTTTATATATTTAGATTCTGCTTCAAGCACTATTTTCACGAGACTGAAGTTATTTCGGGTAAATCTTAACAGTTAGGGCCCTACCTCAATGGGAAGTCATCACAACGTTGCTATGTTTCCATGGCTACCCTAGGTCACCATGTAGAGTAGCCACTGGCTATTGTCTTTCATAAAAAACATGAACATCCTTCCTCATTGATGACTCACTGGAAACTGAGTGAGAGAGGCGCAACTTACACGTGCACATTTTACTTGCTGCTGTGGCTACGTCGCGCGTCACCAGGACGCCCGAGTATTCAAACTCCACAAAGCGCTCCGTTGGTCGTGGCTACTGTGGCTACGCTTCCAAATCCCTGACGCATCCGCTATGGCTCCGTTGTCAAACCGTCTCGTCGCCAGGGGAGTTAACTTCCATGCATTTTAATACGAATTGTTTGGATACGTAGCCGGCAACATCGCTATGGCGTTTCGGTGAGGTAACCGGTACCCTAGAGGCGACCGTATCGGACTTCCTAACTTCGCATGCGTTTGCTGCGTGAGTTTAATAATATGGATCCCCAACTCTCGCCATTGATCTCACTTTTAATATAATACAATTGTAATTTAATATTTTTGCTTTGACGTTTCAGGTTTGCTGCGCTCCTGCAGAAAGGATCAAATGGGTAGATAGCAGAGATGGTGTGATTCCACCAAATGCGATTGTCGCTGGCACCACGGCTGATGGAGAACCTCTATACGTCGGTAGGGCTAAGGAACAAGGAGCTCTTACTCCTGGAAAGGTGATTATTACAAACTGAATTAGATTTTACACCCTGTAATGCAGAAGGTTGCGGGTTCAATTCCCGCCTGAAACGAAATGTACAGATAATTGTTTCTGGTCTGGGTGTAACTGTATGTATGCCAAATAATAAGTACTTACCTACCTATCTATTTAAAAAACATACCATACTATATAAAAAACATTCCTATACAATTCCTACATATAAAATATAGTATAAAATTCTCGTGTCGCTGTTGCCAAACTTCACCTAAACGGCTGAACCGATTTGTATTAAATTTTTTGTGTTATTCGTTAGGTCTGAGAATCGAACATCTATTTTTTTTATATGGCAGAACAACGTTTGCCGGGACAGCTAGTTTTATATAGTATTATATCCCTTGTCTAGCTACTATAAACACAAGCCTATTTGCTAAGCAATATTGCAAAGAAAAAAGTTTCTGAAGTGAAGCAAGAAATAATCGTCTTCTTATAGACGCCAGAGAATAATTTCTTTTCTTTAGTAAAAAATCTTAAAATGATAAACTGTATTCTAAATTTAAAAGCAATATTCTTATAGAATACTGCTTAATATTTTCAAAAACATTTACTAAAGTCAACGAATTATTCTCTAGCGTTCATAGGGAGAGAATTATTACTTGCTTCAGAAATCTTTTTTTCTGTGTATGAGGTAATTAGTTAAAAGCCACAAACATTAAGACATTAAACGTTGAATCATAGGTACCAACAAAATGCTTAAGTAACGTACCTAATTAGCTACTTTTTGTAGTAGGTACTTACCTGTTTTTTATTTGTTTTCAGGTTCACCCGAGTCACAGAGCGTTATACGTATCGTTTGCCGGTAACGAAATACCTCACAAGATTTACCAAATCATGTGCAACGCTTGAATTTTACTGTAAGTTTCAGACGTTGCAATTTCACAACGTGTAGGTAACCCTGAAGGATTTCTAATAAAGGGCGGTTGCTTTAGACTTTAGACGTTTGTAAACAACTTTTGTTCTATGACTGAAGGAAATTCTAGTAATTATTTTCGCGGGTAAACTATAGTCTAAACACTATCTCTAATATATACCTAATCTATAGAGTAAGTGTAAACTATAGTTCACGAGTAAATCTGTGTCTAAATGTAAGGTTTAAATCCACATCTCGGACTATCCTTAAACCTCGTTTTGGAATAAGGGGGAATGAGTTTAAAACGTTTATGGAAATTCATACTTTTTTTTTAAATATTTGAGGTTTTGTATACTTAGTGGAAAGTCAGTTGTTTTAGGCAAAAAATACCATACATTTTTGAAATATTAATCGACAATCGATAAACAAATAAAACCCAAAGGTCAAAGACCTCTAACTCTAAGAAACAGCTGATGTTTGAGTAAACATACCCTCAGAATTTTCGAAAAAAAAGTTCCAATACTTATTCAAAAGTTGTAGAACAAAAGTTGTTCACCAAGACGTCCAGAACAGCCCTTTTCGTATTAAAACCCTTCGCGGAAACACGTTGTCTAGATAAATGTAAGAACCAAGATCGATAGACGTATTTTCTATGTTGTATCTTAAGAGGAAAGGGTACCGGGGGCTTTTTCTATACTAACAACCGTAGTCGACTGTTTTCTCCCTGGATAATGACACTAGAGCAAATATTTTTGGTGCATAAAACTTATAACTGCCATGACCATGCCCCTATTTTTTGTTTTTTTTTTAAATCTTGATTTCTATGATAATTAGAAAATGAAAAAACCCAAGACATAGGGGCATAGTCATGGCAGTTATAGGTTTTATGCAACAAAAATATTTGTGCTAGTGTCATTATCCTGTCGACTACGTTTGTATGAAGAGAGCGCCCCGGTACCCTTCCACCTTAATATTTTTAACAGTATTCTTCTGCCACTATGGCATGAATCTTGGAATCTCGAAACGCAGGTTCTGATGTTACAAAGGGTTTGGGCATGAATCTTGGAATCTCGAAACGCAGGTTCTGACGTTACAAAGGGTTTTAAGCTTGCTACAAAAAACTGTCAAGTACCTACCTAACGAATTGATATCGGGTGTTATTTAGATCTTCGTCCTCATTCTGCCTTTAGGCGTCATAATAGTGTTAATTTTTAAAATTAAAATTAATTAATTAAATTAAAATTTTAGGGAGAATTACACGGAAAAAAAAGGTTTCTTAAAGCAAGAAATAATTTCTCTATACACGCTGGAGGATAATTTCTTGGTTTTATTAAGCAATCTTAAAATAATAAGCAGTATTCTTAGAATAAAAGCAATATTCTTAAATTAAGAATACTGCTTATTATTTTCAAGAGCATTTATTGAAAACAGGAAATTATTCTTTAGTTATTTTTTGCTTCAAGAATCCTTTTTTGTGTAGAAAGTTTGAATGGTTTTTTATTAATTTATATTTAATAAAATAGAAACTACTAAATATTATTTAACTACTAATAAGCTTAATAACCTAGATAAGGCCTAGATAAATAATATTTAGTAACTTGTATTTTATTAATTCTTTTTTAAATGATTATAATTATATCTTCTGTGATCAAAGGTGCCTACGCTGTTATTCTCGTTTTGCCTAACTATTGATTTTTTAGGGTTCCGTACCCAAAGGTAAAAACGGGGCCATTTTTACTAAGAATCCACTGTTCGTCTGTCTGTCACCAGGCTGTATCTCAAGAACCGTGATAGCTAGACAGTTGAGATTTTCACAGATACCCAATGGTATTTTTGTTGCCGCTATGTCACAATTAATACTAAAAACAGAATTTAATGGTACGGAACCTTTCTGCGCGAGTCTGACACGCACTTCGCCGGTTTTTTATTATCAAAACTGCTGTTGATTTTTCCAATAATTTTAATTATGTACTTAGTAAATAATTATTTTTGATTAAAGTTTTACAACAATAAATAAATAAGAGTCGTAGTTAATTGTTAATTTTTTTAATAAATGTAAGTAAGTATACACACATTTACAGAACAAAAAAAGTATTATGTATAAGTAAGTAAATATAACTTAAAAGTAACATGGACGTTCAATGTAATGTTATTATGATTAATAATTACTAGCTGCGCTCCGCGGTTTCACCCACGCAAATCCCGATCCCGTGGGAATATCAAAATAAAAGTAGCCTATAGCCTTCCTCGATAAATGGACTATCCAACACAAAAATATTTTTTCAATTGGAACCAGTAGTTCCTGAGATTAGCGCATTCAAACAAAATCTTCAGCTTTATATTATTAAAGTATAGATTGAAAATAATTTCATATTAGTGAAACTTCTTGGAAGACTATTATTTATCCTACATTAATATCACATTTTAATTTAAAACTAACCTATTCTTATTTTGTAAAATCAGTGTTATATAATAATATCGTTCATTTAGGGGGATAGATAGATATAAAGAAACAGGGGTGTTATAACTTTAAGGCTGTTACACACGTTACGATTACGATAGCAGGTGCACATTTTAAAGTTCTAATTATTTTAATGACGGTTTAATAATTTTTGGTTATTCTGCGTGAAATAACTAACACTTCGAAAGCTTTAGTGATATCAAGCAGAATAATTTACAATTACTGAACCGTTATTTTAAAAATTAAAACTTTAAAATATGCACCTGATACCCTCAGTCCTTTTCTGACTGTACAAGTAGACCTCGCCCAAAGACTCCCAGAGCGATCAGTCGCATGCCCTCTGCATCCAATTAAGTCGTCTATCCCTTGGCATAAAAAATGAATCAAATACTTTCATGCAGTACAAAGATTTTTCTTTTTTTGACGTGATAACGTCTTATAAATTGATGAACAGCGTCATTCACAAGAAAGTGTGACGTCATCGCGTTCCATAGCAACGTCATGTTATTGACAATGACCGTTTCATAGCAACGTCATGTTATTGACAATGACCGTTTCATAGCAACGTCATGTTATTGACAAGGTAACCATAGCAACGTATTGAAGTATGCAAAATGGTCACCGATACAAAAGAGTTCTTAAGACGTTATCACGTAAAATTATCGTCCGTAAACCGACTTTACAGACATCTATACTTTTTTTTACTATTTTTAGGATTCTGAAGTTAGAAAGGAAGTTGTCCTGCAATTAAGTAATTAAGTGATTCTAATGTTGCAATTTGCTATTACACATCATGCTTTCTGTAAATCCCATTTCTATTTGCGAATTATTTGCGTTCTCTGCGTCGTTTTGCATTTGATTCACATTTTGTTTGGATTTTTCTTGTTCGTCGGTTTCAAAAGCTTTGTTTTCTACTCCTTTTATTTCTGCAACTTTCTGTATTTCTGCTGATTCTAATAAATCACTATGTACTTTGTTGATATTGTAAAGCCACCTGAAAATAAAATAACCTTATTTAAGTACAGTAAGGGTCATAAGTAAATGATCAGTTTGCCACAATAATACTATCAACAAGTATTGGAGTTACGACCTTCTTCTAATAGACGTTACACACAACCCTAAATACTTGAATTAAAAGTACTCAGTGTGATTATTATTTTCAACATGTTAGCTAAGTCTTTAGTTGTGTGAGTGGTATAAGCCGCCACCCGCTACACCAACCGACGTGGGTTCGATCCACAGGTTACGTTGTTATAATGTTCAAATAGTGGTGCACGGGATTGTAAACGTAACGGTGGGCAGAGACTTTTGACCGTGGACTGTACGTTTCTGGAAACTTCATCCAATACGAGTGTATTTTATGTCAATGTTGCATTTTAGCTAGCTCTGTGCAAGCTTTAAAAGGTTAGGACTAAGTCGTACTATAAAAATGGTAAGTACGAAAAACTCTACTATTTTTCTTTATTACGTAAGTCATTTAAAAACAATAATTAAGGTAAAGGGTACCGGTGCTCTCTCCATACAACTTTTTTTTGCATAAAACCTATAACTGCCATGACTATGCCCCTATGTCTTGCTTTAATTCATTTTCTAATTATCATACAAATTAAGATTAAAAAAACAAAAAAATTAAAAAAAAAAACAAGATTTAGGTGCATGGTCATGGCAGTTATAAGTTTTATGCAACAAAAATAATTGCTCTAGTGTCATTATCCAGGGAGGAAACAGACGACTACGTTTGTATGGAGAGAGCGCTTGATACCCTTTCCTCTTAACAATACTTACAAGAATATACCAACAGCTGGCATAGTGAGTGCTCCACCCAGTAGGAAGAATGCACCCGGAAAAGACTTAAGAGTAGCTGTGTATACAATAGTGTACATCGGAGCGTATATTAGCGGCATCATCGCTTCTGCTAATCCAAAGAATGAATTCACTTTTCCTGTGGATAATGTCAAATTATGGTGAGTAGAGTAAGTAAACTTAGTTGAAGATTTAGTAAATTCATATAGTATTCATATTTAGTTTTGTAAATCCGAATCTTGGTTCTTCTGCTTATAAGCTTGGACACTAGAATTAATAAGACCGATCTTAATGTATGGTTGCGAAGCCTGGACACTAACGCTTAAGGAGGAGAACAAACTCTTGGTAGCGGAGAGGAAGATACTGAGGAGAATTTTGGGACCAACCAAGAGTTGGAAGACCAGGAGTTGGAAGAGCTTGTGGCTGAGCCTAATATCATCGGCGAGACCAAATCGGCCCGAGTTCGCTGGCTTGGCCACATCGAGAGAATGGAGGAGGATCGAGCGGTCAAAAGAGCATATCTAGGACGACCTCAGGGGAGACTGCCAGTTGGCAGACCTAGGTATCGCTGGATAGACCAAGTCCAACAAGACCTGCAAGCCCTTCATGCAGCCGATTGGCAACAAGTGGCGCAGAATAGGGTGCAATGGCGGCTTTTGGTATCGGAGGCCAAGATCCACTTCGGGTCGCTGAGCCAGCGTAAGTAAGTATATAGTATTTAGTACTGCTCATTGATTTCGACGATGGCGACCCTTTTCTGTTTATGAACCCTAATATGTGACTCGCAAGACCGAACTTGCTTTGTCATAAGATGTAAATTCATCAGTGCACGTAGATTATGGTTTTGGGAATGACATTGAAGATATGGCTCATACGTCACCAAGTTGATCATATTGAAAGGAAGTTAAAATGTTTAGGTAGGTATATATATGCTGTGGGTATCTGATAGTAAAGTAGCGGATTAGAAATAAATACAGAATAATAACTCTCATACTAAACTAAAAATGGTCCCAAACTCATACCTTATTACTAAATATCTGGTGCAGAGTGGAACATTTTTAATTATTGATAAATAATAACAATGTGAATGCAATACCCTTAGAACGTGTTTATTACGTGAGTAACTTACCTAATTCATCTTTTTCCACTAATTTCGATACCATAGACCGCATAGCAATAAATGAAGTACCATTAAACATTTCAATCAATGGTGCTAAAACAAACAAATTTTAAAACATAAGTAAATTTTTCACACCGTCAGCTCTAGAATCTTAACGAAAAACAAGTTATTGAATTCCAAGGACCAGAAATGTTGTATGAAACTTCCAAGAGAGATAATGTAAGAAACTCCCAAGGGAAGTGTTTTAAGTTTGGAACATTGAAATTTATATAAAAACTCATAGCACACAGACATAATGCTCTTACAAAGGAGACATAGGTTTGGTCTACAAAAATCTAGTAGGCTACGATTTTTACATAAGTTCTCAGCAAATAGGTTTACCCCTAATAACAATGTTAAACAGGCCTTGTAAAGAGTCTGGCTTTTATTCGCAGACGGTGTGAAAAGTAGAGCACCTATGTATGCATCTCGGGATTAAGTAAGTATGTCTTCGTCTTCGCTTTCCTCGTTACTAATATACCAACCGTGACGTAAGACATTGCTTTACTCCCTTGGTGCATAATCTACTGTTAACTAGTACTCTAAAATGGGTCGGCACTTGGGTATACTTACCAATATAAATCTGCCAAGAAGTAGTAGCGAACGCGTACATAAATCCAGATAATATTTTACTCGTGCACGATATAATGCCGATGATAGCGTCATCGAATTTCAGGACATGGCTGAAAATGCCGACGGAGAAGAGAGTCCCTGTAAGAAGCGCGAAACAACAACTGGCATTATCCAAACACAACTTATTTTAGGTCAATTCCAGAATAATCTTTAGGTTGAAAGATAATTTGGATGAAATGAAAGCACAGGATTCTGTAGTTTTGATTTGGATGAAGTTAACGCACCTACTAAAATTTATGTAAAAAAACAGCGCACTCCGGGAGTGCAGGCAGAAGTGAAAACAATAAACTTGTTATTTCTCATAGAATATTTCTTGAAACGATCTGCTACTGCCATCTATTAGCACTCACTTAAACAAATATAGTTTATTTTTTATTCGCTAGATGGCAGTAAAAAATTTAAATCAGCGCCATCTACATTCGAATAGCGGTCTTTCTAGAAACTAAGTTTCTCAATTTGTGTAATAGATGGCAGTATAAGTTAAACAAAAAGACTAACACAAATAAAATCTCATCTGTCGCGTCAAAATCCGTCGCGTCAAAATCTGTCGCGAGAACGGCTGAAAATGCTCACCCACAAAAGTGCCCAACGCGCCACAAGAAGTTTTCACTTCAAAAAAAGGTTTCTTAAATCAAGAAATAATCCTCTCCCTAGACGATAAAGAATAATTTCTTGGTTTTAGTAAAAAATCTTAAAATTATAAGCAGAACTAGCTGCGTCCCGCGGTTTCACCCGCGTAACTCCCGTTCCCCTAGGAATATCGGAATAAAAAGTAGCTTAGAACACTGTCAATGAATCAATGTATCCTCATACAAAGGTTTATGTTAATAGGTCCAGTAGTTTCGGAACTTATTCGTTACAAACAAAAGAACAATAAAATACATTATTTATTTATTAGTTCAGATTTTCACTTACCAACTAACGAAGTGCACATTGCATAGGTTGAGAACATGCTAAAATCTACCTCGTTCCAATTGAAACGGAATCTTGTAAATAAGTACACGACTGACATTTCACCTGAAAACAATAAAGATAACCATCAAAAAAACAATAATATCATTTATTACCGTTCTTGTTACTTATTTAAAATTTACGCAATAAAAACAGATCAACAATTTACAAACAATAAGTAAGTAAATTATCTATCACAAAATCAGCCACACAACTCAATCTATCACAACTCAAAGATCAAACTACACTATTGAAAATAATTAAAAATGTTATCATGTATTTTGAATTCATTCATCTATAATGTCAAAGTTATAGTGTCGTAGCTATATGTTCGAAGTTATAGTATTGTTATTTGTAATTATTCACTTTTTGTGTCGTCGGTTTTTGTGGGTACCTCTGTTTGGCAAAATTCTATTTATTTCGATTATATTATTCGCGGTATTCAACGTGTAACTTCTCGATTACGTGACTTTGGCAGAACAATGATCACACGAACCGTTAAAAATGATAAAAGGACCATTCAATAACATTAAACACTAGATCCATCAACCGTAAGAGTAATCGATGATATTGTCTAACAATTGACGAAACACTACCTATGTAATTATAATATTTATCGTAGTATTGTTTGGTAATAGCCATTCATAAGACTATTAAAATTTATCGATATTACATGACTATGAAATCCTAGTTATTAAAATTATCATTGTTACCAACTAGCTCTAATTGATTTTACCTAAATGACACGTGGGCCAAGACAATCAAAGAATTTAGAGTTTGATTAGGACAAACGATTTTTAGAGTTCCGTACCCAAAGGGTAAAAACAGGACCTTATTATTAAAACTCTATCTATTAAAAAAAACGCATCAAAATTCGTTGCGTAGTTTTAAAGATTTAAGCATACAAAGGGATATAGGGACAGAGAAAGCGACTTTGTTTTATACGATGTAGTGATGATAGCTAGAGCGTTGAAATTTTCACAGATAATGTATTTCTGTCGCTAACTACTAAAAACCGAAAATGTGTATGTTTTTAAGAATTTGAGGTTATTTTCATGTTTACTATTCTTTAGGCGATATTTTTTTTGTTAGGTTATACTCTCAAAAGGGCAGACAAAAGACTTTTACCAATAAAGCCTCGTCTGACATACAATATTTTTTAGGGTATTTTGCATTTGTTTTTGCGTGGGAGGTTAATATAATGGAACGGAACTCTTAGTGTGCGAGTCCGCCTCGCACTTGGCCGGTTTTATAGGTAATTACGGTGGAGTTTATAATTTCATCTACCTAATAGTAGGTAATAGAGTAAGATCCCGCCTACCACCGAACTTTCTTACTTTTATAAAAAAAGCGATGTTATCGATTGGTACAAAAATACCTATATAATAGGCGATTTCTATTTTTGCAAAATTAACAGGTTCGGTTCTTGGCTTTGCTACCTGATAACTCTCCAAGCCCCATGGTTGAAAGTCTGAAATTAATAATTGCACATCGTTCCTAGCTGTTAGTGTGCGCTGAGATATTCTCAGCTTTTATAAAATCATGAAAGATCGGTGGTGGTTGGGATCTTGGTCTAGGTATAAGAAAGATTATCCAATTGATCGTTCCCAATCATTTACTTACCGTAGATCGGTCCAATTATGACGCACAACACTACAACGAGCATAATTACACGCAATCGACGTCTTCGTGGCCCTTTTTTGAAAGCGACAGACAGAGTCTCCTTTACATATTTGATATCGAAGAAGTTTCGTAGCCATTCACAGCAGTTCTTGGCTGGTTTCTGAAAAATAATAATAAACGTCATCAATTTCACATACAGAACCACTGGTCTGTAAAATCTAATATATATGAATTACGTGTCACGTTGTTTGTGCGCGATGGACTCCTAAACTACTTAACCGATTTTAATCAAATTTGCACACCGTGTGCAGTTTGATCCAACTTGAAAGATAGGATAGCTTACATCTTAATTTATCCCGATATTCCCGCGGGATCGGGGGTTACGCGGAGCGCAGCTAGTAACTTAATATACTTAATTATTTCTTAATCTAATGTATTTTTCATGATGAGAACCAAAATTCACCCTAATTTTATCCTTTCTTATGTATCAGAACTTTATTGTTTTAAGGCCTTGATTTTTTCCTATTAGCATGGTTCTAGGTCAATGAGAATTTAAGTACCCTGTAAGTTTTTTCCTCAAATAATTAGGTAAAACTTGGGTTACTTCCGGTTGACCTACAATTTGTTAAGAAGTTCAGTGAAAAGCAAGGTCAGGACGAGTAAACAAACATTACAAGGACTATTAAAATTTAATAGAATCGCAACAAACTGTGGCTCCAATGAAACTTGACCCTTGAATTGTAGACTGTTCCCTTACAATACCGGGGTCAAAGTTAATAATAATCATATAGTAATTGTTACTATGTGTATCACTAATAATGGTGCGTCTGATTTACATTTGATAGACTTTTTAATTTTTGGTAAAAGATTAAACTAGGTTATTATCAGCCTTCAAGCCGTAGATCTAGCTAGCTAGGCTAAATGAGATTAACAAATACTTGATTGCCGCGGGCGCAGTCGACATAGGATAGAAATGATGGTAATGATGATTACCTAAATATACCGAGTTATTATCCCAATTCAATTGTAGGCATAGATCAATGATAGTAGGTATTGGATAATACGTTGATACTTCCAAACTGTATCGCATAATTAGGTCAAGTTGACGGACTTTTCTGCTTTGTTACGCACGAATAGACTAATTTTAGTCATTGAACTTGTCGATTGTTTTGTTATATAATTATCGAAACAATATCCACGGTCATCATTTTAATATGCAGCAATGCCAAACATTTTTACGGGAATAAAGTAAAAATGGATAGTTTGAATAATGAAAGATGATTGATTTTTTTTAAATTACGCTACGCTTTACTGGCGAATGCCATCAATAAAATGCTTTTATTTGAGTCTCTCGTAGAGAAGGGTGGTGAAGGTTTTGTCGTAATTGGTAATATTAAATCTAACGAAGGCACTTTTGTTCCAACCTGACCATCCAACCGAGCTTCTTAGACAAAATAATCTTAACTATTCAGTTGTCAACGAAGCTTTGTGCAACTTGTACTTTCTGGCTATTACTTTACTTTGCTTTGTGTATTTCTATGTTCCTTAATGTGTTGTACAATTAAAGTTAGGTATTTATCTATCTATCTAGATCTAGATCTGCGCTTTGCTTTTACACCTCATTAAATTTGTCTGTTTGGTTTGTTCGATTAAAAATCATGATAATAGGTAGTTATACATTATAGAATACTAGTCTACTAATTAAAGTTAGGTACCTATAGATTATAGTTGATGGGTTCGCGTTGTATAAATTGTATCTATAGCTTGTAAATACCATTTAAAAAAATTATATGCTTAAATTATTATTTTTTAAATATGAATTCCGATTTGACATACGTATTGATTTTATCTATTTACTTTAGTTAAGTAGGTAATTTTTAATTTTACTTGTTTATCCTGACCTCGCTCTTTTATTTTATTCTGGACCCTTAGTATGGGTTTAACCATACGAAAACGATGACCGTATCCGTATATCGTTCCATACATTTCAGAATAGGCGCCCCTATCGGAAACGTAAAGGAACTAAAATTGATACCACACATAAGTAAAAACATTACGTTGTATACAGAAGAGTTCATTCATTTTGGTGTAATTTGACATTCGTTGTCAACTTGAAATTCGTTAACGTGTACGTAAACGGTAAACGTGAACGTTTTCTTACTCGATCAAATATTATTAGTGAGAAGCATGTAAAAGAAATTTGTTTACATAAAAAAAACTAACTAAAAATGTTTCCAAGATGTGTGTTAGCATGGATGATGTTAGAAGAAGAAGAGGCGGCTCGCCGTGAAGAACGGCGGCAAAATACTTTGTCTCTTCGAGCTTTATTGGCACCGGATTGTATATCGGACTCCTCTTTTCCAGGGGTTCAAGTACGTGTGCGATCTTTTACAGAACCAACGTTTCAATATGAAACTGATGACATTTGATGATTCCTGACCAAGGAAACCTGGCGCTACTGAGCCTGGGTCGTGCAACTAGTGATAGGGTGGCGAACATCGTTCATGTACAAAATACATAAATCACTTCTGGCTTGCCTTAGTTGGCTGGTTGGAGTTAACACTGACGAGGAATACATGCTGGATAAACCTAACCAATATCTAGGTACGCTTCGATCAAGCACAGGTACTGGCTACTGAGAACCGATATGAACTTAGAATTCTTCGTAAAGCGATTTAAATTCTAAAACATCTAAATAATTTCAAAAGAGAAGATGGTTGGGATGTACCACCTGTTTGGGACCCAGTACTACATTCGGTGAAGTCTTAAGCCCGGCAAACAACAGCTGCAAGACCTCGGAACACCGTTAGCTATAGCCGTAGCATAGGTACCTACATAAGGAACGTTTCAATTAGGGAACGTAACAATTTTCAAATATATATTTTGTAAGACTATTTAGTCTGCCTGTGACCATAGAAACTGAAAAGTTCCACATGAAATGTTCTTAATGATATTAAAACGTTAAAAAAATCTCTACGTGTTGGCTTTGGCCAATTTCATACATTACACAGTGCCATTTGGCCTCAAACCCGTGTGATTACTCCAGGGCTTCAGCTATGTGCACACCATTATTCATCGCAATCAGTTCAGTAATACTTTTTACATAAAGATTTAATCAACCTACATACAAACTTCTAACTTCTATATAAATATATAAGTATTAGTTGGATGATCAATGATAAGGTGGATAAGGTAGGTATTGTAAAAAAAAATAGTTTAATCCATATTTAAAAAATGAATCGCTGAATGTGTTGCTAAGCGTAAATCTCGTGAACAGCTGAACCGATTTTGCTAATTCTTTTTTTTTGTTGTCTTTGTTATTGTCAGGAGGTGGTTCTTATGAAAGAAAACATTAAGAAAATTGCGTAGAAAATTATTACCTGGGTGAAACTGCGGGTCGCAGCTAGTGCTTTATAGTAATTATTATTATAAATTAGCTGCGCCCCGCGGTTTCACCCGCGTAAGTCCGATCTTTAAATTCTCATCGTTTAAACCTTTCCTGGACTACAACAAACATTTCAAAACCGGAATCATCTAAATCGGTTCAGCCGTTCTCGCGAGACTAAGGAACAGCAATTGATTTTTATATATATAGATAACTAAAAACTACAAATAAAAACTTAACCTAAGGTAATCATTTTTAAGAAAGTTCTTTATTTTAATTCGAGTTGCTTAAATGAAATTTGGTACAACATTATAACACTCGTTTCGATGATTTAGTGGCATTTGCCATAGTGCCTGCTGTTGGGGCTATACATCGCTCCCACCGTCGCGCGTTCTCTGCTATAAATTCTGCCGCCAGCGACCTCCACTGCGGACGCAGCAGGTCCCGAACTCTTTGCAGGTTCTCAAGGTTTTCTGAAAATAAGAACATTTTGATGATTATTAAATAGTTTGCCCCGAAGATGACATGACTGAAAATGTCTTCATACATACATACATACACAGAACAGACAGCGGACCCATTATGGTAAGGGTCCGCTGCTCCAGGTCTGTCAGTGCTAAAGTCGAGGCCGTCCCTCCCCCTGTGCCTGACACGGAAGATCCAATCTTAGCCACCTTCCTCCTTGTATTCGACTTAAAATCACTCCACAGCTTTACAAGACAAAGCAGTGCAGGGCAAAACAAATATTAGTGCATGAACATATTCATTGAGGGCGGAGGTGAGTTCTTGCCACCTCCGCATCGCCAGTAACCTACCGCATGCCGTGGGGGCTCTCGGCAGGCTTCATAAGGTCTCCGTGACTACAAATAGTGAAAATGTCTTGGTAGTTTAGTTTGAAACACAATAAGTTCAATGTCTTTATTTGCAAAGATGAACAATAACTTACCGCTCCATGATCTCCACCAAAACCTCAAATTAGGAGGCTGAAGTCATCATTATTTTCACTAGATAATTATTTTCTTATTTAAATAACACACGGTTTTATTTACAATCATAATTGACTTTGTCAATGTTGTCAACTAGCTCACGAATTTCGAAACGTCAAACATCCATCTCTATTTTTCGAGAGGTACGCAAAAGAGAAAAACAATGTTCGTTCATTCATCGAGTTACTCGATCAACTCTATCGAGTCTATTATACTGCTAGAAAAACTAAAAATGGTACGTATGTGTGCGTTAAAACGGTCACGATCATCGTTTACGTTTTGTAAAACCTGTAATAGCTCTACTGATTATAATTGTATTTTGATTTTTATTCCATTTCATTCTTATCTCTGTTTGTGGGTCAAAAGAAGGTAATTGTGGAAAATAATTATTTATTTAAGTATAATATTATAGTATAAAAAAATTATAAAAAAACGTAGGTAAGTAGGTACCTACGTTATAAAATAAATAAACTTTTAAACTAATTAGACGGTAAGTAATTAGGTACCATATACCTAGGTACAGTAATATTGCAGTTTTAGAAATTTTAGATAAGTATTTAATTACCTACCTACCAACATATAAAAAAATGTTAATAAGTCTTTTACAGGTTGTGCAGCGAATGGTGAGCGATGGCGGAAAGTGGAAGGGGTATGCGCAGAAGTCAATTTTTAGGTCTGTTTGGGCGGGGGGACAGGAGCGAAGGGAGGGTCAGTTGCTCACATCATCGCTCTCTGTTCCGCACACACGTCTTTAGCCGCGCTCTGTCCCGCTCCCGCACGTCTTAGTACTGTCGCGCACATAAAAATTTACCATCACTCGGTTAACATTCCAGCCGCGTAGCTAACTTTACCCAGATCGAAAATTCAACTTTATACAGAAAAACTGGTAATCATTGGTGCAGGCATAGAAATCCATGTTCGTACCTTTGTTTAGTAAATGTACAGGACAGTATTAGTTCCGTGGTTTGAAGTTCGCGCCAAAAACAATAGAAAATATAGATTTGACATCAATCTGACAGTTTAAAGTGACAGTGACAGATTATCGATCAATAGAAGATCAGTAGTCAATAGGTAGTTGTTTCAATAAAAGGTAATTACATTATAAGATACCAAAAAATATGTTTATTTAATTTGAGTTCCATATTAGTAGTCTATCTATAGTTTAATAGTGTAAATTACAGTGAATAAATATACTGTATAATAGTAATAGTATTTACTTAAATGAATGTTTTTCTGGTTGGGCAAAATCATATACGGTATGTAAACAAAGTATGACGGTTTGGCTGTAATAATTCTGTGCGCGATTGTACATGCGCAAACCATCGCCACCAATTTCCGCCATCGCTCACCATTCGCTGCACAACCTGTACCTATTTCTAAATATTCAGGGCCTACATCTCTCAGATAAGAAACAAATATAAAATCTACAAAAAAATAACAATGTCATTTAATTTAAGTTCTTTAGAAGCTACGGTTAGGATTGTTTATAGGTAGGTACTGTACTTAATTACGTATATATTTTGAATTTATTAATTTATTCATTACAATCTTAACAATGCGATTGTGTAGTTATATACACAATAAATGAAACAATATCTAACAATAATACCATATTGTAGTCATCATCATCATCATCATCATCATGTCAGCCCATACACGTCCACTGCTGGACATAGGCCTCCCCCATACGACGCCACAAACAGCGGTCCTGAGCCGCCTCCATCCACCGACTACCCGCGACCGCCACAATGTCGTCGGTCCACCGGGCAGCTGGTCTCCCAACACTCCGTTTCGCGTTGCATCGTGGCCGCCACTCGAGAACCTTTACTCCCCAGCGGTTGTCAGTTCTGCGAGCTATATGACCTGCCCATTGCCACTTCAGCTTACCAATCCTGAGAGCTATGTCGGTGACTTTGGTTCTTCTACGGATTTCCGTATTTCGGATTCTATCACGTAGAGAAACTCCGAGCATAGCTCTCTCCATAGCCCGCTGAGCGACTCTGAGCTTATGAACGAGGCCTATAGTCAGCGACCACGTCTCGGATCCGTATGTCATCACTGGTAACACACATTGGTTGAAAACTTTCGTCTTGAGGCTCTGTGGTATTTGTGACGAGAAGATATTGCGAAGCTTCCCGAACGCTGCCCAACCGAGTTGGATTCGTCGGCTGACCTCTTTATCGAAGTTGGATTTACCTAGTTGGACCATTTGGCCTAGGTAGACATAGTGATCAACAACTTCGATAACATCGTCTCCAATGTGAACAGGTATGATTCGACATGATCTTTGTCTTACCCATGTTCATTTTAAGACCCACCTGTCCGGAGACGGTGTTGAGGTCTCTCAGCATCCTGCTGAGGTCCTCCAGCGATTCTGCCATGATGACTATATCGTCGGCAAACCGAAGATGAGTGATGTAATCGCCATTGATATTGATGCCATATCCGTCCCAGTCCAAGAGCTTAAATATATCCTCCAATGCAGAGGTGAACAGTTTCGGAGAGATAACATCTCCCTGTCTCACCCCTTTTTGCAATGGGATCGGATTTGTGCTCTGGTTCTGAAGCCGGATAGACATAGTGGCGTTGCTATACAAACACTTCAGCACTTGGATATACCGATAGTCAATTTGGCACCGCTGGAGGGACTGCAGCACTGCCCAGGTTTCGACTGAATCAAAGGCTTTCTCGTAGTCCACAAACGCAAGACATAACGGCCGATTATACTCCTCTGTCTTCTGTATAATCTGCCGGAGCGTATGAATGTGGTCTACGGTACTAAAGCCTTTTCGGAACCCGGCTTGTTCGGGAGGCTGGAAGTCGTCAAACCTTCGAGAAAGACGGTTGGTGATAACTCTCGAAAACAGCTTATAGACGTGGCTCAACAGTGAGATGGGCCTATAGTTCTTTAGAAGGGCTTTGTCACCCTTCTTATGGAACAGCACCACCACGCTCCTGTTCCACGCCTCTGGCGTTTGTCCCTCGAGGATGACGGAGTTGAACAGCCTCTGAAGGACTTTAAGTACCGGTGATCCACCTGCCTTCAGAAGTTTTGTCGTTATTCCGTCATCACCCGGTGCCTTATTGTTTCTGAGCTGTTTGAGAGCCGACCTTATCTCGTACAGGCTGACGTCCGGGATATCTTCGGTATAGTATCGGGTTAAACGGGCTCTTGCATCGCCCGCCGTGTTGTTTGCAGGGCATTGCGATGAGGTGTACAGCTGTCCATAAAACTTTTCAAGCTCTCTCAAGATCTCAGACTAGGAGGATATGATGCTGCCGCTATCGGTCTTCAGCCTTGTCAACCGGTTTTGTCCCATAGACAGATCTCTCGTGAACACCTTGGAGCCCTTGTTCCGCTCTATTGCGCTCACAATACAGTTAGTACTGTAGGAGCGCAAATCGCGGCGTATGGACTTCGAGATCTGTCTGTTGAGCACACCGTACCTTGACATATCTGCCGAAGACTGCAGCCTCATTTCACTTCTCTCTGCCATTAATTGCAGAGTGTGATCCGAGAGTCTCTGTGTTTTATTTCTGCGGCGGGTCCTAAAGAACTCCGATCCGACCGCTTGGACAGTTTCCACCAGCCTATTATTCAGCTCGTCCACTGTTGCGCATTCCGCGAGGCATTCAAAGCGGTTTTGTAGCTCCAACTGAAAGCTTTCGGGATTTTGTATTTGGACAGGATTTGGGCGTACCGTAGACTTTACCAGACGGGACCGTTCCAGCTTAACATTGATATTCAATGACGCTCTTACTAAGCGATGATCGCTGCCGGTTTTCACCCTGTTGATCACAGAGACGTCATTGAATATGTGCTTGTGATTCGTCATGATTAAGTCTATCTCATGCTTGTTACCGCGTGGGCTCAGCCATGTCCATTTCCTGGACGACCGCTTCTTGAAAAAAGAGTTCATCGCGAAGAGTCCCTCTTTTTCCATGAAGTCGGCCAATCGCTGGCCCCTTTGGTCCCGCTGTCCAAATCCAAACTGGCCCACTCTCAGTTCGTCACCGCTCTTCTTGCCAAGCCGCGCATTGAAGTCCCCCATCACAACCGTGTAGTGTGTTTTCGAGGCATGCATGACACGTGCAATATCGTCGTACATGACCTCCACTTCATCGTCGGGGCGTTTCGAGTGTGGCGCGTATACCTGTATGACCTTCAGCGAATACCGGTTGGTTATTCTGAGTATAAGGTATGCCACCCTGCTCGAAACGCTCTCGATCTTAACAATGTTGTTGACGAGGGACCTGTGGACGAGAAACCCGATACCATGTTGGGACAGCTGGTCGCCCTCCCGGTGGTAGAACAAGTTGCCGTAATTAAGGGTGATCGTGTCCTCTCCCTCTCTTCGGACTTCTGATAGCCCTATGATATCCCACTGCAACTTGTCCACCGCTTCTTCCAGCTCTATCATCATCGCGTCAGTCCTCAAAGTTCGCGCGTTGTATGTTACCAGGTGCAAGGGTCGTCGGTATTTGGTTTGGTAGCTCGATCTCTTCCGGAGATTCTTAGCACCCCCTGCTCCGCCGTTACCGTGGCCGCTACCGTGACCAGGAATAGCGGAGCTGCCGGGGACTGGGGGCCGTTCTCTATTTGCATCCGTCATGTAGGGGGGGGTTTTGCCATAATCACCACGCTTGGCAGGCGGATTGGTGATCGCAGTTAGGTAGTAAATACTCAGAAGGAAGCTGCTGCCCTTCCTCTGGTAGAATCCCTTAGTCGGCTCTTACGACATCCACGGGCTGAGTTGGAGGGGTCGATATTCTTACGCCGCCGCCCCACGGCAATATTGTAGTATTACAATACAAATAACAATATGTTTTGATAGACAATAAAGTCTAAGTGATCGATCTGTCATGGAGCCACAAACAATAATGGTTAGATAATATCGAATGCTTTATATATCGATATAAATATATATAATATCGAATTGTCTAGATGTTAATTTAATCAGAATACCTATTCTTATAAGTTAAATAACAGTAGGTAAGTACATTTTGACCGTGACTGTAATGCTAAATTAAATTTAGATTTTGCTAGATAGAACCTCTATAAAAATATTAAGTGGTACTTACTAAAACTTAGTACTCTTAATAGATGTGCATATAGGTAAAAAATTTATCCAAACTTGTTCACAAAAACTTATTTTAATTAGCTTTAATGTAATATAAGTATAAGCTAAATAATAATTTGTGTAGGTACCTAAAATGGTAAAGCGCCGAAAATATGAAGATACCCATCACGTAGATAGATATAGTATAGTCAGAAAAGGACTGAGGGTAGCAGGTGCATATTTTAAAGTTCTAATTATTTTAATGACGGTTCAATATTTTTTTGGTTATGATGCGTGAAATAACTAACACTTCGTTAGTGATATCAAGCAGATTAATTTACAATTACTGTTATTTAAAAAATTAAAACTTTAAAATAAATAAATAAATATTGCAGGACATTCCACACATCGCCATCTAGCCCCAAGCTAAGTAACTAGACTTGTGTTATGGGTGCTAGACAACGGATATACTACTACTTATATATTTTTCTTTTGTAAATATATACTTATAATACATAGAAACAACCAGACTACACACAAATATCTATGCATAAATACTTGTCTGAGGCGGGAATCAAACCCGCAACCCTGTGTTTGGCAGTCCGGCATGGTGACCATTGTGCCAATTGGGTCGTCGAAATGTGCACCTGTTACCCTCAATCCTTTTCTGACTGTAAAATGTGTTTCAGCGAAGGGGGTTTTAATACGAAAGGGGGTTGTTCTATACGTCTAGGCGAACAACTTTTGTTCTACGACTTTTCTTAAGTTTTTTTTTCCTGAAGGAATTTTTGTATAAAAATCAGCTGTTTCATACAAAAACTTCGAAAGAAAAGTTCGAGTTTCCAAAAGTCGTAGCACAGAAGTTGTTTGCCTTGACGTCTAGAACAACCTCCTTTCGTATTAAAATCCCTTCGCTGAAACAAATTTTCATCATCATGGGTCGGCGCAGTATGTCTTTTTCTTCCATTCACTCCTATTAGTCATCATCTCATCTCTCTCATGTCTTGTCTCACGCAGTCCATTTATCTTTTCTTCGGTCGTCCTCTTCCCCTCCATCCCTCTACATTCATACTCATCACCCTTCTAGTCACATGCGTCTCCTCTCTTCTCATAACATGTCCATACCAACTTAAACGGTTCCCTTTTTCATTGTATAGATAGATAAATTCTTTGTTGTAAGCACAATTTTAACAGTTTTTTTACTGTTTTATGAATATAGGATAGTATAGGATTTTTATTTATACTTAATTAAAATCATGGCTTTTACGTTTTAACAGTTATTTTGATAATTTACTAATCAATCTACCTACATTTTAATGCAAAAAATCCATTCAAGTTTTTCTAGTCAGGTTTTGTGTAAATTAGAATTCAAATGAAAGGTTTTTACTTTAGTTTTTAATTAGCCACAAATACCTAATAGACTTTGTATTTATAACCGTGGTATAAAGTGTCAAAGTGTTTATGTTAAATACAAGAACATAAATGGAGCGTAAAGTTTATCATAATTACCTATAATTTTATGAATATAGCTTCTTATTTCGATCAATGAAGCATTTAATTTGTGTTATTTATATCGGGTATTTCGTCATCTTTTTAAGGTAAGTACCTAACTAAATAGTTATGTGCTATATTCTGCGGGCAGTTTTATTAATCGGCCACTATGTATTGGTCGGCTATTATATATTATACTACCCGGGCCATTTAATTTTGATTTTAAACATCTATTAAGTCTTTCCATCGAACGCAAAGTGTCCTTATTATAATGATTGGCATCCCCGGGCATGCCAGTTTATTAATTTAGTCGAATTTACCTTTGGCAAGCTTTTTTAACTGACTTTAAAAATTCGCAACTTTCTGCGTCGCAGGCGGCGCGCCACAGAGGTTGTCAATTTCAATATTCTATGAAAATTTAGTCAAGTAAAGTTAGACCTACCTATATATAAATAAACACATGAACAGCGAGAGTCGGAAGTTAATTAAATAATAAAATCAATTAATATTATTGCTTACCACTGACAGATCAACTTTCTTCACTTCCTTAATTCTGAAGAATCCGTACAGAAAACTAAGAATATACAATGTAGCACTAATAGAGAAAACTCCATAGAGTCCAATCTTTCGCACTAATATACCACTAAGAGCCATTCCTACCGGTACTCCCACTGAATGAAATAAATTCACAATTCCTATTCTTAACGTTCTCTGTTCTTCTGTTGTCACATCTCCGATATAACTGAAAATGCCCATGAACATTGTAAACCATCCACCTGTTAAAGCTGGAAATATTGCTTCAGTGACTGCAGCTGCCTCTACGGGCAGCTCGTAGAAGTAATAAGTATTCACAATTAATCCAATACTCGTAAGAAATTCTCCAACAATCGGCAGAAGCATGCAAAATTTTCGTTGCCCAACTCTGTCACTATATGCTCCGAGAAAAATTAGTACGCCACAAGGTAAGAATGATTGTAAAACCGTTTTCCAACCTGTCACATGAGCTACCAGTGTTTGTACTGCTTCTTCTTCGTCAGTGAAGTTCGTAGTTTCTCTACGGGTCAAAGCATCGCAGACGTGATGTTCAAACCCCAGGTTTACACGACAAGCTTTCTCTAAGTATAAATTTTGTGTTGCTAATGCAGCCAACACTGAAGGCATAACATAGCATGCTAATATTGGCTCTACTGTTATAAGTGAGATCATTTTTCGAGTTTTTTCAAAGAATCCCATTCCTTTCCAATCAATTATTTCGTCATTTTCAATTTTTTTGTCCGGTTCCTTATTTATTTTGTATTTAAAACTATTTTTAATGGTATTACTATTTAAGTCTCCATTGTCAACATTTTTATCAGAGTTTTTTGCGTTTGCATCAGTTTTGCTGTCATCAGCCATTGTTAATTCTTACAGAATATCTGAAACAAGTTGAATAATTAGTGAAGTTAAAATTTAAATCTTATTTTGAACAACATTCGAATGTTTGTAAAACATTAAAGCAACACAAACGCGCTTCCTCGGAAGTAAACTTTGTAAACATCCAAAGTAGCATTTTGTTCTCTTTTATGGTACACATTTGGTTCACAGGTGATCTCTAAGCATTAATATTGGGTTCTGTAGCATTCGATATATTAGGATTTAAACCTAAGTATTCTTCATTCAATTCAAACTAATATTCAAGGCTTTTCATTGGTTGAAAATCTACGTTTTATCAATCGCCGCCGGTTAGATACAAAACTAATAACACACGGATAAAACATTAAAGACATTTAATACTTCCAATTTAACAATATAGTAATATTACTTTTTGACTGCTCTAGGAAATGAATTTCAGCACAAATAGTACAAAGCCTTTTTCAAAAGTTCTCAATACAAAATCAGGATGTACAATTGTATATTGAAGTTGAATAGGAAGACCTTGACTATTAGTTGCAGATAGATTTTATTAACAAATAACGAATTACTTGTTTTTCCTGTACTGTTTAGTCCCAAAGATGATGTATGTATCGCTTTTTTCTCTATTTTTTGTACTAATAAAATTTAACACAATCAAAATTAGTTAATTTTCTTGGAAGTTCCCACTTATTAAAGAATATAGACACTTAAATATATTTAACATTAATTTTACCTATTCTGCACCGAACAGATTATTTATAATTAGGACTCGAATTAGCATTTTTAATCAACAATGATGAGAATCCTACAACATATATGTAGGTATAGATGTGATTACCACAACTAGAGCCATAACATAGATACAAGGCCATTCGCGATCAATTGGTTTTACAGCTCGGTTTTCGCGAAGAGTGATCCAGTATAAATAAATAAATATATTGCAGAACATTTTAGACAGCACCATCTAGCCCCAGGCTAAGCAACTAGGCTTGTGTTATGGGTGCTAGATAAGAGATAGAATACAAATATAGGTACTTTTTTAGTAAATATACTTAATATACATAGAAACCCAGACCAGAAACAAATATCTATAGCATAAATACTTCTTTGAGGCGGGAATCGAACCCGCAACAACAATAAAACAATAATCTAGAACACAAGTAATTCATGATACTTGAGACTCATGGGTAAGATACACCAAATTGTCATGTCGATGAGTTTTCTTTTGAGAGATAAGGGAAAAGATGTTTTGTAGACCAGAATCATTTTCAAACGTTTCTGATCCTCCAATCAATTTAGCAATCCTGTCTGTTGTCTAGAAGATTATCTGCCACAAGTATTTGTCCTTATTAACGTACTGCATATCTTGCCCATCTACCTTGACCGTAAGTTTTATGTTGTTAGCCACTAATAGTTTAGGAAAGGAAATAATAAAAAATAATTATTTGTTTTGGAGTTTGTATCTGTTACTGTTGTTGTTGTATATTATTATGTTGTAATATATAATCCTTCCTTCTAAATGTGTTTTAACATCACATGGACGAAATCGCGAGCAACAGTTGGTAAATTAATATTATGTCGCGGGTTGGATCATTTTACTTAATTCAATGTTATACAACATTTTTACAACATTGCAACATTGTTGTTGTTATTATTATTGTACGTACATCCCTGGTACATAGAGTCAGGGCCAGCTCAAAAAGCATTCGGAAAATGATTTCAGATAGACTGGATTGCCCTTACATGAATCGGTGCGACCTAACATTTGTTTTCAAGGTTCATTGTTTTACTAACCTTTTTGGATCTTTGGTCTGAAATAAACATACTTATATATTTTTAATTAATTAATCTGATACATCCGTCTTACTAATATACCTACTTAGAGTTTTTGCGTTTTTGCTATAGGAATATCAACACAATAGTCAAATAATTACTGCGGAGCCTGCGGTGATATTAGGGAATCTATGGAGCACATACTATGTGAATGCGAGGTCTTAGCATCGAAGCGTATAATGGTCGTAGCACACATATCAACTCATAGACGGAACGTAAACGTATCAATTCGATCAGTTCTTTGTATGAAACTCCCTACTGCAACGCACACTAATCGGAATCGTAACGTAATTGCCTCGCTTCGGGACAAGCTCACGAACCGCGGTACGGTGCGTGGTCGACTTGATTCGGAGATCGCTTGGTATCGCGCTTACGTTTGGTTAACGGCGATCCGAAACGGTGACGATCCTTTTCCGAGTTGATATGTGTGCTACGACCTTAAATCTCCTTGGGAATGCGTATCCCAGACAGTAGGAATAGGTATAGATTTCTTCCTCTTAAGTGGAATCACCGAGTTAATCGACCACTTCTTCAAATAGTATGGTAGGGGTAGGTAAACACAAAATATTCCACTAGGTCAAAGTGTTGCTGGCTCTGTCAGCCCCCGATGATTCATTCTTCAATATTTATTATTCAATAGTCCTTATTCAACAAAACTCGAAACGAATACATAAAACTGCGGACAAAACGTAACCACAGTACTTTTACATAACGACGACCTTCAATGATTTCGTGTCCCCGATCAAGGTTTTAATGAGGACAGTTTAATGATGGTATTTTACTGAAAATTATTTGAATCTGAACATCCTGTAGTTGACAAAATAAACTTTAAATTGCCGCTGTTTTTAAAATTTGTAGATACTTGGTTATATACTTATTAGATGTTATGCTTTCCCTATCTTGGTCAATCTCTAATTGGTCAATTGAGCTGGAGTCATGTAAGCTACTGGTTTACTTACTATATGCTACTAATATTACAAATGTGACAGTTTGTATGTTGTATTATTTTCCCGGGTCTTAATCGCGTATTTTAAATTTTTATTTCTCTTACCTCGACGTTTCGACTATATTACAATAGTTATGGTCGCGAGGAGACTGCAAGTAAAAGAAAAGAAGGAAGTTTGTTTGGGGGAGGGAAGTTTGTAAGTATGTTAGTTTGTGTGTTTGTTTGTCACTCCTTCAAGCAAAAACTACTTAACCGATTGCAATGAATTTCGGTATGAGATAGTTAGAAAGCTATTTTTATATCGATATTCTCACGGGATCGGGACCTACGCGGGTGAAACCGCGGGACACAGCTAGTAAGCAATATTTATTCATATTTTACATAATATATTGGGTGCTCTACTGGTGATTGGACAAGACTAGTGAATGGAAGACTCTGATAATTACAAGAAATGAAAATTTGATTTTTATCTTCATAGATACTACCAGTGTGCTACCAGTTGTGATAATTCATACATTTATACGTAGCGCAGCGTATGTTGGCCTCTGATGGAAAGTAGAAGGGGTATGCGCAGAACTCAATTTTCATATAAATATCGAGTTCTGCGCATACCCCTTCCACTTACCGCAGAGGTCACCATTCGCTGCGCGAGGTATACCTAGCTAAACAGTAGAGTTCGCTAAACGCTCGTTTAAAACCTCATCTACAAAAATGTGTTAAGTTTTATTTAAGTATTAAAAACATTTTCATTACTCATACTCCGAAAGTAGGTCTAAAGATGCGTGAAGAGCGTGTAGAAAATAAAATTTCCAGCCGTAGGGAAAATCGCTTTCACTGACTGCTGTCATGTCAAATTATGGCTTCGCACGACTCGTGCAATGTGCATATAGCCAGTATCAGTATCATTATACATTAGGAACTTCATAACCTAACCTCCTTGCTTTAAGTAACACTAAAGAATAACACTACATGTATACAACCTCTTTGGTCCCAACCTTGTAAGAGGATCAGGTAGTATGAAGTCTCTCATTCACTCTCGTTGTTAGGAAGAATTTTATGTATTATTCGTAATGAAAAGCACAGTGTTTACCTCGGGTGAAAGACTCATTAAGTCCCTCGAACTATTAGCGCCCTCGCTACGCTCGGGCGCCAAACTCCGTCTCAGGACTTGTAATGAGTGACTTTCACACCTAGGATAACAATGTACTATTAAACACTAGGTATATTGAAATGCCTAGTTCAAAACCCTTCAGCCTTGTCACAGAAAAGTGTTTTAACTGCCAGTCATTTAAAGTTAATGTTCATAAAAATAAATGACAATAGTATTTCCCTACATGTAATTGCATTTTAGAACGGCACAACTCAAGGCTGTTAGGCTTAAATTCTGGTATAATAATAGGTACCCTATAATATACCTGTAGTTGAGTATAAAAAAACGTAATGTATTCAATTAGTGTTCCTATCTGCTCGTATGTGGTCAAATAAATCTTAATATATATAAATCTCGTGTCACAATGTTTGTCCTCAATGGACTCCTAAACCACTTAACCGATTATAATAAAATTCGCACACCATGTGCAGTTCGATCCAACTTGAGAGATAGGATAGCTTACATCCCGATATTCCCACGGGATCGGGAGTTACGCGGGTGAAACCGCGTAGGGCAGCTAGTAGTTTATAAACCCTATTTAGATGTAATGCATTTCGATGTTTTAAGTATCTATATATGGCGACAAAAAGTGCCCATAATAATTATTAGGAATTAAACTTGTGTTATGGGTGCCAGCTAACAGATAGAATAGGTACTTATATACCTACTTTTTTTTGTTTTGTAAATATTATATTTTTTATACAAACATAAACATCCAGATCAAAAAATAATATTCTTGTGGTCTAGAATGTTAGAATCCAGTTCTTTTAATATTGAATTCATCAATATGTTGTATCCCAAAAATATTCTTTCATAATGATAAATTAAAAAGGTTAAATCCTAAGGTAGCCTGGAAGAAATCGCTTTAAGCGATAAGGTTTGTGCAATATGAAATCTTTCTTGTCCTTTTTGGTATTTTTCAATGTTTTGTATGTTGTGCAAATACAGTGTTTATGTATATGTATCTGTCTAATTACGAAAAATATTTTTTGGAAGCTGGAATAGGGAACAGATGAACATACGTACATCATCACTACATAGTATAAAACAAAGTCGCATTATCTGTCCCTATATGCCTATGTATGCTTAAATCTTTAAAACTACGCAACGGATTTTAATGCGGATTTTTTTAATAGATAGAGTGATTCAAGAGGGAGGTTTATATGTATAATCCATGCATAATATAGCCGTGCGAAGCCGGGATGGGTCGCTAGTAGTAGGTATATAAGGAGTGTAGGTAAGAAACGTATCCTATAGGTGAGAAACGTACCTATCCTCCTTGTGACTTCACTATAGTCAAATAAAATATAATTAATTAAATACATAAGTAACATTGAAAAACATCGACCTTTCCTCTTGACAAAATTGAAAGTTGTTTCACAAAAACAAAATTGATAAGTATCTAAGCACATCGTTTTTATTAGTGGGTTTTATTGTTTACATTATATTTTAATGCAAACATCTTCCAAATAGAGCTACCTAATATTTTTTTAAATTCGAGTGGGCTACTAACTAACGCTAGATTGTTTTGTACATTCGATGATTTTGTCGAAGTATGGTTTTGAAAGTGTATATGCGGTACTACTTCAGGTGTATGATTGCATAATTTTCTACCTACTTGAACGTCAAAAGCATTGTTCACTAGATAATATTATCAATGCTACTTCTATTTATGATGGACATATAAACGATTGTTCATCGCAATCACATCGTACATAATGTATTTAGATAGACGTAAGTACGGTGAATACAATTAAAATGCTTGGTAATTGCAGTTGTGTTGGGCAACAATAGAATGGATGGCTTCACAAGGACGATGTCTGTGATGATCCTATGCCTATAATACCTAGATAGCGTGGATTTAGTTCTTGTAGGTAAATTATGTCATTTAATTGAATTTTACCAACCTAAGGGAAATAAAGTCACAATTTAGGTGTTGTTGAAATAACAAATTTTTTATTGACAAGCATTTACACGACCTTCATTCGTTCAGAATGTTTATATTATAGGATTTATCTCAGCAAATTTCATGTACCTATTCAGTTTGAAAAAATAATTTATTAGAATTAATTATTTTTATTTGGTTCTTTGATTTGGGTGAAGATTTGCACCATGAACCGGTGTCACAAATCACCGTTCGATGGTAAGAGAGTTGGTAGAATCAGATCGTGCAGTTCTGTTTCACACTATCGAAATTTTAATGTATCTAATAAGAGACAACCTTGTCACCTTGCGACACTGTTTACGGCTTAAAGTCTTCTTGTTGGCATAAGCCTTTTGGCTCTCCGCTCAATAAACTCACAACTCCAGCAGAAACAGAGTGACTCCTAAGGGATACTGGAATTAATAGCCATTAGGTCTGACGAGCAGCCACAAAGACAACTCGTAAAGATGGATATCTAGGCACATGTATCAGCAAGCTCAAAGGTTAGCTTTGTTGGCAATAACATAATTCCTGTTTGTCGTAAGTAGCTAAAAAATTGGCTAATTTGTTAGAATAATTCTTTTAAAATAGTCAAACTTTATTAGGTATAAGTAGCAAAACTTTTGTTAACACAAAACTTTAACTCAACAAAAATGATTGTCTACTAGCAAAGCAACGTTTTAGTAACATATAGTCACTCAAATAGTATACATTGAATTAACCGATTTTGTTACATATTACCACTTCGGTTTGTTTAAATAATTATGGTTAATAATTACTCAAAGTTTGGCTTTAAATAAGCAAACTGAAAATAAGCAAACCAGTTTTGTGTTTAGTAAATACTCCTCTTTTATTATTTCAATCAAACTTTGATGACTAATAACCAATTTATGGTTAAAAGTGAATTAACTGAAGTAGTTTTGTTATTTATTTTTTTCAGTGTAGTAGGTATGTACGATGTTATGTCAAACCCTATCAAAGGCCTTCGAGATGTCAAAAGAAACGGCAAAGCCATGAATAATTAATGTAATATACAGATTAATTTTAAGATTTTGCTTGTAATTTTCCTGATGTTGACAAATGATAAAGTCAAAATAATTATTTAATTCCCATCTTTAGTAAGTTTTCAAAAAGAAAGAATGTAAACTTTACCTATACATACATTAGGTATGTTGTTCGTGCCTTTCTAAAACGAGCTTTTTGCATAAGTTTTTGTGTCAGATAAAAAATTGCTGAATCATTTTAAATTAATTATTGATTGCATACTAAATGCTTGTGACAACTTTGTATGTGCAAGTTGTTAATTAAGTTTTAGTTGTATAAAGATTTAAGTCGTGAAGTCGGACTTTTGAAATTCACATTATAACTTTGTTGCTAGATACAGATAGATACTCCGACTTCTTCTAGTTGGACTATCTAAACGTAATCTGGTTCCTAACATTCAACTTTCATTGCAACCGGTTTTTAACCAACTTCAAAAAAGATAGAGTTTCTTAATTTGTGCGAACGGACGTTCGTAGTCCTGGGCGGCCTAAGTAGTTCGATTTCGATGATTCTTTTTTTATTTGAAAGATAAGAGGTGTAAGTACCTACATACCAGGAACAACCTTTTCATAACAAACCTTCTTACATTATAAAATATTGTGTTTAATTTTGATTATCTTGCCCATTTCGGCTTATTTTTTGTTACATTTGAATAATGCACTAAAATTATAGAATATAGAAATTTTTTAAATATTTAAAGTTTTTAAAAAGTTAAAATAATAATTAGTAGATATAAATAATTTGAAGTCGGCGAATTAACTTTTTAAAGTCTGTTCAAAGTTTTTTCTATAAATTTTAGTAGAAAACATATTTTCGTTAAAACTTACCGTTAAATTGTCAGTCAATTAAATCACAACCATACATCACTTTCGTATGTCATTTGTTTATTTTATTTTATTAAATTAAGGTTTGAATTTCGAATTATCTCATAATTCTGAGAATTCAAACATAGCTTGGCAAAGTTTACGCAAACGTGTATTATATAAAGTGATTCTCCGCGCGCGTTCGCTAAACACGGTATCAATAAGGTGATTGCAGTTTGTTTGGACCGGCTCACACTATTAACCATTTCGACAAGTCGGCTAAAGGCGGATGCTCAGGCTACAGACAACTGTACCGAAGTAATCGTTGATACCTTGCAACAATTGATTGTTTATGCATACTCGAATCAAACAATTCGTTTATACTCAGAAATATAAAGTACTTTTTATTATTTGTATTGTACTTAGAATAGATTCGGTTTGGTTAATTTGAATATGTCCGGTTCGTCGCTTCGCTGTTGGAAATCTATACTTCCGGAATATAGTGTATTTTTTTTAGTTTTATCAATTAGGTTAGTGGTTCATTTAAATCATCATAAGGTACCAAAATGTCAATTATTTTTGATATTGATATGTAATCAACTTTGCTTATCAATTCTTTAACGTAGAATCAGCATAAAACTGTGCAGATGACTGGTGCTCGTAAACTCTTCTACTAGTAACAAAAGCTGAAGGAAGCTACTGTCGATCTGTGAGCAAAACACAGCTGCTGACTGAAGTGTTCTGTCTCCATAACGAAACTGGTTGGTTGGAAATAATCTGAAGAAGTACCGCATCAAATGTATTTTTGATTGAATGGCGTAGAGTTTGCATTGGTGAAACGTTTTAAATACCCAGGTCTTTGGTTGAAGATGACCTGAGCTCAAGCTATAAATAGTGTTAATTATGACAATTTATGCATTAAATTAAAAAAAAAAGTATCAACTTCTAATAAATTTAAACGTATAAATAAATATATGGAGAGGGTGTGGAGATCTCTGTCTATGCGAAGCAACATTAGTACATATTAGTTAACGCTAGAAGGTTCGTGAGCTGCAGTTGTATTGCTTGACATTGATAATTATTAATGGATTGAAGCACCAGTATTGATTCAGTATAATACATACTGGCATTTACATCTAATTATAGATGATATAACAGCCCCAGCAACTTTAATCCACTTCCAATACTAATTAATGGCTACTTATCTTAAGTGGCGATTAATTGACAATAAAGTGTCATATTTTAATAGGATAGCAGCGTCTTAAATATTGAGGGGATCCCTAAACGTTTGAGTATTCGGGCATTAGATATGTATATGATGAAGTAAGGTAGCCCTGAACCTATACCACCGTTTCAGCTTATTCGTTCTTAAACCAAATGATACTGAAGCGACATTTATTGATATATTTTCAATATCACATACGTATACATAAAACAAATTTCTAAAATAAGACGTGTATTTTAATGACACTCATTTCATTTAATTGTTACCTAACTAACATACCTAACATATCTAACAGCATCTATAATTCAAATTACAAAGATAATTATACTACAGGTAACACTAATTAAAATGGCTTACAAATTTATCGAATTCAGAACAATGACATCACGTAAGTATTTTAACTCAAATTGTCAATAAAAAAATATAAGTTCTAAACTATGAAGTTTTTGGTTTTCTAAGGCAGGTTTATCTCGAATAAGTAGAGTAGGTTTTTTTTAATCACTTTTTTTTAGATCTTACACTTTATCTTCACTAATTCCTTCAACTTCAGTAGACTTTTTCTTTGGCATCTCATTTGCTACAATATCTAAGGAACCATTTTTAGTTAGACCGAATACTGCACACATGTTTCTCGCACTGTCTCTTTTCTTAACACAATAAAGTGCTATAACCAGTATAACTAGGAAAATTACGATTCCGCCGACTATAATAGGTGCGCTTTTATCCATATCTGCTTCAATGGATGCAAGTTTAACAGTTTCTATACGGAGATAGTCTTGGAGTGGTGCGAAGAAGTTGAGTATTCCTTCTGTAGACAATTCAGTTTCTCCCGTTATAGTCTTGAGGACTGTTCGCCAATCTCTACTAGCGCCAAGTGACATACCATCACTGAAATTTATAAATTATAGAGATATTAATATCGGGATACATTACTTATACGCTATCTTAGTGATCCAGCTATCTTATACCAAATTTCATCATAATCGCTTCAGCAGTGTCTGGGTTTTGCGAACAAAATCATACATATACACACACACTCCTCACTTGTATTATAAATACAGTCATAACTTTGGTATTATTTGGAACTGTCGTAGTCATATTTTTATTACAGTTACAATATGTTTTTGCTATTAATTATATAAATTACAAAATGATTTATTATTTTGAGCTCTATATTTTTTTAATTGTGGCAAATAGTATATTTTAGATTCATCATCATCCATGCCATCTTTTATAAGAAAAGGTCGCCAACGGTGAATAGGAGAAAGTATTTGCGGTCTATAGCCACAGTTTTAAGTTTCTGGTAGCTTTTGGCCCGTTCTTCAGTCTTTAATTCCAAAGCAACTATTAATGAAAGTTAGGAAGCTCTGATATTTTATATTTATCTCGATAAGTGAGATATATTTTAAAACATGACGATGATAATATAATTAAAAGTAATTAAGTATCTTGGATTTCTGCTATAAGAAAAGAAGCTGAATAAAAACAAAATATATACTTAATAATGATGAATATAAAAAAAATATAATAATGCTATAGTTTTAAAAATATTTTATAGTGCTTGACCTATACTTGGCTATATGAAAATATTTTAAGGCGGTTCAATTAGTCTCGGTAGTAGTAGTAGTCTCGGTTGCAATTTTAGAAGACGCATTTTTCCTTTTAAATAATGCATGTCTTCTACTTAGAGATAATGTAAGAACATTGAAACTGACCTTAGCAATATTCCTGCTTCCTTACGTCCATAAATAGAACATTTGTTTAGAGGTCCAGTGTAATTGGCTTTCTTACAAAGTGATAGAAGTATTTGGAACTCCAGAACATGCGATATTAAATAACTGAAAAGTTTTATTGAATTAATATCAATCAATTATGAGCAGTTAGTACATTTTCTTTTTAGCACTAAGTTTTTGTTTTAATTTTGAAATCTAATAGTTTATTTTTACATTTACGATCAGCGTTTCACCACTATGGTGATAGGTGATGATATGGCCTAAGATGTAGCATGCTTTCCTAGAAGAACTACGAGTATTCACTCGCGACTTGAAGACCCCCCAAATTGTAAACGTCAGGAAAGGTTGAGTTACGAGCGTTTATGTATCTTCTATATAGGCAAGCGTGCAACATCTTAGACCCCATCGTCACTAGTGATAGTGGATAAACGCTGTCTTATTTCTCATTCAAAAAAACTACGGCTTCGATAATTTACCTTTAGGTGTATTATGTCACTTACGTTATGTATTGAACATGAGATACCACATGATATTTGGCTGCAGGATCCAAATCACTTTCATTTCTCGGTAGGGGCGGTGAAACCTTTGTTTCTTTTATTCTGGAAAAATAAATACATTTATTTGAAAGATTTCTTTATTTAAAGATTTAATTGAAAGGGTACCTGCGCTCCCTCCATACAAACGTAGTCGACTGTTTCCTCTCTGGCATTATCCAGATACACACTAGCACAAATATTTTCGTGCCATAAAACCTATAACTGCCATGACTATGCCCCTATGTTTCGTTTTTTTTAATCTAAATTTCTATGATAATTAGAAAAAAAAAAAATAGAGGTCATGGCAGTTATAAGTTTTATGCACCAAAAATATTTGCTCTAGTGTCATTATCCAGGGAGAAAACAGTGGACTACGTTAGTAATAGTTTGTATGGAGAAAGTCCCCGGTACCCTTTCCTCTTAATACATGTTGGATTAATAATCACGACTATTTCGTAAATATATTATAAATGAAAAAATCTATTTAAATCATAGACAGACAAATGAATGGTTCTACTAATGTCAAGGAAAGGCAATTCATTTACCAGTATAAAGGTTGGGGAGAGCGGGTCTAAAAGTGCCGGGGTTAGGTTGTGCTAACGGCAATAACTTCAAAACAAAAGGAGATAATTGTACTTATCCAATGAATAGTCGTTCAATCGCGCTTGCATTTTTCAACTGTAAGTTATTAAGTTATAAAGATTTTGATTTCAGATTAAAAGCAATAAAACTACTACAAATATATATAAAAGACTCAACTCCGCTCTCCCCAATTAAATTATCAATAACAAATTTATTTTTTTCTATTTGCATTTAAATGAACGCGAAATATTGAATATTTAATATCTTCAAAACATGATGACTTACCTAAGATCCCACCAATGCTCATTCCAGTTGTCCAAACTGGTGTTTCCAAAAACGTCCCATCTCCACTTATCCAAGACATAAGCGTAGGCCATTAGAGGAAACTTTTCTAAAGCAACCCAAAGGAGATGGTTAATAGATTCTTGAGGGCCTGTTTCTACATAAGCCAAGTCTAACCTTTTTAGGTGTTCGGGTGAAATTAGCTGAATGGCCACAATGTCTGATATTGCATCGTGAAATGCTGAAATGAAAAAATCTGTTCAACAAGGTGAGTTTAATGGTTTGTATTAAAATAGAAGATAATCGGTGTATCTATCACCATTAAAATAAGGTCTGTGGCGACGCTTCACATCGCCACCAACAGATGGCGCCACTGATACGATCATTGATCCTAGATCGCGCAAGCGAAGTTTTTCTGAAGATAAGCTCATATACAAGTTCCAACGAAACATCGTTGGGCCGCGGCCTACCGGGTATAACACCTGCCCGGTGGAAGATCTTCCCTTTAGAGGTACATACCACCAACTACCTCCAAGGTCCTAAAACGCCTTATCTTTTTAAAAGTGCAATAACTTAGCTTACAACACTGAATTATAAATTCTGCAGTAGCACATTTTGTTAGGCGTTCAGTATTAGATTTTTAATTACATCAGAAACAGTTTATCCGATTTTAGACTTTTAACCTCATCGGAAATGTTTTTCCGATTTTTCCTATAAGTTTAAAATCTCAGCTAATATATAATTCTAAATTCGCTGTGTAGCATCGTGTATTCTAATAAAATTGAATGAAGTTATCGTTTGAATATTATATTTTAAATTTATCTAAAAAGCTGAATTCTTCAAATGTTTTAGAACTGTTTAAAAAGCAATACCTACAATCTACATTACTTTTATCTTAAACCACTATTTTAATTTACAGAATTTCTTAATTGAAATTATTACGAATGAAACGTATTTACCTACCTGGATTAGGGCCGTCTCTGTAAAGAGGAGGCAAGTTTTTATAGTGTTTAAAGTATTGAACATGTCCTAATAATCTTGCTGCTCTAGATAAACCAACAACCACATCAGTAACTCTTTCACCGCACCATTTGATTCTGAAGTCATAAATATTTAACATTAATTTTGAGCATAACATGTAAAAGCATAAAATGTATATCGACTTACTTATAATTAACTCCATCACACATATCATGACTAGATGGCAAACAATTGGATGTTGCCATAGTTTCTTTTATATCCTGGTAAGAATCTTTAGCACTAGCAAAGCCTAAGGATTGATGAAAATCATCAACAGCATCGAAAAGATCTTTAGAACGAATGTTTTCTGGTTTTGGTATAGGTCTTCTCCGGTCTGGATATGGAGTGACTTTTGGGTAGATAGATTGCCATTCTTGAGCCCATAAGTTGCCTGAAATTTATAATTAGTTACAAGTACCAGGATAAAGACTTAATATTCACGAGAGAATCAAAGCTTTACCTAATAAGTGAGCTGGTATCAGTTTATCCTTTCGCCTAAAATCTTCTCTGTAAAAGGCTTTTAACTTAGCTCTAACGAATTCATGCAAAAGGTCATACAATGGCTTAATTTCCTTCCACAGTCTATTTACGGTAGTTAAGAAGTTATCATCTTCGAAAGCATACCGCCACATTGCTCCAGCATCAGTAAAATTTTCAGATTCAGCAACGTTATTCATCCTTTGGACATAGTCTTTGAAAATCGGTCTAATTTTCTTCCCCGTAGCATCACGATAGACTTTCCAATAATAAATTAACTCTTTTGTGTCATTGCTTGTTTTAAATATTGATATGACGTCTGGAACAATTGTTGTAAAGATAATAAAACGATAAGAATTTTTTGGAAGCACTGCCGTACTTTCTCCTATTCCCCCCCTTAAATTAGAAATCTCTATCCAAAAATCCTTTTTAATGTGACGTTTGAAAATATATAACCGCCTAAGGAACCTCATTACATATGGTCCAGGAGTACCTACATAGAGGGATTAATTGGTTTTCTTTAATCCATTTATTCATTAATCCGTTTCTCTCTCAGAAATTTATTATTAAAGGGAAACTGACCACTCATCGTTCGTACAGAATCTTCTGAATTGCATGTTGAATTGTATGCACATACGTTTACTCGGCTCCAAATCTTTTGCATTGTGTCTATTTCTTCTCTTTGCTGTAAAATAAAATATGTGTCTATCAATAGTATTTTTCTATATTTTTTCCACCTAAAAGCATCTAAACATTTCTTATAATTACTAATACATACTTTGCTTTGTGGCATCTGTACATTAGTACCACGTTCCTTTATTATTCTTATTTTCCTCTCATATATTGGATTTTTTGTTAGAAAGTCCTTTGCTGAGTAGTTTTTCTTTAAAATGTTCCAATATTGTTTTTTTATTTCATCTTCTTCAGCTGCTATGCGAACCTAGATTTTAGAAATTTTTGTTTTGTAAATAACACACACATTATTGTAACATTCAACAGTACCAGATAAGCATGTTTTCAACGTTAGTTTAACGGAAACCTACCATATTATTTTTCTTTAATTCACTTCCAATATCTGTCACATATGCCCACAAAGCTTCCTGAGATGTTTTACAAACTTCTAGACTAAGTTTATCCATTTCATCCATGAAATCCTCGACTGGTATACTAGTATTATCAAGTTCTTCTAAGTGAAATTTAAAATGTTCAACTATATCCACAGTCTTTGGTAACTGCAGATCTGGATCTAGAATTTTCCTCATAGCTTCATCAAGAAATTTCTTCTCCTTGACATCGTCGTCGGTTTCAACTTCATGACCACTTTCATCTGATGCCTCATTAGTTCTATTGGTCATGTTTCTGTCGTCAGAGATATCTGATGTTGGGTTGGGATTGTATTGTACTGCCTCTGTTACTGCTATGTAAGTGATTATTACACCTGCCCATAGGGTACACTGAAACTAAAGATTCTTACCTAAATAAACATGCTTACCTGAAGTTCTATTAGATGTATTTATAGATTGTTACTGTACTATGTTTGATTAACAGGCTGATTAACGTCTTAATACTCGTAGTACCCTATATTGTACGTGCGTGGTAGCTAACTAGTATAATTTGTTCTCGTATGTGGGCTGTTTTCCGTAACTAGACCTCTTTAGTTGGGTCCTTTTTGCGTTATGTTCTACTTGTTAGGAGGAGAACCAGCCCAGCTCGTCCATTCATATATTTTGCCATAAATGTGGTTTTATGAAAATTTACAAAAGGCTTTTGACGTCCTTAGTCTAATTTTCTACCACTACCAATCCAGGAGTACTTTTCAATTTTCGTGCATGCACTGCACAAGAGGCTGTTCGTTATATCCAAGCAGTAGAAAAATGTTTGTTAAAAGACCAGTTTGGGCGTTAGTCATCAAACGCACTCGGGCACTGTATGTATATTCCATTAGCGTTTTATAAGTTTACTGTTTAAGTCGGGAAATGCTAATTTGACCTGCTTACAACTTTGCAGGGTAACTCAGAGGTCGGAGTGCCGCATTTAGCATGGCTACTGGTCCAGACCCTAAGTTAGTTTTAGGGAATTGGGACACTAAGTAGGCTGAGGCCCACAACTAGTGTATTTCGCTCCCTCTCGCTCGTTAGCAGCTTTAGAGCCGTTGTGTCCTTTGATCTATTGAAACCTCAAGTTAATACGTTCACCTAGTCTATTGACTAATGCGTGACATTTGAGTATCATGCCTGAGTTTATAGTTATACTAGTGCAAGGAGTACTGCGCAGTAAAGGATCCTGGTGCTATAACCCGAGGCATCTCGGGCTATCGCAGCCTACGCGGCCCGTAATTCTTACACATACTGAATGAAAGATAGAGTTGTGAGAGCTTATATTTAGGTCCTCTGGGAAAGCCCCCAATCCAGGGTCCGTGTATGTTTTAGAGCCGTGTGATAGCTTCACTAGGTTACCTAATTCAGTACAATATAGCACACTTCACGAGGACATTTTAACAATAGAATATCACGGTCAGGTAGCTAGTTGTATAGCAATGATTACATCTCCTACTCTATCGTTACACTCGGCTATAAGTGGCTATAGCATGTCATTGCAACCTATAATAGAACTTCTAACAATTCATTAAATTGATAGTCATCTCTTGTATTTATGAGCAAGAATAATCGTTGCATTGTACAGAAGATAAAATAATTCTAGGTTCAAATGTAAACCAAATCGGTTGTATAGGGTGATAAACACATTACTTTCCTTTACCTCGCACAGTCGGGTAATTAATGAAAAATAATTCACCTATTTAATATACCGTAAAACTTAAATCTAGGTACCTACAAAAAGCATGATGTAGTAATCCTCTCTGTCTATCAGTCTAAACACTGTTTATTTCACTTCAGCATCAACACTTAAACGCACACATTTTTCATACGTTAACAATATTTCACGATTAACACTGTTTTACACTTTCATTCTTGGCATATTGTTTGTGTATACTGTGAGGTGTTTGCTCGTTTTGTGGTGGAATTTTGTAGGGAACAATTGTTCTAAGGTTTTGTTTTGAAAACCTGGGGCGTTGCCACACAGCGAACACATTCGTTGTGTGCGTGTGAGCATTGTTGTGAGACTTGGAACTGACTAGGTATTTAGTTCACATCACGATGGTCTCATAGGAACGGATGTTAGGGCGTGTTAATCTGATAATAGAGGTTACATGTCTCAAAGAATTCAAACGTCTTTTGCGTCTGTGGAATGAGTAAGTGCATTTACCTATTTTACTTTTCAAAGCTATTTTTAGTCATTTTGATTAGGTATACCAACGCAGTAAAATATACAGTAGTTGAAAATAAACCTGAAATTACATAACATAATTGCGTAAGCGTAGTCGAAAGTGGACTTTTGCGATAAGGGAAATAATAAACCTCTTTTCTGTGCAAATATTTTATTGCAACCAACAAATTTGGTTTAGTAAACTGCGCTATCAGATTTGTGATAAATATTTCAACTATTTTACTATTGTGTAGCTAAGTAACTAATAATTTTCTATTCCTTTTTCAAAAATGATGCAAGTATTTGTGCTCCTGCTACATCGATCTCTTCATAACCGTACGGTTCTAAAACTTTTTTAGTTCTTTCAAACCATTTTTGGACATTTTCGTATGCACTGTAATCAAATCCGAAAGCCTGAAAAGAAAATCAATGTGATTAAAAAAACTTTTCACCCAAACAGGGAAAGCTAATTCAAACCATTTAAAAATATAAACATTTGTAATGGCTATTAAATTACATATTTCAACAAATATTGAGAAGATTTTTCTGTGTATATAATAATTTGGATGGAGTCTTCTTTGAGGACGTGGATCATTTTATTCTTAGGTCCTTAGATGACATAATTAGGTTAACTTTAAGAACTTGGGTATTATATTATAATACATTACCACCTAAGTCCTTAAAAAAACGGCCATTAATACAATAAGAAGAATAAAAATAACATGCTGAGCACATGCTGAGGCTTTACCCATTCGGGCAACACACGACTTTTCAGTTATTTTTTATTTTTAATGTCTGTTCTTTGTATTTACTTTTCTCTGTAACTATCTCATTAATGTTTCTTATTTGTATTACTTTTCTCTGTAACTATCTTTTACTGTTTCTTATTTGTTTCTAAATTATGTCGTGTGTTTGTTCGAATAAATTATATTCTATTCTTTTCTAAAAATAATTAGACCTTTTCTATTTGGATCATAATATCACCTAAGTCCTTAAAAACGGCTTTTAACATGATAAGAAGAATAAAATAATTCCTAAAGTTTTTTTTAAATTAAAAAAGTGCACTTTAATGTGACTTACATCAAGGTTGGTAATAGTGACTATAATAGTGACATCAGCTATAGTAAGATTATCGCCAGCCACAAATGCTTTGCCGTCTAGGAAAGTATCTAGGTAGCCCAATGCCTCGTTCATTTTCTCAACATTTTCTTCGATTATTTCTTCACCACGAAACAATACTGGCAACTGAAAAAAAAATTGTTGTCTGTAAAATTGGTTTACGGACGATTATTTTACGTGATAACATCATAAAAAAACGATAAAAATTAGAGATTTTTTTATTCCTTAATATATATATTTTCATTTATATTAAGTCTTCATTCATGACGACCTCTGTGGCGCGTCGGGCGAACACCCGACTGCGATGCAGAAGGTTGCGGGTTCGATTCCCGCCGGGAACAAGTATTTATGCTGACCATAAATTCTTGTTTCTGGTTCTGGGTGGGTGTATGTATAATATGTATATATTTACAAAAAAAAAAAAAAGTATATAAGTAGTTTATCCGTTATCTGGCACCCATAACACAAGCATTAAGTTGCTTAGCTTGGGGCTGGATGGCGATGTGTAATATGTCCTGAAATATTTATTTATTTATTTATTTCTATTTGTCACTCGTCACCATAACACTAGCCCATTTGAGCGATATCATTATTAAATACTCTGTTTCCTAAGTTACCATGACGCATGACGTTACACAATATTACCGTGACACTTTTTTGTGAATGCAGGTGTTCCAACAACTTATTAGACGTTATCATATTACGTCAAAAATATTTAAATTCAACAAAGAAAGAGTGACTAAGTATATTATATTGGTAAACAAACGGAAAATTCTTTACCTATGACAATTTAATTGGTAATGTAGTGATAGTAATAACTCATATAGTAAGCGTAAGTAAATTTAATAAAAACCGCAATAAGAAATGTATTCAATATGTTAAGGAATATAGTATGTAAGTAAACCAAGTAATACTCGTATTATAGTGCCCAACCGGGTTCATGTTGTGTCTAATTGTATTTCTGTCAACATCTATACTAACACATGAAACAATAACAGATGATTATGATTACATAACTTCAGATGGCTAAGGCAAGTAATAAAAACTATTATTATTTAAAAACGAAATTAAATAATTTTCTAATACATTAGTCTTACTAGATGGATCGTCACCATCATATCAGCCACAGGACGTCCACTGTCGAACATAAGCCAAAGACTAGATGAATACATAATATTTTTTCCCAGACATTACAGCACAGCGCCTTGAAAAGCATGGATTAAACTTGCTGTATAAAGGCCGATCCGCACACAACAGTGCCGGCTCAGTGCCGACACGTGCCGTTCAGTAAAGTATCAGTAAGTGTCAGTGTAAAATGATATTGTTGCATACTTTTTGTAATAGGTTATTGACTAGGCTAGTGACAGTGACGTTCAGTGATGTCAGTGATGCACTATCACTGAGTAGAACGGATAGCCTAGTACAAAAGGTATGCAACAATATCATTTTTCACTGACACTGATGGATACGTTACTGAACGGCACGTGTCGGCATCACTGACATTACTGAACGTCACTGTCACTGACGAGTACACTTACGGATAGCCTAGTACAAAAGGTATGCAACAATATCATTTTTCACTGACACTGATGGATACGTTACTGAACGGTCGACACTGAGCCGGCTCTGAGCCTGTACTGTTGTGTGCGGATCGACCTTAAATCGTCTTAGATTAGATGTAAAGGCAAATTTATTACTATAGTCCTACTGTGTACCTACCTATTAGGTATGAGACATAAAATATGAGGTTAAATCCTCATTATAGATAAGTAAACGTTAACCTATTTAAACATAAGAAATTAAGAACCTTGCAAGGACTCAAAGAATGTCAAAGTTAATGAGACGTTTAAATATAATGAAATGAAAATTGGAAGCTCTACTATAATAAAACAGACAGACGAACAAGAAAGTGGTCTTATAAAGGTTCTTTTTTTTACCTTTTGAGGTACGGAACCCTAAAACTGGCCAAGTGAGAGTCAGACTCGCGTATGAAGAGTTCCGTACCATTAGGTATGTTATTACGGCTGCAACAGAAATACATCATCTGTGAATATTTCAACTGTCTAGCTATCACGGTTCAAGAGATACATCCTGCTGACGGACAGACAGAAAGGCAGTAAAGTCTTAGTAATAGGGTACTTACCGTTTTTACCCTTTGGGTACGGAACCCTAAAAACTTACATAAAGAGTGAGATATCTCGAGAATAGGGTGCCGAGGTCGAAGTTGAGTCGCTGGTCAACCATGGCTCGAAGGCGAGGATTTTTCGGGTAGAGAGAATCGTCTCGACCGTATGCGTTTGCCAGATACGCCATTATTGCTCGGCTAAAACAAAATACGTTTAATATGAAGTGCAAAAAGTCGGTTTACGGATGATAATTTTACGTGATAACTCAATAAGAAAACATTGATGGTTACCATAGCAACAATAATACGTTGCTATGGTTTCCTTGTCAATAACATGACGCACGACGGGAACGTGAGCGATGACGTCACACTTTTTAGTGCATGTCGGTGTTCATCGATTTATAGGTAGGTAAGACGTTATTTCGTCAAAAATAAATTCTTAATAGAGAAAAACAGATAAGTTTAACTGATATTTCTTGTCTCACCTTTCCCACAAAATAAAACCGTTGTCATCCATCGTTGGGATCGTATGTTGAGGATTCATCTAAAACAAGGAAACAATCTAAATTATTTAACCAAATCTATCAGAACAAAGAAGCAAATCAAACTGTCAAACTACTGTTGGAAAATGTGCACTGTATTCTTCGCAAGCGCAGATCCACCGTTGTGGGCACGATGGGCTTGCCCACGACCCTGATAGACTGGTGACGTCAAACTTTCACAGTTTATTAAGGTCGATAGGCTGCTGTTGATCCCTCAAATTCCTATTTAGGCAGTAGGTAGGTATAAGTATAGGATGGGGTATTCCCACAATCCCCAAAATGGAGGACGAGTTCAAGGATAACTTATTTACTTATCTTCCTAATTTTCTTGAGCGGAAAAACGACCATTTTACAATTTACTATTACTTCATGACTTTGCCCAAGTGTATACTAAACTATACACTGTATAAATAATGGATGGCTGTGACCACAACCTCTTTTGAGGGATGGATCCGCGCCTGATTCTGCCTTGTTTTATTTTACTTTACAACACTTTGCCATGCCTTAATTATTATTCTTTGATACACTTTATAGCTATAAGGCATCGGGGTAGATCAGGCTTACGGGGCACATAACCAGTTATGTACTCCATTATCAGACTCTACCATGTTGTATAAAAGCCTGTTCTATTGTAGATTCTACTGTAAGTTCTTGTTTCATAGTATGAAATTCATACCTTCAAAAATTCAGGTGTCATGTGCTCTCCATTCATAATGTTAGTGGTGACCAATTCCAACTCTATTCCAAGGACTTTTGCTGTCATTATGACAGCTCGACATGGTGGAGATGGTGGTAGATAGTACAACTTTATCGGCTGCACCGGCATTTTATTCCTTGATCTCGCTACCGCGTTGCTGGTGAAAGTTATAAAGGCGTTAATTTTATAATTATCTTTGTCATCTATAGATACAAACACCATCCCTCTTAGTCTAAAACAAGGTTTAAGAATAGTCCGATATTCAGATTTAAGCGTAGGTTATTTTTAAACATAAACGTTATTTAACGTTATTAAACCCTAGTCCAATGAAAATATAGTAATTTATTTACACTTTGGTTTAAATCAGCATCTCGGATTATTTAAACCATTAGATTTAGACATCTATTTAAACCAAAGTTTATGAGATAAACGTTTATTTTAGACTTTGGTTTAAATCTGAAACTCGGACTATTCTTAAAACTCGTTTTAAAATAAGGGGGCAATTATCCAATTATCACAAATTACTAACAAAATTTGTTAGGTTTTTAAATGTTTTTTCACTAGCAGAATAACTAGTTAGTTCGTTCCCTACCAGTGTATCTTAAGCAATGAAGACGGTTTAAAAAATATTCTTAAGTATCTACTTAGTTGTTAAATAATTTATGGTTTTTCCATAAATTATGTACAGCGAAGCGTCCGGTGTTGTGTGAGAACTTAACAGACTGCTGTATTGATTGATCGAACGATATGAACGTCATATAATAGGTATTCTTTGACCTAGATTATAGACAACTAGCTGTACTGACCACAGCTGTACCCCGCTGCGGTTTCACCCACCACGTGTCATATTATCTATTTTGACCCCCTCATTTCCCATCACTACCAGTGAAAATCCTTAATCCACTGTTTGTACCACGGTAATGAAAAAGTAACCGTAGTACCACTGGTGTACTACTGGGTGTACCACGGTTTCAAAAGGAACGAAACGCGCTATAGGTACGTCCTGCTAGCCTAGCATGACGACCAAAACACGATACGATAAAGCTATATCACGCGATATAACTACATCAACTCTCAAAATATGATACATAAAGCCGCCATGTTGAATTTTTATCATAATTTTTGTCGCAATTTATAATAAAAATTCAACATGGCGGCTTTATGTATCATATTTTGAGAGTTGATGTAGTTATATCGCGTGATATAGCTTTATCGTATCGTGTTTTGGTCGTCATGCTAGGTAGGCTGTATCACGGGGCTATGGAGCCCCGCACCTTTGAAAGGCGTGCGTGGAGCCGAAGCCAACCCGTAGAGGCCCTTTACAGTAACAAGTATAATAGCAAACAATGGGGTGGATTCTAAACCGGCGATTATCCCTGTCTACACTTTATAGTGCAACCAAGGACAACCTCCGGTTTGGATAAAACTATTGATAATCTACAGGACAAAACTACTTGAGCTATTGTGATGGGATGGTAATGGACTAGATACTGGGGAACTATGGATACTATGGCACCTGCCGTAACAATGTCCAATAAACATACTATTATTTATAGAGGATTAAGGTGGACGCAGATTGATCAAAGCCGAAAAATTCGATTTTTTTCATCATCGGGAAAAGGTACCTTACAATAATAGAGATAAAGTACCTACATTTATATTTCCGATGATGTCATCAGAGTCGACCACATCGTCAGAAACGAAATATAAAAAATTTAATTGAAATATAAATGGACCCTTTTTCTATTAATATAAGGTTATCTTTTCCCGTGGACGGCAAAAAATCGATTCTTTCGGCTCTGATCAGACTGCGTCCACCTTTATATTTTCTTGCTTCAAGAAACCTTTTTTCCTTATTTTACTTATATAGTAAGTGTTATTATCATGGACTTAGTACATTATACCTAGTTATTATCCAAATTGTGCCATGTCAATAAGTTTAGGTTAAGCATTCTAAGAAAAACACCACATAGCCACACAAAGTAATAAACAATCACCATACATATTAACTAAATTCTTTATTTTATAATGTAGTAATAGTAAATACAACAACTGTAAAACTCGTGTTAGGTGCATATAATATATTTTGGTTTTTGACTAGATTTGTTAGCAGATAATTAGCATGTTATTTTTTTAAATCACTCCATAGAAATCTGGATTACTCACCCAAACATACAGGACAAAAGTAACAATGCTAAACTTAACTTTACTACGTAAGATTTCATAATTTCAATTTCACCTCTACTATAATAAAAAAACAAGGAGACTGTATTAAGGGAATTCGGTTGAATTTAATCTTTCGTTACATTATGCGAACACGATTCTAACGGATGTAGCTAATCAAACCTGTTTTTTTAAAGCACTTAAACTATTATTATAAAACTCTCTGCCAAACTCCAAAGCAATTTGTCAGCAGTAGTTCCCGCATTTCCCTTCAGATAAAAGCGCTTTACAGGTTGTAACACAGGTTATTTTAGCTACATCATTGTGACGTTACATCCGTTACATTTATTTTTCACAAGTGACTCCGTAACACCCTACACTTAGATTAATAGTTTAGAACTCTACGGTGGGTCTAATAAAGGTTATAGCTCATTGGACGTTGTGTTGTCGAATTATCGATAGTTTTCATCTGAAAACGCCTATAACTAGGTACTATCGATACTATCGGTTTTTAATGAACTATCGATAGACTATCGATTATTCAGCGTTAGTCGACTATCGATCGGCAACACTAATTGGACCCACCCGGGACCCACCTGTGCAACCAAACAGCACCGCCTCGTCTCTCAGTGTCCACTCGTTGTCGAAAAGTGCGGTCCACGGGTGGGCGCCGCATTTTTGTAGACCAGGTTTGCGGTATAAGATACACATCCTAACTTAGTTTTTAAGACGTTTCAATGTGGTTTCATACCAATAATTCCAATTGAATAAAGTAATTTTGACTTTGACTTTCAAAACTAAGTTAGTGAGCTATGACTTATCCATACATTGTGACCCCGTTTGGATTATTAGGTATTACATCAAATTCTTACACAAAAACGATATGTAACTTAAACTAAAAAGTGATACGTCACAATCTAAGCAATCTTTAAAATTTTAGAACTAACTTAAAGACTCAAAGAATTTTTTTCAAAACAATTCGTTTAGCGACTGAAACCGGACACTGTGCCATCAAAAGCAATACTAAAAGCAGTTTTATGATGTTTCAGAATTATATTTGTCATGTCATGGATATATATTCCACATAGGAATCGCATGTACAAGGTATTTATTAATTCCATGGGGCACCACTGTAATAACTAGTAAGTAGGTAATTATGCCATATCATCCTGACAAACTAAATTGTGGCTCTATTGTATGATGATTGATGAATAGCTTCAGATATACCTAATAGACAGTTTGTTACATAATACTAATTGTGTTTACTGTTTACTCTACCATGCATGACATTGTGGTTTAACGAATTTAGCTAATTTGTAGCTAAATGCATTTAACAAGGTAATCCAAAATTAAATTATATTTTAACTAGCGACCCGCCCCGGCTTCGCACGGCTATATTTTGCATGTATACATAATAATATACACCTTCCTCTTAAATCACTCTATCTATTAAAAAAACCGCATCAAAATCCGTTGCGTAGTTTTTTAAGCATACATAGGGATATAGGGACATAGGGACAGAGAAAGCGACTTTGTTTTATACTATGTAATGATAGTGAAGTGATAACACAAGGTTCAGTTTGACACTTGGCTAATCATGTTTTGTGTCCAAGTTAACTAAACCTTTTCATACTTTGTTATGCCATTAATTTATAATATTTATAATGTATTTTGTACCTACCTACTAATTAAGTTAATAATTAAAAATGTTTGTATTTGTCTTAAGTTATAAAAGCTTATTTTCTAACCTAACATAACCACAATAAAACCTTAAAATGACATTATTCAAACAAAAATTAACTACCTAATAGTCGTGCTAAAACAAAGGACTCTAGAATTGCAATATACTATTTTAAATAATGTAACTGATTTGGTTGAGCTTAATCATGCGAAACCGAAAGGCATTGTGGTTTTGGCTTCTATTTGCGCTTTAATCTGGGCTGTAATTCTGTAAGGCAACTAGACGTGTCTCACATGTGACATGGTCAAATATTTTAATGAACATATTTTCTTAAATTACTAAACAATTGACACAAACTATCGACAAACGTAGTCCGTTAGTGGCTTTTGTATCCTTATATTTCTTGGTTACCATTCATATTTTCTGTACCGCACATATTATCTTCGCGTAGCAACTTTCTACACTCTTGACACTTCTCGTAGCAAAGTACCTATCTCTCTTCACTCTCCTTCTCGTTATTAACCGACTTCAAAAGAGGACTAACAATTTGATTGTATATTTTTTAAATTAAAAGCTGACAGAACCTTGAATGTTATTTCGTGTTTCAAGGACATCATTTTATTTGGTCGTGATTGGATTTATTTTTGTCTGACAAATGACATAGGTAAATAAGACTTATTACTTCTTTGTAAATCCTACAGTAGTATTAAAAATGTGAAAGTTTATATATGTATGTTTGTTACTCCTTCACGCAAAAATTACTGGACTTATTGCGATGAAAATCGGTATGTAAATAGCTGGAGACGTGGATTAACACATAGGCTACTTTATATTCCGATATTCCGTGAAACCGCGGGGCGCAGCTAGTAATTTAATAAGAGGTTGATTTTGAATACAAATTTATTAAGATTTTTAAAGCCTAGCTACGTGTGATCAAAGGTGGCTCAACTATCAGCTATGACGCTAGCGTAATTGCATCTTATCAAGACCGTAAGGTTAATGATAAACACATGCCCTCACAACGTGTATTTAGAAAATATACCTATCACTTACCTTTTACATGTTTACATAAATATAATGTAGCTACTCTATCAACTATGACTCTGCTTATCCAAGGTCATTTTCTACATACCTATTATAAACATCAAACATCTTGAATAGATACTATTTAAGGTAGGAAAACACTATATTTTTCAAAAATTAACGTATTAAAGTTACCTTTAAAATCTGAAAGATTAGTTTCAATAGATTTAGATGTAACCTAGCCAAATCAAGCAAACGGTATTAATGCCGTGCGATTGCCAAGTCGCTATTTTGTAGTAAGTACAGAAATAAAAATGTCTTAATTATAATGTGTCTGTCTAGTGTAAATTTACAAAATATATTTTACCAAAAAATTTATATAATAAAATGTTATCTATCCGTTGCTTAGCTTGAGGCTAGATGGCGCTGCGTAAAAATGTTCTACAATATTTAATATCTGATATAATATAAATTTTATTTTTTACTTGTATGGGATATCTTAACTTTTGAAACACCTGAAACTACCTTCTCATCACTAAACTCCTCAATAAATTACGATTACGCGTTACAATTTGAAGAATTTAGTTGAATTTAGTCGCCGGACTGGGTTTGAATGAATATTGATAGAGAACCCTATCCTAAATGAAGATCTGATGGGGATCTTCGGAGTGATTAACAGATCTGCACAGCGAGATTCAACAAATTGCTCAGTTTTCCATTTCCACTAATAGAAGTGGCCCGTACACTAAGAGGTACCTATGAATGGAGCATCTGAATGGTTTCAGATGGTCCATTCATGGAAGAGAAGGTGGTCCTTCTCATCACCAAACTCCTCAATAGTTACGATTAGGTACAGGGAGCAATTTGAAGAAATAGTCGCTTTCGCCTCATGGATGTAGTAGAATTTTCAGTGACAGTGGCACTAATTTTGAATCAGAACACAGATTTAGTGCTTACATTTTATGAGATAAATACAATTATTCACAAAGGAAACTTAACATTATCATATCGTGCTCTTGAATTTTTTCACAATTCACTTGTCGTCCAACACTTCCACTGTTGACGCACTGCTGGCATTGTCATTTTCTTTTTTCGCATCCAAATTATCAGCTTTCGTACTTTTGTGGTCAACCCGTGCTACTTCTGATTTACTTTTATTGTTTTTCCCATCATTATTCTGCGTCACATCGCTCGGCTCTGAAATCTTAAGCTTCTTGCTCCTCGAATTACCCATTTCGTACTGGTTTACAAAATACCACTGGTTTTGATAAGAGTTTAGGTCGATAACTTTATCTTTCTAATGACAAAGTTATTGGCAGATAACAGATACGTGAGATACGGTCCAAAACAACGTGAAAGTGAAACTGCACCTGACAATGTTTGAGTGTACACTGGTATTGGCAAAACATACAAGTTTACATTATAATCTAAGTCTGGAGATAAGGGTAAATGACGCATCGTCGCGTCAACACATTGACCGTAGCACCTTTCGCTGAAAGTTAAAGAGATATTAACTAAGTCTCGGTTTCTTCACCCGTGTAAAGCTGCTTGTCCACAGGAGCGAAGCGTGCGGCGTTTCCACCAATATCATTGCATAAAAACTTCGCACGTGCATGCGAAGATTACCTCACTCCGATCCTGTGGGCACGCAGCCTAACGCCCGTATTCAGCACAATTGGATTAGTGAACGCACTGAGCTAAATGCGGCCCTATGATTGGTCAATTTTGTGCTGCTCTCTTCACTCAAGCGAACCAGCGTCTTATTACACTATGCAATCTCATAGTGTTGATTGTGTAAGTAGAGACCCCTTAAGAAGCCGAAACAAAAGTAGCCTAAGTTACTCCTAATGAATCAATGTATACTTAGACCAAGTTTTATCAAAATTGATTTAATAATTTTGGGTCATTTGTAATAAACAAAAAAAAACAAACAACTAAGTTGAGATGGTGATAAAGGTACTGGGCAAGCCTACTCCGTCTAATACATGCCAGGCTCTACAGCGCTGCCTAAATCATCTGATGTGAAAAAGGGCATTATTCATTTAGTGGCGGCTAAGTGCCGCCATCTATCAAAACAGAAGGTTCTTTTTTAAATAAGCCTTATCATGACTATTAGTAAAGTACAATGAAGTAGCTTAAAACAGCTACCCAAATAGAAACCAAACAACATTCAGTGAAAATGAAAACAATAATTGTAGGACAAAGTATAGACCTAGGATACTATGACTAATTATTCTGTGCTGTGATCTACTGTGACTGAATAAGTTCTAAAACTAAAGCACTTACCGTTTCACATATTCCCAAAATAATCGAATTTCTTGCTCTAAAAAATCTTGTCTATTTATTGCTACCATGAAAACAACTTTTCTACTACAATTTCTGAACTAACCAGACAAAGTCTTACTAGAAAAAGTCTTAGAAAAATGTAAAATAATAGGACTTAATAATTTCAGACGGTTGACCAACATGAAGCCCATTTGATGACTAGTCGACCGTATAGGTAAGTAGGACGTTGTTATTCAAACAGTAGAAGTTCAGGGTTAATCGATTACCTGTCTACATTTTCCTATACTTTTGAGAAAACATACCTATTATTATTACGTATTTATGTAATTACGAGTAGTGGTGCCTGGTCGGCGCCGATGGCATTGAAATTAATAATTAAGTGACAAATCACCCCCCTGCCATATTCTTCTATCTAAACCATATCTAAACATATAAAATGCTTTGTCCCTGAATGACTGACTGACGGATCAACGCACAGCCTAAACCGCTGATCGTAGAGACCTGAAACTTGGAGGGTTCTTTGTGTGACTATCCGATAAGAATGGATTTTCCGAAATTCTACCCGTAAGGAGGTTAAAAAGGGGGGCAAAGTTTGTATGGGACAACGCGATTCCTTGGTTCATTTTCGAAGTCGCGGGCAAAAGCTAGTGTTACTATAAGGATTATGTATGTTCTCACCAGGTTTTATCAAAATCGGTCCAGTAGGTTCGGAGCTTATTCGTTATAAACAACTTTCTTTAAAAATCTCTTCTTTTCTTTTTCTTCTTCTTTTTCTCATTATAATATTAAAATCGGTCCAGTAGTTTCGGAGATTATTCAATGCAAACAAACAAACAATCAAAACTTTCCTCTTTGTAATACATAGTATAGACAGCTGTGGAATAGATTAGTGAAGAGAAGTGTAGGTAGAGAGTAGTGTATGGTTTTCCTTTTAAATCGTTTAACTTTCACGTTACCATACTCAATATTAAAAAATATCTTAGCCCACATATTATTTAGGTATATTTCGATAAGAGATAGACAATTATCCAGCATTTGGAACTAGTTTCAAAAAAGTCGGGGCTGTTTGCACGAGATTGTGCTTTTAAACACATTCAGCACAACAAAACCTCTTTTATATCATACTCAGACGTTAGAACCTCTATAGAGTTTCTTTTCTATTGACTATCAATAAAAGCGGCATTCCATTTTCAAAAATGCAACTCATAAAAAAAATATCTGTGTCAAACTTTGACAATCTTAAAGAGTTTAGTTTTTGTTTTAAGTAAGTATGTAATAGTGGTTCTTAAATTCAAACAATGAATGTTATTGCAAACATATCGGATAACATTAAATCTTTGATTTGCGCTTCAAGCCAAATTAATAGCTTTACGAAAGCTGTTCAAGAACTTGTAAGTACCTATTAAAAACAATGTTGCTTTACGGTGTTAGTAGAGTCATTACCCAGCCTAGCTAGCATGGCTGTTCGTGATATGATATGATAAGAGATAACGTATTATATCCACACCTAAATAATTATCGATTTCGCGAGTATGACAAATGGAGCGATATGATATGTTAAAATAATATCACGCAATATGAGATGATAAATACGTCACATCCACTGGATATGAATTTCAATGCTGCCAATTTAATAACGTTAACCATTCATTATTTTCTTCTTTTTTTGCAACTTTTAACGCAATCTGTGACTGAATTTGACACATCTTTGTTGCCAGAACGATCAAACAAGATTTTCTTCAATGTTTATATTTTGAAATCGTGCTATCATCGTGTTTGAGTGTTGGCGTTTTCGTGTAAATCGCGTTTTGGAACGCGAGAGCAACATGGCGCGCTGATTTTTATTTTAGCAAAACTTTGTAATAATCGAGTTAAATTTAATTTAATTTCGTGACAGTGCGAAAATAGTAACTCGACACTGGATATAATGCACACTGCGAAGCTTTAATTAATTATAATATAAAAAAAACGAATGGAATAGAATCTTTTTAGTTTAGTTATACCTACAAGTAGGTAGGTACATTTTCTGTATTTATTATGAACATTACACAAAAATCATTATAATATTTCTAACATTCTAGTCTAATAATGGATTTAAGTTAATATTTGTTAAGCTAAATAATCTTGATAAATTTATCACACCCTCCAAACGTTGTCGATAAAATAACGCGCCTTAATGTCAAAAATCGATACTTTTCACGTTTTTTATCGACAATTAGTCGGTCATGCTCGACCTTTCGATAAATAAGAGACTGTCGTGCTCGCTCTTTTGTCTATCTTATCATACCGTAACACGTGACATCACACACGGGCCATGCTCGCTGTTTCGATAAAAATTCAACATGGCGGCGTTATATAGCATATTTTGACAGTTTTTGTCGATAAATCGCTATATCGTGCTGCACATGCTAGAGGGGCAGGTCTGGTGATGTCATAATTTGTATGTCTAATATTTTGATTAGTAAAGAGATTAAATGGTAGACATTTGACCTAAAAACTTCAAAAATAACCTTGAGTTTATTGTGTCTTCGTCTCATTGATTGGTGGGCGAATTCTTCGAAGACACACGTACCTACTAACTTAGTTAAGTTTAACTATTTCAACTGAATAAAGAAATGTTGACTTTGACTTGACTTTTGGTTTATTGTTTTAGGTTTTTAACAGTATAGATGCCGAAGCTACTTCAATAGCTGTAAGGATACACATCAGTGAAGGAAATATACAGGTCGTAGATAATGGTTGTGGTATCAACAAAAACGATTTCCAAGTTCTCGGTCAAAATTACATGACAAGCAAGCTGGTCAGTATTACAACGTTGAAATCTATTCCTGATAAATATGGTTTTTGTGGACAATCTTTGGCTAATATTGTGCAAGTTTCAAAGTACGTGAAAGTAACATCTCGCAGTGAAAGATCTGAAGAAACTTTTACTAAGGCATTTGAGTTTGGAAAGGAGAAACAGATTGTGAAGAGTAAAAATAGACCTTCTAAAGGAACTACAGTAAGTAACTTTATACCTATACTTAATTACTAGCAGCGCTCCGAGTTGCACCCGCGTAACTCCCGATCCCATAGGAATATCGGAATGAAAAATAGCGTATGGTACTGTCAATGAATCAATATATCCTTATACTAAGTTTCATCAAAATAGGTCCAGTAGTTTCGGAGCCTATTTGTTACAAACAAAAAATCAAAAAAATCGTTCCTATTTATAATATTAGTATTAATAGTACCTACCTATAGATTTTAATTAATTCCACTCACGTAACCCTTGGGGAAGTAGGCATTCATATAAAAATAGCAAAGGTACGAGTACCTGTGTGATATTTCAGAGTGCTAGCCTAGCTAAACCACCACCAGCTAGCCTAGCATGAAGACCAAAACACGATACGATAAAGCGATATAACTACATCAACTCTCAAAATATGATAGATAAAGCCGCCATGTTGAATTTTTATCATATTTTTTATCGCAATTTATAATAAAAATTCAACACGGCGGCTTCATCTATCATATTTTGAGAGTTGATGTAGTTATATCGCGTGATATCGCTTTATCGTATCGTGTTTTGGTCTTCATGCTAGGCAGGCAGATAAGACCAAAAGACCAAATTTTATTTAAATCATTTTAGTAGATAGATAACTTTTATCGTGATTTAAGCTACAAACCTACAAATAAATTTTCGCATTTTTGGTTTGTTGTTGATATTTTGGGTCCTTATAGTGGCTTCTATTAGATTTTACCTTTTACTTCGTTTCTAGGTGGAAATAAAAGGTTTTCTCTACAATCTTTCTGTACAGAAAAAATGTGCCAATTACCTAATAGAATTACAAGATATCAAGTCATTTTTAGAAAATACCAGTTTGGTACATTACAACGTTTCAATGAGCCTAAGGGATGACTCAACAAATGACATTGTTTTAAAAATTCATAAAAACCGTGATATTTATCAAACTATATTGAATTTGTATGGCATTGAGGAGAAGGACGTTCAAGAATTGCGAGTTGAAAAGAATCAATACAAACTTATTGCTTATATTGCCAAACGGGACAATGAGACACCAAAACAATGTATTTTTTTGAATGGAAAGTTATTAACTGGTGATAGCAAAATTCACAAAGCAATCAATCGCAGATTTTCTAAGCAGGTAAAATCTGGGAAAGCAGGAAAACAAAAAGTAAGTAGCTAAGGTATTATAGATACTTACCAAATTACTACTTTATTTAAACATTTTGTTTTCTATTATATTCTTTTAATTTTTCAGAAATTTTATGAAAATCAAGAAGAATTTAATAATGATGAAATCCTATTCTACGTGATATTTATCAAGTGCCCATATTTTGATTATAGTTTAAGAGTTATATCCAATAATTTAGTCGTCGATTTTAAAGACTGGAGTGAAATTAATAAACTAATTGAGAAACTCATGCAATTCTATAATGGTGATAATATCAAACTAATAAAAGAAATTAAGAATGCTACAAGTAATGTGGGAGACGGTAATACATTTATTTATAAAAATAAAGATAGAAATACTAAAGATCAAGTTAAGCAAATCATGAATAAAATATTTGGCTCGAAACCAAAAGCGCCTGTTATTTCTCAAATGCACAATGGTGTAAAAGGTAACTGTTAACAAGACTAGAAAATCAAAAGGATTTCATTTCATTACATTTCAAACATTTCTTTTTTAGTCTAATTCGTTTTGAAAATATTACAGGAAAACAAATAAAGAGAAATCAGAAGAAAATACCTCAAGCAAAGTTAACTATTTCCAAAACTGTCGCTCCTGAAAGTAATAAACCAGAGAATTTAAAACAAACTTCTCTTGATGCTGTACCTGAAATAAAAAAAATTAAAACAAATTTTGCAAAACACAATATAATTACAGATGCAACAAATAAATCTAAAGTAAAAAAGTCTACAAAAAAGACAGTAACACCAAAAGTAGATACTGTTAGAATGTTAATATCTAAAAGCAATGGGAAAAAACTAGAAAAGGCAAATAATAAAATAAGCGAGAAGGAAAATAATAACCGTATCACAAAGAACAAAAACAATGCAAAGCCGCAAGCAAAATTTGCTTTGCACTGTAAATTCAACACTCCAACAGACTCGATTAAACAAAGGTACAAAATGTTATCCAAAGAAGCAAACAAATTTAAAAATAAAGCTAATCCAAAAAGAAGACAACCAAAACAGGACATGGTTGTTAAAGAAACAATGCAATACTGCAACGTTATTGAGAATAATAAAAAGATTTCAATTCGTAAAACCATTAATGAAGTAACTACATACGAATCTTTTCCGATGGCGCCTCACAAATTAAACATTGACACTGACAATCACATAGTCATCAGTAAGAAAAATTATTTACTATCTACATACGATATTTTAAAAACTATACTCTCTCAACAAAACAATCAAGGTGAACCTAATAATATACCAAACGCAACAAAACTAGAAACTAGACATATTAGTCATAATTTACACTTGGAACGGGCTAATCATATTTTTGGCGATACTCCTATAGTTACGTATAACAGTCATAGATACACAAATAGAAATATAGTTTTGGATAACACTTGTAACTCTACAAGAGATAAACATTATTTAAAGCAAAATGAGATTTTTTGCAAATCGAATGCCTTCATCACTAAGAAATCAATGGATAATTTTGTCTCAGTGACACGTGGAAATCCAAAACTTTTCTTTAATAAACACAAGTCGTATAGAAGCAATTATAAAAGAAACATTTTACTGAAAAATACATTGAGAAAAACTTTCAATAATAAGAATTTATTTTACTTGCAAAACAACATAGAGCAACCGTCATACTCAATTCAATTTAGTGAAAGCAATGAATGTAATTTCAATACATACTTGAATGACTTCAATGCTTTTGATTCAAAACTATCATCAATCAGAAATAATACTGAAGAATCGAGATCAGCATACACGTTGAACCATACGCCATGTTTCGTAAATCTTAGTGATAATCCTGGTTTAAGCAATTACTTATTTCTGTCCAGTGATGTCCTACAAACTGCTAATAATGTACTTAAAAATACAGTGCATGCACACATGAATGAAGAAATATGTATAACGTACGAAAAACTTAATAATCATGAGACATACACAATTGACGGAAGTATATGTAAAGGATATGCAGATAACATTAGGAGTTTCCATGATGACCTTGATAGTTATGAAAAATCATTGAATATCACTTATAATGTGGAATCTCAAGATAATACTAAACCTGAAAATAGAACCGTAAACATAAGTGACAGTATTACCAAAGTGAGTGATAAAACTGATACCAACACACAGAAGTATATGAAACTAATTACAGATCCTATTGAAATTTGCGAAACTGTTCTAGAATCACGTGATGCGTTACGTAACGAGTTTGAAACTAGCTTTAATAAAACAGCAGGTTCTTTTCATAAGGTTGGCAAAGAAAAGAATGCCGAGATAACTCCAGACAAAACTGAATTCGCCAAAGATATAAATGAAGACTATAATTGTGATTTAGAGCAGGTAAAAAATGATATACAGACATCACATCACTTCATAGCTTCACATATTATTGATGAAAATATAAATAATGAGGGTCTTGCAAAGGAGGAACATGACAGCGTGGCAATTGAAAAATTGTATAAAACCGATGAAAATTGTGCAGAATTTGACGGTAATTTTAATACAAATAACGATGTGATTAACTTCAATTTACAAAATAGATTGGGTTTTTTACCAAAAGGTTAGAACCTAACTTAATTATATAATCGAGTAGTTTTCGTTACTGTCACTGATAATTATAAGTGATCGATTTTACTAAATATTACAATGCAGTTATTTATAAACTTTCTCTGATTTATTCTCAGGAATGTCCCAGATTATACGAAATAGTAATTTAAAAATAGCTTGTGATTCCAATTCAATTCAAGAATATTATAATGATGTGAGTATTTTGAGTATACCTACCTACCTATTCACTTTATAATGTATTATCTCCCTGCCCTTGCCCCAATTCGTATTGTGTCGTTGCAATACGTCTTTTTCTTTCATTTCTCTATTAGCAGTGATCTCGTCGTTCACATTTACTTCTCATATCTTGTCTTAAACAGTCTATCCATCATTTATTATTTTTATATTAGCAATAAGTTATGTTTCAATAATTAGAAAATCTTAATAACTTTATTTTCAGAACCTTTATAACGAATTTGCGCACAAAGTCCAAAATACAGTAGGAATATTTGAACCAAAGATACAAGAAGCAAGCGATTTGGTTACCAAAGACATTGTCAAAGTTAATACAAAAATTAAAAAAGACAACGCTTGTTTAAAATTTGATGGACAATCATTGAAGAATAGTCAGGTATGATCCGCCATAAATAAAATAAACAAATAAGAAATATTAGTATTAGTGCTTAGAAAAAATAATTGAAGATTTTCTCGTAATTTTAGGTTCTTGGTCAAGTAGATGAAAAATTTATAGCTGTTATTGTTAAGGGCAAATCGAATGACTCAGAATATTTATCAGAATTTCTTGTATTATTCGATCAACATGCTGTCCATGAACGAATCAGACTGGAAACTAATTTAGCAGGTAGGATAGGTATTTATAGAAAACTTATTAATAGTTTTTCAAATAATACCACCTAATTGTTATCTTTTTTGCGAGGATCATCAAATCTGCGATAGAACGTAGGTGAAGCTGTTTGCTATACGTAAAGGTTGTGCAAGAGCAGTGGCTAAAGGATAGGTTAAAGCAAATGTTTTTCTGTTCAAATTTTATGCTTTTGTATCAAGAATATGGCTGGACGCTAGACAGAATTGGAACCATAAATTAGTAATTTTTTCCCCGTTACAGATTACTTTACTGGAACAAAATGGAATGCAGTTATCTTAGATGAAGTTACTCTAAAACTGTCACCTGATAATGTTAAATTCCTACACAATTATAAAGAAAAACTGGCTCAGTTTGGATTACAATGGACCATTATGAGTAACAATGAAGTATCGCTTAACGCGATACCTGAATCTATTTTGGGGAAGACTCCTAGACCGGTATTTAAAAAGTTTCTATCCACACTAATAAGTATAACATACGAAATAGTCTGTATCCTTTTTAGGGTTCTTAAAATATTCCCTCTTTACAGTCAAACTGTTTCACTGAAAAATTTGCAGTTTGGATGGCATTTTATTCCTCGATATCTAGCGAAACCAGCTAAAGCTAGAACTATAGAAACGAAACTATAGGTGCCTACTCTACATACATACCAATGTCTATAAGTGTAGTTAGTAGATTCTAAATTGTAACTTCATAGTTCAAACAAATTAATTTGACAGTCAATTTCATTAAACGCAGCTAAAAATAAATACGCACCGTATTAGCTTTTAGATAAAAATTGCATCTAAATCGGTTCCTTCATCTCCGAGCTACAATACGTACCTATTATTACGTATCCACAGACAAATACACATCAAAGATTTAAACACCCATCCTTTGTTTTTTCGAGATTAATAACTAAAACATTTATTTTTTGTCCTTTTTAGGCGGATAAGATTATCAAAGCTGTCCAAAGTTTGATAAAAGAAGTAGTTAACAATGTCAAATTGCAAAGCGGATGTGTTCCTTTATATCCGAAATCCATAATGGATCTAGTTTTTAGTGAGGTAAGATATGCAACTTACGTGTGTCGCGATAAATTCATTTTTAACTTTATCTTAATCTCTTTCTCGTAGCAATAGCATGCCTTTACTGACCTACTAGAACACCCTGTATAGACACTGTCTGTATTTAACTTACCCCACAAACTTTCGTTCCTATCTAATCAGGACAAGGTTTGTAAGGTCTAATCAGGACAAGGTTTGTATAAAAAAAATATCGGACGCGGGTGAAACAAATTAGTTTATAAATTAATTTGTTTTCAGGCCTGCAGATACGCAATAAAATTCAATGATCCACTTTCAAAAGCTGATTGCATTGAACTTATTCAAAAGCTCTCCGACTGTAAGACTCCATTTCAATGTGCTCATGGAAGACCAGTTATGGCTGTTATCATGGATAACAAGCCGATTATTTCTAGTTATAAGGTATGTACACAGAAAAAAAGGTTCCTTGAAGAAAAAAATAATCTTGTCCCTAAAAACGTTAAGTACACAATAATTTCTTGTTTTTAACCGACTTCAAAAAAGGAGGAGGTTCTCAATTCGTCGCGTATATATTTTTTTTTTTTTTATGTATGTTCGCCGATTACTCGAAAACGCCTGGACCGATTTGGAAAAATCTTTTTTTGTATGAAAGGGGATAACTCAGAGGTGGTCCCATAAAAATTAAATGAAGATCTGATGAGGATCTTCGGAGTGATGAACAGAATTGCACCTCGAGAGTGCAGCAAATTGCTCAGTTTTCGTTTTCCACCAGTAGAATTGGGCCATAAACTAATAGTTACCGATAAATGGAATATCTGAAACCACCTTCTCATCAGAAAACTCTTCAATCGGTTACGATTACAGATTACAATTTGAAGAATTTAGTCGAATTTAGTCGCCGGACTGGGTTTGTATGAATGTTGACAGAAAACCCTATCTTCAATGAAGATCTGATGAGGGTCTTCGGATGGATGAACAGCATTGAACCTCGAGAGTGCAGCAAATTGCTCTATTTTCGATTTCCACCAGTAGAATTGGCCCATAAACTAATAGTTACCGATAAATGGAATATCTAAAACCACCTTCTCATCAGACAACTCTTGAATCGGTTACGATCACAGGTTACAATTTGAAGAATTTAGTCGAATTTAGTCGCCGGACTGGGCTTGTATGAATGTTGATAGAGAACCCTATCCTAAATGAAGATATGATGAGGATCTTTGGAGTGATGAACAGATCTGCACAGCGAGGTTCAGCAAATTGCTCAATTTTCCATTACCACTAGTAGAATTGGCCCATACACTAATATTTACCTATCGACGAATGGAGCATCTGAACCTTCTCATCACCAAACCCTTCAATGAGTTACGATTAGGTACAGGTTGCAATTTTAAGAAATAGTCGCTTTCGCCTCATGGAGTAGAATTTTCAGTGTCAGCGGCACTAAAAATGGTTAAATAAAAAAATAAATTAAAATTTAAAAAACCGACTTCAAAAAACCTGAAAACAAAAACTAAAAAAACTTGAAAAAAAATCCTGGTAACAAAAACTAAAAAAAACCTGAAAAAGAAACCTGAAAACAAAAACTAGAAAAAGACTGAAAAAAAAAACTAAAAAGTGAAAAATAATCCATTTCGGGTCACTAAAACAGCAGATAACATAAACATACTTGGAAGTCGGACTGGGTTAGATTGAATGTTGAGAGGTATTATAGGAAACATGGTGTCACCCAGTCCGACTTCCAAGTATGTTTATGTTATCTGCTGTTTTAGTGACCCGAAATGGATTATTTTTCACTTTTTAGTTTTTTTTTTCAGTCTTTTTCTAGTTTTTGTTTTCAGGTTTCTTTTTTTTAAAGTAAAAGTTTTGGAAAATTTTAAAAAAACAAAATTATCGATTTTTTTTTCTTTAACCAAGAAATAATAATTCTCTAGAGTCTACAGGGAGAGGATTATTTCTTGCTTCAAGAAACCTTTTTTTCTGTGAAGGCATAAACTTTTATTTAACAGCATGAAATCCATATTTAAGCTATTGCATAGCTTTTATCGCGGGCTTTGAGCGCGGCGACCGAATCAAGAAATTCCGTAACGAAAATAAAACCTAACATCCCCCACTCCGCCTACCATATGTAGCTCGGCCGAGCGTTTTTTGTTACTTACTCTACAATTTTGTTCTTATTTACAGATAAGTCATAATAAAGTAAGAGAATTTAAAAAGAAGTTGGCAGCTAAAACCAGAAATTGAATAAATAGTACCTACCTTCCTACCTAAAAGACAATAGTCATAATTACTAAGAAGTATAGGTTAGTAGCAGTTTGGCAATGGTAGACGAAGGTAAACTATGATAGCAAGCAAAGCTAGAGCTACAAACAAGAGAGAGAAAAAAAGCTAGAGCTACTTAACTTAAGCCACTGGACCCCAAGCGACCAAGCAAAGAGACACCAACTTTACCTAAATATGAATTTATTTCGGTTTAGTCTAAGAGAGAGTTTAATTAAGGCTCTCTATAATGAAATTTATTTATTGTATTATTATAGAGGTCAGTGTTTTTTTTTTATTTTAATCAAAGAGATTAAATTAGGTAAGTACCTACTTACATACCAACATTAATGAAAGTCTTTGATTTGAATCCATCTAAAAAAAAATGGTTGTCTGTAAAGTCTGTTTCCGGACGATAATTTTACGTGATAACGTCATAAGAAAACATTGATGGTAACCATGGCAACCATAAAACGTTGCTATAGTTACCTTGTCAATAACATGAGGCGTTCCAGTAACGACGCGTGACGTCACACTTTTTTGAGATTGCAGGTGTTCACCAATTTATAAAACGTTATCACTTCAAAAAAGTTGCAAGACTCCAACCGAACAAAAAAGTTTAAAAAAGGAGACTAGTTCCCTAAGCCTCGATAGACGGCAGTACCACCTAATAAACAATAAACATCACTATATGTACTGGATAAAAATACTGAAAGATGTCCAAAAATTATAAGTTTCTTTTTAAATAATTTGATTGAGTCTGGCTACCGAGTCTTGGCCTGGAAAAGGGCGGCAAAGTTATTTACTTATTTTTTTAAATATGCCGCCCTTTTCCACGGCCAAGACTCGGTAGCCAGACTCAATCAAACCGGGATTATCTTGAGCTTAAAGATAAGAATGTACACAGAGGGTGCCATCTAGCGATTCATAATTGATAAAAACTGATACGACAAAGAATCAAGATTTTTTTTTGTCATGAACCGATTGTTAAAGTACAACATTTTCGATTTTTGCTTTATGGCAACTCTAAATTAAGAAAGTTAAAAAAGCTATAATTAAATTATAGTCACATTTTGACATTCGGCACCAGTGTTGTCATTGTTAACTTTTGGTGCTAAATTTAGCACTTTTATTTCTAGTTGACCTTTTTACTATAGGTACGTACGTAGGTACTTGTTTTAACTGTCGTCGCGCGGCGTGTCGGTCTCCTGAAAAAAGTATTATTTATTTAAACATAAAACGAACAGCCATTTGCGATAAAAATATTCGTTGGTAACATTTGTTTTTAGAGATTCTACTGATTAAAAACTTTAGGTAAGTACCTACTCACTCTACATATTACTTTTTCGAAGAAAAAATTGAAAGAAAATATTATTATATCGTTTGTTTATGGTATTTTGTAAATGCTGAATGATCGGTTTAATAAAAAAAAATGTACTTATGTCAGATGAGGTTGTATAGGCACATGAGTAGAGATGACCAGAGACTAAGGTTGTTCGGAGCTGTCAAAATGAATACGTAATTGTGACATAATCATGTAGGGTTGGCACAGGTGGATTGTATTAAATAAAAAAAACTTGAGAGGTGTCAAGGGACACCTGGATAGAACGAAGTTCCTTTTGATTAATTAGTTAAAGAGTTGTCATAAAATAAAGTTTTATGTTTTTTAATTTTTTTTTTACATCTAAGTACTTTTTTTTGTAAATAATCGTCGCGACACCACACTGTTCAATGCGAAATAGAAAGACGAAACGAAAATAACTGGCTTGCTTTCTATGCAAAAACTCAATCGTTCCCACCTTTCCTTCGAAAGAAAGAAAATTATTTAAGTCTTCTATTTCGTCATTCGTCACCATAACACAAGAATGGTCCACACTCTCCCTCCCTACTTAAGATAAAATTAACAACACTATATATTTAATAAACAATATGAAACAAACATGCGACGCGTGATGTTTACCGCTCGTATGCGAGTGTGACAGCCCTGAACTCGGGCACTGGCCGAGCCAGTATAGACCGGTTTCTCTCCGTACGTGACGTGACGCCAGTGCCCACGCACACACGCGCGTCAAGCTTGTAGTAGTGGACTTGTCAGAGAGCCTTGTATGACATATTAGTCTCTGGTTGTATTATTTACTCATGTGGGATAGGTTAAAAGGCTCTTGCCCTTTTGGGAGTAACAAAAAACATATTGCCAAAAGAAATATAACTATCGTAAACATGAAAATAACCTAAAATTCTTAAAAACAAACACATAAAATATTTTCTTTTTTCTGTTTTTAGTACCTATTTGTTGTTATAGCGGCAACAGAAATACATTATCTGTGACAATTTCAACTCTCTAGCTATCACGGTTCATGAGATACAGCCTGGGGACAGACAGACAAACGGACAGACGGACAGCGAAGTCTTGGTAATAGGGTCCCATTTTTACCCTTTGGGTACGGAACCCTAATAAAAAAAATTAATTTAATGTGTGGATTTGTGAATTTGCGGTGTATTTTGCAGTGTTTGGCATTTAAGTAAACCGAGTTGGCAACACTGTCACTCTAGTTCGGGGGAAATTAGTGCTATTTACATAAACCTAGTTGGCAACACTGACACTCTAGTTTATTTTAGGGGGAAATGAAACTGAACTGTAAATAGAAATTTGTTCTGTGGTAGAAATCCACGCTCGTGCCATACAAAAGGTTCAGGGTTTAAAAGGTCATTCATTTAGTTCTTTTCTGTGGTGAATAGTGGTGATGGGGAAAGAAATGTCATTATTTATTTACCTACTACATACAGTTGAAGATCGGACACAAAACGTACGCTATTTAAAATGAAGACAGGACTGAGGACACCAGTTATAGAACTCTTCAAAAAAGGCGATTGATGCAGGTGGTCAGTGATGCAGCCCACCCTGGTTAGAACCCACCGATCACACCTAAAACCGGATGCAGCCACATCGTTTGAAAGGAATATCAGGTTTGTCGATTCCGGGTGTAATTTCCATAGCACTACTCTACTATAATATTTCAAGAGACTTTTCTAAATAATATTAGAAGTACTTATCTACTTACTACATAGGTACCTACCTACTTATAAATAAAAAAAAGTTACTTTCAAAAACAATGAAGCACTAAAATGTGAAAGAATACGAGATGAAATATCTAGCACCTACCAGTAAAAAGTAATTAGTAAAGTTTTAAGTATATTTTATTAGATTGCCTTATAATTATTTTGATGTTGGTTAGCGAAAGGATTTTGAGTAGAGTTCATAAAACAAAAAGAGGTTGTAATAATTAGCGATAGATCAGCAATATCAAAGCACAGTATGTACAAACTAACACAGGATTGTTATCTAGTGAGTATTGTAGTGAGAAGGAGAGCTTTTCGCTCGCATAAGAAAGGCAAGAACCACTATATGAAACAATAGTAACTGTTTCAGAGGAGGTTTCTGTAGACAGATGGCATTACAAAATAATACGGGTCATTTAAATTATAGGGATCTTTTTGCAATTAAAGATAATGTTTTTTTCCAACTTTCTCCATTTCAGGTTAATGGAAAAGTTCAGAAACTTCGGTTCTATAGACGGCCGAAGCGGAAACATCTATTGCTGAAGTATATCTTGCTTTGAGTAGCAAGCAGATCATATCCAAATCTTGAAAGAAGAGGCGTGTAGCCCTGATACAGTAAGACGTGTGTGGACCTTTGCCCGATAGCTTAGAAGGCTCAAGATAAACACTGACATTTATATATACTGAAGTAAAAATCAGAGGTATGTAAAAACTTTATTGATTTTGTCCAATTAAGTAATTGAAATTGGTATCTAAATTACCAGTGAAGTATCTAAGATTCGATTTTTTCTTTCTGGAAACATTGCATCAGTCCTAGGACCGAACAGATGTGTTCTGAGCTTTGATCTGGCATGAGAGCTAGACCTATCGAAGTTCTCTGCTCATAAGACATCTTTATGCTTAAGTCACGGTAGATTCTGTAGGTTCTGTTTATCAGTTGCCAGGCATCTTATTATGTCCAGACTGGCTTTTTAAGTTCTTTAAAAGAATGGGTAATTTGGATCTAATTTTACCTGTAGCATAATAATATGCTGTATTGTAAGTAATTGACTAAAGTAAGGTCTGCTATAGCATCCAGGTCTGAAAAGGCGATTTAGGAAGGAAAACATTGTGATTAAACCATGGCTTAGTTGGCTCCAGAAGAATTGACAAGTTGACTCTCCTCTTGACATGGTCAACTAAGCTGAGAGGGTAGTAGGTGCTGGGCAAACATGCAAAAAGGACCCAATTAAAAAGGGTCTAATTGCGGAAAACAGCCTGTATACAAGTACAAGGAGTTAAGGACTCGACACCTATGGAATATGACTACCTTATAGTTGAGATTGGGACCTATTTTTCAAATAAGCAGAAGCTAATTAATCACATTGACTTTCTAACCTGTCCACAGTGTGGTTGCGGTCCACATTATTTACTGCACCTCAGTCATCTTGTTTGCATTATTATGAAAAAAGTAAACCATATTATGCTTGTATTTGTGGGTAACTATGAGACCACCAATGGCTACAGATTAGCAAATCGGCCTAAGATGTAGCCTGCTTTCCTAGAATATACCTATTCCTAATTAATTCCTAATGTGTGTAATGATCACTTTAATTCTAAATTTTTAACTAAGTAATATAAATGAAAAGCCAAGTAACTTTTTAGAAAATATAATTAAAGATTCTATTCTTTAATATTTTCAGAGTCAGGAGAGTCTGCTGATAAGTACTCTGTTACATTGGAGACGATGGTGCAGGCGAGAAGGATGCGTCAGCCCCTGTTCAGCTTGAGGGGAAGCTGCGACAGCTTCGCTGTACGGACCACTTCATCGTCGTCGGCTGTACGTACGGAGACACCTTGTGCCTCCTTTTTGATCAACAACAACAATTGAGACTATGTGGCTATGACATGTCACTAATGACCATTGGAACAGGCGATGTTCACCTCTGACGCCAGTGAATGGCGTGATGGAATGAAATTAGAATTTGAAGCGAAGCATAAACCTAAGGGGATAAACATTGCAGAATGGAAGTGAATTTTGGAAGTCTAAAAACAGATATCCAATGATCTTATTACTCATCATGGTTGTTAAGTGGCCAGTGGTTCTTGACACCGGTGTTGACATTGTCTTGCGTCCTAGTATTTATTCTCAATTTGTTTTCTAATAACTTCAGATCTCTTTAAGAGCATCATATTTCTCTTGGACAATATCAAACTTCATTACCGATTGTAAGCCACTTTCCAGTGACTCTAGAATATCTTCATCAATTGGTAATGTGATTGGCTTTTTACTACTTGTACTTGTATACAGGCTGTTTTCCGCGATTAGACCCTTTTTAATTGGGTCCTTTTTGCGTGAAGATGGAGTAGGCTTGCCCAGCACCTACTACCCTCTCAGCTTAGTTGACCATGTCCAAAGGAGAGAACTTGTCAATACTTCTGGAGCCAACTAAGCCGCGGGTTTCATCACGATGTTTTCCGTCACCGTAAGAGCATTGTCAATTAGCGCACATAAATTTTTCTTAAGAAAAATACATTAGTGCACGGCCGGCCTGGATTCGAACCCACGACCTTCAGAATGAAAGTCGAGGTATCTACCACTAAGCCAACACCGCTCCTGGCTTTTTACTATTTTAGATATATTTCCTTGATGTTTTTGGTTCTTTAATGTACATTTTTGTCCTCGAAGCATTCTATGATCTGTGCTGTAGTTGAGTTGATTGACAGTTTTAATATTCGAAAACTATCTCGATTTTTTATGTAGTTTATTTCTTTTCTTACCCTTCCATTAGGTGACTCCCATGTCCATTTTCTCACGTTGGTAGTAGCTATTAATTTCTTTTAAGTTATTTTGTAATGCGAAATTTATTAATTGTTGCCCATTATCTGTCCTTTTGCCAGTTGAGTGAGGTCCAAGTATACTGTCCTCATTCTTTTTCCTTTTACCGATTTGGCTGTTAAAGTCACCCAGAATTATAACTGTTTTATTTAAAGTTGTCATGATTTGTTTTAGTTTGTTGTAGAATTCATCTTTAGTTTCTCTCTCGGCAAGGTCCGTTGGAGCATATACTTGGACTATTGAAACTGGCTTACTGATATTCCTCGGAATTTGATTACTTCCTTCTTTAAGTATTGCTTGAGCATGAACCCTACTCCATAATATATACCAGCTTTTTCATTGAAATGATTTATTATGCATTTGTCATTATACTTCAGTTCTCTCTGTTAATGGTTTTTAAAGCATTTTCTAGTTCTACTAAAGTTTTTTTTTGTTTTTTCAATGATTGTAATTAATGAAGCTAGCTAGTCTAGTCTAATTCCCCACGGGGACCAGCCGGGTTGGGGAATGTTACTTTAATGTTGTTAGTATAGATTGTTGTTTTGATGTTTTTATTTTGGCTACTGCCTATTCTTAGTATTTTGATGTCTCCTCTGTAGTTGAATTTGATCGGCTTCTCATTCCTTCTGCTAGATTGATTTGAGATAGTTTCGAAGGTTGGTTTAAACGTTATTTCTGGTTTCCGTGGACTTTGCTAAAGTTGTTAGGGGGAGTTATTCTTAGTTTTTTGATGTCTCCTCTGTATTTGAATTTGATCGGCTTCTCATTCCTTCTGCCAGATTGATTTGAGATAGTTTCGCAGGTTGGTATAAACGTTATTTCTGGTTTTAGCGGGCTTTGCTAAAGTTGTTAGGGGGAGTTATTCTTAGTTTTTTGATGTCTCCTCTGTATTCGAATTTAATCGGCTTCTCATTCCTTCTGTTGGATTGATTTGAGATAGTTTCGCAGGTTGATATAAACGTTATTTAATTTTCTGGTTTTCGTGGGTTTTGCTGCAGTTGTTCGGGGGAGTGGCAGGTGCGGAAGACTTGGCGCTCTTCCTCTTTTCAGGTTCCGTTTTATCATTTATAATTAGGCCATTTCTTATTATTGCATACTTCCCAGATGCTCTGGCTTCCTTGAGTTTTCGGATCAGAGCCTTTTTTAACACGCTTTTATTAGTTTCACCTGTATGTTTGCTTGCTTGCTTGTTTGTATGTATGTAACCGACTCTTTTTTTCTTCTAATTCCCATTTAGACAGGTCTTCGGTTATGTATATTTCTTCTGGGAAAAAAGACCTCATTTCTGCGCCACGTTAGTGTGTAATTTTTATAGGTCTTTTGTTTTCCGCCTTTATCCTAATTCTGTAAACCTTGCTTAGATCCCACTTATCCCAGTCATGTTTCTCCTCGTCAGCTGGATCTAGGGATCCTGGGTCTGTTAAATAGTTCTATTACAGTATTAATTAATTCTTGATTGTTAGTCTCCTTTTCTTCAGCCCCGTGCTGAATGACATTATTTTTTCTCGCTTCTAGGTCCAAATATTTTAACTTGGATCTCAGCCTCTTAACTGCAGAATTTAAAGCGTCCTGTTTTATTGGTAACAATTGCTCTTCAATCGTTTTACTGATAGTCTCGGTTATGGTTTGAATTTGTTTTTCACTTTGTTTTTCCACTATAAAGGAACAAATATTGTACTTACAGATATTTGTTTCTGGTGTATAAAAGAGCAAAGTATATAAGTCTAGGTAAAAGGTTAGGCTCATTACTAAAACCTCAAGTTATCAATATATTATGTCAAAGAAAGCATTTAAAAATTACCTTCCAAGAAGCCTCAGCTATATACATCGTCAAAAAGGAGATGTGGGTTAGTCAGTGCCTTACTCTGATATAGGATGCAATTCGAGAAAGAAGACTATGGCACAATGTTTTACGAAATTTATTTTAACCAAAATAAATTTGTAAAGGTAGCTTTTATCAGAAATAGAAGATCATTGGACGATTTTACCCTGCAGCCCATAGGCTGCAGTGATCGTAGGGTGCTCGTAGTCTTATGAGACTAGATAAATAAATATGTAGACTTTTAAAAAGCTTTTCAATGGGTTCCGCTTATTTTTCATAATTTTTACATAATACTGGCTCATGATAGGACCTGCCAGAACTGGAATATTATTTATTAAACACTAGCTGTTGCCCGCGACTTCGTTCGCGATGTGGTTTTGGTTTATATAGAATGCCTAGCATTTTCCCGCATAGATACTATTTAACGGTCGGTGTAAGTTATAATAACAAAATAGATATTTTGTTTTTAAGCTATATTTTTTGATTGATTTGGCAAAGGCACTTATGTAGGTAAGTATTATTTATATTTATTTATTTCACTCAAATAGAACGTAATACACAACAATATAATAAGCTAAAACTAAGTTCAATTCATATTCGCACAAAACTTTCAACATCTTTGTTTTCCTCATCATCTCATCTTTGGTTTTCTTGTAAATGAAAGTAAAAAAGAATTATTAACTACCGTTGTCCCTCTATCCATATTTTTGTATTCATAATAAAGAGGTTATAGTATTTATAAACACCAACATCATGCAAAAATAATCTATTTCGGTGCAAATAAAATTTTGTTTTTTATTTTCAAATATTATTAATGATTAAATATGAAAGGCCAATTAGACAGAACAGATACTTATACATAAAATAACGTCCTTACCTATTGATAGCGGGCATTACGTTGAACAAAAAATGCTTTCACACCAAACATCTAAAACGTCTCGGAAACGGGGTATTTGAAGGAACGTGATGTCCTATGATTTTACAAAAGTGCACGATGCCCTTAGAGACCTATACCTATCGATAGAGGACATCGAAGAAAACAAATAAGGCCTTCACACCAAACTTCTAAAGGATACAGGGTTTTTGAAGAAACGTAATGTTCCATGATTTTCCAAAAGTGCGCGGTGACTTTATGCCAATAATAATTGTGTAAAATTACGGTATGCCTAGGGTTATTTTATTATGCTAAAACGTTTATGCCAAACTACAAAAGGACATTTTGTTTATGCCAAAAGTGTTGTTCTCATCTAAAACCTCTAAGCCAACCTCCAACTACTAAAGCGTCTGGGAAATGGAATATTTAAAGAAAAATGATGTCCTATGATTTTTCAAAAGTGTGCGGTTCACTTTGAGACTCATACCCACCTAAATGAACAAAAAATGCCCTCATACAAAACCTATAAAGCGTAAGGGCATTATTTATCCATCGCGTCTAAAATCACAGCGCAAAAAACATAACACTGCCACGCTCCCATACTGAATGTCCGGACCCTTTTTGCAATTTTCTGAATTCTAGACCAAATTTCCCAGATTTTCTTAATTAGGTAGCTAGGGCTACGTAATTTTGGGGAAAACAAAATAAAAAAATAGCTGTGACATACGGCAGACAGACAGATATGACGAATCTATAAGGGTTCCGTTTTTTGCCATTTGGCTACGGAACCCTAAAAATTGATTTTTACAAACATACCTTATCTATTATTCACTTCAAAAACTTCAAAAAAGGAGGAGGTTCTCAATTCGTCGCGTATATTTTTTTTGAAGTGAAAACTTCTTTAGCGGCGTTGAGCACTTTTTCTGTAATGGGTATAAAATCTTAAACTCGCGTCAGGACACGTGACCTGATCGAAAAAGCGTAAGACGGATGGAGAGTAGACAGCTATCTCCTCTCTACGGCGCGGCGAAAATGTATGCCTGGGCCTACTGTTTTTAATTTGGCTGTGAGTGTATTAAGACGTACATATGGTATTTTTTAACGGACGACTATTGACGGACGACAAATGTCGGACGACTATTTGTCGGACGACTATTGACGGACGACAAATGTCGGACGACAATTTGTTGGACGACAAATGTCGGACGACTATTTGTCGTCCGACTATTTTTTTTTCATCTAAAACTCTTTTTGCGTATGTTCTCGCGACATATGAGATTTTACACAGATATACAGTTTTCACTTCTGCCTGCACTCCCGGAGTGCGCTGTTTTTTTTTATGTATAATTTTCGCCGATTACTTACTCGAAAACGCTTGAACCGATTTGGAAAATTCTTTTTAGGGTTTCGTACCTCAAAATGTAACAAAGGAACCCTTATAATATCACTTTCTTGTCTGTCTGTCTGTCTGTCCGTGTGTCACCACCGATTATCTCAGGAACGGTTGGACTTAGCAAGTTGAAATTACTGAAGTCTATGGTCCCTATTATGTGTATAAAAATCAAGGTGTATAAAAACTAATGTACGGAACCTTCGGCGCGCGAGTACGACTCGCACTTGGCCGGTTTTTTTATTTTGTTTTTATTTTCTAAGGTGTCCGCGACTTGAACTCATAATTCAAACTATTTAAATAAATTAGTTGAGCGCGATATAAGTGTAACATCTAGGAGGTCTTCGCTATAGGAGATCCGTAATTTTATGTAGTAGTACCTCTTTGTACTATACTAACCTCATTTTCAGTTTCACGTAGGTAGTAGATATATGCAAACTATTTGGTTTTATGACAACTGTCATCTTGAGCGGAGGCATGTACCTGTACGCCTAGTATGACTTGTTGAAGCACTCGAAAATAAGGAACCCTTATAAGATCACTCTCTTGTCTGTCTGTCTGTCAGTGTGTCACTACCGATATTCTCAGAGACGGGTGGATCTAGTAAGTTGATTTTTAGGAAGTTTCATAGTAAATACTCGATATAGTATGTTTGATCGAATACGTAAAAAAGTAGTGCTAAGCGTACTGTTCCTTTTTGACGTTTGATTACGTTTTACACGGAAAAATATTTCGATTTCACATTTTTTAAATGTTTTTTTATCAAATATCATAATTATTGTATTAAAGTTAAATTGAAAAATACCCTAAATGTTAATCTGGTATTTTCTGAACATATTGGTGTGGACCTCGTTGAAATCTGTTCTCTAGTTTATGAGATTACCTGGTTCAAACAAACAGACAAACAGACAAACAAAAATTCTAAAAACTACCCTATCGTGTTCAGCTAACGATTCTAAGACGACCTGTGTATTTTTTTTCTGGATATTTTACAATTACAGATTTTTTTATGTCTACAGATTTATTATATGTATAGATTATTGTTCTCTATCTGTTTACCTATTGTTGTGTACCTATTTCTTATGATTAAGTACCTATTTGATTCATTTTCAATAAAAATGAAGTCAAAATATCGATATTTTATTTTTTTATTGCTATTAGCCTAGCTAAATATTTTAGTATAATTTTTGTTCGAAAAGACTCAAGTACGAATTGATCAGATTCAGTAAGTCTCTTCGATACATTCATTACCAGTCTTTTTGTCAGCTATCTATCTGGCCCAGTTGGGACAATGGTCGCGATGCCGGACTGCCAAACGCAGGGTTGCGGGTTTGATACCCGCCTCGGACATGTAGGTATTTATGCTTAGATATTTTTGTATGTGGTCTGGTTGTTTCTATGTAAGTATTAAGTATATGAGTATGTCGACGTTTAATAAGTTTATTTCTAAATGAATTGATTTAAGTTATTTCGTTTTCTTAAGTTTTTGGTAGTTTTTGATAGTCATTAATTTAAGGAATTCATATTTAGTTATGGTGAGCGCACACCTAGCCGCACCGCACACGCCGCAGTCTCCGTTTGTAAACGCGCAGCGCCGGGTTGGTGACGTCATCAGCATCGACCTTGGGGATTTCCTTCGCTGCGGTGCGGCTAGGTGTGCGCTCACCTTTACTCAATTTATTGGTGCTCATGCAATCGACGAGTAATTCAAAAAGCGCAACGTTTATTATTTTAGTCAATTTAGTTCCTCCTTAAAATCTAGTTATTTTCAAGAAATACCTAGCTGTTGGAATTTTTGTTTAAAATAATACGTTGCTAAAATTGGATGTTCGTGTGCAAAGCTTAGACCATCTAACAACGTGCAAAGATGTAATCAAATGATTATTAATTCTAATCAAAATAATTTACATTAAATGTTCCTGTTTTCTTTAAAAATCGATTTAGAATTAATAAACATTAAAACATTATTTTAAAATTGTGGAGATGAATGTTTACGTTTGAAAAGTGTTTTTCGATTGTAAAACGTCACCGCCAATGAGGCGTAGTGCGGCTAGTTGTTGGGTACTTCATTCATTTTGGCTGGAACCTTTGGACGGAGTGGTCGAGTTGGTGAGATTATTTCTGATTTTGGTAATTTAATAAGTTAGTCTTTAGGTTTTAATAAGCAATAGTTACATAGAATAAAGTAAGTAAATTGGTGTCTTGAGTTTGGGAACCATGAGTGATGAAAAAGGTCTTTTAAAAATTCACTCTTTCTAAAAATTCAGCTGAGCAGGACCGCTGATCGTAGACACTTGAAGCTTGGAACTTGAAGGGTTCTTTGTATGACGTAGGCATCCGATAACAAAAGGATTTATCGAAATTCTACCCCTTAGGGGGTGCAAAAGGGAGGGCAAAGTTTGTACGGGAGAACGTGATTCCTTGGTCCAATCCAATTCAAAGTTTGTATCAATACTCCTTAGTGCTTTTGATTAAAATTACATTTTATTTTGACACATTGCAAACTTAATCCGATAAAAGAACATCCTAAAAATCCTATTAGAACTAAAATCAGTAATCAAAGTATTAGAACCATTTTTAGTAAGCACAATAGTAGATTATATTAACCCTTATTCTCTGGTGTAAGTAAAAGACGGTGGGTTAGGTTCCATTGAAAGGGCATAAAGCAATGTCTTATGTTGTGGGTGGCATATTGAATCCCGAGCGCAACAAGCGACTGTCGGGTTAACTCCTAAGCGAAGCGAGGGAGTTAAGTAGAGTCCTGGGTGATGCGAGGGGTTCAAGCCGCCCAAGACGAAGACATGCTTTATCCCGAGGTGCATACTCTACTTTTCATACCGTCAGTCCAATTTTTTTTTAATTCTTGTGGTGGCCACTTTAAAAAAATCCACTTAAAAAAAAATGGGGCAATTGCAATGATATGGTAGCATGATGGTAAATATTTGGTAGGTATTATAGGCAAAACCTATTTCCTTAGACCTAACGTAACAATCAAAATATGAAAATACCATAAATTGTGGCCTGCTAGATTTTTGTAGAACAATCAAATTACTTATTATAAATAAAACCTATTTGCTGAGACCTTCAAAATTAAAACCAAGAGGTTTCACACGAATTTCAACGTTCCAAATTCAAATCACTTTATTCCCTTGGGAGTTTCATACAACATTATCTCCCTTTGGAATAAAGTCTTGCTTTAAGTTGAGGTTAATAGGGCTTTAATCTGTGATTAAAGTGCTGCAGGAGTGAAAAGTAATATTATAGAGAGCTACCATTTTCGACTTCTACGCGGACGAAGTCGCGGTCAAATGCTAGTCTCTACTATTCATTTTAATTCCAATCTTTCTGATGTGGGACACATGTCTTGCATTAGTAACTACCAACCTCTTTGAGATGAACTTTTTATTTTCGTTTGAGATTATGTTTACGGCGTGTTCAAAGGGTTTTTTAATTTGTCACACTTTATAGCTTTGTCTCCACGTTTTGACGGGTGTTGGATGTAAAATGATAGTTTGAGAATTTAGAACGTAGAGAGGATATTAATGTTGGGAGTGCCACTGAGTGGAAATAACAAAGACAAGTAGGTAGGTAGGTATAAGTACATTAGTTCTCTTCTTTTGTTAATATGGGACTGTCGTTTTTTTAATATCTACGAAACGATATTACCTACTTACTAGAAATAGGTAAGTAGGTACGTGATTCTTATACGAAAGGGTGTTTTTCTAGACGTCTACGCGAACAACTTTTAGTTTTGTTCTACGTCTTTTGGAATTTCGAACGTTTTTTTTAATATTGCAGTTTTGTTTACCTATAAGTAGGTAAGTTCCTACTCTAAAATCAGCAGCTCATTCAGTTTAATCAATTAATGTACTTACCTATAGGTGCTATCAAGTTTTACCAAAATCTGGCCAGGACTTTCTGAGCTTTATCAACTAAAAAAATTTTTTTTTTCAAAATTTTCTTGCTTTTACAAAGCTTAGTCTAGCTTTTTCGCATCTACTTAGCTTCAGTATCTTTTATCTTGGCTCCTAGGATGGCTAGGCAACAGTAGCGAGGAGTGAAATTTCTTTACAGGTAGGTAAGCAGATAAAACATCAATAGCCCCCAAAATGACTTTTAGTGCGTGTATAGAACCCACCGGAATTAGGTTGTATGGATCCCTCGCTACTGCTAGGTAGTACCTACCTACTTATAAAAGGAAAACACTATCATACATGATTTTCTTATAGCGTCCGTCCATAACGTTCGTTTACACCATTTTTGATCTGCCAAAATCCCCCCCACCAACTAGTGACGGATACGCTTCGTAGTAATTTCAGAAGACAATCGATTAGACGCGCCTACTACGTTTTGCAGGTCTTTATGACGTGATAAAGTAAACTTTAATTTACTCAATTGCAGTCTCAAAACAATAGAGGTTTACAATGTTTCATGTAGGTACCTACCTGGCACAGGAAGTTAAGACTTTACCTGCCTGCCATTTCAGGTTTCAGATGTTAACATTAATTCAAACATGAACCGAGCTTCGTCATGCCAAGTTAGTTATTAAATTAACTAGCCAAGGTACTTACCTAGTTAGTTTAATCGTTTCCACAGTAAAATACCATGAACGGATTAAGTTGTTTCCTTATTGGGAACCGGAAAAAGTGCCACAGTAATTTTCTTGACAATGGAAAGTTAAAGTTTTGTATTTGTGTTTAAATTATAGGAGTTGGTGGTTTAATTTTGGACATGCTCCAGCAAATCAACTGCTTTCTTGGCAGTCCTTTCTATACTTCTATTTATACTAATACTAGCGACCCGCCCCGGCTTCGCACGGCTATAATATGCATGTATTATACATATAAACCTTCCTCTTGAACCACTCTATCTATTATTGCCGGACTGCCAAACACAGGGTTGCGGGTTCGATTCCCGCCACAGACAAGTATTTATGCTTAGATATTTGTCTGTGGTCTGGTTGTTTCTATGTATTATAAGTATATATTTACAAAAGAAAAGTATATACTTAAGTAGTATATCCGTTGTCTAGCACCCATAACACAAGTCTAGTTACTTAGCTTGGGGCTAGATGGCGACGTGTGGAATGTCCTGCAATATTTATTTATTTATTATCAATCAAAATCCGTTGCGTAGTTTTAAAGATTGAAGCATACATAGGGATATAGGGACAGAGAAAGCGACTTTGTTTTATACTATGTAGTGAAGTGATAGTGATTATAAAGTTGAAGAGAAAATTAATTTTGTGTTGGATAGTCCATTTATCGAGGAAAGCTTTAGGCTATATAACATCACGCTGCGTACCTACAATAGAAGCGAAGAATCAGTCTCAGGAACTACTGGTTTGAATCGAAAAATTATTTTTGTGTTGGATAGTCTATTTATTAAGGAAGGCTATAGGCTACTTTCCATTTTGATATTCCCACGGGATCGGGACTTACGCGGGTGAAACCGCGGAGCACTGCTAGTGTGTCGATAAAATATTGTTGGTTTTATAAAGCCATCAGTTCGATTCAGAGTAAAAAACAATTCGACGGGGTTTTGATTGAATCTCTATCTACTGTTATAACTGCATCGTCCGCCGGCAGCCATTCGAGGGCTATAAATGATACCTATATCCCATTTGGCTAACATCCCACTTCGCAACGCTTATTAAATACGATTATAGTATTATAGTATAATAAATCCATTGAAATAGCTGTCCAGAATTGTAATTATAATTAAAAATTAAGTACTTAATCTATAATCTAGAGCTTCTGTTGGATGTTGAACTTCTTACACGATTACAAATGTAAGGAACTGGTGAAAAGTCGCGTTCAGCCTCAATACTAGTAGGCGGTATTGTTTTTAGATACTTGAAGCATTGTCCTAGGTATATAGCCGCCGTCTTAGAAAACTGCCTTTTTGACTCTTAACAAACGATATCGAAATTCCGGTTTTGCTCTCACCAATTCCGGTATTACAAATGATACTAAAATAAGTCGGAATTCCGAAATTTTGTTAAAACCGGAATTTCGGAGCTCAAGCCCTAATTGTTAGCCAAATGGAACTGTATGCAAAATTGATAATGTGAACGAAATACAACAATTATAAGTTTTGCTAAATGGGATACTAGCCAAATGGGATGCAGTCTATTTGACACTGACTAGCTAACGGGAGGAATTGAATTTCTCATTTGACGCTCGAAACAACGTGTCGTTTATCATCCAAAGGTGACACTTCATCATGTCACGGTATCCACCTTCCTTCATAAGCTAAGCCATTGGTTCTCAGAGTATTATAGTCCGGACCACGATCTGAAAAAAAAAGTTTTGGACCCACGCACCGTTCCCAACTTCGTAAAATATGAAGTTTGAAAATCACATTACTAATACTTACTCCCACCTAGAATAATCACCTACTAATATTTTAAAGCTGAAGAGCTTGATTGTTTGTGTTTGAACGTGCTAATCTCAGGAACTACTGGTTCGAATTGAAATAATAGTATTTTTTATCACAGTTGCTCATAAAGTGGATCTTATTAAACCGCTTTTAGGCTCATAATGCAACGTAATACACGCGTGCGATAAAAAAAAATCCAACTAGTGTTGGAAAATAATACGTCATCCCGATATGTCAAATACGTATCTTACTGCTAATGACATATAGTAGATGAAACATTCTTAAGGACATCGTTCAAATCGTACCCAAAAATTAACGTGCCGGCCACAAAAAAAATGTTTCTATCTTGTAGAGAATAACATTTTAAATAATGAAACAAATAAGGAAACAAAGAGCTACGATGAACCATCGTTGAGTTATTTTACATTGAAAACCCAAAAAAATGCATTTTGTAGAGATCCGTTTGACCACTTCTAAGATATTACTACAGAAAAAATATAAAAATAAGTAGTAAATGGATAAGTTTTGTCTGTTTTTATTATATTTATATACATAGGTAAAATAGGTATATCCAATAACCCTTTCAGAAGTTATAGTGGGATCTTAAAAGTGGTCAAACGGATCCCTATAAAATGCATTTTTTGGGTTTTCAATGTAAAATAACTCAACGATTTTTGATCGTAGCTCTTTGTTGCCTTAGTAAACATTGTTTAAAATGTTATTCTCTACAAGATACAAATAATTATTATTACTGGCCGGCATTTTTTTTGTGGGTATTTTTTGTTAGAAACATGAATGATCTCCTTTATCTGGGTTATACTGTTTTGATGTATAGAAAAAGGTACCATCCAAAGAGTTTTTAAGCCTTGCTGGCTTAAAACTCTTTGTTGGTACCTTTTTTCTTCTTTTCAAAAGGTTGTCTCTAAAGTCTGCGAACGATAATATTACGTGATGACGTCTTTGAAAATAATTAAAAATTGAGTTTTGTTTTTATTTTGTTTTTTCTTTAGGTACATAAATATTTTTTTTTATATATTCTGTTTTTAATGAAACCCGGAACTAATATATTCTGTTTTTAACCGCCGACGCAAAAACAAATGAAAAAAAACGAAAAAAGAATATTGTATGTCAGACGCTGTATAGGTTAAAAGTCTTTTGCCTAGCCTTTCGGGAGTGTAATTAACAAAAAATAGTAAACATAACCTAAAATTCTTAAAAACTTTTTATTATTAAAATTTTAACAAGTCTTTTTTTTTATTCGCAACTGTGATAAAAAACGTCGTACGATACACGTGTGAATTGATCATTCCATCTCGGCTTTTGCCACGCTCGCGTTCCGCTCGCGCGTCATAAACCGCCTCTATGGAATGATCAACTTTCCACACTTGTATCGCAATGTACTATTATGCAACTAGTGAATAAAGAACGGATTTAAAGCGAGGGCCATAGATGAATCACGAGGAAGCGAAGGATTCTAACAACTGAATCACGACCGTAGGGAGTGATTCATGATGATTAAACTATGTCAACTACTATGCTACGGTGGTGTACTATAAAAACAAGGCATAACATTGACAGTTAATTTAGTAATTAAAATTAACTTCTCTTACTCTTACTCTTAATTTTAGTAATTGTTCCAATTTTAATGTACATTTTAATTAATTTAACCTTCCTTTTTCATTTATAAATGTCTATTTTCACTAATTTTTTTTCTTTTTCTCGTAGTCATGGTATAAAGTATAGTATTGAACTCTTGAATAAAGTACGGATTTACATTGAGGGCCATGAATCACTCGCGTAGCTCAGGATTCTAACACTTGAATCACTCGCTTCGCTCGTAATTCAATCATAATGAATCACTCCCTACGATCGTCATGCAGTTGTTAGAATCCTTCGGCTGCTCGTGATTCACCTATGGCCCTCGCTTTAAATCCGTCCTTTATTCACTAGTTGCATAATGTAGGTACCTACTATTAGAATGTGAGTGACTCGCGACCCATAGTTTGAGAAAGACTAAGTAAAACTGACTGGGCTATTGAACTGTAACACACTTGACACCAGTTTCAACACCGATTAGACCTTTCGAGCCACTAGTCCAATAACATTGTGTCACTATGGAATGCTCATTATGGACGATTTGGTATGGTTCTCAAAATACTGTTACGAAATAATAAGTTGTCATAGTTTAAATTAAATAGCTCGAAGGAGTTCATCGGGAATTTATCGTATCCACTGTTCTATCCCATAGAAATCTTATTTATTATTTTATTTGTCTAAAAACGTGTCTCTAAGAGTAACGTTAGCCTAGTGGTAGACACCTCGACTTTCATTTCAAAGGTCGTGCATCAATGTATTTTTCTTACGGAAAATTCATGTACTTACGTTATTTAACATTGCTCTTACGATGAAGGAGAAAATATCGTGATGAAAAGCGGCTTAGTTGACTCCAGTTCTTAACTTTGGACACGGTCGAGTGAGCTGAGATGCAAGTCTATCAATCCTCACGCAAAAAAAAACAAATAAAGAGGTCATACAAGTACAAAATCTAAGTCCAACTCGTATGTGAGTGCTATTAGTACCTACCTACCTACCTATAACTTTCTACCTTACAACAGCTTGCCCAAAATCCTATTATCAAAATAAACTTTGTCTTTGAAACGACGGGAGTCTGCGCGGGTGGGACTTTGAATAATATAATCTTCCGGATTATCTTTTAATCAACAGCTGTTCATTAATATAAAACGATCATTACAAGTCAAGATAGAATAGTTGAACGAACGAGCGTAGCGTCTTTGCTTGTCTGGCAACATTTTCTTTCGTCTGTCTGGAGATATCTACTTACTTAGTTACATTTTCTAGCTATTGCTTTACTTTCATCATTAGATCTGTCCTTTCGTATGGTAGTGAGGCGTGGCCGGTGCTTGAGCGACATAAGCAGGAGCTGCGTGTCACGGAGATGAAGATGTTGCGCTGGACGTGTGGAGTGACGCGAAAGGATCGCGTCAGGAATTCCCGCATTCGGGGCAGCCTTCATGTCCGAGACATTGCAGATAAATTGCAAGAATGTCGCCTACTACGCTGGTACGGTCACGTCTTGCGAAATCCGGCTAGTTACGTGGGGAACAAATGTCTTGCCATGGTGCCTCCGCCGCACGGTGGGCTGAAAATCGGCTCCCATAGACTTAGGGATTTTAATTTTCAAGTGGCGGTTTTTTTGCCGGATATTGCTTCTTTTAGTTATAACTATATACAAAAATGACACCCGAGTTAATTCTGCACGAAAACGAAGGAATTATAATTTTTTTACGAAAAATTTGTATGAAACTTGTATGAAAAACCTTATTATCTCTTAAACGGCAAGGATAACCGTAATATCCTTACAGATGGTTATAGTACTCATTATTTGTGATTTTTTGGCATACTCCAGAAAACAGAAATCGATGCCGATTTTTTTTTTAAAATCATCAAAATATTTTTATTTATTTTTACATTATAAAATGTTTCCTTTTTGTGTATCAGCTAAGAATATCGTTATAAAGAGTGATATTGATCCAAATATTAAGAAAATAATATAAAAAACAAGATAATATTAAAAAAAATAGCTGTTTATTGTTTGATAATTGAATTACAACAGAGGCTACAAAAATATCATTTAAGTACTATAAATACAATTATACAAATAATTTCAAAAACGAATTTATGAAATTAATGATTATAGGTGCGTATTAGTGCAATAAAATAACAAAAACACTTGAATTATATCATTAAATATTACAAATGTCCCTCATCACTCTCGTTGTCGGACTCCGATTCTAAGTCAGAATCCAGATTGAATATAATAATATCCAAAAACTCGAACTCAGTTTCCTGAAACTGAATTAAGTCGAGAGTTTCAGCAAAAAAGCTCTGCTTTCTCTTGACATCTAACTTAGGCCTTTGTGCACTTAGCAGAGGATCCGAAGAAAGCCTCTGTTGTAGGTATTTCAATTATCAAACAATAAACAGCTATTTTTTGAAATATTATCTTGTTTTTATATTATATTCATAATATTTGGATCAATATCACTCTTTATAACGATATTCTTAGCTGATACACAAAAAGGAAACATTTTATAATGTAAAAATAAATAAAAATATTTTGATGATTTTAAAAAAAAAATCGGCATCGATTTCTGTTTTCTGGAGTATGCCAAAAAATCACAAATAATGAGTACTATAACCATCTGTAAGGATATTACGGTTATCCTTGCCGTTTAAGAGATAATAAGGTTTTTCATACAAGTTTCATACAAATTTTTCGTAAAAAAATTATAATTCCTTCGTTTTCGTGCAGAATTAGCTGGGGTGTCATTTTTGTATATAGTAATAACTAATAGAAGGAATATCCGGCAAAAAAACCGCCACTTGAAAATTGAAATTCCTAAGTCTATGGGAGCCGATTTTCAGCCCACCGTGCGCCGGGTCGTGGCAGACTGGGAAGACCCCAGAAGTGCTGGCTTGACGTCGTAAAGGGTGATATGCGTGCAAATGGCGTTACTAACCAGGATGCCGTCGTGCGAAGGGGATGCGTAAAAGTAGGAAAGAGGACCCCGGGCTCCCGAGAGGGATGCAACCGGGAACATCGCTCGGATGATGATGCTTTACTTTGTGTAAGTATATCGTGTTCTATGTTCCTTCCTATGTTGTACAACTAAAGTTAACTAAGTAGGTATCTGTTTTTAAAAACCTTGATATTAGTGACAAAATAACAAGAAAACAAACTAATTTATGGTTTTTCAGATTGTCAATGAAGCAAATATTTATATATTGAAATAATTTTAGGTAATTTTACCTATTTTTACGAAATATTTCGTTTTCAATTAAGGTGGGCCTTGTTTGTCGCCAGTACCTTATACATATTTTTTTCAGTAGAATTTTCAAATTTTTATCTATTGGTGTTTCGACGGCTTACCTCCAAAGAAGATTCACCCCTTGCTACGGTAGGTAAGTAGGTACCTACCTGCTCTGCCTACCTACTACGTAATGCCACAGTAATAAGCTATTAACGGTGTAGCCGATGACTTTGGCCGCAGGGAAAAGTAGCTGGTTTATCAGTATTTCACATTTAATGACGATATTACAAAACTGAAAACCAGGAACTAAAGAAGCCAATCGATGTGGCTTATGAGTACCTACAGTCGGTGTTCAACTCATTGAACAATAATTTTACTTTAATATAAACTATACAATATACACTAGGATAAATTTAAAGATTAATAATAATTTGTAATATGTAAAACTAATAATTTCTTAACTAAATACTTATATTAAAATAATAAATGTAAACAAGCCAAGTCGCATGACAAACTGTATGTTTTAAATTAAATCTAGGTCACAAAGTAAACACAATTTTTGATGATTAATATTATTTTGGCAATAGGTAGGTAACACACGGCTGCACATCGACAGCACACTATTATAATAATTATTGATAAGTCATCAAAACTAAAATGTATATAATGTAAGAAATTTGTGAATAAATAAATTGGAATCAAGAACTGAGTCGAGTATCACTCCTCCTCCCAAGAAGATCGAGCAGTGCCTAGCAACCGCTAGAAGAGCTATTGCAGCTGGAAGAACCGAGCAGTACCTAGCAACCGCTAGAAGAGCTATTGCAGCTGCAAGATACGAGCAGTCCCTAGCAACCGCTAGAAGAGCTATTGCAGCTACTCCATGCTCTTTAGCATCCTCTCACTGCGGCCAGGAAACCCTTAGCCGTCAGTCGATTGGTCTTGTGAGTCCGCTTGACCAGCAGTGAGAAAATCCATCCCGTGTACATTGCACGACGTACACACACCACCCTTCCTACCCACCGTCCGTCCGTCACCCCAGGTCGCCTGGTGACAGACAATCCCGTACTTATCTATATATTTATATATTGTTCGAACCCTATGGTTAGGGCTAGGGCAGTAGGGACACGTCAGGTAGGGTAGGGCCAGTAGGTACACATAAAGCTAGGTACACACACATACACACATGCACTAACTAGGATACACGCACAAGGGGTCCAGATATAGATACATACGATTAGGAAACTAGGGATAGGTTATTGTAGGGGTAGGTGTTAGGGGTAGGTTTATTCCCCTTTCGGTGAATGTATCTGGTGACTGCACGCCCGCGTACACGCCTCGCGTAGGGTAAGGTGCCGGTTACCAGGTGCGTTTACATTTGGTCCTTCGAGTTTTTTTTTGGTTTCGCGACGGGACATCAATCGCGCCCCGTTGGGAAATCGAACCAGTAAAAATCGCGCTCCTCTTGTCCCCGTAGGTTGACTGACATACAAAGACGTATTACCACCAACTACCGCGCTGCGATTTTCTCAACCAAGCAGCTACGGAACGTTCAACAGATTGAATATACCTACAGCAAAAGGAAGCAACGAAACAAAACACTATGGAAAATATGGACATTGAAGAAATCAATCGTATTATCAGAAGCCAAGAGGCGGACTACAACGAAATCAAACGAATACTTACAAATCTTAAAAAAGACCCAAACACAAGAAAAACTGACAAGTACATTAACGAACGGAGGGCTCGACTCACAGAAATACTCAACAGAACTACTACCAATCACGAGTTACTTAGAAATCAACAAGTACTAGTTGATCATAAGTACATTACTACAAGTTACTACGAATCCATCAAGTCACTCGTCAATCAAACTATGGAGTACTTAGCAAAATGCGAGAAGCGACTACAGTTGCTAGGCAAACTATATGAACCACAAGACATCGAAGAAAATGAATGTCAAGATGCAAACTCACCTAAAATCTTCATTCAACTCTATCGTATCACACAAATGCAGAAGAAACTACAAACAGCTACACAAGCGTTAACAGAAGATAAACCCGTATGGTACTGGGAATCACTGGCGAAAAATATAGAGAAGCAATGGCAAGACATAGAGGAAACTCACCTACTCATTCTAATGGAAGACAGCACCTTAGACCACAGCTACTTTCGAGATAACTTGTTTGAAAAAACGCAAACAGATTACGATGTAATCATTGAGCGTATTACGGCTAAAGCAAGTAACACAAAAAGAGTGGGGAACAGTGAGCACAAAAGTAACCTGCCAAGAATAATTATTCCAGTTTTCGACGGCAACTATGAGTCATGGGATTCATTCTACGACTTGTTTCTAAAAATCATACATGAAGATAAGTCATTATCAGCGACAGAAAAAATGCAGTACCTTAAGACACACGTACGAGGCGAGGCTTTAATGCTCATCAAGCACTTGACAGTTTGTGACGCGAACTACGATGCAGCCTGGACGCTACTTAACAGAAGATATAGAAACGAAAGAATTATAATAGCGAAGCACGTAGATAACATTCTCAATATAGCAAAGATAAATCACGCCACTGCAGCCAACTTAAAAAGTCTACATGATACGATAAACCAAAACATAGAAGCACTTCGACGTCAAAACATAGACACAACTACATGGGACCCCATCCTGGGGAGAATTCTCAGTAGAGTGTGGGACTCTGAAACAAACGAAAAGTATGAACAACAATTAACCGAACCTAACAAGCCACAAAAGTTTGATGAGATGATGGAATTCCTGGAGAAACGATTCCAATGCTTACAGACAACAACTACGATAAGCAAACAAACAAAAACAAATTACAAGACAAGATACGACACACCAGGCCCATACAAGAGGTCAGACAACAATCATTGTTGGTATTGTAACAAAAAACCATACCATACCATATACCAATGCATACAATTTAAACAACTATCAGTAGAAGAACGATACAAGGCAGTTAAAGAGAAAGGAATATGCAGGAATTGCTTGGCGCACAGCCAATCAGAAGAATGTATGAGTACAAAGACTTGCCAACACTGTGGAAGGTTAGGACACCATTCCTACCTACACCAAGAAAACCATAAGCCAACTAGATATACGAAGAACGAAAAATCCAATACATCTAAGAATACAACTACAACTAGGACAAACAATATGCATACAAATACGACAACGACACTACCAAAAACTACGCTACTAGCTACAGCGCTAGTAAAAGTCAAGTCAATCGATGGTACAACACAATTACTAAGAGTACTGTGTGATCAAGGCTCAGAAGCGTCTTTTTGCACGGAAACAGTAGCTCAACTACTAGCTTACCCGAGGAACAGAACACACGTTGAAGTAACGGGGATAGCTGACGAAAAACCCAAAATAGCGAATTACTCCATTGAAGTGAAATTACAACCAAGATTTCCGAGTGAATTCAAGCTAATAACTACACTAATAATACTTCCAAAACTAACTGGTGCCATACCGAGTACCAATATACCACAATTAGAGGAAAGGCAGTTAGAAAACAAAATGATAGCCGATCCAACTTACAATAAAAGAGGCCCAATCGACGTAATATTGGGAGCTCAAGACTATAGCAAACTACTACTACAAGGGCTATACAAGATTAATGACGACATAATAGCCCAAGACACACATTTTGGATGGATTCTATCCGGGTTCGTCAGTAGCCACACTACAGATAGAATGAAAGTTACTACTATGACATCAAGAACGAACGAAATAGAACAATTAACCAAATTCTGGGAATTAGAAGAAATTCCAGCCAATTACGAACTATCTAGCGATGACCGACAATGTGAAGACTTTTACAAGACAACAACTACCAGAAATATAGATGGGTCCTACACTGTGAGACTTCCATTCAAAAATCCAGACGTAGATTATGGAGACTCACGAAAGAAAGCGGCGGCTAGATTACTACAATTAGAAAGAAGGTTTGCCAAAGACAAAACACTACAAGAAAGATACCAAGAGTTTCTAAACGAATACTTAGAAATGGGTCACATGAGGAAAGTACCTAAAGTAGACTATTACCAAGGAAAGTACTACATTCCTCATCAACCAGTGATTAAAGAAGAGTCATTAACTACAAAACTAAGAGTGGTATTTGATGCTTCGAGTAAATCAAGCACAAATATTAGCTTAAATGAGAATATGTTGACAGGACCAAGACTACAATCAGACTTAACTACAATACTACTACGATGGAGAAGACATAAAATTGTTTTTATGGCAGACATTGAGAAAATGTATCGTTTTATAAACGTAAATGAAGAAGACCTGCCATATCAACGAATCCTATGGAGAGAGTCTCCAAAACATCAAATCGATGAATATGAACTAACCACCGTTACATACGGAACTGCATCGGCACCATACTTAGCAGTCAAAACTTTGCAACAACTGGCTATAGATGAACAACAGAAGTATCCTAATGCAAGCGAAATAACGTTACAAGATTTCTACGTCGACGATGTTCTCTCGGGGGCCAGGTCTGTAGAAGCAACAAAGAAGTTACAAAACGAATTGATACAGTTGTTAAGAAGAGGTGGATTTAACCTAAGGAAATGGTCATCAAACAGTGAAGAATTATTAAATAACATACCAAAAGAAAAACAAGAGGATAAGATGTTAAAAATTCCACTGGACGAAACAAGAAAGTCGTTAGGAGTTCTATGGTCACCAAAAGAAGACAGTTTCCAATTCCAAATTACGATAAACAAAAAAGAGAATCCAACAAAAAGATTCATCCTGTCAGAAATCGCAAAGCTTTTTGATCCACTGGGCTGGCTTGCACCAGTTATAATAACCATGAAACTGATAATGCAAGAACTATGGACTAAAGGCCTAGACTGGGATCAGATTGTAGATAACGTAACCAAAGACAGATGGATTGGATTACAAGACCAGATGAAAATGTTAGAAGCAATTTCAATACCAAGATGGTGTCATACCACAGATGAAACTAAAGTTGAGTTACACGGCTTTTGTGATGCATCGGAAAAAGCATACGGGGCCGTGGTATACTGTCGAGTGCAAATCAATGAAAACTCGTACGAAGTTACACTATTACAAGCAAAATCAAAGGTGGCACCGCTGAAACAAAAGACAACACTACCAAAACTAGAACTATGTGCTGCACTGTTACTCGCCCAACTTATGGAGAAGGTCATAACAACAATGAAATTTACAAACACAGAAGTTTATTGTTGGACGGACTCAATGATTACATTAGGCTGGGTCAAAGGTGAAGCTACAAGATGGAAAACGTTTGTAGCCAACAGGGTAGCTGAGATACAAAAATTATTACCACAAGCAAAATGGAATCACGTCATAACGTCAAATAACCCGGCGGACGTAATTTCGAGAGGAATAGAACCAAATAAATTTCACAACTTTACACTATGGTGGAATGGCCCAACATGGTTAAAAACCAAAAATCTGCCAATAACTAAAACTATCCCTGAAATATGTGAAGAGATAAAAAAAACCGTTCACAATTACTTAGCAACAACTACCGAACCACAGAATGAAATATGGGAGAGATTTTCAAGTTTCCAAAGAATGGTACGAATACTGTCATACTGCTTCAGATTTAAGAATATGGAAAAAAGCACAGAACCCTTACGTTGTGATGAATTAGCTATTACAACAAACAAAATAATAGCACTAGTACAACAACAAGTTTTTCAAAAAGAGTACAAAACATTAACAAAAGGGATATCACTAGAAAAAAATAATAGACTAACAAGCTTAGATCCATTTATAAATCAAGAAGACAAGATAATGAGAGTCGGAGGAAGACTTCATAATTCAAACCTTCCATATAACCAAAAACATCCTATACTACTACCAAGCGATCACCACGTCACATGGATAATAATTCACGATGCTCACATGAAAACCTTACATGGAGGAAACATGTTAACTTTAGCCTACATACGACAAAGATATTGGATATTAGGAGGAAAGAAAAGAATAAAGAGTTACATATCCAAATGTGTAAAATGCATACGATACAAAGCAACAACCCTACATCAAAAAATGGGCACATTACCAAAAGCCAGAGTAACCGAATCATACCCATTTAGTCACACAGGTGTTGATTTTGCTGGTCCTGTACAAGTAAGAGCAATGAAAGGAAGAGGACACAAGTCGTACAAAGGATACATTGCAGTATTTGTTTGCCTAGCAACGAAAGCAATACACTTGGAACTAGTAGGTGATTTATCAACCGAGTCCTACATAGCCGCAATGCAAAGGTTCACATCAAGAAGAGGTCCAGTTTCACACATGTACAGCGATAATGCAACTAATTTTGTGGGAGCTGCCAACCACCTTTACAAAGAAATACTGGAAATAACTCAGTCAAATGAATTCCAACAGACAATAACTACGATAGGAACACAATGGCATTTCATACCACCTTCGTCTCCTCACTTTGGCGGAATTTGGGAAGCGGGAGTAAAATCCATGAAGCACCACTTGCGCAGAGTGATAGGAGAACAAACATTAACCTACGAAGAATTGATAACATTCCTGTACCAGATCGAAGCATGCCTTAACTCGAGGCCGTTATGCGCACAAAGCGAAGATATAAATGACAACGTAGTGATCACACCAAGTCATTTCCTAATAGGACGAGAGGCAGTAGGAATACCAGATCCCCTGGCAAATATTAGCACTGATCTACTACTCAGGTGGAAACAGATTCAAAAGATGAAGAGAGATTTTTGGAAAAGCTGGACACACGATTATTTACATCAATTACAACAGAGATACAAGTGGAAAACAAACAACGAAAACTTAACGATCGGAACATTAGTACTAGTGAAAGATGAAAACATAAGTCCCAGCAAATGGCCACTGGCAAAAGTAAAAGAAATACATCCGGGCAATGATGACCTCACAAGAGTTGTAACCCTACAGAAGTCCTCTGGTTCAACTCAAAAACGTGCAATACATAAACTTGTTCCTCTACCAATCAATGAAAACGACAGCGGCACTAAACCAAGTAATACGAGTACAACAGTACAATCAAATGTTATCGTAAAACAGAATAAACGACAAACCAGGAGTCATACATATAAAAAGGGATGGCAATGGTTCACGTTCCTGATTATATGCCTACAACTATTTGCCAACGTAACATCAACCTATACAATGATTAAAATAAAACCAGGATTTTATGTAGAACAGATCGGGACTGCATGCATTGACAGAGGAGTCTTTAGAATAGAGACAAACTTCGAAAAAGAACAGATTGAACAAAACCTTAGACAAATAAAGAAAGCAGTGACACAGTTCGACGACCTTTGTGAAATAGCAAAAAATACAACCAAAAATGCGACACATTGTGAACAATTCCACCACTACTTAAAAGAATCCGAGTCAAAGTACGAAAGAACAAAAGAATACCTAATGGAAGCAAACCAAACCAAAAGAAAGAAGAGAGGTATATTAGGACAGATATTAACATCAGTTTTTGGCGTAAACGACGAGGTCTACAGGGACATAGATAGCCTGAACAAAAACCAACAACAACTAATCGAAGCTGCAAATCAACAAACGAAGTTTATGATATCAACGGTATCACAAGTTAATGAGACAGAAAATAGAATCACGAAAAAACTACAAAAATTTCAAACAAAACTAAACCAGGTCATACAATTTATACATGAAACAGATTATTGGTACCAAGCAGTCATCAGAAACAGTGTAAATATACATATAATAGAAACGTATCAGTTAGCAAATGATTACATAACTGAAATAACAGAACATTACGCTGGATTATTAGATGTATACCTATCGAAATCAAGTGTATACAGCATTTTGACTCCAAAGAACGTCAGTAACCTAATTTATACGGCAAATAACAAACTTCCTAGTAACTTAAAGATAGTACAACGACAACTGCTAGAAACAAAAATGGCGGAAAACGAAACACACATCCAAGTGTACGCCTACTTCCGATACAGGACACAACAAAATACACAATGATCTATGTCACAGCGGTTCCTGAAAAAACACGGGACCAGCTATTCCAAACCGTCGAAATACAAAAATCATACATTGGCGTAGACTATAACAACGAACAGTATTTTGACTTAGATCATGAAGAATTTACAAGTTGCCTACAAAGTATGAGTACATACGTCTGCTTTCCTAGTGCCGTGAAGAACATGCAATCAAATGATAATTGCATTGTTAACCAGCTCTTCAAAAACCAAACACAAACGAGGTGTCAATCAAAAACGTTCGACATAACTAACAAACTGTTATGGAAACAACTGCATATGCAAAATACATGGTTATTCATAGCTAAAGACCGTAGTTTGACATCGATCATATGTGACGGACAAAGAGAGGAAATTGAACTGCGGGATGTTGGAGTAATACGGATTGCCGACAACTGTATTATAAAGACAACTAATAACATATTAGCTGCAAAAAGAACAATCTCAGTTCAAACCGTAGCGTCATTTTCAAAACCAATCGACTTCTCTATATCCACCTATAATAGCACTGGCACCATATTTAATGTAACCAAAGACGAAGTTATAGAGAGTTCACAAGATATTCTCGACAATGTAGTCAAATCCGAAAATAACTTACAAACTAAACTAGACAATACAATCTGGACCCAAGTTACTTCTCACACTTACATAACTACTACAGTAGGAGGTATAGTAGTAGTTACTATAATTTTATTAATATTATTTTGTGTTCCTCAGATCACGAGGGGCATAAGGTCACTGGTACAGCTACAGCACCACGACAACAGACCTGCAGCTGACGAGCCAGCCAGCCAACATCACGACCCAGTCTACAGCCAGGTAGCACCCAGAAAACCAGCCAGAAGACAACAAGATCCCTCGAACACTGACGGAATAGAACTGTACCAACTGGAGTCCTGCCCTGGAGAGACGCCAGAATGTTCAACTCATTGAACAATAATTTTACTTTAATATAAACTATACAATATACACTAGGATAAATTTAAAGATTAATAATAATTTGTAATATGTAAAACTAATAATTTCTTAACTAAATACTTATATTAAAATAATAAATGTAAACAAGCCAAGTCGCATGACAAACTGTATGTTTTAAATTAAATCTAGGTCACAAAGTAAACACAATTTTTGATGATTAATATTATTTTGGCAATAGGTAGGTAACACACGGCTGCACATCGACAGCACACTATTATAATAATTATTGATAAGTCATCAAAACTAAAATGTATATAATGTAAGAAATTTGTGAATAAATAAATTGGAATCAAGAACTGAGTCGAGTATCACTCCTCCTCCCAAGAAGATCGAGCAGTGCCTAGCAACCGCTAGAAGAGCTATTGCAGCTGGAAGAACCGAGCAGTACCTAGCAACCGCTAGAAGAGCTATTGCAGCTGCAAGATACGAGCAGTCCCTAGCAACCGCTAGAAGAGCTATTGCAGCTACTCCATGCTCTTTAGCATCCTCTCACTGCGGCCAGGAAACCCTTAGCCGTCAGTCGATTGGTCTTGTGAGTCCGCTTGACCAGCAGTGAGAAAATCCATCCCGTGTACATTGCACGACGTACACACACCACCCTTCCTACCCACCGTCCGTCCGTCACCCCAGGTCGCCTGGTGACAGACAATCCCGTACTTATCTATATATTTATATATTGTTCGAACCCTATGGTTAGGGCTAGGGCAGTAGGGACACGTCAGGTAGGGTAGGGCCAGTAGGTACACATAAAGCTAGGTACACACACATACACACATGCACTAACTAGGATACACGCACAAGGGGTCCAGATATAGATACATACGATTAGGAAACTAGGGATAGGTTATTGTAGGGGTAGGTGTTAGGGGTAGGTTTATTCCCCTTTCGGTGAATGTATCTGGTGACTGCACGCCCGCGTACACGCCTCGCGTAGGGTAAGGTGCCGGTTACCAGGTGCGTTTACAGTCGGCAACAAAAGTAAGTACCCACCGCAGAGATAATAAAATTAAGTTTTCAATTGATAGATTTTCAATAAACTTATTAAATACTTAATAACTAAAATAATAACAATTTAACACTACGACCAACCACTTTTTTGACTGAATGTACAGTCTGCAACAAAAGTGGAGGCCCACCGCCGTAATATAGAGTTTTAAATTGCTAATAAGTATTACAATGTTTTTTAACTCTAGATACTTATATCCTACTAATACTACTAAGTTTGTGAGCGTGTGTGTGTGTGTGTGTATGTATATTTGTTACTCCTTCACGCTAAAACTACAGAACAGATTGCAATGAAATTCGGTATGTAGATAGCTGTAGGCCTGGATTAATATATAGGCTACTTTTTATCTCGATATTCTCACGGGATCGGGACTTACGCAGGTGAAACCTCGGGGCGCAACTATTAGTACTAACTTTGAAAGCCCTCCTGGATTAAAAGGACTTTATTTCTAAATAATAGCAATGAAAAAACGCTTTTCTGTTTTATAAACTACTAGCGACCCGCCCCGGCTTCGCACGGCTATATTATGCATGTATTATACATATAAACCTTCCTCTTGAATCACTCTATCTATTAAAAAAACCGCATCAAAATCCGTTGCGTAGTTTTAAAGATTTAAGCATACAAAGGGATATAGGGACAGAGAAAGCGACTTTGTTTTATACTATGTAGTGACTCTACGATGAACCTCCACTTTTACAACCATATTGTACCAATAGAAGTAATAAAACTTTATGACATTTTTATACTGACCAACATTCGTAGGTATTTATATTCCAAATTTAGTGCTTTGTTTATAACTGTGACGAAGATGGGTGTCTTAATATTTCGTAGTGGGTTTACGAGTGGACCACATGGGCTATGCGAGTTAATTGATGGCCTTACTAATGCAAGTTTTACGAGTAATTTCACGGTTATTCATTCGCCTACAGCAGGGGTCGCTAGTTGCTCTGTGCTTAGCTCACTGTTGCATGTCTTTATTAGACTGAGTCATAAGGTTTAGGGACCCTAGCTATTAAAATTTTTTTAGGGGAAATTATGGTACTTACCAGTTTTAGCGAAAATGTAAATCACTATCACTATCACTACATAGTATAAAACAAAGTCGCTTTCTTTGTCCCTATATCCTTTGTACGCTTAGATCTTTAAAACTACGCCACGGATTTTGATGCGGTTTTTTAAATAGATAGAATGATTCAAGAGGAAGGTTCATGTGTATAATACATGCATAATATAGCCTATAGATTGCCCATATTATTTAATCGTGTTGACTCAGGACCTTGATTTTTATACATCTAATAGGGACTATAGACCTCAGTATCTGGTATGAATTTCAACTTTCTAGGTTCACCTAGCCATACCAGATACAGAGGTCCCGTCTCTGAGAAAATCGGTGGTGACACACGGACAGACAAACAGACAAACAGACAGGAAAGTGATCTTATAAGGGTTCCTTTTATTACCTTTTTAGGTACGGAACCCTAAAAAGGACTAAGGTATTTACTTAGAGTACCTACTTACCTGCATACTAAATATCTACCTATTTCGTAAAAATAAGAAAAACTACTTTAAAAAAGGCCATTAATAAAATCTGAAATATTTGCTTAATTACCGTGCTTATCATTACATAGTCACTAATGTGGTCACTACATAGTATAAAACAAAGTCGCTTTCTCTGTCCCTTTGTCCCTATGTCCCTATATCCCTATGTATGCTTAAATCTTTAAAACTACGCAACGGATTTTGATGCGTTTTTTTTGTGATACAAGAGGAAGATTTTTAGATATAATACATGCATAATAAAGCCGTACGAAGCCGGGGCGGGTCGCTACTATAAAATAAAGTTACTTTTCTCTGTCCCTATGTTAAATCTTTAAAACTACACAACGGATTTTGATGCGGTTTTTTTAATAGATAGAGTGATTAAGAGGAAGGTTTTTAGATATAATAGTACCTATGCATAATACAGCCGTGCGATTAAGCTGGGGCGGGTCGCTAGTACTTGTATATACGGGTTTTTAATACCTACTATCGCCTTCTATCTTGTACTTATTAAAGTCTATAGTATGAAGGTAAGAACTTATAGGGATTTTTGTTGCCAAAGACTCCAGACTTTGTAAGTTACTTGGAGCTTTTACGCCATGATTTAAATTCTTATAAGTACTTTCAAAATCTTTTTTACACAACTTTTATCTATGCGCTTCTTCTTAAGTTAAAAAATCTATATCTAAACAAAGGGGCTGTAACATTTTGTCAAAGACGGTCAGTCATATTGTACAAACGGCAATGTGTAGATGACATTAATAAAAAGCATTGCCATTATACAAACGTTAAATGTCAGGTTTTTATTGTGTGGCAAATACAAAATAAAACAAAACAACAAAAAACATCAAATAACAGACAAAACGTAACACTATTCGAGATTTTGTTAATTTATTGTGTGTAAATGTCCTCTATGCATTGCTCGGTGTCACGGGAGACGCGTTTGGAACGAAGTTCCTTTTGTATGCAGTGTTGGCTGGCACCCCCGAAAGACAGACAGACAGAGTTAGGTACTTTTGTTTTTATAATATTAGTAGGGATAGACACACACACATAATATATGTGTGAGAGATAGTTTTTGGTTTCACAATTTATTCGTAACGCTTACCTACTGGATTGAACCGGATTTTTTATAGAATAGGTCCCGTCGCAACCCGCGATAAGGAACTTCGTTCCAAAAATGATTGAGCCGACTACTATGGCAGTATCTATACTCACATGTTGCTACCCCTTTTTAATTACTCTATCAGCTAGACGCCATTTTGCATCCCCTATCTTACCTACTTAACAAAGATAAACAAAGAAAAGAACAATTGTGTTTTACTGTTTAAGTTTCAGCCGCTGAAACCTGTTTGTTATGTCATTGAAATAGAGTTGAATTTTCAGTAGCAATGTTTGATAATATTAGGATAGAACTTGTTGAGATATTATAAGCTCATTTTGTCAGCTAACAGGTTGATATGAGTTTAATTAAAATTCAGTGTCATCCATCATTGGCAATATTGATTTTGTGTCGCGTACATTTGGTGAGACTTGTGACCGTTATCTTATCTATAATATACTAGCTGCCCTCCGCGGTTTCACCCGCGTAACTCCCGATCCCGTGGGAATATCGGGATGTAAGCTATCCTATCTCTCAAGTTGGATCGAACTGCACATGGTGTGCGAATTTTATTATAATCGGTTAAGTGGTTTAGGAGTCCATTGAGGACAAACATTGTGACACGAGATTTATATATATTAAGAAGAAGATAGATATATAATATATTTAATATATTTTTTCCTTACCATTATATTCTGTTTTTAACCCCCCACGCAAAAACAAATGGAAAAAACCCTAAAAATATATTGTATGTCAGACGAGGCTGTATAGTTAAAAAGTCTTTTGCCTAGCCTTTCGGGAGTGTAATTAACAGAAAATAGTTAACATAACCTAAAATTCTTAAAAACTTTTTATTATTTTAACAAGTCTTTTTTTATTCGCAACTGTGATAAAAAACGTCGTACGATACACGTGTGGATTGATCTTTGTATCTCGGCTTTTTTAAACGCCCTCGCGTACCGCTCGCGCGTGTTAAACCGCCTCTATGCAAAGATCAATTTTCCACACTTGTATCGCAATTTAGGTAGGTACTACTACGAGCATTTCTTGTATATGTGTAATCAGGATCTCGGAAACGGCTCCAACGATTTTCATGAAATTTAGCATGTAAATTCGGGGCAAGGTAAAAAAATGTAAAATAACCAAACAAGCTCGGTGACCCATTACTTAGTAATAATACAAGAAAGTGGTTAAAAATGAATTCTGTGCGTCTTAACAATAAGCTTCTGTTCTAAGACTTTCAGAAATTCAACATTTTTGGAGTATTTTGAAGTTACGTTATGTCAATAATCAGTTCCATCCAGACTTATAATAAGGTTAATTAGTGACCTCGCCCCGTAAGTAACAGCTGATTTTCGGATAAAAATTATATCAAAATATTTCTAAAAAACATTCGAATCTCCAAAAGTCGTAGAACAAAAGTTGATTGCTAGAGTGTACGTACAGTATAGTAGCCCTCAACCGCTTTCTTATGATGATAACCAAAAACCCTGTATAGGTACGGTCGGCTGCATAATTTCAGACCCACCGTAGAGCTCCAAAACGACTGTTATAAGAATGTTTTCAACACAAGCAAGATTCGAGACACCTGCTTTAGTTGAAGTTTAAAGTCTTCTAACTCATCAATTTATCAAACAAAAATATTAGAATGAAAACATGCCAATAATAGTAATTTTTTAACTCTACCGAAGGCCGCAATTGTGCAGGCAGTTGTATGTAGCTCCAGTCTCAATTATTTTATCTCTCCGAGACATCTTAACATTGTATCAACCTACCTACCTACCTATTTGCTAATTGCATCTCAAATGCTATATGCTTGCTCAAAATGAACTACAGGTAGAAAAAATTGTACTTGGTACAGCTAGGGCTTTGTTTCCATGTCTACAGATTCCCAATATTTCAGATTTCCAATACTACAGATTCCCGTATTAACAGATTTCCATGTCTACAGATTCTCATGCCTACAGTATCCTCTTTGTACATATTCCTATTTCTACAGATTCCCATATCTATAGATTCTTATTTCTACATATTACCATGTTTACAGATTTCCATGTCTACAGATTCCCTGTTACATTTGTAAGAGCAAATTATGAAAATTTACTCGGAGTGATGCTTAGCTACACTTAAAACAACATTACAGAAGTAGTTGACACTTATAGACTTATTCTCTGTAATCAGTTGAGTTGAGTTGGGAATCGGTAGAATTGGAATTCTGTAGAGATGGAAACCTGTTTAATTAAGAGTCTGTACAGTTGGAATCTGTAGAATTATGAATATGTAGGGTTGGTAATCTGTTGGGTTGGGAATCTGTAGAATTGGGAGTCAGTAGAATTGAAAATCTGTAGAATTGGGAATATGTTAATAAAATCTGTAGAAATGGGAACAAACCCAGGTAGGTGAATTAAGGCGAACCGTGAAATGAAATAAAAACCTCTGAGGTGGACAATGGGAAGGGAAATTGGCCCTGGTACACCCAGGTTTTCTCTGTTGGTAGACCACGGGCATAGTCCATGTTGGGTGCATTGTTTGTGGCACTTTTACTAAAAACAATAAATTATTCTTTAGGGAGATTACTTTTTCTTGCTTCACTTTTTTATGGAAGAAGAATGCATTTATATTAATTACTAGCAGCGTGTTTTCACCCGCGTAACTACCGATCCCGTGGGAATATCGGGCCTATGTTATTCCTAATGAATGAATGTATCCTCATACCAAGTTTCATCAAAATTGGTCCAGTAGTTTCGAAGCCTATTCGTTACTTAATAGATCGGCTCTAGATCGGTACGGAAACTACATTTGTAAAAGCTTTTGTGTCATGATATCATTCGAATGGTTGAATAAAATGAATGCATTCATTTATAGGCAAAACGCCCTAACGTAATATAAATAGAACAACTAACTCTGTTTAAGGCCAATAAAACTAAACAAGTTAAACGATTCAAGATTCCGCCCTAAGTAGGTACTTACAGATAGTTGCATCAACGACTTTCCTACGAGTCCTTAAGAGACACTACGTATCGTATTATCAACGATGAGTAATGATCATACATCAAAGACTTATATTAGTAGTAGACCGGACAATAGTTTCTTGAGTTTCTTCTGCATTCATGTCATTGGTGGACGCGTTTTGCAAGCTCACCATCCTCATTAAGATTTTCAGACGTTGTATGCGAATTCCAAATGAATAAAGAACTTTTGACTTCTAGTTGCAGATTTTTGTACCTACTTATTTTTCTTCGAATGTCCAGTTTTTGAGACGCTCTAGAGTTATAGTGTGCGATCGCATTATTTGTTCATCCTACCTTTATGACCTCCATCGATATGCTACTAAACAATCGTTTGACCAAATATTTGCTCTCTAATAATATTCTAGCCCCCAACCAATATGGTTTCCGACCAGGCGTCAGCACTGAAGATGCAGTTATGTCTTTCTGCTCTGCTGTGACCCGTTCTCTCGACTGTAAGAACAAATGTTTGGGTATGTTTTTGGATTTGTCAAAAGCCTTTGACACCGTATCTGTCCCCATCTTGCTAAATAAGCTGAAGGCGATTGGCATCAGAGGTCTCCCTTACAATATTTTTAGGGACTACTTAACAAGGCGTACGCAAGTTGTTAAAATAGCAGATACTATGAGCGATGAAGCCTTTGTGACATGTGGGGTCCCGCAAGGAAGTATTCTTGGGCCCACTCTTTTTCTAGTTTATGTAAACGACCTCTGTCAACTTAGGTTAGAAAATTGCTCAATTTATGCGTATGCCGATGATACAGCTCTTCTTATTGAGGGTGGTACATGGGAGGAGACTTATCGTAGAGCTGGTAGGGCATTAGCTGCGGTGACACGGTGGTTGTCATTCAATTTGCTGACGTTAAACACAAATAAAACCGTTTTTATGTCTTTTAGTATTAGATCCAACACCTTACCGTCAGATTCATTTGAGCTTAAAGCTCATATCTGTGATATGGATCTCGATTCTTGTGACTGCCTTAAAATCGTTAAAGTGCCTTGCGTGAGGTACCTGGGTGTCTACATTGATCAACATCTAAACTGGAAAACCCAAATAGACTCGGTAACAGCTCGGGTTCGAAGACTTGTGGGCATTTTTGTGAAGCTACGAGGTTCAGCTGACGATAAAGTGCTGCGATTGGTTTATACTTCACTTTGTCAGTGCATTATCACCTACTGCATTCCTGTTTGGGGTGGTGCCTCTAAATCCATCATTATGCCATTAGAAAGAGCTCAACGAGCTATTTTAAAGATTATCAATTTCAGACCTCGCTGGTACTCCACTTCTCTCTTGTATCAAGAAAATAAAGTCCTCACTGTCAGGCAGCTTTTCATTCTGCATGCCCTTTTGCGAAAGCACTCTCTACGGCCTCCTTCGCTTCCTTCTAGAAGATTCGGTCGCTTGATCTTTCCCATATCTGCCCCTTTGAGAACAGTTTTTGCACATAACCAATTTAATGCAACAAGTGAAATGCTATACCATAAGATTAACAAATGTCTCAATGTTTATTCACTTACTAGGTATGAGCTAAAAGAAAGACTTAAAGGCTATCTTCAGAAACTTGACTACGACGATACAGAGAACCTATTATTGGCTTTGAAATAAGTGTTTTTGTTTTCTTTTATTTCCGTTATTGTTTTATTGTTTTTTTTTTTTTTTGCTTCTCATCTGTAAATCTGTTTCTGTTTTCCGTCAACCCAACTCTTTAGAGGCTGGGAGTTTGCGGGTTTTCAGACAGGTATTAGTTAAAATGTGTCTATGTTAAATGATAAGTACCTACCTATCTACTGTTCATACAAATAGCGTTTAGTTTTGTAAGCGTATACTATTGTTTACCTAGCAAATGCGGTAGGACACTGATACCTCAAGTCACAGGTTTTTGCCTAGTTTGAGGGTCAGGGTTTCTATGTTCTATGTTGTTAATGTTGTTTTTGTGTAATAAATTATTTATTTATTATTTATTTTATAGGTTTTGGTCTTACAGTGCACCATGATATTTCACATATTAAGTAAGTTAAGTAGTAAGTTATATATTAGTTAAATAAAGAAATAAGTACATTTTTATGCAGAACACTATTATTTCTTATAAAATTTAAATCTTTTAATATTTTATTTTGGGTACCTACATCTATAGGTACGCAAAAAATTAGGTACCTACATATTACCAACATAAATATATTAAGGACCTAACTAGAGAAGTGTCCACTCTATGAATAGGTTTAATCTCTTTGTCATACGCCAGATTAAATAATTGACATAAACAGACATGCAAGCAATATATTATTGTTACAATCATTTTAAATTATTGTGTAAATCTATATTATAAGAGTTTGGTTGTTCGTTCGGTTATTTGTTTGAATGCGCATTATTTCGCTGTAATAAAGATATATAGGTAGAATTTCATAAAATCGGTTCATCCGTTCGGGAGCTACGATGCCACAGACAGACACACACACAGACACGTCAAACTTATAACACCCCGTCGTTTTTGCGTCGGGGGTTAAAAACCCTTTTTAAAAATCCAATTTTTTACACTTTATAAAGAACACATCCTCCAAAGTCTCTAGGACGACGACAAATTACCGACTATACTAGCATTTTTATTTTGGAGTAGCAAGCTTTATTTGCAATGCGCTTTGTATTGTAGGTAGGTAAGTACAGTCGGAGTCAGAATTGCAGACCCACCGTAGAGCTCCAAAACTGCTATTCTTATAGAATGTTTTTAACTCAAGCAAGATTCTAAGGTCTTGCTCGAGTTCAAGTTTAAACTCTTTCAAATCATGAATTTATTAGAAAACATTTCAATCTAATTTTAGTACTCTGCGGTGGGTCTGCAGTTCTCACTCCGACCGTACTTTACGTGTAGAGACTAAAGTACTTAAATTTAAGATGTCAAGCATTACCTACATTATCCACACAATCTAAGAACTGGAGAGGGGCCAGGCATGTAGTCATCGCTGCATTGCAGACACAAACGTTTTATTATTTGTACATACCTAAATAGCTAGGTATGCAAACACAACGCAAAACAGAATATTGTAAAAAAACTATCTATGCCCCGCGGAGTAACCCGCATAAATTCCAATCTCGACCTCCCTTAGTGCTTGCTTAGGTACTGAGGACCCTTATGGAACCTCTGTGCAAAAGTCCAAGTTCCTAGAACCAGCGATTTAGTTGGGATCTTAACCCAAAATATTTATGGTCAAGACAATGGCAACAATTTTTATATTATCCTGTTAGGCTAGTCGAAATGGGCTTAGATTATATACAGCCTTGCTCTTTTAACAAACTTAGTCGCGATATTTACTGGCCGGATGGCCATGTAAATATCGCGTCCGTTTAAAAAAGTTGAAAAACATTAAAGTTGTATATACCTACTTACTTAGGTACCGTTCGTTTTTTTATCCGGTACCAAGACTGTGCTGCTATCTATTGAGGCATGTTGGAACTAGCATTTTTATTGAGTGAGTCCAATTGCCTTTTTCAGGCTCGATTCAGGAGTTGTGTAATTGATAAATTACTTTTTATCACAGTTGCTCATAAAGTAGATCTTATTAAACCGCTTTTAGGCTCATAATGCAACGTATTATACACGCGTGCGATAAAAAAAATCCAACTAGTGCTAAAATAATACGCTATCCCGATATGTCAAATACGTATCTCACGCTAATTACTTAATAGGTACTTAGATAGATGAAACATTCTTAATTTATCATAGGTTATACTGTTTTGATGTAAGTATAGAAAAAAGGTACCATCAAAGAGTTTTTAAGCCTTGCTGGCTTAAAACTCTTTGTTGGTACCTTTTTTCTTCTTTTCAAAAGGTTGTCTCTAGAGTCTGATGACGAACGATAATTTTACGTGATAACGTCTTTGAAAATAATTAAAAATTGAGTTTTGTTTTTATTTTGTTTTTTCTTTAGGTACATAAATATATTTTTTCCTTACCATTATATTCTGTTTTTAACCGCCGACGCAAAAACAAATGAAAAAAACCCAAAAAAAAAATATTGTATGTCAGACGAGGTTGTATAGGTCTTTTGCCTAGCCTTTCGGGAGTGTATTTAACAAAAAATAGTAAGTAAACATAACCTAAAATTCTTAAAAACTTTTTATTATTTTAACAAGTCTTTTTTTTTTATTCGCAACTGTGATAAAAACTTCGTACGATACACGAGTGGACTGATCATTCCATCTCGGCTTTTGCCACGCTCGCGTTCCGCTCGCGCGTCATAAACCGCCTCTATGGAATGATCAACTTTCCACACTTGTATCGCAATGTACTAATCTGCACTTTGTTGTTACACACCGTGATCCCGCCGGAATTAAGTATAGTAATATTATATTTTACGTGTATATTTTATTTAATCGGCAAACGCGTGATACTCAACAGAAAAGCGGCGAAATTTTTTCTATACTAAAATTACGTTTATTATAGATGATAGGTACTATACCTGTATTTAATAAATATTTAAAAAAAAATAAGATTCTTTGTAGATTCACGTGTCTAATGGACGGCCCGTAGATAGAAACGATATAAATCGACATCAATTTTTGTCTATGTCGACTGCGACTGTCGGTGAAATAAACAATACCAATTTTTGTATTTTCAATATTTTCAAATAGCTCATAATATATCGAAACAATAATAAAATAAGAATAATAAAATAGTGAGCGTACGAGCTTGCAGTGTTTATTATATGAGGGCAAAAGGTCAATGGGAATATCACGAGAACATTGAGTGGGCGGATTTTTACTGCACATGTTAGTAGAAACAGTAAAATAAACTCGGTTTGAATATCCTCGGATGCCGTCACTTTGATGCCTTTCAGAACCCTTTTTTTATAGACTTTTCACACAATTAGAGCGGTACCTTTTAAGGTGTAGATAAACGTAAAACTAGGAATAGTAAAAGTACCTAAGTACAGTAAGGGTCTTAAGTAAATGATCAGTTTGCTACAATAATACTATCAACAAGTATTGGAGTTACGACCTTCTTCTAATAGACGTTACACACAAACCTAAATACTTGAATTAAAAGTACTCAGTGTGATTATTATTTTTAACATGTTAGCTAAGTCTTTAGTTGGCCGAGGGGTATAAGCCGCCACCCGCTACACCAACTGACGTGGGTTCGATCCACAGGTTACGTTGTTATAATGTTCAAATAGTGGTGCACGGGATTGTACACGTAACGGTGGGCAGAGACTTTTGACCGTGGACTGTACTTATAGTTTACCTACCCAAATCAAACTAGCCTTTTAGAGGGAAGGTATCCGGCTCTCTCACCGAGCAAACGTAGTCGACTGTTTCCTCCCTGGATAATGACACTAGCACAGATATTTTTGTAGCATAAAACCTATAACTGCCTTTACCATGCCATGTTGTTTTTTTTAAAAGTCTAATAATAATTATCATAGAAAGTAAGAGTCTTAAAAACCAAAAAAAATATAATAACAATAGGGGCATGGTCATGGCAGTTATAAGTTTTATGGTATGTGATGACACTAGACCAAATATATTTGATACAGGAGTTTCATATTAATCCATTCAGTAGTTTCGGCGTGATGCGCGGCCGAGATACAGACAGACAGACAAAAATGTTTTTAATTACATTTTCTGGTTCAGTATCGATCATAGACTGCCCTCCAGTAAAAAAATTCTAAATATTTTCAATGTACAGAATTCATCCACGAACGATTTTATTATATTATGTATAGACTTGGTCTAGTGTCATTATCCAGGAAAGAAACAGTCGACTACGTTTTTACGGAAAAAAGGTGTACCCTTTCCTCCTTAATACCTAAGAATTTTCTCAATTACCTACCTACCGTGCCTTAAATAATTTTATCTGCACAACTATAATCTTCACCATAGACAAAAATACAGATACCTAAAGACAAACGCTGCATCCGCCACCCATACAACCTATCTTACCGTACAACCATTTAAGGTGAAAGGGTACCGGCGCTCTCTCCATACAAACGTAGTCAACTGTTTCCTCCTTGGATAATGTAAATAGCACAAATATTTTTGTTGCATAAAACCTATAACTGCCATAACTATACTCCTATGTCTTGGTTTTTTGACGTGACAACGTTTTATAAATTGGTTTGCCGGGTGACACTTCAAGAAACTGCGTTACGCTCCGCTGACGTTATGCGCTCACAATGAGAGCGAGTGAGAGGCACGCGGGCATGGTTAGCCCGCCTAAGAGCGAGAGAGACAGACATAAAAAGTGAAAGGCACGCGTCCCTTCCACTCGAGCACAGTTGTTGTCACGTAAAACTTTCGCCCGTATACCGACTTTACAGGCAACCAGTTTTTTTTCATTTTCTAATTATCATAGAAATTAAGATTTAAAAATAAAAACACATAGGGGCATGGTAATGGCAGTTATAAGTTTTATGCAACAAAAATATTTGCTCTAGTGTCATTATCCAGGGAGGTAACAGTCGACTACGTTTGTATGGAGAGAGCGCCCAGTACCCTTTCCTCTTAGGCGGCTATGTTCCAAGTCCAAAATTGACAAGTTTAAGGTCGGTTTTATATGCAATTCGAAGCTCAGTAATCAATGTAAAGTGGTATGTACAAGTATGTAATCCTAAAGTGAATAATTTTACAACGAGCTTAAAACTAGGTGTAAAAACACTCTCCGGACTTTCTGATTACTAATTCTCTCCAGCGGTGGTTAGTTGGCACTTCAATTTCTAAACTACCAAAACACAAAACAAGTTGGGATAATGAAACTAATTATTGCTAGTGCCCTCGTGGGCCCGCATGGACTACAAACTACAGGATAAATATGAAATGACACATTTCGATGGTGATTTATTGCGTGGACTGTCATTGTCATGGTGTTGTTAACTTAATTATAGAGGCAACGGAGTGATAATTTCTTTACATATGCAGGTTTTTTTAAAGTAACAGGGTGACTTTTAACGAGACATCACGTCGTAGGTACTTTACTATTAATTCGTCTATGGCAGAATTCAATGGAAATCTAACTCCTTTAGACGTAATCTATACTTATATACTTATTACTTATCTATACTAATATTGTAAAGCTGAAGAGTTTGTTTGTTTGTTTGAACGCGCTAATCTCTGGAACTGCTGGTTCGAATTGAAAAGTTCTTTTTGTGTTGGATAGTCTATTTATCGAGGAAGGTTATAGGCTACTTTTTATCCCGATATTCCCACGGGATCGGGATATTAAACTAATATTATAAGGCTGAAGAGTTTGTTTGTTTGAACGCGCTAATCTCAGGAACTACTGGTTCGAATTGAAAAAATATTTTTGTGTTGGATAGTCCATTTATCAAGGAAGGCTATAGGCTACTTTTTATTTTGATATTCCTACGGGATCGGGACTTATGCGAGTGAAACCGCGGAGCGCAGCTTCGTATCACTATATGCGCGAAACACCAATTCGAGATTTTGTGGTGTTTTCCCTATTAGTATAAATAATTACGTAAAATACCAACTACGCATAATTCCACAAACGCAAAACACCACCTTATAAATTTGTTACCACCAAAAGTACCTACTCTACCTTGTAGTTTCAATAAGATTTGCGTTTAATTTAAGTATGTTTATGTAAAATATAGGGTTTTGAGTACTTTTACTAATATAACGTCAAAACAAATAAAGCAATACCTAGTTATTTGATTTTAAGGTAAGTTCCTACATTTTTAAATTCAATTCAAATTGAAATAAAAATCAAGATTTTACGATATGAAATTCAATATTTTTAAATTCAATTCTATTCAAATACCTCGTTTTCTTGTTTAGTTCATTAAAAAGCCACCGGTTTTAGCTAAATAATACACTCGCACTATTAGTGGGGAGCAGAACAAAAGAGCCGGCAAGCACCGGAACTAAACCGTGTAGTGTACCCACGGGGATATGCAGGGTAGCTACAGCTACTAGCTGTACGGTAAGCTACCACTATCGTACTTAATTTTATTACTTAGGAAAAGTTATGTTTTATGTGGGTTTGTTACAAGGGATGTAGAATTGGTAGGTACGTTGGAAGGTACATTTTGTCCATTCTACTTTTACGACATACAATCATTATGATTAGATGAATGGGATAAATTGACGAATATGCTCTTTTGTAAATTTTACTTTTCTTTATCTTTACATAGTTTAGAACAAAGTTGCTTTTTCTGTCTGTCTTTATATTATGTGCTTGGATTTTTAAAACTACGCAACGGATTTTGATGCAGTTTTTTTAATGGATAGAGTGATTTAAGAGGAATGTTTATATGTATAATGCATGCAAAATACAGCCGTGTGAAGCCGGGGCGGATCGCTAGTTACCACTACATCACTATCACTACATAGTATAGAACGCTTTCTCTGTCCCTATGTCCCTATATCCCTTTGTATGCTTAACTTTAAACTACGCAACGGATTTTGATGCGATTTTAAAAAATAGATAGAGTGATTCAAGAGGAAGGTTTATATGTATAATACATGCACAATATAGCCGTGCGAAGCCGGGGCGGATCGCTAGTCACTATCACTATCACTACATAGTCACTATCACTATCACTACATAGTATAAAACAAAGTCACTTTTTCTGTCCCTATTTCCCTATGTATGCTTCAATCTTTCAAACTACGCAACGGATTTTGATGCGGTTTTTTTTAATAGATAGAGTGATTCAAGAAGAAGGTTTATATGTATAATACATGCACAATATAGCCGTGCGAAGCCGGGGCGGGTCGCTAGTTTTATAATAAAAAGGAAAGATTTTTGTTTTTTTGTTGGTAACGAATACGTTTCGAAACTACTGGACCAATTTTGATAAAACTTGGTATGAGGATACATTGATTCATTGGGAATAAATATGCTTTTTATCCCGATATTCTTAGGGGATTGGATGTTACGCGGGTAAAGCCGCGAATCGCTGCTAGTCCATTATACCTAATCATAGATTCGAAGTCAAAGTTTTTATTCATTATCATACAATTTGTATGAAATCAATTATTAAAAACTAAGTTAAAATGTGTTCATAGTTGAAATGATCCTAAGATTATGACCTACTACTTATTCTTAACTACCTAGTTCAGAAACTAATGAATCTGAGTTAAGTCATTGGAATCAAACATCACAAGGTAAGTTCTTTTGATTCATAATTACGCTTTTATTTCTTTCTACTTACCATTTACTAACGGGTGTTAGAAAAAATCTGATTGTATAAAAACCCGTGGCAACACATACCCCTCAGCCCCAAGCAACGTGGCAGATGTGCGGTGACTCACGAATGACGACTCAATTACTTATTCTATAGTAGTGTTTGTTGTAGCCCAGTAATTGATACCGAAACTTCTTATTGTGTTTTACGATTAGGTAGGTATAAGTACGTTGACGCAGAGAATGCGAAGGATACCTGTCTTCGATGAACGTGAAGTCTTTGATGAACCTTCAACTGTGGACCGCAAAGTCCTGTGGCTGAATTATGATGATGACGATGATACGTTGAATTGTAATTCAGTTGTCGATCAATAAGGCACATCAAAGGGTTTTTGTTACTGAGTGGTTTTCACAGACTAACAATTAGATCTATTAATTTTGACTTTTTCTGCCGAACTACTACTGGCCTCAATTGTGGCCAGTTGTAGTCTTAGTTTTACATAATAGTTCGACTTTTAATCCGCACTCCATTGATATTTTTATCAAATTAGGCTTACCTATGTCAATTCGGTAGAGTGCTTCATTAAGTTTTGGTAACTTTGTGGGTTGGGGGCTTTTTATAATTATGAAAAAAAAATGGCAAGAGGGTAATAATAGCAATCAAAACTATTTTCAGATAGCAATGTTAATCAGTATTCTCTGTTCATAACAAAAGTTACTACGGTAATATGAGTCATTAATTTTATTTGGCAGAATTCAAAGCCATAAAATATGAATGAAGAGTGCCCTTAGAGATAATAGAAAATCGATCAATAAATCAAATGTGTTATCCCGTCTCCACACGACCGATATTAAGCCTAATATAATATTATATTCCAGCGCACTCACTAATTCAAGAGACATTTCGCTTTGAAACCCTTCATAATGTTAAGAGTAGGTACCTCTCGAATTACTTGACAAAAGAAAAAAAAGTAGTATGTTGTAAAAATAGCCAAGTAGCATCGAAATGTGACAATATTTTTCGCGAATTTAATAAATAATTTCCTAACTACAGAAAACAGTAATAGGGAAACTATAAGTATTCAAATATTATATAATATAAGTAAGTACATATCAGTGTTATTAACAATAATTGACGGTTAATTCATAAACGACATTTTAAGTAAGGAATAGTTTCAAAGTTTTTAATTATTGGAAAATTATATTATTAATGCGCGGTCAACAAAATACTTTTTGATTTCGATTTCTGGCTCGGTGATTTTTACGAAAAAATGAGGAAAAATATGTTTTTGACATCACCTTAATCATTTGAGATAAATAAACCTCATTTAGAACGAACGTTGCCGTTCGTAATACAAAGGATATCTTTCTAATTTAGTATATCCTGTGACTTTGTAACTAACTGCCTGTCGCGGCTCTCTGTTTAGAGTTAAAGTTATTACCATCACATAGCGAAGCTCGTCTTGTTGTACAATACTTATCTAAAAGTTTCTTGTTTCGTCTCTACCTCGTCGCTAAAAGGGAATGCTTGTACAAATAAATAAACGTCCGCTCTTAAATGCTTGTCATTGTCAATCCGATGCTCTTTTTTATAGCCCGATGAAATGTGGTGCTTGCAAGGCGTGTTCTTGAAATTGACCCTTATCTTCGGTCATTTTTTTTGTCACACATGTTTTGGATTAGCACTTCACAGAACGTTGTTTCGATTTGTTGTACAGGCGTCGAGGATATAAAAACTCGACGTAGGTACAATTTTGGGTATAACGATCTTGGCTTTGGAAATGCCGGTGTCAGATTCTGGTTTAGTACAGTGGTTAAAAAGGCGTTGATGAGTGTAGGTACGTCGACCTACCGCAGAACTGTATCGTAACTTTTTATTTAATCTCGTGTAAGTACCTAATTCATGAATGTTTTTATGAGATGCATCCTTAGAGAAAGGAATATATAGAGAGCTCTTGAGAACTTGCAATGGAGTATGACGTTTGAACTAGTACCTATTATGTATATGAATAATTGTGTCACGTTGTTAACGTTGTTAAGTGCAGGAAGATGATGTTAACGATGAACAGTCAGATGCCCAATGACAAAAATAACTAATTTATTTGAGGAAATGGTAAAATTTACAAACTTGCTTGTTCTAAACATGTAATAAATAATAATAAGGATATTAGATACCTTCATTCACAGAAAACTGGGTACTTAAGTGTGAATAATAAATTAACCGATTTGTAATCAACTGCTTATGATCAGCCTTAGGACCACAAGTGACATTAGCACTCTGTATCCTCCAAGTAGGAATTTTTACTCTTAGGATGCACCCGTGAACGTGCTTCAATAAATTGGGTTTAGGTTCAAAAACATATCAATGGTTTAGAAAATGTTTTAAAATAGACACTGTCTCAGTAGAATTTTGTTGAAACATTCCTATTCCAACACCTCTATTTCTAAGGTCGTCATTAATAAACTTTTTAAACTTACACAATTTGTATTCATATAGGCAGTAGTTATCTAATTATTTTCCCGGGGGTTATTCGCATATTTTTTATTTTTATTTCTTTTAGCTCAGTCGCTTGTCGACCATGACTATTGTAACATCGTCGTCATTAATGTCAAATGACGTAAATACTTTCGTTAGATTCTTAAGAGCTAGGATGGGTTCACTAAGGATAGTATTAAAGAAGCTGATGGTCCTTTGTCAAGAAGTCTATTGAGACGTAACATGTTAGAGCCAGTATGTGCTTTATTAATGTGTTTTATTTATTCCCATAATGTCAAAAGTCAAATTTTTTTATTTCTTTGGATGCATAATACCTTAAAAGTATATAGACCACATAAAAACGTCTTAAAAACTAAGTTTGGATGTGTGCCTTCGGAACGCGCCCACCAATGAGAAGAAGGCACAAGAAACTCATGGGGTTTTTTTTTTCATGTGATCACGCTCACAATGGTCAATATTACAAATATTTGTAAGTATTATTTGAAATGGAGCAACTAAAGTCACGTCCATGGGTTCTTATCATTAAGGTAAGACGAAGTATCATATTCTACAAGTATCTATATCTATAAGTATCAATTTGAATGGAAATTGAGGATATGAAAGTTTGTGGCGTTGTAACGCGGTGGCTACCTACTGCATTTTCCCTATAGCATTTATATCTACCTACAAGCAGGGATCTAAAGTTTTACGTTCCATTGTTGACTCAGTTGTCACCTGTAGCCATTCCTTGGGCATTGTGCATTGCACTCCAAACATTCAAACAAGCAATTTGTGCGACATGCAATGCGTACAATGTAAGTACTTGTATATTTTGTTCCTTGACATTATCCAAAGTGGCTACGGTTGGTGGTGTAGGTAGAGCCGTAACGTGTCTGGCGACATTAGCTTCCCGCGAGTGTCGTAACTGTTAATGTTTGCAGTTTGTTTTATCTGTTTGCACTGACTTATTATCAACAAATGTTGCGTTGCTTGACATTTCAACGTATTTCTATTCGGTTTATACCTATTATCTTCCAAGTAAGTGCCTATAGATAGGTGGGGACCTACTTTACGTACCTAAATTTGCCATTAGAGTTTGTTACAAAGGCCCAGTGTAATTTAGATAACAATGATATTGTTTTCCTTTAGAAATTAGTAAGTATACCCAAGTTGATGTTTTCGTTAATACGTCTTTGTGCCTCTAACTATGTTTTTGTAACATAGATATTCAAAGTACGTACCTACATTATAAAATAATTAAAGTTCTTACCAATTTTGTTAACGTTTTCTGCCTAACAAAATATTGATTTACACAAACCAAATAAACCGAAACCCAAGTTGTGTGGCATGAATTTATACTATATTTTTGCTCACGGGTGTTGTTTTGTTTTTTGTGACATGGCTCAGCTGGCTTCGACAGATGTGCCTCGAGGACCACTCGAGAGTCGAGACTCCTTTAAGTCAAGCGCCCGATGCAGTGCCGGCCCCAATTTCAAGAACATAATAGCTCAATAAAATCGTCGAGTTAAAACTCAAAGTTTTTCAAAGGATGAAATTTGTTTTTTACTTTTGGTCAACTTCTACTTAGCTTGTGATAGTGATACCTTTAAAAACAACTATTTAGCCGGCTAGAGGGGGAAGAATGGTGACACTTGACGCTTTAATTAATTTAGCACCTAAAAGTTCGCAAACAGAAGGCCAATTCTCGTAAATAAAATTGTTTAAATTACATTTCAATATCATTTCGAAAAGCTAACTTTGAGGGTATTTTGAGGGTATATTATTTGTGATCGAAATGCAATCGAAAAGATATTGAAATGTAATTTGAACAATGTTATTTACGAGAATTGGCCTTCAGATGTCCCTGTAGGTACAGTAAGGGTCATAAATAAATGATCAGTTTGCTACAATAATACTATCAACAAGTATTGGAGTTACGACCTTCTTCTTGTAGACGTTACACACAAACTTAAATACTTGAATTAAAAGTACTCAGTGTGATTATTATTTTCAACATATTAGCTAAGTCTTTAGTTGGCCGAGTGGTATATAATAATAATAATAATAATTTGTTTATTGACTTCTCCATAATAATCCGCCACCCACTACACCTACCGACGTGGGTTCGATCTACAGGTTACGTTATTATAATGTTCAAATAGTGCTGCACGGGATTGTAAACTTAACGGTGTGCAGAGACTTTTGACCGTGGATTGTACTTAACCTACCTATCAAAAATTGTTGAAAGTGAAACCATAAGGTTATTAGCTACTGAACCCTAAAAAGTAGCATTCGTTAGGCCGCTGTATTTAACAAATTTATTTTGTTGTTTCAGTATCTGACGAGTTGTTTCCGGGAAAATTTTCAAAATAAGACCGGATGCAGACGGACCACAAAGGGGGTTGCCATGGCAACTCGCAATTTCGCCATCAAGGTGAGTTACAGCAATATTCAATTATAATGGACTCTGCAACAGTAGCAATAAGAGTCGAAGTGGTTTAGCATTAGGTGGGAAAATTATAGGTACTAGGCTTATCATAGCGATGACCGCTGGTTACGTTTATAGCACCCGGTGGATTTGTAGGCTTACGCTCGTTGTATAAAGTTTTGATAATCAACAAGGGGGATAATTCACGATTACAGCGTATCAACAAAATTTATATAAATAAACTAGCTGCGCTCCGCGGTTTCACCCGCGTAACTCCCGATCCCGTGAGAATATCGGGATCAATTAAGATGTAAACTATCCTATCTCTCAAGTTGGATCGAACTGCACATAGTGTGCGAATTTTATTATAATCGGTTAAGTGGTTTAGGAGTCCATTGAGGACAAACATTGTGACACGAGATTTATATATATTAAGAAAATATTGTACAACATTTTAACACAGCGCCATCTAGATCCAAGCTAAGCAATTAGTCTTGTGTTATGGGTGCTAGATAACGGATAGAATACTTATATACTTTTGACGTGATAATATCTTATAATTCGATGAACACCAGCACTCACAAAAAAGTGTGAAGTCATGCGTCATGTTATAAGTAACCAGACAACCATCTTTTTATAGAGTAACTCGAGGATAGATGGCCATAGTTTTTCTTGACGCCTCCCATTTCTAAGTTAATTGAAATAAAATACAGACATGTATTTGTCTTACATTTAGCAAAGAACAAATTGGACAAAAAATAATTGAAGAAATCTTATTTTCTCATAGCAAAAAAATACATTTAGAAAAACACTATGGTGGCCATCTCTCTTATACATGTCTATGATAGTTAAATAAATATTGCAGAACATTTCACACATCGCCATCTAGCCCCAAGCTAAGTAGGTAACTTGACTTGTGTTATGGGTGCTAGATAACGAATATATACTACTTATATACTTTTCTTTTGTAAATATTATAATACATAGAAACAACCAGACCCCAGAAAAATATCTAAGCATAAATACTTGTCTGAGGCGGGAATCGAACCAGCAACCCTGTTTTTTTGGTAGTCCGGCATGGTGACCATTGTGCCAACTGGGTCGTCAGTTGGCCATAGATGTCGAGGTAAGATGGCCATGCTATTTAGGAAGAGATTTTTGTCTTCCTGTCCTTTCTCTTAATTTTTTCTTTGAGAATCTTACTATACGAGATCTTCTGTCTTTTGGATTTTAGTCCAAGGCTTTCTGGCTAAAAACTTACTTTTTCAATTGTTTTTCGGCAACCTTCTGCTTCTGCGTTGCAAGCGGCGTTCACCCTATGCGCCACAGAAGGCGTCACACACAAATTTATTTTGTGAATTACCGTTACTAAAATTCAAATGAAATAATAATGACCATGTCAAAACACTTGCAGACCACTCATCCGTTTTAAACACGTTTCTTGGAACGATAAATTTAAAAAAGATTAACGGTACAGATTCGCAAGTGCTATCCACATTGCACCTAACTTAGCAATCTACTTGATTCTCGTTAATTCAAGGGTCCTCGAGTGAAGCACGGAACTATTGTGCACCATTATTTACTTGGCTAGGCCGAGGTTCAATTGAATATGAATTGACCAGTAAATTATGTTCTAGTGTTGATATTGTCAGAAACTACGAGTCAGGTGGAATGTTTGTTGAAGTGTTTGGTTTACGATAAATAGAGATTGGTTTTGTCTATGTTATCTAATGTTTGGAAAGGTGCATTAATTGGTACGCTTTAGCATTGCGTCAACAAAGTTTTATCATTACCTAAAATTATTAGAACGCCCCCGCGTCGTGTTTTAAGATTGATCAAACTAAAAATCTTATCTCCGTGGTTATTACTTCTCACTTCAAAGTCTAAATTACTTTATTCATTTGGAATTCGCACGAAATCATTGAAACGTCTTAAAAATTAGTTCGGAACACGCCTACCAATAAGAAGAAGGCACAAGAAACTCATGGGTTTTTTTTGTGATCCTAAAAAGCATATAGGGTTAAGATTACAAATATTTTGAAATGGGCCATAGATTTATAATCCATAGATTTTTATCACTTCTTTTGACCAATGACACTTAAAGATATCCTTTCACGTAATTTATAATTCGCTAATTTAGCGGTTGTGCGTTGACTGGAAGTCAGGCAAGTGGTAACGTTTTCCCCCCCATAAACTAAGTCCAATTTTGATAATTTTTGAAAATGTTCTAGATCTAAAGGAAAACTAGGTTTAACCGTTTTTATTTTAAAGAAATATTGCCTAAGATAAAAGTTATTAGTATCTGAATATCTATATTTAAGACTTAAAAACTTCATCGAGCGTTTCAATTGTTTTTTAATAGACTAAACTGAATTACCAAAAAAAGAAAAACGTATAAACCTAGAATAAGATGCAGTGAATTAAATGAGACCAAATTTATTTCATTTTGTGAAGGATAAATGGGGTAAAAACGTTACGGCCCGCAACATTATTTGAAAGCAAAATGAAGGCAATTACGTCCGAACTTAATCTCTATCTATCGCACGATACGGGTCATTTTTGAAAATACCTACTCGCGCCGCGTATCGAAAACTCATGATCCTCTTATAACAGCCCCTTCAGTCACCTCTAGAATAAGATATCGAAAAACGAATTAAGATAACAGTCCGGAGACATTCACAGCCCCGTAAATCGCCACAACTGGTCCTTCGCAATAATTTTCAGTTAAAATTCATTACACCAATAAATTCTTTTTAACTCTTAATCCTACCAACACCATTTCAATTAAGATTGTAACAGTTAACCAACTCAAAGAGGTTAAGGAGTTCGAGTTAATTTTTTCGTTATTAAACAAGGCTTATATCGAGTGCAGTAAAAAGAACAATGCAATAAATGCAGTAACAACGTTTTTATCAGTTTACAAGTGACTTCGAATGCGAGTCGCGACCGCTCCGTTTTAAAATAAAACGAAAAAGTTTAATAGGAAAAAGTAAGCGGCGGGCGTTCGGGCAGGATAGTGAAAAAAGAAAAGGCCAATTTAAACTTTTCCGCGGTGTAAGGAGGGTCTACATTTTATAAGTTTTGGACTACTCTAGATTGGATGATGGTGTAACTTTGGATAAGATTTTTTTTGTCATTAGATGTCAAAGTTCAAAAGTTAGTTGAAAAGGTGAAGGAAACAGATTTTTTGAGGAAAAAAGTTAATGAGTTAAAATGCTTCTGACGAATAACTATAAGCATTTTAGGGTTCCCTACCCAAAGGGTAAAAACAAGACCCTATTACTAAGACTTCGCGGCTGTCCGTACGTCTGTCCGTCTGTCTGTCACCAGGCTGTTTCTCATGAACCATGATAGCTAGAGAGTTGAAATTATCACAGATTATGTATATCTTAAAAACCGAAAAAAGTAAAAAAAAGAGTATATTTTTAAGAATTTTAGGTTATTTTTATACCTACTATTTTTAGGCAAATTTTTGTTAAACTCCCAAAAAGGCAGGCAAAAGACTTTTAACCTATACAGCCTCGTATGAAATAAACTTAATTTTTTTTAGGGTTTTTTGCTCTATATGTACCGATGGGAATGGTACGGAACCCTTCGTGCGCGAAACTGACTCGCACTTGGCCGGTTTTTTAAACACTTTTTTGTCTCTAAGAAGAATAAACTTAATTTGAGAACAACTACGTCCATACTGCTACTATTTTACGACACATTGTCCAAACAACTTACGTTTCCTCTTATAATTGACCGAACGAGCGAAGCGAGAGAGGTCTAGTGGCGAGATGGTCGGTCGGTTGTACCTATGTATCTATGTATCTATGTATGTTTGTTAGACGATAACTTGAGTACCGTGGCTCTGATCTTCATGATTTTTGGTATACGAGTAGTTGAGGCCCATAGAATTTTTAAGTTCGAACATGAGAGGGATCGGTTAGGGGGCTACGGAGATAGGGGGTGCAAAAGGGGATTTACCTTTATAAAAGGCAAATAATTAAAGCCTTCTTTTGAATTGAAAACTTCAAAAATGACAACAAAGAGAATATAAAACATAGATAAAACTTTCTGATAAAACTACGTAAGAAATGACAATGTCAGGTTTTTATTCTGTCATTGTTGAAAAGAATATGATTCACAGAACGAGCACAGAACCATAGAAATCCATGTTTGTATACTTTCTCAAAACATCTTCAATATCTTCGTGATATTTTGATTAAAATAGATGATTCATATTATATTTGGTCATCCCAAATAAATTCAAATATTCGCGTAAAAGTTGATAGTGTAAAGTTATGCACGGAAGGTGTAATTTTACTTCTATAATCCATAAACCAATTCTACTGCCATGTTTGTTCCCGATGGCCTATAAAGAAGCTAATGCTGGAACCAGCTATTGATCAGCTGAAAGGAAACCAAGGCGATAACTGGACAACCCTACTATGGTTGACGTCGTCTGGGCCACTCAAGTTGTAGGTATCAACGATCATCCAATGATCGTACTGTACTACGGGATGTACCTTGTGTGAAGACATGCTGAAGACTGTGGTTTTTATAAAGTTTATATTCTACTTTCTCATAAATTCGACCTCTGTTTGCTTCAGTGCTAGCCGACAGAAAGATTTTAAATAATAAGCTTTTTATTATTTTTATTTACTTATAACAGGACATAAGTCTCAAACTTCTCCAATATATTTGTATTGAAGTCTGTCTCCTTTTTTTCTTTTTCGTTTTAAGATCACGATGAGTACATAGGAACCATGCCATGCCATAGGTATTAAAGAATTAAGTGTTTAGTCTGATGATAAAAACCCTGATGAGAAAGGTAACCAATAACCATATTAAGAACTTATCTTCTGAGCAAGATATTAATATCATGTTGGACTCGTTTAAATCACCTTGAAAAGTAGATAGGTACTCTTGGTACTGAAGTATCATCTGATATCTGGAATTAGGTGATAGAACACAGAACCGGAGAAGGGCCTTACCTCGCCGTGACGCCGAGTGGCGTGACATGGCCGGCTACGTATTCATGGCTTATTCTATTAACCCTAGGTCGGTAAAATATACATTTTACTGGCTACTGTGGCTACGACAGGACGCCATCGTGCCAGAGTATCCGAGTAAGTGAGTACACGTGTACCTATACGTGTAAGATGCGCCTAGGTAGGTACTCTAGGTACTGAAAAATAAGCTGATATCTTTGGTCTGGTGATGGAGCCGGAAGAAGGCTATAGTAACTTATGTCCTAGACAAGATAGGCCTATCGCGTTTGGACTCATAAAGTCGTCTTGAGGTATCTACTGAAGAATCAGCTGATATTTGGTTTCTGGTGATAGAGCTATCGTATTCTATGCAAGATGTGGGCTATTTCCGTTTCGACAGATTTTCGTTCCGTCAGTTATTTGTGTCGACAACATAAATTCCGACGAAACGGCATGCGACAGTTCCTAGATGTGATGAGTCTATAAGCAAGATAGGCCTTTCGCGTTTGGACTCGTTAAAATCGTCTCGATATAGCCAGAAGGAGGCATAGGAGCTTTTTAAACTCATACAATTTGTATTTCAAGTAGTTATTATCCCGTTAAAAACGTGAAATAAAAAAATACGCGATTTAAAAGATAGGCACCTATCATTTAAATTAGATAGATCTATCGTATTTTGAATCTTTCGTCGTTATATCATTTTAGTACCTACCTACTTTAGGCTGAGAAGTAGCGATTTCAAAAAAATCTCGTGAGGTCTCAGTTCGGGGCGAACTACTAGTATTCCATATTATTAAAACGATTTCCGAAACTATATATACTGTTGAAACTTGGTAAGTAGATGTATTATGTGAACCGCCTTAAGATTTTCACACAAAATTAGAAAAAAAACCATAAATTTTAGGGTTCCCCATACTTAGAAAAAAAATTGTTTTGAGTCTTAACTCACAAAAATTTTTTTTTATCAACCCATACGTGTGGGATATCTATTGATAGGTCTTTAAAAATGATATTTAGGTTTCTAAAATCATTTTTTTCTTAACTGAATAGTTTACGCGAGATACACTTCCAAAATGCTAAAAAGTGTCCCCCCCCTGTAACTTCTAAAATAAGAGAATGATGAAACTAAAAAATATAAATGATATACATTACCATGCAAACTTCCACCCAAAATTGGTTTGAACGAGATCTGGTAAGTAGTTTTTTTTAATACGTCATGAACCGTAAACCGCCTTTTACCCTTCATTCATGTATTTTTACCGCTAGCGCCATCTATTTTTTTTATTATTATGTGATGATAATGGTACGGAACCCTGCGTGCGCGAGTCCGACTCGCACTTACTTAATACAGACAGACGGACAAGAAAGTGATCTTTTGAGGGTTCCGTTTTTTACGTTTTAAGGTAGGTACGGAACCCTAAAAAAACTGGCTGTGACATACGGCAGACAGACAGACATGACGAATCCATAAAGGTTCCGTTTTTTGTCATTTGGCTACGGAACCCTAAAAACACAAAATATGATTATGTTAGAAAGGTAATTAGCACAACATAATTAAGGATTTATTTTTGTTTGTGTGAATTATTTATTTATTTTCATTTTGCATCACATCCCAAGACAATTGAATGTACCGGAGGTTTTCGTCTTCCAAGTTAAAATACATGTAATTCAAAATTTATCTTCTCTAAACATATAAAATACTTTGTCATGACCGACTGACTGACGGATCAACGCACAGCCTAAATCGCTGATTGTAGAGACCTGAAACTTGGAGGGTGTGTTCTTTGTAATGACGTAGGCATCCGATAAGAAAAGATTTTCCGAAATTCATTCCCTAACGGGGTTAAAAAGGGGTAGAAAGTTATTTTAGGGTATTTGCTTCGACTTCTTAGTGCTTCTGATTTAAATTAGGTAAGTTCAATTTTATTTTGACACATGTTTGAAACTCAATCCAAATTTAAGTCAACAAAAAAAATCCTATTAGTACTATTTTCGACTCCTGCGCGGACGAAGTCGCGGGCAAAAGCTAGTATTCCATATTATTAAAACGACACTACGTTAGGTATTCCAAACAGGTTAGTTAACCCTAAGGATGTTGCCAGTAACAATGGCAACACTAAACCATAATATCTCATGTTCTCTAAAACAAATGTCCAATAAACGTCGCGTGCGGCTCAGACAATGCTGCATTTTAATTTTGTACACAATGGATCTTAATAGGTCCGTAGATGAGACGGAACGTTGGGGTTGCCGCTTTGTTCCTTCCTAGTAACTACAAAACAATACCTGAGCGGTGAACTTGCATTATCACACGCCTAATGAGTTTTGTCTGTATGTGCTGGGTTGGGACTTAATGAAAAACAGTACCTACGTATTATACAGTGTGTAACAAAAGTCATAGACAGGTTTATTGGTATACTAGCAAGCCGGTGAGGGCTATTTCTGTGCACCTTAACAAACCACTTTTGTTCTATGTAATTTTGTCCTAGGTACGATCGGAGTCAGAATTGGAAACTCACCGTAGAGATTTAAAATTACTGATTATTGCAATGTTTCTATTCTAACAATATTTATTTTTCTAATAAATTCATGAGTAAATTCATGATTTTAATGTGGGTCTGCATTTTTTTAGAAATTAAAAAACTAGCTGCGACCAGCGGTTACAAATGCATTCTAAAAATATTTTTTACAATTCTTATCCTGACAGTAACGTACACAAAAAAAAATCAATATGGTGCAATCATTTTAAATTTATACGCGTATACATACATTTCGGCGATTCATTTTTATGTACCTACTAAGAATAATAATTAGGTATAGATATACTAGATTGGAAAGCAAGTAAATAAAAACAGGTATATTTAACATTGTAAATACAAGTAAATTAAAACACCAGTTAGTCAAATAACCCGCTCCTTATCGTTCCCGGCGTAAAGGTTCCCAAGTAAAACATTTTTTAATAACTGTCATTTACTCAGAGATTTGCGTTCTTTTTTTAAATGTGACAATATTATTATTGTTTAAATAAAAGCCTGCTGCCAATAATGGTGTTGCCACATCTTGCAAATTCTGTAAAGTTTCAGTAAATATTTATTTAAAATAATTATTTTATTATCATGCATTTTTTTTTGGTAATGTGGGTGGAATTACCGGGTTTTTATGACACACTGTATACCTACAACATGACAAATGTACATTATTTTCCCACGATAACGAGGGGTGTCTGTTTACAAACTTTACACTTATCTATTTTGAAATGGATCTGTTAAAGCCATTATTAATGGAATCATTAATTATTTGAAACAACTGACTTTTTTTCACGTCTCGTAAGTTTCAAGTGTTTATCTACACTACACCTAATACATTATAATAAAGAAGAAAGATCTTTTTGTTTTTTTGTTTGTTTTGAATAGGTTCCGAAACTACTGGACCGATTTTGATGAAACTTGTTATGAAGATACATTGATTAATTGGGAGTAATATAGGCTACATTTATCCCGATATTCCCACGGGATTGGGAGTTACCTACGCGAATGTTTGTGATTTTTTTTTAACTACTTTAGTTACTTATCAAACTCTACTTTCGGTTTTTGGAAACTATCTGACACATATTTAAGAGCTACTTTGGTACGTCTTAGCAAACAATTTTTGAGTTGAGACTTTTCGAAATACGAATTCTTTTTATACCAACGACTATTTTAAGATTAGGTCAACTCCAAAATCAGCTGTTACTTACAAGGTCATTGAACTTAAGACTTTACTTTTTCTCAAGTTTTATTAATTTATCCTTAATAATGGTGTTCATTTACTTACCTTAAAACTTTAAATTTATTTTTCGAATTTGAAAAAGTTGTTTGATAAGATGAACTAGATTGCATAACTAGGTGCCAGCTAGTATCCTAGTATCCAATAACCATGTTTAGGTATCGTTTAATTTAAAATTACATATTCATACTTATTTAAATTGGTATATGTAAATCAAGTCGATGCTCTTCGTCAAGTTCAGCTATAATAAACATCGGTTTAGTTCAATGCAATTAAGATTGTCGCTAACAAGAAAAGTTACTTTGTGATGAGACCAAGAGTGGTGTTTACTTATTGATAGCTAGACCTAATGGTCTGAGATTTATCACGGCCTTTTTAGATAAAAACAGGTTATCGGTAAAACACACTCATTGCGTCCAACTTTCACACAAAGATTACGCAAACTTCGAGTTATTTGGAGAAACACTTACACCTTAATACGGATGACATGCTTACATATTGACGAATTATTTCCTTTGGACATGGTCGAATAAAGTAAGAAGTAGGTACCTACTACTGAGAAGTGCTGGACCAAAACTCCACCTAATATGCCAGTGCCTAATTTTCCAGGCACTACCGAGTGCCTTAAATAGCATGGGTTTTAAAAAGTTGGTGGCGCTGTCATCTGGCTAAGATGTAAAGCTAATAAAATATTATGAGTCATCCTATCCTACTAATCCTACTAATATTATAAATGTAAAAGTTTGTGTGTGTGTGCGAGTGTGTATGTAGGTATGTTTGTTACTCCTTCACGCAAAAACTACTGGACCGATTGCGATTAAACTCGGTATCTATATAGCTAGAGACCTGGATTAACACATAGGCTACTTTTTATCCCGATATTCCAACGGGATCGGCACTTACGCGGGTGAAACTGCGGGGCGCATCTAGTGTCATCATAACGCGTAGGTAATAACTTCAAAACACAGTGATAGAGTGACAACGACGGAAAAGAGAAACGGTTCTAGGTAGGTATTAGTAGTTAGGTATTAAGAGGATCATGAGTTTTCGATACGCGGCGCGAGTAGGTATTTTCAAAAATGACCCGTATCGTGCGATAGAGAGAGTTTAAGTTCGGACGTAATTGCCTTCATTTTTCTTTCAAATAATGTTGCGGGCCGTAACGTTTTTACCCCCTTTATTCTTTACAAAATAAAATATAATGAAAATAAATTTGGTCTCATTTAATTCACTGCATCTTATTCTAGGATTATACGTTTTTCTTTTTTAGTAATTCAGTTTAGTCTTTTAAAAAACAATTGAAATTGACAGTTTTTAAGTCAAAAATATAGATATTCAGATACTAATAACTTTTATCCTAGACAATATTTCTTTAAAATAAAAACGGTTAAACCTAGTTTTCTATTAGATCTAGAACATTTTCAAAAATTATCAAAATCGGACTTCGTTTATGGGGGGGAAAACGTTACCGCTTTTTGTATGGAGATTTACAGCCTCACACTGGTCTTAACTTCTATCTAAAAATTGTGATTGTTTTTAAATAGCGACCGCTCTAAAAGCAGTTGTATTCATAAAACTGTCGGTGTATCACGTAGGGCGTGCTCATGTAAGTTATTTAGAGTTTGTGAGCTTCGAGCAATATTTCATTGTTTCTGATTTTTAATTAGGCAAAATGCTGTTTGAACGACGGAAGTGCGAGGGCGTTAAGATGATTCATTTAGCAAGCTGCGTACATTACCTACTTGGGTGGGAGATTTGTGACTAAGGGGCAAGATAAAGTACTATGTTAGTTTATTTAGCCAACACTTTACCAAACAAATTTCATAATATTTTTTATTTTAATTAAAAAAGAATACTATCGAGATATTTGCGAACAAAACCGCAGTACACAACTACTAGTACTTTTGACTTTTTAGATACTTACTAATACTAGTACATTGTACAAAGTCAAAACTTTGATCATAAAGGTAATTCGCATAAACACTTAGATAAAGTAGTTATAACTAAAGTACGATGTATAGTTTCAGAACACGCACACCACCCATCAATGAGAAGAAACCGTAACCCATGGCGTTTTTCGGTGTGTAGGTATAAGGACTGACTCTCATCAGACGTGGCTCGGACGGGGCACGGATTTGAAACGTTACATTTTGTATGTAGCAATAAATATTACACAGTGCATGATCCGTATCCTATCCGTAGGACGATGAGCGACGATCGTCCACTCCACGGATCCGCCGCGTCCCATCGACGCGGCGGCTGATAACCCTGTGTAATAAACGTGCAGCATGGACGGGGTCCGCTCTGGGCTTGGTCCGGCCCGGACACGGCACGGTCTAATGAGTATTATCCCTAACCCATAGAACAACTAGTTAGACAGCCCAATTGACCACCACCTCAATAAATCACAAAGTGCTTCCTCAATTACTTACCTTATCAAGACCAAAAAACAATGTTCCACGATAATATTAATAAATCACTCGGGCAACTATTTTTTTTAAATCCATTAACTCTGATAGAATGTGTATAATAAATTAGTGACAGTATTGCATCTCTAACCTCATTAGTGGAAGATTACGTAACTTTTCAATATAAACGATGATCGTATTATATTTTTACCCGATTACGCGGCGTAAAGGAGGGTAATGCTAAACTGTGTATGTAGTTACACATAATATGTATTATGTATGTTTTTTTTCTTTATGTATGCCATTCTAGAGGTTTGCTATTAGATCTGCTACTTTGATATTGTGTAATTTCATTTTAGTATTATAGGACTTTATGTTACTATGTTACCAAGAAAAGAAAAAACAAATAAAATACTTATTTTTATTTAATTAATTAATGACATTTAATTAATGAAACAGACATATTTTATTAGCTCATAGTCAAAATTAAAAATAAATGTCCAATAATTTAAAAAAAAAAAAACAACTAAACATTAAACACAGGCACAAACAAGAAAAAAACTTTAAACACGTAAACATCAAAAACAAAAACCCCGTCCTCCAACAACGTCCTAAAGTTCCAAGCAAGCTGGTAACGTTCCCCCTCTGGATAGTTAGGCTACTACTACTAGTTATTGTGTGTTACTAGGTCATTTTGATCATGTGTCGTTTTGATATGTATAGGACATTTTGCTTTTAGGTCGTTTCGATATGTAAAGAGTCAAACGCTTGGACCAATTTTGATGATTCTTAGGTCAATCGATTCGTCTATAAACTTGCTAGTCACTAAAGATATGACAGTAATCACCAGACGCCATATTTTATCAAAATTAAAAAATAAAAATCGCGAAAGGGGTGCCGTTGAATAGGTACCGATGTAATAGATAGAGGGAAAGTAGAGAGAAGGTAATCTGACACAGTACATAAATATATGCACGTCTCAATCACACTGTAATTTGAAAAATTTTGATTAGGTTTCTGATGTTGGATGTTTTGGTAGACCTCATCTTACTTTTTACCCGACCACGAGATGTTAATGTTTTCGCCACTTCTATTTGGAGTCTCTGGTAAACTTCATATCTAACTACAAGCTTATAATATTGTGTAATTAACTTAATACAGGAATCAATTTCACAATTTAAGACAACATAATTAACATTCTAGATAACTATTCCTACTAATTTAAAACATAATTAAATGGAACGCTTGAAAGATATTTAAATTGGTCTTATTTGATCGTTGTTTAGGTAAATAGATATAGATTATAATTACAGATATACGGTGAAGATAATATATTACAACTTGATTTGCCTACTTATTTGTATTTCTGTTGTCAGTAAATTAATTTATGTTTACTAAACATATTTCTATTTATTTCTTGCGAAGCCCTTTCAGACAAGATTACTTTCCATTAGCGATATCGCCAATCGATAGATTGTTTTTTGTTTTTTTTTTGTATTAAATTGACATACTTATTTACGAAAAGTTACGTTATCTTGCGTTTCAGAAAAAAAAGTCAATCTTCATCTTACGTTCATCATTTTGTTGCATGAAGCCATATTGCTAAACCTTAGGTATATAATTTTATAAGATTGCACTTCTTGAAATGCACACTCAAATTAACTTTAAGTAGCCAACTTTGTAATTAACTACAAACAGATGGCCCTCAATGATAAACTTTGTCACTGCCAATTTGTTTTATTTTAAGATTAAAGTCTCCATCCTCTCTCCCCTTAATTCTTGCAGATATCTCAGAACTGATGTCCTGTGGTTTTTGTTTAGAATATTACTATCGTTAAATATTACGAAAATAGAGGTTAATTTCCATATTCACATTTATTTAATTTTATTTTAAACTAGAAAAAAGATATACTTATTTACCTACCTAGAGAAAAGAGAGAGTAAAAAGAGGATACGCTTTGTGTTGTGTTGATTGATATATAATACTTTGTCGACATTTAATTCAGAAAAAAAAAGGTTTAATGTTTATCAGATGCATTTCAACTGAAAGTCCAATTCACTTAAACACAAGTTTTAATGAGTAAACGGCACATTCCAATAAACCTGTTAAAAACTTTGTAACATAATGCAAGCTTAATTATACAAAGAGTTAGGTATATAAGTATCTGTTATGTTTCAAGTTCCACAACTTGGATAGTTCATTATAAGTTTGACATGGTTAAATGGATGTTGCGTGACAACCTTAAGTATAATCTATGCGATTTACGATCATCAACTTACCCTTTAACTTCACAGATAACAATACTCGGTAAACTTATAAAGAATTCTTCGTGCGAGTAAACCTCACTTGGAAAGTAATTGGATTTAGATTGGATCGAATTAGAAAGTTTGTTTTGTTTTTCAGGGAAATTGCTTTTTGACGGAACTTGTCAAACTTTAATTTGGTTGGTCTACTCCGACGTAGAAAATTCTGTATTACAGGAATCCATGTTTTGGTATCTATACTATTAATATTATAAAGCTGAAGAGTTTGTTTGTTTGAACGCGCTAATCTCAGGAACTACTGGTTCAAATTGAAAAATTATTTTTGTATTGGATAGTCCAATTGTCGAGGAAGGCTATAGGCTATTTTATATTTCGATATTCCCACGGGATCGGTAGTCACGCGGGTGAAACCGCGAAGCGCTGCTAGTGAATACATAAATACAAATAGTAAACCCACAAAGGTGAATTCGACATGAAATACTAAAAAAAGGTTATAATTTAGAAAAAGTACCCACAAAGGTTGAAATGCATTGAAATACTTATAAGGGTTATACATTACGGTTTTAAACGTAAATGAAGTAATTTCTTGTAAATTCTCTTGTCTAAACCTACTATACTCCGACCCAGCAAATGTCCAATGTCACTGTGGTCAAACAGAGCAGACAATGCCCCACCTACTGGTGTGCTCTGCAAGCCCTGCCTCCCGCACCTTACAAGATCTCTACAAAGTAAGTCACGATGCCATAGCTGTGGCAACGTATTGTACTGGATTTGGCATGTAAATAATTATACTCGTACTAAAAAAAAAAGATACAAAATTATAAAATGTATAAAAACGAAATACAAAAATATAAAATCGACACGCGAAGAAGAAGAATCTACTATAAGCCTACTTACCCATTGCGTTTTTTTAGATATAAAACAAGTCTAAAAGGCAGTGACTACGTTTACTTATTGTCTTCTTATTAAATGATAGAAAATTCATTTAAATTAAATTTACATATATACATAATTCATCCACCCTTTGCTTACTCGGTTAGTCGCTTTACCTCTATTACATATTATAGGAAATTAATAAATTTAATCTAAATTAAACTATAATATCTTAATTCAACAACAAACTTTTTGTGTTGTTTGATTTTACATTGAATTTTTAGGTGGTGGTTTTTTTTTATTTTTATTTTGTATTATTTTTCTTATTTCTAGTTTTTTTTTTTGGCATTTTAAAAATGTGATTAAGTGAATAAATGTCCTGTTGTGACAACAAACTATGTTATTTTGTTGTTTAAGCAATTATTTTTTGCTGTAGAATACCATACCTTCAATACAAGTAACGCCAGCACTCAGGTTAGATATCTGGCCATCAATCGAGGGGCGTCTACAACATGTCTTTCCATGCGTGCTAGTCATTTAACAACAGTTTCTTACCCCACTAGCTGACAGCTCTACAATTTACAGGCCCAACCCACAACTACATCAACTTGCTGAATTTATGTTACATCAGCAACTGTTGTTTTTCTACGGATTTCCTCATCAGCACTTAAATACGAGCACTCTTTTCCGCATTTCACATTCAATATATTATCTCTAATCTCGCATTTTCTACACGTTGCAATAGCTTCGCCGATCTCTCAGAGAGCCATTTTAATAATAATTTCCTTCTAGAAGTTTATGATAATACCTATAACATTTTAGGCAGGTTTATTATTATTCTATCTGTGCCCCGCGGTTTTACGTGTAAGTCCCGATCCCTCGGGAATTTCGGGATCAAAACTATCCTATATCCTTTTCCATTCCTTAAACTATCACTATACCAATTTTCATCCAAATCGATTCAGTTGTTTGAATGTGAAAAGAGACCAAAAAAACAAATTTACAAACAAATAAATGAACAAACTTTCGGATTTATAATATTAGTTAAGAGGAAAGGGTAACGGGCGCTCTCTCCATACAAACGTAGTCGACTGTTTCCTCCCTGGATAATGACACTAGAGCAAATATTTTTGTTGCATAAAATTTAAAACTGCCATGACCAGGGGCATGGTCATGGCAGTTATGTTTTGTTTTTTAAATCTTAATTTCTGTGATATTTAGAAATTGAAAAAACCAAGACATATGAGCATGGTCATGGAAGTTATATGTTTTATGCAACAAAAATATTTGCTCTAGTATCATTTTCCAGGGAGGAAACAGTCGACTACGTTTGTATGGAGAGAGCGATAGTACCCTTTCACCTTAAGATTAGGATATTTCCTTCTAAAAGTCCATGATAATATAACATTTTAGGTAGGTACCTATTTTATATACATATGTGTAAATTTTATTTCTATACTTACATTTTAAGAGTTTCTTCGTAATATTCGAGTCAGACAGAAAGCCTCGAAGCGGAGTGCATTACCGTAGCCGTAGACCGACCATGTTTTATTTATTCGTTTTCACATTCAAACATGCAATTTTGTAAAGTTAAAAATGAATCTTATTCGAGTGAGGTAGAGTTTAGTATTCGTTTATAAGTTTGTTTACCCCTTATAAAGTGTAGGTACAGAGGGAAAGTGGTTACATTATCTCCGACTGAATTTTAGGTTTCGGGTTTTTCGTATCAGGTAGCCGTAAAATAAGCTTTGTATTTTAATTTGGTTTCTGATGCAGCTTTAAATTATTAATAATCATCTTTGTAAAGGGAGTCACTCGTTTTATTTCATCGATTTGCAGGCGTAAATACAGAGTTAGGTAATTCACATAAAAATCACTAATTTTCTTACTTTCAAAAGCCAAAATACTTACATTGATATTTTTGTAAAACAGACAGGAAGTAAAAATATTTGGAGCACTTGACACTAATGTTTGGATGTTAGATTTTTAAATAAAAATATCTACGAAGCCCAAAGGAACAAAATAGCGGAGCTGGTAGGAATAAGCCATGTTGTAAAATGTCTCAATAATATTGTAAATCAACGCAAACGAACTAAGATTGTGAAATGAACATAATTACTGGTTCTTTTAACGCAATCCAACCGTCGATAACTGGCCAACAAATTGAAAGCTACAATTACGAATTTTCAATTCAGGCCGTATAAAATTCACATTAAAATGTCAAAATAAAATTAAGCCGGGCTTCCTGGCAGAACTATTTACAACTCGTTATACGAGGTCCAGTTTCGTTATCACAAAAGTACATAATTCATTTAATTTATATTAACCGATATGTAAATGCAGTAGTGAATTAATTAAGGTTGCATTAATTAATTAATATGTTAATGCCAGCGGGGTTACAATTAAATTAAATAATTCTGTGACATCGTAAATATCTGGTTATGATCTCAAAGTAAAAATGTATGACCAAGGCACCCTACTGGACGTTTCGCAGATATACTTTATTTCTGAAAGTGACAAAATCTTTGTATAAAAACTGACTGCGCCCCGCGGTAATTTTGGCACGAAAAGTATCCTATTTGAGGTCATAGAATAGCCGATTTTTTTCAAAATCTGTCCAGTCGTTTGGCCATGAAGAGGGTGCAAACAAACAAATAAATAAACTTTTAGATGTAATATTAAAGTTAGGATAATATTCAGCATTTGTTATTCTTAGTCGTTATGTAATAAAACGTTTCACTAATAATCAGTTTCAACTGAAATCTATTTACGCAACGTAACCTAGTTTATTGAAGCTATTGAACTGCTACTGGACGAATCCAATTTTACATCTCAGTATTATACAACTAGCAGACTAAATACACTTTTTTCTTGTATACTAAAACGGTATTCGCCTATGTTGACGCCGCTATAAACGTGAAAACTTTGTATACCATCCTCAACAACTGAGTGAGACTCGCTAATTTTCACAGTAAGGAAGCTGATCCAAATTCATTCTAGTTCCTTATTATTCAATTATCTTTTTGTTAGAAAATTTTACAACAAGTGACATAGACAAAACCGTTATTTTACAGCTAAGTGAGGTTCGTTAACTCCAAAGATATCACAAGTTGCAATTTTGTACTTAAAACCACTCGGTCACCCCCTCAATGCGACTCAATCCCTCAATCGTGACTCTGCTGGTGCAGTCGATTTACTATCTTCCTGCAATGGACTCTGTCCGACGCCTGGTTTAGAGCTATGCTGAGCGGTATATCCAGCTGTTCGGATACTTGGTCGGTCCACCGTTTGGGGCTTCGCCCTCGTGCTCTTTTACCCTCAACTTTCCCCGTCACCATTAGGCGCTCGAGATTGTCAGAGCTCCTGCGTGCGATATGGTCAAACCAGTCAGTCTTGTCACTAGAATGAGCGATTGCAATGACTGTCTCTATCTGCTAATAGGGGTATCCTTCCAGTTTATTTTAATTCTTGGTATTTTTGTATTATATCGCCGGTAAGCCTGTGGCTACGGCTTAAACTAATTAGCCACCCTAGTCTATGTCAATGTTGCCTCAGCACGTGGCCCGGTTTAATGCGTGTGTCTCCATTAGTGCACCCTCAGTTTAAACAACCTCGCTTACATTTCGCTAAAATTGATTTGTGTTACTTTGATGTTGGGATAGTGATGCCAGATCTAGTTATCTGTTTTGCTTTGTTGTAAATGAGTTTAGCGAATTGTTTTACAAAGTTATAGTGAAGTTCCTTAGGTACTATTATCACGTTACTACGTGATCTGTGTTTACATCGTGACATATGTATAGTGTATGCTAATCTATACCACAGTATAGATTAGTATACACTATATCACAATATTAGCTGATAAAGCTGAAAAGTTTGTTTGTTTGTTTAAACCCGCTAATCTCAGGAACTGGTTCGAATTGAATAAATATTTTTGTGTTGGATAGTCCATTTATCGAGGAAGGCAATAGACTACCTTTCATTTTGATATTCCCACGGGATCGGGATTTACGCGGGGGAAATCACGGAGCGCAACCAGTATTTATAAAATTCTTGTTACCGGAGGTGGACCGTAACAAACTCTCGGTACAAAAATTTAGTACTTAATAGTACAGAAATCACATAGTCTAGTGACTAGTACCACGTTTATTACAAAGGAATTTAGGTAAGGTAAGAAAAATCCTTATCCAAATATAGTAGACTAGCGACCCGCTCCGGCTTCGCACGGTTATATTATGCATGTATTATACATATAAACCTTCCTCTTGAATCACTCTATCTATTAAAAAAACCGTATCAAAATCCGTTGCGTAGTTTTAAAGATCTAAAAGGGAAATAGGGACAGAAAAAGCGACTTTGTTTTATACTATGTAGTGATTTCACAAAAATAATATTTGACCTAGTACTTTGGGAAGCTATCACATAGTTATATGTGGTACAAAATATTGATCGTGCGCTGCAATTGAGTAAAGCCTTAAATATACTTGCAATATGATTACCAAAAATTGTAGCAAAAAATCAGCCTAGTGTAACGTTTCAAGTGTTTTGCGCAGAGGTATCACGATCTGCTCAGAATATAAAAACAAGGACAAGATAATTACTAATTTCATCCTTATGAATTGTAATTTCGATCTATCTAGCTTTGACAGTTACTCCCCTACTATTTTAAATGCCACCTAAACAATCTGAATCTCTTGGTAGAAAATGAAAATTTGCAATTCCATTATGAATTTTAGTCGAAGCCGCAATTTCTATTTGAACAAGATTGCTATGGGATTTGTTCCTTGCCTAATTGCGAACATTCCTTTCCCGTGACACCTTATTGTTATTTAATAATACAAAAAGCCAATTCAATTGTTTCCATATAACAACAAACAACATCAAGAAAATAAAAATGTATACCTACCTATTTCGCGAAATCGCTGAACAAGACTATAAGATTCCGGTTATTGAACTGGAATCTTATGTTCTGTTCTGTTAGAAGAAAATTGTAAAGAATCTACTTTAAGAGCTTTCGCAGACTTGTGAAATTCTGTCGGCCGATAGTTTTTTCTCACACGATGGTAGGTGACGATGACGATGCGGTCTAACTGCCGCACTCAGAATTAAATTAAATTAAAATTAATTTATTCAGATGCCAATAATCCATGTCGTAGTAACAGAAGAAGATCTTTAATGTTCTATGTTAGTAATTACATTAGGTACATATATTAAGTAAGTTTATTAAATGTCATAAAGCTACCAAAGTTGTGTGGGGCCTCAACCTAGATAGCCAGAACCTAGTAATCTTCCCTGTACATTCATTAGCAACAACGGCCAGCAGGCTATTCGAGCTCCCCGAACCCGAGCCAACAGGGATGCACTTCTTTTACGTAAAATGGTGTGGAAATGGATTAAATCTGTACATAACTAATTATACTTAAAAGAACTATGTACCTTTATAGTTCGCGTATTTATTACAATAATTATTTATTCGCTAGTGACTTAAACACCTTCAAACAAACGGGCTGGTGTACTAGTCCCTACCAACAAGTCCTGGTGGACAAGAAAGGAATTTTTTCCACCTATCTCTACTGGGAGAGATAGGTACTTGGAAATCGGAGGCTTTCGAGGGACGCGATTGAAGACGGAAGTAAAATCTTTTCCGACCTGTCCTTCTTTTGTGGCTTGCACCGTTTGGTAAAATAAAATAAAAAAAAAAAAAAAAACGCCGCTATTTTTGTAAAATAGCGACGATTTGAAGAATTGCAAAATTCTTGCCTGAAGATGCTGAAGCGAACTCTCGGGCGATAGCAAACCTCTTTAGTCTGCAAGGATATTAGGGTTTTATTGTAGGTCTGTCCGAGATAGGTTCTATTCAGTACATTGTGCAACTTTATACCCTCGTTTCTTTGTTTTAGCTGATTAAGCTGTTTCAGTGTCTTTGTTTCTTGTTTTATTACCATTCCCAGGAATTAAACATGTTCTGTTGAAGTAGGAGTTTGATAATACTAAGTATTACGTATAGTAAGCAATATTCAATGGTTTTATCAATTTTTTATATTTAGTTTTAAGTTAATCAAGTGTAGTTGGTGGGTTTGAGCTAAATATTAATATTAAATAGTTGAGTCCTGCTCCCCTTTCGCTCTCGAAGTGGAGTGAAACATTCGTGTACCCTATTCCACCTTCGGTCAGCGTCACCTCTGCTTTCGTTCTTGATAGATCTCTTGCGACGACACCCTGAAAACACCAAGTAAATTTTTGAGAGTCTCATTCATCTTAAAACTCAAGCTGCATTACGATCAATAGAATGTAAACACCGTTGGGTTTAGGCCCTAAACCCAACGGTGTTTAAACTCTATTGATTGCCCTAAACTTTAGGGTACTGAGGGTTTTTATGTGCCATAAGAGTGTGGGCACAAGGAAGCATACACATTAATACAGTAGAGATTATTGTTAATGTTTTTGTAGTCGTTGTTGTTGCTTTAAGAATATTTTTAATCGTCCAAAATGTTTTATAAATTGAATATATGTATTCTTTAATAATCAATATCTACTATATAAAAATAAGTCGGGTTTTCCTTCCTGACGCTATAACTCCAGAACGCACGAACCGATTTAGATGATTTCGGTTTTGAAATGTTTGTCGTAGTCCAGGGAAGGTTTAAACGGTGAGAAAGATCGGACTTACGCGAGTGAAACCGCGGGGCGCAGCTAGTAAATGTATAAAATTTTGTCGACCCAATTAGCCCAATGGTCGCCATGCCGGACTGCCAAACACAGGGTTGCGGGTTCGATTTCCGCCTCAGACAAGTATTTATGCTCATATATTTGTGTGTGGTCTGGTGGTTTTTATGTATTATAAGTATCAAAAGAAAAGTATATAAGTATATATCCGTTGTCTAGCAACCATAACGCAAGTCAAGTTAGTTAGCTTGGGGCTAGATGGCGATGTGTGGAATGTTCTGAAATATTTATTTTATTTATTGATATTATAAGTATTAAAATATATGTTTGTGACGTTTTAGCACTGGATGCCGAAACACAAGTTTAAGCTTAAGTCGGCGACAGTGGCTAGAATATTTTCTGAACGCGTAATGTCAAAAAAATAGGTATTTAGGTATTCAAGTGAATCTATATCATCTAATTGTTATAATCTGCTTTTGAAATAGCCCCGCTTACAATATTTCTCTCATTAAAAATACACATCACTTCACACGCTTGTACGCGATCCTACATACTATCACGTTTTATTTTACCAAACTTATAGGTACTTGGTATGAAATGTACACACGCAGGATCTCACACGCGATGTCATTTCGATAGCGATTTACGACACGAAAACGATGCGTATGTGATACGAGTGACTTGATTACCGGAATACGTACACTTCGACTGTAATAAAACGTAGGTAAAAGCACTTTCGACTTTTGATGAGCTTTCAATGTCTGATCATGATTGTTTGATTCAGTAATGAGGTTACCGTTTGGAGTTTTTAATAATAAATCACTTTCTTTAGTAGGTTGTTATTTATTATAGACTAGCTGCGTACTGTAGTTGTGCTGTAGTTTCACCTGCTTTTTAATATAATTTACTAGCTATAGCCCGCGACTTCGTACATGTGGTTTATATACCAAAACCTTCCTCTTGAATCACTCTATCTAATAATAAAAACGGCATCGAAATCCGTTGCGTCGTTTTAAAGTTTTAAGAATACATAGGGACAGCCAGCGAAAGCGACTTTGTTTTATACTATGTAATGATGACTTCATGTAGCTGTGCTCCGGAGCGTTTTTACTCACTTCGAGACAAAAACGGTTCAAATTTTACTTAGAGTTAGTAGTTTTGACAGTATGTTGATCCTTAAAATAAGGTTTAACGATTTTATATATGCAGGGAAACAAAATCTATAATAAACAAACTTCAAAGTCTTGACTGACTGACTAATATTTACACACAATTTAATTCTAATTTATTACGTACTAGCGACCCGCCCCGGCTTCGCACGGCTGTATTATGCATGTATTATATCTAAAAACCTTCCTCTTGAATCACTCTATCTATAAAAAAAACCGCATCAAAATCCGTTGCGTAGTTTTAAAGATTTAAGCATACATAGGGATATAGGGACAGAAAAAGCGACTTTGTTTTATACTATGTAGTGAAGTACAGTTCAATCAAACCAATAGACAGACATGGGTAAAAATTTGTCATACAGATAGCTGTTCCAACGTAGGCATCCACTCTAAGAAAGTTTTTTGAAAAACAACGCGAACAATGTTTAGTTATGTTTACAAATATATTTTAAAATAAATCAAACAAAACATGAAATGCTTCCAGCAACGAGCGTATAATCATTGACATTGAGCTTCTTTAGAGGTCAGTTATTCTAATTCCAAGTGCAATGTCAAATTTGCACTATTTATTAAGCTATTTAGGTAACTATTACAATTCAGCACTAAGTCATGTCTCACCTTAATAATTCTTTCTTTCCGATCGACATAAACATAGTCTTTTTCTCTCTTCAGAAATGGCAAGCTTCGATGCACTAGTTTCTCTGTCGATATCAATAAATTATTCACTCTCGCTCCCACAACAAAGTCCTTCCCGTGATTTAAACAAACACAGAATAATATACAAAACAAAAATAATATTAGTTTCATCGCAGATGATGTGTTTTCAATGAGAAACTATATTAAACTGACTAAGGAAAACAAGATGTACGTGTAAATATGACACGTTCCGACCTTGTGTCCATGATCATAATAATATATGACGTCTTGTGCTATTTGAGGTCAATAAATATATTCGCTGCTACTTTTATTTTCTCAAATTAGAGGGGCCTCCGAAAGTTAAAAAATAAAACGTTTAAATCCGGCCTTTCATAAATAACTACCGCCTACTCTGAAATATTTCATTTTTTAATCTCGTTCAAAGTGCTACTACGTTATTAGTGGAATTTTTCGGGATTATCTCAAACTAGCGACACGCCCCGATTACGCACGGATACCAGATACAAATCAGTGTTTTTTAGTTTATCGGGTTCAGACAGAACGACAGACAGAATGATAAACGTGTCACGGGGGAACTTTTTATATAAATAAAGTATAGGTATAGAAAGATAGATAAATGATATATAATATATTTAAAGATAGAGATGACGTCAAAGTAATGCAAAATATTAAGAGGCAGGATACCGGCGCTCTCTCCATACAAACGTAGTCGATTGTTTCCTCCCTGGATAATGACACTAGAGCAAATATTTTTGAAATATAAAACTTATAACTGCCATGACTATGCCCATATTATTTACCATGTTATTTTCATTTTCGAATTATCATAGAAAGTAAGAGTAAAATAATCATTTTTTTTAAATAAGACAGCCTTAGTGTCATTATCCAGGGAGGAAACAGTCGACTACGTTTGTATGGAGAGAGCGCCGTTACCCTTTCCTCTTAAGCTTTCATCATAATGTTTATGTCTCATTAAATGATAATCAATCAATGTCAATTTATAACTCAGTAAAGGATTATAAGTAGCTCAGATATGTAGGTAGCGATATTTGTATTTGCTACACACTTTCCTCAAATAGAAGCCTTCATTAATAACAACATTTATCTGTAAGTAAACGTCGACGTTGGAATGCGAAATGACTGTGCACTTTCACAGCATTAACTGTTTAACTATCGCATTGTCTCCATATTTATGCAAACTCTACGACGCCGGTCATTATTTCACACTCCTCTGGAATGTTAAGCATGAAACCATAGACAATGTTACTTTATGAATTAATATTTAGCGTCTTAATAAACAGTCCTTTGGAGATGGAAAATTAAATTTTGATTAAAAAGTTGCGGGGCAGTATTAGGCTGACTTCAGTGTTCGTGAATACATGACACCTTAGATTGTAAAGAATAATCTAACGAAACAAAATTGAGGTGGATAGAGTGCGAGATATCACTGCTAGTTTATTAGTGGATTCGAATTCCTTAGAATTACTATGAATGATTTTCAAGGATTTACTAGATTATCTTCAAGCATTGGATTTAAATTGCGAAATTGGATTAAGATTAAAGAGCTATCGGATTGATGTAAAAGGCCATTATTTTTTTTTTCAATTAATGCATTCGCCTGGTGCGAGCTGGTAATATTCATCTCGATTTTTTTCTCATTTAACGAAAATTATGACGCTTGAATTTCCAGCGCATTCCTTTTGTGAAAAAGAAGACGTTAATGATTTCACGTCGAAATGCAATGTTGCTATGGTAAAATTTAAGTTGCAATTTGTAAATTTATAGCTCTTGAGCTTATTAATAGCTCTTGAGCTATACATTTACTGACTGATATCAACGCACAACTCCAAACAAAACAATTGACGTATTGGGCTGAAATTTGGCATAGGTACAGGTAGCAGTTGTAAAGTATGCATCCCCTAAGAAAAAAATAGAAAGTAGTCGCGGGACAAATGTAGTGCAAAATATTCCATTTATTTGCATCGGAGACAAATGCGAATTGTGATGTTATTTCAGACCAAAGCCACGTCATAGCTTTGATGTTCCCTTTTTATTTCAAAACGCTTGTTTAATGTGACGACAAATGACTCAAGCCAGAATGCAGGATTGCTTTTTATTTTATTTTTATCATAAAGTGTGGGTATCCTTACCCACAGTAGGTTGTTGTCATGTTTTAAATGTGGACTCTTCATTAGTGAGATCAGTCGGCGGCTTCTCAGTTTGTTTGCATAAAGATCTCTAAGATTTGCATTTCAATCTGGCATTTACTTTATATTTTCGTTGCATCTCTTTTTAATCTACCTGTACTAATATTCATTGAATAGGCTCCGAAACTACTGAACCGATTTAGATTAAACTTGGTATGAGGATACATTGATTCATTGACAGTAAAATAGGCTACTTTTTATTTCGATATTACTACGGGACCGGAAGTTACGCGGGTGTAGTTCAATTATAAAATCGTTTATTCCGATTATGCTTATGGATTATCCAGTACTAGCGACCCGCCCCGGCTTCGCACGGTTGTATTATGCATGTATTATACATATAAACCTTCCTCTTGAATCACTCTATCTATTAAAAAAAACCGCAACAAAATCCGTTGCGTAGTTTTAAAGATTTAAGCATACAACACTGAGAAAAATGGATTGAAGACGACGTAATAAAATATGATGCAAACATTCTAAAATGCACTGCTTGCCACTAATAAAACAGTGCGCAATACTTTAAATAGTGACACGAATGTATATCTATTGTGCTGGGCATTAAACTTCATTGTGCAAGAAACCTCACCATAACATAAAGTACAAGTGGCTTATCTTTTATCGTGTAAGAAGTATACAACATTATGCACACAGCACCATAGAGACATAACGTTACTTATGCATAGTAAAATTGTGGAATAAGCATTATAATTTACAGTGATCAATGCAAGACAAATTAGTGACGTCACAAATGCACCTAAGAATATCGTTCTTTGCGTAGAAAGTTACGGTTCGAAGAGTTGCACCATTACATTTTGTGCAATGCATGTATATATATAAAACTACGCAGCATTTGGTATAGTGGCATCCAGGATTATTTGTAAAACATACATTCATCTCCAGAGGAATATTAATATTTAGTGCCTTTTATTGCCGCAAGTAGGTACTTACCTAATACCTACAATTTTAAAGGGTATAGTAGGTACCTTGATTACCTTGATTGGTACTTTGATTTGTATTCCATAGAAATCTAAAAATGAATATGTAAAAATTACTGCATTTTGAGGAGCTATTCTGTTCATCGCTCTAAAGATCTTCATCAGATCTTCACCAAAATAAGACTAAGTTAAAATTGTCCCTTTTTGGGGGAAATACCCCTCCAATCAAAAATCCCCGACGACAAAAAGTACCAATGTACCTACTTACGGGCGAAAGCAAATATTGCCAGACTTAGAATCGTGCCAGGTGAGAAAAAATATCGTGTAACACTATAAGGTTTCATTATGCATATAAATGTATTATGCCTGTTATGATTTTATTGCAAAGCACATAAATATATCGTGCGTATGCACATAAATTCGTAGGCCTGCCGTGACGGGGAGAGGGTAGGGGGCTGGCGAAAATTAGAAAATCAAATCTGGCAACTCTTACGCCCGCGCCGGTCGGAGCGCATTGTGACTTTCTTTCGCCCGTGCGTGCGTGCGTGTTTTTCGAAATTACTTTCGTGGAAAATATACCTGCCGTAGACGATTCATTTACAAAAATCACTATCTTCCAAAAGTTCAGTGCTATTCATTCATTAAAATATGGATCCAATGGGAGACCTGCTTAGAAAATGGGGATTTGGTGAAGAAGTTATCGAAAACTTTGCCAGTAAGTATACATAACCTATTTACCTATTTTTAATTATTAGTTTATTGACGACGACCTAATTATGTTGAAAGAGGTATTTACAACCAAAACAACCCAATTGAAAATATACCTTGGTATATAACTTTAATTTATGTTCTATTTCATATTCGCACTTATTTACCAGTAGGGTAGGTACCTACTAGGTAGGTACCAGGTATCAATAACTTGATCATTCGAAGATCATTCGTCACGGTTTTTATTATATTTTATAAGTTTTTTATACAATCGAAACGTCAGTTTGTTTCATCAATTTTAAATTTTATTTATGTACGTGATTTTTTGTTTTAGAAGAAGGGTTTGACCCAGCAACGTGACGTGCTTAGCGTTGTCGCCGCGTCATAAAGACGCATTATTTAGCAAAATTGAGGAACGATCCCGGTTCGAGAATAATTTAAGTCTCTATAGACAAGAGCAAAAAATGGTAAGTCAAAAGTAAAGTCAAAATATTTTATTCATTCTACACAGAAAGAAAAAAGTTCTCCAGTCAAATAAATTTACTTCAGTCAAGATATTTCCTGTTTCCTATATAAGGAAAATAGAAAATACTCGGAGTAAGATATAAAATGTTTCAAAGTATATTGTTTAAATGAACCAATAAAGTATTTGAGACAAAAGCGTGTTAACTCTCTTTTTAAAAAAATAATTATTGAATCCAAGAGCGCAACAGTTTTGGTTTAAAAATAATAATATTTGCATTTAATTTGTACCGTTTTCAAGATAAAATTTATTGACTCTTGATCTTACTTATTTTCATTCTTAGCTTGAAAAACTTTAGATAGAGAGAGGTCACATTCTTGCAACAAAACTTCTTATTTCTTGATTAGGAAATGATCTTTCTTGATTTAATGTTTAAGTGTTTATTCTAAGATCTCGATGATTTTGCGACCAAATATACAGTACTTGACAGCATTAATGTCATTTCTTGACTTAAATATGTGGCTAATTCATTCTAACATTTAGATATTACTTTTTTGGAATTTTTTATTATTTAAGCCAAGCTCTTTAAATTATTTGTAATAAGAGTAATAGTTACTTGATATAAAAGATTCTGTTATTTCAATTGAAAATTACAATGCTTTGATTGAAATATTTTTTTAATTTAGGGTTAAACGTCACCAGCAGTGGCGCCACTTAAATAAATAAATTCGATAGCAAACATAAATTCTTTCATAAATATTCCATAACCACGTCAAAAATGAAACAAACCATTATTTTAGTACCAACAAGGTACTTATATCATTATTATGTATTGTTTCATATTGCCGTGGTTTAGGAAATATTCATAAAATGATTTATATTTGCATGAATTTATTTCTGAAAATGACACCAACGCTGCTGAAATTTAACCATAAATAAAAAGATATCAAAGATACTATTGGTCTATCTGAAAATAGCAACACTTTTCTTAACTAGCATTTGATTCACACAGTACAGTAACCTATAACAATATTATATTACAAAAAGTACATAGAATAAATAAGCAAACGCAGAATCTTTCACTTATCAAGTAACAAATGATTAAAGGTTAATTTCATATTTCTTAGTAAAAAGTCAAAAAGTAGATTCAATTAGTTCTTTATTTTAAATATGCTCACGTTAGATGTTTGACACCATTTTTTTCTTAGCCTAAAGACGAAAAAATTACACCATAAATACTATGAGTTACTACTGACAGTTACTTACATAACAAAGAGACACAAAAATAAACATTACAAAGAAAATGAAATTTTGAAAACAAACATTTTCAGTTAAGTACTTATCTACTATAGCAATGAAAATGACAACATAAAAACAAATTTATCAGTCATTACTGACAGTTGCCTTAATAATAATACAGTTTTTACTGACAGTAACTTTTAACAAAGTAAATGACACCATAAAAAAGCTTTTGCTGCGCTTTGAAATTCGTACTTTACGTCATCTATAACATTATATACAAGGTTATTTGAAAAATGCGCACGCTGTCCTGCAGGGTGGTTCATATCATTGAGACAAGCAACTTTTGTTCTACGACTTTTGGAAATCCGAAAAAAATAATCGGAAATTTTGAGATTATGTTTATTCGAAAATCAGCTGTTACTGACACGGTGAGGTCATTAACCTTATGATTTTACGTATTTTTTTACTTTAATTGATATTTCCAAGTGGTAATGTCATTTATTTAAAAAAAAACAGCTGATTTTGTTTCTGGATTACATTGTCAATATCTCCTGCATCCTGAAAAAAAAATCTATGATTAGAAATTGTTTTTTAAAGAAATAACTTAAATATTGTATCCACTTTCGAAAAAACAGCTAATTCTACAGGATGTACTGCAAACCAACAACATATGGAAAGGTGCAATGGAAACAGAATCCCTTCCACGGGTATTTTACTAGAAAGCTATTAATTTCAGAACAGCTGGTTGTTTTTTAAAAATAGTTAAAAACATAGTTAAGAAAACTTGGTTGCTCGTGTCACAAGTGCCTTTGGAGCTACAATAAATAAATAAATATTGCGGGTCAATTTACACATCGCCATCTGGCCCCAAGGTAAGCTACTAGGCTTGTGTGATGGTAGCCCGACAACGGATGTAATACTTTTATACCTTGTTTTTTGTAAATAAATATTATACATAGACAAACCACCCAGACCATCACAAACATTTGTTGACTGCGGGAATCGAACCCGCAACCTTTTGTGTCGCAGCCAGGTGTTCGCCGGACGCGCGCCACAGAGGTCGTCTAACAACACTACAATTTTATAGATCGTCTATTTTATAGAATATATTATCATCTATACAATAGTAGTTTTGTTTACTAAATTGGCAAAAGTATTACTTACATGTGTTTGAACAATTAATCCTTGAATAGCCTCCGAAGATGAAAATTTTATTTTTTTTGATAATCTTTTTTTGGGTGGGGCCAAATATCCGAACAGGGTCATTTGAAGTGGTATTTTTTTGTCTGAAAAATATAAAAGTATAGCATAACTGCTAGTCTTAAAACACAAACAAAGTCAAATTACACCAGCAGGTGTTCATCCACTGTTTAAATATTATTATCTTACCATTGTCTGTGACAGCATTTAATATTTGTAGTGCATTTTCATTTGATATTTCGGGTTCCTTTAGTTTTAACAGCTTCCCAAAAAAGCGTTGCCAATTTTTGTAAAAGTTTAATGACTGTTGTGTAGGTATATAATTTTTCGAAATCCAAATTAATCTGAAAGAACAAAGTTAATATTATACTTTTGTCAAAATTCAAATTAGTTTACATCGTAGGCCACAGATTTATCGAAATAAACTAACGCATCAGCATGAACCTTATAACAATGGCAAAAGACAGCGTCGGCTTGGCTTGATCCCATAATCCATACAGAAGTAAGCACTTACAGAAGGTCACATCTAAATTGGGGAATGCATATTATGACGGCTGCGGTTGGGGTGCACTCCAACCGGCAACGTAGGTACCTGTCTACCTACAACGTACCTTTTTTGGATAGATCTCTCCAACCTTATTTAGGTATATACAAAAAATTTACTGGGTTTAACAAATATCTAGATAAAATAAGCAAATATACATGTCGTTTAGTGGACTTACCGCGAAATTTTTCAATAACTTCTCTGGGAACACACCAAGACTCGAGTAATGTCCACTTGTCCATTGGATTGTAGTTCTTATCCACTCAAGTAACAATGAGAATAATATAGTCCTTAGATCAAGGACGTAACATTAAAGAAAATAGGAAAGCCACTTGTATAAAACCTTAAAACGCGTGTGCATAGATAAACCATTTATCGCGTGCGCCACATTACACAAATCAAGCGGTGGTGATCAGTGTTGCCGCCTTGTGAATATTTTTTTCCCTAAGAAAAATATTAAAATCCCACTCAACCAAAAGATCTTAGAAAGAATTTTACGCAAAGTTTGGCGGTCAGCTTCAGCAGCGAGCGCACCACCCACCGTACTAGTTTATTTATATGATTCAATGATATTACATTATATAAAAATTGAAATGATCAAAGATATGCTTATTCGATATATTTTATGCAATGAACTTAACAATTTTTTGGTCTAGTACCTCTCTTTTTTCAATTTCAATAAGAAAAGGACGGGAACAATCATTTTAGTACCGTTTTAGTTTGATATATCAACCGACTTTGTAAAAAAATACTCCAGGAACGCAACCAAACCTGCGACCCGTGTATTCTTAATTTAGTAGGGTAATGTCGTTTAATCTTCTTAAAAAGGCAGAATCTGGCAGAATAGACATAATAGGTACACTGATCGCACGTTTGGCTGCGTTCCTCGCATGATTTTTTATTTATTCGGTAAATACGTCTAACTAAAACGGTGTTAAAAGGATTATACCCGTCCTTTTATTTCTTTTCTTATTTTCAAAAATATATTTAGAACTGTTTATGCGACATATTTATTACAAATGTCACTTAGAAGTTTGTTAAGGCTGGGCGTCACGCGGCTTTAGCAACACTGGACGGCGTTTCTAGCGTCAAAATTGTTAATAATTACGAAAAAAAAAATGTTATAAATTGTTAATACGGTAATATTACTATTAATTATTAAATTTACTATAAGTTCAGGGGGAGCTATTATACTGGTAACACTGAAATATTTCAAGATTTATTTTATAAACTTAAAATTTATATTCAAGAGCCATTGAATCTTGATACAAAATATATTTCAGGGTCATATTTAATTGAAAATATAATCACAAAATCAGTTTTAGAACAAGAATGAACAATTCTTGACGCAAAAGACAAGGTTGCATTTAGATTCTAGAATCAAAAAATTTGAATGAAGACTCAAGAATTTTAAATTAAAAATAATGTTTTGGTCAGAGAAACTCAACGTTCTTTATCAAAGACGACAGGTATTTATTAAATTAAATATGCGGTAATGTTTCGTTCAAAATTAAAATTATTTGATTGAAATACGTATTGTTAAGAATGTTCACTTTAATGTTAAGAATTATAGGCAGTAGATTAAAGAAAGTCATTTTCAGTTTAAAACTGTATTTTTTGTACTAATTGTTTTTGAAATTCCTAAAAAGAAATTAAATTTTTTTAAACAATGCGGATTTGTAATTAGAACCAAGTAAAGTATTTTTGGATAAGATATATAATAATTGCTTTAAAAAATATGCTTCAAGATATATTTACGTTTTAAATAAAGATATAATTTCTATCTGTGTATGATAGGTACCTACATAATATTATCTTTAATTGAGGGTCATTAAAAATATCAAACCTTTAATAAGCTAGATTGAATTAGACATTCGGTGTAGGTAGGTAGATTAGAGAACAAGTTTTGTTTTAATTGTGTAATTTAAATCAATTATGGTATTTCAGGGAGGATCAAAAGGACTTCCTTGAGATAGGGAATCAAGCAGAGACACCGTTTAACTGAGCGCCACAGTCACAACCTACAAGTGCCGGATAGCCCGCCGCCCGCGCCGCTGCTGGAGGAAGGTCAGGGTGTACCAAAGGGTAACCACTTTTTTTTATCTATTTTTTTATTGTAAATTGTGGAAAATTATAGGAAACGTACTTATAGGAAAAGTACTTTAATTATTTTTTGAAAATTTGGAAAAAAAAATGAATTATTTTTTGTACTTTAAAATATTAATTTATAATTTTTGTTATTTATTTATTTGAACTACATTACTAGCAGATGGTTTAGATATCAGTAATTGCCTGCTGTTTTAAAACAGGAATGTTATCCTAACCTCCCGTTCTTAATTTTAGTTGTGTATGTTTTATTTTATTTTGTAATTATTTAACTGAGGTGAAATGTCTACGAAAAATAACGTTTTATTTCGTCGTCATTTTAATATTATGTAAAATATATAAAACATAATATTAAAATTGATAAGGTAGGTACTTAGACATAGTTAACTGATTTAAGATCTTAATTTCATAGCAACTTGTGTTTCAATTTTAAAAGTGTATTCTTTAAGACAAGTGTCTGTCTGTGTAAAATTGTACATTGGTATGTATATATGTAGCACATCTTATTATAGTTGCAAATTGTTTATATGTTGCGTTAGTATTGTGTATTGATAAATGTTTTAAATAGTCCAAATATATGTGTGCTTTACTTGTTTAACTTGGGTGTCATTATTAAAATAGGTATTAAATTATTATTATTTGTTATAACAAATGATGGTTATCTAGGTTACTCTTCTCAACTACTGTTCGGATAATTTGTGTTTATGGAAAATAAATGTTTGTATAATTTTAAACATTTTTTTATTATTTACTTAGCTAGCTACCCTTTGTGTATGCATACTGCTACAGGTATTGTGAACTTTAGCATATTTTTCTGCACTATATTATGTTGTGATGGCATTGTATACTTATTTTTTCAAGATTAGCAATAAATTATAATTATAATATGTATGGTTCCAGGCTTGCAATTTTCAAGCACATAGGTGTACAGCTTGAAGCAATGTGATGTGCTATTGTATCGTTTAGTTTATTTGAAAACTTCACAATCCAGTAGTACCTACCTACATCGCATTGCTTCAAGTTGTATATCTATAAGCTTTTGAAATCGCAACCCTGCAATCACATATATATATATGATGCTAATCCTGAAAAATGTCCATGCCATCACGATATTAAATAGTGCAGAAAAAAAGTGCTCGGGCACGTAAAGGGATGATGCCGAGGTAGAATAGCACTAAAACATTCAGTGCACTCGCATGTAAAAATATGGTTCCAAAGAATCAAATAATATCAAGGGCAAGCACGAAATATTATGGGGCATGACCTGATAGGCACCAATTAATAAAATGCAAACGCACATAATAGTTTAGTGATAAGGAACTATAAGTAATCGCAATGCATTATAATGTAAAGTGCCTACAAATTAAGTATTTTAAAGCGGTGCACTACAAGTTTTCTTGCTTAAGGCAATACGTTATGATTCCTTGAACTATATTTTATAGTGCGAGCTGCGAATGAGCTTGTGACGTCACTAAATTATTGACGTCACGGTAGAACCATATTTTTTTGTGCACCGCCGGCATCGTAACTTTACGTGCTTGCACGATTGGTCAGAAAGATGTGCAATCACAATAGTTTATAGTGCTATATTTTTCTCAGTGAAGGGATATAGGGACAGAGAAAGCGACTTTGTTTTATACTATGTAGTGATAGTGATTAAAAAATCTTATCAATAAAACCAGCTTATAAAAGTTAGCTGGTTTTATTGATAAGATTTTTATAACTTTAATAAATCTAAACAAAGGCGACTTATAGATAGAGGTGGGAATCAAACCCGCAACCTTCTGCGTAGCAGGCGGGTGTTCGCCCGCTGCGCCACAGAGGTCAAATATTATCTGCAATATTTGTACGGATCTGCTTAAAAGTATGTATAAAACAGGTAAATTTATTTCAAAGAAAATGTTAAAATACAGTTAGCTTGTGGGTTTTCATTTGTACGGTGTTTTCATATTTAAATAAAACTTATATTTAAACGCTTGCTTGATTCACTTGTTATGTAGCTTTTTAATTAAATTTTAAAATCAATTTGATGTTATTCAATTATTTTAAATATTTTCTGTCTGGTTATAAAATATTAAAATAAAAGCTTTGGGAAAACATAAGCTTTTTTACTTTTATTGAAAGTTTGTGAATTGTCCATGCATAGGTACATAGTTGGTTTAGTTTGGTACGGCTGACCTCTACTTTGGAGCATTCATCTTGGTATGTTTTGCTGTCATCATGGCTGTGTGAAGAATGACCAGAATTGATTAAATTGTTTGTAGCACCTAGGTTAAAGTATTCTTCATTTAAAAATACCTATTGCTTTTAAATTAAGAATACTGCTTATCATTTTAAGATTTTTTACTAAAACCAAGAAATCATTCTCTAGCATCTAGAACAGAATTATTTCGTGCTTCGAAGAAACCTTTTTTCTATTTACCCAATGTCAGAAATCAATAAATAAAAATAATTACATAAATAAAATTTATTCAAAAACCATTTTACAATGTAAACTATGAACTAAAAATACAAAAACAGTTTTGCCTGAGCCTGAACTGAAAGTTCCTGTGTTTCAGGCGATTATGGGCTTAGAATTAATAAGCTTATAAAACAAATTACAAGCAAAGTTATGGATATACCTACTCTACTATCTGAATCAACAGTAAATACTGCATTCATTGACCTCATTGCCATTTCCAATAATAATATCTTAATCACATCTGAACATAATTTAAAATGAAGTGATGTAACACCACAGTAATACGTCGCGTCTCGTCGGTTTCCATTTGTCGTGATTGAGCTGTGGAGGGACAGGACGCGCCCGACCAAAACACCCGGGCCGGAAAACCGGGATTTTCCCGGATTTCAGAATAGACGAGTTTCATTAAACTCTCGTATTCGCTTTTTGTGCATAAAATATTTTAAACAGGATTATTAACGTAAATCCTACTTTGAGTTGCGTGGTGGGCACAATGTTAAGGCGCAGGGTTGGAATTAAATATTAAATCTTTTACCTACCTGTTTGAAAATTATTACGTAATAATTCAGCATTATTGTTTTATATGAATGTATTATTATCTTAATTGACAATAATCAAAATCAAGGATGATTTTAAAAGTCGGCATAACAGATAGAAAAAAAAAGTTAAATTCTTTATTGCAAACACCATTTGTAAATAACATAATATTTTTATCAATTAAAGCTAATTAAAGTTAAAAAAAAAGATTAACAATCAAACCTATTTATTTACAACAATTTTAACAATAACATCAAAGAAAAGAACCAAATTCATAGCAAATTACCCTGATTTAACAAATAAAATAATTACTTACAAATTAAACACACATAAACAAATGTAAACAAAATGACTCACGCGTCCACCAATTTACGTAACCTACGGTCGATTATGAGGTCTTGACGCTACGAAAGTCGACGAGCAAATGGGGCGATTACTCGGATCGTGCGTCCTTTTATACCATCTGTGCCGTTTTAGGGGTAGATGGTAGGGGCAGTGCTAACACGGCCTCTCCTGACCTAAGAGTCGTCCTCGACGTTGGGAGTCTCGGCGATTCCTGACAAACACTCAGCCTCAGCGTCGGAGTCCAAAGAAGGCATGGATGGTCCAGGGCCAGGATTATCGGGTCTTCTAGAAGAACCTGCCCCGGAATCATCGGGTCTTGTAGAAGGACCTGCTTCGGAATCACTGTCAGTTTCATTGTCGTCTGAAACGAAAACTTAATGTTAAAACACGACCTGTTTTAAGAAGTAATTTGTATCAAGCTTCCAATCATTCTATCTGCAATAAACCTTTCATTTAATTCATACGTCATCTTATTCTCCTTTCCTTCACACTCAATCTCACACAACCATCATCACAAAATAAACAAATAGGCCTTTTAGTTCCTGTCCCCGTTTTCCTTGTTGTACTAGGTGCGCCATCCGATTTCTTGCAGCCCCTGGCTACCGCTCGCTGGCGCTGCTGTGACTGAGCTCACCCAGTAGGTAGGTAAACACGTAATATGACACATCACATGTGTCTGTCCGACTATGCATCCTGTGCAGATACGGACAATTCCCACTATGCATCTTGTGCAGAAAGGGAAACCAACATGATTTTAATTACGTACATCCCGACTATGCATCCTGTGCAGATACGGGTGTCTATTCCCACTATGCATCTTGTGCAGAAAGGGAAACCAACATGATTTTATTTACGTACATCCCGACTATGCATCCTGTGCAGATACGGGTGTCTATTCCCACTATGCATCTTGTGCAGAAAGGGATACAATCCTCCGCCCGACTATGCAATCTATGCAGATACGGGTATCAATAATTTCCACTATGCACCTTTGTGCAGAAAGGAACTCACTCAGTAGCACATTTATTTCGCTCAGCACCTCATATACGACACTACCAGCCCATCCTAACTTTACTTGAATCCTAACTGTTTACTACCTATCCTAACTTTTTACTTGAATCCTAACTGTTTACTACCCATCCTAACTTTACTTGATTCCTAACTATTTATTACCTATCCTAACTTAGTTAATTTTTTATTTATTGTAGAAAGAAAAGTTAAAAGTACTTCTAGTCTAAACCTGTTTGACTCAGCTAATAAAGCTATCTACGATTGTCAAAATAAGCAATGTCGTATATGAAGCTTTAGCTGGATTGAAATGTATAACAGGTACTCACTCTCAAAAAAGGCAGCACACGTCTCTGGACACCACTCGCCTTGCCAGGGTACCATAAATTGGGCAGCAGCCTGCGTCTTTTTCCCATAACCACCGGCAAGTAGCTTCAACTCGTAGCGTCCGCTAGGCATAATCTTGGTTACTTTGTATGGACCCCGCATACCTGGATCCAATTTCCCTGTGGACTGAGAATACTTGATAACGAAGACTAGGTCATTAAGATGAAACTGCCTTGGTGTGCTTCTATTTCGATTAACGTGTTCATCCTGATTCGATTGGTTCTCTCTGAGTAGCTGTTGAGCTCGGCTTCTAGATAGTTCTCGAGTGGCCTCCCTGTTGACGCTAGAATCCGGCATCGCGATGTCGCGAATTAAAGATCGTATAACCGGTGTTGTCGCGTCAACACCAATGAGGAGGTTCAATGGTGAAGCTCTAGTAGATTTTTGCTTGGTGATGTTAACGACGAGTTGTAGCTTCCACAGCACCTCAGACCAGGATGAACCTTTGTGGTTAACTTCTATTCGAATCATATTAAGGATTGTGCGCACGTACCTTTCGACCTGTCCATTAGCGTGATGCATCTCTGGAGTTATTGAATGCAGGTCACATCCTAAGTTTGTTATCCATGAAACAAATTCGCTTGATTCGAACATGCGACCCTTGTCGGTAACCACTAATTTTGGTGTACCAAATAGTGATATAGCCTGAGTGAGGACGCGTTTGAGTTCAGTTGCGTCTTGTCGACAAATAGGGTAAATTAAACAGAATTTAGTAAACGCGTCAACAACGATAAGGACATATTTAAACCCTTCGGAGACTGATAGGGGACCTAAAGCGTCTACATGTATCGTATGAAAAGGTTCATCGGGTTTTTGCCATGAAGTAATGCTCTGCAAAGGAGCTCGTGGTACACGTTTCTTTGATATACAAATTAAACAATGCTTAACGTATTTAACAACAAATTGTCTTAAGTTAGGGAACCAAAAATGTTTTAAAATAAGGTCCACCGTCTTGTCAGCCCCGATATGCTCATGTTCATCATGGAACACTCGGAGGAGACTTAATCGGTGTCCTTTAGGTATGTAGCATAGCAACCTTGGCTCTTCTCCAACGGCAATGTAGCGATAACAAAGCAGCTCATTATGAACTACATACCGTGTGAAGTCGAGACCACCCTCCTGAAGTTTCTGTAATAGACCGCGTGTCTCGTCATCAGCAGCTTGCGCTATTTGTGCCCAGTTACGGGGTTTTGAAATTTGATTTACAGAAACTTGAGGATTACGGCTAAAATAGTCGGCATGCGGTATCATTATCCCCTTACGGTACTCGATGGAAAAATCAAAATCTTGAAGATAGATCCACCACCGAGCCACGCGAGGTATAAGATCCTTTTTCCGTTCAGTTGCCTTCAAAGCGTTACAGTCAGTGACTATCACAAATCTCACTCCTACAAGATAGTGTCGAAACCGCTGTAGAGCCTTCACTACAGCTAGTGTCTCAAGCTCATAGGAGTGATACTTGCTCTCGGCACCCTGAGTCGCCCGGCTAAAATATGCAACTACATGTTTTTGACCATCAGGGTGGCTTTGGAGCAGGACTGCTCCATAGCCTACGCTACTCGCATCTGTGTGGATTTCGGTAGGAGAAAGGGGATTGAAAACCGCAAGTATAGGCTCACTGATCAGATGCTGAATTATCTCCTGACGGACCCGTTCCTGTTCAGGTCCCCAAAAGAACTCAACTCCCTTTCTAGTAAGTTGGGCAATACATGCAGTCTTCACGGCGTATCCCTTAATATAACGGCGAAAGTATCCCGCCAAGCCCAGAAATTGCCGTACTTGTTTGACGTTTTCTGGAGGTAAAGTGTTAGCGAGTGCTTCTACTTTTCTGGGGCTTGGTTTAACCTTGCCAGCACTCACAACTCTACCCAAATATTCGAGTTCAGTGGTAAGGAACGAGCACTTCTTTAAGTTTACAGAGAAACCAGCTTGGGTCAACGTAAATAATACTCTGCGTAATAGATCTATCCCGTCAGACACAGAATTACTGAGTAAAAGTACGTCGTCTACGTACACTAAGACATTTCCCTCATCGATAAGCGTTCGCAGAGTATCATTTATTATTCGCTGATACACTATAGGAGAATTTGCCAGACCGTAAGGCATCTTGAGATACTCAAAATGCTCCTCAGGCGTGACAAATCCCGTTAGATGAATACACTCTTCTTTAATCGGTATTTGGTGAAAGCCTGTAGCCATATCGAGGCTTGAAAAATATTTATGGCTCCCTAACCGGTCGATATGGTCATCGATTAGAGGAAGAGGGTATCGATCCTTTACCGTAATTCTGTTGAGGGCCCTAAAATCAACACAAAGCCTGTCGGAACCATCACGTTTCTTTACTAGTATTATGGGGCTTGCGTATTCCGACTGTGATCGCCTAATAATGCCTTTGGACAGAAGGTCACTAGTAATTTCGCGTACCTTGAGTTTTTCCTGATAGGAAAGTTTGTATGGTCTATATACTACAGGTGTGAGGCTGGTAAGTTTTATTTCCATCTTACCCGTTTTGACGGTAGTCGTAGCTGTACCCGATATAAGAAATTCAGAAAACTCATTGACAACGTTCATTAACGCCTTACGTTCGTCTCCTAGCAACGGTGAATTAACTTCTAAGTCATCTATTGCTTTGACGGAATTGACTTGAATAGAAACGTTCGATGAATGTGTTAGGTACTGTTTACTATTTGTCCTAACATACGTCACTCCTTCGCGGTTAAGTACGTCGGTTCCTATTATAATCGGAGTGTTCATGCAATTTGACGGTACGACTACAAGATCTACCTCGATCGCAATGTTCTGAAATTCCAATATGACTGTAACATAAGATGTCGAAATGATTTCCTTGTCACTAATGCCTTTTAAAACACATCGCTTATTCCTCGGTTGAGTAGAAACATATCCTAAAGCGTCGGAGGATATAAGAGATACGTTTAAAGCACCAGTGTCTATAAGAACGTCTATTGGCACACCGCTGATTACAGCAGTTGTGATGTCACTACTATTGTTTTGGTAAGAAGACTGTTCAGAACACAAATTGACTCTGCGCGGACAGTTCTTAGGATCGGAGCGTGCCTTAGCGAAACAGTCGACTTCTAAATGGCCAGGTTTCTTACAGAACGAGCAAACTATGGAACCTGTACCTGACGTAACTTTAGAACTAGTTTTAGACCTTTTGGGACAGTAACGACTTAAATGTCCCTTCTGACCGCAGTTAAAACATGCTCCGGCCTCAGGACGTGACTTAGTGTTCTGTGGAAAGCGTTTTTTAAACGAGCTTTGAGAATTAAATCGATTATTGTTATTAACTCTGTTCGGTTTTGTGTATATGGAAAGAAAGGATACTAAGTTCTGAGGGGTTACGTCACCGTTAGCTGCGGCCGCTCGCACTTGAGGACTATCGATACCACGAATGACAATAAGTGTCCTAAGTTCATCGCTTAAGCCTGGAACTATTCTTAGACGTAAAAGAGTTCGACGTGCGTATTCTGAATACGTGGGATAATTATCGGACGTGGACTTCATTGCTTCAAACAAGATGTTTGCGTAATCTAACTTAGTTGGGCAAAGAGGTTTAAATTCTAGTTTAAAGTTAGTCCACGTTCGATCATTTGTGACCCATTCCGACAGCCACACCCTAGCATCGCCCTTAAGACATGAAGCAACGCGAGACAAACATTCGCGATCTGTCCAAGAATTCGTTTCTTTGGCAAGATCCACCTCTTCGCACCAAGCTTCGATGTTATGAATCGAAGGGTCAAAATTTGAAACAAAATAATCTGGTGTTCTACTTGGTTGTACTGATTTTAGAGCATGTATCAAGGCTTGGGCGAAGGTAGATGCCTCAGAATGTTCCGCGTTGGATTTGGATTTATTTGAAACCATATTACTTACTGACGACGGTTCGTCACCGATATATCGACTATCAGATGTGGGTAGAACGTTTTTATGTCCCGGGAGAGAACCTTCAACAATATGATCAGTTGCTATATTCGAACCACTATGACGGTTTGTGTTCTCGATTTCGACCGGTGATCTACTACGTGTTTTATGACGCGGGTGTGATGTAATACGTCTTTTTGTTATGGAACGAGACCTGTCTCGCGAGTGCGACTTGTTAGCACGGCGTTCGTGCCCCGAACCGTCCTTGGACCGGTTTTTACGCGAGGTATCCTTGGAGCGGGATCTACGTGTAGTTTCCCTGGACCGGCTCCTATGCGAAACATCCCTAGACCGGTTTCTACGCGAAGCTTCCCGAGATCGATTCCTGCGGGAAACATCCCTAGACCGGTTTCTACGCGAAGCTTCCCGAGATCGATTCCTACGGGAAACATCCCTAGAGGGTGTCACAATATCCCTCGGGTTATACCGCGACGCTGACCTACGCTGACGAGATCGGGACCTAACCTTCTCGCGAGACCCGCCGCGCCTGGTGTTACGGTGGGAACTACTACGTGAACGGTCTCGCGATTGAACGCGTGAGCCACCCTGCACACAATGTTTTGATCTACTTCGCGATCTATTGCCCGTCATTACGGTGATATTTTAATAACAATCAAACACCAAAACAAAAGCAAGATAATGAAAGTACGAGGGTAAATTTGCAAAAATTTGGTTCACAATATTAAAAAAAAAAAAAACTAATTGGTCCTTTATCACACTTCTGATTTTATCAATTAAAGCTAATTACAGTTAAAAAAAAGATTAACAATCAAACCTATTTATTTACAACAATTTTAACAATAACATCAAAGAAAAGAACCAAATTCATAGCAAATTACCCTGATTTAACAAATAAAATAATTACTTACAAATTAAACACACATAAACAAATGTAAACAAAATGACTCACGCGTCCACCAATTTACGTAACCTACGGTCGATTATGAGGTCTTGACGCTACGAAAGTCGACGAGCAAATGGGGCGATTACTCGGATCGTGCGTCCTTTTATACCATCTGTGCCGTTTTAGGGGTAGATGGTAGGGGCAGTGCTAACAATATAATAATGTAAAAAACAGAACTTAAGCCATGCATTTCAGCATGCAGTGACTAAATTTAATGTTCTAAAGTTAACATTAGGTGCATGAATATTGTATACCTATTATGAAAGTAGCCATGACAATCTGTAGAGTAATACAATTTTAGTAATGTTGCACTTGTGCTACAGATTCTAAGAAAGGTTAAAAATTCGGCTAAGTGCGATAATAGGCATCCCGTTACGAAATACTGAAGTAAATCAACAATTCACATAATTTTTTTACCTACTATTTATGGTTAACCCTTGCAGCTAATATGTTAAAAAAACAAACACATTTTGTTCCAAAACATTAAAATAAAATGGACGTATACAAAATAAAATGAAATGGCATTCGATCTAGATTTAACGTGAGCATCCAGGCATCTACTTACCGTGATTGAGCTACACAATGGAGCGACGAGATGCCTGCCGGCGATGCACGTTGCTGGATAAATTGGTGAATATGTCCGGACGGATTGGATGAGTTCACTCTATCTATGTATAGTATGAATACAGCACATATTCTAGCATCGATGCATTTGCGTTGTCTGTTATAAAAGTAAATTGTTTTTAACCTCGGATACGAAAATTAAAGTACAGAATAATAGCTAGCTCCACACAAAAATTGGGATGTTATGAGTAATAGACAATATTTGTCCATCTAATGTAAGTAGGTAGGTATATTATCTATACCTAGTTTCTAAAATAATTAATATGTTTGAATCAGAAAGATTGAATGGTAGGTATGAATCAATAATGGTCCGTTCTTTTGTTTATAATATAGGTCAGCGTTTGACCACTATCCCACACGACGAAAGTGACGATGCGGTCAGATGTGGCACGCTTTCCCAAAAGATACTTAAACGCTTGTGACTCAAAGACTCCCTCGAAGCTCTGTCGAGGGACGCAAGTGAAGGTAGGAATACGGCAGTGGCACAAAAACTTTTCCGACCCGTCCTCCGTTTGTAGCTGCCCGACCTACGTATCGGAGGAACATGGACAAGTACGCTGGGGATACGACTGCGGTGGGGTGGTAACAAGCCGCGGCTGAAGCTTTCTAGCAGGAGATTGCTCGTTCAGCACCACCCCGGGGTCACGTGTGACACATATAGTGCTAAACGTGCTAAAGGCATATAGGTATGCTTAACATAATAAGCATACAAGGTTATTGGTAATTATACTAGCAAGCTGTTCTGTATACCTTAATAATCAACTTTTGTTCTACAACTTTGGAAATTCGAAAAAAAAATGGAGGTTAGGTATGTAAATCCTAAAAACAGCTGATTTATTAAAACAAAAGTCATTGAGACTAAGAACAGTAAATAAAACTTAAAAAATAAGTAAAATTTTAAGGTTAATGACCTCTCCGTGTAAAGCGTGTAAAGAACAGCTGATTTCCAGGTAGGTAAACCTAACTTCAAAATTTTCAAAAAAATGTTTGAATTTTCAAAAGTCGTTGAACAAAAGTTGTTTGTTAAGGTGCACAGAAGTAGCCCTCAAAGGCTTGCTAGTATAATACGCACCTACAATTATTATAGGTACGTTCTTAAGTACAAATAATATTACAACAAGGTTCATACCCATATACCTAATTATTAATCGAGTCGCCTGTCTGTCCATTTAAACTAAATGCATCAACCTATCCCCCTCGTCAGACGAATTGATATTTCCTCTTCCCGACGCGACGTATAGTTACATAGTTAATTGCGTTTCCGGACGTCACTCATTGTTTGAGGGCAATCGGTGAATAGTAATGCACGATTACTGTAGGTATATCTGTTACTATGTCAATAATAACCTGACAGTGTTATTCAAAGGGATATTATGGTGAAAAGGTACCGGCGCTCTCTCCATACAAACGTAGTCGACTGGATACTGACACTTAAACAAATATTTTTGTTGCATAAATCTTATAACTGCCATGACTATGCCCCCTTCTTGGTGTTTTTGGAACGATAGTTCCTTATCGCGCATTGCGAAAGGGGGCTAGACGGAAAAAATTAAGACCAAAAGTTGTAACGACACTTTTTGCTATAGTTGTAAGCCGTGCGGCGGGCGTGTGTTTCTCTGTCTGTCTCTCGCTCTCATAGAAAGCAAGCCAGTTATTTTCGTTTCGTCTTTCTATTTCGCATTGAACAGTGTGGTGTCGCGACGATTAATTACAAAAAAAAAATTACAATTCTATCACTAATTATCAGGGTGTCCCTTGACACCTCTCAAGTTTTCATTTTATAATTTATCATAGAAATTAGGATTTAAATTTAAAAAAAAAAAACAAAATATAGGAGCATGGTCATCGCAGTTATAAGTTTTATGCAACAAAAATATTTGCTATAGTGTCAATAACTAGGGAGAAAACAGTCGACTACGTTTGTATGGAGAGCGCATGGGTACCCTTTCCTCATATTGTCTGGTGGTAATAAAAGGCCGTTTCAGTTAATCGAATCATTCATATGGTTCATTTGACACATGATGGGAATTTTAGATTGTTGTGTATTAACTCAATGTATTATTTTTACGTAGAGTTCTACCATATCTACAGCTGTCATACTCGATAGTACTACTGTGGTACTATTAGGTATTAATCTTGTGTTTCAATAATATTGGAATTTACCTACCGATATTTTCAAGGGCTAGTTATGTATGCCTATTTTTCAGGCATTGTCTACTATAATGTTGGGAAAATTTACAAAAGAAAAGTATTTTATTATATTATATTATCAATGGAAAACAAACAATATACTTAATAAAATTATAAACTTAAATAATTTGATTAAGTACTTTTTATTTTGACTTTAATGATTTACCTGTAAAAATCGAAATTTTATTTTAAGTCCCTGACGCGACATTTTGCGAAAGAGACATTGTGCAAAAGCGCCATTCTGAGAAAGAGAAAATAAGCGAAAGCACCATTATGAGAAAGAGACATTTTGCGAATGAGCCAAATATTTAAGTGGTAACAAATACATTATTTAAATGTTTTCACTTAGAGATAAATACGCTTGTTTGCTAGAGACGTAAAAGAAAATTTAACAACAAAAAGAAGGAAAAAGAGTATACCTACCTATAAAAATTCTATCCTTTCCTTAGATCTTTTAAAATTGTCAAGATAAAAAACGTAGTTATGCAACTTCATTCGCTTTAATTCAAGCAAAGCTATGCATACACAAGAGCATGCTAATTGGACTACAGAAATAAAAGTAAAATGGAACTACAGTACTGAAATTAAACAGTTTGAGATTTTTCTCATGAATATATCTAGCATTACAGAAAAATCCCTGGAAACGTTTTGGATTGTTTCCAATGAAATTAAAACGCCAATCACTGAATTTTATAAAAGCACGTGGCTTACAAGTGACAGAATCAAAACCTATATTATGAATTTATCCTACTTTCTACTAATATTATAAATGTGAAAGTTTGTGTGTGTGTATGTATGTATGTTGTTACTCCTTCTTGTAATTTACTACATTCTATTTAATTAAATCTCCGGATTTCACCCATTTAGATCCACAAAATATGTTATTACGTTATTACCGAAACATCAATGGAAAAATTCTTGATGATATATTATAATTAACTAGCTGTTCCCTACGACTTTACTCGTGTTAGCGTCTCCTTAAAGTGAAATTGATTTCCTACAGCCACAAATTTTTATCAACCATTTTTAAGCTTTTAGAAGTCGAATTTCCAAAAATCTTTATTGCTCGCCTACGACCTAAAATAAATCTTAATGCGAAGTTTCTGACGCGTAGCTCGTGGTTTCAAAGATTTCGTGATATGTAATTATTTTTTTCTTTTATGGATATACTAGCTGTCCCGGAAAACGTTGTTATTTTACAAACTTCACATAAACCATCTACTAAATAGTCCGAACAAAGCTTAAACTTTTGGTTTGTATAGGTGAGTTCTTGAGTTATTAAATTACAACGAAAAGTGGCATTTTTATAAATATAGATTCAGAATAGAATAGACATTTATTAGAAAAGCACACGGACAAGAAAACAAATATAAAATAGGTAGACATAATAACAAAACAAAAAAAAACAGCGCACTCCGGGAGTGCAGGCAGAAGTGAAAACTGTATATCTGTGTAAAATCTCATATGTCGCGAGAAAAAAAAAAATAGTCGGACGACAAATAGTCGTCCGACATTTGTCGTCCAACAAATAGTCGTCCGACATTTGTCGTCCAACAAATTGTCGTCCGACATTTGTCGTCCGTCAATAGTCGTCCGACAAATAGTCGTCCGACATTTGTCGTCCGACATTTGTCGTCCGTCAATAGTCGTCCGTTAAAAAATACCATATGTACGTCTTAATACACTCACAGCCAAATTAAAAACAGTAGGCCCAGGCATACATTTTCGCCGCGCCGTAGAGAGGGGATAGCTGTCTACTCTCCATCCGTCTTACGCTTTTTCGATCAGGTCACGTGTCCTGACGCGAGTTTAAGATTTTATACCCATTACAGAAAAAGTGCTCAACGCCGCTAAAGAAGTTTTCACTTCAATAAATAAAATGAAAACAGAACAGACAGAAATAGAAAACAATCCATAGAATTAAAAATAAGACACTTGAGTGAGTGATTTTCTCCATAATAAAGATTATATTTACACAAATATAATACTGACGGACACATAAACTGCATCATAGTATAAGACGACTTTGAAATAATAAAATATTTATTTCAAAGTCGTCTTGTACAGTCGGAATACTAATTAGCTAAACCCCAAGTGACGTAAAACCATGAACCAGATAACTATGTGCTAGTGAGCTTTACGCCGGTTATCTGCTTCATGCGTAAAGCTCACTAGCACATCTGTAAAAATGTAGTATTTTTTACCTTTTTGTTATTTTTTATATTGTATAAGTAGTATATTGTTTAAAAAAATAGAATCAGGTAACATTACTTTACAACCTTACAGATGTGCGAGTGAGCTTTGGGTCACGTGGGGTTCAGCTAATTGGTATTCCGACTGTACATGATTTTTAACTCAGCAAGAATTTCGATATACAACAATAATTCTATTTAAATTAGTATGAATAGTTTGCATACTTATTGAAATAGTCAGTTGAAATTAATCCTGAACATCGATGCAGTTTATGCGTCCGTCAGTGTATCTATATTTATAAAAGGGAAAATCACTGACTCACTCACTCACTCATCACGATATTTCAGAAACTACAAGTGCTAGGAGTCTCAAATTTTGCATGGGGGTTCCTTTTATGACGTAGGTGCTCACTAAGACGGGATTTTCCGAAATTCTACCCCTAAGGGGGTGAAAAATGGGGGCAAAGTTTGTATGGAACAACGTGATTCCTTGGTCCAATCTACTTCAAATTTTGCATAAACATTCTTTAACAGAATTAATGGAACACCTGTTTCGTATTTTATTAAAATTCATCCCCTAACTTAAAAATTATGATAATAATATGATAATTATGAAAAGCCGTCTTTCGGCAGTCGCGGCTGGATTAAGACTGATGAGCTAATGACGTGTTTAACTAATCAATGGCTACTGTTGCTGAGGCGGCAGTAGAAAGGAAGCAATGTGAAGGAAGGAAGAAAGCTAAAGGCGTAAAGTAAAATAAATCTAAAGATACAAACTGAATAACGTATTGAGTAAAACCATGAGTATAAAAAATAGATATACCTAGGTAGGAGTAAGAAATGAAAATACAATCTATACTAAGTATATACTTATCTATACTAATACTAGCTGCCCTCCGCGGTTTCACCCGCGTAACTCCCGATCCCGTGGGAATATCGAGATGTAAGCTATCCTATCTCTCAAGTTGGATCGAACTGCACATGGTGTGCGAATTTTATTATAATCGGTTAAGTGGTTTAGGAGTCCATTGAGGACAAACATTGTGACACGAGATTTATATATATTAAGATTATAAAGCTGAAGAGTTTGTTTCAACGCGCTAATCTCAGGAACTACTGGTTCGAATTGAAAAATTATTTTGTGATGATTCCCCGATAAATAGATAGTCCATTTATCGGGGAAGGCTACTTTTTATGTTGATATTTCCACGGGATCGGGACTTTCGCGGGTGAAACCACGGGGCGCAGCTAGTATTATTATATACTTAAGTTAAAATTAATAGTATTTTCTCTTCATTAATTAAGCTATAAAGAATAAATCAGTCAAAACATAACACTTATTTTAACGAATGGCCACTATTCAAGTAGAGTACCCATTATGAGGGGTTATTAAAAGTTTATTAAGTACTCATATAAATTAGGTTTTCAATTGTAACAAATATTATACCGTAATTAGTAAAAAGCTTCATTAGCATAGTTATTTGTACAGTGGATTCATAAATAAGAAAGGATTTCGTGCGTGTTATGTAGGTATATGCCTATTAACTAGTGATATTTATATTTTACTTCACTACATCACCTGGGGCACCATTTACATATGAGAACGTTTTGGTTGCAAAAATAATAACTAAATACCTATATATTACTTGCTTTTTCCCCACGATTTCAACCGAAATTTCACCGTCTTATGGGCGGAATTTCTAAAAACCCTTTATTAGTGGATACCTATATTTTTACAAATAACACTTTATTAGATGTCTAGATGTCATGTCTCTAGAACCAGCAGATTAAACTGTTGATAAGTCAGTTAGGACTTTGAATTTTATAAATTGGTTTTGTTAGATTTTAAAATTAAGTTACCTAATTACTAGTCATTTTTGTTAAAATTTTAATTAAGGTACTTACTTACTTAATTTGTCTTATTTTTATTTTATTTTCATTCATATTTTTAATTTTGTGAAGTAATTCTAGGTAAGTAGGTACCTAGTACAAATTAAAATGCATAAGAAATTAGATTTTTCATTATTGACTTTAATAAAAATGAAAAACTATTATGATGATGGTATTAAAATAAAGTATATATTAATCTAGCTAAATTATTAGAAGTAATTTCTTTAAAAAATATAAGTAATATTATTATTTTGCATTTTGTTATGTTTTTACTTTTACTTTACCTACTTTTGACGTGACAACGTTTTATAAATTGGTTTGCCGGGTGACACTTCAAGAAACTGCGTTACGCTCCGCTGACGTTATGCGCTCACAATGAGAGCGAGTGAGAGGCACGCGGGCATGGTTAGCCCGCCTAAGAGCGAGAGAGACAGACATAAAAAGTGAAAGGCACGCGTCCCTTCCACTCGAGCACAGTTGTTGTCACGTAAAACTTTCGCCCGTATACCGACTTTACAGGCAACCAGTTTTTTTTTACATTTAATAAATGCCTGATTAATTAAAAATCACTGTAAAGCACGATATTAAAATGAATTTAATTATACTATTAACTATATTAATGTGGGGCGACAATAAATTTTTGTATTTATTACGTTGCGTGGTTTGTATTGTCGTAAAAATATAATTTTATTTCCATCAAGCAACATGTTCGCGATACTGCCGGCTAGCCGTTATAAATTATAACTTAATTACAAAACTGGGCCAGTTTAACTGTCGTCAATGAAAACAATAACTTTCATACAAAGTAGGTACAGTACGTGAATAAAATTAACATTAAAACTTTAGCTTGAAAATGTTCTTTTATATATTCAGGCGTCAATTTCGTAAATTTTATTTGTCTGATCAAAAGGCAAATCTTTTGCAATGTAGGTAATATTAGATACTTACTTTCTTATACCAAAACGAATATATACCATACCAATGGTATTTGATTATCATATTTTATATAATCTTCAAAATTTAAACCCAACGAATACCAAAAGAAAATATTTGGTACAGTCACAGAAAAAATTACAAATGAAATACATAATAGAATTATAAATGTAGATTATGCAATATATACCTCTAATCCTAATTCGTTCCAGTTCACATTTCAGTCAAAATCGTCTATTGTATGAGCATTACCGTCGGCTTTGTTAAAATCGTATTACAATAGAATGACACGCAAAGTATCGCTATAATGCTTCAAACACGACATAAAACTTCGCGTGTCGCGACGGGCGGCGGACACGCGACGTTGAAAATTATAATTTTAGTTACCTTCGCTGAAATAATATACGAACTTACCTATACTCAAAGGTAGTAAAATATTAATAAACTAATCTACATGGTGCGCTTGTTATTTTTTTTTGTGTTAGCCACTTGCTCGTCCAATTAATTTTTTATACACTTCTGTGCGGAACTGTACCAGTATCTATCTATACAGAAGGGCATAATTTAAAATTTGCAAGTATATTTTCTAAGAAAATTCTTAATAATTTTTAGCTGTTTAAGTATAACTTGATAAAAAATGTACATAAAAATTCTTTCAGAAAAGTTTCTATAAAATATACTTATGCCTGAACTAACTATTATTTTTACTTAACATATATAAAATATTGTTTAGTAAAAATAAAATATTTAAGCATCTTGAGTCTTATTAAATTAATTAAAAAATATTAAAAAGCCAATACAACTATATTAACAACCATAGTAAATTATAGCCACAAAGCATCCTTTGTCGGTGGGTATCCGAGAATATTATACAAATGTTGTACACAAGTTAATAAGCAACATCTTAATACATAGGTATATATTTTATGTGTAGACTGCAATACAAAGATATTAAAGATATAAGTGTTTTTGTATCTTCTTCTCTTTAGAGTGGGTACTTTTCGAAGATACGCATCCTAACATTGATTCGAATTAAAAGTTTTGGTCGATTTTTATTTTGTAAAAAAACTAGCGACTCTCTCCGTCTTCGCTAAACCTTCCTCTTGAATCACACTATCTATTGAAAAAAACCGCATTAAAATCCGTTGTGTAGGTTTAAAGATCTAAGGATACATAGGGACAGACAGCGGAAAGTGACTTTATTTTATACCATATAAAGAAGAAGAAGAAGAAAGCCTGTCTCGTCCTACCCCTTGCGAAACTTTAATCCCAAATATTTAATTTTTAAAATTATGTCTTTCGGCGCCTTTTTGATTAAATGGTTACTTTGATAAAATTATTTAGAGAGGGTTTTTTGTCTAATCCACTAATATTAAATTTCTTTGAAAGAATGATGAAACCTCAATGTGGAGTAATGAATCGTTACGACTTACGCTCGCAGGTTGCATGTTGCTTGATACAATTAAAACGCATAATTGTGTAGCTATATGTAATATCTATTTTATATTTATTTATAGGTACTATTTATATATAAACTCGTTTATCCTGAATAAAGATCAACGCACAGCGAAAACTGCTGATCATCATTATCTTCCTGCCCTTATCCCAATTTATTTGGGATCGGCGCAGTATGTCTCCTTCTTCCATTCACTCCTTTTAGTCGTCATCTCATCGTTCACATTCATCTCTAAGCTCTCATGTATTGTCTTACACAGTCCATCCATCTTTTCTTAGATCGTCCTCTTCCTCTCCATCCCGCTATAATATTCATACTCATCACTCTTCTAGTCACATGCGTCTCTTCTCTTCTCATCACATGTCCAAAATTGCTTAGTAATTTAATAAAATCGTTTATCTTGATTAAGGATTAACGCATTGCTTAAACTACGAAGCATGTATAAGCAGTTAGAAACATAGTTTTATTTTATAACGTGAAAGTGTACACTAAAAAGATTTTGGATTTTAAGGGGGAATAGAAAGGGGGGAGAAGGTTTATATGAGAGAAGGTTTTTAAAGGAGGGAAAACTTGAAAATTGGAACTGTATCTACCCATTAGAAATAAATGATGACGTAATTTTCATTTCAGGGTTTTTGGCCTATCCAAAAACCCTGAAATGAAAATATTGACATTTTAAGTGGGAAAATTGACTGCGAAAGATAGATAAACCAGATTTGGGACTTACGCGGGTGAAGCCGCTATGGAACACAGTTTGACGAACATAAATCTCACGCCGGGAGAGACGTCTTGTATAGTATAAGTGTGGTATAGGTACCTTCTCAATACAAAATAATGTGTTAAAAGAGAGCGCTATTTATTAATCTCCGTTTTTAATGGAATATAAAACTGCATGGATGTTTTTCATTTGGCATAAAGATTGTTTTGTGAGTTCGTAGAAAAAACCCGTATACATAAGTACGGGTTTAAGTACTATCTATTACTAGACACATTACACACATCACACACACATCACACTAACCAATTAGCTGAATCCCACGTGACCTAGAGCTCACTCGCAAATCTGTAAGGTTGTAAAGTAATGTTACCTGATTCTGTCTTTTTTAAACAATTTACAATATAAAAAAAATAACAAAATAGGTAAATACTATATTTTTTACAGATATGCGAAAGAGCTCTCCTGGGTCACGTGGGGTTTAGCTAATTAGTAATGTGACTGTACCTACATCTATTTATACCTATATTCCAGGGATAGTCGTGTAGTATGAAATGTATGCAAATCAAAGGAAATAGGTAGTTAATTTTTGTAATAGTCTGTATTACAAAAATGAACTACCTATTTCCTTCGATTTGCCATAGGTACTATGTTTGTTTCCAGGAATTGGTCTCTATTAGCAACACTATTGATTAGTCAAAAATATAACGTAATCCTTTTTTTTTATTTACAGTTTCGATTCCAAGCTAGGGTAAAATAACTATTACGAAAATCTAATAATGCAGTTTTAGTTTTTGTCAAAACCGGACACGCAATTCCTATCAGCATTTTTCACTATCTTTTATAGTTTATAGGATATAGCTTGAAGGCCTATATAAAAAACTAGCTGCGCCCTGCGGTTACACCCGCGTAAGTCCCGATCCCGTGGGAATATCGGAATAAAAGTAGCCTTATAGCCTTCCTCGATAAATGGACTATCAACACAAAAATATTTTTTCAATTCGAACCATCAGTTCCTGAGATGCGTTCAATCAAACAAACTCTTCGGCTTTATAAAATTAAGTAAGTATAGATTCACCCTGTACAGTTTAAATTTAAGCTGTGCTCTATTATATACCTATCAGTCAATGAGGAGTTTATATTTTATTTTATTTCTAGGTATGAAATAGCGAAAAATGCAGGTACAAAAGGGGTTCTTAGTTTGAAAGCGAAAGTAACTGAGTTACTCGGCAGGACACTTGTTTCCGACCACACCTCGTGACCTAACCGACCGGGTGGAGTCGGAGGAATTAGCAACTCATTGTTTTGTTTACATTTACACGTCGGCATTATGATGAAGTTTACACAGATTTACGAAAGTTTAGGCAAGCTTTAGTTTGGGAAGGGTAAGGTAGATTAATTTATTTTAATTTATTTGTATAACCAACCTACTACACCTACTGTTTTAGTTTCAAGTTAAATTATTATAAATTATTTTAAAGTTAAATTGTAATTTATGATGTGTGTAGTTATTAACAACTAGTATCCCTCGCGGTTTTATACGCGTAAGTCACGATCCTTTAGGAATATCAGGATAAAAAGTAGCCTATGTACTTATTATAATGAATCAATGTATCCTCATACCAAGTTTCATTTAAATTGGTGTAGTAGTTTCGGAGCCTATTCAATGCATACAAATATTCAAATCTTTCCTCTTTTTATTATAAGTAGGTACCTATAGTATAGACTAGCGACCCGCCCTGCCTCGCACGGCGGTATTATGAATGTATTATATCTATAAATCCTCCTCTTGAATCACTCTATCTATTAAAGAAACCGCATCAAAATCCGTTGCGTAGTTTTAAAGATTTAAGAATACATAGGAACAGACAGCGAAAGTGACTTTGTTTTATACTATGTAATGATTATCAATAACAATTATATTTATTCTATAATATCCAAACCGGAGATTGTCCTTGGCGGCATTTTATAATGCAGACAGGGATAATCGCCGCTTTGGTATCCACAATATCATACTTTGGAATTAAACTTGTTATTATAAAGGGCCTTTAAACGTGTTGGCTTCGGCTACACGGACACCTTCATTATTAGCCATCCATCCTCTTAACACTTCATCACTACATAGTATAAAATAAAGTCACTTTTCGCCGTCCCTATATCCCTATGTCCCTTTGTATGCTTTGTTTGATTTTGATGCGGTGTTTTTTAATAGATAGAGTGATTCAAGAGAAAGGTTTATATGTATAATACATGCATAATATAGCCGTGCGAACCCGGAGCGGGTCGCTAGTCTATTCATAAAACCTAGGTTATGAATAAAAAAATCATTAGAAACTCAGAGAAAAAGAGTTAAATCAGTAAAAGCAATTGAATTTGGCAAGCAGAATAGGATAGATTTAATACATTTTTAGAACATTTTGTTTGCTCAGGTGTTAAGGGATCTATTGATATTTACGGCTTTTTCTTGAACGTGGTAGCTTTGTTTTTCTTTTATTTCTTTTTTTGAAACGTCAAATGTTTTCCAATTAAATCCGATTGTCCTTTGTTAGGAACGCTATTATCATAAATGGACAACGTTATTGTTATGATAATGGTGCAACCTTAGACGAAATCTGGACATTTTTGTATAAGTTTCGGAAATAACAATACCATTCTACTGAGTTACCTCGGTGTTAGGGTTCCGTACGCAAAGGGTCGCTGACTATAGGCCTCGTTCATAAGCTCAGAGTCGCTCAGCGGGCTATGGAGAGAGCTATGCTCGGAGTTTCTCTACGTGATAGAATCCGAAATACGGAAATCCGTAGAAGAACCAAAGTCACCGACATAGCTCTCAGGATTGGTAAGCTGAAGTGGCAATGGGCAGGTCATATAGCTCGCAGAACTGACAACCGCTGGGGAGTAAAGGTTCTCGAGTGGCGGCCACGATGCAACGCGAAACGGAGTGTTGGGAGACCAGCTGCCCGGTGGACCGACGACATTGTGGCGGTCGCGGGTAGTCGGTGGATGGAGGCGGCTCAGGACCGCTGTTTGTGGCGTCGTATGGGGGAGGCCTATGTCCAGCAGTGGACGTGTATGGGCTGACATGATGACGCAAAGGGTAAAAACGGAACCCTTTTACTTCAACTCCACTTGCATATCGTATGTCTGTCACGAGGCTGTATCTCATGAACCGTGATAGCTAGACAGTTAAAATAATGATGGCAAGGCATATAAAAAAAAATAGAAAGAATATAACAAAATTCTCATGTTTTTCTAGATTACAATGAAATTGATAGTATTTCGTGTACTAGATGTGGAAAAAAGATATAAGCATTTAAAGTACGTGTTTTTTTCTTCATCAGCATCGACCCACAACAAGGGAACTGTGAAAAGAATAATGGCAAAACTTTGAACAAAAATTACTCGTTTGCTTAGGTTCTTTTTAAATTAGATTAAAATAAATTTGAATTAAATTAGGTTAGTTTCTTTTTAAACTAACTTTTTAAGGTGAAAGGGTACCTGCGCGCTCTCCATACAAACGTAGTCGACTGTTTCCTCCCTGGATAATGACACTAGCACAAATATTTTTGTGCCATAAAACCTATAACTACCATGACTATGCCCCTATGTTTTGTTTTTTTTTTAATTTTCTAATTATCATAGAAAATAAAATTTAAAAAATTTGAAAATTAAAAAAAACAAAAAATAGGGGCATGGTCATGGCAGTTATAAGTTTTATGCACCAAAAATATTTGCTCTAGTGTCATTATCCAGGGAGGAAACAGTCGACTACGTTTGTAATAGTTTGTATGGAAATAGCCCCCGGTACCCTTTCCTCTTAAGGTTTTTTCGAAGAACCTAACCTCCTTGCAAACAAGTAAATAAATAAATAAATGCGTTTATTTCTTTTACAAATGCTTAAATCTATCTACATTAGGTTGAAACCTTCTTTTAAGCATGAAATGCCTGTATCAGAAGGCTCCGCTCTTCTTAACTTTAGTTTAAAGTTTTGCCATTATTCTTTTCACAGACACCTAATGTATTTCTGTTTTAACAACAAATACTGAAAACAGTATAATTGTACGGAACCCTTCGTGCACGAGTCCGACTCACACTTGGCAGGTTTTTGAAATACATTCACTGTCCAAACGATAATAAAAGCAGATCGAGATAACGAGCTAATTTCCCTTTTTCTACTTCTGCAAAAGTTTTCCAATAAGTAATTATTTTGAGGGTTAATTACTTTTAATGACTTTATCTTTTACTATGAGAGCGTTACTTTTCAAATTACTTTGTCTTTATCTTTGACGCCTTCGTGGTGCGGTGGGCGACATATCTATCGTCGCCCACCGCACCACGAAATATCGCGACATATTTTTTTTTATAATTTTGTGGTGTGAATTTCGCTAAAACTGTTAGTCGATAGCTGAGCGAGAATTACTCACTCCCATAAAGGACAGCGCACACCTAGCCGCACCGCACGCGCCGCAGTCGCCCGCCCGCAGCGAAGGAAATCCCCAAGGCCGATGCTGATTATGTCACCAACGCGGCGGCGCTGTGAGCATACAAACGGAGATCGTGGCGCGTGCGATGCGGCTAGGTGTGCGCTCACCATAATAAACCTTCTGGTTATCTTTCAAGACTAAAAAATCGAAATTTCGTAGGTACCTACTTAAAAGTCCCAACATGACAGGGTGGTTTTATCGCTAGTCGGATGGCGGCGAGGGTAGATAAGGGCCTAGTATTATTAAAGGGTGAAATTTTGGAGATATTATGTCCAATGAACAGACCATGGGGTAACAGTGTGGTAGTTCTCAAACTAATCTTGCTGTTTGTGGGATTTGCTTTTTTATATATTTCGGATTAATTAAGTGAAGAGTATTTACAAATCCATTATACGATTTCCCATTTCAAAATCATCCTTCTACACTTATATTATTAAGAGAAAAGATTTTTTTTTTGTTTTTATGTTTGTAACAAATAGGCTCCAAAACTACTAAACCGATTTAGAAACAATACAAACATACATTGAAACATACATTGATTCTTTGGGAATGACATAGGTAACTTTTTATCCCGTTATTCTCACGGGATCGGAAGTTACGCGGGTGTAAATAGATATAGTAAATAGATATAATAATACCCAGTTGACCCAGACGATCCAGTTGGCACAATGGTCATCATCCCCGGCTGCCAAACACAGGGTTGCGGGTTCGATTACCGCTTCAGACAAGTATTTATGCTTAGATATTTGTCTGTGGTCTGGTTGTTTCTATGTATTGTAAGTATATATTTACAAAAGAAAAGTGTATAAGTAGTATATCTGTTGTCTAGTACCCAAAACACAAGTCTAATTACTTAGCTTGGGGCTAGATGGCGATGTGTGAAATGTCCTGCAATATTTATTTATTTAATACTTCCTATTTACCTACTAAAGAATAATGTAAATATGGCAGCAAAAAAACTGGTAGGTGGGTAATTATTGATAGATAATGTGATAAAAAGTACTTACTAAAACCTGTAAACTGTCATGGATCAAAACCGCAAATTAAACGCATAATATCTTTCCATCAATGCGCAATAAATAAATCACGGTAAAGTTACGTAGATGTTCATTCCGTACAAATAAATTGACATTGAAAAGTCGTGTTTGTATCGTATTTTCTCTGGGGACCAACTGGGGTTCCGCATCACCCCCGAAATGCACCAATTAGTGGTAAAGTAAAAATGTGCAGTGTGCGGAACCACGCATTACCTACAACCTAGCCTCAGGGGTATTGGGGATCCGTGGTCCCACGTGGTGTTTAATGGTGTTTCTTTGCTTAAGGGGTGGTTTATTTTACCGGCATATGTCCATGTTATTGATTAACGAGCCAGGAGACACGAGGGTTCAGAGAAACTCTGACCTAGACGAGTAAATGAGTTGACAACATGAGTCACGGTGATAAAATTAATAATAACAATTCTAATGATAATCAATTTGCTATAATAACATCTTCTTTAAGCATTGGCGAGACGATCTCGACCGCCTAGGTGGCTCAGGAGCGCGACTGATGGAGGTAGATGAGGCAGTTCTTTGATCAGCAGTGGGATACTAGGGGTTAGTTAGAAAAAAACATTTTTTTTGAACGCACTTACTCTCATTTCTATCTCGATTTTTTATGATGGCATCATCATAAAAAATAATATTAAAACTGAATATTAGAAAAAACGGATCCCAAGATAAAAAAATGGTTTTACCGAACCCATAATATTTTTAAAAGATCTATCCAACGATACTGTACACCATGGGTTTGGCGAGAAAAACAAAAATCATCCCTACTTAACGTGTTGGGGATGTATCCCAAAAAATATTTTTAGATTATAATTTACCATTTTGTCGGCGTGAATTATATTATGTATATTCAAGCCAAATGACAGCGTTTTAGTACCAATAGTCTCTGAGCTAAACTATGACTAAGTAACCCTAAAAATTAATAGTTCGATACAAAATGATTCCAATGTTAGGTAACATTGGAATCATTTTGTATCGAACTATTTCTTAATAAATTACTCTACAGGTGCAATGTTTTAGGAATTACGTCTAAACTTTTATGTTCACACGAATAAACCATTATATCTTTTTATAAAAATTTAATGTGCTTATCGGATTAATAGGCATTAAGACAGATTACATTTCACGGCAAACGTACTTAAGTTTATAAATTTCGTATCCATCATTAATCTTATGAATTTATTAGTTAGTAGTTCGTAGTGTTATACTAGAAGAACGAAAGCGTGTAGACGACATATTTATTGCTCCAAAAAATATAAAAAACAAATTTAAGGTAACTTTAATATGTTGAAGCTCGATTTGGAGTTGTTTTTTGTGATTTTTATAGCCATTCATGTCCCTGCTGAGAGACAAGCTTGTAATAATGTCAACGGAACAAATAAATACTTTACAGCTACGCGTAAAATAGTCCATTCAATTTCAGGAACTTTCGTTGAATCAATTTCATTTTTCGTTTAATCAAATGGGAGAAACTCAAGTTTGGAGCGCGAAGATAGCCCATCATTCGCGTTCCTTAGTAGTAATTTGTTTCGCAGTCGATGAGAGAAGAAAAGTCGAATGAATAAGAGAGAGGACGAGCTATGCCATAAAGTAAAAAGATTCCGCCCAAGTAATGAGAATATTTTGAAATGGGGCCGTTTTCTGGAAGATCCCTTTAAGGGAAAAGGAAGACGATACGAATAATCTTGATATTGGTATTATAACCGGCACTTCGCACAGTCCGTTCGCATTGAGAAACTTCGTCCTTCGCATAAACAATAGACGTTATTTGAGCGTCAGATTTGTGGATGTTTGACGCGATCCCGACATAGAACAGCCTTACATACGATTCCCGAGCTTTGACCGCCTTTTATCGCACTCGAGGGAAATTCACGGAGTCCACAGGTTAAAGCCGCGTTTCTACGGTAGCTAGGTATATCAAACGGCAATTGCCGGTTTGTATTGCAAGATGCAACACGGTTATTTATATCACAGCAGGTCTACCGATGTACGGTAAGAAATTATCGTTGTATAATTGTCGTAAAATGTACAACAAAATGGCTTTATGAGCGTCGCTACATCGCATCGCGGACATGTTCGAATGCGGACTGTAATATTTTAATGTCCATGTTTTATAGTTCCAGCGATTTAGTCATTGATGTTGGCGGTGGTAGGTAGAGAACTAACGGTTTGCTGGATGCTGCTGCAGTGGGGTTCGTGAAACGTCTCATTTTAAAACAAGTAGATACAATTTTAATAAATATAGCTAATCCAACCCTTTTTTTAGAAGGTTAAGGCAATGCGCGCTTTGCTTTGCTCCTTACCTCTAACAAAGATTCTAGAGACTCTTTTCTAACATCCGTTATTCGTTTGACGTATTTATGATGTCAAATACCTAATGTAGCAGCGATTCCGAAATCTCGTTACTTATCAATTTTACTGAATATCAAATTTTAATCATTATTTTTAAAAGTTTCTTAGATATTGCATAATAGATAGGTACGTACTTCTTACTTACGCATAAATAATGAAAACAAAACAAATTAAAATATTCATAGTAATATTTTTCTCATAATACCAGACAATCTTATAATTTGAATATGTAATAATACACAAATACAATAACAGGCCCTCTACGTGTTGACTTCGGCTCCACGCACGCCTTCCAAAGGTCAGGGATCCATAGCCCCGTGGTTTTGGACATATATAACAAATATAACTATCATATTGTAATTAATTCGTTAGTTAATCTGAATAGGCCGTGGAATATCGTTAATGGTTCCCTGCAGAGAGGCACACCCGAAAAATGTACTTTATTAAAAGCCTTTATGTATTGTGTTGTTAACTAGTTTTCCGAGAACTAAAACGTGAAATATTTTTTAAATTTATTTTGTTTTGCATAAAAATTCATTATAACTGTAAATAATAACAACGATGCGTGTGTGTCTGTGTGTTTTAACATTAAAACAGGTAAAGTTTACCCAGTAATATGTTCTACTATTAAGCAAGGGCCATCTAAAGACGTCGCGAGTGCCTATTTTGTGTTGACGTATGTCAAAAAGTGTGTTGTTTTTGTCTGAAAATTATGTTACGGAATGTGATATTTTGTATTAATTACAGTTTAAATACCATTCATTTCACGGTTCTTCTCAGAACCAACTTATTAATAAAAGAATCGGCCATTGATACGGATGATGAAGATTATAAGCTATACTTAACTAGCGACCCGCTCCGGCTTCGCACGGCTATATTATGCATGTATTATACCTACATATAAACCTTCCTCTTGAATCACTCTATCTATTAAAAAAAACCGTATCAAAATCAGTTGCGTAGTTTTAAAGAACTAAGCATACAAAGGGAAATAGGGACATAGGGACGGCGAAAAGAAACTTTATTTTATACTATGTAGTGATAGTGATATTACAAATAGGTAAAGTTTGGATGAAAGTTTTAAATCGTATTAAAATTGTCATAATGCCCACTCCATTAATTTACCGCAGACTTCGTAATTGCCAAGAAGGTAGATAAGCAAGTATCTTAAGCTTGGCTTCAAATTAGATCTCACGACTTTTTAATGGTTTGAATAAAGATCAATTCGATCGAGATTCATTAGGGATTTCAATTATTTTTGACGTGACAAATCCACGTTCTAAAATATTAGCAAACTTAGGAATGTCGAAATTCTCAGAAGAGCAATGCAATTTCATTCCATTTAATCCTTCCTAATTCTGAAAGCTTCGTTTCATTATCGCCTTCCACGTACATACGTATACGTACCTCTTTCCATTTGCAGTAGATGAGGTAGAATAAAGCCAAGAAGTTTAAGCAATATTTGAATACACAGGAGATGCGGTTTACCAAACACATGCAGGTACTCGTATGCAAGCAGACGGTTTTAGCGCTACGGTCTCTGTGAACGTCAAGTTTTCTTTGCTTTTACGGTCTTAAAACTAAGTGTAATACGCTGTAATAGTAGGTGAAAAGGAAATATAAAAATACATGATAAAAATATTTAAGTTCAATCGGTAACCGCGAGGTTGATCAAAATAAATGATATTGAAGGATGATGTGATGGACAGGCCTATTTCTTAAATGAGTACCTATTGGTGAAAATGGTACTAGGTAATACTGGGTAAAAATAATAAATGAAATTTAAAAAGGGTAATGTGTTGGCCTGTTTCAAACAGAATGGAACAATAGTCTGAATAAAAAGTCTGAATCAGTAAAATAAGTGTGCAACTTAGAACAGTAACTGTAGATTTAAGTTCTGTGGTACGACCATTCCCGTGACCATGTAGTTGTGCTCCGTCGCGGTGTCACTCGTATAAGACCCGACACTATGGGATTATCTATCTTTGAACTATTAAGGCTGGGGAAACTCCATAGTTAAAAAGAAAATATAACTTATAAATATAACTATTACGTACGTTGCATTTTTTACAATAACCACTTTCCTACTCATCTGTACAAATTAAAATTAGAATCCTTAATTTTTTTATAACCGTCATTTCGCTTTGTGCCGTGGTCCGAATCGACCCATTCCAAAAGATACCGTAGGCCATTCGCACCGCTTCAACCACTCGGTTCGAATGAACCCATTCAAAACGAGCTTTTGGGCGATTCACACAGCTCCGAACCGCTTGCGGTGCGAATCGACTAATGACCCTTAATTTCAACCTTCATAGGCAAAAAAAAAACTGGTTGCCTGTAAAGTCGGTATACGGGCGAAAGTTTTACGTGACAACAACTGTGCTCGAGTGGAAGGGACGCGTGCCTTTCACTTTTTATGTCTGTCTCTCTCGCTCTTAGGCGGGCTAACCATGCCCGCGTGCCTCTCACTCGCTCTCATTGTGAGCGCATAACGTCAGCGGAGCGTAACGCAGTTTCTTGAAGTGTCACCCGGCAAACCAATTTATAAAACGTTGTCACGTCAATAATCTCACTGAAACTTTATTAATGATGAATAGTTATAAATCCAATTTTCAAGTTTTTACAAATGATACGGTTTTCGGTCTTGATCTCACGCTTTGGCAAAAATCGAACTGTCCAAACCAATTTTTTTCTCCAGCATTCTCTCTTTTTATTACTATAATAACTTGGAGTCAAGATGCAGAGAATCAATCTTATTGAAGAGCCCTGTAAACTTTCACATTTCGTCGACAGAATTTTTCCTTCCTTGACGATGTTTGGGTAGGTGGTGCCCTACTCGTTTGCACGATGAATTCAACTAGGGAGGCAATTTCCACTTTATAGCCGGGTATGGAAAGCGCGCATAATAGGACTGGAGTGTCCATGAATTCTGAATTTTCAGAAAACTACCAACTATACGTTTTCTGAAATTTAAATATGGAAAAAGTTATCCAAAATACAAAATATTACTCCTTACTAAAACTTGAAATAAAATTGAAATAAAACTTAAACATTTCTCAGAAAAAATATTAACTTTTGTAAAAAAAATCGCGTCGGAATTTCATAAAGTTTTAATCGTCTATGCTAAAATGATAGTCACCAAGAGTCAACAGATTAAATTTTGCTTTATTCGTCTGGTGTTGTTAGGTAGGTGTTATAGCCCCTTGCAAGATTATGTTTTCATAAAAACACATATCCTAGCGCAGTGTTTTTTATTTTATAGGTAATACTCAAGTTAAAATAATCTTTTCTACCGAGTTTTTTGCATTCACCATAATATAATTGAAAACATGACTGTAAAATATAATTGAAAACATTAGATTATAATTGAAAACAAGAAAATAATTATGTAATACTCTTTGTTTTACCTAATTATTTTCTGAGAAGACACAATGGATCTGATACTCAAAGTGACCACGCAAAAAAACAAAAAATAGTATCCCAAGCTCTCATTTACTAAATGTCTACATTCTATACCTACTTACAACTTATGTACCTTTCACATTTTCATATAAATGTTTCATTTTCCTCTCCTCTCATTTCCTCCTTAAGAACGCCATTTGATTTCAATTTAATCCCGTCTACCGTGGGTTGTGGTCGGAAGAAAGGAATAATGTTCCCGTTTACCAACCTCGCTTCCGTAGCTTCGAGGTAACAATACCGTAAATTTCATTTGAAAAATAAGATCAAATTGGAAACATTTGGGGTACCCTTAAAAATGAAGTTTTTCCCATCTTATTCAAAGTTTATACTGGCTTGAGCTGTAAAAAGTTTTCCATTATTTGATCGAATTTTGCGCTTCGGAAGGCAGTTAAATCTACTACCCTGGAGCTATCTTTAGTAGCGATTGTTCAATCAAGTTATAGCCTAGATTAACAAACATCACTAATACGAAAATAGAGTAAGGATTATTCGTCAGTGACAATCTAATAGAATGTACTACTAGACGATATTTTTAACTGTTTAGCCCACACTGGTAAGGTAATTAAGAAAATGAAAACCGTAGCACCGCTATGGTCGTGGATTAAAATTCCGCTAGGAGCATTGGAACTTTTGAAAGTGTTTTCAATTTCTACAATTCACTATTTTGATACCTGTAGTTAACAATTTATATTGGACCCAGGTTTTAAGCGCTTCAGTGTATCTTTAAAAGTGTGATGTATTTCCTACAAACACAGAATATACCTACATAATAGTTACTATGAACCACAAGCTTTATTAGTCCTTTTTACCCTACTGGGGGTCGACTTTAGCAAAATTCGTCTTAGTGAACACTTACGTTCTAAAAAGAACCCTTATGCAAAATTTGAGACTCCTAGCACTTCTATTTTCCTAGATTTCGTGATCAATGAGTAAGTGAGTCAGTGATTTTCTCTTTTATAAATATAGATAAGTTATTTCTAAGACTGTAAGTATTAAGATACTCTGCCTTCTTGAGTCAGGCGGTAAGAAATTCATAACGGCACGGGCTGGTCACGTCCAGTAGTAAACATAACAGTCAGGTTTATTCTTTTCCGTGCATTCGTTCGCCTTTAATATTTAGCAGGTGTAGTTAAGTCCCCCCTTTTATTGCTAGACTTGTAATAATACCCGCAAACTCTTCGCTAGAAGTAATAACGCCTTAACATAAACATTGCTTTTGTTTATATGACATGTTAAAGGAAGTGCTTAAGATGTTATGTCTAAAGATCCTACACCCATTCTATCATGATCCAGATAAACATTTTGCGCCATACTTTGTTGAATTTCTCTTGTACCTTTATCGACAAAATAAACCTCAAACGTGGGAAACTATAATTGGCTTTCCATTTTTATTATCTACTAGCGACCCGCCCCGGCTTCGCACGGCTGTATTATGCATGTATTATATCTAAAAACCTTCCTCTTTAATCACTCTATCTATTAAAAAAACCGCATCAAAATCCGTTGCGTAGTTTTAAAGATTTAACCATACATAGGGACATAGGGACAGAGAAAGCCACTTTGTTTTATACTATGTAGTGATAGTGAATTTTACACTTTGTTAAAGCTGTTGATTCTCCCAATCTATACTAATATTATAAAGCTGAAGAGTTTGTTTGTTTAAACGCGCTAATCTCAGAAACTAATGGGTTGAATTAAAAAAATATTTTTATCACAGTTGCTCATATAAAGTGGATCTTATTAAACCGCTTTTAGGCTCATAATGCAATGTATTATACACGCGTGCGTTAAAAAAAAATCCAACTAGTGGTAAAATAATACGTTATCCTGATAAGTTAAATACGTATCTTACTGCTAATTACATATTAGGTAGATGAAACATTCTTAATTTATCTGGGTTATATATAAATACTGTTTTGATGTATAGAAAAAAGGTACCATCAAAGAGTTTTTAAGCCTTGCTGGCTTAAAACTCTTTGTTGGTACCTTTTTTCTTCTTTTCAAAAGGTTGTCTCTAAAGTCTGATAACGAACGATTGAGTTTTGTTTTTATTTTGTTTTTTCTTTAGGTACATCAATATATTTTTTTCTTACCATTATATTGTTTTTAACCGCCGACGCAAAAACAAATGAAAAAACCCTAAACAAATATTGTATATCAGACGAGGTTGTATGGGTTAAAAGTCTTTTGCCTAGTCTTTCGGGAGTGTAATTAATAAGAAATAGTAAACATAACCTAAAAACTTTTTATTATTTTAACAAGTCTTTTTTTTATTCGCAACTGTGATAAAAAACGTCGTACGATACAGGTGTGGAATAATCATTCCATCTCGGATTTTTGCCACGCTCGCGTTCCGCTCGCGCGTCATAAACCGCCTCTATGGAATGATCAACTTTCCACACTTGTATCACAATGTACTATTTTGTGTTGGATAGTCAATTTATCGTGGAAGGCTATATATAGGCTACTTTATTTTGATATTCTCACGGGATCGGGACTTACGCGGGTGAAACCGCAAGGCGCAGCTTGTAAATAAATAAAGCAACTTGTTTTAATATTATACCTACATCAGTGTAGCCGTGTTTAAGAGTTTAAAATAATTTTATTCCGCAAAAAATACCAAAATATTTTCCTACTAATAAAGTTATAACAAACACCAAGCATCAACCCTAAGTAATTTTCGCCAAATAAAAAGAATTGATTGACCCAGATTCAAATACCTACTCGTAAGGAATCCTTCCATTTCTTTTGTCAGCGAAAAGTTGTATTAGAGTACAATAAGAGAGGTCTATTTCATTGTTACTACTTGTGCAATACATTTTGACAAAAAGGTTAAGTTACGGCTACGAATGGACATCTTTCGTTCAGAAACTAAATCAAGAAATGTGTGATGTGATTTCTTTTCTTTGATTAATAAATAATTTGGTTTTTATTTTATTGATGTGGTCACCACCAGCGCTGGGTCACAGGGTAAATCCTACCGTGTGGTGTCTACTATATTTACTAGGTATTTATGTATTATCTATGGTATGTATTATCTATAAAATGGGACCCAGGGAATCACTTAGAGAAAAATGTATTGAGTTAAATATATTAACGCTCTATTCACAATATATTTACGAAAACTTGCTCTACGTTCACAAAAATCCTGATATGTTTCGCAAAAATAGCGTTATTCATAATTTCAACTTAAGAAATAGGGATGAGCTGACCTTGCCCGGTAGTAGGCTCCGGAAGATAAGCAGGTCGTTTAATAGTACATGTGTGCTCTATTATAATAAATTACCTAAAGATGTACTCGTGCTGTATATGACATGTCCATTAACAAATTCAAAACTTTTATAAAGCATAAATTGTGCGGTAAGGCATACTATGATACCTCTTCGTACCTTAATGATAAGAATCCATGGATGTGATTTTAATTGCTCCATGTCAAATAATACCTTCAAATATTTGTAATATTGACCTTTGTGAGCGTGATCACATGAAAAAAAACCCTATGAGTTTCTTGTGCCTTCTTCTCGGTTGGTGGTGGGCGCGTTCCGAAGGCACACATCCTAACTTAGTTTTTAGGCAGTTTCTAAGTGATCTATGTAAGAATTTGACTTTGACTTTGATTAAGTCCAAATGTACTTCTATCAGTTCATAATGGGCGATTTTCAACAAATTACAGGCAAATGCCTTTTAGGCTATTTTACTATGATTGCATCATTCACTCCTTGAAGATTCCACACTATAAAATAATAGTGCAGATTAATCATTGCACTTAACAAATTTTGTATACCTTCTTGTGATTGTGACAGATTCTATTGTTTTAATAGAATCTGTCACAATCACGAAATAACAAAAAAATTGACTATTTTGTAAATCTTTAGTCCAGTCCAGTCCAGTATTCCTTTTGATTAGAACTCAAGAAACCGGCCCTAGGCTCTGTCCTGAAAAGCTTGTTGGTCCAAACCCGTAGTTTAATTATCACAGTTCAACATTGTTTGTTACCTACCTGCGGCTGCCAATAGGGGCCGTAAATGGCAATAACGTGGTTACAGTACTTATAGGATTACGAGGTTTAATCATGAAATATGAGTTTTGTGTGATTGTTTTGGAAACAATGGGCAACTAACAGGGTGATAAATGTCAAGAAGTATAACTACTTTGTTGAAGAATGAAGTGAAAAGTTGTATATGTAGTCATTTTATGTATATTGTGTTATATAGGTAGGTATTTATTAGACTTTTCTCAACAGGGAAAATGTTTTGTTACACAGAAAAATTTTAATTTCTTGAAGCAAGAAATAATCCTCAGACGCCACAGAATAATTCTTGGTGGTTGGACGTGTCTGTGTGTGTGTTATCTGTGACATCGTAGCTCCAGAACGGACAGACCTATTTTAATTTTGTTTTATAGGTGAATTAGTCGAGAGTGTTTTTAGCTATGTTTGATCAAAATCTGTTCAGCTTTCAAAAGTTATAATGCAATTTTCCTTATCAGTCGGGGGTTTTCTAATTTGTCCGACAAATAATTTTAGTAAGTAGGTAAATGTTCTAAATAATAAAATACTTGCTTTAATAATCCTTTTTTTATGTCATCATCATCATCATCAGCTGGTGTCAGTCCACTGCTGGACATAGGCCTCTCCCAAGATACGCCACTGAGCCCGATCTTCGGCTCTTCTTCTCCATTCACTGCCCACCGCTTTGCGTATGTCGTCGCTCCACCTGGTCACCTTTTTTTATGTATCGCTTATCTATTTAATTTTATCCATGAGACATAGACATAAAAATGTTACCAGGAAAATAAAAACAATAAAATTTACAGCGACCGCTATTACATATAAAATTAGCGATAAATGAGACCTTCCTTGGTCCACCTGCTACCAACCGGTCATGGGTGACCAGAGCCGGGAGCCATAACTCAGCCGAATTACGCCCTCTGGGCGAAGTATGACGTAAACAATAAATACTAACTCGCGTTATCAAATAAATGTTGCTAACCACTTAAGTACCTATGAGCGCTGTTATTTGCAAAAGTAAGAGTAATAATGAATGAAAGTACAGTAAAAATTATGTACTGTAAATCATGTGTCATGTACTGTAGGGACGCTTTGACACTTAGGGATTTTTTTAACTCGAATCACTAGACATATAATAAGCTAATAAGTGTATCGAAAAAAACACACTTGGACTACTTCCAAACGTCTTATACCTATACAAAACGTAAGACAACCAGCTTTACCAGCAGTGTTGCTAGTGCATAAAATTTCCAAATGGACTTTGGGATTTTTGAACTTGTTCATTAAATTTTGGTTCCATCATTAATCTGTCCCACGGAACTAGTGAGATTTTATATTTGACTGAAAAAGTTCTGTGGCGTTCTGAAATTGAACTAGTGGAACTATTTTTCCTTATTAGTAGTTTTGGTCAAAAGACGATAGAAACAGAAACAAAAGTTCTTCGGTTTCTCTTGAGAAGTTAGACAGTATGTTCGAGTATCTATCCACAAAAGATATATAGAGATGGCCCCTTACAACGCCCTTGCTATCTACACTCATACCTACTACACTGAAGTTTCCTTAACTCACAATACGAATCTGTAGTCATTATGAATACACCATAATGTATGCAAACGATAAGTGACAGGCACTCTGGCAACACTATTTCACTATTAGCTGAACAGAACAGACAACTAACTCCCAAAGGGGTTCCAGTAGCATGTAAGTCTACTAGATACGTTCGATATCCTTAGGGCTCTACTGGGCTTGGATAATAATTTAACAGGTATCGGTAGAAGAGTTTATTTAAAGTGCTTGCAGCAAATTTTCCATTATTTACGATGCATTTCGGTTTCACGGGGTAATTGCTTATTCTTTTGAGACACAGAGTTTGCATTTGGTTCATTGTGGCAAATTAAACATTCTGGTAATAGCGAATTTACGAAACGAGCCGAAACATTACAAAGTAACGATGTCAAAGTTATGCAGTGTAGAAAACGTCTCCGAAGGCTTTTATCTAACAGGAGGGAGACAGGTTTACGGTAATAGTGATAGTCAAGTATATCTGGAGCTATCTCATATTACGGCAGCTTTAATACCCACGCAGTAATATATTAAATATTTTCGTTTAACGTCGCAGAATCAACGGGAAAGCGGTTAAGTAAATTATACAGCGATAAAATTAAAGAGCAGTTAAACTGCGACATTACCAAACATTTCTGCCGTTTTACTTGCAAGATATTATTACTTTTAAATCTAATAAAATTGCAATGAAACTGTACTCGACTACCGCCATTGAAAGATCGCTGGTTTCTTTGGTTAGTTAGATAAATGACGAAAACTTGTTCATTGGTTCCCCATTAGCAAGGGTAGGGCGGTGAGGGGAGTGCATGTACGCCGTAAATTAATTGTAGAAGGTCTTTATAATTAAAATTTATTATTGCACTAAGAAGCACACGAGACTGCTCTCTCGCTTTTTGATTTGGCTATTAATGCAATATTTATTAATACATTACTGTGCAGCGACTACAAATACATAGTTGAAAATAAAGTTAACTTTTATGTGTTAATAGCGTACATCGTAAATAATTCTTTTTTCTCCTACAAGGATATAAAGATGAAAAAGCGAATTAATTAGTTAAGTGCCTTTTAGCATAAAATACCTGTAAAACTTGTATATAAATATTTATGATGAACATACGACCAAAACTGCCTACCTTTAGTAGGAGTAGTGTGGATTTTATGTTGGAGCTTTGTAATGCGTTGTGATAAGTAAGGTTTACTGTCGTATATTATGAAGTGTAATAATGGGAGGTATCGCTGCGTAAGTAAATGGTAACATAAAGTATGTTGAACCTTGAATTCGTTACCCTTAGATTGTTGCTTGTGAGAATTATGTTAGTATAGGTCAAACAATGAATCATGGGCCCCAGCGGAAAGTGGAAGAGGTATGCGCAGAACTCAATTTTTAGGTTCGTATGGCGGGGGGACAGGAGTGAAGGGACAGTTGCTCACATCATCGCTCTCTGTTCCGCACACACGTCTCTAGCCGCGTTCTGTCCCGCTCCCGCACGTGTTTAGTCATCTAAGTACTGTCGCGCACATAAACCCCATACACGCCTTACTGTACCTAAGTCTAAATTGAAAAATTGGATAACATAATGCATTAAAATTCAATGTCATTTTAGTTCCGGTGCAATACATTGCCTATTTTTTAATTTAAAGGAATGTTTTTCGATTTGCGCAAAATATTAAAAGGGGGAAAAGTATGACGATTTGGCTATAGGAACTCTGTCCGCTACATGCGCAAACCATTCCCATCAATTTCCGCTGGGGGCCATGATTCATTGTTCGACCTATACCTACAATCTACATAGTAGTTTTTATCATTGTGGTATTGAATGTGACTGATATTTATATTATATTTCATTACGAGATATGTTGTCAGATTATATCGGTAAAACATCATAAGTGGGTATTGAAATACTCTAGCTAGTAGGCAAAGATGAAGTGTTTTTATTTCTCTTTGCCTCGCTCGACTCTGACCTATGCTAGCTATTTTAGCTCTATCACTTCTATGAGAATTTATATTCTACTAGTGACCCGTCCCGGCTTCGCACGGCTATATTATGCATGTATTATACATATAAACCTTCCTCTTGAATCACTCTATCTATTAAAAAAAAACCGCATCAAAATCCGTTGCGTAGTTTTAAAGATTTAAGCATACAGAGGGAAATAGGGACAGAAAAAGCGACTTTATTTTATACTATGTAGTGATAGTGATACAATTCATTTACTGGCTGATACTTTATTTATATCTACTATGTAAGAAATGCAGTTAAGAAAAGTCCTATACTTTTATTGGAAACAAAAACCATAAAAATGTTAAAAACTAAAAGAAAATTCGTTCATGCGAAGCATTCGAATTACTTGGGTTACAAAGTTGTCTTAGAAATTGTACGTAGACATTTTTCCGATCAATTTGGTAAAACGTCGATTGCCTATTCCAAGCCTTTCTTATAGAAACTGTAGTTTCCTTTCCGAGATTGGATTTTGTATAGAGGATAGAAATTGGTAATAGGTAGGAAGAAAAAACGTGTCCCAAATTTGAATATTATTAGATCTCATTTTACCAAAGTTTAGCGAAAGCCATCTACCTCTATTCGGATTTATTTTTAAAAATATTGTTTTAAAAGAAACAATAAGAATTTATATCTAAAGGAATAGGTAATCAAGAGTATTTATATTACATCAAAATAATACAGTTCATCATCCAAGTAAAACTATCTTCAAAGATGTAGGTAATAAAATACCCTAAAACCTAAATGTATAAAATACCAAGTCTCACATAATTATTGGTCAGTAAGTCAGTGACAAAATGAGATAATTTTGATCCCAGATTCTGTAATCTATACTTAATCAGACTTAATATTATAAGTTGGAAAGATTCGATTGTTTGTTTGCAATAAATAGGTTGGGAAACTACTGAACCGATGTAGATGAAACTTGGTATGAGAATAGGTACATTGATTCATTTCGTCGAGTACGTACGCCGGAAGCTGGGCTATACGCTGAGGGTGCATATGCTGGAGTCGCATCGGAACGTCAATTTCAAGGCGTTTGTGGTGCGAGTACCGAACCGCTATCTGCCTCGCGTTATGGATGAAAGCTTCTGGCCGAAGGACGTGGTGTTCCGTCGCTTCCGCGGACAAATAAATAAATAAATATTTCAGGACGTGACTTTAGTTGCTCCATTTCAAATAATACTTTCAAATATTTGTAATATTGACCATTGTGAGCGTGATCACATGAAAAAAAAAAAACCCCATGAGTTTCTTGTGCCTTCTTCTCATTGGTGGGCGCGTTCCGAAGGCACACATCCTAACTTAGTTTTTAAGACGTTTTTAAGTGGTCTATTATACTTTTAAGGTATTATGCATCCAAAGAAATAATTTTTTTTTGATTTGATTTGATTGATTTGTAAGAAAAAAACCTGTGATTTAGGGGTAGGTAGGTTTAGTAAACTCTTGATAACTGAAAAGAACTTTAGCTTTTCCTAGAATGAAGAGTTAGGGGGATTCAAAGTATGGCGAGTTGCTTCGAAAAAAGGATGATGCGGCCGCGCTTGGTAGCTCGACTTGGTGGGGCACCCCTGTGCCCTCAGATAAAGAAATATACCTGGCGTCTATCGATTTTACGATTGGACTTGACCGGCACCCCTCGCATGATTCACGTATTGGTGTTTTATTGTTTTTATTTTAGGGGTAGCTCTCGTACCTCATTGCATTGCAGGTAAGTTATTTATACCTATGTAAGTACGTAATCTATACTAATATTATAAAGAAGTAAAGTTTGTGTGTTTGTTAAATTGTAAGGGGTATCTCGGAATCTACTGAACCGATTTTTAAAAATCTTTCACCAATAGAAAGCCACATTATTGCTGAGTGTCATAAGTTATATAAAAAATCGAAAAATAAAAAGGCTTTTACGTGGTAGTCCGTTTTGCAAAGTGAATCGGAGAAAAAACGGTTGAATGAAAGCGTTTCTTACGAACGCTGCCTTAACTATGAAAGATATATTTTTTGAGTTCTAGAGAAAAGATGTGGAGCTTGAAAATGCCTACAAAAAAGTCAACGACAGCATATGTCTAACTTTTATATTTAAGTTACAAAAAGTATTTTTTTTAATATTAGTATAGATAATTTAATTTATTAACATTATGCCCAACGAAGTGGGCACGGGTCAACTAGTTCTCAATAAAATTGAATAAAATCATATAAAAAATTCTTTTTTGTGTGGTTTCTATTATTCTATTAGAACTTTCCAACTTTGATGTCCTAGAAGAATTTCCTAAAGTAACGACTTTATCTCTATACTTTTTGGCATCTGCTGACTGTAAGCGATTAAAAGCTAATACACCGGATGAATAATGCTTGCTAGGATTCATTCCGATGAAAGCTTTAGATAATAAAGAAAGAGCAAAAATACCGTTTCCAAGTAAAATTGGATCAATACCAGACGGCTACAGAAAATGTCAGCTGTCATTAGAAGTATTAAAATAAATTGAATTTAAGTATTGGGGTGCAAAAGTAAAGGATACTTTTTTTTATCTGAATTGTTTTACTAAATGGTTTTACTTATAGAAAGATAACAGAATAATAAGTAACAAAATGGACCTTTATATCTAATCTGGATGATTTATACAGAGCAGCAACTAATCTATGCTAATCAAGGCGCTGCAGTGCCTCGGATATGTTTATTAAGATGGAGTAGGCTTGCATAGAACCATCACAATCCTCTCACCTTGGTCGCACGTATCCAGAGAATAGAGCTCGTCAATATTACTGGAGCAAACCAAAGTGCTAGTTTGATGACCTTATTCTACTTTGATGAATTAAAATTAAGATCTAAGAAATATGAATAAAGTATAAAGAACATACTAGGCAGTGCATTTTACCGACCAATTGTCGACTATAAATATGGCCGGATAGTCGGCTTTCCCCACTTTGGTTGGTACATCTCTAAAAATATCGTAAATATTTGATTATATATCAGGAGGATTAAGCTCTGATAAGGACGACAAAATTATAGCAGGTGACATTTCTGACCGACTTTTATTAGACTGTATAATATTGCTTCAAAAAAATAATGCCTTCTAAAAAGTAAAACATTTTTCTAGGTATGAGTAGGTACTTTCCTACTTTGCAGTTTGAAACGAATCACTTGTTTTCTATCTAAAGCCATCTCTATAGTAAATTGATGAGTGTTAAGCCGATACTTAACTTATGCTTAGTTAGAACAATCAAACAGTAAATAATTGCTATTTATTACAAACCATTTGATACTCTCAACCATCTCTACTTTCCGATCTCTAGATAGTGCTACTTATTTATTATCGTTTGCTTATGACACACGCATACAAATGGCATCAATATATTAAACCTACAATACTTACGCAATAATATAAGACACTCTAAAGTCTAAACACTATAACGGCAATATGTCAGAAACATCCGTCGGCAAAACCGCGGACCCAACACCTGAACCTATTTGTCAAAACACAGTACACACTTATATTGAAAATTTATATGCTGAGATACAAACGAGCATGACCCTTACTCACTTTAGTCGGTGACGTACGAGACCTATTTTGAAACAATATTGCAAATCGATAAGGATTGCTGTTTGCTAATAGTTGTGAAGTCTAGGATAAAAATCTACAGATTTTACACTAAGCGCAAGTATCAAAGGCATTGAAAATGTAATTTAGAAATGAAGCACACGATTAAATTTGACAAAACTACGATAAGCCTACAGTTTTTATGCGCCCGCCTCCTAAGATGGCTCAAACTGTTGTAATTAATGGGCTTTTTGGACTTTTCACAATTTGTACACCCTTATCCTTGATTTGAAAAACATTTTTAATGTTAAAAAATCATTGCAACCCGCATCTTTTAAAAAAATCCCCTTTTCCCTATGTTGTTACGTCATTAATTTTTTCATAGGGTTTGATTTTTTTCCTTTAACCTCGTGTGGGATATACAATTATAAAAAGGTTTCATGAGTCGATTCTGAAAATATACTACAGCATTACCTTTTAGTCACTTGTTTTCTACTAATCATTTTTTAAGGACAAAATTAAATTAAAAAATAGTGATGCAAAATGCCAAAAGGTATACGCTCCTGTTAGAGTCGGTTACAATGGAAGTTGGTCTTTATAGGTAAATTTTCACTGGCTATGACATATTATGAAGGTTAGGAAGAAAGTCATCGGGGACCAATTTACATTGATGGATTCTAATCATAACAAAGCAGATGTTCAAAACTGCTGGCGACATATAACATGCCGTGACTTTACAAACTTACAAATCAAATGCACCTAAAATCGCGATTGGATCACGTAGTCACTTCATTTCCCGGTACCAAGTCGGAAGGCACCTACCTGCTCCCCTGAGGGTGTCAGCGTAATTTATGACCCCAGATAACGAGGGCTCACAGTGGTCTTATCGACTTCCCTCACTTTTTTTACTTCGTTCTCTAGTGCTTTTTTTCGAAGCAAATCGGCTATTACGAGACGGTATCGACCGGAGACAGTTGCCATGGCGAATGCAAGTTTTTATCGTCTAGACGTTTTTAAGGGTAGGTATGCATTTTAATTTTTCAACGGTAAAGTCGAGTAGGCTTTGCTGTAACATCTGGCAGGTTCAAGTGTTTTATGGTAGTAATATTCTTGAAAGAGGGTATGGGGTTGGAGACGTTATGCGAATAAGATGCTTTCCTTCAAATTTCACGAATATTAAATGTGTAAAAACTAGAGATTTATGGCATAGTGTGACACTGTATAAACCAGACCTGGCAGGGATAGAAGTAGAATTCGATTTTTAGTGTAGGATAAACTTATTAAAAAAATGGTTGTCTGTCGGTTTACGGACGATAATTTTACATTGATAACTTCATAAGAAAACGATACAAAAATGACTTTTTTTTGTTTTTCCTTTATATTTTTTCCTTTTTCCGTTATATATTTCTTTTCTTTATATAAGTCTTCTATTCGTCACTCGTCACCATAATACAAGCCCAGATGAGCGATATTATTGATTGCTATGGAACGTGAGTGGAACGCGTGATAACGTCAAAAATTAAGCGTATCCTATAATCCCCTTAAGTATTTTAAGTAACAAAGTAACCATTTAAAAGTTGAATAAAGTTAAATAAAATTAATCTTAACAGTAGGAAGGCATGAAACTTGACATGGCAATTTGCGCTGAAACGAATGGACTTTCATTTCCTGAAAGCTCGATCCGTCATTTCCGTGCAGCATTATTGTAAGGCTATTTTTAACTAAATCTAGTGAGAAATCTTTCAGCTTACAATACGTTGAAATTCGAGAAGAACTGAAAATTATTAATTCATCGACTTCAAAAACAAGAGGTGGTTCTCAACTCGTCGTGTTTATTTATGTATTTTGTTTAGTAAAACGTTTGATGATTGATGAACTTATAGGACAACTTTAAATTTGAATGGAAAGGAATGTACCTACTTATAATTATGACGATACCTACAAGTATGTCTTAATTATCTTGATTATCATTAACATCAGTGATTTAGATAGGTTGGTAGGTACTATAATAAATTAATAGACTTTTTAACCGACTTCAAAAAAAGGAGGAGGTTCTCAATTCGGTTGTATGTATGTTTTTTTTAAATCATTCAACCATATAGCCTGCATATACCATAATAATCCGGTAAAAACAGTATTTTTTTTTATTAAAAAAACATTCTATATAAATCTGTTGCAACATAATGATGAAGTAGGTCCATTATTTATTTTTATTGAAACTTTTTTAAGATATAACTCGAGATATGATAATAATGTGCATCTAAGTTATAATATAAAGATTTCGCAGTAAAACGGCAGCTGGATACCGGTGTTTTGATATTCGTACCGATTAAACTAAATGAGATGGTTGATAAAAGCTGCATATATATTAACTACATTATTACGTTATTACGACGACCTCTGTGGCGCGCCGGGCGAACACCCGACTGCGACGCAGAAGGATGCGGGTTCGATTCCCGCCGGGAACAAGTATTTATGCTGACCATAAATTCTTGTTTCTGGTTCTGGGTGTTTCCTATATGTATAATATGTATATATTTACAAAAAAAAAAAAAAGTATATAAGTAGTTTATCCGTTATCTGGCACCCATAACACAAGCATTAAGTTGCTTAGCTTGGGGCTGGATGGCGATGTGTATTATGTCCTGAAATATTTATTTATTTATTATTTATATTTATTTAAAAACACTTACCGTACTTCATTTCTTTGAACTTTATCACATTTTCTAAAGTTTTCTTACTTGTTTTTTCTAAGAGTATACAGTTTTTATGGTTTTCTATATAGGTAGTTGTTTCCTAAAACAATAATAAATGAGCTTTCACAAATATTTATCTAATTCTAACATAGGTATAGGTAAGTACATAGGTATTGCATTCTGTGCTGTCAGAATGCTATTTGCTGAAATATTACCAACGTTTATCCGTAAACCATAATTCAAAATCCAATTTGTGTTAGATTTTGTTTCAGTGGGAAATAAATCGGATATCCCATTTATTACGATGCGTTTTCACGATTTATGGTCTGTATTGAATTTTGGTTTGTACCCACGTTTGTTTTATTGTCTGTATTAAGTTTTATATGTAGGTATCTACCTGATATACGCATAGACCAAATTAATTAAACATATTATTGTTTGGAGTGAGGATTATTTAGTGGGAAATTACATTTTGATTAATTACCCTTAATACAGGTTATTCATTAAGCCTAGCTATGGTACAGTTGTGACCTACTTTTGTATTTTACGCCTTAACAATTAAGACTTTGTTGTACTTATGCATTTTTTGCACATTGTATGTTTTTGGCATGAATAATAAATAAATAAATAATAAATAAATATTTCAGGACATATTACACATCGCCATCGAGCCCCAAGCTAAGCAACTTATTGCTTGTGTTATGGGTGCCAGATAACGGATAAACTACTTATATACTTTTTTTTTTTTTTTGTAAATATATACATATTATACATATAGGAAACACCCAGAACCAGAAACAAGAATTTATGGTCAGCATAAATACTTGTTCCCGGCGGGAATCGAACCCGCAACCTTCTGCGTCGCAGTCGGGTGTTCGCCCGACGCGCCACAGAGGTCGTCTATTAATATCTATCATGAATAAATATATTATTATTTGTCTATCATGAATAAATATATTATTATTATTTTATTAATTAAACTTCAATTTACGGTATTAAGATGTTATTGGTATCATGTAGTTATTTAAATAAAATGAATACACTTATATACTTGCAATCAACGTAAAACCCCAAGTATATTTTTAATACGAATGAAATGTTATTTAACCAAGAAATTTCGAGGAAAAAATTTTGCAGCTACCTACCTAATCAGCAATGCAAAAAATCTTCTGAATTACGGAGCTTCATGAAACGGCTTAATTAATAAAAAAATATCAAATTTTCCTGAAATTTTTCATAGCCCGGAAGCGGATCCCGGTGTGAAGGGTCCCGCCATTAATCATTCACGTTTCGCGCCAAAACGCGTTTCATAAAAATATATTAAAAAGTTCTCGTCCCGTCATTGCATTTTTGCGCGTTGTAGATCATTGTATGATAATTTTCCTGCCATATCGTATTTCATCTTCTAAGCAACTAGGTCAATTTTGACATTCTAATAAATTATAATTATAAGCGGTTTTTGCAACTTTACTTCATCATAAGTTTATAACCATAATAACCGCTCGAAAAGCAGTGCCGTCGGAAAAAAAGATAGTTGAAAAGGTACATTTAAAATCTACATAATACATATACCTACCTACAAACCTACGTGTATATAAACCTAATATAAATAAAATAAACCTATGTAAAAAAAACTATATAAACATATTAACGGCGCAACGCGCGGCGTCGCAGTTTTCGCGTTTAAATTTTAGGTCACCCATTTCTCCAGGTCGTTCATCGTAAGTGGTTAAACATGATGTAAGAACATTAAAATATTCATTCATAATCATAAGTCTTATTCATTGTTAAATTTGCAAACCGGCAGATATTGGTATCCTGGTAACATTCCCAGCACGCACCAAACAGGTCACGAACTAAATTAATTGTTACTATTTCGTCTGTATTAGTTACATTTGCATTTCATTACGTTTAATTGGTTCAATCCTATTCTTCTGATAGAGTTTACTTTGTTAAGGGCTTACATTTATAGTATTTTTTAGATTTTACTCTTTGATAAGCTGTAACAAGTAATTAAATAGTATTATAACGCGTAAAAATATACGATTTACCTACTTCATGGACCTTAATAAAAAAAACATATTTTATAAGTATTATTATATTTTGCGATACTAGGTATATAATATTATATTCTATTGAAATACTGTGCTGAAAACAGATAGTTTAATTAATTAAATTTGATGGAAAATATACCTCTGAAAAAGTCATAATATCGAGCTAATTTTTTTTATAAATTTCATTAAATAATACCGAAAAACTGTTCTATTAACTAATTATTTATTTATTTACTAAATTACATTAATCTCAAGATTAATGTGAACATTATCCAGTAATTTTTAGTTTGTTGGTGCACAAATTTATGCAGTCCAAAAGTGACCGACCATTCCTTCTTTTAAGCCTCCTAACTTAATAGCTCCAGGCATCGAACATAATTTAATAGTATACACTCTAGGCACAATTTTTAAGATTTAGACGGGGGATGTTTGTTTTTTAATGTTAGTAAGTTAGTATTAATATAGAAAAATGTTGGTTTGTTAAAATGTTGTTTAAGATAAGTTGCTATAGATAAACTGCTTTTGTAAAATATTCATTAATATTCAAGGAAATAAACTTTGAAACAATCAAAACACTTCAATGAATTTAAAAATATGAAATAAAATGTAAAGTTTGAAACTTGAAGTTTACTCTACAAAGGATTACATGTGTCAAATAACAAATGCAACGATACGGGAAGCTCTTAGGAAAAATCAACTAAGCTCACATATTCCGACGATTTTTCCACGTCTCATTTGTTACTTGTCCTAACTTTCGTAGTACGTGCAAGAAATTCTTATTTTCCTACTTAATAAAATTGGTTGAAGTGGAGATAACTTCGACCCGACTTGTAGTTGCATAAGAATATCCCAATTCATTTTACTCGTAGCTATTTATTTATGAATTGTTCGTTTGCTCTCTTTGAATTTTTATCTGTCGCCTTGTATCTGTGTCACATACTTCGCATTTTTTAGTTTGAATACTCGCCCGCCCGTGTTCGTATGGTTTTAATAGTAAACAAGGAAAATACAAAAGTAGCGAAATCGAAAAAGAAATGAGTACAATAATTGTACAATAATAAGTATTACAATAATTGCTTGCTAATATTTCATAAATCTCCACGGCGCGGGCGTCCAGCGTAGATTTTTGAAGCAATTATAATACTTATTATTGTAAAATTATTGTACTCATTTCTTGACAAAAATCTGTTTGACACAAATCAAAAATTATGCAATAATATTGTAACCCACAAAAATTCAAATTGATGGTATCAACATCTAGAATAAAAAAACTCTATAAACTAAATCACGTCTAATATTAAATACAATTTTTTGACTAATTTTAAAATTGCCACAGTACCAGAATTGGTACCTACACAGTATGTATTTTTGAGACAGTAAAATGTGTCGTATCAAAGTTCTCAAAATAAATGTAATTCGGGTTAAAGCATTATTGCTTAACTAGTTCATTTATTAAAATATGAAAATTATAAAAATATGTACCTACTTACCTTAACATGTTCTACATTATTTGGCATAAATAAAGATTTATTATTATATTATTATTATTATTATTTATTGGTAGAACTTTTAACTTCTTGCCAAACTAGAATCTATGCATCTGGTTGAATATTTTTAACCTCCGACGCAAAAATGACAGGTTATAAGTTTGACGTGTCTGTAGCCCCCGAACTGAAAAACCAATTTTGATTTCGCTACTTTTGTTTTTCTTATAAAACATTACACCTGCCTATACTTACAACTCGTTATTAAAGGAAACCTTAAAACTACTAAACTTACCCACAGAGCGTAACGATAGCAACTTATATTGTTACCGGTTTTTGGGTGACAGTAAAGTGTGCCTAAAAGAAAATGTAGGTATAGTCTCCCGACACTCGTTCCAGAGTACAGTCTTGTACAAAAAACTAATTCATAATTTGTTCCGTTTATTTAGTATTATGGAGGTATACTCCATAATACTAATCACTATAGTTAAGCTAGTAAAGTATTAAGGTACTAAGTACTCTTATTTCGTAAAGTTTTATTTGACTTGGAAAAAAAAAATGAAAAAAAAAATGTAGCTTTATTTAGGTAGGTGCGCAGTTTCACCTGCGTAAGTTCCGATCCCGCGGGGATTTCCGGATCAAAAGTATCCAATGTCCTTCTCCATTTTCTAAACTACCAGTATGGCGATTTTCATCTAAATCTGTCAAGTCCTTTGAACGTTATTTTTTTCTTTTTTTTTCAGATTTATAATTTTATTAGTTAGAAGAAGATTCCGATAAGCATTTTACTAACCAACACGCCTGGATTGCTGTGTTTTGGTTTAAAAAGTGCGAGTACCACAACCAATCTATACAAATTAAATTCAAAATCCATACTGACTGATAAATAAAGGCTCAGCTAAAACCAAACCGAGCGAGATAAAATTTGACATACAGAACTGTTATAACGTATAGGCATCCGCTAAGAAAAGACTTTGGAAAATTCAAACCCAAAGTCCAAATTCGCGGGAAAAAGATAATGTAATTTCGTACGGGACATGTCTGATATAATATTCCATCTTATATTTTTAGAGTGACAGCCTGTTCTGGGTGGAGGACACCATCTAACATCATGTGAAATATTTCCTTACATTCCACCACTTTTTACCCGACTGCAAGGAAAGCGTTATATTTTAAGTATATAGGTACCTATCTTTGTATATTTGTAATATTCTTTGTTTCCTCGTATCTTTCAAACCACAGGATGAATTTATTTATTTTAGTTAAAAAACCGGTCAATGCGTGTTGGGCCACGCGCAATGTGCGGTTCCGTAGTACCTAGTCCGTCACAATATTATATAAATTTCGAATTGACTCTTTTTTATTAGAATATTTGTTAGTCTTCTATAACTCACTATCTATTAAAGTCTACTTAGCCGTGATAGTCTATATTATCCAAAAACAACCATTCAGCTGGAAGCAATCAAAGCAAAATTTGGCTGGTAGCCCTTGACTCTTAATATTTTGGAAACATATCCTAGGAACATGAAATGGTTTTCCCGTACACATAATATTTTTAAAATAAATAAATAATTTATTTCAAGCTACAAAGACCCATAGATACAAATTAAAGCTTCTGTTCATTTAACTTCTGTTTCCAACTATACCATCCACGCAGTATTTTCATCCCAACGTAATATTTTCCTTAGTCAGCAGTCAGCTAGGTTCTCGTTACTAGGTATTACCGTTTGTACAAATGTGCGGACGTTCATTGTGTACCAGCTATCTTGGTCGAGTTATTTGATCCTTTACTGTCCCCAATTCTCCCAGTAGATACTATGTATGTAAGTTCCACAGTCTTAGGCAATGGTAGAAATGTTTTAATAATATTCGATTTTAAGTTTGGCTTTTTATGTTTCATTTAATAAATATTATTTTCACGATTTTTACACTTTGACGAAACACTCCTTTGGCTAAACGTGTAGTTTGACTAAATACACCCGCAGACAGTACGAGGGTTTGACGAAACGTATATTTTGACGAAATACTCCTTTGTCCAAAAACAGCTTTAACCAACCGCGCCAAACCAAAATAAAATAAAACTCGTTTTTAAGGTCTTCATTATAGTAAATTTAGATGGTGCTGTATGAAATCTTTGGGTATGGTTAAAAAAATAATTTGTAACCAACACTTATAAGAAGTAGTTTTAGGTCTTAATAGCTGATTTTCGAGTAGGTAAACACAACCTAGAAAATTTCAAAAATAAGTTTGTGTTTACTATATACCTGGAACCAAAGTTGTTCGTCTAGACGTAAGGCTACAAAATCTACCTTTCGTCTTAACGGTCCTTCGTCAAAACACAGGGTAATAAACCTTTATTTCTTAAACCACTTCTATGATCTTATTGTCACCAGTTTACAAGCTGGAAATATCCCATCTGTTCAATCGTCGTTATTACCTACGCTCGTTTTTTGATAAGAATCCTTAGCGAGGGCTCGAATAAAACACGAATTGATTCTGTTGGGACAACAAAAGCCTTTCGATTCGTCATGGATATCACTTTGTTCGGAATAAATTGGAAATTGGTATCCTTTATAAAATAATATGTTCAACGTTTTTTTGCTTTTTATTATTTTTTTGGTTTCTGTAAATCAAAGAATGAATCTGATATCAAGTTATTACCTACTTTGAAGTTATTCGTATTTATTGTATTACTAGCTGCGCCTCGCGGTTTTACCCGCGTAAGTCCCGATCCTATGGGAATATCAAAATGAAAAGTAGTAAAAGCCTTTCTCGATAAATGGACTATCCAACCCAAAAATGATTTTTCAGTTCGAACCAGTAGTTCCAGAGATTAGCGGGTTCAAACAAACTTTAGCTTTATAATATTATTATTGTACTATTATTGCAACATCGTTTTTTTACATTATATTCCATTTCCATTTGACCTCACCTCACCTGATGGGAAGCGACAATGAGGTCAAGGAGAAGAAGAACGGCATGCCTGGACACCAAAATGGAACGCGATGAATCATTTGGCACAATATTAATTAATGCCAAGGTATTTTAAAGATTTCTCAGGTCCTTTCGACTTTTGGGGTAAAGAACCCTAAAAATATTTACGGAACTAGAGCGACGTAAGTACGGTGTACGGTCACATGGTGTAGCGCCCCGACTCAACCTTAACGGAACATATTTTGTGAAAATACAAAATATATAGGTACTAGCTGCCCTCCGCGGTTTCACCCGCGTAACTCCCGATCCCGTGGGAATATCGGGATGTAAGCTATCCTATCTCTCAAGTTGGATCGAACTGCACATGGTGTGCGAATTTTATTATAATCGGTTAAGTGGTTTAGGAGTCCATTGAGGACAAACATTTTGACACGAGATTTATATATATTAAGAATACAGGGTAATTGGAAATTATACTAGCAAGCGGTTGAGGGCAACTTCTGTGCACTTTAACAAACAACTTTTGTTCTACGACTTTTGGAAATTCGAACATTTTTTAGAAAATTTTGAGGTTAGGTTTATCTGAAAATCAGCTGTTCCTTACACGGAGAGGTCATTAACCTTAAAATTTTACTTATTTTTTTAAGTTTTATCTACTGTTCTTAGTCTTAATGACCTTTGTTTAAAAAAATCAGCTGTTTTTTTTAAACAAAGGTATATTTAAAATTATTGCTGATATTTTAGATGCTTAAAACATGTTAAAGCCACGGATAAGGGCTAATGCTTCATGATTAATTGCAGTTTTTTTACGCAACTTTTTCTACAAAACCCTTCTCATTCGTAAAATTTTGTCTGAGATAAATTTGATCAGACATTGAGTGATGTATGTTTCGGTTGTACCAACGTGTGTTACTGAATTTAACATAAGAAAAACTTTATACGACCTGAAAACTTTAGAAGGAAACTATGATAGTACAGTTTGTTTTGTTTGCACGTGTAGCAAAGCTGGGCAAGAATTATGAATATTTGATGACGTCGAGTGCAAAATACGACTTCAGCAATTGCGTACGTGTTTTTATTAAATTTAAATGTAACGAATTATGTTTGTCGATAGTTTGTGTCAAATTTTTTCATTATCATCATCATCATCATATCAGCCACAGGACGTCCACTGCTGAACATAGGTCTCCCCCAAAGACTTCCAGAGCGATCGGTCGCTTGCTCTCTGCATCCAACGACTTCCCGCGACCCTAATTAAGTTGTCCGTCCATCTAGTCGGAGGCCGTCCTGCGCTGCGCTTTCCAGTTCGTGGTCTACAATCTAAGACTTTTCGGCCCCAACGGCCATCAGTTCTACGAGCCACATGCCCCGCCCATTGCCACTTCAGCTTAATTACAATTTTTTTGGTTTTAAGGAAATTTCGTGAAAATTTAACTGGCTGTCACCAGGCTGTATCTCATGAACCGTGATAGCTAAACAGTTGAAATTTTCACAGATAAAACTGAATAATTATAATGGTACGGAACTCTTCGAGTGCGAGTCCGACTCGCTCTTGGCTGGTTTTTTTTATAGGCAATGGATTATTCAGAAAGTTTTGCTTAAAACTAAGCTATAATAGTCTTTTGAATGTTCTCCACACTGGGCTAGTGTGAGAATCCGAAAAAGATCTTGATTGATTTACGAGGACACTACAACTTCGTTATTTTAATCCACAATTGTCATCATCATCATCTTCTTATCCCAATTTATTTGGGGTCGGCGCAGTATGTCTTCTTCTTCCATTCACTCCTATTAGTCGTCATCTCGTCGTTCACATTCATCTCTCTCATGTCCTGTCTTACGCAGTCCATCGATCTTTTCTTAGGTCAAATTGTGTACCTATTATTTAAAATTAATATTAACAACAGCGGTGAACAAAATAAATTCTACAAAGTTCCTACAACTGAGATAATCCTAGTCTATATGAGATCATAAATATTAGCCCGTAACTTTTCAACTCACGTCATAAAAGTGGTTTTAATTAAAAAGTAAAGTAACAAGAAGCCGTGGAGTGAGTTGCAAATCCGGCTTAGTCCGGGATATTGCGGGAACTTTCCCTTGCGAGAACCGTTTTTCATGTAGCTACCCGGTAGGAACATTACTTGTGTTACTAACGGTTAGCTGGTATTCATAATACTGTGAGTTTAGGAGAATAATAATAATTCTTTATTTACAGACTTCTTGTCCATGTGTTAGTATACAAGAGGCTTAAAAATGTGTAATAGATAAATAAATATTGATATTGCAGTACATTCCACACATCGCCATCTAGCCCCAAGCTAAGTAACTAGACTTGTGTTATGGTAGCTAAACAACGGATATACTACTTAGGTATATACTTTTCTTTTGTAAATATATGTATATTATACATATAATACATAGAAACAACCAGACCACAGACGGCGGGAATCGAACCCGCAACCCTGTGATTGGCAGTCATGGCATGGTGACCATTGGGCCAACTGGATCGTCGAGATATGTTGGTAAAAACAGAAAGAACTAAATATTATGTTTTAAAATGGACCTGGATCCAATGCATCCATAGAGAACTATCAAAGTTCTCAAAAAAAAAAAAAGGTTGTCTGTACCTAAAGTCGTTTTACAGACGATAATTTTACGTGATAACCTCATAAGACATTGATGGTAATGATGGCAACGTTTTGTCGTTGCTATGGTTACCATCAATGTTACCTTGTCAATAACGCTCATGTTCCCGTAACGTGATTTTTTTGGGAGTGCTGTATGGTGTTCATTGATTTATAAAATGTTACGTCAAATACTGAGATGGTAGGTACTTAGATTTCCATCATAAATGTTTAGTATAGTTTCTACTTTCCTGCCAATCGTGCTTTACCTCCTGCACAAATGAATACCTGATAAGAGTCATAAATGCGGCCTTAATTGTGACTAGTTCTTGGTCTGCCAAAATTCGGTTTAAAAAAAAGGCCATTTATATGAAAAGAAGAAGTACCTAATATTTAATAATAATAATAGAGTGCCCCTTACAATGGTCAATAAACAAGACTAGTGAAAAGACTGGAAACCAAATGATAAGATTTTGAATAAATTATCTTTCAATAATTATAATTTTGTGATCGAGAACGCACAGTAATATTGTCATTAATGGCGGTGAAGATTAAAAAAAAACAATTCGCCGTGGTTGTCGTTGTGGCAGCGTATAAAATGGTTTCTACAAGCGAATTACGCCGCGTCGCCATTACCATAGGTACATATTATGCTTTATTGAAATTCAAATGCTAGCCAAATTCTTAGAACTACACCGTTTCCGTCCTGATTTATTGGCTTGCTCCAGAAAGGAACATTGCAATTTCTGGCACGAAGAATCAGCTCTGAAAACGCGCATAAATGTCCATATCGGGCATCAATAAATAGCTCTAACTGCGAGCCTCTCGAAAGATACCCCTATTGTTTTCTAACTACGGCATACAATGGATATTATCCATTTAAGATATCCACTAAAAGGAACAAGTTTCATATTAGGTTTTAATTGTATTATTAAATGTCGTTGACATTGAATATTTAGAGTTCCCTAATGTTTATTACGAATACTCAGTGAAGTCATGCCTCGTATACGTAAGTTTATTCACCTTTGCACTTCATTTTATTTGCAATTATTTCCAATAAATTATATTTTAGTTAGTTCGCAATTGACCGCCGTGTCGCGTACCTACTCATAGGCCCATATTCCAGAACGTCACTCAAGCGTTGATTTACTTTTAAAAGTAGTTTTAAAAAGAGATTGCATTTTCAGTCATATCTTGAGACACGGTTCTCAAATCTCATATCAACTGAGTTTTTGTTTATTCTGAAACGCATCTTGAGCGTTAATCGACACTCATGTAGGGATTTGAACTTGACCATGTAGACGAGGTTTTAAAACTTGATTCAGCTGAGTCAAACTCAAGATGCATTTCAGAATACGAACTAATGTCAAGGCTGGATTCGTTTTCAAGAGTAGTTTTAAGTGAACATTGATCTGATTCGTCTTTTGGAATACGGGCCTTAAACACTTAGCATCGTTTAGCACTATAAAATTAATCATTAAATACCAATCAATCAATAACAGCATAGTCAATTAAATTCAATAATAACCACCAGGCAAGAGATCGTTCACTCAGTAAAGCGGAAAATATTCATATACATATTATATCACACAATATATTTTATTACTTTCAGTTATTAAGCCATGTGCTAAAACTTTATCTTCTCTGTAGAATAGTTTAGTTTTAAGTAGAGCACCGAATAAAGTGACTTGCGAGATGTTTTAGTGTTTGGTTATTATTTCATATCTCGAGCTGTGAAAATACTAGAGTTAAAGTAATTTACTATGGAGTTTATGATCTGAGTCTGAATTAGTTTTACTTCACATGGTCGTAATTCTCGTATGCATAATAACTTTATTTTATGTCAAAAAATTAGTTCCTTGAATCATTTTGCATAATATAAAATTACGATAACAATCTAAAGGCCTTTTAAAAGAATGCGCTCGTAAAACATCACTTTTTATTTCGTGCACGTGCTAAGAGCTCGATTTTTTTCCACTGCGGGAAACTGGAAGCGTGTGCAAGGAAAATTAAAGTGAAGTTTTAAGTTGCGAAAGACTTGTCTGTGATGCCGGCTAAGTCTCATAAAAACACTAGACAGGCCGATGTGTTTTCAGATGGTTTTATTCTCACATAACGAAACGAATACGGCTAGAAATAATTTATTTTGTGTTTCTTTTCAATATATTGTTACGAAAAACGTTGGACAGTCGTGTTGAATAAAGTGTCAAGATCAATTAATTACCTATCTCGCGACTAGTTTTTATATCATACAAGCGACCCGCTTGGGCCGTATCACTATCACTATCACTACATAGTATAAAACAAAGTCGCTTTCTCTGTCCCTATATCCCTATGTATGCTTAAATCTTTAAAACTACGCAACGGATTTTGATGCGGTTTTTTTAATAGATAGAGTGATTCAAGAGAAAGGTTTATATGTATAATACAAGCATAATATAGCCGTGCGAAGCCGGAGCGGGTCGCTAGTTTATTTTAAACCGTAAGTTTATGAATGATTAAGCAAAAACCTTACCAACAAGAAAACATACTGCCTGTTAACCTGTCACTTAGGAGAGTTATACAAAACACAACACAACACGAAGTTTTTGTCGGGGTGACTTTGTTTTACAGATATAGCTGCCATAATATATGAAAAAGTTCAGAGATGTAGATGAGAATTAGAATTCTTATAAATTCTACAATCCAACAGCACTAAGCTTTTCTATTATCAACTTAATTTTGTTGGAGCTATTTTTTGCTGAGGCAGAGCCTTTTTGGAGGCACACGGCTCCTTAGATCTTATTTTTATTATTTTTTTCTATTGTATATTCTCTTAATTTTCTGTCTTTTTATTCTATTGTATGTTTGTCTCTACTTTTCTAAAATATTTTGTGTTGTGTGCTTGTCCAAATAAATGTTTTTATATTCTATTAATTTATACAACTTGACTATCCAAAAAAAGTCTTAATCACTAAACATCCATCATCCTAAACGAGGAACTGAGCTGCTTATTTTCTCGTCTCTAAGAAGTGAAGTGATGCGTACTTCCAGGAGCCACCTCCGTGCATTTATCAAGGCAGACGGGTTGAAAGGAAATCCGTAAATAGCTGGATGCAAAATGCGGTTGTCTAGTCTACTTACTTGACTTCTCATCAATCATTGTTCGAAATTGGTGCGCGAAAATGTTTAGCCTCTAAATTGCTTAAATGAACCAATCTATTATTATTTTAGAGTCGCATATCACGGGGCTATGGAGCCCCGGACCTTTGAAAGGTGTGCGTGGAGCCGAAGCCATCACGTAGAGGCCCTTTACAATAACAAAGTATGATTTGGACACCAAACTGGCGATTATCGCTGTCTACAATAAAAGTGGTAGGTAAGTATTATTTTTATTTTATTATCTTTAATCGTAAACAGTAAAGAAAAAATGTTTAACTGTCAGATTTCTTATTAAAAGGTAAGTACATACTTATAATTTCTCCACTCTACTCTTAAACATCTTGATTGAAAACCTAGGTAATTGAAAAACAAATTAAATTACAATTCTCCGTCTTCCACCGTAGGTACCTATCAGTGCAAAGATGAAATAAAGGAAATGCACTTACTATTGCTTAAATTAACGTTTGCCTTTTTCTAAATTCATTTTTGAAACGCAATAATATTACTCTTCTATTAGATAGCTAAATTTTTGAAGTGTTTATATTACCAAGGATTATTAATATAATCAAGGAGCTGATGGTATGTGGTATCCAAATAAAGTTTTACGTCAGTACTTTAATTAGGTATACCCACTTTGCCCAGTGTGTTCAAATGTCAAATTTAGACAAACCTCATTGGTTTTTAATGTTATTTAAATATTTTTGTAATCTTTTTATAAATATATACATTCAATAAAATAAATAAAAAACGTAGCTCTTAACGTCGCGTTGTCGTGGAATCTTTATTTTTCTTAATCTTGTTCAAGTTTTCTCTGTGCAAAATTCTCTACATCTACTTCCAGCCTCTACGTCTGCGCCATATTTTATCCGTTGTTAATTCTACATCAATCCGTTAACAGTACTTTCTCAATTAAATTTCCCAGTAAAAATACACCTGCTTTAAATTTAAAAACTAACACAAGAATCACACCTCTAGTTAATAACCACAACAATGTGTAAATCTATAAAAGTAAGACAAAGATCAATCAAATACAGTAAGATATCTTTGTTACACAGACTCAAGTCTAAGATTTTTTCCTATAACAAAAACAAGTTGAATAACAATCTTTGATCATGCATCGATGCTGTAGGTACCTACTTTAGAGCCCTCGCATACTACATACTTTTTGTCGACCAATAAATAGTTAAATAGTCTAAAAGGAATCATTTATGACAGCCAAAACCAAACTATCGAATAAAGTCTGTTATCTAAGGAATCTCTTAAAAAAAACACAACTATTAAAAATAAATAATATCATAACAGAATATTTCATGCCAGAGAGCAGAGAACTAAAATTTGATTACTACGTACGTACCCATTGCGTAGGCCATTACATTTATTAAATGTTAAATTAACTATATTTTGTTGTGACAAGAAGAAAAGTACGGGCAAAAAATTGGTTCGACAATCATGCTATTTCCGTCAGTCTTCTTGAATACATAAACTTTAGATTAGGTTTGGGGATAGTAATCTAAAAAAATAAAAATTTTGGTGGGTAGTAATCTTTTGTATCGTAGGCGGGTGTTTGCCGAACGCGCCAAAGAGGAAGTCGATCTTCTATTGCTAGTTTTATTTGTGAATTGGAATTCCTCAGAATCATCGACGATTTAATCAAACTATCACAGAGCATAATATAAGGTTTAATATTTATTTAAATTTACATAAACGTACTCGTAATTTATTCGTTTATTGTAGGTATAATTATTAAACAATGTTGATGAAGAGTATTGTAGAGGCAAGAACCTATTTAGGGTCATAATAAAAACTATTATAAGTACCTAAGTATGTATCGTACCTATTATTATTTATAATAAAAAAGAAGGACAAAAGTTTGTACAGAAACAACTATACAAAACAAGTCTAGGGGTCTACTGAACTTAAAATCAGAATAGCTCTATTTTTTGGAAAGTGCTTGGTACACTTTACATAAAAATCCACTAAGTAGAGACTAAATTATAAACCAAAAACTGCGGCCGCAAAGAATGCGTCCTGCACTATATATCTAGCTAGATTGTCCCTTAATCGGGATTAAAGCGGGTAAAACTCCGGGACACAGTTAGTGAACAATAAATTGATAAAGTTTAGCATTAAATACATTATTTACAAACAAACCTATCGTAACAATAAATAATTGCTTATCTTCTCTCGTTACTACCTACGTATCTATTCTCGAAGATTGTCATACAAACTTCTCCAATTTCATCGTATTTGCATACCTATCGATAGAGCATTAAATTCTTCCATAATATTCACATTTCTTATTAATTATGCAGATTTGAAACAGTTCAATTAACTGATACTTTTAATTAGAGACGGAATGCGACGGCATTATAATGTTATCTTAATCATCGAATTTCCCGATGTAAGCTTATCTTGTGATCTCAGCGTTCGTTGCAAAAGGTTTTAAATAGGTATGCTAATTGAGAAGAGAAACATTACACAGTAAGCTCAAAGCAATTTAAGCTCATGTAAATGTTTTTCACGTGACATTTTTTGGGAGAATCGTTTACAAGATGTTTATCATTAGCCTAAATAGCTATGCTACTTTGTTATTCTCGCTTTGGGTTTTAAATTTAAACACATTGCCGACTTTTTAAGGCCGAAGGATTTTTAGGCCCTATTTTAATTTAAAACAATTAAGTTTTTGTTAGGAAGATAAGAACTTTAGTCTTCTCGAGATTCCCTCACAACAACGCCATTACTGTCATGATACGAACCTACCGCGCTCAAAATTATAATTCATGAGTAAAAAAAATTATGGGAGTCGAGAGCTTCACCTATTAGCAGCTCGCCTAGCTCTACATGTGTATGGGTTATATTGTGCGATCTGTGAATGACCTCTTCAGCATAATAATGGTCGAAGGGATGCGCAGGAGCGCGTGCGGAGGGGAGACCGGTTTGAAATTAGAACGTTTTTTATTCAAACCTTGCCTTTGTCGGCGGCCCTGCCCGGTGCGCATGATGTGCTAACTCGATAAATGCGTCAAATGAAATAAGCCGTATTTCATTTCTTTTTACTTGAATGGATCGAGGTTTTTAATTTTAGAAGGATGTTTGGACAAAAGATTATCAAATGTTTTGGGTTCCTTTATGTTTTGTTAACAACGTAGAAAGTTGATGCCGGGGTTATTGATTATTTTTTACCGAGATTTGTTAGGTATGTATTTTATATTTTCTTTATGTTGTTTGCTACGGACCATAATCGAGAACACAACGAGCAAACACATATAGTATTAACATATTAAAATAGCTAAAAGCTGTGTTAAAATGCGACATAACAAAAATGATCTTCATAAATTAACTAAAATGTTGTTATAAAATCATTACATAAAATCGTACTAAAATATTACTTAACTAACCACAAAATTATGAGCTCGTTTAGTGTGAAATACATAACCATTACAAAGTAACTAACCCCTAATCGTTAGCCATAGCGATGCTTACGCAAATTGCCTATAAAATGGTGCTTTATACAAAATCCAAAATAGTTCGAAATCAGGTAGATATACCATGGTTTGGTAAAGCCGCCATGTTTCCCCCATTTGGTACAGTAAACAGAGAAGGAGCAGCTAGCGAACGATGCGACACGATAAAACGTACCTACCATACCATACGATAGTGCAACACAGGTCTCGTAGCCGCTCGGTCGTGGCGACGAAACGCGCACTTCGACTTCGCGATGCGATGTTCCTACGAACTTTTTAAATACACTTCTACGAAAAGAATCGTTTTAAAAATTTTAAATGATTAAAGGACTGCTTTAAAATAAAAATATGTGGTTATGTTTAGTGAATTATGAATGTAAATTAATCGATGTAGTGTGAATAGAGCATTATTGTGTGGCAGTATGGTGGATGTTGGTGTTAATGAGTGCGATAACACCATAAATGGAAGGAACCAATTCGTGTATCTGGTGTTTGTGCATTTACTTCTTATCGGACTGAATGGGACTAATGGTAAATAATTTTTATGTTTTTTTGTCGTCGTCTTTGAGCTTTTGAAAGCGTGTGTATAACTTTAGTGTCGCTTCCTCTATTTATTTATTTATTTATAGAGGAAATGTCCCTTCCTAGTACACATTAAAAACGCATATTTTTAAAGTTGATAGGCACGTATAGGGTTGAGTGGGTTACCTAATGCTTTTATTACAGAAATGAGTAGCTATTTTCAAAAGTGGAACATTGTTTCCTAACATTAAACCGATTTTAAAGATAGGTAACGAGAGAAAATTTGAAACCATATTCATTAAGAGCTCCACTTAAAAGTTCTACCGTGAAAATGTAATACTTAAACATTTTTATCTTACACTTTATCAGATAGTTAGTTACTGTATCGAGTAATTAAAGTGGTCGGGGTCAATTAACGAAATGTAGGTAGGTAGTTACAACGTGCCCAACAGTTCGTTTGAACAATGGATGCCTTTTTATTTTCAACTTAAACTTAATTAACGTTAACGGTAGCGTAAAATTACTAAAAGCAACTGGTATTGAACGATGAAATTCGATTTTGTAATGGACATTAAGTTTCTTAACAATGTTATTTGGTAAACAAACATAGAACTTTTTGTGCCAGTCAAAGGGTTTTGTTTGTTGTTGGTTTGAAATGAAATTATAAAAGTTTAGAAAGCGCTTACGGGTTTTTATAGATAAAGAGAACTTAATCTTAAGGTTCCATTAACATGGTTTTCAGTTTCAGTTTTTGAGGATCTTATTTTAAAGACTTACAAAAAATGTTATTACCGTTTTTAGGGTTCCGTATCTCATAAAGTAAAAAAGGTCTGTCTGTCCGTGTGACACGATTTTTTTTAAATATCTGCTTTGTTTTTTCCTACTTATTTATTTGAAAATTCTCACAGATAGGGCTCTAATATTCTTGATTATCATTATCTTCCTATTGATATTGTCCATTCCAAAAAGCATGCAAAATACTTGCATGCATTTCACTTCATTTAAATAGAAAAGAGGAGAAATCATAAACACATTTATTTAAATAAGTTAATCAATGTTTATGAACAGCTAAAATGACTCGTCAAAAATTATAATATTATTATACGTTCTAAACTTTCTTGCCAGACTTTTGTCTAGCAATGAAAGCCAAGCTTTTAACTTTTAAATTCATCTCTAAAAGCGAACGTAAGCTTAAAGATCTATCAATAAAAATACTTTTGTCCGGTCTGCCTCATTCAGATCCAAACGGAGATAAAGACTGAGTCCGGTACAAACGAACTGCTCTGTAAGAGGTAGTTCATTTGCAGTTGTAGGATTTATATATTTACAAGCGACCCGCCCCGGCTTCGCACGGCTATATTATACATGTGTTATACATATAAACCTTCCTCTTGAATCACTCTATCTATTTAAAAAATCCGCATCAAAATCCGTTGCGTAGTTTTAAAGATATAAGCATACATAGGGATATAGGGCTGTCCCTAAGCGACTTTGTTTTATACTATGTAGTGATAGTGATAGTGAGGAAGGTTTATATTATAAACCTTATATTATAAACCTTCCTCTTGAATGACTGTATCTATTAAAAAAATCGCATCAAAATCCGTTGCGTAGTTTTAAAGATCTAAGCATACATAGGGACAGACAGTGGAAAGTAATTTTGTTTTATACTATGTAATGATTTCGTCGTTTTGTCGAAGGCCTTTCTTCTTTCTTTTCATTCCCTTCTGTCTAGAGCCACGGACGGGCCAGTCGTTCGTGTATGAGTATCTCTTCTTGCGGCCCGGTCTGCCTCAGACTTTTTACGGGGACACCATTCTGTACCGGCTTTGTCTCTAACTCTCATTCATCCGGTAGCTGCGGTGTGTGTGTGTGTTTGTATAAGTACCATTTTTGGTACATTCTACTTGTACTGGCTTTTTTTTTGCAACTAGACTTAGTTGGGTTTTTTTTTGCGTGTGGGTGGAATAAGCTTGGCCAGCACTACCCTCTTAATAGTCGATCACGTCCTGAGGTAAGAGCTTGTCAATATTTCTGGAGCCAACTAAGCTGCGGGTTCAATTACTAGTACATTCTACTTCTTGACTGTTTAATTACATACATATTATTATCTTGAAGCTTACATGATTGAATTACATTGTTGAGAAGGAAGTTTCTGGGTCACCATCAATTTATATCTGTCAAAGTCTATTCGAATTATGTTGTTTCGTTTCCATTCCACTGCTGAAAACTGACCAGTTAAAACTGCGCTCTGACGAGCAGTTCTGCTCAACACTCCAAGATCTTTATCAGGTTCACCTAACTTTTAAGTGACCAACCAACGTGAATGAAGCTTCTAAGTAAAATATCATCGAAATCGAACCTAATGTCGGAATACAGCGTGAACATACCTTTTTTTTTTGTTTTGTTTTTACGGGGTTTTACGTGTGTTAGCCTAACTCCTAACTAATATTATAAATGTGAAATTTTGTGTGTGTGTATGTATGTTTGTTCCGCCTTCACGCAAAAACTACTGGACCGATTGCGATGAAACTCGGTATCTAGATAGCTGGAGACCTGAATTAACACATAGACTACTTTTTATCCCACGGGATCGGGACTTACGCGGGTGAAACCGCGGGGTGCAGCTAGTATTATATATACCTACTTAAGTATATTCAATCCCTATTTTTTGAAGTCGGTAAGAAAGAAAAACCCTTTTGACATATTTGTAATTTCAGTGCAGATACGAATTCATTGCATTAATTGCATGGCAACCATATTTTGCAGTCGGCATGCAGTCCGTTTGTGTTTACTACTGAGTTCTACTGAGTATTGTTTTAATTACATATATTATATTTTATCATTTCTTATTTCTACAGTATTGTGCTTTATTAATACATGTCACTGTCAGTGATAACGATCACATAGTATTCTTATCTTGACATGTTTGTCTTTTTGTTATGAAATGAGTGGGTTGGAACGGGCGTGTATAAATTGATTTCATATATTATTTTAGTAATACACTTGTAGTAATAACGTGTCTGTTAAATTAATAAATGTGTAGGTATTAAAGTAATTAATGTTTTGAGAAATGTTTATTGAAGAGGCTTTAATAAATATTTTAACCTACAGGCTACCTGCGTAGGTATATATTTTATTTTATTTAGGTAAATCTATTCTGTTTTCTATTTTTCGAAATCGATTACTTATCATACTTGCTCGAGTTAGTCGCATATAATATAAAAGCTACGATCCAAATTGGGTCCAAACAGCGTTGAAACGAAAAACCCCGGGCATGACGTTGGTCGCTAACAGCTGAATAAGAAATACCTAGGTAATCTTAATTAATAGTAGGTTGTTAAATACCAATAAACTATTTTACTTTTATTAATAAACTTTTTTTTGCTAGCCTACATCGTCCCACTGCTGGGCAGAGGCAAATAACATCTTTCCAAGCATTTCGGTCCTGGGCAAGGTTTATCCAGTCTGTGTGTCTAATTTATTCTTTACCAAGAAAAAAATAGCCGATTTAGCATCAAAAATCACCAAATGAAACACTTTGATAGTCCACCATTAAATAGTTTTGTTATACCAATTAAAAATCTAGTTTCCGATAGCATGTTTAACTAATTTTCCCTAAAAAACATTTCAAGTTGAAAGCTCGCCAATATTTTACAAAACTGTAAACAACTTTGCTGCGGTAATGTTGTGACTTTTCACTGTTTGTGGTTTACTTTGAGTGACATTATTTATTGTTGGTAATTTTTCAAGCTAAGGTTTTTACAATGGATGATGTTACTCACGGTAGTAGTATTATACCATAATGAATATACTCATTGTCGAAATCTTGTTCTATTTTCCCTGAAGGTTCGTCTTAGAAAATTCAATGACTGCTTTTTTTTTCGTTACCTAATGTTTCCTCTTATCTAGGTTTGTATAAAAATGTCCTGTCAATTTTTTTTCTAAACTAAATGTTTATGTCGTCTTACTAGTGTTATCTAATATATAAAATTCTCGGGTACCAAAATGTTAGATTTTTATGAAATTTTATATGCATATTCAGTAGGTATCAGAATCGGCTACTATCTATTTTTTATTTTGTTTCCTTTAGTTTTTTTTTGTAAATGGCAAAACAACGTTTGTCGGGGACAGCTAGTTTTTTATATTATTAAGTTTTTTGTTCGTTTTCTCAATTATATTGGATTATATCAGTTCGGTAACTGAACTACTCTAACTAATTGTTATATTTAATTAGTTGGAGTAGTTAACAGTTTGGTGCTCTCCTCCAACTGGAATACTTAACTGAAACTATGAAGTTTTAGCAACCGAACTACTGAAACGAAGCTTTGTGTCGGCGTAGTCGGGCAAACCGTAAATATCTAATGATTGCAATTTTGCCTAATTTTATGTTCTATTAATTTATTAAAATTTGGTAGGAAAGTGCAATAAAATTAGCATTATCGTAATTTAAACCACAAATTAATCTATAATTTAAGTTTATTGTTGAATTGATGCTTACTATTATAATGATAAGCTATTATTATGGAAATTGTATGATATTGACGTGCCTATTATTAACATTGTATTAAACAATAAACTTCCTTTATTTTGTTAACCGACTTCAAAAAAGGAGGAGGTTCTCAATTCGTCTCGTATATATATATATATATATATTTTTATGTATGTTCTTGAAAATACTATCTATGCTCAGTAAGGTCCTAATCGTGTTAACTATGAATCGATTTCGTTCCAATTACGTTTTGATCGATTCATATTAATTAAGTACTTAATCGATATAGTAGATGGCAACTCAACTATGACAAAGAGATCACACAAAATGGAGATCGTTGTATTCGAGTTTCCTGTGATCATAAAGAATACTGAAAATAATGTTGCTACTTTTGATTAATTCATGACGAGGATAATAAAATAAATAAACTAAAATATGATAAAATAATTATCATTAAGAACACTTTGTTCTTAGAAAAGCCAATTACGAGTTTTGTCCTTTAATGTTTATAGGCCCCGTTATTTCTTCTCCTTTTTTTATTTCACAGACTTTTCTTTATAAAAACTTCGTAGTATTTTGCCAATATTAATATTTATTGATGGCAGCAATAGTATTTTTTACAGTCGCAAGTTTTTATGATTGAACTTTTTATTTTTCGTTTTGGCGACAGTTTCTTGGTCGACATTTAACTATAGCTATACTTTCACATGTATGATCGTTAATGTGTGTTTGTTTTGTGATTTCGACTTTTATTTTTGGCACCCTATAATGTGACATTTTTTGAAGTGAAAACTTCTTATGGCGCGTTGGGCACTTTTGTGGGTGAGCATTTTCAGCCGTTCTCGCGACAGATTTTGACGCGACAGATGAGATTTGACGCGACAGATGAGATTTTATTTGTGTTAGTCTTTTTGGTTAACTTATACTGCCATCTATTACACAAATTGAGAAACTTAGTTTCTAGAAAGACCGCTATTCGAATGTAGATGGCGCTGATTTAAATTTTTCACTGCCATCTAGCGAATAAAAAATAAACTATATTTGTTTAAGTGAGTGCTAATAGATGGCAGTAGCAGATCGTTTCAAGAAATATTCTATGAGAAATAACAAGTTTATTGTTTTCACTTCTGCCTGCACTCCCGGAGTGCGCTGTTTTTTTTTATCTTGTATAACATGTGTGAATTTTACTATCATTTGCCATAACTTTGTCTACGATATTATGGTTTTAATTAACCGATTCCAACGAAATGTTCAAAGGGATTATATAAGTTTATGCGTATCGTAGGTATAGTGTTACAATTAGACTCAACTTCTATTTTTAACTTGTTTTATAATACGAAAACTGTCGAGTACTTACTTTAGACGAGTATAATAATATTTCACTAAGCTCACATTAAGTTCTCAGTACTTCAGGTACTTTAATATTATTATAAACATCTTTGTTTAGCACAAAACCGGGCACCTCGCATCAAAGAGCATCCATCTACCATGGTGTCAGGGCGCAGCGAGCCAGCTACTCTCCGATGCGTGGTCGAAGGCAGACCTAAACCTTATGTGCAATGGTATAAAGACGGTTCTCCTTTGCCACAGGCAGAGGATGGACACAGGGTGTTACTTGAAGATGGATTACTGTTCTTAAGGTGAGAGCTATATTGTTCCAATGGACTTTCTAACAGTAACTGTAAAAACAATAGTTAAACATACCTACTGGAAAAGAAATATCTCTATTGGTGTTCGGGATGTATTATGTATGTTTGCCTGTTTGAAACTAAGGTGTAGATTTCTTCCACAGAGTGAATCGAGGTAAAAAAGAGAGTGATGAAGGCGTATATTGGTGTGTAGCACGCAATGTAGCCGGCGAGGCTGTCAGTCACAATGCTTCACTAAACGTCGCAGGTTTGTATACAGATTGAATTTTTAGAGCAATACTTTAAATAATAAATAAATAAAATTTAAATTTACTTAATAGTTTTTAAAGTTTTCTTTGTGATTGTAAATCTGAGGATCAGGTGTTTTCAGTTCTTCGTGATGACTTTAGAGCGGAACCGACAGATGTACACGTGGCAGCTGGTGAACCAGCGATTATGGAATGTTCACCTCCAAGAGGTGTTCCAGATCCATCGGTACACTGGCTTAAAGACGGACAGTTGTTTGATGTTGAGGTTAATGGAAGGTAATTTTCATCACTTAATACCTTAAAGGAAAATGGAAATTAAATATTTTAATATTAACTAAAAGTAATCTCTGTTTGCAGAGTAACAATAACTGATACTGGAAATTTAAAAATCTTAGAAACATTACCCACAGATAGTGGTGTATTCAGATGTGTGGCTTCCAATATCGCCGGAGAAAGACAGTCGAGAGCTGCAGCTTTAATTGTTCTAAGACGTCCGCACTTTGTCGTAAAACCAAGCAACGTTACGGCTCTAGTCGGTCAGAATATAGAACTAAACTGCCAGGTAAATTTATTTCAAGGTTTATTGCAGTAATGGGACCGCAAGCGAGGACAGTTTAAGTAACGTATAATTTATTTCAGAGTTATGACCCGAGCGTAAAAATAACATGGGTCAAAGAGGATGGAACGTTGCCTTCTCACGCAAGCGTAGTTCGAGGGCTATTGAGGTTAGAGCACGTGTCGGCGACCGACGCTGGCGTCTATTCCTGCCGAGCAGACAGCCACGTGGGCTCCAGCATCACAAGCGCCACTCTCACCGTATATTGTAAGCTATCATATCTCTACATTTTATTGCATCTATAATTTCGTAGAGAGCCATATTTTAAAGCGGCCATCTGTTTCAGCGTTACCGCATTTCACGCAGATACCGTCCAACCTGACCGCATGGGAGGGCGATGTGGTGTCCATTCCGTGTGAAGCCAAAGGATTGCCGACACCTACCACTTTCTGGATACTAGAAGGAACGCGAGATTTTTTACTTTTTCCTGAATGTACAAAAAGCAATTCGAACTTATTATATTTGGATGGCGCACGATCGGAACACAGCGGTAGGGTAATTTGTATAGCTGTCAACGCAGCTGGAAGCATTATGAAAGAGGCTTACCTCAAAGTATTAAAGAAAGGAAACAATGAATTAAACGAACGCTCCTCTAGTCACGAGTTTAATATTGATTATGAGCGCCAAACTCACATGACGGAATACGAACTCGTTCAAGCGCGGAAATATTTGCAACAGAATGTATTAGTGCTGAGGAGGGTGGAAGCTTTATCGTCAACTTCGCTCAAAGTTGTTTGGGACGTGAGTATCTCTTGTTACCTACAAAGGTACCGTTTCCTTGTTTACACCATATACGAACGTGTTATTCACGTGTGTTGCATATTTTAGGTGTTGACAGACTACAATGAATATCTAGAGGGTGTTAAAATTTGGTACAACGGAACGACTTTGAATTGGCGGAACGTAACAGAGGAAGATGCAACGATTCCACAATTTGATGGTATTTTGTGTTCGAACGGATCGCTAATGAATGTTGATAACAGCGGTTCTTCGAGTTATATTCTGACTGGATTGATGCCGTACATGCAGTACGATGTATTTATAATGCCTTTTTACAAGATGTTGCTTGGGAAACCTTCGAATATGATGACTGGGTACACCGAAGAAGAAGGTAAATAATAAATGCAATGCCTTATTTGGGCGGTGAACTATTTTCAAAACTTTACAAATATGGGACCACACAAGTTCAGGGGACACCCACTAAAGTAATAAGTGTTTATTTTACTTACCTATTTATGTTGATTGTTTGTTTTAGTTCCATCTGCGCCTCCACAGAGTGTAACGGCGGGCGTAATAAACGCAACGTCGGCTTGGATACGTTGGGAACCACCACCTGTGAATACATGGAATGGAGAACTTACCGGTTATTTGGTAAGTTTCGATTTTAATTGTTTGTTACTGGTAAAGTTTTATGAAAGGGTCGTTAACAGTTAACTGTTAACGACCCTTTCATAAAACTTTTTACTTTACGCTTAAGCGTGAGATGTTACTTGATTTAGGCTTAAAAGTTTGATTGGAATTTTTGTTTAAAAGCTTTGTTAAAGTTTCGTAACTAGGTTTAGACTTAAAGTTTGTTTTGAAATTCTTATTATCAAGACCGAGAATATTTCTCCTTACAAAGAGTATATTCAGTTGATTACTTAAGTTTTAGGCTTTAATAAAATACAATTTATAATAATTCTTAGGTCTTTGGTAAAGTTTAAAATTGTAGTTATTCCGCTCCAAAACGAGACGTTGCTTTTCATTGATCACAGATATAAGTTTCTCATATAAATACAATAATGGATATACCATTTGGATATACCATAATGGATATAACAATAAAATTAAAAATGGATATACCAATTTTTAATTATGCTGACATTATTGTAGACAACTTGATTAGTTAGAGATGGTATGTTTTGTCTTAGATCGAGATACGCGTCTCAGGTACGAATGGTGGTAGAGTGGTAGGTCAGATGTCACTAGGCGCGCGCACACGAGCGGCCGCGGCGTCGTCGTTGCGCGCAGGCGGGCGGTACAGCGCGCGCGCAGCCGCAGTCACGCGGCGCGGACACGGACCCTTCAGCCCGCCCGCCCACATACACATGCTGCCCACGCATTCGCAACGACACTATGTACAGTAAGTTCTTACAAAGTCACTTTAATTTAAAAAAAAAACAAGGTTTCAGAATCAAAATTATAGGCATACGCCCGATTACTTACTTACTCCGCTGGCTCAGCGACCCAAAGTGGATCTTGGCCTCCAAAACGAGAGTCGTCCATCGCTCCCTGGGCATACGCCCGATTACTGCTACTTATTTTAAGTTTTTTTTTTATATATGATAGGTCAGCGTTTGACCACTATCACACCTGCCTGATGGTAGGTGACGATGCGGCCTAAGATGGAGCACGCCTTCCTAGAAGATACCTATTCACTCGCGACTTGAAGACCCCCAAAGTGGCGATCAAATTGACATTTAAGTATATGCTTCAATAGGATAGGAGCGTCTTAAATATTAAGGGGACCCCTAAATATATTTTTCTATTTTTGGCTTTTTCATATTATCATCACGACCGGAATGTAAAAACTTATCAAAAAGAATCGAACCTTCATCAACCTATATAGTACCTAGTCTTAGTACTTTTCTTTCGTTTGGAGCTTTGGAGGCCAATGTGTTGCAGTGAAACGTTGTTGGATTAATCATATAAATTAACTTATTTACGTATTTAATACATATACCTTATGCTATCTATTATAATTATATCTCTTGTTTTAGGACTGAACCACCAAAAGATACGAACATGCCTCACATTTTTAATGAAACGTGGCTACTAGCACTTTGCCTGACTTTATTTTCTATCATTATTATTGGCTTGTTCAGTATTTTCTACATTAAAAGGAGAAATAATATCCAGAGGAAGAAGTCAACTGGTGAGCAAAATCCTTGTAAACTTTTTTTTTACTAATCTATCTAATATTTAACCTTACCATTTGACACAAATGTTCTTTATTTAGGTACCCGATTTTTTAAATATCTCTTACTACATAGATATCGTGAAAAGATTAAGTGTCTATATAACTGAGTAGGTAAATAACAAAAGTAAGATTAGAAAAAACTAAAACACTTACTTACTACTACTACTATTACTACTATATACTACTTACTAACTTACTTTTGTTATTTACCTACTCAGTTATATTTTTATTTAACTAAAAATATAACTGAGTAGGTAAATAACAAAAGTAAGACTAGAAAAAAAAAAAACAACTTTAGCGTAATTAAGAATAAGGAGTAGGTTATATTAAAGACACTAGTAACGTCCTGCACGGTGTTTTATTAAGTATTTCTTTTCCTAAACAAGGGTTCGTTTTATAGGTCAATCAATAGTAACAGCTCAACAATGTTTATTGAATAAAGACACAATTTGGCTCCGTGACCGACCCGTGTTCCCACCAACCGATCCAAGTTTGGACGTAAGCAGTTGCCATCAAAGTCTCTTACATGGTAAGTCATATTTATTTATCTATAGTGTCTTATCAGGCAAATATAATCTGATATATGGACATATTATTATTTCTCACGATGATATCTGGCCTGGATTTTCTGCACGATTTAAAAGTTGGCACAGTCACTGTCCATATGTCCAGTAGCAGTATTAGTTCTAAGAAAAAGGTCGTAAGCCCACGAACTGGTTCAATACTAAAGTATTGTGAGATTGATTTGAATCGCGACTGCTTCGTGAACATACACGAGTCTCTTCTGTCAATAGACTGTTTAAATCTCTGAATAAGGAAACATATAGAATGAAGTCGGTGTTTTCTATGACTGCAAATATTTTTTGTACTTCTTGGGGTATTTTTTTCACAGACCCCCATAGCTTTTAATCGTTTATGCTATAGAATTTTACACCCAAAATGTTTATTAAGCTTTATCTTATGTACTTACCTAACTTCTTACACGAATCCTTTATCTTTAGGTGGTCCATCAACATCAATTCTAAGTGTAGAACCAGAATACAGTCTTCCTCAGAATTCAATCCAAGGTTTAGACGCATCAAGCATGGACAGATTACGTCGAGGACCTCCAGAACCTTACGCCTCGAGTGCTATTTACACCGAACTAAACTTCAAGGTGAGATAACGTTCATGTGAATTTTATTGTTGACTTAAGATTAGGGATTTGATTTTTGCATATTTTATCTACATTTATGTGGGGTTCACTGGTTAGCAAATCACGCCTCTAATAGTATTTACTGTTTTCAAACAATTTTTACTTATAAACATACAGGTGAAACTAATAAAAGCGTGTTAAAAAGATCATTGGATACCAATTTGAGTCTAACTTATAAGCAATGTCCAATGAATTAAGTGGGTTTCTTGGTGGGGTACCTTTTTATATAATAAACTAGCGACCCGCCCCGGCTTCGCACGGCTATATTATGCATGTATTATACATATAAACATTCCTCTTGAATCACTCTATCTATTAAAAAAACCGCATCAAAATCCGTTGCGTAGTTTTAAAGATTTAAGCATAGAAAGGGATATAGGGACATAGGGACAGAGAAAGCGACTTTGTTTTATACAATGTAGTGATTGGTCAGCGTTTAACCACTGTCTCACACAGTGACGATGCGGTCTAAAATGTGAAATGTTTTCCTAGAAGTCTTCGAGGAACTCGAGTGAAAATAGGAAAAAGCAGTGGAATGAAAAAAAATCGACCGCTCCTCCTTTTGTGGCTTTTGTCTGTTTGATAACAATTGTTTAAAACCATTCATTTGGTAATATTTGACTTTGAAAATAAATATTCCAATACATTTTGAACAAAATTAAATAGTAAAGTGGGTTTTACTTTCAACAGGACAACAACGAACTCAGCGAACTGCGTAACAGCGAACCCCGATCCCACAACAGTATAGTCCGCTCTTGCAATGGAAGTGGCCAATACTCTGGCGAATGTTCAACTTGTTGTCATAGTACTTCGAGTCGATCTACTAAAGATTATAGAGAACCGATACATGAGACGCATAATGAAATCAATGAGGACGACTGTGCTTCTTGTCATACCAATAGGTACGTTATACTACTTGTTGATCCTTTTGATTATATTTGGGTGTAGTGGATTGAAAATATTGTGCTATGCTGTGTAATTTAGGAAATTAATGTCCGATTACTCAAACTTTTAGGGGTCCTCTAAATATTTAAGACGCTTCTATCCAATTTAAACATGAGACTTAAATTTCAATTTAATCGCTACTTAACATAAATACCTAGCCTTTCACTATTCGGGCAAAATACTTTCAAACCCTAAAGCCTTAGAGGCACATGAGTTGTGGTACTAATTTAAATTTATTAATTTTGCATATAGGTAAGTATATAGAATTGATTTTATGTGTTACTACCTGTCCCGGCAAACGTTATTTTGCCATTACAAAAAAAAACAAAAAAAAGGGAAAAATTAAAATTTGTTCGATTTACAGACCTAACGAATAAAAACAAAAAAATTAATACAAATCGGTTTAGCCGTTTAGGTGGAGATAGTAACTAACACCGCGATACGAGAATTTTATATTTTAAGGATTTATTATTTTTCATCACCCGACTACGGCAAAGTCAAAAGAAGGGTTATATTTAAAGTCCGTATGTATTTTGTATGGCATCTGCTCACGCTATACAAAGTGCTAACAATCGGCCTGTTGTTTGCGTTTTCTAGCGCTCCTGGCCTATAACTTGAACTAATGACTGCCAGAGTCATTATCTCAACCAGAGTCATGTTTATCTATGTATTTGTATCTATCTAGATCCGGTTCCCGAAGTAGACAGGACAAAAGCAAAGTATGTCCAGCATCTGATTTAGAATACGACTACCCTCAATGGCACTGGCTCGGACGAGAGAACAGTTTCAAAATTCCTATTCAGAGCAGACATTCGAATGTGGCTCGGTCAGAGCAGGGCTGTCAAATAAATCTGTGTGATATACTGCCCCCGCCACCCTATGAGGTAAATTGAAGTTTTTGTCACTCTTTTTACGTAAGCCCATGATTGTTTAGCGTACTTTACGTCATAGTAGTGTTTATGTATGTAGTAAATGGCCTAATGTAAATCATCCTTTTTTTAAATTACCCGAATCTACGTAGGCACTTAATTCAACTGTACATTCCCATTATCAATTAGCTGAACCCCACATGACCTAGAGCTCACTCGCAAATCTGTAAGGTTGTAAAGTAATGTTATCTTTCTTCTTTATTCTGTTTTTTCAAACAATATACTATACAATCTAAGAAAATAACAAACTAGGTAAATACTATATTTTTTGCAGATAATATGCGAATGAGCTCTGGGTCACGTGGGGTTCAGCTAATTGTTAATGTGACTGTACTTATACGTTTTGCCCTTGACTGTGACGTAAGTCTGATACTCTGTGAACCCACGGTCTATACGTCATTGTTATGGATGTGAAACACAGTGGTTGACGAGAATGTTTTAATTTGTTTCAGAGTCCGGAAAACAAAAATGTTTGTGACACAAAATAAAAAATAGAAACATTCGAAAGATATTAAAATTAGGAATGTCCCCAACGGTAGGCTCTTCTCTATGAAAATAGGCATTTAGATGATAACTTTCAAAAGCAATAAAATTAGAACTCTTGAATTTTTCATCGTTATAGTATGTAACAGTATAAAACTAAATAGTAATCATTAGCTATGTGGTAAAATGTAGTAGTTTAACTTGTAATTATGTTGTAGATAGATTTATAAAGAACATCGACACGACTGTAGTTAACCTAAATTATTACGTTGTATCAAATTATTAGCTACTTATATTAAATATATTTAAGACTAATTAGGTCTTTATGGGACACCTTATATAACTTTCCCGGGTCTTAATCGCGTTTTTTTTTCTAATTTCAACGCGACGATACCATGACACTATCCAATAAATTGAGCGAAATTCTAGGTATCTTTAACTGGCAATCTAAAATTAAAATCTATTTCAATGACCACAAGATTGAAGTATTTAATCAGTTTCACACTTTGACAGTTAGCTAATTAGAAAGAAAAGCATTTATTGAGTATATTACACGACAAACACAGAAAGAAAGAAATGAACATGACAAAGAAAAAATACATAAAAACAGAAAAGTGACAATGAATGGAAAAAAGTGAATTATGTTCTTTAAATGCTTTTAATTTTTGTTGTGTCAACCCTGCATATACACATACAGAATATTAGGGTCTTCATGGTAGACGATTGTGACGATGTTCTTTACATCATTTGTAATTTATTCCTAAATTTTATTCTAGTCAGTGTGTAGGACTAGTTTAACAAGCGTTAGATATATCTCGCATAAACTCTTCTATTTCTATTAATTGTACACTTATACTTAGTACATTCTAAAGGTATCGCGAAAACGGACATTGACCTGTGATACTAAGTTTGATCGAAATAATACGATGTTACCTATGGTTTAACGTACAAATTCGTTTCGTCTCACAACGTTAAGAAACAGATAGGAGGACAATAAGGTTCGTTTTATTTCAGTTTAATATAAACGATAAAAGAAATACAAAAAAATAGATAGTGCATTCGAACCTTTTCCTTAACATTGATCCCGAATCAAGTGCTACCAGTTTAGTAATGTCACATTTTGACATAATATTTTTAAAGTTAACTACTTGAAAAAGTTCAAATGCTCGCTCTATTTCACTGCAATCTTAAATCTGTTTAACCTTAGGTCAATGGCCGTTTTCACGCTACTCATCGAATAAACTTTACCTGCAAAAACTCAAGGTTGTTACAATTTTGACTGCAACTTGTAGATTTTAAAGCCCTGCATTTACTGCCATATATTTAGTGCTAGAACTTTAGTTGTATAATCTTTGACTGTGATATTTATTATTAAATTTGTGTATTTAGATTTAATTGTAATTAATTAGAGTACTTAAACTTTACCTACCACTTTATGCATTCGCCATTTTTATCACCTTCATGATCAGCGCTTTAACCGTTTATTACAGTTATTTTGTATTAAAAACAATATTTATTTGGGTTAAAGCGACTCATCTTACGAGTACTTAGAAATCCTACAGTACCAGTTACTAAAGGACTTTGATCATTCTCTTGAACCATTAAATTTGATGATAATTGGATGGACTGTTGATGGAGATCTTGTAGTTTCCTTGCTTTTACCCTTAAATAAACTTGTTTTCAAAAGGATAGTTTTTGTAATTAGTGGTTAATGTGGCGTTTTAGATGACATTGTAATCGAAATATTTTCAGAATTAGTGTTGTATTGTACCAACCCTTTGATAAATCAATCTGGATTACTTATATAGAACTTTTTTAAATTACTACTGTTGTATTTTTTGGCCCGATCCTCTTCCACAATCTGCCTCCAGCGCTTAGGGCAATACGTCTCCAGTTGGTCTACTTTCTCAGCGCAACCAGGTCCTCCTCGATGCAGTCTCTCCATCTTTTCCTTGGTCTACTACGTGGTGTGACCGTGGGGCGCAGCTAGTCTTAATATATATAAATCTCGTGTCACAATGTTTGTCCTCAATGGACTCCTAAACCACTTAACCGATTATAATAAAATTCGCACACCATGTGCAGTTCGATCCAACTTGAGAGATAGGATAGCTTACATCCCGATATTCCCACGGGATCGGGAGTTACGCGGGTGAAACCGCGGAGGGCAGCTAGTAACCTAATAGTTATCGCATGCGACCATTTCACAACCTATACTTAGTTGATTTTATGTCATCAAGTTTGTAAAGTTTACATAATACTTATAAACTGCCTTAAATATTAATTTGACTACTGTATATTTAAGAAACTCAGTTTTTATAATATTTCCAGATAATTTAATTCCAACTAAAAGTTGAAACTATTTTAATATTAAACACTAAAGAGTAGCAAATGTGCTATGCACCTAAATAACAGCTTCATTAAGCTAGTACAGTTTACCTAGAGCTTACAAGTTATTTTACAGTTGTAAAGCGAACTCAGGCTGAATAAGCGATGAAAGTTGTATTAGCCTTTGTTCTGTTAGCCTTTGATTTAATAATTGAATTGTTTTATGAATATTTTGTACCAGTTGCCTGTGCCTTGTGGTTTTACGGTTTAAAAGGGTAGCCGAAAAATCGCGATTGCTTGAACGCGGTTCGCAGAGTGGACGGCTGCAGTTTATCGTTGATTATTCAACTTATTATTCTGTTATACGTCCTGTATCACGGGGCTATGGTGCTCCGGACCTTTGAAAGGCGTGCGTGAAGCCGAAGCCAACACGTAGAGGCCCTTTACAATAACAAGTATAATAGCAAACAATGGGGTGGATTCTAAACCGGCGATTATCCCTGTCTACACTATAAAGTGCAACCAAGGACAACCTTCGGTTTGGATGAAACTATTGATAATCTACAGGACAAAATTACTTGAGCTATTGTGATGGGATGGTAGTGGACTAGATACTGGGGAGCTATGGATACTATGGCACCTGCCGTAACAATGTCCACAACTTATTATTATTGATTTCTATGTAAAGTAGGTATAACACGATCTTTTCAATTAGGTATACCTAAAAACCGTAGCCAAAAGGAAAGATGGAAGAGCCAAACATACAATAGAATTAAAAATTAAAATTTTAAGATGCAACTTTTTGTAAAATAATTACTTATATGAGTAAGTACTTCTAGATAATAAGTAGTTGGCATACTTAAAAATGAAAATAGGTCAGAATTTGGATAACAACAGATACCTACTTACAGCCGAACTTAAAAAGTTTAAGCTAACAGAGGCAGAATCACTTGACTCTAGTTTTTCTCTAACTCTAGATAAATGATTGAGTTTGGCTTATTGTAAGTACTAAGTACCCACCTATCATAATAAACTTTGACAGTTCCGAAACCATGAATAGGTAAGTAAGTATTGTTGGATTGCACCAGTGTTTACAATTTCAAATTACACCTAAAGGAAACTAAACACCACATAATTCCTCGTATAAAATCGAATCAGATCATAACAATGATGCTAAAGTAACACAAAATCGGCTTATTTGGCCAATAACGTCGATAACAACCATCCCCAAACGGCATTGTAGTAATTTGAATCCAATAATCCTTTGTTCCATATAAAACGCGCTGATAAAGTAGGAAGGCAAAGCTACGGTGAAAACAGACTCCAGATTTTTCATATCGATCGATAACTCAGCGATAATTGTTTTCAAAGTAAACAACGAATAAAGGGAATATATCGGCGATGTATCAACCGATTAAATAGTTTGTGGTCCGTTTTTACCCTTAAGCTACGTATTCGGAAAAAGTAGCTCGAGCTATAAATGTGGTCGACCGAAAGACAGAAATAAATTGGCCCCAAGGATTTATTGCCGAATGCTCTTAACCGGTACAGTTAGAAGATTTGAGTAAGAAATTTTGGACATAAATCTTGTGAATGGAAAGTAAATTATAATTTACGTTTTTACAAGTGTTTTATTATATAATTAATTAAGATTAAGATAACGTTGTTTTTATTAATTTAATTAGGGCAATTAAGTATTTTTAAGACATTTTAACGACCGATGCTAAGTTTTTAAAGCACACTATAATGTAGAAGTAGGTCCTCCTAATAACTAATTTGTATAATTAGGTATACAGTATGTTTTGAAAACCGTGTATCCTCTCATAGGGACATTTTAGACCCGACGTTAAACAAAAAAATTGGAAACTAAGTATTATTTGTAATTTTGAGAATATTTGCCTTATAACATATCCAAAGTTTAGGGAATTTTCTTTATGTGATAACATCATTCAATGCTACCGAAAATGGTGTTGCATCTGTTTGAAATATCTGAACTGAATTTATAACTTAAATGAGGTATTAAGGAATTAGTAGGCATGGCATGCAGAACTTAACTCGGTATATGTAGTTTAGTTTCAGTTTTTATGGATGCTCGACCATTGTCCAAGACTTTAGCTGTTTTGTGATGCCTTGACTTTTTTTTTTCAAAAAGTGTTCTTCTTGTGGTTGAGCAGCCACCTAAACCTAATAAAAGGAGCTACTTAAACCAGAACAAAGTTTAAACGAATCTACTTAGAATTAACTTTGAACTAAGTATAAAGTAGGTACAGTCTAAGTAAATTAAAAACTGAACAAACTAATTTTCCGGCTACACAAACAAATGAAATTATTTTCTCTTTAACCACAGATTTTTCCGTTGTTTGAAAGTTCCGTAAACAATACCTACCTTATACCTACCGATTGTTTCCTTCCTTCCGTAGCCGAATTTCATCGTTAGAAAAGTTTGTTTCGTCGTTTTCGGAAGTTGAAGTCATTATGCGCATATTAATTTGGCTTTTTGGTGTTTGCTCGAGAGTTGATCCATAAATTAAACGCTTTAATTCCGGTAAGGAAAAGGTACACAGCTATTAATTTGGTTGTAATTTAATGTTTAGGTACTTGCTCTTCATTTTTCCTTTGTTTGTGTTATATTTCAACAAAGCTTTTTTTGAATAAATAAATATTGCTGGACATTCAACACATCGCCATCTAGCCCCAGACTAAGTAACTAGACTTATGTTTGGGTGTTAGACAACGGATATAAGTACTATTTATAAACTTTTCTTTTTGTGAATAAAAATACTTAAGTATTATAATACATAGCAACAACCAGACCACGGAAAAATATCTAAGCATAAATACTTGTCTGAAGCGGGAATCGAACCCGCAACAAGTTATGCCTATCGTGTTTGGATTCTCTAAATCATCCAATGTCAGATAATAGCGATACTAGGCACCTATCATTCAAATAAGATAGACCTATCGTATTTGGAGTCTTTCGTCGTCATTTTAGTACTTTACGCTTGAAAAAAACTCGTGTTTGGCAGTCCAGCTTGGTGACCATTGTGCCAACTGGGTCGTTGACTCTTTTAACACTTTGCAATAGCTTGACAAAGTAACAACTAAGCGATCCTTCAACAATATACTTAATAGAATAGAATGACATTTATAAGATGAGCACACGGACAATTACTACCAATATTTACTACTTACTATTTGATTGCTGCCGCAGCTCAAAGACTGGGTTTCGGAATTTTGAGATACGTGTATTTATATACGGTCTTTTTTTGAAACGAGACCTCTTAAGTTGGGTCCCTTTTGCGTGAGGATAAAGATATATGGTTGCCCAGCACCTTCTTCCCTTTTAACTTAGTCGATCATGTCTGAGAGAACTTGTATACGTCTGGTACCAACCAAGCCGTGGGTTTCACCACGATGACTTCCTTCACCGTAAGAGCAATGTCAAATAGGTATCATTTTTTTCTAAGAAAAATTCATTGGCGCTCTTACGGCCGGGTTTCGAATCCAAGACCATCGGAATTAAAGTAGAGGTATTTCATCTAGTGAAGATGGGTCTTCTTAGGTAAAGCAGCAGCTACTTACGTAACTATACATTGAATCTCTTTTATCATAGTGTCACGATCAGAAGTATTATCGATTTATTCGATAACTAAGATTTTGTTTTATGTTTTTATTGGAGTCAAGTTGATTGACCTCATTGACTTAACATGATGTTTATTGATGTCTAGCATGCTTTTATGAAGGTACTTTATTGGTCTAACTTTATGGTCTTCCATATCACCGTTTCGACGAATAAATAAGTCGTTAAGTAGGCAACCATATATTGTAGTTCGTTGATATGAGACTCCACGTGGTGGAAGTGTTTTGTCTGTTTATCTAAAATATACAGTGATTTCCTGGTATTATACTTATTTGCTCAGCAGTTTGTATAGAAAAAAGAATATTTATCGATCTGTGTCAAGACATAGATCGATAAACATAAATAATCTTTTTTTAAATGATCTTCAAAAAGATCTTTGCGATAAAACTACACTAGATGGAAAATTAAGTCGAGTAGTTAAAATTCTATAATTTAGACATAGGTTATCCGTGTTCGAGTAGTAAGAAAGTAATAGTTAAAATTGATGGATTTTGTTAAATTAGAGTGGAACTCAAAATAAAATAAAATCCATTCATGGATTAGAGTGAAACAAAAGTAGAAAAAGGTCGTTTTATGGATTTTTCCATCGTATGAACATATCGTTGCCGATCAGCATTTAAAGAATGTTGACCAAGTGCTAGGATAAATCCTCACACTTTGTCAATCTTCTTTTAAAAGGGAGTTTTGTAAACGATAGTTTTTTCGACAATCGGTAACAGTTTTTTTAGTTTTATTTCGGCAGAGTTTCCTAATAGATATTCAATGCCTTTTTGCAAAATTCACAATATTGTATCATTAACTTTTTGGTAGCGAATTGGAACCTTTATAAATATTGCAGGACATTCCGCACATCGCCATCTAGCCCCAAGCTAAGTAACTAGATTTGTGTTATGGGTGCTAGACAACGGATATTATGTACGAGTACTACTTATATACATTTCTTTTGTAAATATTATATACTTATAATACATAGAAATAACCAGACCACAGACAAATATCTAAGCATAAATATGTGTCTGAGGCGGGAATCGAACCCGCAGCCCTGTGTTTGGCAGTTCGGCATGGTGACCATTGTGCCAACTGGGTCGTTTGATTGTAGTATATACAGCGTCTACAAATACAGTACAAGTATAGTGGGCGCAGACATTTACAGCAGCTTACTATCTACAATTGCATTAAAATAGTTTCACAAATACATACATTTCACATACCTAAGCAAGTATCTAGAAAGGTAAATACCATCTAAAGTTGAAACACAATAGAACAATTATTTCCCAAGTTTACTAACTTAACTATATTGGGTTCTCCGAAGGTGCATTAGACAACATTGGTGCACTTACCTATCTAGTACCTACCTACATAAGTGCAATTCTAGGTAGAACATGCATTCCCCTTTGGACCAACTTAATCCATTAGCGGTACATTCAAACTTAATATAAAACCAATAAAACAGTTAGACTGTACTTTCCCAATAAAAACACGGAGAATATCTGACATCTTAAAAATTTATATAAAATGATCTATCTTATGACCACAGTGAAGCTGTAAATTTCCATATAAAAAGCGGTAACGTTTTCCCCCATAAACGAAGTCCGATTTTGATAATATTTGAAAATGTTCTAGATCTAATGGAAATTTTAAAGAAATATTGCCTAAGATATAAGTTATTAGCATCTGATATCTATATTTTTGACTAAAAAACTTCATCGAAAGTTTAAATTGTTTTTTAATAAACTTAACTGAATTACTAAAAAAGAAAAACGTTTAAACCTAGAATAAGATGCAGTGAATTAAATGAGACCAAATTTATTTCATTTTGTGAAGGATAAAGGGGTTAAAACGTTACGGCCCGCAACATTATTTAAAAAGCAAAATGAAGGCAATTACGTCCGAACTTAAACTCTCTATCGCACGATACGGGTCATTTTTGAAAAAACCTACCTATTCACGCCGCGTATCGAGATCTCACGATTCTCTTAATAGGTTTGACTTTTTAAATCCTTGTATTATTAAAGTATACAGGTTGATTTTTTTACATGGGCCTCCAGTTATGTATCCTAAACTATAAGAGATAGCGAAAAATGCTGAAAGGACTGGGGTGCCCAATTTTGACAAAAACTAAAACTGCATCATTAGATATTTGAAAAAGTCACTACCAGGAATCGAACCTGTTAATTTTGCAAAAAAAAAACCCTATATTTTTATACTAATCGATAGTGTTGCTGACAGAGACTAATTCCTGGAAACAAACATAGTATGGCAAATTGAAAGAAATAGCTCATAAAATTTGTATTTTTCATGTTTCCGTCTCTGACAAAATAATAGCATAAGAGACATAGAGAAATAAAATGGGGAAGTAGTGTTTTTCTAAATGTTTAAAATATGTTCTAGATTCTTAACATTACATAAAATTTGTAAAAACAGTGTATGTTTTTTTGTGCAGCAGTTTGTTACGCCATTAGCCATACTTCCTCACCACATTTTTTCAGGGATAGTAGTATGAAAATTACAGAAACTACAAAATTTCAATGTCAAATAGTGCACATTGATTTTCCGGCCGGGATTCAAACCCACAACCTTCGGAATAAAAGTCGAGATAACTGGAACACTGAGTTTATATCCCTTGGGAATCCACGGGATCGGAATTTACACTGGTAAAACCTCGGCATGACACAACTAGTTCTAAATATAAAAAAAAATAATTAAAATTCTGGGTCTTGTACAAGTCGTCCACTTACAAAATTCATAGAATTTCTTACAACTAGTTTCAGATAGAATAATAAATTATACCTACCTATTCAAATAAATTTATGGTAAATTATGTTCGACCAGAATTCGCTGTCTTAATTTAATTATTCTCGTTAAGACGTACCTAAATCTCAGGGAAATCCTAGAGAAAGCAATTTACATAAACGCTACTGTTTCTGCTGTAATACTTCATTCAGACGTAGCTGTTCATAATTATGAGTTACCGAAGCCGTTGAAATTAATAACGGATAAGTATATGTATGCTGTTACGATGAAGGAAAACATTGTGAGGAAGATTTACATCGATATGCCCTTAGATAATCTAAATGTTCAGTATCCGTGGTGTGTATGAATCCCTCCATCTTGCCTCTGGAAGAACGCCTTTGTCCTGCAGTAGGCATACTCTATTTGCATGCATATTGCATAATGCATCTCCGGCATCTCCGGCACGGCGAGATTCGAATATGCGACCTTGCAAATTATGAAGATACATTATTTCTTGCAAATAATTCCTGAAATGACTAGTACTACATAATGCACGACCCAACTCCTAATAAGCAGGGGTATTACTAATGATAAATAATAAACCGTATTACGGCTACTTCTGTGCAGTTACACCTTGACAATTTAAATTAAATAAATTCAGACAGACATTCAGACTTAAAACTGTCAATAAAACTTAAAGAATAAGTACCTATACTATTTTAATGAACTCTAACTGTGTGTAAGTAAAAAAAGTAGATGGTAAGGTGCACAGTAGTAGCCCTCAACTTAGTTAATAATTCACCTTTCAAACAAAAAAAACAAAATCAAAATCGGTTCATCCGTTCGGAAGCTAAGATGCCACAGACAGACACACAGATACAGAGACACGGCACACTTATAACACCCCGTCGTCGTTTTTGCATCGTAGGTTAAAAAATATACAGGGTTATTAGAAATTATACTAGCAAGCCATTGAGGGCTACTTCTGCACACCTTAACAAACAACTTTTGTTCTACGACTTTTGGAAATTCGAACATTTTTTCGAAAATTTTGAGGTTAGGTTTACCTGAAAATCAGCTGTTCCTTACACGGAGAGGTCATTAACCTTAAAATTTTACTTATTTTTTTTTATTTTATCTACTGTTCTTAGCCTGAATGACCTTTGTTTTAAAAAATAAGCTGTTTTTCGAATTTACATAAACTCAAAATTTTCATTTTTATTTTCGAATTTCCGAAAGTCGTAGAATGTTGAGGGCGATTAATTACTGTTAGGTAGGTATTTACTTACCTAATCCTGAATATTAAGTTACAAAGGGTTCATTCGGTCGAAGGCTGCACTTAGACGAGGCGTTTAATTGCTGAATTCATGTTACAACTTGGCTTCACTTCTCCTTTTACTTATTAGAGGATTCTTTTACAGTTGGGTTTGGTCAGTCGGAGGATAAAATACATCTAAATTCTGATCATTCTCAGTAACGACGACCCAGTTGGCACAATGGTCACCATACCGGACTGCCAAACACAGGGTTGCGGGTTCGATTCCCGCCTCAGACATTAATTATGCTTAGATATTTGTCTGGGGTCTGGTTGTTTCTATGTATTATAAGTATACTAGCGACCCGCCCCGGCTTCGCACGGCTATATTATTCATGTATTATACAAATAAACCTTCCTCTTGAATCACTCTATCTATTAAAAAAAACCGCATCAAAATCCGTTGCGTAGTTTTAAAGATTTAAGCATACAAAGGGAATAGGGACAGAGAAAGCGACTTTGTTTTATACTATGTAGTGATATTTACAAAAGAAAAAGTACTTATATAAGTAGTATATCCGTTGTCTAGCACCCATATAATACAAGTCTAGTTACTTAGCTTGGGGCTAGATGGCGAGGTGTAGAATGTGCTGTAATATTTATTTATTCATTTTATTCTCAAAATATCTAGTGAGATATTTCTTCTCATTGGATCCAGATTTCAAGATTTGGATCTACTGAGATTTTTCTTTCTTTCTTGATCCCTTCCCAGAACTATCATGAATCTAATGCGATATATATTTTGACAACTATCTGGATCCAACGAGAAGTTTATTACATTTAAAAATATTATTTTCAACAATAATCAGTAAAAAAGTAGTAAATAGGTATATGTATGAGTTAGAATGATAGACAGTAGTGTTAAATTAGGCTTATTTTAGAGAAATAGAAGCAATGGCTTATAAAATCCAAGAATTATTAAGTATTACCTATTTTATTTGCTGAAAGTATTCAACAATACGCCTTTAAAATCAATGGTTTGGGCCGCCTATGGTACGCTGAAAATCAATTATTCATTAAGATAGAACCTTATCAAGAGTAATTTAACAAGAGTTCAACAAATCCCTTGTTTTTAAAGATACCAACCGTGAGAGACTTTATCAAAAAGACACGCGCCCACACAGCTTCAGTTTTATGGGTTTACATTATCTGTGAGTAGAGCTATGCTGGCAACATTGAGTCTTATTCTTTAGTAGTAGCAGTGCCTCACGACTTCACCTGCATAAGTCCCGATCTTTCCCGACCGAAAATTGATTTATTAGTTCCGGAGATTAAACATTACAAACTTATGATTATCTACGTCCAAACATTCGAAAAAAAATTGTGAACTAAAATGACAAATAATTTTAACTAGAACAATTTTAGAAGATATCTTTAAATCTTAAACAGATGAATATTACACGAACAATGACCTTTTTATTTTGTGTTAAAAGTAGGTAGGTACCACTGAATTAATAATACACTAAGTATGTATTGAATACGTAAATTTTTAATTTAAATGCATTATTTTTAAAAGCAATTTTAACAGTTCTATTGTTCAAGCAGAGTTGAATCCAATACGAGCCACTTCTATACCTGTTTTATAATTCATCGAGCTCTCAATTTAGAAAGCAACTGAATTGCAGTAACGAATTTGCGGCCACTAGTTGGGGATCGTTCCAGAAAGTATTCTGTGTGCTATCTCTGTTGAGATACAGTTTGCAAAAAGAGAATGTGACATCAAAGCGGTGAGGCGATTCGATGGCGACGTGAGTTGAGTTAGAAATAACCACGCCGGGCTTAGAACGTCCAGGATCAACTAATACGATGTGTACGAAGTTTCTATAGAAAATAACAACACTGAAATATAAAATAATTAGGCAGTTTCATTTAATGGTTTAGCTGCAGTTGAGAAATTTGCTGCAGATTTTAATTTGTCTAACTCGGAACTTTTTTCATTAAAGTGAAAGGGTACCTGCGCTCTCTCCATACAAACGTAATCGACTGTTTCCTCCCTGGATAATGACACTAGCACTAATATTTTTGTGCAATAAAACCTATAACTGCCATGATTATGCCCCTATGTTTTGGTTTTTTTCATTTTCCAATTAACACAGAAAATAAAATTAAAAAAACTAAAAATAGGGTCATGGTCATAGCAGTTATAAGTTTATTGCACCAAAAATATTTGCTCTAGTAACATTATCCGGGGAGAAAACAGTCGACTACGTTCTTAATAGTTTGTATGGAAATAGCCCCAGGTACCCTTTCCTCTTAAAAATAACATTACCAACTACTCTTTTTGGGTTTACTACAAAGTTGGTACAGATAATATTTTACTCAACATTCGCACATTGATATAAAATATGGTAGCAGAAAGTTGTCGGTGTGTCAACGAAGACAAGTCTTCGCCCACGGCTGCACCCGCCATGTCGAATGCACTGTGAATTATTACAGAGACGCCACGTTTCGTTTCAGTGGACGTTCCACTTTGTCCCGCCTTTTGTGCACTTGCATTGATAATGTTTCTTAGAAACGACTCCGGCGTTTATAAATTCCTTCATTAGCCTGCGTAGGACGTTAATGTCCGGTGGGTGCCGTGTGACATTATTATGTGATTAAACGTCTTTCTTTAGAAATTATTGTTTTAAAATAAAAGTCAATTGGAAGTTTAATTAAAGCCTACGGTTAATGAAATTGTAGAATAGCTTTCGCTTAATTTCCCTTTTGTTAACATCAATAGCGTTTCGCTGTCGTGAAATTAAGCGACGTCCCATACAAACGTTGCGTTGCGGTTACATTATTGACGCCCTCACTGAAATAATTATACGTTATGCGCGTTTCGAATATCGCACGAATCCCTCGGAGCAGAGGAGTTGCGTAGAGCGTAGCTGTAATGGCTCGTTAAAGTTGATGAGAACTCGCTCCCTCTCGGTTTGCCGCCTCCTCAATCCTCGCGCCAACCGCTGACAAGCCTTCCTTCCGCTCCAAACAATTTTAGTTTCGACTGCCTGTCACTGTTTGCGTAAATTTTCACGATAAGCAACGCCATTTCTGGCAATGTAAATCTAGACATAAATTTTTCTCTTTAACATTTTGTTTTATAGTCCCAACCTCTCAGTATACTCCAGAATATAAATCGTCCAAATTAACAATATAAACACTAAGTAGTTATAGTTAACAGAAATTGGATTTGGTTCATACGAAAGCTTGTAATAATGTTCAAAATAATGATGTATGTGGAGCTACAGTCACCTTTACACCGGTGACATAATAAATGTCAGTGGGATCAAAATACTCCCGTGTCGTCGAGCGCAATGAAAAGAGGGCTTTACCGATGCCTCTAATTATATCTAACCGGGCTCTGCGCTGTACCGTTTACACCGAGACATTAAAATTAACTGCTGAAAACGTTTGATCTTTCCATTAGAGCGTCACTATAAATAATTTTCTAATAAAATCACTACAAAGTAATGAGTTCATTTTCGTCTGTTAAATATCGTGGTTCGAAACAATATTCTTCTCGTTACGATGTTTGAAAAAGTTCGTTCGAAACACGATAAGATGAATGTCAATTTTGTTGTATTCCTTTTTGGCATCGCGTCTCTCCCGAGGTCGCGTTGGCATTTTACAATTTTGCATGGTGAAACATTTTAAAGACTCGATGTTGTTTTCTGAGGATTTGTTGTACAAAAAGTAAAATTAATTTATTCGTTTGTTTCTGTTAAGATAAAGGTATTGTTCTTGAAATGGCGTGCAAGAACAAAGCAAGAGTGGCTTCGACGAGATTTCTCTTTGCTCTTAGTTGACATTAGTCGTAATTAATTGAAGTGATTCGCAGAAAGTGTCGGGAAACAAACACCAGCCGACGAAGGATTGTTTTATCACATGCCGACGAAACAATAAATAAAATCTAATATGTCAATGTTGCGTCATTCGTCTCAATAGCTTCTTGTTAATTGTGACTTGATTGTTTAAAACTATTATTTTGTTGCTGTCCCTCATTGTCTGTAATTTGTAGTTGAATCACCTTTTAGTTTAACTTTTATCAACTTTGCTTCCACTTTCATCACCTTTTATTTCCATTTTGATTTTCTTAAGTTTTTGCTTTCTGTTTCTACAAGTGGTCAGATGGGAAATGATTTGCCTCCATTGACAAATGGTGGTGTTTGGTGGTCATTTCTTACGGTGCGGAAATTTTCGGGTTCGGTTTTCTTATTTTCGTAATCATTTATTATTAAGTAGTTTGAGTATCTTTAGAGTTAGATATTAAAAATATATACTTAACTCTAAAGATAGAATAGAATAGACATTTATTAGAAAAGCACACGGACAAGACAACAGAAATAAAATAGGTAGACATAATAACAAAATAAAAAAATTAAATTGAACAGGCAGAATTAGAAAACAATCTATAGAATTAATTAATAGTCATAACATAGGTATTAGGGAAAAGTTCGGGATGCCTGCCGTATGCTATCCTAAATGGACCGACCTCATCTGAAATCCGCAGCAACCATATAGTTATAAGATACTCAAACTACGATTACGATAATAAGGAAACTACTTACTCACTAGTAGGTAGACGTAGATACTTATATCGTCAGTAGAGCACCACTATCAAAGCAACTATTGCAATGAAAATAACAGATAACGATTATGAGGTAAAGAAAGTAGGAGAAAAATCAGGGAAAAGGGGCTATGAATATCAGACGATATCTTAACAACGTAGTTTGTTTGTTACGTAAAAGCTTTGCACTTTCCTTTTAGTGTGTTACACATTAATTTTAGCTCATGCAAGCACCACTTTGTTCGGTTGAGAAACTAACAAACAACCATACAAGTTCTTAGAAGTTGTTCTACAGAATTGCGTTCAGGATTCATAACTGGATGAATTTTAGCATCAAATATAACCTGTTCAATATATAGGTCTAGCCGCTTTATACGGTCGATCTTGTCACTTATTGTGCTATAGATATCAGACGTATAAATAGGCTAAGTGATTGTAACCCAACACGCGCGGGCGCAGTGAGCGCTGACTTCGGTCATATACAAACATGATTAAATTACCACACTTGAGATATGTAATAAGAAGGTACCAACGAAAAGTCACAGGTAAGCAAAATACGCAATTCTGATGTTTCTATGGGAATCTGAAAGTAATGTTTAAAAAACAACCGAATTGAGAACCTCTCTTTTTTAAGTTAGTTAAAAAGATTTATTGATTATTGATAAGGACAATAAATAAGTAATAATATTAAATAAGGAGTTACAATTAACCTACAAATACCTATTAGTTAAGCGAAAATATAATTGAAAATCAAAATAAGTTTCCAAAGTCTGGCTGCATTGCCTTGATTGCCTCTTTTTAAGTAACCACCCCTTTGGTCACCTGAAGAAAAAAATAACTTAATTATGAGCAAGCCTAATCAGTAGCCGGAAGCATGCACACGGAAACAAATAAAATCACTAATTAAGTAAGTAGAGGCAAAGTTTATCGGGTTAATAAAAGAAATCCAGCTAAATCTTGAATTAAATTGCGGTTCTAATGTACATAATAAAAATGATGTTAGAACTAATGAAACTGGCCCAAAGATAGTTAATATAACAGGAAAGTAAAGTAGAGTAGAGAGAACATCTGAATATCCAGTAGTTTCGTCAAAGTTTTAAATAAGCTAAAATACGTTTACTACCTACTTAAAATAAGTGGGTAGTAAGCGAAAAATTGAAAAAGCTAATTAACAATGCTCTCACGGTGAAGGAAAATATTGTGATGAAACCCGCGGCTTATTTGGCTCAAACTTATTGACAAGTTCTTTTCTCTGGACACAGTCGACTGAGCTGAGAGGGTAGTATATGTCTGGGCAAGTCTACTCCATTCTCACGCAAAAGGGACCAATAAGTAGGTAGTGCCTACGTCAAATTAGATTCTACTGTTCCTACACCTAAAATAAAGTGTAACTAAATCGCTTTATGCTTTGACGACCCAGTTGGCACAATTATCACCATGCCGGACTGCCAAACACAGGGTTGCGGGTTCGATTCCCGCTTCAGAAATGTATTTATGCTCAGATATGTCTGTGGTCTGGTTGTTTCTATGTATTATAAGTATATATTTACAAAAGAAAAAGTATTATATCCGTCGTCTAGCACCCATAACACAAGTCAAGTTACTTAGCTTGGCGTACTTACTTAGATTAGCTTGGCACAGATGGCGATGTGTGGAATGTCCTGCAGTATTTATTATTATTTATTTATTTATGCCTAAATATTACATTTTAATTAGCGTTTAGCGTCTAAAAGTTTAGACTAAAAAGCTATTCGTATATTTCGCACTTAATCTATTTCTTATCTATTACCTTAATATTATAAAGCTGAAGAGTTTGTTTGTTTATTTGAACGTGCTAATCTCAGGAACTACTGGTTCTAATTGAAAAAATATTCTTATGTTGGATAGTCGATTTATCGAGGAAGGCTATCGGCTACTTTTCATTTTGATATTCCCAAGGGATCGGGACTTACGTGGGTAAAACCGCGGAGCGCAGCTAGTATGTCTTATTTCGTGATAAGTACGTCTATTTAGCTACCACTACTGACCGATACAAGAATTTGGGTCAAAGTTTTGTTAATGAAAGGTACAAAATGACTTCTACAGTAAAGTACCCGTTGTAAATATCTTTAAACCAGCACGACCACTACCTAATTAGCAACGATGTAATGTTACTTATAACCTTGTTATTACGGGGCTTGTTTTGTATTTTCATATAAGTCGGTTACTTGTATTGGTCTTTCGACGTTTAATATTAAATGAGCAACGTAAAATGCGTTGGAGAACTTAATTGGCACGATTTTGAATGAGAAATAAATGCAAATCAAATATAATTGTTGGTCGGAATTAATTAAGTACAACTTTCGTTGGTGTTTATTTATATAAAATATTTAATTTAAATTTTACCTTTAAAGTAACTACGTACTACCTACCCATATTACATAAAAAAATATATATACAAAGAAAGTTTTGAAATATTATATTACATAATATATTTGAACTAGGTGTAATTCGCGGTTTTAAATGTGTTTGTTTTAGGGTTCCGTAGTCACCAAGAAACCCTTATAGTTTCACCATGTCCTCGCGTTCACCTAACTATCTATCAGCTGCTTTACTCCAAAAACTATTATAAATATAAGTAGATAGAAGATAGAAGAAAATAAAAGACTGCTGCAACCTAAAATTGCTACGAAGAAGCAATTTTTATTTATGATCTCGGCGACCCAATTTCCTTAAAATGTCACATACTAATGTTAACACGATACAAAAAATTCACGTATCATTATGTTAACACTATTAATCATGTTTGCACAATGCACGTCACGATGGGGTTGCATGAAAAGGCTTAGGCCGCCCCAAATGTTTGCCTTTATGCCATCTTGCTGTTTTTACGAATCACATTAATCTATAAATTAGAGCCCTCGCATAGGTACGGTCGGCTGCATAATTGCAGACCAACGTAGAGCTCCGAAACGGCTGTTATAAGAATGTTTTCAACACAAGCAAGATTCAAGGCTATAATTGAAGTTTAAAGTATTTTAACTCATCACTATCACTACATAGTATTAAAATAAAGTCACTTTTCGCCGTCCCTATGTCTGCTTAGATCTTTAAAACTACGCAACGGATTTTCGAAGCCGGGGCGGGTCGCTAGTGCATTTATAATAAAAGATCTTGACCAAATTTTTATGGGACCACCCTTGAGGTAGACTCTTTCCAACAAAAATAGATTCATCAAAATCGGTTGATAAACAAAGAAGATATGCGGGAACATCCATAAAAAAATACATACAACCGAATTGAGAACCTCCTCCTATTTTTGAAGTCGGTAATTTTTTTTATTAGAATGAAAACATTCCAATGATAGTAATTTTAGAACTCTACGGTGGGTCTGCAATTATGCTGCCGACCGTACCTACTACAAACTTGTCTACGACAATTTACATTTGAATGCAATCGTTCTGTTGTTACACTTTTAATATTAATTACCAATATACAGAAAAAACTTTTTTTTATGCAATAAATAATTCTCTCCATAAAAACGCTAAAGAAGAATTTCTTGGTTTTAGTGAAAAATCTATGAATGATACGCAGTATTCCTAATTTAAAAGCAATTTAGAATACTGCTTATTATTTTCACACTATTTACTAAAAACAAGAAATTATTCTAAACGTCTATCTATAGTGAGATAATTTAATAACCTTTTTTCTGTGTACTGCCAAAAATATGGTCTGTAGGCGAAAAGACTGACAGAAATTTTGAAACATCTCTAAACTTTGCGGAATCCCTTAAAAATATGATGCATTCTTCAAAGACTTTCAATAGATAGGTGCATAATAATATACACTAATACAATACTACTACTAATACAATTTTTTGTTGCTAATTGTAACTTACTAGTCCAAAAACTATAGTCAATATTGTGTATTGCGCAGAGTGACATCTCTAAAATAAAAACAAGGACAAAGTTTTTGTATCAAAAATGTATTTAGGTATCTCTGTTATTTTGATTTCTCTGACTTTCCTACCTATCGCTCTTTAGCAAACATTTTGCACGAAATATTTTAGGTAGAAACAATTTACAAACAAGCTTCTTACAAAGGATTCGGTATAAGAATTTACAATATTTTTCGCAAAATATTCAAAACATTACAAAGTAAAAAAAATGTGTGTAGAAATTCCAAAGTCAAAATATTTGCTTTCATAGCGTAACTTCTGCTATTTTTCGTTTCATACACAGAAAAATAAGGTTTTTTGAAGCAAGAAATAATCTTTTCCCTAAAAACGCTACAGAATAATTTCTTGTATTTAGTAAAATATGTTGATAGTAATAACTGTATTCTTAATTTAAGAATATTGCTTTTAAATTTTAAGATTTTTTACTAAAACCCAAGAAATCATTCTCTAACGTCTAGGAAGAGGATTGTTTTTGCTTTTAAATAAACTTATTTTCTGTGTATTATTTCAGCTGCATCTCTGATTTACCTATTTGAACCGTGTGTCTGGTAAAGTCTGGTATAATAGTAATTTTCAATTGTGTAAAGAGATATTAACATACATTTTACATAAGTAATAAATTAAGCACTAAATATTAAAGAGAATAAAAGTAACACATATGCCTGAATAGGCACAACACATCACCACTCATCACCATCACCCACCAGAGCCTCATTAAGAGATGTTCATGACTGAACATCATAAGGCAAATTGACACAATCAGTCTTCAACCATTGATAGTCTTGGCGCGCAATAGGTGGCGCAACAGTTTCCATGTGTGTAAAGTACGGTCACAGCAAAAAACTTAATGACACTTTGTTGTTCACAGTATAATCGTGGTACAGTCGCGTAAAACAGTGTATTATTGCGTATCGAAACGGGTCAATTATGTGCGCACCTAAAATAACATACTTGGGCCTATGGGTGGTCTCATCCGAAATAGAAATCTCGAATATTATGGTTGTAAGTATCACTTCACTTTCCGTAAATTTAGTCGATTAGCTACAGTCACTCATTCATTTGTAAACTTATTAACATTTTAGAGAATATAATTATTTTCTGGAACATTTAGGTTGTCTGTTAAATTGGAACAGATAACAATATTTTAAACTAGATATCACATAGTATACAGGCTAGTAGTATACCTGAGTATACTAGAAACGTAAAGTGAAGTAAAGGAAACAGAAATAAAGGATTCTTGAGAAATGATTCTCTCTTTATAGATGGTAGAGAATAATTTCTTGGTTTTAGTAAAAAAAAAATATAAGCAGTATTCTTAATTTAAAAGCAATATTCTTACAGTAAAGCTTCATCAAGGCTGCGCTTGGTCAAGTTTAGCTACATCTTCAACTGTATTTCGTGTTCCGAAGAGGCGAGTGTTACAAAATGCTTATCAAGAACATTTACGAAATAAACTTTTTTTCCTTTGTATCAAGACGATAGACGGATTCCATTAAACTGGAGTTGTTAAAGACGTAAAAGTCTACTATATTTAATAACCAGAAATAAACATTTATCATTCTTAATTTTATTCACAAAAGTGTTGTAAAATTATAATAATCTACTACTTTGAGGTAAGTAAAAACTAAATAAAATCATCAGAAATATTTGCGTAGGAAGACTAACATAAAAATTCTAATAACACAAATTGTAATCTTTTGAGATGAGTTTGATATCAATGATCTCTACAAAAAATAGATAAGCATGCAAGTCCTCGCAGACTATAATTTTATAAATCTCCCATGGTTTTAATTGGTATTAGGCGAACCTATAGGCAAACAATTTAAAACGACTTTAAAAAATTCGAATAAGGTACCACTTTTAATAATTTTTAGATGTTTTAAGGTCATGTTTACTTGAGAATCAGCTGTTATAAAATATAACAATAAAAAAACATTAAATGTAACCCAAACTCAATAAACAAATGAATCTCAAAGGTCGATGACCTCTTACTCTAAGTAACAGCTGATTTTTAAGTAAACATAACTTCACATTTTAAAAGTCGCTCGCCTAGGTGTCTAAAGAAGCTTCTTTTGTACCCTAATGGAAACGCATTGTATAAATTATGAAAGGAAACAAATCAAGCACGGTAACTAACTAAAATAAACATAAATTATGTGCAAGGTTTGCAATCTAAAGTTAGAAACAATGTTAACAAAATGTTTTGCTAACTGAAACGCAGTCCTAACTCTGCAGTACATTAAATCAATTAATTTTACAAATAAAATTAAACGTACCGGTTGGATTGGAAAATTACTCGCTACACAAAGATATTATTCGATAATGGTTTAGTTTGTTTTTATAAATATTTTTATTCTGATGTTAGCAATCTCCTAGGCTTCCTTTACGAGTACCTATCTTTGTCCAGCAGTGGGACAGTTGGTGGTGATGTTTATATTTGAAATACAAATCAACATCAAAAGTAACCGTTATCTAAAAAACCATGAAGAAGCGATTGCAGGTCGAGGCACAGAGTTGGCTGTCCTCCTTGTACTTAATTTATACGGCAGTGATTCATTCTACACTGTTGACAGATATAGCCCCAGTCGGATATTGCACTTTTGCGCCGCATTCCCACTTCTGAGATTATAGCTTACTCATAAATAACCGACGGCAGTTTCCACAGTTATAGTTCCATAGTTTCCACGTCCTAATAACTTCATCCTGCTGGTCTTTTCATTGGTAACTTTGCAAAATTCTTGTTATTATAAATATTTAATTACTTACTAAAAAGTGACCTAAAACTAAAAAACTAAAATTAAAACCCTTTTACTATAATACGCACGCTATGGCACTATAATATTATCTAACCTTAAAACTGTAACTGTAACTGGAGAGGTATTTTTTGCCTTACTTTATTGATCTTCTTTGTCATTGACAGCTGTTAATATTTTCATAGGAATGCATGTTTTTAACAAAAAGGTCATATGGGCCGAAACTTTACGGTCCTTGTTATCTATGAATAAATCTCGTAGTGATAAACGATCGACCCTAAAACTTTAAAAGGGTTTTGTTTAGAAACAAACTTAATTTACAACTAGGCGATTTTATTTTTATAACTCATTTAGTTCAGTGCAATTCACATAAAAGTTCCGGTATTTCAATATAACTGGACGGTTCTGGGACTGATCGTTCATCTCGGCTATATTTATAGCCCTTTGATTTATTTTGTTATCTCTTTATTGCTGGGCTAACGACAGCATTCTCCTTCGAAGATTAATCACTCCCGTCAACGTGATTTAGCAGAGCAACCGATATTTAATGTGTGCTGTTTAAGATAGACTACGATCCCCGTTTTATATTTAGAAATGCAAGAGTTAAATGTCCCATCGTCGGTGTAATAATTCATTATGAATCGACTGTGAGTTCCTTTTGAAGATACTTACTTACTTACGCTGGCTCAGCGACCCGAAGTGGATCTTGGCCTCCGACACCAAAAGCCGCCATTGCACCCTATTCTGCGCCACTTGTTGCCACTCGGCTGCATGAAGGGTTTGCAGGTCTTGTTGGACTTGGTTTATCCAGCGATACCTAGGTCTGCCAACTGGCCGTCTCCCCTGAGGAAGGTGGAAGGAAGGAAGGGTGGTGGTGGAGGGTGGTGGTGGGAGGTGTCTTTTGAAGATAAAGCTAAGTAATTCAATAATGTATTACGCCGTAAACAGTTACAATAGTGTAAGCTGCCATAAACCACGTTTGTTAGTCAACTCTAGCTAATACGCGTCGTCATATATATGCTAAAACCATTTAGCAAGATATTGTCCTCTCTGACTCATCTTTTGCAAATAATACTGCAGTCGCCGAACACTGTGTGTGGTAAATTTAATTTCAGAAGCGATTACTCGGTATTCCATTACAGAGTATTACAATCCCGCGAGTGTTGATGGCGGCCTCTAGAAAATTAAAAGGCTATTATATATCGTCCCACGCGAGCCAGTGCAGAAAGTTGAGGGTTTGTTCCCAGGCGTTTAGTTATAGACGCTCTAGTACAAGTGGAGTCTAGGTATCTACTTTAATAGGAATTGCGAGGGCTGAGCCGAGACGACCCGTGGGCGGTGGCGCCACGGCACCTTTACTGCAAAGCGAACTTTACATAAGTTGTACCTGCTATCGAGTCGAAACTGTGATTAGTAGCGACGTTTGCCTACAATAATTACCGCCTCGTGCAATGTTTACAAGCTAAGTGTTCCGGTTTGTTGGGTTGTATTGAATTTCGCGTAGGTACGGTGCAATTATACAAAACTCTACCCTGTTACATGTATAAAATGATACAATTAATTAACTACGTCTCGTACAACTGACTTGTTTCAGGTTGTATTTACCAAGTCTAATAGGTCGCTTAATTTTCGTAGTGACAGGCATAAATGTTTCTATATTGCACAAAATTACTTTCATAAACATTTGCGGTACTTAGACATGGCAGTTTGAATAAGAGTCTACTCAAACAGCCTGATATGGTAAATTACTCGTAATGTGAGGTAATATTTTGAAGCGGGGTTTTACACCTTAATGCGCGTATTCCATTAGGTGTGAAAAATGAAAATAAGTTAATAAAAAGTAATGAACGAGTGTAACAAATCAGACGTCCGTCGACACTCTTAATTCATAACAGCATAAATTTACTTGTTTAAAGCTCCGTGGTCAACAAAAAACCCTTATAGCTTAGGCATGTCTGTCTGTCCATCCGTCCGCGGCTTAGCATAAAGACTTGAAATGTTTAAAACATTTTGCATTGAGTATTTGAAGAAATAAGAACAAAATGTTGATTAGGCAAATTTTAATTAAATTATTTTAAATGTTGGTTAATTGTCTTTATCTACTATATAAAAATAAGTCGGGTTTTCCTTCTTGACGCTATAACTCCAGAACGCACGAACCGATTTAGATGATTTTGGTTTTGAAATGTTTGTTGTAGTCCAGGGAAGGTTTAAAGGGTGAGAAACATCGGACTTACGCGAGTGAAACCGCGGGGCGCAGCTAGTCTACTATATAAAAATAAGTCGGGTTTTCCTTCCTGACGCTATAACTCCAGAACGCACGAACCGATTTAGATGATTTCGGTTTTGAAATGTTTGTCGTAGTCCAGGGAAGGTTTAAAGGGTGAGAAACATCGGACTTACGCGAGTGAAACCGCGGGGCGCAGCTAGTCTACTATATAAAAATAAGTCGGGTTTTCCTTCCTGACGCTATAACTCCAGAACGCACGAACCGATTTAGATGATTTCGGTTTTGAAATGTTTGTCGTAGTCCAGGGAAGGTTTAAACGGTGAGAAAGATCGGACTTACGCGAGTGAAACCGCGGGGCGCAGCTAGTCTACTATATAAAAATAAGTCGGGTTTTCCTTCCTGACGCTATAACTCCAGAACGCACGAACCGATTTAGATGATTTCGGTTTTGAAATGTTTGTCGTAGTCCAGGGAAGGTTTAAACGGTGAGAAAGATCGGACTTACGCGAGTGAAACCGCGGGGCGCAGCTAGTCTACTATATAAAAATAAGTCGGGTTCCTTCCTGACGCTATAACTCCAGAACGCACGAACCGATTTAGATGATTTCGGTTTTGGAATGTTTGTCGTAGTCCAGGGAAGGTTTAAACGGTGAGAAAGATCGGACTTACGCGAGTGAAACCGCGGGGCGCAGCTAGTCTACTATATAAAAATAAGTCGGGTTCCTTCCTGACGCTATAACTCCAGAACGCACGAACCGATTTAGATGATTTCGGTTTTGGAATGTTTGTCGTAGTCCAGGGAAGGTTTAAACGGTGAGAAAGATCGGACTTACGCGAGTGAAACCGCGGGGCGCAGCTAGTCTACTATATAAAAATAAGTCGGGTTCCTTCCTGACGCTATAACTCCAGAACGCACGAACCGATTTAGATGATTTCGGTTTTGGAATGTTTGTCGTAGTCCAGGGAAGGTTTAAACGGTGAGAAAGATCGGACTTACGCGAGTGAAACCGCGGGGCGCAGCTAGTCTACTATATAAAAATAAGTCGGGTTCCTTCCTGACGCTATAACTCCAGAACGCACGAACCGATTTAGATGATTTCGGTTTTGGAATGTTTGTCGTAGTCCAGGGAAGGTTTAAACGGTGAGAAAGATCGGACTTACGCGAGTGAAACCGCGGGGCGCAGGTAGTTAATTGATAAAACTATGAAACTAAGTTGTTTGAAGGATATTTTTTAAATGAGGTACCGGCGGGTTAGAATGGCCATCTGCCACCTCAATTATAAACTAAATATTTCCTAAAAGTTAGATAAATATTTGCTTTATTGTCAATCTGAAAAACAATTCATTTTTATTTTCTTGTTATTTTGTCACTAAAATTAAGATTTTTGAAGTTATACTTCTTTAGGCGCGTTATGAAAAAATGATGAGAGTGAAATTTTACAAAAGCGTCACACAAAATTCTCACGGGAGAAGTTGTTTAAATCTAAATTGAACTTTATTGATTGTGTTGACAATCCTTTTCCAGTCCAGAGTTTTTTGTCGGACGAGTTTTTCGTCGGACGAGTTTTTTGTCGGACGAGTTTTTTGCCGGACGAGTTTTTTGTCGGACGAGTTTTTTGTCGGACGAGTTTTTTGTCGGACGAGTTTTTTGCCGAACGAGTTTTTTGCCGGACGAGTTTTTTGTCGGACGAGTTTTTTGTCGGACGAGTTTATTGTCGGACGAGTATTTTGTCGGACGAGTTTTTTGTCGGACGAGTATTTTGTCGGACGAACTTTTCGTCGGACGAGTTTTTTGTCGGCCGAGATATGGATTGTGTTTAGACTATAGTTCACGAATAAATCTGTGTCTAAATCTAAGGTTTAAATCCACATCTCAGACTATCCTTAAACCTCGTTTTGGAATAAGGGGGTTCGTAGCCCTTATTACCGGCAGGTACTTTACTTAAATCTTTTATTTTAATTTTAACAATGAAAGAAATTGATCACGTATGTACGTATATTCAAAGCAATTATTTGCAAAATAATTTGGATGTATGACTATGTATTAACGTTTTTATTAATTTGGAGGGGCAATAATAGTATTGGTGAAATAATATTCACTGAAGTAAATCATATTCTTTACGCTTTTAGTTCTCGGGTTTAGGTTCTGTCTGCCCCTTAAGGCGCTGGCAGCTGAACTGGATTTACAGCCCGCCCCGTTGTGACTATTTGCATTATAAATAGGTATTAAAGCGTTATTGCACAGGGACTATAGTCTTTAGTTGATTTTCTTGTCAAGTTGTTGATGGGCGGAATACTTTGCTCAGAGCTCACTTCTAGGAGGTTGGAATTGATAAGTAATTGTTATGATTTGTACTTTGTAATTCTTAGGGTTCCGTAACCAAAGGTTTATGCTACTCTACTGTCTATCTATCAAGATGTATTTCCTGAACCGTAATAGCTAGACAGTTAACATTTACACAGATGATGTATTTCTGGTGCTGCTGTAACAACAAATTCTAAACATAATATTCTAGTACAGAACAGTTCGTGCGCGAATCCAACTGGCACTTGGCCGTTTTTTTAAAACAATGTTTTGCCTTAGGAGATATTTTTAATTTTGTTAACATCCCAAGATTTTCCGATCACGAAGAACTAAAACAAATTTGTCAAGGTTTATGTGTTAACTTTTGCTTTTATTGCTATTGACGGCACTTAATAAGACAAAGGGTTCTAGTTAGAAACTTTTACTCAGGAATGTTTTCCGATCATCAATTCCTCAGACCAAGTATCTTAACTTAAGCTTGATAAAGATATAAAATCGGTTTTCAGTGCGTGACCGCACTCCTAACGCGTTTTCTATCTAGGGGTGTTTTATTGAAAAAGTTGAGGTCGTGAGTCGAATGGATAAAGACTCATCGTAAAATATGAATAATCGATCCTCTAGAAAAGGTTTTACCTGTAAATCGAGGGTTGGTCTACGGGGAATCGTAACGTAAAAATATCTCTTTATAGAGGTCGGGCGCAGGAGTACAATAAATTACGGATGGATTAGGATTGGTAAATGGCAGGTTTTAAACCTCGTATTTTTACGGGGATCGATTTAGAAATGAAATTTGTCGTTCGATCCTTTGACTGATAAAATTGTCGAGCCAAGTAAATAAGCACGAGGTTGTGCAACCATCAAAACCACGTGCACAAAACGTAATAATTAAATGGCTGCAATTAGGTAGGAACAAAATTGGTTTGGTCTGCGCCGACTAATATAGTTTATTGTTACAATAGGAAACTGTGAAAACTAATGCAGCGCCGATCAGCGCCAAACAGCTTTTGACATAAATGCGATCTAAAATTGGTGATTGATCATGACCACTGTCTAAAAAAATACTTATCTACTTTAGTATTTATCAAAAATCTAAATTCGTATACAGGGTTATTGGAAATTATACTAGCAAGCCGTTGAGGGCTACTTCTGTGCACCTTAACAAACAACTTTTGTTCTACGACTTTTGGAAATTCGAACATTTTTTAGAAAATTTTGAGGTTAGGTTTACCTGAAAATCAGCTGTTCCTTACACGGAGAGGTCAATAACCTCAATTTTTTTATTTTTTTTTCGAATTTCCAAAAGTCGTAGAACAAAAGTTGTTTGTTAAGGTGCAGAGAAGTAGCCCTCAACGGCTTGCTAGTATAATATTTAATAACCCTGTATAGTTAGATAGCATATTATGCTAAGAGTTGGTGTATACCAGCTTACTCACGCACATAATATACCAATGTTTTATCGAAACTCATTAATCATTCATAAACCTCCGTCTATCATGTTTTGACATTTGCAAACGCCCGCGGTTTTCTCGCCTCATATCAACATAATAATATGGTATAGGCCGCGTATTTTGTATTAAAGGTCTATCAAGACAAAGATCCTATTTCCGTATATTAAAAAGTAGCTGTCCCGGCAATCGTTGTTTTGCTATTTACAAAAAAAAACTAAAAGAAACAAAATAAAAAATAGATAGTAGCCGATTCTCAGACCTACTGAATATGCATATAAAATTTCATAAAAATCGGTCAAGCCGTTTCGGAGGAGTATGGTAACTAACATTGTGACACGAGAGAATTTTATATATTACTAGCTGTCCCGGCAAACGTTGTTTTGCCATTTAAAAAAAAAACTAAAGGAAACAAAATAAAAAATAGATAGTAGCCGATTCTCAGACCTACTGAATATGCTTACAAAATGTCATGAGAATCGGTCAAGCCGTTTCGGAGGAGTACGGGAACGAACATTGTGACACGAGAATTTTATATATAAGACTAGCTGTCCCGGCAAACGTTGTTTTGCTATTTACAAAAAAAATAAAAAATTTAAAAAAAAATATAGATGTTGCCCGATTCTCAGACCTACTGAAAATGCTCACAAAATTTCATGAGAATCGGTCGAGCCGTTTCGGAGGAGTTCAAGTTCGAACCCCGTGACACGAGAATTTTATATATATAGAGAAGATATATTGGAAGTACCTAATGTTTCAGTACTTATATATTTACATATTAACCTAATACCTATCTACTTAAATTAAAATACATGCTTTCATTAAAATAATAATATAAAACACAAATATGTAACAACAATTAGTTTTATAAAAACCATCAAAATTTCCACACGGAATCGTAAAGACATTTTATTTTATTATTTGCTTGTTCGCGTGTAAAATGGGAATAAAAATATCTTAATTGTAACGGATGGCGTGTTTTTGATAAAAAAACAATAATAAATTAAGGTGTAATTAAATCGCCCGTACCGTGTTTACTATAATGGGTTAGATAAACTAGGCCGTTGATTTTTTTTTTCAGCAAACATTACTGTATGAGGAAAATAGAGTTTATAAAAGTCGACACTAGCAAAACGGAGGTGTATCATACAGTGATCACATATACTACCCTTACAACAAATAAGACTTTGAAGATGACTAACCATAAAAAATACTGTCCGTCCGTCTGTCTGTCACCAGACTGTATCTCATGAACCTTGATAGCTATAGACAGTTGTAATTTTCGCAGATTATGTATTTCTGTTGCAGCTACAATATACATGAAAAACTAAAAAAAAACAGAAGAAAAAAATAAGTAGGGCTCCAATACAACATGGTACGGAACCCTTCGTGTGCGAGTCCGACTCGCACTTGACCAGTTTTTTTTAATTCATTATTTTACGATTCTTTTATAATACAAAAGGTAGTGTGGATCTCGTCTAAAAATAGTGTTTTATTGACTTAATAGATATGTCTAACGAAATCTTCGTCTAAAATTCATGACGACAACTGCTATCAAGAAATAGAATGTTTCCTGTTTATAAATATTGAATAGACAACATTAATCTTCTATCAATCTTTTCAATAGCTACCATAAGGAAGTGTTCATGAGTCTCCGTAGACTACACACTTCTGTCGATCGATACCTACATTCATACCTTCATTATCGCTCAACAATTCTTCATGCTGCGCAGCTGTGCTTCATCGACAAATCATCGGTCGATAGAACGTCTTCAGTCTACGGGAGCTCCAACTGGTTTAAAAATTCCTCGATAATCCATCGCAAATAAACCTAAGAAAAACAATAGGATAGTAATGCCGTGATCCAGTGAAATAGGGTCGTTAGAGGGTTTCTTTTAAAATAATTTGGAGTCGTGCCAACGTCGATATGGCTCGCAACTGGTGGCGGGCTTACCCTTAATACTTTTTCAACTATACGCGTTCTGTTTAACGACTTGCTTGATATTTCAATAATAATATATAGGCAGGTATACCAACTGAATCGAGGACCTTTTTCTTTTTGGGTTAAAAAGGTAAATCGCCTTCAAATAGAAGAAAGCTTGAAAGTAACAATCCCTCCTTTTGTAGACGTTTTTTTGCAGAACTTGTTTATGTCACTTAGAAATCAAAAATTCAAACCATTTCATTAAAATTCTTTTTGGTAAACGAAGAAATCTATTTTATCTGAACAAAGGGTACCTAAGTAATTAATTTTCTTCGGTTCAGAGCTTCTGAATATTAATGACTGGAATGAATATTCGATTTAATTATAGGCGTAAATGTGTAGATTAGCTTATTACAATAATAATCTATTAGTTTTTTTTTCTTTTCTCCGGTCAGCTCCGTGACCGAACATTTTTGGCCTTCCTTCCACTAATCTATTAGTTTATACCTACTTTCATTACCTTCATATCATCTATAAATATAAAATTAAAGTCCTGACTGACTATTAAAGGTATATCAACGCACAGCTCAATCCGATAGATAAATATTGCCAAAATTTTTCACACAGACATCTATTATAGTATAAACATCCGCTGAAAAGGGATTTTGGAAAATTCAAACCATATGCGGATGCCGTTCGCCGACAAAATCTAGTCATTCAAGCGATGGTAAGCATTGGACGGCGGCTTATAAAATCTAATTAATGATTAAACGAACTTACCTTAAGTGAAGTTCTATCGTAATTATACGAGGCTTCGTCTGAAACATTAGTGTTAACAAGCAGCAACGCGGCTTGTACCCAGTCATAGACACTATAGTTTAGATAATTGTATAAAAATAATATTTTTTAAATTTGACACTGGGTATATGCTATCTTGTGGCAACCCCAGTTGGTACTGACATCTTCATTTAGTTCAGAGAATAGATAATTCCTTTTTTGGTTAAACAATTTTTATGGTTTTTTTGGGTGGGAGGGACCCTAATGTTTCAGACGAAGCCTCGTATAATTACGATAGAACTTCACTTAAGGTAAGTTCGTTTAATCATTAATTATACTTGCTTCGTCCTCAACATTAGTGTTAACATGCAGATCTTTAGAGTTGTATAAAATTGTTTTATATAAGCAAAAAAGGAATTATACATACATAGGTATATGTATTAAGAAAATATGTGAACTGTAAACAAAACAAGTTCTTTTATTATAAGTAAATAAAAGATGCTGAAGGAAAGTAACGAAATAACATTACTTATTTGAAACAATGAAACTCATTGTAATTAACTTTAAATATATATATATAATTTTTTTTTTTTTTTTTTTATGTAATCTTTAGTAACTAAAACCAAAGATTCTAATATTAAATTGATATACCAAAAATAGCTTTCAATATTAGTTTGATTAACCAAAAAGTAAACAAAATCAGCAGGAGATTCTGCGGCAGGCCCAGAAGGAGATGGGGCGTGACAAGTTTGACTCGCATCATAGGGACTGTACCCAGCTGGCAGCTGGCACTAGACAGGGAACATTGGGAGGCCTTTAGCCTGCAGTGGGGCAGAATAGGCTTAAAAATAATAAAATAAATGTTTGTTGATTAAAATACCTAGTCATTCTAGGTAATCTGTATATCAGTAATAACAGATTGTGATAGAATCTAGCGAATACGCAAGAGTATTTCAATCAATCAGCCGTTTTTCTAACTACTTCTAGACAAACAGCGTTCGTATATGCTTTAGAAGTGAGTAGAATGAGAATTAAATATATTTGAATCTATATAAAGTTGCCACTTTAATGTAAACCCTCTTTTATCCCACGGCTTATGGACTAAGGAGAAAAGTTGTTTATTTCTTCTTATGCAATTAGTTTTTATTAGTTTTTCTTTTGACATCATTTGGGATTTTCAAGGAATAATACGAGGATGTTTTTTACAAATCTGTTTACTTTTTTTTTTTTTTTTTTATCATGATTATATTATTATGTCGTGCTCTGTAGCAGAGCTACCATAATAAATATCTAAAAAAAATATATCTTAAAATGATGTATTTGGAACGTATGCATGATGTACGTTGCCCATTACAGCTGTGTGTAGGTATACTAGAAAATAAGGTAATAGGAAAAAAATTTGTTTGTGGCACTGCTGTGGAGTGTTCTCTCTAGCAGAGCCACCTAGTATACACACATACACTCAGGAAAGATAAAAACTACTGTTTTTTTTTTTTTTTTTTTTTTTTTTAAATGAAATTTGGTGTACGTTCTCTTATTGCGTACGTGAAGGAAAATAACACTATAAGATAGTGATTTAGTTGTTTTAACCTTACTCAATTTTGTTCAAAGCATCTACAATTACTTCCCTTTATCATTTACAATTACTTCGATATTTTGAACTTTAATTTTATTTATAGTTTGCACTGTGTTGTAATAAGCGCTAATAAAGTTGCAACTTTCTTAGTATTAGTTTCATTGTAAGGATACGAAATTTTTAAGAAGTTAAGAACAATTTCAGGGTTTCATGCCACATCATATTTCCGTAAAGGTAGAGCTTATAAAAACCTTTGAAAAGTCTAATTACTCTGTCATCAGACCTTATCTTAATATTGACAATTAAGGACAATGCGGATCTTTAAGTGTAACAAACTAAATTTTGCACTACTCTGTCACATATACGGATATAGGACAAAGACTAAAAAGAGAGTATTAATCGTAGAGATTGATGCTTCTTAATAGTCAAGTTTTTGTAAAACTTGAACATCAGACAAAGACAAAGATGCACACATCATATATTATCTATATAAATAAAAATCAATTGCTGTTCGTTAGTCTCGCAAAACTCGAGAATGGCTGAACCGATTTAGATGATTTCGGTTTTGATATGTTTGTCGTAGTCCAGGGAAGGTTTAAACGGTGAGAAACATGGGACTTACGCAGGTGAAACCGCGGGGCGCAGCTAGTCTAAAATAAAAACTTGCAGAGATACATCTTCTCAAGAGTGCCGTGCGGATAATTCGCGGCTACTAGGGTCACTTTGCCCTGAAGTTGTCTGTTAGTTACAGATAATAAAACAATTGTTTTAGTTTCTACTACAACACACAGCTTTTGAAAATTGGCCAGAGAGGAACAACCATTTCATGTCTTTGTATTTATTCTAAGTTGCCAATAATTCCAAAGAGTTCGGGTTGTCTAAATTGCTTACTAAAATAAAATAATATTTAAAGTCCAAAAATGTTGGGTTCTTAGTTTATTCATTATTACTCCATTTGCCGTTAACTTTCCTGCCCCCAAATACGGCCCCCCCTTTTCTGTTGTACTAGCTTCAGAGAATAGTATAAACAAGTTAGTCAACTCTCAATGGGTTAACAGATGTAACAACATTTGATTGCCGCCATTTAGCTCGTCCGGATCGTCTGTAATAGCAGCTAACGGTGCGCAAAGAGCAGGCCGGAATGTCTAAAGTTTCAGTACTGACATATTATAACTAGGTATCGTAATCGTCAGGTTTTTGAAGGCAATATATTAACAACGTTCAATATTCGGTATAAATCTAACCGTATTGAATAGCGGGACAGTAGTAGACTAGTAGTAAGCTAACTTGTCAGACGAATGAACTCTTAAACAGTGTATCATGCAATTTGTAACAAAAAAACTTGGATACTTCATGTTTAATTAGGTTTTTTTTTTTTTTTTTTAAGTTTAAGTATGTTTAAATCAACTTTATAGTCGATTTTAAATCTACCATTTGAAAATTATGTGGTTTTACTGACTTGTTGAGGGATTAAAGATTTATAATGAAACGTTGTCGTCATTGGGTTTTGGTATTAAAAAATACTTGTAAATAATTGAATAATTCATTCATTGTTAACATTCAATTATAGTTCTCGAGTTTTTAAGTTCATTAATTGTGAAATGAGAATAATTAAATTTCATTTTTAGAATAAATAGAAATAAAAGGTATACAAAATGTATGGTTTAAAACGGTATTTCATACCCGTCTATGATCCACGACATTTGTCATTGGTAATAAGAAGCATTTTGTTGTAAAACAAAGCTTACCTTACATGGTGGCGGCAGCGGCGGGACATACCTCATTTATCGGCATACCTGGTGTGCGCCTGCGTGAGCGCTGCGAGGACAACGCTATTTGCGACGGTCAAAGTTGATCTGTAGACGCTTGGGTCGACTGTTCTTCTTCCAACTTGCGCCGCTTGCCTTGCCAGGGGGAGCGGAGCTCTCCAGTATTAAGAACGAGACGAGACGATAGATTAAATTTTGTTAGTAGGAACGTCGTCCGTTCAGATTGCAAAATGTTTTACATCTCAGATGACTTGGCTTTTGCCGAATTTCATGCTTTGTTGAAGCTTGAAGTTGAAGCTACAAAGCTGCAGCAACACATCGACTCATCGTATTTAGAGTCGCACAACAATTTTCCTGCTCCTAATAACTTGTATCTGCATACTTGTACTGATTTGCAAAGATTTTCGTTTGCGCTTGGTCTACACCCGATAGGGCAAGAGCTAGTTGATTTGATTGCTTTCAAAAGCTTTGTTTTCTTTTACTAAAATATTCGACAATGCGGCCATAATAACTTCTTATTTATTAAAGGAATTTTGCCGAGTAGTTCTAGAAGACTCTCATGTAGAACGATATCTTGTTCGTGTGGTATAAAGTAGGTAGTTGACGGTTGTACGTACAGTAATATTTGCATATCCATATTTGAGGGTTGGTCAGGTTTGTTTTCTTCGACGTCAACCTGAATCCTCCTCTGGTTGGTTGTCATAAACCTGTGTTTTCAATATTTTTGTAAAAGTAGCACTTTTGATAAAGTGTAATTATTTAATCTACGTTTTTCTAACCAAAATAGGTGATAGTCTCAAAGAACTATCCTCATGTTGCGTCGTGAAGGTGGCACGCTCTTTGGATGTGCACTCAACACTTTGTATTTGTTGATATAAGTATAATTTACTAGGTGATAGTCTCAAGGAACCACACACATTTTGTATTGTGAAGGTACCACTCTCATTGGATGTGAACTCAACACTTTCTATTTGTTAAATAGGTATATTTTACTAGGTGATAGTCTCAAGGAACCACACTCATTTTGTATTGTGAAGGTACCACTCTCATTGGATGTGAACTCAACACTTTCTATTTGTTAATATAGGTATATTTTACTAGGTGATACACTCATGGTGAAGGTTGCACTGTCATTGGATGTGCAACAATTTGTATTTGTTTCTTGTGTATATTTTACAAGGTGATAGACTCAAGGAACTACCCTCATGTATGGTGAAGGTGGTACTTACATGGAAGTATACTCAACTCACGTTTTACAAGGCGATAGTGAAGGTAGCATTCTCATTGGATATGCACTCAACACTTTAGTTTATTTACTTTATTTGTTTCTTGTGTATATATTACAAGGTAATAGCCTCAAGGAACTAACCTCATGTATAAGGAAGGTAGTACTCTCGTGGAAGTACACTCAATCACGTTATACAAGGCGATAGACTCAGGGTACTATACTCATGTAATTGCATTGTGAAGGTAGCATTCTCATTGGATATGCACTCAACACTTTAGTTTATTTATTTTATTTGTTTCTTGTGTATATATTACAAGGTAATAGACTCAAGGAACTAACCTCGTGTATAGGGAAGGTAGTACTCTCGTGTAAGCACACTCAATCACGTTATACAAGGCGATAGACTCAGGGTATTATACACATGTAATTACATTGTGAAGGTATCACTCTCTTTGGACGTGCACTCAACACATAATTAATATACCTTTATTTAATAATATAACATAATAATGTAAATAGACGTGAAAGACGCTGTCACGATGTCACGATGCTGTCACACCATTTTTTCCTTGTTGTCATGACAACTTTTGATTATGGTTTTCAAAAGACAAACTGCGCGACTATTTCGACCAAGATATATTAGCTTCATTTCCAACTTCTTGATTTTTCGAAATAGGTATTCATCACTGAAAAAAACTAGATTTTTGTTTAGACATAACTATTGATGTATTTAAAATAAAATTCTAGAAAGTGATAAATATGGTGTACACTGACTGCGCACTAAAACGCGAATGAAGATGTCAGTACCAACTGGGGTTGCCACAAGATAGCATATACCCAGTGTCAAATTTAAAAAATATTATTTTTATACAATTATCTAAACTATAGTGTCTATGACTGGGTACAAGCCGCGTTGCTGCTTGTTAACACTAATGTTGAGGACGAAGCAAGTATAATCAAAGTCATGGTACCAAAAGTCATGGTGCCAAGTAATTCGTCACGTTCAATCATCTTGTCCAGTAATGTCATCCTCTTTCTTGGCTAACATGCTACATCCACGAGCTAATCGTCACTTCCCATCAAATGAGATGAAGTTATATGCAAAGCTATTTTGCGTTAAATAAAAATAAAAGTTAGGCATATAGATTAACCTAAACCTTTAACAGTTGATCTCACATTATCCTCAAAACATATTGCTTTAAGTATTCTCAATTCTCTCACCATTCGTTTAAAATAAATATCCTATCTTCAAGAAAAATATAATCGTACCACAATTTAATAAACTTAAACTCCATTACAAAGATTATCTTAACTATGTAATAAAAAGTCCAAAACTGAACAAACGAATAGTCATAATTCTCTCTATATTACGTGACACAGAACTACAGTTCGGTAGTTAAGTCTATAAAGTTGCCATGAGCTGACCCTGTATGTATGCCTCTCTTGGCTGTATCCCATCACTACTTTACTACCCTAACTACTTTATGACCAATAAATTTCTTTAACAAAATAAACTTTTTTGGCTGTACGAAAAGTTCGATGCGACGGAATTCGTGTAGGTATCTATTGTAGTTGCTTTTTTGATTGAAAACATGTTTTTGAATTATTTTCTTCAATTCGTTGTGGTTTTATGTTTATTTATTTAAATTAAATAATAAATTCTGACTCATGACATGAGAAAAAAGATTATAGGGTGAGCAGAATAACAACGAATATTTTTTATATCAATTCTTTTTTGTCTGCCCGTCTGATGTTGTTTCGGGCGTTATACAAATAAAAACTATTGGAATCGAAATCTGGTTTTCGCTATTGGATCGGCTATTGAATAGATATATAGCCCTATCGATTTTTCGGTAAGGTCGTGGTTTAGGTACACTAAAATCCTACTGGAACTTGAGTAATCGACATAAATCTGCGGCAATTCCCACCTGAGAACCTAACGCCTTCCCAGTATATGGCATGCGCTTTGCGGCTACTAGGTATTTTTCCTGATATTCTCACTGAATCGGTACCAACGTGGATGAAACTGAGAGCTGTAGTTAGTAATTTAAAAAAAATACACAGCATAAAATCCTATACCTACTTTTTAATTATAGAAAGTGTCCCTCTCGATTTTTGGAGGCGTGTAATGAAAGCATATCACTCAGAAATCATTTCTTGGATTAGGATTTCGTAGAAAAAACTAGTTAATTCATAATAAACATAATCAATAGTATCAACAAGTCAGTTTAGAATCCAATAAATCATTTCGCAGATTGTGAAAAGATGCGATGAAGGGTACAGATATCATATCAGATAGGATCCGAAAAGTCATCTCACAGAAATATTGCAACCAATAAAATATAAATACAGGATATAGGGAAGAGACTGCGATCGGAATCCCAGACAAATACGAGATAACTTATAAAAAAGCAATCGATTTCTATACGATACACTCGTAGTTATGATAATATTTGGTGATGTGGGATGCCTTTTGAAATTCTTAGAGGGAAAACAGACACAGGTTTTTATATCAGCCCGCTCTTCGATCGCCCAAATTGAAGGCTAAAATTTACTTCGAAAAGTGTGATTGGCCCTGAACTTCGAATGTTGTCTTCACTTACCTAACAAGCAAAATCAGTCTCCGCGAAACTCAAACTCAAAATTCTTTATTCATTTACAATCATACAATTTACATGAAATCACATTTAATTGAAGCGTCTCAAAAACTCCCACCAATGAGAAATAGGTACAAGAAACTCATGGGGTTTTTGTGCTCATGCTCACAACATCGATTATTATTACGCACAGAAGAAATAAAATGCTCTGACAACAGTGTAGATCGCAGTAAGTAGGTTGTATATAGAAGCCCAGAATAGAAGCTAGCTGAACCACATAGCTGAACTTTCTGACCATTAAGGAATCGAGGTTTAAGTTTGATTAAATTAAAACAAATTTTGTTACAGACCTATTTGACTCTACTTGAAGCTACGTGTGCTTGGCCATCAGCAAATCACTTTGAGCATAAATAGAGCATTTTGTGTATTGTGCAAGTCCAGTATGATATTATTATAATTCTCAAATTTCTACTTTCAGCAGTAACGTGCCTATATTTTGAAGAAGGCATTTTGAACTTTTTTTGCAGTCGGGTAAAAATTGTTGACATTTGGGTTGAAAAAGATAAGTAAACAAAACATAACAACATTACGGATTTCTCGTCATAATATTATGTATTTATCGAAATAGGATTTCATTACGTTCATATTCCATTATTCGAACAATCCGTCCATACCTAATTCGAATCTCGGAAGACGTAATGTATTGTTGAAGTCAAGCGAGTAAACAGACACTGCGTATGAACGGTTCATTTCGGAGTCGGACTTAAAGAGATTAACATTATAATAGAATAGAGATAACGATAACTTTTTGACGTGACAACGTCTAATAAATTGGTGGAACTCTTGCATTCACACAAAAGTGTCACAGTAATATTGTGTGACGTCATGCGTCATGGTAACATGACCATGACGCGTCCGTTCCCTTTAGGAAACAGAGTTTTTAATTATAATATCGCTCATCAGGGCTTGTGTTATAGTGACGAGTGACAAATAAAAAATATTAAATAAAAAATAAGAAAAAATAAAAAAAGGGGAAAAAATATATACAAAGGACTGAGAACAAATAAACTTCGGGTTTTCATCGTTTTCTTATGACGTTATCGCGTAAAATTATTATCGTCTGTCATAAATACGTATAATTCTGATAATACGGTGGCGAAACTAGTACCTAAGGTGAAAGGGTACCTGCGCTCTCTCCATACAAACGCGTAGTCGACTGTTTCCTCCCTGGATAATGACACTAGCACAAATATTTTTGTGCCATTAAACCTATTACTGCCATGACAATGCCCCTATGTTTTGATTTTTTTCATTTTCTAATTAATCATAGAAATAAAAATAAAAAAAATAAAAAATAAATAAAAAAATAGGGGCATGGTCAATTCATGGCACTTATAAGTTCTATGCACCAAAAATATTTGCTCTAGTGTCATTATCCAGGGAGAACAGTCGACTACGTTTGTAATAGTTTGTATGGAGAAAGCCCCCGGTTACCCTTTCCTCTTAAGTCGGGTTCAAAGTTTTTCTAAGAAAAAGGTTGAGATTTTATATCTGTTTCTCTGTAATATACATATCTTTAGCCAGACTGGATCAGCCTGTGCTATACGAATGAATGATTCGATCTCAATTGTGCAGGGGATTGATTGAGCAGCAGGACTACTCTGTAGGCATTTGTTATGAATTGTTATTGATCCCGTACCCAAATGAAAAATGTAGCCAGTACCTACTTAAATGTAAACTGTGACGATGCTATAGACTTTTCCGTGGGTATTTTTTAATGGCAACAAGAAAGTTTGATAATTTTCAGCTACGCACACTGTAAGAACATATTTATAAACTATTAGCTATACCTACCTAAACAATTTGCGATTTACCTGTGGATTAATTATCTAGAATTTCATTATGATTTCAAAAAGCACTTTTCCTTTTTCAATGAACTTTCTTGACACTATCAAAAATACTAAAACTTTAGTTTTTACACTGTGGGTTAGTGAAGTTTATAATTTTATTTTTCAGTTAGAGTTTGGTATAAATTTACCGTAAAATCTACTTAATATAACCTCAATAACAAAGGTTTTTTTTAAACCTTAAATGTTGAATAACTCGAAAGTTAAAATTTCATACGAAATTTCATAAGAAAGTTTAACTTACCCTCAATATTGAACTACATTTTACCATATTGCAGTATCAGTGATATAGGTATAATTTTTCGCGTTATCGAGAGCTTCGAGAACAGGCAACGGATTGACAACGGGAGGTTGAGTGATACTGACAGATTTATTTGCGTTCGGATAACCCCGGGGTTGCGACGAGCTGCATTTTTTACAACGAACCCCACTGATAGACTCGATATAAACAGAATAAAACACTTTGGAATAGAATACTGGAATATTTATGAACGTTTAGGTAGACATTTTTCAGGAGGTCAGAATTTATACATGTTATGTTATTCAGATACCTTATTTGTGACATAGCCTTTTTTATTTATTTAATTCCTTGGGTATTTGATGTGGGTTAGTCTTGAATATTTAATCTTATTTAAAAAAAACCACAAAAATAAATTTAAAAGTTCCTTTGCCCTTTTCTAAATTGTATTAGCCGCTCACCTCGACAAAAAAACATTAACACGTAACAACTCCAACATTTCCCAGTGTCTTTATGTATACTTATTGCCACCTATTGCATACTAAAACTGTCAGGCTGCTGAATGAACGCGACATTTTCGGCACGCTATTCCGATTTTTATTCTAGCGTACAATATTTAAGTTCAATTTAGTGTAAATTAATTCAGCGTACAAATTTTCCAAAAGGTTGCATCGTATAAAATCCGCCGGAGCACCACCACAATTTGCATTTAACAGCGTGTGTGTGATAAAGCAAACGGTTGCCCTACCATCACGAACCTAGTTACTGACCAAGAGAGCCTACCATGAAAAGTATAATAAAACTAGCTGTCCTGGCAAACTTTGTTTTGCCATTAACAAAAAAAAGGGAAAAAAATAGAAGATAATCGATTCTCAGATGATGATGATGATGAATAAGTATAAAAAATAAATGTTGATCCCAAATGATGTGACGAATTAAGTATTGTCAGTTGTCCCTACATTGGACAACACACACGATTAGACTAGTGGAATAGAAACATACAAGACAGAAAAGTTAAATTTAATTTCTTGAAAATAAAATTACATAAGAAATGGGTGCTATAACCCGGAAGTTGGTTAAAATTTATAACAGGTATACTTGACGTTTAAACCAAGTATCGCGTCGATTGATAATGATGACAAAATGCCCTTTCTGCTTCCAACTACCTATTACTCAATTACGCGATTCAGTTTACTTTGCTTATACCAAAGATCTTGCATCTAAGAAGGGAGGTACTGAGAACATCACTCATCGTCCTAGACGGATAGTCTTGTAGTTGTTACAAATCATTATTTCTTAAAACAGCACTAAGGTATTAATATCATTTAACTCATATAATTGAAAGCTTTTCAACTTATCCATTGAAAAATTGACGTTCAATGTTAAGTAAGTACTTTTACTCAAGAGTAGACGCATTTTTTCAATATGTTCTCTTGTAAAATTTTCACAGAAAAATAGGTAGGTATATAAGTTTAGAAGTTTGATGGTGTCACCCGATCTGGTGTACCTACGCGGCAAGGAAACGGTAATTTCCCTCGAGATGTCTGGTATTGACGTGGTCTCGGCTCGATTCTTGTCAAAGCTCTCGCATCGGGACACATTTACTGTGTTGGTAGGTAGGTAAGTAGCTAGGTACGGGAACAAATACAGAGATATTTGAGGACATGAACAATAGATGAGCAGTATGAATACGTCTGGATATCTAGGCATAGCACTCCACTTAAATCATCTTCCACTAAAATTTTATGAAAATGCATTTCACTAAGTAGCGGGGTATGAGTGAGTGTTAAAATAATATTAAACAATATTTTAATCAGACGTCTCAGTCGGAATCATTTGTCGTGCTTCTAGCACCATAACATTTTTGCGCATTTAGAAGTTAAAACTAAAATTCATTTCAACTATGACTAGAATAATTGTTAGTATTGGATAGAAAATGAATATGTGTTGTTGCGAGTACCATTTATTGTAGGTGTGTTCTTTGGTACATTTTAATGACGTAACTTCATTGTCGTTCTTTAGGTTATCCACATATTATGACGGCTGCATTGGTATGTTTTAAATTAAATTCGAATAGGCATAGAAACGACAAGGAATGAATAATATTATTTAAATTATAATGTTTACATATATATTTCAATTTTATTATAAACCTAGATCGAATTTATTTATTTTATCATTAAATTAGACCAAAATGTTACAACATTTAAAAACCATTTTTAGTGAAATAATTAACCATTTTAGCTATTTACAACAGCCATTTTGCGTTTAACCCCTTAATACACCTTAACTAAAGAGGTGCTAAGTATGTATATTAAATTCTAAGCCTCAAGAATAGCATAAACAATAGTATCTAACAAATCCCTGGTCAGGGAAGGCAAGCAAATTAATGAGTTGCAAGCGCAGGCCGCACCGTTACTCACATGGGATTACTATAGGGATCGTGTAAACATACTTTATGGCGTTGGGAAGAAGGAATGCTCAATGCTCATCTAAGATTGTTGGCCTTTGTTCACTTGAGCTAGAAATAGCGAGGAACTCATTTGAAATTGAGTGCTCAGACGACATAATATGTGTTCTCGTATGTCTACAAACTTGCATAACTAGGTATGCATTGTTATTATGCATTAGTTTAATCAATTCACTTAACTATCTTAGATAAATAATAATAAAATAAAATACATATTAGTAAAATATTAGTACCTACCTATAATATTAGGAAAATAAAATTATTTCAAATTAGTATTAAGACTTTATTTATGGCCATGGCATTATTTATGCCCAAAAACATAATATAGTCAAACTCATTTTAAATACGTACAATATAATTAGAATTTGCAGTATTGTACTTCTAACTACTATTTTTCTAAGTTTCTTAAACTATTTTTTTAAGATTCCTAGTACATACTTTTTGTCCTCTCTTCATTTTTATAAGTATGGATATGGGTGATCTCCCTGAAATAAACCTTTTGTAACCGTGGTACACCCAGTAGTACCACTAGTGGTACTACGGTTACTTTTTCATTACCGTGGTACCCCAGTAGTACCTCTGGTGGTACCACAGTTATAAAAAAATAACCGTAGTACCACAGGTGGTAAAGTAGTACCAGGGTAATAACCGTGTTACCACTCAGTATTACTCTTACTGTGAGTAGGACCAAGATAATTATTTTCAACCACTTTTTATTATTTAGTAAACTAGAATAGAATTTCCAAGGAAAACAAAAGACGATCGAAAAAAATAAACAAAAGACGGTCGTAACGGAAACAAACGACGATCGAAAAAATAAACAAATGAAGATCAGAAAACAAATGAATTTGGATAACGGCGACAAATGGCAAGTAACTGTCAAAATGTCAATCTAGGATCAATAGTTTCTGAGCTATAGCAGTTTTAAGTTTGACAGCTGTCACTTTGACGTCTGTCATTTTGACAGTTACTTGCCATTTGTCGCCGTTATCCAAATTCATTTGTTTTCTGATCTTCATTTGTTTATTTTTTCGATCGTCGTTTGTTTCCGTTACGACCGTCTTTTGTTTATTATTTTCGATCGTCTTTTGTTTTCCTTGGAAATTCTATTCTAGTTTACTAAATAATAAAAAGTGGTTGAAAATAATTATCTTGGTCCTACTCACAGTAAGAGTAAAACTGAGTGGTAACACGGTTATTACCCTGGTACTACTTTACCACCTGTGGTACTACGGTTATTTTTTTATAACTGTGGTACCACCAGAGGTACTACTGGGGTACCACGGTAATGAAAAAGTAACCGTAGTACCACTAGTGGTACTACTGGGTGTACCACGGTTACAAAAGGGAAATAAACGACTATATTTTTAGATAATTAATTTCAAACATTTCCTAAGTAGATTTTCATCACAAGGTTTTAACATTATTATTAAATATCAATTTCAGTATAAACTCTAAAAGCATTTATTTTAAAGATCAAAGGGTATTTCACTCCCTTCTCACATGGATTTGACACAATTCTTTACAACTTGTTTATCATTAATCAGCTTCTTATAAAGTAACATTTTGTTATGGCAGTCAATTTTGTGTTACCATTTTTCACAAAATGTTTGGTAAAGTATTGGATTTCTTTTAACACCAGATTCCTAAACCGAAATCCAATTTTATTTTAAAACAGGCTATTAAACTAATAATATAATTTCTAGACAATGATATTACACTAAATTCATCGGCTAATTAGGATTTTCACATCAATTAGTTGTAGACAATGAAGTATAAAGGGAATAATAATTACAAATCAAACAAGCAACTTATTTTTATCAAAGGGGATTTGTGAGAGAGATTGGCCGTCGTCTCCGGGACAGGGGATTTGATCCGCGTTCCGGGGCATTCCTGGTGCAAAGACTGTCGATAGCGGTTCAGAGGGGTAACGCTGCTTGCATATTGTCCAGCTTTGCACCGGGAACGCTGGGGAGGGGTTTGTTTGACTAGGTTTAGATTTTATTTTTTTATTTTTTTTTATTTTCTTCTGATTTTTTTTTTTGGTTTTTATTTTTTTATTGTTTTATGTACTACTTATTTTTGTATAGATTAGTTTTGGAATAAATGACTTATTTTTATTTTTTTATTATATGTAAATACTAGTTAAGTAGTGGCTGGGTAGTTGACTTGTTTACCCAGGCATAAGTATGCCCAAGAGCACTCAAACATCCCATATGTAGTAGGTATAGGTACGTCAATGGTAGAGCAACTTCGACCAGACGTCAACGTCAATTGGTCGTCACATCTTATCTCTTGTATTCAGTTAGGTATATATTATACATCTATGGTTTATTTTAAAAACAAAAAAAAACATTTAATAAAATAACTAATCTAATCCAGCAGCTTGTAAAATACTTAGCATTTTTAAAATAAATATTTTAAAGATTTCCGTAACAAAAAAATGGGATCAAATATTCAGATAGAAGTTTTTATTACACGGTTCTATATTATCGAAGGAGAATAAATTCCACCCATTCGTTCATAGCACCCACATAAATAAAGCTGGCGAGTGTTGTTCCTTCCGTAAACATTTTTTGTGTGACGATAGTAAGGTTTGGGGTTTCCCATTGTAACGTGTTTGAAATTCATGTTTTCTACGTCTTTTATTCGCTACAGAAATTCATAATCTATTTCTTTTGTATGTCTGGAGACCTTAAATATTTTTTGTGGGTAGGAATAAATAAAAAGACAGTGTTTTATAGCGCACTTTGTGCTTTAAATCCTACTAATATTAATAATAATAGACTTTGCACGGCTATATTATTATTATACATCTAAACCTTCTTCTTGAATCACTCTATCTATTTAAAAAAACCGCATCTAAATCCGTTTCGTAGTTTTAAAGATCTAAGCATACATAGGGACAGACAGCAGGAAGCGACTTTGTTTTATACTATGTTAGTGATGTGAAAGTTTGTGTTTAATATATGTGTGTTTTTACCCCTTCAACCAAAAACTACTGGACCAATTGCGATGAAACTCGTTTTGTAAATAGCTGGAGACCTGGATTGACGCATAGGCTGCTTTATATTCCGATATTCTCACAGGATCGGGAGGTACGCGGGTGAAACCGCTGGTCGCAGCTAAGATCGATTACGTTGTTAAAATTAAAAGTAACTACAGTTTAAAACATCAAATTCATGTCAAGAAACTGTAATACTGTCTCCTACAAAGAGAGATAAATTACAATAAAGTTATTCTTACTCATTCAACTTAACTGTCATTTGTTCCGGAACAGGTATTTCCTAATTACATTAATTTGAATTAATAAAACCACATTTCTGTCGGCGCCCTCATCTCATTAAAGTCACGGTGTAAGCTACCAAAATGAAAACACTAAAAACAGGCAGCATTTGACGTTTATCGGCGCCCGTCGACGTGAATTGACGTTGCGCGCCAAAACCTTGTCAAAGGGGATGATAAAATTTGATGGGGTCTGTTCTGTTAGGTAGAGAGCGGGTAGAGTGTCCCGTTTCATCGAAAACTTCTTGTTCGATAGCTGACATGATGTCATGCCGTCCAATCTTGTTCTTGCAAAGTGCAACTCTTTAATGCACTATAAAATCTTATAACTTTAGCATCTTTTCTGTTTTGCTTCAAAAAATAGTATGTGTATGATGTATTGTTGTTGAAGGGAGCTAAGTTGATGTAGGATTACGCGTAGTTTATTGAATAACTGGTTATATTGCGTTGAAAGTATGTTATTAATTATGCAAGTTTTAGCGAAAAAAGGCCAACTTCAGCCAAAAACATGCTCAATATTCTGATACTCACTGAGCTCTGCAATAGTGACTGTGTTGAAATCTACAAAGGCAACAATAAAATAACAAAAAGTAACAAAACCATATTATCATACTATGTTAACTAAAGGAAGATTCTTGACAGCAGCTGTCATACAATTAAGGTCGTTAACTATTTGTCTTCCTTTAAGGAGATTTATTTGTCACCATCACCATAACGTTTGTTAGGTGATTTGTCATATTCAATTGCATTTACGTCGCCATTTCACAATCGTCTGAGGATTCAAGCCTACGCACCTGATTTGCAACGCCTCACCAAGTAGGTGCAATGGAGGAGTCATTACTGGAAACATTTTCAACTAATAACTCCAGGGTCAATTTTAAAAATTCTTGTCCATCTGTCTTTTTGTTCTCATCATTGTAACTACCAAAACTTCTTTGCAGTTTATAGTGTATATATGAATGAGTTTTTTAAATTTTAGTCATGGAACAGGCCCTTGATTTGCAATACCATAGACAAGTAGGCGGAACAAGGTTTGTCACTAACCAACACGTTGTTATTCTGTTATTTATGATTTAATATAACACTTCTGTTTTATTGGAGTTTTGAAATCATTTATTCATTTTATAGACCCTCTTAAACAATATTCGGAATAAAATTGTATAATATCAGTATCGCGACGAATTATACTTCTTAAAAAACCATCAGACTAGTCGCTTAGGATGTACGTCAGTTAATAGGTTATAAAAGGTGCCACTCTTTTATCTCATCGTCCGCGTCGCCTGCGTCACTTTGTACAATTTTATTCAAAGTTATTAATATAAACATTCAGAATAAAGCCCTAAATAGGGCGTTGAACGATTAAGCACAACAAGGCAACTATCACGATTTTCTGATTTGGTGCATATCTAATCGTAAACATGAAGATATACATACAGTGGGCTTATTTTATTAAAATGTATGTGTGCAAACTGCAGATATGATATTTTTGAATTGGAATTTGATTTGTAGTTTGATTTATTACAGATAGATACTGAATGACTTTAAATAATTGTCAAAAATGCTTAATTTTATTACAGCAGCACCCAAATTAAGAGTATGTTTTGCCTTTCGGAAATGATTTTAAATATTATTATATAAATTTTAATATTAAGGTTTTGGGTAAAAGATGATTTTAAAATTATTTGTCATTTTGGTTCTTGCAACATAGTTTATTTACAAAAACCTAATGTATCTTTATAATGAAATAGAATGTACACAAATTTACAGCTCACCCGATTTGTTGATCATGCAAATATTAATTTAATTTCAGATACTTTTGCTTCTTTCTTGAAACAACTTGAAACTTTTTCTTCTTGAAACTTCTACCTATTTTAAATACCTGCATTAATAAAAATCTATTTAATTGTACATTCTATTATGTAAGGTCTATTTCCCGCAGTTTCAATTTCACATTTTGCATTGTATTGACATTTAACTAGGGCTATGAAACAAATTGATTTATTTCGCAAGAGACGCCGACGATGCCGTTGAGTTATCCGCATTAGCCTTAGAGTAAATGCGTGGTCATTCAATGGGCGTCACTTAAAGCGACACTTCCAGGTATTTATTATATTTGACTATTTAATTTTAATCAAGTGAAAAATTACCCTATTATCCTACTCATACGTATTCTTAATTGTATTTGGCGCTGTAGTTCGTAGTTTTGATTCCCTTCAAAATATTTGTATAAACGAATTCTTGTCATGTTTTCATAAATTCATCGAGCAGCAGTGATAAAGAGCATCAAAGGAGTAAAAAAAGATGGACCATCAGCTTCATTAAAAGATGGTGTCATTATCATTAGTAATTAATCTAATACATATTATGGGATAACGACGTGTTTTCTGTTTTCAATTTAATTAATCATTTACCAAATAGCTACCGTATCTCATATACCTAACAGTACAACAACGCCTAACCCCATAATTTCCTAACCGAAGCTCTAATTAAAACTAAGCAAGCCATACATTTAACCTAACCTAATGACTCGTGCACGAACGAGAAGGCTATATGTAATCAGAAAGAGAAAGTGTTATATTAACGAGAGTTAAATTACGTTCGCATCGTGAGTAGAATACATGTAACAAACCTATGTGAAGGGTTTGTTCAATGGTCTTTACATACGAGGAAAAGGATTGGAGTTTTGTAAGACTTTACATAACTGCTGTTCTGGAAATTGAGATAGCGAAGTTTCGGATCCTTTTGCGTTATCTACGTTTTGCAAGTCACAGACTACATACCAATTTTGGTAAGTAGTTAAGTTGTCTCCTCTTTAAAGCCCTGTAAAAAGCGATAGGACTAGTCATAAAACCTATTTATACTTTCTATAACTATTCTATATTTTACGATATAGACAAAAACACAGATTGGCAATCGTCGTATAAGATCGCAAACTATTGGGAGTGGAGAGGCCTTTGCTCTACTACAGTGGGACAATATAAGCTCTTAATAATAAAATACTTATATAATACAGCTCCTAACTTTGTTTGTGTGAACGTTAAAATTTTAATCTACCATTTGAACATTAACAAACCTTGGTCAGACACCACCTAACGAAAAAGTATCCATCAAAACGATTACAACTAGCTGAAACTCGACTGTTCTTTTTTTAAAGTGAGCAGCTACTTTCTTTACCTTTTGGTTCCATCATCATCAACACTTCCACAAAAATAATCATCAAGACGATTTAAACGAGACCAAACACGATATTTTTTATCTTATTTATTTGAGGCATCATCACCATTATTAACATAACACACTCTCTTTCCGTGAACCATCCATTTTATATCCCACAAGCAATTAAAATTACCTATACAAAATCAATGTGAAATTAATTTGAAAGCTAGTCCAATCAAATAAATAAACAATCGTTTGTTAACTATCAATAAACCAATATAAATACCATTCATTGAAGGTATATTAATTAAATATTAATACATATCGTTCGTTAATGAACGATGATCAATTGAAAATCTTTAATGGGCTATCAATATGTATTACGTCAGTTTAGACCATTCCTGGGCTCTGTTCGGCTATATTTTGGATTACCATAATTATGTAAGCTTGGTCATTAGATGGGATACATAATGGAATTAGGTATTGAGCGTGATATAGTGCTTTAATCTCGGTATTAAGGTATGTTGTTTAAACGATGTCAGTGTACGACATTAGGCGACCATTAATGTTGTTTGTTTGTTGTTTGTTAACATCAGAGATGTTACATGTGCCTTTCGCCTATAACTAAAATTGTTTATTGTTTTTGTATGGAAAATTGTTGTTCAGTGTTGTTATCCGTACCGTTTGTTGTCATTTCTAAGCTTATCCAAATAAATAGGACATAAGTATTTTTTGACTCAAATTCGAATGTGTTTAAAGTTTCATATTTGTTTAGTTTACCAACGGGCCGTCTCCCCTGAGGCCGTCCTAAGTATGCTCTTTTGACCATATATAGGGTTGGTAGACCTAGGCATCGCTGGATTAACCAAGTCAAACAAGACCTGTAAGCCCTTCATGCAGCCGATTGGCAGCAAGTGGCACAGAATAGAGTGCAACGGCAGCTTTTTTGTCGGAGGCCAACATCTACTTCGGGTCGCTGAGCCAGCGTAAGTAAGTATTTATTTCCATAGGGATACCACCAAAGATTTCAGTGGGTTTTGGTGTGATGCTATGTTCCAAATAGTCACGAAACAACTTTATTAAATAAAATAATATAAACTAATTCAAATGCAATTAGAATTAATTATTTAAAGAAAATAGGTAAGGATAGTCGTCAAGTTGATTCCGTGAAGATAAAAAGGCACGAACGACGCAGCCGCAAGCGAGCAGTATGTCTGACCGCAATCACCCATACACAGCTGAAGTGATTTTGATAACATTTGGTATGGAGATAATTGTAAAACTGACTTAATGTGGGTACAGTATGATATTCTTATATTCCGACGGGATCGGAGCCCATACAGCGTAACAGAGCCAGGAAAGTTGTTTTTATTTGGTTTTAATATAACTGGCTAGATAAAGTAAGTAGGTATAGGTTGCTGTGCTGCAGACAGTCAAAATACCAGACATCAAAACTTGTAGACTAACTCCAGCCTCCGCAAACGTTTAGATAGTTCAAGAATTCGCTTGACTTAGCACTCGATACCGGGGCTAAGTTATCTAAGTTAGCTCCTGGTAAGTTGGAGCTTAAGTTTCGTGTAATATTATTAAGTTGTTCGCTCTTCGCCTGGGTACGATGATAAAATGTATTATGTGGTTGGATATTGCTTAAGTTCGATGTGGTAGCTTCCTAGTTAGCTTGGTTATGTGTTCTTATCTTATTTACTTAGAGGGGTTTGTTGAATTCAGTAAGATGCATGGTGACTGATCGCTCTGGAAATCTTTTGGTGAGGGCTATGTTCAGCTGTACTAAGACAAAATATGTACTTTCTCTGTACATTTAACACTAGCTGACCCGTGCCCACTTCGTTGGGCATTTATTTTATTAATATTATAAATTAAATTATCTATACTAATATTAAAAAAAATACTTTTTGTAACTTAAATATAAAAGTTAGACATATGCTGTCGTGGACTTTTTTGTAGGCATTTTCAAGCTCCACATCTTTTCTATAGAACTCAAAAATATATCTTTCATAGTTAAGGCAGCGATCGGAAGAAACGCTTTCATTCGACCGTTTTTTCTCCGATTCACTTTGCAAAACGGACTACCACGTAAAAGCCTTTTTATTTTTCGGTTTTTATATAACCTATGACACTCAGCAATAATGTGGCTTTCTATTGGTGAATGAATTTTTAAAATCGGTTCAGTAGATCCCGAGATTACCCCTTACAATTTAACAAACTTTACTTCTTTATAATATTAGTATAGATAATATCTGGAATAATAAAATATAGCTTTAATATTTATTTTTCACGTGAAATCGCAACCGCATTGAAGTTTATTTTTCGGGTGAAAATGCAACTGGGAAATAACGCAACGGGTCATTAGTCGTTTCGCACCACGAGCAAGTGTGAATCGCCCAAGAGCTTTTCGCAACTAACCTGTATTATAGACTATGACGGCGAAAAAGAAAAGTTTAATATGGCCGACTGGTAGACTACCGAAACCTTCCAACTTAATTCGATATTTTCATGAAAAATATGACGTAACAAGAACAAGTGAAATAAAAACAAACAACAATATAAGTAATAGATAACTATTCTATTACTTACTGAGACTTTTATTCTTGCCATCCATCACACGCCTAACAATAATTCCGTTCACGATCCACACAAATTTTTATACCAGGAAAATATTTTAGGCATATTTTATTTGAAAGGAGGGCGAGCAATTTGTGCTGAAAGTCATAAAATTCGTCTCGGCCGACGACAGGCAAGGCGCCTCGGATCCCTCACACAAAGCCACTATTAAAAAGTTTAGGGCGTCTATTTTTGGAACAGCCGACGACGTTGTCGTACTAAATAAGTTATGTGACAACTTGTGAATAACTTACTCATGTTCATTTCACGTGAAAACATATTTTTATGCAAAGTAGGTACAGTCGGCTGCATAATTGGAGCCCCCGGTAGAGTTCGAAAATTACTATTATTGGAATGTTTTCATTCTAAAATAATGTTTGATAAATTGATGAGTTAGAAGACTTTAAACTTAAACTAAAGCAGGTGTCTAGAATCTTGCTTGTGTTGAATACATTCTTATAACAGCCGTTTTGGAGCTCTACGATGGGTCTGCAAATTATGCAGCCGACCGTACTGATATACTTACTTATTGAATTGCGTTTTGTTCGACTTAGGATCAATATACAGCAGGCTTTCCCAAAGTGGGCGATAACGCCCCCTTGTGGGCGCTGCAGGTCTAAACGGGGGCGGTCAGAGACCCAAATAGGTGCGTTGTGTACTACCTACTAGTTTCAAGTTAACTCTTGCGGGTTATAGTAAACTAGCGACCCGCTCCGGCTTCGCACGGCTATATTATGCATGTATTATACATTTAAACCTTCCTCTTGAATCACTCTATCCACTAAAAAAACCGCATCAAAATCCGTTGCGTAGTTTTAAAGATCTAAGCATACAAAGGGAAATAGGGACAGATAAAGCGACTTTGTTTTATACTATGTAGTGAAGTAACGTTTAGAATTAATGATTAATCTCCTCTAATATAGCTCAAAATAAATAATTGAATTTTATGTTATAGTGGTTTTTAATTATAAGGTGGCGCTAAAAAATAATTTATTCTCAAAGTGGGCAATAGACAAAGTTTGGGAACCCCTGATTTACAGTACAGTTAAATTAACTTAACTGTTATTAAATATTTTTTATCGTTCCAACACACGAAATTTCGAGCTCTTGCAAGCTCACAATAGGTACGTACAAATTTTTGGTTTTACATGGGTAGGTACCTAAAGTTTTTTATTACAAAAACAATCTTAAGAACTTAATTAAGAAAAGCATTAGCAATGGACCGAACCAATTAGTATTGTTTTCAAAACAATTCTCCATGGTTAAATCATTAATTACCTGGTACATTATAACTAGTAGTTCGCCCCGAACTGAGACCTCACGAGTTTTTTATACTGATTTTTAGTTTTTAGCGTAAAGTATGATATAACGACGAAAGACTCCAAATACTTCGGTGTAAGTATCTTATTTAAATGATAGGTGTCTTGTCTAGTATCGCTATCATCAGACCCTGGACATCACTGACTCTATTATACTTTCAAAACATATTTTTCACGAATCTAATCGCGTTAGGCATATCCTGTCTAGAAAATGAGTTTCATAGCCTAATTTGCTTGGTCTCAATCACGTATTTTTTATTTCGTGTTTTATTGATACTCGGGGGTATCTAAGAGTATATAAGACTATCTACATTCTTAGCGACAGTCAAGCGTCACTAAAGGCCTTAAATTACTGCAAGGTCAACTCGAAATTGGTCCTGAATGCGGTAAAAATCCTAAACAAGTTGGGCCGCAGGAACAAACTACGACTACTATGGGTCCCAGGCCATGTAGGAATAACAGGAAATGAGAAAGCTGATGAGCTAGCAAGGACAGGATCGGCAAGTGCTAAAGTGCTATGCTTGGACCTAAACCATGTATGGGCCTGCCAGCATGCACAATCATAAAGGCCGTAAAGGATTACGCTGATAAGAAACACACGCAAGAGTGGGAAATCAGTCAAGGGTTGCTACATTCGAGGAAATTCATAGGTAGCAGCACCAGAGGGGCTTCTAAATTTATATTGAACAACAGTAGAAGCAAAGCACGAGCTGTGGTTGGTGCCTTGACAGGACATTACGGAACCAATGACATGCTTTTAAAAATGAAGTTAACTTCAAATAATGACTGCAGAGCCTGCGGTGATGTCAGGGAAACTATGGAGCACGTACTGTGTGAATGCGACGTCTTAGCAGCGAAGCGTATGAGCCTCCTTGGGAATGCGTATCCCAAACCGGAGGAATATAGGTTTCTTCCTCTCAGTGGGATCACCGCGTTAGTCGACCACTTCTTCAAAGAGTAAGAAACATCAAGGTAGGGGTGAACACAAAAGATCCCATTGGGTCGAAGTGTTGCTGGCAATTTGTCAGCCCCCATTATATAAGATAAGATAAGAAGATAAGATACTCGGGGGAATACCTAAGCACCTACTATGAATGTAAATCGCGTGAGATTAAAAAGCTCCTAAAGCCTCCTTCCGTCTATATCACCATATCGTCAGTACCTGGAGTACCTACCTACTCATCAAGTGAACACGATAGACCTTACTTTTCGAAAGATAAGTTCCTATAGCCTTCTTCCGCCGGCTATAGTACCAAACCCCAGATATCAGTTGCTTCTTTAACACCTAGAGTGCCTACTTATCAAGACAACTTTAACGATAGACTTATCTTGTCTAGAAGATGAGTTCATATTTCTTTGAAGTTGAGTGCCTTCTTCCAGCTCCATCACCTGATCCCAGATATCAGCTGATTCTTCAGAAGCTAGAATACCTACTTATTAAGGTGCTTTAAACGAGTCCAAATATGATATGACTATCTTGCTACCAAGATAATTTTGAGTTCTTATTGTCAAATTTTTTGTACCTATGTACTCATCATAACGTAACGAACGAAGAAAAGAGGAGAGAGGCTCCTACCTCGATACAAATATATTACAGAAGTTTGAGACCTATATTATCGGTGGAACTATTATGTCCTATAATTTAATAAGTCCCTATTTAATACTAAATAAAAATAATAAAAAGAGTCACAAGTCACAAGTTTTTTAATTAGAATCTCTAGATCGGCTAGCTATACTATTTAATATTATCCACCACAATTGTTAACCAACCCTTGATTAAGAAATAAATGAATAATCTATACCTACTATAATATTATAAAGCTGAAGAGTTTGTTTGTTTGTTTGTTTGTTTGAACGCGCTAATTTCAGGAACTACTGGTTCGAATTGAAAAATTATTTGTGTGTTGAATATAGTCCATTTATGGAGGAAAGCCATAGGCTACTTTTTATTTTGATATTCTCACGGGTTCAGGACTTACGCGGGTGAAGTCGCGGGGCGCAGCTGGTTATGAAGCAAAAAGAGGTCTGACGATTTAAGGGAAAGTAGAATAGACGTTGTTAAACTACAGTCTTCACCCAAGGTAGGTTGAGTGGCCCAGACATCATCAACCATAGAAGTTTCGACCAATTTTCGCCTCGGCTTCAGTTTTGCTGATTAATAGCTGGTTCAAGCATCTCCTTCAAAGACCATCGGGAGCGAACCCAAGAGTACATGACTTTGCACTATAAACTTTTGCGAATTATTTGAATTTAGGATAACCATAATATTATTATGTAGGTACCTAATATGGTTCATCCATTTTAATCTTATAATATCACGAAGTTAAGTTATCTAATGGTTTTGAAAATTGGAAATCATAATAATATGTTTTACGACAATGACAGAAAGAAAACCTGACATTGTCATTTTTTAATCATAAAAGAAGGTCTAAGCGTTTTTTTCCTTTTTGATACAAATAAGTTTGATATAAACATGACCGCTGAGATGATAAATTCCTGTGGATTCCTTCCAGCTCCATCATCATATCAGTTCCATTGTACCATATCATTGTCACCGAAGTTACGCCCTTTCATTTGATACTCCACTCGGGTATATTTGCCCCATAGTCTGCCTGCCATATATGTAGATCCCCTTTTGCACCCCCTATCTCCGTAACCCCCCGACCGATCCTGCTCATGTTCGAACTTAAAAATTTTATGGACCTCAACTACACGTGTACCAAAAATCATTAAGATCAGAGCAACGGTACTCAAGTTATCGTCGAACAAACATACATAGATACATAGATATATAGATACATAGATACATAGATACATAGGTACTGTAGTGTAGTATCATCTTACACATTCCTCAGTATTGTAACTAGTAACCAAAAGAGACATTAAACAGACATCGAACCGAACACACGTAATAACCTTGTCATTTATTATATTTACGATATTACATGGCGACCCTGCCAGTGCTGTCCAGCAGCAAGCTGGGTGGTGCTGGCTGCACCGAAACAATAATGTAAGAAGAAAGGAAAAATGAAGAAGAAGCTTTTAGAAGATAGTTAAAATAATTTTAAGAAGATTTGGCACACATTAAAATGAAGAACGAAAATTGGCAAGTCATTAAGAAACTGAAGAAAAACACATAGAAGAAAAAGAAGTTTTATTATAGAAGATTACAAAAAAGAAGATCTTACGAAATTAAAGTAAAGAAAGAAGAAGACACATTAAGAAGAAAATAAAATTGAAAACTTTAGAAGAACCTATATTTGAAGAAAGAAGAATTGTATTTGACGGAGGAGTCAGGGATAGACCCGGCTCGATGACCGACGACACCAGGACCAGGAGGATGGAGCAGGCAGGCAGCCAGTGACAGTGGAAGTGTGACAGTGTGCCAGATTTATAATTATAGTTTTTTTTGTACATTTAGTAATTAGGTAAGTGAATATCGATGCATAGTAGGTACCTACATTAGAAAGAAATTTTCATATACATAGTAGGTACATTAGAAAGAAATTTTCCGTTTTTACATTAGAAAGAAATTATATTTTTTTTAAACAAATTAGACGCGATATCATATTTCATTCGTTTGTTTTACAAAGATTCATAACTTATAGCACCTTGACTCATCGAACTTGACACCACACGAAGTACCTTTATGAAAACTATTTGCAGTGTTAGCAGTCTCATGCGACTACTGAGATAATGTTTGGTACTAATGTAGGTAAAATTTTGTTTTAAATCAAAATTACATTGTTATGTTTTAAACTTTAAAATGATGTACCTAAATGAAATAAGTTCATCTAGAAATAAATGTAATTTTAACTCGGATTTGACATAGTTATAATAATATGGGTGTCTGTATGTATATTAAGTATATATTTACAAATGAAAAGTATATAAGTAGTAGGTATATCCGTTGTCTAGCACCCATAACACAAGTCTAGTTACTTAGCTTGGGGCTAGATGGCGATGTGTGGAATGTCCTGCAATTTTTTTATTTTTTTTAATCACGGACTTGACTGATACGTTGTATTGTATTGTTTTCCAAAATAACTGGATTGATCACCCAGGTATTCGGATTACTTTATTACCAGAGACAGAATATGCAAGAGTTTCTATTCAAGTATTAGGAATATCGCTAAGAGTAAATAAATGTTGATATGAATAATCTTCCTTTATTTGACCATGGACGAAACGAGATTTTCCCCGTGGGAATAGTTGGAAAGAATAATTAGTATTGACAATAAGAGTAAAAGACAATCGATGAATTAAAATAAAGATTAAATAAAGTGAGTGAAGAGTATAATAATCTTCCTTTATTCGACCATAGACGAAACGAGATTTTCCCTGTGGGAATAGTAGGAATGAATAGATATATTATAAAAAAAAAGATAAAATGAAGTAGGAGGAGTAGAAAACAGAAGAATATTGAAATAAAAAATAACAAATAAATAAATTGATATTATTCAATTATAAAATATTAACATCTATGACAAAATAGTCGTGATATGACTATAGTATAATCAGAATGAGGTAGGAGAAAAATTAAGTATAAGACCATGATATGACTTTATAATAATTTATGTAAGCAACTAAATTGAATTAAAGCATAGAGAATTAAAGCGATTGCGATTGAAATATTAAATATGCATCGATATATCACTCATAGTAATCAGCTAGATAATAAATATTTCTTTTATATTTTATACATAATAATACAAAAAAAAATGGATTCATGTTCTCGTTACACCCTACTTATGTTTGTTTAAATTAATAGGACAAAATATGTTTTCCTCATTGTAAAAAACAAAAATAATATATTGTATTTTTTTATTTTTTTAAGGAAAGGGGGAAGGTGTAGTGTAGTATCATCTTACACATTCCTCAGTATTGTAACTAAAAGAGACATTAAACAGACATCGAACCGAACACACGTAATAACGTTTCATTTATTATATTTACGATATTACAGTACAACCGACCGACCGTCTCGCCACTAGACCTCACTCGCTTCGCTCGTTCGGTCAATTACTGGCCGACTATAAAAAAGGAGTTAGAAGTTTGAAAAAAGAAAAAGGGTAAGCAGTTCGCAGTAACTAAAAGTTTTGTTCATAACCGAAGAGTTCTTTATGCAATAAACTTAATAACCCAAAGAGGTTGGATTATTTATGACGTCATATTTATGTCAATTGACGACCTATGGGGCGCGGCGGGGGAACACCTGCCTGCGAAACAGAATGCTACGGGTTTGATTTCCGCCTCAAACAATTATTGACCGAACGAGCGAAGCGAGTGAGGTCTAGTGGCGAGACGGTCGGTCGGTTGTACCTATGTATCTATGTATCTATGTATCTATATATCTATGTATCTATGTATGTTTGTTCGACGATAACTTGAGTACCGTTGCTCTGATCTTAATGATTTTTGGTACACGTGTAGTTGAGGTCCATAAAATTTTTAAGTTCGAACATGAGCAGGATCGGTCGGGGGGTTACGGAGATAGGGGGTGCAAAAGGGGATCTACATATATGGCAGGCAGACTATGGGGCAAATATACCCGAGTGGAGTATCAAATGAAAGGGCGTAACTTCGGTGACAATGATATGGTACAATGGAACTGATATGATGATGGAGCTGGAAGGAATCCACAGGAATTTATCATCTCAGCGGTCATGTTTATATCAAACTTATTTGTATCAAAAAGGAAAAAAACGCTTAGACCTTCTTTTATGATTAAAAAATGACAATGTCAGGTTTTCTTTCTGTCATTGTCGTAAAACATATTATTATGATTTCCAATTTTCAAAACCATTAGATAACTTAACTTCGTGATATTATAAGATTAAAATGGATGAACCATATTAGGTACCTACATAATAATATTATGGTTATCCTAAATTGACGACCTCTGTGGCGCGTCGGGCGAACACCCGACTGCGACGCAGAAGGTTGCGGGTTCGATTCCCGCCGGGAACAAGTATTTATGCTGACCATAAATTCTTGTTTCTGGTTCTGGGTGTTTCCTATAGGTATGTATAATATGTATATATTTACAAAAAAAAAAAAGTATATAAGTAGTTTATCCGTTATCTGGCACCCATAACACAAGCATTAAGTTGCTTAGCTTGGGGCTGGATGGCGATGTGTAATATGTCCTGAAATATTTATTTATTTATTTATTTAAATTCAAATAATTCGCAAAAGTTTATAGTGCAAAGTCATGTACTCTTGGGTTCGCTCCCGATGGTCTTTGAAGGAGATGCTTGAACCAGCTATTAATCAGCAAAACTGAAGCCGAGGCGAAAATTGGTCGAAACTTCTATGGTTGATGATGTCTGGGCCACTCAACCTACCTTGGGTGAAGACTGTAGTTTAACAACGTCTATTCTACTTTCCCTTAAATCGTCAGACCTCTTTTTGCTTCATAACCAGCTGCGCCCCGCGACTTCACCCGCGTAAGTCCTGAACCCGTGAGAATATCAAAATAAAAAGTAGCCTATGGCTTTCCTCCATAAATGGACTATATTCAACACACAAATAATTTTTCAATTCGAACCAGTAGTTCCTGAAATTAGCGCGTTCAAACAAACAAACAAACAAACAAACTCTTCAGCTTTATAATATTATAGTAGGTATAGATTATTCATTTATTTCTTAATCAAGGGTTGGTTAACAATTGTGGTGGATAATATTAAATAGTATAGCTAGCCGATCTAGAGATTCTAATTAAAAAACTTGTGACTTGTGACTCTTTTTATTATTTTTATTTAGTATTAAATAGGGACTTATTAAATTATAGGACATAATAGTTCCACCGATAATATAGGTCTCAAACTTCTGTAATATATTTGTATCGAGGTAGGAGCCTCTCTCCTCTTTTCTTCGTTCGTTACGTTATGATGAGTACATAGGTACAAAAAATTTGACAATAAGAACTCAAAATTATCTTGGTAGCAAGATAGTCATATCATATTTGGACTCGTTTAAAGCACCTTAATAAGTAGGTATTCTAGCTTCTGAAGAATCAGCTGATATCTGGGATCAGGTGATGGAGCTGGAAGAAGGCACTCAACTTCAAAGAAATATGAACTCATCTTCTAGACAAGATAAGTCTATCGTTAAAGTTGTCTTGATAAGTAGGCACTCTAGGTGTTAAAGAAGCAACTGATATCTGGGGTTTGGTACTATAGCCGGCGGAAGAAGGCTATAGGAACTTATCTTTCGAAAAGTAAGGTCTATCGTGTTCACTTGATGAGTAGGTAGGTACTCCAGGTACTGACGATATGGTGATATAGACGGAAGGAGGCTTTAGGAGCTTTTTAATCTCACGCGATTTACATTCATAGTAGGTGCTTAGGTATTCCCCCGAGTATCTTATCTTCTTATCTTATCTTATATAATGGGGGCTGACAAATTGCCAGCAACACTTCGACCCAATGGGATCTTTTGTGTTCACCCCTACCTTGATGTTTCTTACTCTTTGAAGAAGTGGTCGACTAACGCGGTGATCCCACTGAGAGGAAGAAACCTATATTCCTCCGGTTTGGGATACGCATTCCCAAGGAGGCTCATACGCTTCGCTGCTAAGACGTCGCATTCACACAGTACGTGCTCCATAGTTTCCCTGACATCACCGCAGGCTCTGCAGTCATTATTTGAAGTTAACTTCATTTTTAAAAGCATGTCATTGGTTCCGTAATGTCCTGTCAAGGCACCAACCACAGCTCGTGCTTTGCTTCTACTGTTGTTCAATATAAATTTAGAAGCCCCTCTGGTGCTGCTACCTATGAATTTCCTCGAATGTAGCAACCCTTGACTGATTTCCCACTCTTGCGTGTGTTTCTTATCAGCGTAATCCTTTACGGCCTTTATGATTGTGCATGCTGGCAGGCCCATACATGGTTTAGGTCCAAGCATAGCACTTTAGCACTTGCCGATCCTGTCCTTGCTAGCTCATCAGCTTTCTCATTTCCTGTTATTCCTACATGGCCTGGGACCCATAGTAGTCGTAGTTTGTTCCTGCGGCCCAACTTGTTTAGGATTTTTACCGCATTCAGGACCAATTTCGAGTTGACCTTGCAGTAATTTAAGGCCTTTAGTGACGCTTGACTGTCGCTAAGAATGTAGATAGTCTTATATACTCTTAGATACCCCCGAGTATCAATAAAACACGAAATAAAAAATACGTGATTGAGACCAAGCAAATTAGGCTATGAAACTCATTTTCTAGACAGGATATGCCTAACGCGATTAGATTCGTGAAAAATATGTTTTGAAAGTATAATAGAGTCAGTGATGTCCAGGGTCTGATGATAGCGATACTAGACAAGACACCTATCATTTAAATAAGATACTTACACCGAAGTATTTGGAGTCTTTCGTCGTTATATCATACTTTACGCTAAAAACTAAAAATCAGTATAAAAAACTCGTGAGGTCTCAGTTCGGGGCGAACTACTAGTTTATATAGAGATATTTATTTTTGGTCTGGATGTTTCTGTCTGTATCTGCTATCTGGTCACCATAGCACAAACCTAGTTGCTTAGCTTGGAGCTAAATGGCGCTGGTGTAATGTCAAACAATATTTAGACATCGCATTCGCCATTTTCCGTTCCTGAGAAAATCGATGGTGACACACGGACAGACAGACGGACTGGCCAACAAGAGAGTGATCTTATAAGGGTACCTTTTTGACGTGATAACGTCTAATAAATTGATGGAACACCCGCATTCACACAAAAGTGTCATGTTCCGGTAACATGTCACGTAATGCGTCATGGTATTTAAAAATGATATAGCTCATCTGGGCTTGTGTTATGGTGGCGAGTGACAAATAGAAGACTTATTTACTTATAGGAAAAAAAATGTAAAAAAAAAGAGAAAATGGAAAAAAATATATAACTAAAGGAATATATAAAAAAAATCTAATTTTTTTATCGTTTTCCTATGAAGTTATCACGTAAAATTATCGTCCGTAAACAGACTTTACAGTCAACAAATTTTTACCTTTTGAGGTACGGAACGGTCTTAGAAAAAAAAGTTTTTAAACAAAAAAAACATACATACATCCGAATTGAGAACCTCCTCCTTTTTTTGAAGTCGGTAACAAACTGACTTCTTGTGTATGACAGTAACTGATCAAAATAATCAATAGCAAGCTACATAGGGTGCGCGGTGTTAATGGAGACATCCGCACCGTAAGTGCTTTTTAATATTTTTGGGATATATTTAATATGTATTACGTCGCACAGAAATAGATAAAACATTATACAAGGGGTCACCCTAAAATAAAAGAGAGAGAATTGAGGAGGAGAGTGTAGAGTGTTTTTTGTTGTTAATGTACAAAAAACACCCCCTATTATTTTATTATTGATACTATTTTTGTTGCGAAGTAATGAAGTCACCTATTTTGAACAGAACATTTTACAGGGTTCAAATCAAACCAAACATAAACAGATCATCAGAAAAAAAAATGTCTGTAAAGTCTGTCTGTAATAAAGAAAACTATAAAAAAATTGAGAATTTTTGGTAATTCCTATATTTTTATTATTTTTCTTTTTTCTTTTTTGTTCTAAATTACATAAATATATTTTTCATTTTTATAAGTCTTCTATTTTTCGTCACCATAACACAAGCCCAGATGAGCAATATTCTTATAAAATACTCTGTTTCCTAACGGGAACGGACGCGTCTTGTAGGGTGGCAATGTTACCATGACGCATGACGTCACACAATATTACCATGACAATTTTTTGTGAATACAAGTGTTCCACTAATTTATTAGATGTTGTCACGTCAAAAAGCCCGTAACTGGTAAAATTTACCAACAGTCTACCAAATACTCTGCATTATATTTAAATTTTAACATTTGTCGTAAAATATCATCAGGTATAGTTAATTTTGCAGTTCTATTTAACGCTGTGCTACAAAGCTCCTATTGCAAAATATTTCGAATAGCGTAATACAAATAACTACATTGTTCGTATGTAGGTACCGTTAATATAAGTGACACTGAGTTTTTAGAATTGCTAAGTTTCAAACTGAAACGGAATTCATTGACAATCCTGTTTTATTTTGGCTAGTGTAATATGCTGTGTTTTTTTATTTATAAGTAGGTATAATATAAGTAGCTGTGTAAGCACATTTGTAAGTATGTTTTCTTGAATAAATAAAAAAAACAACATACAGACGAATTGAGAACCTCCTCCTTTTTTGAAGTCGGTTAAAAATACTACTATGAAGGTCAGTAACTCCATTTGAATTTTGAAAATAGACCTCTATTATAATCGAAAGAGGTAAGTTTATTGCATTCTGACTTTTGTTTTTAATCTTTGGTGCCAAATTTAAAAACACGCATCTGTTCTTAAAACTTTCAGTGTCACGCTCGTAGATACTTGAGTCTATAACTTTATTTGTAAAACTTAGATCAAAAATGTAAACAAAGAAATGTCAAATATTGACCGAAACACCATTTCGTAAAGGTTGAAAGCCGCTGTAATTGTTGCCAGTGTGTAAAAAAAACTACCATTCAAATTTGAATATTGTAATAACTTTGTTAAAAAAAATATTTTAAATAAAATAAACAATCATATTTCATATTGATTTTATTTGCAATCGTATTTTTTAGAAATTGAGGTCATAATTGTTTTTTTACCTAATTTCCACTTCCCTAAAAAAACTACCAAAGCTTGATGTATTTTTTACTCTGATAACACCATTGTTTACATTTTTGATCTAAGATTTACAAATAGAGATTAGGTATTAATACGTCCATGCTTGAGTCACTTGAATTGTAGAATTAGGATATTTTTACTTCCAACGTTCTTGATTCGAACACACATGAATAACATTTAACAGAAGGTAGGTATGAAGTTTTTTTTTTGTTTTTGTCATTCAAAAGACAACAATATGTTCATTTGGAGGAGTAGGTACTACACAAACACACGGGAGCAATAATTAAGCATGTGCCTTGTGCATACACTTAGTCATAGACTCTTTGGTTATATACTTACTCTGGTATTTAATGGAACAATAGCTGGCAAATAATTTGCATATTTATTTAGCGAAAATATAGAGCAGAGGTGTTATTAAACTGAACGAACATCGATTCTATGCAAATTGTAGAGCGGTTAGCTTTCTGAGTTATAGGTAGGGTTTTATTTTTCTATATCCTGGCATGCATTTAAAATAACTAGTTTTTTTTTATTTTTCTATATCCTGGCATTTTTTTTAAGTTTTTTAGCTTCTGGCGGCTAATTTGGCCAACAGATCGGCATATTGCCATTCAAAGAGGCAAGTAAGCCTTTTGGGCACACTCATTTTCGACTTTTAATATTATATTTTTTTGCATGAAATTTGTGATATATTTAATATCTTACATAGTATACAACAAAGTCACTTTACGCCGTCTGCCCCTATGTATGCTAAGATGTTTAAAACTACGTAACGGATTTTGATGTGGTTTTTTTTAATAGATAGAGTGATTCAAGAGGAAGTTTTATATGTATAGGTAATACATGCATAATATAGCCGTGCAAAGCCGGAGCGGGTTGCTAGTTATTAATAAAAAATGAACACTTATTGTTATTAAAATATGTCAAACATAATTTTCAATACGATAAAAGTCATTATTCGAAATGATTATAGACCTTATATCAAAACTTATAGTCATTTTCGCGGATTAAACTCCGATTTCTCTTCAGGCTACTAAATAAATTTAGTTTAATCCCAGTCTAAGGCCAGATTTTAGTCATAGCTCTAACTAAACTAACTAAGTATAATGTATGGAATAATGTTCAGCGGCTGTGAACATAAATTGTGAATCGTTAGTGAATCGAATTTACGATTGAATTCGTTGAAGTTTTCACCATGTTTATGGTTCGAGTATTTCTGCAAACATTTTCTAAATTTAGTTTTATTCGTCAGAAATCTACATTTTATTAGCATAGGTACTGTACTAATAAAATGTAGATTCCGCTAACGGAACGGCCCACTCAATGCATAAATTATAGGTAGGTAGGTATTCAATGTATAATAAAAACCTTAAGAGGAAAGGGTACCAGGCGCTCTCTTGATACAAACGTAGTCAACTGTTTCCTCCCTGGATAATCACACTATGAGCAAATATTTTTGTTGCATAAAACTCATAACTGCCGAGACCATGCCCCGTTTTGTTTTTTTTTTTGGTTTTATGAATTTTAAATCTTAATTTCTACGTGTTTAGAAAATGAAAACAACCAAAACATAGAGGCATAGCAATGGCAGTTATAGGTTTTATTTATGCAATAAAAATATTTGTGCTCACCTTAAATACCCTCTTAGATGCTTGTACAACATTACGAAAAAATAAAAAAATACAGTTAGGTATGTAAAAAATAAAAGAATTTCGTTCGAAGTTCGAGGAAATTAACCTAATATACTGTTGAAGGAATTTCCAAGATGTAGACCATTATTGGCAGTGAATTCGTAGGTAAGTGGTCGTGATATCACAATAGTATAAATTCCCTAAATTCTGGAAAAAGAGAGTTTTTTTCCGAAACAAAAAAAATAATAGAGATAAAAAGTATTGTAAAAAACTCCTTATTTTTCATTTTTTTTTGTTTTTTTATTGTAAAATAACGTAAGGTAATAAGTTCTCAAGGAAACATTTTGTTAGAGAAGAAAAAGGTACATTTTCGTTAAGATACATATACATATTATACCTATGTACAGTCGACTGCATAATTGCACTCTTCAGTAGAGTTCGAAAATTACTATTATTGGAATGTTTGCATTCTAATAATTTTTGTTTAATTATTGATAAATTAGAAGACTTTAAATTTCGCCTAAAGCAGGTGTCTAGAATCTTGCTTGTGTTGAAAACATTCTCATAACAGTCGTTTTGGAGCTCTACGGTGGGTCTGCAATTATGCAGCCGACCGTACCTATACATAATTTAATGGTCACATGGACGATATTTTGACCAACAGCAACGCCACGAAAACAATGGGAGCTTTTGAAGTCTGTCTCAAAAACAACAAAGCGTTTATTCAAGTAAAATTCGTCGCCGAGTCGAATGCATTAAAGCATAGTGGTCACGATAAGACAATTATGTTTTAATTTATAAACGCTATAGTTTTATCACGCGAGCGTACAACGGGTAGTTAACACGCAGCCTTATCAACTTAACGTCTAGCTGCTTTATACTAATTATTAAGATAAATATTACTTTAACTACTACCTTGTTTTTTTGGAACACGTCGTTAACGTGTTTGTGAGTGATGTTTGTTACCTCGTTGAGTTTAGAAACGACCGGTAAACACATACAGTTTGCTGATTTATTTTAAATTGAGCAATATTGTTTCCTTTTTTTTGGTGTTTTTATTGTTTTTCTTATGTATTGATGTAGATCACGATTATTGGTTATTCTTTAAAACCATCACAAGAACGAAGTCAGAGACAACAACTATAATTAGTATAGGCAGGTAACAAAAGTGGAAGGTCACCGGTTTTAAATAGATATTATTTAAGACTAGCTGCGCTCCGCGGTTTTTACCGGAAGTGTTTCTGAGTGATTTGGTTTCATACTAACACAGAATACTAATGCTTAAACTACAAAATTTATCAACCACTTTTATCCCTTCAAAGGTCGAATTCCAAAAATCCGTTCTTAGTACGTCCTATAAAGAACTCTCATGCGAAGTTTCAGACTCGTTGCTCTTGTAGTTTCAGAGATTTCTTGATGATTTTTTTCCTTTTTCAAATAAAAAGATTTTGAAGGAATTTAACCCAATTTAAAGCCCTACTTGAGTTGAAAACACTCTACGGTAGGCCTCCATTTTTGTTGCCGACTGTATTGTATAGTTGGCTGCATAATTGCAGCCCTCGGTAGAGTTCGAAAATTACTATTATTGGAATGTTTGCATTCTAATAATTTTTGTTTAATTAATTGATGAGTAAGAAGACTTTAAACTTCACCTAAAGCAGATGTCTAGAATCTTGCTCGTGTTGAAAACATTCTTATAACAGCCGTTTTGGAGCTCTACGGTGGGTCTGCAATTATGACCGACCGTACTATAGGTAAATATAGGTAATAATAGGTAAATATCCAAAAAATCATTCCGTCAACAGCCTGAACATCATCGACCAGCATTTTGTGTGACAAACGTTCAGAAAGTCGATAACAAGATAGACAAAGATGGTAGACATGCAGAGGTGGTAAGATATGCAACGGATCCAGCAAAAAAGACCTGATGATTTTTCAATAAATAACAGTAGGTAAATACTTGCCGTCACTCCTAAATTATATCTAAACCTATATTAACATATTATAACTATTTAGACTTACTTTACCTCCGTTATATATTACCAATTTATGAACAATCTCAATTTTCTTCCAGTAATTACCTACCAAATGTGAAAACCTGATAATTTTCGCACAATATTACATGTCAAATTAAATAAAGAGATAGAGGCCACGTGACCAGAACAAGCGTGGTCCTCTGCCATAACCTTAAATCAGAGATGGGGCACTAATTGCTTAGAAGACATTAACGGACTTAGGAATAAGTTTAAGGATTATAGCGAGTTGGTGCTGTATTTTAAGAAACTTCCCTCGTAAAAATATGAAATATATTTAACCGAGACATTAGGTGTTAGGGACTTTAAGTTACTCCATTCTAATTATATCAAGCTGTTATTAAAAGACTTTGGTAACGTAGTGGAACTGCTAATCAGTTTCAGCAACTTAGTAGCAATTAAGGAATATAAATAAGGAATTACTCCTTCTTTGTTCCATGGATAGTGTCGAACCACTTGATATGAGGCTCTTGTTGTTCTAAATCGAACTTATACTTATACGTATACTGGCTGCTTTTTCCGCAACCTCCTTAGTGGTCCTTTTTGCGTTAGGATGGAGTAGACTTGCCAAGCAACAATACGTGTAGTATCTGTGGTTAGGCAACCTTGTCCAGAAGAGAGAACTCGTCATTGCGTCTGGAGCTTACTAAGCCAACTAACTATAACTAAAGGCATTGCCTAATAACCTATGAAAAAAATAATGGGTCTTATATTGATATAGACCCATAACTTACCTACCTACTTATTTAACGTTATATTATTTTCTTTTCCTAGAGGTCTGTCGGCAGAAAACTCAGCACCTCATAGTAATTACTTTATAATGTATATATAATTTGTTTGTATCATGTTTACTGAATATATTAAATAAATAAATAGGATGTTTAAATAAGTATTTCTATACAATGCATACAAGAAATACTATTATAAAAATATAGGATATATGATGTTATGTATTTGTTATATTTGGTAGATAAGTTGGTACTTTTTTTTCTTCATAAAACTTTTGTTTTTTACCAGCGTTTTTACATGTACCACACTTCACCATAGAACTGTCTGCATTTATACAAAGACTGATAATTTTATTCCCCCAACGCATGGCCTATGGGGTTGTGAGGTCGAGGGATGTTTCGCCTCATGTTGTGTAAACGATACTTACCAGGACAATTTGATTTGCAATAAATAACATTCATTTCAATGTTGCCGTCGCACTGTTAGTGCATTTAGCGAACGATTCAATCAATTCATTCGGTGGGAACAATTTAGTTTTACTTTATTTTTCAAAGTAAATAAATACATAAGAAAATAAAAGAATTAAAATAATCTCATAGAATGATACTTACAACATACAAAATAAAGGTAGGTACTTGGCAGAAAACTCAATTATTAGGTATTTGTTATGTCAAGCTAGAGACGTTTTTAATGGTGTAGAAGACAAATTACTTCTAGCTTCTAGTCATTTTTGGATTTATTAGCGGTATACCTATCTTATTTTGAAAAAGGCCTATTCGGGAACTACTATATTTTACTTAAGATTATTTGAACAAAGACATAAAAGTATTTAAACAAAAAAAAAAAAAATGTTCTGTGCTCTATAGACGGTCAAATTTAATTTGCTAAACTTACACCTTATTAAGAAACAATTTTCAATTTAAATTACAAATTAATTGCTCTAATAACCGCTAGGGACTCTAAAACTCAACCATGCGTATTCATTACTGTGCGTAACTAACTGGCGTAGACTCCGGGTCGATTATACCAAGCACACCCTCACACGGCACCCTCGACAATGCAGTCCTACTTTTATTATTACAAGCTAGACAGAGACGGGCGAAAACATTGGATCACGCACGTAGATTTCTTGCTATCAAATCTATATCTGATGAGGATGAGACATCTAGACCAGTCGCATTGACATATTAATAACAACAGACGACAGATAAGTATTTAGACAGACCATCTCTTCGACATAGTACTGCTCTGAAATATAATAAAAGTAATTCATTTGCGTGTTATGATTTTAGGAAAAATAATAATCAACAATATTTTTGAAGTGAAAACTTCTTTAGCGGCGTTGAGCACTTTTTCTGTAATGGGTATAAAATCTTAAACTCGCGTCAGGACACGTGACCTGATCGAAAAAGCGTAAGACGGATGGAGAGTAGACAGCTATCCCCTCTCTGCGGCGCGGCGAAAATGTATGCCTGGGCCTACTGTTTTTAATTTGGCTGTGAGTGTATTAAGACGTACATATGGTATTTTTTAACGGACGACTATTGACGGACGACAAATGTCGGACGACTATTTGTTGGACGACTATTTTTTTTTTTTTCATCTAAAACTCTTTTTGCGTATGTTCTCGCGACATATGAGATTTTACACAGATATACAGTTTTCACTTCTGCCTGCACTCCCGGAGTGCGCTGTTTTTTAAATTATGAACAGTAGGTATGTTTATATTGTGTATGTTTAAGTCTATTGCTACTTCGGCACTAAGGTACAGAAAAAATATACAAATAAAATTGGGACTTCAAAATAGATTTGAAAATATGGTGTCATTTACTTATTTGCCATAAAAGCATCACAATCATATTATGTAGGTTCTATTTGCCAAACTTAAAACAATGAATTAGGTTCGGAAAATATTGGTTAGGTATGTGAAACATATACAACTTTAATATTTTCAAAACCTAGCGCTACTGATCTATTTATATATCATTAGAATAAAGGATTAACGTGCTAGCACATGGTGCTAGTACGCTTCTCTCGTCAAGGATGAAATCGCGCGGGAAACGCCCGTGTGTATAAAGTAAGTTACCATAAAGTATACGTCTGTCTTTGTCTACGAAATCTTGTTTGTACAGCGGCGTATGTATGCCTTGTATCAGTTTACGGTACATTTGAGTGTGGTTGCTAAACTAACGCGGTTAAATTGTCACAAACGCCATAAAAGGAAACACAAAGAGGATCTAAGATCTAAGATGTTTATCTCTGGTACATTGTTGTAAGTGTTAAGAAACGTTATTGTAGAGCCGACAACGGTATTTGCTATTTTTCTTTAAACCGTTTTTGATAAACAAGATCCCATTTTTGTATACATTTTGCAATACTATGTGTAGTCAGCAAAACTAAATTTGTATTTCCATTAGTTCAATCGATTAATTTATACCTCGCTGCTGGTTGCATCATAAACCGTGTTGTGTATAATATTTCTAGTTCTCACATACAAGCGTGGCACATCTATGGCACAAAAAAAAAGGTTTTTGTACGTGTCGTTTATGATTGCTCAAAAATAGAAAAACAATAACATCATAATTATTGATAATGGCGTAGAAATAGCACAGTAAAGTTGACTGGGCCGTGAGTTCATATACATAAATGAAATTTCTTGTGGAACAAACAATAAAATAACCTAAAAATAACAAACAAAAAATGAAAACAATAACAAGCCATTTCACGAGATAAATGGACTCTTAATGACTAAGATAAAAAATTACAAAGTGTTTACGCCTTTTCCTGTAGGGTTTATCCCAAACTGTATAATTACGGGATTTATAAAGGAAATTTTATTTAATACAACGCATACAAAATAATTTTAATTATTTTTAAAACCTTCAAGTTATGTTATTTTAGATGAAAACTTATTAATACACGACAATTTTTACAAAATTATACCATTTTAATAAATACAAACAAAACATTTCTTCATCGATCAAAAAGTCCTCTTAAACCTGGATACTTGAAATCAAAATAAGCCTAAACAAAGACATAAAAATATGATTAATCGTACGTATCCAACAATGGCTTAAATTATAAATCTGCAGAGGGTGGCCCTTAATAGTAGGTAGGTACCTTCAAAGGCAATAGAGCTTTTACGTATCAATTATGGGATTATGTGAATTATAGAGGGAGATCATAATAATCGATCTCTATTAGGGTACCTCTCCCGATGAAAAAATAAAATTAATGCGTACAAAATTGCTGAGAATGGTGGTGTAAAATTGATTTTGGATAAAAGGTTTTTGTTGGGTTTAATCGGTAGTTTAGTTTTCTTATGACTTAAAACTAAATCACATAAAATATAAGCGAATAAGTTAGTATATTTACTTTAGGATATCTTAGATCAACCTACCTAGGTACATAAACATATATCTACACCAATAGATATAGGTATTTTGGATGATAAAGGAACAAAGGATCTATACGTCACTGCAATTTAAAAAAAATAGGGGTCTTAAAATAATAAGAAGAAATATAAATATAAAGAAAGAAATATAAAGAACTGGCAGCAGAATATGAATATTATAGGTAGTTTTCAAATTCATTGTCTTTCCGTTAGGTACCTATATAATATGCAATTATAAATCCTGGGACTGTTGAAATCTAGTTTTCACCATAGGATAGATCAAACATAAAAACCTGCGAGGTTGCTGTATACGAAAATACGTTTTGCGACTCCTTTTATCCCAATTTTCCCACAAGGTGGAGACTTACACAGTAAAAACCTCCGGCATAGCTATAGTAAAATAATTGAACCTGCCATATTTTGCACCAAATGTCTATTTTTTTTTAATTGCCATCATGAATTTCCACCATCACATGGGGTTCGTATTAATTTCCGGGCTATTATAAAAATCCGTGTACGAGCGTTAATCGCCATATAATTTTGATTGATTGCTCTACGCTTATTTTTACTTATATTTCAGATGAATTTACTTTATAGACTGCAATAACCATAATGAAAATATAGATGGGAAGAGTTATGGTATAATAACAGTCATTTATGTTGTTACTAGCTGCGTCCCGCAGTTTCACCCGCTTAAGTTCCAATCAGCGGGATTTTTGGGATCAAAAGTATCCTATTTCATTCTCTATCCCTTAAACTACCGCTGCATCGATTTTCATTCAAATCGGTCGAGTCGTTTCACCGTTAATAAGGTACAAACAAACAAAGTTACGGATTTGTAATATTAGTTAAGATATTCTAGTAATATCCGAAGTATATACCCTTCTTTGGAATATAACCATATATCGTATAAGATAAATGTGAGATACTTTTTCGAATGTAGGAATAAAATTTTACTATTATTTGGGATGGAAAGAAGATATTTATCTGTGGCTATTACAATTATGATGGATATAGGATATAGTAAGTGCAATACTTAAATATTTATTTATTTCAATCTATCGAGCATGCTACATCCAAGATGTTATCGTCGCTTCCCGTCAGGGGAAATGAGGTAAATTGCAAGCCTATTTGAAATGAGGTCAAATAAGGTCTATTTGAGACCCCCCCGCGGGTTCCCGCCTTGTCGTGGCGGGGGTCTAAGTTACCGTGGCATTGCCAACCATGGTGAAGCCAAGAGGAACCCAGAGCCAAGCCAGGCTGGAGGAGCTGGCTAGCCCGAGAGGGACCGCTCCACGCTGGCGATGGGGCTACGTACCTGACCCATAGCAGGGGACCACGGACGTCCAGACATGAGGCTGTATTTCGTCCATCCGCTTAGTCCCCGAGAAGGAGGTTGCGACGTGCCATGTGCTCTGGTGCGTTGCAACAAGGGGGGTAGGGCGAAATCCTACTAAGAGGAGGGTCACGGACAAATGCCGTCGGGGCTGCTGTTGAATGCGAAAGTTATCCCGGTAGCCCCGACAATAGGCATCGAGACGGAGTACCCTGGGGTTTTACTACCCTTCGGTTGGAGCCCGACATAACCATTTCGTTGGCCCCAACAACGGACTGGTATCCGCCCAGGTTTCCCCAGCAAAAAAAAGGTCTATTTTGGATTAGGTCAAATGTAAGCCTATTTTATATATGTTTTAAATGTCACTTCTAATGTAGGAAAAACGACACAATCTCCTATGAAGAGGTATTTATATAATTCCACAACTAAGGGAAAAAATCGCTGAGTTTAAAAGAATTTTATGAAAGTTAAACGAGCCGTGAAGTCATTGCATTAAGTAGAGAGGGCTTCGCCAACACTTAATTAAGGATTCCTTCCTCTCCCTCCCCTATTTTAGACATAACAAAAGATTCTATGAGACTCATCTTCTTTAATAAGTATTCATTTTTTATTAAGCACTAGCTGACCCGACAGACTTTGTACCGAAATCCAAAGGTGGCGCAACCTATTTGGTCCAATAAATAATCTCGAACTCAAACATCGAACACAAAGACGACTTTTTTCAAAATTGGTACAGCTATTTTCGAGTTTTGCGAAATTAACGGCAAATACGCTGTCTTCTATTATTTTTACGTATTTTTCTATTTGCGTGATTGTCTATACCTAATTAGCTTCCTGTTTCTATTTCTACTGTCTATTTTCTTAAATTTAGCCGTGTTTGTAGACTTTAAAACAAAATTGGTAAATAAACAAATAAATAAATTAATTAATTTAAAATCAATAAATTTTTAATCAAACATTAGCAGTAACTGTTTGTTCAGCCAAAGAGCGGAGCGCTCTACCATGGTACGCACGTAAAAATATGTCAACCAACTGTCTATGGTACGAAGCAATTCTATCGGAAAATCCATTGGAAACCAGTCAACTGAATAAAATACGACATGAACTCTGATTATTATGGTGGGGCTCAAATTGTTAGTATGGATGGTTATTGTCAGTACTTTGTCTTCTCGATGACAGGGGGGTATGGAAAAAACCCTGCATTTATGTTGTTGTTAATCAAATCAAGTTTTAAGTTGGTACTTTTTTTTCAGGGTACTTTTTTACAGTATGATAAATTTGAATAATGGTTTCAGCATTTTTCTTGATAAGTATATAAGTTATTTCCTACGACTAAACGGAGATGGCAGTAGTTATAGGTGCTGGGCAAGCCTACTCCATTCTAAGAAAGGACTCAACTGAAGAGGTCTGGTTGCGAATAAAGCCCAATATTTATGTAAGTATAAGTATCTAGTTGATTTGTCTGACATCGACGACGAAAAAGTTGATAAGATGATGCGAGATTATTTCGCCACCACTTTTAGGTATCATGTAGGTAAGGTACCATAAAATATTTTGAAACATGTAAGAGAGTCTTTAAAGATTGTAGTTTGAATTTTCTTTCATTAAGGAAGTCATCTCTTTACATAACACATTAAATTCTCTAAAAACTGTTTTTAATAAAGCGTACAATCTTGACCAGTTAACTTTGAAGTAAGTTAAGTAACAATTGCAGAGCTGTTTAAACTTTACCTTTAGGTAAAAGTTAGCGTCCAGGCCGTAAGAGTAGTGCACGGTGCACCAACTGGATTATATTAGCAAAACTTTATAATTCATTAAACAACCTAGAATAACTTGTTTAGAAACTTGTCTACACGTAATAATATAATTATATCACTTAATTGAGATTTTGCAATGATAATGTTTTTAATTTTCTTCAAGCTTCTGCTTACGACTGCTTAGATTAGTGACGGGATTTTTATTCAACTAGGTATTCATAGTTTACTCGCGAATCGTTCAGTTGTCAGATAAAAATCCCATTTTAAATCGGTCCATTCCTTTCGGAATTACGATGCTACGTACACAGACAGACACAAAAACACTCCTTTTTTGTTTTTAAGGGGTTCCGTTGTTTTAAAGAAAGGTGAAACAAGGTGACTATAACATATTTTTTTTAAAACACAGTAACAGTAGTTTTAAGTATAATAAATATGTCAGAGCGCTGGTGGTGGTTTCATATGTTTCACTACAATATTTTAATGTGTCTATAGAATAAAATAATGGAACGTGATTCACTCTCTCCCAGTGGCTTTGTTATATTTGAACCATTAAGTCGGCTCCCAATTATTTATTTGTGCCTACTACTAATTTAATAAGCAAACGAGTAAATAATGTATAGTTCAGGTAAAATATCCTTTTCGGTATGTAATTGTTATTATTTTGAGATGCGATAATAAGAAAAGCGGTTACACTAAATACTAATATTATAAAGATTTTTTTGTTTTTATGTTTGTAACGAATAAAACCGAATTTGATGAATTATGATATGAGGATACATGGAAGTGTCATAGGCTATTTTTTATCTCGTTATTCCCACGGGATCGGGAGTTACGCGGGTGAAACCGCGGAGCGCTTCTAGTTAGAGATAAAGTTCAAAAAAGTAGTTGACGTTATGGAAAACCAAAACCCCTCCATTTCGTTCAGCAGCTTTTGTTTCAGTGATGCCATAAAATTAAATACAGACAGCCTCTTTATAATTTCACAATAGCTCAACTATTGTGAAACTGTATAGAGTTGGGAAACTATAATTTATTATAGTTATTTGTATAACTCTATTTAACCTAAATCTTGTGTTCTATTGTTGAGAGTGTTGAATTTAATTTATTGTAGAGTTCGTTCCATTAATCTATTAGGTATTTGTTGGAAAACCAAATCTTGTCAGAGAGGTTTGTTTATATAGCTATCGGTCATTGTCGGATTGCATAGAAACTAGTGAGATGCGAGATGGAGCGTATTTAAGCAATTTTGACTTTAAAAAAAATTCAGAATAATTTCAAGCAAGGTTTTGTATCTCATGAACCATGATCCCTAGCTAGACAGTTATAATTTTCATTAACAGTTATAGTTATAACAACAAATACAGAAAAAAATTAAACAAGTGGGGCTCCCAAACAAAATTGCACGGAACCCTTCACGCGCGATTCTGACTCGCACTTGGCCGGTTTTTTTAACAACAACTATGAGAAACGAAACCAACTTTCTTTGTAAATTATGTATATAGTGTTTTTGTGGTACGGAAAATCCTTGACGTGGACATTATGATTTACGCAAGACGCAATTTAATTTTAATTTGTAAATTTCAATTTATTCTAATCTATGAATGACAGATAGTTGGCACAAATAATAAAAATAGAATGTTTTAATTGCTTTAGTTATTGTTCTGAGGTTATAATATTATGATCTCTTCAGTTTCAAATGGCCAGTGAGTATGTAAAAGAGATATTACTATGACAAAGGAGTTTGTATTGAACAGTCGCTAAATAGGCACTATGAGGAGTTGACATATTGCGACATAGTCATATCGCTAAATGCCTATTATGAGAATTAGTTTTATTGCGACTTAGTCATTTCGCTAAATAGGCAATACGAGGAGTAGACCTATCGCAACATAGTCATGTCGCTAAATAGGCAATACGAGAAGTGGATCTATTGCGTCATAGGCATAAAAAGACTTAGACCAAACGCTTATTTTAAATGACTGTTTGGCATAACGCGAAATTGGCATACTGCGTTTTAGGTACTCAGCGACTAAATGAATAAAACCTCGTTTAGATGTCAGTCAAACATCACCTTTATCATCCTTACTCAGCTTTATTTTAAAAAATCTTTTGAGTTACGCAATTCCCTCTTGTCTTTATTTATTACCAGCAGCGCTCCACGATTTTACCCGCGTAACACCCGATTCCGTTGGATTATCGAGATAGAAAGTAGACTATGTTACTCTAAATGAATCAAGATATCCTCATACCAAGTTTCATAAAAATCGATCCAAAAGTTTCGGAGCCAATGCATTACAAACAAAAAACAATAAAAAATACTCTACATAATATTAAGGTATTAAGTTTAATCAAAATCGGTTCAGTAGCTTTGGAGTCTGTTCGTTACAAACCAAAATCTTACCTATTTATAATATTAGTATAGGTTAAGTATCTCCAACATTCAAGAAAGATGCACTAAAATATAAAATTTACATTCAGAAACTTAAAGCTCGGTAATAAAAACGTCGACTTCCTATAGGTGTTGAGTTTGTAATGGTCAGTGATAAACAGTCATTTGCAATGGTAATGAATTCAGTTATATGACTGGTGACAACTCTATTATTTTTGCATGTATCCCGACTGGTAGTAGGACACAATTCGAATTACCATAAAACGTGGATAACATTAATTTGGCTTATTGATGGGAGAGATCCGTGTAGTTAATGCAGGCTGAATGTGGTACTGCTTCTGGGTGAATATCTGTGAATTCTTTTAATATTATAAATGTGAAAGTTTATATGTTTGTTACTTCTTCACGCAAAAACTTTTGTATATTTTGTTCCCTCTTCACGATCAAATGATATTTTTTCTTTTAAATTGAACTTATGAGTTGTATTATTACATTCAATTCATTTATTAAAAAACGCGGGGTTTATGGTTAAATGAATATAATTTAATAAAATTCTGTTTAAGACATTGCCTAGGCAAATAGTAAAAATAAAAATAAAACTTTGAAATAAATATTCAGTTGCAGTGAAAACTGAAACCGTGCCGTAATCTACGACTGCAACGAAATGAAAACGCGCACGTAAATTCCAAAAGGAATTCATAAGGTGAGTCTTCCGAAAAGTTATTTGCAACGTCCCACGTGAACAGTGGCTGGTTTCAACGGATCACGCGAAATAGGTCTTTGAAACGTCTCGCGTCTCAATTTTTCATCGTTTTCTAAGGACGTTATCACGTAAAATTATCGTCCGTAAGCTATGACTTTACAGACAACCATTTGTTTTTTTTATTATTTTGAATTTATGTAAACGTGATAATCATTTGAACAATAAATCAGTAACTAGAGTACGTGTAAATACTTGATGCTTCGAGTCGAGTCGCTTCGATTGACTCTACGACATTGTAAGTTATGTAAGTAGAGTCCAACTCAGGTAGCGGGGTAGAAGTGTCGATTATTGGGGAATATGTGAAGCTAAATTCTTAACAATAAAACAGTGGTTAAATAACATAAAACTAAAATAATATTGGCGTGGTCCGTTGAAACCAGCCACGTCTTGCGTTCATAAATACGCCCATGTGAATTAGTCCATAAACGAAGATGATATCCATAAACAAACCTTTGATCGTTGTCGTAGATTCGAAGTCAGTTGCAACTCAAATAACATTTTTCTGTAGTAGCAACGTCTCCCGTGAAACGGTATAAATTCTACGCGTGGTCTGTTGCAACTCGTGGGGGGTTGCACGTGAGAAGTTGCTAATAACCCCTTCCGAAATACCTTTTCGGGGTGCATCATAAATCAGCATAACGAGCTCACCTTCCGTAAGGTAGCATTAAGCTGCTGCAATATTTTCTCACTTATGACAAAATTTTCTGTCTCTCTAACTAAAGGTATGTTTCAAGTTTACTTGAGAGCTGTCGTCTCAAGCCAAAAGTGCTACCGTAGATCACATACTATTGGTTGATCGATATTTCACCGACAGTTTCCTTCAGTTCACAATCATTATCACCATTGCTTGTTGCTTGCCCCCTGATATACCGATACAAAACTATCAGCAGACGTGCAACCCACGTGAGAAGTTGCTAATAACCCCTTCCGAAATACCTTTTCGGGGTGCATCATAAATCAGCATAACGAGCTCACCTTCCGTAAGGTAGCATTAAGCTGCTGCAATATTTTCTCACTTATGACAAAATTTTCTGTCTCTCTAACTAAAGGTATGTTTCAAGTTTACTTGAGAGCTGTCGTCTCAAGCCAAAAGTGCTACCGTAGACCACATACTATTGGTTGATCGATATTTCACCGACAGTTTCCTTCAGTTCACAATCATTATCACCATTGCTTGTTGCTTGCCCCCTGATATACCGATACAAAACTATCAGCCGACTGAATGCTTTACTCTGCGAGGACTCAAAGTAAGACTCGAGTAATATTCAAAGCTTAGGTACGGGCTAAATATACCTAAAGATGCTTAATATCTGTCTGCACTTATACCGGACACCTGTGCTGTGCAAACGGATGGATATTAGAGTTTTCAGTTAAAACGAGCTTTTACTCCTTTCTTAGAAAAGTTTTTGAATTTAATATGATTAAAACTTAGCACTCTAAACAAAAGCCACAAAGCAGGTAAAAACTTTTTGGTGATTTAATCTAGGTTCATGTCAATAACTTCTTATGTTTTTACTAATATATTAAAGCGTTCAGTGAGGTATATAATTATTTCTTTTTAAAACTTAAACACAGGTGTAAACATGATATTATTCCACACATTATCAGGTATTAAGATCAGCAGAATTACGTATGCAAGACCCAGATTTCTAACCTATTAAAATTAAACCTCCATTTGAATTCCAATCAGCGTCAAGTTTCACAACAATCGTTAAACTACCTTCACGTAAGATCCTGGTTTATGATTCGAATATCGTAAATGTTACTTAACTAAGTTAGCATCTCAAAAACATTGCTGTTATCATAGACCTAAGCTAATAAGTATTCTGAGAAGTATTTAGTCTTGTATCTTAAGTGACATGTTAAGTAAGGTTGACTTTAACAACAAAAAATAAATTTATTTAAGACCATAAACATATCCACTGTCAAAGTTTCAAACTGATCAAATAATATCAACCTTTTGGTAATTGAAATAGAATTTAATTTTAGATTACCCGTTAAATTCACTTAGCTAAATTTGTATAAGCACAATCTCAAGCAAGCCCCCACCTAAGTAAATAGTTAGCTTTAAAGTTAGGTCTGATAAAATTATTCACTACAAATCTATTACAACATGCTGCAATAAAGTTCTATCGTAGACCAGTTTGGTGACTGTTATCTGTATTAAATGTTCAAAGCTTTTGTTTGAAAAATTGCTAGGTTTTTGTATAAATAACGCTCTCAACATAATGGCATCAGCAAATACAGCGGAGCCTACATTTTGTATATGAAAACATTTTTCTGACGCCACAAATTTTTCAGCTTATATCCGTTCATAAAATCGTGAACGAATATGCCCGTACTTGCCCGCATTTTAGTAAAAATATTTTCAGCTATATCAGCAGGAATCTCGAGGTAAGTGCTTGAATCGTAAAATCTTCTGAAAACATGTTTACAGAACACCTCTCTATTTATGTGCTAGTATCAACATGTCTATCTACTTACGTACTTACAGAATTTAAGTAAATATTCATGTTTTTTTTGCTTTTTCTAATACCTAAATACTTCAAATATTTTTGCACAAACGCACAGAGAGAAGTACCTATACCTACTTATGTCAAAACCTCAAAGATTGATTCGATTATTTATCCACATAATTGAATTTAAGTACACTTGTAGTACCATTTTCCCAGAAATTGTACTTTTAAGGAAAAACTTACCTTTTTATTGGTTCCCTAAAAAAAGACTTCCCAGCTAGACGTTGAATAATTTTCTCGCAAAGTTTTATGGAGAAGTTCAAAGCATCGCGCCCACTTTACTTAGTCTTTGTTGGGTCTCATTTAAAATCAATCGCTGCCATTTTGCACGGGGTGGCGATGGCGGACTGAGACGAGATTTCGGAGGGAATTCGTAATTAAGCTGGCCGGGGATCCTCTTTACTTAATGGACGCCCGTCCGAAATCCTTAGAAGTTAAGTAAATGAGAAGCGGCACGGCAAAGTCACAGAATAAGATTATCGTGTAAGATAAACTTTTAATTTGCGAGAGCTTTAAGTTTCTTAGGTTTTTTGCGACTTGCTCATAAACCTCCCAATAATTTCGATAAAGAAGTTAGTTGGAAATTATCACCAATTTTAGACCCAGTAGGTACTAACATTTGGTCGGGAAAGTTTTAATTATTTTTGTAAATAAGATGGTTATAATCACTACATAGTATAAAACAAAGTCGCTTTCTCTGTTCCTATATCCCTTTGTATGCTTAGATCTTTAAAACTACGCAACGGATTTTGATGCGGTTTTTTTTTAATAGATAGAGTGATTCAAGAGGAAGGTTTATATGTGTAATACATGCATAATATAGCCGTGCGAAGCCGGGGCGGGTCGCTAGTTAAGTAACAAATTGGTAAGACTTATGTCATCGCATTTCAGATATAAAGATCAAAACGTCTGGTTTTACAAAATAGATGCAAATAAAAGAATATGTAGATACTTATCTGTTGAAATTGTTTCGTTATGAGAGCTTTAATTTTTATGGATGACATAAGACGTGGAATGTACGCCCAACATTTGCAATATTATATTGCTATTAAGCGCGTCTTATGGTTATAATCTATGTTTATAACCTACAGGAATTTAACGCCCCTGTAGATCGTGAATTAGCCACGACCAATACAAAAGTATGGAACAATTTTGATACAGAACATTGGACAAGTTTATGTTGAAATAATTACTCCAATATTTGCACGCACATTTCGGTCAACAGCGGAGTTAATAAGCTTTGAAATTATTGCTCAAAATCGCCAAAGTAATTGTACATGTTGTCATTTAAATGAGTTCATTTAAACTCGCCCACTCAATGCTTAATTTGAGCAAATAAGATATCAATTTACGACTGTACAAAGCTAAACGTACTTACCGATAAACGGTTCCATTTATCACTATCTACCTATTTTACAAGCAGGTGTGCCGGATGGCCTCAGCATGTGTCAGCACAACAATAATGCTACAACGGTTCCTTCCGTTTCCAGACAAAGCACTTCAAATTGACTGTAGGTACAATACATTTGTAAAGGTTTGATTCAAATAAAAATACAATTTCTAACCTTCGACCTTGATCCCTTGACTTACGGTCGATCATTTTGTTTTCAATGTGATTAATTGCTCGAATATTAAAAATGAATAAAATTGTATGCGTTATAAATCTAGGCTAACAACTAAGTCAAGATCTTTATTGTTAGTCAAAACCTTTGTACCAAAAAAAGGAAAGTTGAACAGCCATGGAAAAAACATACTAATAAGTACACTTTGAGAAACTGCTCCATTTTTTGATTTTGGTTAAAAATAAATCACGTATCGAGTGTTTAAGCAACTGTCTTATTGTCTATCTATACTTTATAATAAGTCTATAGTTTATGGGACTTAAAAAAGTAGTAGAACAATAAGTAGATATAGTTTAAACTACTTATTTTATTTATCAACAAAGATTCTACAGTAATCATTAATAATTACAGTACAGTATGGGTCATAAGTAAATGATCAGTTTGCTACAATAATACTATCAACAAGTATTGGAGTTACGACCTTCTTATAATAGACGTTACACACAAACTTAAAAACTTGGATTAAAAGTACTCAATGTGATCATTATTTTCAACATGTTGCCTATGTCTTTAGTTGGCCGAGAGGTATAAGCCACCACCCGCTACACCAACCGACGTGGGTCGATTCACAGGTTACGTTATTACTTATAGAGGAATTATAGGTAAATGGTCTAAGCGTTATTATAATGTTCAAATAGTGCTGCACAGGATTGTAAACGTTATTGTGGGCAGATACTTTTGACTGTGGATTGTACATCATGTTCTAACCTATTGTAAAAATAACCTACTTCTATACTAATAAAAAGGTAAAGTAGCAACTCCCGATCCCGTAGGAATATCTAGATAAAAAGTAGATTATGTTACGTCCAATGAATCAATGTATCTTCATACCAAGTTTTATAAAAATCGGATGAGTAGTTTCGGAGCCTATTCAATAATAAAAAAATAACAACAAATATTTCAACTATATTCAACAAATAAAAAAAACAAAAAAAATCTTCTTTATAATAAACTAGCGACCCGCTCCGGCTTCGCACGGCTATATTATGCATGTATTATACATATTAAAATAAATAAATATTTCAGGACATATTACACGTCGCCATCCAGCCCCAAGCTAAGCAACTAAATGCTTGTGTTATGGGTGCCAGATAACGGATAAACTACTTATATACTTTTTTTTTATCTTCTAGACTTAGAATAAATGGTATTAAAGGGATTGCCCCCCTCAGGCGGCCATTTTGTTTTTGTACCTACTCAGACCTGGAGTATAGGGGGCGCCAAGCGCTTCAGCTGAAAGGATATAAACCTTCCTCTTGAATCACTCTATCTATTAAAAAAAATCGCATCAAAATCCGTTGCGCAATTTTAAAGATCTAAGCATACAAAGGGACATAGGAACATAGGGAGACGGCGAAAAGTGACTTTATTTTATACTATGTAGTGATGATAAGTTTTTTTAGTACTTAAGTATAACAAATTTAAATTAAAATCTTAAGATTAAATCACAACTAATGGCTTACTTTTTATTTATTTATAAGTCAAACCTGTCTAATACAAATGTGCGGTTGACACTGTTAAATGGGTCTGGCATTCTTGAATAATGCCTTCAGTTGCCTAACTTGTCTTAAACTATCGAACAAAACGTTGTAAAGCCGCAGATTTGTCAGTGGTTGTTGCCTAGATGGTAAACGCAGGCTGAGTAACGAGTACCGTATAGTATTCGTGCCTAGTCAGGACGAGGCTTTATTGTTATAGTTCAGGCGAAGTTATGCGATGATTGGTTCACTATTGTTAAAGTATGGCGCCATATTGTGATAATTATTTAACACAGATCTACAATATGACCTTATTGGTTTTGGACAAGATCTGCACATAACAAGTTTTACAATAGGTACATTTCTCGTGTTAATATACAACTTAATCACTACATAGTATAAAACAAAGTCGCTTTCTCTGTCCCTATATCCCTTTGTATGCTTAAATCTTTAAAACTACGCAACGGATTTTGATGCGGTTTTTTTTAATAAAAAAAAAATATAATAAAAATCCTTTATTTTAGGCTACAAAGGCTCATAGATACATACCTTATAGACTAACATACATATTTTATAACAATAATTGAATGTGTTAATAGATAGCTTAGAACTATGTTAGTAGCACTTCTATGACACTACACTTTTGTCCTAATAGATAGAGTGATTCAAGAGGAAGGTTTATATGTAATACATGCATAATATAGCCGTGCGAAGCCGGGGCGGGTCGCTAGTGTTCTATAAAATTTAACAGAATTATATAAAACATACCTAACTAAAGCTCACAATACAATATCGAGATAAAAAAGCCTATATTACTCCAAATTAATCATACATTGATTCATACCAATTTTTACCGAAATCGGTCCAGTAGTTTCGGAGGAAAAAACAAAAAAAATCTTTCCTCTTTTTTCTATTTTACGTATTTTAAACTAGCTGCACCCCGCTGTTTAATTTCTAGATCAAAAATTTACTATGAACCTTTCCAACTCCTAAACCACAATGTTGATTTTCATCAAAATCGGTCCAGTCTTTTGACCGGGAACGAACAAACATATAAATGGACAAACTTTAAAATTTACACATAGGTATTTGTAAGAATCCCCTATAATCGAGTTACCTTAGATTCGAGATGCCAATTGAAGGCATTATACTAGGATTATTTAGGATTAGGATAATTATGAAAGACTTGGATATTTTTGTACATTTTAATGGTATAGCAATTACCGGGCGTATATCGGAAAATATCCGGTATTTTGGGAAAGCGGACAGTAATTTGGGGACTACCCTTGGTCAATCCGGTATGCATTCTAGGGAATATTGGTAATTTATTTTTATTACACTAATATATTGGCGCGAATGGTATCCCTGAATGGTTATTTTCAATGTTGCCTTGCACATAAAATTTTGCGAATTTAATTAACCTTAATGTTTTATTTTCAGACTTCACGCTTCTGTAGCATTTTTTTAATTGCGAAGTCGATTGTGTGTGTAATTCGTTCAAAGCCATTTAGAGTAATACAATTTCATTACTTGGGTACATAATCTACCAACATTTTATATATGTATGTCTGCTGTACATCAGGAAATACTGTCGTCTATGTTTTTTCCACCGTCATTTGTTTTTTTTTCGATCGTCTTTTGTTTTGTTCCAACCGGACCATTAACACTGAAGAATGATGAGTAGTTCGGCCAACAGGGACAAAGCCGTTTTAGGCATAGACAACGGGATCCAACAGGCTATCGTTATCAGAATTAAATCATGGACTGTACACGTTCTGTCCAGTTGCCAATCTGTCCAGTTTTTTCGACCTTGCCGGCGAAATCCGATTTTATTTGTTTCCACAGTGCATAAAAAAAAAGACAAAGAGCACAATAAATACAATTTAAACTATAGAGCTTAGTACATATTTAATGCTGCTTTAATATCTTTCAGAACATTACGAAAAAAATTTTGACTCTATCTATCAATCAACTATTTGACACAAATATCTTCAAAAATACCTATATTCTTGAGCTTTGTGAGCATCATACTTGAAAATAAAAACACAAGATTTTTTTGTACCTTCTCATTGGTGACACACATCCTAACTTAGTTTCTAAGATGTTCCAATGCGATTTCATCCAAAATCCAAATGAATAAAGAAATTTTGACAATGACATGCAAGAGCATATTAAAAATTTAAGTCAAGTACAAAAGCTTTCACATTTTATCTCTCATTTTATATGAAATTCGAGCCCCTTAAAGCCATACGTCGTGGTTGACACCTATTGTACTCAAGATTAATGATACTAGGCAATTTTTCTTCAAAGTAAAAATGTCCGAGCTTTAATATTATACGGTGGTTATTGTAGAAACGACGCGACGTCCGCGTGAATCAGCACTATATTACAGCAATTACAGAGGAACCTATCATCGAAGGAAATAATTTATGAATTTAATTTATTTTGCTGTAGTTTATTGACTTGGCGATTTACTGTTATTTGCAACGATTGTTTATAGTTTATAGTTAAATAAATATTTCAGGACACTGCACACATAGTGCCATCTAGCCCGAACTTAAGCAACTGGGCTTGTGTTATAGTGACTAGATAACGGAAAGAATACTCATTACTTTTTTAACCGACTTCAAAAAAGGAGGAGGTTCTCAATTCGGTTGTATGTATGTTTTTTTATTTTTATTTGTGATATAAAGAGAAACACCCAAAACAGAAATAAATAACGGTATACAAATACTTTTTAGACGGCCGAAATCGAAACCTAAACCTTCTGCGTTGCAGGCGAGAGTTGACCCACCGCGCCACAAACGTGATCTTAGTTAGTTATTTTATAGACGAGTTATAAAAGTTGATGTGGATAGACGTGGTCAAAAGAGACCTAAATGAGACAGGGAGCTTGTGTCGGGGGCAAATTCTTGTTCATGCCTGTGCTGTTTAATGTTTAAATTTTTGTTTAAAGTGTGACATTTGTATGTTTTTTTTGTATTTTTGTTAATTCATGTTTTGTAATTTAAATATTTTTTTCTAAAACAAGACAGAAGACCAAAAATGCAGACCCCACCATCAGATGGGATGAATAACTGTAAATAAAGAAATAGAAAGTAACATGTAGCTGAGATAATAAAGTACGTATAAAAGTATGTCTTTAAAAACGTCACCTTAAATTAATATTCTTACACACCCATACCCACATGTCTTAGTTGGCAGCATCAAAGCTTAACTAAGAGTAAAAGGAACAAAATGGGAAGGTTTTAATGTACCTACAGCTACAGTATTGAGTTGCAATACAAACAGTGCTGATGACGAGAGTGCCCTAGTGTTACGTTACACAAATACAAACACATGGTAAAGTCATGGATAGAGCTTTGTCAGTAAAAGTTATTTTAATAGCGAAGCTCGGACTTAATGAAAGGTGGGTGGGTAGACTTGAGCTTGTAACACAACATCGAGCATTCGCTGTTTTAAAATTTACTTGAACCACGATTCATCTTCACTGTATCTTGCATTTGCCTTATATTAAGTACATTGAAAATTAAATGGCCGAGGAAATTCTCTAGTCTATATGCTCACAAGGGTCTGTTACAAAATTTACAAAAATTTACTATTTTTATCATGAATCTAGTGAGATATGTCAATTTTTATTGCCATTAAAGATATATTTTAAAAATAATCCTAAACATAATTTTAATCTTGTATAGTTTCACTAGATAAATGGTCAAACAAATTGATCTAAAAGCAAATTAAATTTGAATAAATATGTAGGATAGTGAAGCAAATGATTAGATGCAAATTATTGTTACTAGTAGTTCGCCCCGAACTGAGACCTCACGAGTTTTTTTCAGCGTTTATTATATTTCAGCGTAAAGTACTAAAATGTATAATATAACGACGAAAGACTCCAAATACGACAGGTCTATCTTATTTGAATGATAGGTGCCTAGTATCGCTATTATCTGACATTGGATGATTTAGAGAATCCAAACACGATAGGCATAACTTGTTGTTGTTGTTAACTTGTTGTTGTTAAGTTCTAATTAGCATAGGTCAATCATCACACCCTGGACATCCGTTGACTCTTTATTTTTACTCAAGACATTTTTAATGTGTCCAACATAATATCCAGAAGATAGTAATTCCTTTCCTTCCTTCCTTCCTTATGTATCTACTTATCATAATGTTACGTAAGAGGAAACGAGAAGACAAGGTCGAGAACGAGAATATATTAGAGAAGTTTGAGACCAATATGTCCTGTAATAAGTCCCTAAACTAAAATATAACAAGTCAATAAAAATTATAAAAAAATTAGTCACAAATTTTATAATTATCAGAGTCTCTAGATCGGCTAGAACCGAACATTCCTACTATTTAATACTATCCACCACTATTATTGTAAAACAGCCCATGATTATGAAATAAATAATTATAGGAAATGAAGCAAAGAGAGTTCGGACGATTTGGGGCAAAGTAATAAATTTCTATAAAATTTAAATAAATTTGGACTAAGAATATTGTAAATAGTAAGCGTGTTACATTATGAATTTGTGATGCTACACCTTCGTTATTTTTCTTTTGCAATCACAATGTAACACGCTTACTATTTAAGTACAATATTCTCCAAATTTATTAGATTTATTTATTTTCTATTTTTCAGTTGGACTTTTTTTATTAAAGCGTGTTTTTTTTAGTTTTTTACTGTATTAATTTATTTTATACTTTTTGGTCTTTGATAACGAAATATGTTAGATCAGACCCTGGTAACTATTGAAAGACAAACTACTCGTCAAAACGATTCTAACGAGCCTAAACTCGATGAGGTTGTGCCGTTTCATTGCGAATTTCCTATGACCACCTTTCAGTTCCATTATCAGACCCTGGTTACCATTAAAAGACGAACTACCCGTCAAGGCGATTCTAACGAGCCCAAATTCGATGGGGTTGTGTCGTTTCATTGCGGAGTTCCTATGACCACCTTCCAGTTCCATCATTAGACCCTGGTCACCATTGAAAGACAAACTACTCGTCAAGACGATTCTAACGAGCCCAAACTCGATGAGGTTGTGTCGTTTCATTGCGAAGTTCCTATGACAACCTTCCAGTTCCATCATCAGACCCTGGTCACCATTGAAAGACAAACTACTCGTCAAGACGATTCTAACGAGCCCAAACTCGATGAGGTTGTGTCATTTCATTGCGAAGTTCCTATGACCACCTTCCAGTTCCATCATCAGACCCTGGTTACCATTGAAAGACAAACTACCCGTCAAGGCGATTTTAACGAGCCCAAACTCGATGGGGTTGTGTCGTTTCATTGCGAAGTTCCTATGACCACCTTCCAGTTCCATCATCAGACCCTGGTCACCATTGGAAGACAAACTACTCGTCAAGACGATTCTAACGAGCCCAAACTCGATGAGGTTGTGTCGTTTCATTGCGAAGTTCCTATGACAACCTTCCAGTTCCATCATCAGACCCTGGTCACCATTGAAAGACAAACTACTCGTCAAGACGATTCTAACGAGCCCAAACTCGATGAGGTTGTGTCGTTTCATTGCGAAGTTCCTATGACCACCTTCCAGTTCCATCATCAGACCCTGGTCACCATTGGAAGACAAACTACTCGTCAAGACGATTCTAACGAGCCCAAACTCGATGAGGTTGTGTCGTTTCATTGCGAAGTTCCTATGCCAACCTTACAGTTCCATCATCAGACCCTGGTCACCATTGAAAGACAAACTACTTGTCAAGACGATTCTAACGAGCCCAAACTCGATGGGGTTGTGTCGTTTCATTGCGAAGTTCCTATGACCACCTTCCAGTTCCATCATCAGACCCTGGTTACCATTGAAAGACAAACTACTCGTCGAGGCGATTCTTGACGAGTACTTTGAATGAATGAACTATAAGGTATGGATAATGAGATAATTCCTGCAGATTCCCTCCAGCTCTATCATCAGATCAGTTCCATGGTACCATATTATTGTCACCGAAGTTACGCCCTTTCATTTGATACCCCACTCGGGTATATTTGCAGTATAGTTTGTGTGCCATATAGGTAGATCCCCTTTTGGACCCCTATCTCCGTAACCCCCTGACCGATCCTGCTCATGTTCGAACTTAAAAATTCTATGGACCTCAACTACTTGTATACCAAAAATCATGAAGATCAGAGCAACGGTACTCAAGTTATCGTCGAACAAACATACAAACATACAAACATACAAACATACGAGCGACCGACCCTTCTCAACACTAGACCTCTCTCGCTTCGCTCGTTCGGTCAATAAACGTAAAATTTCCAAAAAGTGGCTCATGCCAATTTCGCCATTTACGAGTCACATTTTTGCGAATAAAATGCAATAAAATTATCTAATTCTGTTTTTACATTTTTAAACTAGATCAAAACACACTTTACAAATCGTTTTGCAAAGGCAAGTTCATTGCAATGATAACTTTACGGAACTCAACAAAAGGTATGTATCTACATAATCGACCCGCGGCTTATTGGCATTCCCCTTTACTTCTAAAATGCTAATTTTCCGCACGATTTCGTTCACAAGAATAAATTTTCAAGTTGCGATTCCGACCCAACTATTTTCAGTATTTCTTATTCGTTGCGTTTGTATTTTCCTGTAATAATCTTTTTCTTTGTAATGTAAAAGTATAATTCCCTTACACAAAGAGAGGATAATTGGAAGTGCCTAACTAGTTGATTTGGAAGAAATGAACGGCAAAGTTAGGTAGTTATTTTTTCTTTAAAGTCTTTGACTTTACCATTTATAAATTGGACTAGGTACCTACCTTTTTAAACTTTTTTAGCTTGTCCTGTTTAGGTTATTATAAATTTAGTAAATGAAATTTCACCGTCTTGTTGACAGATTGATCTGAAATTTGGCACACACCTTTTAGTCCATTGAAATGTTACATTTTTTTGGGCTTAGCGTGCATTTGTCAGAGGACGTAATTTTGCCGTGGGACGTGGGACAAGAGCTACAATCCCTTAAAATTGGATTTAAGCTTAGACTAATTCCCTCTTGATATCTAAAACATAAAATTGCGTCCTCTGACAAATGCAACCCCAAATGTAACTTTTCAATGGACTATTTAATAAGCGACATAACTCAAACATGCCCAAAACCTCTATCTATAGTTTTAATTTACTAGTTTGATGTTATCAATATAATAAATTTCCAATTTTTATGTTTCACTAAAATGTTAAATTAATTCGTGTATTGCGGCTATGAATAAAAATATGTTATTTTACAATTAAGTAGAGTAATTATTTATTTTAAGGTGGAAAATATTCGTTTTCTTAGTTTCATGAATAGTTATCGTTTCTTGTAGTAAAATGTAAATTTATTCAGAGGCAAGTTAAGTAAATAGCACTTCGTTCTTTCAATTATATGTTCGGAAATTTCTATTTTACATTTCCTTTACTTCGTATTTCAAGGTTTGTCAAGCGAGAATTTGCTTCTTGGAAACAATTTTGTCGTGAAATTTTGCGGTATTTTAGAATAGAATAAAAAAACATTTATTTGGACAAGCACACGTTAAAAATAAATATTTAGAAGAATTAAGAGATTTTTTATGCCTGTTTTAGGATATAATAGTTTACATAATATTATAATTGACCGAACGAGCGAAGCGAGAGAGGTCTAGTGGCGAGATGGTCGGTCGGTTGTACCTATGTATCTATGTATCTATGTATGTTTGTTCGACGATAACTTGAGTACCGTGGCTCTGATCTTCATGATTTTTGGTATACGAGTAGTTGAGGCCCATAGAATTTTTAAGTTCGAACATGAGAGGGATCGGTTAGGGGGCTACGGAGATAGGGGGTGCAAAAGGGGATTTACCTTTATAAAAGGCAAATAATTAAAGCCTTCTTTTGAATTGAAAACTTCAAAAATGACAACAAAGAGAATATAAAACATAGATAAAACTCTCTGATAAAACTACGTAAGAAATGACAATGTCAGGTTTTTATTCTGTCATTGTTGAAAAGAATATGATTCACAGAACGAGCACAGAACCATAAAAATCCATGTTTGTATACTTTCTCAAAACATCTTCAATATCTTCGTGATATTTTGATTAAAATAGATGATTCATATTATATTTGCTCATCCCAAATAAATTCAAATATTCGCGTAAAAGTTGATAGTGTAAAGTTATGCACGGAAGGTGTAATTTTACTTCTATAATCCATAAACCAATTCTACTGCCATGTTTGTTCCCGATGGCCTATAAAGAAGCTAATGCTGGAACCAGCTATTGATCAGCTGAAAGGAAACCAAGGCGATAACTGGACAACCCTACTATGGTTGACGTCGTCTGGGCCACTCAAGTTGTAGGTATCAACGATCATCCAATGATCGTACTGTACTACGGGATGTACCTTGTGTGAAGACATGCTGAAGACTGTGGTTTTTATAAAGTTTATATTCTACTTTCTCCTAAATTCGACCTCTGTTTGCTTCAGTGCTAGCCGACAGAAAGATTTTAAATAATAAGCTTTTTATTATTTTTATTTACTTATAACAGGACATAAGTCTCAAACTTCTCCAATATATTTGTATTGAAGTCTGTCTCCTTTTTTTCTTTTTCGTTTTAAGATCACGATGAGTACATAGGAACCATGCCATGCCATAGGTATTCAAGAATTAAGTGTTTAGTCTGATGATAAAAACCCTGATGAGAAAGGTAACCAATAACCATATTAAGAACTTATCTTCTGAGCAAGATATTAATATCATGTTGGACTCGTTTAAATCACCTTGAAAAGTAGATAGGTACTCTTGGTACTGAAGTATCATCTGATATCTGGAATTAGGTGATAGAACACAGAACCGGAGAAGGGCCTTACCTCGCCGTGACGCCGAGTGGCGTGACATGGCCGGCTACGTATTCATGGCTTATTCTATTAACCCTAGGTCGGTAAAATATACATTTTACTGGCTACTGTGGCTACGACAGGACGCCATCGTGCCAGAGTATCCGAGTAAGTGAGTACACGTGTACCTATACGTGTAAGATGCGCCTAGGTAGGTACTCTAGGTACTGAAAAATAAGCTGATATCTTTGGTCTGGTGATGGAGCCGGAAGAAGGCTATAGTAACTTATGTCCTAGACAAGATAGGCCTATCGCGTTTGGACTCATAAAGTCGTCTTGAGGTATCTACTGAAGAATCAGCTGATATTTGGTTTCTGGTGATAGAGCTATCGTATTCTATGCAAGATGTGGGCTATTTCCGTTTCGACAGATTTTCGTTCCGTCAGTTATTTGTGTCGACAACATAAATTCCGACGAAACGGCATGCGACAGTTCCTAGATGTGATGAGTCTATAAGCAAGATAGGCCTTTCGCGTTTGGACTCGTTAAAATCGTCTCGATATAGCCAGAAGGAGGCATAGGAGCTTTTTAAACTCATACAATTTGTATTTCAAGTAGTTATTATCCCGTTAAAAACGTGAAATAAAAAAATACGCGATTTAAAAGATAGGCACCTATCATTTAAATTAGATAGATCTATCGTATTTTGAATCTTTCGTCGTTATATCATTTTAGTACCTACCTACTTTAGGCTGAGAAGTAGCGATTTCAAAAAAATCTCGTGAGGTCTCAGTTCGGGGCGAACTACTAGTAATTATAATACAAGTCTAACTGATTGATATTTGTGTATTAGAGACAGTTTAGAAAAACATTGACATTATGAGTTTGTCAGAAAATGGCTCTAATTGATGTTGATGCGATGTAAACATGCTTTAAATCCCGACGGGACTATAAACAATGTTAAAGTTATTAATAGAGTAAACACTTTTGTAACCTACAATTATTATTGGGCAATACATTTTTACTCGTTATTTCATACCACAGACGAAGGAGCGGGCAAAAGCTAGTATGTAATGTGAATTATTAGTAAATTGTCAACTGTCACAAAGTCAGAAAATCGCACCCAATCTACGACTGTTATAAGAAAGATAGGATTAACACACGGTAGGTAAATAGATGATAATAAAATGGTAAACAGCACGTGCAATTTAAATAGTTATATAAATATATCAGTATAAATAAATCATAAATACCGATTTATGATCAGAACTAAAAACGGATATAAAATGCAGTTGTAAATATTTACATCTACGAAGTCCAGAGAGTCACGTGCTTCGTTCAGGTTCATAGCTATTTTATTGAACACGAATTTATTGCTATCCACTTCGAGTACATAAATAGCTCACGTATTCTTTTATCTCATTACTAGCAACCCGCCCTGGCTTCACACGGGTTTGACTTATAAACGGGTATATCTGTTTATAACCACCCTGCAGCGTCTGTCTGTCTGTCGCGATAAACTCAAACCCCCTTATTCCAAAACGAGGGTTAAGGATAGTCCGAGATGTGGATTTAAACCTTAGATTTAGTATAGTCTAAACACTATCCCTATATATTATAAAGGGAACTAGTCTAAACACTATCCTTAGAGATTATATAATAATAATAATAATAAATATTATAATAATAAAAATGATAAGCCCGCGGAGTGAACACTGACGAGGAAGCGGTCCCCCGCCTCTGGCTTGCCTTCACCGGCCGTCCAGAGTGGAGTCACATGAGTAGAAATACTCGAAGGATGGATGCCGAACGTCAGTGATGAGTTGGCCCGCTCGCTCGGACTACCAGCGAAGACTTAAAATCCAGTAAGGCCTCTCCATCCTTCAAGCCACTCACGTTCCTGTTGCCCCCTTGCTGTAATTTACTCGGCTAATTAGGGTGGCCCAGTCTGAGAGTTGGCGAGTCTCCGCCTGCCATTTTTACGTGTTTATTGGACATTGTTACGGCAGGTGCCATAGTATCCATAGTTCCCCAGTATCTAGTCCACTACCATCCCATCACAATAGCTCAAGTAGTTTTGTCATGTAGATTATCAATAGTTTCATCCAAACCGGAGGTTGTCCTTGGTTGCACTTTATAGTGTAGACAGGGATAATCGCCGGTTTAGAATCCACCTCATTGTTTGCTATTATACTTGTTATTGTAAAGGGCCTCTACGTGTTGGCTTCGGCTCCACGCACGCCTTCCAAAGGTCCGGGGCTCCATAGCCCCGTGATACAGGACGTATAACAGAAAAATGATAAAAATAATAAAAATAATAATAAATAATAATAATTATCCAATTTTACAGAACAAACTACAACCGATTAGGATAATTTTGCACATGCTAATTTACTTGGTCTAGGCCCGTAATTAGCATTATAACCGGCTTACAGCTGAGAAAACAAAAGAAACACGAATAATAATAATAATTTTCTTTTGTTACCCCAGCGAACCCGGGTCGGGTCGCTAGTTCTGAATAAAATTAAATAAACTTACAAGCTATTGAAATCAACCGTGTCCGCCTGTCCTGGGAGTCAGAATTGCAGACCCACCGCAGAGCTCCAAAACTTATTCTTCTTCTTTGTGTCAACGGCAACCAATGCAATGCACCTTGATCAAAGCACTCCCGCCCAAAACTTAGCCACGGCAATCGCATTATCTGTTGCCCTGTTGAGGTCGTCTGCAGAGCATCTAACAGGGCAGAGAGAGCAAGCCGTCAAGTGCGCCATCGTTTGGGCGGCCCTCCCACACTCACACAGGGTGTCCGAACCGGAGAAACCCCACCTAGCCATGTTCTCTTTGAAGCGGCAAACATGGGTCTGCAGGCGATTTAGGGACTTCCAGGTTGGCCACTGCAGATCGCCGCCAGCAGGCAGGGATTCCGTGGGTGCGATGAAGTCCGGTGGAGGGGGTAATTTGGCAGCCCACAGCTCCAAAACTGCTATTATTAGAATGTTTTCAACTCAAGCAAGATTCTAAGGTCTTGCTCGAGTTCAAGTTTAAAATCTTTCAACTCATGATTGAATTAGATAAATATTATTAGAATAAAAACATTCCCAATAATAATAATTTTAGAACTCTACGGTGGGTCTACAATTCTGACTCCGACCGTACCTACTTACCTAATACCTACAGTTTAACCCAATTTTCACATGAAATAAATACTAAACTTTGCCCCACGCCCCACATCATTAGCGCCGCTGAAAATCGACAATGGTCATTGACTTTACCGAATCCGCGGAAATTGGAACCACTTCAGGACCCTCCGGGTGCTTTCGATCCCAAAGCGTTGGCATTAGCGCTTTATATGCAAATTGAATGACCTCCAATTTAGGTCGGTACTCGGGTAGTCAGCTCGATGTCATCTTCACATTGAATAGTACGAGATCCCTTTAAGAACGACCATCACAGAGCTAATTAAAATAGTCTTTTATATCAAATTAAATCCTATCCTACTAATATTACATATTATTATTATTATATTATTAGTAAAAAACATCCATACATACAAACTTTCACGTTTATATAAACGTGAAAGTTTGTATGTATGTTTGTTACTCTTTGACGCAAAAACTACTGAATGGATTTTAATAAAACTTTCTAATAATATAGCATAAACATCAGAATAGGACATAGGCTATAATTTATAAAGATATTGTGCGAATTGTCCGAAATATAACGAGAAGTGTCACTTTGGCATCTGTCAAATGTCACTTTGGCATCTGTCAAATATCACTTTGACACCTGTCAAATGTCACTTTGACATCTGCATCTTCATTTTCCTCATTAATTTGCACGGGATCGAGATTAAAGCAGGTGAAACCGTGAGGCGCAGCTAGTAGGTCAATAAATAAATTGCAAATTACAAACTTACATTTTACACACACACATTTTACATTTTTTCGTTATCTATAAAAATTCCAAAACGTTAAATTTTTTTTTTATTTTTTTTTAGACTTTTCACTGCAGGTTTGGTTAGTAAATAAATTCTATACAAATAAAATACATAATCTTTATTTTAACTTAACTTTAATTCATATTAATTTTAATTGTTATTCTTATTCTGAACTGAAATTTTTAAGACAACCCATTTGCAATATATTTATTGACCTATTTAATTTGATATAAAATACGTCTTTTGATCCATTAATCAGCTCAGTTATCAGTTTTTATTTTTCTTAGTGTGTTTTTTAATTTTAATATTTTGAAATAATAAGGTATCTTTTTGTTTAATCAGCTCGGTAAAGGTCGTTCTTAAAGATCTCTTAGACTACAACGGTTTATCGTGGTCACAGATCGTGGTAATTGCAAGCTTTTATAGCATTATTGGCATATCTTCACGTTTGTCTAATTTGTTTGGTGAAGCTTACGTTTCACGGTTATGAGTGCCATGTGTGTTAATTTTTATGTTTATTCGCATGTTTATACCAACGAGTATTATATACTACGAGTAGCTGTGCCCCGTGGTTTAACCTGCAAAGAAATTTAGAATCAAAACCATCATTCCCTAAGCTACCAGTATTCCGATTTTCATCTAAATCAGTACACTCGTTTAGCCGCAAAGAAGGAAAAAACATAATATAAATAAACAAACATTCGGATTTATAATACTGAATACGACCCAGTTGATAGAATGGTCACCATGCCGGACTGCCACAGGGTTGCGGGTTCGATTCCCGCCTCAGACAACTATTTATACTTAGATATTTGTCTGTCTGGTTGTTTCTATGAATCACTTCACTATTACTACATAGTATAAAACAAAGTCGCTTTCTCTGTCCCATATATCCCTATGTATGCTTAAATGTTTAAAACTACGCAACGGATTTTGATGCTGTTGATGTTTAAAACTACGCAACTTCAAAAAAAGGAGGAGGTTCTCAATTCGTCGGGTTTTTTTTAAATGTATGTTCCCCGATTATTAATAGATAGTATGATTCAAGAGGAAGGTTTATATGTATAATACATGCATAATATAGCCGTGCGAAGCCGAGGCGGGTCGCTAGTTATATAATAAGTATATATTATTTGCAAAAGAAAAGTATATAAGTAGTATAATATCCGTTGCCTAGCACCCCTAACACAAGCCTAGTTACTTAACTTGGGGCTAAATGGCGATGTGTGGAATGTCCTGCAATATTTAAACATATCAGCCCATATACGTTCACTGCTGGACATAGACCTCCCCCATAGACATAGGCCTCCCCCAAATCTATTTATCCCTGCAATATTTATTTATTAATTTAATAATTAATAATAAATTTTTTAATTTAATTTTTTTATTTTTAGAGTAAGCTAAAAAGCGTTTATATCTCTAGAAAACTTTCTAGAGATATAAACGCTTTTTAGCTTACTCTATTAGTCTTTCCGCTAGATAAAATCACTGTCAATATACCTACATAATATCTTAGGTAGGTATATTAGGATAACATCATAATATTATTTGTTTTTACACAATTATATCTACAAACCTCCTTATTAAATTTCAAAGGTACACTCTCTCTAAATATTTGTATTGTAGGTATACGTAGAACAAGAATTTATTGTTTTAAAGTTAAGAAACTGTTTTACCTACAGTGTTTTCCATTTACGGGCCATTTTCGAAGAATAATGGGGGTACTTTCAGACTACAATCTCGACGATAAGGCTCACGTTGTAAATTAAAAGTTAATTGTACTAAAATGGCCGTTCACTAAGATACAATGAATTTTAAAGAGCATTTAATTACATATTTTAAAGTGAGTAGTCACTGAAATATACAGGGTTATTGGAAATTATTCTAGCAAGCCGTTGAGGGCTACTTCTGTGCACCTAAACAAACAACTTTTGTTCTACGACTTTTGGAAATTCGAACATTTTTTCGAAAATTTTGAGGTTAGGATTACCTGAAAATCAGCTGTTCCTCACACGGAGAGGTCAGTAACCTTAAAATTTGACTTATTTTTTAAGTTTCATCTACTGTTCTTGGTCTGAATGACCTTTGTTTTAAAAAATCAGCTGTTTTTCGAATTTACATAACCTCAAAATTTTCTTTTTTTTTTAATTTCAAAAAGTCGTAGAACAAAAGTGGTTTGTTTAGGTGCACAGAAGTAGCCCTCAACGGCTTGCTAGTATAATTTCCAATAACCCTGTATAGCTGCTCGACTTTTTACTTATTATTTTATAGAGTTCTCTAGATGCCTACCTACTAAAAGATATTAAATACCTAATTATATTTTTTGATATTAAAGGACATTTGGAAACCTTAATATAGTAATATAAATACTAATATCATAAAACTGAAGAGTTTGTTTGTTTTTTTGTTTGAACGCGCTACGCGAAACGTGAACGTGAAACAGCTAGTTATTGATAACTAGCTGCGTTCCGCGGTTTCACCCGCGTAAGTCCCGATCCCATGGGAATATCGAAATAAAAATAGCCTATAACCTTCCTCGTTAAATGCACTATCCAACACAAAAAATAATTTTCCAATTCGACCTCAAGGATGAATGATTTTCCCCGTATTTTCCACATTTCCCACTGATTCTTCGCTCCTATTGGTCGCAGGGTGATGTTATATAGCCTTAAGCCTTCCTCGATAAATGGACTATCCAACACAAAAAGATGTTTTCAAATCGAACCAGTAGTTCCTGAGATTAGTGGGTTCAAACAAACAAACAAACAAACAAACTCTTCAGCTTTATAATATAAGTATAGATATAGTATAGATTGCAAAACTAAATACTTAAAAACATAATAACAATAAAAATTATACCAATGTCTTTCTTAAAAATTAAACACAATAGGTATAAATATAAACACAAACATAAACGTCGTCCCCCAAAACCTCCCTCATTTTAGTTAACTCTAATAATACTTCTCGCTAGATGAAGTCACGGCCACAAGGTACATGTTATAACGTCCAAATATAAACATTAAAAAATATGAACACTAGTATAATAATAGAGCTTTGTACAGAAGCAAGTTTTGTTGCAATATTCACGATGCAGGCGATGTGTCAGCCGGCGCGCAGCACAGCCAGATGAAATATGAAAATTGTACAGGTATCTAGATGAAACCATAGCCCTGTTAGGTATGTTTATCTGAATTAGAAAACCAGTGGAAAATTGCGAAGTTGCTACCTATTTATTTGGTATTCCAATGCGGGTTTCAAAAAGTAGGCATACTTTTACTCATTTTGTTATTTAAACTTTAAGTTCACGCTCGTCGGCTCCCCTAACGGATCCCCTACTCCCGCAACGGTCTTGCCGAGAACTTTTCAGGCCCATCACAAGCCCCCTGGACAAAGCACGACGACGGGTGCTAATTTAAAATTAGATCGGAGCGCCTAGCGGATCCCCTATGTCCCCCAGGGGATACGTCGGGAGTTGAACATAAAAAGATTTTTCGTATCTCATCAATTAAGGTCTATCACAGGCTCTATGCAAACCGGTAAAATTCGACTGCTTAACAGGCGCTTTCTAGTTAAGCTTTAAAAGTCTCCCTGTGTTGCGCTGAATATTTGTAAAAACGTTTTCAGAAGTATGTTCCTAAAAATTTAGTTAATGTACCTACATGCAGTTAAAATTCCTATCCCGTACAGTTTACTTTTAAGTAGCAGCTTACACGTTTTCGACGGGGCAGTCATTCGAAAACAGCAACGCGCCAAGAATAAGTCTGAATCCTCCGGAAGGAAGGCAGACGTTCCTACGTTCAACCTTCGCCGATTGCTCTGACGAGGCGTAAATTCTTTCGTAAATTTTAAAAAGCTTAAAGTATTTGATCTCGCTCCGCTATAAAACTTTAACCGCGAAGTTTAGTTTATAGTTCGCCTGTAAATAATAAAGATAGTTTATAGTTCATTGGTTATAATGATGATATTTATCGTCAAGTATTACAGTAGAGTTTAAAGTATATTCATTTATTTATTTATGTGGGGTTTTTTGTAGATCGATAGGTCGTTGGAATTTTTAAGATATTAAGAAGGACCACTGGCTTCTGCCAGAATAAGATTTTGAGTAACTGAAGTACGCACTGAAGGAACCTTTACACACTTTATGAGGGAGAAACAAAAACGATGGTCACTTACCTAGTTCAGTCGGCACCGCCTTTCCTGTGGATGGTTGTTTCAGGATCCTCTGCACGTATTATTTAAGATGAACGGTGATATGAATTGTCACTAGCTGTATGCACACTATAAGTCCTAATGCGTCACACGCTTCCGGGTAAGTAGTCCGGTGGAAACACAGCACATACGATGCGCTGCCCTCCGAAGTAAACAATCAACACTCCTTGAGATGACACGGATTCTACGACGTATATCGCGATAATATTCACAAATATCCGGTGAGACTCCCGGCGACAAGACACGTAAGCGTATGTCTCATCTGACGTCGATGAAGCGAGTGCTCGACCAATTCTATGCAATTGACCAAGCGTAATATTTCTACCCTCAAGTAAAAAAAGTGTATAAGGTTCGAACATACCCCCCACCGAAATCAATTATGATGATTTCCAGTAAAATTTAAGGATGCTCTACATAAGGTAGAGACGGTAGAGTCTCATAGAGTCTTTTAGAAAGGGTAGAGTCTTACAAGAGAGGTAGAGTTTTATAAGAATTAATAAATTTTAAGCTAACTAAAATGGAATATAAGATATTATAAGATATAGTTAACTAATTAAGGATTACTTAAGTATAATGTAGATATATAAGATTTGTCTAATTAGAGTAAGGTAAAGGGCAGATTTTATTGAAAGGTCTCTTAAGTATGCCATTCCGCGTCCTCAGAGATACGACACGCACAACATTATCTGGACCCGGGTAGAGACGCTCTACTCGAGCCAAAGGCCATTGAAGCGGTCGACTAAGTTCAGTTTTAATCATGACTAGATCGCCTTCTTTCAAGTTAGAGGACGAAGAAGTAAACCATTTTGCTCTCTGCTGCAAGGTGTGCAGGTAGTCTTGTGACCAAAGTTTCCAGAACGTCTGAGAAACCTTTTGCAAGAATTGCCAACGTGACAACCTACCTACATGCACATCACCGAGGTCATACTCAGGAACAGCTAGCAGACTTCGACCAATTAAAAAATGTCCTGCCGTTAAGACTTCATTATCATTCGGATTGTTCGAAAGAGAACATAGCGGACGCGAATTAAGAATAGCCTCTATTTTACAAAACACAGTCGCAAGTTCTTCAAAAGTTAGCGCTTTTTCACCTACAGCTCGAAGCAAAAGTCGCTTAGATTGCTTTATTCCCGCTTCCCATAGGCCGCCCATATTAGCTGCACTAGCTGCGTTAAATCGCCAATTAATGTTTCTATTAGCACAACCGTCAGCAATAGATGTATTGTTATCATTAAAAAACTTACAAACTTCCTTTAAGTGTTTTGCAGCAGCAATAAAATTGGTTCCGCAATCAGAATATAAAACAGAACATAAGCCGCGTCGAGCTACGAACCTGTCTAAGGTAGCTAAAAAACAATCCGAAGATAAACTACTAAGAATTTCTATGTGAACCGCTTTAGTTGAAAAACATATGAATAGGCACATATAACATTTATTAATTTTAGCATTTCTCAACAAACTGTCTTTTATGTAAAACGGTCCGCCCAAATCACAGCCGACGTGATCGAACACCTTGTTAGGTAATAATCGCGGTGCAGGTAACGTACCCATAATAGGCTGTGACGTAACAGGGTTGCATTTGAAACATGTAACGCATTTAGATAAGACGGATCGAATGATGCCACGGGCATTAACTATCCAATAAGTTTTACATAAAATTCCTTGTAAGGTACGCGGTCCTACATGTAGGTATAATTTATGATAATATTCTATAAGTATATTTGTCACATGACATTTTTTAGGTAATAACAACGGATGTTTTGTATCGTAGGGTAGATTTGTCTGTGTAAGTCTACCCCCCACCCTGAGGAATCCTTGTGAATCCACAAAGGGTGATAATTTACGAAGTGACAAAACTAATTTATTATTTTTTATAAGATTTATTTCATTTATGAAGTATTTTTGTTGGTAATATTTAATTATCACGTCATGCGACTTTTTAAGCTCGTTAGTCGTAAGTGAGCCGACTAAACGAGTGTTTTTAGGTTGTTTACAGTTAATTATGAAACGTAAACACCAAGCGATAGTTCGCTGCAATTTACGAAATGATGAAAATTGCGAAAGTATAATTTCAAAATCATTTAACTCAACACTTTGAGTATGATAAGCATAAGTATCTATATTAGATTTTAATTCTAAGATTTCTTTGTCATTTTTGACATAAAAGGTACTAATTGGCCATTGATGAACGTCATCATTTAGCCAATCGGGGCCACAGAACCAGCGTTCTGATTCAGCTAAAAGCTGAGTGGGCATCACGCCGCGCGAGCAGATGTCGGCGGCGTTATCTTCGCTCCTCACGTGATACCAACAGTTTGGTGGAACTATCTCGACTATTTGTGCAACGCGACTCGACACGTACGTTTTAAGTTTATAAGGTGATGTTTGTAACCATGCGAGTACGACACTCGAATCAGTTAAAGCAATTAATTTGAAATTTATATTTTCTAAGTTTTGTTTTATGAAAATAATGATCTTAGATAACAACACAGCAGCCATAAGTTCTAGCCTAGGAATAGATAATGGTTTAATTGGCGCGACTTTAGTTTTACTAGCGAGCAGTCTTGTCTTCACCTGCCCGTCCGAACTCACACTACGCAAGTAGACACTCGATGCGTAACCACGGGTTGACGCGTCACAAAATGCAATTACGTGAACGTCACGAAAATGCGAAATAAGTATATGTCTATCTATATGAAGTGAAGACAAACGAGACAAGGAAGAAATAAAAGATACCCACCTATCACGCAACTCGCTAGGAAGTTGTTCATCCCAGCCTAGGTTTAATTTCCATAAGTCTTGCATAATACATTTAGCTAGGAATGTACAGGGAGATAAAAAGCCAATCGGATCGTAAATACTAGCTAATAATTTTAAAACAGATCGCTTTGTGAGTGTGTCATCTTTAAAACTGTATTTAAAATAAAAATAGTCGTTAGTAGGTAAAAAATGTAAACCTAAGACCTTTAGTGAGGATGAAGATTCATTATTATTATTAAAATCAATGTCAATAGCTTGACCGGGTTCGACATTACGAAGCAACTCGGGTGAGTTGCTTGCCCACTTTCGTAGGTCGAAACCACCTAGTTTTAGCAGAGCTACGAGCTCCTCCTGCAACGTGCAGGCTTCTGTTATGTCTGGAATTGACCATAACAGGTCATCGACCCAGAATCCGTTAAGTAAAACATGTGCAGCGCGCGGGTATTTCTCGCGTTCGTCCATCGCGAGTTGATGTAAGGTACGAACAGCAATAAATGGTGCACTACGTAAACCGTAGGTATTTGTAAGTAATTCATAAACTTTAATGGGCTCATTTTCAGACTTTCTCCATAAGATATGTTGATAACAACATTCAGAAGGGTCAATGACCGTCTGACGATACATTTTGGCAATGTCGGCAGTAAAACAAACATCATAAAGTCTGAAATTTAAAAGTATTTTTAAAATGTCAGGATGTAGTTTTTGTCCCGTTAGAAGAATATCATTTAATGATTTACCATTAGATGTAGCACAACTCCCGTCAAAAACAACACGTACTGGGGTAGTTGAAGAATTACGTACTACAATTTGATGTGGTATTATATACCTACTTTGTTCGGAACCAGTATAAGGACGCATGTGACCTAACTGTTCGTATTCAAGCATAAAATTATGGTATGCAGTTTTTAAATCAGGTGATTGCGATAAGCGTCGCTCTAAGTATAAGTACCTACGCAATGCTGTATTATAAGATTCACCCAGGGCTGCACCGTTCGGGTCTAATAAGATAGGCGAAACATACCTACCGCTAGGAGTGCGATAGTGACGTTTAGAAAATATCTCCTCAGCAAGTTTGTCCTTTGGGCTAATAGGGTTGGCACACGGTGTCTCCTCTATTTCCCAAAAGGATCTAAGTTGAGTGCTGAGGGGATCATTATCAATGGTGTACGACACCAGGTTGCAACACGATGCCATATTATTATTTGAATGATTTATGGAAGTACACGGTACTTCAATTTTACCACATAAAATGTACCCAAAGACACTATTCAGTGCAGTGGGCCATGTGGGACCAAAATTAAGTTTATCGCCATCGAAAACGTGAGGGAAAACATCCCCAGCTAAGATAATATCTACAGGAGATTTTTTGTAAAAGTAAGGATCCGCTAGTACTAAGTTTTTATATTTTTTAGAAACGCTTTCAGGTATTTCCGTTGTAGGTAAATCAGAAGTTATTTTGGAAAGAACAATCGCATCAATTTCGAAGGTAGGATTATCACAATGTCTCGGTTTGACAGTGCATGACGTCATCCCTAATGTTTTAACATTATTTCCTGACAAACCAAAAATCTCAAAAGAACATTTTCTTCGTGACAACCCTAGCCGTTGTAAACATGCTGACGTGATAAAATTCGACTGCGCCCCGCTATCTATCAATACGCGGCACTGTTGTTGATTACCGAACGAATCCGTAATGTTTACAATTGCAGTACTTAATAAAACTACCTGCGCTTTATCACCTACATCATTTGTATGAGACGAGTTATTATGAGTGTCTTGGCGAGCAGATCGAGCAATCGGTGTGGGTGAGCTCGGTATGTCATTGTAGGTGACATGCAATAAGGCATGGTGTCGCTCGTCACAAACAAAACATTTAAAATCACTTTTACAGTCAGCTGTCGAGTGACTAGCTTTGAGGCAATTATGACACAATTTCAATTGGTCAGCACGGCTGACTCGCTGCTTTTGGTTCAATTCACGGAATTGATTACAACGATATATCAAATGATCTCGGCCACAATGCACACATTTAACTTTAAAAGAATCTTGTTTTGTTTGAGATGTATGGGAATAGTAAGATTTACGTGGGTAGGTTTCATTCGATTTTTTATTATTGTTAGAATTAGTTTTATTTTGTATATTAGATGTAATCGAATGTTTATTAGTGTAAGACTGCGAATGATTTAATATTTTTATCTGATTTTGAATGTGCGTAATTAATTCTTCATAAGTAGGTATGTTATTCTGATTAATGCTTTGTTCAAACGATTTTCGAGTGTTAGGATCGAGGGCCCGTAATGCAATGTGACAAAAGGCAAAACTCGATAAGTTTTCAAGTTTTAACATTGAAATTGCCTTAAAAGAATGATTAAATGTTTCGATAAACATATTTAAGTTAGTAGGCGACTCGGATTTCAAAGCGGGAAAATCAAGCATTTTATCTAAGTAGTTGCCTACAATAAAAAGTATTGAAATTCTCGATGTTTCCGTCAAATGTAAACAATTCAATCGGCCTAAGATGTGGTCGATTGTTTGTCTCGCTCGCACTCGTAGCGCGTGCGGCGGTCGAGTCAGAATTTTTAACTGAACCTAGATTGACGGTAGATGACGGATATTTCGACGCTATAAGTTGAACGTGAAAAAATAAATCTTCAAAACTTTTTATTTCACTTATAGAATACTGTAACTCGGGCTCCATAACTAGTTGAGCCGCATAAGTTTCTGAACAAAGACTTTCGAACTTTGCACGTAACGACGTAATCTCTGAGGCACGCATCATAAACATATCCACAAGATCTGGCTGAGAATCTAGTTTTTTAGACAAATTATATACCTCCTGCATTTTACTGAAAACAATTTGTTTTTGAGCTATACATTTGTTAACTGTTCGAATGGCATCTATATCTTTTTTAGATAGTACTTTGTCAGTCGCCATTTTGTAAACGTGGACAAAGTAACTACGCAATATGAAATTATATATGTATAAAATTAACTTTCTATTACGTATTTTAATAAGATAAGGGGTTTACAAGCACGGCTTATAAGAAAATATTAAGATTTTAGTAAGATTTTGAGGGATCGTAAGGTGATCCGGCTCCGAAGGATCAAAAAACAATGTGGGGTTTTTTGTAGATCGATAGGTCGTTGGAATTTTTAAGATATTAAGAAGGACCACTGGCTTCTGCCAGAATAAGATTTTGAGTAACTGAAGTACGCACTGAAGGAACCTTTACACACTTTATGAGGGAGAAACAAAAACGATGGTCACTTACCTAGTTCAGTCGGCACCGCCTTTCCTGTGGATGGTTGTTTCAGGATCCTCTGCACGTATTATTTAAGATGAACGGTGATATGAATTGTCACTAGCTGTATGCACACTATAAGTCCTAATGCGTCACACGCTTCCGGGTAAGTAGTCCGGTGGAAACACAGCACATACGATGCGCTGCCCTCCGAAGTAAACAATCAACACTCCTTGAGATGACACGGATTCTACGACGTATATCGCGATAATATTCACAAATATCCGGTGAGACTCCCGGCGACAAGACACGTAAGCGTATGTCTCATCTGACGTCGATGAAGCGAGTGCTCGACCAATTCTATGCAATTGACCAAGCGTAATATTTCTACCCTCAAGTAAAAAAAGTGTATAAGGTTCGAACAACTTATTTGCAAACTACCAAAATGGTGTGCAAATATTTAAACTTGCAACGCTCCGCGGTTTCACCTGCGTAATTCCCGATCCTGTGGGAATATCGGAATAAAAAATCGCCTATGTTATTTCCAATAAATCAATGTCTTCTCATACCAGGTTGTATCAAAATCGGTTCATTAGTTTCGAAGCTTATTTGTTACAAACATAAAAACAAAAAATGGTTTTTGTGCTTGTCGTACACAGGTGTGCTTCGTTGTCGGAATAATCCAATGGACGTAGACATTTACCAATATACTCTTTGACGTAGACCATAAGTAAGATCACTCTATCTTCAACTCCTCAAGTCCTAGTCATGACCTTGTTGATTGATGGAGAGCATTAAAATAAATATGAGGTTCATTTTTCAACCGGTCCTGACTACGAAAGGCAATTACACCGCTGTGAAACAAACTGTTACGTTATTCCGTATCATTCCTCATTTTGTAATAGATAATAATCTAGGTGTCTTGTTCTATGATTTGTTTAATAAAAACATTTATTTCAGGTTACTTTATTTGATTCTTTTTTTTTTCGGAAAGCAGATAATGAACAATACAGGCAGAAATTTCCATATAATTTTAATAGAATTAATGTTGGTTCTATTTGAATTCAGAATAATAACTGTAAGATATAATGTTGTTGAAAATAGAGAAATTATAAGACGAATACCTAGTAGTTATCGCATTGTATGATTTTCCAACCCAACATTTTAATAGTACATTGTTACCCTAGGTGTGAAAGACACACATTTAGTCCCGAGACGGAGTTTGGCGCCCGAGCGTAGCGAAGGTTCTAATAGTTCGAGGGACTAAATGAGTCTTTCACCCGAGGTAAACACTGTGCTTTTCATTACGAATAATATATTAAATTCTTCCTAACAACGAGAGTGAATGAGAGACTCCATACTACCTGATCCTCTTACAAGGTTGGGACCAAAGAGGTTATATACATGTAGTGTTATTCTTTGGTGTTACTTAAAGCAAGGAGGTTAGGTTTTTGAAGTTCCTAATGCGTAATGATACTGATACTGGCTACATGCACATTGCACAAGCCTTGCGAAGCCATAATTTGACATGACAGCTGTCAGTGAAAGCGATTTTCCCTAGGGCTGGAAGTTTTTCTCTCTACACGCAATTCAGGCACCTTTCAACCTACTTTCGGAGTATGGAGTAATGAAAAAGTAATTGCAATTTCGAATATTTCTGTATGTGTAATAAATAAACCCAGCCAAGTGCGAGTCCAACTCGCGCACGAAGGGTTCTTTCCTTTATATATTGTTTTTAGTATTTGTTGTTATAGCGGCAACGGAAATATATCATCTGTGAACAATTTAACTGTCTAGCTATCACAGTCAGACAGACAGCCAGACAGAGGAGTCTTAGTAATTATTATTAAGGACCCGTTTTTACCCTTTGGGTACGGAACCCTAAAAGTCAACTATGTATTTATCCAATACGAAAATAGTGTAAAAGAACAGGGTTAACGTTCCGAGCTTGTCTTATTTTCCGCCATGTTGTTATAGTTCTTAACTATGATGAGTGAGTTTACTTGCCGCTTCTTCGCGACGACAACCATAAAATTTAGTTTCGTACCGGACTAACTTACTCTTAGCTTATTCCGTGTAATTTCCTATGCAAATTTAATTGTACCCGCGGCCCACGTAAATCTCTGCTCTCCCTGGCTGCAAAGTTAATTACGCCGGGACTCAGCGCGATTAACGAGCCAGCTTGCTTTTATTGTGTCTACATCGACAAAGAAAACATGGAAAATGATATTAGTGGAGGCGAAAATGAACACTCGTTAAAGAGTTTCCTTAGAAAAGGCGGAAGGATGGCCCCGATGAAGCTGAATGCAGTTGAATATGGCGCGTGGTTCAAATACTGATGATGCAATACTAATACGAGTACAGTCACATTACCGATTACCTGAACCCCACGTGACCCAGAGCTCATTCGCATACCTATCTGTAAAAATATAGTATTTACCTATTTTGTTATTTTTTATATTGTATTGTATATTGCTTAAAAAAACAGAATCAGGTAACATTACTTTACAACCTTACAGATTTGCGAGTGAGCTTTAGGTCACGTGGGGTTCAGCTAATTGGTAATGTGACTGTACCTACACCATAACGCACTATTTAGGTTTTATATTTTTTTTTACATATTGTGGACACATCATCTTTGGATAACTCATACATAAAGAGCACACTATATCTTCATTTCTAAGTTACTAAATTATGAATAGGTATCGCTATCTTAATAAAAAATATCACGATTTTTATACGAACGAACGTAAAGATGATTTTCGTAAATTTATAGGTATGTTGTGATTAGACTGTTAGTATATTTATTTCTTAAAAATATGTAAGATTTCCCGGAGCCCATCCTGTAAAAAGCTCTTGTAGTAAAAATATGGAATCAATATCAGTAGCATATCCTCACAGCACTTATAACATACTGGCTACAATAATATTTTTATCAAATACGCCATGATAAACTACCTGCTACTCTTTTTTGTTAAAATGTACTTTAAAAATATTTACGAATGACGCGGTTTCACATAGGTCCCGATAAAATAAAAGAAACCTCTATGCCAATACATTTTTCCAGTTATTTACATACAGAATTTCATCCCAATCGATTCAGCAGTTACGCATGGGAGCATCAAACTTACATAAGTACCTACACATACTTACACACAAACTTTTACATTTATAATATTAGTGGAGTAGGATAGCATTATCCTATGTTTTTCTAGAGTCATGAAAATTCTTCCCGCAATGCGTGTAACCATTTGGCATATTGGCGGAAACTTTTACAATAACAAGCATTTGTAGATTGGCAGTATAAGCAAACAGTAAAAAGACATAATATTTACTTAATAACTATCGGCAAATAAAGTGGAATTATGCTTTTAGCTTGGTATGAGATCAATCGGGGCGGGCGACGACAAGTAGTAATAATTATCTTGACTTAAAATAATAAAATAAATCAAAGTATAACAGGAGAGACTATAATAAATAATAATATTAAACATTGCAGGACATTCCACACCGCCATCTAGCCCCAAGCTAAGTTACTAGATTTGTGTTATGGGTGCTAGATAACGAATATACTACTTATATAATACTTGTCTGAGGCGGGAATCGAACCCGCAACCCTGGTTTGGCAGTCCGGCATCGCGACCATTGTGCCAACATGGTAGTCAAACTATAAAAAATAATGAAATAGGTAGGTACCCAGAAAGAGCTATGCGACGTCCATAATTTTCTCGTTTTATCAGATAAGCGGTTATTCAGATTCTCTCCTATTAATTTTCCCGTTTCAATGTCGTAGCGTTTCATCAGATTTTTAAGTCTATGTTCTTGTGGAAATGAAAGGCAAAGGGCCGCTAATTCTAGAGAGTGCATTAATCACATAAATACAGCGCACTATGGTTAATTTGGTTCTGTATGCGTCATCATGTTGAGGGTGATAACAGTACCTTTACAAGCATAATAGGATCATCAGCGACACATTACCGAGTAACTAGTCAGTAAATAATAAGAGTTAAAAAATGCCGGTAGGTGCTATACTTTCAAAGTAAAAGATACGATACCGTTGTATTACACACACAAAGAAAATAAAACGTAATAAAAATCTAACTTGACACAATAGGCGGCCTTACCGCTAAAAGCGGTTTCTTCCAGGCAAATGTAGAGGTGTCTACGAAAGATTAAGGGTGAGGTAGAAGATGATAATAAAGAATATACCAACAATCAAAATACAGTCCTACTATAAATACTTACATGGAATCATAAAAATGTACTCTTCACTATTTAAAGTAACAAGCCATATTGTCGTAATTATGTTTCGTTACTCTACTCACTGAAATGAAAGTTTATGAAAAGCTTAACGTCTATAAAAAGATACCAAGAGAAGTTAAGTTATTTGTACTTAAAAATAACATGGAATTGATGTCTGTCGAATTACCCAATTACAAAATGTTAACACATGTTCTCTATTTGACATGATTAATAAAGCAATAAGTACATTAAATTGAACGTATTTTATTCGAAACACATGTTACCGCCGTAACCTAACAATTATTGTTAATCTATGGCGGTTATAAACAAACACAGAGGCAAAGTAGAGAAAAAATACATTCAAATTTGTCGTTCTCTGTTCCCGCCAAGCAGTCGCCTTCTGAACTCACGATGTAAAGAAAGTATTATATTCTATTACAGAGATTGTTCTCGCCTTGAATGCCAAAATGTGCTACATTGTAGATGCCAACGGGATGTTTTGCTCGCCAACTAACTTTATGAGATATGTCTTTGCAGACAATGCTTTTATACGACCACAGTGTCTGTTATATACAAGCGTGAGTTATTGTTTATTTTCTTTTTATTTGTAAGTATTTAGGATTACGACGTATTGTTTGTTCTTAAAATTGAGATAAAATGGCGGTCTTGAGTATTGGCTTATCTCTTCAATGGTATTTTGTATTAAGCCCCAGCTCAAGTTTCTCAGATTACTTTGTGTTTTTGTCCATGCTTGTAACATATATAATTATCTTCTTTAACAATGGTCAAAAGAAACATAACTACTTTTAAGTAAGTTACACTACTAAGTTTAATTTAATGAACATTACTTTTATGTATAAAAAAGCTTTTTAATTTTATTTTAATAAAAGCAAAATTATATTCAATACTCGTTGCACTAATTGGGCATTTTGGTGAATCGTTTTTTCGTAACATTTGATCTTTTGATCCTACTTAATATTTTAACAAAACAAATGATAATATCTACCATCTATAATTACAAATAACCTACAATTGAATGACGTAGCAAACAAAAGACATCATAATATTCTTTTCATTACTCATACTCCGAAAGTAGGTCTAAAGATGCATGAAGAGCGTGTAGAAAATAAAATTTCCAGCCCTAGGGCTTTTCTCTTTCACTGACAGCTGTCATGTCAAATTATGGCTTCGCACGACTTGTGCAATGTGCATGTAGCCAGTATCAGTAACATTACGCATAAGGAACTTTAAAAACCTAACCTCCTTGCTTTAAGTAACACCAAAGAATAATACTACATGTTTATAACCTCTTTGGTCCCAACCTTGTAAGAGGATCAGGTAGTATGGAGTCTCTCATTCACTCTCGTTGTTAGGAAGAATTTTATGTATTATTCGTAATGAAAAGCACAGTGTTTACCTCGGGTGAAAGACTCATTAAGTCCCTCGAACTATTAGCGCCCTCGCTACGCTCGGGCGCCAAACTCCGTCTCGGGACTTGTAATGAGTGACTTTCACACCTAGGATAACAATGTACTATTATTGGAGAGGCTTAACTAAACTAATTTGTATCTATTACGGCTATCACTCAAACTAGATAGATCGCTGTAAATTTTAATTACAGACCTCTTACTTAATAAGGGCATCTACACATGATACGGTACAGTTACCTATATCACTTCTTGTGATGATGGCGGGCCTAATTGGTGCAGTAAATTTAAATAATACTGACACTTAACTGCCGGTCCTCGCACTAATTGAGAGTGAGAATCGTAAAAATAATTTTACTCGGCCCATTTGTACAGGGTTTAGTTTTAATTTTATTTCTTTTACGGCTGGTAAGCCTGATTGGACATCCCACGTTTCTATCTTTAGAAGTGGGTTTTAATTTACTAGTGGAACAAATTTTAGTTATTTTTCATGAAAGAAGATCATTAAGTTCTATTATAATGAAGTTATTTTTTAAGCCAACGGAAGTTATTGCCGGGGCATTGTCCAATCCATTAATGTCACTCTCTAAAATACTATCGATATGATAGTTGTGTCAGTAATTAAAAGTAAACAAAAAGATGTAAAAGATAATTCTTGCTGTAAAGAGTGACCCAAACTGAGAGTGGCAACTCTGCTCTGCAATTTTAATGTGGACATTGTTCCTATAAAAATTAAAATTCATTTATTTCAGATATTTAAATCCATAATTATTACTCTATTCAATTGTTAAATAAAATAGATAAAGTTAAATATTCAATCAAAAAATTCAATTCAGTTTTTAATATATTTTTTCTATAGATGTATTCTACTATTTCCATAGAAATACGAAATGAAAAAAGTGGGACAAGCGTTTTTTCCAAATTATATTATCCCATTATTTTCATAACGGCATAGAAACGCAGTTGTGTTATTTGAGAATCTGTTTCCACTTTAATATTTATGACGGCCTAATAAATTATGATAAATAAAAATTTAAAGAGATATTGGAATCATCATCATCATCTTCCTGCCCTTATCCCAATTTATTTGGGGTCGGCGCAGTATGTTTTTTTCTTCCATTCAATCCTATTAGTCGTCATCTCATCGTTCACATTCATCTCTCTCATGTCTTGTCTCACGCAGTCCATCTATCTTTTCTTCGGTCGTCCTCTTTCTCTCCTTCCCTCTACATTCATACTCATCACTCTTCTAGTCACATGCGTCTACTCTCTTCTCATCACATTGTCCATACCAACTTAAACGGTTCGCTTTTACTTTTTCAGTAATCAAATATATACTATTATATTTACACAGGAAAACTAGCGGTTTTTTTATCGCCACCACCGGGAATAGAAATAGTGGGAGAACCAATCCTAGTATTTCCATCAATGGAAATAGTGTAATACACGCGTTACTATGTGTTCCATAGTCCACAAAGTACCCGAGTACCATTTAATCATTTACAATAATTAATATTATTATAGTCCTATTCAAATCATACGTTGTCCGTGGCTACAATTTATAGTGCAGTCTAGGATAATCGCCGGTTTGGTGTCCACATCGTACTTTGCGATTAAACTTGTACGTAACGTGTTGGCTTTGTCATCCAAAGGCCCAAGACTCCATATCCCTGATTGAAGATTTTTTTTTGATCAATAAATTTTTATTTTATAAGGAAGAGATTGTGAATAAAAATCAAACGTAATGTAACTCCTTCAATAGTTCCCAAATAAACTTAAAACAAACAAAAGGCCCTTGAATCTTTTTGTAATCGTATCCTATCCTTAGATGTAGAAATACTCGTATATAGCCACTTTAAAGTTAAATGTTTCGTCACACGGTCTCATTAAATGTCGATTTTATCCTCTAATTAGGGTACCGTATCCAAAAGGTAAAAACGGGAACCTATTAATAAGATTTCACTGTCTGTCACCATCAGGCTGTATCTTATGAACTGTGATAGATGTGACGACCCAGTTGGCACAATGGTCACCATGCCCGACTGCCAATCACAGGGTTGCAGGTTCGTTTCCCGAGTCAGACAAGTATTTATGCTTAGATATTTGTCTGTGGTCTGGTTGTTTCTATGTATTATAAGGTATATATTTACAAAAGAAAAGTATATAAGTAGTATATCCGTTGTCTAGCACCCATAACACAAGTCTAGTTAGTTACTTAGCTTGGGGCTAGACGGCGATGCGTAAGAATGTCCTGCAATATTTATACTTATATATAAAGCTAGACAGTCAGAGCGGCAACAGAAATACAAAATGAAAAAAAATCTCACAGATTATGTACAGTCACATTACCAATTAGCCGAACCCCACGTGACCAAGAGCTCATTCGCATATCTGTAAAAAAAATATAATATTTACCTATTATGTTATATTTTTTTTATTTATATTGAATTATATATTGTTTAAAAAAAACAGAATCAGGTTACATTACTTTACAACCTTACAGATTTGCTAGTGAGCTCTCGGTCACGTGGGGTTCAGCTAATTGGTTATGTGACTGTATTTCTGTTGCCACTATAACAACAAAGACTAAAAACAGAAAATTAAAATATATGTGGGGCTCGCATACAACATGGTACCGGAACCCTTCGTAAGCGAGCCCGACTCGCACTTGGCCAGTTTTTTTAAAATTTAACAATTCCAATAAATTTTCAAAAAAATGAAATGTAAGTAATAAAAATGTAATGAGTTCCTGGATGGACACTCAATGTTAATAAAGAATGAGACAGAATTTAATACGACCGCTAATGGTTAATTTCCCTCGAGGCTTTCATTTCCGTCGAACAACTGAACGTCCACGCCAAATAGAGTACTTGCGAAATTGAAAAGGAATTGAAATAATATTTTATCACAGAAAATTTTCAATAAGCTTAATAATGTAATTACGAAAGTTTGTGTGTGTTTATCCCCACTTCAAGGTGAAACGAGTCGACCAATTAAAATAATAAATAAATATTGCAGGACATTCCACACATCGCCATCTAGCCCCAAGCTAAGTAACTAGACTTGTGTTATGGGTGCTAGAAAACGGATAAACTACTTTTATATACTTTTCTTTTGTAAATATATATATGACGGAGGAGGTGTTCCATGGACTTAAAGAATATCGGTGACATCAGCAAAGCTGACGTCACCAATCTCATCGTCCACTTGACGACTCTTCGGTTAGTAGTTTTTGTAAGTGGTTTTTGGTTAGAAATATTAATGATCAGGTAGACCAATCTTCGATTAGGAGCTTCGTCTTCAAATAGTAGCTTCGATGGTGCTGAGTAGAAACCGCAGGTTGTAGGGAGGTCCGCTCGGTCTGAAGTCTGGCGCTGGAATGGCTTTCCTACTGTTTTGCGGCTGTATTAGTGATTTTGTGTTTAAGTCAATTGAATGTTTTTCAAACACTAGAATCTTGTTTTTAATAGTTAAATTCAATGTAAATCGATCTATCAATTAAATTCTTAACTGTTTATTATTGTAGTTTAAATTAACCGTTAGTTTCAAGAATTATTACAACGAAATGAAAACATGTTATTGCAAAACAACAATATTGTTTTGAATAATCAATAATTTCATGAATTCTAGATGAAAGTTAGTTTTACCAGTCAAAGTTTAGGTCAATAATCATAATTGCGCCGATACGGCCATTCTGACAGGCGGTGCGCGCTCTGCACCAGCCTGGTAAGAAAAGTTGTTGTTTTGGAAGGTTATTTTAGCAAAAATTGTTATTGGGTCTTCGAAGGGTTTCATAGGTTCTGAAAGAAATGTTTATTAGATTCTCGAAGATTTTTGTAGGTTCTCGAAGATTTTTTTAGGTTTTCGAAGATTTATGCAGGTTCTCGAAGATTTATGCAGGTTCTCGGCGAGTCTAAAGTTTTAGTACTGAGTTTGAAAGTTGTTGTTCATACTCACTGAGTCTGAACAGTTCTATTGGGTTGTCGCAGATGCTTGAAGAGTCTGAAAAATTTAAGTAGTTCCTCGTAGATTCTTGGAGTTGTGGAGTTTGTCTAACATCCGCCGATACGGTTTCCTAATTACCAAATTGTGGAGCAAAACAATGTTAGTGGTCGGGAAAATGCCAGTGATTCGATGAACTGTGCAACTATAAGTATTGCAAGTTGTAGTTCATTACATCAAGTGTGTTATGCCACAGCTTGATTTCGTATAGTTCTTAATCATTATAAAGTAAAATGAAACGCAAAACGAAGTTAGTAGTCGTGAAACTGCCAGTGATTTGATGACCTGTGCAACTATACGTATTGCAAGTTGTAGTTCATTACATCAAGTGTGATATGCCACATCTTGATTTCGTATGGAAAAAGCTATGCTCGAGATTTTCAAATAAGAAGAATACTTCAGATCAAAGATCACAGTTAGGGACATAGTTAACGTGATTGTTAAGCGTAAGTAGATATTGCACAATGAGCTACGAAAGGTGGACGCTAAGACTGCTTAAGTAGCTCCACGAGCACATTATTGGGATAGACCACCAATGACTTTAAAAGACTCTAACAAACCTTGATTTGTATAACAAGCAAGATAATTGGATATCTTGAATTTCGGTCTGTAGCGTTACTTGGCCGCGTAGCGCAGTGGTTATTACACCCACACTGTAAGCAGGAGGTAATGAGTTCAAATCTCGCCGCGGTCATAAATTTTGGCGATGCCCCTTTTTTTTATTTCTAGATAAAAAGAAGATACTAAAAGACTGCAGGCTATGATTGAACGTCAATGGTTCAAGACGGTTGGTAGTGGAAAAAGATGATGGAGACCTACGTCCCAGATTAAACAAGGAAAGGCTGATACAGTGAGATGGATGAAGTTTTTCAGTCTGCGCATTCGCTCGGCTTATTCCTGATATTATGCAATTTTGAGGTTTCTGTAATTCAATTTGAAATTAGTGAACGTTGCCTTCTAAAAAGTACATTGAATGTGTGCTGGTTTCAAATTTTTCTGCAAGTAATAGTGACTTTTAGAGTCTTTTTAGTTTCTGTAGGTTTAAACCATAAGGGGTTCTTCTGTGGTAATATGATACCTAGGTGTAGATGACTTGCTCTGAAATAAATACCTTTAGCGTTTAGATATTGTAGAATTCGTATTTAAGTGGGTATGCTTTATTCGAACTGATGACGCATGTTTTTCATGGTCTCGAGTTCATCCTTATTATCCAAGCTGTCCTTGGTGCATATTTTTAGTTTTTATAAAACCTAGTCGTGTGGAAAATACTCAGCAATATTCGTAGATGAGTAACAGACGTCTTTTCTAAATATCTTTACATTGTCATGACTCACGAGGATATCTATTCTCAGATTTGAATGTGGCGATGAGATTGTTCGATGAAATTTAGAATACTCTCGGTCAGCGCAGCTGTATGAAGGCACGAGCAAATTCAACGACCTTGGACTGCTTCTATAATTTACGGTTTTTTTTTAACTAAGTAGGTACCCAAAACTTTCTCAACCCAATAAGGTGAGATTACCGTAGATAAAGGGCATAGCGGATCCAATCGATGACGTCACAGATGAATCCACTAGAAGGAAATCGAGCACCATGCCATGTAGGCATGGTGCTCGACTCGCCCAATATTACCACTATTCCGCATAATATTTTCTGAGCTTGAACATGGTAAGCGGAAGCGCAGTGGCCAGTTCCTTCGCTATAAAGATGTTCAGAAAAGACAAATGAAGAATTACGACATAGACCCTTGTGCTTGGGAGTCATTTGCTTCAAGGCGTCCGGAATGGAGGCGGTGAGTGCAGACTCAGATGTCTAAGTTTGAGGACGCGCAAAGGTGTGCTTTAGACGACAAGCGTGATCAGCTGAAGAGTAAGCCACCTTCTGCCATTGATTACAACTATGTAAACGGAGTTCTGACGTGTGCTTGCTGCGGATGAACCTTTGTAAACAAAATAAGCTACAAAAGTTACCTAAGGACGGAACATTCGAACCACAAGGGTTTTTTTTTTTTTTTTTTTTTTCTAACAAATACCAGTCACCAAAGTCGAAATCCACTAGGAGGATGATGGTGATGGGGTGATGATGACATTATTCCCTTCTGCGGGTAATGGCATAGCTATGGTCGCGCAACTTGATAAACAAACGATGAAAGTTGTAGACAATTAAGCAAAGCCTTACTTGCAAACCAAGCCGAATGCTACACTGTCTAAAAAGGCGTGACCTACATACAGCGACAGGTACATTGACATGACCACATCACTTCATCTTAATGTCTTAGGTATTACCACAAATAACTAAATTCTTCTAAATCAAGTCTATGTACTAATTGGATTTTAACAGAACCTTGTTTTCTTTTGAATGTTAAGGTCATGGCAAAATACAGTGACTATAGACAGTCGACATAATCGATACCTCAACATATCATTTCACCATAATATTCGTTCTATGAAGACATCGCTGGTAAACAGAACTCAAGTTTTATGACCCCTAAGTATCAAAGTAAGATTGGGTCCATGTTAAGAAAACAAAAGTAGAATAATAGATAGGAACGTTGGAGTACACCATTCACTATCAGTGTACCGGCGTGGCGTCTATAAAATGAAATTTATCTACGGTAGCTCTGTGAACAGATGAAACGAACGATCGCTATTAAGCACCCTAGCAGCTGTCAAGAATCGCAGATTTAAAACCCGTTATAACTAGTCATTTAACTATACTGGGACAAAACGACCGAAGAAAGTTGTTTGCATAAGAATAATTTAGTACTCTTTACTCACGAATCGTATGTGAAGCGGGTGAAATGAATAAACAACAATTTTAACGAAAAAGAGGTTTAAACTTTCATTTAACCTTCATTCCAAAGTTGTTTGTGACGTGCCTTAACAACTCTTTACCCATTGTTCCGTAGAGTGGACATTGCTTAGTTATTTCTGTCAACTTCATTGGCATGACGCAGTGGGGTGAGTGTTGGCATATGACTCAGAACCTGACTCCACGTCACTCATTATTTTGAAGCAAAATAAGGACGCAGTTAGTCTTCTCGATATTTAATTTTGTCTAATCAATAATCTGATTCACAAAATCTCAAAGGATCCGCGTGATTTAATTAGATTTAAATCTCAAAAATACAGTGGAAGCGGAACGTGAACAGTTCTGTCTGTGGTCGAACAAAAAGTGAAGCTGTTGCTAACTTGTTTTTTAACACAAGATTGCCCTTTGTTTAAATCAAACCCAAGTATCGAAACGATAATATTATTTCGTACATCAGCAACACTGAATTTACGAAGTTTCCATGCACAATAACAGATGGCGCTTCTAACTCTGCGACAGGCATATTAACATTTGCGGGTAGTTTTCAATATCAACATAGATATCGTGAATCTTGGAACATTTTCATCACCTTGTCCCACGGTTTGCTGTGGAAGTCTCACATACACGACGGTGGAGGCCTCTCTAAAACGAGTAAAGTCTGGATTCGAGGTTAGTGAAGCATTCACATTGAAGTGCGTTATCCTACACCTAATCAACGAAGAACAACCTTCGCTTCTCAAGTTGTGATTACTGCTGATGTAACTCGGCTGAAACTCATAATTCTCGGCGAATTGTTGGGCAAAACTAATTAATCGTCACTGCGAGAACGTGGCGCATACCGGGTCGACCTCCTTCTGCGAGCTTACTTCCGGTAGGAGCTGGTTGACTGAAGTGACGCAATCGATGATGATGAAAGTGTTAATATAAGACCCTCTAAGTAAGAAGAATCGGAGCTTTCTACCTGTAACAGATGAAATGGTCAATGTGGATCAGGATTGGATGATTGTAGCTTGACGTTCTTATTATTAAATTCAGCTGGTGAAACAACAATGGTTTAACATTTCCTGTACCACTTTCATTATTACTGATGATTGTGGTGAAAGCCCATCCATAAATAGATCAACTACCGATGCCGATGGTGATGCTGGAAGTTATTGGTGCCATAGGTTATGAAGCAGAACCCAGGCGGGAGCAGCAGCATGGTTACCTTGGATGCAACAGATGCCCCAGTGGTTACAGAGTTTATTGGTTGATATCAGGTGGTATACGAGCTGATGAGGAAGTGGTTTAGGATCGGATTCCGTTCCGATCCCACTTCTGATGACGGAGGAGGTGTTCCATGGACTTAAAGAATATCGGTGACATCAGCAAAGCTGACGTCACCAATCTCATCGTCCACTTGACGACTCTTCGGTTAGTAGTTTTTGTAAGTGGTTTTTGGTTAGAAATATTAATGATCAGGTAGACCAATCTTCGATTAGGAGCTTCGTCTTCAAATAGTAGCTTCGATGGTGCTGAGTAGAAACCGCAGGTTGTAGGGAGGTCCGCTCGGTCTGAAGTCTGGCGCTGGAATGGCTTTCCTACTGTTTTGCGGCTGTATTTATAGTGATTTTGTGTTTAAGTCAATTGAATGTTTTTCAAACACTAGAATCTTGTTTTTAATAGTTAAATTCAATGTAAATCGATCTATCAATCAAATTCTTAACTGTTTATTATTGTAGTTTAAATTAACCGTTAGTTTCAAGAATTATTACAACGAAATGAAAACATGTTATTGCAAAACAACAATATTGTTTTGAATAATCAATAATTTCATGAATTCTAGATGAAAGTTAGTTTTACCAGTCAAAGTTTAGGTCAATAATCATAATTGCGCCGATATATACAATACATAGAAACAAACCACAGACGAAAATCCAAGCATAAATACTTGTCTGAGTCGGGAATCGACCCCGAAACCCTGTGTTCGGCAGTCCGGCATGGTGACCATTGTGCCATCTGGGTCGTCAAATGTACAGGTGTTATCCAATGAAGGACATACTTTTCCCGGAAGTGCCACCACTGCCTGGGCGCGGCTAGAACTTAATACTTAGTTGAAAATAATAGAGATAGATAGTGAGAATAATGTCTACTGAAGGCACTTTATTTAACAGCAGGTACTTAGCACTTATTTTCGTTTAAATCGATTTTTCTAAAGAATTTATTTATAAGCAGATTGCCTTTCTTTAATCTTTCAGATTTATACCTCTAACAACTAAAATCCGCGGGCCGAATCAGACTCGCCACGGCTTTTGATCCGGCATTTTATAATCGCTTGCAAAAATGTTATTACTAGTTAGTATTTTATCTCTTATTATACAGGTAGGTACAAAAATTTCAGTCGGGTGTGAAACGGCGCGCTCTCCATACAAACGTAGTCGACTGTTTCCTCACAGGATAATGACACTAGCACAAATAGTTTTGTTGCATAAAACCTGTAACTGCCATGACTATGCCCCTATGTCTTGGTATTTTTCATTTTTAATTATCATAGATTAAAAAAATAAAACATAGGGGCATGGTTATGGCAGTTATAAGTTTTATGCAACAAAAATATTTGTTATAGTGTCATTATCCAGGGAGGAAACAGACGACTACGTTTGTATTGAGAGAGCGTCGGTACCCTTTCCTCTTAATAAATGCAAGAATATCAACTGATTCTTTTTTTTTTTTTAATAAGCCTATTTAACGTAAAATAGAATGATAAGTAAAAAATTGGCACCAAGATCTACGAACAAAAGATTTTTAATTGTTAAACTTCATGTTTCTTACAATTTGAACGCAAAAAGCTCGAAGCTTTCGAAGTAAATACAAAATTAAATATTCATGAGAACTTTGAACTTTATCCACTCGTTGTTGAAATAATATTGAAAAGTAAGCTTACATTACTTTTTAATACAGTAGTTGCTGCAAAATTGGATATGTACATATTGTACATACTAGTATTCATATAATAAAGTTATAAGTAAAAGTAAAAAAATAATAAAGGTTTTTAGGGTTCCGAAAAAAAAGAACCCTTATGAGATCACATTCTTGTCGACATTTAACTAGTACCACTTAAGATACCAAGTGCAAAATGGCTGTCGCCAACACCTAAGTTAATATGTATAGCCAAACTGATTATAATCATTTGGTATGGAAAATCGTTGTTTTAAGTGTTGTTGTACGTACCGTTTGGTAGGTGTACGTACCGTAACTATTTTTTTGTTGTTTATATGCCTCTTCTTTTAGTAAAAGATAACATAATACTGTCGTTCGAGCTAAGTTCGAAAAAAATTAGAATGGCAAGGAATTTTTGTGTTCGAATTATACCTACTTTCCCAAATAAAATTGTCGATAATTCCCGCGGGAAAATACTAGTTAGTCCCCGGGGCATAATATAACAACTATAGTTTTGCCCCCGAGGCATAACTAGTAGGTATATTACATAAAGTTTGCTTTAAAAATTGTGATAGGTATTTTGTTTATTGATAAGTTAATTGTATTACCAGCGTTAAAGATAAAAAAGATCAGAACTAAAAAGAAAAGCACGGTTAAGCCATTCCTTCCGAATTTACGACCGGTTTAACCACAAAACAAAACGAGAAGAAAACAATAATGTGTTGTTTTGAAATACGAGCCTCGGGAAAACGCCTTCCCCAACATAATGGGTCGATTTTTCACAGCAAAGAAAACCCGATGAAACGTTACGGCTTTTTCTATAATAAATTGGGCTCGGGGTACGTATTTCCTCTTTTCATTCATTTTCAAATTCAGATTTATGGCCAGTTGTGTATTCGATAAAATAAATAAACAATTTCCGTTCGTTTTGATTAGAATCATAAGAAAATATGGAAAGCTAGTTTATAGCTGAAGATATCAAAAAGTCCAACAGCATTCTGAAAGTACGTACGTCTTGGTATGTCTGTAAGAAAACACCAACATAGATAGATAAAAAGATAACTTTATTTGTACAACACAGTAAGGAACAAAAAATACAATATACACAAAGCAAAGTAATAGCTAGAAAGTATAAGTTGCACAAATGGGCGGCCTTATTGTTGAAAGACATCATCGATAGGTAGGTTTAGTAGTTTTCAGGTACACTTCAATAAGTATTGATTACCTTCCTGTCGTTATGATTTGTTATACTTTGTTTGACCCTGACCGTTGTAGGAACACTAATGAGGTTTTAGGGTAAGCCTTCGGCTTCCAACTGCCTACCATTTTCAGGCTGGAGTGAGCCTTACACACCTATCCTCAAGTAAGGCAAGATGATGTAGTAATGCATTTTTCCGTCGTTATAAAAACAAATGACAAACTATAGGTAAACTTCCCATATCAATAGTAAATAGTCACATTATCTTAATAGTTTATCATTTCCCGTAATATCCTAAACAAATAAAGAAATGTCATTATTGATCCATAAACTTTCACAGAACAACGGATACTCTACAAACTAATCAATTATTCTACAATTAGTAAACAATGATAACATTGATGTCTTACTTAGATGACGTAAGTATAATTAATTTAACAACAACCAGAGAAGTTCGTTTACAACACAATGGAGTTACAAGTGACGACAGCGATATGAAAAAAGTTTTGCAAAATTCAAAAAAAGATATATTGCCTTTGAAAATATCGTTTAGGAACTTCTGAAAAAATCGGTGTTTCTCGTTTGGTTTGTTGCATATGGCAGTTTTGACATTAGATCAAGGACGTCCTAGGTAAATACTGGCAGTTCATTCCTATATGCGCTGGATTTAAGTTACACGTTGCCGAAACAGAAATGTTACCAAGAAAAATCACATTTTGCAAGGCATGCATTGCAAATGTTATAAGGACTTACGTTTAAGTTTGCCTGGACGCTGAAACAATCCATTAAATCTTAAAAATCTCCAAAATACACTTTTGAGTTTACAAATAAACATTATTATATCAGATCAGTGGCGGAGCGATGTCGACCGCAACATCGTATGACTCTTACATGGTGTGGTGTCGCTTATCGTTTACTCATTCTTGTTCCAGCTGTTAGCGAGTTGACATCTAGAGTAACGACATCGTCATGTGACGTGTACAATATTTTTGGAGTCTGCCTTCCTGATGACACGACCGACGGAATGGAAGGACATGATGCGATGTAAAACACATGTTGAAAAGTTTATGACTGGTGCCACTAATATTATTTACATTGCATTGCCTTATCGTATGCATTATTTGCGCGTGGAAAAGTAATTAGTTTGTTAATAGATAGGCAAAGTTGGATTTGTCGTTCTCGCAGCTTACTTCATTGTGAGCAAGATTTTCCAGTGTCTCCCCATTTGTGGCCGGATGAGGACAATGAATGCTTTCATACAGATAACATTGAATGATAAATGAGCCCTTGTATTGCTATTTCGTTACTTTATGATAGCTATACATTTTAAATATTAACGTTTAGTTCAGATAAATGAGAAGAAGCCGCATTTTTAGGTTTCCGTATAATAATTTTGAAGAGGTACCCTTAAAGGCGCCATGTCAATCATGGTTTTTATTGACACAGTAAGAATTGCTTTTTTTCTAATTATTCCCCACTAATAATTGATTTGTAATGAGGTACCGAATGTCTTATTTTCATAATTTATGCCACCAAATTATTATTTGCTAGCCCAGCTCTTTAGACAATCGATATCAGAATGGTCAGTCAATCGGAACGCAGCGATCGCCGCATTGATTTGAAACTGTATTTCATTCAAATAATGGAATGCTATTAAATACAACTGGCCCAATTATAATAAAATTACACCGTCCACTAACTAATATGAGAACTAATCGACTGACCCCTACCAAAGTAGGCATAACTAACATTAGGTAAGGGCCCGTATCGTTTTCCTTCCCTTCCCCAAGGGTCAATCTACCATTATTCTGAATTAATGCTCAAACTTTCGCTGTTAATTCCCAGTTGATGAGGCAAATTTTGTTATGGCTGATAATTAAGAAAAATTTTAGGAACTACCTGGCCTACAATGAATTTAGGAAATCCATTTCTATCTGGCTATCTGGATCTTTTTCTTTAAGTTTGATTTAAAGCGAACCTGTGGCGGTAAATAGCTAATAAAATGTAGTTATAATAAAGCTGAATGCTTTGTTTTTGTTTGAACGCACATTAATCTCTAGAAGCACCATCGTCTAAAAAAAATGTCGTGTATTTTATAGCCCTCTGAAGGAGATTTTTTAATTTGACTGGATCAATACTAACGCAGTTAAGACCTGTGGAACCCAGACAATCCAGACATGCCCCGCGTGCGTTAGTACGACCAACCGGCATTGTACCTTATAAAATAAACTAGTTAGTTATTTATTCTTAGAAGGGATATTTTTGTTTGATAATATTAACACATTAATATTGAATTCATGGTTTAACAACTAATTACGTTTAATTTGAAAAAGAGTTCCTTGTTGACTACGAAACCATGAGGAGGCTTAGCTATGAGGATGCTCATAGCTAAGCGACGCTTGCTAATCGTTTACGGTCGCGCGGGTTAAGCGACGCCTGGCGCGGTCGTTACTTCCATGGGTGACCAATTAGTAGTGTGGCAAAAATGTGTTTACGTGAGCCCCTCCGTGCTTCGGAAGGCACGTTAAGCCGTTGGTCCCGGTTGTTACCTCTAGTAGCAGTCCTTATTTCAAATCAGAGGCCTTAGGGCGATCTGAAAACTCTAACAATAGGTGAGCCACACCACTATACGAGAAGAAAAAGAAGACGAAACCTTATTATGTGGTAATTTGTTAAACTTTTTAGGTCTTAAACAGTATACATATTATTAAATAAGAATATCATTCAAAAATTAATTTCACTATTAAGACTAAGTTGGTAGAATACCTAAGTGAAAAACTACTATCTCATTTACATGAAATTTATCATATCTATGACATTCCATCTTTATGTTGCTACAAAAATTGTAATATTTTTGATAAGAAATGCGAGACGGAAATAAATATACACATAAAGTAGAGTTGGAAACGCTTTTTCGCACAAATGGTGTTGTTTGTGAACAATGAAAGTCCTTTGTTTGTGACACAATTTCTTCAACGATATGTAGGACACTTATCCAACTTAAAAAGAATTGTACATAAAGGATACAATAAGTAATTGTATTGTTATTTTTTATAATTTATGCCTTAAGTAAAGCGTATTTCTTTTTTTTATTCCAATTTCTATTTATTTATAGCATCGAATGCTTCAGTAAATTAGATATGTGTGTATGCACAATATATTTTTGAAGTTAGATCTTTATTCAAAGTAGAGTTATTTAAATGTAGATTACATGCCCACTGTGTCGTAAATTGAACAATTTGACAGATAAATGGCTTTATTAAAATCCACCAATACTCGTATTTTAATAAAAAGTGTTGCAGCTGCACGGAATTCAATTTAATTAAAATACAGCTATGAGATTTCAATAAATAGTAGAAGCCGATGGATATTTGAAATAACTGGAAGCAATCGGACTAACTATTTAACAGTTAAAGTTTGTAGGTGGCTCAGTAAAATATAACTAAAGTCAATCAAAAGTAGTTGATTGTTATTACTTGTTTTTATTACAGTTAAAACAAATAAAAGTCACAATAATAATTATTATTATGCTACTGTATAATGTCTGTTTACTAGACTCAAAAATAAATTATGCATTAGATATTAACATTAACAAAACAAACTGTCTCAAAAATCTTCGACTGCACTTAGCATAAATCCTTTGTTAAAATTCACGCTTCATTTAAATTCTTTAACACAGCGGGGGAGCTGAGTAAGTGCGTTTTTTATGAAGTCTTTAACCTTTAACTCATAAACGGGCATGAATTTTAATGAGTTAATACATCAATACATCATCGAAGGCTGTGCTGCGGCCGTAGAGCTATCGAGATATCGCTTCACAGCCACAGCGGGGTGCCTTCTTATCTAAACTCCCGCCAGACCCCTGGGATAAAGAACCTGCCTCTTTCATTGTATTTGACATGTATCTAACTTGTAATAAACGTATTCAAGCACGATAACTGTAATCATTTGGAGTTACTCTCAAGATTAATAAAATAATTATTTATTATCTTCAGTCTTGGTATATATATCTAGTCAGTCAGTATGCCATCGCTCAGTAAAATCGTTCCTTGCACGTTTCTATTTAATATACCTAATCCACAGTTTTAGATAAAGGATAATGTAATGCATTTTAAATGATGTTTTTACCTGAAATTACGAGCGAATTTTATTTTAAACCTTTTGGGTTAGCATTAATTATGACATGATTCAACGGATCCGTTTTTACTATCAACACCCTAGTATTTGATATTTTAGATGTCTTTTACCATATTATCGTGATACCAGTCGGTTCTAGTAGGTACCTACCACTACACAAATACTTGTGTTGTTACCCAACAATATTCAGAGTTAGTATAAAACAGTAAACAGAGTTCCCATGGACCATTACGCTTCAAGTGTTTGTAAAATACTTTATAAAAACGTTAGACCACGAATGTTTGACTAGAAACTCGTTATGTTGGTGATTTGTTTGTATTGACGTGTGCAATCGTTTGATAGTGGGTTCCGTACACCACTTCAAAGTTCAAATACCAAATGTAGTTCCAGCAGCCATTATGTATTTTTACTGGGTTTAGAATTTAGATGTACTTTACATGGCGTCTAGTGTCTATACTTTTTCAGTACATAAAATTATAGTTGACGAGCTGTCCCGACAAAGGTTGTTTTGACATTTTAAAAAATCGGGAAAAAAAATCGAGAAACTTAACCATTCAGGGCGCTACCCAAACGCATACCAAAAAATCATTCAAATCTGTCCAGTCGTTTAGAAGGAGTTCAGTGACATACACACACACTATAGTAGAATTATATAACGTGTGTACTTATAAACAAATATTTTGCTAATTCACCTGTAATTCACACAGATTTAGTCACGTGGCTCGCTTTCAACATTTGTAGGCCAATGAGAAAATGCTAATAATTAGAGGTTTGAAGATTTACCTACTTCATACCGTACTTGGTTAGTCTTTGATGAAATTCCACTTCTTTGTAAGAATCCAATGTAACTTTTTCGTAGACGTCCCTAAATATTATCGCCAATGCACCTTCGTCGTATAAAATCGCGCGATTGAATGCAATACAACAAACCTCTCGCAATAATAAAAAAATATAAAAAACAATATTGTAGGACATTTCACATATCGCTATCTAGCCCAAAGCTAAGTAACTAGACTTATGTTAAGGGTGCTAGACAACGGATATACTACTGTATATACTTTTCTTTTGTAAATATATACTTATAATACATAGAAACAACCAGACCACAGACAAATATCTGCATGAGCATAAATATTTGTCGTCTGAGGCGGGAATCGAACCCGCAACCCTGTGTTTGGCAGTCCGGCATGGTGACCATTGTGTCAAATGGGTCGTCAATATCTTTAAATTACTACATTTCAAATAAATTTAAATCAAAAATAAATACTTTAGTGTTAGCATTGGAACTACTGCTTTCGAAATAAGTATATGAATTTCACATTAGATGAGAGTATTTTGAATTTGAATTCCTATACTATTATATATTGTTTGAGTTAGTATGTTTACATTTGAAATGATAAAGACCACCCGTCGCGAACAGTGGCTTGCCAACAGTTGGTATGGCTCACCAAACTAACAACAAACAATATCTGGAAAGCTGCTTGAATGTTTCTGAGAGCAAATATTTAAAACAGAAAAGTGATTTGAATATTTTAAAAGTAGTATCTATCTACCTACTTGTTGTGGGAAAGAACAGAATAACTGATACTGCATAAGCGGTGTGCAGGAATAGAAAATATGAATGTGATTAATTTTTATTTGGATGTTATTTTATGATAACTATTGACGACCCAGTTGGCACAATCATAAATCATAAATCATTTATTCGTGAATATAGGTGGTACAGTTGACATAATTAAACATATTGCAACACAATGGTCACCATGCCGGACTGCCAAACACAGGGTTTGCCTCAAAAAAGTATTTATGCTTAGATATTTGTCTGTGGTCTGGTTGTTTCTTTGTACTTCTATGTATTATAAGTAGGTATATATTTACGAAAGAAAAGCATATGGGTGCTAGACAACGAATACGAGTAGGTATACTTCTATACTCGTATTCGTTGTCTAGCACCCATAACACAAGTCTAATAACTTAGCTTGGGGCTAGATGGCTATTGCAATGTCCTGCAATATTTATATTTATCAATGGTTTCTAATTATCAATGTTAAGCTGTTATATATTAGTTAGGTTAGTCAGTAGGTGCAGTCGGGAACAAAACTGCAGACTAACCGAAATATCCTGCAATATTTATTTATTAATTATTTATAACTTTACTAAAAAACTTTACTAATAAATGGATTGTACTATCTGATTAATAAATTAAAATAAATTATGAGACACCTATAAAATAACCATACTGTGACTAGAAGTAATGAAATAAAATACCTGAGAAACTAACAAAGCACCTCGATAAAGGCCGTTACTGCGAAGGGAAATCCGTCAGGTAGGATACCTAGTATGGAAATACAGGGCAGGTCTTGAAGAAAAATGAAACTTCCGGTAATGCGATTTACAGAGTGTTACAAAAAGGGGAAAAATAAAACACAAAAAAACGTAATCGTTTTTTTTCTAAGTATTTATTCAAATGATTTTAAATAGGTGCAAAATTTAGGATGTTTTTAACCGACCGCGACAGACAGACGCATTCGGACCTGGTACTAAATGTTGCGAAGTCAAGATATCAATGGGTGTCATATATATAGTCTCAATGCCAAAAAATCCACCGCAGAGCTCCAAAATGGCTGTTATAGAATGTTTTCAACACAAGCAATATTCTAGGTACCTACTTTAGCTGAAGTTTAAACTCTTTTAACTCATGAATTTATCAAATAAAAAAATTATTATTATAATGCAAACATTCCAATAATAGTAATTTTAAGATACTACGATGGGTCTGCAATTATGGTGCCGATTACATTAATAAGCTAGTCTTAATAAGTGCCAAAAAAAATCTTAGTAGGTACATTAACTGTTCGTCACTCGGCAGATAAATTTATCGCGAATGTAGCATGTCGGTTCGCTCTGTCGCATCTGTCTTTAGATCAGAGGGAAGCCATAAGAAAGATTTTTTAGAAATTCGACCACTAAAAGGCTAAAAAGAGCTGTTAAAGTTTGTAAGTTCTTAGTAACTATAACTCCCGATCCAGTGGGAATATCGGGATAAATTAAGATGTCAGCTATCCTATCTTTCAAGTTGGATCAAACTATACACGGTGTGCTTTGATTAAAATCGGTTTAGTAGTTTATGAGTCCATCGCGCACAAACAACGTGACACGTAATCACTACATAGTATAAAACAAAGTCGCTTTCTCTGTTCCTATGTCCCTATATCCCTATGTATGCTTAAATCTTTAAAACTACGCAACGGATTTTGATGCGGTTTTTTTAAATAGATAGAGTGATTCAAGAGGAAGGTTTATATGTATAATACATGCATAATATAGCCGTGCGAAGCCGGGGCGGGTCGCTAGTTTATATATATTAGAATATTATGTATTGTGTTTTCGTGTTTGTTGGAAATGCATAATCATTTTTAAGAGACACGCGGGTAGAACCGCGGTGCACAGCTAGTGTTTTATATACCTCCTCTAATACAGGGTGGTGTAATGCTCTACAGGGTGTCTCACGTAACCGCGATCCCCCTGTCTTGATAACGCCATGGCAGTCGGCAAGTGATGGCGAAGCTAGGGCGATACACACCTATTTGTAATTTACTTAAAAATATTGCTGCAGATAAACCAAGAGCCCTCTTTGCGGCTAATTCCACTTTGTTACGTGTCTGTTTAAAGCGATGTGAATTTGTTTAGTATTTTGTTATCATTCTAACTATAATTCAGGAAAGTTTATTTTCTAAGAGTTCTTACCTATACAGCAATAAATCAAATGATAAATAAACTAAAAACTCACTATTATTGTACTTGCTGATATAATATATTTTTATAGTTAACAGTAAATAAGATGTATAATATCTAATGAACAAGGTAGACTTTTAGTTTCTTTAAATTAAAAATGGTCAAAATAATAAACACATTGTAATAAACTAGTAGTTTTTGGCAAAAACTGATATCTAAAGATTAGAGACATTTATTATTAGCGACCTCAATTTTCTTCATAATTAAGTACTTAGCTCTTTCTTCGAACATATCATAAATTAACAATTATAGGTACTTACCCTATTTATTTAAATTTAGTTTCTACCATAATTTTAAATCCAGAGTCTTGAAAATATAATTTAAAAAAACCATTTTAATGGCAAAACCATAAACGAATACTTGGGCCAATCTTGCTATTTTCGGTCCTGCAAGATAAACATAGTTTGAATTGCTTTAAATTAGGTACTTTTATATGCTTTTATGTACTTTTTGCTCGTTTGTACAATAGGCAGTTTTACATGAATACAGGGTTTATTTATTGTAAATACCTGCTTACTTAAAAAAATATTTTATTATTCCAAAACTAAATTATTTTTATTTTCGAACGACAAAACTAAAAATAAGAAAAATAATACAAAATAAAAAAACAAAATAAAAAAAAACCCACCACCCAAAAATTCAATGTAAAATTAAACAACACAAAAATAATAGAATAAGTAAAACATTAAAAATCAACCTATGCCCATATAATTAATGTTAATTAAAACAAGAGGAAGCCCTCGGCTACACCCTCCCGAGGCATTGTCCCCAAAATGCTGGCAGCATTCCCTCGCTGAATAGCAAGACTCAGTCGCTGGGACAAGAAGCCGCCAGCTCTAGGATCGCCAGTAGCCTCGACAAGGCGCGCCGACAGCTCTCTCAAAAAGGTCCTAGCACAGGGCCCCCAACAGCCAACAGTCTCAAAACCCAGAGGTGTGAGGTGGTGGCAGAGGTGTGAGGTGTGAGGTGTGAGGCATTTATTTAATTAAGTAGATAAGAAACTAGGTGCATCGATTTATCTAATCCTTTACAAATCTCTAGCTATAGGTATTATAACGTCTATAAATAGAGCTCGTAGTTTGCATACGGCGTCTATTTATAACATTATGGGCGTCCCATCGAAACCCACGGGATACAAAACGGGCTCCGAACTTCAAATTAGTTGGTGAAATGCTCAAAACTTTTGGGTTGTATCAGTTTAGTGCCAGAGATTAATTTTAACGGTGTTATAGTTTTAATTACTTACTGCGCTATAATCCATATTCAAGTAATATTTTTATGACAGGTTGTTTGTTTTTGCGATTAGAATTTATCTGTTTGGTAATTGCCTACCCAAATCGTTGTATAACAATCACTACTCTCTTTTAGTTATATGCATTAGATATAAAAACTATTAAATTATAGGTAGGATACCTACTTATTATGTTTTGTTTAAATTAGGTAATTTTAATATTAACCAACTTAAAATTTAATTACTAAGTATGTATCTTTGGCGAAAATGTGATATCACACACAAGTCATTAAAATAGATAAATAATATTAATTAAATGAAAATATAATTTAACCGATATAATCACGTTTGTTTCGTTTTTTTTTGTCAAACCGCTTATGTTAATTAATTTTCAGTTCAATTCGCGAAAACCTTATAAAATGCTAATAATAATTTAATTACAAAAAAGAACAAACGCAATTCTTTCAACAAATACATTGTAATTTAATTCAAAGCTGAATAAATTACAATCATGTGTCCACATTTCACATAGACAAAGGTCCCATTTAAGCCGACATTAGTCATGCTAGAGGTACAATACGCGTCGTGTTATAAATCACCAAAACCAGGCACCTCCATTCGCGTGACCCACCACGTCACCTACCTACCGATGTCATAATTTTCTGAATTTCATTCAACCATGACTAATCATTTTTCGGGTTCTCGATAATTATCATAATGTTTAAGTAGATTGAGGTATTGAACTAACAGTCACGATTAGGATTGTGATTGAGTTTAGACATGCGAAAGTTTTTATGTTTTAAATTTAAAGTTAAACCAACGTTTACACAATTAATTATATGAATTCTCTGCATTTTCAATTCAATACATTTATTCTATTATATAACACATGAAATCACACGAATATTACCTAAATAATAAAATAAAAATAAAATAAAAAATTCAATTTCATCATACGTAAATGTTTGGTTGGTAATTGTAATTAATCAATTAAAGCTAAAATGTTTCATTACATTTTTGTCACATAGGTTTGTCATGTATGCATTTATAGAACTTAAACATACTTTTAAGTTTAATTAGGTTATTCTTTTTAATTGTGATTTTTATTTATTGTAATTTTTAGCAATTTATTTTGTTATTGTAATTTTTGTGAATAAATGTTTCAGTGATGATCGAGACTTTCTCAATTTTTACAAGGTTTACGAGCCGTTTCGTACGTACCAAATTCGGTCGCGTTTCAATGAAAAATACAATTTCTTTAAAACTTACCCGAAAGTACCAGACTACCAGTCACCTGTGGGGACAGCGGCACCTGAAGTGCAGAACTGAAAATTGGAAACAGTAACTCAACAAGTATTAGGGGGATAGAAAACTGTACCCGCCATCTGTAGGCCTTATCTGCCGCCATAAATATCTACGGAACCCTGGAACGAACGAGTACGAATTATGGTTCCATAGGTACCTTCAGTCCTCGCTTCGTAATGGGTAATTCATGCACCCTCCGTCTCTGTTTCATAATTTTACGGACATTTTTTGTAATTATTTTCTGAAGTTCGTGACTTTTTTGTAACTAAATTTTGGGACTGTACACAATAAACCAGCAATTCGATCATGGGTTAATAATAATATATATCAAAAAATCTTTAAGACATCATGAGTCATTGGCTATAGTTTCTATCAACAGATACTTATAATTTTTTTTAAATCAATTAACACCAACCACGCTTTTATCTATTAAACAAAATGTAATTAAGAATATGGCCCAAGGTCCTGGAATGATAGATGACTCTTTTAATCTTATAAGAGGAAACTTAATATTAATTTAGTTAGGTATATACTAAAAAAGTAGTAAACAAGCTGTATCCCGCGGTTTCACCCGCGTAAGTTCTAGTAGCATTTGTTTAGATTATCCCAGCTAAGGAGCAGATAAGGAGGTTAGAATGATTTAACCTCCTTAACCACAACGTCTTTATCCCAAGAAAAATTCTCATATAAATAAATGAGAATTTTCTAATCCTAAAATAGTACCTATCCTCGACGTAATTTAGTCAAACAATGCCGACATTCATTTGTTTTTCCGCTGTCATTCCAACCAGTGGTTTCGCCTTATAACGAAGCCGGCGTCCCTCTCAATTTTTCTCTGTCATCCTGCCTCTTGACTTCGAATCGCATCAGGGAGGCTTTACAACGAAAATTGCTCCACAGGGGAGTATTGATTAATAAAGAAAATAAAAATTTCACTTCGGGGATGTATGATTGAAGGAAGTCACGTACCTACCTATTACTTTTCCACGGTGAAATGTTGATTTAATAACTTATTCAATGTGAATATGTAAATTGATATCGTGGGTTTCCTGAATATTATTGGTGTCATGGCTTTGGAGTGAACTGAAATTTTAATGGAAATGATGTTACTTTTAGTACTTTTATCCTGTTCGTATTTTATTTTATTTGATGATGCTGTCATTTCTATAACATAATCTATGTTTGTGTTTTTTAATAAAATAAATTACTAATTACCTACACGAAAACGTAGGTTTACTTTTATAAAATATTCAAAAAAATATTGATTTAAAAAGGTATATTTTTCATCTCAGAGGTTTGCGAAGGATAAGTTTTATCCCATGGATTAAGATTAAGTCCCATATCATGGCTGCATAACCCCTTGATATGAGACAACTGATCCTTCACATCTACGCAAAATATGACAAGGGATTATTCCGCTTTGTTTATAATTTCCGTTTTTATTTATACCTAAATAAAACTTAACTGACTGTAAATTTTTATTAACCGAGATTTCAAAGTCAAGAAATAATTTGTAAGTACTCACGCCTAGTGCGTACTTTGAATAATTGTTAATGCTATGAAGCAAATCAAGTGGTATGATTAAACATCATTGCTTAACAGTGCAATTTGACAACAGGCATCTGACACCTGGTGTGAAATGCAATCAAGTTTAATTATTGAGGGTATTAATAACCAAGGGTGCAGCGAAGGGCGAGCGAAGCCTCGTTGTCATAGCAACGCCCCTCACAGCCTGCGCCTCACGCACAATCGGCACAATACGTACTCAGTTATTTATGGCTTAAGCTGATTACAAATGTAATTATTGTAGGTTTCTTCGTTGAGGCTCTAGTTTGATACATTATAAGGAAAGAAGAAGATATATCTAATTATTATGTGATTCGAATTGATTCTTAAGCTGGTGGATTAGTAATGTTAAGTTGCCAGTTAGGTATAATTGTTGCCGATTGTAAATATAAATTAAAGAATTTTTTTGAAAGTTTCCCAAGGTAGGGTCCCAGCAGGCTTGCTCGTTGACTCTTTGAATGGCAATGCCGATCCCTTAGCCAAGCTAATACTTACTAATCATTTTTGAATATTTTTATAATAATCTAAGCCTTCTTGTGCCCACGCCCCGCGCGTGGGCACAAGAAGGCTTAGATTATTATAAAAATCCAGGGTATCCGTGGCAAAAGGCAGAAACATTATGTATCCATCACCGATGGATACATATTTTACGTTGCTTTACCACCTCTGTCGCCGTGGCTGCAGCATCCGCCTCCCTAGTTGCTAGTTAAAAAATAAGGACCAAAAATATATTATCTACATGGGTACATTAGTATTATAGTAAAAAACCTCATGAATTAGTGTCACATGAGTAGGAATACAATACTAGTATTCCTACTCATGTGAGTAGTTAGTGTTACAAAAAACAAAAAAAGTACCTATAAAATAAAAATAAATGAACTGGTAAGTACTTCAGAAAGTGAGAGGGCTGTACTTTAACGCAGGTTTAACAAGCACTTTTCAAGTTTATTGGTCACTAAACTGTGAATTGGCTAATTAATTCTTTGTGCAATCGGTTCGCAGTCGCGATAAAAATATCGTAAGGGCGAGTGAAGTATGAAATATTGTTTTATACCTATCATTTATCATGTGTATCCTATGTAATATAATGTCATTTTTTATTTATTTATAAAATACTAGCGAAACGCCCCGGCTTCGCACGGCTATATTATGCATGTATTATACATATAAACCTTCCTCTTGAATCACTCTATCTATTAAAAAAAACCGCATCAAAATCCGTTCCGTAATTTTAAAGATCTAAGCATACAAAGGGAAATAGGGACATATGGACATAGGGACGGCGAAAACTGACTTTATTTTATACTATGTAGTGAAGTAATGAGTATGTAGTATGACTATGTAGTGAAGTAATGCCAGAGAGTAATTTAGAAATGTGTGCTACACTGACTATTTTCCAATAATTTAAATGCAGGTATCGCTTTTGCGCTAATCTATCTATCCATCCATCCTATCTATCCTATCTTGGCCATTAATTGTAAAATGTTAGTAAAAAAATTCTTAAACAAAATCGATCTATTTGTTTAAATTTTTTATAGGTCACTACCTCACTAGGTAGGCTATATAAATTGTGATGAGTTGGTTTACTAACAAATATCGAACTCTTAAAAAAATATGATAATATAAACACTCCAAAAATGGGATGAATAAAAGTTAATATAAAATGTTCAAAATGGAGTTTATTCGTAATAATGCTTGCCTATCAATAAAATATAAACTAATTCGATTTACAATAGGGAACTTGTTTCAGTACACAAAACTTCAGAAATTACTTTCCATTTCAATCGAATACTAATTGTCTACTTAATAAATACTAAGATAAAATTGTAAATTGATATCAAACATTCAAAATATGTACAAAACACAAAAATGGATACGAAATTATACTATATCACAGTCACTAGAGAAAGATGAAAAACCTATTTGCCTACATTACGTCAAGTAGCAGTCTATTAAAAACACGTTCACAAAAACTACATAGAATCAATCATGTAGCCGTCACACCATTACACCGTAGTTACACTCGAGTATCATCGAATTGCTTCAAGCCGAGTCTAGTTTTAATTACCAATGATACAAACTACTATAAAGCAGTCCCATTAGACAAGTAAAGAAACTGACTTGACTACGTAGCTGAGCATGAGCAAAAAGTTGCGGTTTGTGGCACAAGGCCGAGGTTTAGACTTATAGCACTAAAGGCATCACCGCTACGAAATTCGCAACACTGTTGAGCTTCAAATATTAATAGTGAGAAACACAGTAAATATCCCGATTTTTAAATGAACTTATTGATTTAAAATTTCTGCGGAAAACTGAGAATATAATAAACATACAAAGTTCACCAACCCAGACATGGTATTGGATTCATAAAGTATCTTATAATATTCTATTACGCGACGGTGTGACGGCATCCACTTAACGATCGGAATATGCAAAAGACATTATTTCTATACATAATTTACACTCCATTATTTTAATATTGCTCGTGTTATGTACTATTGATATTTTGTAAATAAATTTAACTTCGATACGTATGACCTGAACAACCCGATGTCCCTGAGTGATTGGTAAAAGCGTGCATTTCTCGATATGGCGATTCTCTGGAAATAAAAATAAAAAAACTGGAATAGCTAAAAATATATCAAATTTAACAGCATTGTTAAAGAAAGTATGGTATAAAAGTTACCTTTCATATGGTGGTGGTGGAAGAATATCACACAGATTCATTCTACAGTTCTGGTCACCACTCCCAGTTGTAGAATATCTCATATCTGGCTCAGGATGTCTGAAACTATTCTCTCTTCCTAACCAATGCCATTGGGGGTAGTCATATTCTACTTCTGCCATCGCCCATTCTTTATTACCATCATGATGACTCGAAGACCTAGAATGGTTAGTCTTGCAAGACGGACAGTCTTCTATCGACATATCTTGCTCATCTTCATTGCCACATTTCGTCATTTCGCTATATTCTTTTGTCAAAGTTGAATTACTGCTTCGGCAACACGTCGAACATTCCTCATTGGAATATTGATTGCTTCCTTCGAACGATCTAACCATACTATTATCGTAAGAGTCCGGACTTACTGCGCATTTCAGACAAGAGTCTTCAGCGTCAGTGTGACCCTGTAATTTATCATGAATTACATCAGGAATGTGTAAATTAAGATTCGTTCTGTAGTTGTTGCTTACTTGGTAGTTCAATTCAGTGTATATGGCACTTGAAGCATATGGTTCTGGCTGGTTTCTTCTTTGTTCTTCTTCAGGAATTGGATTCATTGTTGTTGAGTGTTGAGGTAAAGTATATTCTGCTTCCATTGTCATTGCACCTAAAGTATTTCTACCACCTAAGAAAATAAATAGCGTCAATGCACCTAATATTATTATAGAATTAGACTAACTTATCAAAAGAAAAGTCAGAATAAGTTAAGTAGGTACATACCTCTTAGAAGACTTTGATGACAATTTAGAATTTCTATTCTAGGCTCTGTTGAACCTTCAAACATTGGTCTTTCTCTAAGCCAAACTGCTTCTTTTCCTAATAAGCATTGCTGAGCGTTACTGATGGCTGTTGCTAAAATATTAATATTTTTATGAATACGTGGTATTGCTAACAAAATATCTAGATAGATATCTACTCGATCAATCCTTACCAGTTGCATTCTGACTCTTTCGTTCTTTCGATTGCCTTCGTCTGATATATACAATTATACCAGCCCCAACTAAAACTAAAACTATTAAAGTGAAACTCAAAGCTAGTAGCCAGGTTTCTTGGAAAATTGTCACTATTGCCTTATTGGTGGCAGGTTCTGTCCTGAAATGAAAATAATTGGTTTCAATTTTGCAATATGTTACGGCCATTATATGGGAAATGGTAGATCTTGACTTACTGAACGTAATGTCGTTGCGAGTGAGTGGACAGCATGTGTATGTGGGCGGGCGGGCTGAAAGGTCCGTGTCCGCGCCGCGTGACTGCGGCTGCGCGCGCGCTGTACCGCCCGCCCGCGCGCAGCGACGACGCCGCGGCCGCTCGTGTGCGCGCTCCCAGAGACATCTGACCTACCACTCTACCTCCATTCGTCCCACCCACCCTAACTTCAATCTAAAAAACCAGACCAGAAAAATAGAATTGTAACAAAAATTTCAACCGAACGCAAACTGAAAAAGGGTAAAAAATACAAACCAAATAACCCGAAATTTCTCCGTTCCATGTATGTACTGGGGGCGGATCCCAACGAATCCAAGCCGACGTCGCATTTATCACTCCGGCTGTGACGCTCTCGGGCGGTTCTGATGGAACTAAAATGTACACACGGCTTAGCAACTCCACTTTCGAAATAAAGTAGGTACGTATTTGCATTAACAAAATAAATGTAAGTATACAAAATAACAAACCGTCTTCATCCGTCAATCCGCTTTTTAGATTTGATGGTTTTCCTAATAATAGCTTGTAAAATGGCATAAGGAACACATCGTATTGAGCATAAGGTATTAAACCAGTTAACACGTGACTAGAAGAACCACTGTTATGAACAGTGGTCATGGTAAAATTTTCATGTTTTGTAAATTCTTTCAGACTTATTGATGTGTTTGGATGCAGGTTCATATTTACTTCAGATATATGTTGACGATTTAGGGAGGTTCCATTGAACCATATTTTTACTCCTTCTAAATATTCGTTGTAATCTGTCAAAACCTGAAAATATGAAACAATATTCTCTTATCTCAAAAAAAAATATAAAATCTAAGAAAATAAATAGGTAGATCCTTACGTCCCAAACAATCTTGAGTGTCGTGGCCGATATTCCTTCAACCCTTCTTAAAACTAAGACATCTTGCTGCAAATAGCGACGAGCCTGAACTAATTCATATTGAGTCATGGGCGGATGGTTTTGTGGTTTACCCAACTCAGGAAACGGTGAGGATGAATCAAAATCTTGATTAAACGAGTTAGCTTCTCTTCTTAGAACCTAAAGAGACACGACGTTTAATACCAAATATTATACATTTTAATAAAGATTAATACAGGATCCAGTAAGTAAATAATTACCTGTAAAGTTGCAGTATGAAACGCACTTCCAGCGGCACTAACAGCTACACATGTCAATCTGCCTGCGTGTTTAGTCATCACTCGATCTAAATACAAAGAACTAGTCCCATGTGTTGTTTTTGGAAAAACTAGTTCCTGCAACCAGATTTAGAATATATAGAGAATAAAACATGATTAAAACATAAACATTTAAAATTAAGTTCGAATTTTAATTAGTAACAATATCGTTAAACTACCTGAGAACCTTCCATAGTCCAAAATACTATAGGTTTTGGTGACCCATCAGCTTCACAAGGAAACGAAACAGCTTCTCCCTCCCAAGCTGTTTGATCTGAAGGCACTCTCTTGAAATGAGGTAAAGCTGTAACAAAACAACCAATAAAACTCCTCTGGCTAGTGAAAAAATTAAAGTAATAAAAATAACCTTACAATTAACAGTTAAAGTAGCGCTTGCTTCACTCTTCCCGGCCTGGCTTTCAGCTTTACAAAAATATGTCCCAGCATCATTAGCCACAACTCGATCAATTCTTAATGAACCTCTTCTTATTATTGCATACGGAGATAAGGATCCATTATCACGCGTCCAAGACACAGATACGTCCAATTCTGGGGAAGCCTAAAAATAAAAGTTAAACTGTAAAATGTTTGTAGGTATTTACGTTATGAGATACCAAAGCAACACGTGTATATGTCAAACTCCAATGTCCGACACACCCTCGTAAAATAAAGCTAGTTATTTTATAGTCCATATTACACAGCTACAGCTTTATATTACTTACTTGACAGTGAAATTCAATGTTCTGACCTATTAGTGCTGTTATGTTATTAGGTTTCACTAGAAAATGTGGTCTACGTAAAACGAGTACCGAGGCAGGACGTGATTGCCTTTCGCCGGCTACGTTTGATGCCACACATCTGTACACTCCGCTATCTGATGGAAGACTTTCTAGAATTTTTAAATTACCGCCATTTTCAATTGATATCCTAAAATAAAATATCAAGATTATTTACATTTTTAATTAATTATCTCACTAAGATATTTTTCTTTATATTAATATGGATTTCTTAATTACCGTCCATTAACTTCAGTGTCTAAAGTATGTCCATCTTTTGTCCAATGAACTGAAGGATCCGGAACACCTTTAGGTGATGAACATTCTAACAGAGCTGATTCCCCGGAAGCCACTTTAATGTCTTTGGGCTCCGATCTAAATTCATCACGTAGAACTAAAAGCAAAATTAAATAAGTAATCATAATCATATTTAAAGTCAATTAAAAAGGAATATTTGCCATATTTTTTATCTCACTTTAGTTGCTGCCACGTTAGTTTAAAATAATATAAATTTTTCTTTGCACCAATAGATAGTCTTTTTTTTAAATTAGGTTACGATGTAAGTGAACAAGTAGGTACCTACCTACTTGTTTACTTACTTTTTCAATGCATGACACTTAAATTTAAAAAAATATCTTGAAAAGATATAAAATAAAAAATATTTCATAGAGAAATAAAAATATAAAATAATTTGTGTTAGAGTGAAACGACCCCGAGCTATGTGTTCCACGAAAATTTCTATTGCCTCAGAAACAGTTTTCGATTAAAAATTTCTAATCTTCAGCTCGGGCCATAAAGGAAAGTATGTAATAATACTGGCTCGGACAGTCTCGCTCAAGTCACCGAACTGAAGGTAATTATTTTCACTTTGTATAGTTAGGTACTCGTAGGTATTATTAAATTTTAGCTAATACTTATAATGACTTGTTTTATTACTAGAGAAAAGTTATTGAATATTTTTACAAAATAAATGGTGTTTCTGATGGTTTTCTATTCTCTCTACAATTTTATTATTATTGTTAATTCTTCTTTTTTTAGGTAATAGACAATTAATATAAACCCTATAATAGTTTTCTTATTCTTATCTTATCAGGGTACAGCCTTTAAATTTTCTCTGACTTAAATTGCGTCACAGCTACGGCAACATCATTGGTCACAATTAGGCCTGCATGTTGGACCCTTAATAATTTAAAATAGATACTTTTGAGATTAACACATCTTTAACTTTACTGTATAAAGGGTTATTCAAAGTGAATTGTTACTTACCAGCGATGGTAAGTGTAGCATTTTTACTAACAGCTTCTCCAACGGTGTTACGAGCGACGCACCAATACACTCCCTCGTCGCTTTCCTTCTTTCCTCGCATAACCCTACGATTTTGGCAGATTGTAAAAGAAAATTATATGAGGTGAATGACACGTGGCACAATGGATTCCCAAAATCAAACTCGTATTGTAACACAGAGCTTGTGATCCCTATGTTAACGTGAAAAGCGGATGTGATTGCTTGTTGCAGATATTGGAATATTGGAATATAACACTGTAAGCCTTATAGCTTTTGACTAAGTCCCGTTGACTATAAATCGTACTGTTATTGAAGCTGAGCACGCTAACACCATTGTTTGTAAAGGGCAAATTGACGATCATTTTATGTTTCAACGGTACTGTTGGTAATAAAAAATGTACCTGACAATAGGTACTATTATAAATGTTAGCGATGTTCATAATTTTAGTCTTAAAATTATTAATTTATGCTTTAAAATCCATTGAGATTTGTTTTGACTTACTTAAGTAGATACTGAGTCAATTAGTCCGTTACAATTATTTTCAAAATTAGTTAAGCCTATTTTAATCTTATTTAAAAAAGATAGTCACACAATCAAATAGATAAAACGTTAAAGAGAAATAAAACAATGTTTGTGTTTTGACTAATCTACCAAAAATACCAAATTGTAATTAGTTCTTTAATTTCAGTAATCTATTAGTTCAATTAGGAAGATTATTTAATTTTAACCTTGAAAAGTAAATTGAATTAAAAAGTAAAATCTGAATAGTAGTTTACTTTCTATTTGTATCAAACAAGAAAATAAAAGATTATAAAAACATCATCAACAATAAATATTATTCAATTTACTTAAACTGTTATCTAACGCTTTAATTATTATTCAACAGCAAGACGACAAACTACAATACAAAATGACGTTCGACTCAAGGGTTTCCGATAAAGGCTACGCATTATCTTTAATCAGACAATGTAGCCGCCATGAAAAACAGCCCATTGTGTCAAGAAAGGTATCATTCACCTGAGGAACAGCAATCCATCTTCAAGTAGTACTCTATGAGGGTGGTCGTTTGGCAGAAGTGGTGTCCCATCTTTGTACCAGAGGATAGTCGGCTTCGGTTTGCCTTCAGATACGCATCTCAGGGTGGCCGGCTCGCTCCTTCCGACTATCGTGTCAGCTGGGTGCTCTTTTATCCTTGGTGCACGACTTTGGGCTAGACAAGAAATTTACTTTAGATATTTGCTGTGTTACAAAAACAATATAAAAAAATGTAGAAAAATAAAAAAATGAACAATGTTATGATTAAAATTATTATTTCTAAATAAATAATTTAAATTATCTTTTGTAAACGAACACCTAGTACCTAATGGGATCGTAAAATTCGGCATAACTTGAAAAGATGCGTTTATTTAAATATTAATTGTTTTATCAAAGTAAGTACGAGTAATCAAACAGTAAGCCTTTTAATGTCGTAAAAATCAATGAGCCGTACGGAAGTTTGATAAAAAATAAACACGTGTCCTAGTTACATCTGCCGACGGCCGACGGATTACATTTTATTATTAACTAACTATCTGTGTCCCGCGGTTTAACCGAGATCGGGATCGGGGTATAAAATAGCATAAGTATGTCTTTCTCTAATCTATCTATCTTTCTTTCTTTATGCAAAAACCTATCAAAATTGATTCAGCGGTTTAGGCGTGAAAAACAGACACGGACAGAATTAACTATAAATCGCATTTATTATAGTTGTAGGGAAGGGATAGGAACACATAGCACTATTTCAGCGTTTCTAACGTTTTTTCTCTCTATAATTATAATAAATTAAACATTAACATAATAAGTTAACATGTAGAGCAGCTTTGACAAATTAATTTCCGTACAAAAACTAAAGCAAAAAAGAAATTAGTTCACCCGTAGATTTTTTTACTTACCTTTTGCATACGACAAAACAAACAAGAGATACAAAAGCAGGACAATCTTGAACTGGTTCCAGGCACATTTTTTAATTGAACCGACAACCATACTTAGCAACAACACTGTTTACGTTCACATAACACTCCACTACATAATTATTACACTTAAAAATAGTTTTGAACCACACTTTTTTGAGGCATAGCTTTGCACTGTTTTTTGTATATAAATTCAGTGAGTTTACGCAAACATCGCGATGTATTCGGCCCGTAGAGCGACACAACCTCCGCTTGCGAAGTGGCTGGGGTTACTGTCCCCTTCATATTGACATTTTGCGCCGACTCCGTAGTGTTTGTGGGCTTTTCGTGGCTTTTGCAGACAGGCCTAGCTTGAATATATTATACAGTTTTTGGTTATCAATAAAATTATCTACGGAGTACTTCACATCCTTTAAACGAATTCACGGAAGGAGGGCAAAGTCTCGTATGATAAAATAAATTTAAACCCTGCTAAAGTTTTTATATTTTTAGCCATTTTTAGCATCGGATTCAGCGAGCTGAAGCTGAAACCAAATCGAATGCTTCTTCATCACTATCATCACTACATAGTATAAAACAAAGTCGCTTTCTCTGTCCCTATATCCCTATGTATGCTTAAATCTTTAAAACTACGCAACGGATTTTGATGCGGTTTTTTTTAATAGATAGAGTGATTTAAGTGGAAGGTTTATATTATGTATAATACATGCATAATATAGCCGTGCGAAGCCGGGGCGGGTCGCTAGTTGTTTAATAAAGTATTTTGGTGTAATTAATTTCTACATAGCATAATCCAATTAGCAAAATGAAATAAAACCTAGATCCAAGACGGTAGGTGCCAAATTAAGTTTATCTCGGCGTCTATTCTGCACACGTGTTGGGTTTGAACGTGTCAATTGGGACAGGCACATGCGACTCACGTATTTAGTTACTCAACTCTGGGGTGCCACAGAAATATCCTGATTGGGACCACTGAATAATCTTATCGCAAACATTGTAGAATTTATGCTACGAAATCTTTGAAGATGCGTATTAAGTCTATTAGGTATGGTTGCGAAGACAATTGAGATAAAAAAGTTATTATTTAGGTAGTTGTAAGAATCACGTCTCCTCGTGACCATGATTATTGCAACGTATTCGAAACGTCGGGATGAGAAATAAAGGGGATTAAGATTATGGCTTCAAATCGTGTGATTTTTAATAGTTTATAAGTTAAAATATAGCTTTTAGCTTTTAAGGTTTTTTTTGCTTTTAGCTTTTTTTAGTCTATATTTATTTTATATGAATGAGTAAGAAAAAGAACATAATAAAACTTATACAAACACCAAAATATCAACGTTAACTTAATTTACTTTAATAGGGTTGAGACCTATAACAAATATTTTAATTATTAAGTACCTACCCTTATTAAAGTGTCAGTTCATTTAAATTTCTAAGGAAAATGCTTGCAGTGTCAAGTTGTAATGAACCAATCAAACGGAACAAAGAAGGCGTCTTTCATTAACACGGAACTGCTAAAATATTCATTATGTTTCTTTCGTTAATTATTTTGGGTTCTAACTAAAGAATAAACTAGAAACCATTGCTTTTAATTATTGAAAACATACTCATACAATGGTGTTGCTACTGAATGTATAACCAAGAGGAATCGATATATTTCTTTGTCGGGAACAAAATCGATATTTAATTTGCCAATGTCTATAATTCATTTTTCTCAAATTTTTCATTTGAGAAATTTACCTGGCCATTAAATTCGTTTTGAACCTTAATATCGCTACGAGAAAGGGACATAAATCAATATAATAGGTATTTTATTCATTGTAACTTTTGGAGTTGCAATTAAAATTGGTATTTTTTTCAGCAAATAAAGTGGCTATAAAGTACGAGACCTGAACTTTGAGCTTTTGTCTTAACACATGCAAAGCGGGTCGTTGACAGCGCTAAATTTATAATGATACACTGCAGTCATGGTAAGTTAAGTTTATTTTTTAGATCTAATTCAGATTAAGATCAGTTTGACATAATTTATCACACTATGTAAACATTCTCTATTCAACGAATATATATTTATCTAAGGACGCATTTATTCACTCGCGATATACTCCAAACTTGGCAAAAGACTTAGGCAGCTGACTTCATTGCTTCGTCATTAATAGATGACATATTATAGACTTGCTGCACTCCGCGGTTTCACCGCTTCTGATCCCGTGGAAATATCGGGATAAAAAGTAGCGTATGTGTTAATCCCTAGCGATCTACATACCGAGTTTCATCGCAATCGGTCCAGTAGTTTTTGCATGAAAGAGTAACAAACAACACACACACTAAAACACAATCTTTCACTAAATAATAAACGGACAACTACAATAATATCATTTAATTTTCAACTATCGATCCAAAACCCTAAAGATTACACCTTCGTAGACAATATTAAATTCAGTCTTGACGTAACCGTAGTCGGATAATCTCCATAGTCTTGAGACTTCCTTCCGATGGCACGGCGCGGCGGCGGCGGCACAGAGCAGCATGCAGATCACGTAACGAACTAGGAACTCGTGTCAGGTGAGGTGAGACGGACATCGATACAGATCACAGGCACGTGTTCCACGATAGATGAAGATAAAACGGACGAACATCTGACGTAGAAACATGATGCTGCGAAAACATTGGACTCCTTTATGGATATGGGTCGCTTTTATTTTAGTTGAGTTCGAAGTACTTAGAGTTGACGAGTTATTTTTTTTGTTTGAATCTACGTTTGAATGCATTTAATAAAATAATCAGTAAGGGTACTGTTTCTTTTGAGATGACTACCTCTGCTACTTCGTTTTATTACCAAAATTTAAACGAAGGAACTGTAAGGACTGGAGCATTTATAAGTAACAGAACATCGACCTTTCGATCGAGCATTAGTTGTTTTTTAATTAACTCGAATCACACTTCGAACATTAGCCTGTAATGTACCATTCGTAACATCACACTGAAATGCTAGAGGAAATGATCTAGTATATGCTCACTTTAACACTGATCCCTCTAAACTATGTTCGAAAATCTATAAACAAACATAAAACATGAAGTTTAACTAATCCTCATCAAAATATATCGAGAGATCAACTCTCTAATCCCATCTCAATGACAATTTAAGCGAACGAAAAAAGCTCTACCTAAATAAATGATCGGCGCAAGCGAAATAAATTCTCTTCGCTAGTATCAGGCTAGCGCTTCGCCTCGGGGTCCACTAATTCAATCAATTGGCCTACTATAAATAAAGCGAAAGACAGTCCACGATACAAGACACGATTCTACTCTACACGTAATTGAGAAACAAGACCGCAGACGGCTCTAAGCGACAAATCAATTACATGGGTGACGGATAAAAAGGATGCATTAATAATTTAGTTTGAAATAATAGTCCTTGTTACGAACACAGGATATACCTACTTGTTTTAAACTGTGTCGCGGAATAGATAAGAAATGAGGCACATAATTTATGATGAAAAAAAAGGTTATTGAATTAAACTATTTTTCTCTGTTTTTAAATTTTACTTAGATTTTTTTGGATTAAAGGTTCAAGAAAGAGTGTTGTAAATCATTCTACACACTGGATTGTTTATTACCCAACTGCGGCGAAGTCGCGAAGGGAGGGTTATGTTTTTATGTAACTTTGTATGTTATTATGTCGTATGTATGATTACCTTACTGTATACTTACCATTTGAATATGAAAAAAAAATTAAGCATTTAAAAAAGTCCTAGGTAATGGTTTCTGTTAGTAGTCTAATTTTGCAAGAATTATTTTCAGTTGATAGTAAGTAGAAACTTTCTATGCTAACTTTGTGCTAATTTGTACTCAGTAGAACCTACTGTGCTTTGACCCCGAGGTCAGAAACAACATAATTGGCTTTATGAAGGAGTGCATATGTGCTGTAATTAAAATTAATTTACTGCACGTTCATTTACTTATTAGTAAGTGAACGTCCATATTTTGTGTTTGATAAACTGTGGGTGGTCGCCAAAGTTAAGTGTTTAAATACAGAAACGTAGAATAACAAAAACAAACAGGAAATTGGATAGGATACGTAAGGGAGCTTACTGAGTTAATCCCTGTTTTTGTAAAGGGTGTCTAGCAAATGGGAGTGACAGCGTCTGCAGTAGAAAATTAATCGTGAAAAATCTCTTGAGCGGGGATGGAGCACCCGCTAAATCGTGACACGTGCGCTGTCTGTTACCAGTTGACACTATTGGGCTGAAGCCAAGGGATATCGACTACAAACAATAATTTATTGAGCAAATGATGGTCGTACTTAGCGTTAATATTGAACCGACGCAAATCGTCCTATTTGCAACTCATCACACGTTCGCAATTTATCCCATTCGCAAATCATCCCATCATAAAATTCGGAACTCGTCAAATTATTAATTAGGTATGTTTTAAAACAAATTAAAGTCAACTTCTGGGAGTAATGCCTATTTATTTATGATTCCACATAATTTGTTTCAGATACATCAACCCGAACCTCCTTTGAAAGATAATAATATTTATATTAATATAATAATTTATCACAGGCAGTTATTTTTATGACGATAAATGCTTGGCTTTATCTCTGTATTAAAGTTATAAATAACAATGTCTTTTATACAGAAGACGGTACTAACAAAGATAAACATTTCTCTGTGATTTGTAATCGCAGTAACGAGTTATCGCGACGTACAATGGGTAACAAATTAGAGGAGGTCTACCGCAGGGCCCTGTTATCTTTGCTCGGATGCGTCACTTCTATAAATGTTGCCCCCTCGTCTTAAAGGCTTAATTTCGTTTGATGGGTGTTTGAATGACTCTTTGGTAGACTGAATCCAGTCGTATTTCCTGCGTGGGTTCAGTTTGCCTCTACTTATTTTGAATCGGTAGCTTGACACATTTTTAAACATCAATAAAAGTGTCAAATATTTAATAATAACAATTTACAGATTTAAAATATGAAAGTATCGCCGCTGCTCTTCTCAATATAATTGCTGGTGGGGTTTATTTATTTAAAAAACCTTTTTAAAAATGTTATATATATGTAATTAATTCATTTGACGACCCAGTTGGCACAATGGTCACCATGCCGGACTGCCAAACACCGGGTCGCGGGTTCGATTCCCGCCTCAGACATGTATTTATGCTTAGATATTTGTCTGTGGTCTGGTTGTTTCTATGTATTATAAGTATATATTTACAAAAGAAAAGTATATAAGTAATACACATAACACAAGTCTAGTTACTTAGCTTGGGGCTAGATGGCGATGTGTGGATTGTCCTGCAATATTTATTTATTATTATAATATGTTTAGGTAAACTGACCCCACGCGGTAAGTACAAGTCGAGTGAGTCTACTAAAGAGCCATTTAAAATCGTTTTGACTGGTAATGATTTAAAGAAGCAATTTTTATAACAAATAGGTTTAAAGTACCTAAATGAATTTAATGACGTACCTATAATTATTTACGGTCGAAATTCCTGCAAAAATAACTGCTAAGGATATACCTCCTTCTTTATTTAGACAACTCACTTTACTGACAAAATAATCCATTATATAATAGTTTTTATTTCTACTATCATTATTGGAGCAGTAAACACATGAGTTATTGTGTGTATTAGAACCGATGCAGACGTTCGGTTGTAGCCCTTATCTTTTGGCGACAACTTCGTGTAACCTTCGGAGTATGTAAAGCAGAGATGTATTCAGTTCTCATAACACATGTGTGACATATCTTTATTCGATATATCAGAAAGTAATTATTAGTGTAGGTATCTAAACCTACACTAATAATTACTACCTAGTGTAGGTATTCTATTATATTCTAATCTTCGAGAAGCAATTAAGCCATTGATTCCGGTTGCTTTATATTTGTGGCAAAGCAGTCTTTAGATTAAGTTGAAGACCTCCGGACCACCTGAAAACTCTAACAAACACCACCTGATATTTGAAGTGCTAATTAGAAAAACTAGATAGTAGATATTAGAGATGCAAAAAAAAGGGTTGGCAAATATAATGTTTTTGTCTATTTTTCGCGATTTATATTCTTATTAAAATAATTATTACTTTTATCAGGTAAATTTAAAGAATAATATTTTTAAATGATAAATAAATCGAAATTGAAAAAGGACTTTGTCACCAAGATGTTGTCACTGCACACATAAATTACCTACTCGGCAGATGTGGTTGCGCTTATCTCGAGGCGTCACCTTCGTTCCCAGTATCTAACGTGTTGTATTGAATTCCAGACCAGTAGCTTGGTATAATGTGCAATGCTTTGGTATAATGCTTTGCTCCTGTGAAGGTTTGCGCGCGTTAATGAAGTGAATAAAGGAGTTGATTACTTTAACCTAATTTTTGGAGCCTGCCATGATTCAAAAACACGTAGTACCTGTAGAAATTAACTGACCAAATGCGAGGCAACAGAAAGTTTAAAATCTATCTATAAATATAAGATTCAAAGTTTTGTTGACTAATTTTTTACGCACAGTTCAAACCAATGGAATGTAATGAAAAGATAGATAATACGTAGGCATCTGCTAAAAAATAATGTTGGAAAATGCAACTACTCTACGTGGACGTAGTCACGAAAAAATCTAGTTTTTATGTAAAAAAAACGTAAAAACACGAATTTTACCTTTAACACCTAACTTCGTCAAGACTCAAGAGACTCGAAATAACGAATAAGGAAATCCAATACAACACGTAGGTTCTTAAGCGTTTTTTCGCTATTTCTGCACGATTTCTTTTTTACATTGTACCCGAAATATATTCAAGAGATACAGACAGCAGAAGTAATAGCTCTGCCGATTCCCCGTACGATACCATACTCCCTTAAATACACACTCTTGGAGCATTTGTCGCGAGCGTTATCAATGACAAACACTTTGAACGAAAAATGGGAGTTGTTTTTTTTTTGGAAGAAATATTTTTGCTCTGTAAAGATTTGAAAGTGATTGTTTTGAGAGAGAAAGGCAGGATCGGGCCTTACGCGGGTGACAGCTGCTAAGTATCAATAAAACGACAATCTAATTTTTTATCTCAGTTGCTCATAAAGTGGATCTTATTAAACCGCTTTTAGGCTCATAATGCAACGTATTATACACGCGGGCGGTAAAAAAAAATCCAACTAGTGCTAAAATAAATGTTATCCCGATAAGTCAAATACGTATCTTACTGCTAATGACATATTAGGTAGATGAAACATTCTTAATTTATCAGGTTATACTGTTTTGATGTATAGAAAAAAGGTACCATCAAAGAGTATTAGCCTTGCTGGCTTAAAACTCTTTGTTGGTACCTTTTTTCTTCTTTTCAAGAGGTTGTCTCTAAAGTCTGATATCGAACGATAATTTTACGTGATAAGTCGTCTTTGAAAACAATGAAAAATTGAGTTTTGTTTTTATTTTGTTTTTTCTTTAGGTACATAAATATATTTTTTCCTTACCATTATATTCTGTTTTTAATTAACCGCAGACGCAAAAACAAATAAAAAAACCCTAAAAAAATATTGTATGTCAGACGAGGCTATATAAGTTAAAAGTCTTTTGCCTAGCCTTTCGGGAGTGTAATTTACAAAAAATAATAAACATAACCTAAAATTCTTAAAAACTTTTTATTATTTTAACAAGTCTTTTTTTATTCGCAACTGTGATAAAAAACATCGAACGATACAGGTGTGGCCTCTATGGAATGATCAACTTTCCACACTTGTATCGCAATGTACTAATTTGATTGTTTAATTTTAATGATTTTATATTTTTTAAATAATGTAAGCCTGCACTCGACATAGGTTTAACAACAACAATAATTAGCAACCACAAACTTCGCGAGTTCAAGTAAAATTCCAACTAAAAGCATAACCGTTTTTTTAACAGCTCAATAAGTTTCACCATGAACTTCCGAAACATATTTTTTGAACCAGCTGGAGGAGTTTGAAGCTAATACAATTTAATGTTCTGCAGAGTTGCTGTTAGCTTTTATGAGATTACTTCAAATAAATGAGAGCATGAAAGCGAAATCGACGAATACATCACAGCCACAGAATCTGGAATCGCCAAGAGTAGCTTTTTACTTACTTACTTAAATTTTTCTTCTAGATTTGTTTAACATTTTATGTCGAAATGATGTTAGACTTTCTATAGCGTATAGCTTTTCAAGACTGACTGACAAGAAAGTGATCTTATAATGGTTCCTTTTTTACTTTTTGAGGTACGAAACTCTAAAAATCACTATAATTATTGAGTCTGGTTTTTTATTTTATTTGCAGTGTTTTTATAAATACGGAAAATTGTATTTTGTCTGAATCTCGGTTTTAATTGTATGTTTCAATCCCAAACCTGAAATTTTATTATACCCCTGAAGGGGAAGAAACCCTTCTACCTCGACTTAATTCTTGGGCATGCACCCTTAACCCCGAAGGCGTGGTTCAGAGGGCGACAATGTTTTATCAAACCGTACTGTGGAACCGAGATAATACTTTAAAATATCTCACAGATGAGTACATTTCGATTTTTATGTAATCTCCTGTCTGATTTTATTAACAAACTTTAAGGAGTAAAAATATCAAATAGCGTTAGTATGTTGTAACTTTTTATGGGGAATAGTACATTGCGATACAAGTGTGGAAAGTTGATCATTCCATAGAGGCGGTTTAAGGTTCCGCTGGTCGATCGTGTTTTCCATACAAATGAATTTAGAGTGTTATCCATTTATTCTTTATGGAATTTGAAAAAACAAAAGTTAATTTAACTTAACAAGTCTATATCTAGCCCATGTAGGCGACGAAATAGACAAATTATATTTATTTATATTAAATTATATTAAATTAAATATAATTTGTCTATTTCGTCGCCTACATGGGCTAGATATAGACTTGTTATGTAGATTTAACTTTTGTTTTTTCAAATTCCATAAAGAATAAATGGATAACACTCTAAATTAATTTGTATGGAAAACACGATCGACCAGCGGAACCTTAATGCGCGCGAGCGGAACGCGAGCGTGGCAAAAGCCGAGATGGAATGAGCAATCCACACCTGTATCGTACGACGTTTTTTATCACAGTTGCGAATAAAAAAAAGACTTTTTAAAATTTTAATAATAAAAAGTTTTTAAGAGTTTTAGGTTATGTTTGCTATTTTTTGTTAATTACACTCCCGAAAGGCTAGGCAAAAGACTTTTAACCTATACAGCGTCTGACATACAATATTTTTTTAGGGTTTTTTTCATTTGTTTTTGCGTCGGCGATTAAAAACAGAATATAATGGTATAGAAAAAATATATTTATGTACCTAAAGAAAAAACAAAATAAAAACAAAACTCAATTTTTAATTATTTTCAAAGACGTCATCACGTAATATTATCGTTCGTTATCAGACTTTAGAGACAACCTTTTGAAAAGAAGAAAAAAGGTACCAACAAAGAGTTTTAAGCCAGCAAGGCCTAAAAACTCTTTGGATGGTACCTTTTTCTATACATCAAAACAGTATAACCCAGATAAAGGAGATCATTCATGTTTCTAACAAAAAATACCAACAAAAAAAAATGCCGGCCAGTAATAAAAAATGTTTCTATCTTGTAGAGAATAACATTTTAAACAATGTTTACTAAGACAACAAAGAGCTACGATCAAAAATCGTTGAGTTATTTTACATTGAAAACCCAAAAAATGCATTTTATAGAGATCCGTTTGACCACTAAAAAAAGAACCTACTAAAACTTCTGAAAGGGTTATTGGATATACCTATTTATATAAATATAATAAAAACAGACAAAGCTTATCCATTTACTACTTATTTTTATATTTTTTCTGTAGTAATATCTTAAAAAGGGTCAAACGGATCTCTACAAAATCCATTTTTTTGGGTTTTCAATGTAAAATAACTCAACGATGGTTGATCGTAGCTCTTTGTTGCCTTAGTAAACATTGTTTAAAATGTTATTCTCTACAAGATAGAAACATTTTTTTTCTGGTCGGCACCTTAAATTTTGGGTACGATTTGAACGATGTCCTTAGGAATGTTTCATCTACTATATGTCATTAGCAGTTTGACATATCGGGATGACGTATTATTTTAGCACTAGTTGGATTTTTTTTTATTGCACGCGTGTATAATACGTTGCATTATGAGCCTAAAAGCGGTTTAATAAGATCCACTTTATGAGCAACTGTGATAAAAATTGTTATTCTTTATTATTTTCTTTGGCATTAAAAAACATGGTGCATAGACTCTTTGCTGAAAAACAAAAAAAATGATTGTCTGTGAATTCGGTCACGGACGATAATTTTACGTGATAAAGTCATATAAACCGATGAAAAATGGCTTTTAATTTCTTTTTTTTCAATTTTTATTTCATTTTAGTATGTATGTATATGTAGGTATATATTTATCATTTATAGATATTTGTTTACTTTTAAAAGTCTTCTATTCGTCACTCGTCACCATAACACAAGCCCAAATGAGCGATATTATTATTAAATACTCTAATGTTACCATGACACATGATGTCACACATCGGGAAGGGGACATGCTATTGCGTCATGTGCGTTATGTTACCGGAACATGACACTTTTGTGTGAATGCAGTTGTTCCATCAATTTAATAGACGTAACCACGTCAAAGACTGTAAATATCTTTGTTAAGAATACATTAAAATATTCGTACTACCTTTTCTCGCCTGAATGTTTACCCTTTCAAAACTAAATTCACCTCAAAAAGGGACGCTCCATTGTTCATGTATCGATTCACGCCCGCCGCCTTATTTTGTAAACGGTTTTAATAAAAGCGGGAGTAGATTGTTTCCAACAATTCCAAGGCAGCCGGAAGATAGAATGGATTCGAACTAATACGGTATCCTTCTTTGACCCTCGCATAAAATAGAAAATGCTTTCGGTCGAACATTTCCTACTTGCCGGCCTTTGTTTGCAACCCTTTCCTAACAGGGAAACTTTTATACTGCCTGATGATTGTTGCGTTAAATTCCTGAGGTAGAGGTGGAACAACACAATAGGGAGTGAGTATCTGACTTATTATGACTGTATATTCTCAGTTTTTTATAAATTTAGTTGTTATTCTTGTACTTGTATACGGGCTGTTTTCCGAAATTAGACCCTTTTTAATTGGTTCTTTTTGCGTGAGGATTGAGTAGGCTTGCCCAGCACGTTCTACCCTCTCAACTTAGTCGACCATGTCCAGAGGAGAGAACTTTTCAATACTTTTAACGCCAACTAAGCCGCGGGAGTCATCACGATGTTTCCCTTCACCGTAAGAGCAATGTCAATTAGCGCACATAAATGTTTCTTAAGAAAAATCCATTGGTGCACGGCTGGCCGGGATTCGAACCACTAACCCAACACTGTTCTCTAGTTGATATTCATAATAAAATCTTTAAAGTTCAAATCAACGAGAGTCTCAAAATCCGGACAAGAGTACAAGAATCACGACTGACTGCTGATCAACCACATGACTGTAACTCCTTACATCAACTTAAGGCTGCTTATGCTGCCAAACGCAACGCGCCAGAAATACCCGGCACTTACAACTAATATTGTTGATTGTAAAGAATGTGTTTTGTTTTTCTCAAAAGTGCTGAGATGGAATTGTAGGTTAAACTTTTACCGATATTTTGGGGTAATTTCGAGGCGAAAATTCTTTGTAATTTCAAGGCTAGACTAGTTAGGATAGCTTCAAAACTATAGAAAATGTTTTGCTCAAAATCACAACAAAATGTCGGTAAAAATCTCACCTACAATTCCATCTCAGCACTTTTGAGAAAAACAAAATACACTCGTAACAATCAACAATTTTCACCAACGAAGGCGACCGGTGCCAGTAGTAACTATTTAGTAGGCTGTGTACCAAGGTCGTTGGCGTATGGTAGGTATGTTTTCGATCGAAGTGTTCCATTAATTTTTGAGAAAGGAAAAGATAGATGTAAGTTTTTTTTAACAAAACTGTCTATCATTTCACGTCTAGTTGGTCGCCTCTAATACATAGTAGTACTTACAAATTGTATCATTCAACGTGCGGCATGTGGATATCACCAGGAAATTGGAGACGACAACGTGCTTTTAGCGGAGATGCCTTACTCGCAGAGCTACTCTCAGCCCTCTGTGGCTTGATTTAAAATAAGATCAAGGGTGTGGTACAAAAGTGCTCTATCATGACTGTATTATTTTCAGAGGCTTTACGTTTGACTATATTTAAACGTTATAGATTAGTTATGATAATACATACACGTTAAGCGAACGCTCGGCCGAGCTACATGGTAGGCGGAGTGGGGGTGTTAGGTTTTATTTTCGTTACGGAATTTCTTGATTAGGTCGCCGCGCTCAAAGCCCGATATAAAAGCTAAGCAATAGCTTAAAAAAAATTGTGCAGTAGAATTTTAACTGAATGAATATTGTTAGAATCCTTTATTAGTCAGCTATTTACAACTGAATACTGTGACTGAATAGCTTAATTAGTTTAATCTTCTAATATATTATAAAAGAGAAAAATACTCATCACAAAATCTTTGAAACTTTAAGAAGCAGGCGCGCATTTTGAAAGGATTTTTGAAAGTTCGACCACCGAAGGGGTATAAAGGGTTAATAGGAGCAAAAATCGAAATTCAATTTTTGCCCGTGTAATCGAAATCATAAGTTTGAACGAGCTTAGGTGATATATAACTAAAGTGCAAAGTAATTACAACCCTTAAATTAATGTTACAGCTTATTAAAAAAACCACGCGTGCTTTTGCACAAGTCAACGCTATGGTCATGCGAATCAGTAATTTATCTACTTTGAAAAATATACACAAGCAGGGTAATAAATACATTTTATAACCGTAAATTTATAGACTTATAAAACATTGTTTACTGCCACTCTAATCTTTTTATTATATTCTCTTAAATATTATAAGAATGGTCGACAAAACATTTTGCAAGATTATTATCTTTATTAGAGCTTCCATAGACTACAAACTTTAAACTGCCGATAGTTTAGCTTTGGTTTAATGTATAGCGGCCGATGCTCGCAGATTTAAATGGCCCTTGAATAATCAAAAAATCAACTGTCGAAGAGTATTGGTTGATAGAAAGTCTGTTGACTGCGCAGGTTCATAGTGAGAGCTTCTTATAAAGTGATATTAGTAATTATTATTATATTAGCAAGCTGTTGAGGGCCATTTCTGTGCACCTAAACAAACAACTTTTGTTCCGATTTTTGGAAATTCGAACATTTCTGTTTTAAATTGAGGTTATGTTTACCTGAAAATCAGCTGTTTCTTACACGAATTAGTCATTAGCCTTAAGTTATACAAATATTTTAAGTTTTATCTACTATCCTAAGTCTGAATAACCTTTGTTTTAAAAGATCAGCGGTATTTCAATTTCGATTTACAAAACTTTAAATTATAAAAAAAATGTTCGAATTTAAGAATGTCGTAGAACAAAAGTTGTTTGTTAAGAAGTAGCCCTATGAATGTGGAATGTAATTACTAATACCCCAGTATATCTGGAAACTAGCAGCGCTCCGCGGTACTTTCGATCCCGTGGGAAAATCGGGATAAAAAGTAGCCTACCTTCCTCGACAAATGGACTATCCAACATAAAAATATTTTTTCAATTCGAACCAGTAGTTCCTGAGATTAGCGCGTTCAAACAAAGAAACTCTTCAGCTTTATAATTTTAGTATAGATAAATGATGTATTGGTGGTAATATCATAGAATGACTGTAAGGACGCAGTTTATGACTTGGACTGTGAATCAGATAGTTTCACTGCCTGTAAGTAGCTGGTACTGTGATCTTATTTATTAAGAGCTTGGAATGTTGCATGAAGTGAAAAATATAAGTTATCTTAGCTTTTAACAATGCTCTGTGAAAACATTATTGTGGTTTCTACTTTGTTAAAAATGAAATGAAGAAAGTATCTAATAGTATTTTAAATCTACAAATAAAAAATTTAAAGTATTGACTGACTGACTGCAATGCACAGCTAAAACTAAAGGACGGATCAGGTCCAATCTGGCATATAAATAGCTGTTTTAACGTAGGTATCAGCTAAGAAAGAATTTTGAAAAAAAATCAAACCCTACCCGAAAAAAGCCGCGGGCAAAAACATGTTATATATAAAGGCACGTAATCACAAATCAATTATTATGTGATAGAATATCCCTAATCTTAACGAATACTATAAAACCGAAAGTTTGTTTGTTTGTTCCCACTTCACGGTCAAACGACTGGACCGATTTAGATGAAAATCGGCATAGCGGTGAGTTTAGGGAAGGAAAAGGAAATAGGATACTTTGATTATGGAATTCCCGGGATCGGAACTTACGTAGGTTAAACAAGGGGGTGCGTGCAGCTATAGTCATCTGATATTGGTCTATTCCACATAATTTCATTGGGTTACTGCCGATTCGTACACTCTATAGATTTGTACTGTTGAGGAAATAAGTAAAATACCGACATTATTTGTAAATAAGATATATTTTAAGTAAGTAATTTCAATTTAATAAACAAGTTACTGTGCATCTTAAATCACGTTATACAAAATTTGACACACAAATTAAAATGAAAAATACTCGATATAAATCTCAAATTATCTAATATTAAATCATTTTAAAATCAACAAATATTTACATAGTTAAAAGTTGTTATTTTTTTAAATAAAAAACATTTGCCCGATCCTTAATTTTTTTTAAATAAAAGTGTCTAAATCTAACAAAGTGACTGAAATACGAGCAAACACTGAATCCTATATTAAACTACGCACGACGCAAACCCCACATAGTAGGAAGAGGGAGGCAAGAAGAAGCGATTATCCCTAGAAAAGCTAATATGATATTTGAAGTCAAAGCTTTCCTTTCACTTGAAGATAACTGTAATAGACAAACTTCGCCATTGCTTCCTCGAATTTCACTGAAGGTTCACTCTGTCTAACTATTCGAATGATAATCAAGAGACAACGATGCCAATCTACTGCCGTATAAAATCAATAGGGATAATTTTTGCCGATATAGGCGTCATTTGGGCCAAATTATGTAGTTATCCCCTCTCTACGGGATAGTGAGAGATTTTAATAGGAAATTAGAAAAACCGGCCAAGCGTGAGTTGGACTCGCGCACGAAGGGTTCCGTACCATTATATTCTTTTTTTAATATTTGTTGTCATAGCGGCAACAGAAAATACATCATCTGTGAAAATGTCAACTGTCTAGCTATCACGGTTTATGAGAAACCTACAGACAGACGGACAGTAGCGTCTTATTAAAAGGTCTAGTTTTTACTCTTTGGGTATAGAACCCTAAAAAGGATTAGTGTTGGTAGCTATCTGCACTTCCTAATCGTATAATATGGCGGCGTATAAAATCGTATAAATTGACGACCCAGTTGGCACAATGCACTGAGAGAAAAAATTACCAAAATACACTAATTTCTACAAAAATATTACTTAATCCGAGGACAACAAATGCCCTGTAATAGCTACAAATTGATTTTTGTAAATGCAATTGGTAATTATTACAAATATCTCTTTTGTTATTTCAAGTGTGCATAGTAATATCCTAAACGATGACGTCATGGATAAATAGTAACTATTTTGTAATTTCCAGCGTGCATAGTAATATCAGAAACGATGACGTCATAGATAAATACTAACTTTTTGTTATATCTAGTAACGCCCTAGTACTTTCAATAGCTCAGTTTTGTAATATCTAGTAAAGCCTTAGTAGTTTCTGTAGTTCAGTTTTGTAATATCCAGTAAAGCCCTAGTAGTTTCTGTAGTTCAGTTTTGTAATATCTAGTAAAGCCCTAGTAGTTTCTGTAGTTCAGTTTTGTAATATCTAGTAAAGCCCTAGTAATTTCTGTAGTTCAGTTTTGTAATATCTAGTAAAGCCCTAGTAGTTTCTGTAGTTCAGTTTTGTAATATCTAGTAAAGCCCTAGTAGTTTCTGTAGTTCAGTTTTGTAATATCTAGTAAAGTCCTAGTAGTTTCTGTAGTTCAGTTTTGTAATATCTAGTAAAGCCCTAGTAGTTTCTGTAGTTCAGCTTTGTAATATCTAGTAAAGCCCTAGTAGTTTCTGTAGTTCAGTTTTGTAATATCTAGTAAAGCCCTAGTAGTTTCTGTAGTTCAGTTTTGTAATATCTAGTAAAGCCATAGTACTTTCAATAGCTCAGTTTTGTTATATCTAGTGACGCCCTAGTACTTTCAATACTTAGTTTTGTAATATCTAGTAAAGCCCTAGATTTTAAACGATTTAATATTATATTTATAATATTTTATAATATTAAATTTAGTACAGGTACTAACCTTAATATTCTAAAATATTATCAGTACAATATTAAATTATTGATAATACTTAGGACTCTATTATACATTGCAAAACTAAGCTTTTGATGATATTTTATAATATTTTTAGTACTTAGACTAACTTTAACAATATTAAATTATTGATAATACTTAGGACTTTACTCGACATTACAAAACTAAGCTTTTGATAATATTAAATTTAGTATTTATACTAACTTTAATATTATAAAATATTATCAGTACAATATTAAATTATTGATAATACCTACTTAGGTGTTTACTAGACAATACAAAACTAATAATACTGATAATATTTTATAATATTAAATTAAGAATACCCACACCTACTAACTTTCATATTATAGAATATTTTCAGTACAATATTAAATTATTGATAATACTTAGAACTTTACTAGACATTACAAAACGAAGGTTTTGGTACCTTAGTTGGTAGTTGTGTTGTTTGAACTAATTATTAGATATTTTTTAACTTAAAGTTTATTATTGATATCGATTAACTCAAATGCATTGGTGTGTATAATTAAAGTTTTAAAAATATTTTAAATACATGCTATTTACTGTGGTAATCAAAAGTAAAGCAAAGTTAAAAAATACTTAAATTAGTTACAAGGGGAGTTGTTGAAATAAAGACATATGGAATAGGTACATTTTAAATATTTATTTATTTTAAGGAAAGAAAATTATATTATCTATCTTAGGTATAGCTTATAAATAGCTTTGAACAAACAAAACAATCTTTCTTCATAATATTAGTGTAGTAATTATTTTCCCGGGTCTTAAACGCGTATTTTTTATTTTTATTTCTCTTACCTCGATGTTTCGACTATGTTACAATAGTCATGACCACGAGGAGACACACGACCATGACCCTCGCGACCATGACTATTGTAACATAGTCGAAACGTCGAGGTATGAATACAAATTGTGTGAGTTTAAAAAGTTTAATATTAGTGTAGATTAATTATGTTAAACAATACCACATACATTACTATTACATACATAGGTAAATTACATTACTATTTACGGCCGCCAGACATCACGTATTTTCGTATGCCTATCCCCTAGTTTGCTTAAACGGCCAATTTTCAGCAAGGTTCAACCAATGTAACTTGACCCTTACATTGTATGGGTGCCCAAACGAAAGAGAGGTCAAGTTAAATTGGTACCTACCATACCACTGCAAGGGTAGAGAAAGAGAGTTAAAACTAATGTACGGAACCCTCGGCACCGAGTATTGAGGCGCCCATACAATGTAAGGGTCAAGTTACATTGGTTGAACCTTGCTGAAAATTGGCCGTTTAAGCAAACTAGCGGATAGGCATACGTTCTTAGTACATACTAACACTACTCAATCGTCCACATTTCGTTCGTCAGAAAATACGTGACGTCTGGTGGCCCTGGGATCTTACTCTATGAACTTATTTACACAAGACAATAGATGCAAGGACTCTCCGATTACTAGCAAATGATGAAATTGTACAGCTGATACCAATCCCTGGGGTTTATTCCCATTTGCCCCCTTTGACCTTGCTACCAGGGTGGTAGCTGGCACTAACTAGTGGCGTTTACCACCCCGGTGGTCAATAGCATAAGTGCTATTGACCACCAGGGTGGTAAACGTGATTTAAATTACGTGACCTAACTATGATTTAAACTTATTTACACAAGACAATAGGTGCAAGGACTCTCCGATTACTAGCAAATGATGAAATTTTACAGCTGATACCAATCCCTAGAGGTTTTTTCCCATTTGCCCCCTTTGTTCTTGCCACCAGGGTGGTAGCTGGCACTCACTAGTGGCGTTTACCACCCCGGGGGCAGGATCAAAGGAGGCAAATGGGTGGTAGGCGAGATCTTACTCTATTAGGGCACCACAGCTCATAATTATGCTCCTATTAGGGTACATTTTTATTTATTTTAAATATGGAAAGAAAATTATATTATCTATCTAAGGTATAGCTTATAAATAGCTTTGAACAAACAAAACAATCTTTTTTCATAATATTAGTGTAGTAATTATTTTCCCGGGTCTTAATCGCGTATTTTTTATTTTTATTTCTCTTACCTCGACGTTTCGGCTATGTTACAATAGTCATGGTCGCGAGGGTCATGATCGTGTGTCTCCTCGTGACCATGACTATTGTAACATAGTCGAAACATCGAGGTAAGAGAAATAAACATAAAAAATACGCGTTTGATACCCGGGAAAATAATTACTATGAATACAAATTGTGTGAGTTTAAAAAGTTTAATATAGGGTAAAAAGTTTAATAAAGGAAATAAGCCTAAAGAATCCTTATTAAGCTACCCTTTACAAGGAACGGAGAATCGCACTCCTTGGTATTTGGCACCTGTAGCATGAATTATTTTGAAGCAAACGTCTACAGCAGCTGTCAATAACTTTTCAAAGTAATAGTAAGTGCTCCCCGCAATGACATAACAATGAGGAATATCAGTTATAGTACCCACAAAGACTACAAAGGCTGCATTGATTTTCCAAACCTGTGTAGTTTTGATATTCGGCTTGTGATTGTAGTTTCCAATTCAGCATCAGAGCCAATTTGAGTAATGAAACCGTCCCTTACTTCTGTTTTTGAAGGTTTCCATGTGATTTTCTTTTTATATTTTAAAGGAACACTTGATGTTTAAAATGGCAGCAGCAATAAACTGACATTATTAAGCGTGTCACTTGATGCCGTTTCTGAAATAGGAAAGAGTAGTTAAGACATTGTATTTGTCAATATTGTATACATGTAGGTATTTATAAATTCTAGGTATGATAGATAAATTTTACACACACACTTATGCGTAGGATAAAGTCAAGAAAAATATTCAGTTCTTTTCTCTACTAAGTTTGGGTGCAGGAATAGCCGAAAATACATAATCTTGCCAAATCTAATGGAATCCTATAGCTGGTGAAGATTTTGATGTAAGCCATAATAAACCAACAAGTCAAACGGCCAGCGTGTATTGTGTAGGTTCTATATATATATATATATATATAAGTTAAGTGATGTAAAATACTAACCGGTTACTGCAGATAGATATCTTTCTAAAGTATGTTTCAATTCTTCTTTGTCTCGTATATTTGCTAATTTTTTTCTTGCAAGCTCGATTACTTTGTTGTTCAGGGTCGATATATTGATGAACAAAGCATCAGATTTGTCTTTGTATAAGATGTCAAAGTCTCGTATTAGCAATGTATAGCCAGTAGACTGTTTCAATACAGGATATTCATTGAAATATTCTTGAAGGGTTCCTGGCCCTGAATAGTTTTTAGCCAGTCGATAATTGGCTGTAGCTGTCCAATATTCTTCTATAAGGTGCCAGGGCTCCAGAGCATTTTTTAGAAAAGTAAGTTTTTCTTCTATCTCCTCGGCAGAGTCTACAAAAAAAGAGAAATATAAATTAATTTATAAGCCATAACTAACTACTAAATATCTAATAAAAGTAGGGCAATAATAATTTAATAATAGGTAGATGACATTTTGACGAAGGCAATTTTACAATTAATTTTGACTGATATGACACATCTGCTCTTAATAATGTGAAAGTATGATGTATAAACTTCAAAACAGTTGAACTGATTTAAATGAAATTTGGAATATAAGTTTAATAGAGATTAAATTAATAAGAGAGAAGATAAATTGTTTTTCTAGTGAAATTACTGGGCACTTGGAACTTAAAAACAAATGTCTCATATTGCAACTTGTATTACCTATCTTTCCTTCTAAATGTGCTACAGGTGATTGTATTTTCAAAGCAGTGTGCGAAGAAGTTGATGACGACCGAGAGCGAGAAGAACCTTCAATTATCCCTTTTTCTCTTAATTGTCTTCGTCTATTGTAAACATATCGCAGTAATTTTCCAGACGCATTGCGAGCTGTACCTCTCACTAATGTTGAAACATAAGGTGTGTAGTACAATGCAGCCGACTCATTCGGGAAAATTTCCTGTACCTCTAATGCCCAATTAGGGAAATCGGTATTTGAGATTATTATGTTTGGATCTTTCTCAAAAAGAGGTCCAATTATTAATTTCACTAATAGGTTCCTTTGTGTGTCATCTAGTTTGCCCGATAGTTGGCCTTTGTTTAATATGGCTTTAACATCATGTGTACATTGCAATGTTTGAAGAACCTAAAACAAAAAAAGATATTATATTTAATAAAAGTGGCTCAGTACACTATAATATAAAATTACACAAATAAAAAAATTATACACTAAAAAACTGTGTTCCCGTTGGTCCAAGAGAGCCTCTTGGAATTCGATAAGCTGAAAATCTAATACCTTCAAACGAGCAATTCTTGTATAAACTTACATAATATTTTATAAAATACTAGCGACCCGCCCCGGCTTCGCACGGCTATATTATACATGTATTATACATATAAATCTTCCTCTTGAATTACTCTATCTATTAAAAAAAACTGCATCCAAATCCGTTGCGTAGTTTTAAAGATTCAAGCATACATAGCGACTTTGTTTTATACTATGTAATGATATTTTGAATCTCGGAAACGGCTTCAACGATTTTAATGGAATTTAGTATGATAGCCAGAGGGTTTCGAGGGCGATAAATCGATCTAGCTAGGTTTCATTTTTAGAAAACGTCGATTTACCAAAAAAAATACCGAGCAAAGCTAGGTCGCCCAGGTACTACTTATAAAACGTGAAAATAGTACTCACATAGCCCTGAGAGGTATAGTTTGCCTTGAACTGGAGATGAAGTGCGATTCCCCGTTCCTTGTAAAAGCTGGCTTGAAGAAGCTTTAGGCTTACTTCCTGAAGGTTGAGCTGGAGTCGAAACGGGCCTGCAGAGAGGTGAATGTCGTGGTGAATGTAGTGGACCTAACTCCAGCAAAGACCCAAATGACACATTTTCAATTTCCAAGTCAGAACATGACAGGGTAGGCAGCTGAAAGTAAAATATAAACTTGAGTCATCTAGGCAGTAAGTAAGTACAGATTAGATTGAGAGTCCAATAGAAAAAGGCAAGGATGATGAGATGAGAGTGATATAGATAAGCATCGTGTTAAGTATGGCCAAGACCAACAACTGACAGCGGTCATTCTGAACGATAAGACTGTCCGTCTATTATTACACTTATTTGGTATTGTTATTTTATTTTTAATTGGTGTTCATTAAATCTATCTAAACATAAAACTATAAAACTTAAGCAAATTTTTTAACCGATTATTTAATTTTAAATAAATTTAAATAAAATTAAGTGTCTGTTAGTTCCCAATTTATCATTTAGGTAGGTACTATACCACACACACACACACACACACCTACTACTCACATTTGCAGTTGTATCACATGCTGGATCCGGTGATTTTATGTTGTTGAGTTCCGCCTTCCAATTCTCTAGGTTTGCTTTAAATCCTATCACCAGGGATTGGTATCAGCTGTACAATTTCATCATTTTCTAGTAATCGGAGAGTCCCTGCATCTATTCTGCCTTCTGTAAATAAGTTACACAGTTATGCCAATGTCCACTCCTCACTTCGGAGATCATTTTTTGGGTACCATCACCCATACGTCAATTTATTAGGATACTAGCTGCATCCCGCGATTTCACCCGCGTTTCATGCCAAAACAGACAGACAAACAGACCAAAAACTTTAAAAATTGTTTTTTTTAATAGGTACCGTATACAAACGGCATGTGTTTGTATAAGGTACCTACCTATTCATAAATACAAATAAATAAAATTGAAGACAAGAGTGTGTTTATATCAAAATATCAACATCAAAATTGTCAAAAGCCGTTATTTTGATATTACCTAGTTACAAACAAACAAACACTTATCTTCAATTTTATTTACCTACTTGTTTAAAAGAGGCATGTGTTTGTAAGTCAACAGATGATTTCCATTACCACAAAATTCCGACCATCCACAGCCACCTAAAATCAACCTAAAATAGGTTAGTTTAGCTTAGCTCGCAGCTAAACTAACCTGCGGGTGGGTGCAGTGGACGCACATGTATGAAAAACTGGCTCAACTATGCGAGCTGAGCTATAATAACTAACTTTAGTTGGCGGTGGACTGCGTTGGACAAACGGCTTTAATCGGAAAAGTATTTCACCAACTCGACTAACCTGCGTGGTCTCCTGGATGCCGTCCTTGTACACAACAAGGACGGCCAACACTAAATAAAAAAAGCGTCTAACACGCAGAGCTAGAAAAACTTACAATTTCTCAAAATTTTGTGGACGATAAATGGCAGCACAGACTGTGATGATCACAAAATGGCGTTGGCCGATGAGTCGCGTCGCGTGCCGTGCTAGTGTGCGCTGTCCCGCGTCGCCTCGACTCGATTGATTTTGGCGCGAAGAGACGAAATGTCTACAAAGTAGTGGAACCTGTTGTATTAAAGACCCTGATCTACCTCACTACCATCCATTTTAACACGTACATACAAGCAATTTGAGGTTTTTTTTTCCACAGCTTACAAAGGTCACCAACAAAATCAAATTATAATACCTATATGGTGATATCTTACTTCATAGTACCTACTATTACATGAGGTAGTCAGTTCATGGAACTTGTCAACACCTGCATAACTAGGTACCTATACCTACTTGGTTGTTTCAACCATTCTATTCTAACCTAAAATCTAAATAGGTCACTATAATAGGCGAAGACATGTACCTATGTGGAATGAGATGGTAAGTATTAAAAAAAACAGGTACCTACCTACGTCACTCATGTGCCTAGGTACAGGTATGACAGGTACCTACACACGAGGACGCGGACGACGCCGCGCCGGCGGCGTGGCCCTCCGCGACGCACGGTTCAAAGTTCAAAGCAAAAACACAAAAAGTTATGCACTCAGGCAGAATAATTACGATAATCATTATGTAGGTTTGACTTACCACAAAATGTTTTAATGTAATCACAGAGACCCCAATTAGTTAGAAGATCACATGTGAGCTGATCCATATTTTTCACCACACTTTGTAACACTTTTAAAATAACGCGTTATACAGAGAATTTGATCGCTTAAAGATATCCTTTTTTTAAAGCAGAAAAGGATTATTAATAATATAATTAGGTAGGTATCTTTAAACTATCAAGTTTTCTTACAATTTAATTTAAATGAACTAGCGGGCGACACGCGACGCGACTCATCGGCAGTACAAACAAAATTGGAATGGCTGCCGAAAAATCCAGAAGTGCCGCCGGTGCGGATTATCGCCACACTAGGAATAACAAAACGCACACTTGGAATAACTAAACTAAACTGGAAATTAATAAACATACTGGAAATTACAAAACGTTCTGTTGGAATAACTAAACTAAACTGGAAATTAATAAACACACTGGAAATTACAAACCGTTCTGTTGGAATAACTAAACTAAACTGGAAATTAATAAACATACTGGAAATTACAAAACGTTCTGTTAAATCTAATAAAGACTTTTGTTATATGTATGTAAATACAAACGTTTGCTTGGAATAACAAAACGCACACTGGAAATTACAAAACGCACACTGGAAATTACAAAACGCACACTGGAAATTACAAAACGCACACTGGAAATTACAAAACGTTTCTGTTAAATCAAATAAAGACTTTTTCACTACTCATACTCGGAAAGTAGGTCTGAAGGTGCCTGAGAAGCGTATTAAAAATAAAATTTCCAGCCCTAGGGATTTTTGCTTTCACTGACAGCTGTCATGTTAAATTATGGCTTCGCACGGCTTGTGCAATCTGCATGTAGCCAGTACCCGTATCATTACGCATTAGGAACTTCAAAAACCTAACCTCTTTGCTTTTTTTTTTACAACAAAGAATAATAATTATGGCTTGGCACGGCTCATGCTTACTGCCAGAGTTTAGTACTTAGTAACTTTTTTCTCAGTAATCGAATTCAAGTAGATATATTTAGTTCAAGATATTTTATCTTATTTAATAAAATAAATGTAAAGACGAAAATGGTCAAAGCGACCTATGACCATGCCGCGCCGCCGCCGCCCGCACCCTGTCGAGATGTTGCTGATGTGGCTTTATGCGACCAAGTGGTCAGTGTCGTTCCTTGAGTAAAAAAAACTGACGGGAAATGCTAGCATTTTCAAATTATTTTTAACGTATTATCTTTTGTTATTTTACTATGTTTTTGTGTTAAGTTTAATCTGGTTTTTCATTTATGATTGTGTATTTTGTATAAATAACATTTTCTAGACAAACCGAGTAACAAAAACTGTAATTTAAATCTACGGACTTCGCGTCATTTCCCAATGTTGGATTAACTCATTAATAAAAATCTCTTCGGTAAGTACCGACGTATTTCGGTATTGAATACAACAAAAACCTAAAAAAAACACTACTTAATGTATAACCTCTATGGTCTCTTGTAAGATGATCAGGTAGTATGGAGTCTCTCATTCACTCTCGTTGTTAGGAAGAATTTTATGTATTATTCGTAATGAAAAGCACAGTGTTTACCTCGGTTGAAAGACTCATTTAGTTCCTCAAACTATTAGCGCCCTCGCTACGCTCGGGCGCCAAACTCCGTCTCGGCACTCAATGAGTGACCTTCACACCTAGGGTAACAATGTACAATTGATTGGGATTACAAACTTTTGTTGAAATTATTAATTATGTAAAAACTAAACGTTTCTGTTAAATCAAATAAAGACTTTTGTTATCATTACAAACGATTGCTTGGAATTATGAAATATGTAAAAACTAAACGTTTCTGTTATATCAAATAAAGCCCTTTGTTATAATTGCAAACGTTTTGATATTTTGATAGAAATTACTAAATGTTATTGCTTGGAATTAGTATATAAGTAATTACTTGAAAATACATATAACGGTTCTTAGAAAAACAACGCAAGTTTGCTGAAATTACAAAACATTTGCTATATTTACTCTGATTTGCATTAACCACTAAACTTTGTAATATTTTGCATTTACTAAATTTGATTTGTAGGAATTACATTTAAAAATACAAGGCTGGTAGTAAAAAATAATAACAATTGCAAATCCAGCAAAACTTTCGTAATTTTCACTAAAACTTAGTTTTTTCCCCAAATACAAAACAGTTTTTTAATTTCTGGTGGTGACTTTTTTCTCAGTGTGGTCACCATGCCGGACTGCAAAACACAGGGTTGCGGGTTCGATTCCCGCTTCAGTCATGCTTAGATATTTGTCTGTGGTCTGGTTGTTTCTATGTATTATAAGTATACATTTTAAAAAGAAAAGTATAAAAGTAGTATATCCGTTGTCTAGCACCCATAACACAAGTCTAGTTACTTAGCGGCGATGTGTAGAATGTCCTGCAATATTTATTTATTTATTTAATATACTTAATTATACCTAAAGGTAGATGATGGTATATAAGTTTCTTATTTGAACTTAATATCATAGGTAGTTGTAATACTTAGTTTATATATAATAACAGCAGTTTTCCTGTGTCTCAATATCTGGCAATTAGATTAAGTATGTTTTTTTTAAAACTATTTTCGCACATAGATTTAGTTTAAAAAAAAACTGGCACGACTGGCGTTTATTAACTTCTACCTATTGTTTGGTTTGTTACAGACTTTGTCGTAAGTACCGTTACGGCAATTTGTTTATACAACGCCTAGTAGTATAAAGTGTATAAGACCTTCTAATGTAGGATCAGAAACTAAACTGCGTCTTAGTTCACAGTTTAAGTGTAAGCCATATCTTTGTACAGTAAATCTGCATGCAAATAGGGTTTAGTTATCTTTGCACTTCCATGTATGGGGTGGGATATACAGGACTCGATAGACTTGTAGCCATAATAATTACACTTGTTTGTAAATGTTTAAAGATAGTTATATCTTTATGATAATAAAGTGGTAAGTATGTACAGTACAATCGATGCTCAAAAGTCAACCGCCACCGTAACGTTTACAATCCTGTGCAGCACTATTTGAACATTAAAACAACGTAACATGTGGATCGAACCCACGTCGGTTGGTGTAGCGGGTGGCGGTTTATACCACTCGGCCAATTAAAGACATAGCTAACATGTCGAAAATAAGTAAGGCTACTTAATCTTCAATAGAAAGCATCAATTAAACGTCAATTTAAACGCAACTTAAGATTAAGTAACCTTTCAGTATTTGGGGGTGAGTGCTTTTAATTCAAGTATTTATGTTTGTGTGTAACGTCTATTAGAAGGAGGTCGTAAGTCCAATACTTGTTTATAGTATTATTGTAACACACTGAAACTGGACTTATGACACATACTGTACCTACTTACTACTACCAGTTTTTTCGTCCTTTTTCTTTCTACGAAGGTATGAACATTATTTTATTTTGTTGTTAACATTTATAATTTTAATTATTGATCGGAAACAAAACAGAGAGATGGTGTTCCAACATCTTATGTACCTACACAATTTTTTCAAGAGATACTTCTAAACAGACAGACAGTCGGACAGTGGAGTCTTAGTAAAAAGGGTCCCGTTTTTACAGTTTCGGTACGGAACCCTAAAACAGATGAAGCTTTGAACCTTATAGTTACTAAAGCTCTAGACTTCGCAGAACAAACGAATCTGATCTACCAAACAAGACGTCTCAGCTAGAGTGAGAGAGATCAAGGTAAGTTAGATATTCGTAAACACTGTAACCAGTATCTTTAGGGTACCTATATAAGTCCAAGCACCTAACTTGTCTTAACTTTTTAAACTTACCTACTAAAAGTGATAATTTTCAAGGTTCTTTATTGATTCAAATCAACGAGAAACATCTTAAAAAGTAATTAAATGTAGAATAGGTATAATGATATTTATGACTTTGAAAACAGATTACATGATATTATTATGCTTACCTATTATACCTATCTATTTATTTTTAATCGACGTTTGACGACCCCTGTGGCGCATCGGGCGAACACCCGACTGCGACGCAGAAGGTTGCGGGTTCGATTCCCGCCGGGAACAAGTATTTATGCTGACCATAAATTCTTGTTTCTGGTTCTGGGTGTTTCCTATATGTATAATATGTATATATTTACAAAAAAAAAAAGTATATAAGTAGTTTATCCGTTATCTGGCACCCATAACACAAGCATTAAGTTGCTTAGCTTGGGGCTGGATGGCGATGTGTAATATGTCCTGAAATAATAAAAAAAAAAAAATTAAAAAAAATTTAAATATTTATTTATTTAAAAAAAAAAATTAAATATTTATTTATTTAAAAAAAAATTTAATCGAGTTCAAAAAAACGAGGAGGTTTTCAATTCAGTTGTTTTTATTGAAGTTCGCGCATACCTTCTTTGTCTAACAACCTATTTTGATGAATCTTTTTCTGTTGTATAAAAATAAATACAAGTAATGGGGAAGCACTTTATATTAAAGTGACATTCGTACTCCAAGCCTACGTTAATTTCCAGGATTCAAGGTATCCTCAATCTAAATTACCAATTCAGTAAGTGTACGTATTATAACACATTGAACAGCCTAATACTCCTGGCTCCTGGTTGGTCCTGGTCCTCCTAATACGCCTGGTTCTGGGTGTTTCCTATATGTATAATATGTATATATTTACAAAAAAAAAAAAAGTATATAGGTAAGTAGTTTATCCGTTATCTGGCACCCATAACACAAGCATTAAGTTGCTTAGCTTGGGGCTGGATGGCGATGTGTAATATGTCCTGAAATATTTAAAAAAAATTTTTTTTAAAAAAATTTAAATAATTATTTATTTAAAAAAAAATTTTAAATATTTATTTATTTAAAAAAAAAATTTAATCGAGTTCAAAAAAACGAGGAGGTTTTCAATTCAGTTGTTTTTTATTGAAGTTCGCGCATACCTTCTTTGTCTAACAACCTATTTTGATGAATCTTTTTCTGTTGTATAAAAATAAATACAAGTAATGGGAAAGCACTTTATATTAAAGTGACATTCGTACTCCAAGCCTACGTTAATTTCCAGGATTCAAGGTATCCTCAATCTAAATTACCAATTCAGTAAGTGTACGTATTATAACACATTGAACAGCCTAATACTTTTAAAATCATAGACACCCTTCTCATAAAATAACAATGGAAAGTCAAAAAGCTCTCACTCTTTCATATTTCTCCCTGAAGGGGCGGACTGTGTGCGTAAAAGTGTACGATTTACTTCGGGAATACAAACAAAAAACAGATTGAATAATTTATGTTCTAAAGAAATACTGCGCTCAAAGCATAATACAACTATTTCCATTCTATAGAAAAAAAGAATTTTCCGAATCATCCAGGCGTTTTTGAGTAATCGGCGAACATACATAAAACAACGCGACGAATTGAGAACCTCCTCCTTTTTTGAAGTCGGTTATTCACAGTAATACGTCTGAAAAAGTGTAAGTGAGTATAGCTATGATTTTATTTAATAAATATTTTTACAACATTTTTGCTGATATTATTATTTATATATTATTATTTATTTGTTTGTTCAGGACGTGTATGAAAATCAGCGTAGTGGATGGAGAAGGATATAGGATCTTATTGATCCTGAAATTCGGGATCGGGACTTAAGCGGGTTAAACCTAGTTAGTCATGAGCATATACCTGTTGACGACCCAGTTGGCATAATAGTCACCATGCCAGTCCGGCATGGTGGCGGTTGGCAGTCGCCAAACACAGGGTTGCGGGTTTGATTCCCGCCTCAGACAATTATTTATGCTTAGATATTTATAGGTCTGTGGTCTGGGTGTTTCTATGTATTTTATGTATATATTTACAAAAGAAACAGTAGTAAGTATATCCGTTGTCTAACACCCAAAACACAAGTCTGGTTACTTAGCTTGATGGGGCTAGATGGCGATGTGTGGAATGTCCTGCAATATATACACCTGCTACCGCAATACTGTTCTATTTTATTTAGATTAATATTTAAATTGCACATCTGCATTTCGCTACTTTCTGAGCAGTCTGTCAGTTACCGAACATTAGCTCTTAAAACCAACTGAAACAACATTCTTCTACTTTTCACTTCACATCTTTGTATTCACTTCTATTAAGTAGAAGAACTTTTAAGTGCTAAATTAGTATTTGTTTAAACAAACTACTTAAGTACTCTGAGGTGATTGATGAATAGTAGATAGGTAATTTACTCAATGTTAGGATGTTCTTTCATTTAGATAACATTCGATTTACTCTCTGTAAGTAATTTATTTGTTTATTTTGTGTTCGGTTTGGTTTATCTTCTTTTATTTCATTGGTGTGTTTCAGTGATAATGAAATAACTGAGGCAGTTGTATACTATATTATTTAACTTTAAAAACAGTGCAGCAGTTCAGTGTAAAATTGAAATTTCTGATGTTTTGAACGCTCACCTAAAATATTTTTAACTAATTTCGCTATCTTAATAACTTCACAAAACGCCTAAAATAATTTGTTAGCAAAGAATGTTCTGCATTGAAATATCGTAGCAAAATAGTTTTGGTTGGAAAGACCCACTTACACCTACATCTGCCCGGACTGTGTATATCTATAATATTTCGACTATATAATCGCAGCGTCGAGCTTAAAAAAAATGGAGTTACAACTTAAAAAAAAACAAAAAGAAACTCAGGAATCCAGTACCTAATTGGGATTTATTATTAAACTAGCTTTTGCCCGCGACTTCGTCCGCATAGAAGTCGAAAATGGCTCTAACAGGATTTTTAATTGGTTTTATCACTAATATATTTCTGTGGGTTTTAATATTACCAAAATCGGTAGGTTATTTTAAACATTCTTTTGTATTATCATGTATTTTCGTATGTCGTATTTTACATGTTTTCTCTTTACGCATAATAAAGAAAGAAAGGACAAAAGTGTGTACCTGGAAGCAAATTAAAAAAAAAAAAAGGGTGCGTGTACTTATGTACGCGCGTGAGAAGTTATACTTCTTTGGCATTATTAAAAAAAAAAAAAAAAAAAAAAAAAAAAAAAAAAAAAAAAAAAAAAAAAAAAAAAAAAAAACTCGTCCGACAAAAATCTCGTCCGACAAAAAACTCGTCCGACAAAAAACTCGTCCGGCAAAAAACTCGTCCGACAAAAAACTCGTCCGACAAAAAACTCGTCCGACAAAAAACTCGTCCGACAAAAAACTCGTCCGGCAAAAAACTCGTCCGACGTGAGAATTTTGTGTGACGCTTTTGTAAAATTTCACTCTCATCATTTTTTCATAACGCGCCTAAAGAAGCCGTAAGAATTTTGTGTGACGTGAGAATTTTGTGTGACGCTTTTGTAAAATTTCACTCTCATCATTTTTTCATAACGCGCCTAAAGAAGTATAACTTCAATATAACTTCAAAAAATGGGTTGTGGGAAAAAGTAGTAGAACGAAAATATATAGTATTTAAATTTCATGTTACATATACAATTAAAAACGCCTAAATCAATTGAAATCTGGTTTTCAATATTAGATAGCTCTATTTTGAGGAAGGTCGTGGTATAGGCACATTTTAGGAACATCAAAATCCAATTAGTAGGTCCTGAGTAAACAACAAAAAACTGCAGCCGCTCGGCCGAACGCGTTCCAGCAAACACGAACGTCACAGAATACTTAATAGTGTAGCATACATTTTATCCCGATATTCCCACGATAACGGGACTTACGCGGGTTTGTTTAGGGAATAATTCGTAAACATAATCAAAATGTTCTAGCACAGTTCTAGTCCTCACCATTTTAAATTTCGAATACTACGTTCCTATGAGGCCGTGTTCTAAAAGTGCAACCTCTTTTGAATAAAATCGGATTGTGTTTTCAAACATGTGCCAAAATACAATGTAGGTAAGATAAAAGGAGTATTGATATCAACTTCGGAGGAAATCACCCCCAAAATAACTTCCTACCCCTTTTTAATCCCGTTAGAGGATGAATTTTAATAAAATACGAAACACGTGTTTCATCAATTCTGTTAAAGAATGTTTATGCAAAATTTGAAGTAGATTGGACCAAGGAATCACGTTGTCCCATACAAACTTCGTCCCCCTTTTTCACCCCCTTAGGGGTAGAATTTCGGAAAATACTTTCTTATCGGCTGCCTACGTCATACAAAGAACACACCCTCCAAGTTTCAGATCTCTACGATCAGCGGTTTAGGCTGTGCGTTGATCCGTCAGTCAGTCATTCAGGACAAAGCATTTTATATGTATAAGAGAAGAGATACTGCATAATAGCCGTGCAAAGCCGGGGCGGGTCGCTAGTACTTTGATAAAAGAGATCCAATCAAAGAGTATTTAAGTTTTTAATAACCCCAGCACGCCGCTTCATACACATGTTCATACAAAATTGCTGGAGCGTTGTAATGTTCCAAATTCAAAAAACGCTTCTGCATTAGATTTAATTTTCTTTGACCGCGACACTGGCTATATGCACGATAGTGGTAATGCGAAGCCATAATAAAATTATAAATAAAAAAGAGATGGCGCTAGATGCTTCTTTCCGTATGTCAAAATGACAATTTTGACATCATCCCTACGTTCTGTACGTTTTCATGCAAAAATATTATGGTTTATTTTTTACGCCAAGAAATATCAAATTTTAATTAGTAACATAAATCTACTTGAAATACCTAAACCTCTTCTGATATTTTCTGAACACATTCGTGAAGATTATGTTAAAATCTGTTTCCTAGTTCCCGAAATTAGACTGCACAAACAAAGGTAAACAAACCAAATCAACATTTTCTGAGATGAATGGTAGTTTCGCGAAAACGAAGAGATGGCGCTAGTTACTTGAAATTAAAAAAAATATCTTATTAAATTAATTACTTTATTTTTAAGTTAAAAAATGTGTATATTGCTATGTATTCTTAAAATACATAAGTGTACAAAATTTTTAAGCAGAACAAAAAGAATAATCAACTAATTTGTGATTTTCTAAATTTAAGAAAACCTGAATCGCGCATGCAAGATTTTTTTCTACCGGAGCTATATAAGGTTAGCGAATTCTATAGTGCTAAGATCATTATGGACGTAGAACGCTTACTTCCAAAACTTCGAATTTATTATATGTAGAGATTTACTTAAAAGTTAACTATATTTGAAAATCCTAAAAAGTGTACCTACCTACTGTACATTTGAAACATTATTGTATTTTAATAAAATTGATATTTTGTTATACAATTTTAAAAATAAAATTTTACTCATTAACGATACACACAGTTTATTAAGTTTATTACGATTTGAAATAGTCAATAATTAAAATTTAAGTTTAAGCCATTGAAATAATGGCAATAATAGGCATCCTCTATAATGATGCTACGCCTCTGGTCATCGATCAATTTGACCAAAACCATAATCATTAGTCCATAATAATCATGAAAAACTAATACCCAATCCTCTTTGTACTACTAAATAATTCATACCATACGTACATATAAACTATGCCTATATCATACTAGGCCCAAGTAATCCGGATTTCATAGCAGCCGGCAATTAGCGCCGACCGACGGACGGATATCCGGATATCGATTGACGCAGCAATTATACTGTGGAACTCACTCCGAATGGTTCGTTTGCTCATGGCCCTCAGCTGGATCAATTACCCCCGTTGTCTGCTAATAGCTTGACGATTTTATGTTCAGTTATTGCTAGGCATATGAAGCTTTCGATAAGGGTGACTATTCAATGTGGTTTTATTATGAAAGTCAATTGCTGATCACAGCACTAAATTGCACACAACTAACACTGAAGGAAGCTGTATTGTATTAACAGGCCTTGAAAACATGGTATCCATTTGACAAAGGAGGAGGCCGTTAATTCGTATGAATAATGTGGTGGTATGGTGGAACTTAGATGTTCACGTACTCGAGCATATAAAATCCTATCTAAATGATTTTGATTATTTGAAACGCGGGTGTTTTATATTGGTATTTAAAATTTTGTGATGGTCTTTGGAGCGGAATCGCTCTTCAGAATGCAGCATATTGCTCAGTGTTTTACAGCAGAGGTAGGACAATCTAGGCTAACGAAATAAGCGGTTATTTTTGACGTGACAACGTTTTATAAATTGGTTTGCCGGGTGACACTTCAAGAAACTGCGTTACGCTCCGCTGACGTTATGCGCTCACAATGAGAGCGAGTGAGAGGCACACGGGCATGGTTAGCCCGCCTAAGAGCGAGAGAGACAGACATAAAAAGTGAAAGGCACGCGTCCCTTCCACTCGAGCACAGTTGTTGTCACGTAAAACTTTCGCCCGTATACCGACTTTACAGGCAACCAGTTTTTTACTTTAAAAGTTGTCAAAGTTACACCAAATTGTCAAATCACTTCCGAAAGAATGTTAGTTATCTCTTTTTAACTTACCTTACTATCCAGCTGTAGTTTGTAAACCTTTAATATAAAATTTAAAATTCATATGTCGGCAATACCGTTTACATAATTTTAAGAAATTCCTGACCAAAATTTCGAAATATCCCTATTGTTCGGATATCGAATATCGGATCCCAATAGTTCCAAATAGTTTTCTCACCCGCTTTATCAGTGTCGATTTATTCGTAGAAGACATTACATAAAACACATAACACAATCTATGGTCCATAGTTTTGATCGTAATGGCCTTGTTTATACGACTCTCGAGATATCCTCTCACGAAAAATACATTTTCTATTTTCGACGTTATCACTCGCAACGCGAGTCCTTGACAGACTTTCTGCAAGCAAAATGGAATTCTATTTGGTCCGGATTTAAAAGGGACGCTGTATAATTGTTTGTCGTTTTTTTTAACCCTTCTAACCTAGTACCCCCCAAATAACCCCCATGAGTTTCTTGTGCCTTCTTCTCATTGGTGGGCGCGTTCCGAAGGCACACATCCTAACTTAATTTTTAAGACGCTTCAAAGTGATGTACCTAATGATTCACTATTTTTGTTTGTTTGTTTGAACGCGCTAATCTCAGGAACTACTGGTTGGAGTTAAAAAAAAGTTTTTGTGTGGGATAGTCCATTTATCGAGGAAGGCTACTTTTCATTTTGATATTCCCACGGGATCGGGACTGACACGGGTGAAACTGCGGAGCGCAGCTAGTTGAATAAATAATTTTTACTTTGACTTTGCATTAATTAGGTAACCTCACTTCAATTTATCATGAGGTAGACGTTTAAATATTATTGTAAATGTTTTAATTTATGATATCTGTATCATAAATTACTGTATCTGTACTGTTAAATGATTACAAAAAAATTGATTCGCGAAACAATATTTTTCCTAAGCTACTGTGTAACGAAACGGAAGGTTCCGCTACAAGTCTAAAGAATAATTTAGAAAAGCTAAAAGAAAGAAAAGAAAGAAGTCTTAAGAAGTTGATGAAAGAAGAAATTGAAGAGGGTCGGTCCGTCAGTCCAGTCCTACCTAAAGACCTAACGGCTCAATACCCTCAACAATAAAATACAAGAAAAAAAGATTAACAATTATAATTAAAAAAAGATAAATAAATACATTAAAAAATAAAAAAGAACACTTAGCTAGGTCAGTGACTGAGGTATTCGATAGCTGTAGGTATACTGCGTTCTCCTTTATTGTCTGTTTAAATCATGGTCATAACCAACTCCACCCCTTTCTTGCTCCTTGGTCATCAAGTTTATACACGCCAAATCAACGCGTTGTTGTACAGAATCGTCCGTAATAACATAGGATTAGCAAGAAAGTGCGTTAATCTCGTCGTCGTCGGTGTATAAACACACACTATACAATCGCATCCAATGCGCTCAGCTAAAATTCTTTCGTAAAACTCCGCACCACAGGCAGAACCGACTTAGTTAGTACAAAAACAGATAAATCTCCAACAGGAACCAATAGATTTTTTATTATTCTGTGATTAATTTTTAAAAGTAGGTAATGAGCCAGTTTTTTCAAAATTTTCTTGAATGACCATGTCAACATTGAAAACTCCCAATTCAAAATTTCTTTGTCGACAGTAAAAAAAAAAGGTTTTAAACAATATAAAAATAAGGATAATTTTATAAAAAAATGAGTTCATGAGATGATAAGATTAGGGGGTGGCATTATAGATGCCACAACTGCTGAAACTATCCACTTTTATAATAAAACTTTGAAAGTACAGATATAAGTTTAGTTTAACAGAACGGATAGCACACCTCATTCCGTAAAAGTTGCGCACTAAATTCCAAAGAATTGCAAAGAAAATTTATTCGATACCATCGTTTCTTTGAAGATTGATGGCACCTGCATACGACTTCAAAGATATTTGCGTTCAGCGTTTGTAATACAATTTAAAGTTTCCAGCCCACATGAGCTTTTGCCGTGTTGCTATGGTAACGCCCTCTGGAAACCCGGGGTACGGTAAATTTTGGTAAACGCACAGTGTGCGGATAAAGGAAGCGATTTTCCGAGGAGGTGAATATCATTAGTTGATACGTACGCTTAACAGATACCATTAGTTCAACAATTGATACGAATTCGAGATACTAATAATGCTATTCGTTTATATAATACTAGCGACCCGCCCCGGCTTCGCACGGCTATATTATGCATGTATTATACATATGAACCTTCCTTTTGAATCACTCTATCTATTAAAAAAACCGCATCAAAATCCGTTGCGTAGTTTTAAAGATTTAAGCATACATAGGTAATAGGGACAGAGAAAGCGACTTTGTTTTATACTACATATGTAGTGATAATAGTGATGATCTAGGTACTTACATATTTATTTAAAACTAGCTGCCGACAAACGTTGTTTTGCCATTTACTAAAAAAAGGAAAATCGTAATAAAAATTAGATGTTGTTCGATTCTCAGACCTAACGAATATACATAAAAAAAAAAAGTCGAGATTGGTAATTACACCGCGACAAGATAATTTTGTAAGTATAGGTATAAATGGTCATCCCATGAAAATCATACTTAACACGATGGTTGCGACGCTACTCGATTTTACTATGTAGTGATGACAAACTTTGCCCCCTTTTTCACCCCCTTAGGGATAGAATTTCGGAAAATCCTTTCTTATCGGATGCCTACCTCACACAAAGAACACACCCTTCAAGTTTCAGGTCTCTACGATCAGCGGTTTAGGCTGTGCGTTGATCCGTCAGTCAGTCAGGACAAAGCATTTTATATGTATAGATATTGTTACATATAAACAGAATTTGGGTATCTACCTACTATCTATTCAAGTAGATTCCACTAGCAACTGAATAAATCGAACGTTGTGTATCGAAAAGAATCAGTCACGAGCAACATCGTAGTTCGTTTATTCACCCTCTGTATTTACTGTGGGGATTTTCTGATTCTAACCGGGATTTCCCCGTACTAGCTGTGTTGACGTGAATTTTGTGGAACGTTTGTTTACTTATTTATTATAGTAGAGATGAAAAAATTCAATATTTGTCTATTCAATTGTGTATAGAACAAATATAAATAAATAAATATTGCAAGACATTCCACACATCGCCATCTAGCCCAAGCTAAGTACCTAATTGGACTTGTGTTATGGGTGCTAGACAACGGATATACTACTTAGGTATATACTTTTCTTTTGTAAATGTATACTTAATATATAGTAAGTACATAGAATACATAGAAACAACCAGAACTAAATAACTAAATATCTAAGCATAAATACTTGTCTGAAGCGGGAATCGAACTCGCAACCCTGTGTTTGGCAGTCCGGCATGGTGACCATGGTGCCAACTGGGTCGTCAATATAATAAATATCTCTGCGCCCCGCGATATAACCTGCGTAAATCCCGAATTTTGGAATCAAAATTAGTTTAGGGGATGGAGAAGGTATCCTGTGTCCAAAACGAACTACCACTATACCGTTTTTCATCGAAATCATTACAGTCGTTTAACCGTGAAGAGGGAGAACAACCAAACAAATAAATTTTCAGATTTATAATATTAGTTTGGAGTAATTAAACTAAGCAGTGTTCAGCGGTTATAATAGCGTAGGTAACTCCCGATGCTCCGATAAAAAGTAGCCTTTGTTCTCCCAATGAATCAATGTACGTCTGCTGCATAATTGCAGCCCCCGGTAGAGTTAGAAAATTACTATTATTGGAATGTTTTCACAAAAAATATTTAAAAAAATTGTTTGATAAATTGATGAGTTTGAATACTTTAAACTTAAACTGAAGTAGGTGTCTAGTATCTTGCTTGTTTAGAAAACTTTCTTATAACAGCCGTTTTGAGATCTGTGGGTCTGCAATTATGCAGCTGACCGTACCTATCCTCATATCAAGTTTCATCAAAATCGGACCAGTAGTTTCGGAGCCTATTCGTTACAAAGAAAAAAATATTTAGTACAGATAAGAGGAAATAGATTTTTCCTTATAAATTTTCTTTTTAATTCAAAATATCGAGATATACCTATATTCAATTTTTTCATTTTCTGTTTCATGAAAGTCAAACATTGTAACCGGGTTGATTGTGAGTGTACCCCGTTGCTCGTGTCAACCAAAATGTATTCCCTAAGTTTTGCAAAAGCTTCTCGAAAGGAAATTTCTCACTACTTTTATCAAACAAAAACTTATTATCATCCCTGTGACAATACAAGGAAGACTGACAAATACCAGTTTCGTATTTGTTAGTTCAGTCCCAGTGGGCGAGTTTGCTAGTTCGTAACTGTATCATTTATTTATTTTGCCTTGTTAGATTAGAATTATAATATTATTTAGATTTATTTTTTACCTTTTGTTTATTGTTGTAGACCTTTTTATGGTGTACAATACTGTAGTACATTATTTTGATCTATCTCGTTTTGCCAGCGTTTGCAATGTAAGCGCAAAAAAATGAGTTTTTTTACGACATCACATTAGAAACCTCTAATACTATCAGTGTTTCTCTACTAATTATGCATGTGTTATACATAGAAACCTTCGTTTTGAATCACTTTATCTATTAAATCCGCATTAAAATCTGCTATGCAGTTTTAAAGATACATACATAGCTAAGTTTTATTTTTATTTTTATTTTTTTGCCTACGGTACTATTTTGTCTTTTGGAGGCTTATAAAATAAATTAAATATTGAATAAATAATTTTTTTTTTCTGTGGAGGCATGGGACCATATTTTTGGGGGCATATGAGATCAAGTCGGACAGACAGACAGACAGCAAAGCGACTTTGTTTTATATTATGTAGTGATATTACTAGTGAGACTAGAGCTCAAAAAAGTTATTTATTAAATATAGTGTAACTTACCTACCGAGGTAGGTAGGTACCTAAGATTTATTTTTCTTAGTAGTTCTAGGTGCTTAATGCTTCTTTTAGAGAACTTTCTAAAATATTTCTATATACATCTGAAAATATTTTCACTACGACAAGGCATAAACTTGTGACCTCCATCCATAGCCTCCATCCTGCTCACCGTGTAGGCGCGTTTCAAACTACAAAATTTAAATTAACACATAATTTTGATTTATTACAGTTCAAACTGTGTATACCTATATGATGTAGCCTAAATTGTTCTCGCGAGGGTGTGGAGGAAGATACGACCGATTAATCTAAATTAGAACGATTATTGCAACCCTTTACCGCTATTACGGAAAATAACGCGTGCAACGGGAGTATACGAAATAACGCAATCGCTTTTACCTATTAAAAACGTAATTTTATACAATTCATTCGTTTTATAGGAAATTAATCTGCTGTATCCGGTTGGATGTAATTTATTTCAATTTCACCCGATCCTTTTTTATCGGAGTTTTTATAAATTATCATATTAATAATACTAAGCCTTTTTAACACAAATCGTAATTTTATTGTTTCTTTTTTATTTCAGAGTTCCAGTTTTTTAAATAAAGAGGTAGGTACTCCTTCATTAAACGACTTTAAAATAGGAGGAGGTTCCCAATTTGTCGCACAATTTTATTTTATTTTAGTAAGTAGGTACCTATACTTGGAAACACGAATTCAACTTTATATTTTTTTACAACAACATTTAGTGACTAACAATATATGCAAGACATCTTTATTTCTACACATAATAAAATATAGTGACTTGGCAATCACATGGCAACATTACTAATTGTAATTTTAATGTTTCTTTTTTAATTTCAGAGTTCCAGTTTTTTTTAATGAAGATGTACCCATTCATCAACAGACTTCAAAAAAAGGGGTTCCAAATTCGTCGCACAATTTTTTTTTTTTTTAACAAGTACCTACTTGGAAACACGTATTCAACTATATATATTTTACAACAACATTTAGGGACTAACAATATATGCAAGCCATCTTTATTTCTACATAAAATAAAATATAGTGACTAAATTGGCAATCACATGGCAATATTACCAAGAAGGCAGTTACTACAAATACAAATAATATAATATAGATATAAGGTTTACAGATGTTAGGTAATAATTCCAAAAAAATTAGGTAATAACAACAGCCATGACTGCACAAGACGTTCAATAGTTAAGTAGGTACCTATAATACGTAAGTAAATAAGTAGGTACTGACCAGCTAATGGAAGCAAATACGTCAATCGTTATAGTGAATATCTCGAAAGGTTATCGCAAGCAAACAGTCACCGTCTGACCAGTTAAGGAACAATACAGACTCAGTCGTCAGTAAATACTTAACCAGTTGCTCAGTGAAATGTATTTGAAATGCGTTTGTTGTCGCAGTTAATTCTTTTGTTTTGTATGACTTACGTGTGTTTGTGCTACGACATGATTATTGGTGACACAGTCCATAGAAAGATGGTGTTCCATCAGAGAGTGAAGGATTTTGCGATACCTTTCAGAAGAGGATCAAAACTTTAACTTATACGGATCCAGATAAAAGAGTAATTAAGGTTGGTATAGTTTTATTGTTTTTTTAAATAAGGTCACGTCACCAATCCCCCATCCAAAACGATGTTTAAGAACAGTCCGAGATGTGGATTTTAAAACCTTATATTTAGACACAGATTTACTCGTGAACTATAGTCTAAACTTTAGACTCTAAACACTATCCCTATATAATCTATAGGTATAGTGTTTAGACTATAGTTCCCTATATAATATATAGGGATAGTGTTTAGACTATAGTTCACGAGTAAATCTGTGTCTTAATCTAAAGTTTAAATCTACAACTCGGACTTTTCTTAAACTTCGTATTGGAATAAGGAGGAATATCTTTAGGAATTTGTAAAGAAACGTCTACCTACTTTCTATGGTTTCTTTCTGTAGCGTACCTAACAAGTTTATTTTACAATACTCTTAGATATTTTTTTACATAAGTATTGTATTTAGTATGAATATTACTTAAAGGCAATGAGGTAAATACATAATTTACCACAGAATATTTCAATGGTACTTTCATATATAGTATCTTAACAATCGATTTAATTACGTTTAGATAACTTTCCTTATTCCGAGACAATAATAATATCTTTATTATTCTTCCAGTCTAACGGACTTAGCTTTTTTATAAATCTATATATACAAAATGCTTTGTCTTGAATGACTGACTGACGGATCAACGCACAGCCTTAACCGCTGATCTGAAACTTGGAGGGTGTGTTCTTTTTATGACATAGGCATTCAATAAGAAATGATTTTCTGAAATTCTACCCCTCAGGAGTTGTAAAAGGGGGGCCAAGTTTGTATGGGACAACGTTTCCGTGATTCGTTGGTCCATTTTCACCTTTGCGCGAACAAAGTCGCAGGAAAAAGCTAGTAATAATATACTCGTAATCAAATATAGGTTACGTTAAGTGAATAGGTTTGGCGCCTCACGCAAAAAGCAGTTTGTCACTATCACTCAATCATCACTTTGGTCATTAACATTAAAAGTTAAAATTAGTCTATGGCATCATGGTTAAAACAAACTAGATAACAACAGAACTATGGAGTACCATTTCAGTAGAAATTAAAAGAGAATTACTAGCAGCAACCCAAAGTATCCACATAAGTCTCGATCCCCCGTGAATTTCGGGATCAAAAGTATCCTATATCCTTTTCCATCCTCAAAACCACCACAATGCACAAAAAAATACAAAACAAACAAATAAAAAAACATTCGGATTTTTAATATTAGTTCATACCGAGTTTCAACGCAATAGGTTAATTAGTTTTTGCGTAAAGGAGTAATAAACATACGAACACATTAACTCATACACAAAACTTTCACATTTATAATATTAGTAGGCCTAGTAGGATTAAGATCCTGAACTGATCCAGGAGCATTAGTAACTTAGATAGCTGGAAACGCTGATTAACATATAGGCTACTTTTTATCCCGATATTCCCACGGGATCGGGAGTAACAAGAAACTACGGGGCATATAATTCACAGCATATATCTTTGTTCAAAAATGTAATCTATATTTTTCTGTGTTTCCAGGGTGTAGCAGTAATAGACAATGATTTCTCACACGCCAGCGCAAACATCACAGACGGAGGAGTCGGGCTTCCATACGTGACCATCAGAATGAAGAGTCAAAGGCATCACCCGTTAAACTTTGAAGTCGAGATTTATATATGAGTCATCACCAGTTTTTAAGATTTACATTTCAATGTAGGGATGGAAAAGAAGGTTTTACAAAATGTCAGACCGGATGAAGGGTCAATTTTTTGCTGTAACTTTAAGTCAAATTAAAATGATGGATAAATAGAATTCTTATTCAAGGGCCAGCTTAAAGGCATCACCCGTAGAACGTTGAAGTCGAGCGTAAGTCCCGATCCCGCAGGAATTTCGGGTTCAAAAGTATCCTATATCCTTCTTCATCCCCTAAACTACCTCTATGCCAAGTTTCATCCAAACCGGTCAAGTCGTTAAACTGTGAAGAGGGAGTAAACAATTAACTAATCAAATAAACTTTTGGATTTATAATAATTAGTTAGGACTAATCAAAATATTTCTAGAACTTAATTTGATTCATAGAGTAGTTAGTATATTAAGAAACTCTAAATTCTTCGCTTAAAAGTTATTCTTCTTTGCGAAATTCTTCGATGACTGACATTTACTTATTACTATTTATTTTAAGCCTGTACCATTCCACTGCAGGGCAAAGAACTCCCTCTCCTCTATTCACTGGTCCCTGTCTAATGCTAACTGGGTCCAGTCCCAACGATGTGAGTCCAACTCGTCCCACTGTCACGGTGGTTATGCCATTTTGTCCCCTGATTGTACCAAATAAATGAGTGAGTGGTATGTAAACTTAATATACCTAGATAGTTTTCTAATAAGTAAGAAATAGAAAATGTAGGTAGTTATGTCGGTAATGATTATTCTTAACTAAGTACTTATATATTTCTTTATTGCACAAAAAAAAGCGTGTGCGTGTAACCTTACAAAATAAATAATAGATTTTTGCAAAAATATCTAGTATTTTCAAAGGTTTCCGCTACTCTAACTTATAATCAAACTATCTAATTAGAGATAGAAGAATAACATCGCGGACAGTCACTAACTTCCTAATTCTAATGAAGGTCTTCGGTAAAGGTGGTAGTCCCTCTATGTACCAACCTCTTTTTTAATTTCACAAGATAAGTAATATAGGTATGCAACCTATTAAATCAGCTGTCATTTTGAGGTTAGATCAGCACTTGTCAATATAACCGGAAACTACGTAAGCGTTACTTCCGTCAGAAAAAAATCTGAGTTACTCCCTAGTCGCGCCTAAAGAAGTTATACTTCAAAAAAATTTTTTGAAATCAAGAAAGTCTAGATAATAATTTCTTGGTTTAGGTATTCTCAATTTAAAACAGAAATATTTGTTAAATTATGAATGTCTTCAAGGAGTGGATTATTTCTAGCTTCAGGAAACCCTTTTTTTCTGTGTAATCGTGTGTTACCGTGAGCAACAATTGTTCAATTAAAACTACTTTAGTCACTTGATCTTGCTTTTCTTGTCACCGAATTAAAAAAAACCACTGTGAATAAAATGTCCATGCAATTAAAACTTGATCGGTTGACAGCTCTGAGCACCTATAAACTTCCTTTTTATACTGAAAAGGGCATTGAGTTGTTTCCTTATAAAGAAATGTTACTACAGATGCGTATACGGATCAACTCCGCCCAAGAGACCACTAAATTGGATGTATTTATTTGCAAGGAAATACCAGAAACGAATCTCCATTACAGTTCGAACTTCGAAGCTCGATAATCCACAGGCACTATAGATCGAATACCTTAAGTTCGAAACCCACGGTTATGGTGCCTATACCTGCCCCCTTAGACAAGATTGCTTTCTATTAGCGATATCGCTAATCGTCAGACTTTTTTTCCTATTTTTTTGTAGAATTGACATAAGCCAACAAAAAGTCACGTGGTCTTGCGTTAGAGGAAAAAAATGGTAGATAAGTTTCGTCTTATGTCAATTTTATACAATTAAATCTATTGATTGGCGATATCGCTAATAGAAAGTAATCTTGTCTAAGGGGGCTGATCTACTTAATAGACTTATTAACCAGTCACGTTGCACGATCTGAAAAAAGGGGTGGCCTACCTAAAATTTAAACGCGATATTTGTTTTTTCTGACTTTTATATTCATTCTTTTGATAGACAACTAGGTACATGTATAAATGTATTAGAAGGTTTTACACGTACTTTTCCAACTATCTTTTTTTTAAATCTATAACAATTGGTTAGACCGTTGTAATTGTCAAAACCTAAATGGAAAATACAACCTGAAGGCTTTTTATCTACTGATATTCGCCACAGTACGATTCTAGGGTGCCGCAGATTTTTATAAACTAACAAGCTTCCCTCCTAGAAATGTTTCGAACTGAAATGGTAGATTAGTAATAACTCAGGTATTTTATGCTAATGAGAACAATGATCATGTTGTTCTTGATAATTATTGTAAACTTATGCAGAATAATAAACAATATTTATCAAGTTTATAGTGTTTGAGTTTGCAGAGCAAACAATCACATCTAAGGGATTCTACAATAGTATAAGGTAACACCAAAATGCTTATTTTCCGTAACTATTACTTAATTTCTCTTTTCAAAGGTATTTTGAGACTCTTTTTATTAAATGTACCTATTATTATTTAGTATACCCTACTATGTAACTACCTTAGTAGGTACCTATATCAATCGTATGTTGTGTAAGTATATTTATTGAAGGTAACCATATTTTTTGCGTAAGTTTAAGTAGATAGGATACTATGTTATACCATTTCATTATGTAATTTTGTAAATAGATGTCCAACAATACGTCGAATTGTTTAGTTGTTAAATAAAATTTAATATCAAATTTGAGGAACCTTATTTGTTATTTTTAGCCGTTCGAAGATAAAAAATATTATCAAAATTAAACCTTCTATTATTTCCTATAATAACACTCTCTTAAAATGATGAGGGTCATGAAGGGACAGATGATTTCGGTGGGTAAGAAATATGGTGTGCCCTTCCCCGTGTAACACTTTCGGATACAGGAAGGTTTCAGCACGTATTTACTGCAAAAATGTAGGTATAAGTACCTTCATATTTTGTTTGGACACATTTCCTTTGTTGTTATTAAATTCATGATAAGATGCATCCAAACCGCGTGCGCTGTAGACATTTGACGACCCTCTTGGCACAATGGTCACCATCCCGGACTGCCAAACACAGGGTTGCAGGTTCGATTCCTGCCTCAGACATGTATTTATGCTTAGATATTTGTCTGTGGTCTGGTTGTTTCTATGTATTTAAGTATAAATTTACAAAAGAAAAAGTATATAAGTAGTATATCCGTTGTCTAGCAGTTCTAGCACCCATAACACAAATCTATATAGTTACTTAGCTTGGGGCTAGATGGTGATGTGTAGAATGTCCTGCAATATTTATTTATTTATTTTATTACTAGCGACCCGCCCCGGATTCGCACGGCTATATTATGTATGTATTATACATATAAACCTTCCTCTTGAATCACTCTATCTATTAAAAAAACCGCATCAAAATCCGTTGCGTAGTTTTAAAGATCTAAGCGTACAAAGGGAAATAGGGACGGCGAAAAGTGACTTTATTTTATACTATGAAGTGATTCTGTGTTTATAAGAATCACAAAAGCTGGTAAAACCGTAAGCGCAGCTAGTATATTATATACCTATGCCAAATTGCAACTTCCTAGTACTAATAGTCACTGAGCTACACTGCGGTAGGCGAAAGGCGAATCTATAAATAAGGGAACTTACTACGGAACCCTAAAAAGGGAAGGGTTTTTGCGAACCCCTAACCGTTATTAATGTAATAACTGACACTTTGTTTTACGCGAGTTCCTACTTAGATATAGTTGGTTATAAAACCGACAACGATAACTTTGCGAAGATGGTTATGAATATTAAATCCCAAAGAGTTGGTTACTTGGCTTTTTTGAGTTTGCGAAGTGGTTATTAACATCTGATTTGTGTGAATTTGTGAACTTTATTTTTTATTGCAAATAAAGAGAGTTCTTATAACAGTCTTCTCCTAAAAAACATAAAATAAGATAAAAAATCATGGCTGAAATAAGCAGTAAGGGCCGTGTTAGGAGTAAGGCCTAGGTGTTATGGCTGTTAAAGATTTTATATAGAGTGTGTGGCACAGAAATATAAATAATTAAATAAATATTGCAGGTCATTCCACACATCGCCATCTAGCCAAAAGCTAAGTAACTAGACTTGTGTTATGGGTGCTAGACAACGGATATACTACCGTATATACTTTTTTTTTGTAAATATCTTAATATATATAAATCTCGTGTCACAATGTTTGTCCTCAATGGACTCCTAAACCACTTAACCGATTATAATAAAATTCGCACACCATGTGCAGTTCGATCCAACTTGAGAGATAGGATAGCTTACATCCCGATATTCCCACGGGATCGGGAGTTACGCGGGTGAAACCGCGGAGGGCAGCTAGTATACTTATATAAACAACCAGGCCACAGACGAATATCTAGGCTTGTCTGAGGCGAGAATCGAACCCGGCAGTCTGGGATGGTCACCATTGTGCTAACTGGGTCGTCTCTGTGTGATTAATAATTTCTTAAACAAAAGAAAAGCGATGTCACGTGTCGACAAAGCTTTCCACGTTCTGACATACAGCTACTGCAATCGCAGCCGACTATCGCCTGCGTTCGATATCACTCGACAGTTCCTACGTTCAGGAATTTCAAATAAATACCACTTCTATAGTTTCGTATCATACATTCAACTCAAAGTGACTCTTATTAACGTAAGTTATAGACGATTTTCCAATGAGTCTTTGAATTTAAACAGTAAAAATAAAATTGCAAAGGGTTCTTTCGCGATACTAAAGGTAAATTCTAAAGAGTTTCGAGTTATGTCTACGAACCTAGAAAGGCAGTAAAAGAAAATTGCCTCAGTAATGGAATTATTTTTCTTTAGCACTCGTAACGAAAATCAAATTATACTGTTCAATGTATCCAAGGAAGATGTTTGATCAGCTCAATCGGCTCGTTATCCGCGAATTTTACTGTTACAGTACTCAAATTTTCTGATTTTCCAGTCAAAAACTTCACTTTACAAATAAGATGGTTATAAGGTAGCCGTTAACAAGTAAGTGATTTAAAAATGGTCGTAAGTACAATGCATCATTAACCTATTTATTTTAATTTATTCAACATTTACCTATTTCTGTTAAGCTACCTAGATCTACGTCTAGGTAGGTAACTACGTTCTCAAGTAAGTGACAGTAATGTCTTTTTGACGTGATAACCTCTTATGAATTGGTGAACAGATGCACTCTCAAAAAAGTGTGACGTCATGCGACAAGTAACCATAGAAACGTTATTGACAAGTCACCATAGCAACGTATTGAAGTCAATAATGTCAACGATACAAAATAGTTCTTACTAGCGACCCTTCCCGTCTTCGCACGGCTATATTACGCATGTATTATACGTTGTCTAGCAGTTCTAGCACCCATAACACAAGTCTATATAGTTACTTAGCTTGGGGCTAGATGGTGATGTGTAGAATGTCCTGCAATATTTATTTATTTATTTTATTACTAGCGACCCGCCCCGGATTCGCACGGCTATATTACGCATGTATTTTACATTATAAACCTTCCTCTTGAATCACTCTATCTATTAAAAGAAACCGCATCAAAATCCGTTGCGTATTAGTTTTAAAGATTTAAGCATACAAAGGATATAGGGACATAGGGACAGAGAAAGCTACTTTGTTTTAGACTATGTAGTGATAGTGATAGTGATGATAGTGATAGTGATGATAGCGATAGTGATGACGTTATTACACATAAACCGACTTTATATACAACCATTTTCCTAAGTTTCCTCAAAAATTTAGATTGTTTGCTCTAGATTGTTTGTACTCATTTCTTAAGAATATTGTCGCCCATCTGTCTTCATCAAAATCAGTTTAAGCTCAATGAATAAATCCACGTGATTTCGTAAAACGCACGACTCCGATCCTATAAAGGTCTATACTAATCAAACATCTATCAGTGAATCCGGCAAAGCCGCAGAGGGCTTACCAGCAAAACAAACGAGCAAATTAGTCAGTGCCCGGACCCGCCCGGACAGATCCTGAGTGATGGATGGCCTGACTGAACCCACATCGAACAATTAGCTTCTTAACAAAATACGACGTACTGTGTCAACGATTTTACTTGATTATTCCGTCCAGAACGACAACATTAAAATTTACTAGCGACCCGCCCTGGCTTCGCACGGCTATATTGTGCATGTATTATACATATAAACCTTCGAATCCTCTTGAATCACTCTATCTATTAAAAAAACTGCATCAAAATCCGTTGCGTAGTTTTAAAGATTTAAGCAGGATATATGGACAGAGAAAGCGACTTTGTTTTATACTATGTAGTGATGATTGGTAAGTATATCCAAAGGTACCAAAAAAGTATCCATAGATATAGGATTGCTTCTTGACAGACACTGGTAAACAAAGAGCGTTTATAAAACGTTTAAGTATTACTTTTTACAATGTCCTGTCTACTTCTACTTTGTGCATAAAAGAACAGAGGAGAAACAAAATTTCACTGTATCTCTGAGGCTGCAAGCTCAGACATTTCAAATGGAACTCGTAAAATAGTTATAACCGAATCGTGGGGGTTGATCGAACTAACAAGTCATATAGTAGGTAGGTAGTACATACTACCTCCTCTTTGTTCAGAAATAGTTTACTTATTTTTGCAACAGAATCTATTTGGATATCCGACGATGTCTTTTTAAGCTGTTCTATTGTAAGCTTAAAGTTTCCTATCGAGCTTTGTGTAGTTGCAGATGGTGGAAAACTTTGTACATTGCTGAAACTGTTTTGAATTTTTATTTAAACTAACAACTTGGAGTTCTTGATAGTTTAAAGTTACTCGGAACAGATAGAACATCTTACTTATATATTTTTTTAAAGTAAATGAATAAGATGACAAACTTTTTTTAGACCTCTAAATAAATGAAGAAATAAATTAAAAAATTACTGTTTCAATGTTGTTATTGCTTTTATTTCCTTAAAATTATAAAAATAATTTATATTCTGGGTGTCTGCATGAACAGAAGGCCAATTCTCGTAAATAACATTGTTCAAATAACATTTCAATATCATTTCGATTGCATTTCGATCACAAATAACACCCTCAAAGTAGCTCAAAATACCCTTAAAGTTAGTTTTTTGTAAAAAAAACTGACTTTGAAGGTATCTTTTGCAATCGAAATGCAATCGGGATGATATTGAAATGTAATTTAAACAATATTATTTACGAGAATTGGCCTTCAGATCTATTGAAGTATCTGTTTCTACTTTGTCTTCCATTGTAATTCATCGATGGGTTTATTTCTACTCTATGTTCCACGCTAATCCATCGATTTATTTCTACTTAGATGACTTCAGAACTTTGTTGCATATTCCATTTTCAGATAATTCACTGACTCTCTCCTATTGGTAACTGAATCACGAACCACTAGGAACTTGACGAAGGCATTTTGGCTGGTAAAGTTAGAGAAACGGCTTGTACATACAAATGAAATCAAATGGCGGATGTTAGAGAATTAATAACAGGATTTCAGTGAGCTGCAGTGAATTATATTCTCTGAAACTACAAGACCAACGGGTCTAAAACTTCGAGTTTTACGACGTAAGAGAGCAGTAAGGATTTTTTGGAAATTTAATCTTTAAAAGGTTAAAAGGGGCTGATAAAGTTTGTAGTTTATAGTTAACTAGCGACCCGCCCCGGCTTCGCACGGCTGTATTATGCATGTATTATATCTAAAAACCTTCCTCTTGAATCACTCTATCTATTAAAAAAACCGCATCAAAATCCGTTGCGTAGTTTTAAAGATCTAAGCATACAAAGGGAAATAGGGACAGAAAAAGCGACTTTGTTTTATACTATGTAGTGATAGTGATGACTATTATGTATTCTGTTTTTATAGAAATTGCATTATAAATAAATAAAAAAAATATATCTCAGGACATTTCCCACATCGCCATCTAGCCCCAAGCTAAGTAAATAGACTTGTGTTGTGGGTGCTAGACAACGGATTTATGTACTACTTAAGTATATACTTTTCTTTTGTAAATATATACTTATAATACATAGAAACAACCAGACCAGCGACAAATATCTAAGCATAAATTAAATTATAAATTATAATTAAAAACTGCTTCCAAAATTGTGTCAAAGTTAGTTCTTATAAGAATAGTTAGTAGTATTTTGTAGGTAGCTACCTAAAGAAGGAATGCTGTCAAGAAAAGCCTATTATTAAATTTGTTTCATAACTTGTAACAAACTTCTTCACCTCCCCTATGAAAACGTACCAACAAAATACATTTAAGTACGGTTACTAGGGAACATATTGCTCAAATTTATAGGGCAGTTTTTCTCTGACCACCTAAAGAACCTTACGTTGAAATGCGTTAAGGAGCATGTTTTAATACGTCCAAACATAAATCATTCGTAACGAGCCTCTTCCGGTGGAATTTTCACACGTTTTCCTCCTACAGTGATCCTCTTAAGCTTCTGTATTTTTTTGTTAACGTCAGTAGAAATATGTTTAAGTGCTTTTACTCTTGCTTTTGTTATTAAATATTAAATTTAGATCACTTTAAACATCACTCTACAAAGCAGTAATATTTAATACACCATCAATGTAAATTGTGTTAACTAAAACCCTTTTAAAAGCTCTTATACTTTGAACATAAATTAATTTTGTTCTTTCATAAAATATTAACGTCAAAAATTCGTGCCCGAAACTTGACGGACAGCTTGGACGAAGATCAAAACCGTTTATAATTAAAAGTGACATTTTTATGTTAAAAAAGGTATTAAAAAACGGAGAGGTAGTACCGCAGAGAAATTGATGGTGAGAAAGAAATCCATTAAAATAAATTTAAATCTACACTAATATAAACGAAAAAGGGAAAAGTTTGTTTTTTCATGTTTGTAACGAATGAGCTTCGAAATTTCTGAACCGATTCTGATAAAACTTGGTATGAGTATTCATTGGGAGTAACATAGGTTACTTTTTATCCCGATATTTCTACGGGATAAGGACTTACGCGGGTAAAACAGCATGGCACAGCTAGTTATTAATAAAGGAGAGTTTTGTAAAACAGTTTAGTGATAAAGGGCTACAAACGTCAGAAGATGTATAATTTATATCCAAGATTATAAGTACATAATATAAATACGAAAACTTCGTGGATTCTAACACCCACACCTTTTCAACGTTAGGTGTTTTGTTGAGAAATATGCACCGTTACGTTTATTTACGTCCTATATAAAAATGGCTATTTTTAAAATAGCTGCTTTTATTAAAACTACTATAATTTATAAAATAAATTTTGTTTGTGACATTAAATAAATTGGACTGCGATTGTTTGGAAGAAAACCATAAATTATAGAAACCTATCTACCTACGGAGGAGCATGACGTGTAGTATGTACAGTAATTCTAGGCATAATGGTTTTCAAAATGAAAACCGGCCAAGTGTGAGTCGGACTCCCGTACGAAGGGTTCCGGACCATTATAATCTATTTTTAGTAATATTTGTTGTTATATCGGCAACAGAAATACATAATTTGTAAAAAAATTCAAAGTGATACAGTTTGGGACAGACAGATGGACGGACGGACAGCGAAGTCTAAGGGTCAAAACTGCGTTACGCGGACGCCGCGCCAGCGCGGTTTCATACAAAATCACTCCGCGACGGGGCAATTTTGTATGAAACCGCGCGGGCGTCCGCGTAACGCAGTTTTGGTCCTAAGTAATGGGGTCCCGTTTTTACCCTTTGGGTACGGAACCCAAAAACTGATAGCTATAAAGTCTAAAGGCTTTATTCAAAAAGGAATAAGATGAATACGTTTACATGGCGAGAACAATACGCTTCACCGCTGAAAGTAACCGAATTCTAAGGATTTAATATAAGTAATTACCTTTACTAAGTTTTTAAAAAATAGAATCTAGTTTCGGCGATTTCCCTACCTATAACAAACATACATCCAAACTTTACCTCTGCTTTATTATGGAACACGATGAAAATCTTGATACTTACTAAATAGAACCAAATTAATCTAAGAGTTAATTTAAAAAAAAAATTATTCTTACCTTTTTCTTTTTATTTTTAGTGACAAAATACCAAGAAAATAAATGAATAAATTGGTTTCCGATTGAAAATACAGCAAATAATAAGCAGCAACAATAATCTAATGACCTGTTTTTAATAAAATAAGTACCTAATTGTCCCTATTGTTTTAATTAAGGTGGCAGGTGGCCCTAATTATCCGCAGGTAGGTACAATCAACGTTCACAAGTCCACCGGCACCGTAACGTTTACAATCCTGTGCAGCACTATTTGAACATTATAACTACGTAACCTGTAAATCAATCCCACGTCAGCGTCGTCGGTTGGTAGCGGGTGGCGGCATAGACCACTCGGCGAACTAAATACATAGCTAACATGTTGAAAATAATAATCACACTGAGTACTTTTAATTCAAGTATCTATGTTTGTGTGTATCGTCTATTAGAGAAGAAGAAGGTCGTATGTCGAATACTTGTTGATAGTATTACGGTAAACTGATAGTGTACTTATGACGCATATTTAAACAACACGCACTTTAATTAAGTAACTAGACAAATAGACCATAGCATAGAAGGTACCTTATTTAAACAACACGCACTTTAATTAAGTAACTAGACAAATAGACCATAGCATAGAAGGTACCTTATTTAAACAACACGCACTTTAATTAAGTAACTAGACAAATAGACCATAGCATAGAAGGTACCTTATTTAAACAACACGCACTTTAATTAAGTAACTAGACAAATAGACCATAGCATAGAAGGTACCTTATTTAAAGAACACGCACTTTAATTAAGTAACTAGACAAATAGACCATAGCATAGAAGGTACCTTATTTAACCTAAATGGATGCTTATTTTCCCTCGTGACAAATTGACACTCCAATTTCGATGCACAAACATTTGCCAATTAAGGTGAAAGGGTATACCTGCGCGCTCTCCATACAAACGTAGTCGACTGTTTCCTCCCTGGATAATGACACTAGCACAAATATTTTTGTGCCATAAAATCTATAACTGCCATGACTATGCCCCTATGTTTTGGTTTTTTTACATTTTCTAATTATCATAGAAATTAAAATTTAAAAAAATTTAAAATTTAAAAAATCAAAAAATAGGGGCATGGTCATGGCAATTATAAGTTTTATGCACCAAAAATATTTGCTCTAGTGTCATTATCCAGGGAGAAAACAGTCGACTACGATTGTAATAGTTTGTATGGAAAGAGCCTCCGGTACACTTTCCTCTTAATGTACATGGTAAATTCGGTTCAATATGGAAATTACAAATAGGTCTGCCTCGAGGGAAATTTTTCATCGAAATAGGAGCCGGCAAAAAGTGGGGATGACATTAATCAAGAGTTAGGGATAAGAGGAAAAAAGTTGATTATATGTTTTTTGGTGCGAATCGAGGCCTGAAATTATAGGACTGAGGACAATGCTTGAGAGTAGGTGGATAAGTACAGTTAACAATACTTTGTAGGTATTTTTTTATTGTATGTGTTGAACTTTTTACATCTAATGCCAGTAACCTATAACTGATGCCTAGGACCTAGTCGACCGTGTCCAGAGGAAACAAATCGTCAACGTCTGGAGCCAAATAAGCCGCGGGTTTAATCACGATGTTTTCCTTCATCGTATGCAATGTTAATTATTATCAGGTACCTATACCTAGTAGAATAACCTACCTAATATCAAATATGTGTTTATTAAACCGACTTCGAAAATGAATATTTCATAACATTTCAAACAGCGCCATCTAGCAATAAGCAACTGGGCTTGTGTTATAGGTCAGATAGAATACATAATATACACTTTTTTTGTAAATATATATACCTATACATACAGACGCCCAGATCAGAAACAAATATCTATAGCATAAATATTTGTTTGAGGCGGGAATCGAACCCGCAAACTTCTACGTCGCAAGCGGGTGTTCGCCCGACGCGCCACAGGGGTCGTCGGAAAAATATACGGAGGTTCTCAATTCGACTGAAGGTACCGTATTTTTATACCATATATTTTTTCACATTTAAATCCAAGAAAGTGAAACGTATCTTGCGATATAGCCTCACAAAGTAGGTAGGTACTAGGGGAAACAGTTTTATGACTGGCACCCTTGACGGGTGTGGACCGGTTGTTTTCTTGATGGCACAGACCAAGGACAATTTGTAGACAATTGTTATTTATTTATCGGCATTACAGATTTTGGAGGAGAGCTTATTCTCCCATCCAAAAGCTCATCCAAAAGTTAATTTTTAGTAGACTTGTACAATTAAACGGACAAATACCTCTATCTTCTATCTTCTAGGTAAGGTGTCATCTTAGAATGATTCGTCACTTATCATCAGGTATAATCAACCGCTGAACCATCAATAAAAAAAACCTTTAAATTAAAGGGTCGGCAGCGTGCTGTCGCCCGGTCAAATAAAACTTTTATCGTCAGATTCCGAACTTTTTGCTAGCGGATGCTACCATCATGCCTACGCGTCTATACTATTCCTGACGGACTTTCAGTACCTACTTAATATGAATGGGATTATCATTATATTTTACACTAGCGACCCCCCCGGCTTCGCACGGCTATATTATGCATGTATTATACATATAAACCTTTTTCTTGAATCACTCTATCTATTAAAAAAAACGGCATCAAAATCCGTTGCGTAGTTTTAAAGATTTAAGCGTACAAAGGGAAATAGGGACAGAGAAAGCGACTTTGTTTTATACTAGCCTACAGGGAACAAATGCATCCACCAATCAAGATTTTGCATTTTATATTTTGATGATTTTCGTCTACAATTTAACGTTATACTACCAACAACTGCCGTACAAGAATGCAAGACGTCTTGAGCCTTGAGAAGGCTCCCCTAGTCCGGTGCAATTTTACGAGCAAGCTCCTGCGACCCTCGCTGCACGCACGCAAAACCTACGAAATTACATAATGTATAATGTATTCGAACGCTTTCAAGTGTTTTGTTGGTTTTCCATGTATTTCCTTTTGATAATGATTAGGAAAGTGGACTACCTACTTAGGTATTAAAAATATTGGTAAGATGGGGTTTCTGAGCGTGACCAGGTTTTAAAGTGAGTATACCTATATTTTAAGCACTATACCTACCTACCAATACGACTATACGTATTAACAGTTAAATAAAAGTTTAATAAAAAGGAACTGAACTCTTTGAATTTCTAGAGCTTTTTTATTAGGAAATTTCATACTTAAGGATTACATACTTAGGGATTTTCCATACGCCAACAACCTTGGTACACAGCCCACTAAATAGTTACTACTGGCACCGGGCGCCTTCGTTGGTGAAAATTGTTGATTGTTACGAGTGTGTTTTGTTTTTCTCAAAAGTGCTAAGATGGAATTGTATTGATTTTGAGCCAAATATTTTCTATAGTTTTGAAGCTATCCTAAGATTAAGAATTAAAACTAGTCTAGCATTGAAAACACAAAGAATTTTCGCCTCGAAATTACCCAAAAATATCGGTATAAGTTTCACGTACAATTCCATCTCAGCACTTTTGAGAAAAACAAAACACATTCGTTACAGTCAATAATATTAGTTGTAAGCGACAGGTATTTCTGGCGCGTTGCGTTTGGCAGCATAAGCAGCCTTAACAGATGCGCGTCTAATTAGAAAAAAAAGTTGTGTTTGGAAAAATAATGACACGCTTGAAAATCGAAATAAAACATTTACTTATGTAAATTGGGTTTTAGAACATAATTTACTTACTAACTAATAAAAATCCTTATGAGACTTAACTATCGTATAAAACAATAAAAGCCAAATTCATTTATTATCGGTTTTAAAGACCTTACCTACCTACCTGACTCTTACCTAGGGCTTTTGTACGAAAAACTGAAAAATAAACTTGAATGTCCAAGTAACGAACGGCCCGCCAAGGCGCCATGTACTTCGATACCTTGGCACCTACGCACCGTCTTACCTACAGCCTACAGTACCATCGTAATACACAGGAGCATAAAGGTGAGCGCACACCTACCCGCAAGACACGCGCCGCAGTCGCCGCGCCGCCCCAGTGAAGGAAATCCTCAAGGCCGATGCTGATGACGTAACCAGCCAGCGCTGCGCGCATACAACCGGAGACTGCGGCGCGTGCGGTGCGGGTAGGTGTGCGCTCACCATAAACATACAACAGTTTGTTACGTCATCATTATAAATACCTCTCTTACTACATTTTTTCAGGAAAATAGTATGAACATTACAGAAGACTACAATAAATTGGTTATTTCTTTTGATTTGCCATACTGTGATTGTTTCCAAGAATTAATCTCTATCAGCATCAGTATCGATTGGTAGAAAAATATATATGATTATTTTTGGGCAAAATCAACGGGTTCTATTCCTGACCCTGAATTTTTCAAAAATCGAATGATGCAGTTTCAGTTTTTGTCAAAATCAGGCACGCAACTTTTTTCAGCGTTTACACTATCTCTTATAGTTTAGGATATAGCCCTAAAGGCCCATGTAAAAAACTCACCCTGTATAGTTAAAAACTAATTGTAAACGCCTCCGATTACTATAAATTGGTTCCTCTTTGATAATAGCGTTACAACATCTTAATAAAATGAATAATACCTATATAAAGACCATCAAACTAATAACTACCCACAAAATTGGCCCAATTACGTGTTGTTCTTAACTCATGCATATGAATCAATGTATCAATCAGAATAATCATAGCGCAGGTATCGTTATAGTTAAGAGGAAAGGGTACCGGGGGCTCTCTCCATACAAACTATTACAAACGTAGTCGACTGTTTTCTCCCGGGATAATGACACTAGAGCAAATATTTTTGGTGCATAAAACTTATAACTGCCATGACCATGCCCCAATATTTTTTATGATAATTAGAAAATGAAAAAAAAAAAATAGGGGCATAGTCATGGCAGTTATAGGTTTTATGGCACAAAAATATTAGTGCTAGTGTTATTATCCATGGAGGAAACAGTCGACCATACGTTTGTATGAAGAGAGTGCAGGTACCCTTTCACCTTAATAACGGAACGGTGGCTTTAATTATGGTGGGGTCGGTCTTTCTGGCCTTCTTCCTTCGCTTCGCTCTATCTGTCTGGGGAAACTTAGGCCTTTTTTAACACGCTTTTATTAGTTTCACCTGTATGTTTGCTTGTATGTAACCGACTCCTTTGGGCACGAAAAATCGTGCCCAAAGCCCTACTTAGTTAAACACGATTAATAGAGCTAGAATAGAGCTTACCTACTTGCATAAATAGGTACATTTACGTGATGTTTTTTTGGCATTTTTAAACCCCTTGGTGATACATGATGAGGTTCACCCCTCCCCCATTATCGTGTATTTTTAGTAATACCTAAAAAGAAACAAATAAATTGATGAACACCTGCATTCATAAAAAACATGACGTCATGCGTCATGTTCCGGGAACGCGTAGTGTTATTGACAAGGTAACCGTAGCAACGTATTATCGTTGCTGTTGCCACATGATTAAAGAAGGACAATTTTTGACGGACGGACGATTGAAAGGTTTCAAACAAACTCTCTGTGATAAGTATATATACCTCGCGCAGCGAATAGTGACCTCTGCGGTGGAAGGGGTATGCGCAGAACTCGATATTTATATGAAAATTGAGTTCTGCGCATACCCCTTCTACTTTCCATCAGAGGTCAACATTCGCTGCGCTACGTATACCTACCTACTTTCTACAAGCTTGACACGCGTGTGTGCTTGATTAGGTTTGTGTTATATTGACGAGTGACGAATAGAAGACTTATTTAAAGGAAATAAAATGATTGATTGATTGATTGATTGATTGAAGGATAAATAAAAGAAAAAATATAAGTAAGGAAAAAATAATAAGTTATAATAATAAATAAGTACATGTACTTATAGTAAATATAGTGCAGACAGGGATCGCCGGTTTGATGTCCACATCATAATTTGCCATTAAACTTGTTAGGTATTGTAAAGGGCCTTACGTGTTGGCTTCGGCTCCGCGCACGCCTTGCAAAGGTCCGGGGTGCCCCATAGCCCTGTTATATAAGACATGCATATTGCATAACCAACAATAAATATTTTATATTATAGAGGACTAAATTTTTAATAGTTTTGAGCTGACGTTTTCAAGTAAAAAAAAAAACATACCTACATACAACCGAATTGAGAACTCTATTATAATAAATTACCTAAAGATGTGTAAGACATGTCCATTATCAAATTCAAAACTTTTATTATGCATAAATTGTGCGGTAAGGCATACTATGATACCTCTTCGTACCTTAATGATAAGAATCCATGGATGTGACTTTAATTGCTCCATTTCAAATAATACCTTCAAATATTTGTAATATTGACCTTTGTGAGCGTGATCACATAAAAAAAAACCCCATGAGTTTCTTGTGCCTTCTTCTCATTGGTGGGCGCGTTCCGAAGGCACACATCCTAACTTAGTTTTTAAGACTATTCCAAGTGATCATGTGTATATACATAAGCATCGATAGGAATAAAGAAATTTGACTTTGACTTTGACTTTGAACCTCCTCCTTTTTTTGAAGTCGGTTAAAAATTATCGTCCGTAAACCGACTTTACAAACAACCATTTTTATATACATTTTTAGGTGATTTTATTAACAGCAAAAATACTTTAAACAAAACGACACCATCACCATTAATCCTACGACCCTGCCAGGATTCGAACCTGGAATCTTCTGATCCGTAGTCAGACGCGTTATCCATTGCGCCACAGGGCCGAGTAACAACACTTATGAATTTAACCACTACTAGAACTAATAATAGCTTTTCCAACAGTTATTAATTAGTAGTTGAGTACGTTCTTTAAGCACAATAAAGCCAACAAATTGCGCCACCAAAGCTAAAAAAAAACTTAAGTAATTTTCCAAGTAATTGCTTAAGTAATCTTTTTTTTTTATATTTATAAAATACAGGTTTGAGTCTATTTTTATTAGTATAGAAAACTCCCCCCTCCCCTTTTCGTGATTAAGACAGCCCCTTAACTTAGGTGTAGGTACGTATCTACCTATCTCCTAGGTAGTGAGTGAGTGCCTGCCTGCCTACGTACGCATATTACATACCTACTAACACCCATCAATGCTTAAGTAAGTACTTACCACAGGTACCTACTAAAACACCCTAAAAGCCCTCGGCTTACCATAATTAAACCCTCTTTTATTATCAACAGTGGATAATACGGATTGCTTCCCCTTATAAACTGGACGTAGCGTAGCAACGAATATAAAATTCCATTTTCAGAGCTATCATGAAGAGTTAATATTGCAACGTTTGTAGGAATTTGGGTTTATAGTTGAATTTTAAGCACTCTGGTGCATATCAGGTTACACTGTGTTTGGGCACTATTTGTTCTTTTTGTAGGAAGAATTTATTATTAAGTTACAACTAAGTATAGGTCATTTCGAATGATAATGTAAGTACAACCACTTATTGGGTGAAGTAAAGCAGGTAAGTACATACTTTCATAACTCCTAAGTAAACATTTGTAAAAATAAAACTCACGAGAGTTTTGGCAAAAACGTAGAACCACATAAAATGCATTTAAAACTTAACTTGATAACCGCGACATCTCTGTTACTTTCATAAAACTAAAAGCAACAAAGGTTCATCGAACTATACGCATTAGGTAAGTTCATGGTTTAAATAAACTTTCTAGGTACTTAGTTCAATATCAATCACACAGATGGCGCATATTTCAATGTTCTTGAGAAGTTATCATTTCATTAGAATCAATTAAGTTTTACGCTTATTTTAACGTCATAAAGTTCATTTTTCTTAGCCCTAAAATACTTCCTTAGTTATATAAAATTCTGGTGTGCCAAACTCCACTTAAACGGCTGAACCGATTTGTATGAAATTTTTTGTGGAGGCAATTTTTTTTCCCCTTTATTTTTCCTTTATATTTTTTTTATTTGGCAAAATAACGTTTGCCGAGACCTATGGCCGGGACTCGGGACAGCTAGTTTATGTATGTAGGTGGGTACTTAGCAGGTTTTTTTTTCGAAAGGGTATGTACCTACAATAAGGTTTTGGTGCTTATAATGCCTTGAATAAAACACAGTTAATTACATTTTTTAATATTTACTAATACCAATCGTCTTACACACATCAAAACAGACATAATATGCACAATCTCACTTAAATAATAATAAAAAAGTATTTTATATTATGATTCCGTTTACAAAATTTTCCTAAAAAGCGAAGTTTTTTTAATTAAGCAATTGGGTAAGTAATATTTTATAGAGGATGATTGATTTTTCAAATCTATTTTCGTGGGTTCTTTTTCATTAATATTTTATTTGAGTATAGGTCATTTCGTCTCACAACAGAGCAAAGGCATATAATATTAGGTCATAAATCTTACTTGCTCTACTTAAAAAAAAAAAAAATTGAGATTTTTGTTGGCTTGATTTTTAATGAAAGCATTAATCCTACTTAGGGACTTGCCTTTCTTAAAAACATAGCTTTTTTTTCCTCAGAAAATTTTGTAAACGGACCCATATATGTTTTTGTAAAACAATTATTATTATAATAGAGAAAAAATATTTCTACCACAATAGAGAGTACATAAGAACTTCTGCCACAATGTACAGTATTTCGAGTAACTCACACCTGAACTATTTGTAATATTCTAATACACTCTCTATTATATTTAATTTATCTCTATGCTTTCCTCAGCATAATACTTTATTTAAAATTAAATCTTATTACTTAATTTAACATGTTTATTGTAAAAGGCACTCGAATAGTTAATTGCCATTTGTAAAGTTAATAAGTACAAATTAATAATAAAAAACGTGTTAGTCTGTCTGCTGATGGCACTAAGCATGTTTCTAGAAGTGTCTAATGAAACATAGAATACTATTACTTATAATAAGCAGACATTAAAAACAATTTTTTGTACGTTACTTTCATAATCACACGGTTTTAAGCGATAGATATCTTTTTTATGGCTTTATTTTTATTTTATAATGCTTTTAATTTGGTATTTAAATGCAATTCTATGCAATTTTCTTAAAAAATCTTCTTCCTTGTTTAGGCATATGTGTTTTTCATTGTTTCCTTATTTAGTGATATAGTTTACTATGTCAAATGCTTTTTGAATAAATGTATTTTGTATTGTCATAAATGCACAGCTGAAATAGCTTAGTTTTTTTTTTCAAGAATAATTTTTTTACAAAGGTTCCAAAGTGTTGAAAGTGTGCCGAATTTTCGGACACTTTCATTCGATTGAAATTCTTGTTTGTTGAAATGAAATTACAAAGAATTGCATTTTTGTATCCAATTTAAAGAGCATTTTTATGTAGAGTACCTAAAAGAACAGTGCGACAATTTCCTTTGTGTTATAAAATTTACTGATTTTAAATTAATCTTTTAAATGAAAAATCTTGGCATGAATTCACTTTATAAATAAATGCCTCTTTTGTAACATAGTTTTACAAATAGAATTAATTAACATCAAAAATTCTGATCAAGAGATTCGCACAAACTTATTACGAAAATATTATGATAGTTTTGTACGTATATGTATTTATAAGGTAAAAGATTTTTTTAAGGTCGATTTCGATTGCTATTCTGAAATAAAATGATAACGCTTAAAATGGGAGACCACGAATATTAAGTACTTATTATGTGATAGATTACATGGACGGAGAGTAAAACAACTATTAAAATGATTACACATTTTCTGAAATGATATTAAAAGAAGATTGCCCTAAAGTGGGTCAATTTTATGGCGTCATATCTAAGGTTCACTTTGTTAAAAAAATATATTTTTAATGGCCATAAAAAGGAGGTTTTATGTTAATGTGTTCTCAAAAAGTATTTTTAACTCTACCTAAATTCAAAATTAAATTTTGGTAAGATTTAACTGTTTCTGGGTGGTTACATATTAACACAATAAGAATTTTCGAAATTGCAATTATTTGTAATACATAACTTTATTGGTACATCCATCAATGATTTGCCTAGCTTTAATTTTTTTTGAAAACTTCCGTGGCTTTGTGCTAGATAAACAGAACTTTTTAAAAAACGTAAACTTCAATATGCAACACAGTAACAAATAAAAAAATGAGATTTCTCTTAACCCAGGGAAATTTGGACACCGTTAACAGAATTTTAAGAAACAATTGTCTATAAAAAAGATAAAACAACGTTGGCTTAACCAGCGGCCTAAATCTCCTATAAAATGGGCATTCTCTTGAAACTACTACATTTCCAACATTGTCAACCAAAAATAACAGACCGGCCAAAATCCTAATAAAGCCCATTTATTTATATGAGATATTTTATAACATAAAATTTATTTTTTTAGCTTTTGCTTTTCAGAAACTCATTCGTCTATATTTAATCTCAATATCAGATCTCTATCTAAATAAAATAATTCTCTTCATCTCTCTTAATTCATAATTATAATATTCCACCAAGACAGTAGATTTTTAATAAAATTAATTAGAAAATAACATTCTATTGCACTAATATAAATGTTACTGAAATATTGCTTTAAACTACCACATAAGCTTACATTATAGATTCTAGTTAAAAATCAGTGATTAATATTTGAGATTGTTGTAAATGTGGAACAAACACAGCTCCAATGAATCATCTAAAGAGATTCTCCAAAATATGAGATACAATATCTAGTTACCACAACAGAGAACACATCTGAACATTTCAAAACTTTGATCTGACGTAAGCACATCTCAAAGAAAGTTTATTAGGTACCTACTCGAGGTAATTGTTAGAAAATGTTCCGATGTTTTCTCTATTCTAATATTCTTTAGGTAAGTAATTTAAATCTCTCTTTATTGCAAAATTCGCAACAAAAAAATTATAGAAAAAAACTACTGTAGGTATAATCTAAGTTAAACATTTGGATATTACCTAAAATAGAAAATAAAGATTAACATTTAAGCAAAGTTAACAATAATTTAATTTTTCTCTCATTTAACTTAACTATGAAGCATAATAATATAACAATAGAACCACATAAGTGAGAACATTGTACATTTTAAGGCACTTGGGATGCACAAAATATTCCATCTATGTTACAGGCAAAGTCGGAAATGCGGACAGACCTAAGTTTGACCGGTCAAACCTTCTTTGTACGGTACTTGCTCACGCATTCTGTCAACATAATAACTCTTTCATTACACAATGATTTTATATCAGATTTTTGTATGATACCGCGTAATTTTCCATACAAAAATAAATAAATCTTTCCTTTAATATTGTTCGATTTCGGTGTTTCTTTTTTTTGTGTAATTAATTAATTCAGGCTGTTTTCTTCTTTTGTTATTTTTTATATCACATTAAAGTTGTATGTTATAATCTATACTTTTTTGAATCATAAGACATGTAAGCCAGCTAACAATAGCAAACAATTCAAACTACATATTGAAATCAATAACATCATATTGTGTTGCTATTTAAGTGATGAAAACAGGTATGCCCGAACAAAAATTCCATAAAAATGTCCTCTTATGTTATACTACACAAAATAACTAAAAACACTGAAATAGTCAGGGTTAATTGTAAGATACTCATTCACCGCTGTGTTTGACCGGGTAAACCTAAGTTGAACTGCATTTCTGGCTTTGCCCATAACATCTCTATACTAAGGCACTAAATAAGATGCTTTAATCATAATATTGATTTATGATGACATAGAACTCATATACTCATTGACCGATATAAAAAAATTGATTTAATTTAGAAATCGGAAGACAACATTTTTGATTGAAAGAAAAAAAATAGCTCTCAAAATAGCTAAAAAATATTAGTCTTTGGTTTTAAAAATATATAAAATCCAAAGATATTTTAAGGTCAATAAATATACGAAAGATAAACTCAGTTCATTTAACTTCTTTATCAGTCCACTATTTTTTTTCTGAATACTTACTTGATTCAATAGGTCCGCGCCATCTTGATCTTGTTTTACGACTGGACGCTAAAATGGAGCCAATAATAATGGCAATAGGCCATAAGTCTATGGAATTTGATTTCTTTAAACCGTTATGTTTTTAAAACTGCAGTAACATAACAATACCAAGGGAGATATTTTCGGTTACGACTCCCAAGTACGTCCCTAGGAACGATATAGTTTCTAACGCAAATCGTATAAATCTATCAAAGATCAAATACTCATGCGCATGTTTCAGCTCTACTGCAGTCTTATTTAAACTTTTTTAAATGTTGATCTCTTAGATTCGAAAAAGGTACGGCGCTAAATGTGATAAATTAGAAAAAAGGTACTACCTACTTCAAATAGGTAGGTACTTAGTTTTAGTAAAATCAATGTCAATTGTACTTATGTAGAATAAGGGCTCGTATACACCGAGGCAATAAAGTCGCGCGACACGTCTTATATCGCTTGCGAGACGAGGCAAGAGGTTTATCTTTGTTTTGGTAATATCGCGCGATTTATTGTAGGTGTATACAAGTTGGGTGTTTTAACATTTAACGCCGTAAAGGGGGTAGGTATACGCGGATGGGAACCTAATATAACACACGTGCTAACAACAATACGATCAAGCGACAACAGAAGTACAAATTACAATAGTAAATATAGTCGATGGCGTGTGCCATTTGTTTTTTTAAGTAATAATAAAAAAATGTTAATAAAGTTTATCATTGTTATAAACATAACAGGCATATAAAATGTTAATAGTTAGACTATTAGGTATAATACATAGGTAATGTTAAAGTGAGAGGCCCAACACTATAGCTACGGTGGTCGATGTTCCGATGAAATGTTACGCGGTGTACGGTCAGCGCTGAAGGCCTGGCTGGCTGAAGGTCCTCCGTACCGTCCGACACGCCGTTAGCACTCACCTAGCCGGGTTAACGAGAACGAGAGAAAAACATAATGTTAGTATCGACCGATCGACAATTTGTCGTCATACAATCGGGGAACGGGTTTAACGCTTCGGGTCGCGTCGCGCGTCGCGGTCGGCGATCAACTGCACGCGCCATGTGTCTCTAGTGTGTGCTAGGACTTAAATCATCCAAATACTCTCTAGACAAAAAAACAGATAGAAAAATGACTAATCGTAGGAGTTATGCTCTGAAGCAAGAACGCCGTGATAAGTCCTTTCTATCTGATTTTTTGTCAGGGACGTTTCTGAATGCTAAAAGTCCAGGCCTGGATTAACAAAAGTTTGAAAGGAGGGCCGTAAACACAATTTTGAGGCAATAAAGCCTAATCTTTTTAGGGACTGGTTTGAAAATTAAAAAATAAAGGGGACTATTTGAATTTTGAACAAGGATCGGCGCATGCAGCTGCTATTCTTTAAAAGCGGAAAACCGTATCTCCGATTGATGCGAATTCAACTGATTTTATAATGTACTGTAAAAACAGAAATTTGATAATAAGGGGAGTCTATCAGGCATTCGCGTTCGCGCCACGACATATTTTATCGCCCGGTTAATCAATTTTACGGGTATTCTCATTAGTTTACGCAGTTAATGGTTGAAAAATGTTAAGTCTTTAGTATGATAATGATAAGTCTACAATAAAGGATTAAATGCCCAATAGTTCCCAGATGAACGATGCTTGAGACATTTCCATGTCGTTTGGTTACCGGTATGAGTTTTGTTCACTAAGTCCTTATAATATAGAACTCAGTGATCAAGATTCATGCCGTTAAGTATCTTAGTTTATGCATCGAACATCGTTCACAAAAATAAGCAGTAATAAAATTTTATCACTTAAGTATAACCATAGCACCCAGATGCAAGTATGTAAGTTACTGAACACTGATTTTTAATAATAAATAATACATCGTATATGGTAGCATTCTCATAGAAATTTGTTAATTTTGGTGATAAACATCATTATCATTACATATTTGCATGTTAGTGACTCATATAATATAATAAGTATAAATACATAGTTACAAATAAATCTGCAAGTGACAATAGCTGTTATGAGAGTGCACTTAATTAATAAAATTATATAAAACGGGAACTTGGCCTTGTGGAGTTGCAATGTTAGTTTGTGAGGCTACGAATAGGTACAGTTCTTACAACTGAACCGAAATGATGCACGTCATCCACTTTATCGACTTTTCCAACATACGAAACATGTATAATCATTAGTTTCATTACAAATTTACTTGATATCGCGAACCGCGAATGCTAAAAGAAAACTCTTCGTAGAATATTCAGACAATTTATTGCATGTATATCTCTGAAAATGCATTATACACAATCAACAAAACGGAAACAATTCTTTACAAAAACATCATCTTATTACATTCCATTTCTAAAAAATAAGAATAGCATTTCAATATTATAATCGTATCCAATATAAAGCGTGAAAAAAATACGTATGCGGCATCCGAATGCCTTTTTAATCCACAAGGGCACAAGTGCAAATAATCCTAATAATAAACACTTTCAAATAAGAAAGTAGGTACATAATATTACCTAAGGCAAAAATAAAAACAACTAACTTAAAATTTAAAAACATATCATATTGACTAAGAGAAAGTTGTGATGATAAATGAAAATATATTATCAAGTCAAAGGACGGGCAATAAGCTAATACTGGATTGATGGCACAAATTTCTGAAATGCGCTTTCCTTTGACTAATACTGTACGAGTTCAGGAAAGAAGGACCTCACAAACTCACAACCAGGTTTAGCACCTCCTGGGATTTGGCAATATATAACACTAAATAAGCTGCTATCAAACTTTAGACTGTACGGAAGGTATTAAAATTACACAATATTGCCCATACAGGAGCAGTTTAAATGCTATTTTTGTTCGATCATAAATCGTAAAATATAAAAAAAAAAAAAAACCTTCTTTCCTCCAAAACGATACCCGAAAATATTCAAAAATATCTACTACATGTTGAGATTCGTAATAAAAAAATCACGAAATAGCGAATCAAAAAGAACATTTTCGCGTCCAACTAATGCATCGTATCACAACATGTACCAGATCTAAAAAAATCTATAAAAAAAAGAGTAGGTAAAAATCACAGTTTCAAAATTATGCAGTGTCGCTTCAGATCCGGTATGTAGAGCGATATAATATCAAACTCTCATACTAAAGACGAAATTAAATAATAACATAATAAATAAAAAAATGACACAGAGAGACAATAAAGCAAAGGCAACCACGCACGCCTAACGAATAGTATCGCTAAGAGCCAAGTATAAGACACGTCAAACTTATAACACCCCGCGTCGTTTTTGTGTCGGATGTTAAATATAGAGTTCGATTGACGCAGCAAACCGAAAGAACAGTGTCTCGTTTTTAAGCCCGAATGTGATAGTATTCGTTAAGATTGCGTGGACGCGCGCTTCTCACCTTGTTAATAAAATGGCGGCGTGAGAGCGTGAATTAAGGCGCCGGTAAGGCAGTGCGCTGGTAAGGGTGCTCCCTCACTTGCGCGAGACGCCCCGCCCTCCTCACCACACCTATCGGCATATCAGTGTTATAATCTGCACACTTAAACAATGCTCCTAAAAGTTACGATATAATGGAAGCCGCAGTTAAATTAAAACAATGAATCATACATCCATCATTTCAGATAAATTAAACTATCAAGGGGCATTGGTTAAGTGGTTTAAAAACTCCTGTTTCAAGATAAAACATTAAAAGCATCAATTTAACACTCATACTGTAATAAAAACTGGTCAAGTGTATGTCGGAACGCAGTGTAGGGTTCCGTAGTCACAATATTGCGGACTTAGCGGGATCCTATTTATTGGATACCTACTCTAAATATTTGACAGCTGCTTATAACGTCTAACGAATTCCTCCAAATAATTATCAATAGAATTTGTACCAAATTTTTGTCAGGGACAACCGTTTAGGCAATTTAGCTGGCAGAAGGGCAAATTATCATTTTAATGCTTAATTACAAATAGATTCCTAAATCGAAAAATTGTTTTTAAAATAGGTACTCCTAATATATTTAAAAGACCTATTCAACGACACTCCGCAGCGCATCCTTTTTACCTTTAATTTTTTTTTTTAGGTTTTTTTCAACGTTTTGATTTACCTACAACTTTGTTGGCGTGCTTTTTGTATGTATTATATACTTATGCCAAATTAAAACTTTCAAGTACCTACTAAGATTCTTTGAGCTAAACAGTGACAGACGGACGGATATGGCGAAACTAAAAAGGTTCCATCTTGACTACGGAACCCTAAAAATACACTGGCTCATATGACTGGGACTATTTATGGGACAAAAGTCTGAGTGCTTTTAAATGCTGAAAACATTTCAATCGTTTATAGACAAGAAATATACCTAATTACGGCTAAAAGACTATAAAAAAAACTGCCAAACACTCGTCAAAAATATATTATAACTAGCTTTTTAATGGCTCTTTGGTTAACTCATCCTACGAGTCTTATCCTATGGGATCAGTTGACGTATACTTTTGAATCGGCATCGTTATTACTGAATTAATTTAAATAAAAATCAATAAAGTGATATTTACGGATTAATATTTACGGACGATTGAAGAAAAAGAGAGGGATAATGTAATAAAAGTGATTTCTACTGATTTCTGATAGCATTGAACTATCAAACATTTTACACAGCAACGGAAAATGAAGTGGAAGGGCTTCCTCTTAATCGAAGCAAGATACCTCCGGTACTGAGTTGGTACAAATTACCTGTTAATTTTTACTGAAAATATAACAAAATGTTCAACCATTTTGTCTCTCAAACCCACGTGAAAGTATTTTAGGAAAAATGGCGGCGTCGTCGGCCATATCTAACTTCCGTAAATATTACTAATTCAAACTTTTATTAATTTCTTTATTTAACGTCAGTCGGACGAGTCCACCGATTCCAATTAAGTGTATGTCAAACTGATCCCGTAGTATAATCTAGTAGGATGAGTCGACCAAAGAGCCTTTTTAATTTGGCAGTAAATACTAAACTACTATTATGCTTAGACCTAACGATAATATTTCCTATTTATATTGCTTTGGAAAATATAACAAAATATTTAAATCTCGAGTAAACTACCCGGTCAAGGTACAAGTAATGGCTGACTTCATAATTTCATTTTTTATTAAATATTGATTTTAAATTAACTGCGACGAAATAACATAAAAAAAAGATTTGTATCTCAATATTTATCATAAAGCTCACTCTTTTCTAACCTAACTAACAATCTTTTCAAGATAGTAATATAATACTTAATCTATGTGGTATGTTTATAAATATAATATGGCTAATAAACATTAATTATATTGTAACAAATAGCATTTACTAATTGTTTATTATTTTGTATCGAATGCTATTGTTAAATATTCAATAAAGCGAGTATAATGTTCATTATACTTTATTCATAATTAATGTAGTTATTTTTGTCAGTTTTGTTAAAGACGTTATGAATTTCTACGTCGAATATTATTTTAAAAAGAAGTGTATTTTGGTCCCTTTTGCTTGTAAACGCTGAATTACCAATGCAAAACGTTACAATTCAGAATTTTCTGTTAATAGAAATTTATTTTTGTTATTCACAGAGATTCGGTTGGAAATCTAAAGGTGAAATCACATGCACAATAGTGGTTTTAGATCGAGGTTTTTAGAACTCGAAAAATGGTTCCTATTCAATAAATCAATGTTAATTAATTAGTTTGTTACAAGCAAGGGTTAACACAATTCTAAAAAATGGATTTCATATGTGTAATATGAAATGAAGTATAACGAAATAAAATAAATAAAAATGTTTGTAAATAAAAATAAATAAAAAAACAATCTAAGTACGTTTTTGTATAAGAAGCTTCGGTAACTTAAGTAATAGAGTTCTTTCCATTGGCAATTATAAAACACACCTAAAAATAAGCATAACTTATTTAAATAAACATTATATTTTTAACTGCCATTTAAACGAGAAAACGGTACAAAGAACTCAAATAAATAAATCTCTTTCTTTTATAATAATTTGATTAAATATTAAAAATATCTGTATAAAATAATAAATATTTGACTATTTAGGTAATAAAAAACAAAATATACTTTGTGGTAAACTGTACAAAAACGAAATGAAACAACATAGAATCAAAACTACTAAAGGTAGGTACAAAAGTGAATCGAATCGTTAAACTAAATCGTTCTTATATTTATATTAATATCTTAAACTAAATTTTTAATCATGGCGTTTATTATGACTTAAACGGAAGTCGTAAGATACGTCCTTCATAGTACTGAGGTTTGTAATAAAAATAATGAGTCAAGGACGGTGAGGGTAATAATGATGCGTAGGCCGATACGTCGCTTGTTGAGCTCTCACGTATCTTACAGTCGGTTGATGTCAAAAGCCAGCTAGCAGATACCTCGATGCTGCAAACCCCATTTAAATAATCACACACAGTTCATCATCACACCATGTGTTACATCGTTTAGTGTGTTAGTTTATTCACGAGCTTGGTTCATTATAAAATTTCTTCGTTAAAACGTTTTATTATTATTTAGTGATCTAGCAGCAACTAGCAGCATTAACCTACTTTACATTTTATAATCAATTTATATTCGTTGGCTGTTTTTTCTATTACGATGAGATGAACAAAGGATGTTACGGGACAGTTAAGCTTTAGTCCGGCATGCAACATTTAAGACTCGTTTTCAAATCATGGAAAACATGCTGTTATAAATTAACCTATAATTATTCGATATACATTTTAAATCTCAAAGTAATTAATACTAATCGTTTGATCTAGATACTTGTTCGTTTACTAATAACTTTAGAATACAATTGTTTCTACTGGACGATTGTAAATACCCGGTACCTTATGTAGCGTTAGTAGTACGATGTTTGATAACTATCAAGGCATCACAACTAATTAAATGTAATTACCTAATTATTTTAAAACTACGATTTAATGTTCGCAAGAGATCTAAGAATAAATAACAACCGTTTTTAAAGTGTTGAACGTTTCTAATTCTCACTCTTCCTGGCGAAATGGGTAGAGCGCACGCACTTCATTTTTCGAAGGACCATTTTTCAGTCATTAATTTAGCCAGGACCTATAAATTGCTTTCTAAGTTTAGTCATTGCCTTCTAGAACTAGAATAATTGCTTTCAAAGAATAATAATTATAAAGTGCGATGGCCATCAAACATCGTGAATGTTAGTAAATCAACGGGCGAATAACCCACCCGTATGGTCAGCGGTCGCATACTCCGTAGTCAGCAGCGGATTGGCAGCAGTCAACGCCGCGTAGTTGGCGTAGTCATACGGAGACGCGTAGATCAGCTGGTGGGCCGGTTCGCCGGGGGATAGAAGCCCGGCGGTGCTGGTCCCGTTCAACACTTGAGACGGAGCGGCTGACATCCTCGGTGAGAGTATGAGCGGAGCGCCCAGCGGTTGCGGGGTCCGCAAAGCGACTCCGCCCACGCCGCTGACGCCGCCCGGTGCAAGCAGGCGTTGCGTCTCAGCGGCCACGCGCCGCCATTCCTCCTCCGCTGTGGGGTCACCTTTATTGTATCAATGGTGAAAGGTATCTATTACAGTACAGGTATGTACAAGTAGGTAAAACTATTCTATACGACCCAGTTGGCACAATGTTCACCAAGCCGGACTGCCAAACCCAGCGTTGCGGGTTCGATTCCCGCCTCAGACAAGGTATTTGTACTTAGTATATATTTACAAAAGAAAAGTATATAGTATATACGTTTTCTAGCACCCATAACACAAGTCTTGTTACTTAGCTTGGGGCTAGATGGCGATGTGTGGAATGTTCTGCAATATTTATTTATTTTTATCTATAGGCGTGAAGTTAGCCGAGAACCAAGTGCGACAGGTAGCTTTAGAAATTTTGCGTCTTTGTAATAAATATTATAGATATGTTGCTTCCAAGTCAAATTACGTGTTAAGTATTATTGAGCAGTGGCATCTTCATTCTAGGCACTGCGCTTGAATCGATCTGATTATTCCGCACAAGGAAGCAAATGCTATAGCGCTTTAAGTCGTGGTTTGCGGCTTATTAGAGACTAGCTTTTGCCCGCGATTTCGTCCGCGTAGAAGTCGAAAGAAAAATATGTCTAAATAAAATGTTATTCAAATCAAATCACCCTCAAAATAACACTCTATTCCTTTTAACCCCATTACGGGATGAATTTCAATTAAATACGAAACACGTCTTCCATTAATTCAGTTAAAGAATGTTTATGCAAAATTTGAAGTAGATTAGACCAAGGAATGACGTTGTCCCATACAAACTTTGGCCCCCTTTTTCACCCCTAAAGGGTAGAATTTCGAAAAATCCTTTCTTATCGGATGCCTACGTCATACAAAGAACACACCCTCCACCTTTCAGGTCTCTATGATCAGCGGTTTAGGCTGTGCGTTGTTCCGTCAGTCAGTCGTTCAGGACAAAGCATTTTATATGCATAGACTATACCTACTCATTACTCACAAATAGGTTAATGAAATATTACTCACAGGTACCCTTTTAACCTAGTATTTCAATCAAGCTTAGCTACACTGTAACCGTACCATGCAAATCAATTAACTCAGTAATCTTACTTGGTGACTAATATGAATTTATCGTGTGATGAAAAGTATAGGACTTATAGGTATAATAATAATGTTTATGTAAAATTCCATGGTATGAAATGAATACTTTCCGACTTAGTTACAAAAAGGTGTGTCTAAACATAAAAACCGCTGGATCTAGAAATCTAGCAATATACACAGAAAAAAAGGTTTCTTGAAGAAATAAATAATCTTCTCTTTGATAGACGCTAGATAATTAATTACTTGGTTTTAGTAAAAAAATCTTAAAATGATAAGCAATATTTTTATTATTCTTAAATTAAGAATAAGTAGGTACTGTTATTTTCAAGATCATTTACTAAAAACAATAAATTAGTAGGTAAGTACCTACTTACTTACTTCAAGAAACGTTTTTTTCTGTGTAATGCGTCGGAAGTAAACGCAAAACGGTATTTTTTTAATTTGAATGGGATCGACAAGTCAAAAGCTAGTCATATGAAAATTCGACAAATCCGCGCTAACTAAAGCCCCGTGTTAGAAAAAACAAGTATGAGTCAGAGTAACGGAACTTCTTACTCATTTGAAAACACCTAATAAAACAGATTGATATACAAACCAATTATTAGATGAATGATAATGAAGGAGACACAGTAAAATAATCTTATAATAAAGTTTCAACCCAAATTCTTGCAAACCCAAACACATTAATAACAATAGTCCCGAATAAAATTATATTATTGGGTTTCATCACATAGAGTTATATTAAAATGTATTTTTGTTAATTTGAGGACATTTATAGGAATTGCCCTAGCATCCTCCTAAAATCAGTTCAGTAGTAAATAAGTGACTGCAGACCGAATTTGATCAAATTTCCACGTTTTTCTTTCTTTCTTAGTGACCAAAGAAATTAATAAAGTGTCCTATAACACTCCCAATTAATCAATGTATCCTTATACCAAGTTTTATAAAAATCGTTTCAGTAGTTTCGGAGCCTATTCGATGCAAACAACAAACCAACAAACAAATATTTGCTATTAAAGTGATCTAAATAATATTACTCACAGAAAAGTAAAGTAAGTATCATTTAAGTGAAATTGTTAAGGTGAAAAGGTAGCGGCGCTCTCTCCATACAAACGTAGTCGACTGTTTCCTCCTTGGATAATGACACTAGCACAAATATTTTTGTGCCATAAAACCTATAACTGCCATGACTATGCTATGGTTTTTTCATTTTCTAATTATCATAGAAATAAGATTTAAAATACAAAAAATACATAGGAGTATAATATTGTCATGGCAGTTAAAAGTTTTATGCAACAAAAATATTTGCTCTAGTGTCATTATCCAGGGAGAAAACAGTCGACTACGTTTGTATGGAGAGAGCCCCAAGTACCCTTTTCTCTTAATGTAAACCCGCTTTTGAAGTCAGTAGAAATTGTAGTAATATGTGATGAAACCCGCCTTAATTTGAGGTTAGTAACAAACAATGAATGCGTCCGTACTTATGAGGCACTGACCGTTGACAGGCACGACAGCTTTCGCGCTAGAATCGCGATATGTGCCGTTTATTATAGCCAGCTCCATTAGCTGCCGTTTCTTCAGTTCGTCTTCACCGTCTGCTTGCTAGAATTGTAAAAAGAAGCATAAGCAATTAGGACCACATTTCTTAATTCATTTAATTAATTTTATATGTATGGCTAATATAATTGAGGTTACGTTCTTGGGGTACAGAATCTCCAAAAACGGAACGCATCCTCCGCCAGAAAGGATCAAAGACCTGCAAAATTATCCCTTGCCTAAAACGGTTCAAGGCCTTCGTAGATTCTAAGGAATGGTAAATTTTTACCGTCGTTTCCTCCCTAATGCTTCTGAACTGCAAGCACCGCTTATAAACGCTCTGAAGGCCAATTCTCGTAAATAACATTGTTAAAATTACATTTCAATATCATTTCGATTGCATTTCGATCTCAAATAATACCCTCAAAGTAGCTCAAAATACCCTCAAAGTTAGCTTTTTGTAAAAAAAAACTGACTTTGAAGGTATCTTTTGCAATCGAAATGCAATCGGGATGATATTGAAATGCAATTTAAACAATATTATTTACGAGAATTGGCCTTCTGGTATCTTCCAAACTGAAAGGTGCTAAACCTGTTCCTTGAACACCAGAACTTGAGCTTGCATTATAACTAGCTGCGCCCCGCAGTTTTACCCGCGTAAGTCACAATTTCGAGATTAAAAGTATCCTATGACCATCTCCATCCTTTAAACTACCACAATGCCAATTTTCATCCAAATCAGTCCAGTAGTTCGACCGTAAAGAGGGGATAAACAAACAAAATATGCTAAACGAAGTTTCGGATTTATAACATTAGTTAAGCTTAGTTGGACTACGGGCCTTAGTCTAAGGTCGTGCAGCTAGTCTAATTCCCATTGTGCCCTTAATACTGCACATTGGAGGACCTGAGAGAGGCCAACGCTGCTGCAGTCGCCGTGGCTTACTATTGGGCAGGAAAAATTTGACTGGTCGAGCGTCACTGACTCCAAAAGAAGAAGATGACCCTGACGAAATTTTTCATTTACAAATACCTACCTATGGATGTAAGAGGGTTATAATATTATTAAGAGCCTACAATGTCCCACTGCAAGGCAAATGCCTCTCTACCTTTCTTCCATTGATCTGACACCAATCATTCCAATAGGAGTCAAAATCATCCAGCCATCGTCGCCTTGGTCTGCCGCGTGGTGGTATACCTATGGGGGACTATTAGTGGGTAAATACTTACAGGTACAAGTAAACGTTTGACCTCTTCCACTGCTCTGGCGAGTTTGATCTTCGCCCGGTTCTCTGTGTCTTCGACTGTGAGCAGGACGTGGAGATCGTCCGCCAAATGTTCCCAGTTTGGTTTACCCCTGTTCGCGTCCTCCTGAAAATTTATTATGAAGCACGTTTAAGTATTTGTATTTTTCTTCTTAACTTTCGTAATGACAGAAAATTTGAATTTGCCATATCTTTTTATTAACTCAGGACTTTGATTTTTATACACCTTATAGGGACTATAGACCTCAGTATCTGGTGTACATTTCAAGTTGCTACGTCCACCCGTTCCTGGGAAAATGGAGGTGACACACGGACAGACAGACGGATAAGAGAGTGAGCTTATAAGGGTTCCATTTTTATTTTGGGTACCCTAAAAAGGGTTCTTTCATTTGACCCAAGTTTTTTTGTGAATTTTATTGTGAGCGTTTTAGAAATTCCAAAACAGACATAAACTGTGCTGTCAAAGTGAGGTAAATGATCCATGATTCACAAGAGCCCCTTCCTTTGATCATTATTTTTGAAATTCATAAAAACTGTTCCAAATATTATAAGTAGGTTATTGAGGTCATTACAATAAGAAAAAATAATTACTCATAACAACATCAGCTGGTGACTTTAATCTCATTGCCAATCTCTTGCTAAACTATTGAGACAATCTGTCTATTAATCTAAACTGTCTGGCAATCCTACAAAAGTGCAAAGAGAAGAGAAAAATGCCTTGGAAAATTAGCCAAGAAAAACAAAGATAACATTTAATTTGTTAGAAAAATACAATTTACCTACCGTATTTCCTTTTCTTGGAACTGCAGCCGCGTGAAAAATAAAACTTTCAGGTAGGTTAAACAGGGTGAAATTTTAACGTCCTCAATTTTCTAAGGCGGTTTTGTATCCGTAGAACTTCTTTGTGAGAAAAGATTACGAAAACGCGTCGTACTAGTACATATAAACATTTTTATCTACACGCAATGAGTTACTATACTATAAATTTTTTGTTTGTAACGAATAGGCTACACGGCGGATTTTGATGAAACTTGGTATGAGGATACATTGATTCATTGGGAACAAAATAGGCTACTTTTTATCCCGATACTCCCACGGGATCGGGCGAAAAAACGCGGAGCGCAGTTATCTATCAGTCCTGGGAATTGTCCAGCGTGCGTAGCGGGCGCGTTTAATAACAATTAATTATGAAAAGTGCTAGGATTTGGGATATCAAATCATCTCATAAAAAGTTATTGACCAAAAAAATTTCACCCTGTATACATAATAGAGACAATATTAGTCAGTTATTGTTAGTTAATAAATAATTTTAAAATGAGTTTTATACCTTTTTCTTGTCCCTCATAGAGCCTTTGCCTCTAACCATAATTTTGCATCCTGTTTCTTGTTCTAGCTGTTTCGCTGTCATACCTCTGGGTCCTAAAATCCTTCCCACGAAGTTGAACTGAAAAAAAAAACAATAATTTCATTAAAACGACGTTTCAAACAATTAACTAAGTAGAAGCAAAGCTTCGCACTTGACTCGCGTTATCGCGTCGGTAGATCGCACGGCGCCGCTTGGAGTTTCTGAGGTATAATCGATTGAAATGTCATCATAGAGTGGTACCTACATCTCATCAAGCTCTTCTATTCGAGTACCAACATGGGGTGTCTAGCACCAAAGTTTGACCACCACCTAGTACCTAAAACTACTTCTTTTGAGGAGTTTCTATGATCAAAATTAGGAGTATTTTACCTAAGTAGCTATTGCCGTAAATAATATTTTTAAGTGTTTATTCTTAGGTCACTAAAAAATTTACGCGTTAAATAGTTTACTTAAATTAAATTTTAAGTTTAAATTAAGTTTAAATAGTTTAATAGTACTAGTTTAGTTTCTGCGTGTCCCTTAAGTTCACGGTTTTCTCGATTGATTGCCTGGTACTTAGTGACTATTTAAGTAGGATTATAATGATCCTAGTGAAATCATAAATCACCATTTTAAATAGCATTTAAAACAGAAATGACGAAATGCAATCATCTATGAGAAGAGTACCTATAGGTAGATTTCAATAGCTACCAGCCAATGTAAGTCGTTGGTTTAATTACTCGCATCGCTACACATAAACCATATTTCCTGTACACATTGATGTACAGTATACGTCATAAGTCCACTATCAGTTTGCTTCAATAATACTATCAAGAAGTTACTACCTTCTTCTAATTATAGACGTTACACACACACACATATAAATACTTGATCTAAAAGTACTCAGTGTAATTATTATTTTCAACATGTTGGCTATGTATTTAGTTGTCCGAGTGGTATAAGCCGCTACCCGCTACATCAACCGACGTGTGTTCGATTTATAGGTTACGTTGTTATGTTCAAATAGTGCTGCACAGGATTGTAAACGTTACAGTGCCGGTGGACTTCTGAACGTTGATTGTACTTATCTATACCTACCTGCAATACATGCGTTTAACCTCAATCTGCAGCATCAAAGCATCGGTCAACACAGATTATACGAACTGTGAACCACATCTGTGAACTAGTATCATTGTACAAGCCACCGCGCCGACGACGCCGGCTAACACGAGTAATGGATCAGTTGGCACGATGCCAATCAACAACAAAACTAAACTTTTTCTAAAGGGATATTCAACCGGAATATTAGTCTAAGAAAAACTATTAAAAAACTAACGTTGTAAATAAAAATTGAGGCTGGAAATTCGTCATATGTCTCATGGTAAATTGTTTGGTGTGACAGCGTGCAAATTGCTCCGAGACGTTATTGCTTGTGACTGAAAATTTGACGTGAAAACATCATGGATTTCAGTTTGTTGAAATATGTAACCAAATTTTCACCTCTCTGGTTTAGAAAATCATTCGTTTTCCCTGTAAGCGCTTAGTGAGGCAATTGAAATTCAGAACATCCCAATAATTTAAACAGGAGATGGTTGGAAAGCTACTGTTATAGAGCGATGTATTCAATGACCACAAAAATGAAATAAAACATAAGATTTATCGAAGAAAAGCTATATCTTTACTGGATATAACCAAGTATTACCATCTAGTTTCAACATTTGTTTCTTGGCTTGGCCTAGCGACTGTGACGGTTTGTAGTAGATAAAAAATTGGAAATAAGACACTAGACTCTCTAGTCTGGTATCTTAATACCAATTTTTTGCCTAGTTGGTACTAAAGTAAATTTAATTCGATTGAATTCGGCAAAATATATATACCTATCTATATATACGGGACGAATTGAGAACCTCCTCCTTTTTTATCATATCACATAATACATAATCAATTTATCACGTCAACACTATGGTTATTTTTTCCTTTATCACTTTCAACAACTCCGTTTCAAAATGGTTCCAACTCATAAAACATAACTACAGCTTTAAACAAGCATAACACTAGCTGTAACATCAAAATGCTCATAATTCAAAACCCTAGGGCAGTATCATCACTACTTAGTGGTAGGCCACAAATTGCTTGTCTGCTAAGACTTCCTTGCGTGACTATTATAACCAAACCTCATAAATATAAATTATGCTAGTTAAAAAGGAAAATGTTTATCATTGAGATTTCAAATAACTATCTTTTATGCGGTCATCGTCAACTTTAAGATGTCTACAGTAGATACCTTTTAGTTTCCAGGTTGATGTGACATGGTTTTTCTAATATATCTGTTACTGTTACTTAATATATTGCATTTAACCCTTAAAATTAAATGGCGTTTTGGGTATTAAATAAGATAATTAATTTTAAGTACTTACTGTTGTCTGTAAAGTCGGTTTACGGACGATAATTTTACGTGATAACGTCATAAGAAAACTATGAAAAATTAAAATAAAGTTTTTTTTTCTTTTTTTCACTCTTTACCATAACACAGGCCCAGATGAGCGAAATTATTATTAAATACTCTGTTTTCTAACGGGAACGGACGTCATGGTCATGTTACCATGATGCATGACGTCACACAATATTTTTCAGACACTTTTTTGTGAATACAGGTGTCAAAAAGTATTTGCCGGGTTTGCTTTCATTGAAGTAAATTTAAATACACTTAATTTAATAACTTCTTTTATTCCCGTTGTGCATGAAGGCGCTCACTACGCTCGTGGGTTGTCGCAGTTCTTAACCTAAGCTCAGGTAGGTTAGGTTATGTGGGGTGATCGCTACGCTGCGTATTAAGTCATGTTCTATTACTAGCACGAATACCTTTTGTGGGTTTGTAAGTAATGTGGCTAGCCTCAATTAATCAAAGGGACCAAGGGCAAGAGGGCTTGAATGTTGAAAAGAGACCGATGTAACAAAATCTCTGCCCGATGTTCTTGGGCTTAGACATAATACTTGGTTGCAGGTCAGCATTTAACCAATATCTCATCTGATGATAAGTGACGATGCAGCTAAAAGTGGGTATAGACTAGAGCATTTACAAGTAACAGAACATCAAGCATTCGCTGTTTTTAAATCTACTCGAACCACTTTTTTAACATTTTTTAAAGTCTTATATCTTTTAAATATTTATAATGTGACTCTTTTATACCTCATTATTTATTAGTTCTATGATTTAGCTAAAAGATTTAGGTATTAATTTTCAACCGGGGGTTCGCGGTAGCCGACAGATGGGTTAATCATTCCGACCATAAAATAGGTATAGCATGTTCGTGCTTCCGAAATTAGGTCTTAATTAACATCTGCTTAAATCATGATTTTAATAAGCCCAGACGTCGTAAACCGTATCTACATTTTATCATGCGAAGTTTGATCGGACATGACCGGACGTTTGCGGTTCGATCCCCTGTAAAATAGCGTCGCATTTTTGGCAGCATGCCCGAATTTACTTTATTGCATTTCTACTAAGTAGGTAAGTACATGATTATTTTATGATGAAAATATGTATTTAATTATTTTTATTTAAAATCGCAGATACGCCAATGGGAGATCGTCGTTTCACGGTCGAGTTGATTCACATATTTCGTTTATTGAAATTTCAGTTTTTTTAGAAAAATGACTTCACTAAAATCCATGAACAGAGTATTAAGAAATATTTGTATGTCGTGAAATGTCTCTATAGTAAAACAAACCAACGAGTACCTACCTATACTATAATAGGCACATTACAAATGTGAAAGTTTGTATGTTTGTTCTCTTTCACGCAAAAACTACTGAACTGATAAGTTTTCAGCTGAGGTCGACCCATTCTGGTCAGCACACGACTCCTCTTTTATTTTTTTTCTCTTTTTTATGTCTTCTTTTGTTTTTTAAGTAATTTTTTATGTGTTTGTACTCAATAAATGCTTTCTTTCTTTCTTTCATCCTTTTAAATTAGATAGTTGGAAACCTGGATTCACATAAAGGCTGCTTATTATCCCGATATTCCTACGCGACTCAGACTAGGCTTATTATAGTAATCCAAAGAGACGTGATACTACTTAGTGGAATCAATTACAAATACCTAACATAATAGGAGTGTTCAATTCAAACATCTAGTAGGTAAACAATAGCAAACAATCTAGAAATCGTAATGCCTCCAGCGCGACTAATCAGTAAACATTAACCGATACCTAATTGCATTCCGCCTACGGCTATAAAGACAGAGACACACCCAATATCTAACTTGACCGTTAGCTATGTACGTACCTACTTAAACTAAACAACAACCATCTCTAAATAGGTCAGTGTTTAACAGATAAATAAATAAATATTGCAGGACACTCCACACATCGCCATCTAGCCCCAAGTTAAGTAACTAGACTTGAGTTATGGGTGCTATACAACGGATATACTACTTATATTACTTTTCTTTTGTAAATATTACATAGAAACGACCAGGCTACAGACAAATATCTAAGCATAAATACTTGCCTGAGGCGGGAATCGAACCCGCGACCCTGTGTTTGGCAGTCCGGCACGGCATTTTGTGGCTGCACTGGCCTGGGTGAACACGGACAAGTCTGCCTGTCCTCGAACGTAGTCGTACCCTACGGCGATGTATCTGGGTACTCTCTATTTCTATCTTTCATATTTATCTTCTATCTCTTACATCTATCTGCTTTCCTAATAATAATAGAACGAATGACAAAGAGTCTGTACTTAGAAGCAAATTAATGAAAATCGAGACAATAATTGTAATACCGTTTATTTAAATTAGGGTTGCCATCTCAAAAATCTGCCAACCAGGACAAAAAGCGTGAAAACCGCGTGGATTATGGAGCTTAAACCCGGACAATGCCGAAAAAAACACTAAACCTTTCACTAAACCAACTTTTTGTTTATTTTAAACATTTAAAGTGTAAGAAACTATTAGTAGTCAATATTTTTTAAACAATTAAATATAAATGAAAACCAAGCAATATATGTGTGAAGCAATTTTTTATGTGTCAGGGTTTCATTTGTCCCGGTTTTAACCGGACTACAAATGATGGAAACCCGGACGGATGGCAACCCTAATTGAAATGCACACACCGAATCGGTTTTCAGGTATATTTATTGGACTCTATTAAAATTAACTAGATCTATCGTTTGTTATGCTTATAACAAGCTCCATTCAAATGGAATCTGGGCGTTACTGGTTAAATAATTGATTCAGCCACAATCGCCTCTACACGCCATGATTTCTGTTATATTAGTTAAATTAACGTGACATTGCCCTTTGATATTGCCACAAGAGTGTTTATTTTGTAGCTAGTGTAGCTTCAGTAAATGGAAATGGTTTTGTACCCTAATGACAGAGTGTCAACCGCACGCACCGTAATAACTACAAAAAATGGTAATTCGAAGAGATTCGAAAGATCAGCGACATGACTGGAGTATTATGGATCTCGTTTTCTGAAATACTCATTTCATATTTATCAGGATGTTAACAGGTGATTTATAAAAATACAGAAATTAAACTACTAAGTCTTGTCAAGCGTTTTCTGAAACTGTTTTAGTTTTAGCTGTGCACCTGTGTTGTGCAACTGCACATCGATTAAAACTACTGATCAGTCTTAACTCAGGAAATTTATGGCTCGCATTTTGCCCATATTACGCCTCTGAGAATGTACCTACTACCTCTTCATAATGCTAAGGAAAAAGTTCAGTATCTCTCTACTAAACTGTAATATAAATCTCTTTCGTTGTAACATTTCAGCTGTTCTCAGCCTTAACAGAGGATTTCTGGGATCCACATTTTGCCCAGATTGCGCCTCTGAGAATGTACCTATTACTTCTACACGATGCAAAGGAAAAAGTTCAATATCTCTCTACTAAACTGTAATTAAAATCTCTTTCGTTGTAATATTTCAGCTGTTCTCAGCCTTAACAGAGGAATTTTAAGATCCACATTTTGCCCAGATTGCGCCTCTGCGAATGTACCACTACCTCTTCATGATGCTAAGGAAAAATTTCAGTATCTCTCTACAAAACTGTAGTTTAAATCTATCGTTGTAATATTTCAGCTGTTCTCAGCCTTAACAGAGGAATTTTAGGATCCACATTTTACCTAGATTGCGCCTCTGAGAATGTACCTACTACCTCTTCATGATGCTAAGGAAAAAGTTCAGTATCTCTCTACAAAACTGTAGTTTAAATCTATCGTTGTAATATTTCAGCTGTTCTCAGCCTTAACAGAGGAATTTTAGGATCCACATTTTACCTAGATTGCGCCTCTGCGAATGTACCACTACCTCTCATGATGCTAAGGAAAAAGTTCAGTATCTCTCTACAAAACTGTAGTTTAAATCTATCGTTGTAATATTTCAGCTGTTCTCAGCCTTAACAGAGGAATTTTAGGATCCACATTTTACCTAGATTGCGCCTCTGAGAATGTACCTACTACCTCTTCATGATGCTAAGGAAAAAGTTCAGTATCTCTCTACAAAACTGTAGTTTAAATCCATCGTTGTAATATTTCAGCTGTTCTCAGCCTTAACAGAGGAATTTTAGGATCCACATTTTACCTAGATTGCGCCTCTGAGAATGTACCTACTACCTCTTCATGATGCTAAGGAAAAAGTTCAGTATCTCTCTACAAAACTGTAGTTTAAATCTATCGTTGTAATATTTCAGCTGTTCTCAGCCTTAAAAGAGGAATTTTAGGATCCACATTTTACCTAGATTGCGCCTCTGAGAATGTACCTACTACCTCTTCATGATGCTAAGGAAAAATTTCAGTATCTCTCTACAAAACTGTAGTTTAAATCTATCGTTGTAATATTTCAGCTGTTCTCAGCCTTAACAGAGGAATTTTAGGATCCACATTTTACCTAGATTGCGCCTCTGAGAATGTACCTACTACCTCTCATGATGCTAAGGAAAAAGTTCAGTATCTCTATACAAAACTGTAGTTTAAATCTATCTTTGTAATATTTCAGCTGTTCTCAGCCTTAACAGAGGAATTTTAGGATCCACATTTTACCTAGATTGTGCCTCTGAGAATGTACCTACTACCTCTCATGATGCTAAGGAAAAAGTTCAGTATCTCTATACAAAACTGTAGTTTAAATCTATCTTTGTAATATTTCAGCTGTTCTCAGCCTTAACAGAGGAATTTTAGGATCCACATTTTACCTAGATTGTGCCTCTGAGAATGTACCTACTACCTCTCATGATGCTAAGGAAAAAGTTCAGTATCTCTATACAAAACTGTAGTTTAAATCTATCTTTGTAATATTTCAGCTGTTCTCAGCCTTAACAGAGGAATTATAAGATCCACATTTTGCCCAGATTGCGCCTCTGAGAATGTACCTACTACCTCTTCATGATGCTAAGGAAAAAGTTCAGTATCTCTCTACGAAACTGTAGTTAAAATCTATCGTAATATTTCAGCTGTTGTTCTAAGACTGATTGCATTAGATAAGAGGGCCTAGTGTGGTTCTCGACCCGTGACCTAAGGCAGCGGAGCAAGACCAATCCGATCGGCCTCATTACGGCTCTTATGTTCTCTGGTACTGCATTGGTACAATGTAGCAGATGCCACGCACCTACCTACTGAGTAATTGAATATGTACATATTCAATCAAAGAATGAATTCGAAGAATGTTTATAATAAGGTGTTCGAGTTTTATGTCTTTTAAGAGGAAAGGGTACCGGGGGATGTCTCCATACAAACTATTACAAACGTAGTCGACTGTTTTCTCCCTGGATAATGACACTAGAGCAAATATTTTTGGTGTTTAAAACTTATAACTGCCATGACCATGGCCCTTTGTTCTTTTTTTAATCTTAATTTCTATGATGATTAGAAAATGAACAAATAATAATAATAATAAGGGCATAGTCAGTCGCATGGCAGTTATAGCTTTTATGGCACAAAAATATTTGATCCCGAAATTCCCGCGGGATCGGGACTTACGCGGGTGAAATAAAGGGGCGCGGTGTAACTTTCGGATTTACAATATAAGTATGTCATAGAACTTTCAGCAGAATCCTCGTTCCTAAACCTACGAAAGATTGTTTAGGATAGGATATTCTAAAAGATTCGTTACAGTAAATCCAGTGAGGCGAGTGATCTGTGACTCGTTACTGAAGCACGACCAATCAAATCAACCTCTTTACTTTGATCATTATGACTAGTCATGATGCAATACAAGCAAAGCAAACTAAAACACATGTATACAAGGCATACGAGTTTTTTCCTTTCAATAATTAATTACTTATGTGTATTTAGTATTATGGTAGTGATTCAGTAATATGTCTTTATTGAATTCTATAGTGGACGAGCTGCGACGCAAAAGATGGTTCGATTCTGGGGTTCGTATTGTATATTTAGTATGTATTTACAAAAGAAAACTATATACGAATTTTATCCGTTGTCTAGCCCACATAACACAAGTCTAGTTGCTTAGCTTTAGGCTAGATGGCACTATGAATTGTCTTGAAATTTTTTAATCAGTTTTTTTGTACCAATAGCCATTAAATTCTCAGGAGTTTCATTTTTAGTTAGTTAGCTTTATATCTAACTGAACATAAGCCCAAATTTAATTAGAAAAACAAGAGTTATAATAATCTTTCAAAGATTTACTGAACAGGCTATTTAGAAAACAACAGATGAATTAACATTTTACGAGGTTTCTAATTTAATCTGAGACATCGGATAAAGTAAAAGCAACGAAAGTGTTATTTTATTACATTCGTCGATTTGGTATATTTATATTCAAAATAATTTTGAAAACAACTATAAAATAAATGTTATTTTCAAATAAAGTTAGAAAAAAAACCTTATTTTAATAACTCATTTGGAAATTTTATGAAATGAAATACACGCAGTTTAAGTCAATTTATGACGGATCAACTAAATAAATTATATTTTAGCCAAGTGTTCTTCAAGGCCGCATAAAATTTAATGATTTTTAAAAAGATTTTACTCTACCTACCATCTGTCGCCCTACTTTGATGCTTTTGCCAGAGGAAAAATCAGCTGCTGCATAAATGTAAACCTCAAAGAAAATAGCAATTAGTACTACATAAAGAAATAATTTTTAAATAGCGCATGGATTGACTGGGAAGGTATAGGAAAATATTGCAATTTTTGCAATATTTTCAGTTTCAATTTTTGAAGACGCATTTTTCCTTAATAAATATAGATTGATCTCTTTTTATAAAACAACTTTAAAAAAGGAAGAGGTTCTCAAATTAAATAGGTTGTATTTTTAATGTTTGTTACCTCAGAACTTCTTAATTTATCAACCGATTTGTCAGACTGTTTTTTATTTGAGAAAAAAACTTTTATATTGGTCCCATTGGTCCACATTTAATTCAAATCGGTTTAGTGGTTTGCTTTTTAACTAAAAATACCTACCTGAAAAAAAAATGTCATCCACGTAAACGAAATTGCGTATTATGCTTTACTAGCGACCCGCTCCGCATCAAAATCCGTTGCGTAGTTTTAAAGATCTAAGCATACAAAGGGAAATAGGGACATAGGGACGGCGAAAAGTGACTTTATTTTATACTATGTAGTGATTTGAATTTTTATTGGAACTGTTCCATTCAGATAACCTCAAATGTGGTCATTTCATTGGCAATGGATCTAGTTGAAGTCAATTTCCATTTTTTAAATTTTATTTTATACTAAATCAGGTAGCGACAGTGGCATGAATCTCAGAACCTGCATGAAGCAAGTTCAATGCACACTGCACAATTTTCTAAAACAAATAGGTACTGCGAGCACATGAGTAAATGTGCTGCGAGTTGTGACTCGGGCAAATATTGACGCTTCTAGCTTCGAAGTCACACCGTAATTGTGGTAGGTATTTTACCACTCAAGTAGTAACGAAGAAAATAAAATAAAATCTGCCATGTTTTAGCGACAGGCAATTTAATAGCATATTTTAGCATTGTTATTGCTGTTAGACTTTTTCTTTTTCCTGCCCTTATCTCAATTTATTATTTATTGAATATATTCAGTGCACAAGAAACAAACCAAATATAGATACAAATTATAAAGTTATTACTAAGGTAAGTCTAACCCTGTTAAGAGTTAGAAATAATGGACTTATTTCGAAATGTTAAATATTTTTTACCTACTGCAAATTGATTTCAATTTTGGCAATATTTTATGACTGGTTGTTAAAAAGTGACCCTCAAATTTTGAAGTACGTACGTAGTAGATACACAATATGGTAATTTTAAACAAAGTTCTCGAAACAATTTCATATTGGATTGCGTGTGTTCTCGCGAATGATAAGGCACACGTTTTGCCAGACATGTTTTCACTAAAACAATTCAAAAGCTCGTAGGTATAAGCACACTAACAAACAATTCTATTTTATGCTTTTCCTATATTGGCGGTTGGACTGCTACTCCACTTTGCGAGCGTATACTGCATTTGGATTTTAGACTATTTACGTTACGTAAATGAACAATAACATTTCATCAATATTCAAATGTGTTTACAGTTAAGTTTCATGTTTGGATAAAGTTTCTCAGCTGGAGGTTTTGTTTGTAGTTTTTTAAACATTTCACTTTAAAACTTATTTCAAACTAGCTGCGCTTCGTGGTTTCACCCGCGTAAGTCCCGATCCCGTGGGAATATCAAAATGAAAAGTAGCCTATAGGCTTCTTAGATAAATAGGCTACCCAACACAAAAATACTTTTTTAATTCGAACCAGTAATTCCTGAGATTAGCGCGTTCAAACAAACCAACTCTTCAGCTTTATAATATTAGTATAGATATTGATGATGAAACCTCCTTTTTTGTAGTCGGTTACAGAATCAGTATTTTAAAGTTTAATATTTCCAAAATGTGTCAATGAGTCGAAAAATAGTTATAACAGATCCCCTACTATTTTTAAAAGACTTTTCTAAAGACACACTCTACCAACACTATGGGATAAACGTGAAAAAAAGTGGCTGTGACATACGGCAGACAGACAGACATGACGAATCTAAATTCATCCCTATTTGTAGAGATACTCATAAAATGTGTTTTAGTATACGCCTCGGTGTCGTGTACTCGGTGTAATACCACAGTCTAACAATATATTTCGATAGTGTGTTAGATAAGAATAAATAAAATAAATATTGCATTTATTGCACATCGCCATCTAGCCCCAAGCTAAGTGCACTTGTGTTATGAGTGCTAGACAACGGATATACTACTTATATACTTTTTTTTGTAATTATATCGACGGTGGAAATTTTAAATATCGTAAGGGACATTTCGTTAAATTTCAAAGTTTATGTCGTATGATTTTAAAATGTTTGGGGTTTAAGTACTTAAACCATTCGATTATTATAGTGAATATTTACCTACACTGTAAGAACATATTGTAATTATTTGCTGCTAAGTACCTACTTACGACAAATCACATCGAAAATTTAAATATTTCTGGATTGAATGTCGTAACGGAATAAATCACTACATAGTATAAAACAAAGTCGCTTCTTGCTGTCTGTCTGTCCCTATGTATGCTTAGATCTTTAAAACTACGCAACGGATTTTGATGTGGTTTTTTTTATAGATAGAGTGATTCTGATTTTAGTACTCATTTAAACAAAACTACCACGCGTTAGAAGTCGCGGGCAACAGCTAGTGTTTAAGTTTTTTTTACGTCAAATCTACATATTTGAAAAGATATCAAAATTTTAATTACACAGATCGATAGATAGAGCATGAAAAATGCTATCCTACGCAATATGAAGTGTACTTTCGAGAAAATGTCCCTTACGACATTTTAAATTTCCACTGCGATATACTTATAATACATAGAAACAACAAGACCACAGACAAATATCTAAGCATGAATACTTGTCTGAGGAGGGAATCAAACCCGCAACCCTGTGTTTGGCAGTCCGGCAACGGAAATTATTATTTTAATTCCAAACATTCCTTTAAAATGAGGAACACAAGAACACAAGAAACGCAAGGAATACAATTCAAAGTCAAGTTAAAAAACTTGACCCTAAATTATTGTGTTCCTAATTCAAAGTGGAAAAAAGGATTACAGCTTTTTAGTAATAAGGGTTCCTTGTTCACTGCGAAACATTAAAAAGTTACCAACCTAACTGTACCGAAATGTAAAGTAACGGAACCTACAGTTATGGAAAGATTTAATAACTCCTCCTGCCTTAAATGGAAACGCAAAATCAAAGTCATGCATGTCCAATATTGATTCAATGTGATTGTAGAACGTTATAGTCGTGACACTTTGGCATCTCCTAGTATTATTTTGATTACAAGATTCGGTATGTTGATCTACTTATAGCGTTGAGGCGACTGGAGCGTATAGATACATACTAGCAGCGCTCCGCGGTTTCACTTGCGTAACTCTAGATCCCGTGGGAATATCGGGAAAAAAGTAGCCTATAGTCTTCCTCGATAAATGGACTATCCAACACAAAAATAATTTTTCAATTCGAACCAGTAGTTCCTGAGATTATCGCGTTCAATCAAACAAACTCTTCAGCTTTATAATATTGTATAGATTTGCTACAAAAAGGCGGGGGTAGCAGCCAACGGCCTTGAGAGCATCAACTATTTAATAATTGTAAGAAAAAAATGTTTATAATTTTTATGCTTATAATTTTTAGATGAGATTTTTTTTTAATACTTCGGCAATACTTGCCTAATTTGAAGACAAAAATTCCTTGTCGCTTCAAAGCTTAGGTTGAAATAATCTATTTTGGACTACATTTGGATTTTATGAACACTTTATCATCTGAAAATTAATAATTTTAGTTTTAGGCGATGAAAATGATTTAAAACTAAATATTTAGGTACCATGTTTTTTGTTTTTATTTTGTGGAGCACGATATTTCGATTTATTTATAACTAGAAGCGCTCCGCTAACTCCCGATCCCGTGGGAATATCGGGATAAAAATTCCCTATCCCTATATTCCCACTCCCAGTTTTTACCGTTACTCCCAATAAATTAATGTATCCTCACACTAAGTTTCATCAAAATCGGTCCAGTAGTTTCAGAGCCTATTTGTTACAAACAAAAAAATCTTTCCTCTTTATTAAATTAGTGTAGATTTATAATTTTATGTTCGTTCTCACTAGTTTTAATGGACATGATAGAAATGACCTGTTTATAGAAATAAAGTTCGACCTGAATGCGTTAGTTCGCGTCGAACTTCGAACACGCTCGGTGAAGTCCTACTCGTATGGAAGCGCATGTGACCCGAATACACTAATACACCATCATTAACGTGTTCCGCGTCTTACACTTACGTTTTTTTTTATAAAAAAATCGGCCAAGTGCGAGTCGAACTCGCGCACGAAGGCTTTCGTACTAAGGCCAATTCTCGTAAATAACATTGTTTAAATTACATTTCTATATCATCCCGATTGCATTTTGATTGCAAAAGATACCTTCAAAGTCAGTTTTTTTTTACAAAAAGCTAACTTTAAGGGTGTTTTTAGGTACTTTGAGGGTATTATTTGTGATCGAAATGCAATCGAAATGATATAGAAATGTAATTTAAACAATGTTATTTACGAGAATTGGCCTTCTGATCAGATCAGATTGTTTGTCTGAGGTTTCGTACCATATTCTATGGGAGCCAAACTGAAATATATTTTTTAATATTTGTTGTTATAGCGCTAACAGAAATACATAATCTGTGAAAATTTTAATGTCTAGTTATCATGGTCATGAGATACAGTCTGGCGACAGACAGACAGCGGAGTCTTTAATAGTAAGTAATAGGGTTCCGTTTTTACCTGTTGGGTACGGAACACACCGGTATCTACCTATTCGTATCTCCATTAAACAATATTACACAGAAAAAAAGGTTTCTTGAAGCAATAATTCTATCCCTATACAGGGTTATTGGAAATTAAACTAGCAAACCGTTAAGGGCTACTTCTGTGCACCTAAACAAACAACTTTTGTTCTACGACTTTTGGAAATTCGAAAAAAAAATTGGAATATTTGAGGTTATGTAAATTAAAAAAACAGCTGATTCTTTAAAACACAGGCCATTCAGACTAAGAACAGTAGATAAAACTTAAAAAATAAGTATAATTTTGAGGTTAATGACCTCTCCGTGTAAGGAACAGCTGATTTTCAGATAAACCTAACCTCAAAATTTTAGAAAATATGTTCGAATTTCCAAAATTCGTAGAACAAAAGTTGTTTGTTTAGGTGCACAGAAGTAGCCCTCAACGGCTTGCTAGAATAATTTCCAATAACGCTGTATAATAGACGCTAGAGAGTAATTTCTTGGTTTTAGGTAAACATTTTAAAATAAGCAGTAAGTATCTTTATTTAAAAGGAATATTCTTTAATTACCATTTACCAATATTGTTTATTATTTTCAAAAACCTAATGAAAACAACTTGATGACTTTTTTTTGCAAAAAGCTTTTTTTCCAGCATCTTTATCTAGCTAGAGATAGCATTTTTTCTTGAATCATAAAACTTTTTTTCTGTGTAAGTATATAAGTACATGTACCTACCTAAATGGAAATTGTGGTCATTTATGAGCATACGTTTTGTCTGCCTACGAACATATTGCGATATTATTTACCTATAAATATAAAATTTAAAGTCTTGACTGACTGAATTATCAACACACATCTCAAACTAATCGACGGATCGGTCTTAATTTTATATAGATAGCTGTTACGACGTAGGTAAGCATCGATATGAAAGAATTTTTGGAAAATTCAAACCCTACGCGTACGGAGTCGCGGGCAAAGGCTAGTTCTTAGATTAGAACACAATTCTCATAAATACACATATTACATGCACTTAGAGAAGTACAGTCACATTACCAATTAGCTGAACTCCTCGTGACCTAGAGCTCACTCGCACATCTGTAAGGTTGTAAAGAAATGTTACCTGATTATATTTTTTATACAATAAGTATAAAAAATTACAAAATAGGTAAATACCATATTTTTTTTACAGATATGCGAATTACCTGGGTCCTGGGACCTGGGTCACGTGGGGTTCAGCTAATTGGTAATGTGACTGTACATGTGTATTTATTAGAACACCACCACACCATATCTAGAAGGTTTCGAATGAATCATTCGTGATTTTGTTATTCCATTTCATTTTTAGTATAATTAATACTAGCAAGCAGCTGTCGAAATACGATGAAAATACGCACGCATAAAAGTAGGTACCAAGAAATATCTGGAGTAATATCTGTTGCAAAATGAATGAGTATATTTTTCAAAAAAATACTTTGGGAATTCCATAATCTGTAAATATAAAAGTTAGTCTTGACTGACTGTTAGAACAACGTATAGTTCAAACTAAAAAGTAGATAGATCAGGCTAAAATTTGGAATAGAAATTGCTATTATGGCGTAGGCATTCTAAAAAAAGGAATTTTGAAAAATTCAAACCCTACGCGACGAAGTCGGGGTAACGAAGAACTCGAGATCAAAGTATTATTTGGACGTTACGTTTTTTTTTTTTATAAATAAAGATGATCATAAAACTAAAACATTTTTGGATATTAGTCACACGAACTGAGGACGGTTCATAAACTTTGTTCGACAAACGCGCCCAGCACACAAATCTCATAGTTTGCTCTATTTCAAGAATAGTTTAACGTTTACAGTTGGTTTTTGCGAGCAAATAAAATTCGAATAGTACGAGAACCAATTGTATAAACAATTAAACATGGTTCCAGGAACAATATACGGGCTGATTCAGGACATATTTACATATGAAAGAATGTTACACAGAAGCGGCTAATGATTTTGAGAAGCCGTTTATAAAATGACAAACATCGTTATGTTTCTATTATTTTATTTAGCTGTAAGTACGTGACTGATGTAAGTAGCTCTTTGATGGACAATCGGTATAATAAAAAGATCAATATTTATTAGAATTTGCGTGTATTTAAATATATTGTTGAATGCCATGCAATAATCCTATCTACTGCCAGCCAAAACCAGTGAGGTTCATGAATATTTTAGTGACGCGAAGCTTTAGCAAACTTTAAAGACAAATCACTTTATAGACAATATCGTAAACATTTAGCTTAAGTACCTACTTATTTTGTTTTATATATCTAAGTATAAATTTTAAATTCAAAGTCCTAATTGATCGACTGGTTTATGTCAAAGCACAGTACAAAGAGATCGGTCTAACATTTAGTTTTGGGATAAAGATAGCTGTTATTAAACGTAAGCATCTTCTATGAAAATATATTGGAAAAATAACCTACGCAGACTAAGTCACAGACAAAAGCTAGTTTTTTGAATATCCTTGAAGTTAGAATTAGACAAGTCTTGGGCACTTCGAAAGAAAATAGTTTAATAATAGTTCAATGGAAAAATATCATAGAATTTATAACTTAGTAGGTTAGAGAGCGCTAATTTCAATAGAAGTGCGGAAAAATAACCTATACACGGAAGTTGCGGGCAAAAGTAAACTTTTTAATATCCTTTGAGTTGAAATAAGACAAGTCTAGGGCACATAAGTTGAAAGAAAATATTATAATATAGGTCAATGGAAAGATATCATAGAATTTCTAACTTAGAGCGTTAAGCATTTCAATAGAAGTGCGGAAAAATAACCGACGCGGAAGTCGCGGGCAAAAGAGTCCAGGGCACGAAAGTTGAAAGAAAATAGTACAATAATAGTTCAATGGAAAGATATAGAATTTCTGACTTAGTAGGCTGGAGAGCGCATTATAATAGAAGTGGTATCAGAATTCAAAGCAACTACACACAAGCTCATTAGAAGTCCCCATATATGGAAGCTGCTGGACAGCGCGGATGGCGTCTACAAGTCACAACATATAACTCAATACAAACAACATTATAGTGATGTTAATCAATTACTAAACACAAAGCAATAAAAACGTAACTTAATGTCTTGTACTGCGAGCAAATATATTGACTTATGTTAATTCAGGAATCAAACAAATTTTAAAATAGACATAGTTGAACAGAACATTTATGGCTCTACTTAAAATGAGCATTGCAGCAAAATCCACATTTTATGGTGCAATCGTCTTAAAAATTAAGTTGGGGCTCCTCGGAAAGCAAGTGATGAGGAGATGCCAACAGCAAGGGCAATTGACAAGGAACTTTTGGGGGTTTCTTTTTATTACTGTGGTCATTTTCACAAACGTCATTATAACATTATTTTTCAATGTAAGTATACTAAAACAGCAGAAATATACCATCTGTGACGGAACCCTAAAAAACACCCACCAAAACAAAAACATTTTCATGTGAAATGGTGCCAAGATGAGGCCATATGGCTCGCACTATCAAAATTTTTTTAGATGTCCTGTATTGACTGTACTGATTTGGGGGTCTTTAAGTCGCGAGTGAATAGGTATCTTCTAGGAAGGCGTGTTACATCTTAGGCCGCATCGTCACCTACCATCAGGCAGGTGTGATAGTGGTCATACGCTGACCTATCATATGTAAAAAAAAAAGGTAGAGATAAGCTTCAAACTCTACACGCTCTAACTCTACAAGACCTAACTTCAAAAACTGTCAAAATATGTAGCTACGTCTAAAATTACGTGGTAAAAATCGTGCACGGGCGGAATTCGAACCAACAATCGGAATAAAAATCGAGGTATCAACCATTAAGTCAACATCGTTCAATGGTGGCAACGTTTTAGAAGTTTTTTAGCTAGTCATTTTGCCACATTGGACATTGTCACCTAATAAACGTTTTTGCATGTGGACTTTCTACAAAAATGACATTTTCCCTCATCGACCTCATAGATTCAGAGCCGTAAATTATGCGCTAAGATTCGTTGAAACATAACAACATAATGAAACATTTAAATAAATATATTCAAGCAAAACGTATGCAAACGATACGTGTCTTAGTCCACGTGAATTCGTCGGGCTGGAGTAAATCATACAATATCTATTTTAATGCTACGTAGGGAACATTTATACGAATAATACTTACATCTGGATGTTCTTTTACTGGCACGTATACTTTTTCTGTGAGTGTAGTGACCATGCCCTCAGCTTCTGGTAGAACTAGTGGTTCTTTCTTCACGCCATTTATTTGGAATAGACTCGCTCGCACTTTCGCTATTTCTGTAAATAAGAGAGTGGACGTTAGCGACGTTAATAAACATCTGTTCTAATAAATTATAAAGAGTAAACGTGTCATATCGCATAATATTAGACCGTCGCGTCCCAAACGTTTACTGGTAAAACTATAAAAGTTAATACCCCTGGTAAATTCGCTTTTATGACTAGTTCGGTGATCATTACCTAATTATAGTTTTTGGAAAAGCAACAAAATTTGTTTACGCACTGCAACTAACGCAGGAAGTTCCGAAATATAAAGATGCCTGTCTTGACATGAATCAATATTTATATTATGGCATCGGTACTTAAATTAGTTTGTCCCGTTTCTGGATATTGTCGAAATGACTGCATTACATTGTAATCACAACATAACTTTTTCAATAATTAGGTTAGTGTTTGACCACTGTCTAACTTGATGGTAAGTGACGATGCGGTCTATGATGGAGCACGCTAACCAGAAGCTTAATCTAGAAGATCTATACACTCGTGACTTGAAGACCCCCCAAATGAGCGAGTAAAAGTTACAGACAACATAATGTATTTTGCTTCTTTGCAAAATATTAAAATAAGCTTCTTAGGTACTTAAAATGGCGTAAACTATCCAGGAATAAATAATGTAATTGGCCACCCAATTACATCGGAGACAGGTAAAAGAGTCAATTTAAAGGAATAACTGTTCATCCGTCGCAAGTGGCTTCGTTAATCTCTGACACCATCAAGTGTGTGTGCAGTCTCACGTATCCGCCTGCCCATAGCCGGTCGAGCATAGCCTGACGACAATGCCGTGAAGCTTTCACACCGTATAAGGGTGGCCGGTCAAATAAACAAGCCGCCACGGGACCCTTGTGATAGCCATTGGATTATACGTTGTTATTAATTGTCACTTTTTAATCACATTTTTTAGAATGCAATCGGTTTTAATTTCACGTTCCTCAAACATATACAGTTTCACTCTTGCCAGAAAAAAAAGAAAAAAAGATACAATAAGTTGTTAAATACCTATACCTACAATTTTTTTCTCACGCGTCACTCTCCCATTGGAACATTTCAAATAGTCAAGTTATTATGTGTGGTTATATTATGAAAATATATTGATGGATAGAACTATTGATAATCTACAGGACAAAACTACTTGAGCTATTTGTGATAGGATGGTAGTGGACTAGATACTGGGGAACTATAGATACTATGGCGCCTGTTCTCCATTTATTTTTAGAATACTCCATTTTCATATTCCATAACTTACCTATTTGGATTGAAAAACATTCAGATAAGCCCTTGTTAAATCTCCAATAACTATCCATCATCCCCCTTTTAAAAGTTAAAGATCAATCTAATGCTGAAATGCTAAAGCGTTCTTATAAACATAATAATATAATTATAGTGATTTTGATGTGTCATTATTCCTGTTGTTTCCTCTAGCTAAAGAATCGTCATGGCATATTACAGGGAAGTTTAAGCTACAATCTAAACACTTGTATCAAGAGAAGCTTCATTCCTCTCTCGTTACAAAATATGTCACGTTACAGCGATGACGTTTGTAAGGAGTTTCTAAGGTCTTCGCCGACGTTGACGAGTGTAGAAATACTCGTAGATGGACGTTTCAACAATACAAAAGCTTTTAAGAGTAGCAGAACAAAGACGCATAATAGAGCGTATGTTTTGACACAGGTGAGCTCAGGGGCCTGTCCAATGTCCATCAGTCAATCCTTATCACTACAGTGATTTATGATTACGAATCAAACATAAACCAGTTTCATTCTGCACGATATTTGAAAACATTTGCGTTTTGATATAAATCACCCAAGATAATTTGAGCGAATTCTGTTATTAACTATCATAACTAATCCCTATCCACAATATTGTAAACATAATTAAGTATTACCGCTAAACTGTTGTTGTTAATCTGTATTTCAATCTCTATCTTCACTATCACTATCACTACATAGTATAAAATAAAGTCACTTTTCGCCGTCCCTATTTCCCTGTCCGTTTGTATGCTTAGATCTTTAAACTACGCAACGGATTTTGATGCGGTTTTTTTTAATAGATAGAGTGATTAAAGAGGAAGGTTTTTAGATATAATACATGCATAATACAGCCGTGCGAAGCCGGGGCGGGTCGCTAGTTTTTAATATAAAACTTCACAACAACCACGCGAACAAAGTCGCTACTTATCAATAATTTCAGTCAGTCACAAGCGGAAACAATTAACTTCTTTCAACACGAGAAATCACTGATGTTTGCAAATAAGTATACGATGACTTGTATAAAATTCGAGTAAACGCTCGACCGGTGTCAACGATGAAATTGCAAGGTGATGCGTTAATTAAACTTGGCGGTGACAATTAGAGCATAAACAAATATACAATGAACTAGGTAATTTGGATAACATTCTTGAAATAATTATGTATATATATGCAAATTATTGCTTAACAGCTGTTGCGTTTGTCTAACATAAAAATAATTTCCATCTTGCTTTTAACATTAAGTAAACACACGTCTGAAGTAGGTACTTAAACGAAATATCAGTAAGTAGGTTTACCTATATTGACATATTTAATTTAATAAACTAGGCATTCAGATCCTTTAGACGCATAAAACCAACTACGCAAAACACCACCTTTACGCAAAAAGCATAACTCGCAAAATACCACTTACGCTAAATACCAACTACGCATAACACCAACTTTGATTTGAAAAGAAACAAAGACGGTCGAAATGATGATCGAAAAGGAAACAAAAGACGAAGGAAATGAAAACAAAAGACAATTGAAAAAATCTATCGCAGCAGAACCATAAGACCATCGAAACGAAAAAATGACGATCGAAATGAAAACAAAAAATGATCAAAAACATCGATCATAACTTCCAAGTAAGTCTAAGTTTTTTGATAAGTATGCACTTAGGAAATATTTTTTGGAATATATTCGTTCAATTTACGCTTTAATGATTGATATAAAGGAGGGTAAATCTAGTTTATTGATGTGGATGTAAGAACGGAAATATTCACACGGAATGCGACGATGCGTAAATCAGACACTATGGTTGGTTTGCGATTGGCTGACTTGCACAGACGCTGGATCACGCGAACACACACTTCGATATAAATTGTGTAATAAACTGTGACTTTTATAACAGTTGCTTAGTTTTATGCTTTATTCACATGCAATTATTATGTCGAAGGTCATGAAAAAGGTAACTGTAGGTAGGTACTTTATAATTAAAATAACATGATATATTGATAGAATACTGAAAAGTTGTTCTCCTTGGAGTCTTCAAGTCTGTCTTCAAGTCTGAATAGGTTCCTTCTTAGCCAGTATACTACATCCTCGATCTTATTTTTCGCTTTCCATTTGGTGAGCTTTCCAGTTGGTTTCTTTGCAAGCCTATTTTGTGTTAAAAATAATCGTAAGTAACGTTAAACCCATGCAGCATGGGTTGCATCCAGGGCGGATATTTATGGTGTCACTTCAACAGGGGAAACCTACCAAAAGTGTAGCGCAGGGTCCTTTTTTGGAAGTCGGTTAAAATTGATCACAAAACGGGAGAGCTCTAACAGTCTTCCGAACATAATGCTAGAAAGGCTAGACTGTCCTATAATTAGACGCCGAAATATAATACATATGTTGTTGAATACATATAGGTACTACCAAGGATCACTTTGATAAAACATATAAATTTAATTTATTTAGGTAATAATTTTACTTTTGGACATAATTTTATGATAACAAACATAGCTAACTAAGACTTAATAACTAAAAATAATAACTAGGACACCGTGGAAGGTGACCAAGAATTACAAGTTAACAATTCGCAAGAAATAGCGCAGTATAGGGACTGATGGAAGACTTTGGGTCGCTGATCCAGCGAAAAGTAAGTAATTACAAGAACTTGAAAACTGAGATTTCTGAATAGTACCTAGGTTAGTCATTAGCATTACCTACAAATCTTGGCGTGTGGGATGAATGACATAAATATTCCTCGTATAAACATGACGATGTTGGTATAGACACTATGATTCATTTTAAATGAAAACAATAACGTGAAATTTTAATTGACAAAGATGTATCGCAATGTTAAATTGTTTGTTGTATAATGTTGTTTGATATTTCAGATTTTCAACACTCTATCAACTACCAGATAAAATTAAGAACACAGAAACAAGGTTTCTTGAAGCAAGAATTAATCCTCTCCGTAACAGACGCTAGAGAATAATTTCTTGGTTATAGTAGACTAAATGCGCCCTGATGTTTCACCCGTGTAAGTCCCAATCCCGTGGGAATATAAAAAAAAGTAGCCTATGGCCTTCCTCGATAAATGGACTATATCCAACACAAAAATAATTTTTCAACTTGATCCAGTAGTTCTTGAGATAAGAGCGTTCAAACAAACAACGGAAGCCCTCAAATATGAATAATTTTCCCCGTTTTTTTTTTCATATTTCCCACTGATTCTTCGCTCCTATTGGTCGCAGCGGGATTTTATATAGCCTAAAGCCTTCCTCGATTAATGGACTATCCAACACAAAAATATTTTTTCAATTCGAACCAGTAGTTCCTGAGATTAGCGCGTTCAAACAAATAAACAAAGTCATCAGCTTTATATTATTAAAAAATATAGATGATGGCTTTGAGTTTTGGCTTTTTTTAGTTCCAATAGTTCATAGACAAGTTATGGTAATCTCTCAATACACATCGTTTAAACAGGTGTTCACACGTAAATAGTCCATACAGGAAATAAAAAAACTATGAATGTTTATGAATGGGGCGCTTATTTGTCGACATCAAGTGTAAATGAATAGATGAATTTAATTTAGTATAGTACCGTTGTTGCAGGCAAGTAATAGGTTTATTCAGGGCCGTGACAGTTTGCACCTCACCGTAATATGTCAATATAAATGCCATCCAACGAGAGAGTTTGTTCATATTTTAACCGATAGGTAAACGTCAAACTAGCTAGACACACGGAAGTGAAAACCGTATTGGTCTTCAACGTGATGTTTTTTTAATGCCTCTAAATAAATAATGATTTGTCATAAAACACCAATGTTTATATTATAATCTGTTTCCTGGAATACTGAAATCTCTAAAAACTGAACAGTAATTTAAGAAACTGCAATAAGCATACATGTTATTAACGTCATTTGATAAGCGTCATTGAAAGTTTATTTAATGCAATTATTTTCTTACACAACACTGAATGATATGATTTTGTATTGTTCAGAATGTTCAAAGTGATATAATAACGGACAAGTTTTAGGTCTTTTACGATTCCATTCCTCGAAGTAATGGTTTATAACGGTTCTGGCAGAGAACACGTAAATATGTCAAATTTTAACAGCAGAACCAATGAGCGTTGCTTGCTTGTTCCGCATTTGTTTCTATCCTTTAATGCAGGCCACGTTCTATTCATACATAAATACATACCTACCTACCTACAAGTTGTGTGGCCGATTGATAGTCGACTATCGCTGAATAAATCGATAGTCTATCGATAGTTCATTAAAAACCGATAGTATCGATATCTCAAAACGAGGCAATACCGTCGATAGTATCGTTGCTCGCAAATAAAAACTATCGATAGTATCAATACTATTGATATTGGCAATAATATCGATAGTTTATTCTTCGCGATCAACAATGCTATCGATAGTATGGTTGCTCGTAAATAAAAAACTAAAGATAGTATCGATACTATTGATACTGGCAATAATATCGATACTATCAATATTTTATTCTTCGCGAGCAAAAATGCTATTGATAGTATTGTTGCTCGTAAATAAAAAACTATCGATACTGTCAATAGTTTATTCTTCGCGAGCAACAATACTATCGATAGTATGGTTGCTCGTAAATAAAAAACTAAAGATAGTATCGATACTATTGATACTGGCAATAATATCGATACTATCAATATTTTATTCTTCGCGAGCAAAAATGCTATTGATAGTATTGTTGCTCGTAAATAAAAAAACTATCGATACTGTCAATAGTTTATTCTTCGCGAGCAACAATACTATCGATAGTATGGTTGCTCGTAAATAAAAAACTAAAGATAGTATCGATACTATTGATACTGGCAATAATATCGATACTATCAATATTTTATTCTTCGCGAGCAAAAATGCTATTGATAGTATTGTTGCTCGTAAATAAAAAACTATCGATACTGTCAATAGTTTATTCTTCGCGAGCAACAATACTATCGATAGTATTGCCTCGTTTTGAGCTATCAATACTATCGATAGGCCAATCGATAGTAGGTACTTATAGGCTTTTTCGGATGAAAACTATCGATAGTAAAACTACATAAGTGCTTAAAACTATCGATAGGAAAACTATCTATAGTTCGGCAACACTACCTACGAGCACTATTTATTCTTTGAAAACTAGTCGCAGTTGACGGTTCTTTTATTATAGTCATAAAAGCAAAGGAGTAAATCTGAAATTTTCGCTGATTTATCGGTTATTTATTTTTCACGGTTTATTTAGGCCAGTTCGTAAATATAAGATGTGAGCGTGAAACTATATAGAGATGCTTGTAAATGTTTTACATCGTTACGTACGCTACGAGGCATTAGGTATTAAAAGATGAAGTCAAAAGATACAATATAACACATGAAGTTATTACAAACAATGAATACCTAGTAAATGTCTTATATAGTTTGTGCTATAGCTGCGCCTGCGTTTCACCCGCATAAGTCGAGATCCCGCGAGAATTTCGGGCTCAAAAGTAGGTAATATGTCCATCCCGTAAAATGCTATAGGTACTATGGCGATTTTCAAATAAAAATAAAAAATACGCGATTAAGACCTGGGAAAATGATTACTTACTATGAAAACAAATCGTGTGAGTTTAAAAGTTTATGTCGATTTTCATCTAAAATTTGTTGAATAGATTGATCGTGAAGAACAAAACAAACAAATTAATAAACTAACTTTCGGATTTATAATATTAGTTAGGATTAAGATGACACACCTTTTGGAACATTATTAATAAATAAATAAATCATTTACGGCTACGATATATAGGTACATACCTTATAGACTAACATACATATTTTATAATATAAATTGAAAGTGCTAATAGATAACTTAAAACTATGTTAGTAGCACTTCCATGACACTACACTTTAGTCTTAGTAGGTACTAATGCTACGTTACCTACATATAATCGTCCAATAGAAAGTTTTATATATAGCCTAGGACGGAATTGTGTCACTATGAAAATGTTACACATATTGACATGGAGTTCTCTTCCTAGAGGATGACCTAAGAAAAGGTGGATGGACTGCGTGAGACAAGATATAAAAGATAAGATGACGACTAATAGAAGTGAATTGAAGAAGACATACTGCGCCAATAGAGGCAGGCAGAAGAAGAAAATGTCACACATATTATTATTTAAGTACCCACTGATTTTAATTTAGATAAGTACGCACGTATGATTTTGTGTTAGACGAAAATACTGATTTGCTACAATTAACTAGATTACCTATTAGTATGTACGTTCGGCTGCATAATTGCAGACCCACCGTAGAGCTCCAAAACGGCTGTTATAAGAATGTTTTCAACACTATAATTATGCACCCGACTGTACCTGTACCAATTAAGTATAATTAGTGATCTATGTTTTTAATATTGTAGACTCGAAATGAGTAATCTGTTGGAACCAAATTATTTCTAAGATCTTTATGTACGTACACAGATAGAACAATAAATGATATTCTATTCTATGTAAGTGCTATACTTTTAGGTAAAAAAACCGCCAAGTGCGAGTCGGAGACTCTCTGATAAGTATTCTGTTTCTAGTATTTGTAGTTAAAGCGGCAAAAGAAATGCATCATCTGTGAAAATTTCAACTGTCTAGCCATCACGGTTCATGATATTAGCCTGGTGACAGACAGACAGACAGATAGATTGAAAGTGGAGTCTTAGTAAAAGAGTCCTGTTTTAAAAATCATTAATTACTTTATAATTTAAGTCACCATCAAGAAAAATAAACAAATACATAATATGGGCCAATATATTCATTCAGTAATAAGGTGGGCGTAGTTTATAAACATTCAATGAGCAAGGGAACATATACACCGTTAACAATGGAAAATGGAACGTACCGACAGAACATTTGAATTCAATAAATAAATATATTATACATTCGTAGGACAAATGATCGACGAAGTGGGTTGCGGAAGTCGATCTAGTACCACAGAACCCACGGCCATTGTTTGAGACAAATATTTATAACTACTAGCTGTGCTCAGTCGCGGTTTCACCCGCGTAAGTTCCGAAACTGTAGTTTTATTAAACCCACTCATTTTTTCAAAGTTGTTAAAACAATTGACAACTTGCAAACGTTCGAAAACTACCAATATTTTAAGTACATCCCCATTTCCAATGTAAAATCCTTTAACCATTTCCACGTTTACTTTTAAAAACCTTGAATGCCTCTCCATTTCGACCTCTAATAGTTAAAATAACCAAAAATCTTTTCTTAGTACATATACACTTACTTAAAATAAACCTATGTTCAAAAGAGCTTTATAGACCTAACTAGCGACCCGTCCCGGCTTCGCACGGCTATATTATGGATGTATTTTACATATAAACTTTCCTCTTGAATCACTCTATCTATTAAAAAAAACCGCATCAAAATCCGTTGCGTAGTTTTAAAGATTTAAGCATACATAGGGATATATGGACAGAGAAAGCGACTTTGTTTTATACTATGTAGTGATAGTGATAATTTTGGCTATGCGTTGATCCTCATTTATGACAAACAATTATAACCCATAAACATAGATAGATAGATAACTTAATTTGTACAACATAGGAAGGAACATAGAACACAAGTTACAGAAATTAACAGAGCTAGAATACATTGCACAAATAAAAAAAAAGTATAAGTAGTAAGAATAAGTAGGTTTATGTGAGTGTTAAGTATAGATAGCAGATATAGATAGATAGATAGATTTGCTTCAACAATTGAATTCGTAGACGCGAACCTGTCAAATACTGTCAACCGATCACTCTAATAACAAATAGTAGAAGCAACGCCTACTAAACAATACAAACGTCAGATACTAATATATATTTTGATGAATGTATTGTACGTACAACTTGTCTTATTGATTATGTTATAGGTACAGTATGCGTCATAAGTCCACCATCAGTTTGCTAATACTATCACCAGTATTGGTCTTACCATAATACTATCATCAAGTATTGGACTTACGACCTTCATCTACTATGTTACACACAAACATAAATATTTGAATTAAAAGTACTCAGTGTGATTATTATTTTCAACATTGTTAGCTATGTATTTAGTTGGCTGGTATAAGCCGCCACCCGCTATACCAACCGACGACGACGTGGGATCGATTTACAGTTTACGTTGTTATTGTGTTCAAATAGTGCTGCACAGGATTGTAAACGTTACGGTGTCGGTGGACTTTTGAACGTTGATTGTACATAATCTACATGAAAATATTACGAGTCACTTTAAATTAACGATTACCTACATCACAAAAGAAGTCATGTTAGTGTCATGGGTGGGATACAAATAATCATTTTTATTAGGTACCTACTCTTAGATGGATTGTTACGCGTGATATATTTTATGTAAGTATCTGCCTTATTCAAGGTAACAATAATAGAATACCAGATCATTATAGCGAATTCAATAGGAATAAATTTTAATTGCATACCTATAGGTAATCAAATAGAAGGACTCGATAAAACAATCAAAGCTGATCTAACAACCTCGATGTTGGTTATAAGATCAAAAATTTACTTTATTACCCATATTGTAGATTAAAAAGATAAACAAAATATTTTCACCTTAAGCTGAAAGGGTACCAGTGTTCTCTCCATACAAACGTAGTCGACTGTCTCCTCCCTGGATAATGACACTGTATGTTGCTTTTTTTTTCATTTTCTAGTTATTATAGAAATTAAGATTTAAAAAACAAAAAAAAAAACAAAGGGGCATGGTCATGGCAGTTATAAATTTTATGCATTTAAAATATTTGCTCTTGTGTCATTATCCAGGGAGGAAACAGTCGACTACGTTTGTATGGAGAGAGTGCCCGGTACCCTTTCCTCTTAAACAATGGAACCTTACTGTCACAATATACTAAGATAGTGCATATAAGGTGCACGCTAGATTTACGTCACTATCTAAGTACACTTGGACCAATGAGACGAATCTAACAATACCTTAATTAAAGAAATCCATTCAGTGGTTTTAAAGATATGAGGGAATAAAGAATATTACAAAAATACAAAGATTTACGAAGAAAAAATAACTCTTTCCTTGCAGTCGGGTAATAAATGAGCGTTACTAAATAGAAATTCTTTAATGAGATATATATTTGACTTTACCAATAATGCTAAAGGTGACCGTGACGATATTTAACATTCAACAAAATATTTTAGTGAAAGAGTTGATCGGTAAACAATAACAGCTGTCGAAATCATTTCAAACTGAAAATTTTTGGTTCATTCACTCCTATTTTTAAATAGGTACTTGTACCAGTGAAGGTCAATTAAGTCAAATTTACAAAATAATAAGTAAAATAAGAATAATAAAGAAAATGTTTAGTAAGCAGTTTTATATCACCATCCGAATGCGATCCAAGAAGCTTTTACCTGTAACCAAGTAAAAAACATTGTTAATAATTATTTAAAAGTATAAAGAAACACTAATTAAATAACAAATAAATAAATTAGAATCAAAATGCAAATTACAATTAACAGTAGCAAATTAAACGACAAGCAAATTAATCACTTGGCTTAAACAATTTCACTTTGGTATTCTATCGGTTTACGGGTCGACCATTTTTAGTAAGCAATCAATTGAGGCGTGTTCCCTCTTTCTTTCACTATAAGTACAGATACCTAACACAGAATACCTATAGATAGTAGGTAGTCCCTACTTCTACTTCAAGGTGCTGCTGAAAATCAGTGTTTTCCATTTATGCAAATAGTTACATCACTGAGCAATATCCCATTTGCACCATTTCAGCACACAACTCATCTCGCAATTTATATCTGTTTGTTTGTTATATTATATGAATATGTTGTATGCTTCTTGTGGTGCAATAAATGAATATCTATCTATCTATTTATATCTAGTTTCCGATATACATTATTGAAATTTCGATCAAATTAATACATAAGTGCCTTTGCAATCTTAACAGAGGTAGAAATAGAGGAATTAGTCACGTTATTTTGATTATCTGTTATTTTATAAAAGATTCTTAATTGACTATTAATATATGAATTAATCGATAGGTAAAGATCACGCGATGTACTATCGGCCAGATCTGTGCGGTCCCACCTTAAGATCGAAGGATTTATGTACGTTTGAAGAATTTATGTTGTTTTACGAGAAAATTAAACCAAATGATGAATATAAGTAGCTGTCCTTTCTCGAAATATTGATGTCAATGTGTGCAAAACTTTTGGCACATACTCGTGCGCCCGCGTTTTCGTGTATAAAACCCAGCAATAACAATTTAACAATCTCAGCTGAAAAATGTTTCCGTTAATCACGTTGTTTTTGTCGAGGGATCTCTCTGCACCTCCGAAGTGTAGTTTCATAGGAATATCAACACATTTGTTGGGTAAAAAACAGGGTGTAGCATAAAGTTTCAACTATATTTCAAGGTACAAAAAACAGAGAAACTAATTGTTTTAAAATTGTTGTTTGGTAAGAACTAATAATCTGCGACGCCCGCACCGTATATAGCGACCACAATGTTTGTTTTTATTGCTATATTACCTACTAGCAGCATTTAACCAGCGTAACTTCCGATTACATGGTAATTTTGGGATAAAAAGTAGCATATGTTATTCCCAATGAATCAATGTATCCTCATACCGAGTTTCATCAAAATCGGTCCAGTAGTTTCGGAGCCTATTCGTTATAAACAAACAAAAAAACTTTCCTCTTTATAATAATAGAGAAGAAAGGCAGAGAGCGTAGGGATTGTAGATAGGGTTGTTCCCATAAAAATTTAATATTCCCTTCCAACAAAAAAAGAATCATCAAAATCGGTTCACAAATAAAGAAGTAAGTACTTAATGCCCGAACAACTAATAAAAATACAGTAGGTAATTTATCTCAAATCATTGGCACTTTACTCATACAATTTACAACCAAGCAACGGCATGGTTAATTAAGTTGTGGTGACCCAAGCAAATATTACAAGGCTTAGCACCATTCATGAAGACGACAAAATTACATATATGACGTAATCAACTCTATCACAACGCTTACGCCAGGTGTCTTGCATCTTTACTAGCACCACTCAAGTAATTAAATTATTATGATTTGTTACGACGACAGGCAAATGTCAAACATGATGTACTCAATGCAAAGTGATGGTATTACGATCATTTAAATGTAGTACTTTATTTTAATATTAATAAATATTCATTAGAAATATATTTAGAATGCAATTAAGTTCTGACATAACTAATTTTATAGTGAGGTTATTTGATTCTATAAAATAAGCTAGGCTATAACTAACCGTGGAGATACCTTATTCTATAGATTAATTTATTTGTTTTCAGCAAATAAGGCTCAACAGACAGACGTATGAAGTCATCCTGTGGTCACATCATCATAACCCCACAAATTAGGACAAAGAAGCGGAAACGTGGAAGACCTACCACCACATAGTTGACAATGGTTCAGAAAGACTTAAAACATCCGACAGTGACGCCAAATTAGCGCTAAACCGTGTAGATGGAATTGGGAAAAGAAACAGCCACACACGAATAATTCTGTCGGCGAAACATCGCATGGGCGATCAGTGCAAAGCCGAAACGACAGTCGGAACGCTGGGACTTTCTGAATTAGAAGTAGCAATGGATGCAACCTAGTCTTAGATACGGATGTGATCTGTGGGCCTAGTAGACACGAATGGTAGGTACAGAATTTTATGGTAGATTCTGAAACCAGAGACGCGATTTGTTTCAAACGGCCTTATTGTAAATCAACTTCTTGTACCAGATATCTTATTACAATTTTGCATTACTGTTTAGAAACCGTCAAGTCGTCATTTACCTTGACATGACTAAAATATGTTTTTATTGAATAAATCACAGAATAGTACGCAGTATTCTGTAGATAGATGATGTAGAGATCATGAGCGAGCACCACCCGCGGAGTCATAGCGCCTAAAATTGATTTAAGACTATTGTCCACCACTCCAGCACTGAATAGATCAAAGGTTGTCTGTTACCTATATTAAAAATCAATCATATTTTTTGATAAAATTAAATTAGGTGTTACTCAATCAAGATCGACTAATATGGTTTTTGTGTGGGCAAATATACTTATAATGAAGGAAGTCGCAAATATATAAAAAAAAATCGATAATTAATTATAGTTTCTAGTAGAACATTAATTTATAACAGTAATAAAATAAGTCTCAAAATATCATTAAAGAATGTTAATGAGGCGATTTTCTCAATTTCTATTTTTTGAGGCTAGTTTTTCATATTATGATGCAGATGGCGCCATATTAAAAATGTATGAAGAAACCGCCGGGCGGTCAGTTCTGTCAGTTGTTAGCTGCTAACTCTTTATTCTTGGTAGGTACCTTCATCTTTTTTTAAATACCAATTTCAGATTACTTTGTCGCCGTGTCACATGACAGATACATGTCTTAAATTGTTATTAGTATTTAAATTCTCTTTGATTTATTGAATGGAAAGTTGTCAAGTGTTATCGTTTGTAAGTTCAATCTTTTATCTTTTATTTTATTTTTGTATAATTTAGAGACGAATTTACGGTAAAACAATCACTAAAATCTCTCTAGTTAGTGTGAAATAGTATTCGGGCGCCTGGCCATCGGTGGGGGTGGAAGTGGTAGAGCAACAAGGGTGTGGTAGAAACTATTGAAAGTGGGCAATGTGCATATACCCATATACCTTACCTGTGCATATACCTTAATAAAATTAGCTGTGATTGTTAATAATAGATTAGCTACGGTAAAACGTCCAACAAAATCTCTCCAGTTAGTGCGATACTTTGGGGCGCCTGGTCATCGGTGGGGGTGTAAAATGTAGGGCAACAAAGGGGTGGTAAAATCTATTGAAAGTGTGCAATGTCTATAGATCTCTGGTTTTGGTGTGGGATTATATGTAGATATATAGCTAATTATGTATTTAATTTATTATACTTTCTACAGCTTTCTAAACATAAGTATTCTAAATGATTAGTCGATTTAATAATTGCGGAATCATAATAAAATCTCCTACACAGACGACGACGGAAGAATTGTTATGAAACCAAAGCGTAACACTTCCTAAATATTCTTAAGTTTAAAGTGGGCATCCACCTACATGGGACGAGATTAAATCGATATCGAAAATGAATCGGCCGCCTACAGTCGCAACAAAAACTTCAGTCGTCACCACTTCTAACAAAGGCCAATTCGCCGACTGTGTTAGTCAGAACGCCCATAATGACTAATATGGACATTAGAATCGAGCAATGTGTAGGTGGCACTTAGGAAACCCGTCCCCCAACCCTTATAAGGTGATGTGAAAAGTTCCCTATCATGCGTATTGAATTGAAGACAATTTAATCACAATAAAAACAAAGGCAGAAAGCGCCGCCGCCCGCGCTCCACCACTCTACAGACAGCAGTTGAGAATATTGCTATTTTATTGAAATTAAATTGTGCTTTCTGTTTTATTTAGCATTGCATAATGTTAAAGACTAGAAAATGATGTAAAAGATGAGGAGCGCTGTAGTCTGTTATACAAGCTTACCACGTTGTTCAGACACAGTTGTTAACTACTGTTGTAACTCTTTATTAAATAAATCATTGTTTATTTTAAGCTATTGCATAGCTTTTATCGAGGAATTTAGAAATTCCGTAACGAAAATAATACCTAACACCCCCCACTCCGCCTACCATGTTTTAATTGAAAATGTTCTATGGTCGCTCCGCATTAGTGTTAGGCATTTAGGTAGTTTACTTAGGTAAGTTCATATGTACTACTACCAAAGTACTTCTTAAGTTAAAGCTAAGTTCATGCACTGCAGATATCTTGGGTAGGTACTTATGTACTTTTAGTATAAATGGTTTCAAAAATTTAAATCATCTTTGCCTGGTTCACAGAAGCCGAGTCTATTATTATTGCGGCTGACAGGGGCAGGCGCAGTGTTCGGAAGGACATCTACCCATTTAATTAAATGTTAAATTGAAATTTTAATCGAAAACCATCAAGCCACAGCATTATTCGAAACTAGTTTATATTACTGGATACTTGTAAAATATGGCAAATAGAATAATTATTCAAATAGTTGGTTACTACTGCATGTGAATTTTGTACGTAAGACAGAAATGTTATGGCCTCTCTACATGATGGGCCATCATGCTGGTCTCTCTACATCATGGGCCATAATACCTACTGCCCAGCATGTTGGTACAGAGCGAAGTGGTATCTGATGGCTTATGGTTCGTCGGCCGGCGACTGGATGGCCACGGTGTCGGTTTTTCGGTCGCACATCAAAGGAAGTGGGCAACGATGGCTGAACGTGGCCATCGTGTAGTTGCGTTTCAACTATAGCATGGCCATCTTGCCGGTTCAGTGCTGGGCCATCATGTTGAGGGGCCATTAACAATTGAAATATGTATTAGGTACCCAATAGCTGGGTTCAATGAATATAGCCACAACAGATCATATTTCAAACGAGTTATGGGTTATTGTGATCCTTATGACAAATTACGACAACTGTGACTAGGTATCTTGACGACAATGCTTGCAGATTACGTAGTGACTGCACCAAGGCTCGAGAGTATGAATAATTTAGCAGCCTTTCAATCAATTTATATCCAAAATGGGCACTGTACAAACCGGTATATTGCAAGCTTCGTTAAAAGGATTTTAAACGACCATAGTTAAGTTATAATCACTATTAAAGTTACTTAAAAACGAAATATTTACTTAAGTATTTACTAATGTTTTAATTTAGTAAAGCTCTATATTTTGATGCTGTTTCGAACACCATTGCCTGATCCTGTTTTTGACGTGATAACGTCTAATAAATTGATGGAATGCCTGCATTCACAAAAAAGTGTAACGGTAATATTGTGTGACGTCATGCGTCAGGGTAATATGACCAGACGCGTCATGGTAACTTAGGAAACAGAGTATTTAATAATAATATCGCTCATCTGGGCTTATGTTATGGTGTGACAAATGACGAATAGAAGACTAATATAAAGAAAAAAAATATGAAAAAAAAATCTAAATTCATCGTTTTGCTATGACGTTATCACGTAAAATTATCATCCGTAAACCGACTTTACAGACAACCATTCGCTTTTTATTTGAAGAGTAGTCATTTCAAATTAGTCGCATAAAAATTTGGTAAAGATCTTCGGAGTGGTGAAAATAGCTTTTCTAATTCGCTGGTTCGATTCCCGCCTCAGACAAGTATTTATGCTTAGATATTTGTCTGTGGTCTGGTCGTTTCTATGTATTAAGTATAAGTATATATTTACAAAAGATAAGTAGTATATCCGTTGTCTAGCACCCATAACACAAGTCTAGTTACTTAGCTTGGGGCTAGATGGCGATGTGTGGATTATCCTGCTACTATATTTATTCATTTTTTATTCAAATGGACAAAATTGGGTACTACCAGTGGAATTAGCCCTTTAAGCAGGTTCTTCTTAGCTTCTGTTGGCCAGAAATACTAGTAGGTATTAGATATAACATATCTGATGAATGAAGTCACAGTCAAACATCGTAATAAAGGTAATCGTAAAAGGATCAGTAGCTATAGGTACTTAGAACAAGGCCGCTTCATTGTCACCGCAGGCGCACACCTACATTATTTATTACAATGAAGACCGCAACAGTTTATAATTACATGGTTTTTACTGCTCATTTGTGAGAAAAATCTTGATTTTAAAGAAATTTTTTGCGATAGTAATGATTCAAATTCTAACGTAGCAACGTTTTTACCTATCTAACCTACCTGCCTACCTATTTTTAGGTTTCAAAAACTCGTAGAAATTTAAGATGAAGTGAGTTCCAAATCGTAGCTCGATTTGGAACTCACTTCATCTTAAATTTTGGACAATTCAACCTCAGCTTTATTAAAAAACCACCTTAGATTAATCAGAAAAAATATCTAGTAGGTACTATGCGTAATACGAGTAATCTCTATTCCTTCTTAAAAACCTAAACACGATTAGAAAAAGTTGTTAAAGAATAGGCTCTGAAACAGCTAATTTTGATTAAACTTGGTGTAACATTTGTATGATTTTTTAAATTTTTTATGTTATTGACTTAAATAATTTTGTAATTGATAATTATTAATAATTTTATATTATCTTCTAAAAAATAAGTAATTGGTGACAGCTATAGTTACTTAGGTACTTGTGAAATTCATAAGGTTCTAATGTGTACACGATGTTTCTCAATGCAACATTCTAGAGGCATATAACAATCCATTAATTAGTACAGTCAGCAAAGGCCTGAGGGTAACAGGTGCATATTTTAAAGTTTTAATTTTTTAAATAACCGTTCAGTTTTTGTTATTTATTCTGCTTGAAATCACTAAAGCTTTCGAAGTATTACTTATTTCATGCAGAAAGCCAATCTTCAAAAAAAAGGTGTCATTTATAGTTAACTTAGTTGTGAAATTCATAAGGTTCTAATGTATAAACGATGTTTTTCAATACAACATCCTAAAGGCACTATAACAATCCATTAGTAGGTACTACCTACCTATTGAATGTGGGACAAACGACAGGAAACAAGAGAAACGTTCATCAGAGCACGCACCGTGTGTGACCCGTGTATGAGACGGACAAAACATGGAAAAGAACCGCTAGCACGCAGCAGGTAGATAAAAACCTTTGTGAATTAAAGAGAATAATGTCCCGTGGTAATACTAATGACTCTTGAGCACTTGGCTCTTGGTTTGTTTAAAAATAATATAAGCGGTTTCATTTCGTTTATGATATCTATGGTAAGGATGAGTTAGTTTAGGAGCGCTTTCCTTCTACCAATACAATTTTGGATCTCAAAAGGACTTAGTGACAACAAAATTCCTAAATACCAGTATGCTTAATTTTTTCCTCATAAGACCAGATTCTGAATTTTAATCTCCTAATGACTAAAATTCACAACACTTTTATCTCAAAACTTTATCTATCTTGTCATCACACGATCTACCAGAAGCAAAACAGACCATCTCCATTTTAAAGTTGCATGAAAGAAATGCGCCACCAGGTCTTCGATTTCGGCATTTTTCCTAATCCTTCAGGACCCGCCTGCTTCTCTTCTCGTCCCCCCCCAATATTTTCCACGTATCTATATCTTTCACGCGTCTTCAAGTCAACTATTGGCAAGAAATAGCGCAGGACATAGGAGCGATGGAAGACTCTCGTTTCGGAGGCCAAAATCCACTTTGGGTCGCTGAGCCAGCGGAGTAAGTAAGTATAAGAGAAATGATTACCTATTGGTAAAAAAATAATAGTTAACATAAGCTTTACTTACGTATTTGATTTATTTTTAATGTCTCTTATGTATTGTACAAACAAAGTCTTTATATTCTTAGAAAATATATAGGTAGATCTATCATTATTAGTAGGTAGTAGGTATTTCTGAAAATATGTGACAAAACTAAATGATAAATATGATGGTCGTAAAAGACCCTATTATCGAAGCAAAACGACATACGAATGTTAAACATCGAATGACTAATGAGATTTCGCGGCAAATGTAGAGTCTAGGATTACGAAAAAAAAAACGGACAAGTGCGTGTCAGGTGACGCGTAGTGTAGGGTTCCGTAGTTGCACGTCCCAATATGTAGATTTAGAAGGGGACTTTTTTTGTTGGATACTATGAAAATATGAATAGAGTTCACCTGTTTTAAACAAAGAAACAACTTTATCTGTAAGAATACACTTTAGTATAATAAAGACGACTTTTTTTGTTTATAACGAATAGGCTCCGAAACTACTGGACCGATTTTGATGAAACTTAGTATGAGGATGCATTGATTCATTGGGATTAACATATGCTACTTATCCCGATATTCCCACGGGATCTGGAGTTACTCGGGTGAAACTGGGGAGCGATGCTAGTTATCAATTAAATTGTACGAAATTATGAATATTTTACTGAATAATTACTTCGCAAAAGGACTGTGTATAAACCATTTTTCTATACAGTGATGAATAGAAAAATGGTTTATACACAGTCGCAATATTTGTGAATGACCTTATCCATAGAGGCCCAAAAGAATGGTTAATAAGAAAAAAAACATCCCCACGCGTAGGGGAGGTAAAGACTCTTAACATTTTCTTTGGATTTTATTACCAAACTTTCGCAGTTTGATTGAAATACCCATGGCAAATTACAGCTTTCTAGCACTATTTAAAGTTTCTGATGGGTTAACCTGACAGATAGGCAGACGGATGGCGAAACTATATAGATTCCTTGTTGACTACGGAACCCTAAAAATCACACATCAGTTTTTATACATGGGATTACCTCATATGCGCGCGTTTCATGGGCAATCACACATGATGACGCCATTATCACAATAGAAGACATGAGATTTCTAAAAATAATAGGATAATCTCTGATACTTCAGTGCGATCATAAGCACAAGATTCATAATATGACTATGGTAAGCATATTTAAATTACACATTAAAAAAAAACATTATTTTCATTAAGCAGGATAAGTACACACAAAAACAGGTTTCTTGAAGCAAGAAATAATCCACTCCCAATAGAAAATAGAGAATGATTTCTTGTTTTTAGTAAATGTACCTACTTGAAAATAATTTAGAAATTAATAGGATTATTTCTTGCTTGAAAAAAACCTTTATTTCTAGTGTAGTTGATTTTAACAAATGTTTTGTAAACTCAGACAAAATTAAGACAAGAATAGAGTTACCAAATATTGGGGTGTGGGTTAGTTCGGCTGAGTTCTGCATCGCCCGTCACACAAACAAGTCAATGGATCATCATAAAAGTAATGCCAATAGTTTGCGCGATGTATTATAGAACTAGTATTAAACGGTCGAGCGAGATGAAGGTTTCAAAATTGCAATAACATTGTTTGGTTACGTGTCGACGACGGACGAACGGACGGCAACAACCTGAAAGTACCGTTAAACGAGCCGCAAAACTGACCTAGTGCCGGGAAAGTTATCAGGGACGACCGTGTTCCGTTTCGCGACCCCAGTACGATGTTCGCTACTATCATGATATAATTTTCTCTTGAAATAAAACTGAATAAGACGATTTTTAACTGTTTTCGAGCTCACGTCGTACTCCGGTATAATAAAGTCCAATTTCGATGATTATTTTGACGTGATAACGTCTATAAATCGATGAACACCGGCATTCACTAAAAAGAGTGACGTCATGAGTTACGTCACGTTATTGACAAGGTAACCAACCATACTTGTAGGTACTTGTAACTATAGCAACGTATTGAAGTATGCAAAATGCTAATGTCAACGATACAAAAGAGTTCATAATACGTTATCACGTAAAACTATCGTCCGTTAACCGACTTTATTTTATACTAAAAACTTAATTAAATACCTGGTAAGCTAAGCGCTAAAATCGTTGAACTCAAAAACAATAAATGAAGATTTGCAGGCGTAGGTAAATTTGACCCAAACTGTTTCTTTTTTTCACGTAATCTACTCGGGTTGTATTTTACCCGTAGGATGACGTCATTTAAAAACTGTTGCAGTAATTGAAGCGCTCGATAATAAAAAGTATAATAATGGTCAGACATGTCGTATCATTCATTAATGAACACTAATTCGTTGCTAGTGGAACTGATTCAATTGCTATCAGACTATCACCAATCTAGAGATGGCATTGACCGTTGTTGATAGAACTTGTATTTGTATACGGGCTTTTTTGCAACTAGACCTCTTTTGGATAAGTCCTTTTTTGCGTGAGGATGGAGTAGGCTTGCCCAACACCTATATTACCCTCTCTGCTTAGTCGACGAGTCCAGAGGAAAGAACTTGTCAATACGTCTGAAGATAACTAAGCCGCGGGTTTCATCACGTTGTATTCCTTCACCGTTAAAGCAATGCTAATTAGCGCACATATAATTTGGTACACATTCGGTCGGGATTCGAACCGACGACCTTCGGAATAAAAGTTGAGGTATTTGCCAATAGACCAACATCGCTCTCATTGTTAAAAAAAATGTAACGTTTGTTGGATGATTTGTTCTAATGTTAACCTGCTAAGGCTTTTACGAGAATCCATTTTTTACAAATTATGGATCAGCGTTTGACGATGCAGCCTAAGATGTAGCACGCTTTCCTAGAAGATACCTATACACTTGCGACTTGAAGACCCCCAAATTGTACACGTCAGGAAAGACAGACGTAGCCAACCGATTTCATCCAAGTCTAAGATGCTAAGCTACTGTAAATATCTTAAATAAAAGAATAGAGCTAACTTGCTTGGCATAGTTATGACTTATGACTATTTCGTTTCTTCAATAAACAGACATACGATAGTGGGACTGTTCACAATCGCGAAGCAATAAAATTTCAAAGAACACACAATACCGCAAAGTGACAAACTTCGAAGGTAAAGCAAAAGCTAAAACGAAAGCTAAGCTTCGAAGTTATTACCTAGCTACGACCCGCCGCACTAACGATTATTAGATCAATAAAATCGGACATAAGTAAAAATGTGCAACTTAGTCAAAAGTGTCATGTAAGCTATTGTTCCTATAGCCAGGTAACCGACCTTTTAGACGGCGGCCATTAAAAATCCCCCCGCTCTAGACCTGTTTTAACAAATCAGTCGAAACTCAGCCGTTCGTGGAGTCGCATGTCTTTGTTTTCGGCACTTTTGTTCGCACTATAACTTCGCTTCACAGTTGTGTGTTTGTGTGGTTCAATTTAGAAAAAACTTTTATTGGATATGGCAGAAGAAGGTATGTACTACATTTTAAAATATTACATGATTACTTTGTCGTATAAAATTTATATTTTTATGTGATATGAAAACAGTTACAATTTAGGTACATTTTTTTGCTTCACTTTTTCAAACAATCGTGTTTTTATGTATATGTCGTGTCTTGTCGGGCTACAACTTTTATAACAATATAATAATTGATTTGTTGGCTATTGTAAATCATAATAAAACCATCCGCCTACGTCCGCCATTTTGTTTTATATGACTTTTAAATTGTACGTAAAAATTACACAATTATTTTAAGTTAATATATTTATTTATTTGTCGTACAGATAATTCGAGAACTATCAAGATATTTACTAGAAGAGCAATGTGGGAGATCTTGAATTAATTCAAGGGCCACAAAATAGAAGAAAAGTTTTCATTGTTTGAAGATAGACTTGTCCAATTGACAAATTGTCCGGAACATGAGAAACATAAAATGGTAAATGGTTTGAAGCACTTTAAAAGTGAATTCAAAAAGAAGTGGAGAGGAGCTTCATACAAAGAAGAACGGTTTTTAAAAAGTAATGAAGTGTGGCTTACATCTTCGATGGAATTACCTAACTGGCCTGAAATGACCTTACCAAAACCTGGACGTCCAAAAAAATCATTTGAAGATGTGTGTGACCGTAGCAAACGGAGAAAAACAAAAGATCTGCGTGAACAAGTATCTGTCGAGGAGTTGACTTATGCTGCTGGCGTGAGTCAGGGCACTTCAGGAAATAAAGATGCATCAAAAATAATTAAAGAATTAATGGCTTCACCCACCAGAGCTACTAAACTTAGAAAAGTTATTTCTAGTACCAAGAAGCAAACAACTGTAAAAAAATATACGCCAGCAGAAGCACTGGCTATCTTTGTTGAAGGTGATTTCACTAGAAGACAATGGGAAATAATCCACAGATCTGGTAAAGCTATTTACCCATGCTATTCTGTCATACAAATGGCTAAGATTGAATGTTATCCCGAGGAAGAATCAATACATGTCACTGAGACAAGCGCAGAAGTTAAACTTCAAGCATTACTAAATCACACTGCATTGCGCTTGTACAAATATATAGCGGAGGTTGTCAATACGTCATGCACTGAAGAAGAAAAACAAAATATGGTGTTAATTTCGAAATGGGGATGTGACGGATCTCAGCAGACACAATACAAGCAAAAATTCGAAAATCACGGAGATAGTGATGCAAATATTTTTCAAAGCTCACTAGTGCCTCTAAGACTATCTGTTATCATTGAAGAAGAGGAGAAAAAAATCATTTGGCAAAATCCGGTTCCGTCTTCGGTCAGATTCTGCAGACCCATACGTATAAGATTTATAAATGAAACAAAAGATATCACAAAACAAGAAATACAATACATTGAAAACCAAGCCGAACAGCTTCAGGAGACAGAAATTGATGGCAGCAAAATAAAACATAAACTGTTACTTACCATGATTGATGGCAAGGTATGTAATGCTGCTACAGACACCTCATCTACAATGAGATGCTACATTTGCGGACAGACTTCGAAGGATTTTAATAAATTAATTAAAAAAGAAAGTAAAGTAGAAACGTTGAAGTTTGGATTATCAATTCTTCACGCAAGAATTCGATTTTTCGAATCTATTTTACATTTAGCCTATAAATTGCCTTTACAAAAATGGCAAGCACGGTCTACAGAAGAAAAAAGAATTGTAAAAGAGACTAAAGAAAAACTACAAAAAGCCTTTAAAGAGGAAATGGGATTACTCGTAGATGTTCCCAAAGCAGGGTTTGGGAACACTAATGACGGGAACACGTCAAGGAGATTTTTTGCAGATCCGGAATGCTCCTCAAGAATAACTGGCATCAATGTCGATTTAATAAAAAGGTTTAAAGTTATATTAGAAGTAATATCAAGTGGCAATAACATTGATGTAGAAAAATTTGAAGCATACGCAAATGAAACTGCAAAAATATATGTCGATCTGTATGGTTGGCATCCCATGTCACCAACCATACACAAAATTTTGATACATGGAGGTGAAGTAATAGCTCATGCACTCCTACCTATTGGCCAGTTATCGGAAGAGGCAGCTGAAGCCCGAAACAAACATTTTAGGCAATACAGATTACATTTTTCCCGCAAATTTTCGCGCAGAGACTGCAACATAGATATAATAAACAGACTTCTTTTAAGTTCAGATCCATTTATCAGCTGCAGCAGAAAGACGCAAAATAAAAAAAGACAGCCTTTCTCAAAGGAGGCAATAGAAATGATGTCTGCCAGCACGGTATTTAAAAATAGACAAAGCGAAGACGAAAGTTCCGACGAAGAAGAAGTTGAAGAATCCTAAAAATGTAAAAAGATGTAAAATTTTAAATATATAATTATTATATTGGTCAAACTTTGTGTTTTATTTAATTTAATTGCACATAAAATTAAATAAATAAATTAAATATTTTTGTCCGATTTTTTCACTCAAATACTCGTTAGTGCGCCGGTTCACCTGAACAATTTCCAACACTGTGATTAATCTATTTTTCACCACACTTAAATTTTGAAAACACGTGGTTATTTATTTACGACTACCCGTTGCCCGCCCGCCACTTAGTCAGTGTCCCTAACGTTTTGATACGCGTATAAAAAAGAATATTGTAAACTCCAATTCTATATGTACTTATATAATTCTAGACTTTTTTTTATCTGTAGGTAATTTTACATACATTTTCGAAAAATATGTCTTTGAAATGATTATTGTATTAACACGTGCATATTAACATTAATATATCTACGAAAGATTGTCTGTTATGTATGCTGTTTAATATTATTATAACTGAAAATGAAATGCCAATAACAAAGACGTCTTATATCCACCAGAGATGTTCTATGGCACGGATAAGAGGCCGTATATTTATAGTGCACACGGGGTCGATGTTCCACGCGTCTCCCACGCCGATGGTGCTCCGACCCGACACGGTGGCTCCAACAAAATTATGTACGAGACCAAAATGAAAAACTTGAAGACACAAATACCGAATTCACCGACATAATCTAGTTACTATCTGTGTAACTAATTGATTTACATAATGCACAAGTATTTTTGTCAAAAAATTGTTTTTTATGCAGTTTCTTAATTGATGCATTCTTACGAAAGTCGATTATGAATTTATGATAATGTAGGCAAAAAGAAATACACAATAAAGCCGTTCGCAATTGTAATCAGAAAGTTTTGATATGAGAGTAGTACCATATGGCTTCGAAATGAAGCTGTCAACGACTGCATTTCAGATCTTAACGAGTGAAACAAAACTTTAAAATGCGTATCGCCATCACGTTATACGAATTTGGTAAGATTTCAAAGTATGTAAGTACCTAGTTAGGTGGGTTGCAACGACCGACATCGACACCATGTGACGACACTTCGTGCGTTGCCTATTTAGGATGTTGTTCCGTTTGTAACCCTTACCTTTTAGGCATTCAATAGTCAAAATGTAGATTACATTGTCATGTAGATTTGCATGAATCCATCGCTATATGGATATCAATGACTCATAGGGATAAAAGATAACAAGTACATACCGGTATTTAACGTTAAAATATTTACTATTCAGTAAAGTTTAAACAAATAGATTAGCAGAATGCCAATGTCAGGTAAATTGTAGGAGCTGGTAAACTATGGCCGCTGTGTTAAGATTTATTTAAAGAGACGATACGACGACGACGTGCGACGACGTGCGAACACGTGAAAATCCAGTGTCATTTGTGACGACTCATTCATAATTTTAGAGTGAGAATCTAAAATTACAAGCGTCTACGACGGGAGTGAAAAATGACAGGTGATACGATAGGAACGAACGCAGGAAGAACCGTGAATACAAGATGTGGGATGGATGACAAACAAGTTCGGTCATTCAACTCTCTGCAGTCACAATATACTTACGCACAACAATCAGATTGGCTTCATTGTAAGCTATTGATGAAGCTACAAAAAGGGACCACAAAATATATTCAACAAGTTTCATAAAACGGTTACATTAGTGGAGTGAGACGTTGAAAATTGCACATTAAAACGTGGGTAATTTCATTTTCTTTTGAATCGTCGACACTGTAGACAGCAAAAATATAGTTACTCCGACTAATTACACATTGGACAGAGTCCCAACCAGATAAACACCTAAACTTCAGCCAAAAATACACAAGATGGCGTCGGGTTCATAATAAAACAATTTAATGGGCCAGCGCGCGCTTTCCGCGGTGACGAAATCTGCGCCGACGCATTCTCATTGCGTAACTTGAAACGCGATCTCCGCAAGAGAAAACTGTAAGGTCGAAATAATTATAATGCATCTGCAAAATCGAGCTTGAACAAGCAGGAGCGAAGTTCTAATTCAATCAGTGAACTAGCGCAATAGGTATATGTTAGTAGGCGTTTCACCTCCATTCCATGATATACTTAAGTAACACAAAAGAAAAACAGGCACCTCTATCTAGGTATAAAATCCTGGAACCAATGACACTGGGTTCTTGGCTTTTAAACTTAAGAAAAGATGAAGTCTCTGTTTCTATTATTTGTAAAGTTTAATCAGGTTTCCTTGCAACCTAAAATTAAATTTGACGACCAGCAGATCGCGGCTATTCAAATGTGAGTTGTTTCCTCAAACGGATGGATATTTGATGGGGGAATCTGTGATTGTCTACGCGCGAGTGACGGCAGGGAGCGGCTCGCGCGCGGTCTACCGTCACTCGGCGGAACCTCGCGTCATTGGCTCACGTCTGCCCGCCTTGGCGTTGTTGGCGACCATCGAATCACCACGATTCATTCATGTCACACTATCCGCCTTTCGTTATTCATTCCGAAGACAAAATATTTATAACTCGAGACACGAGTTAGAGCAGAAAACTATGAAAAATCAGAACGACAAACAAATTCACTAATTAGGGACGCCGACGGCGCCATCGCGCCCACCAGTCTAAGCCACAAAGCGCCGACGAAAGCGTGCAATGTTTTTGTAGAAAGTGAGATAAGCCTTTTGAAACTGGAACAGATTTATCGCAAGACCATCGGCCGAGGACATGTGCCGAACCATTAGGCACTCGTGAGGCACTCCCATCCTGAGCGTCTTGTAATTTTTATTGCCCAGGTAACCCCGCCTTGCATTGTTGTGGGGTTTAATGAGCCTTCATTTCAAGCCCGCTTTATTCCCGTTGCGTGCGGTGGGTTTGACAACGAATAATTTCATATCACTCGTTCCGGCAGTAGTACAGGTTTAAAGTACGGTCCTATTCGGCAACAAAGCATGCAACTTGGCACTAATGTAGCTTTCATTGTAGGCAAGTAGGTACGTAATATAGAAGTAGGAACAAGTAGCAGTGATTTCCGTCTTAATTTTAAAATTAAGTACATACTGTTTTTTTATAATTTTCATTTAAAAACGGTTCCAGCTAAAACAAAACTATCAACTTGTTAATTACAACAACTTTGTGATTTTTTAGATATTTTGTGTAGATATTGACTGGCCTAATTGGAAGAAAAATAAGCGTAATTATTTGAAAAGTATAAGTCCTATTTCCAAAACTACTATTGTCGAAAATGTAATAGAGAACGTAATTATTCTCATACGAATCTGCCTAAGGTTATTTGGCACTAATCAGATTTCTACATATTGCACATGTAGTTTTAGCGTTTTATTTGCGTAAATAACAAATCAAAACTAAGAACGTACCAAATTCTTGAATAAACTCTCAGCTTACAGCTTCTAATATATTTGCTTACCTGAAAACAAAAAACAAGAAACATTAGCTAAATATAAAGTTATCCCTTCCCATCCCACCATATCCCTAAAGACCGGCCATATTAAATTTTTTATAAATATCCAACGCAATGCCATTAAAAATATACAATTAGATACGTATTAAAAATAATTTACACGATAGAAACAAGCAACTACAAACTTTAAGGCTGAAAGATTAGGGTTTATTTTCAGTAATCTTTCATCCTTTGGTTTCTGTATTTTAAAATGATACAGACACACGCCTGCGTTAGTCGTTATTAAGTTCCGGCATATTTTCTGCGCTAAGACTGTTTTAACCGACTTAAAAAAGGATGAGGTTCTCATTTCGTGGCTTGACCGATTGAGATGAACTTCTTTTTGTTTGATAAGAATAGTCCTCGAGAGTGTAGGAAATTGTACAGTTTTAAATAAAATAAATAAAAACAGAATTCATTTTAAATCGGTTTATGAGTTGATTTTATATCAAAGTATTTTTTCAAAACCTACAATTAATTTGAGTACCTACTTACTCACCTACTTATTATGAAAATATCTCTGTTTACAATGGTATTAATAAAAGATACCTACCTAAGGTATACTTTACCTATACGTCGCGTCGCCTTTTTATTACAAAAGTCATACTATCTCCAGTTTGCTAATATTATCATTCACAACAGGGTTTGACCCCAGTGTTTTGGTTATTTTAAACGAGGAAACGTAAGCCGAGTAATAGGGGCCATAAGTTTTTTTCAACTCCGTTTTAAGTATTTATTATCAAAGGAGTTATCGCTAAATATTCATTTTTAATTGGTATGCAGGGGAGATCGATAGTACAATGCGGGTCCGCAGTGGATTTCATATTATTTTAACGACTCTAGGTACCGTTAATTCATAGAATCTTTATATTTTTAAATATAATTTTTATGTGCTTTGATTGAGAACTAGGTACTTAGGTAGGTACAATCAGCAAAGGACTGAGGGTAACAGGTGCATATTTTAAAGGTTTAATTTTTTTAATGACGGTTCAATAATGTTTGGTTATTCTACGTGAAATAACTAACACTACGAAAACTTTAGTGATATCAAGCAGAATAATTAACAATTAGCTACTAAACCGTTATTTAAAAAAAATTACATTAAAATTGAACCTGCTACCCTCAGTCCTTTGCTGACTGTACATATATTATATAACTACATACATAAATACGAAGCAAAATATTTGAGAAAGTAATATAAATGACCCAATTAAATGTATTTGGCCAAGATCCAGATTACAAGATTGTATGTATTTATGCCTACAAATACCAAACCTATGTAGTTATTTCTATTAAAAGTACCAACCAATCTAGCAGTCAACTTAGTTGACTAGGACCTCCCACGCAATGTAGGTTTCTAAGTACTTATGCAGTTTTTACAACATTAAAATAAACAAGAAACTTGATAAACCTCTTTATAAGCAGTAAGTACTATTATCATCATTAGGTGTAAATTACATAACAAGATAATGGTAAATAATTTACATTACGACTGTAAATGCCGAATGAACTGAACTGGCCGGCCTCAGTTTAATGGCAAGGCAAGTGCAATTTTCTCATCCTTAACAACTTCGTTAGTATATAATACATAAACAGGTCTTAAAAACCCAGTTGGCACAGTGGTTACCATGTTGGACTGCCAAACACAGGGTTGCGGTTTCTATTCTGCGGTTTCTATTATTATTTATTATTATTATTCCCGCCTCAGACAAGTATTTATGCTAAGATATTTGTGATCTGTGATCTGGTTGTGATAATATTTACAAAAGAAAAGCATATAGGTACTTAGTAGTATATCCGTTGTCTATCACCCATAACACAAGTCTAGTTGCTTAGCTTGGGGCTAGATGGCAGTGTGTGGAATGTCCTTCAATATTTATTTAGTTAATACCAAAACAGGTCTTGATAAAACCTTTACATTTTACAAAAATCTGATGTGGAACTGAGATTTTATTAAAATTACAGATTGTGGAAATACGTATATTTCCAGGAATTTAAAACAGTCTTTGCAGGGGGTAAATTCATTCTGCATCTGCTGTGCACTGTTTTATAATAGACTAAATGGATCTTAGTTCAGTCAGACCACTTTGGTAACAACTGGTCTAATCCATAATTCTAAAAAAAAAATACAATCGACCTCCTTCTTTTTTTGATGTTGGTTAGAAAAAGAATCAAATGTGTCATGTCATACAATTTTAGACTAAAGTCACTATATAAAGTTACAGAGAACTTAAAGAGAGTTTTTAAGAGAAAAGAGAGTTTTATCGTCCGCGAAACATGAAAATTGTAGTGAGAGTTGAAGCTTTATGTATTACGTCTGGTAGGGTCATTATGATCTAAAATTCTAGACTAAAGTTACACAGAACTTAAAGAGAATTTAAAGAGAAAATAGAGTTTGTTGTATTGCAAACTAACTAAACGCGGAAAACACAAAAATTCTATGGAGAGTTTAAGCTTTACATTACGTCTGGTCCACTAAGACCTATGTTTCACACAGAAAAAGTGCGGTTTATGACCGCAAACCCAACCACATTTATCACATGCGCGTGCACCCCGCGCGCGCAAGGTTTAGTGCAAACTTTGTTTTAGACACGTCACTTCTAATGTGATTTGTACTCAGTGGTAAGAGACGCTTTTCAACTTTCCATACAATTTTTGCGTTTAGTTTACGCAAACGTGATAGTAAATTTAAAATAGCGTTTGGTATTCAAACACCGGCCAAGTGCGAGTCGGACTCGCGCACGAAGGGTTCCGTAGGTACCATGTGGTTCCCATACCTACTACTTTCATGGTGCGGAGTCCGGACTGAGTCTGACTTATTTTTTTTTCTGTTTTGTACCTATTTGTTGTTAGAGCGGCAACAGAAATACATAATCTGTGAAAATTTCAATTGTAGCTATCACGGTTCATGAGATACAGCCTGGTGAAAGAAGACTGACAGACGGACGGACAGTAAAATCTTAGTAATAGGACCCGTTTTTACCCTTCGGGTACGGAACTCTAAAAAACAAGCGCTACTGGTTACGGAGCACACAAATGTTAGAGCACAAGTAATTAAATTAACAGATGACGTCGCGTAGGCCACCGAGCTAATGCACTGTGGGTTAGAAGAGAAATAGCGACAGATAGACAGATACATTGTATGTTAGAACGAGAAGATATCAATCTATCAACATCTGTATAAGTACATACAAAGACAAGCAAACGTCTCCATGTCTATGATCTATGAGTCAGAGTATCGCGACCTTTTTGTTCACCATCTAGAACAGGACATTTGATCTAATACTAAATGTACATTTCCTGTCGTAATAATAGAACAGCAATGATTTAAAAACTCGAAATATCAATGAGTGATTAAAGTTTCCTCTGGCCTCGACTCAATAGTACCTACCTATATAACTTCTTTAATATAGGTTGACGTCATTCACTTAAAAGAGGCATATTTCAAATGACATGTGGATTATCAAATGTTTGTTTAGCAACAAAGTCGAAGGTAGGTGTATGAGTACCTACCTACCTACAGCCATTGAAATCTCGTTTCAACAATTGCATAATCGCATGAATGAACCGGTAAACGTTGCGCGTTCACCAAATTGCTTAACGCGAAATGAATGGGTCCCTTAAGCTGTCTCAAATACTAGAATCGACCGACTCGGCAAACCGGCGCCTGCGCATCCCACACGTGTGGCGCAACGGAGGCACTTTCGACATGTTTGTACTGCTTGTTAGTAACGTCTTGCTTGCCTATCGATTATAGAAAGCGAATCTCAGGAGACTGTGTAAAAAAAATCACGTAGGTACTTAAATGATGATGTCATATCGTTTTAGGGATTTGACTAATCTCATTATCATGTACATCATATTTTCTTAGCAGTTGGTGAGATAAACATTCATTTACACGTTAAGGAGCGACTGTTTCAAATTTAAATGATTACCTATGCGATGAAATTGTCATCGGTCTCTAGATAAAGTTGAACGGGCGCCAGCCACCAGCGCGCGTGCTTTGATAGAAAGTTGACGAACTGGACTAGCCTAGTTTGGTCAAACTACGCATAACGTAGTGGTTTTAAGTTAAACATTAATTTATTTTATTTTCACTTTTCCGTATTCAAGGAGCCTTTTCTAATAGTTTTAACCGATTTGAATGGAAAAATAAATAAAACAAAAATTGTCACAGTAGTGTAAACAATAAAATAACAGGTCAGATAGAGCGTGTATGCATCGCGATTAGTGTGAAGCGTGAAGGTCAACCGTATTTTATCGACAATAATGGGGTTATCAATAAAACTAGTTTATTTTGAGGCTGACTCCGCCGTGCGGTTTAACCCGCGATATTCCAAATCCTGTGGGAAAATCGGAAAGTACTGAGTGAATTTTCGTAAAACACCCACAAAGTTTTGTTAATAATTTAGTTTCTACTTGGTGAATTTTGTTGTAAATGAAAGATAAGACCTTTATCGCAATGGTAAAATCAGATGTCAATTGTTTTTTCTAATATAATTCAGAACAAAACAGTTAGGTAAGTAAATGTTTGAAGTTATATTCATTTTGATTCTGGTGCACTTAACATAATGCATCGAGACCGTTGTTGCACAAGAATTTATATATTTGTGGTTGTTGTTTAGTTAAACAAAACCACAAAGCGTCAATATGTCGGAACCTCCGAACATATTGTCTATAAGGCCGTAGGTGGAGCATTGATCAACAGATCACATAAGCTATCAATAGTAACGAACAAACAGCCTCGCCTACATCCAAATCAATAAAATGTAACCCTGTTGTCTAAACAAGGAGATTTATTTGCCCATTGTGCTTTGTGGGTCAACAGTTTCCATCCATACACTCAGTAATTTACGTTTCCCACTAACAACAGTCATTGTGACCGCTAATGCATAAAGCATTTTGCTATTCGTACGTATCTATATACCTACCTACAAACATGCATAGACAAGACATAGATATACTCTATTATTACTAGTAAGGAAATTCTTAAAATTGTAATTGCATACTTCGTAGGTAGGTATATGTTACAAACAAGGCACCAATCGTTAAAATAACGTAAATGTGTCGACTGTAATAGCGCAGTACCATATACTAATTATATTTGGTAGATAAAATATAAACAACATAAATCGTTTCCCTTTACACATCCTCCCCAGTTTTGCTAAAGGCGTTTTGTTCAGTGTGGTTCTCACACTCTATAGGTAGGCACGTATTCCATCTTTGGTTTAGACCATAGATAAGGTAGGATTTCCGCCGGATTATCTGAAGGTCCAGCTCTAGCAATATCTTATCATATCAATCTTAAACTTATTCCGTGACAAGAGTTTAACTTGGAATTTGTCCTTTCAACCTAGATTCTTAAAAAGCCTTAAGTTACTGTAATATTTGACGTAATAGGAACGAACATTTTTGTCATAGGGTTAACCTATGGTGCGCCATTTTGAAAAAAAAAGAAACTGGTGGCCATTGATGAAACGTGTATCTTTCGTAAATGATTAAAAACATGTAATCTTATCTATATAAATAAAAATGAATTGCTGTTCGTTAGTCTCGCTAAAACTCGAGAATGGCTGAACCGATTTGGCTAATCTTGGTCTTGAATTATTCGTGGAGGTCTAGGGAAGGTTTAAACGGTGAGAATTTAAAGATCGGACTTACGCGGGTGAAACCGCGGGGCGCAGCTAGTGTTCTATAAAAAAATCTTGTGATATAGGTACTTCGCAGACTTTGAAGATCTTAAAAAAGGTGATGTTCATAGCTAACCGCCAAATCGAGATTTTTTCAAAATGGGTGATTTGTAAGTAATGCCAAAATGTATGTGGGTTTACAAAGTGAAGGTACACGTAACATCAGTGTCAAGCAACAAAAATTCAGTGGGTGTTGAGGGCCACAATTAAACTAAGCAAGTTCACCCAAGCAAGTCACCTTCAGTCGTGGGTTGTTAGCTCCCACGCTTAAACTGCGACCTTTTTGTTTATGCACTGTATACACCAATCAGTCATGTTCCTAGTAGTTACACGCTGAATAAATATTCACGTATGTAAATTGTTGTTTACAAAAGAATCTAAAAGGTAAATCCTGAGATACCGGAGTTAGTTACTTACTAAAGAGTCCGCATTTATGTCTTACACCTAAATGTCAATCAGTGCAACATTAGTACCAACTTACTTATAATTAAATGATACATAGGCACTTACAATAGGTGCAAGCTTTATTACCCACTCGCTTTCACCAATAAAAAGCATTTTTAACCGTCTAATAAACCGCCTTTAATCTTCCAAATCAATAAATCATAAACAATGCGTAGGAGAGCGATAAAGTAGGTAAGTATATTGATCTACGGTAGGTATCGGATGAAAAATTAGTACAAAGAAGGGTCTCTACAAACGCGTAGGTCTTCCACCCACTGGACTGGTTTGGCATTCTGATGCGGTCATTTTTCATTTCAAATTATAAAGTTCACAAAACCCACACTCCTTTCCCTTGCTTCACGTTTTCTTAATGTTTTCGAGAACAGTGTAGTGTTAACAATACCTAACTGTTTTCCTTCAATAGAAACTATTATTTCTACGTCTAATTGCTAAGTAGTTAGATCTGTAGCATTGTTGTTGAAAATAGAAGAGTAATAATAAAACATAAACGAACTTATCTACGATTTCTATTGACGCACGCATCATGGCAAAGAACAAAGTTACGAACCTATTTTCTCGACCTTAGAAAAACTCTCATTAGTAGAGCGATCACGTAGCCTCAGATAAAACATAGGACGCAGAGCAGTGTCGTGGGAACAAGTAGGTACCTACCTAAAGAATGAGTGACTGAACGATCCAGTTTCTCTAAAGATGAAACTCAATCGAGGTCGACATTATAATGAGTCGAGTCAAAAATGTCGCCAACTCATGCCGTAAAAAATTGTTAGATGTAAACTCAAGCTAGAGATTTTAAATACAATAAATTTCTACTTCCTACAGCTTCTGTTACATTTTCTATGGTAAACCCTGTACCTTCATAGCGACAAAGGTTCGTTAAACAAAATTCCTATAGTAAAAGGCCAACATGTGTCAATTCATCGACTGTTTCAAATTATGTATGTGTAAGTAGGTAACTACTTAGATGGATTATAATCTATATAAATAAAAATCAATTGCTGTTCGTTAGTCTCGCTAAAACTCGAGAACGGCTGAACGGATTCTCTTCTTGAACGGATCTTATCTTGGTCTTGAATTATTCGTGGAGGTCTAGGGAAGGTTTAAAAGGTGAGAATTTAAAGATCGGACTTACGCGGGTGAAACCGCGGGGCGCAGCTAGTGCGCAATATTTTCGGCTACGTCTCATTTCGATTCATTATAAATTAAGCAACCCACAAGCTACAACTTGTTAGAGAATGACTGGAACAACCTTGGTTTCCACTCCTTCATACTACCCACGACTACCCTCATTTGGTCAACCAGACGTAGGCGAAACTAATCACTTGCCAAGAAACCTTATAATGATCAGACTAAGACTCACTTTTGCTGCAGGGTTGTAAACACAAGTAAGCACCCACGTATTAAATCACCATTATGTGAATGATCATCTATTAAGTTGTATTTAATGATAATTTGAAGGCCTGATCTGAAAAACAGGGCAGTAGCTAAACATACGTAAGTACGTACTACCATTTAATTTGTTTATATCATAAGAGAAAAACATGAATCTTCTAAAGTACGAGTTGCTATTGCTACATACTTTACCACATTGTCCAAGATAAGCAAAATATTTAAGGCTAATAAACTCATTTTTATCGCTTATCAAAGTATGATCTGCAACTCTAGTGTGTAACATAGCTAAGTAGGTAGATACTTGATAAACTTTATCTACAAATCTGGATGGTAATTTTATAAAATGCTTTACAATATCTACGCTGCTGATAAACATATACCTACCTACTAGTATACCTATAAAAAATTCATTGATGTCTCTTTTATCATTTAATACAAATTGGATTACTGTTTTATCTACTTCTATTGTTTGTGAATGATTAATAGTATTCAGTTCAATGCTTACATTTGTGAATAAGTACGTTTGTATTTTAGCGTTATATTCAATGTAGATATTTATCTGTCTAGAAAAATCACAAACATTTTTTATTGTTAATGAATGACTCATGGAACAAGTTTTCTTGCATATTATTATCGGTAGGTAAGTAGGTAACTATACCTATAGTAATAAATAATACACTACGAAATTGCACAAAGCGCCTGCCAACCCCAAGCTAACCAACAAGGCTGATACATATTTCTAGCTACAATAACCTAGGTACTTTTCGCTGAAAAGTAAAAATCGGTAAAAACTCGCGAGGTGCATGTCAGTTCGAGGCGAACTACTATAAAGTTATTAGATCTAGTTTATCTAGATTTAACTTTCAAGGTAGATAGAGAGATAGATAAATTCTATATTGCCCGGTAGGGTGGTAGGTTATTAGTAAAGTTTTGACAGTATAAAGAGTGTTTTTATATGTAGGTACGTAAGTATACCTCATTTTAATTTAAATAAACTGTACCTATAGACAGATTTAAAGAGCGAAGACATCGTAGCTAGAACAGTTTCAACATTTTCATGCCTAATATTCCAGCGTAAAAATAGCATGTTTAATTTCTTGCTTCGGATGTAATGTAATACTTCGACGCCACGCTTGTCAACTCACCGCGTCGATATTTTAGTCAAGACGTCATTAGTGAAACGAAATCATGTCCAATAAACGATAAAAATATCCAAAAGTTTAGTTTTATTACACTACAAATAAGTTGGTAAGTCAAATAAATTTTCGATCAATAAGTATTACCAAATTTGTCTTAAGTGACTCACTCAACTCATGCGCACAAAATTAAAGAAAAGATTCGGTCTTCGTATCGAGAGCTCTTGCTTTTTATGGCAAATGTTAAGTCAACATGTTTTCAAGAATGATGTAAGCTGAATGTTACAAGGGATCCTTGCTTAATACTAATTAAGTGTGCATTTAAAAATATCGATAATGGTTATTTAAAAAATTGTGTGTGTCAGCTCCGACGCGACTGGAGTTTATACGATTGTCATTATCATTAATAGGTTAGTGAGAACCTTCTAAGTACCTACCTACCTATTTAATTTTTTATTCCATAACAAATCAACAATTTATTTTGTCCTACCAAAGCCTATATAGATCGTTTTAAAACCTACCATACCCCATTAAAATCTACCACATGCTGCAATCTTAAACCTATCATATGACAACAAATTTAACATACGCTATCAAAACCTACAATATTTGTATTTTATTTAATAAAAACTACATAGGTACATGTATCATTACATGGCCTTTTCTTACTTTTTATTTTGATATTCCCACAGGATCGGGACCTACGCGGGTGAAACCGCGGGGCGTAGCTAGAAATCCATAAAGCTACTTTTTGGAATTCACTCTTCCCGCATGTAGGTATACGTCAATCTGGCAATAGGTTCTTTTAGTGTGTGATTTTGTAACTAAATTTGTCCTACCACACGGGACATAGCAAATAGTGCCGGTTTCCTGGTTTGACGCCGATTTAGGTACTTAACTGATTCCAGTATAGTTGGATTACATACTTATTATGCTAAATATCTTTAATACATAACTCTTCAGTGCAAAGTTCCTGCTTGTTTCCAATTTGGTGCATCCAACCATGCCCAGTACGAACAGTGTTGGATTCATCAAAGGATATAGATGTAAATATATACCTTGTAAAGTTCTGAATGCGTTTTAACATCGTTGCCCTCATGCGGAAACCATATTACTAGCATTGCATTCGGGCTGGCTTATAAGTGCGTCACATAATGTTGACACTGCTTTGATGTTCGTGAAGCCGCTGAGTTATACCTAGACTTCTTCTTACTGACCTTAATAATGTGTTCTCTAAATCTCAGCTTCTTCATCATCATCTTAGTGTTCAGAAGGATACTAAAATCTCTTGCTATGTCCACTCGTTCTAATGCTATTCTGTCCAATTGACAGCGGTAATGTATAGGTACTAACTCATGCTTTGATGACTGTTATTAGGTATAATTTTTTTATCACTAAACTAGATGCTAGTAAGTAGGTAACTGTGAGTTAAATTAGTTGGCAGAATAATGAAAGTCACTAAGTATTAAAAATAAGAAATAATAAAGTCAACAGATTCTAATTACTGAGACAATTTTAAGTTAGAAATTGCAAAAGAAAAAAATGTTTGGTCAAGAGAAAACAGTCGCAATTATTGTCAAACGATTACTAAAATGCTGATAGAAATCAATCAAGTTTAACGACACAATTACTTCGGTCCAAAGCATACCGAGACCAATCATGAAATCAGTCACAAAATGTCCCTTTCGCAAAATATCTAAAGGTCGCAAAATGTCTCTTGTTCGGAAAGTCTCTTCGAAATATACCTACCTTTTGCAAAACGTGCCTTTTGACAATTCTTTGTTTGCAGTAAAATTGATCAATATTTTAATCTCAATGATTATACGTAAAATCTTGTACCTACTTACTATTTATTAAGTATATTATATTGTGGTAAAACTAAAGAACACCTAAGCCTAGAGAACTTACACGTTTTATAGTTTGATAAGTAGATTATTTAAATAATAAGAAATAATGTGTTACAAACAAAATTGTCTGGTTTACCTACTCAAAATGACAACGTCTGAAAATGGCTTTACTTAACCTACTTATTTATGATTCTTTGATGACTAATTCCTATATTATGTGCAATTCCTTCTAATTTTTCACAATTGTAATTTCTTTTGTACACGACTGACCTAACAATAACGGAGTACTTACCTACCTACCTACTTATAATGACAACAAAATTGTTGCCATAATAATTTAAAATCACTACCAAATCGTAGCAAATGCGAGAATTAGGTACCCATTGTAATTGGAACGAAATAGGCAATTTTGACGTTTTGGTAGGTGATGATGAAAAAAGTGGCTTTATTTATTTAAGTAGAATAAAATACCTACCTATGTGACATTTTGGTAAATAAGGAGCGATAAGGTTAATTTATTTATTTTACCTTAATTACAATTTACTCAACAACTTTCGCACATCTAGACCTGTCGAAACCGAAATATTTTAATATCTCTGTTAATAGCTAGTCAGTTCAACGAATACAAATGTAGTTGGCAAACGAAACGAAGCCGGTCTTGTCGGTTAGTATTCGGTAGCAAAGATAAGGGCTACATTGTACCTTATACATAGGTATGCCTATCCGTAGGTAGGTATTACAAGTCGCGAACGGCAATGAAATGAGGCATCGAACAAGGAGCGGTGTGCCTGCGCCGCGCTGCGTACAAATCTCGTATGACTGAGCATAGTGGACGTTATGTACCTACAGTACCTATATTAACTGGCGACATTCCGGCAACTTGCGCGGAATGCATGACCACAGCCCTTCAACCAACAGGTTACCTCCAGGACTCGTTCCATCTTTCATTATTCGCTCCCGTTAATATCATAACCTCAAAACCAAGATGGAAGAAGACATTGCGTGGTTTTTAGGCATAAAACTTTATTTACTTAATAACATCTAGGTATCTAAATTGTTGTGAGTGATATGAGAACGGTTGTCACCAAACTAGTTTAGATAGGTAGGTAGGTATATACCTACAACAGTTTCACCGATCTCTTTTCTCGGCGACAATCTAATGAATGATCGTTGACCGCAAATCAGTGCTGAGATGTTCTGCTTTACTTCTCTTTTCGAAATGAAAGATCACATTACAAACACCACTAGACCATAACTCGGTGGGGCGAAGACAAAAATAAACTGAATATCGTGTGCGTTGTAGCATTTGTCGACGCATCCGATTTATGGCGGCCCCAATGACAAGAATCGATGACGATAGCAACAAGTCCTTTCGTTTGCCGGTGTATTATAAATAGTTGAACACAGTTATGACCTACCTTCGTCCAGAAGTCGCTCCATATGCATGAAAACATTCGGGAACGCAGCCAGTTGTTTCCTGTCTTTGAGCAACTGAGCTAAGTAGTCCGCTATACTTTGCGTCGAAGGATTGGTATTATCACACATCATGACCTAATACAAACTAATGACACGTTAAATGTTTGCTCTAACACGTTTTTAATAAGATATTGTACTTTAGTTACAAAAGAAATGTTAGGTACTTGTGAGATTTGTGTTAGATAAGTTAATATTCACTTCCACACACATCGACGTTTCGATCACCACTAAATGACGAAAGTGACCGAAGTGAAGTTGTGGGCGAATATAGTGCTGCGCTTGCGCTCTCATCGAATGGTTTTTTGTGTGCGCGTGCGACTGTCCACAACGTAGGCGTAATAATAACAACTAGCTATCTCGCTCTCACGCGTTCAATACTGGACACTATCTCGTTTTAGCGTGTAATGCAGAGGTAACGCCATCTAGTTGTTTCATGGGAAACTTTCAGATCCCCAAGTTTAAAACAAACCATGATTACGTTCTCTACTGCATTACCTAGTTTACTGTGTTTTTAACTTTAGGGGATTACAGGAGCTATTAGTCGATTGCTAACTGACCTATCTCGTACTATGATCTCGCATCAATTTAGCAATTTTTGGATAGTAAATTATTGGGTAGGTAATACACATTAATCTCAAACATAATGGAACAGTTTTTTGGAGCTTAGAAAGAAAAGAAAATGTATAAAAGTCTATTCTTTAGCAAGCTCAGCAAATCCCGAAAAATATCTTCATACATTTTGAAGGTACTGAAATCAAGTCAAATTTAATGGTTTAAACCCATACAAAAAATTAATAACGATATTTAAAAATCGCTTGGATAGTTTAAATTCTATCTAGGCCTACGTAATTTATTATTTCAAAAAATAATAACATATGTAAGTACAACTTTTAGGTGATTATTAAAAATTAAAAAAAGGAAAACCAGCCTTGTTTATGAGAATTTAATTTGATTCCAAGTACAGACTTTTTGTAATCTCTTCCTTCATTATAAGTAAGTATATATTAATTACACGAAAGAGACACAGAAATCAGACAATAGGGAGACAAGCAAGAGCTATTTCTTTTTGTATGGATAAGTACCTACGCGGTATGTAACCTTCTTAATGACTCCTAGGGTGAGATTTTTAAAAGCTGCAGGTCAAAATGATTGTATTAACTTAACCGTTCATTCCTGTATATCGATTTGTGGTATTTTTTACATAGACCAACCACTTGCTTAATGGATTTTGAAGTTAAGTATTAATTAAACCATTAAACCTACATTTAGTTTACTGCCATTAGTTTTGTACGTACTAAGTACCTACTTAGAAAGGTACATTATATCTCTTTTTAATGTCCAAGTATTTAATGTTGGTGATGGTATCCATTAATATACTTTTTTTTAAATAATAAATAGGTCAGCGTTTGATCACTATCTCCCACGATGGTTGATGCGGTCAAAGATGTAACACGCTTTCCTAGAAGATACCAATACGCTCGTGACCCAAAGATCCCCAAATAAACGGGGGGCTTCGAAGGACGCTAGTGAAGGTAGGAAAACGGCAGTGGAACAGAATCTATTTGGACCCATCCTCCTTTTGTGGCTGCATCGGCATACGTATTGCAACTATTATTTATTTATTGCCTATAGCGAATCCAAAAGGGACGGGTTATGATTTTTTATTTAAACTAGATAAGTATTGAGCTTTCTTTTAAGTAAGTAGGTAGGTACTGTATTATTTAAATGAATATCATGTTGTGATTTTTAATGTAGTGGTGTTGGTTTTAAACTGACTTCAAAATAAAAAAAAATATATAAGTACGCGACGAATTGAGAACCTCCTCCTTTTTTGAAGTCGGTTAAAAAGGAGGAAACTGTCAATTAATTGCGTTATCTTTTTTTATCACTTCACTTCACTACATAGTATAAAACAAAGTCGCTTTCTCTGTCCCTATATCCCATCAACTATATCCCTATGTATGCTTAAATCTTTAAAACTACGCAACGGATTTTGATGCAGTTTTTTTTTTAATAGATAGAGTGATTCAAGAGGAAGGTTTATATGTATAATACATGCATAATATAGCCGTGCGAAGCCGGGGCGGGTCGCTAGTTTAATGAATAAAATGTATCCAAAAAGGATTTGTTTCAGGATGTGTGTGTACCTTTAGCATTTATAGAAGCGTATAGTTCTCAAATCAAAATTCATCAAGCAATTATCATGGCAAGCACGACTTAAAACTATCATGGCAGACACCCACGTCTTGACATGGGGCCAGCGGTTTCTACACTTCTAATTAACATGCCTTGATTTTCTAAGGATTACCCTAATTAGAACTAAATTACGAGCTGTTTAAAGGGGCTAGGAATAATTTAATTACCTACTGAATAATTAGTAAAGTACCAGGGGGTAATGAGAGCCGTTGTCTAAAAATGGCCACAATTTAAAAAATACACTTTGGCAGTTTACATTCTACTTAGACATACTTTTAAAGAATTAAGGATTTAAATGCGCGCTCGCATTGCCCCGCGGGCCGCCATCTTGTCAATCGAAAAGATTCAGGTTTGAAAAATATCTGTCGACAAAACTTCAAAATTGTGCCTAAGAAGAGTTGCAAAATATCTTGCAACTTTGACGTTTTATGCGGAGATGGCTGATGAGTCGTTAAGATCTCTATAATTTTACAAATCAGTGACAATTTTAGAAGTAAATTGCGTCCTCTGACAAATGCACGCTAAGCCCAAAAAAATGTAACATTTCAATGGACTAAGTAGGTATAGATAACAAGAACCTATACTGGTCCTTTAGGTGACAAAAAATAAAAGTTTATGATATTTTTTGGAAAATTCCGCGGGATTTAACGGGCTACCACGGGTACGAATCAAGGCTCTGCATCCTACTTGAAACTGATATTCCTCATCTGAAAACTTGAGCCTGAAATTATCCGTAAAGCAATTTTTTGAATGACGTCAGTAATTTTATCTATCTATTTTCATTTTTTAGAAAAAAAAATTGATTTTTTACATAAGATTTTTTTAGACGAATTTACCACAAGAATCTTAGGTATCTATTAACTTGGCAACACTCGATTGTTTTGCCCTGGAAATATTCACAAACCAGGATACACAATCTACTTACATTAAGAGGAAAGGGTACCTGGGGCTCTGCTTTAAAAGCAGGTAACTAGGCACTTTTACCTATGTAAGTACAGAAAAATATATAGGAATTCTATTTTCTTTGGGAGTACTTGGCAACTGTAAGTTATTTTACCGACATACAGCTAGCCATACAAAACAAAATTTAATTAAGAATTGAATATAAACTCTCAGGGATTACGAAACCAAATATTTAATTAATCGTCTCTAAATCCATATACGTAAAGGTAAATTAAGGTGATATTTTATTGGGTTTAGGCATTTTTTTTCTCTCTGTCTCACATATAAGGAAGCAGTGGGCGAGCTTCTGATACTTTTGTTTTTTTCTCGATACCTTTTAAATTTCAGATGAACAACAAAACACTTAAGTTTAGTTGATCATGTTTAAATAAGCATCATCATACCTATCAGTAAGTAGGTAAGTACTTACTTAGTATCTAAGAAACCAAATAAATTCCAATTAATAAAGATTTAAGAGGATACCGGCTCTCTCTCCATACAAACGTAGTTGACTGTTTCCTCCCTGGATAATGACACTAGAGCAAATATTTTTGTTGAATAAAACCTATAACTGCCATGACTATGCCCCTTTTTTATATTTAGATTATCATAGAAAGTAAGAGTTAAATAACAAAACAAAAACATAGGGACATAGTCATGGCAGTTATAGGTTTTATTCAACAAAAATATTTGCTCTAGTGTCATTATCCAGGGAGGAAACAGTCGACCACGTTTGTATGGAGAGAGCGCCGGTACCCTTTTCTCTTAAAGTCCAAGACCTATATCTTAGATTGTGGTTAACATCAATATCGTTTCAATTTGTGATACCGTTCATTATCAACATAATAACAATTGAGTCTTAATAAAAATTTAGCTCTACAACCAAGGAAATTCGTTTTTAACAGACGAAGCACATGCGATCAATTAAAAATAACCCAAGTTGGTTAGGTACGTTTTATCAATTCTGTTAAAAGGATGATTGGATAATTGACCCCTATCCAATGATCAACATAGATCTTTCGAATTAAATGGATAAGAAGAACAATAACGCGCCCTAGTTACCAATGTTTGAAATTTGTATTCAGTCTGTATCGTTTTGTTAACATGTATAATGATAAATAAACATTCATATGTATCTAAATAAGTGTCAGAGTACGTTTTTGTTTGCACAAACATAAATGTTGTTTATTTTATAGGTAGGCTAGCTACGAGTTGGTACCTACATTGATTTCAATCTGGACAAATGTCAATATTTATATGAGAAAAGTAGGCACATGAATATGTAAACACAATTGAGTTAGCTACATTCATCAAGCAGAAGTAGGTACAGTATGGGTCGTAAGTAAATTATCAGTTTGCTACAATAATACTAGTAGTTCGCCCCGAACTGAGACCTCACGAGTTTTTTTCAGCGTTTATTATATTTCAGCGTAAAGTACTAAAATGTATAATATAACGACGAAAGACTCCAAATACGACAGGTCTATCTTATTTGAATGATAGGTGCCTAGTATCGCTATTATCTGACATTGGATGATTTAGAGAATCCAAAGACGATAGGCATAACTTGTTGTTGTTGTTAACTTGTTGTTGTTAAGTTCTAATTAGCATAGGTCAATCATCACACCCTGGACATCCGTTGACTCTTTATTTTTACTCAAGACATTTTTAATGTGTCCAACATAATATCCAGAAGATAGTAATTCCTTTCCTTCCTTCCTTATGTATCTACTTATCATAATGTTACGTAAGAGGAAACGAGAAGACAAGGTCGAGAACGAGAATATATTAGAGAAGTTTGAGACCAATATGTCCTGTAATAAGTCCCTAAACAAGTCAATAAAAATTATAAAAAAATTAGTCACAAATTTTATAATTATCAGTCTCTAGATCGGCTAGAACCGAACATTCCTACTATTTAATACTATCCATCACTATTATTGTAAAACAGCCCATGATTATGAAATAAATAATTATAGGAAATGAAGCAAAGAGAGTTCGGACGATTTGGGGCAAAGTAATAAATTTCTATAAAATTTAAATAAATTTGGATTAAGAATATTGTAAATAGTAAGCGTGTTACATTGTGAATTTGTGATGCTACACCTTCGTTATTTTTCTTTTGTAATCACAATATAACACGCTTACTATTTAAGTACAATATTCTCCAAATTTATTAGATTTATTTATTTTCTATTTTTTAGTTGGACTTTTTTTATTAAAGCGTGTTTTTTTTAGTTTTTTTACTGTATTAATTTATTTTATACTTTTTGGTCTTTGATAACGAAATATGTTAGATCAGACCCTGGTTACTATTGAAAGACAAACTACTCGTCAAGACGATTCTAACGAGCCTAAACTCGATGAGGTTGTGCCGTTTCATTGCGAATTTCCTATGACCACCTTCCAGTTCCATTATCAGACCCTGGTTACCATTAAAAGACAAACTACCCGTCAAGGCGATTCTAACGAGCCCAAACTCGATGGGGTTGTGTCGTTTCATTGCGGAGTTCCTATGACCACCTTCCAGTTCCATCATTAGACCCTGGTCACCATTGAAAGACAAACTACTCGTCAAGACGATTCTAACGAGCCCAAACTCGATGAGGTTGTGTCGTTTCATTGCGAAGTTCATATGACAACCTTCCAGTTCCATCATCAGACCCTGGTCACCATTGAAAGACAAACTACTCGTCAAGACGATTCTAACGAGCCCAAACTCGATGAGGTTGTGTCGTTTCATTGCGAAGTTCCTATGACCACCTTCCAGTTCCATCATCAGACCCTGGTTACCATTGAAAGACAAACTACCCGTCAAGGCGATTCTAACGAGCCCAAACTCGATGGGGTTGTGTCGTTTCATTGCGAAGTTCCTATGACCACCTTCCAGTTCCATCATCAGACCCTGGTCACCATTGGAAGACAAACTACTCGTCAAGACGATTCTAACGAGCCCAAACTCGATGAGGTTGTGTCGTTTCATTGCGAAGTTCCTATGACAACCTTCCAGTTCCATCATCAGACCCTGGTCACCATTGAAAGACAAACTACTCGTCAAGACGATTCTAACGAGCCCAAACTCGATGAGGTTGTGTCGTTTCATTGCGAAGTTCCTATGACCACCTTCCAGTTCCATCATCAGACCCTGGTTACCATTGAAAGACAAACTACCTGTCAAGGCGATTCTAACGAGCCCAAACTCGATGGGGTTGTGTCGTTTCATTGCGAAGTTCCTATGACCACCTTCCAGTTCCATCATCAGACCCTGGTCACCATTGGAAGACAAACTACTCGTCGAGGCGATTCTTGACGAGTAGTTTGAATGAATGAACTATAAGGTATGGATAATGAGATAATTCCTGCAGATTCCCTCCAGCTCTATCATCAGATCAGTTCCATGGTACCATATTATTGTCACCGAAGTTACGCCCTTTCATTTGATACCCCACTCGGGTATATTTGCAGTATAGTTTGTGTGCCATATAGGTAGATCCCCTTTTGGACCCCTATCTCCGTAACCCCCTGACCGATCCTGCTCATGTTCGAACTTAAAAATTCTATGGACCTCAACTACTTGTATACCAAAAATCATGAAGATCAGAGCAACGGTACTCAAGTTATCGTCGAACAAACATACAAACATACAAACATACGAGCGACCGACCCTTCTCAACACTAGACCTCTCTCGCTTCGCTCGTTCGGTCAACTATCAACAAGTATTGGACTTACGACCTCCTTCTAATAGACGTTACACACAAACATAAATAAGTACTTGAATTAAAAGTACTTAATAAAAGACAGGCAGACCCTGTCAAAGGTGTTGAGACGATATGGACTTTATGAAAGATTGGCAATCCGTCGCACAAGATCGTGATCAGTGGAAGGGGAGTAGAGAGGCCTTTGCGCTGCAGTGAGACACTACAGGCTCTTAATAATAGTGCTTATTATTTTCAACATGTTAGCTATGTCTTTAGTTGGCCGAGTGGTATAAGCCACCACCCACTACACCAACCGACGTGGGTCCGATCCACGTTGTTGTAATGTTCAAATAGTGGATTGTAAACGTTACGGTGGGCTGAGACATTTGACCGTTGATTGTACGTGAATTAATGTAAATATACACATTTGAGTTTAGCTACATTCATCAAGCAGAAGTAGGTACCTATATGAAAATTTCACTAAGATTTTCCTCGTTAAAATTACTAAGTAATAGAGTTCTTCAGACCATAATGTTGCCATCATCGAATTTCTATGAAATGCCAAAGGTATTTTAAATCGTTTAGTGACAACATTTTTCACAGATACACTAGCAAGATTTCCATATAAGTGCAGTGTTTATGCGACTGCGCCGATTAAGGCAGCTAGCTTCTAATTATCTAGGTGCGTCAAGTCTTGCATATACGAAGATATTGAATATTTTAATGTTATGGTCGTATCGTTTACCTCCTATAGGAATAAAACAAATGCCCGTTGTGATATTTTATGCTTAGGGTTTATTATGCGTAGATAATCATAATTATGCGTTTTATATATTACTAGCTGTTGCCCGCGATTTCGTACGCGTAGTTTTGTTTTATGTACCAAAACTTTCCTTTTGAATAACTTTATCTGTTAAAAAAACCGCATAAAAATCTGCTCCGTAGTTTTAAAGATCTAAGCATACATAGGGGCAGACAGCGGAAAGCGACTTTGTTTTATACTATGTACCTAATGACCTCTCAATAAAATCTGTGATAAACACTAGTGTTGATAAAATTAAAGCTACGTGGAAAGTAATTAATGCTGAAACAGGGAGAGTCGCAGCCAAAGACACCGAGTTTAAATTAAGTATTAATGGAAACATAACTAATAATAATCAAGATATCGCAAATGAGTTTGAAAACTTTTTCAGTAATGTGGCTATTACTTTGACGAAGGCTTTAAAATCTTCTACCCCCCTTGCAGAAAGTTTAATAAAAACCAATGTACCAAATTGTAATAAAATATTTCAATTCCAATATGTTACAAATCATGACATTATTGTAGTGCTTAAGCAAATAAATCTTAAGAAAACTAAAGATCTATGGGGGATCTCCGTTCCGATTGTTAAATCAATTATTGAACTCATTATACCGGAACTTGTCATTGTATTTAATAGATGTATAGATTGTGGTGTGTTTCCTGATTTAATGAAATTGAGTAAAGTAGTTCCACTGTTTAAATCTGGTAGTACCTCAGACCCCTCCAATTTTAGACCAATATCAGTGCTACCCACGTTAAGTAAAATTTTTGAAAAACTTATTTTAAATCAACTACTTAAACATTTTCATGATAATAATATTTTACATAGTAAACAGTTCGGTTTTAGTAAGAGGCGCTCGACCACTGATGCGGGGATAGCGTTAATTAAAAATATATTTGATGCTTGGGAGGAGTCGCATGATGCGTATGGCATATTCTGTGACTTATCCAAGGCATTTGATTGCGTTCAACATAAAACATTGATCATGAAACTACACCACTACGGTATTAGGAACGGCGCCCTGGATCTTATCTCTTCTTATCTGAGTGGTAGGGTCCAGTGTGTCGATGTTAACGGAAAACGATCTCCCGGATCTGCGATAGTAATGGGGGTTCCTCAAGGATCCATATTAGGACCTTTCTTGTTCTTAGTTTATATAAATGACTTACCTTACCTTGTAAGGGACAACCATGGGATAGTGTTGTTTGCAGATGACACCTCCTTGGTGTTCAAGGTTAAAAGGCGTCAGTCCAACGTTGACGATGTGAACAATGCTCTCTCTAGAATAGTTGATTGGTTCAACTCCAATAATTTATTACTGAATGGATCCAAAACTAAATTAATTCGATTCACACTTCCAAATGTAAAACAAGTAAAAACTGTTGTAAAGATTAATGATGAGGAAGTTGAATTAGTCAGTAAGGCTGTCTTTCTAGGTATAACTTTAGATGCTAAGCTTCAGTGGGGCCCGCATGTGGAAGCATTGTCCAATAGACTTAGTTCTGCCGCTTACGCCGTTAAGAAAATTCGCGAATACACGGACATTGAGACTGCTCGTCTAGTCTATTTCAGCTACTTCCACAGTGTCATGTCGTATGGCATCCTGCTGTGGGGGTGTGCTGCAGATATTGATACAAAAAAGAGCTGTCCGAGCTATCTATAAGATGGGCCCCAGGGAATCACTTAGAGAAAAATTTAAAGAGATAAATATATTAACGCTCTATTCACAATATATTTACGAAAACTTGCTCTACGTTCACAAAAATCCTGATATTTTTCGCAAAAATAGCGATATTCATAATTTCAACTTAAGAAACAGGGATGAGCTGACCTTGCCCGGTAGTAGGCTCCGGAAAATAAGCAGGTCGTTTAATAGTACATGTGTGCTCTATTATAATAAATTACCTAAAGATGTATATGACATGTCCATTAACAAATTCAAAACTTTTATAAAGCATAAATTGTGCGGTAAGGCATACTATGATACCTCTTCGTACCTTAATGATAAGAATCCATGGATGTGACTTTAATTGCTCCATTTCAAATAACACCTTCAAATATTTGTAATATTGACCTTTGTGAGCGTGATCACATAAAAAAAAACCCCATGAGTTTCTTGTGCCTTCTTCTCATTGGTGGGCGCGTTCCGAAGGCACACATCCTAACTTAGTTTTTAAGACTATTTCAAGTGATCATATGTATGTAAATACATACCTAAGCATTGAAAGAAAAAAAGAAAAAAAAAAAAAAAAAGATACTAGCACCGCTCCGCTGTTTCACCCGCGTAAGTCCTGATCCCGTGGGAATATCGAAATATAAAATACCTTCCTCGACAAATGAACTACTTATCCAAAACATTTTTTTTTCTTTCGTTCCATAAGTTTCTGAGATTAGCGTGTTCAAACAAACAAACAAACTCTTCAGCTTTAAAATATAAGTAAGTATAGATTATTATGTGGATGCGTAATGATTGTTCAGTGTTCTGCCAAAAAATTATGCCTAAAACTGTTTCAGAGTCTATAAAATTAGGTCCAAATAGATCTACCTAGTAGATAGCTAATAAAACGAGTTAGTTGGAGTTTCAATTCGAATCAATAGTTCCTGAGATTAGCGCGTTCAAACAAGCAAATAAACATCAAACAAACAAACTCTTCAGCTTTATAATACACTAGCGACCCGCCCTGGCTTCGCACGGCTATTATGCATGTATTATACCTATAAACCTTCCTCTTGAATCACTCTATATATTAAAAAAAAACCGCATCAAAATCCGTTGCGTAGTTTTAAAGATTTAAGCATACAAAGGGAAATAGGGACAGAAAAAGCGACTTTGTTTTATACTATGTAGTGATAGTGATAGTGAAGTGATGATAAGAGAATGATAATAATAAAGACTAGCTTCTGCCCTCAGCTTTGCCCGTGTAGCCTACAGGGAACAAATGCAACCCCCAATCAAGATTTAGCATTTTATATTTTGATGATTTTCGTCTACAATTTAACGTGATAGTGAAGTATAGATTGACGACAATGATGACTTGTTTTCATTAACTGAGAAAAATGAGTACCTAAACACAAATGTTTTGGTTATTTTTCGACATACAAATCGATACACATCAATTTTAGTTTAACAAATCAAATAGGTAGATACTAGCTGTAAAAAGTCATAAAACTAAAATATATTGTACGGTAACTACCAACTTTATTGTCTAGTTAAACCATATGCACAATGTGAAATTAAAATAAAGTCAGGTCCACAATTTTATGTTCATGTATGTAGGTTGGGCAGTGCCGTGCGCACAGCTTGTGTCTTGGTTCTACATGTCCGGCTTTCGGCCTACGATCACTGTGCTGAGGAAAACATTGCGTCACCTTGCGACCATTTAGTACTATAGGTAGACCAGCGAATTATGGCCTCTGGCGGAAAGTGGAAGGGGTATGCGAAGAACTTAATTTTTAGGTCCGTTTGGCGGAGGGACAGGAGTGAAGAGAGGGTTAGTTGCTCACATCATCGCTCTTCGTCCCGCTCTCGCACGTCTTTAGTCGTCTAAGTACTGTCGTGCACATTTAACGCACACACATCTAACTTTGCCTAAGTCTAAATTGCAAAATTGGATAATCCAATGCATTAAAATTCAATGTCACTTTAGTTTCGGTGCAATACATTGCCTAATTTTAAGGAATTATTTTCGGGTTGGGCACAATATTAAACGAGGGTAAAGTATGACGATTAGGCTGTAGTAATTCTGTGCGCAAATGTACATGCGCAAACCACCCCCAACAATTTCCGCCGGCGGCCATCATTCGCTGGTCTACCTATACCTACCTAACTTTGCGCCTGCTTGTCAAAGCTATAACGCCAAAATACACCGAGTTCAAACACCGGTGCTTACGACGTTAAGTTTGATTGCTTATAATTTCTAACCTTGCCCCCTTGCCTACGCTTCCCGCCTACTAGACTTTTGTAATAGCCGACTAGATTAGTAAACATTTTGTCTATTTAAATATTAAAAGGATTTCTCTTTGTAAATTTAAGATATTGTATAATTCAAATATATATACATAATTTACTTAGGATAAAACTTGAAAATGGGTTAGTGTACTTAGTCGTTAGTACTTAAAGTAGTAGTCACTTAACTAGTACTTATAATAGTTAAGTAAGTCGTCTGGTACCTACTCCATTACGGATCAAATATTATATATTTATCAGGATAAAAGCTACGTTACATTTCTGAACTACGCATCCTACAGCACAGCAGCATAGAGAAAGTTCTTATGTTAAAACCGAATTCTAGGGAATTTAGGGTATTTAATTAAGAGTAAAGGGTACGGCTCTCTCTCCATACACACGTAGTCGACTGTTTCCTCCCTGGATAATGACACTAGCACATATATTTTTGTTGCATAAAACCTATAACTGCCATGACTATGCCCCTAAGTATTGTTTTTTTTTTTTTTTAGAAATTAAGAGTTAAAAAAAAACATAGCATGGTCATGGAAGTTATAAGTTTTATACTAAAAAATACTATAATTGCTCTTGTTTCATTATTCAGGGAGGAAACAGTCGACTACGTCTGTATGGAGAGAAATCCGGTATCCTTTCCTCTTAAACATGCTTTTAATATAATTGCAGATAGCGATGAAGACGGAAAAGTACCGTCACAAATAGATATCTACAAATTTAGACGTCTATCAATGAGATCAACTTTTTTTGGAGAAAATGCTTCCACTGATTTGAATCCAGGAAGCATGTCTAACGTTTATTTCCAAAGAGATAACGGACAACGACCAAGAACCTATGCTTATTTACAAGAGAGAGAAAGGAACGAATTCAGTAACAATAGATTGCGATCCATTCTTCTAATTTATTCAAGGCCTGCATGGAAAATATTTATACTTACATTTATTTTCATCGCATATGTGTTGGACTCCTGTCTTTTCACTTTTAGCGACAAAAATCAGAGGCCATTGTGGATTATATTTCTTATTATGGGATTAAACTTTACCTTTTCATTAGATGTAGCTATTTTAGTTGGAATGAAAATTTCCAAAAGATGGAGAAAAATATTGAATCTTATGGAGCCAGATACGTACAGAGTATTTTTGGATATAATTTTAGCATTACCGTTTTCTTTTTTTTACATGACCGCCATAGAATCGCAATTGGACTTACATGCTTTATCACCTTTAGTGGCAACGCTTCGCGTCTATAGGATTATAGAATACTTTTATATTAGATCCTCACAAGCGGGAAGCAATCAATGGACTTCTTTTCTTTCACAATATCTAATACTTTTCGTACTATCAGTTCATACATGGACCTGCGTCTGGTACTTGTTTGCAAGCAAATCTATTGACTTTGAAAAATTTCAATCATCCTGGACGAACGCTGCAATCTATTTGCCAACTGAAACTACTTTGGATTGGTATTTTCTCTGCACCTATTGGTCTGTTATGTGTCTAACTACAAATGCATTGGGAGATTTGTACCCAGTGGCAACAGCTGAGAGAATATCGGCCGCCATATCTATATTACTTGGGTTTTTGTTGACAACAATTGTGTTTGTGGGATCGTTGACATCGCAATTCATAACATTTACAACGAGACGTTCTAAATATGTGAGGCGATTGAGAAAAATACAGAATCATCTGAGATTAATAAAGATGGACACCGATACTACGGATCGCATAATAAGGCAAGTAATCTAATATATCTCTTAAATCCCTTTTTTCCTTAGCTACAGCATCACGCGTGAACGAGTGTTTATAAGTTTGACGTGTCTGTGTGTGTGTTTGTCTGTGGCATCGTAGCTCCCGAACGGATGAACCGATTATGATTTAATTTTTTTGTTTTTTATTGTATTTCTCAATGTTTGGAGAAGGATGATATGAAAGAAAAAAATTAAATAATCGAACGCGGTTGTGACCGCGGGTCGCAGCTTGTTAATAATTAAAATAGAATAATTTAATGAGAGAAACAGTGAAAGTCTCTTAAGTGTTTCTATATATCTAATCTACTATATTTTTACTTCAGATATTACGAAGATCTCTGGAGCCAAAAATCCGGTGTTTTCAAACCGAAACTTATGCAACTACTACCCTGCCCTTTACAAATGGAAATTTGTTACGATCTCAATGCTGTTCCACTGTACAGCTCTTTAATATTTCGGAAACTTCCAGAAGCATTTTTAAGGCGACTATCAATAGAAATGACTCACCAATTTTATCTTCCTGGTGATACTGTTTACATTCACAACCATAACAAGAATTGTATGGTAAGTTAAGAGGAAAGGGTACCGGGGGCTGTCTCCATACATTAACTATCACAAACGTAGTCGACTGTTTTCTCCCTGGATAATGACACTAGAGCAAATATTTTTGGTGCATAAAACTTATAACTGCCATGACCAATGACCATGCCCCTATTTTATTTTAATTTTAATCTTAATTTCTATGATATTCAGAAATTGAAAAAACAAAAAATAGGGGCATAGTCATGCAGTTATAGGTTTTATGGCACAAAAATGTTTGTGCTAGTGTCATTATCCAGGGAGGAAACAGTCGACTACGTTTGTATGGAGAGAGAGCCGGTACCCTTACACCTTTAGCGCTTCACTTACCTTAACCGGTAGGTTTATCATGCTTTACCTGTTTGATAATTACTTAGTTTTACGATTATAAAGATTTGCATCACAAATGGAGTATTGGAATTATTATCGGGCGAAGATGACGAAAGCCCTATGATATCTTTCGCAAAGGGAACTTGCTTTGGTGAAATATCACTCATTTACAGCATACCAGGTACTTAATGGTTTTTAATCTGTGACATTTAATTTTAATGACCTATCAAGTTTGGCTTAATTGTAACTAATTTTCAGCACGATGCACGGTAAAAGCAGCTACTTACGTAGAATGTCAGGTATTACATAAGACAAAATTCATAAAATTAATGATAACATATCCGGATTTGGTTGATGGTATACGAAGCAGCTTGATAGAGAGGATCAAAAGATGTAAACGAAGACAGCAAACGCAAGGACAACACACTGAATTTTCATTAAATATTTTTGCTTCTAAGGATAGGAAAAAGAGCAGTATCAAATGTTTAAAGGACAAGTTAAGATACATTCAAGGTAATTAGAGTGAAATAGTCATTGCAGAAACTCCCATAATAAAAGTACGAGAAAGTATTTATTTTTAATAATTAATAGCGTTTGACCACTATCTCACACGACGATAAGTGACGATGTGGTCTAATAGCCCCCTCTACAAAATGGGCCATCATGCTGGTCCACTAATATGGGCCAGCATGTAGTGGGCGTAGTGGTGTCTAATGGTTTATGGTTCGTGGGATGGCGACTGGATGCCCAGTGTCAGTTTTCGGTCGCACATCAAAGGAAGTGGGCAACGATAGCTGAACGTGGCCATCGTGTAGTCGCGTTTCAACCATCGCATGGCCATCTCGCTGGTCCAGTGCTGGGCCATCATGTAGGGGACCTTAAGATGTAGCACGCTTACCTAGAAGATACCTATATGCTCGTGACTCAAGGACCCCCAAATAAGTCGGGGGGACATTCGAGGGACGCGAGTGAAGGTTGGAAGATGGAACAAAAACTTTTCCGACCCGTACTCCTTTTGTAGAACCGGCCTACGAATCTGCCCCCTTAGACAAGATTGCTTTCTATTAGCGATATCGCCAATCGATAGATTTAATTGTATGAAATTGACATAAATAATTATATAAAATTGGCATAAGATGCTACTTATTTATCTTTTTTTTTCTCTAACACAAGGCTAAGTGACTTTTCGTTAACTTAGATGTCAATTTAATACAAAAATAATAAAAAAAAGTCTGTCGATTGGCGATATCGCTAATAGAAAGCAATCTTGTCTAAGGGGGCTGATTTTTTTTTCGATTTTTTGCAGGTAAAACTGAATCGGACAACTTTTCAAGCGAAGATTACTTAGACGAAAACTGTTTGGACCTATACATTCTCTCAGAACATGTTAAGAAAAAAACAGTTCAATTTACTTGCATAAACTCCAAATTCCCGTGGATCCTTGAGTCAGAATGTCCTTTAGTAAAATATTGGGAACTGTACATGTTACTCGTCGTGTTTTACATTAGCATTGCTTATCCGTACTACATCGGATTTGAGAGACGATTTACGGATAGATTCATGTTCTTCGCACAAATTATTATAGGAATTACACTGTTATTTAACATCGTAATGACATCGATGACGGCTGTGAAAACTAAAAAAAAATACATCACAACTTGGAGAGGTATAATGAGTTATAGACTGAATACTTTAGGGTTTTACTTAGATTTGATATCAATAATACCATTCGAATACATTGTGACTATACACACGGCAGTCAATTATCAAGATGAATATAGAGATCACCTCTTTTATCTATGTAAAGGTGTGAAACTTGTACTGGTTTGGAGAATTTCGAGCTTCTTCGACGCCTTAGAAACAAAGATTTTACTTAACACTGTTATAATAAAGGTAAATAAACTTACAAAAATTTACACTATCCATTAAATCATTTTATTAGTTTGTTTCTATTAAAATTTTGATTTTGACGTGAGAACGTCTAATAAATGGATGGAACACCTGCATTCACAAAAAAAGTGTCACGGTAATATTGTGTGACGTCATGCGTCATGGTAACATGACCATGACGAGGAATCAGTGTTTTTAATAATAATAATATCGCTCTTCTGGGCTTGTGTTATGGTGACAAAAAGAAACTCAATTTTTCATCGATTTCATATGACGTTATCACGTAAAATTATCGTCCGTAAACCGACTTTACAGACAACCATTTTTTTTTCAGGTTCTAAAATATTGTATTTATATAAGTTTATTGTGTTACTGGTGCGGTGTTGTGTTGTACATGGAATCATGTTTCGTGAGTCGATGCACCGAAAACTCATGGTTCAATAGAGCGTTACTATGGGACGATGAAAGAGATAATATGACCAATAGAAAGTTAGTATTTAAACAACGAATAATGTAAAATAAAAGTATAGGTCGAACCATGAATCATAGCCCCCAGCGGAAATTGGTGGGGATGGTTTGCGTATTTACTATCGTGGATAGAATTATTACAGCCAAATAGTCATACTTTACCCTGTTTAATATTTTGCCCATCCCGAAAAACGTTCCTTTAAATTAGAAAATTAGGCAATGTATTGCACCGGAACTAAAATGACACTGAAAGGTTTTCCAATTTTTAAATTTAGACTCTGGCAAAGTTAGATGTGTGGGTTACATGTGCGCGTTAGACGACTAAATACGTGCGGGAGCGGAACAGAACGCGGCTATAGACGTGTGTGCGAAACAGAGAGCGATGACGTGAGCAACTGACCCTCCCTTCACCTCTGTCCCCCGCCAAACGGACCTAAAAATTGAGTTCTACGCATACCCTTTCCACTTTCCACTGGGGGCCATGATTCATTGTTCGACCTATACATGTAAATGAATAGATGCAAAGGTATACGCACTCAGCATCTAAGTACTTATAGGTTACCTAATTGTTTTTAGAACAAACTTTCCAATAGTTACGGCCTCATACTTTGCTACATCTTTGTTGCTTTCTGTTGGGTATGGAGATATGAGTCCCGGTGACAAATATGACATGGGGATAATAGCATTCATGTCTGTGTACGGAGTTCTATTCATTGGCTACTGTATTTCGGAGTTTTCTGCGGTAGTTACACATCTTACGAGGTACTTATCTATACTAATATTATAAAGCTGAAGAGTTTGTTTGTTTGTTTGAACGCGCTAATCTCAGGAACTACTGGTTTTAATAGAAAAATTATTTTTGTGTTGGATAGTCCATTTATCGAGGAAGGCTATAGGCTATTTTTTATCCCGATATTCCTACGGGATCGAGACTTATGCGGGTAAAACCGCGGGGTGCAGCTGGTCTATACTAATATTATAAAGCTTAAGAGTTTGTTTGTTTGTTTGAACGCGCTAATCTCAGGAACTACTGGTTCGAATTGAAAAATTCATTTTGTGTTGGATAGTCCATTTATTTATTCATTCATTTATTTACCAGGATGCCGAAGATCGTGCGAAGTGGGGGCGTAAAAGTAGGAAAGCGGACCCCGGGCTCCCGAGAGGGATGCAACCGGGAACATCGCTCGGATTATGATGAGTCCATTTATTAATCGAGGAAGGCTATAGGCTACTTTTCATTTTGATATTCCTACGGGATCGGGACTTACGCGGGTAAAACCGCGGGGCGCAGCTAGTTATTGTTATATTTTACGTAACTAAGCAAAATGCATACTTAAAATATACCTAACGTTGATATTTCCTAGGACTAAAACAGCTTTTCTGGAAATAATCATGACTATGGAAAAGTTTTTCAAGGAAAACAACATGCACGAAGCAATTAAATCGCGAATTATGGCTTGTTACGATCTTCAATGGCAATACAATTCGGTAAGACGGATAAATCCTAAGAATTATTCAGTCTAGAAACCAACAAAATAGATAGTAGCTGGTTTACATTATTCCAGACCAGCGATCGAATCCAGCGCTGGATTGCAACTGGAAAGATGTAAAGCCACACTGGAATGCACTGGAACCAGTGAGCAGTCCAGTAAATGGATTGGCGGTCTACTTTTGAATCCAGTACGATAATTCCGACGACCCAGTTGGCACAATGGTCACCATGCCGAACTGCCAAACACAGGGTTGGGTTCGATTCCCGCCTCAGACAAATATTTATGCTTAGATATTTGTTTGTGGTCTGGTTGTATTATAAGTACATATTTACAAAATAAAAGTATTTATGTAGTATATCCGTTGTCTAGTACCCTTAACACAAGTCTATAATAGTTACTAAGTATGGGGCTGGATGGCGATGTGTGGAATGTCTTGCAATATTTATTTACTATTTATTTTATTTATTATTTCAGCGCAACTGGAATAATGTAGACGGCCAATCTATTGCCATTCTAGTTCTAACAGAACAATTTTACATGAAATACGATTCAACAGCCATTAAATGACTGGAATCATGTAGATTGTAGACGATATCTCTAGTCCAGTTCATTCCACTCCAGCGCTAATGGATAATGTAAACCAGACATTAAATCGTTTTCTAGGGAGCTGAAATAACTGACGATCACTGGTTAGACAAAACTGTGGTGCCTCTAGAACTGCGGAAAAAGGTCTTGCATCAAGCAAGATTCAAAGCATTAACATCTATTCCATTCTTTCAAGTTAAAAACAAGGCGTTCATCCAGACTTTGACTGAAAGTTAGCAAACATACTTATTATCTATACTTCTATACTAATATTATAAAGAAGTAAAGTTTGTGTGTTTGTATATTTGTTAAATTGTAAGGGGTAATCTCGGGATCTACTGAACCGATTTTAAAAATTCTTTCACCAATAGAAAGCAACATTATTGCTGAGTGTCATAGGATATATAAAAAACCGAAAAATAAAAAGGTTTTTACGTGGTAGTCCGTTTTGCAAAGTGAATCGGAGAAAAAACGGTCGAATGAAAGCGTTTCTTACGAACGCTGCCTTAACTATGAAAGATATATTTTTGAGTTCTATAGAATAGATGTGGAGCTTGAAAATGCCTACAAAAAAGTCAACGACAGCATATGTCTAACTTTTATATTTAAGTTACAAAAAGTATTTTACTCTGTACTAAAAAAGGATTATTAACTATGCCCAACAAAGTGGGCACGGGTCAGCTAGTTTTACGATAAAAAGACTACAGAAAAAAAAACGTCGGGCGAACACCCGCCTGCGACGCATGAAGGTTGTGGGTTCGATTCCTGCCTTAAACATATATATATGGTTGGTCTGGATGTTTCCTAGCCAGGAATCAAACCTGTTGATTTTGCAAAAAAAATATCATCCTTTATTTTTATACCCATCGATAGTGTTGCCAGTAGAGCTTTATTCCTGGAAACAAACATAGAATGGCAAATCATAGGAAATAGCTCCTTTTTGTAGTTTTCTACAATTTTCATCTTTTTTTTTTCTATGGCAAAATAATAGCGTTTGAAGTATAGAACGAAAGTAAATTTTTTAACTTTTTTAAGTATGTTCTAAGTTCTCAACATCACTCAGAATTTGTAAAAAAAACAGTTAGTGTTTGTCAATAAAACAGTAAACAGTTAGTGTGTGTGCAGCAGTTTGTTACGTCATCAACCATACCTACTCACTATATTTTTCAGGGAAAGTAGTATGAAAATTACAGAAGACTACAAAAATTAGCTACCTATTTTCCTTTGATTTGCTATACTATGTTTGTTTCCAAGGATTGATCTCTATCACCAATTAGTATAAAAATCCTATATTTTATTTTTGATTAATTTTAAGCAAAATCAACAGGTTCGATTCCTGGCTAGGGTAATGACTTTTCAAAAATCTAATGACGCAGTTTTAGTTTTTGTCAAAATCGGGCACGCATCTCCTTTCAGCATTTTTCTCTTATAGTTAAGGAAAAACCCTGAAATCCCACGTAAAAAAATCAACCTGTATATTTACAAAAGAAAAGTATATAAGTATTCTATCCGTTATCTGGCACAAATAACAGAAGCCTAGTTGCTTAGCTTGGTGCCAGATGGCGCTGTGTGAATATATTGTTTCGAAATGACGTTTACAGCGGCAAGAGACATGCTCCTACCACCAGGTGAAATAGTGTACTACGGTGGAACTGTAACAAGGGAACTATATATAATTGAAAGCGGTTATTGTTTGATTGCATCGGAGGCTGGAGATGGAAAAATAAAAGGTTGTAGGAAGGAACGTGTAATCGGGCCAGGAAATCATTTAGGCCTGCTCGTTTTGCTGTACGGTGTTCCAGCAATAAGTACTGTTGTTACTTTAACACATTGTAAGGTAGGTTAACTATGACAACTAAGAATAATGGTCATTCGTTCATCATCATCATCACATCAGCCCATATACGTCCACTGCTGGACATAGGCCTCCCCCATACGACGCGACGCCACAAACAGCGGTCCTGAGCCGCCTCCATCCACCGACTACCCACGACCGCTACAATGTCGTCGGTCCACCGGGCAGCTGGTCTCCCAACAATCCGTTTCGCGTTACATCGCGGCCGCCACTCGAGAACCTTTACTCCCCAGCGGTTGTCAGTTCTGCGAGCTATATGACCTGCCCATTGCCGCTTCAGCTTACCAATCCTGAGAGTTATGTCGGTGACTTTGATTCTTCTACGGATTTCCGTATTTCGGATTCTATCACGTAGAGAAACTCCAAGCATAGCTCTCTCCATAGCCCGCTGAGCGACTCTGAGCTTATGAACGAGGCCTATAATCAGCGACCACGTGTCGGATCCGTCCATCCGTCCGGTCATTCGTTAATAGAACGTAATAATTATTTATCTTATTATCACGATATTTCTATTATGCAAAATGGTCAAATTAAAATAGTTTCTTTAAATTAAGCATAAACAAGGAAATCTCATAGACGTGATGCCAGTTTCGTATATTTCCATAATATTTATGCAAAATAAAAGTATATGTTCTGTTCTTAATATTTATTTCTGGGTTGTCAATCTTTTATTTATTTTTTAAATAAGTATAATTAAAAATATTTTGCAAGATAAGTAATTAAAATCTTATTAAAATTCTCATGTCGCGGTGTTAGTTGCCAAACTCCACCTAAACGGCTGAACCAATTTGTATGATTTTTTGTGTATATTCGTTAGGTCTCAGAATCGAACACTACTCTTTTTTCCTTTACAATTTTTTGTATATATTAAGGCAAAACAACTTTTGCCGGGACAGCAGTTAAGTTATAAAAATAAGTTTTACTCACTAATTTTGATGTTTTTAGTTAATTAGTGTCAGCCATTCAGCGTATACGTCGGCTTTGAGTCTATTCCCCGGCATGAGGGAACACGAAGGACTTATGAAACCAGAAGAGCTGGAATTTATAAAAACTCAGGCCAAAGCTCAAAATACTAACGCGTATTTAAAACATTACAATGATCTAACTGCAAAGAAAAAAGTCCAAATTACGAATTTAATGCAAGAGTTTTTTAACAGTTAGTTGATTTTTATAAATATTATATTTTATAAATAAAAATGAATGGCAGAATGTGATGCTTAGTGCAAATCTCAAGAACAGATGAACCGATTTTGCTAATTCTTTTTTTGTTGTGTTTGTTATTTTCAGGAGAAGGTTCTTATTAAAGAAAAAAAAATATAAAGTTACTCAGTAAAATGTTGCGCGGGTGAAACTGCGTGGCGCAGCTAGTATTTCAATAATATTTTTAACTTTTAATGGTAGGCGGTCTAAGATGAATCACGCTTGTTTACTCGTCAGGAAAGACAGACGTAGGCAACTGGATCAGTTGCCTGAGTCTGCCTGAGTGAGAATAAAGAATGACGAAGCAAAACGCTTAGTCGCATATTAATTTTATTTGGGAAAGTAACCATAATTTAACCAGAGTAATCACATCATTATCACCATAATCTATTGAAATTAAGGGCAACATCATGGTTTTTAATTACCTACGTAAGGCCAGTGTGAGGCTGTCAATTTCCATACAAAAAGCTGTAACCCCCCCCCCCCCCCCCCATAAACGAAGTAGGTTTAACCGTTTTTATTTTAAAGAAATATTGCCTAAGATAAAAGTTATTAGTATCTGAATATCTATAATTTTGACTTAAAAACTTCATCGAGCGTTTCAATTGTTTTTTAATAGACTCAACTGAATTACTAAAAAGGAAAAACGTATAAACCGAGAATAAGATGCAGTGAATTAAATGAGACCAAATATATTTCATTTTGTGAAGGATAAAGGGGGTAAAATCGTTACGGCCCGCAACATTATTTGAAAACAAAATTAAAGTAATTACGTCCGAACTTAAACTCTCTCTATCGCACGATACGGGTCATTTTTGAAAATACCAAAACCATGATGTTTTTAATTACCTACGTAAGGCCAGTGTGAGGCTGTCAATTTCCATACAAAAAGCTGTAACGTTTCCCCCCCCCCCATAAACGAAGTCCGATTTTATTATTTTCGAAAATGTTTTAGATCTAATAGAAAACTAGGTTTAACCGTTTTTATTTTAAAGAAATATTGCCTAAGATAAAAGTTATTAGTATCTGAATATCTATAATTTTGACTTAAAAACTTCATCGAGCGTTTCAATTGTTTTTTAATAGACTCAACTGAATTACTAAAAAGGAAAAACGTATAAACCGAGAATAAGATGCAGTGAATTAAATGAGACCAAATATATTTCATTTTGTGAAGGATAAAGGGGGTAAAATCGTTACGGCCCGCAACATTATTTGAAAACAAAATTAAAGTAATTACGTCCGAACTTAAACTCTCTCTATCGCACGATACGGGTCATTTTTGAAAATACCTACTCGCGCCGCGTATCGAAAACTCATGATCCTCTTAAAAATCCTTTTAAATAAGTAAATTTGGGTAATTTCGTCGGATCTTAAAATAATAAAAATATTTTAATTTTTTGTATTTTTAGTAAGTAGGTACCTAGCCGATGTTCAGGTTGCAATTTTTGACTATAAAATTACGACTTTCAGATTCGTTCATCTATTTAACAGCCGAATATAAGAAAAACAAAGAAAATTATAGAAAATCGTACGAACAGTTTCACATTTGCAGTAATGCTGCATCGTATTTGCTTTTGCCTATTGCAATAAAACCAGATGGCATATTTTTGAAAACTTGGGCTTTGATTCGTGTTATTTCAGCTTACTCCTTATCAATAATAATTCCAGTGAGTATACGGTCTGAACTTCATAACTGCACATCGTTTATAAGGGTGTATCTATTTCGATGGAATTACAAAATGGAAAAAGTGGGACAATCGTTTTTTCCAAATCGATCGATCTTTAAAACTACGCAACGGATTTTGATGCGGTTTTTTTAAATAGATAGAGTGATTCAAGAGGAAGGTTTATATGTATAATACATGCATAATATATAGCCGTGCGAAGCCGGAGCGGGTCGCTAGTTGTAAATAATCGTCGCGACGCGACACCACACTGTTCAATGTGTGTTCAATGTTCAGTGTCGTTACAACTTTTGGTCTTAATTTATTCCGTCTAGCTCCCTTTCGCAACGCGCGATAAGGAGCTTTCGTCCTAAAAACTTCTTCTTTTTCCACGAGGGGAAAGTCATGAGAACACAATAGAAAATCATAATAAAAATAGTGGGATACACCCGTTTATAACTGTGTTGGGGGCATGCGCTGAGAATTCTCAGCTTTCATAAAATCACTAAGGTTCTGTGGTAGGCGGGATTTTACTCTATTACCGTGATTTACAAATTACACTAGAGGTGATATATAAAAGAAAAATATCGTACTGAACCTACCGACAGCGCGGGGTTTGAGCATGTGACAAATTTCATTAACTTGGGGTTAGATGCCGCTGTGTAATGTCAAAAAAGTGATTATTTTCGCAATCATTTCTGCTAAATGTTTACTTTGACATGTCACCTTCAGTGTGACATTGGAACCCAATGTTACTTTGACATGGCACCTTCAGTGTGCTGTGTGACATAGGAACCCAATGTTACTTTGACATGTCACCTTCAGTGTGCTGTGTGACATAGGAACCCAATGTTACTTTGACATGTCACCTTCAGTGTGCTGTGTGACATAGGAACCCAATGTTACTTGGACATGTCACCTTCAGTGTGACATAGGAACCCAATGTTACTTGGACATGTCACCTTCAGTGTGACATAGGAACCCAATGTTACTTTGACATGTCACCTTCAGTGTGACATAGGAACCCTATGTTACTTTGACATGTCACCTTCAGTGTGACATAGGAACCCAAAGTTACGTTGACATGTCACCTCCAGTGTGACATAGGAACCCAATGTTACTTTGACATGTCACCTTCAGTATGACATAGGAACCCAATGTTACTTTGACATGTCACCTCCGGTGTGACATAGGAACCCAATGTTACTTTGACATGTCACCTTCAGTGTGACATAGGAACCCAATGTTACTTTGACATGTCACCTTCAGTGTGACATAGGAACCCAATGTTACTTTGACATTCACCTCCGGCGTGACATAGGAACATAATGTTACTTTGACATGTCAGCTCCGGTGTGACATAGGAACCCAATGTTACTTTGACATGTCACCTCCAGTGTGACATAGGAACCCAATGTTACTTTGACATGTCACCTCCGGTGTGACATAGGAACCCAATGTTACTTTGACATGTCACCTTCAGTGTGACATAGGAACCCAATGTTACTTTGACATGTCACCTTCAGTGTGACATAGGAACCCAATGTTACTTTGACATTCACCTCCGGCGTGACATAGGAACATAATGTTACTTTGACATGTCAGCTCCGGTGTGACATAGGAACCCAATGTTACTTTGACATGTCACCTCCAGTGTGACATAGGAACCCAATGTTACTTTGACATGCACCTCCGGTGTGACATAGGAACCCAATGTTACTTTGACATGTCACCTCCAGTGTGACATAGGAACCCAATGTTACTTTGACATGTCACCTCCAGTGTGACATAGGAACCCAATGTTACTTTGACATATCACCTCCAGTGTGATATAGGAACCCAATGTTACTTACTTACTGTCGATATTAACATAATATTGCATAGGCTTATTTTTTCCAGGTCTTAGTAGCGATGCCTCAAATTTATGAGCCCTTTAAGATAATTGTATTGGTATTGGAAATTATTTGCTACATCGACTTGTATTTGATGCTTCATGTAGCATACTACGGCTCGAAGAACCAGCTTGTTTATCACCCCTATCTTACAGCTATACATCATTTGAAAGTAAGTTTACTCGAGGACGTTCCATTTTGAGTAATTAGCTTAGCTTATAGGTGTCGAGTAACAGTCAAACACTCGCGGTCATTGACGACCCAGTTAACAATAAATAAAATAAATAAATATTGCAGGCATTCCACACATCGCCATCTAGCCCCAAGCTAAGTAACTAGACTTGTGTTATGGGTGCTAGACAACGGATATACTACTTATATACTTTTCTTTTGTAAATATATACTTATAATACATAGAAACAACCAGACCAGACTGGGTCGTCAAGTTGGCACAATGGTCACCATGCCAGACCGCCAAACACAGGGTTGCGGGTTCGATTCCCGCCCCAGGTAAGTATTTATTTATGCTTATAGATATGAGTCTGTTATCTGGTTGTTTCTATGTATTATATGTATATATTTACAAAAGAAAAGTATATAAGTAGTATATCCGTTGTCTAGCACCCGTAACGCAAGTCTAGTTACTTAGCTTGGGCCTAGATGGCGATGTGTGGAATGTCCTGCAATATTTATTTATTTTATTTATCATCACCATAACATCAGCGACAGGACATCTACAGATCAATCGAACAAATTCGACTTCACCAAAAAAAATTCGGTGTGAACGGCAGCGCAACAGCAAATTATTAGGAACAAATGCCGTGCCCTGCGCAAAGCTGTGCCCGCAGCTAACACCCCGCCATTGTTGATTTCTAACCGACTCCAAAAAAGGTGACGGTTCTCAATTCGTCGCATATAATTTAGAACAAACTTCTCATTACTACAAAACAAAAAAAAATAATTAGGTACGATTACAATTTTAGGTTATAATGTGAAAAATTTAGTCCTTTCTGCTTAAAATCGAGTGGAATTTTATGACACAGCTAAAATAAATAAAAAAAACATCTAAAGTCGGGCAGCTAAAAAAACGAAAAATGTTACTACACGACTTATATTTAATGTTTTTGGTCTGATTTTAAAATAGGTTTTTAAGCTATTGCATAGCTTTTATCGCAAGCTTTGAGCACGGCGCGCGGCGGCCGAATCAAGAAATTCCGTAACGAAAATAAAACCTAATTTATTTATTGGAAAGCATTTGACAATATTCGTTCCTACTAATAGATTACAGACTTAACTACTTTTAAAAATTTCAGGGTCGATTTGTAGTCGATTTTGTGACAAGTTTTCCTTGGTATTTGATTTATGATTTAATTATTTCAAAACAACATTTAACACAAGGAGGTCCCCACGACCACGTATTACAACGTCATATATTTTATTGCGCTGTTAGAATGATCAATATTCTACAGATATGGAAAACATATTCAGTTTTTGTGGCCCACTCTATCCATGCTTTAAAAAAGGCAAGTTTAGTATAAGTTATGATTATAACATTTAATTAATATTAATTTACAAATATTTTATTTTTTATATCGTTTCAGGCATACTTAATGAGTGTTTTGCACTTTCTACTATTAACCGTGTTCTACCTTAACTTTTACGCGAATATTCTAATAATTTTATCGTGTAGGTTTGTCATTGCTACTGACGTAAACAATCTTAAAGAAAAAGTTGAATTACTTTCATTGGAAAAGCCGTATATCGGTACTGTATTTGACCCGGAAGGTAACATGATATGCACTCAAGGTAAGTCGACTACGACCCACTGATTCACAAAACATCGAAAGGCACACGAAATGAAAAAAAAATTTTGCTGCTCTATCACTTCGCCGAGCTTTGACGTGTTGCCATCCTTGTCTTTTCAGTTTTATTCGTTTCGGTAGCCTTCCGATGGTTTGTAAATTAGCCTGCTAACCAATTTTAAAGTAAACTAATCACCTACTTAGATGAGTTGTTTTGAGGATTCCATACCCAAAAGTAAACATCATCGGATTAGCACCATGTGATCATATTGCATTGTCACGCGATTTACACATGTATTCAAAATTTCAGCTCACTTGATAACCGGAAAGTGGATCAAAATTAAGTTGCAAGATTCCAACCGAACAAACATACATATATTCAAGTTAAATAAAAGCTTTTAATTTAGAAACGCAACCCTTTCACTAAAACTCTATTGTCCGTAGGTCTGTCTATCTGTCACCAGGCTGTATCTCATGAACCGTGATAGCTAGGCAGTTGAAATTATCACAGATTATGTATTTCTGTTGCCACTATAATAACAAATACTAAATCACTTCACTATCACTTCACTACATAGTATAAAATAAAGTCACTTTTCTCCGTCCCTACTACGCAATGGATTTTGATGCGGTTTTTTTAATAGATAGAGTGATTCAAGAGGAAGGTTTATATGTATAATACATGCATAATATAGCCGTGCGAAGCCGGAGCGGGTCGCTAGTACAGAATATAATGGTACGGAACCCTTCGTCCGCGAGTCCGACTCGCACTTGGCCGGATTTTTTATTGACATTCGTTTCCGTTTCTATGGTATTTTTCGTTTTCCCTGGACTAGGGAATCCGATAAGATTTAACAAATCTTAAGAGCAAGACGGCTCCTCTAGGGAAGTAGGTACCTAAAGGTGATCCGAGAATATCCAATATCACTTCACATTTGCCAGTGTGAGGCTGTTAATTTCCATACAAAAATGGTAACGTTTTCCCCCCCATAAACGAAGTCCGATTTTGATAATTTTTGAAAATGTTCTAGATCTAATGGAAAACTAGGTTTAACCGTTTTTATTTTAAAGATATATTGCCTAAGATAAAAGTTATTAATATCTGAATATCTATAATTTTGACTTAAAAACTTCATCGAGCGTTTCAATTGTTTTTTAATAGACTAAACTGAATTACCAAAAAAGAAAAACGTATAAACCTAGAATAAGATGCAGTGAATTAAATGAGACCAAATTTATTTCATTTTGTGAAGGATAAAGGGGGTAAAATCGTTACGGCCCGCAACATTATTTGAAAGCAAAATGAAGGCAATTACGTTCGAACTTAAACTGTCTCTATAGCACGATACGGGTCATTTTTGAAAATACCTACTCGCGCCGCGTATTAAAAACTCATGATCCTCTTAACAGCTCATGTAAGGGATCCGCCAGGGAATCTGTTAAGAGTCAACTGTCCGTACCTACTCGTTATGAATTGTCATTTTAGGGTCCTGGATCAGCAGAGCTACAGTATTCAAGCATGTAATCCTAACGCCGCAAAGAGTTTACTTATTAGCTTACTACTGGGCTGCTACGAGTTTCAGCGGTGCCGGTTTTGGCGATATCGTTGCTCAAGATACGACGCATATGTTACTTTCTGTCTGCATCATTATGCATGGCACATTATTTTTTGGGTAAGGCTTTTTTTAAACATTAGAAAGGCAGCTATTTTGTCAAATTGAGGCCTGTCGTGCACCAATGGATTTTGGAAAATTGATGTACGCTAACATTGTTCTCACGGTAAAGGAAAAAATCGTGCCTAAACCCGCGGCTTAGTTGGCTCCAGACGTATTGAAGAGTTTTTTCTTCTGGACATGGACGACTAAGTTAAGAGTGTGGTGCTGGGCACGCTTACTCCATCTAATGTTCCAGGCACTACAGCGTTTAATACAGCGTACAATATAGATTTTGCCAGATTTCCTATCCACTTAGGTTATCAACATTAACAATTTTTGCATTACTTTGGTTTTTAAACAAATCCAGATACGTATACGCAAGAATAGCATCTTTAAAAGCAATGGCGGACCATGTAGTGACATCATTTCAAGAAAACGTCAAGCATTTAGAGTTATTTATGAACAGAGAAAAAGTACCACAGGCTCTTAAAAAGATCGTGATGGAGTATTGGACATATCAATGGAAAAGGACTTCTGGTTGGTCGGTAAGTGTAAAATGACCTACTTGTGTTTTGTTTAAAAAAAAAACAAAAGACAAGTAGGTCATTTTGCATAAGATTAACTTTAACTTTTGAGTTAACAATTTATCCAATTTAATTAAACAAAGTTGTATAAAGTGAACGCGTTTCGTTAACGCTTCATTGGCTTTACCAAAACATAGAATAAAGACTGAAATAGGTGTTTGGTCTGTTTTTAGCATCAAGATTTATTAGGAAAACTCCACGCAAATCTGAATGAAGACGCAGTTCTTTATATGTACGAAAAAACATTGCGAGAAATACCTCTATTTGAAAACGTAGAGTATTCTTTCTTCAGGGCTTTTGCGAAGAAGCTAGAAGAAAGATACTATCAAAAGGGCTATATGGTGATGCGTTCGAATGAAGTTATCAGTACTATGTATATTATATTCAGAGGCAAGGTAATTGTTAAATATACTCGGGTTTTCTTTTTTTTAAACCTGATAAATATATTTTCAAATTTTTCAAAGGTGGATGTTTTATCAGACATAAATGAAGTTGTAACATGCATGGGACCTGGTGGAATATTCGGAAACATAAAAGGACTAACAAGATACTTGACAATGTCAAACGTGGTGGCTTCTAGAAACATCGATGTACTTCGTATATCGGGAAGAGATTTTTATGCGTTACTTAAAGTAACGTCATTTGGTAAAAAATGTGTGGGTCTACTCTATAGGTACCAATTTTAAACTGAGTTTTTTTGCATTTTTCAGAGTTATCCAAGTGTTCTAAGGAAAGTGAAGTTATCAGTCGGGACAGCGCCTAAAGATTACGTAATTCCGACTATTTCATCTGGTGGTGACAATGAGGAAGAAGTAAGTAAAACTGTATTACAGTAATACTACAACTACTAAATACCTACAAGGAGAAGGCAAATCAAGTTTTTTTTTACATTCCACACATCGCCATCTAGCCCCAAGCTAAGTAACTAGACTTGTGTTAGGGTGCTAGACAACGGATATACTACTTATATACTTTTCTTTTGTAAATATATACTTATAATACATAGATGTGTATTTGAACTTGTGCAACTTAAGTATTTTTATTTTTGTCAGTACTTTATTTTTGTAAATTATGTGTATTGTAAAATATGTTTAAGGTTTATGTTATAGAAACAACTAGACCACAGACAAATATCTAAGCATAAATACTTGTGTAAATCAAACCCGCAACCCTATGTTTGACAGTCCGGCATGGTGACCATTGTGCCAACTGGGTCGTCAGTTGAATAGTAGCTAAATTTTGCTGCAAGCGCGGCACGTATACCTACTTCTAATATTTTGCAACCTAATTAAGAAAAGCACTAATTCCCAAATATATTTTAGATGCAGGAAAATCCACTATCGTATGTTGCTGAGGATGATGATGATAATCAAGATTACGAGTTGAATTTGAGCAATTATTTAGAAGTAAGATTATAATTTGGTTTATAAATTAAACTATCTGACATACTGTAGATGGCTGGGATGGCATGGCTGCGATGCCGTCTACATTAGGCCTTTGGTACAGCTATGCCGAAGATACATCACACATAGCACGTCGCACAACGATGTTACTTCCATGTTAAACAAATAATAAATAAATAATTTCATCGATGTGCTATGGCCCGTGATTGGTCAATTCAAGGTCAACGCGCTTCGTCTCGCTCGTACCGAGCTTTATACGATGCGACTTGTGCGATGTCGATGTGCGATAAATCTTTGGCATAGCCGTACCCTTAGTCAGTGCACTATTACATCTTGAACTAATAAGTATAGTAACTAGTAAGTTACTAACTAGTAAGTAAGAGCGGTGTTGGCTTAGCGGTAGGTACCTCGACTTTCATTCTGAGGGTCGTGGGTTCGAATCCCGGCCGGCCGTGTCCCGACCAGTGGATTTTTCTTAAGAAAAAATTATGTGCGCTAATTAACATTGCTCTTACGGTGAAGGAAAACATCGTGATGAAACCCACGGCTTAGTTAACTCCAGAAGTATTGACAAGTTCTCTCCTCTGGACATGGTCGACTAAGCTGAGAGGGTATAGTAGATCGGCAAGCCTACTCCATGCCCTCGCAAAAAGGACCTAATTAAAAAAAGGTCTAATTGCGGAAAACAGCCCGTATACAAGTACAGCTAGTAAATTAGTAAACACACCAACTTACTAGTTACCACATTGCATTACATTTTTAGAGGGATGCGATATTCATATGCTGCGATTCATAATACATTCGTCGTCACTTAACTTTCGACACTTTTCAACTAGAGTAGTACTTTAGGGTTATGCTTAAGGTGCTGCTGGTCGATCGTGTTTCCATACAAATGAATTTAGAGTGTTATCCATTTATTCTTTATGGCATTTAAAAAAACAAAAGTTAAATCTACATAACAAGTCTATATCTAGCCCATGTAGGCGACGAAATAGACAAATTATATTTAATTTGGAAATTATAGCCATCAAAACTTCAGTATTTTCAGTAAAAATAATGTGCATTTCACGGGTAAAATAGCTACGCCGGGAGAAACATAATATCTAATAAGAAACCTACATCATGTAGTAAATTTATCAATTAGTTCAAATAACTTAACTTTCAAAGGATTCATATTGCAGATTTTTCGTATTTTTCTAAATTCGAAAGGTCTGTTTACAAAATTTCCCAGCCCGTATTTTGTTCAAAACATCGTTACCTTTCACCTCTAGAGTAACACCCCGTCACGCGGGTAGCGGGGGGAGATGTAATCCAATGCGCGCTATAGCTTCACGAATACTTTTGTATAACTGGCTTTACCAGCAATGTATACGTAACGATTTAGCTTTCAATGTGTGTGTGATGCTATCGACGAATAGTCGTAATGTTTGCCAAAGTCGCACGGGGACCAATGAAGACAAGTGACAGTGATTTTGCCAACCAATAGTGAACTATTATCTGAATCTCGCATCCAATAAAAACAGTTTATACGACGAACCGACGAACGAGTACCTACCTACCTAGCTGGTGAATTTCACATGTAATTTCAGCTCGTGTCATACCGTGAAGGTCATATCGTTCGCGCCAAATTCAAATTGCACAGCGCTAATTACCTACCGCAATATTTACGTACAAGTTGCGTAACTCTTGAACCGTTTGAGGGTTCTCTTTTTCACCATCACTACATAGTATAAAATAAAGTCACTTTTCGCCGTCCCTATGTCCCTTTGTATCTTTAAAACTACGCGCGGTTTTTTTATAATAACTAAGATCAAAATATACATATATACAAAAAACGTCAACGTAAACATTTTTTGGAACGATAGTTCCATATCGCGCGTTGTGAAAGGGGGCTAGACGGAAAAAAAATCTTACGAAAATTTGCAACGACACTTTTTGCTATAGTAAGCTATTGTAAGCCGTGCGGCGTGCGCATGTTTCTCTGTCTGTCTCTCTCTCTCTTATAGAAAGCAAGCCAGATATTTTCATTTCTATTTCGCATTTTTTAATTCAAATAGGCTTGTGTTATGGTGACTAGACACGATTAGGCTTGTGTTATGGTGACTAGACGATACTAGGCTTGTGTTATGGTGACTAGACGCAATTAGGCTTGTGTTATGGTGACTAGACCCAACTAGGCTTGTGTTATGGTGAGTAGACCCAACTAGGCTTGTGTTATGGTGACTAGACGATACTAGGCTTGTGTTATGGTGACTAGACGCAACTAGGCTTGTGTTATGGTGACTAGACGATACTAGGCTTGTGTTATGGTGACTAGACCCAACTAGGCTTGTGTTATGGTAACTAGACGCAACTAGGCTTGTGTTATGGTGACTAGGCGCAACTAGGCTTGTGTTATGGTGACTAGATGCAACTATTTCGATGCTTATGTATATATACATAGATCACTTTGAAACGTCTTAAAAACCAAAAGCTGTAACGACACTTTTTGCATAGAAAGCAAGCCAGTTATTTTCGTTTCGTCTTTCTATTTCGCATTGAACAGTGTGGTGTCGCGACGATTATTTGCAAAAAAAAAATATAAAAAAAAATACGTGTGGCACTTGGGGACTGCCGCGGTAAAGCTATTGCATCGTGCATTGCATGTCAATAGTCGTCCGTTATTTATCGTCCGTTTTTGGTCGTCCGACATTTGTCGTCCGTCATTTGTCATCCGTCAATAATAATAATAATATTATTAATAATATTACTTGAAAACCAAAAGCTGTAACGACACTTTTTGCATAGAAAGCAAGCCAGTTATTTTCGTTTCGTCTTTCTATTTCCCATTGAACAGTGTGGTGTCGCGACGATTATTAAAAAAAAATACAATTTATTCACTAATTCATCGAAAGGAACTTCGTTCCATCCGGGTGTCCCTTGACACCTCTCAAGTTTTTTTATTTTCAACATGTTAGCTGTCTTTAGTTGGCCGAGTGGTATAAACCGCCACCCGCTACACCAACCGATGTGGGTTCGATCCACAGGTTACATAATGTTCAAATAGTGCTGCACAGGATTGTAAACGTTACGATGGCGGTGGACTTTTGACCGTTGATTGTACACATTCGCACGGGGCGGCGCTCACCACCGCACCGCACCGATCGCAAGCCGAGCACGCGGTGTTTACACTCGCGCAGTTCCGTAAGCTTGTTGTCACTGTGTGTGTGATGTGTCGCGCCGAGTCGCGCGGCGGTAACGACCGAAGCGAGGCCGAACGTGTTTATGTAATGTAGTGTGTGGTAGTGTCCTGACGCTGAAATTGTTGTATGCGTAATATCTTTATACTGCTCTTTACTGAGCCTTTCCTTTTCCTAAACAGTGTAAGGTGAAATAGCTATAATTTTAGCCACGTGCGTCCATGAGTTGACCCCGTCGAACAGGGGATTCTTAAGGTTAAGTTCACCTCAAGCAGTAATTTAAAGCCCCGCCTAAAGCCTTAAAAGCCAAAGCCTTTTTTAGCCCTGCTTGAGTTGAAAACATTCTAATAATAGCAATTTTAGAACTCGATGATGGATCTGCAATGATGTAGCGGACTGTTCCTAATCTAACAAAGAGGTTGAATTAGGTACATCTGCAATAACTGTCGACGTGAAGTTAAGACGAGACGTTTCACGAACTTTAGGTATATTTTAGTACACAGTGGGATTTGCGTCAATTGGGATTGTTCATTTTTTTTATTGAAATTACTAAACCATTTGTAGAAATAGACTTCTTTTCTTTTCTTTTACTTAATAGATAAACATATTATTAAAAATAAACGTTAATATAGCATATTTTCGATTAAATATGTTTGAGCTTCACTTGCAATCTGATGACGTCACCATCGGCGTTATGACGAAATCGACCTGTGCCAAAACGTATAAAAAAATCAAATGACAGTTAATACGTCCATGATAGGCGCTTTTTTACACAACTTAGGCAATGGAAGACATTGATATTACGCCATTGGTCACATCACCACGTTTAAAAGTTTAGAAATATTCAAAAATTTATTAAAAAAGAACTAGTCAGAAAAACTCAAAAATATTCAAATGAGTATCTTAAATTAGTCTATACGGAAAATAATATAAACACCATAGGTCAGGAAATTTGGACAATCCCAATTCAGTTAATGTAATTTCTTTTAGAGTTCTGAAAAAAGTATAGCCGATTCACACGGTTCAAAGTCTGTGATGTCTACTGGAAATGCAGATTACGCCGCCGCTTCATTGCTAATAGTCATGCCCCATAGGTGGTTCCGCAGTAGTATAATACCGGATAGCTCACACATGACTTTTATGGGTTAGTCTACTCTTCAATAACGATATCTATAATCACTACATAGTATAAAACAAAGTCACTTTCTCTGTCCCTATATCCCTTTGTATGCTTAAATCTTTAAAACTACACAACGGATTTTGATGCGGTTTTTTTAAATAGATAGAGTGATTCAAGAGGAAGGTTTATATGTATAATACATGCATAATATAGCCGTGCGAAGCCGGGGCGGGTCGCTAGTATAGTATAAAACAAAGTCGCTTTCTCTGTCCCTATATCCCTTTGTATGCTTAAATCTTTAAAACTACACAACGGATTTTGATGCGGTTTTTTTAAATAGATAGAGTGATTCAAGAGGAAGGTTTATATGTATAATACATGCATAATATAGCCGTGCGAAGCCGGAGCAGGTCGCTAGTAATATTATAAAGAGGAAATGTTTTTTTGTTTGTAACGAATAGGCGCAGATTTTGATGAAACTTGGTATGGATACATTGATTCATTGGGAGTAACATAGGCTATTTTTTATCCCGATATTAACACGGGATCGGGAGTTATGCGGGTGAAACCGCGTTGCTGGTATATTATATATTCAATAACTGTTGCCCACGATTTCGTAAGCGTGATAGCTTTGTTTTATACAGGGTTATTGGTAATTATACTAGCAAGCCGTTGAGGGCTACTTCTATGCACCTAAACAAACAACTCTTGTTCTACGACTTTCAAAAATTCGAACATTTTTTGGAAAAAATTTAGGTTAGGTTTACCCGAAAATCAGCTGTTTCTTGATTCAACATACAACATACAACACGGAGAGGTCATTAACATTGAAATTTTACTTACTTATTTTCTAAGTTTTATCTACTGTTCTTAGTCTGTATGCCGTTTGTTTAAAAAATAAGCTGTTTTTCGAATTTACATTTTTCGAATTTTCAAAAGTCGTAGAACAAAAGTTGTTTGTTATGGTGCACAGAAGTAGCCCTCAACGGCTTGCTACTATAATTACCAATAACCCTGTATACTCAAAGCTTCCTCGAGAACCACTCTACCCATTGGTGAAAACAGCATGAAAGTCAGTGCAGTAGTTTTTGAGTTTATAGCGAACAAACAGGCGCGGCGGAGGATTTTGTTTGATAATATGTAGTGATCACATTATTCTCTAGGGGCGGTTTTTAGCCCCCTGAACAAAGTTATGATGCCAGGTGACTGGCTGACCGTGAATGGCTGGACCGATTTTGCTAATTCTTTTTTTGTTGTGTTTGTTATTGTCACGAGAAGGTTCTTATGAAGAAACATACATACATTACAAGTTAAATAAAAGCTTTAAAAAAATTTGAAAGTTACGCAGAAAATTATTCTACGCAAGTGAAACTACGGGGCGCAGCTAGTCTATAATAAATTAAGTTTTAGGATTCTCTATCTTCGGTCTTGCCTCCCTTTACCGTCGTCGGTATAAAAACCGGTCGTTCGGTTTAATTAGTCATTTGAAATTATTTATTTTATATTACTAGCTGTCCAGGCAAATGTTGTATTGCCATGTACAAAAAAAAAACGAAAGGAAACAAAATAAACAATAGATAGTAGCTGATTCTCAGACCTACTGAATATGCATATAAAATTTCATAAAAATCAGTCAAGCCGTTTCGGAGGAGTAATGGTAACTAACATTGTGACAAGAGAATTTTATATATAAGACTAGCGACCCGCTCCGGCTTTGCACGGCTATTTTATTCATGTATTAAACCTTCCTCTTTAATCACTCTATCTATTAAAAAAAAACCACATCAAAATCCGTTGCGTAGTTTTAAAGATTAAGCATACATAGGGATATAGGGACAGAGAAAGCGATTTTGTTTTATACTATGTAGTGATATTTGTTTTCAGAGTACTTGATACTAATTCTATCCTACGTAGATTTCGTGATTTTGGTGTATCAAATGGCATTTGAGTCTGTGCCGTTTTTCTTTTATTTCTGCGTAACTGTTGATGTTATATTTCTATACAAGACATTTTTGGATGTACACTGTGGTTACATGAACAGATACGGTGACTACGTTTTGAATCCGAAGAAAGTTCGAAAAATGTTAGTACCTTAATATTGCAGGACATTCCGCACATCGCCATCTAGCTCCAAGCTATGTAACTATAGACTTGTGTTATGGATGCAAGACAAAGGATATACTACTTATATACTTTTCTTTTGTAAATAATATATACTTATAATACATAGAAGCAACCAGACCACAGACAAATATCTAAGCATACATACATGTCTGAGGCCGGAATCGAACCCGCAACACTATCGATTGGGAGGTAAAAATGTTATTTTATTGCAAAATCAATAGGTTCGATTTCTAGCTAAGGTAATAACTTTCAAAAATCTAATGATGCAGTTTTAGTTTTTGTCAAAATCGGGCGCGCAACTCCTTTCAGGATTTTTTGCTTTCTCTTATAGTTTAGCTTAAGGAGCCCTGAAGGCACATGTATAAAATTCACCCTGTACACTATCGACGACTTCTGTGGCGCGGTGGCCGAACGAACACCTGTCTGCGATGCAAAAAGTTGCGGGTTCAATTTCCGCCTCAGACAAATATTTGTATCTAGTCTGGGTGTTTCTGTATATTAATTACTAGCGACCCGCCCCGGCTTCGCACGGCTTTATTATGCATGTATAATATCTAAAAACCTTCCTCTTGAATCACTCTATCTATTAAAAAAAACCGCCTCAAAATCTGTTGCGTAGTTTTAAAGGTCTAAGCATACATAGGGACATAGGGATGGCGAAAAGTGACTTTATTTTATACTATGTAGTGAAGTATACATATATTTACAAAATAAATATGTATAAGTATTCAAGCCGTTGTCTGGCCACCATAACAAGAGCCTAGTTAGCGCCGTTTACGCCGCCGCCGTAAACGGCGCTCTGGGAAATGTGCAACAGTATTATTATTATTATCCTAGAAACAATGAATTTTTGTTATAGTTTTGAGAGAAAAATAATATAGTAAATTCGTAACGGAAATGGAGTTGCGACTCCTTTTTGTTGTAGCTCCTTTTGCCTGAAATCCTACGCTTACGTTTTTTCCAGGTATTTTTCAAACGTGTTAAATAGGAGACGCGATTTCATAGCAAACTTACCGCTTTGTTACCTTGCATTAGGAATGAATCTACGTCCGGAAATGATCTGTATGCTATTTATCTTCCTAAGGACCCCGCAATTAGCACGAATTTCATATCTATTTACTTATCAAACACATAAGAAAACTAGCATTGGGTCATCTAATCTATTTATGAAGTTATTGTAAGTAAAGTTGACCGGTCGGAAGTTGCAGCGAAAGGTTTCGCTATAGCGACTACGAAACTATTATTTTTTGAAGCTTTATACTTCTGAGTGAAATTTTAGCAGTTGCAGCTGCGTAACCCAAAAGTAAAACAGGTTGAAGCTGCGAGAGTATGCTTAATTTTAAGATGCGCGCGCATCACTGTAACACAAAAGTAACAGGTTGGTGCCCGCAAAATAAATATCAGACGGACGGACGGACGGACAGACAGACGGACGTATAAATTCTCGCGCGCGTACATAAGTACACGTACGCATTTTTAAAATAAGCGCAGATTCTCCTTCACTATGCCTGCGCAAACACAAGAGTAGCTGCAACTTCAGATCGGTCTAATTATTTTGGGCGTATTGCCCTACATTACAATGAAATGAAATTACTTTGTTGTAATAATACTTAATGTTGTTGATACTAATGTATTTAATAATGTTTTTTCAGAGGAATAGTAGTTTGGGCATCTATTTTATCTCATATCTTCGCGTGTCTCTTCTTCAAACTTTCGTGTCTTACACCAGTCCATTGCGCATCGGAAAATTGGCTATCAAAACCGGAACTTGACCTACGTTCTAGATATTTAGAGGTAACTAAATCAACATCTGGCTATACCCGGGTATTTAAGGACTGGGATGAACCACGTAGGCTACTGGCGCCGAGTGGGAAAAATCCAATTCAAAACGTACGCTGGTGGGTGGTAATGATCGGCCTACTATGGAAATACAGCTTTTAAAGTGACCTTTTTTGTCGGCGTATCACCGCTGGTTATCTTTTTTTTGGTGCCCAACTCTACTATGCAATCAAAACCAACAATACTTTATTTGCAGGAAAATTACTTTGCAGTGTACATTGCTGCTTTATGGTACGTGATTAACCTCCTAACTATAACAGGAACGGGCGATGTATCGTCACAAAACATTTTCGAACTTCTCGAAACAATAATAATAGTGATTGTGATAAAGTTTTGTACCGGTAAGTTTACTTTAAAACCAACTTTAGGTTCTTAAGTAATAAATAATAATAAATATTGCAGGACATTCCACACATCGCCATCTAGCCCCATGCTAAGTAACTAGACGTGTGTTCAGGGTGGTAGACAACGGATATACCACTTATATACTTTTCTTTTGTAAATCATCATCCGAGCGATGTTCCCGGTTGCATCCCTCTCGGGAGCCCAGGGTCCGCTTTCCTACTTTTACGCCTCCACTTCGCACGATCTTCGGCATCCTGGGTTGTAAGGCCATTTGCACGCATATCACCCTTTACGACGTCAAGCCAGCACTTCTTGGGTCTACCCAGTCTGCCACGACCCGGCGGAGGCGCCATGGCAAGACATTTGTTCCCCACGTAACTAGCCGGTTTTCGCAAGACGTGGCCGTACCAGCGTAAGCGACACTCTTGCAATTTATCTGCAATGTCTCGGACATGAAGGCTGCCCCGGATGCGGGAGTTCCTGACGCGATCCTTTCGCGTCACTCCACACATCCAGCGCAACATCTTCATCTCCGTGACACGCAGCTCCTGCTTATGTCGCTCAAGCACCGGCCACGCCTCACTACCATACAAAAGGACAGGTCTAATGATGGTTTTATAGACCTGTCCCTTTAGTTTAATCGGCATTTTGGGGTCGCAAATGACACCAGTCACCTCACGCCACTTGGCCCAAGCCGCTGAAATGCGTGACTTGACGTCGTAATCGATGTCGCCGGACGCGCGAAGCACAGACCCCAAGTACTTAAACTGGTCTGTCCGCTCGACCATATGACCGTCTACGCAGACAGGTGTGGGATCTGTGGTATTGCAAGCCAAGTACTCTGTCTTCGCCACATTCAGTTGCAAACCGCCGTTCTCAAGCGACTCCTTCCACGTGTGTACACGTTGGACCAGCCGCCCCTTATCCGAATCCGCCAGCGCAATATCATCAGCGTACATGAGCAGCCATGGAGGCTGCTCGTGTGCATCCCTGATGGCAACGGACAGTGCATCCAATATTACGCTGAACAGGAACGGGCTTAGGACGGAACCCTGGTGAACTCCAACGGTAACAGGGAAGGGCTTAGTGTCGCCAACAGCAGTTCGCACCACAGAATCAGAATTTCGGTACATGTCTCTGATGATTTCAACATAAGCTTCCGGAACCCCTTTGGACCGCAGCGCCCACCAGATCATCATGCGAGGAACACAGTCGAAGGCCTTCTGCAAATCTAGGAATAGAAAATGCAGAGGCGTATTCTTCGTCCTGTATTTCTCCATAACGATCCTTAGGGCGAAAACAGGGTCCATGGTGCCATGCCCGGGGCGGAAACCATATTGACACCCAGAGACAGTGCACTCCTGTCGGATCCGAGAGTCGACTATCCGCTCGTAGAGCTTCATGGTGTGGGACATGACCTTTATACCTCGATAACTGCCACACTCCTGCACCGATCCCTTGCCCTTGAAAACTGGGGTAATAACACTCAATCTCCATTGGGCAGGGATCTCGCCGGTCTCGAGTATGCGGTTAAAGAGGTTGGTCAAGATGCCCACACCACGAGGCCCCATCGCCTTCCACACTTCGATAGGGACTCCATCGGCTCCGACAGCTTTCCGATTCTTCATGCGGCGAAGAGCCTTGCGGACTTCGTCAGGCGTAATCGGTGGCACAAGTCCTTGATTCGGAGGGAGTTCCGGCGGCTGCACCTCTTTGTACTGCTTATTCAGCAGCTCGTGGAAATAAGAGCGCCATCTCTCCATCACCGCGAGGTCCTCGCAAAGCAGGTTGCCATCGGGGTCTTTTACACAGCGGCACTTGGATATATCCTGCGCCGCTTTTACCCTCGAACGTGCCAACTTGTAAATAAGCTTCTGCCCCTCAGACGTTTCCAACTTATCGTACAGTGACTGTAAGTGGTTCTGTCTGGCTCTGGCTACTGCTCTTTTTGTGGCACGTTTGGCGGCTTTATACGAGTCGCGATCTTCAGGAGAGCTGGACGCTTGCCACTTTTTAAAGAGGGCTTTCTTCGCCTTAGTCTCCCTCTGGACTGTGTCGTCCCACCACCAAGTCTCCCTGTCACATTTGCGTCCACCTTTAGACATGCCCAGCACTGCCTTCGCCGCACCAGTGATAGATGCCTGAATCTTATCCCAGTGGTCCTGGACTGGTTTGTCTTCGGCACCAGCGCACTTGTCACCGATAGCCGAGACAAGCTTCTGGGATTTGGTTTCATCCAGCATACACCATCTGATTTGGCGACGACATTGCTCAGGGTGTTTGTCTTTGGGTTTCACACAGAGATCCATGACAAGAAGACGGTGTTGATCAGTAAGACTCTCACCGGGTATGACTTTGCAGTTAGCTACGTTGCTGATATGATGTCTCCTGGTGATTAGAAAATCGATTTGGGTAGCGCGCCTTCCACTCTTGTAGGTGATCAAGTGGTCGGGTTTCTTTTTGAAGTAAGTGTTCACGAGGGCCAGGTCGGCAGTGGCACACGTACGTAGGATTTCTTCCCCTTCCGCATTCCGACTGCCGTACCCGTTGCCTCCGTGAACACGCTCAAATTCCACCCCCATCTCGCCAACATGACCGTTCAGATCACCACCCAAAACGATCCCCTGTGACAACGGGATAGCTCCAAGGACCTCACCGAGTTTGTTCCAAAACAGTATCTTATCAGCGTCGCTACAACCGACCTGCGGCGCATAGGCACTTACTAAGTGGGTTACAACCCCCTCAATAAGCACCTTCACGGCCATAAGTCGGTCGCTAAAGCGTTTTACCTCCAAGATACAATCATGAAACCCCTCAGCGAGCACCACAGCCACCCCGTTCTCTCCACCAGGTGCACCCGTGTAGATCAGCTTGTAGCCGTTCCCAATGTGCCGGGATCTGCTGCCTTTCCATCGAGTCTCCTGCAGGAACGCCACGGCCACTTTTCGCCTGGAAAGTACGTCGGCCAGCTCCCTCGCGCGTCCGGTTAGCGTGCCAATGTTCCACGTTGCGAAGCGGAGTTTCTTTTTGTGAGTTGGGGCTCGCGTCTTTGGCCGTGCCCGCCCATGGCACGGTAGCCCTCGTCCACTTCCCACAGGAGTCGGGCGAGGCTCCTGCGCGCCGTTATGCGGCGGCGCCCTATCTGTGGGACAACTTCTTTCGAGACTTTCCATAATTATGATGCGGCTTTATTTTTGACTTTTACGGGAGCGACTGCCGTCTGACCCCCCAACCCCAGAGAGGAAAAGTCAGCGCCAGAGCCTCGTCCGTTTCTCAGCAGGTGCACCAGCTTGCAGGTGAGGTTGACTTGGGCCCAAAGATCTTCGCGGGCCCCATACACCCCTTTTTTCTTTTACTTTTCTTTTGTAAATATATACATATAATACATAGAAACAACCAGATCACAGACAAATATCTAAGCATAAATACTTGCTGAGGCGGGAATCGAACCCACAACCCTGTGTTTGGCAGTCCGGTATGGTGACCATTGTGCCAACTGGGTCGTCAAGTAGGTATAAGATAAGGAATAAGTATTTATTAAAGTGGTGTTTTATAGGATTACTAATTTCGGAGATGTCAGCAATGATTTCTGCGCATTCTTCATCGCTGATAAGTTACGATTATGGGATAAATGAGCTTAGGGATGGTCTTCGCGATATGGATTTGAGTGACCATCAAAGGAACAAGATGTGGGACTATGTTCGAGAGCTTTGGAATAGACAGCAAGGGAAACAGGTATCTACATACTTTAGTGTATTAATTAAGATTATCTAAGGCCCAGAACATCAGATGTTCTGGGCCAGCGTGAGATTCTCACGCTGGAGTGGGCTAAGCGACGCAGGTACAGTCCTTGCAATTCACGAGTGCGCTCCGCCTTTGTTTGTAGTTGTAATCGTAAATACACATGTTCGTTAGTGTGTGTACCGGATGGAGTGGTCAGTAGCGAGCGACACATATACAGATTGATCACTCACACCAACAAAGGCAGAGCGCACTCGTGAATTGCAAGAACTGTAGCGCTGTCAGTACTAAATCGAAAAAAAAATGTATGGTAGGTAACCACGTGCTTTAAAATATATTGATTTGGCAATTAAAGTTTGGCAACTGTAATTGCAAAAAGCACACAAATGGTCTATCACGTACTTAAAAACAAAATATTGATATTGTAATTATTATTGAGTGTAGCCTAGAATACCTAAATTAGTCGCAGCAACAGTTTTACTTTCCACAAAATGCCGTGTTGTTCAGTTGCAAAAATTTAAGCACTAAAGTGAATTCTTTATGAAACTATTGAACCGATTTTTATCTGGATTTCTCTAGGCGATAGAATAATTTAAAATTGAATATTTATAGGTAAGCTGCCCCGGCAAACGTTTTGCCATTTAAAACAAAAAAACCAGGCTGATTTGTGAATCTAAACCATCCAGGGCGCCACCCAAACGCATACAAAAAACTCACAACTCACACACGTAGGTACAGTAGAATCATTACATAGTATAAAACAAAGTCACTTTCCGCTGTCTGTCACTATGTATGCTTAGATCTTTAAAACTACGCGACGGATTTTGATGCGGTTTTTTTAATAGATAGAGTGATTCAACAGGAAGGTTTGTATGTATAATACATGCATAATATAGCTGTGCGAATTCGGAGCGGGTCGCTAGTTATATATATATATAAAGAAAATATTTATGGATATAAAATATTTACCATTGTGCCTATAGATGCCGAATCTAGTTCACGAGCTACCGTTTCGTCTCCGATGTCAAATTATGCAAGCAGCCTATGGATCTCACATAAAAAATTCAATTATATTTAGCAAAACTGATGATGACTTTAAACGAATGTTGGGAATGTGGATGAGACATTGCGTATTCTTTCCCGGCAACTATATAGTTCAATGTGGAGATTCAGATCAATGTATTTATTTCATACACAGAGGGCAGGTAATTAATAAGTACACAGTTACGTATCAAAATATGCTGGAAACATGCTTAGATAAGAAATGTAATATTGGGTAGTAGCGAGATGGAAGGGGCGTTCAATTTCATTCAAATTCTAATAATTTTCTAAATTAATTCGATAGTATGAATTAACTGCTAATAATGATCGAAAGTGCGTCACACAAAGCTGCTTATTTCTACATGGTGCTACCACTATTTTTACGTAATTTTAAATGAGTTTAATTTTTATGTTCAGCTCCTTTACGAAATTTTAAAGTAGAATCACTACATAGTATAAAAAAAACAGCGCACTCCGGGAGTGCAGGCAGAAGTGAAAACTGTATATCTGTGTAAAATCTCATATGTCGCGAGAACATACGCAAAAAGAGTTTTAGATGAAAAAAAAAAATAGTCGGACGACAAATAGTCGTCCGACATTTGTCGTCCAACAAATAGTCGTCCGACATTTGTCGTCCAACAAATAGTCGTCCGACATTTGTCGTCCGTCAATAGTCGTCCGACAAATAGTAGTCCGACATTTGTCGTCCGTCAATAGTCGTCCGACATTTGTCGTCCGTCAATAGTCGTCCGACAAATAGTCGTCCGACATTTGTCGTCCGTCAATAGTCGTCCGTTAAAAAATACCATATGTACGTCTTAATACACTCACAGCCAAATTAAAAACAGTAGGCCCAGGCATACATTTTCGCCGCGCCGTAGAGAGGGGATAGCTGTCTACTCTCCATCCGTCTTACGCTTTTTCGATCAGGTCACGTGTCCTGACGCGAGTTTAAGATTTTATACCCATTACAGAAAAAGTGCTCAACGCCGCTAAAGAAGTTTTCACTTCAATAAAGTCACTTTTCGCCGTCCCTATGTCCCTTTGTATGCTTAGATCTTTAAAACTACGCAACGGATTTTGATGCGGTTTTTTTAAATAGATAGTGATTAACGAGGAACGTTTTTAGATATAATACATGCATAATACAGCCGTGCGAACGCCCAGGAACTTTAATGAGTAGAAGTCTAATTGTACTTGGGTTAATACGCTCCTTCGTCAAAATGTACAATGTGCTGGGGTCATAATGTACTCGCGAACTGAATGATCCTATGACAGATTACGACAATGCAAAAATGTGCAATCGAATTAACGCGTACTGGTCAAATTGTTTCACGGCCTAAACGATCCTATGACAGAATACGCCACTGCCAAAATCTGCAATTAACTTAATTCTTGGTGATCCCCCAAACATCCCCTAAGATAAATACCTACATAGTAAAATAAAATATAGTAAATTAATATAAAATAAAATACGTAGTTATAGTTTTATCAACTTGTACTTATATTATATAATAAACAAAAAATATGTATTTAACCTTTATAACAAAACACGTAGATACTCGCACTCAGATGTATCTAACCTAAATTATTTAAATAAGGTTACTTAAATCTATCACGGAGTCGCACAATACTTTCCAGAAAGTGACTAATAGAAATTTCTTTTTCGTTTAATTGCTTCAATACTTTTTTGTATTTAGTATCGAAAATAATATCCGATTTTTTCCGTTTTTGTTTTTCAAATAGGGAATTTCTAATTCGTGAGTCCTGGTATTTACTTTCTTTCCTTAGCAAATTTATAAACATATATAAGCTAGGGTTCGCACGCATCCTCTTTCTTAAGCGACCGTGCCATGCTTCAAGACTGTTGTTGGTACGATGTCGCTGGCCACAGGTGCTGATTTCAGCAAGAAGTGATTCTGATAACCATTGGTTAATAAAATATTTTTCACACTTTTGCACTATCTCGGAATGTTCAATCGTGTTAATGATTTCAGTCCAGTAGATATCAAATGTGATGGTAAAAATGGTAAATAAGAAGCCATTTTCAAAAGTTTAATACCACCTTTAGTGTTATCCAATTTCAAATCTTTTCCTTTAATCCATACCGCACGATTATAGTGAAAAAAGCACCCTGTAATGTTACACTCCGGAAACACTCTGTTCATAGCTTTATGTTGTGCTCGTTCAAAATCACATTTATAAGGAGTTCTTTTATCAATAAAGAGTTCCTATACATATTATGAACTTATCGATTTTCTTTATTGTACATTTTGTCGTAGATACATTATGGCAAAGATACGTTTTGCACCTTGCGAATTTTGTCACGTGGATAATTTGACATTTCTACTTTATAACAATTGTTGATTAATGAACTTTTTAACCATTGTACATTTTGACGATGGAGCGTATTAACCTAAGTACAATTAGACTTCTACTCATTAAAGTTCCTGGGCGCGTGCGAAGCCAGGGCGGGTCGCTAGTTATCAATAAATTGAGAAGAGCCGCTTCTTAAGTAAAAAAAAACTTCTCTTTAATTCTTTATTACAACGCCATCTCTGTGACACATTTCAATAGTTTGTAAATTTCATCACGTACGCTATTTTGCATGGGCAGGGTTTGTCTATGCCTGGTAAATATTAGACAATCTATACTCTATACTTCACTACATAGTATAAAATAAAGTCGCTTTCTCTGTCCCTATTTCCCTTTGTATGCTTAAATCTTTAAAACTACGCAACGGATTTTGATGCGGTTTTTTTAATAGATGGAGTGATTCAAGAGGAAGGTTTATATGTATAATACATGCATAATATAGCCGTGCGAAGTCGGGGCGGGTCGCTAGTAATATTATAAAGCTGACAAGTTTGTTTGTTTGTTTGAACGCGTTAATCTCAGATACTACTGGTTCGAATTGAAAAAATATTTTTGTGTTGGATAGTCCATTTATCGTGGAAAGCTATATCCTACTTTTTATTTTGATATTCCCACGGGATCGGGACTTACACGGGTGAAACCGCAAGGCGCAGCTAGTGGTACGTATCAAGATGTGCTGGATACAAGCACAGATAATCAATATTCGGTAATAGAGAGATGGAAAAAGGGCGTTCAATTCCGTTTAAATTCTACACATTTTCTGAATTAACTTGATGGTACTTTTGTTATTGTAAATTTTTATAGGTGGAAGTATTGACAGTACACCCTAATTTGACGGAATCTATTTATGACATATTGGGACCGGAAGATAGTTTTGGAGTTGCTCAGGTATTACACATATTGTTAAAATAGGACTAAACCCTTTGCAATTACACACAATTTAACTTAATTTCTACAAAACTTATACATATAGTTAGTGTTCATATATTTTAGGTAACACCAATTTAAGAGCGGTGTTATTCCAAAGGTCGTGGGTTCAAATCCCGGCCGGCCGTGCACCGATAATTTTTTCTTAAGATTTATGTGCGCTAATTGACACGGTGAAGGAAAACATCGTGATGAAACACGCGACTTAGTTGACTCTGGAAGTATTGACAAGTTCTCTCCTGTGGACATGGTCGACTCAGCTGAGATGGTAGTAGGTGCTGAGCAAGCCTCCTCCATCCTCACGCAAAAAGGACCCAATCAAAAATGGTCTAATTGTGGAAAACAGCCCGTATACAAGTAAAAGTAAAAATATTATTGTAATTGTTGAATATTTCAGGGGCTATTCGTCGGAGTATCCCATCACTTTTCATTCAGAGCTAGAACTGTAGTAGACATAGTTTATTTGAAGCTTGACCAATGGAAATATCTACTTGATTTCTATCCTAAATCAGCTAAAATCGTGCAGCGTAAAATCGAAAACGTTTATTTAGCGTTATGAAGGAATTTTTTTGATTTTATTTAAGTACGAATTGAAAACTATACTGTGGAGGAATACGGTTTCGTCTTGAATGTATGTGTGTATATAAGTGAGTGAATTCGAAGGGACTAAACCACGAAAACGATATCGACAATTGATGCGTCGTTATTTTAATTTTATAATTGAGTAAAACCCAATAAAGTTTTAATTATACGAAACATTATTTATTCTTAGTTTTAAAAAGTTAATAACTCACGTTAAGCTATACTTAATCCTAATCAAATCGCAGTCGTTTTGCATTTAAATTATTAAAAAGAAATTCTACAAACTAACTACACTAAAACTACAAAGAAAATAACATCTAATACCCAAATTGAGGAGCAAGCAAGACATTTCGAACTAGACTCCATATCACTAGAAATTACTTATAATTAGAGATGCGCCAAATATTCATTTAGTATTCGGTATTCGGCATATTCGGCAATTTAGGTTATTCGGCCGAATTATTGAAAGAAAGGAAGAAAAGCATTTATTGAGTACCAACACACGACAAACACAGGAATGAAGAAATGAACATGACAATGAAAATTAATTACATAAAAAAAACAAAAAAAGTGACAAAGAAAAAACAACATAAATGAGGAGTCGTGTGCTGACCCAAATGGGTCCACCTCAGCTAAAAACTGTAACCAAGCATGCTTAGCTGCAGCGCTGGTCTTCCGGCAAAACCCATCTAGCTAGAGCTTGCCATCATTATTATTCGATTTTCATGCCGAATATGTGCGGTTAAACTGCTTTAGGTTTAAAGCTGATTTGCACTGCAAGTTCCTACCGTTGCTTAGTAAATTATAAACGTGATTTGCTACATTATAATAATCTCTACATATAATAAATTCGAAGTTTTGGAAGTAAGCGTTCTACGTCCATAATGATCTTAGCACTATAGAATTCGCTAACCTTATATAGCTCCGGTAGAAAAAAATCTTGCATGCGCGATTCAGGTTTTCTTAAATTTAGAAAATCACAAATTAGTTGATTATTCTTTTTGTTCTGCTTAAAAATTTTGTACACTTATGTATTTTAAGAATACATAGCAATATACACATTTTTTAACTAGAAAATAAAGTAATTAATTTAATAAGATATTTTTTTTAATTTCAAGTAACTAGCGCCATCTCTTCGTTTTCGCGAAACTACCATTCATCTCAGAAAATGTTGATTTTATTTGTTTACCTTTGTTTGTGCAGTCTAATTTCGGGAACTAGGAAACAGATTTTAACATAATCTTCACGAATGTGTTCAGAAAATATCAGAAGAGGTTTAGGTATTTCAAGTAGATTTATGTTACTAATTAAAATTTGATATTTCTTGGCGTAAAAAATAAACCATAATATTTTTGCATGAAAACGTACAGAACGTAGGGATGATGTCAAAATTGTCAGTTTGACATACGGAAAGAAGCATCTAGCGCCATCTCTTTTTTATTTATAATTTTACTATGGCTTCGCATTATTATTATCGTGCATATAGCCAGTGTCGCGGTCAAAGAAAATTAAATCCAATGCAGGAGCGTTTTTTGAATTTGGAACATTACAACGCTCCAGCAATTTTGTATGAACATGTGTATGAAGCGGCGTGCTGGGGTTATTAAAAACTTAAATACTCTTTGATTGGATCTCTTTTATCAAAGTACTAGCGACCCGCCCCGGCTTTGCACGGCTATATTATGCATGTATTATCTTCTTATCTATATCTTCTTTTATACATATAAAATCCTTTGTCCTGACTGACTGACGGATCATCGCACAGCCTGAACCGCTGATCGTAGAGACTTGAAACTTGGAGGGTGTGTTCTTTGTATGACGTAGGCATCCGATAAGAAATAATTTTCCGAAATTCTACCCCTAAAGGGGTGAAAAAGGGGGGCAAAGTTTGTATTGGACAACGTGATTCCTTAGTCCAATCTATTTCAAATTTTGCGTAAACATTCTTTAACAGAATTAATGGAACACGTGTTTCGTATTTTATTGAAATTCATCCCCTAACGGGGATAAAAAGGGGAAGAAAGTTATTTTGGGAGTGATTTGCTTCGAAGTTGATATCAATACTCTTTAGTGCTTTTGATTAGATTGGTAACATACTCATTAATCTATGATTGGTAAGACGTCACTTCAAGCTGACAGCGTTAACGTAAAACCTAAGAGGTTGAAAACTTCGAACATTGAACTGAAAAAAGGTGTCTTGCCATTTAGTACTGGGAACTTGACATAGTATTTTTTTTTTGCGCGATACGTTTGCTAATACCTGTCGATAGAGGACATTACGGCAAATGAAATATGCCTTTACACCAAATCTCATAGGCGTCTCGGAAATGGGGTATTTGACCAAACGTTATGACTAAGATTTTATCAAAAGTGCGCTGTGCACAAATAATGCTTTCTAACCAAACTTCTAAACCATCTCGGAGACGGGATATTTGTTAAAACATAGAACTGTTATAGGATAGCCACTGAATCACTTAAAACTCTATATTTTTATTAGGATACGCCAAAATTACTCTCTGCGCAACTGTTCAGCCCTACCTAATAATAAAATTTTGAACAATTTGCCAAAAGTCACAGTTCCCAAAGTTAGTAGATACTAATTATTAAGTAATTTAAAAGAAATATCTTTTGTTATGAATACGAAAATACCTAAACAAATGAATAGGACTTTTACACCTTTTTCATTTTTAAAATGGACAGGAAAGTGATCTTTAAGGGTTCCTTTTTTACCTTTTAAGGAACGGAACCCTAAAAACACAAAAGATGACTATGATAGATAGGTAATTACTAATTAGCACGATATGATTAAAGATTTACTCATGTGGTAATCGTAGAGTTTTGTGCATTATTGGCTCTGTGTTAGAAAGACAGAAATAGAAGAATTCATTTTTTTGGTTTAGAACTTTAGGTACTTAGACGTATACCCATTTTGGATCCCATCCCAAGAGAATTGGGTGCACCCGAGGTTTTCGTGTTCCAAGTTTAAATACATCTCATTCAAAAATCTATCTTCTCTATACATATAAAATTCTTTGTCCTGACTGACTGACGGATCAACGCACAGCCTAAATCGTAGAAACCTGACACTTGTAGGGTGTGTTCTTCGTATGACGTAGGCATCCGATAAGAAAGGATTTTACGAAATTAATTACCTATCGGGTTTAAAAAAGAGTAGAAAGTTATTTTAGGCGATTTACTTCGACTCGAACTCCTTAGTGCTTTTGATTAAATTAAGTAAGTACATTTTATTTTGACACACATGTTTCAAACTCAATCTAATTTGAAATCAACAAAAAATAATCCTATTTTAACTATTTTCGACTCCTGCGCGGACGAAGTCGCGGGCAAAAGCTAGTTGTAGAATATTTATCATTTATGATAATGTATTTTAAACTGATAGTATCTGAAGTCAAGAACATATTTTTTTACGTGAAACGAATAAAAATCTTATCATTCCTTTATTACCAAATGTATTACAGTTTACTTTTGACAGACTATTATGTCTTGCATGACTATCAAATTAGCTGTCTAAAAAGCAAATTAAAAAGCCTTGTATTTCAATAATAACATTTTTGTGCTAGTATAAATCTGTTTTCGCGCCCAAAACTACAGAACCGAATAGTTCTGCCGAATATTCAGTTCGGTAAGAATGATACCGAATAGTATTCGGATATTCGGAGCATCTCTATTTCTAATGTGATACGAGTTAAAAAAAGGTCAAATTAGGTAAAACTTAAAAAGGTACCGCTTAACATTGCCTCTTCCTTTTTCTAGTAATACGTTGAGAGATCTCTGGTATGATAGTGTCCTGTGTAAGATCGACGTTCTCTGTGGAATCTTGGTTCTGGGTCTCTTCAGGGTTCGGCTCCAGTTGTTGAGTGGTTTCAAGATGTTGGCTCTGAGATAGTCTGGAACTGAGATTTAGATTTTTAGATATACTTACAGATCTGAAGGCCAATTCTCGTAAATAATATTGTTGAAATTACATTTCAATATCATCCCGATTGCATTTCGATTGCAAAAGATACCTTCAAAGTCAGTTTTTTTTTTACAAAAAGCTAACTTTGAGGGTGTTTTGAGCTACTTTGAGGGTATTATTTGTGATATTGAAATGTAATTTGAACAATGTTATTTACGAGAATTGGCCTTCAGTTCACTAACGAAGGCGCACCCCTCCAGGGTAAATTTTCTCGGTGTGCATTAATATGAGTGTCGCACGTGCTAACAAGATGTCTTAATGTGTGTGTGAAGACTATCAGTAGAGACAGCACACAACAGAGATAGAATTATATACAGATTATGTTTACAACAACATTCATAAGGTGTGGACGGGCGCGCCTTCGTAAGTGAACAGATCTGTACTCAAACATAATTGCATAGATATTGAACTGCAGGAGATATGGTAATATATACTGAAATCTCTAAAAATGTTCTAAAGTCTTTGAATTCAAAAATATACGCAGAAACCCAGAATACCTGGATTTCAATGACCCAACCATTTTCTAATTTCAAAAATTACGTGATAGCCAAAATATTGATGGTAACCAACCATAGTAAGGATAATACGTTAATAACATGACTACGTTGCTATGGTTACCTACCATGTCAACAGATCGTGAGTGAAACGTGACATGTTGTGAGTGCAGTACGGTGTGTTCATCGATTTAAAGACGTTATTACGTCAAAAAAGCAGGAACTGTCTACTCTGTCTACTTACCTATTAAATGTGGATTTATTTTGTATATGTTTGTAACGAATAGCCACCAGAACTACTGGGTCGATTTTGATGAAACTTGGTATGAGGATACATTGATTCATTGGGAATAACATAGGATACTTTTTATCCCGATATTCCCACGGGATCGGGGCGCTACTAGAAAAAATATATTATAATATATACATTACTAGCGACCCGCCCCGGCTTCGCACGGTTATATTATGCATGAATTATACATATTATAAACCATCCTCTTGAATCACTCTATCTATTAAAAAAACCGCATCAAAATCCGGTGCGTAGTTTTAAAGATTTAAGCATACATAGGGATATAGGGACAGAGAAAGCGACTTTGTTTTATACTATGTAGTGATATTAAATATATACCTTTGACTTTGAAGCTGTTCAAATTGTTCAGGTGTGAAATCGACTTTGCAGCACGGCCACTTCTTGACCTTCTCCAGATAGCGATTCAGGCACCTGGTATGTACAGCAATAGCACACGCAGGACAGTTGTAACCCTGGAATTCATTATTTTGATAATATTAACATAACTTAACATGTTTAAAAAGTAATAACTGTGCAAACAGTAAACCTTGGGAGCACAACCTAGGAGTTTTGTGAGAGAAGGTGGTTCTAATTGTTCCATTTAATGTAAAAGTGAGGAATTTACTGCATTTTGCTCACCACTGTGAAGATACTAACAGATCTACACACCAATTTTTTATCGGACCAACTTAAAGTTACTTACTACCTTTCAAATAAATATCTGGTATGAATTTCAACTTGCTAGGTCCACCTAATCCTGAGAAAATCGGTGGTGACACACATACAGACAGACGGACAAGAAAGTGATCTTAACTGTCACCCGACCTCAAAAATGTCGATAGGTACATACGTTTTGTTATGGCGCCATCTGTATGCCAGTTGATGAACTATAAGAGTTCCTTTTTTACCTTTTGAGGTACGGAACCCTAAAAAGTATCATTGAAATCAGATCTCATAAGGTTAGTAAAAAATCTAAAATACCAGACGACAAAAAATTCAAAAAGTCATAAAACCTGTATACCAAGTTTCGTCGAGATCGGTTGTCTGTAAAACTGTAGCAAAACTTCACTCGCTCGGATAGTGACAGATTTTGATAAAACATTGTATAGGGGTTATAATAGTTCAAAGTGAAAAGTGAAGGATATAGGCTACTTTTTATGCGGGTGAAATCGCAGGGCGCGGCTAAGTAAGCAAATTTTGCATCTATGTTTGCAAAGTCCTTTGGTAGTCTCTTGCAAATGTCTTGCTTCTTTAGATATCCTAGAATAAGATGTTGGTAAATTAAATATAATACAATATTATGGTAATAATACAGTCATAATAATATCATATTAAAAGCAGATAGTAACATTTTAGGTCAAATAGAATAATAATTGACGTCTTCTATTTCCTATGAATATTGATTTACAAATTAAACAAGTGAGAACTTTTGTCTTGTTCTTTTTTGCCCCCAAATGATGTTAGTAAAATTTTTAAAAATACCCCGTTTATAAAAGAAATGTACCTAAAACAATTAAACAACCTCCGTGGTGCGGAGCAATAGAAAAATATATGTGCGCTAATTGACATTGCTCTTAAGGTGAAGAAAAACATCGTGATGAAACCCATGGCTTAGTTGGCTCCAGAAGTACTGACCAGTTCTGATCTCTCCTCTGGACATGGTCGACTAAGCTGAGAGGGTAGTAGGTGCTCAGCACGCCTACTCCATCCTCACGCCAAAAGGACCCAATTAAAAAGGGTATAATTGCGAAAAACAGCCCGTATACAAGGTCAAGTAAGTAATACATACTCGAAACACAATTTGCTTGCACAAACAGCACTCTTCCACAGCATCGGGCATGTTCTGTCGGAGATATCCCTCAAACTCGTGGATAGCTCTCACGCCTAGTGCGTAGTTGTTGTTATCCTTGGCTAGGTAGCTCATACGGCACCAGGTCTCGAGAAGTTTCTGAAAAATAAAAGGATAAAAACCTACCTGTTTTTCGTTGTATGCAATTACTAGCGACCCGCCCCCGCTTCGCACGGCTGTATTATGCATGTTTTATATCTAAAAATCTTCCTTACGGCGGCTAGCTATTACTTCCAACGGATTTTGATGCGGTATTAAAAAAACCGCATCAAAATCCGTTGCATTTCCTGGCTACCGTGATCACCGCCTAAATCCTCCCCCTTACAACTAGAGGATCTAATAGAAGAAGCCCCGCTCTTTCACTTTTGCCATCAGGTGTGGTTTCAGTCTAATTTCCACTCGTACTATGCAGTTCAGGAGTAAGTGTACGGCTATCTCTTCAGCCATGCACGCTCTGCTTGAATATTAAGAATAGTTAAACGAAACAGGAAAAACAACTTACTTCAGCATTCATCTTTGTAAAAGATCCCTTCATACTACCAACTATATTGAGAGCATGTATCCTTGTCACCTGCCTAGTGTCTGTTGTCATAATCTGCTCGATTAGTAGTCTGAAAACAGTTTGGATTAAATTCAATGGATTCAGATACCTGTCTAATGCGCTCTAAAGTTGTGCCTAATTACCGCAAATAACAGGTTACCCGTCATGTTCCTTCCAGCTAATGAGAGGTTAAGAAAGAAATTAGGCATTTTCTTTAAAAAAAAGTTAGTTTTCGTTCCGGATGCCTTAATAGATGGCAGTAGTATTGCTACATCAAGAAATGTAAAAAAAAAAGGCTGTAAAATGTCTATGACCAGTAAAAATCAACAAAGTTTTATAGAAGCGTTATCGTTTACAAGCATCTAATAGGCCACCCTCTTAGGGTACTTGACCATGTCGAGAGGAAAGATCTCAATATGTCTGGAGACAAATAAGCTGCGGGTTTTATCATGATATTTTCCTTTACCAAAAGAGCAATGCCAATTATTATGAATAATTTTTTCGTAATTCAGCCACGATTCAAACCACAATCTTCGGAATAAAAGTCGAGCTATCTACCACTAAGGCAATACCGCTCTTACTCAACAGTAGTTATTCTGCACTCGCATCCCCGTCTTACTGCTTCATACTACTAAGCCTAACAAAAAGAGAAAAAGGTAAAAGAAGAGGACCATGTAGGTGGAGGGTGGATCAGCCTGGACACAGTTTTTGAACAATACTTTTGTGTCGCATGTTTATAACTTATCTAGCAGCTCACCAGAGTTTCAATCACTTATGTACTTAAATATCCCGTGGGGATTAAAAGTACCCTACTCGCAATGAATCTTTATATAAAGATACCAAGTTTCATCATAATAATATCATCATAGATTCTCCTTAAAATATATATTAATATTATAAAGCTGAAGAGTTTGTTTGTTTGAACGCGCTAATCTCAGGAACTACTGGTTCGAATTGAAAAATTCTTTTTGTGTTGGATAGTCCATTTATCGAGGAAGGTTTTAAGCTACTTTTTATTCCGATATTCCCACGGGATCGGGAGTTACGCAGATGAAACCGCGGAGCGCAGCTAGTGTAGATTATGAAATTGTTACCTGAAGAACTCTAGATCATTAGCCGAGAAAAAGTTTTGAGCCTTCGTTGCATCGTCGGAACCAAGCGACATGAAAACTAAGACTTCTTCATCTGTTAGCTCATCGTTGGTCGACTTTATTGTCTGTTGATAAGGTCTTATCACTTCATTTATCTCTTTGATTAGTTCTTGGACAGAATCGTGCTCGGAATCTGTAAAAGTTCAACGAACTTGGTAAAAGTTAGGTAGGTACCTACCTAAAGTTTGAGGTTAAAAACTTGAGAACTAAAAACTGGCTGCAAAATTTTTCCCGGAGACTGCTACTGCTACGTACCTAATTTAGAAATTAACTTGAAAAATCAAGTTTCACATTGTAATAACTAGTAGGTATTGATAGTGTAAAATAATTTCAAATATTTTAACGTTATTTAGAAAAGTAACAAATAAAACAATATCTTACCAGTGTATTGAGCCAGAACTCTCAAAGTGTCGGCTATTGTCATTACACCGCGTGAAGCGATAGACCGAAGAAGATATCGATGGACGTTATTGTAAGACATTTTATTGAATCAAATTTTGGTATCAAAATGCTGAGTCGAAATTTACTTAGGTCTGTGAAATTTACCGATAGCAAAGCAAATCAAAACAAATCACAAACTGACACAAACAAACAAACCCAATAGACTAGGAGCATTAGGAGAGATAGTTGCAGTGTTGCCAGTGCCCTGTCCTCAAAAGTTATTTAGAAAAGGGTCCGGACATTTAGAAAACGCTAAATCGATACGATTGCCAAATGCAGCACTGATATTGAGGACAGAATAAAATATTTTTGGGTTTATTTTTTCTAGAATGTGTGAGAAAAAGAGTCACAGTTACAAAATCTAAAATCACGTATCTAAAACCATGAATTTAAAACCACAAACAATGAAATTCCTCGTTATTAAAATATTTTTTCGAATGGTAATCTTTCGAATAATACAAGAACATTTGCCACGATAGATGGCAGCACTAACGTTATAGCTTTTAAGGCTTTTACACACGTCCCAATTTAAAGTAATAAGTGAAAAAAATCTGTGTAAAATCTGTATGAGAATAGCTATAATTGTATAAAATCTGGACTATTTATTTTTAATATTAGGTATTATGGAGCGTAGACAGAGAATAACTATTTATTCTCTGTTTACGATTATGAATAGTCCAGATTTTATACAATTAAAGCTGTTCTCATACAGATTTTACACAGATTTTTTCACTTAACGATACAGATTTGTCGAATTGAAATGTGGCAACACTGATGTCGGACCCGACCAAATTGGGACGTGTGTAAAAGCCATGGCTAACATTTTTTTTATGCAGTATCCATCTGTGCCCTAGTACGTATTTTTCCGCTAGATGTCGCTAGCAGTTTCTCATCTTCCTTTGAGCTTTAAGTTTCTCTCTCGAAGCAAAGACAACGAGCCAAACGCTTCTATTAAGTATTTGGCAGTAGGTACGGTCGGCTGCATAATTGCAGACCCACCGTAGAGCTGTTATAAGAATGTTTTCAACACAACCAAGATTCTAGGCACCTGCTTTAGTTGAAGTTTAAAGTCTTCTAACTCATGAATTTATCAAACAAAATATTAGAATGAAAACGTCATGTCAACAATAGTAATTTTTGAACTCTACCGAGGGCTGCAATTATGCAGCCGACTGTACATGATTAATTTTATCATTGTATTACAAGCAACTAGAATATTATATAAGTAGCTACCTACCTTTTTTGTTACTACTGCTCTGCTGCTGGTGAAAATCATGCCCTCCAAGCAGTTCGGTTCTTCTGTGCTAAGTTTTGCCTGTCTCTATTAAATGCATCGAGGAGATCATCACACCATCGTTTTCGACGTCTCGTCATCCATCCTCCGGCATCCATTGCTTGACAATCTTAGCACATCGAGATGCATTCCATTCACGTGACCAACCCAATATTTTCCAATATTTACTAAAAGTCCAGATAAGGTAGGTAGGTAAGTCTCGACGAAGTAATTAGAACTATATTATGCACCTTTCACCTGCGAAAGTCCCGATCACGTGGGAATTCCGGGATAGAATGACACTCAGCTACATACCCCTAAACTATCTCTATGCAAAATTTTGTCTAAATAGGTCCACTAGTTTCGGAGATTACTCCCTACAACCTCACAAACTTTACCTCTATAAAATATTAGTAGTAGGTACATATCTATACTAATAGGTATTATAAAGCTGATGAAAAGTTTGTTGGTTTGTTTGAACGCGCTAATCTCAGGAACAACTGGTTCGAATTGAAAAAATATTTTTGTGTTAGATAGTCCATTTACCAAGAAAGGCTATAGGCTACTGTTTATTTTGAAATTTCCACGGGATCGGGACTTATGCGGGTGAAACCGCGAGACACAGCTATCTTAATAGAAAATGATGAATGTTTTCATAATATACTTATGTGAGTTAAAACTAACTAACATTCCCGGCACTAAGTACCTACCTAAGTAGTTTTCACTCGAATACACATAATAATATTCTATCTCGAATAGATAAGATAAACACAACATAAATTCATTAGTTTTCAGTAAGTACTCACGTATGCTTTTATAGACGGCATAACTCTCACAGTAAATTATCTAAGCTACGAGCGCTTTCAAAAGTTTTAATGGAGTCAATTTGGCCTCGCATTCAAAACACCTAACGTACGGGATACCGAGGTGGTCCAGGTAACTACGATATATAAGTATATAAACATTAGTGCCGAGTTCGCTATTTTATGTTAAGCCGTAGGTACCCACCTACCGCAGTCGTACAATAGTTTGTATTTTCAATGCTTTTCTATATTCAAAGAACTTGAATGAACTGCAATATCGAAAATGGTACCAGCTATGTACCATATGCGTAGTCTTATTTTACAGTTCAGCCGTCAAATGTGACAGTTTACGATACCTTCATTTTTTACCAGACTATACAAAGCCAAAACGGAGGGTTATGTTATTGACTATGTATGTATGTAGGTATGTTCATCTGTTCCCACCTAACTTCAAAACTTCTTACCTACTAGTATCCCTCTATCTGAATCTGTATTTAAAAATCAATTGCTGCTAAAATTCGAGAACGGCTGGTCCGATTTAGATGATTTAGGTTTTTAAATGTTTGTCATAGTCTAGGGAAGGTTTAAACGGTGAGAAAGATCGGACCTACGCGGGTGAAACCGCGGGGTAATTTTTATAAAAGACAATGACGATCGCTCTCTCCCTGTTAAACCTATTTAAATACACCATAAATACCTGCCAACATTCGAGTGCAAATCACACACGAAATGAAAAGACTACGTTTCTGATAGAACAAAAAAATAGGTGCCTGTACTTATGTACGTGCGTGAGAAGTTATACTTCTTTGGCATTATTAAAAAAAAAAAAAAAAAAAAAAAAAAAACTCGTCCGACAAAATACTCGTCCGACAAAAAACTCGTCCGACAAAAAACTCGTCCGGCAAAAAACTCGTCCGGCGTGAGAATTTTGTGTGACGTGAGAATTTTGTGTGACGTGAGAATTTTGTGTGACGTGAGAATTTTGTGTGACGCTTTTGTAAAATTTCACTCTCATCATTGTTTCATAACGCGCCTAAAGAAGTATAACTTCAAAAATTGGAAAATAAACACGAACTGAAGCAAACACGGTGAACTTTGAAAGTGTGCCAAATACCTGGTAGTTAAAGTTTACCTAGCGTTTCTAGGCAGTAGGTGTCTTAAAAAAATCGTAAGGTAAAAGAAAAAGCAGTTTTAGTGCATTTAGTTTCCAGTTTTTTCTCTGATTATCATATCATCATTGGCCTATCTTCATCTATAAAATATGCTTTAAGCAGAATCCGTTCTTAAGGTACGACACTTCCGCACGTGGCTAGTAAGTCCAATGGAGGTAATCAATTAGTAAAGGAGAAGCTAATTCACGAAACTTTTTCACAGATGATTTTAGCATTTTGGACCATCGTTTACAAATATTCATATTATCCCTTAGTACAAACATATAGTTGTGGAAGTCACCTTTTAAGTAAGAAATACTTGTGATAGTTGCCCCCGCTCTTCTATATCTAGTAGCGACCCGTAGCTTTTACTTCTCCACTTCGTACGATCTTAGCAAAGACGAGAACTTAAAGGAACGAATCATATGAATTTAGAAGGCAAGAGACCACAACCCCTACGATATGATCAGACCAGCTGAAACAGAACTCATCCATGGTTTCAGGAAGTGGTTCAAATGATTAAGGACCTGCGTTAAGCGTGGAAACAACCAGCAGCTGTTTGTAAAATGGTGGTCGCGATCAGACATAAAGGATCGATGCGAGAGATATTGAACTCTAGTTTAATACATCATTTAGCCCTATAGCCGCTGAGAATAGTGCATCCCATGGGTGTCGTAGAATGCGACTAAGAGATTTGTGGACCCGTTGTCTGTGCGTGCTGTGCTATCGCACCTTGAGTCCTCTGTGTGGTGGCGGGTAAATCATCTGCCACAACAGTATTCCAAAGGGAGGCGTCAGGCAGGCGGCCTGCTGTAAATTATTATTAAATCTAAATTTAATAATAATTTAAAAAATAAATTTGAATATAGAGGAGAAAGGAGTAGAGGGTGATCTAGCTAGACCAATTTATATTAGTCATCTAAATAGTAGGTACCTATATCTTTAGGGTTTTTTTCGGTTATGTTTTATGTTCCCTTGAATAAACATAACGTTGCTATTACTTCCACAAGGGCTACGAAAACTCTACGAAGCCCTACGCAATTCGGTAAACATATTTTTTTACAACGCATAAAACTTTTCCTGCGAAAGATTGGTACCTACCTACTTTTACCATATCTATGTTCGATAAAAATGTGGTAGAATAAAAAACGAAAGAATCTACTTACTTACCTAAGTAATAAAGGAAAAGAAGGGTAGCCAATAACGGCTTTGCTGACGAAGTATCTACTCTACATAAAATTTTTATCGGAGACAATTCGATGTTCGACTATTCTTGTCATTGTCCAATGCTTAGTAGCTCTCAGTGAGTTAACAATTTGGTTTAAAGGCAGTTATGGGAGTTTTAATGGAGCTATTGAACGGTATATTGAAAACAGCCGCTTTCTAGATCGTTACGTTAGGGTTTTGAGTTTGCCTCGTTAGGTATTTTTAGGCCGCGTATTACCTAGTTAGTTTGGTTTTGTATTTATTTAGAATTCATTCTAGGCAAAAGCAATATTGTTGTATCCATAGCTAATCCATATCTAACGCCTTAGGTATCGGCCTATCAAAAAGTCTGTATCATCACTACATAGTATAAAACAAAGTCGCTTTCTCTGTCCCTATGTCCCTATATCCCTTTGTATGCTTAAATCTTTAAAACTACGCAACGGATTTTGATGCGGTTTTTTTAATAGATAGAGTGATTCAAGAGAAAGGTTTATATGTATAATACATGCATAATATAGCCGTGCGAGGGGCGGGTCGCTAGTTAACTATACAATAACTTACAATAGGTAAATCTGACGACTATAGACTAGATTTTTAGAAATGACTAGATATTTTTTCGGTAAAGAAACATTAGTTGCGTGGTCTGGGTGCACACAGTTATCACGTTTGTTTACTCAAAACTAAACAAAGCCTAAATACCTAAGCCAACCAATATTGTCTTCTTATCATGATTTCCGCTAGTCACAATATGCATGCACCATTCGATTGGTTTGCCAGCGTTGTCACGCATGAGATTTGTCCAGATTTGATGGTCCAGTGGTGCATACGTTGCTGTATTTGTTGCTGGTGGGAAGCTGTCATGCATGCATCGTTACGGTTTGCTGAACGGTCGGGATGTTTGAATGTAGGGTACGGTATTTGACAAAGCTAGGCCAATAAAATTGTTCGAAAATAAACCTAATGTAAAACCTAGCCCTTCTTGAGCTTTGTTTATAACATAATAAATATTAAATGAATAAATATTACAGGATATTCCACACCTCCGCATCTTGCCCCAAGCTAAGTAACTAAGACTTGTGTTATGGGTGCTAGACAACGGATATACTACTTATATACTTTTTTTGTAAATATATACTTATAATACATAGAAAAAACCAGACCCCAGACAAATATCTAAGCATAAATACTTGTCTGAGACGGGAATCGTACCCGCAACCCTCTGTTTGGCAGTCCGACATGGTGACCATTGTGCCAACTGGGTCGTGAAATTAGTATGTAGGTAATTTTGAAATTGTGTTTGCAATAAAGAATTTATCTATATATCTAAAATAATTTCAATAAAAAACTTAACATTATGATATTCTCAACTGTTGTTGAGAATTATTAGACAAATTATTACCTACTTACAATCCGTACTGTCAAATCTGATTTAATGTAATTACAAATCGTAGTTTACTACTTACTAGCGACCCGCCCCGGCTTCGCACGGCTATATTATGCATGTATTATACATATAAGCGTTCCTCTTGAATCATTCTATCTATTAAAAAAAACCGCATCAAAATCCGTTGCGTAGTTTTAAAGATCTAAGCCTACACAGGGATATAGGGAAATAGTGACAAAGGGACAGATAAAGCGACTTTGTTTTATACTATGTATTGAGTAGTGATAGCTCTTGGTATTTAAAAACGGACATAAGTATTGTGGGACATTCCACACAGCGGAATCTGGGCTTGTTTGGAGGCCAGATTTAAGGTGAAAGGGTACCTGCGCGCTCTCCATACAAACGTAGTCGACTGTTTCCTCCCTGGATAATGACACTAGCACAAACATTTTTGTGCCATTAAACCTTTAACTGCCTTGACTATGCCCCTATGTTTTGGTTTTTTTCATTTTCTAAATATCATAGAAATTAAAATAAAAAAAATTAAAAAATTCAAATAATACAAAAAATATGGTCATGGTTATTATATAAAATATGGTCGTAGTTATAAGTTTTATGCACCAAAAATATTTGCTCTAGTGTCATTATCCAGGGAGAAAACAGTCGACTACGTTTGTAATAGTTTGTATGGAGAAAGCCCCCGGTACCCTTTCCTCTTAAATAGCTGCTTGAGGCGGGAATTGAACCCGCAACCTTCTAGATCACATATTTGAATGGATAGTGGATATACCTGGGTACGTAAGTAATTTTAAATTTATATGCCACATTAAAAACCTTGTATCTACGTAAATAGTTATAAAAATATACCTAGCTAGGTATTAAATAACGCTCATCCCAAGTCGTCCCTAATAGCAATGTTCCCACTAGGAAGCTGCACAAAGTAACGTTTGCACGTTATACCTACATAAATAGGTACTTATGTAGGTTTAAATGTTCAGTGTTTGTAACGGTTCTACCAAAACTGTTCAGAAAAAGTTGTGTCGTTGTAGTTAAAGCTTCTCCAAAGCTCTTTAAGACTAAACTTTATTTTATATTAGCAGCGCTTCGCGGTTTTACCCGCGTAAATCCTGATCCCGTGGGAATACGGTAATAAAAAGTAGCATATGTTACTCCCAATGAATCAATGTATCATCGTACTAAGTTTCATCAAAATCGGTCCAGTAGTTTCGGAGCCTATTCGTTACAGACAAAAAATGTATCCTCTTTATTATATTAGTGTTGATGTAGAAAACTGTTACCAACACTATTCAATACATTCATAAAAGAGATGCCTCGATATGTTGTCACAGTCTCTAAATAAACACATTGACAAGCATTTGATGTGATTGCGTATAAATGAAGACTTATAGGTATTTACATTGCGAACTAATAATAATAATAGCTAAAGTCTTGAGGCGAGATGTGGGGGAGAAGTGACCCCGCGGTCCCGATTAATCCAGGGGGAAGCCACCGTTCCTCATCTCCGGTTTACTTTAGTTGAAGTGAACAGTGACGAGGAAGCGGTCCCCCGCCCATGGCTTCCCTTCGCCGGTCTTCTAGAATGGAGCCACAAGAGCATAAATGCTCGAAGGATGAATGCCAAACGTCAGTGATGAGTTGGCCCGCTCATTTGGACTACCTACCAATTATGGTTTAAAATTCAGTGTGGCCTCTTTATCCTTTAGCTGCTCACGTTCCTGTTGCCTTCTTGCTATTATTAGCTCAGTTAATTAGGGTGCCCACTGCCCAGTCTGACTCCACATTTTCATTCAAAGATATATTCCGACAGGGTTTTAATAAATAAAACCAAATATACAAAATGTAGTTGCTGCAAACCTTACAAACTTGTCATTAAAACATTTGCATGTTCTCTGAACGGACGAGAACGACATTGAATATCAAAACTGAATACACCCACTTGCGCATGAAATAAGGCTGTTTTGCATAATGCTGACTTAAAGCAACAGTGTATACATGTTCTTAATAAATTCAAACAGTTTAACTGGTAGCAAACCCTTTGAGCGCGGCCAGTTAGATTGGATAACGATATTTATAAATAAAATTTGGTATAATTATGTTATGATTACGGCCATAAAAGGTTTTTGGGAGTTCTATTTAGGTGCCTATAATAATTATTAGTTCTATTTAGGTGCCTATTTAATTGTTTTTTATCATAACGTATAAATATATGCAAATCACTCACTCTATCATTTAAAAAAAACCGCATCAAAATCCGTTGCGTAGTTTTAAAGATCTAAGCGTACAAAGGGAAATAGGGACGGCGAAAAGTGACTTTATTTTATACTATGTAGTGGTGTAGTGATGCCCGCGACTACGTACGCGTGGTAGTTGTTTTATATACATATTAAAACCTTCTTCTTGAATCACTCTATCTATTAAAAAAAACCGCAGTAGAATCCGTTGCGAAGTCTTAAAGATATAAGCATACATTTAGTAACAGACAGACAGCGGAAAGCGATTTTGTTTTATACTATGTCCATTTTATGCCCATAATTTAGCAAAAGCCTCCCTTTCGTCTTTCCACCCCGGTCATAGCGATATCTGGCCAGAGAATCCTTTGAATAGGCGTCAAGTTCATCTTTTCATCTTCGTTTGGGTCGGCCGCGCGGTCCTGTAACATTTGGTGGGACACTTAATTAATTACTAAAATATTATCAAGGTATCATTTTGAAAGTAGACTTTCACAAATCAAATGTCGTTCCTTAATCCAAAGTTATAAATAATTTACTCAACAACATAAACAAAGTCTAAACCTGCACTTTAAAATTGTTGGTTTATAGCACGCAATAGGCACTATACCGACGGAGTTAAGGTATAGGAAGAAAATATTCATCGGATAGATATGCTAAACCTCAAAGATGTTTAAATACCTAATACTGATTGGTATATAAAGAACATCTCAAACATTTCAACTACTTTTATAAACGTAATTCGCTTTGAAATGTAGAATCATGTAAAACAGTCAGACGTTAGTGACACTCGAATAAAATATATACAGGATGTCCCGTAATGAATGGCCAAGCGGGCACCTACGGATAGAGGACACTGTGCCGGATCAGAAAAACGAAAGTTATGTTTTAAGAAAGTCTCTCGGTGTCCGAGATATCCGCCATTTTAAAAAAATTAAAAATTTCCCTCTGTTCTCTATGTTTTGTGATGACAAAACTGCAAATGAAGCAATTTATTTGGTATTAAATGCTGGCAATACCACATATTATACCATTTCAGAATTGAGATTCTGAAATGGTATAATATGATATGTATGTGAAATAGGCAAGTTTTTTTTTCATTTGGCACTAGGGTGACCATACATTTTTTTACACCGGGAAAGATTAAAGTTTAGGTTAAAAAATTAAAAAACAATGAAGTTTGAGTTAAATCTTAGTTTAAAAAAAAACTTTCAATGTGTCATCAAAAATATTGTTTGCATTCGATAGCACATTTATCCTGGAATACTATCCAAAAAACAGATTGGGATTATTCCTTCATTTGCAGTTTTGGCATCACAAAACATGAGAACAGAGTGAAATTTTAAAATTAAAAAAAATGGCGGATATCTCGGAAACCGAGAGACTTTCATAGAACATAACTTTCGTTTTTCTGATCCGGCACAGTGTCCTCTATCCGTAGGTGCCCGCTTGGCCATTCATTACGGGACACCCTGTATATTGATGTTTCTTCTATTAAACATTAGTGTTAATTCTCTTGGTATGGTAAACTAGAAAGTTGGTTTGTTTTCGAAACGTCACCCTACCTAACTCTAACCTGGTCGTAATTTCATGGTGAGAGAGCACTCTCTTTTGCTTTTTTCCCAATGTGAAAAACGAATTACAGAAGCGAGCTTGTAGAGGTCCACAGAGTTCGAAGTCAATTTGTTTCATATTTGATCTGCATTGGATAGTCACGAATTCAGCGATCGTGTACATTTACGATTCTGTTTCAGATTCGATGTGTGTTTCTTAGTGATAGATGGGGGAAAATGTGTGATGTTTTTCGCAAATAACGTCTGAGCACTTTTGAATATTCATGAAATCTTTATACTACTTTACCCTAGTCAACTACATTTTGAAACAACATGAAGTAGTTTTATCCTATAATTATCCCAACCCCTATCTATTTGTCAAAAGATGTACGAGCAGTATGTTTCAGAATAACAAGACAGACAACAAAGTGAGTGCAATAACAACAAGTTGGGAAATAAATGCTCGTTGCGCTTCTCAGAATAATATTTCGCGGAATTTAGATCATATAATTTGCCACATATTTTCCTCAAAGTTTAATATTGTAGCAAATAACTAAATAGTAGATTTTATTTTGAAAACTAGGTATGACAAAAATATACATAAATACATAGACTTATTTCCAAGGCTACCTTATCCAAGTTAAGACATAAAAACTATATTTTTTAAATTTTACTAAAATGTAGATATTTTAATTAACAACACTCTTGAAATTATATTTATTTAACAAAGAAGCAAGTTAGTATGTACAGACCTAGCTAATACTTTTTTCCAAGTTAGGTACCTACCTTATCCAAGTTAGGACATTCAAACTATAATTTGAAAAATGGACAAAAATTTAGATATAAATTCAATTAACAATACCTACTCTTGAAATGATATTTATTTAACAAAGAAGCTAGTTAGTATGTACGGTCGGCTGCATAATTGCAGACCCATCGTAGAGCTCAAAAACGGCTGTTATAAGAATGCTTTCAACACAAGCAAGATTACACTGCATTAGTTGAAGTTCAAAGTCTTCTAACTCAACAATTTATCAAACAAAAATAATGAGAATGAAAACATTCCAATAATAGTAATTTTCTAACTCTACCAGGGGCTGCAACTATGCAGCCGACTGTACAGTAGGGGTCATAAGTAAATGATCAGTTTGCTGCAATAATACTATCAACAAGCATTGGAGTTACGACCTTCTTCTAATAGACGTTACACACAAACTTAAATACTTGAATTAAAAGTACTCAGTGTGATTATTATTTTCAACATGTTAGTTAGTTGTGTGAGTGGTATAAGCCGCCATCCGCTACACCAACCGACGTGTGTTCGATCCACAGGTTACGTTGTCATAATGGTCAAATAGTGCTGCACAGGATTGTAAACGTTACGGTGGGCAGAGACTTTTGACCGTGGATGGTACATACCTAGCTAATATGTATTTAAAAAGTTACCTACCTCATCCAAGTTGCGACATAAAAACTATAATTTTAAAAGTTTACAACAATGTAGATAATTGAATTAACAATACCCTTGAAATGATATTTATTTAACAAAGTATTATAAAAATTCCTAAACTTACCGAGGACTACGCGGCCGAAAGTAATTCAAACAAAGTAGATAAAAGTTGCGGCGCGCGGCGCCGAGGAAGCGATTAAAAGAAAAATTAGCATTCTTTCAAATTAATTACTGCCATAACAAAAGTTTTTATGAGAGTATAATCCAAATATTTTACGTCAACTTTCAGATAATATCGTAGTTAAATCGTATCTATTTTTTGATCCCTCAAAGTCCCATATGGGCTGTGAGTATTTTGAACGACTCAACTTGTCCACTCTATTGTCACTATCTCAGATTTGTTTCGTATTGGGAAAAGAAACAAAGAGTAACCATCTGCTCTAACTGTTAGTAAATAATTAAACTATAGGCAAATAGTGTAAGTAAGGATTTACAAGAAACGTCAATACACAGGAAAATAAGGTTTTTAAAGCAAGAAATAATCCTCTTCATAAAGACGCTAGACGCGGTCAAAAGAGCATGTCTAGGACGACCTCAGGGGAAACGGCCCGTTGGCAGACCTAGGTATCGCTGGATAGACCAAGTCCAACAAGACCTGCAAGTCCTTCATGCAGCCGATTGGCAGCAAGTGGCACATAATAATAAATTTGACAATCCCACCTGTCAGGCTCGTTGTTCCCTTTTTACACCGGATTATCTGGTAAAGTTACGTACGCGACGCTTGTTCAACCCTCCGTCCTCTGGAACCATCACAGCGCGGTATGCTTCTACCAAGCAAGCTCTTATTCTACTCAATGAGCTTATTAGTCAACAACCTGATGCCGATATCTTTAATAATAATGTGAATGAGTTTTATAATATTTGCCATAGTTGTCTTAATATGTTTGTTTGTTACTTAAGTTCTATTCAATAATGTACCTACATAATGACTCTTTGCACGTTTTGGTGTATACTGTGAGTGCAATGAGTAATTGTATTATAAATAAATAAATAAATAATAGAGTGCAATGGCGGCTTTTGGTGTCGGAGGCCAAGATCCACTTCGGGTCGCTGAGCCAGCATAAGTAAATAATTATAAAGACGCTAGAGAATTTCTTATTTTCAGTAAATGTTCTTGAAAATATCATGCAGTATTGTAATTCAAGAATATTGCTTTTAAATTAAGAATATTGCTTATAAATTACTAAAAAGGTATTTTACTAATACCTTAAAATGTAAGGTATTTTATTTACTAAAACCAAGAAATTCATTCTCTAGCGTCCATAGGGAAAGCATTATTTATTGTTTAATGAAACCTTATTTTCTGTATGCTTGAATAGTTACTACTAAAACGCTTATGCCGGTCAAATTATGCCTCAAGGAACAAGCAAGGCGTGCTCAGCCTTGTTTGCCTTTTTTACTAAATAGGTCAGCGTTTGACCACTATCTCACAGGATGATAGTGACAACGATAATCGCCTAATCGCCCGTGATAGTCAACAAGAAGTGATAATTGCAGCAGCAGCAGATCTTTGCATTCATCGAGCATTAGAAGGGTCATTTGTAGGTACCAATAGAAAGAAAGGATTCAAAACAAAATGAACTTCCATAGTTCTCTTTATGTCCATAGTTTACTTTAGTAGATACTAGCGACCCGCTCCGGCTTCGCACGGCTATATTATGCATGTATTATACATATAAACCTTCTTCTTGAATCACTCTATCTATTAAAAAGAACCGCATCAAAATCCGTTGCGTAGTTTTAAAGATTTAAGTATACAAAGGGAAATAGGGACAGAGAAAGCGACTTTATTTTATACTATGTAGTGATTTTGACAATTTCCGGCTACACTATTATTTAGCAGTTTGTTCCCTTTGACGGTCCACCAGTGAAGAGGTTTTGTCGTTTGCCCATCAATTGCTCGTTAGGTCGGTTTTGCTCGTTCTTCTCTACAGTTTCGGGTTTCACATAAATACTTTATGCATGCAATAAGTATTTAATACTAGGACTTTAGTGACTAGTCTACCCTTAACTAAAAAATGGTTATCTGTAAAGTCGGTTTACGGTCGATTATTTTACGTGATAACGTCATAAGAAAACATTGAAGGTAACCATAGCAACGATAATACGTCAATAACATGACGCGTCAATAACATGACGCGTTCTCGGAACATGACGCATGACGTCACACTTTTTTGTGAATGCAGGTGTTCATCAATTTATAAGAGGTTATCACGTGAAAAGCCTTATTTTCGAAAAACTTTCCTGTTGACCTGAAGGCCAATTCTCGTAACCAACATTGTTCAAATTACATTTCAATATCATTTCGATCACAAATAATACTCTCAAAGTATCTCAAAATAACCTTAAAGTTAGCTTTTTGTGAAAAAAAAAACTGACTTTAAGGGTATCTTTTGCAATCAAAATGCAATCGGAATGATATTATTGTGATGTAATTTAAACCATGTTATTTACGAGAATTGGCCTTCTGATACATACTTATATTAAGATGAAAGGGTACCTGCGCTCTCTCCATACAAACGTAGTCGACTGTTTCCTCCCTGGATAATGACACTAGAGCAAATATTTTTGTTGTATAAAACCTATAACTGTCATGACTATGCTCCAAATTTTTTTTTTGCATTTTCTAATTATCATAGAAATTAAGACTTAAAAAACAAAAAAAAAACAAAGGGGCATGTTCATAACAGTTATGCAACAAAAATATTTGCTCTAGTGTCATGGGAGGATCCAGGGAGGAAACAGTCGACTACGTTTGTATGAAGAGAGCGCCCGGTACCCTTTCCTCTTAACGTTATCACATAATATGCAGCTTGTAGTGCAGTACAAGCAACATTATTATGATGTTAATGTATATTGCAATGAAATATTTGTGGATTAAATAAAAACATAGTTTCTTTCACACACTCAACTCAAGAAAATTAACGACTATTTATAACATTTATATCTTGTAGTAGTTATGGCTACGATCTCGCTACGAGCACGCAATGAGCATGCTACGAGATGGTTACGAGCTACGAGTGATGTTTTCCTCTTTAGCTGTTAATAATATGGTTTATACTTAACGGCTTCACCAAAGGATTCCTTACTCTCAACAGACCCTCTGTCTAGACTTATCTCACGATTATCATCCGCCCTGGATTGGGGGAGCCAATCAGCGCTAATTTAAAATAAGATCGAAAAGAATCGCGGCCCTCGAATGCTCCCCTAGGGGAGACGTTAAGCGCTGAACTGTTAATATCAATCTCATCGGATCCCCTAGTCTAAGGAAAAGAAGATCGAATCAAAAAAACAAAAGATGTTCGAAAAAAAAAACGATCAAAATATTAAATAAAAAATAAAAATAAATTTAAATTTAAAATCAACACTGACTCCATATTATGTAATAGTTATTTAAACTGAGTATCCCGCAAAAGCAATTTATGAAGGCTAATAAATGGACCGACGATGTAGCGCAAGGCTTGGCAACTTGTTTGTACTGGATAATATTGAAAAAAAAGGGACACATCATAACGTGATAAATGGTGAGAAGAAACGCTTTAGACGATAATTAATTATTAGTAAGCACCCACATACTTGATTATAGAAAACTCTTTCAAAGATTATAAATCCAGAGCGCTAACTCTTTAGTTAGCGCTCTGGGGTTTCACCCGCATAAGTCCCGATCCCGTGGGAATATCAAAATGAAAAGTAGCCCAAAGCCTTCCTTGACAAATGGACCATCCAACACAAAAAATATTTTTCAATTCAAACCAATAGTTCCTGAGATTAGCGCGTTCAAACAAACAGACTCTTCACTGGGTAAGCCTACTCCATCCTCACGCAAAAAGGATCTAACAAACATAGCTTAAACAAAAAAAAAGCTATTGCAAAACGAACGCTCGGCTGAGCTACATGGTAGGCGGAGTGGGGGTGTTAGGTTTTATTTTCGTTACGGAATTTCTTGTTTCGGTCGCCGCGCTCATAGCCTGCGATAAAAGCTATGCAATGGCTTAAAATAAAAAAATGTTTTCTTGCTATATCTGTACTTTTATTTAAAAAGTTAGGTGTAGGTATAGACGCGTTACGAAAGCAAACAAACTAACAAAGTTAAGCCTGATGAACATGTATAAAGGTACTTTATCTTTATGCTTATGTGTAAGCAACTATCTTCATAGGCTATAACTATCTATTTATATTTGTATAGTATACCAATATTACAGGCATTATCATCGAACACAAATGTTGGCGCGTTGCCATCCAGCCGTTCAAAACCTGGGGGAACTACCGTTTCATTATTTAATTCAATAACTACAGTAGTTGCGATTCTGCCAAATTATACATCGATTGAACACAAACTTATTGTCAAATTTGTCGCCGCCGAAACAGGGGGTTTGATCTGTGTTCTGGGGGATTCCTGGTGCAAAAGCTGTCGATAGCGTTTCAGCGGGGTAACGCTGCTCGCATATTATCCAGCTTTGCACCGGGAACGCTGGGGAGGGGTTTGTTTGATTAGGTTTAGTTTTAACTTTTAAGCTATTGCATAGCTTTTATCGCGGGCTTTGAGCGCAGCAACCGAATCAAAAATCCGTAACGAAAATAAAACCTAACACCCCCCACTCCGCCTACCATGTAGCTTGGCCGAGTGTTCGCTTAACGTGTATGTATATGACACGACTGTACGAAGCTCGCACGATGCAATAGCTTTACCGCGGCAGTCCCCGAGTGCCACGCGTTTTTATTATTTATTTTGTTAATGTTTTAAGGTGAAATGTAAGATAATGAATTGAATAAAATTTGTTCATACTATATACTTAAGTACTTATTTAAATATTTTCATAAACATTTTGTCTTCGTTAGCATTTCGCTATTTACAAAACGGACTACCTACTCTGTGAAAAGTTATGCGTTCGTTAAACTATGCGTATGCGAGGTCATACCTACATAAAAATATATACTACTAGCTGCCCTACGCGGTTTCACCCGCGTAACTCCCGATCCCGTGGGAATATCGGGATGTAAGCTATCCTATCTCTCAAGTTGGATCGAACTGCACATGGTGTGCGAATTTTATTATAATCGGTTAAGTGGTTTAGGAGTCCATTGAGGACAAACATTGTGACACGAGATTTATATATATTAAGAATATACGCGTCGACTTAAGAACGTCCCTTGTTTTTCCCACGGTTAAAAATGAATAGAATACTTTAAATAGTTTATTTCAGACAAAACACACGACAACAAACGAATAACAAAAATTACAGAAGGAAACACAGAAATTGACAAGCTCATAACAGAAAAGAGAAAGGGAAGCCCTGTGCAGAGTGTGCGGTCCCAAATATGTTTTGTCACTTCGCACTTTTACAGTTAATAGGTATGCGAAACTGACAAAACACATTTTAACTAACGAAGACTAAATGTTTACGAATAGGTAAGGGTGTATCCCAAAATTATAAAGAGGTAAAGTTTAGATGTTTGGATGTTTCTAGTCACTAATCTACAAATTCCCTACTTGAAACCTAATGCCGTTTTATTAAACAACTAGCGACCCGCCCCGGCTTCGCACGGCTATAATTTGCATGTATTATACATATAAACCTTTCTCTTGAATCACTCTATCTAATAAAAAAAACCGCATCAAAATAAAACTAAGACGAAAGTGTAGTGTCATGGAAGTGCTACTAACATAGTTCTAAGCTACCTATTAACACATTCATTATTACTATTAAATATGTATGTTAGTCTATAAGGTATTTATTTATGGGCCTTTGTAGCCTGAAATAAATGATTTTATTATTTATTTTATTTATTTAAAATCCGTTGCGTAGTTTTAAAGATCTAAGCGGTCAAAGGGAAATAGGGACAGAGAAAGCGACTTTGTTTTATTCTATGTAGTGATAATTACTTTAAAAACCTTTACTAAATTGTCTACGAGACCAACAATCCGCGAGCGCTATTAGTTTGCCACATCGATGCATCTGTAACGATTAAAAGCGGTAAACGCTATTTCTCGAAGCAACGTCAGATCGATCGAAAAGAAATCACTGGGAATTCAAAGCTATGACGGTTTATTAATAAGCTCTCTTTTAATTTCATCAAGTTTAACTACGAAACATGAAATCTGAAACTAAGCCGATAAGTAAAACATCCAATAAAACAAAATCCTAAAACATCTTCTACTTTTAAATCACCGAATTGTCCTCAAAAATCACGTAAAACTAGAAGTTACGTGTTGAACAGATATTATTATTCATGCATTTTTGAAGACAGAATTCTCACGAGCCTGTATTGTTTTCTTAGTTTATTGCACAATCCTTAAAATTACTAAACTTATTTTGATAAAGTTTGGTGTGGTGATAGTCAAAATAACAATAAATCATCAAGCTTATTAATCAAGCTGTTGTTCCCGTTATAGTTATAAAACCGCAGGGAACAGTTTCTCTATCACTATCACTATCATCACTATCACTACATAGTATAAAACAAAGTCGCTTTCTCTGTCCCTATATCCCTTTGTATGCTTAAATCTTTAAAACTACGCAACGGATTTTGATGCGGTTTTTTTGATAGATAGAGTACCTAATTTCATTTCATTTATTTGCTTTCATATTGTATAATAGATCTTACAGAGGCATAATAGTCCACATATGAGCCCTGCCGGGCATTGCAATTGTGTGGCGACAGACCGAGGTTTTTCTTACTATAGGTACTCGATAAACAATAAACTCGTCTAGTTAATACATTGTTATTTTCATGTTCAATAATGAGGTAAGTTGGTATTTGAATAGTTGTGTTAGTTTGTTTGGTTATATCAGTTTATTAGGAACTTGCAACAACGGAAAATTTATTAGGAGCCGGTTTTGTCAAATTAGTAAAGAAATAAGATTAAATAAAGTAAAAATACAGCAAAATAAATAAATAGTACAAAATAAATAGTGTAATGCATTAGTTTATGATAGTAAAATTAATAATGAAATATGAATATATAAAATATGAATATGAATATAATAAATATGAATATAATTCAAGAGGAAGGTTTATATGTTTAATACATGCATAATTTAGCCATGCGAAGCCGGGGCGGGTCGCTAGTGTTTCTATTAAGGGAATGTAACCGGACCGGGGCGTTTTCGTCGTACTTTGTCGATCTTATTTTGTCGTTGCCTTTTTCCATTTTCAGACAAATGCATGTGGCTCAAACAAAACAGTTGTGCGGGAGACCCTTAGGTACTGGGTATCGTTCGGTACAATAGCCATATTACTTATAACATTGTAAAGAATGTTTCTTTGAAGTTTATGTCTTGTTTTCACAAGGAACCCTAATATGAAGCAGAATACTCAAGGCAGAGCATCATTTTGGGGACAAAATGCAAGCTACATTTTTATAAAACACATACAATTAGAATTTGAAACGTAAAATTTCCTTACGTAATTTTTGTAAAGAGAGTAGGTAATTTCTAACTTTTAAGCTTATAATTATTATACAAAATCTAGCTTTTGTTTGGTTTCCATTAAAGTCAGTAAAACGACCTACTATAGTAAAACGTCTGAAATGATTTATAAATCGTCACACTAGTTTATTGCCTGATTATTTGCATTGAAGTATACTACAGGCACATGAGTAGGAATATACAGGGCCGTATTTATGTAACTCAACTGGACGTGTCTCACATGTGACACGGTCAAATATTTTCATGAATATTTCTTTAATTACATATATTTATTTATTTATCATTATATTATATTTCTTTAATTACAAAAAAATTGACAGAACTATTGAAAAACTTCGTCCGTTTGGGTCTTTTGTAACCTTATATATCTATTTTGTGTGGATTCCAGCCATATTTTCATAAATAAACACTACTTCTGAAGTCGTATTTCGCGATAGACATCATTAAATCGTCTTACGGAATCAGGGCCCTGTTTTAGTTTTTATAGTATGTTCTGCGCAGCTTTAAACTGTTCGATTCAGTGATTTCTTATTTGCTTTTAATCTTCGGTATTTGCTTCTTGCAAATACAGGTTTTGTTCTACTTCTGTAGTTCTTTTTACAACGGTTTTTTATCCAGCAATAACGCAACTGAACTCATAATTGTTATTAGTACCTAGTTACTTTAAATTTTCTAAAATGTTAAATGTTTGAACCTTAATAAAACTATCTTAAACTAACACAAGATAGCATCCGGGATAAATTCCTGTGCGCTATTGTCAATAATTTATGCTTCATAGCGGCGGTGGTTTAAGGGTAATTCACATAGTCTGAATATCGGCAAGGCTAACATTGTCAAGCGAAGCCTGCGGTTGGGTATAGCGGAGGATCTACAACGCTTATTTTGACAAAAAACCGCAAATTAATATACATTTGGTATAAGTAAACTCTAGGTTCGTTGAAACGTTGAAACAATAATTTTGAAACATCCCATTAAGGAGGAAGTTATGACGTCTTTATTTGTTTGTTTTAGTGACTCTTCCCCTCATGGGGGAAATTTTTGGGTGCTGCGGGTCACAATTATTGTTTTATTTTATAGCACACGTACCTATATTAAATGTGTGTATAGATTTTTGTTTTTTCACGTAGATCATCCACTATTAGGTTCAAAGGAAAATTCGCTTGCTGTTAAACTATTCCTTGAAGCCAAGCTCATTGTGGCATTAGCTGCCTGTCGCCTATATTAATATGGTTAATACCTATCGAATGAAAATTTGAAAAAGTAAAATGTTGTTGTGTCGTTTGTAATCTTAATAAACCCGTTGTCCAAGGGTCGAATTTTTAACCGACTTTACTTTGTTGTCAGACTTCTTCTTTCTGCCCTTATCCCAATTTATTTGGGGTCGGCGCAATATGTTTTCTTCTTCCACACATTTCAATTAGAAGGTCTACAGCTAAATTTAACAAAAAAGACTTTTTCTTATACTATAACTAGCGACCCGCCCCGGCTTCACACGGCTATATTATGCATGTATTATACATATAAACCTTCCTCTTGAATCACTCTATCTATTAAAAAAAACCGCATCAAAATTCGTTGGTTAGTTTTAAAGATCTAAGCGTACAAAGGGAAATAGGGACGGCGAAAAGTGACTTTATTTTATACTATGTAGTGAGTAGTGATAGTGATGACGTAGTGATGTTAATATGGGCACTTAATTAGTGTCCATAAATATTAGCGTCTGCCGTACCAAACAGGAAGTGTGTTGATGTAACACGCGACTAAGTGAACTTTAAACCAATGCACTTTCAACTAAACGAAGACCCAAGTTAATTTCTTTAAACATTACTCTCTCGTGATCGGGTAAAAAAGCAACAAACACATAATAATGGTGACGGTAGGTAAAGACTTAGCTGATTTCTTGAAAATAACGATACTAAGATACCTAACTAAACTCCTAAGACCTTTTGACGTGACAACGTTTTATAAATTGGTTTGCCGGGTGACACTTCAAGAAACTGCGTTACGCTCCGCTGACGTTATGCGCTCACAATCAGAGCGAGTGAGAGGCACGCGGGCATGGTTAGCCCGCCTAAGAGCGAGAGAGACAGACATAAAAAGTTAAAGGCACGCGTCCCTTCCACTCGAGCACAGTTGTTGTCACGTAAAACTTTCGCCCGTATACCGACTTTACAGGCAACCAGTTTTTTTTTGTATACTAATATTCTTATTCTTAAGTAAATTTTTCATTATGCAATTCCTTTGAATCTAAAAGCAATTTCTCCATAACCTGAAAATTGTCCTAAAAAATACTTTATTCTCGTATTTCATTTTTGTGATAGATGTGTCACCAAACTCACAAAGTTAACTAAGAACAATGAGAATAAAGAATTGCCGAAGTCGGTTTCACTTCGGCGTTTGCATATTTCATTACTTTTACCTAAAATATAAATGAGTTTGTAAAGTGTTTCACCCGCTCGAGACCAATTCAAAAGATAAACAACCCAAATCCGAGCCGACAAAATAGACTCCTGACAAATTGTTCCTGTTAGCAACTTCATTGATTCTTAAAGGAAGAAAAAATATGATAAAATAAGGGGAAATGATCGAGTCCGAAGAAAATATTTTTCTGTCAAATTATGTACTGGAGATGGTTCGGATTATTTAACACCCAATTTGATTAACGATGGAGGAGATTTGCGGTAACGTATGACTAATGAAATGATATCACACTTGTTTATCGCGTTTGCGTTACATTTACTTCGTTGTTAATTTCTTAATCTATCAAGGTGAAATATCCCCATATATAGTAGGTATATAAAAATCTCGTGTCGCGGTGTTAGTTACCTATGTCTACCTAAACGGCTGAACCGATTTGTATGTAATTGTATGTGTTTATTCTTTAGTTCTGAGAATGAAACATAGGCAGGTATTATTTTTTTCCAGTATTTTTCTTCAAATTTTTGTAAATGGCAAAACAACGTTTGCCGGTACAGCTAGTATTTTATGCAATCATTTATTATTTAGGTACAAATGTTTCAATAAGTTTTCAGAATTAACATTGCAGCACTGAATAAAATGACGATGCGCAAATAAACAAAGAAAATAAGAGATTAAAAAAAACACTATTTATCAGTTTATGAAACTTAAAACAGTCATTGACCAAAGTTAGAATTGGGTGAAACTTGACTCGAGAAGGTAGACACACTTTAATAAAATCAAATTAATTTGTTTTGTTTCTTGTTTGTTTCATTTCAATGTTTTAGTAGCTCAACAAATAAGTACATGTTCAACTTTGTTCTGGTTACATTATAGCTCTACTACTCGTTATTTTATAGATAGCTATGTAGACTATACTGTTTGCATTGAAACATATTTCCTCTCATAGGCGAAAAAATGTGATCTGATCGAAAGAAAACTAGATGAAATCCATGTGTTGAACCCAATAATTATATATCGTTATAAATGGATAATAAATGGCTATAATAACACCATCATCAGCAACAACAGGGTCCGGGAATCATGTTAAAACATTGGCGTTCGTTCGTAAATTGGCTATTGGCCATCGCGCGGTTCAAAAACGGCTGTAATTGGCGCAACCATAATTTAATTTTGCTAACGTAGTGTTTGAGCTGATGCCAGCGAGCTCGAATTCAATAAAAATTCAACCCGAAACCTGAACGAATCGCTGCTGGGATCAATTTTAGATTTGAGTGTTATTTAGATATACCGTCCCAAATGGGAACCGATTGCCCGTTCTTTATGGAACCTTTTCGGAAGTAATTGTTTGATTTTGTGTCGGTATAGGTGTGGTATAGGTACTAATTAGTCCTTGTCACTCACTGTCACTAATCGTTCATTGAAAAAACATTAAAGCAAATAGATGGTAAAAAAGGTTTAGATTATTGATTGAAGATTGGTTACCCCATATTTTATATCTATACTAATATTATAAAGCTCAAGAGTTTGTTTGTCGCGCGCTAATCTTAGAAACTACTGAACCGATTTTTATGAAACTTGGTATGAGGATACATTGATTCATTGGGAGTAATATATACTTTTCATCACTCATTTGTCGTCCGACATGTATTCTCTATTAAGTGACATGTACTTGTCTTTTTTTGAGAATTAATTCTTTAAACCTTAGGTTTTTTTCGTTACGGAATTTCTTGATTCGCCCCCCAAGGCCCGCGATAAAATCTATGCAATAGCTTAAAAACTTCCAGCCCTAAGGAAAATCGCTTTCACTGACAGCTGTCATGTCAAATTATGGCTTCGCACGGCTTGTGCAATGTGCATGTAGCCAGTTTCAGTATCATTACGCATTAGGAACTTCAAAACCCTAACCTCCTTGCTTTAAGTAACACCAAAGAATAACACTACATGTATATAACCTCTTTGGTCCCAACCTTGTAAGAGGATCAGGTAGTATGGAGTCTCTCATTCACTCTCGTTGTTAGGAAATTTTTTATGTATTATTCGTAATGAAAAGCACAGTGTTTACCTCGGGTGAAAGACTCATTTAGTCCCTCGAACTATTACTCGCTGCGCTCGTGATTCAAACATAATGAATCACTCCCTACGGTCGTGATTCAGTTGTTAGAATCCTTCGCCTGCTCGTGATTCTATGGCCCTCTCTTTAAATCCGTCCTTTATTCACTAGTTGCATAATGTACTATTTTATCCCAATATTCTTACGGGATCGGAAGTTACGCGAGTGAAACCGCGGAGCGCTGCTAGTCTAGTATATTTACCAGTATGGATTTCCTTTTTCAATTCTCCTTATTGTTAGACAATGTTCATGTCTCCCTGGGCTGATAGTTTTACAACAAGAAGCCGAGGCGCTCGGTGCACGATACCGCCACAATTCATTTCTCATTTCCGTAGTGTTCGCCGGCTGATCCTCGCTCGGTCACAAGCTCCCATCTTGTAACAAGTAATTTATTTTACTTAAAACGCCTTCCATTCCAACAAATAACACTTGGGAACCCAGAATGAGCCGGAAAACTGTAGTTTAAGCTAACGTTTTTACTCGACCACGGCAAAGCCAAGGTTATGTTTCAGCCCGTATGTATGTACAGTCATATTACCAATTAGCTGAACCCCACATGACCATGTCACTCACAAATCTGTAAGGTTGTAAAGTAATGATACCTGGGGCCTAAGTCTGCTAACACAATTGTATTTCAATAGTGTGTCGATATAATCGTAATAGAAATTTAATGTCAAAAATATGACATTACATGTCAAATTGGTAGTCTCCTAACGTTAACTATTCTATCGAAACACCACTGACACACCACTGACTCACTTCGGTATTCTGCTCTACAATCGTGGCTTAATGGAATCTCGATAGTTGTTAAAACGGTATATCGCTTAGCAACATATACCATGTTGCTAGGCAACACCTGCAAGGTAAATATTACCATACCATTGAGACTCCATAGTGATTCTATTGTGATGTTATTAAAACTTTAGCAGAATACCAAATAAAGTCACAATCTCGATATAATATCAATAGAGTCTCGATATAATGACAATGGTTGGCCAAATAGCAGAATAAGGCCCCTGTGATTCTGTTTTTTTTTAACAATTGTTTATACTATACAATACACAATATATTAAAAATGACAAAATAGGTAAATACTATATTTTTACAGATATGCGAATGAGCTCTAGGTCACGCGGGGTTCAGTTAATTGGTAACATTATCAAAATATTAACATACATAGGTAGGTACAGTCACATGACCGTACCTACCTATGTATGTTAATATTTTTTCGCATAACTTTTATACTACTTATTTGACAAATGAGGTATCGTTAGAAACGTCTTAATCGTCCACTTGGCCACAATAGGCCACGTATCGTCACAATAAATGGCTCCTTTTAATAAAAAAACAAATAAAATTTTCCTGTTGGGTAAAATACCTAATAAGTTTGAAAATCTAAAACCAAATATATATATATTTTTTTTATACTTTCAGAACCAGATTTTTCCGAAATCTAGTTTTAGTTTTTAAACTTATTCTTTGTGTTTGTAAGTTTCCGTTTCCAGTAAATTGAAGATTTTCAATATCTGCCGTGAGAAATTTGAGAAGAACCGTATAATTTACTTAATTTAAAATTAGAGTGCTAATGGTCCATAACCATCACTCACTACTAAGGATAATAAATAATTCTATATTAATATAATGTAGAGTGAGAAGTGGCTTTAATAAAAACTTTACGGTTATAAAACGTTAGTTTATAAAGGATGTAAAACGTTTTATTACTTGGCTGCTTTGCGCTGTTTGCCATTGTTCGCCTTGAGAATATTTTTTATTTAGGTAGGTATCATTTATTTATATTCTATCTGGAGATATAGAGTGATGAACTCGCTGATTAAAACCACTTACAGTGCTTCTTACGTCACTATCATTTAAGATAGAAAAAAAAGCCAATATTAATAACATCAGCTTGTTAGAGACGCCAAGCGAACGTGACAAAAAAAATCAAATTCATAGCCTTCTAGATCAACCCGATAGCATGCAAATAATTAGAATGAATTCCAATTCCGATTAGACGACCTTTGGAAATCATGATACCGTATAATTCTAATTCACAAATAAAACTAGCGGCGGTAGCTGGACTTCTGCCCACACCAATTTGTTTTGTTAGATTAATACCCCCAAACCCAATCTAAATGTATTCACAAAGACTGACGCGGCGGTAGCCTGATAGCCTACCCGCAATTTTTTTTTAATTGAGGCTAGTATCCAGTTTCTGAGTAAATCAATTAGTGCAGGCCAAAGGGCGTAGACGGAGGCTTGCAAATTGATTCACTTTGCCCAACCTCTATCCTATCAACAGTGGAAACTTAACCGTCTTATTATACCTTTAACATCATTAAGACTCTATGTACGCTTGTTGTGTTTGACTTTAATCAATAATTTAGAGAGCGAATACATACTAAGGGTCTACGCCCATATGACGGCTCTAGCACACTCATTTGTATGTAAACGTCACGAATTAACGACAAAAATAAGATACAAAAACGGTTGCACTTCGGGAGTGCCGACAGAAGTGAAAACTAATAAAAAATATATATAAGAAAATAACTAATTAAAACAAAAGCTAAAACAAATATTCAACCAATAACTGAAGTGTTCGGTGAGTTCGAACAACTAAACATTCATACAAGTGTTAAGTAGCGCTCAAAACCACCAAGCCACAAAGTCTTATTACCGAGCGACGAAAATATAGTACTGTTTGAAGCCGATAATGACGTAGCTGTCACATTGCGTCTCGTAACGAGTTCAGATATTTTATTCATTTAAAAATATGCGTACCTACCGCGCTAAAAGAAGGTTACTCTTCAAAAATTGGGCGTAAAATGCCTGTTACGTTCTTTACCTATATAAAAAATACTAGTAGGTGAAGATCATAAGTCTGTGTGATCCGAATTATACCTTATAGCGACGTGGATTATTGTTTTTAACTTACGTAAATGATTACATTAATTTTCACTGTGGTCTCATAATAAATTAATCAACATGCATTTCGCATCACGCTCGAGTGCGACAAATTGCTCAATATGCTTTTAGTTGGGGCGCAGCTTGTGTAAATTTAAATTTCCTTACACAACATTCAACCTAATTACCGATATTTTAGTGCGAAACCGAAAATTATTATTGGCATTGGGAATTTTCGGTGCTGGATCACGTGTGTGACTTTAATTCGGTTAAGTACCACTGTTGCCAAATTTGCTTACGTAATTTATTGAAACAAAGGAAATTATGCGTAATTTTAAAACCATACCAAGCTATGTAGCATTTAAGCTGTTGTATTACTTAGATTTGTCTTTGGTTAATTCAAGCACGTCGCGTTGCGTCACGCATGTGTCTGATGTTCAGTCGGTGCGGTGGCGACTTGTGCAAAGTTTACACCGTTTATTGGTCGTGGTCCGACTGCCGGAGTTCTATCAATCGAACCACGGGCAAATAAAACTGTCCGTAGTTCTATCAATCGAACCATGGGCAAATCAAACTGTCCGTAGTTCTATCAATCGAACCACGGGCAAATGAAACTGTCCGTAGTTCACAATCTCAAAAATCTCTAAAAAAAAACTATCACAGCTAGACTTTATAAGTTAACAAGTGATAGTCAAACAAAAATAAAACTAAAATTTCGTTTAAATTCCAGTGAAGTCGAAGTATCTTCATAGTATCAAACAAAAAATCCCTTCTACGTCCGCATATTCTGAAGGGTAACTACGGAACTCTACACTGCCCATAGCCCGACACACACTTGGCGAATTTTTAACTTTCCATTGCTGGTTGTAAAGAAATAGAAAGGAACAGGCACTTAATGCAGTCGTCTGCGGTTGAAGGGCCTCTTAAATCTAACAAAGACACAAAACCGACTTGTGGTTATCACAACGTTTTAGGACAATTTATCCTTCGTTTCACTTTACATAGTTTGCCACTACACTATCCAACAATGTAAGAATAAGTAGTAGTTACTCAGGTAGATACCATCAAACTGTGATTTGATTGTATAAACATCAATAGTCAATTAGACTTAGAAGGCGTCCATGTCTATTTGTAGTTTTGGGTCACCGGAAGAGTTGCACAGGTCACAGAGTGGTAAATTTTCTCAAAAAATAATTTCACACAAATATTCTTTAACTGACATGTTTACTTAGTGACATAAGTTCCAAATATTTGAATCATTACTTGGTATAAAACAAAGTCACTTTTTCAGCTGTCTGTCCCTATGTATGCATCTTTAAAACTACGCAACGGATTTTCATGCGGTTTTTTTAACAGATGGAGTGTTTTAAGACGAAGGTTTATAAGTATGCATAATATAGCCGTGCGAAGCCGAGGCGGGTCACTAGTAGATAGAAAAAAAAATAAAAAAAAGTATTCTTTGTTTTCAATGGCTCTTGTAAAATTTTTGACGAACTGTATAATTATTTCACACAGAGAGGGATCACCAAATAAAAGTAGTACAGGTAACAACTTCTACGAACTCTTACCTCATTCAAAGGCAAACAATTCACACGATCTCATACTTGGTAAACAATTTTATCGCGAAACCTATCTTTGTAGCAAACACTTTAGTACAAAAGACCCCGGAACTTATTGTGACGAAAAGATTTACTGCCGAACCAAGGGTATAACAATTACGATCTCGATTGTACTTCGATAGTTAACTTTACTTAATGTAACCTACAATAACCTACATAAAATACTATATTTAGGGTTCCATAGTCCAAGAACAAGAAAGCTGTAATTTAACATGAATATACAAATGAATCACGACGATAAAATGGTAAAATAAAATCTAAAAAAATAAGATTCCCCAACACGTAAAGTAAGTATGATTTTTTTTTGAGGTTTCGTTAGATAGGTATTTTAAAAATATTATGGTAAAGACCAAGCACAATTGTGAATTGCAAGAACTGTATGGAAAACTTTAAGTTTTCAAAATATTAAGCTCTAAACTGTTGTTTATTTGTTCAAGTGTTCCCCCTTACCAGTATATGGTTGCTTTCAGCTGAATGGTTGTTTTTAGATATAGTACTATGTATAACCAACTTTTATGGAAAACTATCACGGCTTAAGGCTTTAATAGTTAGTGAGTAATAAACGACTGATTTAGAACATATTCCATTAAAGATTAGTTAGATGGAGTTGTTTGTTGTGTAAAACAGGCAGTAAATATAAGTTTATGAACCATGTAACATTGTAGTTTTTTTGAAGTTATACTTCTTTAGGCGCGTTATGAAAAAATGATGAGAGTGAAATTTTACAAAAGCGTCACACAAAATTCTCACGTCACACAAAATTCTCACGGGAGAAGTTGTTTAAATCTAAATTGAACTTTATTGATTGTGTTGACAATCCTTTTCCAGTCCAGAGTTTTTTGTCGGACGAGTTTTTTGTCGGACGAGTTTTTTGTCGGACGAGTTTTTTGTCGGACGAGTTTTTTGTCGGACGAGTTTTTTGCCGGACGAGTTTTTTGTCGGACGAGTTTTTTGTCGGACGAGTTTTTTGTCGGACGAGTATTTTGTCGGACGAGTTTTTTGTCGGACGAGTATTTTGTCGGACGAACTTTTCGTCGGACGAGTTTTTTGTCGGACGAGTTTTTTGCCGGACGAGTTTTTTGTCGGACGAGTTTTTTTTTTTTTTATTATTATTATTTTTTTTTTTTTGTTTTTAATAATGCCAAAGAAGTATAACTTCTCACGCGCGTACATAAGTACACGCACCCATTTTTTATGTTTAAGCGTGGCCGAACATAGATAGGAATTCGAAACTCAAGCGTGAAAAGCTATGCGATCGCGCATAAGTCAAACGTCGAAGGGTTTCGTGACACCATTTTCCAATTGCCCCGTTTTGAAACAAACACAACGAATCCTTCGCTGGATTCTTTTACTATGTACGTGATAAAAGAGTGACTTTGACAAGAAAAAATGTAAGATACCAAACCAATTATTAAATTTTCTAGTTTTATTTGGGAATAGTTAGTAGCGACCCGCTGGGCTTCAGGTACGGACTCTACCGGGTCATTAATTATATGTTTAGGTTTTTTAGGTAAATAATAAAATCGATTTAATGTTAATGTTATGGACCAAGAGATTAATTGTCCATTATACGTAATGCCCGGGCATTATGAATAATGACCAATATGAGAGTAAACTACTGAAATTATTATATTGCCCGGGCATTATACATAATGCCTGTCACCTATTGGGTAAAGTAATAAAAATACAAGTTTTATTACTGTTATTTCTATTTAAGACATTAAATCAAAATTTGATACACAAATAACATAAAAATTCTTCGTTTCATAGATGCTCTGCCTCCGCTTCCGTCTGTAATCGCTTTAAATGCAAAACTAAACAAAAAAAACCAAGTATGTAATTTGTGTGGACAGTAGTCTGGAAGGTAAACTATTTCATTTCATCTATATCAATTTTCACATTGCCCAACGACAAAGGCCAATTCTCGTAAATAAAATTGTTTAAATTACATTTTAATATCATTTTGATTGCAAAAGATACCCTTAAAGTCAGTTTTATTTAACAAAAAGCGAACTTTGAGGGTATTTTGAGCTACCTTGAGGGTATTATTTGTGATCGAAATGCAATCGAAATGATATTGAAATGTAATTTGAACAATGTTATTTACGAGAATTTGCCTTCTGGTAGCAATATTCATAATGCCCAGACAGTGTGATGAATATTAAAATTTAGATGATAATTAATCACTTTGCCCAAAGTAGCTTGTCATTATACATAATGCCCGGGCATTATGTATAATGCCCGAATTAATCACTTGGTCCATAACATTAACACCAATTACTTTCTCATGCAAAACAATGTACGGCTGCATAATTTCTGACCCACCGTAGAGCTCCAAAACGGCTGTTATAAGAATGTTTTCAACACAAGCAAGATTTTAGGCACCTGTTTTAGTTGAAATTTAATGTCCTCTAACTCATGAATTTATCAAACTATTAGAATGAAAACATGCCCATAACAGTAATTTTTAACTCTATACCGGAGGCTGCAATTATGCAGCCGACTGTACCTAAGTTGTTAATATTGCTCGATAATATTATTTACAATAACAATTAGTATAAAATTGTACAAATATACCGCGGGAGGGAGTACCAATACGAGTGTGGGTTGCCGATAACGATGGCGTGTCCAAACATATTGCTTGGTTAATCCACAAGACTGGTTCACTGGCGCGTACCGTGGGGACAAATAGACAGTTTATCTATCGCATCTTCTTCATCGGTAGTTCGCGTAGACGTCACTAGCTGCGCTACATGGTTTCTACTGCGTACGTCCAGATCCTGTGGAAATATCAGAATAAAACTTCCATATTTGGAAAGTTAGACTATGTATTTCCCAGAGGTATTACTTGGTTTATCTTCTTTTTAACCCCCGACGCAAAAACGACGGGGTGCTATAAGTTTGACGTGTCTGTGTGTGTCTGTCTGTGGCATCGTAGCCCCTCAACCGCTGAACCGATTTTGTTTAGCTTTTTTTGTTTGAAAGGTGAATTAGTCAGAAGTGTTTTTAGCTATGTTTGATCAAAATCGGTTCAGCCGTCTGAAAGTTATGGGGGATAAAAGTTAGGATTAAAAACCAAATGCATTACTGCCTACCGCATTCTTAGTGTTTTACAGAATTTGACAATGATTTCATATACCATTGGTTACACCATTGCTTTCCCGCACTTCCAGCCTATTTTGCATATTATTATACAAAAAAACTGCAAACTGTTTTTCTCTTTTTGTGTTTGAGTCTTTCCGTATGTGACAACAGTCTTGTTGTCTAGTAAATCACTAGCTCAGAATAAGCAATAATAGACACTACTTCGTAGAATTTTTAATTTATAAAACATTTTCACATAAAACAGGTAGGTATGGAAGCTTTCATTCACTACTCAAACAATATCTACAATCCCTGTAATATAATGAATTTTATATTTGGTAAAGAATATCTAACAAGACTCATTGTAAAATTTTATAAAATTACCTTATTCAAAGTAGGAATCATAATAATCACAAACCATTTAGGTATCGATCTGGTTCGATACCTAGCTGTTCCATTATTCTATGCTTTCAAAGGAAAACTAAAATTAAGCTTACTATTTAGGAAATGTAACCTACAATGCAGGTTCCATTTATGTTACAAATTGAAAAGGCGTATGTATTAAAGTGTATAATGTAATATCATTTTAATTATAAGAACTACGTTTAAAACTCTAAAATATGAAATGTTTGCTACTTCTTCACGAAAAAACTATCCAACACAAAAATATTTTTTTCAATTCGAACCAGTAGTTTCAGGGATTACCGCGATCAAGAAACTGTTTTTTTTTTCTGTGGAGGCATGAGTCCATATTTTTGGAGGCATGAGATCAAGCCAAATATTTTAAGCTAATTTCGCTCTATCTTGCATTTCACTCATCATTTGTATACAATCCGACAATAACCTACGATTAGGAACAAGTAGCACTTCAAGATGTAATTTTTGGGGATCAAAATTTAATTCATGGGAAAACCCATTTCCATTTTCACATTAAAAAGACATGACTAGGTATTTTTATTCCAGTCAATAAGTAAACTACCCAAAACACTTTTCACAGCAAAAACTACTGACGGTGAAACGTAGTAGTAGATCGAAGGAGACCTACATTAATACATAGCCTCCTTTCATCCCGATATTTTCACGGAATAACGCGAGGGAAACCATTATGGGGCGCAGCTAGTTCAAAATTAAAGTATAATTTCCAACAAACCACACTTTCCACCAGGGAGTCAACCAGGGAGTTCTAAAATAAGCAATGCAAGTGTATAGACAGTTATTATAATATTTGGACGTAGGTACCTATTAATAAATTTGCGAATTAGATATAGAATATTTTGCCATAGGTCGTAATTAGATAGAAGGCAACAAATCTGTACTAATATTATAAAGCTGAAGAGTTTGTTTGTTTGAATCTCAGGAACAACTGGTTCGAATTGAAAAACTATATTTATGTTCCATTTATCGGGGAAGGCTATAAACTAACTTTCATTTTGATATTCCCACGGGATCGGGACTTACGCGGGTGAAACCGCGGAGCGTAGCAAGTATATAATATAGGAGGTAAGTAGGTACAACAAACCAAATTAAAACCATGCATGCATAATATAGGTACTTGAATCTTGGTGCTATCACGTTGGAGATGACATTGTTTCACCCACAGCCCTTGTTCATTCAAAAAGCTTACAACGTTGAATATTTTGTTAACAATATCACGAACGATATGGAGGCCAACAAAGGAAAAGAAAAACAAATTTGACTCGGCCCAAGAGTGATGGACAAATTTCCTGGTAAACGGTTCCTTCCGCGCAGGGACTATTTGTCTGAATTTGAATCGCATTTGTTTCCAGGGAAATTTGTCTCCTAAGCCTCCAGAGTGTATCTGAAAATACCGCCGGTAGATATGTACTTCGTTTTCTTTAATTGAATAAAGACTACTTTATGTTTATCTTGTTGTAATTATGTCGCTACACTTCGGTTACTCGTACCCTTCCTTGAGTTTCTGTTGATTTTCCTTCTTGTTTTTTCCCGATAAGTAAAGCTCGCTATAAAATCTGTGAGCAGGAAGTCAGTGTTTACTTTCTAATTTTCCGGTTGTCTTCACGAGGTCTGAAGGAAGGCAGACGGGGCGCTGTGTGTGGAATGTTATATGTGACAAGAGTAATACAAAATCTTGTCGATAGACAGTATTCGGATTTATCCACGGAGTTGCTTCAATAGCGTAAAATTCAATACTTTCTTTGTTCCTTAGATGTTCATTCGGATTAACAGAAATAATTTCCTTAACATTATCTTAACGACTTTCTGATCCCGTATTGCGTCAAATAAATTGCTTATCATGGGGTCGAGTGCTCATTACGGCGAGTTGGATTTTGTTCCTTTTATGTAATAATATCTTTTTCTTCTAGTTTATTATACATCCTTATCCTGCTTTAATTTTGCTTGTAATAATTACCTCTGTAGTAGGATAAGTCCTCGTAGAATTTGTTTATCAAAGTGCCTTAATACTGAGGTATTATGATTTCTTGTGTTACATTTATTACAACAATACAAATTTTTACACTGTTTATAATAAAAAAACTCTAATAGTAAAGTACAAAGTTGTTAGTTGAAAAAATCTGGTAGCCGAAAAAATTGCCGACCCACCGTAGAGCTGTATACTACTATTATTAGAATGTTTTTAATGCAAGGTCCTCCTCGAGTTAAAGTTAAAAGTCTTTCCAATAATCGTAATTTTAGAACTCAACCTTGGGTCTGCAATTCCGACTATACCTACCTAAGTAAGTATCTAGCTTCTGTAGTATCTGGCTGTTTTATCTAGTAAAAAACTCTTAAATTAAAAGAAGTAGCTAAACGATTTTAAAAGTGGTCCTTTTAAATACAAGTTACCGCAAAGAAAGGGATTACTCGCCAATTTTAGATGTCTTTCAAAAAGCTTTGATGAAATGCTGAAGGCGATGATTAAGTTTCGAAACTTTGTCTGATTTCTTGAATTTATTATCATTTTCTTCTTTACATTGTTCAATATGAAATGTGAGTTATAATAATCAGCATAAAAATTCGAAAGCAATTTATTTTATTTGCATAAAACTACCTACCAACAATAAAGCATCTTAATTCAGACAAGTTATATACCTACCTATAGGCCAGTAAAGTGATTCCTACGTCAATAAACTTTTATAATATTTTACCTACAAAAAAACATTAAATAAAAAATATACTTAAGGAAAATAGCACTTGGAATTTAGTAAGCACTTAATATTCAAAAAACCTGTCATTTTGTCAATAGGAAAAGAAGGTAGGTAAACGTTCTTTATGTAAGGAAGTGATTTCAGAAATTATTACTCTCATTCCGCAATATAGAACTTTTAACAAGAAAACTTTTCAATGTACTTCACCAACAATGTTCCCAAAACTTTCTGGTGGTTACAAATGAATAATTTTCGATAATTCCATTGCATCGATTCGGGAATTGGACATTTCGAGTTATGAAATATTTTTATTTATGAAATAAAAACAACTAAAAATAGGAAAATAAAATTGCACCTACATACTTAGACGTCTTGTAATTTTACGTACCTAGATTTTATTTTATTTTATTAATAATTCACACAGCAGATTACAATCACAGTAAGTAGTGAGGTATACAATTGCATAACAGGTTATGATCTAGACTGTAATCCTAAATGCGAATATGAAAGCTTGTTATAATATGTTACAGTAATAATAATTTGAGCAGATAAACATTAGGTAACTTACAAAACAATAATAAGTAGTATAAGACATTATTTTATAAGGTGACACAGACACCTTTTGAATCGGGCATAGTTGCCGTCGAATACATCTATAGAGTATGCAGCTGCCGTAGTGATATCTAGATGGGGATACTTATTGGATTCAATTAGTAGTTTATCTGCTTTACTTCAGATTATGTATAGGTTTAATTTTACTCTATCATGTGACTAAATTATCCAAATTGCAACCCGTAATCGTAACACATTGAGAAGTTTTGTGATGAGAAGGCACATGCTTCATGTAGGCACTTCTACAAGTCGATTTTTTTCAAATGAGCAATTTGTTGCACCAACATTTTAATCATTTCACAGACCGATTGCAATAATTATTTTTGATCTTAGAGTAAACGGTGAACGAACATTCCAAAAAAAATATATTTTTTTTTGGAAATCAGTTCAAACTAGCAAACATCATCACTACATAGTATAAAATAAAGTCACTTTTCGCCGTCCCTATGTCCCTTTGCATGCTTAGATCTTTAAAACTACGCAACGGATTTTGATGCGGTTTTTTTTTAATAGATAGAGTGATTAAAGAGGAAGGTTTTTAGATATAATACATGCATAATATACCCGTGCAAAGCCGGGGCGGTCGCTATTTTTAAATAAAAATAATAATGTTGCACTTTTCATTACCGTTGATGTACTTTTCAGAAATTACGATCAATAGCAAGGAAAGCAGCATCTTCAAAGTAACGCCCATTCCAAACGTGACCAAAAATACGAATGGTACAATTAAACATTCTGAACTCATTGCAGCACAGTGCAAGCAAACACCTCACTCGCAAGGTGTAAAGTTGCCCAATATACCTAACTTAGTTTCTAGCTGTTTGGTTTGTTTAGATCGGTTCCTTTGTTTCTACAACAAGAATTTCAAATGTAAATTTTAAACTTACGCCGCGCCGCTCATGTGAGCGTGCTCGTACCTCTAAGTTTGAAACTATAATTGTGTTTTATGATAAATCGTTGCTTTATTAAAACAAGGCACGTAGTTAATTTATTTTAATAAATTTGTTCAAACTTTATACAGTAAGTAGCTAATAATATTTACTTCTTATTGGTTTTTTTATTATAGCTAAATTAGTAGAGGAACTAGCACACTTACCTACACCGACGAGCTTTACAATTTCTATGTTCTTGTGACTTTCTGTTCAAAACTTTTGACTCGATTTAAATCTTAAGTATTCTAAATGAAATCTGTTCTCAGTTAGCGTAAACTAACAATATTGAAGCACCTAATGCTTAGGCTGTACTATTCCTGCAAAATACTGTAGGTATAATTAAAGTATTTATCATTCTGTCACTTAGATAATATTAGTAAAGAGAGAAAATGTTTTAAGGAGTATCTTCACGAAGATAGGCCTGTGGCAACGATTAAAATGTTTACCAATGATGTTACTTTAGTTGCGGGAAAACAAATAAGCTGTCTTGGAGACAATAAACATTGACAAAATACCTTCCAAAGCTTCAAAAGCGCGATCATGAGCCATGAGACGTTCGGATTGCTTGCAGCCGCAAGGAAATGACTAGGAAATTGCCCCATTACGCTTGCAAATCGTGAGCTGCATTCGAATTACTTCTTTGCTTGTAATTTTGCATGCTATGTAGAGGCAGCCGACGGAAAATGACTTAAAAGCATCCACGCATAGTGTCATTGAAAAAAGAGATAAAATGGAGCGTTTGTGGAGTGCTAGACGATTTTTTATCGGTCATTACGTTTTTAATAAAAACGAGATAAAATTACAGTGTAGCTCCGAATACAAATCGACCGTAAGTGTTTATTAAAGAGTTGGGTTTGAAACCATGCTTGAAATTTTTAAAGAGAATAAGTACATAATAACCAAGTTATTAGGCATTAAAAGAAATGTAACTGTTGGCTATGTTCATTGTGAAACAAAGTCATTATTAAATTTTTGCTTCAAAGAGAGTCAGTGTTCCAAATAAAGAGTACAAATCCAAACTTTCTAGCCGACACGAGTATCTATATTGTAAAAGTTTTTTAGACTGCACAAAATTTTAGCTTTCTAGACGTAGTTTTGGCCGTGCGTGGATCCTTAAGTAGAACAAACTATTTTTTATTATACAATTTAATTAAGTTTGCATCAATGCAGTCGTACTATTGAGTCTTGAAACTTATTTCGCACAGAGATTAATAAGGAAATTAAGCCTTATTAAAAATGAAGGGGGGTTAAATTGAGTCAAAGTTACCTAAAATATTTTTTTTTAAATTGTATATTTGACTCCGTAGAAAAATTCAAAGCTACAAAGATTTTAGTTTTTGATATAATGGTAATAAAATAAAACAGTGCGAGCGCGGTACATTTCAAATTAAAACTCGCGGCAAAGTAATTCGCACTTTACTTTGTCCGCTAGTTCTGACATAATTCTAACCAACTATTTTTTGCAAAAGAAACGAAATTACAATTCTGTACTTTATTACCTGTTTAGCAGTTAACAATGAACATCAAAAAGCGATGTAATAACTCTGTGCTAGCCAATAATACCGTGAATCGAGGGGCACGCACGAACAAAGGCTGCGTTCAACCACCCAGCTAAGGGTAAAGTGTTTGAATTGAGCGAACGCATTACATTTTTATAGAATTGTCGATTATTTTTCACCGTTTAACCTAAAGTTAATTAATTACAGCGTAGGTACAAACGTAATACAACTATTTCTGATGTTTTCTTTTATTTAGATAGTATACAATAAGTACTACTACTATATAATATATTATGGTACTTACATCATTTTCCATAGCATATTTTTGAATTTAGGTGTAGGATAGTAACTGTCCCATTAGATAAAATACAATTAAAATAAAAAGCTTAAGTACTTTTTTAAATACTTTATAGGTAAATAAGTTGATTTTTTTAACTTTAAGCCAAAGGCTTGGAAAAGGTGTAAATGATGTTTGTTAGTGTTTTGTTTTTGTAGTATCGGCTTAAACTAATGAGTCTCATCAAAATGTTAGAGTAAATTTTTAAACCCTTTCACGAGAAGGAGATGGAAGACCTATTTGTCAACTGAGTTTCTCTTACAAGATGTTTAAACCCCTTTGACGAGCAAGGTTAGTTATAACCATGTTAAAACAATTCTGTAGCCGTTTATGAGTCTTCGTTATGAAGTGTTCTTCACCACTAATCGCCAGCAAGCACCACTTTAAGAGATCCTAAGGGTTCTTTCCTCGGATTACTATTGCTGGAGGAACACGTACAGTTGATAATGAATTTTCACTAATTGGATCAACGTATTGAACTCGAGAGAGGTAATGCAAACCGCTTTGAGAGGTTCCAAGCTCACTTCTATTAGATCCACATAATACATATTATATATACCTACTTACCTTATCTAAAGATTGTAATAAACGGTTACTACCTGTAAGTACCTACTAGGTGATACATGTTAGAGTCAGACAACCATCTAATTGGCAAAAATAAAAATCAACTTTTAATACCTGTATGCCTAAAACTTAAAAAAGCAACATAAGTATTATAGGTAGAGAAATATTATTTTCCATAATAAGCTCGAAGTACTTATTCTTAAAATATTCAAAAGATTTATATGAATATTCAATGAAAACGGCCTCTACAAAGCAACATAAAGTTTTTTCTTGAAAAGAAAGCCGACCGCTATTTTTTGTTCACTCGATAAAAGCAGATAAAAAATATGTGAAGTGTTCTAAAAACGCCGTATCGTAAACATGTGACTTATTTATTTAGGAAAGCCTCTTTTCTGTCGGTTTTTTTGTGTTCAGTGGAATTTATAAGGAGTCATGAGTAGGTAGCCCTATTTATGCTCTTTTGACAGCCTTTTGAAGTGGGAATAATGACACAACAAAAACATATTTCTCTTTGAACTTTCTTATTTAAAAAACGTTCTTAATATTAATCCGTATCCGAAAATTAATGATCGCATATTTTTATTTGCGACAAGCATAGCTAGGTTATGGTTGTGGGTTTTGTGCTTTATAGGCAAAGAGATTAAAAGTCTTTGTTTCTACCTTAGGTTTCTAAGTATAAAGGTCTGTCTTGGTCCAAAAATTCTTTAAGTTAAAGGAATAAAGTTTTATCGTATTGATTTATATATATTTTTAGGTTTAGGCAAAATAAATTTTCCTTTTGGCTCCTAAATGGAGGCTTCCGGCGACTGGGACCGCAATCAACTGGAACCGCGGTCCTGGTTACAGGATTAATATTTTTAAATATTTTTCTTCCGTCGACTTATACCACTCGCAAAAAAACATAAAAAAACTGTTGTTTACGTCAAAAACAGTACAGTCAAACGAAAAAACGTTGAATGTAATAATTAAAGAAAAAACTCTTTGATTAAATAATGTCGTTTATTTAAATAATATAAAAAACACTTTTTGGCTATCGTTCTTGTTACTTATATAAAATTTACGCAATGAAAACATACACATAAATCATGCTAAAAATAATTAACAACTTACAAAAATGATGAGGGGTTTATGTACACACAACTTTCAATTTCTTAGTGAACGAACGTGTATTGATTGATATCTCACAAAATCGTGTACCTAATGCAAGGAAGAGGTATGTACGTAACTAGCTCCTTCATCCGTAATTTAACTTACCGAAATCGGTATGTTTGTAATTACATTTTTTACATTTATATAACAAATTTGTATGTAAAAAATAGGTACATATTTTTTTGTAACAGCATTATTTACTTAAATAAATACATATTTACCATATGATTTTTTAAAGTCTTAGTATCTCACACTAACATTTCTACAACTAAAAACCTTTAGCGCTAACTTTCTCGATTTTTGTTTTTGTATCATATCACCTTCATCCACTCATGTCATCAATTAACAATAAGTAAGTAATTATCTATCACAAAATCAGCCTTATGGACGTTAAAATATAACAATAAAAATTAAATAAAAAAGATTTTTAAAAACAAGCTTTTATTTGAATAAAAACGTAACCCAAAAATTATATTTAAACAAAAATTAAACATGAAAATATTTAAATTAAACATGAAAAAAAAAAACGCGAACTAACAAGAAAAAAATAAAAGTATTTTTACAATGATATTTTTGAATCAAAAAGAGTTTTTTTCCTAAATTATTACTTCAAACATTTTTTTGTTTGACTGTACTATTTTTATTGAACAATTGATTTCTTTGTTTATTTGCGAGTGGTCCCACTCGACGGAAGAAAAATAATAAAATAAATGAATCCGGCAACCGGGACCGCGGTTCCAGTTGGTTGCGGTCCCAGTCGCCGGAAGCCTCCCTAAATGCGCCTTAAGAATCAATTTCACTTAAAAGTTTTTATTGACTAATAAAATCAAGCGTTATTATTGTAATGATCGAGGCTGTGAATACGTTGACGTTGGCTTGTCATGGTGCTTGTCTTTAATAAACAGACAGACAGATAGACAGACAGACATACGGACAATAAAGTGATCTTATAAGGGTTCCTTTTTTTTACTTTTTGAGGTACGGATCCCTAGAAATAGGACAAGCCGTTATACAGCAGAATTCTAGAGACTATTTGGATTTTAATGTTAAGAAGGAGACGAGTTTAAGCTCTAACCTTCCATCGCCCAATTAAGGAAATCTATTAGATATTATTTAATTCCAACTCTATTTAAAAATCATATTTATAAGCATAAACAGATAATTCGAGGCACCTGGGGCTTTCCTGCGCCCCGTCCCAGTGCCTGCGGACTATCCAGCCCTAGTCAGCTGCTCGTACGTAACCATGACGAGTGGCCTGATAAGATGATATTGATCCCCAGGAGTCATGGGAAGCCATTGCTGTGGGACACTGCTAGCACAAAATATGTCACATACCTAATAGTTCTGCTAGCTAGTAAGTAACACCTCAGCTCCATAGTAAATATTATTGTCAAGATAAAAAAAACAATAAGTTAAAAGTAAAAATCTCGATTAAAAACAGTACAGAATAATTTATTCATTGAATAGATCGAAATTATAATATTTTTGCAAATAAAACGTATCCTTATCATTTTCGTAGTTATTTGTGGTCCGGTCAGTTCAAATCGCAAAAGCCGTTCCGTGACAAGAATATTTTAAAACACCCCTCAAAGTTTAATTTAATTGAGCCTATACAAACAACATTCCTCTTCAATCTATAGACAATGTTTATCTTTCGAGCTCAATGTTCTTCATATGTTCGATAGATCGGAATTATTTAATTTGTCAAGTTGTTATAATGATATTTAATTTAGAAAAATATTTGTAGATTTATTTTATTTTATTAAGTCTCAAATGTACCTTACAAAAATTTAACACCTCCCTACAGTCGACTACAAATAGAGTTAACAAATGCAAATTACTGTTAATATATTAAATAACAAAAATCTAGTTCTAGATATTCAATTCTTTTAGGTAATTCGGTGACTGTTGAAACCTATTTTTTGTATTTGTTCTGTTTTGTATTTGTATAAATATGTAATAGATAACTGATAAGTTAACAATACTAAAAATTATAAATTTTGTGCAGTAAAAAATATGTCAAATGTTTTATTTTTGTTAAATAATGTCGATTACAGGAGACGAAACGGGATGACCATGACTATGGCGTCACCACAAAACATGACATTTTACTTCAAGGAGTGAACGTTTTAAGCTTAGAAAAGAAAAATATATATATTTTTCACTGTTGAAAATCCTTCTTCGAAAACTTAAAGACGAAGCCAAGGTCTACGAGCGTATATGTATCTTAGACCGCTTACCATCGTTTAAGATAGTAGTCAAACGCTGACTTACATATTACTAGCGACCCGCTCCGGCTTCGCACGGCTATATTATGCATGTATTATACATATAAACCTTCCTCTTGAATCACTCTATCTATTAAAAAAACCGCATAGAAATCCGTTGCGTAGTTTTAAAGATCTAAGCATACAAAGGGACATGGGGACATAGGGCTATAGGGACGGCGAAAAGTGACTTTATTTTATACTATGTAGTGATTTAAAAAAGACAATTACAACTACCTAAATAATTACTTCCAAAACAAACAAATCAACACAGAATATTAATATCAACCTAACCTAACAATAAAAGCTAAACCAAAGAAATTAAAGGCAACAATAACACACAGCAACAATAGCTATTAACGCAAAGGTTACAGAACAACATTAAATGTAACACTTGTGCCTTTTAAGCTGTCCTTACCTCACTAACGATATCTGCTAACGGTACCCACGAGAGCGGAATACGGAAACAGTATTGCCATATACCGCACGTATTAGATGAATGAAGACTGTACTAACGCGTTTTTTTATCGATTAACCTGTAACACCAACTGTGTGTTGATAAATAAAATGGTTTTAAGCCATTGCTTAAGCTATTGCATAGCTGATATCGCGGCGACCGAATCAAGAAATTCCGTAACGAAAATAAAACCCCCCACTCCGCCTACCAAGTATCTCGGCCAAGCGTTCGCTTAAGCAATAGCTTTACCCCGGCAGTCCCCGAGTGTCACACGTTTATTTTTTATACATTATGGACACATTGGCGGCCACACCAACATGGTTTTCACACACTTAACGGGTTACATATCAAAATAACTAAGTTCAATATAACTATGTTCGAAATAACTACGGTCATAATGCCTACTGTTCAAAATACCTAATGGTTGTTTCACATATTTTTGAAATAACTAATGAACGAAATACCTAATGGACGAAATACCTACGGTTAATTTACCTACGTTCATTATAACTATGTTCGAAATAACTACGGTCATAATACCTACTGTTTAAAATACTTAATGGTTGTTTGGCATATTTTCGAAATACCTAATGGACGAAACACCTACGGTTAATTTAACCACAATTAATTCAACTACGGGTTTTCACCTGCGGTTAAAAAAAATCAATTTTATAAAATACACCTACGGTTAATTTAACTACAATTAATTCAACTACGGTTTTTCACCTGCGGTTTAAAAAAATCAATTTTATAAAATCCCTAACCAAGTAAAATGGGCAGAATTCGCTTCTAGCACTCGCCGGCCGCTGCCGCGGCACCGCTCGCTTCGCTCGCTCGGCTCGTGCGTTGTGGTCGCAGTTCTAACATAAACCTAACCTATCCATGTCGGTTCTGGGTAGGGGGTGTTCCGGATGGGTCTTTATATGCTTCCCTAATCAAGTCAAATAGGTAAAATTCGTCTCTAGTTGCGTGATAAACGCAGCATATAAAGACCCACCCGGAAAACTCCCTACCCAGAACCGACATGGATAGGTTAGGTTTATGTTAGAACTGCGACCACAACGCACGAGCCGAGCGAGCGAAGCGAGCGGTGCCGCGGTAGCGGCCGGCGAGTGCTAGAAGCGAATTCTACCCATTTTACTTGGTTAGGGATTTTATAAAATTGATTTTTTTAAACCGCAGGTGAAAAACCGTAGTTGAATTAATTGTAGTTAAATTAACCGTAGGTGTTTCGTCCATTAGGTATTTCGACCATTAGGTATTTTAAACTGTAGGTATTATGACCGTTAGTTATTGCGAACATAGTTATATTGAACTTAGTTATTATAATGTGTAGCCCAATCGACCGTTAGGTATTATGAACTTATGTGAATCGACCGTAGTTATTTCGAACATAGTTATATTGAACTTAGTTATTATGATACGTAACCACTTAACGATCTAGATGAAATTAAGATGAAACGAAATAATGTAAATTAAGTTCATTGCTTTACAACCGGAGGTAGTTCTTTCCAAACTGCATCCCCGCTAGGTTTTATGTTAAAAAATATTATAGTCAAATAGACCGTAATAGTCTATAAATAAATTGCTCATCTCATAAAAGTACGTATTTTTACATGTTCGGTTAAATATTTAAATGTAAGTAAAAATCGAGAATCAAAATAAATATAATATGTGGAGAAATAGAAAACCTACTACCTACGTATAGTCGTATCCACTCTCTGCTATAAGTTTACCTTTGTTCTAAACTCTAACTCTAGGTGGCTAGTCACTACTAGCCGCGTAGAGAGAGCTTACAACGAAGTTACGGGTACCTTTAATGAAGTTTACTAAATGTTATTTTAAAGTGTCTTCCAAAAACGGAGGTAGAAGATTAATATCACACTTTGAATGGTATTTTAATATTTACAGTGAATTTCTAATAGGTATACTTTTCAAATATCTACATACTTAATTAACCCTCGACACAAAAAGGGGAGTGGTTTAAGTTTCTAAGTTTGACGTGTCTGTGTATGTGGCTGTCTGTGGCATCGTAGCTCCCGAACGGATAAACCCATTTTTGTTTTTTTTTTTGATTTTGATTTTATTTTGGTTTGAAAGGAGAGTTAGTCAGGATTGATCTTAGCTGTCTTTTATCAAAATAGGTTCCGTCGTTAAAGTTTTATGCAATTCTCCTTATCAGTAGGGCGTTTTTAGGGTCTGTCTGTCTGCCGTATGTCACAGCCACTTTTTTCCGAAACTATAAGAACTATTCCATTGAAACTTGGTAAGTAGATGTATTCTGTGAACCGCATTAAGATTTTCACACAAAAATAGAAAAAAAATTAACAAATTTTAGGGTTCTCCATACTTAGAACTGAAAAAATCCATATTTAGAATAGAAAAAAATTTCATCAAACCCATACGTGTGGGGTATCTATGGATAGGTCTTCAAAAATGATTTTGGGGTAATAATATCATTTTTTTCTAAACTGAATAGTTTACGCGAGAGACACTTCGAAAGTGGTAAAAAGTGTATCCCCCCTGGAACTTCTAAAATAAGAGAATGATGAAACTAAAATAAATATATTATGTTATAACATTACGTACCATGCAAACTTCCACTCAAAATTGGTTTGAATGAGATCTGGTAAGTAGTTTTTTTTAATACGTCATAAACCGTAAACCGCCATTTACCCTTCATTCATGTATTTTTACCACTAGCGCCATCTATTTTTTTTAATTATGTGATGATAATGGTACGGAACCCTTCGTGCGCGAGTCCGACTCGCACTTGACCGGTTTTTTTATATTGTATGAGTAATATTTTTATTAAAATAAACTTTCTTATTACTATAAGGTTCAACTAACATTTGTTTTTTATTTACTTACACGTTTATTCCAAACAAAACATGTTACAGAGCGATACAATTAAAATCAATTAAGCATCAGCTCAATATTTGATTAAGAAAATCGTCTCCAGCGTTCCGTTATCTTAATGAAACCAAGAAACGGAGTCGAATGTACAGATTTGATTAGAACAGTATGCTAGGCACGTACCTGTTATGTTCATTTGATTAAATGAATGTTAACTGTAAATGGTTAACAGAGCGGCTGGCATCTGACAATGTCAAAGACATTGCGCTATGTGAAGAATGTTAATGTTCACTGGCTGTGGTTTCTCTGTGACTTCATAGTGTGGTGTAGTTTGCTTACAAAAGTTAAGTGAAATGTTTAAGTTATTTGTCGAGACAAGGTAGGTGAACATAAATGATATGATCACATAAAAAAAAACCCCATGAGTTTCTTGTGCCTTCTTCTCATTGGTGGGCGCGTTCCGAAGGCACACATCCTAACTTAGTTTTTAAGACTATTTCAAGTGATCATGTGTATGTAAATACATAAGCATTGAAAGAAATAAAGACATTTGAATTTGAATTTGAACCTAAATAATTATTGCATGGCAATACTTGACCATATACACAAATAACAAAATATTAAATAAAGAAATATTGCAGGACATTCCACATATCGCCATCTAGCCCCAAGCTAAGAAACTAGACTTGTGTTATGGGTGCTAGATAACGGATATACTACTTATATACTTTTATTTTGTAAATATATATTAATAATTTTATTCACAACGAAGTTATAGGGGGTCGAAATTGGCCTGAACTGTTTCGAGAAAAGGATGGTACGGCCGTGCCGCTTTTTTGCTCGACTTGGCGGGGGCCCTGCCGTGCCCCCAGATACATAGAAACAACCAGACAAAAGACAAATATCTAAGCACAAATACATGTCTGAGGCGGGAATCGAACCCGCAACCCTGCGTTTGGCAGTCCGGCATGGTGACCATTGTGCCAACTGGGTCGTCAATAGAAAACAGACAGACATCAGACGGACAAGAAAGTGATCTTATGAGGGTTACTTTTTTTACCTTTTGAGGTCCGGAATTCTAATATGATAAAATTCTCCGTTTTTCTAGATTACAACGAAATTGATAGTATTTCGTAAACAAGATGTGGAAAACGAAGTTACGTATTATTCATTTTCTTCATCGTCATCTTTCTATTCGAAGTTTTGCCATTTAGATATACCTAATGAATGTGTCCGTCAGTATGGCCAGACCATTGAATATATTTACATCAAACTATACCCAATATTTAAGTACTACCTAATTGCTACTATTTGCTACCTCTATTTAAAAAATGGCATGAATGATGATGAGTACCTACCTGATGAAAAGTAGACCTGCGCCTAATGGACAAATGTTGCCAGAAGTCATTGTTATTAAAAATATTTAAATATTCCAAGGGAACTAAATAAGTATAAGAAGATAAATACTTACAAAAGCGATGAAATAGAAAATATTATTCAAAACTTTTAAATTACACGTAACATTTTATGGGTAGCGGAAAATGTCGCTTCACAGAATTTTATTTGCGTCTTTTGGCTACTTCAAATGACTAAGGACGGCTTCGTCGGTAAATAGCGTTGCTTGTGTACTCAGGCTCGCGTTATCTGACCCGGAACGAGGCTTGCAGCGATTTCCACTGTCAGTAATATAATAATAGTGTGTCATCAAAAATGCAACGAACAGACTGCATGAATTATGACTGTCGCGCTTTAATGGAAAATAAATACAAAAACTGCTCGCAGCGAGCGCTGTTATTTTGCGGTTTTATTTAAGTTGATACGGAAATATTAAAGTTCTTGTACTAACGAAAAATAGCGTCGTAACATCGTTTTCGTCTTATTTGGATTTAAGTATTGAAAATTATAAAAAAAAAATATTTTAGTTTATAATTAAAAAAAAGTAAATTCATACCTATAGATGAATAGCTGAGTGAGTTTTGTTTAATACCTTATTTTTAATTTTATATTGAAAAAGATGAACTGCTGAAATATGACGTCAAACAAACAATAAATACACATCAAATGAACGTAAAATATGAATTAAAATTGATGAAACGTGCTCAGCCATCCAGATCGAAAATTGTTCCTTCATATTTATGCCTACAATTACTGTCTCATTATTTCAATTAAAACTATAATTTTATGCAAACCAAGTACACTTACATGATACTATTTAATATCCTGAACTAAAACCAAACCGACGCAACAACAGTTCTGTCCTAAAAACGAGGAGCTAGATGGCGCTGTGTGCAAGTTCTTGCAATATTTACCTATAATCGTTGATTTCGGAATTCGGACACACCACATTCAGTAAATCTAATATTTAACGTCCTTAGCTTCACCCATGTCCTTATACATAAACATTTAATAAGCCATCATTGGTGGTGTTTTGTTAATTTCGCACTAACTAACATCTATCAAAGTGTGAAAGTGACAAAACACATTTTAACTAAAGAAATCCAGATATAATAATATTAAAAACAAAATAATACAACGGAAAGTCAATTATAGGTTTTGAAATGTGGATAAGTATTATAATTAACGTAATAACTGGCAGGACTCAAAGAAATAATAATATTTCATCAATAAAACCGGGAGTGCAGGCAGAAGTGAAAACAATAAACTTGTTATTTCTCATAGAATATTTCTTGAAACGATCTGCTACTGCCATCTATTAGCACTCACTTAAACAAACATAGTTTATTTTTTATTCGCTAGATGGCAGTAAAAAATTTAAATCAGCGCCATCTACATTCGAATAGCGGTCTTTCTAGAAACTAAGTTTCTCAATTTGTGTAATAGATGGCAGTATAAGTTAAACAAAAAGACTAACACAAATAAAATCTCATCTGTCGCGTCAAAATCTGTCGCGAGAACGGCTGAAAATGCTCAACCACAAAAGTGCCCAACGCGCCATAAGAAGTTTTCACTTAAAAAAAAAAATATGGACATTTTACAAGATTCTAATAATTTTTAAATGAAATTAAAAATCAGACAAAAGCTTTCCTATCATGTTCTCTATAATTGTTTATGTAAAAGTACAGTCACATTACCAATTAGCTGTACCAATTAGAACCCCACGTGACCCAGAGCTCATTCGGATATCTGGAAAAAATATAGTATATACCTAATTTTCTTTTTTTTTAAGTTGTATTGTATAGTATAATGTTTAAAAACAATAGAATCAGGTAACATTACTTTACAACCTTACAGATTTGCGAGTAAGCTCTAGGTCACGTGGGGTTCAGCTAATTGGTATTGGCACTATACATTTTTAGATCTTCAACTTTGTTTTAAAGTCAATTATTAAATAATAAAGACTTATGCTTAGTTTGGGAAAACTTTATTTGTTTTACCTACAGAGATACAAACAAAGTTTCACAATACAATTTGATAGAGAACCGTCACTTATTCTGTCCAAACTTAGGCCTCGCGGCCACAGTGCAAGTTTACTAGTAAACCAACTTCTTTACCAGCAAACATGTCCGGACAACGCAACGCCACGGGCTAAACAACTTGAACATACTATTACGAGTTGTACAAGTAATGGGAATTGAGGATGGAGGACGCAATACTTGAATTTATACAGTTACCAGTTACCGCAACACAATCCGTCTTTAAAACGAAGTTTTGGGGGATATCGGTAGCGGTTGGGTAATATAATTTTGCTTGTTGTATCTACCAACGTATTTGACATTGTTGAAATTGATATTTTAGTCAAGTATCTAGTTACCATTATGAAGTCTGTACTTACTTCGAGTAGATCTTTATCACCTAAATATAATGTACATACTAACTTAGACCTAAGATTAATTTAATCTTGTTCTTATAAGTGAATAAACCAATTTGTATTTTGTGAGTTCTTACACAACTAAATTCAATGTCCTATGAAATGCTCTGTTCTACTCTATATCAGTAAACAAATCTATTTAAATATCTGTTTTTATCACTCTTTTATTAGGTCGATCTGTATATAACTATGTAATTTTAAGATAATTATGGTAAGCGCACACCTGGCCGCACCGCACGCGCCGCAGTCTCCGTTTGTATGCGCGCAGCGTCGGGTTGATGACGTCATCAGCATCGGCCTTGGGGATTTCCTTGGCTGCGGCGCGTGCGGTGCGGCTAGGTGTGGGCTCACCTTTAAAGTTTTATCTTGATTTCCGAGAAAACACTCAAAACCATTGTGTTTCACGACGTTCATTCAACGCGGTCTAACATATTGCATTAGTGTTTGCACTATGCGGCCTTCACAGACTTTTAAAGCTTCGCGGGCTTATTTTTTTTTTTTTTTTTTTTTTGTGTGGTATTCCTGTACCTACGGTTGGTACGCTTGATACCTTCACTAGCGCCACCTACCGATATCGACGTTATCGGATGGATGCGAGCTTCTTCATTCTGTGTTTGTCTGCCGGTCTTCACACAAGTCACCTCAAGTTTGAAGCAGTACCTATTGGTCTCTGAAGATGGGAGGAATCAAAAGGAAGCAAGAAGAGGAGAAAATAAAGAAAAGGATCGCCGAGTTACAACAAGAATTCAAGACTAATCATCGTCGCATCCGCGTCATCGATTCCTCATTAGAGAGTGAATCCGAATGTAAGTTTCATAAATACCCTCCATTTTATGAATATGTTCTCAGATGCGCATCATGTCCAAGAACTGAAGTCCTTCTACCTGCGGTGTGCCTGCGGTTTTTTGTGTCGAAATATGACGTGTTACTGCCTATACTGGCAAAAAGTACCGTCATTTTGTGTTTTACACGCAATGTCGACAAAACGACACCATCTTGACCAAAATCTGACGAGTTTCTGCCTCTGCGCAGATAGATACCGTCACAATAAAAATTGTGTTCTAACACAATTATTTGGTCCCACAGCACTGGTGGACATGGACAGCGAGGCTTCTGCGTCCCGACCGACGGCGACGGACCGTCGCGTCGTCGCATCGCGTCACCACACAGCCGACCCACGGCCCACGCCCACGCAATGACCCACGCCTTGGCCCACGGCCCACGGCCACGCTATGGCCCACGCCCACGCAATGTCCTACGGCGTGGCCCACGCCGGTCGTGGTCGTCGAACCACGAGGCCGACGACCGGAAGCTGCCACCGCGACCGCCGCCATTACTTCGATCGACGACGACGCTACCAGCCCAACTGCTGACGTCACAACGACGCCAGGCTATGATCTCGACGTTGAATCCGAGATGGAAGTTGGATGTGAAATCCTCGAGTTACTAGGTGACGTAACGACACCAGAAACTATCTTAGGACTGTCTATCCACAAAGATGTTGCCATCTGCTGGCAAAATATTCTTGCCAAGGGCCTCCAAATAGTAGCCAAAGAATAACTACTACGAGGAGTACCTACTTCACACCCACAAATTGTGAGTTTATCCTTGCACCAGAACTCAATCCATTGGAGTAGCCTTGTCAGGCTTAGCAGTGACAATGGACAAGCTGCTACTATTAAGCAGTAAGGAGCAAGAAATTTTGAAGCCGCTTAGCGTCGCCTGCCGAATTTTGTGCGACGCTCACTTCTGTGAGACAAAAACTAGTAGAAAACTAGTTCTTGCAACCGTGAATTCGAATGATAGAGGAAAATTCCTTTTCGGTGACAATGTCACTGTAAAATTTAAATCAGCAAAATCGATTCAAAAATCGGGAGAAGATTTAAAAAATTGGTCATTTAATCGAGCTGCGTCGGAAGCCGACATCCAGGGGCAGAGCGCGCGGAGGGACGGCGCCCACGACCAGGAACAGCAGCACGCGCGGGCCGCAGGACCGAGCACGGCCTCCGCGAGCATCACCACCACTTCGGCGCGCTCCCTTACCGCTCACCGGGCAAGCAGCGACGCGGAGATCTATAAGGTACCATACGCTGGTCGACTCAAATATTTTATTTATAAATGGTCTCAAATCACTGATGATTTACTGTACTTCAATGGATAAAGGGTTATAAAATCCCGTTTAGTTTAGTACTGACCAGTACCTTATCAAAATTTTGAATCTAATATAACACCCCTTCGTTTTTGCGTCGGGGGTTAATAATTTCAAAATTAGTTGAAGTAAATGTAGAATTTGCAAAAGCTCTAAAAATAAAATAGCGCGATATTTATGCCATATTAACCTTTATATCAATTTTTGTCTGGCATCTTTCTTCTGCCTAAGCCAAATGGCGACAAACGATTTATTTTAATAAGTTTATTGATATAGCTCATTTTGAAATGGAGTAGGTACGATAGTATTGCATCAAAATTTGTAACTTATTATTATCAATGGCCTCTTTAGATATTAAAGACGCATATTTTTTCATACTGAAACATGAATCAAATAAAAAGTACCTACCTCAGATGTAAATATAACAATATTCTGTACGAATTGAATATTTGACCGTTTGGCTTGTGCAGTGTGCACTGCACCCTATGTTTTCACCAAGTTGATGAAACCGGTTATGGAATACCTACGATCAAGTTATTTTATTTCCGTAATATTTTTGGACGATAGTTATTTAGAACCTATTCGCAGTGTCAACGTAACGTAAACAAAACAGTTATGTTAATCGAAAGGCTCGGTTTTAAATTAAACTGCGAAAAATGTGCTTTGGTTCCAGCCACTGTGTGGAAGTTTTATAGAATTTGATTCCAAAAACATGATTTTAACATTCAAAACCAGAATTAAAAAACAAATCTTAAAATTTTTGAACTTATAAATCGTTAATCTTGATTGTATACAAAGGAATTCGAGCACCTTATGTACAAGTGTTTATTAAAAGATCCTAGTTACGAACAAATTATTAAAATACCCACTAGTTTAAAAACTGATATGTGCTGGTGGTTTTCTAATCTAATTTTACAATGAACATACTTTTACTTCTCTAAATTCAAACAATTTTAAATCGTTTTTGTTTCGGATACGTCCCTCAGTAGATAATAAAAATAGTTGTGGCTATTGAAAAGAAAACGTACTTAATTTACACATAAATGAACTGGAACTAAAACCACATTATCTAGCGTAAAAATGTTTTGCTTAAAATGAAAATAAATCGGAAATATTGTTGTGTTTAGATAATACTACGGCTATTTCTTGCATAGGCATTAAATACTACCCATCCTAGCTACATCTTAATAAAATAGCTCAAGATCTGTGGATGTGGCGTGAAAGGCGTAAAATCTGGGTTTTTTGCGTCGCAAATAAAATATATTAAAGACAATCACGAGACTGATTTTTAGCTCGTAATTTTTTTTAATATAACGATTGAGAATTAGCATATTATGCATTTTAATTACATACAGTTTAGCTCAGCCAAATGTCGGTTTGTTCGCTAGCAGATGAAATGCAAAATGCCCTATCTATGTAACGTGGAATAATGATCCCGACTCATGGGAAAATCTATTACTTTAGCCTTTCCGCCTTTCTCACTAAATGTAAAATTATTACATACAATTATAAGTGACGAAGCAGAAGGTATCGTAGTTGTTCCATACTGGCCAATCCAGCCTTGGTTCCCCGTTTTTAAGCAATAATTGTTTCAAGTTTGATAATCTACGATCCTGATGTTCACCTAACAGATCGTCACACAAACTGTACTGAACTCTAACGCTAGTTGCCGCGAAATTATCCGGCAGACCTTACTAGTTATAAAGTTATATATGCATTTTTAGAAATAATTTTGCATTCGCTATCAGATAAGACCTGTATTCAATACAATAATTGTATAAACAACATGTGACATTTGTGTTACAGATGCGCGCGCATTAAAATTTCACTCATCATTTTTTTATAACGCGCATAAAGAAATATAACTTCAAAAATTTGATTGCATATTGTGTAGAACATCAATATGATTATAATAACGCATCTGTTTCAAATGTTATCGATTTTTTAACTTATATTCAATAGTGATGTTAGATATGTGTTCTATATTATGTAATGCACCATAAATTCTTATAAATCTGTTTTGTCTCTTATTACACAAAATCTGTCAGAACATGATGATATATAACGTTTTATGTGAGGGGTGTTTAGAATAAGACCTCCGGCACCTAGGTATGAAATAATCTGGGATCCCGGTATAGTACTCAATTATTAGGTGCAAAAATGCCCAAATAATAGTCTTAATCTAGAAACCCTATCGAAGAAGACACTGACTTTATTGGCTCTAGTGACTGCACATAGGGTATAGACCTTTTCATTTATTAGATGAAGTAATATTCAAATTAGTACATAGTTCCCGTGACTGTACATATATTTATTAAAATACCAAATATCAATAAAACTACTAAGACCGAATTGTCCACAACCGATATTAAAACTACCGTATTTTGAACAAAGACCTGAAATTTGCCCAGCTAGATGTTTAGAAACATATTTAGTTAAAATTATTCATTACGTTCAAATACAAACGAATTATTGTTTATAAGTTTTAGGCTTCTTTATTCTAAGTTAACATCTCAGAGATTAAAGTCACTGGATTAAAGATATACACTTGAAAACAGTGGAATTGATACTAAGGTGTTTGGTGGTCATAGTACTCGACATGCAGCCACATCTGCAGCCAATAGAGCCGGTGTTAACATCGAAATTTTAAGGAAAACCGCTGGTTGGAGTGAAACATCAGTTGTATTTCTAAAATTTTATAATAGAAATGTTGCTAATAACAGTGTACAATTTGGATAAACGATTTTATCCAGTAATAATTAGGTTCCTATTTATATAATTCATTAAATATTTCAGTGATTTAAGTATAGCTTGAGTTGCTTTCAGTAAGTGTAATTCGTTACGAAAAATAAATATGTTTATTTTTGTTACATAATCCTATTTTATTTACTTACCTAGTTCTCTGAACATCATGCAATATGTTAGACCGCGTTGAATGAACGTCGTGAAACACAATTATTGATCAAACGAACTTACCAAGTGAAGTTCGATCACAATTGTGTGAACGACTTCATTCAACGCGGTCTATACTACAAACCCTCCCAAATACCTACTTACTTAGCAGTAAATAGGTTCATACAAAAATAGCAGCGTTTTACCTGAAATAAAACGCATATTAAACTACTTACCTTATTAGAAGCTTATAATATTGAGATAGGCACATCCGTTTCCGTAGTATTTACCTCTCTTTCTACCTGTATACGGCTGTCTCTTTCGCACCCCTTCCACGACAACAGGGGTGGGGGCTGAAGTTTGGAGCGAACTTCGAGCCCACTCTTGCCTCATTGCGTCGAAATATTATTCACCAGGCAGGGTTAGAAACTAAGCTTCTAATAAGGTAAGTAGTTTAATATGCGTTTTATTTCAGGTAAAACGCTGCTATTAAACCACTTGACCGTTATTAGAAGCTTATAATATTGAGACCTGTTTGTTATCGCCTGGTGGATGTGGTGCGAAAGGTTATTAGTAGGTACTACTAATAAACATGATTAAAATAAAACCATTATGTATGAAAAAGACAACAGTATTTTAATTAATTACAATAATTATTGTAACTTTAGCCCGTCTAGGGCTGACTCATTCTTGAGTAAATCATGTTCAAATTAAAAAATATTAGGTAATAGAAAAATTATGTTTTACAACAATCATTACCTATTCGAGATAAACATGGGTAACTTCAAAATATACAAAAAGAAACAGAAGACACTATTAAGTCGTACCAACAGAAAATAAGTTAGTTACTTTTAAATCAATCTTATCGTAGACACTATGTTATGTCTTAATACGTAAACATAGTATATGAAAGTAAAAATAGATATTAGACTGGATTAAATAAATTAGTAACACTAGGATTGTTTGAAGTAGAACTAAGAATTTCTCTACGATAAAATTTCTCAAACGTATTAGCTGATCTCCAATTCCCCCTAGCTAAAATATCATCCATAGAGAAATTGTCAATCCAGTTTTTAGAAGCGACGGCGGATCGAACGCTTCCTGGGGTCGCCGTAATGCCTGCGTCTTTCATCAATGATTTTACCCAACCAGCGATTACAGTGCGAGAAGCAGGTACAGGAGTACCTCGTAAGTTTATAAATAAATTATTAGAGTTAGAACTTTTACGTCTTTCATCTAGAATACTTATGGTTTTATTTATCCAATACACAGGATTTAGAGTTTGATTGCCTGGGTTAGCTAATAACTTCCAGCCCGACTGCCTATATTCTCTACAATCAGTTTTTGATCCAAACTTTGGCCAAAAAACTATAAAATTATTATTCATTTGACAGTGTTCAGAATCTACAATTAATAGGGTCAGATCATGAATTCTGCGTCCAGAGCATAAAATCAGTAATGATGCGGTGTGTCGAACGATTTGAAAAATGTTATGAACGTCGACAGAATATTGGGACATATAATTTGACAAAATGTTGATATCCCACACCGGAGGCTTAGGTAGCTTAGGATTTTTTAAAGAAATAGATTTTAATACGTGTTTCACTAACACATCTTCACTTAATTTTCCGGACATTTCGGAATTACATAGGGTTGATATGACAGACTTGTGAAGAAGAATTGTATTATATGATAAACTAAACTTTAAATATAAATTAGCTAAAAACTTGGCCATATCAGATCCCTTAGGATTGAAGGGATTAATGTCATTTTGTTTCGACCAGACTAACCAACGGTTCCAAGCAACTTTGTAAGTTTTTAAAGTGGATGGACGCCAGGCTGATTTAAGTAAGGATAGTTGACTAGCATCCCACGTCCTTACTGCTTCCGACCACCCCCACATTTCCAGACTTCTAGGGTCATATTCTGTACTTTGGGAGGAGGTAAGCGAGTCACCGTGTCCACTAGCACCTTGTTCAGGTTCGTTAGGGTCAATGGAGGTGCGATTGCCCGTGATTTCAAATCTGCCCTCCAAAATACTTTCTCCCAACGGGGTACTACAATTAGGTACCTGCCCGTCGCTTGATTGAGGTGCGTTAAGACTTTGGGTATGAGGTAAGGTGGCGGGAATATCCACGCCAGATGAAAATTCCAGGTTAGACTGAAAGCGTCGTGGAACATCGCATCGTGATCGTTCAGATCTAAAGTCGCGTAATTCGACACTACTCGAGCTGTTTTCGACGCGAACAGGTCTACTAATGGTATACCCATCTTGGCAAATATCATTTCCGTGCATTTCGGAAGTAGATGCCATTCCGGTGGGCGTCGATTCCTGGACAGGCAATCCGCCTGACAGTTGAACTTGCCCGGAATGTGATGAATCCTGAAGCAGATCCCGTGTTTGTCCAGAAGACGAAATATTTGGTATGTTATCTCCATGAGAAACCGAGATCTGGTTCCACCTTCGTTGCGCAGATAGGCTACAGCGGTGCGGCTGTCGGATTGTATCAGAATAGAGCTCTGTTCCAACTCTGGGGCGTATAACTCTAGAACTTTCAATATGACTAACAGCTCTTTCGAATTGCAATGCAGATCCTGCTCCTCTGGTTTCCATGCTCCTGATATTGCATAATTGTCGATTTGAGCACCCCAGGCTGTGTCCGAAGCATCGGTTGCCAAGAAATGGGTAGGAGGAGGTGAATGTATTTGCGTTGGACGCTGACAACTCTGAATCCACCCTGACAGTTCTTCTAGCACAATGACAGGAACTGTGTACCTCGCTGTGGCAGAGGTCTTGGGTAAGGTGTTTAAAAAGTTGAGAGTAGCTCGGTGGTTCAGCCTGCCACGAGGGACAGCAAAACTGGCAAAGTTCAAGAGCCCGATCAGACTTTGGAGTTCCTTTAGAGACGTTTTGCCTAATATTAGTGTCTGCGAGACCTTTTGTACAATCGCTACAACCTTTTCTTCGGGCAGATACTTTAAATTCGCCCAAGGATCCCAAACAACTCCTAGGAAGGTTATTTGTTTTTGTGGAACAAGAACAGACTTTGCGTAATTTATTTGAAATCCGAGAGATTCTAGAGTATTCAGCAGAAGAGCAACGTGTTCTTCTAGAACATTTCGATCTTGATGGACCAAGAGGTAGTCGTCCAGGTAGACAATTATTCTTATGCCTTGTTCTCTCATTTTTTGAGCTATCCAATTGGTTAAACTTGCGAAAACTTTGGGTGCTGTGCTTAATCCGAATGGAAGGCATGTCATTTGTAGGATCTCGTCTTTGTATTTTAGTCGTAGAAACCGTCGGTGTGATTTGGTTATAGGCAGATTGAAATAGGCCTGTGATAAGTCCACCTTGCACACCCAATCCATAGGTTGAAGGAAGTCTGGGATTCGAAACATATTTATTAGACGGAAAGGGTCCGTCTGTGTGTAATGGTTCAACATCTTCAGGTTGAAAATCGGCCGATAGGAACCGTCGCTTTTTGGAACCAGAAACATCGGAGAGATAAAGCTGGGCGTGGGAGCAGCCGCCTCTAGAACGCCTTGTTGTTTCATTTGGTTTATGAGTAACGACATTTCTTTTGATTCCACGGTGCGACGCTGGTCGCTTCGTAGATTTGGAGTTACTAATGGTGGTTTGCGACGGAAAGGTATGCGATACCCTTTTATTATTTCCAGAATGTACTCTGGAGCCCCCATTTGTTTCCATCGATTGAAAAACCGTGGAAGACGGCCTGCCTGAAAATGTTGAAACCGGGGCCTCGAGTCATTTTCTTTGTTTCTTACCAATACCGCCCCTTTGTCCGGAAGGCGAGTAAGCCCGCTTCTGACCTCTTTGAGGCTGTTGCTTAGGTCTTGGTCCGCGAGACCGAAAGGAGCTATTTTGCGTGTGCCGTTCATGATTGTCATTGTAATTTCCTTTGGTAGGAAAATGTGCATGAAAGCCCCGCGAGGGCTGAGCATTGTAATGCATGTGACTGTACGCAGCAGGTTCACAGCAGTAACCAGAAGTGACATGCGATGTCACATTATGATTGGCGTACCCCTGCGAGGGGTGCCGTACAGCATTACTGGGCTTTGCTCGCGAAGCGACCCTGCTGCTAGTTTGCTTCACTGGCCAAAATGCTTTTCTTACACCACCAGCTTTTTCTAGGGCCGCTGTCAGCGCCTCAGAAGTGAAAATGTGAGTATTTGAGGGCGGAATTTTATTTAAGGTTGATTTTAATAACGGATCTCGAACATGTTTGATTATAGCATCACGTCGCATTTCTATTGTCTCAGATCTGTGGCCGCAAACTAGTTGTAAAATATCAGAAGAGACTTTTTGATAGTCACCTTGCAAAAATAGTTCAACAATTTTTTCTTCTACGTTAGAAAGTGAAGCGTCTGATGATTTAGACCAAGTTATTATTTTACGCAAACTGTCAAGAAAAACTTCTTTTTGTTTAAGAACACTAAAGGTTATAGCAGCATAAGATTTATCTGAATAAGCCAGGTGACGCGAGCCTTCGTAAGATTTAACTTCCTCATTAACCTCAAGGTCAATAAAACCAGGTGTATGGTTGTAAAGTTTTTGAGTGTCTGAATATCGTATATCCGACCATGTATTACTACCGAACTGTTGTACCTGATTTATTAAGTTCAAATACTCTGGAGGTGTTTGAGGCACCGCGGGCGCCTTAAGTTTCGTTCCAAATTCGAAATTTAAATCGACATTGTTTTCGGAAGTTGTGGTAGACCGAGTCTTATGCGCCTGCGAGGCGTCATCTTCACATTCCTCGTACAGTTCGCGACTGACGTCGGAAATATAATATGATTCATTATCCTGTTGGTTCCTACTGTGCGACAAACTACTCTTTAATTCGATTAAGTCCTGTGTTAATTTTTTAATGAGGGTTCGATCATGCTTATTTTTTCTATAATGGCGGCGGCGACGACGTGACCTCTTTTTCTTTTTAGAACAAGACGCAGATGAGCTAGAAGTACTACTAGAAGAGCTACTGCTCGTTGAACTTGAACTACTTGACTTTGAGCGTCGTCTGCGTCGATTAGTCTTCGCGATTTTACTAGGACCTGCTTCCGAGGCATCAGGAGCATTGTTCTCGGTATTATTATCGTCCATACTAAAAGAAAATGAAAGAAATCTAACGCTTTATGATCGTTAAAGTTATAACACTATGAAAAATTTACAACATAAAATGTCGGTAGAAAGAAAAAACTTTATAAAAAACACGAACGGTAAAACCGTTATGTAAAAAATCAATAAGTCAAATTGTATGCAACTTACATGAAAATACTTGTTCACTAAACACAATTAAGTACTTATCCACAGTATGGATAAAATAGTTAGTAGGTACTTCAGGTCAAAAAATGTCGGGTGCACTTTTTGAGCACAAGTTAACACTACGGGAACTTTCAAGCCAATGAGGCAAGAGTGGGCTCGAAGTTCGCTCCAAACTTCAGCCCCCACCCCTGTTGTCGTGGAAGGGGTGCGAAAGAGACAGCCGTATACAGGTAGAAAGAGAGGTAAATACTACGGAAACGGATGTGCCTATCTCAATATTATAAGCTTCTAATAACGGTCAAGTGGTTTAATAACCCTAATCCCTAAAATAAAATGAGGAAATGTAGGTATGTAGTTACGTATAGGTAGGTATAGCTCTGAACCAATGAAGAAGCTCGCATCCATCCGATAACGTCGATATCGGTAGGTGGCGCTAGTGAAGGTATCAAGCGTACCAACCGTAGGTACAGGGATACCACACAAAAAAAAAAAAAAAAAAAAAAAATAAGCCCGCGAAGCTTTAAAAGTCTGTGAAGGCCGCATAGTGCAAACACTAATGCAATATGTTAGACCGCGTTGAATGAAGTCGTTCACACAATTGTGATCGAACTTCACTTGGTAAGTTCGTTTGATCAATAATTAGATACCATCTTGCCACCTGGTCGTACCTATATATGCACTAACCATGCCAAACTTTTTTTAACACGCTTTTTATTACTTTTTGTGCCACTCTGGATATAATTCCACTAATCCATCAAATCAAAAGTATAGGTACCACTACACTATATGTACCACTACCTAAAATATAGGCGTCGAACTAAGAACATCCTCCTTTTTTAGGTCGGTTAAAAAGACGATAAAAATGGTAATAAGTACTATCAAAACTACTATAACAAAAGACCACTTTTATAATTTCTAATAATTCAAAATTCGTAAGCCACCAACAGTCAAATATCTAATTATAGCAACTTTGTAATTTCGTTTTACATACACAAGTGTTTCTTGCCACATTAAAATTAATTAAATACGTCCCGAGCAGAGGTTGAGCGTGAAAATGTGTGTCGCGAACGACTATCAAGCTTTATTTCTATACGGTATAGATACTCGTAGCTGACGCTTTCACTGGAGATAATACACTGTAAACACGCGTGCAATACCAAAATACCCTTACTTCGAATCTCTTTGCCCTCAAAATGTAAGAGTGTGTACTATTTGCAAGATCAATTTTGTCAACGTTTTATTCAAACGAAAAGTGAGTCCCATGCTTCTTTCTAATTACAGGAAGGCAATTCTAATCAATCTGGCTTCTTCTTTAAAAACATTTTTTGTGACAAAAAAGTCATGTCTAAAGTTTTCATGGCATAGGTTTTCGGAAAGGGATTATAACATTCTGGCATAGAATATAGTCAGTCATTTCTTTAGTTGCCTAGCCACTATTCAACCCTATTTCAATTTATATTGTATTTAGTAAATTATTACAAACCACAAATGCCATGATATCTTGCGAAGTGTTAGGTTTTACTGTTACGTGGCAAATAAATTATTCTTTGTTATTTTTAATATTTATTTATTTATATTTAAAAATTAAACATCGATCCAAGTCATTTGCCTAGCTGTTTGATTAAATGGCTAAATATCATTCAGGCCGCTGTTTTGTTAAGAGGCTAAGCTGTTGATCAAATGGCTAATTAAGCTAGTCAGCTGCGACGTTTACATTGCCAGTTATTTAGGTTTAGGTTTAAAGAATTTATTTACTCATAAAAGACATAAGTCCACTTACAATGAGTATTAGTAAGTACTTATCATTAGGTTAGTTTCAGAACTTTCGGATATCATTTATCAAAATATTTTATCTATAATATATATTCTCTAAGTTTTTTTTTATATTTATTAACTGTTTCACATTGTTTTATCTCTGTAGATAAGTCATTATACATCTCCGCACCTTCAAACATTATATTTTTCCGACCATATTATTAAGTTTTTGTTCTAAAGTTAAGTAATTTTATTTTATCGGTATTTCTAAGATTGTGTTAAAATTTCCTTTTAGTAAATTCTATGTTAATATGTATTAGTAAGTATCTTTCTAATTAGTATGCATGTTGTGTATGTATATAGTTGTTGTAGATTAAGTAGCTGTGTTTCTTTGTATAAAGCTCTGGTGATTGTCAATTTTTTGTATCTAAACAATGTTTTTGCTTATTTATGTATTAGCTTAGGTATGTTCATGGTACAATATTAATTCCAGAATTTCAGCCACGTAATAAGGTAACTAGGCAGTGTTCAGTAGTTGAGCATGCATGTCCTATCTGTCTATCCGTCTGTTCTAGGCGGTACAGGGTTGCGGACAAGTAGTGGTCAGTAGACACGAGTGACATGTCGTGTTCCTCATAGCTACAGCGGTTCCAGTAGCTGCCTTTATTTGTGTGAAGTGCCCCATTATCTCCTGTAATTATACAAGGTGAAAATTAGTAATTCTCACATTTTTTAAGAGATGGTTTGGTATCCTTATTCCATTTCAATTTTTGAGAATGTTTATATAGGAATTTGAAAATAGCAAAAATCTAACTGATTTTTGTCATTTAAACGGTGCAGAAGGTGTTAAAATATTTTTTGCTAATTGCTCGTATTTAATACACAAAAGGTCGTACAAGCACACGATTATACAACTCATGTGGTACAAGTAGTAACTACGTGCGCGCGAAGAGAGTCCGCGTGCGCGTCCGAGTACGCGGTAGTTCACATGCTAAAAAGTACTAGGCAAATGCTAAAAAGTACTAGGAATACCAAATCACCCCTAAAATTGCGATCAAAAGAAAATCACGCCATATATATAGCCTACTAATAATTTCCAATGCATACTTGTATTCCAAATACATTTCGTATTACAAATTCTCGCAACGGTTCCAATAGGAAATTGCATTGTAAATGTTGAAATTAAGCATTAATCAGCCGATAGTTTAGTTCTGCTTTTATTACACATTCATATTCAATTTAGTCTCATAAATGTTTGTGAAGATACAAAATACAATATAGCAATTTTTAGATTTGACCTAATAATTATTTAAAAAAATACCTTAAAAAATAGTATTATACTCATTAACCCCAGATACGCTTCTAGTGGAAGGTAAGTCTAATAATTTATTTATTTAGAAAAAATGGTAACGAAATAGTGTGACTATGAAGTACATTAGGTTACCCAGTATATTTATCTTACTGAAAAAAGAATATTGGACTTGCCTCATTATAAAAAGCGTATCTGGGGTTTTTAGAGGCAATTCTAATATTATTTTTTTAAGTAAGCTAATTAAAGTGAAACTTGGTAACCGAATGTATACTTTACACTATTTCGTTACCAATTTTTCTCGTTCCAAAAAAATATGCAGCCAATACTTTCAATACAGATTTCAATTGACCATATTGCTATTTGTTCTGAGTTCGAGTATCGCAAAGCTCAATGCAATCTACATGAGATTAGCTAGAAACCCTAGAAATCACCAATCATAGGACATTTGCCAACCAGGATTAAACACCCGTGGCGTCTAAGTCCCATACCCCCTCCTTCTGGGAGGAAGCTCGCGCCCTGCAATGCGAGAGGTATTCAATATTCATGGGCTAACTTTTCCTTTTTTTTACCGTATAATGAGATTATGTCGATTTTCATATTTTGTGTACTTCTGGGAGGACCTACAGACAAACTAGGCAAAAAACGAATGAGACAAAAAAACTAAGTATTTATTACTAGTTTATAATAATTAATTGCTGTCCAGTAAAATACCATTTACTTGCCTTTTTAATAATTTTAGTACAACATTTTAATACAATCTTATATTTTTATTTATCGCCAATTTTCGTGTTTTATAGTTGTGTAAATATCATATTGTGCTTCTAAATAAACATTTCTTCTTTACTTCTTTATTTTCTACTAGCGACCCGCCCCGGCTTCGCACGGCTATATTATGCATGTACTATACATATAAACCTTCCTCTTGAATCACTCTATCTATTAAAAACACCGCATCAAAATCCGTTGCGTAGTTTTAAAGATTTAAGCATACAAAGGGATATAGGGACATAGGGACAGAGAAAACGACTTTGTTCTATACTATGTAGTGATGTTAGTGAAGTGATAGTGATAATCTATCTTTTTATCATTCAATTTAAACAAATTCGGAAGCTCATCAGCTCAGCAGCAATATAAATCCTGTTTCGATCTAAGTATATAGTTTTCGTGAACAATAGATAGTAGAGTAGTTGAAAGGATAGTAGAGTAGTCGCTCTACAATGGTGTGGGGCTGACACCGGCGCAACGTGCCCCTTGCAACGACCGCCCGAGCGCCCCATCTCTACCGTCACCTGACTCGACGCTCGCTGTTAATCCAACGTTCCTTTCAAACTTTATTCATTGTTTCAGTCTCGCTGCAGCAGACCCGGACCCAGCTTCGAGCGCCTGTTTACTTAGATTGGATTTGTCTTTCATAGACTACCTAATTCTTTAGTTTCTTTCTTGAATTGAGTTTAATCTTTTTAAAAGTACTTCAGAAGTTCTGATACGATGGATTAATAGATGTCGTATTTCTGTGGAGTTTAAGTTATTGTCCTTTGTGTTATTATTTCAATTTGTTTCGCTCTGAAATTAAAAGATGGATTGCGTCGAGGGTTATACTTTTACTAAAACTTTGTCTTGATAAAGTTAAAATGGCTATAAAATTAATGTTGGAAGACTCATGAAGTTTTTAAATAAAATTAATCCTTTGGAACGATTAATCTCGCAGAAATGGTACTGCTTGTGAAAAAAGCTGTAGGTATGTCATTCAGTGGCATCAACATAAGCGTTTTACCCATTTTAATCTTAAAATCGTAGTATTAAACCGTACGATTTTGCACGTTTGGGAGCGAATTTTATGATAAAAAAACACTATTGGAAAGCGATTAATTTTGGAATTGGCCGGCACGGTACAGCGGGGCGCGGCGCGGCGGTGGCGGCGCGGGCGGCGTACCGCGCGTGAAACCTCGACAAATGGCGCACGTCATTTAATTCTGCTGATCTCATGTTTGCTCTCTCCGGCATCATATTTAAATTGAATTTCGGAATAAGTAGAAATGCAAACAAAAGCGGATTAATACGACACACTCTCGCTCCCGCTGAACGAATTAATGTGCATCTTTAAAATTTAATTTTCAATTGGCAACAATTTATTTTAATAAGTCAGTATCAATTGTTATTGTCGATGAAATCGTTCCGCAAATGCAAAACGGTTGGATGGCCATGAATTAATTTCCAATTTATTAACATTCAATAAGCTTTATTTAATTTAAATTCATTTCAAATGACGAATTCGTCTTTAAATGTTGTTGTTTTAGGTTAATTTTTCTCTTTTGTTTTGGTATATTTAATATTACATTTTGTTTATATTATACAGGGTTATTGGTAATTATACTAGCAAGCCGTTGAGGGCTACTTCTGTGCACTTAACCAAACAACTTTTGTTCTACGACTTTTGGAAATTCGAAAAAAAAAAAGAAACTTTTGAGGTTATGTACATTCGAAAAACAGCTGATTTCTTAAAACAAAGTTCATTCAGACTAAGAACAGTAGATACAACTTAAAAATTAGTAAAATTTTAAGGTTTATGACCTAACCGTGTATGGAACAGCTGATTTTCATGTAAAACCTAATCTCAAAATTTTCAAAAATATGTTCGAATTTCCAAAAGTGGTAGAACATAAGTTGTTTGTTTAGGTGCACAGAAGTAGTCCTTAACGGCTTGCTAGTATAATTACCGATAACCCTGTATATAGTCTCTTAGTTTTAGTGAAAGGATATTTTGGCGAGTTTTTAAGTTTCCTATGAAACATAAAAACACAAACCAAGACCTAAACTTAAAACTTAAAGACGTAATGCAGTCTTTAGACTGCATTACGTCTTTAAGTTTTAAGCTTAGCACGTTACATTTTAATGTAACGTGCTATTCTAGAAGATACCTGTTCACTTGCGACTTGAAGACTCCCAAATTGTACACGTCAGGAAAGACAGACGCATCCACCGGATTCCATACTCTTTCTGAACGAATAAGGAATGACGAAGGAAAACCATCATGAATCGATATCTCATATAAGTTTGCCTGGTTGTGTGTTGATATAAGGGAGATGGCAAAATTCGGTCGTGTAGTTCCATTGCACACTCTTTGAAATGTATCTAATAAAAGACTGATAAGCTCAAATAAATTATTTCAAATTCTAATTCTAAATGTATCTCCAATATTTGTCTCTAAATACGAAACCGAGTCATGTTTACGATATTAACCAAAGCCTAACCATATCATTATTAGCAAATTAATCGGAACCAACATCAGCTTAATTAAATCGATAGAATAAATTAACACGCGACAAGTAATTATGGATTAGTTTGTAGTTAGTAGGAGTAGCTGATCAAACAGCCGGGGTTTGAGCTTCATAATATGTAGCGGCCAACTTAGCGTATCGACCAGCCAACCAACAGTACAATTTGGAAATATATAAAATGGATAGTGAAATTCCTGAAAGAATCTGTGAGCTGTCGACCGATCAAAAAGTATTTAGTCTATGTTTACCCTTAGGTATAAAAACCTGTCACTACTTTCACATTATACAAAGGTGTAACATCACCAAGGGATCTATTAAGGGAGTAATAGTTCAGTAAGTCCCACTGAAGAACTTTTGTTCTAAGATATTTCAAAATTTAAATTTGTATAGTACGATCCGGCGATGCTACAAAATGCTTTCGGAAAGCTTTCATAATTTCCAAACAACTTACTAGTGCTTATATTAAAACTACTTGTTTGACTTCTTAAACATCAACGCTTCTTCGCATAACAGCACATACCTACGAAATTTCTTACTTAACTATCCGTCTTTTATTCAAGTTTTAGTACAATATACAATTTACAACAATATAATCACAAACAAAATAAAAAAATAATAATAATAAATAAATAATGACAATAATAAACCAAAACATTCAAAATTTAAAAACAAAAAACCCCGTCTTCCAAGGCGTCCCCCAGACCCAAAGTCCCCAGCAAGCTGGCAGCGTTCCCCCTCTGGATCGCTAAACTAAATCCGTATGTTTACTATCCGTATGTTTGTTTTCTAATCACGCAAAAATTACTTCAAATTTGGATAGATTTCGGAAATGTGTATTGAAACATTTATAAGCAAATGTTTCTTCCGATAATACCTTGGGATCGGGTTTTTGCGCTAGTAGAATAGCAGCAAGCAGCTAGTAAGATAAATTAAAGGAAGTTTAAAACACAAAACGCTAGTTAATGTAATTGTGTGAAACGCTATGCTTCACCGAAGTTAGGAAGTTGCTTAATATAGTCCAAGAGTCAACCGCAAGAAGTTCGTCATTATTCAAGTGGCTTTAATTGGAAGTGAAGAGCAAGCAATTATTATGCATAATTTTAGAAGAGCCATCGTCTCCCGCACAGTTTATAGAGCTCTGTTAATTGACAAGAATTGATTTAACCCTCGACTATGGTAATTTGGTAGAAGTAGGTATTTGTTTGAAAAATAAACTGATGTTGTTTTAATATTTTTATGTTTGAATTAAGTAATGCTGTTAATTAAATAAATAAACTCGAATGCAACTTTGTCAAACAAAAAAGAGTTAAAAGAGTAGCTCGAGTCGCTCAAAGCACGGTATTTATCATCCTGCCGTTCTCTTTCAATACAAATAATATACTTTCTCAAACTCTGTGAAAAATGTTTTCGAATAGGATAAAGAGACAGTTCCCGCTTTGAAGCAGTTTTTGCTTAGATTTTAATATTTATAAAATCGTGTTAAAGAGCGAAGTGTACGAAGTTGTGCGAAGTATCTAGAGTTTTTTTGTCCGAGGACCCGAAAGTTGTCGTTTTTATAACTCATAGCTGGGTGGAAGTTTAAACAAGTTTTCCGCTGTAACAACAACCCTCCAGTTACGCAGCTTTAGCTACGTTTAATATAATGTAAACGGTTTAGTGAGCGATCCGTTTGAAAGATATGTGCTCAAAAGAGTTGGATCGCGCAAAGATTCTCGATGCAATAAATCTAGCAATTCGTCTTACTTTACAAAACATTTTCTCAGCAACAAATTGATGCAATACTATAATTTATTAAAGGGTGTGCCCAGTGTAATTTTGGCGGGAACATTGAAAATTAAAATAATTAAGAACCGTATGACATTGAAATCAATATCATACAAATTTAAAAAATTAGAATTTTAGGAGTAACCGATTTTTTTAGTCCCTATAGGTACCTACCTAGGTATATAAAATTGTCATGTCGCCGTGTTAGTATCTCCACTTAAACGGCTAAACCGATTTGTATGAATTTTTTTGTGTGTTAGGTCTCAGAGTCGAACAACATGTACCTATATTTTATTTTTTTCCCTTTATTTTTTCTTTACTTTTTTCGCTTTTTATGTAAATGGCAAAACAACGTTTGCCGAGACAGCTAGTCTATCTAAATATATCTATATAGTATATATTTAAATGAATTCCTATTTTCCTTGTAAATAATAATTTATATTGTAACACAACCGTCCATTATCACTGAGCAATGTTTTAGGTACTTCCATGTGACTTCCAAATTATGATAGTTAAAACCATACATATAAACTTTACTCTTGAATCACTCTATCTATTTAAAAAAACCGTATCAAAATTTGTTGCGTAGTTTTAAAGATCTAAGCATACAAAGGAACACAGGGACGGCGAAAAGTGACTTTATTTTATTGACCGAACGAGCGAAGCGAGAGAGGTCTAGTGGCGAGATGGTCGGTCGGTTGTACCTATGTATCTATGTATGTTTGTTCGACGATAACTTGAGTCCCGTTGCTCTGATCTTAATGATTTTTGGTATACGAGTAGTTGAGGACCATATAATTTTTAAGTTCGAACATGAGAGGGATCGGTTAGGGGGCTTCGATGATAGGGGGTGCAATAGGGGATCTACCTATATGACAGGCGAACTATAGGGCAAATGTACCCGAGTGGGGTATCAAATGAAAGGGCATAACTTCGGTGACAATAATATGGTGCCATGGAAATGATCTGATGATGGAGGTCGAAGGAATTCGCAGGAATTTATCATCTCAGCGGTCATTTTTATATCAAACTCATTTGTATCAAAAAGGAAAAAAACGCTTAGACCTTCATGATTCAAAAATGACACTGTCAAAAATCAAAATGACATGTTTTCTTTCTGTCGTTGTCGTAAAAAATATGATTTCCAGTATTTAAATTCTCTTTGATGATTTCCAGATAATTTCAAAACCATTACGTAATAACTTAGCTTTGATATTATGATTAAAATTGATTATAGGTACCTATCTATATGATAATATGGTCATCCTAAATAAAATTCAAATAATTCGTTTAAGTTTAGAGTGCAAAGTCATGCACTCTTGTGTTCGTTCCCGATGGTCTTCGAAGGAGCTGCTTGAACCAGCTATTGATCAGCTAAACGGAAGCCGAAGCGAAAATTGGACAATCCTTCTATGGTTGACGTCGTCTGGGCCACTCAGGATGTACCTACTTACCTACCTTGGGTGAAGACTGTAGATTAAAAGCGTCTACTTATTCTACTTTCCCATAAATCGTCAGACCTCTCTTTGCTTCATATTCATAATTATTCATTTATTTCATAATCAAGGGTTGGTTTGGTTAACAATTATGGTGGATAATATTAAATAGTATTGCTAGCTGATCTAGAAATTCTAATTAAAAAGCTTGTGACTAATCTTTTTTATTATTTTTATTTAATAATAGGTTAAAACTTATTATTGGACATAATTATGTCAACCAATATTAAAGGTCTCATACTTCTCTAATGTATTTGTTTAGAGGGAGGAGCCTCTCTCCTCTTTACCTCTTTCGTTAGATTATGATGAGTACATACTACATAGGTATTAAAAATTTGAGTGTTAAGTCTGATGATAAAGACCCGATGAGAAAGGTGACAATAAGAACTTAACGATCTTGAGAACGAGATAGTCATATCATGTTTGTACTCGTTCAAAGCACCTTGATAAGTAGGTATTCTATAGCTTCTGAAGAATCAGCTGATATCTGGGATCTGGTGATAGAGGTGGAAGAAGGCACTCAACTTCAAAGAAATATGACAAGATAAATCTATCGTTAAAGTTGTCTTAATAAGTAGGCACTCTAGGTGTTAAACAAGCAACTGATATCTGGGGTTTGGTAATATAGCCGGAAGAAAGCTATATGAACTCATCTCTAGATAAGTTAGGTCCATCGTGGTTACTTAATGAGTAGGTACTCTAGGTACTGACGATATGGTGATATAGAAGGAATAAGGAGGGAGGAGTTTTTTAATCACACACGATTTACATTCATTGTAGGTACTTATTCTCCCGAGTATCAATAAAACGCGAAATAAAAATATACGTGATTGAGACCAAGAAAATTAGGCTATGGAACTCATTTTCTAGACAAGATACTTATGCCTAACGCGTTTGGATTCGTTAAAAGTATAATAGAGTCAGCGATGTCCAGGGTCTGATGATAGTGATACGCACCTATATCATTTAAACAAGATAGACCGAAGTATTTGAAGTATTTCGCCGTTATATCATACTTTACGCTGAAAAGTGAAAATCGATAAAAAATGTCGTGAGGTCTCAGTTCGGGGCGAACTACTAGTACTATGTAGTGAAGTGATGATACGGCACGCAGTGAGCTCTCAAAAGCGATTAATTTAATGTTTGACTAAATATTATCAGAGTAGCATTCGAAATATTAAACTTCTAAGCTTCCTATATAATGTAGGTAAATGGACTTTCTAAGTCTAATGGTGACATAGGAGAGTGGTTATGTCAATTTAGTTTGGCATTTATGTAGACACTAAATGTATTTTCTCGTTTTCATCCTAAACAAGGGTAAGAACACTGTAAATTGAGAATTACATAGGAAAGTATGATTCCGAAACAAAATGTTTTAAGGTGAATTAAATTAAGAAAATAATGTTTTCACACCTGCAGCACTATAATCACGGATTAAAGCCCTATTAACCTCAACTTAAAGCAAGACTTAAAAAAAAATTGGACTGACGGTATGAAAAGTAGAGTATGCACCTCGGGGTAAAGCATGTCTTCGTCTTAGGCAGCTTGAACCCCTCGCTTCACTCAGGACTCTACACTCCCTCGCTTCGCTCAGGAGTTAACTATAAACACCCTCGCTCCGCTCGGGAGTTAACCCGAGAGTCAATCGTTACACTCGGGGTTCAATATGCCACCCACAACATAAGACATTGCTTTATGCCCTTGATGCATAATCTACTATTATAAGTCTTAAAATTTGGTTCAAATGTTACGAGTTAGTAAACTATTTCTACCGAATTCTACCTACACTATTTTCACATCTTCCCATGAAACAAAGTTACAATATCATCTATAAAAATTTGTCTATCATCTGCACCAGGTTGATCATCAATCATTTTCACTAAATTTTTAATACCTAACGTTAGATTGCTCTACTTAATTTAATTTATTTTTTATTACTCACTATATTTATAGATCAAATAGTAAATGATAACAATTACATTTTATCTACGATTTCGTGATATTGCCCGATTTCATTGTAAAAGCCACATTATATTGCATTGTTATGTTGATGCAGGATGTTTTCATTTCACAACGAAAACAATCATCATTTTTTACGCGAAATTGCGTACCTATCATTAACTTTAACTATTCGCTGGAAAGAACGAAATGAAGTGACGACATAAACAAAATAATACGTATTATGAATGAGTATGAAGTCGTTATCTGGGTCTGAGCTCGCGAGTGTGACAAAGTGACATCTATAAAGGCGGTTAAAGCGGCAAAACACTTGAACACCGACTCGACCCTGCTCGACTCGGAATCACAAAGGTTCTACCCACCGGATGAGTCGAGTGTTAACTGCCAATATTAGCATGTAGTACCTAAAACCTACTGGTACTTAACCTCAAACAATTCGATTGACAGTTATGCCAGTTTAAATTTACCTACGTACAAATTTTAAATATGATTATATTTATATGTAAGTATCTTTATGTGAGGCTCAAACACCAGAAACAGACATGGAACGAAAAAAAATGCCACAAAGCCTTGTGGTCCCTGTAAAAAGCCACTACTCGATAAGGCTGCTCAATTAGCCTATAGAAATAGCCTTCTCTTATAGCTCTTAAAAAAAGTAAAATCACCATGAAACCGTAATGAATGCATAACCGAATTCTTCTACCTAGTCTTGTCTGTCTCACACTAGAGTATTTTTGTAATTGGAGGGGAGTACTCCTACGGAGCTTCGTCAACTTAAGCTACGCAGCCTCAGACATTTTGGCTCGTCCAGATGTCTCTCTCAAAGACGTAGAGGCTGCTCTTACCTTACATATTACACATCGTCATCCAGCCCCAAGCTAAGCAACTTAATGCTTGTGTTATGGGTGCCAGATAACGGAAAAACTACTTATATACTTTTTTTTTGTAAATATATACATATAGGACACCCAGAACCAGAAACAAGAATTTATGGTCAGCATAAATACTTGTTCCCGGCGGGAATCGAACCCGCAACCTTCTGCGTCGCAGTCGGGTGTTCGCCCGACGCGCCACAGAGGTCGTCAATAACAGTATAAAATTACATAAAACCAATACATACTTTGTATTACAGTAATAAAAAGTGCCTTATCAAATACGCAATGTGCAGATTCTTCTTCTTACGTTCAGGTAATTGTATTGTTCGTATGTTTGGGCACTTCGAAACAAACTTCTACACTGAAGTGTTTGTGCTCCTGGCTCTTTACTAAATTGTTATTCATAGCTTTGTATAAACGTTCGCCGTCTCCGAAAGAGTGCTTGACTCATACCCTTACACTCTTATCTAGCGGTTAACTAAGACCAGACTTTACACTTTCAATCGGCCGATAGAGTGAAATATCTAGAAGTTCTACAACGATAATTTTGTCAAAAACACCTAATCGATAAAAACTTTCACCATTGGTACAATCCACGGTCTAAAGTCTTTGCCCACCGTAACGTTTACAATCCTGTGCAGCACTATTTGAACATTATAACAACGTAACCTGTGGATCGAACCCACGTCGGTTGGTGTAGCGGGTGGCGGTTATACCATTCGGCTAACTAAAGACATAGCTAACATGTTGTAAATAATAATCACACTGAGTACTTTCAATTCAAGTATTTATGTTTGTGTGTAACGTCTATTAGAAGAAGGTCGTAAGTCCAATACTTGTTGATAGTAATAATAGCAAACTGATCATTTACTTATGACCCATACTGTACACGTATAAGTATAGGTGTATAGGTACTCTAGGTTAAAAAGTCACAACGTTTTTGACGTCCGGAGAGCATGGGATCGATTGGGGAGAAGGGATCAATTGATGAAACAAAAATAAAATGGAATCGCATACAAAAAATAATGAGTGATGTAGAGTGAAGAGAAATTTTACTTCCCCGTGCCACTACTGGTAGTGCTACGGGTAAACGTACATTTCCAGTGACACTACACTGTTGCCAGTAGTTTCACAAATAGTAAATTTCCCGTGGCACAAGGCTATTAAATCTTTTTTATTGTAGGTAACTTGCAATCTTAAACTCCTTGGAACTAGGAAGGTACTGGCACCTAAGATGACTATAGGGTGTGACTAGAGCACAACTAGAGTATGGGGGTAGAGTACACGAACGTTATACTCCATACACAACTAGAGTATGGAGTATAACGTTCGTGGGGCCAAACAAGAGAGAGAAAAAAACTAGCGTATGCTAATGTCAATGTTTTGTATTTGATTACACCTTGAACAAAAATATAAGTAATCATTTAATTACATAGACGGTTGATCATACCCATTAGGGATATTAATCCTACTGACTGAAAAAAACAAATAATCGTTTGACGAATTTATACTAACTATCGACCGATCAAAAGTCTGGCTACTATAATATCCATTGTTGTAAGAAAATGATTTTTACTAGAGCTTTGTACTCGTAGTTTGTCTGTGACTAGTTTAAGATGGCAACTCTTCAAGTTTCTTCAATAGGATATTGTTCGTAAGCATTTTGTAGACGACACTAAAGAAAGTATTATTTGCACTGGTAACTATGTAGGTACTTAGATATTAACTTGTTATACCTATGTCAGTCAAGGGTCGATCTTAAATCGTCTCCATTTCCCTACCTGACAGATCTTCTTCCTTTCTTTCTTTTATCGCTCTAAGCGATAAGACCGTCCACTTAGAATGAATACAAAATAAATAAATATTGCAAGATATTCCACACATCGCCATCTAGCTCCAAGCTAAGTAACTATAAAGACTTGTGTTATGGGTGCTAGACAACGGATATACTACTTATATACTTTTGAAATGAATCGAACGCGCTTAGTCTTAAAAAAATACACCATAATATTTTTTCAACTTTTATATACAATGTCTTAAATACCTACCTAATTTAACGATCCTAAAAATATTCTACCTTTCGAATATACAAAACTTATACAGTTTCAAGTAGAAATTACTTAAATAACTCTACTATGTCCTTCTCCATCCTCTAAATTACCACTACGTCGTTTTTCATCCAAATCGTTCGAGTCGTTTGACCGTAAAAAGGGGGCAAACAAACAAACATTCGGATTAATAATATTAGTTACGATTATGATACCTACATTCTATTAGCAAACTAAAGTTTCGAAACAAGTAATTAATTAAGTATGTGGCCTACTTACCCAAGCTTATAGAATAATATTCTATCCCGAACCAGTTAAGAGTTTATCTTAAAAACTCCGAGAAAAATAAGGACGACAATAGTTTTCGTAGTTTCTCAATCACAAGAGTGAACACGGACATGCGCAATTCGGTTTCAGTGCTGTCTCTGAATGAAGACTGAATTCTAAAAAGGAACAATATTCGTCTTTATCCCTTTCTATTAAAATATCTATTTCGGAAATTCAGATAATATTATTGTGTGCAGCAACGCATTGGAATATCACAATGGAAGATGCGTCTTCAAGTTCATCCATAAACTTGTTAGAGACTAGTCGTATGATGTCCTGAGGACTCGATTTGAACTAACTTCTCGTATGTGTGTACGTACATTTATGTTCGTTTAAGCAAGATAGGGCAGAAGAGAAAATGCGGTATTAAAACGAGCAAAACGCCGGTCTCTTCGGTGACAATTGTCAGTGTATTGTGGAACGCGGCGGGGGATGGTAGTCTCGGCGGAGGCTCGCTTTTCCACTAAATATTACGATTTCCCGCGCCCACACTGACCACGTGGCCGAATATGTTTATCATAACAACACTATGAGGCACTATATAACTTTTTTGGACTAAAATAACGTGCCACTGTTATGAAAAAGTGTAATTACAAAAATATTATTTCGAACTCATGATTGTGTTGTGCCATTTCAGTCATTATCTCACTTTGTATGAGAATGTAAGTAAGTACCTAAGATAAAAACAATTATATACATTTTAATAATAGAATCACACTTGATTATTTCCGTAAGTTTTCTTAGGCAAGTTCTAAGATATTTGTGATAAATTATAAAGGTAGATAACGTAATAAATCACTTTGTCGGGTTATGATAGAAGAAGATAAAGTATTATTAATATACTTTAGTAGATTGACAAGTTTTCTTTTTGTTTTATGAGTGAAGTAAGTTGCTTGATTAGTATCATTGACCATCTTGTTTGAGTAACTGTAACAAACTTTCAGTAACCTACTTAGATAGTTTCAACTGTGTTACCCCAATCTTTTCCGAGTTTTTCCTATGTGCATAAGATAATTGCATGACTTTTGTAGACAGGTAGCTTTAGCAAGTTTAATATTTTTGCTTTTTCTAACGAATAGGCTCCAAAACTACTGTACCGATTTTGGTGAAACATGGTACGAAGATAAATTGATTCATTGGGAATAATATAGGCTAATTTTTATCCCGATATCCAGGGAGTGGGGTGTCATAATATTCGTAGAATACCTCCAGGAAAATGAGCAAAACATCCACAAACTGGACACAACAAACTCACACACATAATAACTGTTACTGATCATCCAGGGATGCTGGGCGACGATGTTTAGGGTCCCTTCGAAAGCGCTGGCTAGACGATGTCGATTGCTTTGAACTAAACTGGCTTGAGGTCGCATGGGATGTCACCCCAATTTTAGATGAAAAGAGATGAAGGAGCTATTACCCAGCAGTGGGACAGTTCGTGCTTAAAATTAAGTTTTAACTGTAGGACTCATAATAAGTTACCTAATAATAATAAATCTGCCCTTGTAATTAAGAACACAGCATCTTCGAAAATGGAGTTTAGAGAAAGTATTTGACGACCCAGTTGGCACAATGGTTACCATGCCGGACTGCCAAACACAGGGTTGCGGGTTCGATTCCCGCCACAGACAAGTATTTATGCTTAGATATTTGTCTGTGGTCTGGTTGTTTCTATGTATTATAAGTATATATTTACAAAAGAAAAGTATATAAGTAGTATATCCGTTGTCTAGCACCCATAACACAAGTCTAGTTACTTAGCTTGGGGCTAGATGGCGATGTGTGGAATGTCCTGCAATATTTATTTGTATTGTCTGTACCTTTGTATAGGCACCGTTTTTTTACTATTTGGTCTAACTACATAAAAATAATAATAACCGTATTCCCGTTATATGAATCGCTAAGACCTCAACGCAACATTGTTAGGTCTTAGTACCTACCTACCTAATTACTTAACGGTGTTTTATTAATCTTTTATTTTCCTTTCCACACATCGCCATCTAGCCCCAAGCTAAGTAACTAGACTTGTGTTATGGGTGCTAGATAACGGATATATTAATTATATACTTTTTTTGTAAAAACATACTTTTAATACATAGAAACAACCAGACCACAGACAAATATCTAAGCATAAATAAATGTCTAAGGCGGGAATCGAACCCGCAACCCTGTATTTGGCAGTTTGGTATAATGACCATTGTGCCAACTGGGTCGTCGTCCTGTGTACTAGAATAACTTTGAAGTTTTAACTACTTTTACATTGTTATTTTTAACCGTTTGTTAAGTTTAAAAGTAATTTTCCTAACTCCACAATGAACGTACATCCTGTTGTCAGACAAGCCGTAACCCGGATGTACAGTAGGTAAATTATAAAGAGGTGCGGCGCAAAAATTTAAAGAACGCACCTCTTCAAAAGCGGGCACAAAGCGAATATGAAGTTACTTGTGGTTTAAATATTTTGGCATAAAATTATAAACAACTATGCCCATGTCCGCAGTATACAGACAGGTTCAATTTAAAAAAAACTAAGGGCCATTTTTGGCAAAGCATTTTTTCGTGTGGTATGCACCAACATAACTAAAATATGAAAACTTGTTTTGTTACAACAAATTTTATCTAATATTTTATCAATCGGGGTTAAAGGATTAAACGTGATGGCCAATACTATTTTATCGTAAATATTAATTAGGTACCTACTCTATAGCATTTTTATTGACTTTTTTATTTAAATTTATGCCTAGGGTGAGTTTAAATATTCAAAATTCGCTATGAGATAAAAGCTTGTAAAGTGTGTCTAATGTAGATTCTATGCATCTTTAAATACTGTAAACAGATAAGATGAAAAATAAATAAATAAATATTGCAGGACATTCAACACATCGCCATCTAGCCCCAAGCTAAGTAACTAGACTTGTGTTATGGGTGCTAGAGAACGGATATACTACTTATATACTTTTCTTTTGTAAATATATACTTATAATACATAGAAACAACCAGACCACAGACAAATATCTAAGCATAAATACTTGTCTGAGGCGGGAATCGAACCCGCAACCCTGTGTTTGGCAGTCCGGTATGGTGACCATTGTGCCAACTGGGTCGTCAAATACAAGTCCGTCTTTTAAACAACTTAATAATTCTAGAGTTGTCCAGTTTATCTTGTATAAGCTGGTAATATTAATGACTGAGTACCCATTCAATTAATATTTAATCATACTAGAAGTACTCTGCGGTTTCTCCCGCGTAACTCCCGATCCCGTAAAAATATCGGGATAAAAAGTATGTCACTCTCAATGAATCGATGTATCCTTATGCCAAGTTTCATCAAACTCGGTACAGTAATATTTCCTCTTTATAATATTAGTATAGGTAGATTCTTTAAACTCGTCCCATTCTTTTTTTGTCTGAAAAAAAATGAAAATGAAAAATGTTTTATTTACAGCACAAACACAAGTTACATATAAGTATATTCTACAAACAAAGTATATCCTAGTGTATAAAGGATGTGTTAGTGTTGAGAGCATTTATAAAAAAGATAAATTACTGTTGGTGACCACACTAAGCATTAAGCCTGTATCGTGGGCACCAGGATTGCCTTTACAGAAAATAATTTTTATCTGCCTCTATGTATAAAGTTAGTAACTTCTCAAAATAACATTAAAATTAACAGAAAAAAAAATAACATTGACATTGCTCAAGAATTTTAGGTTAAAATTACTATTCAGTCTTCTGTTTACACAAATATAAAAGAAAACAAACAAGTATGCTACCTAACACACAGTAGGTAACAGTTTGAAACTCTAATATATTTCTGTAGTTTTCACTATCACAAAATGTTAAGTACAATCATTGAGAAAAGCATAAACTTTATTTATGGAACTAGTTTAAAATGTCCATGTTAAGAGTTTTTAATAATTATTATCATCATTATGACTGAGTTCTAATAAAGTTAAATATAGTTTTGATACGATAGTGCGCCAGATGCAGGGGTGAGGCCCAAGGACTTTCTGAAGGCCTTGCAGTCCCACTGGCAATCATAGACTCAAATTCCTTTTGAGCAATTTTTAATTTGTCAGGTGCTAGGCGACGAGGTGTGCAAGAAACTGGAGGCCCTGGAGTCGTGCGAATATAGTAAAATTAACCATAAACAACACGACTATCTGAATATTTGGTACCGTTTTTGCGTATTAATTAAGCCTTTATAATAAAATTAAAAGTTTTAACTCTTCTTTAAAATAAATGTATAAAATATACGCAATTTTTGGAAATATGTTTATTGTTGAACCTATGTTATTTCATTACATGCATCCTATGGCTTAAAATTTATGATATTTTCGATTTAATAATTTATACTTAATACGTTTTATGCCAACAAGATGTCAAATGTTAATATTAAAAAAAACATATAACCAGCATATAACTCAGATTATCTAGCTCTTGCTCTATGTAACAAAATAATGCAAATTTTATTTGTTAAATTCCATAAAAGAACAAAACCTTAATAGGTTTTATAATATCTTTAACAACTTTTCAACCGCGCGTTTCTTTTAAAGTTAAATGCGAATTGTAGAAATAACTTTCTTTCCTTTCCGTTCTTATTAAATCAGCAGGCGACAAGGGCTAGCTTCCCGTATGTGGAAATGTCTAGCGAACGCGGGGTTGAAATAACTTTATGTCGAGTCAGTGACACGAAAAATCGAACTGCTGGAGCCAAGAGATTTTAAGTTAGCAATGTCGATTATAGATACTTGAGAGTACAATATATGGAATCTTTAATGTTAAGGACAAAAATAGAACTTTACAATTCATTTACAACGCTTTTATCTTCTTTGACTCTTTTTTTGAATATAAAATGTTCAGTCGGCAACAGAATTGCAGACCCACTGTAGAGTTCTTTTCATCATAATAAATTAATGAATTAAAGACCTCAACTCCAACAGGACCTTAAAATCTTGTTTGAGCTGAAAATATTTTAAAAATAGCAGTTTTGTAGCTCTATTGTGGGTCTGCACTAATGTTGCCTGATTGAACAAGCACAAGTTTGTTATTTTTTGTAAATACCTGCGGTATTTTTATGTTTTTAACTATTAATACGTACGTGCGTATAGCTAGTTAAGTTTCGGGAGCGCTAGTTTAACTTTTTAAAAACTAAATTAAAACTAGATGTTACTGCTACGAGTATGATTTTAATACTAACTTAAAATGATGTAGAGACAACGAAAGTTTACACGGATGTTATTGTTCACAAAGTATTTCTAGACTAAACAATTTATTCGTTGAATTTAGCTTAGGTATAAACAAAGAATAAGCTGAATTAGCATTATGTATACCTAAACTACATTGTTTCAATATATAACTCCTCCCCCCTTAGTCTTTTAGTATCGGGAAAAACTAATTAAAAAGTGGTTTTTCCAGATACCTAAAATTGACGTAAAAGAAATGATTTAATTAATTGAATTATAACAAAAAGAAATTAATTGATTATATAAAAATAATTACTTATAAGATTATAACAATATTAAAATTAATGATTATTTGAATTAATTGAATATAATAAAGAAAATAAATGATTACCTAAAATTATGATTTAAAATTTTAAACAATTAAACGTTGATTTTGTAATTCAACGGGATTTACATTGTTCACGTTATTTTCTATTACATTTTCCTGATTCCTTAAAAATATAAATTGTCTTAAAATGTTTCTATATTTAATACAAATTAATATGATAAATAAAATTATAATTAACACGTATAACATAATCATTATGTTTAAAGTTTTTCGCGTTTCTTTCACGTTATCATGATTACCGCTTTTCTTGATTAAATTGTTCATTTGCCGGATATCGTCCAAGTCGATTCCTTTGAGGTTAACTGGTTCGGTGTCGTAGTCTCCATTGGGTTTCAGGTTACTCCGCAAATCTTGTAGATTAGGTAAATTCAAAACTGGAATGCGTTTGTAGTCTGGTTTTAATGTATGTTGCCGTTGACTATGAATTCGATTTTCACCGATGTGGGCATCACACTGTACTGGTATAGTAAGTATATAGGTTCCCTTCAGTTGCTCGTGAATTTCATTATTTCCGCATTTTATTGTCAGGACTTGATTGTTTTTACAGAATAAAATCCAACTATCTGTGTTAATTCGTTGCAGTTTGACGTCGTCGATATGAATTGGCAGGGAGGTACATGAAGAAAAGTCTTTCTCGAATTCCATAAGTGACTCTATGCATGTTTTTCCAGGAAAAGGCGTTAATTCGTTTTCATCGCAAAGATATTCTTCGGTCGTTATCTCTTTGCATTTTTGGGCGGATGGCCTGTACTCGTGATTACTCACCAAAAGAAAGGAAAGAGATGGGATTACTATAAAGGTTTGGTTTGTGGATTCATCGGACATGGGTAATGGGTACAATTTGTAATAATTATACATTATTTTATTAACTACAGGTACATCTATAATAAATGTTATTTCCTCGTTTTTAATGTAAGTTTTAACAGTTAATGTTTCTTCTATATAAATTAAATTTTCTTCTGTTACAGGGTACATTAGATTTTCATATTTGGCAATTCCGGATAACAAGGTAAGTAATTCATTAGGATTTATAACAGATTTATGTAATACTGAAGTTTTGCTTAATGCTAGAGCTGTCTCTATTTCGCTTAATTTTATATAAATGGTTCTGAAGTTAGAAACAAATAAATTAATTACGCCAATAAAATAAGATAATGATGTAAAGTTGTTTTCTGCCGTTAATGAACGAATGACCATGCTTTCTAGTTTATCTAAACGCATTTTCATGAGTCTAGTATTTTCGTCTATAATTTTAGTTGTATTTAAAAAGTGGTCCATCATTTCAGAAACTATAGTGATTTTACTGTCTATTGCTTGTTGTTCATTTTCTATTTTTCCTATAATGTTATCGTAGCGTACTGCATCATCGTGATCTAAATTTCCTGTAATAATTTTTATGATAGATCCTAAGGGATTGATGAGACCTCGCTTGACTCTACTGAAAGGTACTAATTGCTGCACTTTCTCTATTGCTTCATCTCTTAAATATTCTGCCTGAGCTTTCAATTCATTTGTCTCATTTAAATATACTTTATGTTTGTTAGCCATAGTAATAAAATCCTGAAATTTATGAATGTTAAAGGAAAGATCCGATCGAATACCAGTTAATGAAATGGTTTTAATGATTGACCAATTTTCCGTCTGTAAGTATGCAATTCCCTGTTTAACAGGTAAGATTCCCGGATTATTATTAATTCTGACTATTTGAGGGTCCTGGTTGGCTGTCGTCTGCGCCCATATTTGTGTGACGAACCTGTGGAGGACGTTTGACATTTAGTATAGGGGCTCTAGTATGTCTCTCCCTAACCTGGATGGGTACTACATTTCTCTCTATTTCACCTGTAACTTTTGCTTTCTGAAACTTTGGTTTATCCTTACTCTGTCTCTTATTTACTGCTTTTGTATAGATAGTTTGCCCTATTTGTAATGGTGGTGTTTCTTCACCGCCTCGCTTTCTTACTAAGTTTTCCTTTGCTGTTTTCATTTTTTCCACTAAATGTTTATAAAGCACTGAGGTTCTATTTTTATGGTCTTTAATTAGCTGTTGACTGTATGATTTTTCAAAATCTATATCAAAGGTGGAATTTAAATCTGTGTGACCAAAAACTACTTCAAAGGGTGTTAAATCTGTTGAGCTATGGATTGTATTATTGTAGGCTATAATCGAGTAATTCATGACTGACAATGCGTCTGTATGTTTTTGATCGTATCTAGCTAGTCTGTATATTTCTGTAATTGTAGAATGAAAACGCTCTACTATACCCATAGAGTTTGGGTTGTTTGGGGTACCTATGTGTAACTTTATTTTGTACAAATCTGTAGTTTCCCTAATAAGCTCATTATTGAACTCAGTACCTGGGTCACAACTAATTTTCTTAGGTATGCCATAGAATGTAAAGTACTTCATTAAAGCTCGTACTATCTCTGGTGTGTTTTTTGATTCAATTTCGATTGCTTGACCTAATTTACTAAAACTATCCACCATAGTTAAATACTGTTTTGAATCTATTGAAAATATGTCCATGAAGATTTCCTGAAAGGGTGCACTTTGAGTCTGTGTCAGCTGCAATATCGGTTTTATCGGTTTTCTGTCATATTTTGATACTTTACATTTTTCGCAAGCATTTATTATTGCGGCTACTGTTTCTTGCATGTTTGGCCAGTAATAATTTCGTCTGATACGTTTGATGGTTTCAGAAATACCACGATGACAAGTTTTTCCATCGTGTAATTTCTCTACTACTGCCTTTTGTTCTAACTCGTCTTCTAAATAGACTACGCGTTGAGTACATTCGTAAAAGTTAACTGTTCCCTTTTTAAACAAAGAAATTATTACGGTAGCAAAATCTTTTCTATGTTGTGGGTTTTCAAAGTAAATAAAATATTTTAATTTTGGTTTTATATATTCTTTGAGAAACTGTTTTATGATATCTAAATTATTTAATGGTAAGAAAATCTCTAATACTTTTTGTTTGTCCCTAGATAAGTTTTTGACTTGTAACTCTTCACGATACCAATTAAAAACTAAGATTTGATTCGGTTTTGTGTCTATGGCTTCTTCTAATATAGGTATACCGTGTGATTCTAAATCTTGTGCAGAGTGAACTGTTCCAACAGAGCTGTCCGATGGTACAGGATATTGTGGAATTACCTCAATATCTGGTTCGGATGCTGTCATAGTGTCTTCGTCATCAGAAATAGTCAGTGTCTCCTCAGAGTCCTTTTGTCCTTTTTCGTCATCTACGTTAACTATCATTGAGTATTTATCTGAATCTAAGGCATTTATTTGCAAATGTTCTATTCGAGAAAGGGCATCTGCGTTAGTATTCTGTTTGCCGTTTTTATGTATAATTCTAAAATCGTATTCCTGTAATCGCAAACGCCATCTTGTGAGTTTACTATTGGGTTCTTTAAGTTGATATAGCCATACCAATGGTTTATGATCTGTGTAAATGTCGAATTTATGTCCATACAGGTAAGGTCTAAAATGTTTTGTAGCCCATATTATCGCTAAGAGTTCCCGCTCTATTGCGCTATATTTCCGTTCGGCATTTGTTAATGTGCGACTAGCATAAGCTATCGGTTTGTCGCTACCAATTGAACCTTGTGATAATACAGCGCCTATTGCTACCTCGGATGCGTCTGTAGTTAGAATAAATGGTTTGGACATATCTGGGTACTGCAGTATAGGAGCATTTACTAAAAGTTCTTTGCATTTTTCAAATGCCTTTTTATAATCTTCGTTAATTTCTACTTTTCTTCCTTTCTTTAAACAGGATGTTAGGGGTTGTGTAATTTTAGAAAAATCGCGAATGAACTTTCTGTAGTATCCTATAAAACCTAAAAATCTTTTTATTTCTGTTTGTGTTTTCGGAATGGGATAATCAAGTACTGTCCTAATTTTGTCGTCATTTGGTTTCAGACCTTGTTCTGTTAATGTGTGTCCTAAATATTGTACTTCTTTACGTAAAAACTCTGATTTGTCTAACTGTATCTTTAAGTTTGTCTGTCTAAGTCTGTCGAATACTGATCGTAATTTTGTTAAATGTTCCTGTAATCCATTAGAATAGATTAGGATATCATCTAGGTAAACTAAACAGTGAATGCCTTGAAGTCCTCTTAAAACATTATCCATTGTACGCTGAAACGTTGCAGGTGCAGTTTTCAGTCCAAATGGCATTCGAAGGAACTCGTAATGACCATTTTGTGTAGAAAAGGCTGTCTTTTCCCTATCTTCTTCTGTAATTTCAATTTGATGGTAACCAGAAGCTAAATCTAAAGTTGTGAAATAGTTACTATTACCTAATTTGTCGAATAAGTCACATATGTTTGGTATGGGATATTTATCGTCAATGGTAATTTCGTTAAGTCGTCGATAGTCTATAACCATCCTATATTTAACTTGGCCTGATGCGTCCATTTTTTTTGATACTAGATGGACAGGGGCACTCCATGGTGAGTATGATTCCCTAACAACATTGTCTTTTAGTAATTTTTCAGTTTGGTTTTTAATCTCTTCAGCTTGCGCCGGAGGTTGTCTATATGGTCTAACATAAATAGGATCTTCGTTTACGGTACGTATGTGATGTTTAACTTGATTTGTAAAAGTTAGTGGTAAGTTTTCACAATAGAATATATCTCTATATTCCATGCATAATTCCTGAATGGCTTTTCTTTCTTCGCTATTTAGATGATTCGTTCTTAATTTAGCATTTAAGTTTTCTATTAATAAACTGTCTGTCTCTATGTTTTCGGATTGTATTTGTGTATTATTTAACTCTACTAACTCTATTTCTTTTAATTTTTCAACTTTAAAGGGTGATGTAATTTTAAGGAATAATTCTTCTTCTTGTAAATTTTGAATAATGGTTGTAGCTAAATAATTCTCACATTTAACTATTGCTGAGGGCATTCTTACGCCTTCTGTAAATTGTATGAAATTGAAAAGTGCATAACCTTCTTTCTGATTTACAGGTAATCTAACTTTGTGTTCTGAACGTGGGAGTAGAGTAATCATGGATTCTTCCGGAAAAATTATAGGAATACATGTATCGTTTGTTTCTAAACGCTTGTCCTTTAAATTAAGATTAGCATTGAGCTGAGACATTAAATCGAATCCTATAACTCCGTCGTAATTTTGATCAACATCGTACAAATAAAATTTGTGAAAATTGTTATTGTTAAATATTGTAAAAAGTGGGATTTCGATAACTTCATTGTGAGAACTAGTTGCATGTGTGCTTACTACTACGAATGGTTCCTGAAATTTATAATTTTGGAAATATTGTTGTCCTATTTTGGGGCTTAAAAATGATTTTGAACTACCAGAGTCTAGCATTAGTCGGGCGTTTATCTCGGGTACATATATATAGGGTAATTTTAAGTCTGCATTAAAATTAATCGCTATTATTTCGGATGTTTTTGTTTGATACCTATCTGAAAATTTTGAATTTCAGTTTCATTTTCATTTTTATTTTCCTGGTGTACGGGCTCTATATTTTGCTGCTCTAAGTTCTGCGAAGATTCCGCATAATCTAAAGCAAGTTGATAGCTAGCTGTTTGGTCTTCGTTATAACTATTGTCGTAATAATTTTCATTATAATCATAGTAATTATCAAAGTTTTCGAATTCAGGTTGGTACGGAATTTCATAAGGAAATTCTGTGTAAATTTCGTTCACGGGTACTTGTTGAGGTCTAGCTGGAGCTGTCCTCATAGAAACGTCAGTGTTTTGTTGCTGGTTGGGTGGTTTATACCCAAATTGACCTGGCTGTGGTCTGTAACCTGAGAATTGAGGTCTATATCCGAACTGAGCTGGTTGTGGTCGGTATCCGAATTGAGTTGGTTGTTGTCGGTATCCGAATTGACCAGGCTGCGGTTTAAATCCAAAAGATTGATTATTAGGTTTAAATGCTAATGGCTGAGGTCTATATCCGAATTGTCCTGCCTGAGGTCTAAAGCCAGAGGGTTGATTGTTAAATTGAGGTCTAGGCTGATAATTTTGAGGAAAATTGTTATTTCTAAACTGATTTGGTGGATTTCCTATTTGTTGAAATTGTAGAGAGGGTTTAAATCCTACAGGTATGAATCCTGATGGTCTTTGATTTATGATATTTGGTCCTTGAGTAGGAGGAATCAAAGGTTTATAATTATTCCCTGCAAATGTGATTGGCGGTCTACCGTTTCCTATTAATTTAGAATGCATGTTGTATTCTTCAGCAAAATTAATTTCTTCTAGGACTATAGTTAAAGCTTGTTCGATGGTTGTTGGTCTCTTTTGTCTTATTGTTTTGACTAAATCTATTGAGAGATTGCACATAAAAACCTTAAGGGCTTTATCGTCATATATTATTTTTCTCGCGTCCCTAGTTGCTATTGGGGTTGATACCTCTACCTTAGCGAAAAGGTTTGCTTTTAGCTCCTGTATTCGCTTGCAGAATTCCATGTAAGATTCGTTGGGTTTTAGCTTAGACGTTGCTAGTTCTAACGCTAAGCATTCTTCACTACGTGGATCTCCGAAATGTTGGACTAGGAGATTTTGTATGTCTGTAAAGCTAGAAAAGTTCCCTCGTTCGTTCACTAAAGCGGCGGCTCTACCTCTAAGTTTGCTTGTAACAACTTGTAACAAGTATTCATTTCGTTCATTTGTACCCTGGTATTTTGAGAGTACAAATTCACACTTTCTTAAAAATAAAGTTAACACTGATGTATCCCCATTAAATTCGGGAATTAGGTTGATTACGTCGCGAGGAATTTCGGAAGCAGCCATTGTTAATGCCGCTCCGAGATCTATCGCATTATCCGCATTCATTTTTAAATTATATTAATTACAAACTAATAAAAAAAAATTAATTCTTAAAATTTCAATATAAAAAAAAATATCAATCTTAAAATTAGGCACCAATACACTCGAATGGGTACGGGATCGGAAGGGGCTTATTAGAAAGGGTGAGTACTGAGTAATCACTTACATTAATGCCACTGCCGCTCGTTGCCACATTGCGCCGAAGGTAACGAATTTATTTGTTTGGTTCCGGATGCCGCGGCCAATACGTGTGTCTTCAATAAGTTTTCACTCTAAATTCACACACGCTAGCACAATGGACATCCGTCCCAGGCTGCGCCAGTTAAGTTTCGGGAGCGCTAGTTTAACTTTTTAAAAACTAAATTAAAACTAGATGTTACTGCTACGAGTATGATTTTAATACTAACTTAAAATGATGTAGAGACAACGAAAGTTTACACGGATGTTATTGTTCACAAAGTATTTCTAGACTAAACAATTTATTCGTTGAATTTAGCTTAGGTATAAACAAAGAATAAGCTGAATTAGCATTATGTATACCTAAACTACATTGTTTCAATATATAACTAGCTACAAACATAGAGGTAAGTAAGTATAATATAAACACAGTAGCATAATAATAGAAACAAACGTGCCTAGGGTTGAAGTGTTAAAGGACATATATCTCGGCTTCGACCATTACGTCGACATGCCCGCGAGCATGTTGTATTACCCCAGTCGTAAGCTGCGAGTGACGGCTTTTATGGCATTTACTGGACCAAATCACCACCTGCCTTAACATTCTTTATGACACACAATTGGCAGGTATTCGGTGCCATTGTGTTGTAAAAATTAGGAAGTAATAGTAACAACAACGTGATATAATAACACTTAATACTAGATTTTTGTGGACATAATTGAAATATACGTTTTTACCATATCGGAAATATTTTTCGTGTTTTAGATGTTTTAGATATCCATTAAAGAACCTAAAATACCTACCATTAAATTCAGTCAAAGAAAAATTCTGCCTATTTTTTTTTTACGATTTTATGTATGTACAGTATGGGTCATAAGTAAATGATCAGTTTGCTACAATAATAATATCAACAAGTATTGAAGTTACGACCTTCTTCTAATAGACGTTACACACAAACCTAAATACTTGAATTAAAAGTACTCAGTGTGATTATTATTTTCAACATGTTAGCTATTAGCTGTGTCTTTAGTTGGCCGAGTGGTATAAGCCGCCACCCGCTACACCAACCAACGTGGTTTCGATCCATAAATACATAGCTAACATGTTGAAAATAATAATCACACTAAGTTCTTTTAATCAAACATTACCTACAGTAGTAATTGCAAGCGTCAAAGTTAAGTAAGTACTTACATAAGTTTTCAGTTCAAGTATTTATGTTTGAGATTAGAAGGTCATAAGTCCAATACTTGTTTATAGTATTATTGTAGCAAAATGATAGTGGGCTTATGATGCAAACTGTACCAATTTTTAATAACAAACACCCAGTTCGCATTTTTAATTTTATGTGTTGAGCTCCAGTTCGTAACTTATAAGAGTTATTAAGGTTTGTCGTCGCTCAGGTACCGAATTCCAATTAACAAATGTTTCATAATACGTTTGAGTTTCGAGGGTTACATGAATATAGCGAAACTTTTCACATTTTGCGGAGAAAACTCGACAGAGTTCTCTATTTTGTAACATTTTTAATTAGATAAATATTGGATATCAAACGAGAGATTGAAATAAATGTTTTAAGCGTATACAGAAGCATGATTTTTAAAACGAACATTTTTATTCTCACTACAAAATTTGCTTAAAATGGGATATTTTCTATTTTTATTTAGTAACAAATTAACGCTGAAATAGGGAATACCATAAGAAATCGGTAGTGACACACGGACAGACGAACAAGAGAGTGATCATATAAGGGTTATTTTTTAACCTTTGAGGTATGGAACCCAAAAAAACGTGGTCAGTATCCCATCTACTATATAAAAATAAGTCGGGTTTTCCTTCCTGACGCTATAACTCTAGAACGCACAAACCGATTTTGATGATTTCGGTTTTGAAATGTTTGTCGTAGTCCAGGGAAGGTTTAAACGGTGAGAAAGATCGGACTTACGCGAGTGAAACCGCGGGGCGCAGCTAGTTTTGTATAACTTTAGTAGATAAATATTTCTTGAAGTTGGTTGTACTCTTTAGTCATCTATAAAAAAAAAAAAAATTTAAAAAACCGACTTCAAAAAACCTGAAAAGAAAAACAAACAAAACCTGAAAAAAAAAACGAAAAAGTGAAAAATAATCCATTTCGGGTCACTAAGACAGCAGATAACTTAAACATAAGTACTTACTTGGAAGTCGGACTGGGTGACACCATGTTTTCTTTATATATTTAGGTTTTTTTTGAAGTCGGTTTTTTAAATTTTTATTTATTTTTTATTTAACCATTTTTAGTGCCACTGTCACTGAAAATTCTACTCCATGAGGCGAAAGCGACTGTTTCTTCAAATTGCAACCTGTACCTAATCGTAACCCATTGAAGAGTTTGGTGATAAGAAGGTGTTTTCGGATGCCCCATTCATCCTTTTTGTGTATGGGCCACTTCTATTAGTGGAAATGGAAACCTGAGCAATTTGTTGAATCTCGCTGTGCAGATCTGTTCATCACTCCGAAGATCCTCATCAGATCTTCATTTAGGATAGGGTTTTCTATCAAAATTCATTCAAACCCAGTCCGGCGAGGCAAAAGCGAATATTTTATTCAAATTGTAACCTGTAATCGTAACCGATTGAAGAGTTTTCTGATGAGAAGGTGGTTTCAGATATTCCATTTATCGGTAATTATTAGTTTATGGGCCAATTCTACTGGTGGAAATCGAAAAATGAGCAATTTGCTGCACTCTCGAGGTGCAATTCTGTTCATCACTTCGAAGATCCTCATCAGAACTTCATTTAAGATAGGGTTCTCTATCAACATTAATTCAAACCCAGTCCCGCGACTAAATTCGACTAAATTAAATTGTAACCTGTAATCGTAACCGATTGAAGAGTTTTCTGATGAGAAGGTGGTTTCAGATATTCCATTTATCGGTAACTATTCGTTTATGGGCCAATTCTACTGATGGAAGTCGAAAAATGAGCAATTTGCTGCACTCTCGAGTTGCATTTCTGTTTATCACTTCGAAGATCCTCATCAGAACTTCATTTAAGATAGGGTTCTCTATCAACATTCATTCAAACCCAGTCCGGCGACTAAATTCGACTAAAATCTTCAAATTGTAATCTGTAATCGTAACTGATTGAAGAGTTTTCTGATGAGAAGGTGGTTTCAGATATTCCATTTATCGGTAACTATTCGTTTATGGGCCAAATCTACTGGTGGAAATCGAAAACTGAGCAATTTGCTGCACTCTCGAGGTGCAATTCTGTTCATCACTCCGAAGATTCTCATCAGATCCTCACCAAATTTTTATGGGACCACCCCTGAGGTATCACTTTTCGAACACAAAAAGAATCATCTCAATCGGTTGAGCCGTCTTCGAATGATCGCGTAACATACACACAAAAAAAAAACATACAGACGAATTGAGAACCTCCTCCTTTTTTGAAGTCGGTTAAAAAGTAATTATGCTGTTCACCTATCTATAGTCAGAAACTAGCAGTGCCCCGCTGTTTCACCCGTGTCCGGGATTGGAAAGAACAATATATTTTAAAATATAAACTGATTTATATTAAGATACCCGCGAGTAATAAGTTTTTAAAATAACTAAAAGTTTTTTTAAAAACCTTGATATTAGTAACAAAATGAAAAGAAAATAAATAAATAAATTGTTTTCAGATTAAACAGCACATATTATTTATTTACTGACCTGTATTTGATTAGCTCCCTATTTCTCTATTTCACGATCATTTTTCTCACACTTGTTTGATGGTAGGTGACGATGCCTGGGATGTAGCACGCTTTCCTAGAACATAATTGTAAAAGTCAGGAAAGACAAGTAACTATTTCCACTCCTTTGCAGTACGATTAAGGAATGACGAAGAAAAAGGCACTTATCACCCGCTAGTACCTTATTATTAGTAAATTTTCCAGTACCTACATAAATTCAGTGAGACAAGCCAAGGGGTTTGATCCCTAAAAAAAGATACTAATTCGAATGACGCGTTAAAACCTTTCAATCCCTATAGACTGGAGACGAGTAACCTTAGATCGTGTCCTGATTGGTTGAACGTGCATTAATTATCAATGACTTGAATAAACGAGCCGGTCAACCCTTCGGGACAGTCACACAAAGAGTTTAAACAGATCTGCAATCTTCTATCCGACGATCGCTCGCCGACCGTTTGAATTTAACCTGAAAACCTCTATCTCTTTACCACGAGCGCCGCGAATTAGATAGATAGATAAACACTTTATTTGTACAACACACAAAACGTTGAAAAAATCAAAGAGTACAAGAAAGCTTATTACATTGTACAAACAGGCGACCTTATCGCTTAAAGCGATTTCTTCCAGGCAACCTTAGGATGGAGAAGGTCTGTTTAGCTTAACTGGTAGGTCGTGTGGTGTAAGAAACACATATATATAATACCTACTTAAAAAGATATTATAAACGAAATACTTATAATCATTATATACATCATAACATACACATAATAATATAATACACTACATAATATACCTAGCAATACTAATCATAAAATAATACAAAAGAAAATATATCTGTATATTTATATATAATAACATAAATATATTACTTTTTTAACTATAATTATGAATTACCGTTTTAACTATATTTTATGTAATTAAAAAACTAACATCTATTTTTAGTAATTATTTTCCCGGGTCTTAATCGCGTATTTTTTGTTTTTTATTTAAAAAAAAAAAAAAAAACGCGATTAACACCCGGGAAAATAATTACTATGAATACAAATCGTGTGAGTTTAAAAAGTTTATTAACATCTATTTTAATGAAAAACCATCTGTACTACCTTATGGGATTTGATGTGAAAATATTAAAATATAATTTTTGTACAATCTTGTTTTTTTTCCTTTACAATCGCTGTAAAATTGAAATAAATTCAAAATATAACGGTTTAATTTTTTCTTATGAAGTACCCTAAAAATGACGATTATTTACGATTTTCACGTTTTTTTTTATAGAGGCAAATCACTCGTATTTCGAAGTGTATGACAATACAAAACATATCTTCACCTTTACGACGGCGACGGTAGAAATACCACTTCATGCATTTTAGCGATTGATACCCAAAAACTGTTTCTAAGACACCTTTGTCGCTATATTTTACGCTTCTTGTCTTTTCAGTTCGTCTTAAATATGGAACGGTCGATCAACTTTTGGCGGATAAAAATATCTGTACTTAGTCTGCTTCCCCGTAATCTGAATCTGGATAACGTTGTTTTTTGATATCTACCGCATCAGTTAGGGATAATTCGTTTTCCTTTTTTAAAATGTCCTTTAAGTGTCGGGTTTTGGAAAGCGGTCGTTTATGGTGAGAAATATTTATTTTGGGTCGCATGAATAGCGGTTCGTTATAATTTTAAGATATATTTTTGATTGCTTATACATCGTTAAAAAAAACCTTTTTTTAATCAAAAATTTCTAAAACGTATAATATTGATGTTATATTTTTACCGTTTCATTAAATTTGAAACGAATTCTTACACAAGTAATAATTCTTTAAGGACTTTAGTGACGCACTACTAATCGTGCCACGAACTGAAAACTTTGTAAGTACTATTTTAATCTGTTTTAACTTAAGTAGGTAACTCGTCTGTGCAAAGCATAATTTGGAGGGAACGAAAAATAAATCTTTTTTCAATTAGATATACCTCTACGCTTTAACAAAACAAGCAAAATGATTCAAAACAAAATTACCCACTTTAATAGTTTTAATTTTTCTAATAGAACGAACGCTAACAACAAATTGAAGTAGCAAAGGCTACAAACCGTAGCACGTATCGTAGAATCCGCTACAGCTACGACGTAGCACGTAGACACGATTACCTCTTTTGCAAAACCGAAGATTGTGTTGAATTTGTCTTTAAACTAACTTTAAAATTTTCTACAACATTTTATATCTCGATCATTAAAAAGTTATAATTTATCCTTTTATAAAATGAGTTAATTTTATAGTGTGTTAGGTTGTTATTTTATGATCACTGGACCACCGTTATTTGTTGTTTAAGTAACTCGACGTTTTAGCAATATGTTGTTTTAGCAACTGAACATTTTGACATACCCTGAACATTATATGCACAATAGGCATTGTGATGCCTTCGTACGGAAATCGGAGCCCCTACCTACATTCTGGAGATTTTGACACCTGGACGTTCTGACTTTATGAAGGCTATTCTATGCATTAAATAAAATCCCTAAAAAGACGTCGCTTTCTCGATTTATAAAATCCTTTTATTGTCATCCATAGATTTTAAACACCGAAATGTTCTTGTTGTTTTGGCTGCACATGTTCTTTTAAATGTGCAGCAAGAACAACAGCGTCTTTTAAATTTAAATAAAATATTTCTCTTCTCTAAATGTAGCCCTTAGTCATTCATCAATGAAATATTTTTTTGCGTCATAATTATCTAAGCAGGCAAAGTTCCCCAGATTTGCAAGAGTGAAATAAAAGATATTTCAAATATTTTTATTGGCGACCCAGTTGGCACAATGGTCACCTTGCCGGACTGCCAAACACAGGGTTGCGGGTTCGATTCCCGCCTCAGACAAGTATTTATGTTTAGATATTTGTCTGTGGTCTGGTTGTTTCTATGTATTATAAGTATATATTTACAAAAAAAGTATATAAGTGGTATATCCGTTGTCTAGTAACCATAACACAAGTCTAGTTACTCAGCTTGGGCCTAGATAGCGATGTGTGGAATGTCCTGCAATATTTATTTATTTACTAGCTGCGTCCCGCGTTTTCACCCGCGTAAGTCCGATCTTTCTCACCGTTTAAACCTTCCCTGGACTACGACAAACATTTCGAAACCGAAATCATCTAAATCAAACCAGCCGTTCTCGAATTTTACCGAGACAAACAAACAGCAATTGTATTTTATGTATATAGATTTATTCCTATATATTTTTCTTATTTTCAGTGAGTATAAGACAAAGCATGTATTGTGTAAAAATAACATACAAAATATATTATTGCATGACCACGTCTATACAACAAAGAGATTGCTAAGAGCACTCATAAAATCTGCGATCGACTTAAATAAAAATGTCACCTAGAGATTTCATGTGCAGTGTGTACTGAAATTTTCAGCTACAGCTGAGCACAAACGTTATATTTATAAAAACACGTAGAACTAAACAAAGAAGCAAGTTAAACGAAATACAAGTTAGATTCTCTTCAATCAAATAAATACCTAATAACTATTGAATAATATGTCATTTATGGGTGATTCTACAGACCCGAAAAAAACGCTGTCCGAGGCTAAAAACTACCCGTAATATTAAAATTTTACTGTGAGATATTTTTTTTATGTTAGTTTAATGTATACTCTAATTGGCGCAAAATAATATAAGTGTCTAATCTTATTAGAAATAGTCTAAAAATAACCCCAAAGCCCTAAAAATTGATAACACTGGCGCGTCCTGGCCACTTTTTTTTGCAAACATAGCTGCTAAACACTGAGATGGAAACGCAATTTAAGACATTAAAGTAATCTGATCGTTAGAGGGATAATTGATGATTCACCATAAAATATTTCATACTTGTAACTACCATAGTTTTGTTTTAAATGAGAGCCAAATGTTTGTCCGCGGTCAACTTATGATTCCACTGGTTCGACAAAAAACGAAGCATAAGTCACTAGCCGAACGTGGTAGAAGTCTGTGAATTAGTCAAAACGCGAGGACCAGTCGTGCTTTAGACATCGAAGAGGTTGCCATGCGGCTTGTTGGTCCGGCACAGATTTGTCGAAGGCAAACGTTTGATAACCCTGGTTTTGTTTCAGTATGTCTTTGATTACTCTGGCCGCATTAAAAAATACTAAAACTTATTTTAGGGTTTATTAAATTTAGTAAAAAGTTTTAGGATCTCCATTTAGCGTTTTTCTAGGTTTTGTGAAAGCAATACACTTTCCGAGATAATCACAGAAAACATACTCGTTTTGATTACACTGGCTATGATTGCCCTGGTATTTTGCCTAGGTAATCAATGTTTTCATGGTTTGACTTGCTCTTTTTAATATTGTTTGTTTGAATCATCCGGTCCTTATGAAACTGCAATTTTTAAGGTTCCGTTGCTGAAGATTAAATAAAACACTTTTAACATCACTCGATCCGTTTGTTTGTCTGTGATAAGTTAAGTTAAAGGGATTCTCCATACAATAATAAAAATGAATAGTTAGCTTCAGTTAAACTTAGATTTTAATACACGGTGTTACATGGGGGTAGATCATTGGGAGGTGGGTTACCTCAGTACCTAGCGATTTAAACCCCCTATAAGTATGTTCTGCAATAGTTCTGAGTAGTTCAAAAGTTATTTGGACTTTAGTGAAATAGTCAAAATTAGATTTTAGTCGGAATTTCGAGATTACAGCTATCATATATTCTGCCTTTTTTAAACAACTTCAATAGTAGACATTTTGACCCCTACACCAATCAGAGTCTTGGATTTTTTTCAAAATCTAATGAATAAATAATAATAAATAAATAATAAATATTGCAGCACATTTCACACATCGCCATCTAGCCCCAAGCTAAGTAACTAGACTTGTGTTATGGGTGCTAGACAACGGATATACTACATGTATACTTTTCATTTGTAAATATATACTTATTATACATAGAAACAACCAGACCACAAACCAATATCTAAGCATAAATACTTGTCTGAGACGGGAATCGAACCCGCAACCCTGTGTTTGGCAGTCCGGCATGGTGAATTGGTGACCATTGTGCCAACTGGGTCGTCAACTGGGTGGTGGGTCGTAATGTTTATGTGTATGTGTATGGTTCTAAAAAATATTTTACTATAAATGTTTCTGCACACTATCTGCTAAATATCTAAAACTCTGTCAATTAATAAAAACCGCATTAAAATCCGTTGCGTAGTTTTAAAGATCTAAGCATACATAGGGACAGACAGCGGGAACTGACTTTGTTTTATACTATGTAGTGATATTGATTAAAAAATGTGCATTTTTTTAAAACCCTATGAGTATGGTTTAAACAAATACTATGATACAGTAAATGAGCTCAATTTTGGTTTATATTTAATAAGCAAAAACTAGTTTTAAATAAATTTTGATTTCCCTGTCACCATTTTTGATTCCCCTGCCTACCAAATTTTTAAATATGCTATATCTCCGAAACGGATGGACCAAAACTGATGCCAATTCGATTAATCTGTTAAAATTTAAGTTAAATTTCATGTTTCATTATTATTTTTGTAATATTTCATGAAATAAAAAGTGCCAAAGGAATCAACCGTAGAATCCCATTTTGTAGAATCACCCTTATATAAAAAATGACCAGATGGCGCGTCCATTAGGTTAACAGAGAACCTATAAAACACATTTTGATAAGTTATCTAATAATTTTATAAATGTGCGTGCAGCCAGTTTCTTTCCCTTGTATGAAAAGCGCTATCATAAAATCTTTGAAAATAGGAAGGTAGATATTGGATATTTTTAATCTCCTTATCTTGCGACGGAATGGAAGACAAAATATGCATTTAGTGTCAGAGGGGTTTGTTTGTTCTTTGTTTCTAGATTTTACTAACCCCCGACGCAAAAACGACAGGGTGTTATAAGTTTAACGTGTCTCTGTGTGTCTGTGGCATCGTAGCTCCCAAACGGATGAACCGATTTTGATTTTGTTTCTATTTTGTTTGAAAGGCGAATTAGCCGGGAATGTTCTTAGTTAGGTTATTTTAGCATTTTAAATCAGACCTCTAATATTTTTAAGAAACTGATCAAACCACACTATAGGATAGACAAGAAATAATTATTTCATCCTTTACGGGTAGGGTAGGTAAGTAATTAATTATTATAGCCATGACAAATTACAGCCTGTGATTACAAATTTCTAGTTGTAATAGTCCCTGGGCTAAGCGGTGAACAACAGAAGGAAGGACAAACACATAGCGAGTGGTTCCTTGTTGATAACGGAAATCCAGAAACCATTCGGTTTAAAATTATAGTGTAGGGATCCTACACTATAATTTTAAGAACGACCTTCGCCAAGCTGATTGATGGATTAATAGTATTTTCATTCATCAATCACTAAAAAGTATTTTCACTATTATTGAATGGACATAAAACAGATACAGGATTATATTCAGTTAAAGTATTGAAATTGATTAAATTTTTAAACGCACCCAGACATGCAATAAATAATAAGATAAGTTGATAAAAATTGCAGGTCTTCTAAAGTTGAAATCAGCTGTTAGATAAAGTTTGTTCTGGCAGAGTGCACAATCTAGAATCAGAGAGCAGTTTTAAAACTGTATTGTACTAGAAAGGTAGAACTTGGAAAATATTTTATTACTCTCTAGTCTATTTACTCGTATTTTACTACAAAACAGTTCAAGTTTGCTTATTTACAGTAATCTTTTCTCAAAATCAAGCAGTAGTAACGTGGGTTTCAAAGCAGGAAAATGTTTGGAATAAAAATGAGTAAAGTTCAATTTACATAATAATCGAATTGCTACACCGCACATCTGATAGTTTCGTGAATTATTGCAGAGTATCATTTGATTAAATTTATATTAACAATATAATATTCAAACTGCTCTGAAAATTGGTCCAGAGTTTCCCAGATGTTTCAATAAAATTATGCATACATTAGGTAGCAATTTGACTCACGTGTAGAATGGGCATAATGTCCAATTTAATCCCAATGGGGATTTGGAGCGGGCGAGTCGTAGCGGTTAGTCGACTCTAGACCGACATATTGCTAACTCTCAAGTTTGTAACTTTGTCGCCAACCCGGACGCTCAAACGCTCGGAGGACGAACGAGCCCTGTATGCGGCACAATTGCGAAGGATTTCAATTTAGTCGTATTTAAGCAACACTTTAGAGGAAACCAGAGGGAAGTTCAGCAATAGATTCTGAGATGAGAAGAAGCGAGGATGCGGTTTTGTGCAATATCCTGAGCTGAACTGGACAAGTTTGACTGAAGACAAGTCAATTTAGATCGACCATCGATGTCGAGAGACCAAAGTTTGTTCTGTCTTGCAAATTGAATTTACATAACTTATGTTAAGCTTTAGTTATAAATTGAACAACATTATCTGATGTTTAATCTTCTTCTTTATCATTTCATGACACTTTAACTACCAACATTTTACAATTTTAATTGCCTGTTTTTAATTAATTGTCAAGAGTTCAATAAGCCTCAAATTGTTTTGAGTACCTAGCTCGTGTATTTTTGTTAAAATATCAACCCAAATTGAAGCCACGAGTTTTAAGTAACATTAAGCCTAACAAAACCTTTATTTATATAAACAAACAAACAGTAAACGTTAATATAAATGTTGAAAGCGTGTGTAAACTCAACGTTGCTTACATATTTGTATGATGTTTGATGTAGATGCTTCTGCTTATTATTACCGAATATAAAATAGATATATGAATACATAGAACGCTTATTTGTAAGAATACTTACATCAAAAATGCCGTAATTCCCTATGCTAAAATTCTCGTGTCGTGGTGTTAGTTGCCAATCTCCACCTAAACGGCTGAACCGATTTTTATGCATTTATTTGTGTATATTCGTTAGGTCTAAAAATCGAACACTATTTTAAATATTTTTTTTTTCTGAAAAAAAATTGTTTGGGATACAACGTTTGCCGGGACAGCTAGTTATAATATAAAAATATGGTACACAGTGTAAGCTGTACTTTGTAAATGCTGCTGGTCTAAATAAACCATAGAGTTTAAATTGTTACGAAATTCATGTTTAAATTAAGCGGCAACGTCTCGCAATCACCGCGGTACATTGTTGCCGCTCCGTGCACCTCGATTGTCTCATTGCACCTGCTTCCATACCTCTTGTTTGCAAGTGGAACACACGGGCCGCGCGCGCGTCTTTTCTCCAATTGTGCTATGCGCTATTGTCTATTTTTATTTCTACACTTTTATTCAGATTCACAAGTCTCTTTTGTCATCTTTTTGTTGCAAATACCATATCTATTCTTAACTACTATGTTGTTGTTTTAATTCAGTAGAAGATAAGTGGTTGTTTCATGATACAACCTCATTAGGTTTTTGTGCAATGGTATAGGATGAATCATACGTAAGGGATTTGGTCGTATTAACTTTTTAGTTACTTTTTTACTCAATCAATCGAATCCATCCAAACAATACCTTAATTTAATCAACCTATGCTACGGGTAGTTGCTATAAATATAAGTGAAACTTGTACCCATTTGCTCGTATTCCGATATAACCTCATCATCAACCCCGTCTGTTTTGAATTCACGCTACACCAATCAGATTCCTATCTGTACCAGTTTTCTGCATCCGACACATGGCGGCAGCATCGTCCATCTATCATCCAGATATTGCGTCATGGATCAAATCCGACCCGTGGATTTTTTACGCGGCCAAAACCAACGCTATCTCCGATATATTTTTTATTCAAGCCTAGTCCAGTGATTCTGATGACAGTTTAAAAACCCTTGTGAAATTTAACAAATAACAGAAAAATGCTTTTAGGAGAATTTTCAACCCACCCAGTTCTATACATTCTTGTACCTATATTTTGGTTTCTGTTTATTTTTAGAAATTCAAAGTGAAATCAAATATTTATTGTGATTTTGTATTTTTGTTAAGCACACAATGAGCTATGAAGCCATACTAAGTTCTATATTGAAACTCTTGTTGTTTTGTCTTCTTATTTTTATAACATTTATTTTTTATAGCTGCGCTCTGCGGTTTTACCCGCGTAACTCCCGATCCCGTGGGAATATCGGGATAAAAAGTAGCCTATAACCTTCCTCGATAAATGGACTATCCAACACAAAAAGAATTTTTCAATTCGAACCAGCAGTTCCTGAGATTAGCGCGTTCAAACAAACAAACAAACAAACTCTTCAGCTTTATAATATTAGTTTAAATTATGAAAATTGATTTTGCAAGTTGTCAAAGAAGTATATAGGTATTTAAAAGGGTGCTAAGTTTGAAGTCGAAAGAGTGTTGATGAATTTAATAGAACATACTTTTAGTCATTAATTTGAATGGTTTTTTTAACATTTGATAAATTCATGTAGGTATACTTTTTCTACTAAAACAATTCTATTAATTTCATATATCATTTTCATATACCTTACTATCGTCGCATAGAAAGTCAGTAGTCTACAACAACTCTAAAAGTGATCCTAATGGCATCTAATTAAATTAAATAATAAAAGCGTTCTGTGAAGATTATTGTACAACATTCCGTACAGTCCATTCACAAAGGAAATCTCGCGGCAATTACTAATAATAATTTCAATGGATTGGCAAATGCAGTTTTGCTAATAATTTTATTGTGAGTACGATTGTATTATGAAATTTTCAATGTTTTAAAAAGGTCGTCACGCATTGGGTGCCATAAAAAGGAACGTTGAAATCGAGACAGATCCTGAAAACGATGGCGTGATGATCTCAATACATTTGACACACAGACTGAACTGCTTAAAAAGATGTTAAGTAGCCTTTTTTTCCAGCAGCGGGACAATATAGCTAACAGAAAAGGTGTTTAATAAAATTCTTAATGTTGTAAATAGTATCCTAGAATGATGAACCGCCCCGAAGCGTCTATGCTACAGAGTCTATAGCAGACGCTATAGTCTCTATAGCGTCTGCTGAACTTCATTTTGAGATAGACTCTATAGGTAATGCTTCTGACCGGAATCTATTCGATGGACTGACATGAACAGTATGAACTAGACAGACGGAACAGAGTGCCTGACAATCAGTTGCACCGGTGTGTTTGTGTTCGTGACGCATGAACGTATAAAGGTACTAGGTCTATACAACAAGATTCTAATGTACGTAACATCACACAAAGTTCTCTAACTGCAATGACAGCTGAGTTGGTTCGAGGCTTGAGAATTTAAAACCGAGCGCTGAAATGGGACTGAAAGGTTTTGTTTCCCTTATCGACTGTCAACCTGAAAAACGATACTTACAGAGAGAAATGTTAATTTTCTTTTGGTGAGTTCGGTTAAAAATGAGAATGAAATGGGTCGAACGAAGTTAACACTGTGTTATACCTACGTAAGATGATAGTAATTAACTACGCACAGTTACTGATAATAATTATGATTGCAAGAACTTGTGCACAGAAAAAAAGATCTGCAGTTTAGTCGAATTTGAGGACTTGGGTGCTTTTATTAATTTACTAGTTATAACGAGTTTCCTTTAAGTACCTGGGTGCTTATTTTCTCAGGTACTTCAAATTCAAAAGTCAAAATTATTTATTAAATTGAATCTTATAATTGAAACGTCTAAAAAATTAAGTTAGTATGTTGAGTTGACCATCATTGGGGAGAAGGCACAAGAAAATCATGGGGTTTTTTTTGTGATTTAACTCACAAAGGTCAAGCTAACAAATATGTTGAAGAGGAAAGGGTACGGGGGCTCTTTCCATATAAACTATTACAAACGTAGTCGACTGTTTTCTCCCTGGATAATGACACTAGAACAAATATTTTTGGTGCATAAAACTTTTATCTGCCATGACCATGCCTCTATTTTTTGTTTTATTTTATTTTTTAAATCTTAATTTCTATTATAATTAGAAAATGAAAGAAACCAAAACATAGGGCATAGTCATGGCAGTTATAGGTTTTATGGCACAAAAATATTAGTGCTAGTGTCATTATTCAGGGAGGAAACAGTCGACTACATTTGTATGGAGAGAGCGCAGGTATCCTTTCACCTTAAAGTGGAATAAACCAGTTTACAGATTAACAACAATTTCACAAAATAAACATAATATCACTTTACATGGTGTGGTATCGAGTAGCAAATTGCGCAACAGTAAATATTTGCAACGTAACCAAGTACAGGAACACGACTCTCGAATGTTACTGTGACTATGAAATATTGAAGATGGCCCAACTTGCATCGTGCACACATCTGTGACTGAACCAATATTAACTGCTAGGAGTATCTAAGTCAACGCTATCAAAAGATATGGCAATATTTAGATTTTCTTAGGAAGTAGGTGTTTATTCCGACGAATTTAGAAATTAATGTTGCCTCAATATTAGGCAAGGACCATGAGACCAGGAGGTTTTCGCTCCTTGCCCAATAGCTAAATCTCGTTAATCACTACATAGTACAAAACAAAGTCGCTTTCTCTGTCCGTATGTCTCTATATCCTTATATCCCTATGTATGCTTAAATCTTTAAAACTACGCAACGGATTTTGATGCGGTTTTTTTAATAGATAGAGTGATTCAAGAGGAAGGTTTATATGTATAATACATGCACAATATAGCCGTGCGAAGCTGGGGCGGGTCGCTAGTAATCTATCATCTATAAGTATGCGTTATAATTTAATCTCGTTATTAGGAAATAACGAGATTTTTTAGCTACATCCTTATATATAATTATTTTGCTACATTTATTTATTATTATAGCTAAATAATCTCGTTATTAGAAAATAACGAATTTATTTCGCTACATCCTCCTATCATAGGAAAAATTACCACTTTATGACATTACGTCTTCTCTTGACCGATCATAAAGACGTTTTCATGTCAAAAAATCTAATTAATCACTTACATTGCTTAGCGCACCCGGCAAATTTAGGCGCCCAATTCAGGTGTTCCAAAAATTAAATCTGCACAATTTCTTGAAATACTCTACTTCAAGTCAGTGTCAATAAGCGACTTTGTAAATAGCTTGCCAAATAACGAAATGAGTTTGATTTGTACTGGTTTGGAAGTGATATTTGACGGTTATTTACGGTAGAATCTAACAAAAAAGGTCGAAGCGAACTCGGCGTGTAAATATTGGTTGTCGTCAAACAGTCACGGTTGAGTGTACTTGCCGTCTTCGTCATAGCCTCTTATTTGAATATCATCAGGTTAGGTCACCAATGTTCTTAGGCTTTTTGGGTGTTTGATTGTCCTTTTAGCACTAGGTATATACTTTATAGTTTGAAACAATACTTTTCTAAATACGATTTACCTTATTGAGGTTGGCTTGCACAACAAAAACTAAGATTGATTTAAGATTTTAAATAAGAATAACCTACTGTTAAAGTGTCAAACTGATTTAATAATAATCAACCTTATGGTTATTGAAATACAATTTAATTATAGATTTGGTACCCATTAAATACATTTAGCTAAAATAGTTTTAGCCACCTTGAGTGTCCTTATTATCATCATATTCCCAAAAAAGTTTAGAATAACAATAGCTAGATGGAAATTCGACGTTTTATTTATTTCTCATACCGGTAGTTACACCGTAGTGCCTAATTTCCTAAATCAGACAAAAGTCAGAAGATTTATGTGTTGCCCAACTCGTACATTTTCCTGTATCGTTCCGTTACTAATTACGGCTGCAGCTAAAGGGGTAGAATGAGTGAAATGTAATTTTTGCGTAATTGATCAATGTCAAACCCAATATTGACTGATTACACAAAAGACTGCTTCCATGCGGGTAATGTTCATGTTTTACCAACATTTGTAATGGTAATGGTTGTCATGGACAATAGTTCCAATCAGTTGAGATATCATTTGTTACTTTCCGACATACGAATTAGGCTTTTAGTTGAAAATAGTGTCTTTTAAATTTATAAGCGATCAAATATATGTTTACTTCTTACCAATTTTGATGTGAAACATCTATAGCCGCACGTAAAACCGAGTTCTGGCGTGGCGACGCGTCGCCACGCTAGATATGATGGTATATAATATATATAGACTGTATATATTATATACAGTCTATATGCATGCAGTAGTGTGTACGGTGTGCATGCGCAATCGACTGTGCGATTCTATCACAATTTCTTTTCTGCATATTACTTTTACAAAATAATGTCGATGTGTCACATCTGCCAGGCGTCCCGTGACGGCTCACATTTTTTCTTAATACCTAAGGGCCAGCTTGCATGACATTGTGCTTAAACTAATTTAGCTAAATGCATTTGACGTGTTATCTTAAATTAAATTATATTTCACTAAAATCAGTTCCATAATCAGTTTGACATTTTGATATTTGGTTTATCATGTTTAAGGTCTTAAACGCTTTTATTTTTATTGTCAACTTAAGTAATGTGTTTATTTTTTATTATAAGCCTACATTTAGGTACTTTTTAACAGACTTCAAAATAGGAGGAGGTTCTCATAATCTTTTCGTATTAAGTTCACTATTTATTTACATGTATTGTAATATTTACAAGAGGATTTAGACCTAGAAAGTATTCAATTATGTTTATTTAACTTAGATTCTACCTTCCACGTTACAAGTTTTTCCCAAAATGTTAACGAGCTTTAAACCGTCTCCAATACCATTATGTTGAATAAATAAATATAAATATTTCAGGACATATTACACATCGCCATCCAGCCCCAAGCTAAGCAACTTAATGCTTGTGTTATGGGTGCCAGATAACGGATAAACTACTTATATACTTTTTTTTTTTTTAAATATATACATATTATACATATAGGAAACACCCAGAACCAGAAACAAGAATTTATGGTCAGCATAAATACTTGTTCCCGGCGGGAATCGAACCCGCAACCTTCTGCGTCGCAGTCGGGTGTTCGCCCGACGCGCCACAGAGGTCGTCAAATAGGATTAACTTACACTATTATTTCAAATGTTTCTTAATTTTTTTGTTAATAAAGATGTTTATAAAACAAACAAACAATATTTGAAATATCTATATAATTTACATTGATAAATTAGCTTTCACATATTACTTACTAGCGACTTCGCACGGTTATATTATGCATGTATTATACATATTATAAACCTTCCTCTTGAATCACTCTATCTATTAAAAAACCGCATCAAAACCCTTTGCGTAGTTTTAAAGATTTAAGCATACATAGGGATGTAGGGACAGAGAAAGCGACTTTGTTTTATACTATGTAGTGATAGTGATAGTGATGTAACTGAAGGTCCGAAACTATCTGAGACCTGTTATGGTGGGGAGCCGGCCTATGTCCCCACGGTCCAATGTTGCGTTGCAGCCTTAGCACTCATAAACAGAAATACGGTTACCTAATAAGCAATTACGTTTATAATTCAAATAAGTAAGTTATATAAATAAGTAAGCATAAGAAAATATACAAAATTTAAACCCGAAATAATGCAAACTTACCTTTCGTTGTTAAGCACCTACCTACCAATTTATGTTGTAAAACAAAGTAGATTTACACACTGAATGAGTTGCAAACAAACACAAACGTCAACTCTACGAATGTGACTCAGCTGTAGACAAATCGTTATGTTGGAAGTTTTGGAATTGTTACGTTACCTACCTACTGATTTTCATTAAAGCAAATGCTGGCTCATAACCACTAACAGTCATAGACGATCGAAATTTGTTGCATGGAAGAAATAAGTACTACATATTATCACTATCACCTACGTCATATAAAACAAAGTCACTTTTCGCCGTCCCTATGTCCCTATGTATGCTTAGATCTTTAAAACTACGCAACGGATTTTGATGCGGTTTTTTTTTAATAGATAGAGTGATTATAGAGGAAGGTTTTTAGATATAATACATGCATAATACAGGCGTGCGAAGCCGGGGATGGTCGCTAGTTTTAAATAAGCTACAGGTACGACTGTTTTGTACAAAGAAATATAATATAATATTTACTTCTAATCTAGACTTTATGGTATTTAAATAGATGATTTAGGTATACAGCGCCAGGAACTTTAGTTAGCTATGCTTTTCAGGGCGTTGTAGTGCCTGAGACACCTACCTACCTATTATATAGAGTCTATCGAGTAACTATACCACCTTCTCAGCTTAGTCGATCGAGAAAGAAACACGTTAAGACGTCTGGTGCCAACCAAACTAAGTTTCATCATGAAGTTTTCTTTCAAGCAATGATTAACATTGCTGCATGTGCATATGAATTTTTCATAAAAAAAAGACCGAGATTCGAATCCATGACCTTTTGAATGAAAGTTGAAATATTTATTACTAGGCTAACATCGCTCTATACAAAAGTAGATAGATACCAAATAAGAAATAATGTAAAAAGTATAAAAGTACAAATTAACGCCACATATGGAAACGTATAACAAAAGAGAAAAGGATTTAGATTTGTTCCGTCGAATGTTCACAAAAATTTAGTTTTAATATTCAACTTTTGTTTAGTATAAAAATTATAACAAATTATAATCCTTAGTTAGCGGCGACAATCATTTTACGTTTGTTCCCTGCATGCAGCTTATAGCGTTAAATATAGTTAGAATTGAAGCTACTAATGAAAGTACAGATATATAATTGTTCCATTACAAGTTATAATATTTAATAATTTTTTCATCTAAATTAATGTAGGTACCTAATGCTTTTGAATTTCTGTTTAATTGATATTTTTCTTCGTTTGGTGGTTACTGGGCAAATACAGTCTAAAAACATAATAATATTTAATGTAAATCAACAAATGAACAATGAAATTACGACACCTCTGCGGAGAGACTTAATTAACTGAGCAGAAAATAAGATAAATGAACTGTCACTGTAGCTAATGCGCCGCTGGATAAGAGCAGACATTGTGACACACGACCGGAACGATTATTGGATTCACTTTCTGTTATTTTATGTTCGTATATAGTTTACTAAAGTTATTTTAAACTTGTATTGAGCTAGTTATTCAGCGCTACGTCTAACCCGCTCAAACTGTGCGAGAGCCCTTTTGTAACAAAATCGATACCAGCTGTAGAACTTCTTAAGATCTGAAGATATTCTAAATAATAAGTAGTGGAAGTGGAAATCGCTAAAAATTTTATTTGAAAGGGGTCTCGTCTTATTATCCCGCCTTTAAAAAAAAAGGGGATATCAAACATGTTTTTGTTTTTATTTCGTTCAACTCGATATTTTATATTTTCAATGGTACTCATATAACCACAATTTTCACGAGACATAGAAATCGAATGGTGCTTGTTACAGTATCGAAATATTGAGCTACACAAAATAAATCATCATCATCATCTTCCTGCCCTTATCCCAATTCATTTGGGCGCAGTATGTTTTCTTCGTCCATTCACTCCTATTAGTCGTCATCTCATTGTTCACATTCATCTCTCTCATGTCTTGTCTCACGCATCTTTTCTTCGGTCATCCTCTTCCTCTCCATCCCTCTACATTCTTACTCATCACTCTTCTAGTCACATGCATTTCCTCTCTTCTAATCACATGTCCACACCAACTAAATAAATACACAAAATAAATATACCACTTTAAATAACTTTAGTGGTGAAAATAAGTATGTCAGTTTAAAATTCCATATCAGAAAATATACTTTTTTTTACAATACTTGTAGCTTTGTTATAATTAGTTAAACATTTTTGTCTGTTGTATTAACTACTAGCGACCCGCCCCGGCTTCGCACGGCTGTATTATGCATGTATTATATCTAAAAACCTTCCTCTTTAATCACTCTATCTATTAAAAAAAATTGCATCAAAATCCGTTGCGTAGTTTTAAAGATCTAAGCGTACAAAGGGAAATAAGGACAGAGAAAGCGACTTTGTTTTATACTATGTAGTGATAAGAATAAGTCAAAGATGGCATGTTTAGAATGTACTGAACTTTGTGGAGTATAGTATTACCTCAAATTCAGTTATGTTTGGAGTAACCAACAGTATATTTATTCTGTTGATTAGTTAATCTAATTTAAAAAAATATTTATTCTTGTAATTAAAACAAGGTTATGATGACGTAGTTTTCATTCCTATTGAATAGGTTTTAAATGTTAAAAGATGGTGATTAGAATTTTACAATTAAATAGAGATTTACCATCCGTTTCTGGAGAGAATTCTATATCATATTATCCAAAACAATTAATTAATAATCAGGCACAAAGTACGAGTAAGTAATTTCCTCTCGAGCAAAATTACTTTCGAAATTACAAAAGCGATACAATAAAGACTTTTTGTTTATCCCTTTAGAGATTTTACAAGCAACATTTTCTTCTATTTTATTAAATATTAATTGAACAAAAAAGGGGAAATACAATTGCATCTTCAGATTGCAGGTGCAATAATTTTTCCTCTTTCTTTATATTAGTCTCCCGTTTGTTGTCAATTATAGTGCATATTACTCACTGATAATTGCACTCGATCCAATTGGCACTAATCTCCAATTGCAACTTGTTATCGTAGACCTTTGAAGAGTTTTTTGATGAAAAGGTGGTTACTAGTAGTAGTACTAAATACTACATCAAGCTGTACCTATAGTTATGGGCATTCCAACATCCATATCTTTAAGTTCAAACCTTCGGCGTTAAAGTGAAAATTGCCTTTGAGATCGTGACGTTCCATTTACATAAATTTTAGAAAAGGTTAGGTTTCTCCTTTATTAGTTTCGTAGTTTTGACGTTAATATAGTGATAGGTTACTTTATACAATTTACTAGTACCTACTACCTACCTCTACGATTCCGATCCCGTAAACACTTTCCAAAAAATAATTCTCTACTTACTAAGAAAAAAACCTTTGCACAAAATTATTTTTATAAATAGATCCACTCACTAAATTCAGAAGTTTTATTAAGCCATAAAGATTTATACAATATTAAACTATACAAAACTGTACTAAACATCTTCATTTATGTGTACTCGTATTTATGAAGTAGAGCATTTAAATCAGCTTTAGTTGCGGTACTTTCGACGTGTTACCACGCACTTATTGGTGTATTTTCTCTGCGGTAAATTGTAACGGGATTATCTAATAATTTATTGAAATGGTTTTCTTTAGTCGGATACCTTGTAACTTAACTTTGAATAGGCATTATTTACAATACGGTAACGTTTGCAGGTTAACTTCCTAATCGGAATATATTCGCAAATTAACAGGTTTGATTTGTTGAATAATTACTTAAATGAATAACGTTAGAACATGTTTTGTTACCCTTGTTCTAAAACGGTGGCTATCCACCCATATTATCTCTACACAAAAAGTAGTGAGAGTATAGATGAGAAAGTAGGACCTTTCCGGCTAATATAGGAAGCATTTTAATTGGTCTAAAATAATATATTTTTACTCTGATCATAGACTCTAGCATTGGTTTATTACCTTGATACCTAGTAATGTGATATTATCCCTTACTTGTTACACGAACAGTCAAATACCTCTTTTTATAGCTTATTATACTATATAAAAAGTATATTTAAAACCATTATTGTATAAAACCTTAGTCGGACGTCCGAGTTAAAGAATAAACTTTTGAATTTAATTTCGTAATTTCCTGGAAAGTATTAAAAATTCTTAAGTAATCTCAATCGACGTCGAGACAGTTTCAACAAATATAACGATGGCAACAGTCGTTTTGGTTCCATGTTCTTGGTCGCAAAATGATATAAGTTGGTTTTTACCTAAAGAATTTTTAGTTATTTTGACAACATTGAATAGGTCGGTCGGTACGAAGAAATTTTGTTTAATAACAATATTACAGAACAATTTTTATTTCGTGAAACTCATAACATCAAAGTATCCACTTCCCTAATATTATTTTTAAACATTTAAAACTTCGTTTGTTTCTTAAGTTTTTAGGAACTCTTCAAGCGAAGGGATTTCCAAGTCAATTAATCGGAGAAAAGTTCTGTTAGAATTCGAGCATAAAATTATATTGTAGTTCTTGTTAATCTCATGTTCACATTTCATATACGCATTGATTCAACTTTGACTTTGCTTTGACACAATACCGACGTAGCAAACTGGCAAAGTGTAACAACAGGGTGCATGTGGAATGTGAAACTGTAGCTTTTGTAAAACACGACTCCGTAAAAATAGTTTGCCCAATCTCAAAACGTCGAAATTTATTCCAAACTTCTGTCAAAAATAGTTTATGAAGCTTCGAAACGACAAGGATTTTTTGTCTTAAAATTATACTAAAATGAAGTCAGTAAGGACACAGAATATAATTATATGGTAAAGGTATAGTTTTTAATGCAATAATTAACAAGCTTATTTAATAGGCGATAGGGATTTGGCAATTGTCGGCTATGGCTTCGTAGTTACAGAATATTGATTCGGTTTTAGGCAAAAAGTAATCTGTCAGGAAATCTACTCATTTCAAGATCTTTCAAGAACTGTTTCTAGTACGTTCTTGAAGAGAAAGATAGATAGAATGCTAAGCTACGAAGTACATATAGGTATAAGTAATCATGAACCCTGAAATAAATATACCGTGCGGATGTTTCCCGAGAACTAATTGCATCCCCATCTGTATTGATGGCCACTACACCAGGATCAATGTAAATTATCTCATCGGTTCCCTCCCGCAAAATGCTATTAAGTTGTGCTTTATTTTGTTGCGCAATTTACTTTAAAATTAAATACGTATTTACTGAATAGCTGAACGGCTTTCTAGGAACAAAGAATGTTTCAAGAGTAAAGTAAATATCTATTTTTATTATAGTCTTTCTGTTGCGTTTGAACATTGCATTAGAAGGTTTTTGGTTTTAAGATACTGGAGTGTTAGTTTTGTATGTTATACAGTAACCTACTTCGTGTGGTATATTATAACAAAAGTTTGAATTGAGAATATACTGCTTTATCTCTTTCTTGATTAAAGGCTCAGAAAAAGAAATAAAAATTAAAGGTGAGACCACGATATAGGTTTCTTTTGACAAGACGTTTTCATATGACACCTTGTCACACTCGCTTCTTATCAAGAGAGCTACCTTATTAATTTTAATAACAGGTACATATCACATATTTTCTTCAAAAAATAAACCAAATAAAGACCTCCAGTTATAGGTAAATGTAGGTATAGGATGGGTATACGATCTCCGCATTTAAGCGAACCGTAATTAAAACTTTGTTCCATAAACTATGATTAAAACTTTTGCAAGCTCGATCCACATTTTTTGTTAACAAGTAACTTATGGTTTTTTTAATGCCTTCGAGTGGATTCACCCCCAATCTATGAATAAATTATGTTAGGATGCCTGTCTAAAATTTCGTTTTATATTTTATGAGAATATATTATCCCTACTAATGTGAAAGTTTGTTTGTTTTCTCTTTACGATTAAACGGCTTGACAGATTTTCATGAAATATACAAGGGTGAAAGACTAAATGCTACTTTTTTATACGGAACCGCGGAGCTCAGCTTGTATTTTCCTGAATCATGCTGTATTTTGGATAAGATGTTGCCCGCGTAAGTACCTTAAGTAACTGAAACTTGAAACTTGAAACTTGTATTGATTGCAATACAAGTTTCAACAAAATCGGTCGAGTATACATTACAAATCTTTGCTATTTATCATACCTACATCACGTTTTTCCAAATGTTTTATTATGTTTACGAAGTTTTTTCGTGTAAGTATTATTTTGTCTAAGCTATATTTAACTGAAATGAAACTGAAACTTTTAATGTTAAGTAATTTTTTTTTGTTGTAAAAACATTTCATTTTGTTTCTTTTTTGTAATAATTTATACTTTGTAATTCAATTGGAAATATAGACATTACCAATGCAATTAAAAGGAAAAAGAACTGAAAAAAAAGTGACCATAAAATATGTAATATTAGGTTTGTTAGATTAGGAACCGTTTTCATATTTAATGAGGAAACAAACAATGATAAATAAGAAATAATAAAAATTATCTATGTAACTCTAAGGGAACTTTCAATGTAAAAAGTTCCCCTATAGTTACTAAGATAATTCTTGCTTGTGTTTAGAAGCAATGAATAGATACTGTTCAGTATCACGACCGGCTTCACCGCAACTGAACATAAAATACTTTAGTTAAACATGTTTTCTTCAGTAGATGTTTAGAGCATAACAAGCATAATAAATTCTTGTGAAAAGCTTACCTTAATAAATCCAGTTCGACTCAGATTCACAAACCGCCATAAATTGTTAAATAAATCGTTCGAACAACACAAAATGGATCTGTTGCGAACGATATCACGTTTAGTTAATATTTCGAAGTTCGACTTAAATGAAAATTTGTAATGCACTTGATATCTTGATTTACTAACAGTTACTTACTTGATTTAAACATACTTTTTTATTTTTTTATAATGTTGGCGTTCGACTACTATCTCGCACGATGATAAGTGACGATGCGGTCGTTGTAGTACGCTTTCCTAGAATCTAAACATACGCTCGTGACTAAAATACCCCTAAATAGATGGGGACCAGTTACAAAGACAGAACTGGAACTAATAGTTCATTTGAGTTTGTAAATTATTATACATAATTAGCGTTGAATTTTAAAAAATGTATTGCTATCCCTTTGAAAAATTGGCTTGAGCTGATGTTTGATATATCAGTAAGTCAGCCTGTTAGAACTTTGAATTTTATATGTATAGATTAATGATATTATCTACAATCAGCCATTTGTGTTCCTTCCATATTTACAGCAATAGGTAAGTATGTACTTTTTAAGACGGCAAAATGTGTAAATTTCTTAAAATTGATGTAATCCGGGTTAAACATTATTGCTTAACATAGCTCCGCTGGTTCAAATCCGGCTCGTAGGACCATTTAATGTGCTACTGTACTACGCTTTTAGGTGACTACACACGAAAAATAAAATTAAGTACATAAGTTTAGCTAGTTTTCCAACGCTAAGTAGTAAAAATTCTGAATGAAAGTTAGTATAGCTGTGTGTTGTCGTTAGACTATTGCAAAACTCAATATAAATACAAACGGAATTTAATATAATCAAGTCAATTAAATTATATTGTTGCTAAACGTGTTGTAAGACTCTGTTTCAACTATTTGATGCCGTGTGGTTTGAGACCGTACATATTATGTAAGTAATTACCTGCTTAGTTATTTACACTACCAAGCTAAGCAAAAACAAATTATCTTACAAGAAGCATGTCAATCAGTATTGCTACACAAACATCGATAATTTATTCACGTCTTCACTGATTTTCCAAACCAAATTGCTAGTTTACTTATATTTATCTAGTAACTAGCTTTTGCCCGCGACTTCGTTAGCGTAGAAGTCGAAAATAGACCTAATAATCACGTTTTCCCATACAAACTTTTTCACCCCTAAGGGGTAGAATTTCGGAAAATCTTTTCTTATCGGATGCCTACGTTATACAAAGAACACATCCTCCAAGTTTCAGGTCTCTACAATCAGTGGTTTAGGTTGTGCGTTGCGTGCGTATACACAGAAGATATAAATTCTAAAATAACCTTTACAAGGAAATAACAGTATCTAAAATATTTAGTTTTTTAGTTACCGTCAGTGAAGGGGACAGGTGGACTTCGTCGTCATGAATAATGGTGGGATGTAGAGTGACAAGTTGTTAGAGGACAAGTGTCAGTGTGCCCATGTCACCCCAACTTAGCGTGTATATTTTACTTACAAAATGTACGTCTTATAATGTGTTATATATTTTTACCCGGCAAGGAATGGGTTAAGTAGCATGTTTGAGCCTTGATTATTTTATGTGTGTATCTATTACGAAATTATTGCGCTGGGATAGTTATTAATTAGTTCTTTTCAGTTTTTATTTGAATTTATTTTAACGACCTTTCTTTTTCTATATATTTTAAATGTTTACTTTTATTTATTTATTCTTTCTTTCAGTTTTTTTAATACAATTGTTTCAATTTATTTACCTATCACTCTTTTTGCAGTCAGGTCTTTTTATTATTAAAATTTACTTTTTTACTAAGAATTTTGTTCTACAAACAATTTAGATTATATTTCAATTCTTCTTTATTGAAATATTATTTTAATAGTTGAAGACCTTTCGAAAGTATAATCCACGTTTTTAATCTATTCTCAGAAAAGTCGACTATAGTCGAGTTTTAGTTGATGGGAAACAGTTAATGGGCAACTTAAAACAACATCCATTTACAATCTCGACACTCTCTTCTTACCTGGTAGGAAAGATTAATGTTCTTAAACTCGACTGCAGGAAGTTTATTTTTAACCTGGAGTATGATCTTAGCATTCGTTATTATAAAATAGGAAAGTGGGTACGTACTTACTTAAGTTCAAAACTCCAAATATTTATTTTCATACAGCAATTTAAAAAGTAGAATGCCCTTTTAAAATTGATTTTACATAATATAAAATACTCAAGGAATAGGACAAAAGTCTGTACCTGGAAGTAAATTAAAGAAAGCTAATATTTTAGAATAAGCAGTAGGACACGAATTCATATTTTTCAAATTCTTGTCTGTTTGTCTGTTTTTTTCATCTGTCGAACCGATTAAAACTTTGATAGCTCTATCACCATTGGATGGCTCTATTTTTTGGAAGGTCGTGACATACTTTGCATCGAAATTCTCCAAGTGAAGACTAAATAATCAACAATAAACTACAGTAGCCTTATGACAATGCACTAATTGCATCTACTTTTTATCGAGTTTTTCCAACAGGATTGTAACTAACGCTGGTGAAACCACAGGACGCAACTAGTCAACCATATAAGAGTAAAGACTAGCAGACGGGCACATTTCTCGTCCCAAACCCACCCGGCATTATTTGCAAGAAACTCGTGTCGGAATCAAAGACATATAAATTACTGTCATAGAGAGATAACATTTAGGTACAGGCGGAATACCAATTAGCTGAACCCCACGAGACACAGAGCTCACTCGCACATCTGTAAGGTTGTAAAGTAATACCTGATTCAGTTTTTGTTAAACAATATACAATAAAAAATAACAAAATAGGTAAATACTAAATTTTTACAGATGTGCGAGTGAGCTTTGGGTCACGTGGGGTTTAGTTAATTGGCATTCCGACTGTACAGCTAATTCGTGAGTCAGTAACGCTTATAATGTCTCAAAATTTGAAGTATTTTAAATTTAGCTGTTAAGAGGAAAGGGTACCGGGGGCTTTCTCCATACAAACTGTTACAAACGTAGTCGACTGTTTTCTCCCTGGATAATGACGCTAGAGCAAATATTTTTGGTGCATAAAACTTATAACTGCCATGACCATGCCCCTATTTTTTGCTTTTTTTAATTTTTTAATTTATTTAATTTTAATTTCTATGATAAATAAAAAATGAAAAAAACCAAAACATAGTTGCACTGTTGACCTCAGGGACCATGCTGATATGGAACGGGAGCGGAGAGCGCTGTCGGTCAGAGCGAATATGATCGCTCGCAGATTCGCGCGATGCTCAAAAGAAGTTAAAGTTACACTCTTCAGAGCGTACTGTACGTCGCTCTACTCGTGCAGCCTGTGGGCTAATTACACTCAATCAAGCTACAGCGCTCTCCGCGTCCAGTACAATAACGCGTTCAGGGCGGTGATGGGACTGCCCCGGTTCTGTAGCGCCTCGGGTATGTTCGCTGACGCGCGCACCGATTGCTTCAACGCGACCATGCGTAAGCGGGCCGCGTCCTTGGTGCGCAGAGTCTGGGCTAGTTCCAACACCGTCCTGGCGATGATTGCTTCAAGGTTGGACTGTATGTACATAAGACATTGCTGTGGTAGACATGCCGTGGTTCCAATGCCGGGGAGAAAATATTGATTTTTATTATTATTATTTTTATTTATTAATTTTTTATTATTATTATTTTTATTTGTTACTGACATTGTTTTATTTTATTTTGCTGACTTGATTTGAATTTCTTTATTTTATTTGTTTAATGTAGCTTGATTTTATTGACATTAATTTTTCTATTTAAATATTTGACACATAATTTTATTAGTAACATTGATTGACTTTTTAATTCTTTTATTTTTTATTACTAAGTACTTATTATTATTGTAAAATGAATTTTCTGTTTGTGGGTCCATTGTTACCTGAATAAAGAATTAAATTATTATTATTATTATAGGGGCATAGTCATGTCAGTTATAGGTTTTATGCCACAAAAATATTTGTGCTAGTGTCATTATCCAGGGAGGAAACAGTCGACTACGTTTGTATGGAGAGCGCGCACGTACCCTTTCACCTTAAGCCTAACTTTGCGGCCGTCCGTCCGTGTAGCTCAGTTTCAGGGCTCAGGTTACACTGACGAAACTGTTTATAAAGTTATGTTTTCTCTGATTCACTGCAATGTTCTAAATATCTTCGTTTCGAACCCGGTGGACGTGGCTAAAGTTCTGATGTCGCGTCAGCACCACCATAATTGAATCTTGCGGGTCCAATGTCCGACGAATGCTTATGAAAACTGCCACTTCGAACTGGCGTGGCGCGGGGTTATCGAAAATTTTACTATTCATACCATATTCATATTCATACGCTCCGTTCTCTTTTTGTTAATTTGACGAGTAAGCAAATAAAATTTAGCTGAAAAATCTGGAGACATTCCTTTCTTGAAGCAACTCTTGGTAGGTACTTTTAAAGCTCTCTATATATTCTTCGTTGTAGGAAAAGCATGTATACTACATTTTCAGTTACTAAAAGAACACACCAACTCTATTTCCAAATTACAAGTTTGACTTATACTTATTATATTACGAAATAAAATCTGATCGAAGTTCAAATTACTGATATAAACATTCTAAGATAGAAATTCAATCTTGACGGTTGCCTGGATGAAATCGCTTTCAGTTTATGTTCCTTACTGTATTGTACAAATAAAGTTATTTATCTTTCTTTATATTTAACTAGCAACCCGCCCCGGCTTCGCACGGCTATATTATGCATGTATTATACATTATATTAATTATATTATACAAACCTTCCTTTTGAATCACTCTGTCTATTAAAAAAAACCGCATCAAAAGCCGTTGCGTAGTTTTAAAGATTTAAGTATACATAGGGATATAGGGATATATATAGGGACATAGGGACAGAGAAAGCGACTTTGTTTTATACCATGTAGTCATAGTGATGGTGAAGTGAAGTTCGAATGGTTAAAGCTTAAACCAGTAAAAGATCGAGTTTTTTTGGCATAGATAGGATTTTGGAAAATTCTACTCCTACGCGGACGGAGTCGCTGGTAAAAGCAGTATGCTCATAAAATAATATAGTATTATGGTACTATAGATGTATAGTGAAAGTTAAAAGATTTTCTTTCTAACTAATTTATTTCCTTTATAAAAGTATAGCCAAAATATGTCAGACAAAACAATAACTGCATAATTGGATTGCTAAATTACAAGATTCGACTATTTAATGAACGTGAGATACTGTCTTATTGAAACATTCATTAGACAGGTGGAATGAAGAATAAGTAGGTACAAGAACAGCGTTCGTGCTTTTAAAAACATTTCTTAATCGCATGAGCAGACACCCCATTCCCAGATTCATCCCGAGTATGTGGTTTTGTTAAATGTTAAATACAAATCAATTCTCAACCCATCCGTTTCAATAAAACTCAAATTATCAACGTTCGGGATCAAGCCTCATTTCCTTTGAGGAAACGTCTTTGTTGATTCGTTTCTCCTTATTTCGCAAGATATTATTGCGGTTTATGCTTCAGAAGGTTTGTGTTAGAAAGTAACGAACCTCCCTTTAGGTTTCTATTGTGTTGTCTGAAAAATATTAGGAACCTACAACGTGGTTGTGATTCAGAAAACTAGGAAACTCTCGTCCATTGGATTTTAAGATAGATAGATAAATTCTTTATTGCAAACACCATTTGTAAATTACAAAAAATAAAAATAAAACAAAGCTTAAGTCTAAGTGTTACAAAGGGCGGCCTTATCGCGATCTCTTCCAGGCAACCTTTGGATGGACAAGAAGTTGAGGAAGGTGAAGGGTTAAGTGGTGATTTCAACGTTTTGTATATGTTATTTTAATAAAGGCTTTATTCTGAAATAGCACTAAGGTACTGAAAACCTGTTATATCAATAGTACAAAGATAAATGTGATTAGATTGAGGTAAAATAGGTACTTATATCTACTATGTATGTATACAGCGTATGTTACTCCTCCTGACATCAATCACTATATAGTATAAAATAAAGTCGCTTTCTCTGTCCCTATTTCCCTTTGTATGCTTAAATCTTTAAAACTACACAACGGATTTTAATGCGGTTTTTTTTAATAGATAGAGTGATTCAAGAGGAAGGTTACATGTATAATACATGCATAATATAGCCGTGCGAAGCCGGAGCAGGTCGCTAGTATTCAATAAATTTATTTCTCATTCCAAATAAGTTTAACATTACATCAAATTAATATTTTTCTTGCTGTCTGTATATACTTCCTTTTTTAAATATGATTGGAGCGCGGTGAATTTTTTTTAATTACCGAGAATATTACAGTGCAATTTTAGGTACTGAAATAACTATCTGATATACTATCACTACTTAGTATAAAAAAGTCACTTTTCGCCGTCCCTATATGTCCCTTTGTATGCTTAGATATTTAATGCGGATTTTGATGTGGGTTTTTTAATAGATAGAGTGATTAACGAGGAAGGTTTTTAGATATAATACATGCATAATACAGCCGTGCGAAGCCGGGGCGGGTCGCTAGTACTATAATAATTTACCATTCTCACTTTCCAGCCTCTTTGTTTCCTGTATTAATGGTCTCAAAGTACCTACTATCGACCGAAACTGGAACTTTATTCTCCTTGTTACAGACTGGCAATGAGCAGACACATGTTTTCTCCATCCAGCAAAGCAGCCTGGTGGCTGGCAACATTTTTCAGCGTATTTGTCACAGGTAACTATGATGTTCTACTACTGACGTCCGAACAAAGCTTCGCTCCCTTTCGTCTAGAAATAACAGGCCGAACGTTTTAGACATCAAAAGTGTTCCTATAGAGAGACTGTTATTAGTTTACAGTGTTACAGTGTGTGAAAAAACCGGTTAAAAATATCTGTTGTTTGACACAAGTTTGAGGCAGTTTTTAAACCGCGCGTTGCACACCCATAAGTCCATATGAATCCATGTATTTCTTCCGCATACACTGTAAGCCTTACAGGGCATAATATGGTTAATCATGCATACATGACGTCTTGGTCTAATGTAAGTAGTTTTAGCTTTACCTTTTTACAATTAACTTAAAAAAAAACGTATAGAGACTAATGAGATAGTGGAGCAGCAACATCTAACATCAAAGTTCTTCCATGCGTTAAACTTGATTCCTAACTTCTAAGTTAAAGCTACTACTGAGACCAGTGCCTCGTTAAAGTTAAAAGGTTCAGTTCATCAGCTTAGGGAGTATCCGGTTACAAGTAGCTTATTGGATAACGTATCAGATGCATTTAAAACTATTTTAAGTAAAATGTAAGGATACGTACCCATGAAGATGAATTTTTGAAACGAATTTTCTTATCGCGGTCTGGCGAGTGTGTGGGTGTGTGTGTGTGTGGTGGAGAAAAAATGTCACGCGTTACTAAAATGTGAAACGAATAACCGTAAAAGAGACTAATCTCCAAATAATATTCTCTAATATTTTGTAAATTAATTTTATGTTATGCTTTGGACATTTAATTGTCTGTATTTAAATTTTTGCATTAATTTGTAGGTATCTCCAAGATAAATATTTATTTTAAAACTTAAAAACTTCGTTCCAGACGCTGTGCCGTAACACGGTCATTTTTTACCCTCGAACGGTTGAAAAGAATAACCCAAAATCAATTAGGCTTTGGTTATAAAATCGAAATTGGCACTAATTAGTAAACCAATCTATCTTAATACAAAATCGAGTTGGCTATTCTGTTCTGCATATAGAAAGATACTAACTTTTTTAGCAAATGTAGATATGCTATTAAAATTGTTTATTATATTTGTTTTATTTCAACGGGTTTTTATCAAAATGGAAATCACCTAATACTTTTCAGTTCATGAGCGGAAACTTTTACTTTCAGCTCGCTAAACAAAGCCAAAAACTAAAGTAATAAATAACTCACTCTTATAGGTCAAAATATTGATAAATTAATATAACATTTGATTTTATTAAACCTTCGAAGGCAAATTAATATTAATATCCGAGAAATTCGTCAGTGAAATTAAGTAGTTCTCGCTAAAGGGTGTACTTAATCGTAATAAAATGGTCTATTAAAGTGCTTATAAATTATAAGCATCCTAAATCTCTAATTTTAATTAAAGATACAATTTATGGAGTAGGTAGTTAGGTACTTAGGTACGCAGAGTTAAAGTAAATTATTAGTTTAAGCATAATAATGTGTGTTTACAAAACATATTGTGCTTACAAATAGTAAAACGTCAGGGTTATTTCACCATCTTCGCTCAAAATGCCTACTAGTTTATAAATAAAGCTGGTAGCTTTTGTCAGCTAGGTTTACGTAAAAAGTACTAAATTACTGTCAAATAAGTGCTTAGGTGTTTTTATTTGACGACCTCTGTGGCGCGTCGGGCGAACACCCGACTGCGACGCAGAAGGTTGCGGGTTCGATTCCCGCCGGGAACAAGTATTTATACTGACCATAAATTCTTGTTTCTGGTTCTGGGTGTTTCCTATATGTATAATATGTATATATTTACAAAAAAAAAAAGTATATAAGTAGTTTATCCGTTATCTGGCACCCATAACACAAGCATTAAGTTGCTTAGCTTGGGGCTGGATGGCGATGTGTAATATGTCCTGAAATATTTATTTATTTATTTATTTTTAGGTATAAAAAGTGCCTTTCACATATAAAGTGAATTGACATCACTGAAAGCTACAAGTTTATTGTAATTTGACATTTGTGTTTTAAATAAAAATAAACTAAATACTTATTACATTAGACAACTAGTAACTAAATGATAACTATTTAAATCTAATTGTTATTTTGAAGTGATAATTAACGTAGGGGTAAACACAAAAGATCCCAATGGGTCGAATTGTTGCTGGCTATTTGTCAGCCCTCGATATACAAGATAAGAAAGATAGGGGCGTCTTAGTGCGGCGTCAGGTGACCAAAGGGCTGGCGGCTTCTTCACTCAAAGGGTGAGCCTGGCTATCCAGAGAGGGAATGCCGCCAGCCTCTTGGGGACGATGCCGCGTGGAGACGCTCTGGACGGTATTTTTTATTAGTGATGTGCATGTATGTTTTTATTAGATAAGAAGTGATAATTACATAATCAAATAAAACTTGCTCGTATCTTTGCAGGAGAAATGCCGATTCAAGCCGAAGTAGAGCCAGAGTTTCTGCAGGCGTTAGAAAACCACACTGTAACACAGGGACGTGACGTTCACTTCACTTGTGTCGTCAACCATCTATCTAACTATAGGGTAAGTTTAAACTCTCAACTTGACGCTAAAACTAAAACCCAATTAAAAAAGACCAAGAAGAGAAAAATCAACTTGACGCTGGATAATGTCGTTAGACAAGCAAGGCGAGAAAAAAAGGCTAATTAAAGAACTCAATATAGTTCTGTGGTATTAATTCTAGTTTCCCTTCAAAACGCATAATAATATCAAAGACAAGTCTTTGGTATTATTAACAACTTTCCTGTTCGATGAGTTTTATAAAAGTCATGAGAACTTATTGGAATAAGTTGTAGAGTTAGTGACACATTTCTTGATACAACTTTGGGAATGTTGTAAAAGTTTTTTAAAATCTGCGTGAACGTGTAGCAAAAAAAACGTGAGGCACTCGGGGACTGCCGCGGTAAAGCTATTGCATCGTGCGAGCTTCGTACAGTCGTACCATAAACATACACGTTAAGCGAGCGCTCGGCCGAGCTACATGGTAGGCGGAGTGTTAGGTTTTATTTTCGTTTCGGAATTTCTTGATATGGTCGCCGCGCTCAAAGCCCACGATAAAAGCTTTGCAATAGCTTAAAAGCTAATCATAAAATTATGTGATTAGGGTTCCGTACCTCAAAATAAAAACCAAAAACCTTATAAGATCACATTTTGTCCGTCTGTCTGTCCGTGTGTCACCACCGATTTTATCAGAAACGGGTAAGGTAGACCTAGCAATTATTTTTTTTGGTTAAAATTGGCACAGCAATTTGTTGGTAGAAAAATATCTGTAATTTGTATGAAGTAGAGTCCAAACAGGACCAGGACTAATGTTTAATAGGTAGTCAAACCATGTGGTCCCAAACTTTAATTAGTTCAAGTGGAGTGATTACGAAATCGAACCAATGGGAAAAACGTTCATGTGAACCACTTGGTCACAGCGAAACAAAACACATACGAATAAACTATTTTTTATTTGTTAAAACACAATAATAATACCGAGAAATCAAGCATACAATCTAAACAGAATGTTTTTACACATTTTACGCTCCGTAAATAAATGTAAAGCCCAGATATCCAACTGCTGATGCTGATATTGAAAACTGAATGTTTTGAATAAAAACTGCAATACTATTAATATCTATTTACATAAGTATAAGTTAGGGGTCGGCAACCTGCGGCTCGCGAGTCACATGCGGCTCTTTGGATGTGAAGCTGTGGCTCTTTAGTTCCATATGCAAATATTATAAAGAAACTAGCGACCCGCCCCGGCTTCGCACGGCTATATTATGCATGTATTATACATATAAACCTTCCTCTTGAATCACTCTATCTATTAAAAAAACTGCATCAAAATCCGTTGCGTAGTTTTAAAGATTTAAGCATACAAAGGGAAATAGGGACAGATAAAGCGACTTTACTATGTAGTGATAGTGATATCGCGAATTGAGGCACTTTATGTTCGACGCATAGAATGGCATTTGCAGTGCTAAATATCTTCAAAATACTTTATTTAAGCAAGTACTTACCTACTATTTTCATGTTGGCAAAAAAAAATTGTGGCTCTTTAAAAACTTTGAAATTTTGTAAATTGTAATTTTTGACTCTTCCGACTCAAAGGTTTCCGACCCCTGCGCCCTGGTATAAGTAAAGGTAAACTCGATCGGTTTTCGACGTTCTATAATCGGACCATTTTATTACTATTAATAAAAACTTTAAATCAGTGGAATAACAAATCCCTATAATACAGAATAATGTTAAAGTTTATGTGTTTATACTTGTTACCTCTTCACACAAAAAGTAATAAACCGAGTGCAAAGACACTTTGTGCGTAGATAACTGAATAACACATAGGCTTAACAAATACGTTTTATCCCGATATTCCCACGGGTAACTTGAGCATATCGCATCATCGCTTGAGGTAGTTGAACTGCTAGTCGTGTCGTCTTTCAAGTTCAAATTTTTTATGAAGTACTTGACAAACTGTGAGATATGGCGTACTATGATACTTTGTCGTACCTTAATGATAAGAACCCATGGATGTGACTTTAATTGCTCAATTTCAAATAATATACCTTTAATTATTTGTAACTAGCTGTCCCGGCAAACGTTGTTTTGCCATATAAAAAAATGTGATAAATGAAGAACCGCTCGACCGATTTTGTGCAAACTTCACATAAACCATCTACTAAATAGTCCGAACAAAGCTTAAACATTTGGTTTGGATAGGTCCGTTCTTGAGTTATAAAATTACAACGAAAAGTGGCATTGATTTCTATATAATACAGCAAATCAAAAAAAAGGGTCTGTTGGACTTCGAAAAAGTAATAGAACAAAAATATATCTGTCTGTCTGTTTGTTTGTTACATAATCTACAATTAAAAACGCCTAAACCAAGTGAAATCTGAGGAAAATCGTTGTATACTTTACATCAAAATCCAATTAGTAGGTGCTGAGTAATCAACAAATAAACTGCAGCCACTCGAGAAAACCCCCCGGTCGAACGCCTTACAACAAAGACGAATACATAATAGTGTATATCCCGATATTCCCACGGGATCAGGACTTATGCGGGTTTGAATATGAAATAATTCGTATATTTAATTTCACCCGCGTAAGTCCCGATCTCGTTTGAATATCGAAAAAAAAAGAATATTTCGTATATTTTATTTCACCCGCGTAAGTCCCGATCTCGTTCGAATATCGAAAAAAAAAGAGAATATTTCGTACGTATATTTCATTTCACCCGCGTAAATCCCGATCTCGTTTGAATATCGAAAAAAAGAAGAAAAAAAAAAGTAAGTATCCTATGTCCTTCTCCTGGTTCTAAGCTACCTCTCCATCAATTTTCAGCCAAATCGGTTCAGCCGTTCTCGAGTTATAAATAGTGTAACTAATACGACTTTCTTTTATATATATAGATTGACCTTTGTGAGCATGATCACAAAAATAGCCCTATGAGTTTCTTGTGCCTTCTTCTCATTGGTGTGCGTGTTCTTTTAAGAGGCTTCTATGTGATCCCATATAAACTGTATGATTTCAAATGACGGAAGAAATTGTTTTGAGTTGAGTTATTTAATTGCTCGAAATAAAGATAGGCAGTCTATTGTATTTTACCCGACTTAAAAGAAGGACGAGGATTATAATTCGTCGCGTACTCATATTTTTTTTTTTTTTTTTTTTTAAACAATATAGGCTTGCATTTGACCTCATCTCACCTGATGGGAAGCGAAAATGAGGTCGAAGATGTAGCATGCTCGCCTAGAAGGTACCTATTCACTCTAGACTTGAAAACTCCAAGGTTGTAGTTATGTGGGAACAGCGACGCGGGTAGAGAGTTCCATTTCTTAGCAGTGCGTACGAGAAAGGTGGATGCATGACGCTTTGTGCGCGAAATAGGAACTTTCACCATGTGTGGATGGCGAGCCTTCGTACACCTCGTTGTCTTATGGAAGAAAGGGCAGGATGGAACGAGCTCATGGAGTTCCTGAGAGCACTCACCGAAGTGAATCCGATAGAAGACCGACAAGCTGGCGACCTCACGACGGTGTCCTAGACTTAGAAGGCGTGACTCGACGAGCGCGTCATCGCCTATCAACCTCTTGGCACGGGGTTATTGGTAATTATATAAGAAACGACAGAGGGTCACTTATTATATGTGCGCCCAATTAACTTTAGTTTTTTTGTCAATTTTTGAGTTAATGCAAAATCGAAATTCAGCTGTTTTTTTTTAAATAAAGGTCATTCAGGCTTAGAACAGCAGGTTAAACTTAAAAACACAGACAGACATACAGACGGACAAGAAAGTGATCTTATAAGGGTTTCTTTTTTACCCCTATTTCTTTTTTGCCCCGTGTAAGTAACAGCTGATTTTCTGATGAAAAAAACTTTTGATTTTCTAAAAGTCGTAGCTCAAAGGTTGATTGTTAAGGTGCACAGAAATAGCCCTCGACCGCGTTCTCATATAATTACTAATAACCCTGTATATGTATTGTACTAAAATTTATTGCGTTATATGTTATATTATTATCCCCGTACTTTAGTAGTCCAAACACTAAACCACTATCTAAAATAATATTGTCCCTTCATTGATGGTATAAATCAAAGGTTCCCGTAAACAAAAACAAAGTGAGGAGATAAAGCCGACCCCATAAACCCTGTATAATTGTGTAGGATTGCGCCGCGTCCACAACAATGATACCCTTGAGCATAACATACATTTTAGTTACAAATATTGTAAGCAGGCAGGTATGTAATTGCAAGCCTTCCACTTTAAGTTTTATGAGTCAAATTGAAACATAACTTTAACAAATCTTGTTATAAAGATACTAGCTGCCCCGGCAAACATTGTTGGCCTATTTACAAAAAAAAAAGGAAAAAAAGATGTTCGATTCTCAGACTTAGCGAATATATTTACACAAAAAATTTCATACTAATCGGTTAAGCTGTTTAGGTCTAGATTGCTAATAAACTTACACCGCGACTTATTGATTACTAGCTGCACCCCGCGATTCACCCTCGTAACTCCCGATCCCGTCGGAATATCGAGATAAAAAGTAGCCTATAACCTTCCTCGATAAATGGACTATCCAACACAAAAATAATTTTTCAATTCGAACCAGCAGTTCCTGAGATTAGCGCGTTCAAACAAACAAACTTTTCAGCTTTATAATATTAGTATAGATTTGTAACTAGCAACCCGCCCCGGCTTCGCACGGCTATATTATGCATGTATTATACATATAAACCTTCCTCTTGAATCACTTTATCTATTAAAAAAAACCGCCTCAAAATCCGTTGCGTAGTTTTAAAGATTTAAGCATACATAGGGATATCGGGACAGAGAAAGCGACTTTGTTTTATACTACGCTACGTAGTGATTATACTCGCCGTTGAGGGCTACTTCTGTGCACCTTAACGATAAAATTTTGTTTTACGACTTTTGTATAGTTACAAATAACCCTGTATAGAAGAAGATATCGGTTGCTTGCGTCTGTCTTTCCTGATGTGTACAATTTGGGTGTGTTCAAGTTGCGAGTCAATAGGATCTTCTAGGAAAGCGTGCTACATCTTAGGCCGCATCGTCACCTACCATCAGGTAGGTGTGATAGTTGTCAAACGCTGACCTATCATAATATGTAAAAATATAACAAAATATACAACATTTCATTAAAATATAACTAACATTAAATAAACTTAAATCTATAAAACTAAAAATATTATAGTGATTTCACAAATCTAGATAACAAAACAGCATGTCTTGGCTTTGAAATACTTGTTTTCATACTGCAAAGGCATCTTGTGGTTTTCGTGTCACGCTTTCTTCATTGGATTAAAATTTCCACCTCATTATTTCTAGGATACCGTATCTTACCCATCCGCAATTACGAATTCGGTTTTAATTTCTTCAAATAAAAATTAACATAACTTTTCAACTGGCTGAATTTTTTTGCCCTATACTCCGCACTGGCAAATTCGCAAAAAAAAATTAAAAAGATGGCCGACTAAAGGGGGGTGGGCTCTTTAATCCCATGTATATATATATTTTTTTTATTTTCGAGCAATAATACTATCGATAGTATTGCCACGTTTTGAGCTATCGATAGGCCAATCGATCTATGCTTTTTCAATATGAAAGTTCGGCAACACTATTTTATACCTGTCTTTGCGATATCTTAGATATCACTACATAGTATAAAACAAAGTCGCTTTTTCTGTCCCTATTTCCCTTTGACTGCTTAAATCTTTAAAACTACGCAACGGATTTTGATGCGGTTTTTTTAATAGATAGAGTGATTCAAGAGAAAGGTTTATACGTATAATACATGCATAATGTAGCCGTGCGAAGTCGGGGCGGGTCGCTAGTAATTAATATGATATAATTTTACAGCGTTAAAGAAAGCAATACAGGGATGCACGAATACCACATGCCAAATTATACCTACAATTTATGTTACAACAGAGCTACAAAAATAATAATGTGACCATCATTTTTCTATAGAACCAGGAAAGCCTTTTAAAATCCAGTTCCTCTCATATTTTAGATAAAACCCTACGTCTGGATATTTAACTTGAGCTTTTTTCAATTCCATATTGATCCTCTTCCGCTATGTATGAATCAATAAATTCATTGAAACGTTCTTTTGGCGCAACCAATACGGATATGGGGCTCAACAAAAACTGTTATCGTGTAAATGAAACAAATAAAAATGCGAAGAATCCAATTTTTCTTCAATGTCTATGTGATCAAATTGCGTTTGAATACAGATATTCTTTGGGGAAATGATGCTGGCCCTTAAAAATAATGAACTTACTCTTATACATAAACGGCACACATAAACATTAGGTAAGTATATTACAATACCTACTCTTCGATTTTAACTGTCGCTGTGTTTATTTATTATTTTTAGGATTCCGTACCCAAAGGGTAAAAACGATACCCTATTACTAAAGGTGGACTCAGATTGATACGCGCCGAACGAATCGAATTTTTGCCGTCCACGGAAAAAGGTAGGTACCTTAAAATAATGGAGATAAGGTGGAGACATTTATACATTTATTTATTTCAGAGTCGGCCGCCTCTGACGATGCGGACGACTCTGATGACGTCATCGGAAATATAAATGTAGATACCTTATCTCTATTATTATAAGATACCTTTTTCCGTGGACGCCAAAAATTCGATTCGTTCGGCGCGTTTCAATCTGCGTCCACCTTTAGACTTCATTGTCTCCCTGTCTGTCCGTCTGTCTGTCTCTGTCACCAGGCTGTATCTCATAAACCGTGATAGCTAGACAATTGAAATTTTCACACAAGATATACCTATACCTATTCACGCACAATGGCCCAAATAATGAGGCTAAGTGTGGAAACAGCCCCGTAAAACTAAAACTAAAACTAAAAAAAACCTATACCTATTGCTGTTGCCTCTACAAAAAATACTAAAAACAGAAAAATAATTAAGTGAGGTTCCCAATAAACATGGTACGGAACCATTCGTGAGCGAGTCCGACTCACACTTGGCCGGTTTTTTTTATTTTGTGTTATACGCTGTCGGAGCCCCTAAACTCAATACGAACATAAAATAAGTCATCCATATTCTACTGCAAAGTAGCTGAAAGAAACATGAGATGAAAATAAACTTCCTTATTCTGGTCAGTTTGTTTATTTTGACGAGGAAATACCTACCGGAAATAATATTTTGTAAGAAAAGTACCTAATAACTTTTTAAGCTCAAATGGATTTCAATATAAGTTTTAGGTACTTATTTAGAAACTCTTATTATTTCGACAAATAATATTTCAAGCGTTAAGGCCTTCGCCTACTATACCATCCATAGTATGAGCCAGGTACTTTTGTCATACCATAGACTAGATAATAGTCCCTAATTGTTCTTCTTTTCATATTGGTAATCTGGAGACAGAAGAAATTTTCATCCAAATTCATCTGCAGGTTCGGCAATTATCCATCACTTCTTACTTTCTTACTTACTTTCCAAGTATGCTTCGGTATAATGGACGAAGACGTTTAATCGTAATGCACACTGAACACATATGATAAAATATTTCTAGCATGTGAGTAGTTTTTGCAATGTAAAACAGAAAATACAATGTTATTCAATTTATTATACTCTTCAGGCTTCTATAATGCATTAGCTGTTCATAATTTATATGGAGACACCAGAATGCCATGTTATGTTGTAAAACAACAAAATTACAAAGTCGATGCATGCTAAGGGTTACGCCGCTTTGCCCCCCCCCCTCCTTTAGGTTGTGTACGGTCGGCAACATAATTGCAGACCCACCGCAGAGTTCTAAAATTACTATTATTATAATGATTTCATTCTAATAATTTTTTTTGATAAATTCATGAATTCTTGAAAAACTTCATGAAAAACTTCAAACTTTAATTGCCGGTTTTTAACTCTACGATGGGTCTGCAATTATGCACTTGACCGTACAAATACATTATGTCAATATGCGACAATATTGTTGCAAGGCCCACCAAAACATTAACGCTGCACCGCGAAGCTACACGACCGAAGCGAAACGAGCTAAGTTTCGTTTCACTTTGCTCACAATGTGTCCTGCACTTGATATAGCAAAATCCAACGGAAACGGTGCAGGACGACGCCATAGCGGCACGGGCGCGGCTGCGGTGCCGTCTACAAGAGCCCTAACCCCTCTAGCCGCTAACTTACAAAATGCGAGGCGCATTCAACCACAACCGTCGGAAATAATTCTCACAAACAATGAAATTGTTACTAATTTATTTTCCAACCGCAACAAAGCGAGATGTCACATTTGAAAAATGCCCGAGAGCGGCGCAGATGAGACGCCTTGCATTCCACTGAAACTCTACAATTTTACGTGTCGTTCTCTCAGTTTTACATTCTCTACAAGATTTAAGTCACATTATGTTTCGTCTCCACGTTCAACAATACAAACGGCATAAAACTCTGAAGTAAAGAGGAAATGCGAGCGATTCATGACGTTAATCCTAGATTTTGAAATAAAATCCACTTTTGTCCTAGTTGCAAAAAACCAGAAAAAAGAAAAGCGTTTTGTTTTATAGACACTAAGACATCCTAATACCCATTAATAGGTACATAATTAAATAACCTACCGTTATATTTAAGTGCTCTTTTTTGTTGTTAATATTAGACATAATCCTACTTATAAGATTCCTGCTTATTTCTAAAAAAAAAGGTGTAAAAAACTTAGAAAAACTACGCTAATAGGCTACTACTAGTTGTCCTTCACCGTGGGTTTCCAATTCCGTAGAAATATTGGGATATAAAACACTATCATAATGATTAAGATGAAAGGGTACCGGCGCTCTCTCCATACAAAAGTAATCGACTGTTTGCTCTGGTGTTTATTATCCAGGGAGAAAACAGTCGACTACGTTTGTATGGAGAGAGCCCCCGGTACCCTTTCCTTTTAAGCTATCTGTCTATTCTTTTGACGTGACAACGTTTTATAAATTGGTTTGCCGGGTGACACTTCAAGAAACTGCGTTACGCTCCGCTGACGTTATGCGCTCACAATGAGAGCGAGTGAGAGGCACGCGTCCCTTCCACTCGGGCATGGTTAGCCCGCCTAAGAGCGAGAGAGACAGACATAAAAAGTGAAAGGCACGCGTCCCTTCCACTCGAGCACAGTTGTTGTCACGTAAAACTTTCGCCCGTATACCGACTTTACAGGCAACCAGTTTTTTTTTTCATCAATATCGGTTCAGCTGTGCTTAGGCATTGGATCACACGTCGCTCCGAGGCGATTTCTTTAATAAAACTCTTCTCTACTACTAGATGTACTAAAACAACCTAAAACTTTACAACATTTAAACGCAAATGCAAAATACCTATATGATAATATTTTGTATATTATCTTTGAGCATTGAAGGATTCATGTTTTTAGATATTTGCAAAAATACACAAAACCTTTGTAAACGAAAGAGACGTAAGTTGGTACTTAATCAAATATTTGTTTCTCGAAATTGTTTCAAGATTAGAAATAAATACAAGTATATACAAAAGTAAAGTATATAAGTGATATATCCGTTGTCTAGCACCCATAGCACAAGTCTGGTTACTTAGCTTGGGGCTAGATGGCGATGTGTGGAATGCCTTGCAATATTTATTTATTTTAAACTAGCGACCCGTCCCGGCTTCGCACGGCTATATTATGCATGTATTATACATATAAACCCTCCTCTTGAATCACTCTATCTATTAAAAAAACTGCATCAAAATCCTTTGAGTAGTTATAAAGATCTAAGTATACATAGGGACATAGGGACAGAGAAAGCGACTTTGTTTTATACTATGTACCTATGTAGTGATAGTGATACACATTAGAAAAAACATCGTTGTCTATTGTACTACAGTTAAACTACAGAGTAAGTAACACCCAAGAAAATAACCTGAGGAAACTCGAGAAGCAAAGTTTCCAAATACTAGGCCCATAACCACTAATCCTAATTATAGAGGATTATGACCCTACCCTTTCGATGGGATGAAACCGTGCTTGTCAGCACTTGAAAGGGATAGTAAAATAATAGAACTAATAATCTGTTAACTCATTTATTTGATAAGAGAAATTGATTGTCACTGAAAATTATTATGGGTAAATAAAAGATAGATTCACGTTATTTGTATTATACCTAATATGAGCATCCCGTGGTTTTACCCGCGTAAGTTCCTATCCCGTGGGAATATTAGCGTAAAATAAGTCCCAGGATCTGTAAAGTCGTTTGGCATCATCTTTCAAAAAACAATTATTTTCTTTTTTATCAATTACTAGCGACCCGCCCGGCTTCGCACGGCTATATTATGCATGTATTATACATATAAACCTCCCTCTTGAATCACTCTATCTATTAAAAAAACGCCATCAAAATCCGTTGCGTAGTTTTAAAGATTTAAACAGTCAAAGGGAAATAGGGACAGAAAAAGCGACTTTGTTTTATACTATGTAGTGATAGTGATGAATGTAGTTTTAAAATAGAAATAAAAAATATTTAATATCAGATGATGATCTGATTAGATAATCTCCGCGTTGATACAATTATGACTGTCCAATAATAAACAAATACTTAGTATTTGCCTACTCTCCTACTCTACTCTACCTACTCTCTAAGTCTTAGAAAGTAGGTTTTACGGGTCTACATCCATATGGCATCCGTTTAACAGTAGACAAGAAAAAAAGACTTTAACCAGGTCTTATAACATTTGTTTTATTGCATTTGTGATTAGAAAGTGTCAACAACTGATGTGATGTGTCAACAACTTTTGTAATAATAGATGAATGGATTCTCCATTCATCTATTGAAATTACAAAAAGACTGATCTTTACATAGATTTCAATATCGTATTGTTTTCAATCGTTGATTAAAGATAAGTTATTTTGGTATGTTAATAGATAGGGTCGATATGATGTAGTAAATGGTTTGTTTATAATGAGTTCTTGTTTCCCCAGGTGGCATGGATCAAATCAGATTCAAAGGCGATACTGGCTATCCACACAAACATGGTGGCTTTGAACCCTCGTCTGTCAGTCACCTACAACAACCACAATACTTGGAAACTGCACGTCAGCAACGTTCAAGCGAACGACTCTGGCACTTACATGTGCCAGGTTAACACGGACCCTATGAAAAGTCAGGTGAATATTCTTACTAAACACATATTCGTTATTTATTCTTTAAGCAGACTGGTAAACTCCCCAAACTGACCCACAGTCCTATAGACTGGCAGACTTCTCGATCAGTCGATACCAATCATTATCAATTTGGTAATTTTTATTTGCTATCTTTGGAGGTCACTATATTTTTTAATATAGTAATAAACATGTCTAATAATGGTACAGTCACAGAATCATAGCATGTAACCTATTAGTAAACAATTTCACTGAATATGTGTTCGTAATCGAGATAAAATTGAAAAGGTTCCACAATTTATATTTTTGATAATATGCTAATCCTAACTTAGCCTTTTTCCCTCTTCCTAACATTATTCCCTCTTCCAAACTTTGTTCCCTCTTCACGGTCAAACGACAGAATCGATTTTAATGGAAATCAGCATAGAGGTTTAAGAGATGAAGATGGACTTAGGATACTTTTGATCCCTTGAAACCGTGGAGTGCAGCAAGTCTGTGAAAAATTCAACTCAAATCTTTTATAGAAACTAATTGCCGTTGCAACGTCTCGTAGAGAAAATATTATATTACCTTTTGTATGAACAAGCCAACTAATTAAGTTCGTTTTGAATGCAGAATGCAGACAATAATGTACGAGTAGAAGGTTTCTTGGAAATCTTATTGCATTGTGTGAATGTTGAAATTTTACATGAATTACGACTGCACTAGAAAGCATTTTCGTACCTATTTTTCTATTCGTATCGAATAAATGATCAGGTACATTGTAGGCAGACAGACCTATTATATTTTTTCAAGAAACATTTTAATAAAGTTTCTTTTGAAGTGAAAACTTATTTAATCGTGGTTCGCATTTATTAGATGAGATAAGATCTCTAAACTTGCAACACCGTTACGAGACGTGTGTGAGACAATGCATGTCCTTTTTTTATGTTTAATATTTTTTCTTTAATTAAGTTTTTTTTTCACCTAATAAGTTTTTACTTCTGTCGGCACTCCCGAAGTGCAACCTTATTTTAACCGACTTCAAAAAAAGGAGGAGGTTCTCAATTCGGTTGTATGTATGTTTTTTTTTAATGTTCCCGCATATCTTTTTTTGTTTATCAACCGATTTTGATGAATCTTTTTGTGTTGAAAAGAATCTACCTCAAGGGTGGTTTTGAAGTGTTTTTTTGATAATTCTTAGTTTTTAAGTTTTTTATTTATAACTTTTTAGTTTACCTTTTTCTTTTCTTTATGTAATTTATTTTTTTAAATCAACATTTAATTCTTTACAAAAATACGTGTGGATAAGAGTAAACAAAGTGAATAGTTTCCACTGAGTGGAGGTGATCGTTCTAACCCAACAAAACAATTATTTCTTAGGAGATAACGCAACTTAGACTAGACTAAAGCCATTCGAAACGGGTTTTGAATTAACGCATAAACTTGCGCTAGTTGAATTACTTTGTAGCTGCGAGTGTAGTCGGGCTAGTGTTTCGTTGTGAGGTGAATTTACAATTACTCTATGTACTTTAATGAGTCCATTTATGGAAGCAATTACCGTTTCAAAGACTTCTAATGCGGAACCTTAACCATTGTTTATGCTTGCATTCTAAGATACTTATTTATTATTGGAGTAAGGCCGACCGCTACTATAATAATAGTGTATGTATCATGTGGTATCATATTAAGATCTTATCCGGCTAGGCATAGCTCCATTACTTTCACTTATATTTAAAACAAATATTTGTTGTGGTCTGAGTGTTGCTGAATATGTGATATGATATTCTTTGGCTCGTTATCATAATACTCGCATAAAGCTGCTTAAATTGGCACTGTGTGCAATGTTTTGCTTTTTGTTACAGTTTCGGTTTTAATTGTTAATTTAAATTTATTTTTCTTTCAAATTTTCTCTTTATTTTGATTTATGTTTGTGTATTTACTTATATTAATCTGGTTATAATGTTTTTTGTAAGTTGACGGCACTTACGTCCGGTAAAACTCTAATGAGTTTATGGGGTGTCCTTATTATTTAATTGTATTTATATTGTTTTACTAGCTGTCCCGGCAAACGTTGTTTTGCCATATAAAAAAAACTAAATCAAAATCGGTTCAGCCGTTCGGGAGCTACGATGCCACAGACAGACACACACACACAGACACGTTAAACTTATAACACCCCGTCGTTTTTGCGTCGGGGGTTAAAAATCATACAAATCGGTTCAGCCGTTTAGGTGTAGTTTGGCAATTAACACCGCGGCACGATTGACATCAATATTTATACGTCACTCAATTGTTTTGCCTTCCCGGCACCTCTCCATTAAAACTTGAACTTTATGTTATGGTATTAAAGTTCTTATTGACTTGTATTATTACGAATCGTTTGTATGGTATGGAGTATAGAAAAGTGTTGTTTTTAGACATTTTTAGGCAATTTTTTAAATTTTTGTCTCCATAAGAACCATCCTCGTACCATATGGAATATTCTAAAAAAAGAATTGGCCAAATTGGTCCAGGCGTTGTTGAGTTATGCGCTTACCAACACATTTTGCGATTCATTTTTATATATAAGATGTAAGTATACCTAGTAATAAAAAATAAAAAAATAAAATTAGTGTCTGTCTTTCCTGAGGTGTTGAATCTGGGGGTCTTTAAGTCGCGAGTGACAAGGTTTCTTATAGGAAAGCGTGCTACATCTCAGGTTGCATCGTCACCTACCATCAGGCAGATGTAATAGTGGTCAAACGCTGACCTATCATTTGTAAAAAATATATGTATTTATCCTTTATCGGTTTTTTTGAAAGTACGTCAAATTGGTGATGATGACGTTGACCTTTAATATTTTGATTTATTTTTGTTCCAGATGGGTCATCTATCAGTAGTTATTCCACCGGATATTGTGGATAGTACTTCAGAAGGTAGTTCAGCGCAAGAAGATGGGAGCATCAGACTGGCTTGTAGTGCCACTGGGGTTCCGCCTCCCACGGTCATGTGGCGAAGGGAACATAATAAGCCTATTGTGTTTAGGCATGATGGCGGCAGGGAGAGGAAAGGTAAGGTTAAATTAAAAAGCATACAAAACCGGCCAAGTGCGAGTCTTACTCGCAAACAAAAGGTTCCGTACCATTACAATCGATGCATATCGAGCAAAAAAATAACAAAAAAACATTGTATGTCACACGATGCAGTAAAAGAAAAAAAATGTCTTAAAAGTCTTTTGCCTGTCCTTTTAGGAGTATAATTAACAAAAAAATATTGCCCAAAAATATAATAAACATAAAAATAACCTAAAATTCTTAAAAACATGTTCATAAAATATTTACTTTTTTTCTGTTTTTAGTATTTATTGTTATAGCGGCAACAGAAATACATCATCTGTGAAAATTTCAACTCTGTGGCTATCATGGTTTATGAGATACAGCCTGGTGACAGACAGACGGACGGACAGTTACGTCTTAGTAATAGGGTCCCGTTTTTACCCTTTGGGTACGGAACCCTAATAATATGGTTCATATAGACCATTATAATGACTAACAGCCTATATTGAGAATTAATAAAACTTACACAAAGTTCTTTTTGCAAAATCACATTCCGGAACGGATCATCGTGAAAGTCTTTTACACAAAAAATAGGTGTCCAATTTCTGTTAGAGTTTTCCAATCGCATAAAACTAAAGAAAATAAAACAGAACAAAATCTGTATCGATTAAAACTATGCAGTTTTATTTTCAATGTTCACATTAAATTCTCGTTGCGAACTCATTTGCACTTTATTCTATTTAAATTTGATTTAATATTGTGAGAATGTTGGCAAAGTGGAAGCAAATGAAAAATTCTCCTTTTGAAATAGTACCTACTAGGGTACTAGGAAACCAGTTAACCTAAGATCCCTTGAAGGACGACCTGCATTGAGCTGTTTACTGGATGAAAATTACTTTATATCAAAAATTAAATGATATATTTCAAATGGGTTGACTTAAAAATTTCAGTCCAGAATATGATTATTTGACAATTAAATTTTTTGTATTGTTTTTTTAAAGCTTTCACTGGTTTGTTTAAGAGACAAATTGCATACCAATCGAAAGTATAAAGGGCTACAAAATATGAAAACCTTAGGTTGACTATTTTTACCCGTCGCATCTCTAGGGTAAGAAGCACTTAAATCGATACTTGTAATTTGCACTGTTAATGAATTAAAGTTATGTTAAGATAAAGAATATGTATTTCATTGGTATGGAATTTGTCTATTAACCAAACCAGCGAAAAGTCTAAAAAAGAAAAAAAAAAACAAATTAATCATTCTGGACTAAAAAAAATTAGGCAACCCATTCGCAATATATTTAGTAACCCGTTTTATATAAAGTGCTTTCCATCAATTAAACAGCTCCATGAAGGTCCTTTTTAAAGGGATCCCGTACTAAGTACAGCTCTCTCTGAGAGAACAAAGGAATATTTGTAAAAAAAAAAGTTATTTTACTATAACATCCTAGTATTCCTAGTCCTAATTTTTACTCCATCTATAGTTTCCTGCGTTTTGGATTCGAAGGATATTATGACGAAGGATATTATGACGAAGGATATTATGACGAAGGATATTATGACGAAGGATATTATGACGAAGGATATTATGACGAAGGATATTATGACGAAGGATATTATGACGAAGGATATTATGACGAAGGATATTATGACGAAGGATATTATGACGAAGGATATTATGACGAAGGATATTATGACGAAGGATATTATGACGAAGGATATTATGACGAAGGATACTATGACGAAGGATATTATGACGAAGGATATTATAACGAAGGATATTATGACGAAGGATATTATGACGAAGGATATGACTAGAATACATCGATCGGCATTTTTCACCGTACTTTGCCGACTTTTTACTTTGTGCTGTTTGATCTACTGGTGTATCCAAAACAGTGGATTTTAGTCGATTGAGAGACTTAATAGAAATACAATTGTGGGTCCGATTAATTTTCAAAAACGACGGGGTGTTATTTGTTTTTTTTTCATTTAAAAGAGAAAATGACAAGCACCTAAATTAAAGAAACTAAATAATAATTATTACCTATTTATAACTTTAACATCATCTTAATTCATTGAGAAGTTATCTGATGAGGAGGTGGTTCTTGGTACACCATCAATATTGAATAAACCGGATTTAATTTATCATCCTTATTTAAACAACTTTGTAAAGTAGAAGTACTTATTCAAGTTTTAACTCCACTAGAGGAACCCTTATACCTAATACCTATTTCGAAACTTTTACCTTACATTTTCATTTAAATAAAATTTCTATTCCAATTTCCCTATTATAGGTAGGTAGGTAAACGCGATAGTAAATAAGATTTGGGTCACGGTTTTCGACTGCGTCCTGAATTTGAATCGTACGATATCACCTAACTTATTTTTTATAAAATATCCTTTATCTACTAACAAAGGAAGCTATCTCTTGTCCTATATGGAAATTTAATTAATTCCGGTGGCGAAATTCAAATTTGATGTTTCTAGATATAAATTTAGAGTTCATTATTCCATAAATGAAGATTGAGAGTGGTTGCCTGATTATGTACGGCAGTTCACACTCATTGCTAACCGCAAGATCGAACGGGTTATCTCAGTTAATTATGCAAACGTCGGTGTTGGTATTAACAATGGAATATGTATGATTACTTGCGAGATGTTATTTGGATAATTTGGGGTTTAAAGTCTTGGTAAAGTCCCCGGAATGATATAGAGATCAATATTAGTAGCTATCTATATATATGAAATTCTTGTGTCGCGGTGTTAGTTACAAAACTGCTCCGAAACGGCTTAACCGATTTGTGTTTTTTTTAAATAATTGTTAGATCTGAGAATCGAACAACGTCTATTTTTTTATGGCAAAACAACGTTTGCGAGGAGAGCTACTAGGTACATAAATATACTAGCTTTTGCCCGCGACTTCGTCCGCGTAGATGTCAAAAATTTGAAGTAGATTTGCTAGAAACTTTGCCCTTATGGGGTAGAATTTCGAAAAATCTTTTCTCAGATAGATAGATAGATATAACGTTTATTTCTCAGATAGATAGATAGATAGATATAACGTTTATTTGTTCTCCAAAACACACATTTTGCTATACAAAAGGAAGAGAAAATGTTGTAATACCTAATTAGATTAAGCTTAATCTAATTAGGTATTACAACATTTTCTCTCCAATCAAAGTATAAACAACATGTGAGTGTTGCAGCAGTACAAATGGGCCATGACTCAGTGCCTAAGTTATACAAAGAATCTACCCTCCAAGTTTCAGGTCTCTACGATCAGCGGTTTAGGGTGTGCGTTGATCCGACAGTCAGTCAGTCAGTCGTTCAGGACAAAGCATTTGATATGTATAGATAATTATATAGGTATATTTATTTATTCAACGTATTAGTTATTTTTTGGTGTTAAGGTACAATAAATAGTATTCATATTATTGATAATAGAAACCCATCTTCAAGAGGTTCTGAAGCTCTGAAGCTGGCATTATGAAACAACTAAGACTTCTGAATACTATGTTGATACATCAGAACTAAATGCACAAAATTTCATCGATAAAATTTATCGTAAGCCGCTTAATTTTTAATGTAATGTACTTATTGTGCTATGAAAACAAACAACTTTGTAATTGGAAAATGAAAAAATTTCAAAATGAATTTCGATCGAACAAAGCGAGACAATGTCTTCAATGTATGGACAATGCTTTTAACCCTTCACCACGAGTCGTCTTCCCCGAAGTGCCTAAAGCTGTTATTCTCTTCGAGTATTTTTTTCAATTCAATCTACTTTGCATTGTCCCCGGCACTCGCATGAGACATTACACCTAGACCACCCCCTTGCACTTGCCCGGACCACTTCTCTCCAATGGATTTTATTTACGCAAGAGAAAGCAAGCTTTAATACATATACCGCTGAAGACAATAAGACGCCTCGAAACGAGATATAAAAGCTTTGAGTTAGTCTCGCTCTCTTTTTAGTAGGATTCCTTTGAAATGAATCGAATAATTCGAGCAGTTTATGCTTATGGGCTTTTTTTATGTGAAAGTGCTTTGTTAAGTGTAAATAATGATCGTTTCAAACTGGATGTTATTTCAATAACGACGTCGTGTCTCGTCTTGATTTCTCAAATCCCGTAACAAACTCTTCCTCAAGACTTTGTTAAGAGACAGGGAAAACCTACCGCGACTATTAAAATGCGTATGATTTACTTCATTGACCCAAAAAAACATATAATAATAATAATTTACGATAAAATACTAACGAAATACTGTGCAAAAAATATCGCTGATAAAATATTAAACTGTGTAGAGGCCTTGTCCAAATACATGCAATAATTTTGGTTTTCTGATATATTTTTTAAACAAACAATATCTATAGGTAGGTACTACTAAAATACTATTATATTATTTGATATTATTGTGGGTTTTAAAATTGTTTAGAATTTAAGGACTAAAAGTAACGAAATATTACTAATGAAATATACTAAAGTCATAATACGTTTTATCAAATCACCAAATTTTATTCCATAAATCGCCAAAATCCATACACCTACGATAAGCAATAAAATTTTGAATATTTTATCAGATACAACACGGGTTTCTTGTACCCTGTTCCGTATTATCCCAAGCCCCAGGCATTTGTTCCTGTCACCTTTTAAATTGATGTTATTTGAAAATAAATACTTAGTTAAATAGGTAGAAATATGCAAATTCTTATAAGAAACGAGTCTTTTCAATTTATTTATTGTTGTGGATGACAGGAATTTAATAATAGAATTTGCGGGTTTCGTTTTTAAATTTTAACCGGTACTATTATTAAGAGTTACTCATACTCAAAATTTCCATTTTTTTTTAATTTCCAAAAGTCGTAGAACAAAAGTTGTTTGTTTGGGTGCACAGAAGTTGCCCTCAACGGCTTGCTAGTATAATTTCCAATAACCCTGTATACATGGATAAATCACTACATAGTATAAAATAAAGTTACTTTTCGCCGTCCCTATTTCCCTTTGTATACTTAGATCTTTAAACTACGCAACGGATTTTGATGCGGTTTTTTTTAGTAGATAGAGTGATTCAAGAAGAAAGTTTATATGTATAAAACATACATAATATAGCCGTGCGAAGCCGGAGCGGGTCGCTAGTTATTTATAACACCATTTTCAAGTACCGATTTCGGTAATTAATTTTTTATTTTGTTTGTTATAGCCAGGAAAAGGTTCTTATACAAAAAAAATAAGAAAGTTGCACTCTCTATTGCCTTATCGCTCAGTCTTATTAGTGTCTGCCCAAAAATTGTTGGAAACAGAAACTGTAAAACGCCGAGTACAAAATATCATTGCTTAACGTAAATAGTATAAGTACGTAAAAATTCGTATTTACGTAACTTAAATCGACTTCTTCAAAGTTTTATTTGGGAGTGGTGTACACAACGGGACCCGACGCCCGCCGCCCGCCATCGCAAGACGACCAAAAAAGGACAACCGGGCTCTAAACTGAATTTTTATGAACTTTTTGTTGGAGTTGTTAGGCGAAATACAAAGTTATAATACAACGGAAACTGGTCCCTGAAAGAGCACTGCATCTTAAAGGAAGCTGTAAATTAAAATTCTTATTTTCTTTGCAATCGTGTGACAAAGGATTATATTATAGAGAAAGCAAAACGTACCAAGACATTGACACTGCATAATATACTTTATGTAGGTAGGTACTTATATGTATAGAATGAATAAAACACATCTGTATAAATAATAAATAATGCTGAAAAAAACATTCATAATAATCATTACAAAGTTGCCGAGGTACTTTTTCACATTTACAATTTATGTGTAGTAGAAGTATTTATTGAATCCTAGACTGAATAAAACTCGTATTCTGGGATTTAAAAAGAAAGCTCAGACTATGTACCTATGTACCTCTAAGTACAATGTACTTAAAGGTACAAATAGTGCGTAGTAAGTAGGTAATTTATACCTATAATGAAATATATTTAATATGTATCATGGATGTGAACAGGAGTAGCACTAATAATTCATTAGCTAGGTATATATAAAATTATTATGTACTTGAATTTCACTTAAATTCTGCAATTAATAATGAAAAGTATTAATATTTACATCATATTTTGCTACTAAACTTGTTGTTGTAAAGGGCCTCTACGTGTTGGATTCTCCGCTGCGCCATGCGAGTCTTCCATAGGCCCGGGGCCATAGCCCCTTGCGTTAATATTGCCGATCTATCGATAGCAGTTTTACTATCAATATTATTCAGCAATAGTCAACTATCGATCGGCAACACTACCGTGCGTGATAACGAAGATATTTAAAGCACTAAATTAAATCTGTTATTATACATTACTTACGTACAAAAACTGTTATTAGAGATACCTAATCTTTCTATATATTCAAATGAATTGCTGTTCGTTGGTTTTGATAGAACTCGAAAACGTTAGGACCGATTTGGCTAATTTTGGTTTTGAAATATTTGTGCAAGTTCAGGGAAAGTTTAAATGCTGTAAAAATGTAAAAAAATATCAGGACTAAAGCGGGCAAAACCGCGGGACGCAACTTGTTGGTTATAAAATTTAACATAAATAGATATCTTCTTAGATATATTTTAAAAATAATAAAGATACCTACCTACTTAGCAGTTGTTCTGCAACTGCTATGGTTTTCTTTATAACAGCCATTGTGCCTAACCATTCGAACATAGGTACCATGAGAATTTTACCAAACTCATAAAAGGAAATAGGAAATGTCATAACATAACATTAAACAATATCGGGAAAGGGTCAGAATAATCCTTAATTCGTTGTAGGTAAATAATATTTCGCAGGGCGACCAAGGAAAGGTGGTCTGGGGATAACCGATTTTATGAGTTAAGTATTGGTAAGGTTTTTTTACAAATGTCACCTCGGTAACCATAATGTTTAGGGCGGTTGTTACCCTCTTTCAGATTCTTAGTTTATTTTATTGAAAACGACATTATTATTTTAAAAGTTTTTGAAGATTTTTGTTCTTTTATAACGGATAGATTTGTTTGATTCTGTGAATCGTTTTTAATAACTACGGTTTATGAACCTTTTGAATCGAGAAACCTTTTGACTTTACCAAAAGAAATACTTTGATAATTTATTTAACTTTATTAGAATCGTTTTTCTTTCCCGTGTAACCTATAAACTGAAGGAATCAAGTTGTTTTAATCCAATTGTTCCGTTGATTGTTTCTAATAGAGTTCATAACAAGGTATATTTTGAATTAGGTAATTAATCTTAATTATTTTGTACCTATATTACCATTGTGTGAACTCGCAATTAAGTGATAAAAATACCTACTTTATAATTAATTCCATACATCTACAGCAACAGTAGGTACCATTAGCTAGTTGATTTTAGTAGTGGTTATATTTCTCTATATTTTGTAGAAATCTCATTTTATACATTTTTTTCTTTATTTTGACGTTTGACGGAAATTGGTAAGTTTTTACCTATAATGAAAGTATAGGTTTTTAAAAAACTTGAAAATTGGAATCTTCGTATCATAAATAAATATTTACGTGTTTCAGGGTTTTCATAGATTTTAAAGAGTGAATCATGATAATCCCACAGGTAATTATTTTCCCGGGTCTAAATCGAGTATTTTTATATTTATTTCTCTTACCTCGACGTTTCGACTATATTACAATTGTCAGAGTCTCCTGGAAACCATGACTATTGTAACATAGTCGAAACGTCGAGGTACCTAAGACCTGGGAAAATAATTAACATAAATAAAAATCGTGTGATTAAAAAGTTTAATTCCACAGGTGTCGCGCGTAAAACCGCGGGGCACAACTATTTAAATATAAGAAACTCAAGTAAGCAAAGATGCAGTAAGTACATAGGTACTCGTAGGGTACAAACGACACGCTCATATTAATAAAACACACCGCGTTCTGTTCTTGATTGTAACTACTGCAAAGGTTATAAAATGGGGCATAAACTGGCTCATACAACAATAAAAATAAATTAGATAAAAGCTCGCAATGAAACGTTTGCCCATTACTCCGCTAGCGTTAAAACACAGTTTCATGGGCTTTTTAATTTAATTTTAGGTAACTAACTCCAAAATCAAAACTACACACATAAAACCTTTCTAATCGAAATTTAATGATATTGAACTCCCCTTAAGTATTTGTCACTTATTATTCTCATATTTATTTTTAGACTATTCGAACAGTTAAATGATGTTTAACGACTTAAAAACGAAATTATTTTATCACTATAATTTGCGTATGTTGACTTTCAATTAGTGTTATTATAACAGGAGTTGAACCCTCTTCTTAAACACAAATAATTTAGGAGACCTAAGTAATACCTATAGTTAAAACAAAACGTTATCTTCCTTTAGTGAGGCCCTATTGGTAGAAAAACAATAAAAGAGAGATCACGATATACCTACACTACAATACACTGTTTAATAACATCACATAAAGTACTATAAAACAAACCCTTATTTGACAAGACTATACTTCGACATTATCGAACTACAACACAATTCAATTTGGACAATACTTCGAAGTAACTTAAGCCCGATACCATGAACTCCGGCAAGGCGTTGCTTCGACATGGCTTTACAAAGAAATGATGCGAGTTCTATTACCTTTTTTTAAACCAATGTCATCAAACGTAGGACTTAAAATTTCTATGCATCAGACAGATAGGAGGTTTAATGTGGTTTAATGATGAAGAAAGCAATATAAAGAGGTGGCACGAATACCACATCAGTGACATTAGAAAGGTATGTCAAAACCATAAACCATAAAATAATTTTAAATGTCTGGTAAAATCAAAAAGTTGTAGGTACCTACTTGCACAGTTGTACCTACTTGCACAAAGAAATATCTGCAGTAAAGTGAAATGCGCTGCATTACACTGGGTGTTTTAAATTGTAAATAGTATTTCAAGACCCTAGCACGGTGGGTGGGTGACTGCGGAGCCACAAAATTGCCGCAATAACGGTAATAGCAATTTGCCGCTGAAACTACACACTGTCTTCATTCTCTTCCGGTCTAATGTTGATAACACATTTAAGGTCCGTTCACATCTCTGCCGCGTGACTATATTAAGGACGTATACCCTTAAATGTTCACGGCGGTATAAATCCGAGACTCGCCAGCTTAGGGGGTATATCGTCCCGTCTAATTTGATCATAGTCTAATGGGCTTACATTAGTTTTGGTATATTGACGATTGCACTGCTGAACATTTTTAAGAGTTTTATTGGTCACAAGTCCTAAAAAGTAAAACTGATTGTAAAAGAAAATAAAATAAAGTTGAAGGTTGGTGGAATTGTCATTTTTACCTCAAAATTATGTGTATTTGCTAGGTTTTTTTTGCAACCAAATTGCTGCCGATGAACGAACTATGAAATGGCGCGCATTTTAAGACACACCTTAACACTATACTGCACTAATGAAGCAAAATGTTACCATGTTTCTATTCATGCATATCTAACTTTCTTTTATTGTAATAGGTTTCTTTAGTTATCTTGTTATACTACGATCGATAATGTTTTACAACTTGTGTGCTGTGAAAACATGGCTGTCGTTTGTTTCAATCATTTCAAACTTTCTAATAATTTATTTAAGGCTTATGCATAACATAACACGAGTGTAATAACTCTGAATTGTTCTCGTAAACAATCTGATAATGTACCTGGGAAGGCTTTAATGTATGTAGGTATGTCTGTATGATAATTTTATGGGTCTGAAACCACTGCGAGTACTCTGAATACAACGTACTCTGGGGTAATTTAGCTGTTTCACATACTTTGATGATTGTATTTCCGCATCATACTGAGACGCTTACTTTAGTACAATAAAATAATCAATGTGAAAATCGACTACAGAATCTTCTATCGGCTGATGTTTTTCGATCGTCTTTTGTTTTTTGTTTTGGTAGTCTTTTGTTTTCTTTATTCGATCGTCTATTGTTTTACCGATAGTCTTTTATCTTACTAGTAAGTATATTAGGATGGAAAATCCCAATAGTTGAACTGGTAAGACTACTTTGTAAAACTAGGTCCCTACTGGGAACGGCGAGTTGCGTTTCAAAATTTGAGCCCTATGAGTTTCTTATAATATCTTTTTCTCATTGGTGGGCGCGTTTCAAAGACATACATTCTCAGTTTTTGAGATGATTCATGCGAATGATTCAAACTGATTAAAAAAAAACTTTGCCTTTGTTATTTTTTGGTCGGTAACGTAACTGATGATAGATACAATTCTTCACTGTTTTTTAAGAAGGAAAGGGTTATGTTTTTCGCGCCTATCTTTGTACGTTTGTTTTCAACGTTGTATAATATCAATAAAGTGATTAGATTACATAATTTGATCACGCAAAATAGGCGCTCAGGCGTCGAATTGCGGAAAATACGTAAACAACAATACAATAGATTTCATTTTGTAATACCTATATTTTCACCTGATATTCCTACATTAAAAAGTAACAAAGCAACCATATTTTATTACGCGATACTCAAACTAATTAATTGTGTCATATAAATATTCGGTCGAAATATTAATTTTGTTATTGAATCAAATACGAATATGTTGTGCAAATATTTAATTTTATATAAAACTAGCAGTGCTTCGCGGTTTCACCCGTGTAACTCCCGATCTCATGGGAAGATCGGGATAAAAAGGTAGCCTATGTTACTCCTAATAAATCAATGTATCCTCATACCAAATTTGATGAAAATCGGTCCTGTAGTTTCAGAGTCTATTCGTTATAAACAAAGAAACAAATAAATCTTTCTTATTTATAATATTAGTATAGATTTCTAAAATAGTCCCTTGGAAGTGTGGCCAAAGAGATCGCTGTGTTACATCGTTTGATGGCGATGCCTTAACGATATATTGTTTTTTATTTTAAAGTTTTTGTGAATTAAATTGACCAATGTATAAGGGTACTTAAGGGTTAGGTATTAGGTATGTTAACCGGTTCATAAGAGAAATTAACAGAACGCCCTATGGCTCAACTCTCGTAGATCTCGTTCTTCTAAATTATTTTAACTATACATATCTAAAGAAAGACGACGAGACGAGAAGAAGAGACGCATGGAACTTGAAGACTGAGTGTGAATGTAGGGGATGGAGAGGAAAAGTACGACCTACGAAAAGATGGATGGACTGCGTGACACAAGAAATTGAGAGAATAGAATGTGAACTATGAGATGACGACTAATGGGAGTGAATAGAAGAAGAAGAAATACTGCGCCGACCCCAAATAAATTGGGATAAGGGCAGGAAGATGACAAAACTTATCTAAAGAATCCAAAGAAGTTCTGTTGTGCTGTGGCTCTGTGTTATCTGTCAGTAATTCATACTGGAGTAGATAATATTCAGTTTACAAAAACTACTAAAAAGCAAACAAACTGATGTACTATTGTGGTAACAAAGTGAAACTTTAAGTACAAGTTCTTATTACACTGAACAGAAACTATTGCTATTTTAATTAAAACAGCTCAAGCTTATTGGATAGTGTTGGGAAATTATACTTATCGATATAAAAATCGATAAAGCAAGCAAGAGATGAACAAACATGAACCTTTTATTGTGAATAAGCAAGTGTGAATAATTTTAAAATTATTTACTAAAAAAAAATGTTTCCACATCGTAACTTTTGGCTTTTCCCTACATTATTATGAGCAATTGTAAATGTTTATTTAATAATCTACAGTAAAATTATATTACCCAACGTTGTACACGTGCAAAATTTCATTACATAGATTTAATTTAACATTCATCATTCCGGTATTCTGGTGTAGGTAAATACAATATTGTTGTTTTTGTTTATCTGCTCTGTAAATAACGTTAAATTGTATTTCTTCAATAAAGCTTTGTATTTCGGTTGTTTAGTTAGAGACTACAGTTGCCTACATTTTTGATAATAATAATTCCGAATTTAATAACGACAAAAGGGTAATATTCCAAAACACAATTAACAAAATATTACGTTTCCTAAACCTACCGTTCGTTTAATACACACTTTTTTCAGCAAATGTTTTATTTGAAAAGCTTTTATTTAACTTGCAATCCCTATAAATATAAAATTCTCGTGTTGCGGTGTTAGTTACCTAATATTACCTATGTCCACCTAAACGATTGACCTGATTTGTAATTTTTTTTTGTGTAAGTATAATAATATTCATTAGGTCTGAGAATTGAACAACATCTATTTTTTTATTTGTAAATGGCAAAATAACGTTTGCCGGGACAGCTATTATAGCTTAATTTTGATCCACTTCCCGGTTACCAATTGAGCTGAAATTTTGTTACAAACACTGTTTTGCGTCGGAAGAACAAGAACCCCTGAATTTTTAAAAATGACTGGATTTTAAAAAATTGTTTTTTTCATTAAGTATTGATTCTGTTTAATCGATATTCCATCTATCGATAAATCAAGCCATTCCAGCTCTACTATTGACCAGTATGAGCTTTGCTGAGTATCAATAATAGAGAATAGTAGTTGCAGTAATAATGGACGTCTCTTATAACTACTGTCCAGCGTTAAATTTATATTAAAACTTGTATTGCAGAGAATGCACATACAAAGGCCATTATTACTGTGCGTATGGCGCAATACTTTTGTATTTTCCACGATGTAGTACATACTTTATATTATTGTTTGTTATGAAAAGGCGTAACGATGTAGTGGTCACAATGATTACTCTATGCAGAGCACATGCTTTTTTGCACAAAGCGGTCATTAATTAATGATCAAACGAATATAGTAAAGATTAATGATTATACTTCTATGAAAGGCTTCAGTTCTGTTCTGTGTCAAATCACATAGAACTGTAGTGGTCACTGTGATTGCTCTATGCAAAGACTTTGCGCTTTTGCACAAAGAGGTCATTAATTAATGATCAAACGAATATAGTAACGATTAATGATTATACTTCTGTGAAAGGCTTTACTGCTGTTTTGTGTTAAATCACATAGAACTGTACTGGTCACTATGATTGTTCTATGCAAAGACATTGCGCTTTTGCACAAAGAGGTCAATAATTAATGATCAAACGAATGTATTGAAGATTAATAGTGATTATACTTCTATGAAAGGCTTCAGTACTGTTCTGTGTCAAATCACATAAAATTGTAGTGGTCACTATGATTGCTCTATGCAAAGACATGCCCTTTTACACAAAGCGGTCATTAATTATTTATGATCAAACGAACAATTATTGTAAAGACTAGCTTTTGCCCGCGACGACTAGGTCCCATACAAACTTTTTTTTTTAGAATTTCGGAAAAGTATTTCATATCGGATGCCTACGTCATATAAATAACACACACTCTAAATTTTAGGTTTCTACGATCAGCGGCTTAGGCTGTGCGTTGATCCGTCAGTCAGGATAAAGCACTTCATAGGTTACTAGTGCATTTCAATTACTTCTGTAAAAGGTTTTAGTGCTATTCTGTGTGATTAAAATAAAATAAAATAAATTGTCATTTATTCGGATCAGCTTAGCTTTTGATACCATATGAAAACAATAAATTTAACTTATACCTATTCTATTCTAATATATGTAATTTACTTAATTTCTGCAGATCTGTTTGCCAGTCGGCAAAGGCCTCCTCAAACCTCTTCCACTCATGTCTTTCCTGAGCTACTCTGTTCCATGTCACGCGTATGATTAATACTAGTAGTATAATAGATAGACATTATTTAGAAATCGTAAAGTAATCATTAAATGGAATTTGTACAAAACTTTACGTACCTACACTGTAACATGTTCACAACTTTACTAATAAAAAAAACATTACGACTCTAATGCCTTCTCTATTAAGAGAGGTAGGTATTAAAGATCAGTTTCTTTACTTATAAACTATAGGTAGAGACGTTTAATCTATGTCGAAATAGAAACAAGGCCTTAATTGAACAAATGAGAGTAATCGCACTAATTACTTACACAGTAACTTCCAACATAAGCGTCTATCTGTATCTCACATACTGAAGCCATATAAACAAAAGTCCCCAAATTGGCCCGTCCGACCTAATTTCATGGGTTCTGAATTAAGAACTATTGAACGACTTGTTTCGAGTGATATTATCTAGATGTTTGTATAAATTTTGCTCTACCAATCTACTGAGATCTCCAGGCGACAGGACATGGACAATTCTCAACTGCCGAGACTCAGACATTATTTTTTTTATAGTATTGTAAATATATAGTTTAACAAGTTCGTCTTTTCAGACGAGTTCCCAGTTGCGTTTTAGACTAGTAGATACTTTAGACTACCTGAGGGTTAGACGAAATGCTATTAGGACGAGTTCCCAGTTGCGTTTTAGACTAGTTTTTTCAAATGACCGATTATAAAGACAAATACGAGTAAAACAAAAGAAATTGAGTGTATCCTGAGTCGAATCGTCACAAACTCTGGTCGTCTAAGGTTGCAACTCGTCTAAAACGCAACTTAGAACTCGTTTTAAAAGTATTTCGTCTAACTCTCAGGTAGTCTAAAGTAGCTACTAGTCTATTTTTGAAATGGTGGAATTATAGATAAACTAGTATGTGTAAGTATTATTGAAAGGAAAAACCTTAAAGGGATGTAAAAACGTATCTAATGAAATACCCAAGCGTACCTACTTTTAGCCGTCGGTTTTAAAGGCTTTGAATGAAACAATTGCAATTATAATATTTATTGCGATAGGGTTGTTTTGATCTTTGATTGAGCCATTAAGTTGATTGCTGTACTTTAGAAATTCAGTACTAAAAGTTGGCAAAGTGTTTTAATTAACGTCTCAAGTCGGTGCCTGAGAGCGAGTAGCATGAACTTTGCGAATTAACTGTTATATCCGCTTCAGACCTTACCATGTTTATTATTTAAATCTTAAAACCGCGCTGAATACAGTCTAGGGATCTTAGGAAAAGCAATAGAATAAGAATTCATAGTTTATCAAATTCATGCCTGTCTCAAAGATGGCGTTGGGACTAACTAAGGTACCCACACTGCGGGAAATTAAGAATTTGAGCCCAATGCATTGAATTTTTGAAAACGTTTTCTTTTTCTTAATGCCAGTATGTTTTTACAAGATTTTTTCTTATGTCAAGTAAAAATACTGAATCTATTGAAATCTGGTTTTTCAACATTATATAGCTCTATTTTTTTAAAAGATCGTGATACTTTCGTGTGATACTTTCGTACTTTACTGTGATCGTTATTTCAAAATTCATCTATATATATAAAAATCAATTGCTGTTCGTTAGTCTCGCTAAAACTCGAGAATGGCTGAACCGATTTGGCTAATTTTGGTCTTTAATTATTTGTGGAAGTCCAGGGAAGGTTTAAACGGTCGTACTTACGCGGGTGAAACCGCGGGGCGCAGCTAGTTGAATAATATAAATTACCTGTGTAATCAACGAAAAATTTACGCGGGAAAAAAGGCAGCAAGTGACATCTTTTCGTTTTTAAACCTTGTAAAAAAGCTCAATAAGTGAAACGAAGTGCAACAGAAACATATTTTGTTATGATTGCCAAGTTTACTTCATTCGAAAATATTATTTTTCAAAGTAACATTTTACACTGTATTTTTGAACAAATCGATGAAAATAAATTACTTTCAAATAAGTAAGTTTTAAGTGAGTTAAGTTTATCGAATCCCAATAGCAACAATCAGTGAATGCGCTCACAAGCACTTATTAACATAATTTATTCGAAGCCGTCACTAGGGTTCTAAATTTGTGGAGGGCTATTTTTCAACAAGGAAGCATTCCGTAAAACGGTCACGTATTTTTTAGCGTCAGTGAATCCGTACGGTCTAGTTTAATAATGTCATAACCAGCGCGAGAGCGTTGGAAACCGGGAGTGATAACATCACAGATACATTGGACCGAGCTTGAATTTCCAACAATAATTTATTTTATGCGTAAGGTCTCGGTTACGAGCGGATGTTTTATGCAGTACCCTCGAATGAATATGAAAATCTTATTAACATATTTATTATTGATAACTTCTTTATTATTGATTGTTTATAAAACCAGGTAAGATAAAGGTTTTCGTGGAATTCCTTTCTGTTTTCATATAAAACTGTTTTAAACCAGGTAGAATCAACAATAGATACCAAAATAAAAACGTTTGTATTATTTTAATTAACGCTTTTCAAGATTCAATGATAAGTAAGGGTTTTTGTTAAAAATATTCTTAAAATTTATGATTAAGGCAAATCTTAAAATGAATATTTAAAACTTAGCTGTTATAGCCCGTGGCGAACCCCGGAAAGACATGGATTGGAGATCGATGTCCATTAAAAGATTTTCATTGTTCAGCAATTTCGATTTATTTTTATTTCGCAGCAGAAATAGCGTACCTACTTAATTACTTTTTTGTTTGATGTTCACTCGGTGGAAATAAAGAGCCTTGTTTTAAGAAAGAACCAAGATAGTAAATTGAAAAAGTACTCTCAGTTTGTCAAATGACAAACGGTTTAGAAGGAATTCTTTTCTTCGCCTAAATTGCTTGGTTATTTTATGTTATTTAAGTTATAAAGGAGAAACTACAAATAACTAGGAAGAAACTAATTTCATTTCATTTTTTATTAAATCATTTGGTTCTTACATAATCAACAGCTCATATACTTAACTAGCGACCCGCTCCGGCTTCGCACAGCTATATTATGCATATATTATACATATAAACCTTCCTTGAACCTTCTCTTGAATCACTCTATCTATTAAAAAAACCGCATCAAAATCCGTTGCGTAGTTTTAAAGATCTAAGCATACAAAAGGACATAGGGACGGCGAAAAGTGACTTTATTTTATACTATGTAGTGATACATCTTTATAAAAAACTCTACTTACTTACCTATTGAATTACATAAAATTACAAAAATGGTCAAGTGCGTGTCGGGCTACGTGCACCGAAGGGTTCCGTAGTTGACCGTCGTAAAATTATGTATTTAAAGTTGATTTTTGTTTGATACTATGAACATATTAATATAGTTCACGATTTAACGGTTCATGTCGTCTAAAAACGGGAACACATGAGATGGCGGCAACTGAAGAAGGAGTTTTTACATTTAATAAGTTCGTCGACTATTACTCGTGAACTCATAAAGCCGTAACTTAGCTAAGAAAGTTTTTATTTTAACTTTAATTCTACTAAAATGACTATCTATACCATCTTACTAATATTATAAGGTGAGAGTTTGCGTATTAGTTTTTAGGGTTCCGTACCCAAAGGGTAAAAACGGAACCCTATTACTAAGACTTCGCTGTCCGTCCGTCCTTCTGTCTGTCACCAGACTGTATCTCATGAACCATGATAGCTAGAGAGTTGCAATTTTCACAGATGATGGTATATCTGTTGCCGCTATAACATAACAAATACTAAAGACAGAAAAAAGTACTTAACAATTTATTAAGTATGTATGTTTATCACTTCTTCATGCAAACTTAACGCAATTAATTGCGATAGAACTCTGAATGTAGGTAGCTGAAGTCCTGGATTAACACATAGTATAGGACCGGAACTTACGCGGGTGAAAATACGTGACTAACTTAGTAATTGTTGAATTGAATTTGAGTTGTGTTGAATTTTCCAAAATCCTATGAGTTTTGATTAATTAGTTAGTCAGTCAGAATTTTATATTTATAGATTAAAGTAAATAGCTTATGTTTTAAAACAAATACTAATCAATTGAGTCGTACTATTAAATGTAATATAAAAATCACCGTGCTATCCTTATTCCGATCACGTATAAAATTTTATTGCAAGCAACGGTTGGATCTCTAAGCCGTCAGTTACAGATGAATACCAGAAAAACGACGAATTCCAGACATCGGATTTTTGTTAACACGAGATTTATTTAACTTCGTATCTCACAATATTTGTTGTTTATAGGGATTTGCATAAATTCAAAAAGGACCTTACAACCCATGTCAACATTTACAGCTAAATGCATGGATATTATTTGAATCCCCAATCAAGTATTGATCAACTTTGATTAGAATTATCATGAGAGACCTATTTCCAGTTTGATTAATCGTAATTAGGCTCAAATTGATCACGTAACTAAGCATTGGATGACCAAAGGGCAATTAAATATCATGGTTTGCCGGCAGCTAGGGAGCACAGAAACATGAAGCGTACTGTAACATAAGCAAAGCAAATATTTCTGAAACACATTAATTTGTTTTAAAAACTTTTTGTTTTAGACTCGATGACACGAAATAAATTAAAAAAAAAATATATATATATATTTCAGGACATATTACACATCGCCATCCAGCCCCAAGCTAAGCAACTTAATGCTTGTGTTATGGGTGCCAGATAACGGATAAACTACTTATATACTTTTTTTCTTTTGTAAATATATACATATTATACATATAGGAAACACCCAGAACCAGAAACAAGAATTTATGGTCAGCATAAATACTTGTTCCCGGCGGGAATCGAACCCGCAACCTTCTGCGTCGCAGTCGGGTGTTCGCCCGACGCGCCACAGAGGTCGTCGAAATGTTACAAAAATACAAATGTTTTAGAAAAAAGCAATGATTTTTTTAAACAGTGTTTATAAAAAAATGTATCTCAGTGAATACAAATGACTGTGTATTAATCCCGTACAAAACTCTAATGAATCTGCGCCCGCAGAGTATAATAAAACAGTTTATGGAAGAGTTTATTGGATGCTTCAATAAACGTTTCCATTGCAATGCAGTGATATTAAAGAATCATTGAGAAACAAAACGCTAGAGAGGAATTTAATAAATTATCTGTAAACTGCGCTAAAAGGACTTAAACACAATACCTCCGCGGGGCGGCAGCGGGCGACTCGTAATTTCCTCCCCCACCCTTTCGCCCATATTTTACAGCTCTTTTAACCATTCATTTTAAAAATACGATGTTCGACAAATTCACTTAATGCCGTGTTAAATGAACCGTACTTGCATAATAAAAGATTTTACACTTAATAGCGATTCCGGATTGGACGATATTTCCGTGGAGCGCGAAAATACCGCATTTCATGTCGAAGATTCATTTGCTAAAACTATGGAATGCACAAACGGACACGAATCCAGAGAGAATGATGTCAGGAAAACATCATACACAAATATATAGCTAACTCATACAGCTCGCTGACTTAGATAGGTAGGAAGGTATACCTATTTACAGAATAACGGCATACCGGCTCAGTCTACATACAAAAGAGAACGTTATTATTTTTAACTGTTATGTTATTTTTACCCGACTGCGTAATGGTAAAAATTGGTAATGTATTCATCAGTCTATGTATGTATGTTAGTTTGAACCTATGTGGCTCTCTAGATTTTGATGATTCTTATACTTACTTGTATTGTTAAATTTTTGACTAAGTTTATTTCAAATCTAAAAAAAAACAACTTACGATTGATATTAAATAATATCTATACCTACTTACCCTTTGAAATATTATGCTATGATCTTGATCATAGTATTTTTTGCCTAAAGTCTATTTAAATAAACACTATGCCAACGTCACCATCAAAACCATCGCGTGGCTTTTCATTGCAGTTTAGCGCATGCAAACGACATTCAAAAATTTTCATTTTCCTTCGTGATCCCAAAATACATGTACAATCAACGTTCAAAAGTCAACTGGCACAGATACGTTTACAATCGTGTGCAGCACCATTTGAACATTTTAACAACGTAACCTGTGGATCGAACCCACGTCGTCGGTTGGTGTAGCGGGTGGCGGCTGATACCACTCGGCCAACTAAAGACATAGCTAAAATAATAATCACACTGAGTACCTACTTTTAATTTGAGTATTTATGTTTGTGTGTAACGTCTATTAGAAGAAGGTCGTAAGTACAATACTTGTTGATAGTATTATTGTAGCAAACTGATAGTGGACTTATGACGCATACTGTATCTAAGTACATGACTAAAATTATACTTGTATTTCGTAATGATCCGTTAGTTTTACTGATTCCCCGTTACAGTAAACATTAATTTTTCGGTTTATTACTTTAACAATTTAAATGAATTCATCTGTTAGCATTCAAAATTTTCCCAGGACCCGATTTAAAGTATTAAGTATTCACATCTGGAGGTGCCTTTTTTCAACCTATAGATTAGCTCATTTATTCCAAGTCAGACCGTATCAGCCTGTCAGAAAGAAAAACCTTTATACCCACAAATAAATCAACCTAATATTAATCGCAAATAAGCTGGAAACGAAATAATATTTTATTTAGATGTTACTGGCATCCGTTTTCCCAAGAGTTCAACGTATCATGTCAAATATTGTATGATTTTGTTAATGTATTTTTATTTTAACCGTCGTTGCTACAATAACAATAACAATAACATATTTCGATTCGTGTTAAATTTTGTATGGTTCAAATGAAGATATACAGGGCTATTGGAAATTATACTAGCAAGCCGTTGAGGGCTACTTCTGTGCACCTAAACAAACAACTTTTGTTCTACGACTTTTGGAAATTCGAACATTTTTTCGAAAATGTTGAGTTTAGGTTTATCTGAAAATCAGCTGTTCCTTACACGGAGAGGTCAGTTACGTTAAAATTTTTCATATTTTTTAAGTTTCATCTACTGTTCTTGGTCTGAATGACCTTTGTTTTGAAAAATCTGCTGTTTTTCGAATTGACATAACCTCAAATTTTCATTTTTTTTTTCGAATTTCTAAAAGTCGTAGAACAAAAGTTGTTTCTTTAGGTGCACGGAAGTAGCCCTTAACGGCTTGCTAGTATAATTTCCAATAACCCTGTAAAGAAAAATTTCGTTTTCTCTTTTGTTTCAGTGGTGGATATGCATAGAGGAGAGAGTTTAGAATTATCCCACGTCCAACGGAGTGATATGGGAGCTTATTACTGTATTGCGAGCAACGGAATACCCCCCACTGTCAGCCGGCGGTATCACGTCGAAGTACATTGTAAGTTATAATGATAAACACTTAAGGCAAAAAGGTACCTACGCTCTCTCCATACAAACGTAGTCGACTGTTTCCTCCCTGGATAATGACACTAGCACAAAAATGTGTGGGCCATAAAATCTATAACTGCCATGACTATGCCCCTATGTTTTGTTTTATTTCATTTTCATTATCATAGAAATTAATATAAATAAAAAATATATAAACGGGTAAAAAGTTTTTTGCACCAAAAATATTTGCTCTAAAGGGAGAAAACAGTCGACTACGTTTGTATAGTTTGTAAGAAGAAAGCCCCCGGTACCCTTTCCTCTTAAATACTTAAAATGCTCAACCTGAAGAGGTCCAACCTGTAACTTCCCAAAACATGCGCTTACACCCTAGACCTCGTTTTAATATAAAGCCCCATGGAATCGACCTTTTCATTAGACAATGTTCTCTTCTACTACTAAGCTGTATATTTGTAATATTTTTGTTTGAGATATTATCTTGTAACACATAATTGTAATGTAGTCATCAATGTAACTGTGATTATGAACGTTTATTTATTAGTTTTCATAGGATAGTTTGATAGTATAGGTAAGTAGGTACGTACCGTACCTTTTAGTATTTAATTTAGTAAGGATATGTATTTGTAGGTATACAAATAGTATTAATTTTCGATGTATTTCATTATTTAAAAAAAAATAGTTAGTTCAGAAACCGCTGCCCGTGTCTTAATACGCCAAATCTTACTATATGAGTGAGTATTTATTATAGTTACGTGGATAAAAAGCCAATATCATCAAAAATTCTTATTTTCAACAGTCATCCCTCAAGTAAAAGTGACGAATCAACTGGTGGGTGCTCCCCTGGGTAGCGACGTTGAGCTCCAGTGCTATATAGAGGCCTCTCCAAAAGCTATGAACTCCTGGTACCGGGAAGATGGTAAATAATACTAAATATATAAATTTCATAAAGTTACATTGGGTAAGCGATATCATCAACCAAAAATTTAAAAAAAATTAATAACTTTTAAAGAAACGGCAATTGATTTTATTTTTGATAAATTCTAAAAGTTAGTGTTCTAACTATCTTAGTAACAAAAAGTGAAATTTTAATTTGAAATTAACTATTAACTTTCTAAAATCATCTTGCAATATTTATATAAATTTTTAAAATTGAGATTTTATAGTGGAATTATGTTCAACTTAGGTACTTAGACGCACTCAATCTCAATCATAGAATCTTAATCAAAATAAGTTAAAAACTGTTTTTGAAATCCATTTCTGAAGGTATACTAAGCAGTTTATAACAAGCTTGTCTAAACGATACTCCTAGAAATTGCCAAGTTGTCCAACACAGACTTTGATATAGTTCTCTATCCAACTTTATAACGAATCTTTTCTATAAACACTACAATTTACAAACTTTACAGCGTTAGTAAGCGACAAGCTTACGGAGAATCCCAAATTACGAGTATTGGAAACAATAGTTAACGAATACTCTCTCTGGATGAATCTGAGCATAAAGTCGCTGGGACCGGGCGACTACGGAACCTATGTGTGTGCTTCTGTAAACGCGCTCGGCAAGATGGAGAGCCAAGTTAGCTTACATAGTAAGTATGCATGTTATTTTACTCACTTTGCTCTAGCGAAATTCTATCGACCTTGAATTTATAATTTACTGGTGCAACTGGAGTTCCTTCATGGCTTCATCTTCTCAAATTATGGAATACTTTTCTTCCTTACAGTACATCTTTACACCTAGAGTTCTTTCATGATATTTTGTACATTTTTACGGTAAGCGATATATAATAACGAAATACTGGTTTCCAATATATCATTCTATGAATTTTATATGTAGGTAACAGATTATTTTTTTTAAATAAAAAATGTAGGTAACTATTACAAATCAAAATCCATAATTACAATAAAATTGAAAACAAATAAAACTAAAAGAAATTACAATCCAATACAAGAGTTTCCAATTACTTGAAATATGGTATTTTAATCTGTTTTACCTAGTAGCCATCGCAAGGGGACATAATGTTCTAACTTTTTATGTTAAAGTAACTTCGGAAAGAGAATCTTGAGAAATCTTGTATTATCTCTATTTTTATCTCTACCTATATCCTTGTTATTACGTAACGATTGGAGACAGCGATGTTCCTCTGTCCATTGATCGAAATATTTTCAAACTTGAAGCAACAATACAGCTTACGACAATACAGATTTAGCATTTTTATTTTATTCACATGTAGGTAGCCTATATAACTACACCACAAATTTTGACTTTCATGGCCAAAATATTAGGCTATCTAACCCTTTTCAAATAAAGTTAAGTGTTAACGTTATATTTGGTTCGTTTTCTTTATAAATGTCATTGTCTTTCATGTTTAATTCTAATTATAGTGAATTAGTGTCTTGTAGATATGAAATTTTCTCAAAACTCTATTTGGCTTCTTTCATTAATTTAATTTTCAAAGAATTTTTGGCTCTCTCAGCAAAACCGTAATATTCAAGATTATTTTTTTTTTGTTATTTAGGTAGATTTTGATTAGTGGGCACTTGACTAAATAAATCAATCTATTTATTTCCAAAAACATTTACAAGTAGATTGTTTAAAGCTGACTTGTGTCTAAGTATGATTTAATGGAACAAATATTATCTCAGAATAAGTTAAGATATTTAAAATAGTGATTATAATTATCTATTAAGAATTTTCTTATCATAGAATAACGAATTGGAAAAAATATGATTTTTTTCTAAAGATTCCATCTTTTAGAATATAACAATTACTGTTTAGTTACAATTTTACATATTTTTAATAGGTATTTAATTTTTTTAGGATTAGAACTAAGCATGAACGGTTTCGGAGCGGAAGAACCTATGGTCTCAGGCGCAGCATGGCCGTGGCAGCGAGCACTATTCGTCTCGCCCGCTCACCCAGCCGCGTCGCACGCCCACCAGTACTTCCTGACACAACACTTGCCGCCACAACTCTATGCTTTATTACTAACTACCCTCAGATATATCTACACTTTATAAGCTATGAAGTCTGCCCACGTCTGCCGTACACGTAGGAACCGAATAAAAATTAATTCGACTTAGCTGATAAAAAATACCAAAATTATAATAATCAATCAACACCAATTATTATTGTTTAACCTTCTTTTAGTGAATTACGACATTTACCTTCTTAATTTCCAAAATAAATATTATCACTACTACCAACTACTGACACGTTGGGTCATATTTCTGGGGAAAACAATATCAATATTTTAAGAAAAAACTTCATAAAAGTTAATATTATACGACACCGAGACACCGACGACATACGGTTTTATCTTGACGACCTCTGTGGCGCGTCGGGCGAACACCCGACTGCGACGCAGAAGGTTGCGGGTTCGATTCCCGCCGGGAACAAGTATTTATGCTGACCATAAATTCTTGTTTCTGGTTCTGGGTGTTTCCTATATGTATAATATGTATATATTTACAAAAAAAAAAAGTATATAAGTAGTTTATCCGTTATCTGGCACCCATAACACAAGCATTAAGTTGCTTAGCTTGGGGCTGGATGGCGATGTGTAATATGTCCTGAAATATTTATTTATTATTATTATCTTACAGGACGGAGAGATAATGATTTGTAATGAAATTGGGAAATTTTACTGTTAAAAACAATGATTGTACCGGTTCATTTCTTTACTGGTTTTTACCGACACCAATAAAATTCAAATCTTAATTTCTATATTAACAGATATTTTTAGCCACACTTTACATAAAATAGAACGGATTTATTCAGTTTTAGAGGCTTTTGAAAAAACGAATAGGTTCCGGCGCCTTTCCGCTTGTATTTCGGTTCCCGTTGTTACTTACTGGTGTTAAATCGGTAGTATACCTATAGCTAAATACTCATATTATTATCGTTGTAAATAATATGTAAAATATTTTACATAACAAGTTAAGATTAGGTATAATAAGTATACCTACTAAAATTATACATACATATACGTAATATTATAATTCCATTTGAAATTAGTGTTTCCTAATGTAACTATACCTACTAAAACTTAACCTAAAAAATAAAATGATGAATGTTACTGTACGCTGAAAATTGTTTCTAGAATATTTATGTTTGGTCATTGATGAATGTCCTAATGACTGTGATAAAGTCAAATGTACCTTAAATAGTTTGTTTTCATAATAGTGTAAGATCCCTCCTAACGCCAGACCTTCGTGATTTTATAAAAGCTGAGTATTACTTAGCGCATGCCTCAGAACACAGTTATGAACGAGATGCAAAATTTGAACTTCAGACTATAGTGGCTTGGATAGTTATCAGGTAGCAAAGCCAAGAATAAAACCTGTTAATTTTGCAAAAAACTAATTCGCTTGTATTTTTGTACTAATCGATAATGTTGCGAATAGCAATTATGGAAACAAACATAGTATAGCAAATGAAAGGTATTAGCTCATTTTTATAATTATATCTTTGTGGATCATCTTTTGGTGGTCTGGAAGGTGTTGTAACTATTGAAACTCAAGGCGATTTTATTTTTTTGCAAAATTAACAGGTTTGCTACCTGATAACTGTCCAAGACACTATGGTCCGAACTTCATAATTGCGCATCGATCATAACTGTGTTGGAGGCATACGCTATATAAATAGTAATTCTCAGGTTTTATAAAATCACGAAGTTCTGGCGGTAGGCGGGATCTTGGTCTATAATAATATTAGGTACGTAAAATTAACTTTTAACGTTGAAATATTAGAAGGACATCAAAACATCGATTATACTTACTAAAGTAACTTCAGATACTAACGACTAAATTAAGATATTGTATCTACTGTAAATTACATTTATCTATTAGAGATAAAATCTATTCCTTATTTCATTACTCATCTCGAAATATTATGCTAATTACGTTGACTTTGACAATAAATGTGTAATTAAATTGAAATTATATTGAAATAAATGTCCTTACGATACTTGTGTTTGTTTATTTGCGTTTATTTCAAAGGAACGACATCAAAGGTAAAAGTTTGCTGGGAAGATTTCTTGCCTATGTTGTTTTAATTGTTATTTATTATGTACTTACCGTAGTCCGGACTCTGAAACTCTGTAGATAACATTTTGAATTTAAGTGCACGTATGACCTTATCTCATCTCTTTAACTAACATTTAACTCGAATATACGGTCGAAGATGTAAAACTATTTTGCTTTTCAGTTTGATTATCACTAGGTAGGTACATAGTGTAAAATTCTTAATAAATTAAATTTCTATTTGTAAGTCAGTATAAAAAAATATTATGTTTTTTATCCACCTATACATAGTCATTAGCCGGGTACCCACCTAGCGCACAATCTCGCGCGGCAGCCTCGCGAGCCAAATGCCTCGGCTGATGTGGACGTGCCTCGGGCGGCCACGTCAGCTGCAGGCTATTTATTGCTGCAAGTTTTAGGCTCATATATGCATTATGCAACTAAGTAAGTTTGAAAATATGTCATTCGGCCTATCATACAGTAAAAAAACATAAGTCAAAGCCAAATGAGCAATCGAGTCAGTCATTTTGTTTAGTCAGACTTTTCACTTTGGGTGGAGAAGGTACCCTATAGTTTATTTTACCTTCTTACCGGAGTGTAAAGCTTAATTTTAGGTTTCTAGTTTAATAGTCTCTGAGTTGACTCACGGACAGACTGACAAACATGACGAAACTATAAAAGAGTACCTGTGAACTACGGAACCCTAAAATACATAAAAATAAAACCACTACCAATAAACAATCTTATTCCCGAATCCTATGGAAACCTCAAAAAGGCTAGACAAATACTTCAGGACAATGACGAATGGTCGACCGAGTCCACTAATGCATTTTTCGTGTTGCACTTGACTTAATGCACTGAGACCGTTCCCGATCGAAAGCATTACAGAATTAAATAACCGTATAAAAACGTATAAAGATAATCATTTTAGTTCACGACTTTTCTTTTTATCCATTTGATTTTAGCGGTGAACGCCCTTCAAGTCAACTGTGGTAAGTAATTGATACTTAAGAGGCGAAACTAACAAATATAAGCGCTATTTAGCCAAGTAAATTAGAATATAGTGGGCGTTTCATATCAAACGAAAATCTAAATATAACGCGCTACCACTATTGTTAATATAATTTGAGTAATAAATGTCAGCAATGCTAATTTACGAACTTATCTTATTTGAGAAAGTTCATGTATTATACCACAACAAGTGAATAAACAAACGCACTACAGCAAAAGTTAGTGTTAACTGGCATTAACCATCGTCGTCGTTTTCAGTGAGCTAAAGTTCTGAATTCATATCAAATCTGTATTAAAACAAGTGCCGCCGAATACCGTATAACACTCTGTGATAACACTCAAACTAAAAGTTTCATCAACATAATTTATTCTGGATGTTTGACCGAGTAGCGGCGACCGTCTCTCGCGTTATTTTTTTCTTTATTCGTTCAAGATACGCTGTGAATTTTCGGGGGTGATTTTTCAGATGCTGAATTTTGCAAAGCGGTCACGTAGTTCTTTAGCGTCACTGAAGCAGAGCTGCGCTGGAGTTTTAATAATGTCATAGACACCGGCTTTCAAGTTCCTGTAATCATTCTGCCTCACGATTTCATCGATAATCCGACTTTACGAAAATTTAGATACATTGTACTTACCTTGAAATGAAACGAAGTTGGTATGTCGGTTTGTTTCTTTACCAGGAATCCCAATCAAGGAATTTGAATCATGACTTTGCAGCGTTTCTTGATCTATTTAGAGACTTACATACAACCAACTAAAACGACATATTTCTGTATGATAATACTTACTTAGATATATTATATTATTGTGTAAATTACCAAAGATAAATAAATATGCAAAACAACAACACGGTCATGAATTCAGCAATGTTTTAACACGAAATATTTTTGAACCTAGCCCAAAAAAAATCTAACGCATTCCAAAAAAAATGTGAAACGAAAAACCGTAAGATAAACTGTAACCCCCTTATTCCAAAACGAGGTTTAAGGATAGTCCGAGATATAGATTTAACCCTTAGATTTAGACACAGATTTACTCGTGAAATATAGTCTAAAGTCTAAACATTATCCCTATAGAATAAATAGGGAACTATAGTCTAAACGCAATCCCTATAGATTATATAGGCATAGTGTTTAGACTATAGTTCACGAGTAAATCTGTATCTAAATTTAAGGTTTAAATCCACATCTCGGACTATCCTTAAACCTCGTTTTGGAATAAGGGGGTAAAGGTTTGTACTATTAAAACCAAGGACTAGATATCCGAAAAGATAAGATTTTAAAAAATATATGACACTAGCTGCAAACAAACAAACAAACTGTTTAGCTTTATAATATTAGTATAGACTAGCAGCACTCCGTAGTTTCACCCGCGGAACACCCGATCCCGTGGGAATATCGGGATAAAAAGGAGCCTATAGCCTTCCTTGATAAATGGACTATCCAACACAAAAAAATTGTTTTAATTTGAACCAGTAGTTGCTGAGATTAGCGCGTTCAAACAAACAAACAAACTCTTCAGCTTTATAATATTAGTATAGATTATTGAATACGACTTGAACAGAAACGAATATCCCACAAATTTATATATCTCCCACACATAAAAGAAGAAGAAAAGGTAAAGGAACTTCGATAATAAACGTGTGTTTTTTATTATAATTATTCATCAAACAAATCTGTATAGTTGACGCTTTTAAATAATTTCCGAAAAGACATAAATAAAAATAAACGTAGGTGGAGAGGTGGGTTTTTGATTTCGTGCAATTTGTAACATTGGTTCAGGCAGTGAGCGGTGTTGCTGTCCGTTGCAAGTCAGTTGACAAATAATTCTTTGAAAACGTTCCTGACAGTGTTTCCCACAAACAACGAGATTAGTACGTCGCATGAAAAGTTTGCTCATATGATTTTTTTACAGAATTTAAGGAATTGGGACCTAAAAGGGGACCTTTGACTTGACCTAAGTTTTTTTGACGACCCAGTTGGCACAGTGGTCACCATGCCGGACTGCCAAACACAGGGCTGCGGGTTCGATTCCCGCCTCAGACATGTATGCTTAGATATTCGTCTGTGGTCTGAAGGCCAATTCCCGTAAATAACATTGTTTAAATTACATTGCAATATCATTCCGATTGCATTTCGATTGCAAAAGATACCCTCAAAGTCAGTTTTTTTTACAAAAAGCTAACTTTGAGGGTATTTTGAGCTATTTTGAGGGTATTATTTGTGATCAAAATACAATCGAAATGATATTAAAATGTAATTTGAACATTGTTTTTTATGAGAATTGGCTTCAACAAGCACTTCATTGGCACAAGTCTACTTACTTAGCTTGGGACTGGATAGCGATGTGTGAAATGACCTGCAATATTTATTTATTTACTTGATATAGAAAACGTAAAAGTATCTTAAAATCCTGATGAATGGAAGAGTTCATCAAGGAAAAAAGTGGCTGTGACATACGGCAGACAGACAGACATGACGCATCTATAAGGGTTCCGTGTTTTGCCATTTGGCTACGGAACCCTAAAATGTGTGTTAATATATGTCTCCAGTTATCTATGGTCTTATTAATACACTATTTATAACTCGAGTATGGCTCTACCGATTGAGGTGAAACTTAGTAAGTAGATATCTACATTCTTAGCGACAGTCAAGCGTTACTAAAGGCCTTAAATTCCTGCAAGGTCAACTCGAAATTGGTCCTGAATGCGGTGAAAACCCTAAACAAGTTGGGCCTATACTGTTGAAACTTGGTAAGTAGATGTATTCTGTGAACCGCATTAAGATTTTTACACAAAAAAATAAATTTTAGGGTTCCCCATAGGTACTTAGAACTGAAACTCAAATTTCTTTTTTCATCAAACCCATACCAGTGTGGGGTATCTATGGATAGGTCTTTAAAAATGATATTGAGGTTTCTAATTTTTTTTTTTTCTAAACTGAATAGTTTACGCGAGAGACACTTCCAAAGTGGTAAAAAGTGTGCCCCCCCCCCCCCGTAACTGCTAAAATAAGAGAATGATGAAACTAAAAAAATATATGATATATATTACCATGCAAACTTCCACCCAAAATTGATTTGAACCAGATCTGGTAAGTAGTTTTTTTTAATACGTCATAAACCGTAAACCGCCATTTACCCTTCATTCATGTATTTTTACCACTAGCGCCATTTTTTTTTTTTATTATGTGATGATAATGGTACGGAACCCTTCGCGCGCGAGTCCGACTCGCACTTGGCCGGTTTTTAACCCGATATTTCCATAGGATCGTGATTACGCAGGTGAAACCGTGGGGCGCAGCTAGTTTATTGAAGCCCTATATTATATTTTGGATACATTCTGTGACAACTATTGATTTTTGAAGTTATACTTCTTTAGGCGCGTTATGAAAAAATGATGAGAGTGAAATTTTACAAAAGCGTCACACAAAATTCTCGCGTCACACAAAATTCTCACGTCACACAAAATTCTCACGTCGGACGAGTTTTGATTGTGTTGACAATCCTTTTCCAGAGTTTTTTGTCGGACGAGTTTTTTGTCGGACGAGTTTTTCGTCGGACGAGTTTTTTGTCGGACGAGTTTTTTGCCGGACGAGTTTTTTGTCGGACGAGTTTTTTGTCGGACGAGTTTTTTGTCGGACGAGTATTTTATCGGACGAGTTTTTTGTCGGACGAGTTTTTTGTCGGACGAGTTTTTTTTTTTTTTTTTTTTTTTAATAATGCCAAAGAAGTATAACTTCTCACGCGCGTACATAAGTACACGCACCCATTTTTTTAAACATCCAATTCTTTATTCATTTGTTCAACTGTGTAGGTGGCTTGGCAAATGAAAATGGAGACAGAATTTGGTATATTTCAGATATAGGCAGACAAGTCTTAATTGTTATTCTATTTTCGCGATTATATTTTCACTTTGCTTTTGCGTAGGTTGAGACAAGTTAATTGAATAAAGTTAATAGTAAGTATTTAACGGACGGGGTCGATTTTTTTTACATCCTCATCGTTTCATGCTTTTCCCAATTCATCCAATTGTCACTACATACATTTTTTGTTATATCTAAAGTCCGTTTCATCCTTTTCCTAATTCATTCTATTCTGTGACGCCTATGAATTATTATTGACGTCAATAAACTACGGGTTTTTTGTTTTTTGAAATTTAGACTTGGATTATTATTGTTATCATTTATTTATTATTATTATTTATTTATTTTTATTTGCCACCGTAGAGTTAAAGTATTATTTTGTATGAAATAGATAAATAAAAATTTATTAGTATTTAACTATTTATCTTCTATCTATCTACGGTAATATTATAAAGAGTTTTTTTTGTTTGTAACAAATAAGCTCTAAACTGCTAGACTGACTTCGATCATTCTTGGTATGAGAATAAATAAATAAATATTTCAGGACATATTACACATCGCCATCCAGCTCCAAGCTAAGCAACTTAATGCTTGTGTTATGGGTGCCAGATAACGGACCTTACCTTGATTTATTAGGAGTAACGCATAGGTATGCTACTTTACTTTTTATTCCGATATTCTAACCAAATCAGAACTTCCGGTGGTTAAACCACAGGCGTCTCTAATACTTACCTAATAAGGGAAGAAATCACTACATAGTATAAAACAAAGTCGCTTTCTCTGTCCTTATAGCCCTTTGTATGCTTAAATATTTAAAACTACGCAACGGATTTTTAAATAGATAGAGTGATTCAAGAGGAAGGTTTATATGTATAATACATGTATAATATAGCCGTGCGAAGCCGGGGCAGGTCGCTAGTATATTATATTCTGTTTTAGTATGTGTTGTTATCATGAAAATTTTTGCTGTCCTGCTATAACGATTCATGAGATACAGCCTGGTGACAGAATGACAGACGGACGGTCGAGCTGTGGAGTCTTCGGGTCTTGTCTTTATCCTTTGAACACGAAAGCCTAAAAACGAATGAATCATTAATGAGTATAAGTTGGTTCATTAGGAGTAAAATAGGCTATATATCCCGATATTCCCACGGGATAGGGACTAACGCCGGTAAAACGGTGAGGCGCAGCTATAATATATACATAGTATTGATTTAAGTATACCTACATATGACTATGTACAGTATGCGTCATAAGTACACTATCAGTTTGCTACAATAATACTATAAACAAGTATTGGACTTACGACCTTCTTCTAATAGACACTATAGATACACAGATAGTATTTAGATCACACAAACATAAATACTTGAATTAAAAGACTCAGTATGATTATTATTTTCAACATGTTAGCTATGTCTTTAGTTGGCCGAGTGGTATAAGCCGCCACCCGCTACACCAACCGACACGGGTTCGGTTCACAGGTTACGTTGTTAATTCAAATAGTGCTGCACACGATTGTAAATGTTCAGTGGCGGTGGACTTGTGAGCGTCGATTGTATGTAGACGTAGAGTATACGTATCAGTAGGTAGATATGGGACGAAATGAGAACATCATTCAGCTCGGTGATCAATCTACCGCCTGTGACCAGAGGGACGCATCGACGACGACGGTCACCCAAAAAATACCGATACAAGAAATAATCACTATCACTACATAGTATAAAATAAAGTCGCTTTCTCTGTCCCTATTTCCCTTTGTATGCTTAAATCTTTAAAACTACGCAACGGATTTTGATGCGGTTTTTTTTAATAGATAGAGTGATTCAAGAGGAGGGTTTATATGTATAATACATGCATAATATAGCCGTGCGAAGCCGGGGCGGGTCGCTAGTATATTTATAAATGAAGCAGCGCCCCGCGATTTCACCCGCGTAAGTCCCGATCCCGTGAAAATATCGGGATAAAAGCCAATGTTGCTCCCAAAGAATCAATGTATACTCATACCTACTAAGTTGCATCAAAACCGGTCCAGAAGTTTCGGAGCCTATTCGTTACAAACCAAAAAAAGAATTCCGCTTATAATATGAATGAATTTAAAATATATATTATGATGCGATTTCACCCACGTAACTGCCGATCCCGTGGGAATATCGGGATAAATTAAGATGTAAGCTATCCTATCTTTCAAGTTGGACCAAACTGCACACGGTGTGCAAAATTGATTAAAATCAGTTAAGTAGTTTAGGAGTCCATCGCGGACAAACAACATGACACGTCATTTATATTATATTAAAAAAAATATAAAAAAAAATGTCTTACCAACATTTGTGTTAAAAGTTGAATTGTGAGACCATATAGTAATCCTATTTCCTAGTGATGTCTAAGTATATAAAGACGTTTAAACTGAGACCGACTTATTAATTTAATTGAACATTAGCTTCAAAGAGTATTTGTTTCGTTTATAATAAAATATTTTACCCAGACATATTGTTCATAAAAAAACGTTTTAAAATATAACACCACGTCACCAATTGTTCGGAGGCTGAACTGAAACGGCTCAATAAAAGGCTTCAAGTTCCGCCGGTAAACAAAATTGCCAGTCATTAGACTGGCGGACGAAAACATTCGGTCCAATTATCTAGGGCGAACATTGGGGCAAGCTTTGACAGGAAAAACGTCGAACCAGGACTAGACCTAATGACGATGTCAGTGAAGCTCATCAATCTATTGCCGGTCCCGCCTTGAAATGTAACTAATAATGTTATAACTGGGTACTTTTTACGAGTACATTTACAGGGATACGCTGGCGGTCGTGTTTTGACTGAGTGAGTAAAGCGAAAATATATAATCTAAGGTTGAGACTCCTATTTATAAAGTGATTGATATTGTTGTAAACTTGTAAGTATTATCTATGGTCGGAGTTAGAATTGTAGACCCACTGTAGAGCTCAAAAACTGCTATTACTAGAACGTTTTCAACTCAAGCAAGATTCTAAGGTCTTGCTCCAAGTCCAAGTTTAAAGTCATTCAACTCATGAATTTATTAGACAAATATTATTAGAATAAAAACATTCCAATAATAGTAATTTTAGAACTCTGCAATTCTGACTCCGACCGTACTTAAGAGAAAGGGAGAGAAGACAAAAAGAATGTATTTGGAAACTTTAAAAAATTAGGCTAAGGGCTAAGTCTAAGATAATCTTACAAAATTAATGCTCTTAAGTGTCTATTAGCTGCGCCCTGTGTCGTTTTTCGTTGAAAATTCATCAAAAAGTTTTTATCGATAGATTTTAATGTAAAGTATACCGTGAATTTATCAGAAAATAGAGATATCTAATACTGAAAACCAGATTTTACTAGATTCAGTAGTTTTTATTTAGCAATTCGTCGCACAGATCGCGATCAGTGGAAGGGGAGTAGAGAGGCCTTTGCCCTGCCGTGGGACAAGGGCTTTTCCTCCTTTTTTTATTTTAAGTATAGATAACAAACGTACCTACTACTCATAGAATTTGACGTTCGTACCTCACAAAGTTTCTTGCTACTACTATTCTACGTAAAGTGCCAGAGAGAGAGAAAGAGATAGAGTTTGCCTTATTTTAGTAACTTCACGTACCATTTTCTTAATATAGTTAATGATAGTTGCAAAACCAATTATATTTTAAACTCCACTTTCTACATTTTATATCGTTTCTTAGTAAAATACTACCATCATAGTTTTAGCTGTGACAAATTAGTGAAGCAGTCCGCATTTACATTTAAGTCTATTATACAGAGAGCAAAAGAGAGTTTTTAATGGACAATATTTCTACGAGCCATGCTCGGGCCAGCTCTTAGTTTACCCTACTCGGAAACTTGCAACTTCAGATGGGAAAATTATTTTTCATTAACGCTCGGTTGCGTTTCAACGTAGGTACTGCCGGCGTTGGAATTAAAATCAATGACTTCCGTTAGAACGACATAAACTTCTAGGAATTTCCTCTTCGTTCGCTTTGGTCGATATAACCTAGTTTATTGCGATTTTCTTTAAATTCGTTTAACGATGTCTAACAGTTTAGCCCTCCGCAGTCATTAGAAATCAATTTGGAAATTTGCTGTCTAGTTTTTAGGTTCAAGTTTTAAGTAATGAAAAACGCTTCTGTTCATTCTTCTTCTAAATCAATTTCTACTCCAAGAATAGATTAATTTATCTGCAAGATATTTCAAGTTTAGTTTAGTTTACTTAGGTATTAGATAAAGATGAAAACTTTGAAACAACAAAGAACTTTCAAGAAGCGAAATAGAATAACGTTCAAAATCTTTGAACTATTTCCAAGAAATTCAATAATATGACATCCGCACACACAACCCATGGAGTCTGGTTATGATATTGTTAAGGGTGTAGCTAGGGGCCCATACAAAACCACTGACACTAAAATACGTGACTGTTTTCTGGAATTCAATCTAAGGTCTCTGAGAAATCGTCTCCGATAGTTTTACGAGATAAAACGATTCGAATAGGCACCGCATCACGCCACTTTACTGGATAGTGCAAGTCTTTTGTCTACGTCTTTCAATCAGTTATACTACTATCATTCGTTCAGGGAAGAATGAATATCACAGAATAGATAGCGCGAATAGGGAAGTTGCCGTAATTCACTGATATTACTTGCTTTCGAATCATCTATAATTGACAGTTCATTCATATTATTTGCACCAGTTGAAGTAGAAATGAGTCTTATTAATGCAGCAGTGGTAGAATTAAAAGCCAAATAACAATGACGTGTGATAATATATTAAAGTACATTGATATTACTTGCTTTCGAATTATCTATAATTGACAGTTCATTTATATTATTTGCACCAGTTGAAGTAGAAATGAGTCTTATTAATGCAGCAGTGGTAGAATTAAAAGCCAAATAACAATGACGTGTGATAATATATTAAAGTACATTGATATTACTTGCTTTCGAATTATCTATAATTGACAGTTCATTTATATTATTTGCACCAGTTGAAGTAGAAATGAGTCTTATTAATGCAGCAGTGGTAGAATTAAAAGCCAAATAACAATGACGTGTGATAATTATATTAAACGCTCTTAAAGTACATTGATATTACTAGCTTTAGAATTATCTATAATTGACGGTTCATTCATATTATTTGCACCAGTCGAAGTAGAAATGAGTCTTATTAATGCAGCAGTGGTAGAATTAAAAGCCAAATAACGATGACGTGTGATAATATATTAAACGCTCTTAAAGTACATTGATATAAATAACAGCAATTTATTACTGCAGAAACATTGTTGACAAAAGATCTTGGTAGAGAAATATATGTACAGATATACTCGTAGAGCTCTGAAACTGGAGATAGCAGGTGGTAAACACATATTATCAAACGCGTACACGTAACATCCTCAGTTATCGCCTCAACACTGTCACTTTATATGGATTTATCGCTCGGTGGTACCATTTGACCCAATACTTAACATGCTATATAAAAGCGTTTAGAAATTGCCCATTTCCACGTCGTACAAGAGCGACTTATGACGAAATTTATTAGACTTACAACCCTTGTGGAATAACTGATGAGAAAGAGAATTAGTATTTTAATAAAGTGAATTATTATACCTATTGTTAACATCCATAGTAAGTACCATTGCTTTAAAATGCAGGCTACATGTAAAAAACATAGCTTCGCGAACTTACTACTGCTGCATAGCCTAGCCCTTCATACGTATGCAATAACAATGCCACATGGAGACAATGCTATTGAGTGTAGGAGTGTAGGAACACAAAACGTTGTCTTTTTGACTTGATAACGTCTAATAAATTGATAGAACACCTTTATTCACAAAAAAGTGTCTGTTCCGGGTAACAGACATCGTCATGTTCCGGTACCATGACGGCGTCATGGTAAACGTCACGTGTTTGTTTTATATTGTTTAATTATAATATTGCTTATCTGGGCATGTGTTATGGTGACGAGTGACGAATAGAGAAGATAATGGAAAAACTATTAAAGAAAAAAAAAAAAGAGAAAAAAATCACAATTTTTCATCGTTTTCTTATGTTAAATTATCGTCCGTAAACCTGAGTTTGAGTGATACTGACTTTAGTATCACACTAAAGTCAGTATTACTAAGTATATTTCAAAGAGCACAATTTGTATCTTTTTCTCATTGTGAAACATCCATTAAATTGTCAGAGAGAAGTACGTATTCGGCATACGATGTTGTATCTCATGTTATTAAATTATTTTCCTTGAGACTTGTGATAGCAGTCTTACAACGCGCTAAACAACGGAACAGAATAGGTGACAATGACTTGAAATGTGCCAATTTTAGACATGTTCCTATTGAAAATACGAAGCTTCCATTTAATTCTGTTGTGTTGTCACTGTGACAGCTTGTTACGTTTTTGATGCATAATAAAATGTCGGAACAATACGGGCCCTATTGGATTGTTTATGAGATCAGAAAATTCATTTTCCTTGTCACCTTATGAAATGAGAACAAATCTCAGGGTGAAATATTTTTCTCATATTACGTATTTAGGTTAGTACCTACCTAGTAGGCATAAACTTACTTCTTTGACGTTAGCAACAGCTATTAAAAAGGGTATTACTTTACATTTACTTTCCAAAATAATGAAGTTTTTTTGTAAAAATTAACGAGTCAGAAATCGAAATGTTACATTATTTTGTAAAATGCGCTTGTAGAACATGTGTTTCAAACATATAATTTTTTTGTTACTAAATTACTAGTCGAAAAATTCTACATTGCCCAAAGTAAAATTTATTAATATGTACTTACCCATGTGTGTACTTACAAAAAATAGGCAATGAAATAAAAATTAAGTTACTACGAAGTGCTTAAGCTTAATCACTATTGAGCACTGAGAACTACTTCTTAAAAAATGCTTCACAGTTTGGCAGAGCTTTTAACTAAAAAACCGGCCCAGTGCGAGTCGGATTCGCGCACAAAGGGTTCCGTACCATTATATTCTGTTTTTAACCCCGACCCAAAAACAAATGCAAAAAAGCCCTAAAAATATTGTATGTCAAACGAGGCTATAAAGTATAAAAGTCTTTTGCCTGCCCTTTTGGGAGTATAATTATTTGCCCAAAAAATAGTAAACATAACCTAAAATTCTTAAAAACATACTAAAAATTATTTAATTGTTTTCGGTTTTTAGTATTTGTTGTTAGAGCGGCAACAGAAATACATCAGTATGAAAATTTCAACTCTCTAGCCATCATGGTTCATTAGATACACCCTGGTGACAGACAGACAAACGGACGAACGGACGGACGGCCAGCGAAGTCTTAGTAAAAGGGTCCCGTTTTTATTACCCTTTAGGTACGAAACCCTTAAAAGGATTTTATTCATAACATTCCAAGTAAAAAGGAAACCAAAAAGGGAAAAAAAAAAAAAAAAAAAGTTCTAGTTTCCTAAAAGGAAACTAGAATATCAGAATGTGGTTTAAAGATGATGACGTAACAAGAAATGTATTACAGGTAGGTGTGCTAAGTATATAAGTTTGCCTTGCAATATTCAACACTGAAACAAGAGTAGAATATTGTTACAGTGTGCTTTGCAAAAGGATAACTTCAAACTTGCATTTGCATAGAACAATGTCTTACATAATAGTGACCAAAGTAACCTACATTAGAACCTATATTTTAATGAGCTAGATGTTTTACATCACGTACCTATTTATTATCTCTTTTTATCCGACTGCGGAGGCGTTTATCCCTTTTTAACTTTTAACCTTTATATAGATAATTTGAAAAGGAGGTTATTAGGCTTTTTTGGGGTATTTTTAGTATGTTTTTGGTTTTTCTTTAAATCGCTTTCAGCGCTATGGTCGCAAATTTGTGCAACTTATACTTTCTAATAGCTATTACTTTGTTTTTTGTATATCATGTTCTATGTTCCTTACAGTGTTGTACAAATAAAGTTATCTATCTATCTATTTTAATTCAAAGCAAGAACAGGTAGGTCTTTATGTATTTGTGAAGTGAATTAATTGACCGAACGAGCGAAGCGAGTGAGGTCTAGTGGCGAGACGGTCGGTCGGTTGTACCTATGTATCTATATATCTATGTATCTATGTATGTTTGTTCGACGATAACTTGAGTACCGTTGCTCTGATCTTAATGATTTTTGGTACACGTGTAGTTGAGGTCCATAAAATTTTTAAGTTCGAACATGAGCAGGATCGGTCGGGGGGTTACGGAGATAGGGGGTGCAAAAGGGGATCTACATATATGGCAGGCAGACTATGGGGCAAATATACCCGAGTGGGGTATCAAATGAAAGGGCGTAACTTCGGTGACAATGATATGGTACCATGGAACTGATATGATGATGGAGCTGGAAGGAATCCACAGGAATTTATCATCTCAGCGGTCATGTTTATATCAAACTTATTTGTATCAAAAAGGAAAAAAACGCTTAGACCTTCTTTTATGATTAAAAAATGACAATGTCAGGTTTTCTTTCTGTCATTGTCGTAAAACATATTATTATGATTTCCAATTTTCAAAACCATTAGATAACTTAACTTCGTGATATTATAAGATTAAAATGGATGAACCATATTAGGTACCTACATAATAATATTATGGTTATCCTAAATTCAAATAATTCGCAAAAGTTTATAGTGCAAAGTCGTGTACTCTTGGGTTCGCTCCCGATGGTCTTTGAAGGAGATGCTTGAACCAGCTATTAATCAGCAAAACTGAAGCCGAGGCGAAAATTGGTCGAAACTTCTATGGTTGATGTTGTCTGGGCCACTCAACCTACCTTGGGTGAAGACTGTAGTTTAAAAGCGTCTATTCTACTTTCCCTTAAATCGTCAGACCTCTTTTTGCTTCATAACCAGCTGCGCCCCGCGACTTCACCCGCGTAAGTCCTGAACCCGTGAGAATATCAAAATAAAAAGTAGCCTATGGCTTTCCTCCATAAATGGACTATATTCAACACACAAATAATTTTTCGGTTGTTAAAAACAAAAAAAAAGGTATAGATTATTCATTTATTTCTTAATCAAGGGTTGGTTAAAAATTGTGGTGGATAATATTAAATAGTATAGCTAGCCGATCTAGAGATTCTAATTAAAAAACTTGTGACTTGTGACTCTTTTTATTATTTTTATTTACTATTAAATAGGGACTTATTAAATTATAGGACACTAGCTGCGCCCCGCGGTTTCACCCGCGCAAGTCCGAGTCTCGTAGGAATATCGGAATAAGAAGTAGCTTATTTGTTAGGGTCTCTAGCTACCTGCTACAGACTTTCATTACAATTCGTATAGTAGTTTTTGTGTTTAGCAATGCCAGTATTAAGGGAAAGCGGTGTTATAGGAAAGCGAGACGTTAAGGGAAGGAACGTCAGGTCAAGGTAACGTGAGGTCTTAGATTTTTAGGAGTCCAGACAGACCCAGAATGCTTTTCTGACACGGAACCGTCGCGGATGGAGTAGGTAACGTTAGTTATTGTGACCAAACACGTGCAAGCGAAGCGAGCGGTTATATTTTAAGGAGTCCAGACAGACCCAAAATGCTTTTCTGACACGAAACCGTCGCGGATGGAGTAGCAAACACGTGCGAGCGAAGCGAGCGGTTAGATTTTTAGGAGTCCAGACAGACCCAGAATGCTTTTCTCACACGAAACCGTCGCGAATGGAGTAGCAAACACGTGCGAGCGAAGCGAGCGGTTATATTTTAAGGAGTCCAGACAGACCCAGAATGCTTTTCTGACACGAAACCGTCGCGGAATGAGTAGCAAACACGTGCGAGCGAAGCAAGCGGTTATATTTTAAGGAGTCCAGACAGACCCACAATGCTTTACTGACACGAAATCGTCGCGGAATGAGTAGCAAACACATGCGAGCGAAGCGAGCGGTTAGATTTTTAGGAGTCTAGACAGACCCAGAATGCTTTTCTGACACGGAACCGTCGCGGATGGAGTAGGTAACGTTAGTTATTGTGACCAAACACGTGCGAGCAAAGCGAGCGGTTATATTTTTAGGAGTCCAGACAGACCCAGAATGCTTTTCTGACACGAAACCGTCGCGGAAGGAGTAGCAAACACGTGCGAGCGAAGCGAGCGGTTATATTTTAAGGAGTCCAGACAGACCCGGAATGCTTTTCTGACACGAAACCGTCGCGGAATGAGTAGCAAACACGTGCGAGCGAAGCGAGCGGTTAGATTTTTAGGAGTCCAGACAGACCCAGAATGCTTTCCTGACATGGAACCGTCGCGGAAGGAGTAGGTAACGTTAGTTATTGTGACCAAACACGTGCGAGCGAAGCGAGCGGTTATATTTTAAGGAGTCCAGACAGACCCAGAATGCTTTTCTGACACGAAACCGTCGCGGATGGAGTAGCAAACACGTGCGAGCGACGCGAGCGAAGCGAGCGGTTATATTTTAAGGAGTCCAGACAGACCCAGAATGCTTTTCTGACACGAAACCGTCGCGGATGGAATAGCAAACACGTGCGAGCGAAGTGAGCGGTTAGATTTTTAGGAGTCCAGACAGACCCAGAATGCTTTTCTGACACGAAACCGTCGCGGATGGAGTAGCAAACACGTGCGAGCGAAGCGAGCGGTTATATTTTAAGGAGTCCAGACAGACCCAGAATGCTTTTCTGACACGAAACCGTCGCGGAATGAGTAGCAAACACATGCGAGCGAAGCGAGCGGTTAGATTTTTAGGAGTCTAGACAGACCCAGAATGCTTTTCTGACACGGAACCGTCGCGGATGGAGTAGGTAACGTTAGTTATTATGACCAAACACGTGCGAGCGAAGCGAGCGGTTATATTTTAAGGAGTCCAGACAGACCCAGAATGCTTTTCTGACACGAAACCGTCGCGGATGGAGTAGCAAACACGTGCGAGCGACGCGAGCGAAGCGAGCGGTTATATTTTAAGCAGTCCAGACAGACCCAGAATGCTTTTCTGACACGAAACCGTCGCGGATGGAATAGCAAACACGTGCGAGCGAAGCGAGCGGTTAGATTTTTAGGAGTCCAGACAGACCCAGAATGCTTTTCTGACACGAAACCGTCGCGGATGGAGTAGCAAACACGTGCGAGCGACGCGAGCGAAGCGAGCGGTTATATTTTAAGGAGTCCAGACAGACCCAGAATGCTTTTCTGACACGAAACCGTCGCGGATGGAATAGCAAACACGTGCGAGCGAAGTGAGCGGTTATATTTTAAGGAGTTCAGACAGACCCAGAATGCTTTTCTGACACGAAACCGTCGCGGATGGAGTAGCAAACACGTTCGAGCGAAGTGAGCGGTTATATTTTAAGGAGTCCAGACAGACCCAGAATGCTTTTCTGACACAGAACCGTCGCAGAATGAGTAGCAAACACGTGCGAGCGAAGCGAGCGCTTACATTTTTAGGAGTCCAGATAGGCTCGAAATGTTTTTTTGACAAATTACCGTCACGGATGGAGAAGGTTAGGTTAGGTCCCCTCCCCCTTTCCTCTCCTCCGCTTTTCCTCTCCTCCCCCTTTCCTTTCCTCCTCCTTTCCTCTTCTCCCCATTTCGTCCCCTCCCTCTTTCATACCCTTTCTCTTTCCTGTCTTCCCCTTTCCTCTCCTCCCCCTTTCCTCTTCTCCCCATTTCGTCTCTTCCCTCTTACATCCTCTTCCTCTTTCCTATCCTCCCCGTTTCCCGTGCTCCCCCTTTTTATTTTTCTTACCCTTCTCCCCTTCATCACTCTCTCCGCCTCCGCCCAACTACAACCTTTTAAAATATATTTTGAGTCCTGATCCCGTAAGTCCAGATCCCGTGGGAATATCGGGAAAAAAGTAGCCTCTGTGTTAATTCAGGTCTCCAGCTATCTACTTACTGATTTTCACCGCAATCTGTTCGGTAGTTTTTGCGTAAAGGAGTAATCCCGTAAGTCCCGATCCCGTAGGAATATCAGGATTAAAAATAGCCTATGTGTTAATCCAGGTCTTTGGCTATCTACATACCGAGTTTCAACGCATTCGGTCCAGAAGTTTTTTGTGTGAAATAATAATCCCGTAAGTCCCGATCCCGTGGGAATATCGGGATAAAAAGTAGCCTATGTGTTAATCCAGGTACTCAGCTATCTAAATACCGAGTTTCAACGCAATCGGTCCAGTAGTTTTTGCGTGAAGGAGTAACAAACATACACACACACACACACACACACATACACACATACACACAAACTTTCACATTTATAATATTAGTAGGATAATAGTTCCACCGATAATATAGGTCTCAAACTTCTGTAATATATTTGTATCGAGGTAGGAGCCTCTCTCCTCTTTTCTTCGTTCGTTACGTTATGATGAGTACATAGGTACAAAAAATTTGACAATAAGAACTCAAAATTATCTTGGTAGCAAGATAGTCATATCATATTTGGACTCGTTTAAAGCACCTTAATAAGTAGGTATTCTAGCTTCTGAAGAATCAGCTGATATCTGGGATCAGGTGATGGAGCTGGAAGAAGGCACTCAACTTCAAAGAAATATGAACTCATCTTCTAGACAAGATAAGTCTATCGTTAAAGTTGTCTTGATAAGTAGGCACTCTAGGTGTTAAAGAAGCAACTGATATCTGGGGTTTGGTACTATAGCCGGCGGAAGAAGGCTATAGGAACTTATTTTTCGAAAAGTAAGGTCTATCGTGTTCACTTGATGAGTAGGTAGGTACTCCAGGTACTGATGATATGGTGATATAGACGGAAGGAGGCTTTAGGAGCTTTTTAATCTCACGCGATTTACATTCATAGTAGGTGCTTAGGGTATTCCCCCGAGTATCTTATCTTCTTATCTTATCTTATATAATGGGGGCTGACAAATTGCCAGCAACACTTCGAACCAATGGGATCTTTTGTGTTCACCCCTACCTTGATGTTTCTTACTCTTTGAAGAAGTGGTCGACTAACGCGGTGATCCCACTGAGAGGAAGAAACCTATATTCTTCCGGTTTGGGATACGCATTCCCAAGGAGGCTCATACGCTTCGCTGCTAAGACGTCGCATTCACACAGTACGTGCTCCATAGTTTCCCTGACATCACCGCAGGCTCTGCAGTCATTATTTGAAGTTAACTTCATTTTTAAAAGCATGTCATTGGTTCCGTAATGTCCTGTCAAGGCACCAACCACAGCTCGTGCTTTGCTTCTACTGTTGTTCAATATAAATTTAGAAGCCCCTCTGGTGCTGCTACCTATGAATTTCCTCGAATGTGGCAACCCTTGACTGATTTCCCACTCTTGCGTGTGTTTCTTATCAGCGTAATCCTTTACGGCCTTTATGATTGTGCATGCTGGCAGGCCCATACATGGTTTAGGTCCAAGCATAGCACTTTAGCACTTGCCGATCCTGTCCTTGCTAGCTCATCAGCTTTCTCATTTCCTGTTATTCCTACATGGCCTGGGACCCATAGTAGTCGTAGTTTATTCCTGCGGCCCAACTTGTTTAGGGTTTTTACCGCATTCAGGACCAATTTCGAGTTGACCTTGCAGTAATTTAAGGCCTTTAGTGACGCTTGACTGTCGCTAAGAATGTAGATAGTCTTATATACTCTTAGATACCCCCGAGTATCAATAAAACACGAAATAAAAAATACGTGATTGAGACCAAGCAAATTAGGCTATGGAACTCATTTTCTAGACAGGATATGCCTAACGCGATTAGATTCGTGAAAAATATGTTTTGAAAGTATAATAGAGTCAGTGATGTCCAGGGTCTGATGATAGCGATACTAGACAAGACACCTATCATTTAAATAAGATACTTACACCGAAGTATTTGGAGTTATATCATACTTTAAGCTAAAAACTAAAAACCAGTAAAAAAAACTCGTGAGGTCTCAGTTCGGGGCGAACTACTAGTTATATTTCAACTTTTATATCATTAAATATACATACCTATTTGCATTGGTTGTTGTTACGGATATTGGAGATCTCCTCTTCTAAAGAAATCTGCGTTTGACGGATCAGTTCAGGATCACAGGAACAAACACTTTGAGGAAAATCTTTTGCTAAGACCGTGTTCGCCGCCGCCCACAGAATGATCAATGTAGATCAAACTTACCTACTATGAAGTTATGAATAAAGTATTGTATTGTATAGTAAGTTATAAAGAAACTTTGTGAAAATATAGACTCTTATTTTATAGAAGCGCTCCGCGAAATATCGAGATAGAAACCTTTGTAATTTTTGCTATTCCCAATCACTCAATGTATGTATCCTCATACCAAGTTTCATCAAAATTGGTCCAGCCTATTTGTTACAAACAAAATAATATTTTCTCTTTATCTATATATATATAAAAGAGAAAATCACTGACTCACTCACTCATCACGATATCTCAGAAACTACAAGTGCTAGGAGTCTCAAATTTTGCATGGGGGTTCCTTTTATGACGTAGGTGCTCACTAAGACGGGATTTTGCAAAATTCGACCCCTAAGGGGGGAAAATGGGGGGTCGAAGTTTGTATGAAGGTATAATATTTTTGAAAGGTAGGAACTTGAAAATTAGAATTCTATCTTCTTATTATAAATAAATGATCACGTGTTTCAGGGCTTTTCAATTTTCCTATTTTAAAGGGCGGAAATGGGCGCCCCTTTTAAATCCGAAAGTTTGTTTCCTCTTCACGGTCAAACGACTGGACCGATTTGAATGAAAAAAGGCATAGCGGTAGTTTAGGGGGATAAACAAGGATATAGGCTACTTTTGATCCAGAAATTCCAGCGGTATCGGGACTTACGCGGGTGAAACCGCGGGGCGCAGCTAGTAATATAATAGTATAGAAGTATAGATAGTATAGATATCTATCTATACATATAAAAGAGAAAAAGACTCATCAAAAAATCTCTGAAACTACGAAAACTACGAGTTTGAAACTTAGCATGGGTGTTTTAGGACGTAAGCGAGCAGTAAGAGTGGAATTTTAGGAAATTCGGAAAAAAAAAAGGTTGGTTAAGTTTATAATTCATAGTAACTATAACAGTTACTATGAAGGTATATTCTGTGTTAGTAGCTACAAAAATGCGCTCTGTGGCTACTATTTCTTCCGATTTTTCCACGGGAATGACAAGTACGCGTGTGAAACCGCGGGGCGTAGACTAGTAGTAGAATATAATTAAAATAGGTAGGTACCCAAAACAAAAGTTAAAGCTACTATAATACTTTAAGAATAAATAAGAGTTAATCAAACCTTACCAAAGAATTTATTAAACCATATTTCATAGCTTTCTTAATTAAATTAAGCTGACTTCGGTCCCAGATATTTAAGGGCTTGTCGCTTCACACACGCAGTTTGACATTTTAAGAGCAGATTATTCGCAAAATAAGCTGTTTAATATAATATACAATCAACTGTTAAATCTTGACGGACAAACAAGGTGCCTTTAGTGTCTGTCTCAATGTTATTTTAATAAAATATTAGACTTGAACTCTATTCATTTAACTTTTTACATTGAAAACGACCTTGAGGCGAACAATTGGAGCAGCGGTTGGGTTAAATCAAGGAAAATCTATCTTTATAATACTACTGCGCCCCGCGGTTTGCCCGCGTTAGTGTCGATCCCGTGGAAAAATCGGAATAAATTTAATTTAATTCAAAACTAATAGTAACCACACAGTGCATTCTACTTTATAATTTAAATTCTAAAACTTGATATCGACAGTTTAATACCCATCCTACTACTATTCTATAGATACTATAAATCATTCACACCTGTGTCCGTCAACTGTCTTGTAACAAGCCTGCTTTTCCACCAGATTCGCTACCTTAGTTCCCAAAAGAGTGATGTTTATGAACGTAAATAGAAGGAGAGGAGGCGGACGACCTAAGAAAAGATGGATGGAAAAATCACATATTACTGCGCCGATCACAAGTAAATTGGGGTAAGGGCAAGCAGAAGAAGACTTTATAGTACCAAAACCCGTGTTTGATGATTTGCCAAAACAATTAATACAACATTTGAATTAGTATCCATTCAGATATATTCAGATTTTAGTATATTGCATTAGTTCAATGCGTAAATCCAACATTAGTAGAGTAACATGACCTTTCTAAAAATTAAGCAACGTATTTTTCTTTTCTAAGGTCAAAAATTTAAAATGTAAAGTAGGTATGGGAAGTTTCTGTAGGCAGTTGATATGATAATAATACGATTGCCCATTGTGTATTATTGCGGTCGGTCGCGGTCTTGAACCCAATACGAATATAAATTTTTAAAGGTAAATACGAAAAAGGCACTGCCGTGAATCTTTTTATGACGCTATTGTATGGAAAAATGATATGCCCTCGTTATTGAAACGAATAGAAAACGTAAATTCTCACCCAGTCCGCTTATTTTATTTACCTGTGTGAAATAAAAATTTCCTCTCTCTAAGAACGTAAAAATATACCTAATGTTTGCTATGTAATAAAAAATACTTATTATTTAAGTATTATATCCGTTGTCTGCTATCCATAACACAAGTCTGCACTTAATATAATGAGACCAATCTAACGATACCTTTTTTTTTTACATAAATGATAGGTCCGTAGAAAAATGACTTTATTTTATACTATGTAGTGAAGTGATATACAAAGATAAGGTTTAGAAGCTTTATGACTACATCTCGATATGACTACATCGCTTTTGCTTGCGCTTTTGCTTGCATAACATTGCTTTTGGACTAGTTCGCCCTAAGACTATATAGCGTAACGACGTAGTCGCTTGTTTTCTAAAGTGCAGTCATCTATGGATAGACAAAACTTTCCGTTTTTTTCTTAGGCGCGAAAAACATAACTCTTTCCTTGCAGTCGGGTAAAAATGATTCTAATTACTTATTAAAAACGTATTGTTATAAATAAGGTTGAAATTTATCGTATGAGTTTCACGGAAAGCGTGTATTTTTAAGTTTTATTAAGTATCAGTAATCCTTAGACCCTTTGGCTTAACTGACTACACGACTGCGTAATGAAGATCCATCCCTGTGAGCCGCCCATCACTTTTTGGAACGGAGCGTTTTTGCTAAAGAGGGATTAGTGTACCCTCTTAGGGCTCAATTTTCCTGAGATGCTTTATCATTGGGGTTTCTGAATAACATGAGGTTAACGTGTAATCTTAGCTTTAACGGTCATTGTAGTGACTTAGTTCCTTATAGCTTGGTAATGAAACTGTTTTCTATGAGAATCCCTATATGAGTTCTTTTTACTGCCTCATCCCTATTGATTACCCTTTTCAATGTTCAAATTTTACTACTTTTCTCTTTGAAAGCGAAACTCAAATATAGGTCGACTCTGACTGTATATCAAATTTGGATGATGAATAGCTTTAATAATGATAAGAATGATGTCCTTATGAGACAATATACAGATTAAAATGTAAGTACCACACATAACTACCATGTTGTGTGCTCTTCTGACGTTTCAGTAAGTTTTCCTGTGACAATTATGGAAAAACTGGGATATAAATAAATAAATATTACAGGACATTTCACACATCGCCATCTAGCCTCAAGCTTGTGTTATGGGTGCTAGACAACAGATATACTTTTCTTTTGTAAATATATACTTATAATACATAGAAACAACTAGACCACAGACAAATATCTAAGCATAAATACTTGTCTGAGGCGGGAATCGAACCTGCAACCCTGTGTTTGACAGTCCAGCATGGTGACCATTTTGCCAACGGGTCGTCAAATATAATAATGGGATATGTTTATAGCGAGTTTAATTTTAATATATGGAATATCTATAGTAACTAGTAACTGTGGTGAAACTTAACTTTATAAACCCAACAATACAATAAACCCTAAAACGTTACTTTTTATTTTAATATTATCTATATTATGTATTGTATTTGTATTTGTATACAGGCTGTTTGCCGCGATTAGACCCTTTTTAATCGGGTCCTTTTTGCGTGAGGATGAAGTAGGCTTGCCCAGTGCCTACTACTCTCTCAGCTTAGTCGACCATGTCCAGAGGAGAGAACTTGTCAATACTTCTGGAGCCAACTAAGCCGCGGTTTTCATCACGATGTTTTCCTTCACCGTAAGAGCAATGTCAATTGGCGCACATCATTTTTTCTTAAGAAAAATACATTGGTGCACGTCCGGCCTGGATTCGAACCCACGACCTTCAGAATGAAAGTCGAGGTATCTACCACTAAGCCAACACCGCTCTCTCTATATTATGTATGTTAGTCTGTAAGGTATCTATTTTATATAAGTCTGCCTGCCTAGCATGAAGACCAAAACACGATACGATAAAGCGATATAACTACAGCAACTCTCAAAATAAGATAGATAAAGCCGCTATGTTGAATTTTTATTATAAATTGCTATAAAAATTATGATAAAAATTCAACATGGCGGCTTTATCTATCATATTTTGAGAGTTGATGTAGTTATATCGCTTAATCGTATCGTGTTTTGGTCTTCATGCTAGGCATACTGTACTTATTTATAAGGCTGTTACCTGAAATAAACGATTTATTATTATTATTAACCCTAAAAAACGTTAAGTCAATTTGCAAGCATTTATTTGTCAGTTAAATGAATGTAAGAAGCTCTTTGCTGGCCACGGTAAATCAACTTAACATTTTTAAAAGGTTTTTGTATCTGGCCGTCACATTAAAACCATTTCATTTATTCTTGCTTAAGAGGAAAGGGTACCGGGGGCTTTCTCCATACAAACTATTACAAACGTAGTCGACTGTTTTCTCCCTGGATAATGACACTAGAGCAAATATTTTTAGTGCATAAAACTTATAACTGCCATGACCATTATTTTTTTATTTTTTTTATTTTAATTTCCATGATAATTAGAAAATAAAAAAAAGTAAAACATAGGGGCATAGTCATGGCAGTTATAGGTTTTATGGCACAACAATATTTGTGCTAGTGTCATTATCCAGGGAGGAAACAGTCGACTACGTTTGTATGGAGAGCGCGCAGGTACCCTTTCACCTTAACAACAAGGTTGGTTCCAGTAACGGACCACACCTAGCTAGCACGTGCAAATACAAAGTTTGTATGAAAACGTCACAGAACTGATTCGACGGCAGCAATTTCTGTAAACAAGTACACAATTGTGAGTTTGATTTTACTGGGACTATGTAGAGTTCACATAGTACACAACAAGAAGTGTACCGAACGTGACTCCAATGTAACAAAGGTACATTGCGTCTCTAACATTTCTAATATAATACCAATGAGGTCTGTGCACCTATTTCTAAATAGGAACCTGATTATCGATTCGGGGCACGTTGTAACCCTCTATAGCAGTTTTCAATCCGAACTCGAAACTAGAAGATTTGTCACGTACATTGCAACTTTTACAAAGGAACCGTATCATTTCCTCACCTTTTGAAGAAAATTGGTCAGTATTGGTTACCAATCAATAAGTGTCAAAGTAAAAAATAATTTCTTAACATATCACGATAAAACGAACAGCTCCAAGAGACCTTCTGGAGTGAAATATGGGTCCTTCACTGGACGGACACCATGCATGACAAACTCACAAACCCGCCTAACCAGTTGCTGAATGTCTTAGGGACAGATTGCAACGTAAAATAACTAAAAAAAAAACATATCAAAAGTTTTATTAGTTCACTGAAAATTTCAGAGTCCAGCGATATATCTTGTGGTTAAATGACCGTACACGTAATATGATCAACGAGCCTTTCGATCACAATCCATCAAGCGTGCTCTGAACATGGCCAGCGCAATGCTCTAGGTTCTCGGCAATCCGACGAAAAGCTTGCCTTTTTTAAGTGCCAGGATTTTACTTTACCTCGTGACAATGGGAGAAAACCTAACGGAAAAAATAAGAAGGTCAGAGTACCCTACTCCAGACAAAGGCGCTTTCACTGTAAGCCACTCAAGGTGACACTTTACCCGGATTAAAGTTATCGTAGTCTGCCAAACTGAATACAAATGCAGGCGCTCTTTCAGTTGCGCCGTTCTTGCTGCCTCGTTAAGATGATTAGCGCAACGCTGTTAAATACTTACTGTTCAACATCCTTCAACGATAAATTACTTTTTTTTATTTTAATTACCTATTTTATAAAGCGATACACAACATTACTTAATTCAGAAAATTTAAGATTAACAATGTTACGCTTAAAACACAACGGACACAAAACGAATTATTAACTTGGACAAACTGAGGAAAACTTAATTATTAAAAGAGGAAGTCGTAAAATCCATTCTGAGTAAGAAAATGAAACGCACAAAAACGAATGCGGATGTCTCGATGTCGGTGCGACGCGACGGTCGTGGGTCCCCCGGGGAACAACTCGCTTTTCAAACATTTCGCAAATTCACGTTCGGGGTTTTTAAAATGACCGGATCATTTTCATACCTCCTATATTACAGAGGAAACCTCTTTAGACCTGAAAACGTCAATGTCCTTTGTACAAAACGATCGTTAAACAACTGCGGAAGCCTCAGGCGAAATATTATAACGAACTCACTCATTCGATATTTCTTCATCGTCTGTCAAATAAACGAGCACAATAAATGTTTATTGTCCTCGAATTACTCAAGTGAGAAACTGTATGGGAGAAAAGAATAGAGCGGGGGAAAGGGACCACGACAAAAACGATCCTTCTTAGGACCACCAGCCGTGACGGTGCTTACATTAAGGTTATCGTCATTCGCCAAACCGAATACAAAGACTCAGAGAGGAGAGCAGTACCGTGATTCATGTGACCGACTCCCCGTATTACCTTAACTTCCCCTATCTCTTCAGGAAACAAGAATACTTACTCGTCGAGTTGTTCTTGTGAAAAAAACACATTAACTGATATATAAGGTACGAGTACTTAGGGGAGACCAGGGCCACAATTCACAAAAATAGTTTTTAATTTTTTTTTGTTCGGAAACTTTCATCATTTATACTAGATGTTTACAACATACCTACGTTGCTTTAATTTTATTATTAATATATTAAGTTAACTTTTGGTATCTTCGAAGAACGTTATTGTCGAAAATAAATTACTTATCTCATGTTTGAGGCAAGAATTAACTAAAGTCACTAAATTATTTATCTTTTAAAAACTCGTAAACTCTGGTACCTTATCAATACATTGGTGTATAATCATTGGGTAGTATTCTAAAATAAATATTAACTAAAATACTCTGCTACGATTGCTTATCGGTAATGCGAACTAACCGGGTATTTTGTGACCTATTTCAACTTGTGCACTTATTTCAAACATATCTAATTTCAGGGTAGGCATATTATATAACACGTTAATACTAACCTCACCGATTTGTTAATATTGCCCCAAAGGTAAATTCTTAGTATTCATAAATAACTAATGCGTAATATAAATGTTGCAAACGGCGCCATTAAGCCCCGAGCTAAGCAACTTGGCTTGTGTTACGATAGCCATCAGACAATGGATAGCATACTTACACAAAAACACCTAGACCAGATACATATATTAGTATGTATGCAAACACTTGTTCGAAATGTAACAAAATAATCGTTAAAAGTTGTATTAATTAAGTAATATTTTTAAGCAGGTATAAAATATACTACTTCGAAAAAAAAACACAGAACGTTTTATGCGTGATTGTAAAATTAAAAGCTTTTGTTTTATGCATACAAATATTGTCCGGCACTCACAGTACGAGCTGAGCCGAACCATCCAGCCTCAGTGGCAAAGCCATGGGCTAGCTAGAAGATCAAACTATGCGCTAGAATTGTAGTGAGTTTTTATAAAAAAATCACATGTCAATACTTACCTCTGTTTATTTTAGCCCCAGTCTCCCCTACGTAGATTCATGTCCGGAAGGGAAACGAAATACTTAAGATGGTATTATGTTCTTTTCGTTTCTACCAACTATTTAGAGGAATATTGGTTACAGTTTTATAAATAAGGAGTAAATAAAATCGGTAACTTACTAGATTTAAGAGGAAAGGGTACCGGGGGCTCTCTCCATACAAACGTAGTCGACTGTTTTCTCTCTGGATAATGATACTATAGCAAATATTTTTGTTGCATAAAACTTATAACTGCCATGACCATGTCACTATGCTTTTTTTATTGTTTTTTAAATCTTAATTTCTATGATGTTTAGTATATGAAAAAAACCTAGGGGCATAGTCATGGCAGTTATAGGTTTTATGGCACATAAATATTTGTGCTAGTGTCATTATCCGGGGAGGAAACAGTCGACTACGTTTGTATGGACAGAGCGCCGGTACCCTTTCACCTTTAGTACTATCTATAAATATAAAATTAAAAGTAATGACTGATTGCCTGACTGATATATTAACACACAGTTCAAACTGATGGATTGGGTTAAAATTTGGTATACAGGTAGCTATTATAATGTAGGCATCCGCTATGAAATAATTTTGTTAAAGCTAGTATTAATAAAATAACCAAATCAATCTTTCAAGCCCCTTGAGATATGTATGTATAATTTAAGTGCGACTTAATAATATAACATAACGTCTAATAAATTGATGGAACACCTGCATTCACACAAAAGTCACAAAATATTGTGAGACGTCATGCGTCCCGTTCCCATTGTGTGACTTCATAAGTCATGGTAACATGAACGTGACGCGTCCGACCCTTTTAGGAAACAGAGTATTTAATAATGATATCGGTCATCTAGGGTTGTGTTATGGTGACGAGTGACGAATTGAAAACTTATATAAAGGAAAAAAAATATTGTAGAAAAAAATAAAAAAAGGAAAATAAAATGAAAAAAATTAATTAGGGAATAACAAAAAAAAATCTTAATTTTTCATCGTTATCATATGACGCTATCACGTAAAATTATCGTCCGTAAACGGACTTTACAGACAACCATTTGTTTTTTTTTTTCATTTTTGATTGATCAAAAATGAAAAAAAAAAAAACAAATGAACAAAAAGAAAAAACATCAAAAGAACAACAAATTACTAAGTCAATAAAATAAAGGTCTAGTCGCATTGTTACGACCGTAATATTGAGACTAATCCGAGGTCCACCGGGAGTATCTTATCAGTTCGGGAACCCCTCGAAGGATACTCTGATGTTGTAGGTATCGCTGGCACCCGTTCTGATCCTAACATTATAGTATTCACGATACAATAACATTTCAGTCTCACTTTGGCAATGTTCCAATTTAGTTTTGTTGTATTAAATTTGATATTCGTCGTTTAGAATAAAGAAAATTTTAGTTTTCATTTATTCATTTAGAAACACAAAAAATAGATGAAATTTAATTACAAATTATAGTTAAATAAGTAAGAGAGAGAGTAAAAGATTTACAAATAAAAAACCTAGAAAAAAATTATAAAAACAAAATAAACTAAAATTACGCTAAACCTCACCGAAAGAAAACCGAAACCACACAACAGAAATCACTACATAGTATAAAACAAAGTCACTTTCTCTGTCCCTATGTCAATATGTATGCTTATATCTTTAAAACTAAGCGACGGATTTTGATGCGGTTATAGATACGGTTTACAGTACAGATTACGGAAATAGATAGAGTGATTCAAGAGGAAGGTTTATATGTATAATACAATAATATAGCCGTGCGAAGCCGGGGCGCTAGTATAAAACAAGCTAATATAAAATAAAACTAAATAAATAATGAAAATTATATATCCAAAATTAACAGATTCGATGCCTGGCTAACATTTTCAAAAATTGAGTTTTAGTTTGTGTCAAAATCGTACGCAACTCTATTTCTTCTAGAGTTCACCTTTTGTTAAACGTGAAGAATTGATAAATTCCTAATTTTTTGAAGATCTGTTAAAATTTAAAAGATATCATTTTTTGATATTTTTATTATTTTATTTTTTTTGTTATTCAATAGAATATACTATTCAGGTAAGAGTTTACATACAGGCCATTTATAAAGTAAAGCTGGGTGTGTCTGCAAAAAATTACAGTAATAATATTTTGCATTTATTGAAAATATTGAGTGGCAGCAATAAAAAGCGTACCTAGTTTTGTTCTCGCTGCAATATATTTCGAGATGAAATTCGTTTCTCTCGCATTTCTCTGAGATTATGTAAATGTTATGGCAACACCTTGGAGGTAGGAATTGGCGAACCTAGGATTGCAATTTTACTCTAGGTGTAGTGTTAAGTTTACGAATAACTTTGTATGAGTCCAATCACCTATTTACTTGGCTACATTATGTATGCCAAGTAAAATGATACATGGATAGTACCTGTGTCGCGAATTGCTAATAATTATACACGTAGAATGAAATGTCGATAAAGAATAATAACTGGGCTAGAATTAGAATTTACGGAAATGGAACGTATTTTTAGGCATAGAGAAGGAAAATAGGTTTGTTGGGGGCGCTAGGGAGAAAGAAAAAAGATGGCGGTAGAGGTGTTGTGAGGAGTTTCAAGTTATGGTGTAAGAGAAAAACCAGTTTTAGGAAAAAGAAGCAGATAAACTCTTCTGTAAGAAGCACAAATGAAATGCAAAGTAATGTGGTAAGGAAGAGACAAAACCGATGATAATAAAGCTAGGGGGTAAGTGCTCTGTTATATAATGTATGTGTCAAAAGGTAACCTCAAAGATGGTTAACGAATGAGAAGAACTTGGTGGAAGCGGTTAATGGCATGGGGAGACGAAGAGTGGCCATTTCCGGGCTTTAGGCCCAGTATCCTAACATACTGAAAGATCATCAGACTGGTGATAAAACTTAGTGATATACAATGTTTCAATATCTCAAAGGAACTTACTGACGGGGAAGGAATTATTTCCGTTTCCCTTTCATTAAGAACTTCGAGAACTCAGGAAAAGTGAATGCACTCGCAGGACTTTGCGACAACCTGTACCACAATATTCAGAAAAAAAAACTTTACAGAAACGTTTATTAATTTTTATTTATTTATTATTAAAACTAAATTATAGCAATCTTACAGCTAAGTCAATACGACGAAGTAACTAACAAAAAGAAAATAAAAAACATTTGTATCTCTTTATATGCAAAAAATATCTCGTATTATTATATGATGTTGAGGTAAAACTTTGAACGTAGTATAGCAAAACGAAGTACTTGGCTATATTTTGTATGCCAAGAAAAATATATATGAATGGATACCTGTGACTAGCAAAATATTTCGAAAAAATGAATAAAATCGTAGTAGGTATAGCAAAACGAAGTAAAAGTATTTTTAGAGTTTTACATATTATCCTTCTTCTTAATCTGTCTTAAAACACAACACAAATGAAGTCGCAGGCAACAGCTAGTATATTATATTACTGACTAGAAGCGCTCCGCGGTTTCACCCGCGTAACTCCCGATGCTGTGGGAATATCGAAATATAAAATAGCCTTAAGCCTTCCTCGACAAATGGACTATCTAACACAAAAATAGTTTTTCAATTCGAACCAGTAGTTCCTGAGATTAGCGCCTTCAAAGAAACTCTTCAGCTTTATAATATACTAGCGACCCGCCCCGGCTTCGCACGGCTGTAATATGCATGTATAATACATGCATATTACAGCCGTGCGAAGCCGGGGGGGGGGATCTAAAAACCTTCATCATTAATCACGCTATATATTAAAAAAAACCGCATCAAAATCTGTTGCATAGTTTTAAAGATCTAAGCATACAAAGGGACATAGGGTTATAGGGACGGCGAAAAGTGACTTTATTTTATACTATGTAGTGATAGTGATAGTGATGAAGTATAGATTATCTTCACAAGCTTTGTAATAAGCAAACATATAATAAAATCTCTCTCAATTATGAACAATATCATTTTTCTCCGTTACTCATCTATCCGTGTGTTCACCGCGTACAGAGATTGCAATAAATTTTCATATTGCAAGCGAACGCAATATTATGAGGTACGGTAAGTGCGTTATATATCATGTTGTAGACACGCACCACTGCCTTGTTAATACAGTTATTAAGTACTATTCAGGAAAATATTGTGGTGTATTCGACGGCGATATAGTAAAATATTGCAACGATAAAATGTTAACATTAATAATTTTGTTCGAATTTTGCTTCCAATTGCAGGAATCATTGAACTTTCATGGTGACTTCACTACATAGTATAAAATATAAGTAGTCGCATTCTCTGTCCCTATTTCCCTTTGACCGCTTAAATCTATAAAACTACGCAACGGATTTTGATGCGGTTTTTTTTAATAGATAGAGTGATTCAAGAGGAAGGTTTATATGTATAATACATGCATAATATAGCCGTGCGAAGCCGGGGCGGGTCGCTAGTTTATTTATAAAATAAATAAATATTCCAGGACATTCCACACATCGCCATCTAGCCCCAAGCTAAATAACTAGACTTGTGTTATGGGTGCCAGACAACTGATATACCTACTACATATAATATACTTTTCTTTTGTAAATATGTATATATATAAAATACATAGAAACAACCAGACCACAGACAAATATCTAAGCATAAATACTCGTCAGAGGCGGGAATCGAACCCGCAATCCTATGTTTGGCAGTCCGGCATGATGACCATTGTGCCAACTGGGTCGTCGTATAACCATGTGGTATAACTAGATGTGCCCCGCCACTTACGCTGTGTAAGTTCCAATCCCGTAGGAAAATTGGGATAAAAATAAGATAGAAAGATAGATAAATTCTTTATTGTAAACACCAATTTCAAATAACATTAAATAGTAAAATTTAAAAAAAAAAATAAGATTAATATAATAAGTTTATGGTTTTTAGTTCAAGAATTATCCTGCAACTGGAAGCAAAATTCGATAAAAATTATTATTGTTAACATTTTACTGTTGCAATATTTCACGATAGCGTTATCTAAGTGATTATAGCTATTTGCATACATTAAAATTGGCTCACCCGATCACACAGACAGCACATTGCTCGCTCGCAGCCTCGCCCCGCTTCGATTATAATCAAACCTCCCCGTTTGATTTTGTTTTATTGTCATCCGAGAAGATTTAAAACACTGAAACATTTTTCATTTTGTTTGACTTGATTTATAAATATTGTAAATTAAAATAACGTTGAGCCTAGCACTTGTCTGATAATGTAGCTTTCTATCAAAAAAAGATTTAGTAGAATAGTTCCGGAGATTAGCGCCACAAACAATGAAGAGTTTTTTTTGTTTGAACGCGTCTCAAAACTTTATTGTATGTCAGAGATAGTTATATTTAAGGGCCGGTATGACCTGAAAAGCCCCTTTTCAGATGAAGAATTAAGTAACTTCCGCACATCTACAACACTAGTTTTTAACCCCCGACGCAAAAACGACGGGGTGTTATAAGTTTGACGTGTCTGTGTGTGTGTCTGTCTGTGGCATCGTAGCTCCCGAACGGATGAACCGATTTTGATTTAGTTTTTTTATTTATAATGTATCTTCAGATCTTTAAGCAGTTTTTCCCCGAATGAAAACATGATAGCATAAATTTTTCTCGATAGATTTGTTTTTTTAAAACTGGGATTTTTAAAATTATTTTACGATGTATCGTAAAGACTATAATGACTAGCAACTCAAAATTTTCTTGTTGAGATAGTCGTTACTGTTATCTAGTTTCTGATCGGCTGTTTTGTCAATCATTGAAGTTTTTCAGTCATGAACTTCCAATTTTGATAAAAAAGGCCATTTTGCGGCGCGCGGGGATAAGGGATAGCGCCATTACGCGGCGCGCGTGGGAAAGGGATAGCGCTGAGTACGAATATACAAGCCTTAAGTTTATTTGATATGCTTATTCTACTTACAAGATTTTTGTTAACTCAAAGTTAAATTCAGACGTCACTAAAATTACTGTGCAACTTAAAAAACTTAATACAGACTTTTAAGTCAAGAAGTTATTAAACTCAAACAAAAAGTTTTATTTGACAATATACTTACATACAGCAAAGTAAACGAAATTACTATTCAGAGAGATATAATAGTTTAAGCAATTTCAGTTTCAAGTTGTTTAATTAATAGAGAAGGCTATAAATTTCCATATGTGAAGTGCGTGCCGTCTTGGAAACTATTATTATAGTATATTTTAGGGCCGGAAGCAATGTCAAGAGATAATTTGATAAGCTCTCTAAAGCCACTAGAACTAATATACCTAGTTGGTTTGTAGTGGAGCGATACGGGAGGCATTTAATTTTATAAACCTAGTAATAAAGTAGGTAAGTCACTACGTTTAAGTAATATTGGGGGTTTACTGTGATTTAACGCAAATTGATGGGTATTTCGATGTTGCAGGTACTAGCATGAATCTCAATCGATGAGTTCTGCTAAGATTGAGTGTGTCTACTTCAGTGTTATATTTTTGCAGATAAGTAAACTGACACTGTTATTAAATAAATAAATATTGAAGGACATTCCACACAGCCCCAAGCTAAGTTACTAGACTTGTGTTATGGGTGCTAGACAAACGGATATACTACTTATATAATTTTCTTTTGCAAATATAAACATAGTTAGTACATGGAATGAACCAGACCACAGAGAAATATCTAAACATAAATACTTGTCTGAGGCGGGAATAGAACCCGCAACCTTGTGTTTGGCAGTCCAGCACGGTGACCAATGTGCTAACTGGGTCGTCAACACATTTGATGGCTACTACATAGGTGTACAGAAATATAACTACACAAACTGTTTTTTAAATTCCTTCAATACAAAAGAAATTCCAGTATTACTGTAGCTAGTTCTTTCTTATAAATAACTGGCAGTTAGATTGAGTGAGAGACTGACATATTTCTCAGTTCTTCGAGGCGACTTCCGGAATATTGATCAGCTGAATCTCTCATACCGCAGCGCCAGATGCTCCACTCTAAATTACTTTCAAATAAATCTGCTCAACTTGTTACACGTTACTACATCATCTTAATATTCGTATAAATAAAAAATAACTTTAATCTGTTTAACAAAGAGTTCTTTTTGCAACAAAGTTTTCGATTGATCGTACATTCTAGCGCAAACGTGATATGGTAGATACGAATGCAAAACACAATGAAAGGAATGACAATGAATGAATTCTCAATAATTGAGTTACTCTTGTAACCACATTCATATTCAGAGGGCTAGGGGGTGTCATAAAATTATTAGAAACTTTGTTTACTGGTGGGTAAAGCTTGTGTATTTAAATATACTGTGTAACTTTCCTTAGTTAGTTGATATATGTTTAGATTTGTAATGTGAAGGTATTGTGTAAGTACTTATAACTGTTAAATTAATGTAAAAATTAAAACTTTAATGTTCTTAACGCATCACTACATAGTATAAAACTAGCGACCCGCCCCGGCTTTGCACGGCTATATTATACATGTATTATACATATAAACCAATCACTCTATCTATTAAAAAAACCGCATCAAAATCCGTTGCGTAGTTTTAAAGTTTTAAGCATACAAAGGGAATAGGGACAGAGAAAGTGACTTTGGATTTTTTGTAATAATATAACCGTGCGAAGCTGGGACGGGTCGCTAGTCTACGAATAAAAAATAGGTACCTATATGAAATATAAAAATACTTATATAAAAGCTACGAATCTGAAACTTCGCATGGGAGATTCCTTTTAGGTTGCTTAAGTATATCAAAGTTGGTGTTATGCGTTGTTGGTATTTTGCTTAAGTATATCAAAGTTGGTGTTATGCGTAGTTGGTATTTTGCTAATATCGAAGTTGGTGTTGTGCTTAGTCGGTATTTTGCGTAAGTGGTATTTTGCGAGTTATGCGTTTTGCGTAAAGGTGGTGTTTCGCGTATGTGTTGTTATGCGTCTAAAGGTCGTAGGCGAGCACTAAGCTGTTCTATGTCCCTAGAAAATAATAACACATTTAAAGAAGTGTTAATCATTTACATTTTCTGCAAATTGTTAAATAAGTAGTTAAGAAGAGCGCCAGGAAGGTCGTCGCATACTTTACATAGAAATCCACCAAGTGATAGAAACTGTTTGTCCGCGACCGTACGCTCTTATGCGCTTTGTGGCTACTATTTATCTAAGTTTTTTCTCAAGTACTACTGAGGGGCGCAGCAAGTATTTTACAAGATGAGAATACCAAGAGTTTTCTTATAAAGAAGTTAAGTAGCGAAGTCTACAGAGTCAGAAGTTATGTTCAACTACCTTTACTTATTATACTTTCACGGATTGCTTTTTACTGCCCCACGGGTACAACCCATTCTAAGAATATACGAAGTTTAAAGTAGTCTTTGATCAGAAAAGAAGCGTCAGAATAAAAACTCACAAAGTATTAAACGCTGATAGTAACAAGAGGGAAGCTTTTAAGATAGGTATTTAAATATTTAAGTTGCTCTCTTTAGTTGCAGTTATTGATCCTGTAATCTGGCAGGCAATATCTGTGGCATGTCCGACGAGATGTGGGCAAAAACCACCACAGACTGGGATTCGAACAGCTGGCGACCTCGCGGCGGTCCCTGAAGGAGATGGCGGAATGAGCTGTACGCGCATTGTAGGGACTGGACGCAGCAGGCGCTAGTCAGGGAACAATGGATGGAGGGGAGGGAGGCTTATGCCCTGCAGTGGAACGGAATGGGCTAAAATTAGAAACAAATAAATAAATATTGCAGGACATTCAACACATCGCCATCTAGCCCCAAGCTAAGTAACTAAACTTGTTTTATGGGTGCTAGTCAACGGATATACTGCTTATATACTTTTCTTTTGTAAATATATGCTTAAAATACATAGAAAGAACCAGACCACAGACAAATATCTAAGCATAAATACTTGTCTGGCGGGAATCGAACCCGCAACCCTGTGTTTTGCAGTCCAGCATGGTGACCATGACTAAAGAGATCTTGAGGTGAAAAAACAAACCGAAAACAAGTACAATATTTGTATTTTCATAGATTATCTAATAGCTAGCTTGGCATTTAATTTTTGGCTATTAAATAATAGATAGCTTGGCGTAAAATAGGATATTTTGAAATTTCCACTCTAGAAACTAGATCAAACTTTACTGATATAGTAAACACAATAACCCGAGTTATTTATTATAGAAAAAACCATTAATTACAATAAATTAAAAATAATTAAAACAAATAAAATAAAATGTCAAAATCCAAAAAAAAACCTATTACAAGCAAATCAAGTCGGTCAAAATGTCTAATACTAATATAATCACAAACAATATAAAAAAAAACAATAATAATAATAATAAGCCCGCAGGGCACCTTGAGGCGAGGTGACGGGGAGTAACGACCCCGCGGTCCCGAGTTCTCCAGGGGGAAGTCACCGTTCCATCTCCGGCTTGCCTTAGTTGGCTGGTCGGAGTGAACACTGACGAGGAAGCGGTCCCCCGCCTCTGGCTTGCCTTCACCGGCCGTCCAGAGTGGAGTCGCATGAGTAGAAATACTCGAAGGATGGATGCCGAACGTCAGTGATGAGTTGGCCCGCTCGCTCGGACTACCAGCGATGACTTAAAATCCAGTAAGGCCTCTCCATCCTTCAAGCCACTCACGTTCCTGTTGCCCCCTTGCTGTAATTTACTCGGCTAATTAGGGTGGCCCAGTCTGAGAGTTGGCGAGTCTCTGCCTGCCATTTTTACGTGTTTATTGGACATTGTTACGGCAGGTGGCTATAGATACTATGGGTATCTATAGTTCCCCAGTATCTAGTCCACTACCATCCCATCACAATAGCTCTAGTAGTTTTGTCCTGTAGATTATCAATAGTCTTATCCAAACCGGAGGTTGTCCTTGGTTGCACTTTATAGTGTAGACAGGGATAATCGCCGGTTTAGAATCCACCCCATTGTTTGCTACTATACTTGTTATTGTAAAGGGCCTCTACGTGTTGGCTTCGGCTCCACGCACGCCTTCCAAAGGTCCGGGGCTCCATAGCCCCGTGATACAGGACATAATAATAAATAACTAAAACTATAATAATAATAATAAATAACTAAAACACAGGCACAAACAAGAAAATATTTTAAACACGTAAACATCAAAAACGTGTGTTTAATGTTTAGTTTTAGTTATTAGATATTTTCACCGACTTGATTTGCTTGAAATTGGTTTTTTTTTTAAATTTTGATTTTTTATTTTATATGTTTTAACACAAAGACTGGATATTGTGAAATTCCGATAACATCGGGACAAACCGATACCTATGGAAAAACCAGTATAAATACTAAATTAGATTCTGTTTATATTGAGAACATGCTAAATAAATTTTATTCCAACAAATACACATTCAATACCTCTCAGACAGTCACACCTGCTATACTTTACTGCCTAATGAATATTGAATAACAATAAGAAAAAATAAGAACAACAATAAACAAGAAAATATATTCGGAAATATCATATACATGAACAACAACGAAGAATATTGAAAGGGGTAAACCTACTTTTAGTAGTATAATATCACTACATAGTATAAAATAAAGTCGCTTTCTCTGTCCCTATTTCCCTTTGTATACTTAAATCTTTAAACTACGCAACGGATTTTGATGCGGTTTTTTTTAATAGATAGAGTGATTCAAGAGGAAGGTTTATATGTATAATACATGCATAATATAGCCGTGCGAAGCCGGAGCGGGTCGCTAGTATAGTATAATAGGCTGTAAATTAACATAATATAAGAACTCTCGCAGACTATACAATGTGTTTCAGCGAAGGGGTTTTAATACGAAAGGGGGTTGTTCTAGACGTCTAGGCGAACAACTTTTGTTCTACGACTTTTGGAAATTCGAACTTTTTTTCGATAATTCTGAGGGAATTTTTACTTGAAAATCAGCTGTTTCATACAAAAACTTTGAACGAAATTTTCGAATTTTCAAAAGTCGTAAAACAAAAGTTGTTCGCCTTGACGTCGAGAACAACCCCCTTTCGTATTAAAACCCCTTCGCTGAAACACATTGTATAGTGCTTTAGTTTAGTCGGCCGATGGTTTGCCGATAATTCAGTCTTGAAGGCATTCGTCGTTACTTATTTATCAACCGCTACTTACTATATATCAGTCAATAAAAAGCTCTTACAGCTTCCATGTCTTGAATAAGTTTCCTTTTTGCTCTTGATTCGATAATGATAAAACTTTGATCAAAACATTAGAGAAAAAATTGGGAAAAAAATTACTAAAAGTTGTTTTTATGATAACATTTTTAGGTACTGAGGAAATGATAATAAATAATAAAATAAATAAATATTGCAGGACATTCCACACATCGCCATCTAGCCCCAAGCTAAGTAACTAGACTTGTGTTATGGGTGCTAGACAACGGATATACTACTTAGTATACTTTTCTTTTGTAAATATATACTTATAATACATAGACCACAGACAAATATTTAAGCATAAATACTTGTCTGAGGCGGGAATCGAACCCGCAACCCTGTTTTGGCAGTCCGGCATGGTGACCATTGTGCCAACTGGGTCGTCAGGTCGGTGATTGAATTGACATGCTCAGAAATCAGAGTCTATTGAGGTAACATTTAATTGAGTAGGTGAGGTAAAGTCAAAGTCAAATTTCTTTATTATGTTTATATGTAATAATAGTAAAGACAGTGTATGGACGAACGCAAAAAAAATTACGATTTCGTAGCAGCTCGTAGCATGCTACGAAATGTTAAAGCAAATCGTAGCATGCCTCTTTTTTTACCCTCCGAGAAGAATGCGAAGACCCCAGGAGGATTCTGCGCTTCTGGACGGAGCTGGGTTAGCTGGAGTAACAGCCGAAGGTCACGCGCAATGGGCCAACCTATGCCTGAGTGCGGAAAATCGGAGTGAAATTAAATTATTGTTGCATACTACGAAATATTGTGGCATGCAAATATTTGTAGTTGATCGTAGCATCTTTGTAATGTGGTAGCAAGCAAATATTGTAGCACCCCGTAGCACTTTACGAAATGTAGTAGCATGCTACGATTGTTACCTGCACATTTTGAAGCAATTATTATAGCATGCTACAAAAGGTTGTAAGCATGAATTACAGCTCGTGTACGATATGCTGTAGCATTTAAATATTGATGTAGCTTGATGTTGTCGTTGAATGTCGTAGCACCCCGTAGCACGTTACGAAATGTAGTAGAATGCTACGAAATATTGTTGCATGCACATTTCGAAGCAATTATTACAGCATGCTACAGCAGGTTGTAGCATGCATATCATCATTACAGAGTATAAAACACAGTCACTTTCCGCTGGCTGTCCCTATGTATGCTTAAATCTTTAAAACTACGCAACGGATTTTGTTCCGTTTTTTTTAATAGATAGAGTGATTCAAGTGGAAGGTTTAAATGTATTATAATACATGCTTAATATATTGTAGCAGCTCTTACGAAGTGATGTAGCATTCAAATTTTGATGTAGCTTGATGTTGTTGTTGAATGTCGTAGCGCTTCGTAGTACAGTCACATAACCAAGACCTCTGGGTTACGTGAGGTTCAGCTAATTGGTAATGTGACTGTATTTATGTTAGTTCTTTTTAATCTAATTAATCTAAGTTGATTACTTGTTCTTTCGTTTTTTAGTTCATGACGGTATGTAAGAGTATCTCCCGTTGGACTCACTATTTCGGCCCCGCTCACTGGTAGAGTAGTTTTGCTCGTACTGGTGTGATTAGTGCAACTACAGTTGCCAAACTATTATTGGTAAACCGGTTATTTAATTTTAAAAGCACACCAGTGGGAGTTTCATTGGTTTTTTATCAAAATACTCGTAGTTTTATTCAACTTTGGGTTCATTAAATCTATGTTTTAAGGATGTTTCTGTCGTTAGATAAATGATTAAACAAAATAAATAACTCAACTTTATTAATTTGATTATTTCATTTTTATTTTAAAATGTCATAAAATGATATCAACATCTTAAAGTTAACATTGATAAATATTCAACAACCACAATCAAATAATTGCGTGTTGATCAAATTGTAGATTATATACAATTACTATTTAATTTTGTTAAGTTATTTATGATTGTCGCAATTTATTGTCAGTTACAAGAAAAATGTTTTATTTTCATATACACTAAAATATACTAAGTACTTATGAATAAAAAGATTGTCCTAGATATCTCGTAATATACTAGATATATTATGTAAGTAGATATAATTGATATATTATGAAAAAAGTATATAATTTAAAAAAAATGTAGCCCCTTGTATTTTTATTTGCATGCCGTAAAACAAATTTAAATGAATCTTAGGTTTTTGCTGTCGAGGAAAAATGGTCGTCGTCTTAGTGTCATTTTATTTATTTTTGTGTTTTTAATTAGATAATAAAATTGAATTTCATTAATTTTTCTAATCGAACACAAAACGGAATTGATATGTTACATTTTCTCCTTGACGCAAAAACCTTTTTCCTATTTGGCTTTAACAAAAGAAGTAGGAAAAAATATCATCATAAAATAAAAATTGTTGCCTGTTTAAAACTTAATACCCACCTAGGATACGAGTGCTTATCACTACATAGTATAAAACAAAGTCGCTTTTTCTGTCCCTATTTCCCTTTGTATGCTTAGATCTTTAAAACTACGCAACGGATTTTGATGCGGTTTTTTTTAATAGATAGAGTGATTCAAGAGGAAGGTTTATATGTGTAATACATGCATAAAATAGCCGTGCGAAGCCGGAGCGGGTCGCTAGTAAAATATAAAATAAAAATTATATAAGTCAATAATTTACACAAAATTAGGTACATTAAGATACTTATATTTAAATAAACAACTAAATAAACTTATACCGAAAAACTTAAAATAAATAAGAATTATTGCATATTAATATTTTAAACATATAAATTAAAAGACAATTTTTAAAGGTTACTTAATACATTGAGACGTAAAAACATTATTATACTATTCATTCTTACAAAATATTATTCTTTACTAAGCAACTGGGTTACACCCAGTAGATGCAACCACTTTGGCTACAGTAAATTCTTTGTTTATTTATACTATACACTACGTTTTATTCAAATTACCTAATATATAAATAAAATGAGCTGAATCCATTAATTTTTAATACTATCCGGAAGACATACATTTTATTATTATAATTTTACGAAAATTTTACAGCCTAAAACAATTTTTCATAAATAACGTTTTTTATATTTACCGTTATGTTTTATTTACTATTGCTACCACAAAATCCAAAATACACAATCCAAGATCACTGAGGCTTAGTTTTCACCGGAGGTGACATCGCAAACAAAAAGTTTGCAGTAATTTTTGCGGTGCATTACCAAAATCAACCACAGTTAGACACGTATGCACAAACATCCCGTGCTGTCGGTTTGGTGTAAACTTTTCATCATCACGTCACCTCCATTATAACTTATACCTCAGTATCAATAATGCTAAATTGTAACAAACATTTGTAATTCATGAATTCGTGATTATAATTTTCAATTCACTTTACATTGAGCTTTAAATGTATTTCAAAATCTATTTGCTACAGCTTTAATGAGAGTTTATAAAGGTAAATTAGTTTGAACAATTGTCTCGAAAAAAACAAAATTAATATACCTAAGCTAACTTCAGATTTTCATACAATTCATTTAGGCGAAAACTGTATATTTTACTTTGTTTTTAACAGTATAGTAAACATTTCCAGATTTTTTCAATATTTATTTATTGAAAAATAATCCTCATTGTAATTCAGCCTTACTGAATATACTACATAATGTTGTTAACATTTTACGTAACTTCTCTCTTGGATTCTAATTATATTTTGGTCTCTATCTTACATTTATTTGACTACATCTTAAACACTGTTATCATTACAAAAATCAGCGTATAAAATTCAATATATTTTTTTAAATTAAAATCAAATAAGTAGGTACTTCAGATTGCTTATAAATAATTTTAAATAAAAAATAAATAATTGAAAGTAAGTATGTTACTTCAAAAATGAGCCCTTTTATTTTAAATAGAACAAAACAACAAAACAAATCTAAAAACTTATTTATAAAATTCTTTTACACTACACAAAGTATTGATAAGACCTGATATGACATCAATGATATTTCGCTTTGTAAAAAAAACCTTGAAATAGACAAGTAAAGTTGTTGGTCTTATTTTTTAAACATTATCTCTAGTGACTACTTAAAAATCGCCGTTGATTTCGACTAAATCTTACATTAATATTAAAATACAGTATTGTCCTTTATATTATGTTAGTTAATAATACTTATTTTCATATAAATACGAAAAACTTACAATAAAAATAACCATGACCATATAAGGCAGTAATTTACGTTTAAAAAATGTTGGTATTTTTTATATTTTAGTACACAAATATGAATAAACAGCTACCTACTGAAACTACATTGTACAATTCTATTTTATTGTCATATTTTATTACACGAAAGCTGAAACGATCAACAATAACTTCCACTAAATACATAAGTACAACAACCTCAATATGTACGTAACTTACAAAAAATTCAACAGCCATTTTATCACTACAATATTTTTACTTACATTGTAAATTGTTTGTCGAAAATCGATCTTCTGTTTCGTAAGATTTTAACTGATAACCTTGAATATTAAAATTTACTGCCCATTGGGTATATGTTAGATATTGAATTTTTGACGTGACAACGTCTTATAAATTGGTTTGCCGGGTGACACTTCAAGAAACTGCGTTACGCTCCGCTGACGTCATGCGCTCACAATGAGAGCGAGTGAGAGGCACGCGGGCATGGTTAGCCCGCCTAAGAGCGAGAGAGACAGACATAAAAAGTGAAAGGCACGCGTCCCTTCCACTCGAGCACAGTTGTTGTCACGTAAAACTTTCGCCCGTATACCGACTTTACAGGCAACCAGCTTTTTTTTAATGGTAATAATTAGAAAAAAAACATATTCATAGTCTTCAAAATTAATGTCTGTCTATTGGTTCCTTATGCAATAAAAACTATTAAACTGGTCTTCATTATTGGATAGCTCATTTCTGTGATAGTTTTTAGCAATTAAAATTTGAATTATCATCGCAAATCCAATGGATGCAGCTAGTTATCGTATTAAATGAAATAAATTCGTTAATTTAATTGTAGGTATGTGTCATTGTTTACTGTTTTACTTGTTGTACTTGTTTATTATCAAACAAGTCAATTATTTGGGCAGAGTATTTGTAAGACAAATAATAAATATTTTTATACTAAAATCAAAATTCTTAGACTTTCATGGATTTCTTAATACCATTATTTACACAGCAAACAATTTCAATAAAGCGAGTTCCGCTAAAATTAGGTCAGCGTTTCGTGGTCTGCTTTATTATAAACGGTGGAAAGCCTCAGCAATCCCCACTGGATCGGTGTGGTCTGTTGCTCTGTGGCAATATATTGCACGACTAAGTTTTAATTTTATAAATATTTTTTTATAGGTAATTCGTAAAACTCAGTCAAAAATAAAAAATAAAATTTAGACCGTAGATTTCTTTTTACATAACAAACAATTTAACTTGAGCTAGAAATTGTTAGAACTGGGCTTACGCGATCTGCCTGGATCGGCGTGATCTGTTGCTCTGAGGCAATATATTGCACGAAAATGTTTTAATTTTTTTAATAATTTTATATGATTCGTAAAACTCAGTCTAAAATTCAAATTAAAATATAGACCGTAGATTTCTTTTTACATAACAAACAATTTAACTAGAGCTAGAGTTGTTAACACTGGGCTTACGCGGTCTCCCTTATTATAAACAGTGTACTGCCTCGGTGATCCAGTGGGCCTCGTATTCTGTTGCTCCGTAGCAACCCTCGTTCTAGCACGATGCGTGTTGTTAGTCGAATAAACGTTTACATTAAAGAAGTTGAACGCGTTGTTAAGCTCCACTTGTCTTAGGTCCGCATCGAGGGAGTTCTGGTTGTTATGTGGTTTCTTGTTGTGGCGTTTTGGTGGACGAGTCGTGGTCGCGACGGTTGTCGGTCGAGGTGTCGTCGTGGTGGTCGTTGTAGTCGTCGTCGTTGTCGTAGTAGTACGTTGCGGCGTCTCTGTTGAAATGCAATATTGTAATATTAGTTGAATATCATTTAAAGTCAATTTTTTGTATTTCTTTGGATGTTTAATACATTAAAATTTGTATAAAGACCACATAAAATCGTCTTAAAAACTAAGTAGGATGTGTGCCTTCGGAATTGCGCCCACCAATGAGAAGAAGGCACAAAAACCTAATGGGGTTTTTTTTTTCATTTGATCACGCTCACAAAGGTCACAAAGATCATAGTACGCCTTACTGCATAATTTATTCTTTATGAAAGTTTTGAACCTGTTCATGGACATGTCATATACATCTTTAGTTAATTTATTATAATAGAGCACACACATGTACTATTAAACGACCTGTTTATTTTCCGGAGCCTACTACCGGGCACGGTCAGTTCATCCTTATTTATTAATAATCATCAACATCACGACAGACACGGGATGACCACTGCTGAACATAGAGGTTTCCTAAAACAATAATGCTTATCAATAAATATGAGCTTAGATTCATGACTGACTGACTGACTAAATATATCAACACACAGCTCAAACCAAAATGGACAAATCGGGCTTATATTCAGGGTAAAGAAGGCCAATTATTGTAAATAACATTGTTTAAATTACATTTTAGTATTAGCCTTTGCCTGCGACTTTGTCCGCGTTGGGTTTAAATTTTTCCAAAATCCTTTCTGAGGAGATGCCATATTTTATTTTATATTTATGCATACGTCATAACAGCTATCAGTAGGCCAATTCTCGTAAATATATCATTTCAATATCATTCCGATTGCATTTAGATTGCAAAAATATCCCCATAAAGTCAGTTTTTTTATTACAAAAAGCTAATTTTGAGGGTTTTTGAGCTACTTTGAGAATATTTTTTGTGATCGAAATGCAATCGAAATGATATTGAAATGTAATATTTACGAGAATTAGCCTACTGATAGCTGTTATGACGTATGCATCTCATAAGAAAGGAATTTGGGAAATTCAAATCCTACGCGGACAAAGTCGCAGGCAAATGCTAATAATGTAAAAAGCCTGACTCTGTTTGAATGCTACTTTGAAAGCTATACCAAAAATCTGTTATAATGATTGTACCTAAACTGATCACCTGTAGACAGACGTCATCACTTATTTTCTATTGATTTATTCTTTTGTATTTCGTTATTTATTTAGTTAACGTAAAAATACTCAAAAGCATTGTATAAAATGGCGTAATGGGAACAATTCAAAATATCATTGTCATTGTTTATCATAACAATAACTCAGGTATAAAGCCTGAAAATGCTGACAGCCTGAAGATAAAGGAGACTTTTAATACAACTTATTGTTTTAAATTATATTTTCAGGCTCGTAATTTTATGTTTCATGACGATGCGAGTGTCTAACAAGATTTTTTCCCTTGTTAATTAACAACAATATAATTAAAAGAAAGTTTTTTTTTTGTACATTGTTTAAAGTAGGTATAGTTACTTGTAGTTTTATATGAAAGTGTATCTACCTACTTATGTTTGTGTATTAGTTTGTTTTCAAATAAATATTAAAACTGAAGTATCAACTACAATGGCGACAAAGGATACCTACACGTACTTGTTTTATTTATTTAAAAAAAGTTTAATTTTAACCTATAACTTTAAAGTTAATTAAAAATTAGAAAAAGAAATTCTAGCCTATCAATAATAAGCATTAAAATCGGATAATATTACCTAATTACCAATTACCTACCAATAAGGGGAGAAAGATCAATTTTTTGGTATGGTTAATATAAATACGGTCGGCTGCATAATTACAGACCCACCGTAGAGCTCCAAAACGGCTGATAGAAGAATGTTTTCAACACAAGCAAGATTCTAGACAGCTGCTTTAGTTGAAGTTTAAAGTCACCTAACTCATGAATTAATCAAACAAAAATATTAGAATGAAAACATGTAATTTTTGAACTCTACCGGTGGCTGCAATTATGCAGCCGACTGTACATGGTATGGCACTTTCTTAAGTTATTTTTAATTACCTTTTAATAAAACGATCCCATCTGCCCGACCGTAACCATTGACAGCTGAACAGGAGTATTCCCCAAAGTCCTTCTTGGTCAATCTATTTATGGTTAAGTTCATACGTAGAGCATATTCGTTCAAGACCTCCTCGGAGATTACGTACTTGGAACTGTTCAGTAACTTGCCGGCTGTTGGAAGCAATAGCCTTAATTAAACTAGGTGTTTTATTACTTGAAAGAACAATAACAGCTGAATAATATTAACGAAATAATAATTTAGGTATTCATCATAATCACAATTTTAAAATTAGATACATCAAAGCAAATTACAAAAAAAAAAAACTAAAAATAATGATGAAAAAATATTTAAATGTTTATCACGACTAGGTTAATTTAAAAAAAATTAAACCATACATGTGTCAGTCAGACTCACGCACTGAGGTTTCTGTTCACATAATTATGGCTATTTGAAAAAAAAAATACAGTGATACGGTTGATGCCTTGACCCTTGAATCGTATGGGTAATCATACTATTCAGGGGTTAAGTTTCATTTCCGCTTAAGTTTTAAAGAACGAAGACAGAAAGAAACGAAACTGCCGTTTCATTAACACATTCGGGCAGCCGTTGATTGGCATGTTGCTCTGTCTCCGCTGCGCCGTTGATCAGAAAACATGTTACACTATAAACTACAGAAGCTCCATCTAAGTACCCACCTGCTAATGACTTCAAATTTCCTCTTTGCCAAGTGTTAAGTGACTTAGGTGCGGCTTCCACGTAGCACTGCAGCGAGACATGCATGTCCACTGAACGTAGTACCACAGTACTGGTCACTCTCACAATCGGCTCAACTGTTTTCAAATAAAATATACCAGATTATAGAAAACTAACTACACCTAGCGGTGAGTCCCAATCCAGGAACAATATCGGGATTAACCCAGGATAAGATGAATTCTCATACCGAGTTTCTCGAAAAACGGTTCTGTTTGAACGTCTATGTCCTCTGATACACACTATTTTGCACTCCTAACTGAGCCGAAGAACCTCATTACGTCATTGTACATTGTTTGTTATTTAAAACGCTCTCAAATCATAACCAATAACACGTTATAAACACATTTAACATTGAACATAATGTTTCACAATCTGTGCTTCGTGAATGATTCTTAAATTCCATTAATATTTAACACTATTCAATTTTTAAGTTTTATAGTTGCATCGTTTAAAGACCTGTGTATATATGACATAGATGTTAGGTATGCATAGAGGCGTGTTTCTTCAGTTGGTACAAGAAATAAATAAGAGAAAATATGCCCAGATAAGGACAGTGTTTTAACATTTTATAACTTGTAAGTAACTTTGTCAATTCAATAAAGTCTAAACACATTGTTTTAAGAGTGTGGAGCTAAAATGTTTTTATGCATTTAACAGTTAGTAAAATAAAAAAAATACTTACAATGTACGGAGACCTCATAACGCCGACTCTTAGTAGGCGGGATCCCATTGGCAGCAATACACAAGTAGGTCCCCATCTCAGACCTTCGCAAATTCTTCAAAGACAGCGTTGAGCCAACATAACTGTCAACCACTAGACAAAACGAAAGGTATTATTCTTTTATGAAAACCATGCATAACTAACGAACATAACAGTTCAGACGAAACATAAAAATAAATCGAAAGAAATCGACTACAAAAGACAATGGACAAGGCATAGTGTGAAATATCTGGCCGGATATATACTATTCCTAAAATAATCCGATACAAGCATAATTGTCAAATTATAAGTCAAATAGAGTAGGGAACATCAATAACTTTTGTAAGGTTAATATTCTCTGACATCGAAACATATACAATAAATAATTAATAAGAAAATCTCTGTTACTTATTCACAATAAATAAATAATTAATGAACATTAAATCTCTCGACGATAGAGATCAACAAACATCATTTTACCGATAACATTTTATCGGAAATGATAGTTAAAGTTTAGAGAACAATGGATTTGTACGTATTTTGTAGAAATAAGCCATTGCTAGGTACGGTCGGCTGCATAATTGCAGACCCACCGTAGAGCTCCAAAACGGCTGTTATTAGAATTGTTTTCAACACAAGCAAGATTCTAGGCACCTGCTTTAGTTTAAAGTCTTTACTGAATTTATCACACAACAATAATTATTAAAATGATTGTTTTTAATTATAGTAATTTTATAACTCTACGGTGGGTCTGCAATTAAACAGCCGACTGTACATATACTACATAGCGTTGGCAAAAAAAAACAATATAGAATACCTTAATTTTTCTATTCTCTAAATAGGAAAGTCTTTGTGAATCACTGTATGATGCGTTCATGTAATAAACACGAGGTAAATAGCGTAGATTAGCATAGAAATATACGAGTAGATACAATTATTTGTACAACACTGGAAGGAATATACACAAAGTAAAGTAATGGGTAAGTAGTCTGTAAGACTAGACTAGTTTAAATAGTATTTAGTAGACTTAGCTAGATAAATTTCAATCGTAAATTATTATCTACTTCCATGAACTGAAGCAATAAACTTCAAGCTTAAACGCTCAAAGAATCCCTGTGAAGTAAAACCGTCAGTCTCTTCGGAGTATTCAAGACTGCCCTAGTTCTGGATCGAGATGGATTCCGTAAACAATTTTCGTTTTAGGCGCGTAAATCCGCCCGACTTCGGGATTCAATTGAGAGTGCTCTCTCTAGCATGCAAGTCAATAAATACCTAGGTACCCATTTGTATACATATATCTGATTTACTTACTTGAAAAAGCAGTCAGAAAATATTGAGGAGACCATATTCTTAAGTGGCATTACAGAGCTATCGCAAGTTATTGAACGGGATTTCGGGAAACTCCATGAGACGGAAGAAATGTGCCGCTCGAGATAATGGTACTAATAACATTTGGTTTAATGCTGCATTTATAAATTATGGTATGTTATGTGCCTTGAAAGTAATGTAATGATGAGCCGTAGATATACATTTTGGTCTTATTTTCCGAAATTGTAAGCTGCAAATGCTCTTATGAAATTATAATATTATGTAAATACACATAAGTAACTAGCTGCGCTCCGCGGTTTCACCCGCGTAACTCCCGATCCCGTGGGAATATCGGGATAAATTAAGATGTAAGCCATCCTATCTTTCAAGTTGGATCAAACTGCACACGGCGTGCTAATTTGATTAAAATCGGTTAAGTAGTCTAGGAGTCCATCGCGCACAAACAACGTGACACGTAATTTATATATATTAGAAGAAAGATAAGAAAACTTATAAAAAAAAGAGTTTGCACTAGTAAACGACGTTCCGTTTCCTAGTGCAAACTCTTTTTTTTATATTGCTTTACTTTGCTAATCCGTTGATTAGCAAAGTAAAGCAATATCATACCTAATTACGCGTCTATCATTAACGTATTCTAACAACTTAGTGATCTTATTAACTAGCCAAATCCCTATTAGGTTAATGCGTGCATCAATAACACATTCAGAGTTCATGCCAAAAGCCAAATTGGCCGTTGTCCTAACATGTCGAGCGCTGCTGCAAAATATTTTCATAATTCTAATCCCGTATTCATAGTTAGCTCAATTTGAACCGATTTCGACGAAACGAAGTGTTCTCTATTCCCCATATTTCTTAGTAACAGTTAAATGAAGTAGGTACACAGCGCGAGCTATTCAACATTTAACGACTTTTCACAAATTAAATTTAAATGGAAATAATTTATTGCTTTATTATGGCACACGACCCCCCGCTCCTAAACTGTGAACGGACATAAAATACTGGCAGTAGGTTACGTTATGCGTATAATATGATGTAGGTAAGTATATTTGAAACAGGTCTTGTAGGAAATTGTGTTTTATTAAAGGGTTATAAAGTCGTTGGCGTTAGTCGCAGTAGGTTCACGTCGTCGCCGTTCGCAACTTGTTACTTGTGATGTCGCACTCGGCACGACTCAGCAATTCACAGTCATTATTACGAACAGACTAATTGTTTTCCGATTTAATACTGGAGCCAAATAATTTTCTGCCACTAAACACATTTTAATTGACATTATTGTTCAATTATTAAGCGACAACGGCGATTTGATTGGTCTATATTGGTGAGTTATGTTTGTAAATCAACGTCAAAGTCTTTATTCATTTACATGAGATCACATTGGAACGTCTTAAACTTAGGATGTGTCCCTACACATCCTAATAAATTACGAACTATTAAAATGGCGATTCAAGAAATATAAAAAAAATAGTATAAAAATATTGATTCATAAAATTGACGAAAGGTCAAGATGACAGAATATAGTTTTAAATATTTAATTGAAATGAAGGTGGTACGTTTTCCCTACTAAATGTTTTAGAGATTCCTACGTTTTATACTGAGATATTTAACTTATTATGACTTAAAGTAGGCCTAATTTAAGCTATTGTAGGGGCAGACCAAAAATATCACTGTTTAACATCCAGGAAGTACTCTGTTTCAGCGTGAAAAAAGAGACCAATTTTACGTATGTGGTAGTACATGGTTATATTGACGTATGGTCATAGTGTGAGGTGACGCATAGATGTGTGGAAACACGCGACGTTGTCGCGTTGTGTGTGGAAGCAGGAACACGCAATTACGCTAGAGCAGAGCCGCAATACAGTTTGCTGGATAAGGGCGACGTTGCCTCTCCGTCTAATCTGTCTAATAAAAAATCAAAATAATTTCAATTGCATGATATTCAACTCAGTGCTGCCAGACCTAAACCTGCAAGATTTTATGTAACTTTTGGCACTGTCGCGTCACTTTTGATACTTGAATTATACATTATTTTGATAGACTTATCAAATTATCACTTTACGTATATAATAAATAAATAAACATTTGTACTTGTTTGCATTTAATTAATAGTATAAAAATATAATAAAATATAAATGAAGTATAGTAATTCGTGAGAAACAAACCAAGCAGTCTTGTTGTTTTTTTGATACTGTTTGTTGTACACACTGGTAACATACACCCAGTCGATACTTTGCCTCGCACTAGATGCGCGCTTGTTACCTAGGCAACGGAGAGTCAACAGAGATGTCAAGTAGTCAGTAAATAGAAAAACCAAAAATAAAATATTATAATCATTTAATATATTCCTACTATTGTGTTTAAAGTATCATCCATCTGAGCACCTACTGAAAATAAACCTTGAGGGAATTTTAGTGTCTTGTAAGTGATTGAATTATTTCACAAGTATACCCCTCAAGGTGGGTAACCTATCCACACAAGTTGGGCCGTAGGAACAAACTACGACTACTCTGGGTCCCAGGCCATGAAGGAATAGCAGGAAATGAGAAGACTGATGAGCTGCAAGAACAGGATCGGCAAGTGCTATGCTTGGACCAGAACCATGTACGGGCCTGCCAGCATGCACAATCACAAAGGCCGTAAAGGATTACGTTGATAAGAAACACACGCAAGAGTGGGAAATCAGTGAAGGGCTACTACATTCGAAGAAATTCATAGGTAGCAGGCCCAGAGGGGCTTCTAAATTTATATTGAATAACGGAAAAAGCAAAGCACGAGCTGTGATTGGTGCCTTGACATGGCTTTACAAAACCATGCTTTTAAAAATGAAGATAACTTCTAATATTGACTGCAGAACCTGCGGTGATGTCAGAGAAACTATATCCCAAACCGAAAAACATAGGATTTTTCCTCTTAGTGGGATCACTGCGTTAATCGATCCCAAGGGGTCGAAGTGTTGCTGGCTATGTCAGTCCCCGATATAAGATGATAAGATAGAACTAATTTTAAATAAATAAACCTTTTTGTACATTACTTTGTCTTTATTTTTCTCTTTCCATTCAGACCTAGTACAATTTGCATCGTTGAGAATTCGTCCTAGTTAAAAAAAAAAGATTACTAACAGTACCTACCATAAAATTGATCCTGTTTTAGAAAATTTATCCAAAAATATATTTTCAAAAAAAAATTCTATTTGTATCGAGATTTGAACCGGGGCTCTTCAGAACACTACCCCGCCGCTCTAAATGACTACACCAATCGGTATCTGTAGGACTACGTCAAATATAGTCTATAGTTGCTACAGTTTATTGTTTTGTATGTGTGCGTGTCATTTATATCGTGACAAGAGTTAAAAATTGTACTTTGGAAATACATTAAAATGTGACTTCCAAAAAATTAAATTATGTTTGAAATATGTTCAGAGCAAACTAGAAAACAGGCAATATATATACAAATACTTTAATTCCACGTCAATTATAGCAAAATAAAATAAAACAATACTTTCGGGGAAAACAAGCGCCATCTAGCGGAATACTTTGCTTAGCGATACGAAACATTCAACCTTTGCTCCATCATCACTACATAGTATAAAACAAACTCGTTTTCTCTGTCCCTATATCCCTATGTATGCTTAAATCTTTAAAACTACGCAACGGATTTTGATGCGGTTTTTTTAATAGATAGAGTGATTCAAGAGGAAGTTTTATATGTATAACTAGCGACCTGCCCCGGCTTCGCACGGCTATATTATACATGTATTATACATATAAACCTTCCTCTTGAATCACTCTATCTATTTAAAAAAACCGTATCAAAATCCGTTGCGTAGTTTTAAGGATTTAAGCATACATAGGGATATAGGGACAGAGAAAGCGACTTTGTTTAATACTATGTAGTGATAGTGATACATGCGTAATATAACCGTGCGAAGCCGGGGCGGGTCGCTAGTTTCCAATATACCTATGTAAAAGTATTTGTAATCTTGAAATTTGTGAGCATGTTCACACAAAAACCCCATGAGTTTCTTGTGCCTTCTTCTCATTAATGGTCGCATTCCGAAGGCACACAGCCTAACTTAGTTTTTAAGACTATTCAAAGTGAACACATGCACTGTACATGATTCTAAATGAATAAAAAAATTGAGTTTGAGTTAGTCTTTCAATCAGTCTTACAATCGTCAAATTAATCTATCAATCGATCCAACTCAGCTTTATTTTATTACTATCCTTTAAAACACGAAAATAACATCAGTTGTTTATTCATAGCCTTTAATTTTGAGTTATCAGGAAATTAAATTAATTTACAAAATTTGTAAAAATAAAAAAAAAGTGGATCAATTAGGCAGTTTCACTTTTTACGAGGTCTCTCGCGTTATTTTATACCTAACTAGATGTGCTGAGAACCCTGAAACACGTCATTATTTATTTATGAAAAGTAGATCCAATTCGAACAATCACATTCCTACATTTAAAAAAATCATACTCCCTATTTCACACACCATTTCCTACCCTGTTTCTGCCTTTTAAAATTGAAATTTCAAGAAATTTTGTCTTAGCTTTAATCATAAACCTATGTTCCAAATTAAAGCTTTGGCTCTGCGTTGATTCTTAATCAGGACAAATGATGTTCCTACTAATATTATCAATGCGAAAGAACTTCTGTATGTCTGTCTGTTACTTTTAAAACCCTTAAACAAATTTAAATAAATTTTGATATATAGACAGATAGAACCTTAACCCTAGGAGAAGGGCATAAGTAATCCCGGACATACACGGGTAAAGCCGCAGTTATATTATACTACACGATTTCATCCGCGTAACTCCCGATCCCTTGGGAATATCGGGATAAAAAGTAGCTTATTTTATTCCCAATGAATCTATGTATTCTCATACTAAGTTTCATCAAAATCGGTCCAGTAGTTTTGAAGCAAACTATCAAATAAAAAAACAGCGCACTCCGGGAGTGCAGGCAGAAGTGAAAACTGTATATCTGTGTAAAATCTCATCTGTCGCGCTGTATATCTGTGTAAAATCTCATCTGTCAAATCTCATCTGTCGCGAGAACGGCTGAAAATGCTCACCCACAAAAGTGCCCAACGCGCCATAAGAAGTTTTCACTTCAAAAAACTTTCCTCTTTATAATATTAGTATAGATAGAATATATTAAGTACCTAACCATTCGTGTTACATTCAACCAAGTTTTGTTAATTTAATGTTCAACATAATAATAACACCGTGTTACATTTATGTTAATCAGTTTACTCTATGTTAACTTCTTTTGTATCAAAATACTCTGATTAATTTTAAGATGATAAAACAATACACTTACCTAATTAAGTAGGTTTAGATCACATTGGTCATATTTATAAGTAGTTGTTGTTAAAGTTGATGTAAAAAATAGATATTAGTCTAAGATCCCTTTAAAAACGACCTTCATTGAGCTGTTTAATGGATGAAAATTATTTTATATCAAAATAGATAGGTCAATAAATATATTGCATATGAATTGTCTAAAAAAATTCAGTCCAAAATGAAGGGATCCCGTATTGTCTATATACTGTACTATATGTCTGAAACACAAGTAGTAACAGTCCAAAATCTGTTCTTTAAATAAAATTCAATGATTACGTTAGAGAGAATAACTTTCGACTGGTACATTAACCTCTCCCGAGGAATGAAAGAAAATGAGGAAAATTAAAAAAGAAAACGCGAATAGCTATTCCGAAAGCAATTCTTACATATTAAGCGAAGCGTGTTTAACATGTCCAATTAATACAAAGGCAGAGCCGGTTCCACCACTCTGTTAACTATTAGAACCTCCCTCGGTTTACTGAGCTGAGGGCCGCCAGTCTTTTGTTTACGCTTAATGGCTTAAATAAAACGGGTCAAATTCGTAAAACACCCCACCGAAAAGGCTCTAAGTAAACCACCGGGGACCGACCATTTTGTACCTAATATATTTACATTAAGGTATGAATCAGAAAACCAGATTACATGCTAATAAAACGACAACAGTGTGTGTATGTGTTAAAATGAGTAGTCGTATAATTGCTTTTAACTGGTGTCTTCTCACCTAGTGTTTGGCAGAGCTATAAAGGGTATGTCATTATAACTATAAGAGATAAGAACCTTTTGTCAGACCGCTTCCCAGTAAGCCGTTCGTTTAATTTCCTGACCGAAATCCCTCGCTACAATATTTTGTTTTAACTTGTAATTGAGTTCTTAAAACATGGTTTTTCTGCGGAAATTAATTTTATACGGGTTTTCTTAGTATCCACAATACAAAAGGTAAATGTTAAGATAATCATTTGTATGTTATGACGAGTCGCAAGAGACGTGATACTTCAAACAAACTTGGTAACATAATATTCATAAACTCGCAGATCGTGCCGATTTTATTCCTTTATTATGCGAGATATCGTGTAAATTTGGTTATACCTATCGAATTTGAGGCTCGTTTTCCAATATCTTAGAGTAATATCTTAATAAATCCTATAAAACTCCAATGTTTTAACCGCGCGAACACCTGCGCTCGCTTCAGGCGGGCTTTGAATGCAAAATTAATCTTGTTTCTTTTTTACCACTTAGTCGGATCTCACTGATGCGAATAAAATTCAACGGCAAAATTGTCGGTACATATTTTCTTTTTAATAGACAATAAGCAAAGCTATTATTCCTACAACGACGGGTAGAGTAAGGTATATTTTATTACACTTTTGGACTGCTATGTTATTTTAATCTGAATTATATATCGATAATTGGTACCAACTGTATAATTAATTACGAGGAAGACAAGATAATGTGCCATCAAACTATTAAACCAGAATTTGTCGCGAACAAAAGACTAAAATCAGAAGAAATTCAATTTATCACTGTAACATAATTCCCATTACTTTGAATAATATTCGATGAAAATTTGACATGGTTTCATCAATCACTGTCCGTTTTCAAATGAAATGTAAACACGTTTGAAACTGAAAACACTGGGGTCACACATTATGACTTTACATTTCTCTTGTGTAAAGTCACTCTATGATGGTCACTATTTATAGGTTTTTAGAATTAAAGTATATTATTATCTACTCTAAGGCCGTCGTAAGTTTCCAGTAAAACCATACCTGCACAATACATAACAAAATCGATGACGAATATCAATAAAAACGGCGCAGCGCGAATTTAAATATAGGGCGGATACTACCCAAGCTAATATTCTAAAACTAAACTTATATAATAGTTTCCTTGTAGCCAGTCCTCTACCATCCTATCGCAGTAGAAATAGGTATGTATTTTGTCCTCAGTTTGTTTTTGGAAAAACCTAAATCTAAGAAAAATAATTAAATGAAAATAGCTAGTATGATACTAATAATATTGAATACTTGTAAATGCTATTTTATTTAGGCTTTAGAATCTATAGAATCTGAAATATGTAATAATGTATAATCTGTTTATTTTCTTTTTTTTTTTTCCGAAACTAGTATTATTAGACCTGCCCAGCACATAACACCTACACAATTGGCATAAGCTAAAGTGCGTGCGTGCACTAAATACAAAAAAATGTCAATGACCACTGTCGCAGGCAAAGAGGTGATTGTAAGAAATTTTTCCTGGTTCACGATCGCATTTTACAAACTATAAAATGTAAGAGTCTGTGGTAAGAGTATGTTTAACTTTATTTCTGTTTTCTACGGTACCTGACTAAAGTTGAGGTTGTGGATTCGAGTTCATTCACTAATGAACTCTCTTTTCATATTAGTTTTACCTTAACTAGAAACTATTGTAGGTTTATTGGTTTATAGAGGGCTACTTCTGTTCGTTCGTTTATTTAAGTTTATTGTAAAACTTTTGTTTTACAAATTTTGGGAATTCGAACCATTTTTCGAATATTTTTGAGGTTGTGTTAATTCAAAAATTAGCCGTTTTTTTATAAGTATTTTTTTAATGTTAATTCTGGCTTAGAACAGTCGATAAATCTAAAACATAAACATATAATATGCGCATCGACTTGAGAACCTCCTTCGTTTATTCGTCAGTTAAACTCTTAATCTTAGGGTTAATGACCTCTTCGTGAAAGTAAAAGCTTATCCTCAAAAATTTCGAAAAAATGTTAGAATTTCCAGAAGTCGTAGAACAAAAGTTGATTGTTGATGTGCACAGAAATAGCCCTAAACCGGTGTCTTTTATAATTACCAAATACCCTATATAAATAAAAGCTTTTAAGACGTCACTAACGTGTTCGTATATTGTTCCGACTATGCAACATTGTCACCCACAATGTTGTGTACAAGAAAGCTTTGTAGCTGTCATAATATAAGGACACGCGTATTAAGTTAGGTAGGCAATCGCGAACGTTCTAAATAAAATAAAACCACCACGCGAACGAAGTCGCGAGCAACAGCTAGTATAAAATAAATACAATAGATTACCTTTAACTTCTTTCCCATTTTCATCTCTAAAGATAATATTCCGTCCGGCAGTTCTCTTCCAGGAGATGATGGGTGGAGGCACACCAGTAGCAGAGCACCTCAACTCCACGGAACCACCCTCGGGCGCGCTGGCTGCGGAGCCATCCTCGTCTTGTATATCCGGTGGAATTACCACTGAGAGGGTGCCCATCTGGCAAAAAAACACATTAAATTAAATTTTGCCAGCGACTTCGTCGAAGATTTTTTTAATTACTTTCTGCCTCTTTTTAGCCCAGTTAGGGTATAAATTTCAATAAAATACGAAGCAGGTCTTGTCTTCCATCAATTCAAGAAGATTGAACTAAGGAATCATGTTGTCCCTAAATAAACTGATGTTATGACTTATGATTCACAAATTATAACACCAATTTATTTATTCCTTCTAATGTTTGAAGATCATTGTCATTGTCATATTAATATTGTTGTTAAGATCGAAATACCGCTTGTTTTAATGCGAAGAGCAAACGCACCGCAAAGATTTTTAAATTGTTGTAAAAAAATGGCAGATTTGGCCAATTAAAATGTAGCTTCAAAGCTTAATTAGTATTTTAGAGGTTGGAAATGATACTCTTTACAAATACCTATACATGTCTAGCATCTAACATTTATTTTGTTCCCATCTATATTATACTCTGTATGACCTTATATAGAGTTGAAAAGGGTCCGTGAGACCTTAAAAAATATTTTAAATCAACGCTTATCGGTCCTCCAGGGGGACCGTTAATCGTGAAAAAGTTATTGACGGAGGGACCGTTTTCCGTAGGGGGATCGTTCCTCCTCCTCCGTCATTCCCTCAATGCTGAGGATCGTGACTCTGCTGTTGCAGTCGATTTACTGTCTTCCTCCAATAGACACTGTCCGACGCCCGGTGTAGAGCTGTGCTTAGCGGTATATCCAGCTGTTCGGATCGGACAGCTTGGTCGGTCCATCGTTTGCCCTCAACCTTCCCCGTCTTCCCCCTCCTAACGATCCCTCGTTCCCCAGGGGGATCGTTAGGAGGACCGTTAATCGTGAACCAAAACCTTGGTGGGCAGCCATTGAAATATCCCTAGGTACTAGATGGGCAGCGTCAAATTGTTTACTGTAGTAGTCTCGTAGCCTTGACTGATTAAATTGTATCGGCTACGGCTACGGCTATGGTGAAAGCTACGGGACGCCTACGGACACGTCCCAATATACGAAATAGTACTCGCCCACAATTGATAGAGTTAATTAAGAGGAAAGGGTACCGGCACTCTCTCCATACAAACGTAGTCGACTGTTTCCTCCCTGGATCATGACACTAGCACAAATATTTATATAAGTACATATATATCTATTCTAATATATTTAAATTACGTGTCACGTTGTTTGTGCGCGATGGACTCCTAAACTACTTAACCGATTTTAATCAAATTTGCACACCGTATGCAGTTTGATCCAACTTGAAAGATAGGATAGCTTATATGTTAATTTATCCCGATTTTCTCACGGGATCGGGAGTTACGCGGGTGAAACCCTTATATAATATTATAAACCCTAAGTCTTGGCTTTTTTATTTTCTCATTATCATAGATATTAAGATTTAAATACAAAAAAATTAAAACATGGTCGTGGCAGTTATAAGTTTTATGCAATAAAAATATTTGCTATAGTGTCATTATCCAGGGAGGAAACAGTCGACTACATTTGTATGGAGAGAGCGTCGGTACCTTTTTCTCTTAAACGTCAGCTATACTCTGTACCGTAAAAACCTAAGTAGTGATATTACATGCGATGTAATGATATTAATCGGCTACATTACGAGCGTCGTCTAGCGTAGTGTAGACGAAGACTACGCTCGTTGCACTACGCTCTCCCTGTTACACAAAGAACTCAAGCATTTATATTGTTCTGGCGGAAAATTTACGGAAAATCATTTTCGTTTTAATTTTACTTTGTACGTTTTAATATCGAATTCTTGCGAAAGTTTATCCAGTTGGGGTTTCTTCGCATTCCGCGAGATTCGATTGGAATCTCATAGTTTATATAGGTCGAGTGTTCCTCATTGTAATAATGTAAGGGCCGAGCTCCGCGGATGTTCCATGGAAACCATTGTTTGCCAAATACAACTGAATGCAAGGCCGTCTTTAACCTATTGGAGGCCTTAGGCATATTAGGATTATGTGGCCCCTAAGACTTTGACTGAACATTATTTTATTATTGAAGTGAAAACTTCTTTTTCATTACTAATCTATACTAATATTATAAAGCTGAAGAGTTTGTTAGTTTTTTTGAACGCGCTTATCTCAGGAACTGCTGGTTCGAATTGAAAAATTCTTATTGTGTTGGATAGTCCATTTATCGAGGAAAGTTATAGGCTACTTTTTATCCCGATATTCCCACGGGATCGGGAGTTACGCGGGTGAAACCGCTAAGCGCAGCTAGTAAACTATAAAGGCTACAAAAAAAAGCTATAAAGGCTAATAAGGCTAAGAAGAGGTTAAGGCTATAAAGGTTTATCTACATCAAAATATCTTAATTTCTATAAAGTAAAAAATATTTTTACTTGGCACAGCACTAAAAATATGTTGCTGCGTGCGAATATCTTCTCAGATTACAGAAAATTTGTGCACATCTACTATAAAAAAATAAACAGTAAACCGAGATTGCGTCGTTCACAAAACTACAAGCTGTCCCGGCAAACCTTGATTTGCCATTAAAAAAAAGGGAAAAAAATTGAGGTTGTTCGATTCTCAGACCTAATATACACAAAAAAAAAATACAAATCGGTTCAGCCGTGTGGAGTTTGGTAACTAACACCACGACTCGAGAATTTTATATAAGTAGAGTATAATTTAAAGTTAACTTATCGCACCAATAGAAAATAATTCTTAAGTTGGAGACTATTTATTTGTACCATACTTTATCGAAAAATAACAGACCTATCACACTGTTACAAAACTCCATTTAATTCATAACACTTCCTGAATATGAAATTATAATAATATAAAAAACGCGAAAGTAAAGCTAGTCACGTTTCAATTTTGTTCGTTTCGTTATAGATTGGAAGGTTTCTGGATAAAGTATTTATCTATCTTTCTGTGCTTCAACAGGTAAGTTAGTCGTTTTGTTGGATGTGAGCTATGACATGGTAAGGGTGCTCGCTATTTAAGAGAACTACGTAGGTAACCTAAACACCAGGTCACCGTGCCGGGCTGCCAAATACAGGGTTGTGGGTTCAATTCCCGTCGCAAACAAGTATTTATGCTTAGATATTAATCTGATACCATAGCACTCATAACACAAGTCTAGTTACTTGGGGCTAGATGGCGATGTGTGGAATGTCCTGAAATATCACTATCACTACGTAGTATAAAACAAGGTCGCTTTCTCTGTCCCTATGTCCCTATATCCCTTTGTATGCTTAAATCTTTAAAACTACGCAACGGATTTTGATGCGGTTTTTTTTTAATAGATAGAGTGATTCAGGAGGAAGGTTTATACATGCATAATATAGCCGTGCGAAGCTGGTGCATGTCGCTAGTTTAAACATTAACGAGTAATAAAATAAATTTTAATATAAATATTACAAGTAACTTTTGTTCTAAGACTTTAAACTTTGTTTTTTTTAAATAATTACTTTAATGTCGAAAAAAATCTAAATGCTTGGGAAAACGACGAAATGACATTTTCGGAGCATCGGTTTTCTTAGTGAAATTGTATCTACTAATTCCTAGTATAATGACGTGTTGGGATATTCATATTATGAGGGGGGAAATGTGGGGTTGAAATCACTTCACTATCACTATCACTACATAGTATAAAACAAAGTCGATTTCTCTGTTACTATATGCCTATGTCCCTTTGTATGCTTAAATCTTTTAAACTACGCAACGGATTTTGATGCGGTTTTTTTTAATAGATAGAGTGATTCAAGAGGAAGGTTTATATGTATAATACAAGCATAATATAGCCGCGCGAAGCCGGTGCGGGTCGCTAGTTTTGTATAGGAGTATCAGTTTCCCAATAGTCATTTTATTAACTGATCTATCTATCTATATTTATAAAAGGGAAAATCACTGACTCACTCACTCACTCACTCATCACGATATCTCAGAAACTACAAGTGCTAGGAGTCTCAAATTTTGCATGGGGGTTCCTTTTATGATGTAGGTGCTCACTAAGACGGGATTTTCCGAAATTCTACCCCTAAGGAGGTGAAAAATGGGGGCAAAGTTTGTATGGGACAACGTGATTCGTTGGTCCAATCTACTTCAAATTTTGCATAAACATTCTTTAACAGAATTAATGGAACACGTGTTTCGTATTTTATTAAAATTCATCCCCTAACGGGTTTAAAAACGGGTAGGAAGTTATAGTATATAAAACAAAACTACCACGCGCACGAAGTCGCGGGCAACAGCTAGTATGTGTATAAATAAAAATCAATTGCTGTTCTTTAGTCTCACTGAAACTCGAGAACGGCTGAACCGATTTAGATGATTTCGGTTTCGAAATGTTTGTCGTAGTCCGGAGAAGGTTTAAACGGTGAGAAACATCGGACTTACGCGGGTGAAATCGCGGGGCGCAGCTATCTTATAATTGTATTTATAAATATTGACAAGTTTTAGGGTTTTATGGATATTCACACTTTATGCGGATGAAATTTCGTATTTTGAAGCTCCCACAGTGTTGGGTCTTACGCGGGTGAAACCGCGGCGGGACACAGCTTATCATCATTATCATTTCATTACATAGTATAAAACAAAGTCGCGTTCGCTGTCTGTCCCTGTGTATTCTTAAATCTTTAAAACTACGCAACGGATTTTGATGCGGTTTTTTTTATTAGATAGAGAGATTCAAGAGGAAGGTTTATATGTATTATACATGTATAATATAGTCATGCGAAGCCAGGGCGGGTCTCTAATCGATTATATAACCGACCGGTTGACCGAGAGTCGTGGATGTGTCTTCCTTTTTCCGGTTTCACTAAAGGCCCCGTCATTGCCTAAAAGAAGCGATTAAACCACTGTCTCAGTACTATATACCTAATTACAATTCAATAAAAGGCTTGTTATTCTCAGACTTCTCAGTACCTTCTCCTAACATTACGTAACCGTAGGTATTAATAGTACATTGTTATCCTAGGTGTGAAAGTCACTCATTACAAGTCCCGAGACGGAGTTTGGCGCCCGAGCGTAGCGAGGGCGCTAATAGTTCGAGGGACTTAATGAGTCTTTCACCCAAGGTAAATATTGTGCTTTTCATTACGAATAATACATAAAATTCTTCCTAACAACGAGAGTGAATGAGAGACTTTATTTATACTACCTGATCCTCTTACAAGGTTGGGATCAAAGAGGTTGTATACATGTAGTGTTATTCTTTGGTGTTACTTAAAGCAAGGAGGTAAGGTTATGAAGTTCCTAATGTATAATGATACTGATACTGGCTATATGCACATTGCACGAGTCGTGCGAAGCCATAATTTGACATGACAGCTATCAGTGAAAGCGATTTTCCCTAGGGCTGGAAATTTTATTTTCTACACGCTCTTCACGCATCTTTAGACCTACTTTCGGAGTATGAGTAATGAAAAATCTCTTTACTAATGAGCAAACGTATGCAAACGTTTCAAATTTCCGAGAATCAGTACAAAATAGAACGTTCAACGATGAATATAGCAAGTTAAAAGCACTTCTAACATATTAGCTACATACGTTATGTCAAAAGACGTACGCTAACAAAATACGAGCTTGGCGAGTGAAAACGTCTCATCGCTGACCAAAGCTGTAACAAGCTCCAACATACACTGACATTTGAAATATATAAAATCACTACATAGTATAAAACAAAGTCGCTTTCTCTGTCCCTATGTCCCTATATCCCTATGTATGCTTAAACCTTTAAAACTACGCAACGGATTTAGATGCGGTTTTTTAATAGATAGAGTGATTCAAGAGGAAGGTTTATATGTATAATACATGCATAATATAGCCGTGCGAAGCCGGGACGGGTCGCTAGTAATATATACTTACTAGCTTTTGCCCGCGACTTCGTCCTCGTAGAAATCGAAAATGGACCAAGGATGATCAAGTCGTCCCATACAAACTTTGTCCCCTTTTCCCCCCCTAAGGGGTTTCAAAAACCCCTTTGGAAAATTTTCGGAAAATCCTAGGTAAAAAAATATTATCGGAAGCCTGCGTCATGCAAAGAACACATCCTCCAAGTTTCAGGTCTCTATACGATCAGCGGTTTAGGCTATGCGTTGATCCGTCAGTCAGTCAGGACAAAGGATTTTAAATGTATAGATAGATATTAAAAGGATTTTTCTAGTAACAGCAATTACATAAAGGTAATAATTCTTAACCCTTTTTTAAGTCATCTGGTCTTCTTAAAGGACGTCGTCGCTTGGCCTCTTTTTATTGCCAATTTTTTCGCTATCTTGACATCAAAACGCCTGTTTCACACACAGCTGCATTTACGATACGTAATTTCGATCTCAATATAACTTACGATCGTAAATAGTCGGATACGGTTAAACAAATAAAATCGAAAAACATCAAAGCGAAAGTTTGTTTATCAATACGTAAAGCGTACGTTCCTGTTGATCAAACTTTCTGGTCAAACTAGTTTGTCCAAAAGGAATAAATTTCCTCGTAGTCAAACTACTCAACTAAGTGGTTAACAAAATCGATCGAAACGAAAAAAAGACGATTGAAATGGAAACAAAAGGCGATCAAAACGGAAACAAAAGACGATCGAAAACAAATCAAAAGACGTTTGAAATGGAAATAAAAGACGATCGAAAAAAAAAACTCCAAAATCAAGAGTGACATTTGACAGATGTCAATTTTCGATCGTCTTTTATTTCCATTTCAATCGTCTTTCGTTTTTTTTTTTCGATCGTCCTTTGTTTTTTTCCGATGGACTTTTGATTTTTTTTTCGATAGTCTTTTGTTTCCGTTTTAATCGCCTTTTGTTTCCATTTCGATCGCCTTTTGTTAACCATTTAGTTGAAAAGTTTGACTACAAAGAAATTTATTCCTTTTGGACAAACTAGTTTGCCCAGAAAATTTGATCAACAGGAACATACCCTTGAAAGTACATATTGGCACATGAGTTAAGTATTGGTATCTACCATAATCTACCTACATCATATACAGGGTGTCCCGTAATGAATGGCCAAGCGGGCACCTACGAATAGAGGACACTGTGCCGGATCAGAAAAACGAAAGTTATGTTATAGGAAAGTCTCTCGGTTTCCGAGATATCCGCCATTTTAAAGAAATTTAAAAATTTCACTCCTTTCTCTATGTTTTGTGATGCCAAAACTGCAAATGAAGGAATTATCCCAATCTGTTTTTTAGATAGTATTCCAGGATAAATGTGCTATCGAATACAAACAATATTTTTTTATGACACATTAAAAGTTTTTTTTTTAAACTAAGATTAAACTCAAACTTCATGGTTTTTTAATTTTTTAATCTGAACTTTTCCTGGTGTAAAAAAAATGTATGGTCACCCTAGTGCCAAATAAAAAAAAACTTGCCTATTTCACTGAGATTCTGAAAAGGTATAATATGTGGTATTATCAGTATTTAATACCAAATAAATTTCTAATAAAATGAGCAAAAGCATGCTTTTTGTGAAGTAAAAGTAGTACCAAAATTTACTTTGTTGTACTTAAAATAATTCAAGAAATTGTAGTTCTGAAATTCCCCGATTTCACTATGGAAAAAAAAGAAAAAAAGACAGCTCTGGCTCACTTTAATAGGAATTAATTTTGTATTGAATGCTGGCAATACCACATATTATACCATTTCAGAATCTCAGTGAAATAGACAAGTTTTTTTTTATTTGGCACTAGGGTGACCATACATTTTTTTACACCAGGAAAGGTTTAAGTTCAGATTAAAAAATTAAAAAACCATTAAGTTTGAGTTAAATCTTAGTTTTAAAATAAACTTTCAATGTGACATAAAAAATATTGTTTGCATTCGATAGAAAATTTATCCTGAAATACTATCCAAAAAACATATTGGGATAATTCCTTCATTTGCAGTTTTGGCATCACAAAACATAGAGAAAGGAGTGAAATTTTTAATTTTCTTAAAATGGCGGATATCTCGGAAACCGAGAGACTTTCATAGAACATAACTTTCGTTTTTCTGACCCGGCACAGTGTCCTCTATCCGTAGGTGCCCGCTTGGCCATTCATTACGGGACACCCTGTATATGGGAATTTTTAAGACTTACAATATAATATAAAACCTTATAAAACACCAAATATATTCCTTAACTCGCACCTGTAGCCTCCTCACACAACAAAATAATGCTGAGTAATGCTTACCGATTTTTCGACTAAGAAATAAATAATTCACTTGTTGATTCTATTCTCTATTTTCTACTTTGATTTTTTGTTCACATTATTTGTCGTTGTGACTTATTTCTGGGCAAAGGCCCCCCCGTTTTTAACCATACCGATCTCTAGTCTTTATTGGATACTAGCAGCGCTCCGCGATTTCAACCGCGTAGATCCCGATCCCGTGGAAATCTCGAGAAAAAAAGTAGCCTATGTTACTCCCAATTAATCAATGTCCAGTAGTTTCGGAGCCTATTCGTTACAAACAAAAAACTAAAAGTATAGATTCCACGTCGAATGCATCTGTATCGTCGCACCACAGTTTTTTCCTCCATTCATCTTGAACAAATCAGTTGGTTTATTGGTCTACTAGCGACCCACCCCGGCTTCGCACGGCTATATTATGCATGTATTATACATCTAAACCTTCCTTTTGAATCACTCTATCTATTTAAAAAACCGCATCAAAATCCGTTGCATAGTTTTAAAGATTTAAGCATACATAGGGACATAGGGACAGAAAAAGCGACTTTGTTTTATACTATGTTTGACTACAAACATAGTATAAAACAAAGTCGCTTTTTCTGTCACTAGATAGTGATAGTGATTTGGTTGATCTATTTGCTCATTTGTCTGTCTACTGACCCACGTCGCAACTTTATGGTAGGAACTCCATTTATTCGTGTCAAGCCATTGCTACAACTGCGCTGCAGTGCCCGTTTGCAGATTTAACACGGAGATTTTTTGTGCTTCTGTCAAAGACTTAGTCTGAGCACCGTAGGTTAGGATGAGCATAATAAACACGAGTCAGTATATTATGTTTGACGATAACCCTTCATTAATGTTTCATATAGCAGTTCTAAGTGTTTTCTATGCGGCAGCGGTTTATCATAGTATAAAACAAAGTCGCTTTCCGCTATCTGTCCCTATGTATGCTCAGATCTTTAAAACTACGTAGCGGATTTTGATGCGGTTTTTTTAATGGATAGAGTGATTCAAGAGGAAGGTTTTGGTACATAAAACAAAACTACCATGCGTACGAGGTCGCGGGCAACAGTTAGTATATTAATAAACGTACCTACTTTCTTTATATTAATTAGTTAGCAACATATTTGATTTCGATTTTAAGATAAAACTCAAATAGGTAAAAAACTTAAATAGCTAAAATATCCAAGACTTAAAATAATTTTAATAACGGTCTAGTAGTAAAATAATAAAAAAATAATTAAAATTGCAGGACATTCCACACATCGCCACCTAGCCCCAAGCTAAGTAACTAGACTTGTGTTATGCGAGCTAGACAACGGATTTACTACATATAAATACTTTTCTTTTGTAAATATATACTTTTAATACATATAGAAACAACCAGACCACAGGCAAATATGTAAGCATAAATACTTGTCTGAGGCGGGAATCGAACCCGCAACCCTGTGTTTAGCAGTTCGGTATGGTGACCATTATGCCAGGGTCGTCGAAATTTGCCGACACACCCAGTTTAGTAGAATGTACAATAGTCTTTTTGTTTAGATTTACGATCCTTTGCAGGGGATCCCAGCTAAGCCAACATTACCATTTTGCTTACAGGGAACATTAATTTAAGATTATATTCGTGTTAGCTTATTGCTAATCTTGTGAATATCGTAAATCCCGAACAGCAAGTGAAGCTTCGCCACAATATAATTTGGACAAGCTAGGAATTAGGCGGTCGATTCTAAACAGTGAGCTTGTTATGTAAATTATTAAATGGAAGTAAAATGATTATGTTGGAGGGCGAGGTTGGGGGCGGCGAGATGTCGTTTCGGAGGCCCGAGGTAGATTCCTGCGAGCATAGCAGTTGGAAATTCCTCTAGAGGCGTGCTAAGTGTTTGTAACGGTGGCCTTAGTTGCGACATCACGAGGCAACTATGTGTCGAAGAATGTGTTTATGGTGCCAAGAATGAGGCTCCTTAGTTGCGAAGGATTCTTGCCTCCGCTTCCAAACTGCTTGTCGAACTAACAACTCAATTTTGTGTATATTTATATATACCTACCTATGCCTATTATGTTTAAAGAGATTTTCTTTTTTACGTTATTTCCTAGAATTCTAATTTTTGTTTTGAAGTTGTATAAGATACAAGCTTTATCCAGCCGCGGTTTCACCCACGTAAGTTTATATCGTTACCGTTATAAATAACTGATACTCTCATATAAAGTTTTAATGACCTTAAAATGCTAATTAAACTACCTAATTAAGAAATGTGTAAATTTAACGAAATATTAAGTTCACTGCATGCTTTTCCACAGGTTTGAGACCTAGAATTTTAGTTGATTAAGTAACCATTATAATTTTCTCACGTAAGCGAACTGTTTTGAAGTTCTTTTGAGAAATAAAGATTCTTTAAACCTTAAATGTAAAAATTCAAAAATCCTGACACGTCAATTTGAGATGATATCGTCTCATAAATCGATGAACACCGACATTCACAAAAAAGTGTGACGTCATCTCTCACGTTCCGTTGTTGACAAGTAATGGTTGTTATTGACAATCCCGTGAAACTGTCGTCCGTAAACCGACTTTTTTATTCATGATAAATATAATAGATACGGATAGCTACTCCGATAAAAACTATCTTATTTTCTCCCCTCAAAGAAATTGAAGTTTCAAAAAATCCTTTCTTTACTTTATTAAATAAATTTATGTGTAAATCTAGACTTAGTTGTAACGAAGTGTTACATTCGGCGTTTTACGACGCCCTTACCCTTGTAATTATTAACTAAATAAACTTATAATCACATGACAGAGAGGCACCCGTTGAGGTCCGAGGTTATCCGTTCTTTGATTCTCCCGTATCACCGTATAACTGCTAGGCGACATAGTATAGGTTAAGCTGAGCGTGGATCCTTAATTAGGATAAATGATTTTATATTAAACATAAGATTAGAAAATATTTCGATTCACTGAGTGAACCCGGCGTAATTCCACCACTGACCTTTACAAATACCAGAGAACCTTTCGCCTACCTGTTCAATTGCAAAGCTTTCGTTATGAAAATTCCTTAAATATTATTTCATAAGATAACGGAATGATTTATTTATTAATTTAGAACTGAGTGAATTCCTCAAGCCCAATTGTTGGAACTTCATACATAATTTAAATGAGCAAGAGTTAAATAAAACCCACACACAAAATCGTTTTCGAAAGAACTATGCATACCGACCATCTTTATAAAATGAATTTAACGCTGTAAACATTTGAAACGGGACTAATCCGGTCCATAAAAGTAATCCGCTCATAAAGTTACGCGACGATGGACAACGTAAGGGTTTTCACACAAAGATTTCGAAGTAATTAAGATAAAATATCCAGCAGTTTTTTATATATATAACTGGAAGCTTGGTAGCTGCTCACTCGTTTTTCAATGTTCATATGCCGAGTTAATCCTGGAGTATGCAATAAAGCTGCTAAAGTATTTGTGTTCCAAGCGAAATTACCCATATTGAAAATACCCTTCGGCGCTAACAGCAGGCTGAAGGCTTATTTATACCGTGCATTATGTAGACTTACTCCATTGTACGCATGTAAAGTATACGAATAAGTATCTACCCTTGCGCTATAGTCACTACACCCTTTCACAATCGTTAATACTTTAATTTTAAATACTTCGACAGACTTACAAATTGTTCCCTTATTGATTTGCAATAAGATTGCTTTGTATAAGTAATGGAAAATATTCGCTATTAAAATTTAAATTAAGAGGAAAGGGTACCGGGCGCTCTCTCCATACAAACGTAGTCGACTGTTTCCTCCCTGGATAATGACACTAGAGCAAATATTTTTGTTGCATAAAACTTATAACTGCCATGACGATGCCCCTATGTGTTGTTTTATTTTTATTTTTTGTTTTTTACATCTTAATTTCTATGATAATTAGAAAGTGAAAAAAACCAAGACATAGGGGGATAGTCATGGCAGTTATAGGTTTTATGGCACCAAAATAATTGTGCTAGTGTCATTATCCTGGGAGGAAACAGACGACTATGTTTTTATGGAAAGAGCGCCGGTACACTTTCATCTTAAGACTTAGTCTGATTTGAATTTTGGTTCCGAAAGTTAAACTCGTGAATTTCGTCAAATAAATATGAAATGTTTAACGACGTTCTTGACTGTATCGAAATATGATCTGGAAGCAAAAAAGGGTTAGGATTACAAAAAACGTGGTCGTTCATCAACGCCTCTGTCAACAAGGCTCGCCATCAATGCCGCAAAAACAATTAGTAGGTCAATATTTATTTGATTACCCGCCATCGAAGCTGAATGATGACCATATCGTTGTTTAATAGATATCGAAAACAAATCATTAACCCACCCACATTAATATTTCTATATTACTGGATTATGTACTACTAGCGACCCGCCCCGGCTTGGCACGGCTTATATGCATGTATTATACATATAAACATTCCTCTTGAATCACTCTAATATCTATTTAAAAAAACCGCATCAAAACCCGTTGCGTAGTTTTAAAGATTTAAGCATACATAAGGATATAGGGACAGAGAAAGCGACTTTGTTTTATACTATGTAGTGAAGTGATGTAGTGAAGGGATAGTGATACGGACTTAGAAGGAAGCTATTTGTTAGATATTCCAAATATTTAAGGGTTTTTTGTTGACTACGTAACCTTAAAAACGAAAATAAACCTTTGATTTGTTAAATGAAACTTACAAAGTTGCCCTTTTTGCGAGACCTCGTTAGGGCATCGTCGATTTGGAAGCGGACCGCATCAGAAAAGGAACTCTGTGGTTTTATTGGCTTTATTTACATCAAGTCTTAGGTAACACTTTTTTCGTAAGATATTTTACTAGTAAAAATTCAATGTTTTTTTAGACAAAAAAGTTTTAAGCTATTGCATAGTTTTTGGCGCGGGCTTTGAGCGCGGCGACCGAATCAAGAAATTCCGTAACCAAAATAAAACCTAACACCCCCCACGTTCGCTTAACGTGTATGTATATGGTACGACTGTACGAAGCTCGCCCGATGCAATAGCTTTACAGCGGCAGTCCCCGAGTGCCACACGTTTTTTTTTTATTCAGTCATATAATATAATTATATTTTATGTGTATAAACGGTTACATATCAAAATAACTAAGTTCAATATAACTATGTTCGAAATAACTACGGTCATAATGCCTACTGTTCAAAATACCTAATGGTTGATTCACATATTTTTGAAATAACTAATGAACGAAATACCTAACGGACGAAATACCTACGGTTAATTTACCTACGTTCATTATAACTATGTTCGAAATAACCACGGTCATAATACCTACTGTTTAAAATACCTAATGGTTGTTTGGCATATTTTCGAAATACCTAATGGACGAAACACCTACGGTTAATTTAACCACAATTAATTCAACTACGGGTTTTCACCTGCGGTTAAAAAAAATCAATTTTATAAAATACACCTACGGTTAATTTAACTACAATTAATTCAACTACGGTTTTTCACCTGCGGTTGAAAAAAATCAATTTTATAAAATCCCTAACCAAGTAAAATGGGTAGAATTCGCTTCTAGCACTCGCCGGCCGCTGCCGCGGCACCGCTCGCTTCGCTCGCTCGGCTCGTGCGTTGTGGTCGCAGTTCTAACATAAACCTAACCTATCCATGTCGGTTCGGGGTAGGGGGTGTTCCGGATGGGTCTTTATATGCTTCCCTAATCAAGTCAAATAGGTAAAATTCGTCTCTAGTTGCGTGATAAAGGCAGCATATAAAGACCCACCCGGAAAACTCCCTACCCAGAACCGACATGGATAGGTTAGGTTTATGTTAGAACTGCGACCACAACGCACGAGCCGAGCGAGCGAAGCGAGCGGTGCCGCGGTAGCGGCCGGCGAGTGCTAGAAGCGAATTCTACCCATTTTACTTGGTTAGGGATTTTATAAAATTGATTTTTTTAAACCGCAGGTGAAAAACCGTAGTTGAATTAATTGTAGTTAAATTAACCGTAGGTGTTTCGTCCATTAGGTATTTCGACCATTAGGTATTTTAAACTGTAGGTATTATGACCGTTAGTTATTTCGAACATAGTTATATTGAACTTAGTTATTATAATGTGTAGCCCAATCGACCGTTAGGTATTATGAACTTATGTGAATCGACCGTAGTTATTTCGAACATAGTTATATTGAACTTAGTTATTATGATACGTAACCGTATAAACTTAATTGTTCAATCAACCAAGAAGTTCCCGTTTGTTATATAAATACTAAGCCCAGCCCTTTTTATCGAGTTCCTAAACAAACAAAAGATTTACTTCCTTTTTGTTCTTTTTATGTGTTACTACTTTTTGATACAATTTATGAGGCTTGATCTCATGCCTCCAAAATACAAAATGGTATTAATTCTCAATACTTTTTTATTGAAAAATCATACGAAAAGATAATAAAATATAGCCATTATAGTAGTTATATTAGTACAATAGCCAATATCGCAATTAGTAGGTACTCATTGTATTTCTCTAAACATATGCTTTGTCCTGACTGACTGACTGACGGATCAACGCACAGCCTAAACCACTGATCGTAGAGACCTGAAACTTGGAGGGTGTGTTCTTTGTATAACGTTAGCATCCGATAAGAAAGGATTTCCCGAAATTCTTCCTCTTAGGAGATGAAACAGGGGGGCAAAGTTTGTATGGAACAACGTAATTACTTGGTCCACTTTCGACTTTTACGCGGACGAAGTCGCGGAAAAAACTAGTATTTGTATACAGGGGTATTGGAAATTATACTAGCAAGACGTTGAGGGCTACTTCTGTGCACCTAAACAAACAACTTTTGTTCTACGACTTTTGGAAATTCGAACATTTTTTCGAAAATTTTGAGGTTAATTTTACCTGAAAATCAGCTGTTCCTTACACGGAGAGGTCAGTAACCTTAAAATTTTACTTATTTTTTAAGTTTCATCTACTGTTCTTAGTCTGAATGACCTTTGTTTTGCAAAATCATCTGTTTTTCGAATTTACATAATCTCACAATTTTCATTTTTTTTTCGAATTTCCAAAAGTCGTAGAACAAAAGTTGTTTGTTTAGGTGCACAAAAGTAGCCCTTAACGGCTTGCTAGTATAATTTCCAATAATCCTGTATGCAGACTGATTTCCGCAACTAGAGCCCTGTAGTTGGGTCCTTCTTGCTCGAGGATGGAGTAGGCTTGCCCAGGACTTATACTACCCTATCAGCTTTGTCTATCGTGTACAGAGGAAAAAACCCATCAATACATAGAGCCAACTAAGCCGCGGGTTTCTTCACGATAATTTCCTTCACCGTAAGACCAATGTTGAATAGCCCACGTATTTTTTTCATTAAAAATCCATTGGTGCACGACCGGATTTGAACCCACGACCTTCTAAATGAAAGTCGAATTATCTACCATTAGGGCCAACACCTCTCCAGAGCAATCTATAATTAGATGTCTAATTATGGAGTGGAATTTGTGGTGGGACTTTGTATTAAAATAAAATACTAGCGACCCGCTCCGGCTTTGTACAGCTATATTATAAATATATTATACATATAAACCTTACTCTTGAATTACTCTATCTACAAAAAAAACCTTATCAAAATCCGTTGCGTAGTTTAAAGATCTAAGCATACATAGGGACAGACAGCAGAAATTGACTTTGTTTTATACTAAGTAATGAAGTATTCATAGAAGATTTATTTATTTTGTAATGCCATCTTTGAATATTTTTATGGTAGCAGCTCGTTTGCATTATGGAACTGCTCCCCCTCCCCTCGCCAATCGCTTAACTCCTAGGTTACTCATCAATCTGAATGGACCCTGGTCAAACGCGCCAAACCATACCAAAATCCTGAACACTACCCCCTCTTATTGCCTAAGTTAGATAGACTCTCTTATTTTTTAATTCAGGAAGTTTTTGAATTGTATCCATGATTTCAAATGTTGTTCATCGTTTTACAATTTAATGCAGCCTTATTCTAGTTTAATGAAAACAAAGACTACGAATTCAGATGAACTAGGCAAGGTGCACATTTGCACAATCCTAAACAATGAGAGTCATGTTAGCAAGAGTGAATTAATTCAAAATTTATGCAAGGGCATCGTGTTAAGGCATTTGTCGGGCGTGTTGTAATGTAAACAGCATCAGTTGGTTTTGGAAACTCGATTGTCGCATGAAGATGTCGCGGTGACATTCCTCTGCCACCACCTCAGGACCCCCTTTGGCAAGCACGCGCATTCCGAGCACGACTTGACAAAATTCCGTACGGAGCTCGGAGTCGAGCTAAAACGTCCTCTGTCCTCAATCCACTTTATTTTAACAATTACAATGCATATTTCCCATCTTACAATTGGTATTTCGACTCGACAGAGCGGTCATGGTATGCATGTATAGAATCTAATGTTATAGAGTTCCTCTAGCACCAATCGATATGAGAAATCAAAGGAGATAACTTATCAAATATTATAATATTTTTTTGATTGTGTGTTTGTTGCCTTTGTTGATAATATTAGGCGCTTAAACAATTGATTTTGGTATGTGGAAACATTGTAGCCTGATATATTTTGTACGAGATTAGGACTTACGAGGTTTTGTAGTATCTCTTTACTCATGTGATATCTCTATATATCAACTCTCTCTAACTCTATATCTCTATATATCTGATATCTCTTCAATCAACTATCTCTATATATATATATATAATTCTCGTGTCGCGGTGTAAATCTCCACCTAAACGGCTGAACCGATTTGTATGTATTTTTTGTGTAAGTATATTCGTTAGGCCTGAGAATCGATCATCAATTTTTTTCCTTTACTTTTTTTTGTATAATATGGCAAAACAACGTTTGCCGTTGCAGCTAGTTTTTTAATAAAATAATAAGGTAAAGTTAGGTATAAATGGAGTATCAATTGTGAGCTAGTCCAGTCGTGCCTGAGCCGTACCCGTAATCCGATCTGGAAGTAGGTTTTCTCTGTGTCTGATAAAATGAAAATTGGAAACAAGAGATTCGATATAATCTATCCTGAATGGTTGGCACGTGACATCGACTACAGGTTCCGATGCAAGCTGGCGATACGGATCGATTGCATAAATTTTAATACTTATAGCCGCGGTTTCCACGCCTCTACCCGACACACCCTAGCTGAGGAGAGAAACTGTAATTACTGACCGCCCCTTGATAAGCACTGAAGCTATAATTAAATGGAAATATAGTGCAAATGATCCGTTATAGCTATTGAATTGTGTAAACGTTACGTGATATATTGCTATCAAACGACAGTGTGATTTCGCGCGGCGGTATCGAGCCTACGATCGCGTTTCGGATAATTGATATTTCGTTTGTTCACGATAATTGGAGATTTTTGTTGGGTCATGATTATTTTAAGTCTGGGTATAATAAATTACAAAGTAATAACTATACGATTGTTTTGATATTCGTAGCGATATATATATCTATGAAGAATAATATATTGAAGATATAGGAACTTAACAGATGTAATAGATCAATCATAGGTCTATCTTCTATCTATATATATAAAAATTCAAAGTCCCGACTGACTAAAATATCAACGCGTAGCTGAAAATAGGCGAATCGGGCTAAAATTTGGCACTTAAATAGCTAATTTGACGAAAGCATCCGTTAAAAAAGGATTACAGAAAATTCAACCCCACACGCGAATTATTCTATCCATCTCAATCTATGTAATTAGATTACTATAATATCTATTATAAGGATACATAATTACCTGGCTCATCATAGGATCTGTATTTATTTGGCACATATAGGTGCCAGAGTCCTTCGGCTCCACATTACTGATGTAAAGCTTCCATGTATTGTGACCGTTGTGTGTCACTGACAAACGAGGATTTAGCGTCACCATGTGGGTATGAATTGCTAGTATTGTTTTTGTGTCTGACTTTATCCAGGCGACCTGAAATACAATATACAATTTTAATGGTTGAAAACAACGTTTTATATCATCTTGCTTTTCTTTGTAATCCCAGATTTAAGGCTTTAAATGCATTACTAATATGTTTTTAAACCTAACTGGTTTAAGAATTGGTCAAGTACAAGTCGAACTTACACACAAAGGGTTCCGTGTCATTATATTCTGTTTTTAGTATTTGTTGTTATATCAGCATAAGAAATACATTATCTGTTGAAAATTTCAACTGCTTAGCTATCACGGTTTTTGAGGTACATCATGGTGACAGACAGACAGAGGAGTCTTAGTAATAGGGTCCCGTTTTTTGCCATTGGATACGGAATTCTAAAAATATGCATGGGGTATATGCATATTTTTTTTAAATGTTGGTAATATTGAACAGTGGTATTAAATGGTTTTCAATGTCCCAATTGCTAAATAAGCACTTATAATATTATACTATCTGCGCTCCGCGGTTTCACCCTCGTAACTCCCGATCCCGTGGGAATATCGGGATAAACTAAGCTATCAAATCTTTTTTGTTAAGTTGGATCAAACTGCACACGGTGTGCAAATTTGATAAAAATCGGTTAAGTAGTTTAGAAGTCCATCGCGCACAAACAACGTGACACGTAATTTATATATATTAGAATAGGTTTTTGAAGATTTCCACGGAATTGATAGCAATGATAGAGTCATTATCATCAATTCCGTGGACATATTCAAGGCTGATCTTTTATACTTACTTTATATCCACCAAGACGATTTACAATGCATGTGAAATGCACATCCCTTCCTTGTGCTATTGTCAAGTTATCCAACGGTGAGAGGAATTCAGGCTCTTGTTCGTTGTAACCCGACCCTTGTAGCTGACCTGTCAACAGTAACACATATTACATGTTTCCTTGAACTTTTCAAGACATCTCATGTGTATTCTTCATACAAATTATTACATCCAATTACGTCATGTCGCAATGCGTAAACAGATATACCTATTCATATAGTTTGACACTCGTATTATATTTATGACTGATGTTCGACAATAGCTCTCTCGAAATCTACTTAAAGTCTTGGTTAAACCCTGTAGTGTGATTGTAGTCTGTAGTAAGTAATCTAGGTTTATTACGGTAGTTCTTTGTTGTATTTTATTGTTAGTGTTCCTGTTGCTTTTGTAATTGGTCTGATGATATAGTTGTTTCAGTTATTTATTATTTTAGTTTCAGTTTTTGTAATCAACAAAGAAATAGTACCCAAATTATTTTGCAAAAATAAAAGATTCGCAATAGATTTTAATGAAATTGTTTTTGACCTATTTTCTACCATTACCAACATAATAAATAAATACTGCAGGACATTCCACACATGGCCATCTAGCCCCAAGCTAAGTAACTAGACTTGTGTTATGGGTGCTAGACAACGGATATCTTAATATATATAAATCTCGTGTCACAATGTTTGTCCTCAATGGACTCCTAAACCACTTAACCGATTATAATAAAATTCGCACACCATGTGCAGTTCGATCCAACTTGAGAGATAGGATAGCTTACATCCCGATATTGCCACGGGATCGGGAGTTACGCGGGTGAAACCGCGTAGGGCAGCTAGTACTACTTATATATTTTTCTTTTGTAAATATATACTTATAATACATAGAAACAACCAGACCACAGACAAATATCTAAGCATAAATACTTGTCTGAGGCGGGAATCGAACCCGCAACCCTGTGTTTGGCAGTCCGGCATGGTGACCATTGTGCCAACTGGGTCGTCAAATAATAAATTAAATAATAATATAAATAATAACATAATTCATCAATTATTGTTATAACTTGAAACAACTAAATTAAGTTCATCATTCCGAATATCTTCGTCAGATCCTCACCATGACTACCATTGAGTACCCTTTCCAACAAGAAATAATTATACATATTATCGGTTCATTAACAAAGAACTTATAAGTGGACTTATGTCTTTTATGAGTAAATAAATTCTTTAAACCTAAGGGCGCGTTCACATATACGTACGTTTTTACAGGATCCTTTTTAACGGATCCGTCGCTACTGGAGATAGTATTCACACAGCATATAAAGGATCCTTTTTAACGGATCCGTCGCTACTATCCGATATGGATCCGATAAACGGATCAGTATACCTACTGGATCCGAAATACTGTATTATGTGTGAACTGGCTCATACAACTACATACGCTAATAACACATACGTTTAAACGGACCTGTAAAACGGATTGCTGCTTATTTTGTCGGATCGGTATTTTCTACTGAATCCGGAATACTGTATTATATGTGAACTCGCTCATACAACTACATACGCTAATAACATACACGTTTTAACGGACCTGTAAAACGGACGTTATATGTGAACGCACCCTAAGTTATGCCCTAACAGTTACAAAAAAGATGCATAATATGTAGAGTCGAATTGAAAAACTAAGTCTTTTTTAAATCGATTAAAACAAAAGGAACAAGTAATCAATCTATTGAAATTTTATAATCACAAAAAGATTTCATAATTTTACAGTCAAAAAGATCTGAAGTAGAATCGAATTGAGAAATGAATGCCTTTTTGTTCGCCTTTTTTTCTTTTTTTAAAACAAAAAGTACAAGGTAATCAATCTATTGAAATTTTATAATCAAATTAACCACCTGATAGGATTGCTCTGTTATAAACAAAGTAAACAGTAGAATCAGCTTTATTTTCTACTGTTGCCAAATACAATCAGAAGGAATACAGGTTGTATTGGCCTTTCAAATTGGTTTAAATTGGGTCAAGCTTGTATAAACAGAAGCGAGGTAAATTGCTGATGTTCTTCAATTCCAACGATTGATCTATGTGCCTGTAATAAATTGTTTTTGCTGAGACTGCAGTTGTTCTGTATGCAACGAGCAATCTACTTGCAAATAAGTAGTTACGAGGAAAGTTATAAAGATAGATATTTTCTTTGTGCTTTCATAAAGTTGAGTTTTACTTTGAAATATCTCGTTTGTTACAAGTTTTCCCTCTGGTATCGTAAAAACAATAATACAGTTTTCATAATTTTATAGAAAGATAGATGAATATTTTATTGCACCTTAGACTTCAAACATACACATAAAAATTAACAAATACTGGTTGTCTGTAAAGTCACCTTACGGACGATAGTTTTACGTAACAACGTCGTAAAGAAAACATTGATGGCATATTGATGACGGTAATCATAGCAACGATAATACTATGCTATGGTTACCTTATCAATAACATGACGCGATCCCGGAACATGACGCATGACGTCATCTTTTTTGAGAATGCAGGTGTTCCATCAATTTAATACATAAAATATACACTAAAACAGGAAACTTGATTTAAAAATAGGGAAAGATTCATGAGTGGCTTATGCAGATACTGGAGTAGTAATTACTTTTTAAATTAGTTAAATTCTATGACTCACAGTTAGAGAAGCAGGTTTTAATAAAATTGAAACTTCATCGGTTATGCAAATGGAAAAGCTGAAACTATTGGACTTGATTCATTGGAAAATTCTGAATTTTAATTAGCCACTTACGCGCAATAAATCGCCAATTTATTTGCAGCGTATTTGCAAACGTACTTTTTAGGGTTCCTTATTCAAAAAGGAACCCATGAAGCTTTGCCATATTATGTCTGTCCCACAGTGTATTATGAGACCCGATTTCGATCTCTGTTGTAGTATTTATTTTCAGAATCCTCAATTTAGATCATTTTAAGTTACAGTTAATGACGATTACTCGGCCTAAAGTAGAAAGTAAAATCTCTATAATTTTAAAAAATGAGTTACTATGTTCTCGACTCAACTCCCTATTTTTTACTTATTACCTACTTTTAAGGGTTCCGTTCCTCAAAAGGTAAAAAAAGGAACCCTTATAAGATCACTTTCTTGTCCGTCTGTGTCTCTCTGTCTCTCTGTCTGTCCATGTGTCACCACCGATTTTCTCAGGAACGGGTGGACCTAGCAAGTTGATTTAGGTATCTTCAAGCAGGTATGAGATATTATCAATGAACGGTCGGCTGCATAATTGCAGATCCACCGTAGAGCTCCAAAACGGGTGTTATAAGAATGTATTCAACATGAGCAAGATTCTAGGCACCTGCTTTAGTTGAAGTTTAAAGTCTTTAACTCATTAATTTATCAAACAAAAATTATTAGAATAAAAACATTCCATAATAGTGATTTTAGAACTCTACGGTTTGCCTGTTTTGTTTAATTATATATATATATAAATGTTTAATTATACTGCCGACCGTACATCCAATGTTTTGATCTACCTCCATGTTATACCATATTGGTAACCCGATGACATGCGATTCGACGTTCGGTTGATTAAGAGCATGGATCTAACATAGATTCCTTATAAAAAGGGTTACACTAAATGCCCAAACCCCGGGACATCAGAACGATTAATGGTAGGTAGGGATTTCGGAACGTCGAATATTTGCATTCAATTCGACTAATGTCACATTCGATTTATTTTGACGTGAATCCGATGAACGTTTGGTTCGTCGTACCGTGGGTTAAATAAATAGCCTAACGAAAAAGCCTCTTTCTCCTAAAGTTTAAAACTATTTTACACGCGTTTCAATAACTAATACGTTAGTAAATTATTATTTAAATGGCGGTAGTGGCCCGACTTCTACCTGCTCACCTAAATTTTTTTAAGTAATTTAAGTTCAATTCTAGAGATGACTTTACCTCATGCGTCCAAAAATATGGTCCCATGCCTCCACAGACTAGTCCGATCTTTCTCACCGTTTAAACCTTCTCTGGACTTCCACAAATAATCCAAGACCCAAAATTAGCCAAATCGGTTCAGCCCTTCTCGAGTTTTAGCGAGACTAACGAACAGCAATAGATTTTTATTTATATAGATTTAATTTATGTGTAAAGGAATGAATCATAGAGACTTTATCATGTGCAGAAAATAATCAAAAAATATTATTGTGTCAAAATCGTAAACCAAACTCTACAGGCTGAAACAATTCTGTGATCAAATTATTTTTCTGTTAAAACGTATTTTTAAATTACAATCAAATTCATTGAACAATTTAAATTTCATTGAACATCGCCGAATTACTCACAGATCGTTTGATTATTATTCTTTAGCGACCACATAATTAGGTACCCAATTTGACAAAATAATGGCAGTTATTAGGATTATTATGTGTTTATAAAAACATAAAAGACACTTAATAGGTAAAACATTAAACAATAAAATTGACCTTTAATCTAGAATAATCTAGATTATTTATACAGCGTCAAAGTTTTTAGTGCACCTGTAGTGCCTAGAACATGTATTAGATAAATAAATAAATATTGCAGGACATTCCACACATCGCCATCTAGCCCCAAGCTAAGTAACTAGACTTGTGTTATGGGTGCTAGACAACGGATATACTACTTATATACTTTTTTTTGTAAATATATACTTATTATACATAGAAGCAACCAGACTACAAAATGCATAAATACTTGTCTGTGGCGGGAATCGAACCCGAAAACATGTGTTTGGCAGTCTGGCATGGTGACCATTGTGCCAACTGGGTCGATGGAGTAGGCTTACCCAGCACCTATATACATCCATTCAATAGTAGATTATGCATCAAGGGCATAATGCAATGTCTTATGTTGTGGGTGGCATATTGAACCCCGAGTGTAACGAGGGCCGCTCGGGTTAACTCCCGAGCGGAGCGAGGGAGTTTATAAAGTTAACTCCTGAGCGAAGCGAGGGAGTTAAGTAGAGTCCTGAGTGAAGCGAGGGGTTCAAGCCGCCCAAGACGAAGACATGCTTTATCCCGAGGTGCATACTCTACTTTTCATACCGTCGCGTTAGTCCAATTTTTTTTTTAATTTTTGTGGTGGCCAGTTGAAACTACCCTACTTGAAAAAAATCCAGTTAAAAAAAATGGGGCAATTGCAATGAGATGGTAGCATGATGGTAAATATTTGGTAGGTATTATAGGCAAAAACTATTTGCTTAGACCTAACGTAACAATCAAAATTAAAAACATTAATCGTGGCCTGCTAGATTTTTGTAGACCAATCAAATTACTTATCCTACTATAATATTATAAATGTGAAAGTTTGTGTGTATGTGTGTATGTGTGTGTGTATGTTTGTTACTCCTTCACGCAAAAACTACTGGACCAATTGCGTTGAAACTCGGTATTTAGATAGCTGAGTACCTGGATCCTTCCCCCCGGACCGCCACTAGGTGTAGACGTTAAAAGAGACCTTTTTCAATTTTATTTAAGTGAAAATAAATGAAATTTAACCGAAATAAATCAAGTGAATAAAATAGGAGTGCATAAATAACAAGGAGCTTCGAAACGATAATTAAATTACTCCACCGTGTTGCTGCTGCCCTGGTACGACTGCGAACCCGAACCACTAGCGAGGTATTGTGAATCCCTTTGTTTGCAATAAGCTAATCAGCGCGTGCGCAACTGCCGACATCTTGAGCATAGCAACTCGACCACGCCCTCAGGACGCATCATTCGCTGACCGCGACCCGCCCGCTTGATTGACAGGTGACGCTATTGGCAATAGGTACGCACTGACCACTGCGTACGAGTCTCGACCTCCTTAGTGGTATACTCGCCTGGTAGAATGGACAGTGACAGCACACAAAAGGGGAAAGATTCAAAACCGAATAATAAAAAACAAAACAAACACAATACAAGAGCTAAGAGGCAAAGAGAAAACGACAGTAATGGGTCAGAGTCTGACTATCAAGATGATCTACAGCGGATAGAATCCATGATAAAAACCCAAGCTATTGAACTAAAAAAGATCGCACCTGCGCTACTAGAGATAAAAAAGACGAACTCGAATATAGAAAGCTCCATCGCTTTTCTTACGACGCAAAATGAGGAATTAAAAAATAAACTTGAAAAACTAGAAAGCCAATCTAAAAGCGATAAAGAACACATAGCAATGTTGGAGGATAAAATAGAAGATTTGCAGCGAGAAAACCGAAAGGCGAACGTAGAAATTAAAAATGTACCGAAACTTCCCAATGAAACCAAGGATGATCTCATAAACATGATTACAACGATGGCTAAAAATGTAAACTGCGAAATAACAAGGAAGGATATTAAGGACATATACCGTGTTCGAAGTAAGAAGGAAGAAAAGAAGAACACTCCCATTATCATTGAGACCTCATCAACCATATTGAAGGCCGAACTACTGAAAAATTGTAAGGCGTACAACATTAAAAACAAAGAAAAACTATGTACTAAGCACCTCGGGCATAACCAAAATCCAGATACTCCTATATTCGTTGCTGAGCAGCTTACCTCCAAAGGAGCTCGCTTACACTTCCTAGCGAGAGAGCTCACCAAGACAAAATCCTTTAAATTCTGTTGGACCGCTTATGGCAGAGTATACGTGAGGAAGAATGAGACATCTCCCATAATTGTAATTAGAAGTGAGACACAGGTACAGAACTTAATTAACAAATGACTATATGATTCTCATTACTTGGGAGGGTCCTCAATATTTTGCTTTTGTACTTTATTTTTTGTGGTTTTGCTTATAATATGTGCAATGTTTATGTTTATGTTTTTCATAGGAATACAAATAACCTGTTCAAATGAAATGAGGTTGACATATAAATTACTCTACATAACTGATACTTACATCCTTACCAAATTCCAAGACAATTTCTCACACACACACAAACAAGACACCACACGTCATGTACGTTATAATATTTACCTAAATATCATCTACTACTTTAAATCAATAGCTAGGCCTACGCTGAAGAAGCTACAGTTCTCTTTATGTCAATTTGTTTCGAATAACTTAAAATACGCTCTGCATGCAATTTCTTCTTATTGGTATAGATTTTCATCTGCAACGCGCGCACGGTTGATGAAATTGACTTTACTTATCTGCTTTCATGGATAGCACAATATCAGCCCTGGAAGAATTAGACAATTTGGATATAGCTAAGGCATGTGTGTGCCAGCTACAAGACTTTCATAAACAAATTCAATGTAACAGCTCAGATTTATCTATAGTATCACAGAATATCAGAAGTATTTACAAGAATTTCGACGACTTAATGCTGAACATTTCTCAACTAAATGTAGAAGTGGACGTTATTATTCTCAGTGAAAGTAGGCTTACTACAGATAAACCAATTCCTTATTTGCCTTGTTACGCATCGTTCACTACAACTCATCATCTTAATCACTGTGATGGGGTAGCTGCCTATAATAAAAACACTTGTAAGCCAATTGTAAAGGAGATAATGCTGGCACACGCATCCTGCTTGCAGGTCCATATATCTGATTTGGTAATACTGGGAATCTACAGATCGCCCTCTAACAAAAATACGGAGGAATTTCTTATCTCTTTAAGTAACCATTTGGAATCCCTAGTTAACTCTAAAAAGCTCATAATTACAGGCGATTTAAACATAAATATCTTATATAATCCTGATGAACAAAGTTACGAACGTACAAATAGGTTGCTCTATCTTGAGATCCTTTCTAGGCACGGTTTGCTGCCTGGGCACTGTCTCCCTACAAGAGGTAAAAACTGCCTAGATCATTTCATATTAAGACTAGAAGTTAGTACCTTAGCTGAAATTGTCGTTATAGATACCACTGTAACTGACCATCTCATGATATTCATGAAATTATCTAGAGTACAAAACCAGTACCGTGAAATATCCAAAACTAAAAGAACAATTAACTATAGCAAAGCACTAGATAGTGTTGCTAATAGTGAAATAGGAAATTTGATGTCGTATGGAGACCCCGAGGTGGTAGCCTGTCTGCTTGAGAGGATACTTAGTAAATGCATATTAGATAATACCTTAACAACCCAAACATCAGGGAAAGCTCGTTTAATTAAACCGTGGATGACTGTAGGCGTTTTGCGTTGCATTCGCAACCGAAATAGCATGCAAAGAAAATTGCGCCTCGATGCTGAGAACATTACATTACGTATAACATATAAAAGGTATAGAAATTACTGCAATGCCTTAATAAAGAAACTGAAGAGGCAGTATGAGCGAGATCAATTGGAGAAGGCCAGTAACAATCCTAAAACACTATGGAAAACTATAAATGAAATAACAAACCGTAGAGCGCACAAAAGTAACAATACAGAGCTACTAAACATTAAACCATCGCCGATAGAGTCAATTGACTCTGTCAACACTTTCTTCGCAAATGTCGGCAAAACGTTGGCTGAGAAAATTACACGTGATTGTCTTGGAAGTGAATTTCTTAGCGCAAATTCTTCTCAAGTTTCGTCTTTTGTCCTGTTAGACACTGACTCTAAGGAAGTTAAACAGGTGCTAATGACATTAAAATCGGATAGTGCACCTGGTGTAGATAATATTCCCACTAAGTTTATAAAACTCGCATGCGTTCATGTCATCCCAGTAATTGTCCACTTGGCAAATTTATGCTTTCAAAATGGAACTTTCCCTACTAACCTAAAAAGAGCAATAATAACTCCGGTCTATAAGAATGGGAATAGAGACGACACATCAAATTACAGGCCAATCTCAGTTTTGACTGCTATTTCCAAAATACTGGAGAAGTTGATAAACACTCGTTTAATAAAATATCTTAATAAATTCCATTTACTTTCACCATCACAATATGGTTTTAGAGCCGGTTTGTCTACAGAAGACTCTGTTTCTGCTCTGACTTCTCTTATAGTAAAAAAAGTAGACGAAAAGGAGAAGTGCTTGGCGGTTTTTCTAGATTTAAAAAAAGCTTTCGATACCGTTTCTATACCCATTCTTATTCGTAGGCTTGAATCCATTGGAATTAGAGGAACTCCTCTCAAAATGTTTGAAGAATATCTTTCAAACAGGAAGCAACTGGTTAAAATAGGAGACCTTGTGAGCCAAGAGACAGTTACTAATTACGGAGTCCCACAGGGCAGCGTCCTAGGACCTACACTGTTTCTTGTATACATTAATTCACTCTGCGACATGCAGCTAAACAATGGGCACATATTTACGTATGCTGATGATACGGCTATTGTTTTTACGGGACATACTTGGAAGGATGTCATGGAATCAACAGAGTCTGGATTACGTAGAGTAGTCAAATGGCTAAACGCAAGCTTGCTTACCTTGAATGTTGCTAAAACGAACTTTATGTGTTTTACTATTAATAACAATACACAACCTGATATTAAAATAAGATCCCACGTCTGTAATAGTAATGATTTAAATTGTCAATGTCCTTATATAGCCAAAATCAATTACACAAAATATTTAGGCGTTGTAATTGATCAAAGGCTATCATGGCATCTACATCTGGAGCAGGTAATGAAGAGAATCAGAGGTCTCATGTGGATCTTCAAGAAACTTAGACACATAGCCACCCCAGATTTACTCAATCATATATACATTTCACTAGTACAATCAATTATTACTTACTGTATTCCAATCTGGGGCGGAGCTACAAAAACTAAGTTTTTAGAATTAGAAAGGTCGCAAAGGTCACTATTGAAAGTGATATACATGAAACCATACAGATTCTCAACAGCAGAGTTATACAGTCTAAGTGATCTACTCTCGATTCGCAAACTATATATTTTACTTGCCATACTCAAACTACACAAGACTTTGCCTTTTGACTCCTCAAAATTAGAAAATAGAAGAAACACAACTGTTGCGCCTGTAATATCTGGAAATACGAAATACTCATCACGACAATACAATAGACAATCATCATACATCTATAATCAGGTCAACAAGGAATTAAACATATATAGCATGACACACCACGACTGCAAATCAAAAATTACAATATGGTTGAAGTCTAAAACGTATGATGAAATTGAATCTCTTTTGACACCCATTGTTTAACAGCTAGCCTCTTGTTAAATTGTTGAATCTTGTTCACACTCACTCACAGATTTTTGGGCACAGGGTAAATCCACGTACCCAGGGTCTTAAGATCCTGGGGTGACTTGGTAAGTGCTCTGCTCAAAAACATATGATTTTTACAATTATTTAACACCAACACATTTGCTTTTTATAATTTTTTTTTTTTTTTTTTAAATTTATTTGCTTTTTATTGAGATTCGAGATTATGAAGTATTTATCTTTTTTGTTTTACCATAACTTGATTTATTTCTTGATAATTTTGCCTATACGATCAACTTAATTATTTTATGATTATTTTATGATAAATTTAATTTGCGTCAATGACATGCTTTTCATTATTATTTTGTGATGGATTTTGTTTACTCTTTTATTTTATACAATTTCAATTTTAATTACTTTTTTCTGTTTTGTTTTATTAATTGCCTTTGTGCTAATATTTGATTTTTAATTCGAGATTTTGATTGCTTTTTTTTTATTATTTAAATTTAAATGTAATATTTGGTATGACAATATAATTTGACATATTTAAATGTATACTTAAGTAACACCAAACTGGAAGACCAGAGTCTCCTATCACAGGTAGTTTATACTTAAAAGGAGACTCTGTATACTGTGTAAATCTATGTAATTTTAAATATGTTAATGAAATAAACTTTTTGTATTTTTTTTTTTTTTAACACATAGGCTACTTTTTATCCCGATATTCCCACGGGATCGGGACTTACGGGATTATTCTTTCACACAAAAAACTTCTGGACTGAATGCGTTGAAACTCGGTATGTAGATAGCCAAAGACCTGGATTAACACATAGGCTATTTTTAATCCCGATATTCCAACGGGATCGGGACTTACGGGATTACTCCTTTACGCAAAAACTACCGAACAGATTGCGGTGAAAATCAGTAAGTAGATAGCTGGAGACCTGAATTAACACAAAGGCTACTTTTTTCCCGATATTCCCACGGGATCTGGACTTACGGGATCAGGACTCAAAATATATTTTAAAAGGTTGTAGTTGGGCGGAGGCGGAGAGAGTGATGAAGGGGAGAAGGGTAAGAAAAATAAAAAGGGGGAGCACGGGAAAGGGGGAGGATAGGAAAGAGGATGTAAGAGGGAAGAGACGAAATGGGGAGAAGAGGAAAGGGGGAGGAGAGGAAAGGGGAAGACAGTAAAGAGAAAGGGTATGAAAGAGGGAGGGGACGAAATGGGGAGAAGAGGAAAGGAGGAGGAAAGGAAAGGAGGAGGAGAGGAAAAGTGGAGGAGAGGAAAGGGGGAGGGGACCTAACCTAACCTTCTCCATCCGTGACGGTAATTTGTCAAAAAAACATTTCGAGCCTATCTGGACTCCTAGAAATGTAAGCGCTCGCTTCGCTCGCACGTGTTTGCTACTCCATCCGCGACGGTTCTGTGTCAGAAAAGCATTCTGGGTCTGTCTGGACTCCTTAAAATATAACCGCTCACTTCGCTCGCACGTGTTTGCTACTCCATCCGCGACGGTTTCGTGTCAGAAAAGCATTCTGGGTCTGTCTGGACTCCTTAAAATATAACCGCTCACTTCGCTCGAACGTGTTTGCTACTCCATCCGCGACGGTTTCGTGTCAGAAAAGCATTCTGGGTCTGTCTGGACTCCTTAAATTATAACCGCTCACTGCGCTCGCACGTGTTTGCTACTCCATCCGCGACTGTTTCGTGTCAGAAAAGCATTCTGGGTCTGTCTGGACTCCTTAATATATAACCGCTCGCTTCGCTCGCACGTGTTTGCTACTCCATCCGCGACGATTTCGTGTCAGAAAAGCATTCTGGGTCTGTCTGAACTCCTTAAAATATAACCGCTCACTTCGCTCGCACGTGTTTGCTACTCCATCCGAGATGATTTCGTGTCAGAAAAGCATTTTGGGTCTGTCTGAACTCCTTAAAATATAACCGCTCACTTCGCTCGCACGTGTTTGCTACTCCATCCGCGACGGTTTCGTGTCAGAAAAGCATTCTGGGTCTGTCTGGACTCCTTAAAATATAACCGCTCGCTTCGCTCGCTTCGCTCGCACGTGTTTGCTACTCCATCCGCGACGGTTTCGTGTCAGAAAAGCATTCTGGGTCTGTCTGGACTCCTTAAAATATAACCGCTCGCTTCGCTCGCTTCGCTCGCACGTGTTTGCTACTCCATCCGCGACGGTTTCGTGTCAGAAAAGCATTCTGGGTCTGTCTGGACTCCTTAAAATATAACCGCTCGCTTCGCTCGCACGTGTTTGGCCACAATAACTAACGTTACCTACTCCATCCTCGACGGTTCCATGTCAGAAAAGCATTCTGGGTCTGTCTGGACTCCTAAAAATCTAACCGCTCGCTTCGCTCGCACGTGTTTGCTACTCATTCCGCGACGGTTTCGTGTCAGAAAAGCATTCTGGGTCTGTCTGGACTCCTTAAAATATAACCGCTCGCTTCGCTCGCACGTGTTTGCTACTCCATCCGAGATGATTTCGTGTCAGAAAAGCATTTTGGGTCTGTCTGAACTCCTTAAAATATAACCGCTCACTTCGCTCGCACGTGTTTGCTACTCCATCCGCGACGGTTTCGTGTCAGAAAAGCATTCTGGGTCTGTCTGGACTCCTTAAAATATAACCGCTCGCTTCGCTCGCACGTGTTTGGCCACAATAACTAACGTTACCTACTCCATCCTCGACGGTTCCATGTCAGAAAAGCATTCTGGGTCTGTCTGGACTCCTAAAAATCTAACCGCTCGCTTCGCTCGCACGTGTTTGCTACTCATTCCGCGACGGTTTCGTGTCAGAAAAGCATTCTGGGTCTGTCTGAACTCCTTAAAATATAACCGCTCACTTCGCTCGCACGTGTTTGCTACTCCATCCGAGATGATTTCGTGTCAGAAAAGCATTTTGGGTCTGTCTGAACTCCTTAAAATATAACCGCTCACTTCGCTCGCACGTGTTTGCTACTCCATCCGCGACGGTTTCGTGTCAGAAAAGCATTCTGGGTCTGTCTGGACTCCTTAAAATATAACCGCTCGCTTCGCTCGCTTCGCTCGCACGTGTTTGCTACTCCATCCGCGACGGTTTCGTGTCAGAAAAGCATTCTGGGTCTGTCTGGACTCCTTAAAATATAACCGCTCGCTTCGCTCGCTTCGCTCGCACGTGTTTGCTACTCCATCCGCGACGGTTTCGTGTCAGAAAAGCATTCTGGGTCTGTCTGGACTCCTTAAAATATAACCGCTCGCTTCGCTCGCACGTGTTTGGCCACAATAACTAACGTTACCTACTCCATCCTCGACGGTTCCATGTCAGAAAAGCATTCTGGGTCTGTCTGGACTCCTAAAAATCTAACCGCTCGCTTCGCTCGCACGTGTTTGCTACTCATTCCGCGACGGTTTCGTGTCAGAAAAGCATTCTGGGTCTGTCTGGACTCCTTAAAATATAACCGCTCGCTTCGCTCGCTTCGCTCGCACGTGTTTGCTACTCCATCCGCGACGGTTTCGTGTCAGAAAAGCATTCTGGGTCTGTCTGGACTCCTTAAAATATAACCGCTCGCTTCGCTCGCACGTGTTTGGCCACAATAACTAACGTTACCTACTCCATCCTCGACGGTTCCATGTCAGAAAAGCATTCTGGGTCTGTCTGGACTCCTAAAAATCTAACCGCTCGCTTCGCTCGCACGTGTTTGCTACTCATTCCGCGACGGTTTCGTGTCAGAAAAGCATTCTGGGTCTGTCTGGACTCCTTAAAATATAACCGCTCGCTTCGCTCGCACGTGTTTGCTACTCCATCCGCGACGGTTTCGTGTCAGAAAAGCATTCTGGGTCTGTCTGGACTCCTAAAAACATAACCGCTCGCTTCGCTCGCACGTGTTTGGTCACAATAACTAACGTTACCTACTCCATCCGCGACGGTTCCGTGTCAGAAAAGCATTCTGGGTCTGTCTGGACTCCTAAAAATCTAACCGCTCGCTTCGCTCGCACGTGTTTGCTACTCATTCCGCGACGATTTCGTGTCAGTAAAGCATTGTTGGTCTGTCTGGACTCCTTAAAATATAACCGCTCGCTTCGCTCGCACGTGTTTGCTACTCCATCCGCGACGGTTTCGTGTCAGAAAAGCATTCTGGGTCTGTCTGGACTCCTAAAAATATAACCGCTCGCTTCGCTCGCATGTGTTTGGTCACAATAACTAACGTTACCTACTCCATCCGCGACGGTTCCGTGTCAGAAAAGCATTCTGGGTCTGTCTGGACTCCTAGAAATCTAAGACCTCACGTTACCTTGACCTGACGTTCCTTCCCTTAACGTCTCGCTTTCCTATAACACCGCTTTCCCTTAATACTGGCATTGCTAAACACAAAAACTACTATACGAATTGTGATGAAAGTCTGTAGCAGGTAGCTAGAGACCCTAACAAATAAGCTACTTCTTATTCCGATATTCCTACGAGACTCGGACTTGCGCGGGTGAAACCGCGGGGCTCAGCTAGTTATAAATAAAACCTATTTGCTGAGACCTTTAAAATTAAAACCAAGTGTTTTCACACGAATTTCAACGTTCCAAATTCAAATCACTTTATTCCCTTGGGAGTTTCATACAACATTATCTCCCTTGGGAATAAAGTCTTGCTTTAAGTTGAGGTTAATAGGGCTTTAATCCGTGATTAAAGTGCTGCAGGTGTGAAAATTATATTAAAGTATTTCTACACCATTATACAACGTATTATTCGAGGGTCTTCGAGTCGCTAGTAATTAGGTATTTTCTAGGAAAGCTTGCTGCGTCTTAGTTAAAACTAAGTTATAACGCAATCAGGACCCGTGTTTATACAATTTATATTTTTATAACATCTACACATGAGGAATGATTTTTTGTGTTTTTGTTTGTAATAAATAGGCTACGAAACTACTGAACCGATTTTAATGAAACTTGGTATGAGGAAACATTAATTTATTGGAAGTCACATATACTCGGGAGTTATGCGCATGAAACCGCAGAGCACTGCTAGTTGTTAATAAATCCCCTCTTATCGAAATACATAAATCATTCAGAAATGAGCACACGATTCTGCATTATAATAGATTTCCTATCTTGTAAACTTCAAATCTCTTCAGCGCGCTAAGTTTCTGGCTGAAACTTCAGTGCGACAGTTACACACAACCAACTAAATACGGATACCTACGTGACTTGAAAGTAAATTTCTTTGCACCTTACAAAGTCGAACGACTTAACTTCGAATGGATTATAAAATAGATGACATACTTTGCCGCGTTCGTTTATAAGTTTTGCTGTTGGAAATTTTATACTCTTGAATAGAACCATTCAAATATTTTGAAACTTGCGTAGAAATATGCTATATTTGTTAAGCTATGGTATGGCACTTCTTAATATATATAAATCTCGTGTCACAATGTTTGTCCTCAATGGACTCCTAAACCACTTAACCGATTATAATAAAATTCGCACACCATGTGCAGTTCGATCCAACTTGAGAGATAGGATAGCTTACATCCCGATATTCCCACGGGATTGGGAGTTACGCGGGTGAAACCGCGTAGGGCAGCTAGTATAGTATAAGATAAAGTCACTTTTCGCCGTCCCTATGTCCCTTTGTATGCTTAGATCTTTAAAACTACGGAACGGATTTTGATGCGGTTTTTTTAATAGAGTGATTAACGAGGAAGGTTATAAGATATAATACATGCATAATACAGCCGTGCGAACCCGGGGCGGGTCGCTACTGATATTATATACTTATACTAATACTAGATATCCCGGCAAAAGTGGTTTTGCCAAAGGAAAAAATGGAGAAAAATTATAAAATAGATGTTTACGCAAAAAAATTCATACATGTTCAGTCGTTTAGGTGGATATAGGTAACTAACACCGCGACACGAAAATTTTATAGGGAATTTTATTATATAGGGATTCTATAGAGGAAAGATTTGATTGTTTGTTTGTTTGTTTGCATGAATATTCTCCGTAACTTCTGGACCGATGAAACTTGGTATTAGGACAAATTGATTTGTTAGGTATTTGTGATTGTATTGTAATTATTTTTATTTTCTTGTGTGTTTTATAAATGTTTTTAACTTCAATTGCATTATAAATCATTATTTTTAAATTTCTTCTAGAAAACATAAAAGCTATATAAGTCAACTGGCGGAAAAACCGCTCAGGGGTTTCTTCATACATTTTTAATATGGCGCCATCTATCCGCCAGTTGATGAAATAAATAACTATTAGGTGTGGTATACCTCGATGGGTATGCACGTATTTAATTTGTCCTATATTGAATCTGTATTTGCCATAAGTGTCGAACGACGAACGCAGGCCTGCGTCTCAGCTGACTGTGTCAAATGAAAATAAATGGATCCCTATCCGAGATAAGACAAAAACCAAAATGTAAAACTTAATTACAAAGGGCGGCTTGCATGGGACAAATTTAGCTAAATTCTAGCTATAAATGCATTTAACGGGTAATCTGCATCTACACTAACATAATAAAGAGGAAAGATTTTTTGTTTGTAACGAATAGGCTCCGAAACTACTTTTTATCCCGATATTCCCGCGTAATCGGGAGTTACGCGGGCGAAACCGCGGAGCGCTGCTAGTATTAAATAAAAATCTATTCCAATAATCACAAAGGTGATTATTAAATCATGTTGACACGTTGACAGTTAGTTAATGATGTATAAGATTTTAAATCAATTTATTTCTTGTTGTGCAAGTCACTCTAGTGAAATAGGTATGAAAAATGTTAAAACAAACCCTTTTAACTAATTTATGCTTAATTGATGAATTGGCGGTACCGCATAAGTTTGTGTGATCCGATTTTACTTCTTCGTATATTATTTGTAAGGGTAACGGATATCGCAATAATATTATACAATATTCCGAACATATTTGCTTGACACAAACCCTATGTCGACCAATGCAATGACCTCGCCCGACTTGACTCTCTTATTACGGAATACCTACTAACTTTTTCCCGATACTTCGTGCGATACATTCCCCCTTATTCTAAAACGTGGTTTAAGAATAGTCCGATAGATATGGATTTAGATTTTGACACAGATTTACTCGTGAACTATATAGTCTCTAAACACTTTTCCTATAGATTATAATATATAAAACTATAGTCTGCTGAACACTATCCCTATTATTTATTTAGGCAAAGGCCTCCCTCCCCTCCTTCCACTGTTCCCTGTCTAGTGCCAGCTGGGTCCAGTCCCTACGATGCGATGCGACTATCCCTATAGATTATAGATTTTCTTAAACCTCGTTTTGGAATAAGGGGGATTGAGTTTAAAATTTCTTATAACAGCTACTATGTGTATGCAAAATATAAGTCCATTATTGGTTTGGACTGTGTGTTGATATACCAGTCATTCAATCAGGAATTTTATATTTATAAACTAGCTGTCACGGCAAACGTTGTTTTGCCATTTACATAAAAAAAAGGAAAATTATTTTTTTCGATTCTCAGAACGGTTCTCTAACGAATATACAGAAAAATTTCATACAAATCGGTTCAGCCGTTTAGGTAGACATAGGTAACTAACACCGTGACACGAGAATTTTATATACAGGGTTATTGGTAATTATACTAGCAAGCCGTTGAGAGCTAAATCTGTGCACCTTAAAAAACAAATTTTGTTCTACAACTTTTGGAAAATCGAACTTTTTTTGAAAATTTTGAGGTTGGGTTTACCTGAAAATCAACTGTTCCATACACGGAGAGGTCATTAACTTTAAAATTTAACTTATTTTTTAAGTTTTATTTACTGTTCTTAATCTGTAGTTGTTTTTCGAATTAACATAACCTCAACATTATCATATTTTTTTCGAATTTCCAAAAGAGTAGAAAAAGTTCTTTGTTAAGGTGCACAGAAGTAGCCCTCAACGGCTTGCTAGTATAATTACCAATAACCTTGTATATAGAGATATTAGAAATAAAAAGGGTAGATAGGGAAAGGGGCTGTCGGCAACACATTTGCAGGCTCACCGTGGAGTTCCTAAATCACTATTAATGGACTGTTCTCTCTCTAATAATGTTTATCTAATAAATTCATGAGTTGAAAGACTTCCAACTTCAACTCGAGTAGGATCTTAGAATCTTGCTTGAGTTGAGAACATTCAATTAATAGCAGTATTGGAGCTCTACAGTTAGTCTGCACTTCTGTCGCAAAAACCCTTACTAACCCTTATTATAAATTCTAAATTATGTTTATTTATTTGTTTGTTTCCCTTTTCACAGCCAAATTGGTCAAATCGGATTTAAATAGATAGATAGATAAACACTTCATTTGTACAACACACAAAAAATTTAAAAATATTAAAAAGGACGAGAAAGCTTATCAAATTGTACAAACAGGCAACCTCATCGTTTAAAGCGATTTCTTCCAGGCAACCTTAGGATGGAGAAGGTATGTTTTGCTTAACTGGTAGGTCGTGTGGTGTAAGAAACACATACTTATTACCTTCTCAACTACTAACTCTAAACGATTACTTTGCTGATTTCATCCAAATCTATTTTATGTAGGTATTTATTAAATATATGTGTTTCTTACATCTCACGACCTACCAGTTAAGCTAAACAGACCTTCTACATTCTAAGATTGCCTGGAAGAAATCGCTTTAAACGATGAGGTAGCCTGTTTGTACAATTTAATAAGCTTTCTCGTCCTTTTTAATATATTTCAATGTTTTGTGTGTTGTACAAATAAAGTGTTTATCTATCTATCTATCAGCAAAGTAATCGTTTAGACTCTAAACGATTATACTTTGCTGGTTAAATCCTACTTTAGAGGATAGAGAAGGTCATGAAATCCCAAAATTCCCGCAGGATTACGCGGGTGAAACCGTGGGGCGCAGCTATTTCATAAATAAACCTTCTAGCAAACAATACATGTGCTATCCTATATACTTCTATCTATAGGTAGTTATAATTAAATAGATGACGCCAGACATACAGACCTGGAATTGACGTCCCCTATCTGCAGAGGCTTTCAATTAGAGAAGTGTTTAGATAACATCTCGAACTATTGGTATTGTTACAATAATATGTACATTTGAGACTGAATTATTTACGAGAACGTACGTAATGTAGGTTGAAATATGTCTAAGTGTCTACATAGATTTACAGTAAAATATTTAAAAAGAAAAATACGTTTTCAAAACAACCGAGACAAGACTTGAAATCACAACCCTCTCTGTATTATCAAATTATTGATATACTTTAAAGCTATTACTTTAAATTTATTTAAAAGTACTTTTAAATTTTTATGATGGTTCAGTGCAGGTCACGCACTATAAAATTAAAATCATCAGTTAAGTGTCAAAATGGACCTTTAGCAATGCATTTTTCTATTATTCTTAGTATTAGGGCCTAAACAGTGTCACGCGGGCCCCGGGGCGGGTTCATACAAAATTGACCCATCACTGGGCCCGCTGCGTGCTATTTTGTACGGACCCGTCGCGGGGCCCGCGTAACGCAGTTTAGGCCCTTAGTGTATATGTATTATCTACTGTTGGTGTACCTATTAAATAAATAATAATCGTTAATTTCAGGTAACAGCCTTGTAAATAAGTACAGACCCTTAAAAAATAGATACCTAAATAAGCACACCTTTTCTTGGAATAATCCATATGCTAACCCCTGCCTCGCAAATCAGATCCAATATTAATTTTTAACTGACTTCAAAAAAGTAGGAGGTTCTCAATTTGATGCGTCTGTTTTCGGTTTTTTAAAGAAGGACGGACATGTATAATTCTTCTGCAATCGCCCGGACCCTGGTGAACCGATTTTTATGCAAAGCATAGCGACAGTCAAATCGCTTAGACAGTTTACGTATATCCCGAAATCCATACAGTAGGTAGGTATCTGAACTTATGAGGCACAGCTAGTCACTATCACTTCACACATAGTATAAAATAAGGTCACTTTTCGCCGTCCCTATGTCCCTTTGTATGCTTAGATTTTAAACTACTACGGATTTTGATGCGGTTTTTTTAATAGATAGTGTGATTAAAGAGAAAGGTTTTTAGATATAATACATGCATAATACAGCCGTGCGAAGCCGGGGCGGGTCGATAGTTTAAAATAAATAGGACCAAGCGACTGAAATTTCTATTTTAACAGCAATTTTACCAGATAAGGCATGTTTTTTTATTAATTTTGATAAAATGTTTTTTTTTTGTTAATTTGATAAAAAAAGTTATACTATATGCAGCTCTTATGATCATGGTCTTATCGAGCTTCAGGTACTTATTATGCTACTGAGAATAATCTACACTGCACCAAAAAAAAATAATCTAAAAAAAATAATTCCTTTTAAAAGCCATTGTATACAAATAGTTAGAAAGAGGTTCACCGCAGGTTCGATCCTAGATTCTCTTGCAGTATTTTACGACGGTTTAAAGCCTTTACTGGTGGTAACGGCTAGCTGCAAACTCTTGGGAATGCTACATCCTTTGTGCAGACACTGATCCCGCTCGTACATAATAGATTAACGAAGTGGCACGTTCTCCGATACATTAAATGAACAATGTAGAAAATTTAGAGTATAACTTTTTGTTTTGATGCCTATAAGTTAAATTGTATAGCTTGCGTATTAGTAGGACCTTTTATAAAAAGCGACCCGCCCCGGCTTCGCACGGCTATATTATGCATGTATTATACATATAAACCTTCCTCTTGAATCACTCTATCTATTAAAAAACCGCATCAAAATCCGTTGCGTAGTTTTAAAGATTTATGCATACATAGGGATATAGGGACATAGGAACAGAGAAAGCGACTTTGTTTTATACTATTTACTGATATTAATAGTGAAGTGACTAGCAGCGCTCCGTGGTATCACCCGCGTGACTCCCGATCTCGGCATCCTACGAGTATGTCGTTGTCCAGTCGTTGAAAGGGGAACAAACGAACAAATAAAAAAATACTAGTTTTAATTAGAAATTACTAGTTTTAGCTTCGGGTGAACAAAGGGAAGCTCCTACCTAGGACAGCGGATAATCATCGCCATCCAATGCAGCAAGCCTTTTGGGCACACTTCCGTGAGACTATTTGGACTTTTAATTTTTATTAAATGTTAGTAGGTAAGTTATATAATTAATTTAGGTTTTTATAATTTAATCATTATGAAGAATATTTTGTTCCAACAAATATAAATTAACGAACTTATGATAGAAAAAAAACAAACATTTATTTGGACGAGCATACGACACAATACACTCAGAAAAAAATAAATTTAAATTTAAAAAACCGGCTTCAAAAACACCAAAAATTAAAACAAAAATTAAAAAAACCTGAAAAGAAAAACCAGAAAGTGAAAAATAATCCATTTCGGGTCACTAAGACAGCAGATAACTTAAACATAAGTACTTACTTGGAAGTCGGACTGGGTTAGATTGAATGTTGAGCGGTATAAAGAAAAAATGGTGTCACCCAGTCCGACTTCCAAGTAAGTAGGTACTTATGTTTAAGTTATCTGCTGTCTTAGTGACCCGAAATGGATTATTTTTCACTTTCTGGTTTTTCTTTTCAGGTTTTTTTAATTTTTGTTTTCGTGTTTTAATTTTTGGTGTTTTTGAAGCCGGTTTTTTAAATTTTAATTTATTTTTTTATTTAACCATTTTTAGTGCCACTGTCACTGAAAATTCTACTCCATGAGGCGAAAGCGACTGTTTCTTCAAATTGCAACCTGTACCTAATCGTAACCCATTGAAGAGTTTTTTGATAAGAAGGTGTTTTAGATGCTCCATTCATCGGTACCTATTTGTGTATGGGCCACTTTTATTCGTAGAAATGGAAAACTGAGCAATTTGTTGCTTTGAATCTTGCTGTGCAGATCTGTTCATCACTCCGAAAATCCTCATCAGATCTTCATTTAGGATAGGGTTCTCTATCAAAATTCAATCAAACTTAGTCCGGCGAGGCAAAAGCGAATATTTCATTCAAATTGTAACCTGTAATCGTAACCGATTGAAGAGTTTTCTGATGAAAAAGTGGTTTCAGATATTCCATTTGGTAACTATTAGTTTATGGGCCAATTCTACTGGTGGAAATCGAAAAATGAGCAATTTGCTGCACTCTCGAGGTGCAATTCTGTTCATGACTTCGAAGATCCTCATCAGAACTTCATTTAAGTTAAGATTATCTATCAACATTCATTCAAACCCAGTCCGGCGACTAAATTCGACTAAATTCTTCAAATTGTAACCTGTAATCGAAACCGATTGAAGAGTTTTCTGTTGAGAAGGTGGTTTCAGATATTCCATTTATCGGTAACTATTCGTTTATGGGCCAATTGTATTGGTGGAAATCAAAAACTGAGCAATTTGCTGCACTCTCGAGGTGCAATTCTGCTCATCACTCCGAAGATTCTCATCAGATCCTCACCAAATTTTTATGAGACCACCCCTGAGGTATCACCTTTCGAACACAAAAAGAATAATCTCAATCGGTTGAGGCGTCTTCGAATGATAGCGTAACATACACACAAAAAAACAACATACAGACGAATTGAGAACCTCCTCCTTTTTTGAAGTCGGTTAAAAACTGAACATCATGTTTTCGAAGATCCTCATCATGTTTTAGCCTTTTAGTGCAAATTTTTTTGGAACGCTTCTAAAAGACGTTTCGGCAGATACAAATTGAAACGCTTTTGAGGTGCAATTCTGTTAATAACTCCAAAGATCCTCGTCAGATCTTCACCAAATTTTTATGGGACCACCCTTGAGGTAGACTCCTTTTAACAAAAAAAGATTCATCAAAATCGGTTGATAAACAAAGAAGATATGCGGGAACATCCATAAAAAAAAAAAAAAACATACAACCGAATTGAGAACCTCCTCCTTTTTTTGAAGTCGGTTAAAAATAGTAACAAACATAAAAGCACTATATATAAAATAAAAGTATAAAATAAAAACGAAACAATAAATAGGTGATAATAAGAGGATAGTTTAGTTTTATTTAAACAGCCCCGTAAAACTAAACTATATTATAATGTTATTTAGGATTATATTTGAATTAAGATATAATATGATCAATATTAAGAATTTACAATATGTTTTATGTCGAGTGCACTGTATCCGATTACGTATTCCAATTATTCAGTATTTCACGCTCATCGACATCTATAATTACATTCTGATAGGAATTACGTTAAATTCACCGCACGTACGATCACTAATTTCCATACAATTAATCCAATGATTAGCCGTAATCCGTTGTGGGTTTAACTCGTATCATTTGTACCCACACAAATATTTTTATTTATTTAAAAAGCAGTTACGTTTCCATCGAAAATTCACATTTAACGGGCGCAGAGGTGAGTTGAAAGCTTTTAACAATTAACAGACTACGTTACCTTTAGGTATAAAGCGTTTTCAATTAAACTTAGAATCCGGCAGGGTTTAGTGTAGAGTGATACTCGGAAACGTGAGACTATCTGTACCAAGGTACGATCGGCTGCATAATTGCAGACCCACCGTAGAGCTCCAAAACGACTTATATAATTTCGTGTGAATTTTTTCATATCTCGAATTCAATCTGTTTAAACAAATAAAATAAACATCGCCGAACTCAAGTACCACTTGTAACAAAATCTTTAGTCTCTAAGCTAAACAAATCAGTCGTTTGTTGACATAGTAGCCCTTCTCAAGTGGTCGTAAATATTGTTTTTATGATCCTGCGCGTGCGGCTGCCAAATGACGTCATCTCACTGGCACTTGGTACCGTTTTTTTTTGTTTATCTTTTGCAAGTGACCGGATAAGAATGTTTTCAACAGAAGCAAGATTCTAGACACCTGCTTTAATTGAAGTTTAAAGTCTTCTAACTCATCAATTCATGAAGCAAAAATTATTAGAATGAAAACATTCTAATAATAGCAATTTTCGAATTCTACCGGGGGCTGCAATTAAGCAGCCCACTGAACAATCAACGATCAAAAGTCCACCACCACTGTAACGTTTACAATCCTGTGCAGCACTATTTGAACATTATAACAACGTTACCTGTGGATCGGACCCACGTCGGTTGGTGGTGGCTTATACCACTCGGCCAACTAAAGACATAGAGCTAACATGTTGAAAATAATAATCACACTGAGTACTTACTTTTAATTCAAGTCTTTTTGTGTGTAACGTCTATAGAAGTCGTAAGTCCAATATTTGTTTATAGTATTATTGTAGCAAACTGATAGTGGACTTATGACGCACACTGTACTATTCCGTAAATTACACAATATACCTACTCTCAGATACTCTGAACTGCAACAATCTACCGATTCACATAACCCTGTCATTTTCAGTTGTTACCGCTGTTTTTACGGTTCCGAAGTATGAACAAAGACTTTAATAATTATTAAAATAGTTTAATAGTAAGTAAGTAATAGACGACTAACTATTAATCTAAAAACTACGGAACCCTACATTGCGCGTGGTCAGACACGTTCTTAGCCTTTTTTTATTTGAATGCAAGTTAAAGCCGTGCAAGTATTTCCGGAATTTAAACGTATGTATTAAATCAAATCTTGTTTAATCTTTATTATTTTTATCAAACCTGATCAAGATCGCCTTTCGGATAATTATTTTTAGAAGTTTTGATGGGGTTGCATCTCCCATAGTCGCGAATACAGAATTAGTTTTAATAAAATTTTACATTAGACTTGTTAGAAATAATGAATTTAAGAGAAATTGTTTTATTACTTTACAAAGGGGCTGTTCCGTAGTCGAGATTTAGTTTTAAAACTGTTTCCTTCCTGAATAATGCCTCTAGCAATTTTCGCATATAAGACCCATTACCCATTTTATAAAAACTAATTACTAAAGTAAATATGACCGTATAAAGTCATTAAAAAAAATGTTTGTCTGTAAAGTCGATTTACCGCCCGTACACCGACTTTACAGACAAAAATTTTTTTATAACTTTACGTGATGACGTCATAAGAAAACATTGATGGTAACCATAGCAACTATAATACGTTGCTATGGTTACCTTGTCAATAACATGACGCGTTCCCGGATCATGACGCATGATGTCATGTTTTTAGTGAATGCAGGTGTTCATCAATTTATTAGACGTTATCAATAAAAAGTAAATGACAGTGACACGTTTGCAGCAAAAGTTGTAAATATAGAAAAAGAATTATTGCTGTAGATATATTATTCAGGAAGGAAATAAGATAAGGGAAATACATCTGCATGAAGAAAGCGCTCCTATAGGACCTTCATACGGTAACGAGTTGAGACTAACTCAGTCTACCATGTTACAGAATTTATCAGAAATTCAAATTCAAATTAACAACCTGTACACTTCTCATATGCATCGTGTGCATACTTTACCTAATAAACTTTTCATATAAATGAATATTAACCTTTTAGTGAAATATTATTGATGTTATGAACTTAGTTATGTAATAGATTAACAATGTCACAACTCTATTTCTCAATGGCGTCCACTGGGAAATGTTTTAGAGTTCTCGCATTAGTTTATTTAGCGGAAGGAAGAGAAAATTAATGCTCTCAAAGAGATGCAGTGAAAGGTACCAAGAGATGTCCGAAAGGATATTAAGCTTTTCATCAGTCCAGTCATTAGGGGCGGAACTTGTTTAGTTCGCTATTCGTTGCTGTCCAATGTTTCAGCTCTTTGAGCCTTATTTGTTCATGGTTTAAATTTTGCATTTAAATAAACATACGTTTAACAAACACTGTCTCTCATTGAATTCTCTCTGTTTAAACCAGAAATGTTGCACAGTATTTAAATTTCAAATAAAGTAAGTACCTACCTATTTCATTTCAATATATTTTGTTAGTTAATTTTATACCTTCCTACTGAAGTCTTTGTTAGGTAGTAAACTAATAAATACTTGTAATAATAAAGGTTCTCACCTGCTACTATAGTGAGAAGGGCGAACGTTGACATCAAAGGAAGTCCACCAGTTTCCATCTGGACAGCTCTCGGATGTCTTGACAATTTCATGCTCATAATTATTCAACAAACCCATTAAAATATGTAAATATTAAAGAACAATTTACACATTTCATCGTAATATAGTTAGTTCAAAATCACATTTCAAAATTAATTTTCGTTCAAGTATATATTATTTCATATCAAATAGTTTCCAATGGTTATTGTCTTCGTAATGTTTAGTGTCATATTATTTCAGCCGGTTTTCAAGTGAGTAAATCTGAAACAAAGATACCATATTAATGGATACTGTTAGTTTAGTTAGGGTGTAAACATAGAATCGTCGTAAGTTTAATTAAAATCATGTCCCGCCCGCGCCGCTAGCCGACTTTTAGCAAACAGTGAGTCACGAGTGAACCGCAGACTACTCTGGTTGCAGTTCAGCATCTATTTACGTATGATATGACGCGAGTTTTGACCCCATGAAATAAACACTAAACGAGACGTGAACTGGAAATACTCGGCACTTTACATATTTTCATGATCCAATATTTACATCGCAGTTTTGTAAAATATCGTAGCAGCAGAAGATACAAATAATAAAATTGAAATTTCAGTGTAATTTTTGATTAAAATTAGTTTTATTGGGTAATTATTACAAACTCAAATAAAAGTAAAGCGGATTTTTGTTAATATTTGTGAATAAACCGTTAGTGTATTTAACCCTTTAAATTCTCTCTAACTGATTCCCTGGGGCCCTAGAGCTTGGACACCTCGCTTTTGCAGTAAAACGATGGCATCAATATCGGCAGCATACCCCCTAAAGTAAGATGCCATACGACATATGATACTGTGGAAATTGCTAAAAATAGACCAGGCGAGGCGGGCAGTCTCAATACAACAGAGTATTTCGAAAAAAATAACGGCACAAGCTGCAAAAGTAATTCTATTGGCATGCTTGCCCTTTTCAGCCAGTTTTATAAGTTTTAACTTTAATAGATACGAATAAATCTAAAATCACAAAAAATAACAAATAAAATGTAGTATACTTATTACTATTTAATAGAGCGTTAAACAGGGTTGATCATCTAGGGCCTTTTACAAGCAGCTTCCATACAGCTCAACTTTTAGTTTTGACACTGCCTGTCCACCGGAGTAGTGCGAGGAGAAGCAGAGCGGTTTCCACCAACAGAATTGCATAAAAACTCCGCACGCCGAGTTATTTTTAATTTTAGGAAACCGTTTTAGTATATTTAACCCTTTAAATTATCTCTAACAGATTCCCTGGGGCCAAGGCCCTAGAGCTCGGACAGCTCGCTTTTGCAATAAAACGATGGCATCAATATAATATCGGCAGCACACTCCCAAAAGCAAGCTGCCATACGACATATGATACTGTGGAAATTGCTTAAATTAGACCAGGAGTCCGCTGGCGAAGTTTTTGCGGAGTGCTATTGGTGGAAACGCCGCTCCGCTTTTGTGGATAGGCAGCCTAAAAGTTGGTAAGTACCAACTAAACTAACATTTTTAATTATTATTTATTAGCCTATTTTGTCTAACTGGTAAAGGGGAGGCTTTTGTTTTGCAGTGGGACAAAATTCCTTCTTTGCTTTCCCTTCTGTCTGGGGCCGGAATATCGTTGGGTACAAAGATGAGTTCCAAATAAATTACTATGTGTTAAGTGCCTAGATAGGTGTAATATGCTGCAGTACTGACAATAACTACAAAAATAATATTGTGTCGCTATGTAGCTCACACAGTACGAACACATGGTAGTTTTTTATTAGAGCTGTTTCCGAGGCGTGGCGTGCACAAACTGAGATAAAACAGGAATGATTGCCGCTCTGTCGCGATATTGTTTCAAGTGTTTTGTTCCATTCTACTGGCTTCTCGTCGCTTTTTATTCATCCACACTAAAACGGCGAACTTCGGGGTTTTTAAACCAGTGAGCTGACTAACCGTTTCTTTTCGATGGATTTCGTAATAAGGCTTTGATTTACAATTTACATAAATCAACGAAGTAAACAAAAATTACTGTGTTGGGATTGATTCTTTTTATTTTTGTGCTGAACTGGTACTATCCATACAACATACGACGACCTCTGTGGCGCGTCGGGCGAACACCCGACTGCGACGCAGAAGGTTGCGGGTTCGATTCCCGCCGGGAACAAGTATTTATGCTGACCATAAATTCTTGTTTCTGGTTCTGGGTGTTTCCTATATGTATAATATGTATATATTTACAAAAAAAAAGTATATAAGTAGTTTATCCGTTATCTGGCACCCATAACACAAGCATTAAGTTGCTTAGCTTGGGGCTGGATGGCGATGTGTAATATGTCCTGAAATATTTATTATTATTTATTTATTATTATTAGTTTAAGATACATACACAACTCGATGCCACTGAAAAGAGCTTTCTATTTAAAGTTATTTCACTAAACATTGACTTATTGAATAATACGAGCGCACAAAATGAATTTTAAAAGCTTTTTACACACACTTCCAATTTTCAGCTTCAAAGGGTGCAAAATCTGTCATGTGCCAAGTAAACCATTTTTTATTCTCCTGCATAATATTTACCCCTATACCTATATATTTTAGTGTGCGTCTGAAACACAAAGCTGGAAATTTGAAAGTGTGGGAAAAGAGACAATACTCTCTTCAATGCATTTTTACAAGATTTTCAAGATGTCGACATATTTTACGATAAATTATACCTAGTTGCACGAAATCTTATAGACTGTACCTTAGTAGGAACTTAAAATAGTGTGCGTTTTGGTTTAGACTGTAAGCCAATGTTTATTTTATTCTAGGTATATATAAAACATTATATTGTGCTATGTGGATACCTACCTAACCAGCAATAGATATCATTCGTGAACAGAAAAATAATGGCTTCTCAACAGGGGACCATTCGAAACATGGTATTGGCGGCAGGCGCGGTTAGATGCGGTACCGCCGTCTTTGCTGAACGAACGAGCGTATCGTAGCGACAATAAACAATACAAACAGCCCTGGCCTGTGTTTGACACCAGCCCGTTCGTTCGGAGTGGATTAGAACGTTCTACCTATAGAGAGTTCGGCAGCATTTAGAGAACGTAATAGCCTTTCGCCGTGACCTGTTTTAGCTGCGACAAATAGAGATTTAGTGAATCGCCGCCGAGAGATTTCAAAGAGACTTGGCAGTAATAAAATTGATTGGTGTTTACTTTGCTACTGCTTTACAAAAGAAAGTCACATTTTTGGGATTTAATATTGGTGAGGCTTATAACGTCTCGTCGTCATCCGACTGTCAATCGATCCTAGCTTCGCGTTTGCAGACCCGACAAAGTTTCCAACAATTTAATCCCGCTCGAAATATTCACGAAAAAAAATGTCATCGCTAAAAACCGAAGTGAATGGTTGTAGCGGCGTAGGACTATTATCTATTCTGTGGTAGGTACGGTGCCTCATGCCGGTCGTTAAAGGACCGACGACGACGTGATTATATGTATTGAGTAAATATAAAATGAAGGACGTCGTCGTGACAACAGAGTCCTCCCTGATATAACAGAGCATAATTAGGTCCGGAATTCGATAGAGTTAATCGTATGAAACCCATGTTTGGTGTGAGTTGCCTTTAACCCTTGATATCGCAAAGACAGAGCCCATTCACAGCATTCCGCTGCTTAATAATTTTACATCCGTCCACAAAGACGCGACGTTCTGTTATCTCACGAGTGGCACGCTGCCGCCCGACGCCGATACGAGTTCTAACCAGCCCCTTCCTCCTGCTTCTATTGTCGTGTTTACATTGTCTATGCTCATTCCTGAATTCCGAAAGGCAAAGCTATAATCGCTTTCGTAACACTCTCTAAATTAGCCAGTTAGACATAAAATTACTGGAATACATTTATTTTACCTGAATGTATTAAAATTTTAGAATAACGCCAATATTTATAACTAGCTGCGCTCCGCGAACGGCGTATTTCCCGAACCCGTGGAAATATCAAAATGAAAAGTAGCATAAAGCCTTCCTCGATAAATGGACTATCCAACACAAAAATAATTTTTCAATTTGAACCAGTAGTTCTTGAGATTAGCGTGTTCAAACAAACAAACTCTTCAGCTTTATAATATTAGTATAGATTATTAAACGTCTGTCTAAAGACCTAATAATATGAATCCCTTGATTTGTATGAAAAGACATAATACCCGAAAACTAAGTCGCAATGAACCATTGAGACTCTACCTTTATTACTTAGAAACTTGTTGTTGAACAAGAAAGGATGCAATTTTACCTCCCTACTATTCGTTATTATAGTAATTTGTCAGTGACATTTGTTTCTCTTGTTTACTACTCTTCAGTTGAGGAACAAAACGTTTCTTAACGATCAATTTTCGTTAGAACTCGCAGACCATGTTCAACCTTTAGACCCCCAGTTTCTTAATTCGCAATTAAAAAGTTAAATTGTCCGGTTAATTGCTGCCATTGTGGTGGACGACGTCTACTTATTATTCTGAATTGCTCTCGGAAAATTTGATGAAAAATGTGCTGAGAACCAGTCGCAAAATCATAATAAGTAATTAGCTTATCTGTCCGCGCCACGGCATCCAGTTTGTAATATGGAAGGCTGCCGAGCGGGAGCGAAACACGTCTTACGTTGAACTAAGCATTAATCTTGACTTTGTTTATGTAATTAAACGATGAAATCTAGTTCTATACTAGATTTCAAAAAATCTAAGCACTCTAATTTGTGATGTTACATTTACCTTTATATTCTTCACGACTACGCTGCCTGTAAGACGCGACCAATAATTTTTATGCGATATGTTTCCTAAGTGAGTGATACCCATCAATGAAGTATCGAAATCTTCTTCTTCTTGTTTAGTGGTGTGGCTCACCTATTGTTAGAGTTTTCAGGTCGCCTTAAGGCCTCTTACTTAACTTAACGACTGCTACAAGAGGCAGCAACCGGGACCAACGCGGCAACGGCAGCACGGTGGGGCTCACGAAAACACATTTTTGCCACACTACTAATTGGGCACCCATCGAAGTAATGACCGCGCCAGGCGTCGCTTTACCTGCACGACCGTAAACGGTCAGCGAGCATCGTTTAGCTGCGAGCCTCCTGTATCGAGTTCAATACTCGATACAGGAGGCTCACTAATAAGTACATTTTACTGGGAAAAAAAACTCAAGAGCGTGCTGGCGGGAGCTGTTCGTTTCATGTTTATAAATAATTTTAATGTATATCTAATCGACCTTGCATATTATTATACTTTAATTAATTTTAATTAGTATCATAATAGGGTATGAAAGCATGACCCTTTATGTCACTATCGAAACTAGGACGAAGCTTAAAAAGTTGTCGATTAATTATATTCATTGTGACCAAAAACTTTGCTCGTTACCGGCGATTCTCTTAAAATTCGGGTTTAATTAAGTAGCAAATCCCTTTACAAACTTTTACAAAAGAAATATTTATCGATCTGTCACGGACACGCTTTTCAATTAATTTTACACAATAGAAAAAGTTAAGAGGTAGAGTAGAGGTACAACCATTTACGCGATCAATTAATATTTTTTTACGAAGCATTTTTAAAATAATAAAGTTAGTAAGTTAGTTAGGCACTTTGCTTTTTACTTAAATAATTTAAAAAAATAATGTGTCAACGAATTTTCCTTAGGTGAAGTTCTATCGTAATTTCAAAAATAACTAAAATAGGCGCCTGAGTACCTATTTAGATAAGCAACTACCCCACGCAATGTACTTAGGTAGGTAACGATATTTTCTTTTGAACTTAGATTTTAGGTCAACACATTATTAAGCGTTGTATTTTCAAACTTTAGATCCGATTATTTGCTCTCGGCTTCTTCGACGGTACATACATAATAGGTACTCTACAATGATTAAAACTTTGCACACACAACACAGCACACATATACTTACCTACTTATTTAGGGGGTATTTAAGTGAAGTTAAAATTTTTGTAGTTATATTATGTTAACACAGATTTAAATGGAAATAATGTTATTGCGAGATGTAAAAATCTCATTTCCGAATGGAACTTGTGTGCAATCGATTTTAGCATCGTTCTAGAGGAAAGTGTAGTCGAAATCAATGAAAGTCTGGCCGTCAGTCGAGCTAGTGTTCGTCAAACATTAAAACATCACTTGAAATTGTTGCGAGTTAGAACGCTAGAGAACGCTATAACAAATTTGGTAACTTATCCCCGGTCAAAACTTAAGGATAGTGGAATAAATGGATTAATTAAATAAAAACGAACAAAATAAATGTTTGAATTGTAATAGAAATGTATTGCAAGCCCGTCCGACCAAGCCATACTACTCACTGGCCAGTCAGGGAGGCGTGCCACTCGCGCCCCTGCGTGGCTAATCGATTATCAAGCATAATCGATTGCATAGTCGATTACCCACACCATCCCTAGGCTGAGGGGTGAGGTGAGGGTGTGCGGGGGCACGGCATTCCCTCTCTCGCGCTTCGAAAAACATGTGCTTATGTTATGTTGACACCATTGTTTTGTTTGTTTCACATAAATTACCTAATCTTAATATATCGGGCACATCATAGACTGTTTTCATTATTATATTTTGTGTGATAACACTGGATTTTCAAAATAAACCTCAAGTAAATTGTAAAGTTGTGTTTATTAAAACTTATCTACAACAAATGGACGCCCAACGAAAGGGCCCGAGTCCACGAAATAAAAATTCGTGAGTGATTATTAATATAGTGAAACGTATTCGTAGTGATAACAAACACTTTAATTCAATACCTACCAAACAATGGCACCGAGAAAGCGTAAATCGCTAAACGACACGGTCGTCGAGATGGACACTTTAACCGCGCCGAACAATGTCGTCATGACGGAGGACCAGTTCCGGTCCTTGCTGTCGAGCCTGCAACGCTCCAGCACACCGCTCGTGACCGGCGATCCATCGACGAGCTCCACTGCCGCCCGCGCTTCTCCCGGTGGTAACTTCGCAGCGTGCACTGCGCGCTTCGCCGGCGAGGGCGACTGCGTAGACAACTTTATAGACGCAGTAGAGGTGTACAAAGATTGCGTGTCAATTTCAAATGAGAACGCCCTTAAAGGTATGCCTTTGCTACTGAAAAACAACGCAGCTACGTGGTGGCAGGGCATAAAACACACGATCAGGGACTGGCCCGACGCCCTGGACAAGCTCCGAGGGGCTTTCGGCGAAACTCGCCCTCCTTACAAAATTTACCAAGAGCTGTTTCGATCACAGCAGGACTCTCAGACCACTGAAGTCTTTGTAGTAAAGCTGAGAGCATTATTTGCGAAGCTGCCGCCCGGTGACATATCACCTGGCGCTCAGATAGATATGGTTTATAGCATGCTTGACCGCAGATTGCGTCGGTCCATTCGACGCGGCGAGATCACGTCTTTCGAAGACCTCATACGAAGGGCTCGAGACGTCGAGGACGTTCTCCGGGAGGAGGACAGCTTCCTCGCCACGACTGGGGTCCACGGGCGTACTACCACCTCCCAAGCTACGAGTTCCCGCACCGACCGCCACGACGTGGGTCGTGCGGCGCCTCTGCAGTATCCGGCCGGCGCACGAGCGCCGCCAGCTCCACGCACTTCTACCGGCGCGCGCCCCAGCGACGCCGCCGCCGGTACGCCAGCCGCGCTAGTGCCGCGTGCCGCCGCCGTCGTGCCGCCTGCAACCGCCGGCGCCGTCGGAGGCGCCACTACGCCGCGCGCGCGCCCCTTCTGTGCCTACTGCAAACGCTACGGCCATAGTAAGGACCAGTGCCGTAAGTTAATGGACAGAGGTGAGACTAATACAGTGTCTTTTAATCAAGTGCAATTAGTGTGCTATGGGTGCGGTGCACCCGGCACCACACGCGACAAGTGTACAAAGTGTAATGAAAATTCACTAAAGTTTAACTCATTTGTTATCAACAATGTCTCTAATGTTTGTAACGTTGATCAACTTAATATTAATGATACTTCTACTATTGTAAAACATGAGCACAAGTTTAAACGACCTATATTTAATATAGAAATTTTAGGTATTCAGGGCACTGCGTTGGTAGATACTGGTGCAAAGCACTGTATAGCGGGGCATTCGTTATATAGACTTCTCCTCTGGAAGGGACATCCCCTCCAGTCAGCTCGCAGGCTCGTTAAGCTTGCGGATGGCCACGCACGTGAACTTGATATTTTAATCACAACTTTAAATGTTACTTTAAAGCATAAAGTTATACCTATTCCTTTTATTATTTTACCAGATGCTTCTAATAATGAAACTTTGTTAGGGATAGATTTTTTGATGACAGCCGAAGTTGTGTTAGATTTTTCAAACAAGTGTTGGTACTTTTCCAGTAGTCGCAGTGAACTATTTGATATGAAGTTTGAAGAAACTTCACCTGGGATACCCTGCGCTTCTGCTACACTCCTGCGGGACGACAAGGGCACGAGGCGGCAGCCAGCTGAGAAGGACCGGCTGGAGCAGATGTTGTCTGACAATGCGGATATCTTCGAACCAGGGGGAGAGGCGACTCCCTATGCCGAACATTGTATAGACACAGGTGAGCATGCACCTATTTCCGTGCCCCCGTATCGTTTGACGCCCGCTAAGAAGGAGGCTATGCGCTTAGAAGTTGAGAAGATGCTTGATGAGCATGTGATTGAAGAGTGCGAATCTGCATGGTGTTCCCCTGCGCTTCTGGTACCAAAACCCAATGGGTCCATTCGCTTTTGTGTGGATTATAGGCGCCTTAACGCCGTCACTAAGACTGACAACTATCCGATGCCACTCATTGATGACTTGCTACAGTCAACGAAGAGAAATTGCTTCATGAGCACAATCGATTTAAAATCCGGATTTTGGCAAATTAATGTCAGACCGCAAGACAGGGACAAAACAGCATTCATTTGCCCCTTTGGAACTTACCGTTTTGCGAGAATGCCATTCGGACTTAAAAACGCACCGGCAACGTTCCAAAGATTGATTGATCGCTTCCGTTCTTGTCCTCTGCTGGCAAATGTGACTGTATTAGCTTATTTAGATGATCTGCTGATTATTTCAGAGGGTTACGAACAACACCTGCATGATTTACAAGCCGTATTCATCCGCCTGAGACAGTTCCAGCTTCGAGCGAACCGTGAGAAGTGTGTCTTTGCCCGAGAGAGTGTGAAGTACCTCGGACACATCATTACCCAAGATGGAATCTCTCCGGACCCTCAGAAAGTTCAGGCAATACAGGACATGCAAGTACCCACCAATATAAAGCATCTGAGAACATTTCTTCAAACCTGCTCATGGTTCAGGAAATTTATACCAAACTTTTCAAAGGTGGCCGAGCCACTCACTAAACTGACACGCAAGAATCAAGCGTGGATTTGGGGCTCAGTTCAAGCTGCGGCTTTCGAGGATCTGAAGCGTCTTCTTGTCACCGCACCAATATTAATTCAAGCCGATTACAACAGAACCTTCATCCTGCGCACCGACGCCAGTAACTACGCGGTCGGAGCAGTGTTACTCCAGGGGGAGGCGAAAGACGAGAGACCGATTGAGTACGCCAGCCGTCTGCTCACTTCCGCCGAGAGGAACTACTCGACGACTGAACGCGAGGCTCTCGCCGTCGTGTGGGCTGTCGACCGTTTCCGTGGTTACCTCGACGGACACCCCGTGATTGTCGCCAGCGACCACCAGCCGCTGCGTTGGCTGCTCACGCTCAAGTCTCCTACCGGCCGCCTGGTGCGATGGGCGCTCAAGCTCCAATCTTACGACATACAATTTCAATACACCCCGGGTAAAGCTAACGTGGTGGCGGACACCCTTAGCCGACCAATCTGCAACGACGAGACTAAGACAGGGTGCGGAATTTGCGCCGTAATCGTCGATCTACCTAAAAAGTCTCCTGCGGATTTAAGGAAGCAACAACTCGAAGACCCTGAGGTGAAAAAGATAGTAGAAGATATAGAAGGAACCGACGAGACCGCCGCCCGACGGTGGACCGGCCGCGGTTACATTATGGACCAAGGAATCCTATATAGATTTAATCCCGATTCAGAGAGCGAGGCACCGCAACTTGTAATACCGCTCGACATGAGATCGGAGATCCTCAAGGAGTGCCACGATTCCCCACTAGCTGGACACCCTGGAATCGACCGCACATATTCAAAGGTAGCACATTTATATTACTTTCCCGGTATGCGACGAGTCATTACCGAGTACGTGAAGGCGTGCATACACTGCCAACGTTACAAGGCGTCGAATGAGAAACCACCTGGCTTACTTCAGACACCAGTGATGAGTCAGCGCAACGAAACGATCGCCATCGATTTGTTTGGACCCCTGCCGGAAGGCGAAGGTGGCGAGCGCTGGATCTTCCTCATCGAGGACACCGCGACGCGTTGGGTCGAACTTTTTGCAGTCCGTGAGGCGACCGCCGAAGTTTGTGCCCGGATTTTAATTGAAGAATACTTTCTACGATACGGTCTACCGCGCCGTATTATATCTGACAACGGTGTACAGTTCGTAGGCGCTGTGATGCAGCAGTGCACGTACATCCTGGGCATCAAGCAGTGCTTAGTACCCTTGTACCATCCTGAAGCGAATCCCGCTGAGAGAAAGAACCGGGATTTGAAGGTACAACTCGCCCACTTAGTTGAAAATGATCATACCTCTTGGCCAAACAAGCTATCAGTTATCCGCTATGCGATGAATAGCAATGTTTGCAGAACTACAGGAGTCACTCCCGCTTACTTAACATTTGGAAGAGAGTTAAGATCTCCTACGGAAGCTCATCATGACATGCGTTCTATTTTAGATAAAGAAAATTTCGTTCCGCAGATAACACCATACTTACGCTCGTTCATCAGCTCATTGTCTGCAATCAGAGAGAGAGTGGAAGCTCACCAGGACCATGCAAAAGAGACTGCGGATCGATCCCGGCGACCTGCACCATCCTATCAAGAAGGAGATAAGGTTCTACTGAAGTCACATGTACTCAGTAACGCCAATAAAGGTATCACCTCTAAATTTATACCTAAGAGAGACGGACCCTACGTGATCACCGAGAAGGTCAGCCCCACTACATATGTTTTGTCACCAACGAATAATCTCGAGACTACTGTCGGAAAGTACCACACTCAAGACCTAACGCCTTTCTTTGATGACAGTGATGGCCGTGAGGCTCCACCGCCTGTTGTCCCGCGTCGTCGTCGTGGTCGTCCGCGGCAGAGTAAGCTTCGCTGTGACCTAGACCAGGTACGAGGTCGTTCACCTGTTCTAGAGGGGGAGTCTATTGCAAGCCCGTCCGACCAAGCCATACTACTCACTGGCCAGTCAGGGAGGCGTGCCACTCGCGCCCCTGCGTGGCTAATCGATTATCAAGCATAATCGATTGCATAGTCGATTACCCACACCATCCCTAGGCTGAGGGGTGAGGTGAGGGTGTGCGGGGGCACGGCATTCCCTCTCTCGCGCTTCGAAAAACATGTGCTTATGTTATGTTGACACCATTGTTTTGTTTGTTTCACATAAATTACCTAATCTTAATATATCGGGCACATCATAGACTGTTTTCATTATTATATTTTGTGTGATAACACTGGATTTTCAAAATAAACCTCAAGTAAATTGTAAAGTTGTGTTTATTAAAACTTATCTACAACAAATGTAAAATCAAGGGAAATAGCTAGTCAATTATAAATTATATTGTATTACATGTTGTAATGAAGAATTATGATATTTAAAAATAGGTAATGGTTCAGATGAGTACAGTTATTCACCATAATGGTCGCTATTTTCATTTATGAGTGCAAGTAGGTCAAGTTGTACCTCCTTGGTACCTATATCTGATCGGTATAAAGCAAATCAAAGTAGAAGATTGCATTTGAATTTTTTATCATAATTTAAAATCGTCGATTTTGAATCCAGAAAGATTATAAAATTATAAATTTCATGTTTTCGTTATTATGAATGTTATTAATAAAAATAAAATATACAATCTACATAGGAATTCCTAATTGGTAACTGGTTACAAAAGTAGGTGTTCGAAAACGGCCAAAAGAGAATTATGAAAATCGGTCTGTTAGTTTCAAAGATTTAGTGGCATCAAATATCCAAAGTTTATATCCTTTGTAATATTAGTATGGATAAAAATGATAAATACTTGATACGACTATCTGAAATAATAAAGTAATATCACTTATTTTCTGTTAAATAAATCTAAGAACTTACTTGCTCTCTAATTTGGGATGATCATTGGAAACGTCGAAGAAATTGTTACTAAATTGATAACATCGTCTGTTAATAGCGTTCTACAAAACTTATTGGATAAAGGGTTTAGTACCTACGGTATCGATTAGAGATTGAAACTTTATTACTGATACCCTTGTTGCTATTTAAGGTTTTTATTTATAGGGCAAGTAATAAGAGATAATTAAAAAACCTTGTTATTAGTCTTTTTCTCTCCTATAATGATGTGGCTCACCTTTCGTTAGTTTCAGAGTTTTTAGATCGTCCAAAGGCCTCTAACTTGACCTAACGACTGCTACTAGAGGTAGCAACCGGGACCAACGGCTTAACATGCCTTCCGAAGCACTGGGGCACCCGAAAACACATTTTTGCCACACTACTAATTCGCCACCCATCGAAGTAAAGACCGCGCCAGGCGTCGCTTAACCCGCACAACCGTAAACGATCAGCGATATTACTCCTTGATATTAGTGACAAAATAACAAGAAAATAAACAAATTTTTGTTTTTCCGATTGACAATAAAGCAAATATTAATCTAATTTGCCCTTAGACCATCAAAATTTGCCTGTTATAAGTAGTGTTCCCTATTTTTACGAAATATTTAGTTTTAAATTAAGGTGGCAGGTCGTTGTACCCGCAGGTACCTTATTACAGTAATAGAGTGTTATGTAAACGCTACAAAACCGTTTCAGTAAAACGAACGAAAACATCAAGCCCGTCGTAAATAAATTAAAATAACTAAAGTGTTTGCATTTATTTGGATCCCGTGGTGGCATAGCGCAAATTCCCCAGTCTCTGTTCTATGTTCATGCTCTACAACGCACGGGACGTCAAGGGTGTCACTGATTTCCTCCGAGACAGGCCCAATGAGATTTCCCAAATTTCCCTCCGAGTTATTTATGACTTTTGCCGTTACATTCTTTGGGTTGAGTCATATTTCCTTTTTAAACATTCCTCAGTTAATTCGCTATTTCCATTTGAATTTTAAAACAGTAAAACGGCATTGAACTTTTTAACTACTGACACAAAATGATAGGCATCGTAACTTCTTTTGATTGTAGTATAGAAATCTTAACTTTTATACTAACATTTACTTTTTAATGTTATTACCAGTGAGTATACTTTCATTTGAAGTAGAAATTCTATCTAATTTTGCAAGCAGGCTTAAACTTTCAAATAAAAGTATAGTTCAACAACGAAACTGTTAGAGAAATAATGAGTTAATTTGAGTGGGGTTAGCGGAGAATTTGTGGAATTCCCAAAAGGGATCAAGTACTCAACCGTTTACTAGGTAGGATCTAAGACAAATTCCTTTGTTTAATATATATGTGTATATACTAAATACCACTTTCAACGACGCAGGATTTACTCAAGATTTAATACTTCAAAAGAAATTCCATAAAACGATGAGAATTTAAACCGTTGGGATATTGATAATTAGCTAGAAACTAGAACTGTTGAACCTAAAAGGGAGAAATTTTGTTTCAAAGTTCTCAATCGGTTTTCAAAGAAAGACGAAGAAAAAAATCCTCTGAAAACCAATGATGATGTCTGATTATCGCAATACTGTTCTATTATTTGAGTATTATAAAATTACTAGCGACCGCCCCGCTCCGGCTTCGCGCGATGTATGAATTATATCTAAAAACTTTCCTCTTTAATCACTCTATCTATTTAAAAAAAATGACATCAAAATCCGTTGCGTAGTTTTAAAGATCTAAGCATACATAGGGACATAGGGACGGCGAACGGTGACTTTATTTTATACTATGTAGTGATGATAATAATGGCTTTTTGATCAACTCATCCTACGAGTACTTATCCTATTGGATCAGTTGACGTTTACTTATATTGAATAGGTCTGAATTTTTAAGTATGATGACTGAAAAAATCAAATATAAAATCAATAAAAGTGCTAAGTACGTACGCATAGAATTTTTTTAATATTTACGGCTGTGACGCCCGCGCCGCACTGTCTTCGTTCTACTCAATGTACTTGCACGTTGATTTGAGATATCATTCGACTATTTCGTTATATTCTCAGTCAGAATTAGCATATAAGATGTTATGTATTAATTTAAACGTTATTTCGAGCGCTTATGAATTCTCTTGAAACTTATATATAATGGTGTAGCGTCGATTGTACCTAGATGTAGTATGTATGTAGATGCCAAGACAAACCTAGTTAGGTTTCCTGGCATTTGTTTAACTAATTAATTGTAAGAAATTGTATATGTCCTTTTTAATAAATAAATAAATAAATTGTACATGTTTCAAGTTCTCAGTAGGCGTCATTTACAACTTTTGGTTTCGTTGAAAATTCATTTTTATGGACTTTCAAGGTAAGACGACCCAGAAAATAAAGCTATCCAATAGTGAAAATCAAATTTCAATCGGTTCATAGCTTAATCATCATTTGAAAATCTATAAAATCGTGCCATGTTCTGCTACATAAGACCACTCGACTCGATTTTAGGTTCTTTATTCCTTTTTACCCGACTGCAAGGAAAGGGTTATGTTTTTCGCGCCTATCTTGTATGTTTGTAATATCCTTATTCCCACATATCTTCCAAACTACTCGATGGATTTATTTAATTAAGGTATCGTCTCATTAGTCTCATTAGTTCTTAGGGTTGATGAGATAAATATATCTATGATCTATAGTGATCAAGCCTACTCCATTTAATTCATGTCCCAGGCATTTTTTTTTAATTTATTTAACTAAAAAGTACACTTTTTCTTACAAACTAATTTCCCGCCAAACTGCAAAGAGTTTGATAGCGATGGCGGCACTACAGAGTCCTCAACAGCATGGATCAAAGTTGATGTATAAACCATTCTAGTCTATATAGACTAGATGTAAAAGTCAATACTACTAGCACACTACTTGAGTACATTTAAAAGTATCAATAGATGAGTGAGTACCTTTGCGAATGAATAAAATTCTTGCCCAAGATGTCAATACTAAAGTATCTGATAAGATTCAACAAATTTTTAATCAAATATTTTCTAAGGTCAGCAACGTTTTCGATATTTCATCAAGAACATTTGGCTTACTGGTTGGTCCCTATTCCCTGACAATATCTATGGCTACGACATCCTTTCCTTATACAGGTTCGATTTATATAGATCCTTATACATTTAGAGGCTCTGTGTTATTGGGTTCGCGAGGGTATCGGCTAGCTCTGCCTTTATTATCTGTTAGCACTGTATTTGTTCTCCGACACAACGGACTAAATTATTGTTCTCTCGTTTGTCGAAAGCTTCTTTTATTATTTACATTCTCAATCTCGCCTACAGATTTTTTTAACTTCGTCTTCTTTAATCAGGTTTGTTTTCCATTTTGCTATCAAAACAAAGAGGCAAGGTTTGTATGTGATGTATGGCAATATAAATTCGAAAATTCACTACAATTTTGATTTTCTTTCACAGATAGTAATGCCCTACTTCCAGGTTCATCATCAGACTCTAGAATTCTGCTGTTTTCAGTATTTGGACGAGTCTTGTTACAATGAGCATTTGGGACGAGTTCAATCGAGATAGCCCTACCTTAAAATTCCTATTCGAAAAAAGAATTCCTAGGAGATAGACCTATCTTTGAAATTTTTCGTATAGAAAATGCTACTACCACGTTTGTGTAACCTTGTATATTATATTGAAAGTTGGAGCTTAGTATTTAGTCTGCTATACGCGCCTCACTCGAACGTGATTGTAGCATTTAATATACAAAAAAAATCGTACAACAGCACCTATATTATGGGCTCAGACCCTACCTACCTCATCAAAACGACGCGACGCAACTACGACAGGGCATTTAATCCCTACTTTACGCTATGTCCGACGTAGGTAATTCAAGACTAATTTGTATCAAAACGTAAAAGAATCGACGACTAGAGAAGATCAATAAGGTGCAGGGAAAATGACGGTCCAAACCTGGTCCAAACACTTTTCTTGTATGATACGGTAAAGTAGACGAAGATGCAATCTTTCTTCTTTCTTCTACTATATAAAAATAAGTCGGGTTTTCCTTCCTGACGCTATAACTCCAGAACGTACGAACCGATTTCCACGGTTTTGCATTCGTTGGAAAGGTCTCGGGCTCCGTGAGGTTTATAGCAAAGAAAATTCAGGAAAAATTTCAACAGAAAAGCGGGAAAATCTGGTGGCGAAACGGAGTTCGCCGGGTTTGCTAGTGGTTTATAAAGTTTTCTACTTTCAAAGACATCAATTTATTAAAACCACTCGTACATAAATCAAATCAACCGATTCACAATCAAGTCTGCTAGGTTCAGCTATACCGCAGCAATCGGAAATTGTGTTGCGTTTTATCGAAATGTTACGAACGCTCACCGACTCGTCGATACCAATGTTTGCATCTGTGCGCACCACAAACGTTACTCCCCATTATGAAACCTATGGTACAATCGGGCAACAAATACAAATTATTTATTCGTAAGTAACTACAGTTACAGGTCGAAGTACAGATTTAGGCAGTAGACGTTAGAAACGAAGAATGTCAATTAACATTTTAGGTCAAATTCTGAAAAAGATTGTGTTAAAAAAAACTGTGAGTGCAGTGCAGGTGTTTATCGTTTTTATTTATTTATCGTCAAAAATATTCAATATTTCAGAAGTGGGTAAAATATAATAATAAAAAAGATTCAATACTTACCTATTTCAGAATTGATTGATGTAAAAATATAAAATCTAGAAAAAATTATATAAAATAGCTAATAAATTGAATTTAAAATAGGTAAATTACAACCACAACGGCAATTCGTAAAACTCTTTTAGGGTGTAAAAACTAAGTCAAGTCAAGTCAAAAGCCAAGTCGCTTGTCGTAAGCCAAGTCTTACGTTTGTTCTTAAAGCTAAAGATAGAGGCTGCGGTTATATCTACAAAACCGTGACAAGAGCTGTCGTCATGTATGGATCGGAGTGATGAAGAAGAAAGATTAGAGAAGATTGCATGCAGCGGAAATGAGAATGTTGAGATGAGCTCGGTTTGCTGCTTCGGTTGAAAACAATCTATAACAACTTTAAAACTCTAATGCCCGTCACTTTTTTTACCAACTGTACCTATTGATACTTCTGATAAATATCATAACTACTTATGAAATGCCATCGTAGCATCACAGAAAGTGATTTTCTTTTATAAAGAACTGCGAGAGAGTGTGAAAGGAAAAACTACCGAGGCTTCGTTTATATTTTAAGAAATTGAAAAAAAAATTCCAAAATTCATAATCTCCGGCGGTATTTGAACCCATAACTCCGGCTAAACCGTCGGTTTGCTAATCCACTGTGCCAACCCGAATTGAAATTAAGCAAACTCCACTGCGTCTGCGTTCCTTATACTTCATTTTTTTATCTCGTCCTTGATCAGGACCATATATAGAAATTATTTTCTCGGGTCTTAATTGTGTATATCTTATTTTTATTTCCTTTATCTGGACGTTCGACTATGTTACAATAGTATGTCTGAAACACTGACATCTGAGATGTACAGCATCACTGCTGAAACAGTCTGAAACTGGAGCAGTGGTGAGCGTTGTCATCTGATGTCCCCTCTACATGATGGTTCAGCACTGGACCAGCGAGATGGCCATGCGATAGTTGAAACGCAACTACACGATGGCCACGTTCAGCCATCGTTTCCCGCTTCTTTTGATGTGCGATGAAAAACCGACACCCCTGGCCATCCAGTCGCCATTACAGGTACTATAAGCCAGCAGACACCACTACGCCCTCTACATGCTGGCCCATATTAGTGGACCAGCATGATGGCCCTTCATGTAGCGGGGCCATCATGCTGATAGTTGAGATTGAGGGTAATAAATAACCGAGGGTAGGCCGATTTTATAAACAGTTTGTTACTATGAACACAAATCGTGTAAGTCTAAAAATCCTCATTAGAAATCAATAATATTGTATTGACGAGGTAAAACATTTCTTGCTTATCAAAATGTTAATATAGAAGTGAAACGGGCGTCGACTCGACCTCAGAATAAAGAAAAACCTTTATTCTCAGAACTCGACATTCGTTTCTCCGACATTTCATCTTCTCGTGAAACATTGACAGACGTATTGTGTTGTGTGAAATGTGAATTTGTTATTGTGTTCCAAGAACAATGGGGCAGAATCAAAGACTTTCAATGTACAGGGTTATTGGTAACTATATCAGCAAGCGGTTGAAGCACTTCTGCGTGTATCTACACAAACAACTTTTGTTCTATGACTTTTGGAAATATGATCGTTTTTTTGGAAAATTTTAAGTAAATGTGTACCTGAAAATCAACTGTTCCTTACACGGAGAGGTCATTAACCTTAAGATTATCCTTAATTTTTAAGTTTATCCACTGTTTTAAGTCTGAACGACTTTTGTTTTAAAAAATCAGCTGATTTTCGAATTTACATAAAATAAATAATAAATAAATAAATAAATATTGCAGGACATTCCACACATCGCCAACTAGCCCCAAGCTAAGTAACTAGACTTGTGTTATGGGTGCTAGACAACGGATATATACTACTTATATACTTTTCTGTTGTAAATATATACTTAATATACATACAGACACCCAGACCACAGACAAATATCTAAGCATAAATACTTGTCTGTGGCGGGAATCGAACCCGCAACCCTATGTTTGGCAGTCCGGCATGGTGACCATTGTGCCAACTGGGTCGTCAATAGTCAAAACATAACTTCATAGTTTCAGAAAAATGTTTAAATATCTAAAAGTCATAGAACAAAAGTGGTTTGTTTAGATGCGCAAAAGTGGCCCTCAAACGTTTCCTAATATAGGTACCAATAACCCTGTATATTACCAGAAGTAGACCGGACAGTAGGTCTTTGACGTTGTTATTAGCTGACGAAGATTAGCCCTAATCTTGACCTGTCTCTCCAGCTCTAATAGCTGCTTGGTAGCTGACCTAATGTCAGCTAATCATCATCATCCGAGCGATATTCCCGGTTGCATCCCGAGAGGGAGCCCGGGGTCCGTTAATAATGCACCGCACCTAATGTCAGCTAATAACAACGCTAAAGACCTGGCAGCACACTGGAGTGAGCTAATCTGACTCTACCTAATCAACTTCCCATAGGTGAGGCGGCGGTTAGCTAAACATTTCTTTGCTGGTGAATAATGTTCATTTTTTATTTTTTTATTTTGTTTAATTATTTTCTTAATTACGTTTTTTTATGACTTGTAGGAGGTATAGTCGAAGGAGAATGCTCACTCCTTATCTTATTAGAATATTCCATTTTTTATTCATGAGATCCTGTAATTGGCTTTCTATTGTTATACTGTTGTTGTTAAATTCTTGTAATAGGTGTTGGATTTCCAAATAAATAAATAAATGTGTGCTACGAAGAAGAAGTACTAGAATCGCTCAATCTTGTGTGACTGCGCAAAAGTGTCACTTTGCGCAGGAAATAAAAACAAAGACAAAGTTTTTGTACGATAATGTCATCTCTATTAACTGTAATTTTAATCTCTCTACGCAGAATTCCCATAATATTATGAGGACTATTACATGTGATTACAGTAGCTAATGGTCGGTCTCTGTTAGACTGCAAGGGAATGAGCGAGACGCGAAATGCTGCACAATTAACAAATTTTAAGAAATTTTTGAATAATCTCAAATAATAGAACAGTATTTCGGTATGTGGGTGGGCTACGTAATATATTATTCGATAAAAAATCTGCCAAAATTTTGATTCCTGTTTGTTCTCATTTGGGGATTAGATTCGGTGTCGGACAAGAATGACCCCCAAAATAGGCGTATGTTTTTAATATATGGGTATTAGTCTTACAAAAATAAGAGAAGGTCTCTCTCCTAAGAACGTTTTCTTGTAATGATAGGACATGTAGTAGCGTAGCGAGGGGGGGCGGAGGGGCGGACTGCCCCGGGCGCCACCATGAGAGAGCGGCAAAATTAGGAAAAAATATTTTGTGCTGTTACTAACGGTCCGTCAGACAATTAATTTTTCCAGAAAGCACTTTGAAAGATAAATATTTTTCGCTAAATTCTTTCATATCGTTACGTGTTATTATTTCATTGTTTTTAAGACGTCAGAAAGGCGGCGAATTTCCAACGTTATTATTTATTTGACGTCAAAAAAGCGGCAAATTACTAACGTTATTATTTTTCATGTCATCAAAGGGGCGGCAAATTGCCAACATTATTATTTTTATGACGTCATAATGGCGGCAAAGTATGACTCCGCCCCAGCCGACTGTGAATCACGCTACGCCACTGAGGACCTGCCTCTACTACTGACCCAGTCAAATTAACCACCCTGTATAGGTAAATATATCGTAAAGAATATATTACACCAATGTATATTTTGTTTAGTACATGAAAGTAAATCGTATAATACTAGACTAGCGTTTCACCCACGCTTAAAAAGAAAAGGGTAAAATAAAGGATTACAACGTTTTACTTCTTGTAACCTTAACTTGGCAATTCATTGTAAGTTATTGATGTCTATTAAGCTGATTTACGACCATAGAGATAAAAATCATAGAGATTAAAGTTATTTTTATTTATATCTCTGTAGAATAACTTGGCAAAAAGTTATGAGCATGAATGTAGAGAGATGGAGAGGAAGAGGACGACCTTAGAATAGACAGAGGTGGATGCGAACGATGAGATGACGACTATAAGAAGTGAATGGAAGAAGAAGATGTACTGCGCCGACGCCAAATAAATTGGGTTAAGGGTAGGTAGAAGAAGATGAAGTATAACTTGGTAAAGAGTATGAACGTAAAGGGATAGAAAGGAAGAGGACGACCTTAGAAAAGATAGATGGATTGCATTAAAGAGGTGGATGTGAACAATGAGATGATCACTAATAGAAGTGAATGGTAGAAGAAGACAAACTGCGCTGACCCTAAATAAACTGGGATAAGGGCAGGCAGAAGAAGAAGAAGAATGACTTGGTTAATAGTGATGAGTATGAAAGAATCGGGATGGAGAGGAAGAGAAAAACCTAAGAAAAGATGGATGGACTGGTGTGAGACAAAACATGAGAGAGATGGATGTGTTTTTAATTTTTTATTTTTTTTTATGAGATGATCGCATATAAGTGAATGGAAGAAAAAGACATACTGCACCGACCATAAATAAATTGGGATAAGGGCGGGCAGAAGAAGAAGAATAACTTGGTGAAGAGTGATGAGTATGAACGTAGAAGAATTACTTGGTGTCTACAGTGCCTGCAAAATGCATAATATATTCTATCTATGCTGTAGTATATGTAAGTATGTTGTGGTGTCCATCGTCATCCATCTATTAGGGCAACGGCCGCTTGCTATAATGTAAGTATATACATTTTAATATACATTGATCCAACAACAATAGTAAACGATACTCCTTTACTTTAATATCTTTAGATTAATCTGCCTTGTATCACAACATCTACTTAAACGCCGAAGAATAAAGTCTTTAAGTATGCAGATAAACGCTTTATTCTCTTTAAAATTAACGCTGTACTCGTATATAACACAAGGAGTAAACCATACATTCATTTAACAATAAATAAGCACAACAAATAATTATTTTTCACATAATTCTTTTTTTTTAATGGCTAATCAAATTAGTAAATTAAATCTTTACTATAAGTCATTAGAAAGTCAAACTACTAGAAATCTTATTGTGCTAGATTTTTACAACAAAGAAAAATAAACTACAAACTGAAATAAAAACAAAGACAAATAAACAGATTATCGCTATAAAATTATTAAAACCTAATTTTATAGCATTGTTGGTTTTACATAACTTAATTTATAAACTAAGCTGTTTAAATCAAAAAACTTTAAAAAATCATAAAAATAACAAAAAATAAACACTGGCATTCCATAAAATGAAAGCAATTCGTAATAAATAATCTTAAAACACCTTTAATATTAAATAAACAAAGCACTAAACAAACAAGGGACATGCTCAATTGCTCACCTTCTGGGCATGGGCCACCAGCAGCCGCGGAATTATTAGCAACACGAGGGGGCGCGAGGGAGACGACAAAATGCTGAACTTTTGCAGAAGGCTGTGGGAGTAGCGTGCGCGACGCGATCCGCGGGTACCGGCGATTCATTTAGAGACAGCATGGAGGCTGCGAGTAGAAGCCGCCCCGCGCCCCCCCGCTCGCCCTGCGCCCTCGACACCGCGCATGTGCCCACCCGTCCTCCAATCCTGGCCCTGTTGCTTCTGACACTCGCGCAACGTCAAAACGTAAACGTTATGAATACGGTTAATCTTCTGACAATCGCGATCATCTACGTTTAGATTAGGGACAACTTTTGCGGGACGAGACGCATTGTTTGCGTTGGGGTTCTACTTGGCTGCACGAGACGTCTCGTCTTCGAGACGCTTTTGTTTGAAATTTTAATGAAATTGAGCAAGGAATTTAATAACACTGTTTTTGATCACTATTAATAACTTGTTCTTAAAATAATTGTACCTACTAGAGGTGTTGTTAGAAAAAATTGTAATAGGGTCCAGTTCTTATCCTTCGAGTACCTACGGAATCTTAAAAACAGATTAAAGATGTATAGTGTTATTTAGTAAGAGTTTACTAAAATTAGTTTTTCCTGTATTCAGAATGAGCAATTAACACGATCCCAATGAATACAATTCATTAAATTTAACAAAGTCACTTAATCGGGGTTACTTAAAAAACATAAAATTCGCTTAGTCCGTAACTCTTACCCGCTGAACCGACGTCAGGGCCTTACAAGCTAAATCTAAATCCCTTAAATACGTTACCCAGATATTTATGGCAGGGCTATTAGCATCAGTTAAGCCTATGACCTGACGTAACGACTAATTTTAAAACATTTTGTTTGAATTGATGAAAAAATGGTCACGAGAACACGAACAAACCATTAATTCTAAACGAAGAATATTATCGTTTTTAAAAGGTATAATGGCTTTCCCCTAGGAAATCTGTCAAAAAATGATGGAATCAAAGAACTCTTACGAACTTCTACTAATACTTACTGGACTGTTAACGTATTTCATGCAGTAATCAATTAAAAAATCATCATATCTGTAGCATCTACACAAAGAAATTGGCCATTATTGTTACGTTTCGTTCATGTGCACGTCGTAATCAAAGAAATTATCGAACTAATGAATTCAAACCACTCCTATTTATTGTGTCTGTAGATTACCTTTTCCACAGGCCTTCGTTTACAAAGACTATTCAAACGGATCATACGTTTCTCTTGTAAATATTTACATAATGGAGGTTGATCTAAATTTATAAAAATCAATGCCACTTTTCGTTGTAATTTTATAACTCAAGAACGGGCTCACCTATTCAAACCAAATGTTTAAGCTTTGTTTGGCCTATTTAGTAGATGGTTTATGTGAAGTTTGCACAAAATCGGTCGAGCGGTTCTTCATTTATCACATTTTTTTTATATGGCAAAACAAGGTTTGCCAGGACAGCTAGTATGACATAAAAACATTTGTTTTCTTAATAAACTTGAAAATATGGACTGGACTGTTAATATGACATCCAACAAACGTTCTTCAAGTAATAACTTAACTTTACTCGACCGCAACACAAGTCAACGTCTAGATTCTCGTATATGAGCTATTAAAAAGACATTTTTCTTTATAAAAATAAAACTTGAAATATACCACATTCAAAAAGTTAATTGTGAAGCTTTAGATAGTTATAGGCTTAAAACAGAGGGCAATTTATTACAATTGGCGTGTTTCAAGTTTTCGAATATTTTAAAGATCCAAGTGCTTAATTTATGCCTGTTACAATTTATCTTTATTTAAGAAAAAACGTTGATTAATTAAAAGAAAAATACATTAATCTTCATTAACTTTGAATTTAATTAGAATTGTCTCATGAAAACATTCGATGACGTCATAGTTCATGCTTGATAAGCTCACTCTTGTATTTTTATGGTAAAATGTACTACTGCAGGTCTCGTGGTGTTGTCACAGTCATGGCCGCCGCATTTATTTTCTAATCAACAGACAAATAATCGAAATTTTTAATGCAATTAAGAAATGGCTAACCTTTAATAGGTTAACTACCAATTTCAATATTTTGTACTTTATTGTTACAACTAAAACAACCGAATTCCTTCAAAGTTTGAGAAACATCAATCAATATTACTTTATAATTTGTAAACATATTACGTTTAGGTGATAAGAATACTAGTAAGTAGGTACCTATAGATATTACAGAAGAAAATAAATCGTAGCACGTCGTATAAGTCGATTTGCAAGATTTAAAGGAGCAGCACGTCATACTTTTGCCACTGAAAATATGATACCTCATGTACGACGATGGTAGCTAAGTCGTTTTGACTTGCTATCGACTATATAGGGTTATTGGAAATTATACTTGCAAGCCGTTGAGGGCTACTTCTGTGCACCTAAACAAAAAACTTTTGTTCTACAACTTTTGGAAATTCGAACATTTTATCGAAAATTTTGAGGTTAGGTTTTTCTGAAAATCAGCTGTTCCTTACACGGAGAGGTCATTAACCTTAAAATTTTACTTATTTTTTTAAGTTTTATCTACTGTTCTTAGTCTGAATAACCTTTGTTTTAAAAAAAAGCTGTTATTCGAACTTACATAACCTCAAAATTTTCATTTTTTTTTTCGAATTTCCAAAAGTCGTAGAACAAAAGTTGTTTGTAAAGGTGCACAGAAGTAGCCCTCAACGGCTTGCTAGTATAATTTCCAATAACCCTGTATAGGCAAGTTGTACTTGTACTTGTATACGGTCTGTTTTCCGCAATTAGACCCTTATTAATTGGGTCCTTTTTGCGTGAGGATGGAGTAGGCTTGCCCAGCACCTACTCAGCTTAGTCGACCATGTCCAGAGGAGAGAAAATGTCAATACTTCTGGAGCCAACTAAGCCACGTGTTTCATCACGATGTTTTCTTTCACCGTAAGAGCAATGTTAATTAGCGCACATACAATTTTCTTAAGAAAAAATCATCAGTGCACGGCAGGCGGGGATTTGAACCCACGAACTTTAGAATTAAAGTCGAGGTATCTACCACTAAGCCAACACCGCTTCGCTATAGGCAAGTTATTTATGAACTTGTTAGTGGTATATTGTATTGACTAATGATTGGGCTGCATAGTATTAATATAATTATTAAAGGTGTTTTTATCAAGCCTAATTAAAAGCCAGTCTTTTAAAATTAAAAAAAAATTAAGGTAAATTTTGGTACTTACAAGTTTCCGCTAAAATGTAAATTTGGACTTTGAACCTTGATTTTGATACACCACATAGGGACTAAGTATAGACCTCAGTATCTGGTATAAATTTCAACTTGCTAGGTCCACCCGTTCCTGAGAAAATCTGTGGTGACACACGGATAGAAGACAAGAAAGATAGATAGATAAACTCTTTATTGTACCACATTAAACCTTAATTCTAAGAAAGTGGTTTTATAAGGGTTCCTTTTTTTACCTTTTGAGGTACGGAACCCTAAAATAATTTAATGAATACGCTTGATTATTTCTAAAACGTCCTTTGAGATATTTAAGAAATAAACAAAAATGTGTTTTTACGTTTAAAAGAAAGAAGATACCACAAACAAAAAAATTTAAAGAATTCTTGGTTTCATTCGTTTAGTCACTTCGTACTACACAAAGCCATTTAAACATGATTGGTAAATGAAGTGTATAGACAAGGAACCATCCGGTAGCTTTGCCAATTTCAATACAATAATTGTTGTTGTTTTTTGTTCCAAATACCTACCATTTGCAGACCATTTTGTTGTGAGTATAAAGGTCGTAGCACACATATCAACTCGTAAACGGAACGTAAACGTATCAATTCGAGCAGTTCAGTAATCTTTGTATAAAACTCCCTACTGCAACGCACACAAATCGGAATCGTAACGTAATTGCCTCGCCTCCAGACAAGCTCACGAACCGCGGTACGGTGCGTGGTCGACTTGATTCGGAGCTGCTGATCGCTTGGTATCGCGCTTACGTTAGGTTGACGGGGCGAGGCGACACGGTGACGATCCTCTTCCGAGTTGATATGTGTGCTACGACCTTTATGCGTAAAAATCTCTAACAAAGTATTTATAACGATATATTTTACTGAAATACAATAAATGAATTTGATGATGATGATACCTCTAAATTTTAGAGTAAGAAGAACAAAATCTAATCATATGAAATTAAATCATTTCATAAATTATAAGTAGTTTAATAAATAAATAAATTGATTTTCATTTCAGGCAAAACCCATATACAAATTTACAAGATTATAACTAATTATACAGATGTCAGAATTTCATTTTAAAAGGTAGGTAGGTACACATATTAATCAATTTAAATTCAAAAATCAAATATATTAAGTCAAAATAATAAAATTAATAAAGTCCAAATTAATAAATACAAAAAGTACCAGATAACAAATAATAAGTCAAAATTAATAAAATTAAAAAGAAATATCCAAATCAATAAATTATACACTCAATAAAGGGGTCAAACGAATGTTATTGTTTAGTTTCGATGGTTTGGTTGAAATAAAACAAAAGATGATCGAAAAGAAACAATAGACGATCGAAAAAAGAAACAAACGAAAATTTTAGCGGGTTAATGCCTATATTATGTCAAAGCCCGCATACATACATAGACATACATACGGACCAATAACATAACCCTTCCTTTTGACTTCGCCGTAATCGGGTAAAAAGTCACATCATGGAATATTTTTCTTGCTATCGGCAAATGGCTAGTAAGGTCGTCTTGATATGCCATTTTCGTAACGGACCATTCAACTAAAAGTGTTCGTACTTTCCATAAAGATGTTCGATAAAACCCACTATATACCTACAATTCAGGAAATACGAAACCGGAAATCGTAAACGTAAATTCATTCCTAAGCGAGTGAATGCTTTAACGTGAAACAGTGTAGGCCTTCGCATATTCAGGCTGAGCTTCACCGACTTCATCTAGATACAAAGCTTTCGCTACACACACTCTCACTGAACCATTTCACATCTACGCCCGCGCGCGGTAATTTGTACTTTAGCTCCTAGAATTGAATCTCTGGTTAAGCACTAAACCCCTTTAGATAAATTAATTTAGTTTCCTGATTACACCACTTGCTTTGATGACGTCTTAATTCAGGATTTGTTCTACACGATGCTGGTTGTGTAATTTCCCCAATCGCGTCCTATAATCCCACAATATTCTTCTTTCGTACAAAAACTTGAGGAGTTCGAAAATTTGCTGATATTATTTTGTTCGAGACTATGAAAGAGGACATTGAAAAGGGACCAATAAAATATGCAGATTTGACTGTGGCCGTATTTTTCTCCGTGTAATCTGCATTATTCAGGCTTTGTCACGAACTTGGACAGTTTAACAGCGTTTATCTCTCGCCTTGCAAATTGAGCCACGACTTTAAGACAAACGGGAGTCACTTTCATTATCATAATGGACCTCGGCCGATTCTTTGTTGGTGATCCGGGGATTGATGCCGGGTGACATTTTACTACGGATGAATTTCGAGGGATTGCCTTCATTGCCTCATCCTCATTACTCATTCACATTATGTGCGGCTTCTTTTTAACTTTGTGACGATATTGATGAGCCAGTAAAAGAGTGAATAGCAAAAATCGTATCATATCGTTATAAAGCCTGTTGCAAAATGAAAGATTAGAAATGTATTCGATGTACCCAAGCAGTAATTTATCCATGAACAAAGTTCCTGCTCTAACGGCAAGGAGAACGAGTGTCCACTAGACCAAAACTAATCGCTGATAGAGTGGTACGCGCTTGCCAACGATTGGACTATTGATTCGCAACTAAGCTTTCAATATACAAAATAATGGCGTTTTGGTCTCTATATCAACATTATTAAATCCCTACTAACAAACTGTTTATTTTCTAATTTATAAATAGTTGAAGTAATTAGTAATTAGACAAGGTAAAAGTATATTAGACAAGGTAATCTTCAGACATAAATCTATTTCGATCTTTTTTTTTAAATAAAATTTAGATTACTTACTATTACTTTTGGCGGTTTAATTAAAATGTATGTGCATTATTCCAACAATGAGATAGCCTACCTAAATACCTAGTCCGAAGCCAAACACAAACACGAACACAATTCGTCATAGTGCTATGCAATATTGGTGTAGTCGGTCAAGCATCAGCCTTCCATTGCTCTAATCGTTGATGGAGCGAGCAGGCAGCGGGACGAATTTCAGGCGATTTATGACGTCTGCGGCTTCCCATCGAATGTAGCAAAGCTGTTCTGTTACCCACATTTACTGTGCATTCCGAACATATCGTAACTTGCCCTACAAACCCGCAACAGATTATATTCTACACAACAATCAGAACTGATATCGTTACAATTTCTGTTGAATTCGATTAAGCACATTCAGTTCTAACCCAGATTAAAAAATGACTTTGTAAGTAGAACCCTTTTAAAAAGCAATAAATGTACCTTAACACAATGATTGTAACATTCCCTTTACAATATCGAATCGCCGAGTCGTCGAGAGAAGTGGTGAAGTGACTGAAAAACTTTGAATCTCGGATTTGTAACAAAAAATGTGACAAGTCATCAAATCTACATATTTTATTAGACTCTCCCTCGCAAACTTCGATCCGGACTGTTCCCTTCTGTTAGCTCGAACTGGTTCCCTTCTAGTGATGTGCATGTACGATCAAACAAAGAATCATACAATTCCATATTAGGTAACGATTTTTTTTTTCTTTATAATTGACGTATTTTTGCCGCGTCTTTGTTTATTAAAATCCAAACAATTTAGTTTAGTTTTAAGGGGCTGTTTCCGCACAAACAACTTTTATTCAATGTTCACTTCTAGAATATATTTTTAGTAAAATCTGATATAACACTAGTTTTCTTTTCTGTTGCGTGATTTGCGTTTCAGACCTCTACTGACGCATATTTAATTAACTTTTTTTTATTTAATTAACTAATCACTACATAGTATAAAATAAAGTCGCTTTCTCTGTCCCTATTTCCCTTTGTATGCTTAAATCTTTAAAACTACGCAACGGATTTTAATGCGGTTTCTTTTGATAGATAGAGTGATTCAAGAGGAAGGTTTATATGTTTAATACATGCATAATATAGCCGTGCGAAGCCGGGACGGATCGCTAGTATTATAATAAACCAAAGACAACGAAAATTAAAAAAAAATATCGATAGTATTATAAGCAATTGGACAGCCTAGTTCAATGTTACAGGACTTTCAAATAGGTATCAATGAGAAAACGGGAACGAACACCGAGCGGCCGCCGGCGAGATTTAGGGCGGCTGTCTCTCCTATAACCGTGTGGCGACACTTCATAAAGAACACTTTTATCCTTTTATATTCATGACTAGCTTTTACCCGTGACTTTATGCTTGTCGAAATCGTTTTGTAAAAATTATTCTGACCGAAATAGCGCTTCTAAAACACAAGAGTTTTAGATCTGTAAATGAGAAGGTAATCTTAATAAATCTCTCTCTTAGTCATAAAATTGCTGGTCTTAAAATTGCTAGAAATTTTAATATTTTTACCTACTTCTGTTATTATTTATACTTTTATTATTGAACTTTTAATAAACCAGTAAAATATATTCTTTGCAGTTCAATTCAAATGATGTTGGATTGCATTGCAATGTTATTCAACACTGAATATAATCAGGACTGAACTTTTTCCTATTCGGTTCCAAAGATAAACTTGTTAAACCACAAAGCTTTTCGTTCGAAAAAAGTTCAAAAGAAAATATCTTAAAAGCAAGTCATTTGAACGATCGAGTGGTGGAGCTGTGAGCGATATACTGTGAGAATTAAAGACTTGCTATATATTATTCAAATCCATTCTGGAGCGCGGGTCTTTTTACAGTGAAGTGGTGGTTGCGTGGTACATCGCTCCGCACTTCAGGACGTGACCGACCGCTCGCCGCGCCCCGCTCGGAATCGCAACGTTACATACTGCCTGGATACGACACTTTAATCTTGCTTTTATTATAGAAAAATAAAATATTAGCTACTCGTACCGTTTCAGTTACTGCAATTTATAGCCGATTCACAGTCACTGCCCGCCATCCGCCCGCCTATGTGTGGGTTTGGTTTTGATTGTTGAGTCGTTAGAGGTAATACTTGTGGATACTTGGAAATCATAGGAAATCATTGGTGTTAGGATTGATTGTGCTATGTAACAAGAGAGTATGTATTAGATACTTATACTTTGTCTAGGTTTTAATATTATATGCTACCTCTTAAATATTGTGATCTAAATATTAATCTTTATATGTATACTAGCTGAGCTCCGCGGTTTCACCCGCGTAACTCCCGGTCCCGTGGGAATATGGGGATAAATTAAGATGTAAGCTATATCCTATTTTTCAAGTTGGATCAAACTGCACACGGTGTGAAAATTTGATTAAAATCGGTTAAGTCGTTTAGGAGTCCATCGCGCACAAACAACGTGACACGTAATTTAATACTTATATTAGAAAAAGATAACAGTAATTAATTAATTGTCAAAGAAAAATTATTGTCAAATTATTGTAAAATCGAAATAGTTACCAAAAAAAATAACATTTCAAGTAAGCGTTAAATTATTTCGTGACATAATTCAAAAGATGTCTCAAAGTCAAATGAACTTTTGCAGAAATGTCGTGTCTTGTAGGTTAACTTTATAATAAGCGATGTTAGTGGCAGAAACATTTTCTTTTAGAGCTCTTTCCAAAGTCTTTAGATCGGAAATGAAATGTTTTATTCTAGCCAGTGAAAATGCCACGAACGGCTCGAGGCCGCCGAATTACTTGCTCGAATTTTTTTAATGTCGGTTCGTTGAATATAATGGTCATTCGATACACACTGAAACCAAGACGAAACAAAGCGTGTAAAATGGAATTTCATTGGACATTGTTCAAAAACCAATTTTATTAATAAAATTTTAAAAAAAGTACAAAAGGGCTTTGCTATGTTATTTAATATAACCCATATTTAAAGTACGTTAAATTTATTACTACTAACAAGGGTCTTTCTCAATGACACCCACCTATATTTGAAAACTATGTGTTAATTAAACTTTAAGTTTACCTATTTAATTAATATTATTTACAAAGGTGTTTTATTTTTAATGACACTTGCTTACCTTTTACTCAAGTAAGAGGATTTTTTTTCAATTTATGTACACTACAGAACATAAAACCCAGTCTAGTGCGAGTCGGACTCGTGCAACAAAGGTTCCGCACACATGTATTTGGAAAAAATTCTATATTATTTTGGAATGTATGGTTGGTTCCATGTAAATTATTATTGGCCACTGAATTGTATGGAGCGCCAATACCATTCCATTCAGTGGTCAACATGGCACCATTTTAACTACGTGGCACATAACTTTGACCATTTCTGCCATGTGGGCAGTAACATCTCTCATCAACACAAGCTACACTTCGTCAATGGGCGCGCGATGCCGACGCTACGTCAATTCACTCCGCGGCTATTATTTGTCCCAATATTTCCACAAGATGTTTACCAACACGAGTAAAACCACCGGACGCAGCTCCAGATAAGCTAAGAAAGGGTCGTGACTGACACACAGACGACTGTACAAATCTACGAATGATATTAAAATAATAATTCCGTTTTCTATGTTGAGGTACGGAACCCTAAAAGACGTCACGAAAGTATTCAAATATCATCAAATATTTGCTGAGTCAACAGAATATCAAAGGGTGTACTTACCTATAGAAGTAACAGTGTTCTATAAAAAACACCTGCGGTCTCATAAAAACCCAGATATTACGTAAAATTGCCTCGCACTTCATTATTTGGTAAGTACGGTACCTACACCAACACGAAGTGTATGAGAATTTATTGAATATTTATTGGAGAACGTTGTTATTGTTACTATTAATAAGGAAAATAGATTTACAAATCTTACTTATTTTTATTTTAATCTCTCTGAAGGAAAAATAGAATAAAACAAAGTCGCTTTCCTCTGTCTGTCAGTCCCTATGTATGCTTAGATATATAAAACTACGCAACGGATTTTGATGCGATTTTTTTAATAGTTGGAGTGATTCAAGAGAAAGGTTTAAGTATATAAACGCGTAGTAAGTCACGGACAACAGCTAGTTTTTAATATAATAACAGTGGGTAACAAAAATCCTTTAATCCCTTTTAGGTTCCTTCAGGACATTAAGTGCTAAAATATAAATAGACAAAGAAATATTTTTGCATGACAATAAAATATTTATTTTAATATATTAAAAGGTTCGGGAAAATACTAACTTCCGGAAAAAAAGTTGTTGTTACAGTAAGATTTTAAACTACCATGGTCTTGAGAAAATAGATATTGAAACTTTAGGTTTGAAAATTTAGGTATTTTTTTTGCCTTCGATACTTTCATTTTGTCTTTTGGAGGCAAGAGACATAAAATAATTTAATAATAAATAAATATCTAATATTATTTGTTTTCTGTTAAGGCATGAGACCTTCACGTGATAACGTCGACGATGATGAAAAATTGAGATTATTTTTGTTTTCCTTCATATTCTTTTTTCCTTTTATATGTACTTATATAGATTTTTCATTACTCATACTCCGAAAGTAGGTCTAAATATGCCTGAAGAGCGTGTAGAAAATAAAATTTCCAGCCCTAGGGCTTTTCACTTTCACTGACAGCTGTCATGTCAAATTATGGCTTCGCACGACTTGTGCAATCTGCATGTAGCCAGTATCAGTATCATTACGCATTAGGAACTTCAAAAACCTAACCTCCTTGCTTTTTTTTTTACACCAAAGAATAATAATTATGGCTTGGCACGGCTCATGCATACTGCCAGAGTTTAGTACTAAGTGACTATTTTTTCTTATTTTACTATGTTTTTGTGTTAAGTTTAATCTGGTTTTTCATTTATGATTGTGTATTTTTTGTAAATAACATTTTCTAGACAAACCGTGTTACAAAAACTGTAAGTTAAATCTACGGACTTCGCGTAATTTCCCAGTGTTGGATTAACTCATTAATATAAACTTCTTCGGTAAGTACCGCCGTATTTAAGTATTGAATACAAATAGCAGAAACCTAAAAAAACACTACATAATGTATAACCTCTTTCGTCCCAACCTTGTAAGAGGATCAGGTAGTATATGGACACATGAGTACCTACTCATGTGGTATGGAGTCTCATAGTCTCATTCACTCTCGTTGTTATGAAGAATTTTATGTATTATTCGTAATGAAAAGCACAGTGTTTACCTCGGGTGAAAGACTCATTAAGTCCCTCGAACTATTAGCGCCCTCGCTGCGCTCGGGCGCCAAACTCCGTCTCGGGACTTGTAATGAGTGACTTTCACACCTAGGATAACAATGTACTATTCCTTAGTTTTTCTATTCGTCAGTCACCACCATAACACCAGCCGGACCCCAAATGAGCGATATTATTATTAAACAATGTAAAGCAAACGTGAGACGCGTGCTAAAACAAACACGAGACCCGTGACGTTTACCATGACACCGTCATAGTACTGGAACATGACGCATATCGTCAAACTTTGTAACAGAGGCAAGAGACATAAAATAAATAAATATCTAATATTTGTTTTCTGTTTAGGCATGAGACCTTCACAAAAAAAACATGGTAAATATCGAGTTTTAAATAACTTTAATAGCGAAAATGACCATGGAAATTGGGAACTCTTTTTCAAATGGTATGTATTTAGAAAATGTACTAAATTAATTTTAGCAAAATTATGATTTAGTTTCAATTCAGGAACTAAATCATAATTACAAACTTTATTGATATTTAGCTGTAGTCAACCGTTTTGTTTGAGTGGTAGCATCGACATTAGAGAAGTCTGTTGAGTCTTGTCTACCTTCTCCGGCGGTAAACAAGCGGTCGGCAAGTTTCCCCGCGGAGTTCACAACTCGTACCTCATTGCGGGAACTAAGATGAACCCACTAGTAAGTTTCAGCACGTTTATTACCGCAATGGATGTTTGATGAATACTTGATGCGACTACAATTTCATGGACACTTTGACTGACTATAAATGTAAGGATCTCCCAACTGACATTTAGTTTTCAACTATACCGAAAGTTCTCAGGATTCATTATTTGGATTCATTAACAGTGCTTCGGGATAGGTTTCTGAATTCCATCGAACTGTAGATGATTGCAGTCTGTTGGAAATCTAACTGAAAAGTTAGATGGGAAAGGTTTTTTGCTTGTTTGGACGAGAGAGTTCGCTGTTTGAAGGTTCCTGGTTTGTTGGTTTAATTTTTCCGCTGTTGGTTTATTGATAGAAACGCACAGTGCTTGGCACACTTAAAAATGGACAGTTGCTCACTATTGTCATAATAAAAAAGCACATCGATATTTCTAGTTTGAATTTTGCATTTCTAAATTTAAGGTAGAGCTGTGAAATTACTTTTTGGTATTGTGAGTGTTTAAACGGCTTCAAAAAAGAAGGAGGTTCTGAATTCGTCGCGTTTACCTTACATTATCTATAATATAAAAATCAATTGCTGTTCGTTAGTCTGGCTAAAACTCGAGAACGGCTGGACCGATTTGGCCAATTCTTTTTTTGTTGTGTTTGTCGTAGTCCAGGGAAGGTTTAAACGGTTCGGACTTACGCGGGTGAAACCGCGGGGCGCAGCTAGTTTTAAATAAAAAATTGTATGTACAGTCAGAAAAGGACTGAGGGTAGCAGGTGCATATTTTAAAGTTCTAATTATATTAATGACGGTTCAATAATTTTTGGTAATTCTGCGTGTTTGAAACACTTTGAAAGCTTTAGTGATATCAAGCAGAATAATTTACAATTACTGCACCGTTATTTAAAAATTAAAACTTTAAAATATGCACCTGGTACCCTCAGTCCTTTTCTGACTGTACTAACAATGTTCACAGTGTAACAATGTACTGCTGTATGAAATTGATCGATTCACTCATTGATTGATAATTATTTTTCTTTAAAATAAAACTTCGAAACAACTTCGAGTGTAGTCGCGGGAAATAGCTAGTAATCAATAAATAGAGCAGGCTTCAATATTGTAAAAGCATTAACTTCTTTAAATCGGTCGAATAAACAATGGTCCGTTTTAATGTCTTGGCTTTCTCTTAGAGTGCTGTACGCATTTCTGTCGGGCACAAATCCTGGGCACTCGGTGACACTCGACAGTGATCTGACAGGTAGAGAGGAGCCATTAACGCGCCTTTGCGGCGAGGAGCTCTACCTACCACCGGTGTCTCGCTGTCACCCGCCAACCCCTCGGCCGAGATCCACCGCGCCCGCTCTCTTTAAATGGACAGTTTCTATGTAATGCTCTCAATGTCAACTGATGAACATACAATTTTTATTTCATTTATTTACATTCATATGGATGGTATGTGATATATGTGGTAAGCGCTGTTGATTCTTAGTAGCCACGTGCGTGTGTCGTACGCTGCATAAAGCATCTTATATATATGAAGAGGCGAATGATGATGGTGGAAGGTACGGTCGGAGTCAGAATTGCAGACCCACCCACAATAGATGTTACAATAGGCATACAAGTGCACTGCCGGGCATAGTTGAAAGAAAGTCCCATACAAATAATTTAAATGTCCAAACCCTCGACACACTAATATCGATGCGACTACTACGCATACAACAGAAGGCGCAGCTACCATCACAGAGAATGAGTGGACGAATATTGATACAACAGAGAGCAGGAAATTGAAACAAACATCGCAATCCTTTGCGTTGCATAGAACGCAGAAATTTTAACGTAGATATTTTTAAAATAAAAAAAGAAAATGCTTACGCGACAGCGGCGATGACTGACATTAACATTGCCTAGTAAATGTAACCTTTTTGATATGTATATTTTATGTGTTCCTATTTCTCCCTCAAGAAAGACACTTTTGATGTCTGTTAATAATATTGGACGATGTTAAAGCACAGTTAAAGTATGTCGAAATATTAAAGTTACGAGTAGGTAAGTGTCACTCTCGCCTTACTCTGTCTGCTATATCTAATGTATAAGAATAGGTACTCGTATTGGTATCAGTTGTAGGTAGGCAGGGAGATGCGTTGTTGCACCGCAAAACTTTGACAATACTATAACAAAGCGGCACAACCACAATAGGTACGTACCATTTATAGGTACAGCAACTGCCACGCACATACGAATCCCCAACACTGTGGTCAGGCAATTGTATGCCTTATTGACATGGTAATAATGAAAACGCGTTCTCATTCAAAAGTTTTACCCAGCAAAGTGAACGTGGTTCACTCCGTGCTCGTACACGCGACACTCCCAAGAGATAAGAACACATCATATAAGAGGCACCCCACCGAAACTTTGCCTTAATTTCTGTATTTTCCATTTAGTATTCGCAATTGCATGGAGCTCAGCATTTCTTTATTCATTTCATTTAAAGCTATCTGCTTTGCAACTAGGGACATTTAAACACTTGTTTTTGGTTACTGTATTACTTGCACTAACAGTTTTTGTTTGAGTTTAATACAATCAAACATGTACTAGATATTATTATTATTATTATTATGAGCCTGTAGTGTCCCACTGCAGGGCAAAGGCCTCTCTACTCCCCTTCCACTGATCGCGGTCTTGTGCGACGGATTGCCAATCTGCCAGAAATTTGTCCAAGTTTGTGTTGTTTGTACTAGATATTATTAAGAGTTAACCAATTCAAATGTTTCAAGTTTAACTGTAGTAAATATAATAATACTAGCGACCCGCCCCGGCTTCGCACGGCTGTATTATGCATGTATTATATCTAAAAACCTTCCTCTTTAATCACTCTAAATCCGCATCAAAATCCGTTGCGTATAGTTTTGAAGATCGAAGCATACATAGGGACATAGGGACCGCGAAAAGTGACTTTATTTTATACTATGAGTGATCGTGATAGTGATGGTGATAGTGATGAACAAGCCTCAAACTTTTGTTATGAATTTGTTTCAAAATTACTAGTTTCAGCTTCGAGTGACTCTGGGCTGGGTATTACCTCAGACAGCGAATATATAAGCATCGCCATCCAATGAGGTAAGGCAGCAAACCTTTTGTTCTTAGGGTGCCAAAAAACATGGCCTTATTTGGACTTTTAATTTTTATTAAACGTTAGTAGGTATATTATTTAGATAGGTTATTTAATTAATTTCGGTATTTATTTTTTAATTGTTATATAAAGAATATTTTTATAAATATTGAATAAAGTCAACAAAAATTTGCTGAATATTCTTTCCAGCACTTGACAAATAAGAATTAAATCGCCATGTAAGTAAATAGATAAATAAACACTAAGTACCTACTCGGCTAACGAGTTTTTTGTGTATTTTAAACCAAATGGGTTTAAATACAACGAGAAACGAAACACATATATATTAGATAATACGAAAGAGCCTATTGGTGTACACTGCGAAGTTTAACCGCGGGCGCCCGACGCGAATAAGTATTACTTCCTAACGCATATATACAGACTGTTTGCCGACGGAGATTGCAATATTATGTACCAATCTCCAGGCTTTCCTAACATCAGTTAAATCTCCGTGAGTTCTTTGTTATTAGAAATATTACCCTATTGAAGCAAATCCATTTGAAAACGCACAGCATAGATTTACATCTATACTAATATTATAAAGCTGAAGAGTTTGTTTGTTTGTTTGAACGCGCTAATCTCAGGAACTGCTGGTTCGAATTGAAAAATTATTTTTGTGTTGGATAGTACATTTATAATAATAATAATTATTTATTTACTTTTTATCCCGATATTCCTACGGGATCGGGAGTTACGCGGGTGAAACCGCGGAGCGCAGCTAGTTCAATATAACTTAACTCCGTTCTTTTTAAGCAGGGGTTCCCTTATTTTCTCTACTGCCCACTTTGCGAATAGATTATTTTTATTTATATCGGGATAAAAAGTAGCTTATGTTACTAACAATAAATCAATGTCATACCAAGTTTCATCAAAATCAGTTCAGTAGTTTCGGAATCTTCGTTACATTACCTATCTATTCGTTACAAACAAAAAATGTTTTTCTTTATTATATATGTTTAGATGTAGATGTAGAAAACAGATTTCGTTAACCTTTATTTTATTAACAAAATGAAATGAACACCACAACATGAAGGGCGAAAGGTTAAAAAGCCGAAGCACAGTACTCTATATAGTAATAAGAAAAGCGTTGTTGTAGATAACTACTAGCGACCCGCCCCGGCTTTGCACGACTGTATTATGCATGTATTATATCTAAAAACCTTCCTCTTGAATCACTCTATCTATTAAAAAACCGCATCAAAATCCGTTGCGTAGTTTTAAAGATCTAAGCGTACATAGGGATTTAGGGACGGCGAAAAGTGACTTTATTTTATACTAGCGACCCGTCCCGGCTTTGCACGGCTATATTATGCATGTATTATACATATAAACCTTTCTCTTGAATCACTCTATTTATTAAAAAAACCGCATCAAAATCCGTTGTGTAGTTTTAAAGATTTAAGCATACAAAGGGAAATAGGGACAGAGAAAGCGACTTTATTTTAAACTATGTAGTGAAGTGATAATAAACCTACCATATTTGGTCTCATTCCGGTATAATCTTAATTCTTTGAGTTAAATCGAAACACACGATTGAATCGAACGTCCGGAATTGTTTGGCTCACTATAACGCTTTGGTTTCAAATTGAAAAACTCATTAGTGAGAGTAGAAGTTAAGTAGAAACGGTAAAGTGCTGAGTGTATTTTATGCATATTAAAATTTAACTTTGACTAAGCTTAGAGCAGTTTAAAGCCATTTTTGAAAGCAGCAACTGTAGGATCTGGCGACTGTTGCTTTAGGATAAACTTCGTTTAGTTAAAAGCAGGCTTTTGTGGTACGGTTTAAGTGAATGGCGAAAGTCAACCTCTCTACCACTCTTTTCTTAATTATATTATGCCAATGAACAAACATCTAACGTAATAAGGCGATTTTACATAAAACCTTTATTAACTAAAGTAATTTTAGTCTAAATCCCGACGAATCAGTTGGCACAATGGTTATCAAGCTGGACTGCCAAACACGGGGTTGCGGGTTCGATTCCCGCCTCAGACAAGTATTTATGCTTAGATATTTGTCTGTGGTCTGGTTGTTTCTATGTATTATATGTATATATTTAAAAGTATATAAGTAGTATATCCGTTGTCTAGCACCCATAACACAAGTGTAGTTACTTAGCTTGGGGCTAGATGGCGATGTGTGGAATGTCCTGCAATATTTATTTATTTATTTACTAGCTTTTGCCCGCGACTTCGTCCGCGCAGGAGTCGAAAATAGTTAAAATAGGATTATTTTTATTTGATTTCAAATTAGATTGAGTTTGAAACATGTGTGTCAAAATAAAATGTACTTACTTAATTTAATCAAAAGCACTAAGGAGTTCGAGTCGAAGCAAATCGCCTAAAATAACATTCTACTCTTTATTAAACCCGGTAGGTAATTAATTTCGTAAAATCCTTTCTTATCGGATGCCTACGTCATACGAAGAACACACCCTACAAGTTTCAGGTTTCTACGATTTAGGCTGTGCGTTGATGCGTCAGTCAGTCAGGACAAAGAATTTTATATGTATAGAGAAGATAGATTTTGAATGAGATGTATTTTAACTTGGAACACGAAAACCTCGGGTGCACCCAATTCTCTTGGGATGGGATCCAAAATGGGCTATACGTCTAAGTACCTAAAGTTCTAAACCAAAAAAATGAATTCTTCTATTTCTGTCTTTCTAACACAGAGCCAATAATGCACAAAACTCTACGATTACCACATGAGTAAATCTTTAATCATATCGTGCTAATTAGTAATTACCTATCTATCATAGTCATCTTTTATGTTTTTAGGGTTCCGTACCTTAAAAGTTAAAAAATGAACCCTTATAAGATCACTTTCCTGTCCATTTTAAAAATGAAAAAGGTGTAAAAGTCCTATTCATTTGTTTAGGTATTTTCGTATTCATAACAAAAGATATTTCTTTTAAATTACTTAATAATTAGTATCTACTAACTTTGGGAACTGTGACTTTTGGCAAATTGTTCAAAATTTTATTATTAGGTAGGGCTGAACAGTTGCGCAGAGAGTAATTTTGGCGTATCCTAATAAAAATATAGAGTTTTAAGTGATTCAGTGGCTATCCTATAACAGTTCTATGTTTTAACAAATATCCCGTCTCCGAGATGGTTTAGAAGTTTGGTTAGAAAGCATTATTTGTGCACAGCGCACTTTTGATAAAATCTTAGTCATAACGTTTGGTCAAATACCCCATTTCCGAGACACCTATGAGATTTGGTGTAAAGGCATATTTCATTTGCCGTAATGTCCTCTATCGACTGGTATTAGCAAACGTATCGCGCAAAAAATGTTCAATGTTCGAAGTTTTCAACCTCTTAGGTTTTACGTTAACGCTGTCAGCTTGAAGTCTTACCAATCATAGATTAATGAGTATGTTACCAATCTAATCAAAAGCACTAAAGAGTATTGATATCAACTTCGAAGCAAATCACTCCCAAAATAACTTTCTTCCCCTTTTTAACCCCGTTAGGGGATGAATTTCAATAAAATACGAAACACGTGTTCCATTAATTCTGTTAAAGAATGTTTATGCAAAATTTGAAATAGATTGGACTAAGGAATCACGTTGTCCAATACAAACTTTGCCCCCCTTTTTCACCCCTTTAGGGGTAGAATTTCGGAAAATTCTTTCTTATCGGATGCCTACGTCATAGAAAGAACACACCCTCCAAGTTTCAAGTCTCTACGATCAGCGGTTTAGGCTGTGCGATGATCCGTCAGTCAGTCAGGACAAAGGATTTTATATGTATAGATATAGATAAGAAGATAATACATGCATAATATAGCCGTGCAAAGCCGGGGCGGGTCGCTAGTACTTTGATAAAAGAGATCCAATCAAAGAGTATTTAAGTTTTTAATAACCCCAGCACGCCGCTTCATACACATGTTCATACAAAATTGCTGGAGCGTTGTAATGTTCCAAATTCAAAAAACGCTCCTGCATTGGATTTAATTTTCTTTGACCGCGACACTGGCTATATGCACGATAGTAATAATGCGAAGCCATAGTAAAATTATAAATAAAAAAGAGATGGCGCTAGATGCTTCTTTCCGTATGTCAAACTGACAATTTTGACATCATCCCTACGTTCTGTACGTTTTCATGCAAAAATATTATGGTTTATTTTTTACGCCAAGAAATATCAAATTTTAATTAGTAACATAAATCTACTTGAAATACCTAAACCTCTTCTGATATTTTCTGAACACATTCGTGAAGATTATGTTAAAATCTGTTTCCTAGTTCCCGAAATTAGACTGCACAAACAAAGGTAAACAAATAAAATCAACATTTTCTGAGATGAATGGTAGTTTCGCGAAAACGAAGAGATGGCGCTAGTTACTTGAAATTAAAAAAAAATATCTTATTAAATTAATTACTTTATTTTCTAGTTAAAAAATGTGTATATTGCTATGTATTCTTAAAATACATAAGTGTACAAAATTTTTAAGCAGAACAAAAAGAATAATCAACTAATTTGTGATTTTCTAAATTTAAGAAAATCTGAATCGCGCATGCAAGATTTTTTTCTACCGGAGCTATATAAGGTTAGCGAATTTTATAGTGCTAAGATCATTATGGACGTAGAACGCTTACTTCCAAAACTTCGAATTTATTATATGTAGAGATTTAGTCTTAATCTCGACGAACCAGTTGGCACAATGGTTACCATGCTGGACTGCCAAACACGGGGTTGCGGGTTCGATTTCTGCCTCAGACAAGTAGTTATGCTTAGATATATTATGTCTGTGGTCTGGTTGTTTATAGGTATTATAGGTATTATTTTCAAAAGAAAAGTATCTGAGTAGTTTAATCGTTGTCTAGCACCTATAACACAAGTCTGGTTACTTAGCTTTGGGCTAGACGGAGATGTGTGGAATGTCCTGCAATATTTATTTATTTATCCTTATGTTAAGGTAGAAAAACGGAAAATTTGTGTAAGAAAGTGGAGTGATGCTTAAAATGAGTGTGTTCGATCGCTGTTGGTTTTTGTAAGAGAGTAAGCACATTGATAAATCGTCATTCTCATCACACACGACATAAACAGTACAGGGCATGAGCTACGGTACGCGACGCGACATGACAAACGGTCGCGCTCCATAGCGGTAGTGAAGATTTAGTGGCGCGCTATGTTGCGATAACTACCCTCTGTTTACACTACATTTAACTTGTGCCAAGTACTGCTTCGATGGTAGGATCAGGAACCGAGTGCGAAGTCGACTTGCGACTTCTTCGAATGTAGAATATTAGTCATGGTTGGATTACCTAATACGATTCGGTTTGGTTACAGTTACAGCTTCAAACGTTTTCCCCAGTCGCATATTCAGTGTTAACTTTTAAGAAAGATGGGAAATGTTTGCGTACATTTTATTATTGTGCTACGGTCCTACTTACTTTAGTGTCGCAATGCCGCTGGCTCTACATTTCGCTGCAAATGTGTAGCACGTGACACTTATTAATTTTAAAGCTCTGACATTACAGTTCAATTTTATCATCGTTTTCATCCATGTGCGATAACCGATTTCGAACACATTAAACCGGAAGTTTAATTTATGAAGGCTAGTGTTGGGGGGTTTTTTCCAGACAACCACTCAGCGAGTCTTACTTTTTATATTTTGTCCCATGAAAATATTTTCATAAAATAGTACCTACCTATATTTGATGATTTAAAATGTACACAAGTAAATATAAATAAATATTGCAGGACACATTCCACACATCGCCATCTAGCCCCAAGCTAAGTAACTAGACTTGTGTTATGGGTCTAGACAGCGAATATACTGCTTATATTTTTTTTGTAAATATATACTTATACATTGAAACAACCAGACCATAGACAAATATCTAAGTACAAATACATGTCTGAGCTGGGAATCGAACCCGCAACCCTGTGTTTGGCAGTTCGGCATGATAACCATTGTACCAACTGGGTTCGTCAAGTGATGAGAAACAGTCTATTAGTGGCTTATTTGCTACATCTGAAATCGCATTTGGCGCACAACATCATCGAAATACAGAATCCTAGTTTATGCATTTAACGCACGTCACCGAGCATGCCTATGAAGAGATAAGGGCCCTTTCACAAAATTCGAACTCTCGAAGAGTCTTGGGTGAACGCTAAACTCTTCGAGAGTTCATCACTGTTTACTGAGTTCACTGAGATCATCTAAAATGTTAAAATTCATTAAAACATGTTGAGTATTTTTTGTATCATATCCTGAAATAGGAAATATTGGATTTTTTTCGGCAATATTATGAAATATTGCTGAAAATTAGAATGTACAAATTGCAATAATAAAGCCAAATATAAAAAATGGATCATTATATGAAATTCTCGGTTTTGATTCAGTTGAATAAAAACAAAACCATAAAAACAAAAACATTGTTTCTTTTGTTGTTGATGTTCAAAACTTTACTCTTCAGAGAGTTCTACGCAAGACTACTTTCGAAAATTTTAAAATCAAATTTATGTTAATTACGTGCACGTTGATTGTGCGTGATGGACTCCTAAACTACTTGACCGATTTTAATCAAATTTGCACATCGTGTGCGTGCAGTTTGATCCAACTTAAAAGATAGGATAGCTTAAGTCATCTTAATTTATCCCGATATTTCCACGGGATCGGGAGTTACGCGGGTGAAACCGCGGAGCGCAACTAGTAGAGAAATATTATGAATATTGTTATCTTTTTCTTTTTGAAATTTAGTATATCTATCCAATTCATTAGTTGGATTATTGTGAGTGAGATCATCAAAAATTCAATTTCTCACTGATTTCTCGTCGCTTTTTGTAACTTACAAAGCTTTGACCATTCGGACCCGTGGTTCGGACAAACAAACCATGGATGCAATAAGGCTGCAATTTCGGACGGACGCTCGCTGGACAAATTTGCCAACGGGAATGATAAGTCTCAACTATGGTGCAACGGTTCGCTGTCAATATCAACAAACCACGTTTTATTACCCACGTGCACCTATTCAGTTTAGTTGTATCATTTCCGTCTGAGTGTATGAGCTTGTTTGACCACTGTCGTTTGACTAATTTGTGATCTATTCACCAGAATATTGCAGCTCAAACATCGAATGTTATAAGAACTTATTTTACAATATACTAATTATTTCCATATATTTACAGGGCCGGATTAACCATCTCGGGGCCCCTATAGGCACAGCTCGTTTCGGGCCCCCCCTTTTTATACCACTACAACGCAATTTGGAAATTTATACTGTCTACATTACGTTACATTATTAGAATGAAGGTACCATCATCATCAATAACAGACTTCAGTCATCACATTGCAAAGGTATACGCCTTTCTTCAAGTGAAAGACTTTCGCCATAATCTACAGGACGAAGTATCGGAGTCATTTAAAGATGCCATTTAAATTTATTTAAGGCTGCTTATGCTGCCAAACGCAACGCGCCAGAAATACCCGTTTAGTTGTTGATTGTAACGAACGTGTTTTGTTTTTTTTTTTAAAGTGCTGAGATGGAATTGTAGGTGAAATTTTTATCGATATTTTGGGGTAATTTCTTTGTCATTTCAAAGCAATACTAGTTTTAGTGCTTAAATTTAGGATAGCTTCAAAACTATACGAAATGTTTGGCTCAAAATCACACCAAAATGTCGGTAAAAATTTCACCTACAATTCCATCCCAGCACTTTTGAGAAAAACAAAACACACTAGTAACAATCAAAAATTTTCACCAACGAAGGCGACCGGTGTCAGTAGTAACTATTTAGTAGGCTGTGTACCAAGGTCGTTGGCGTATATTAAATTATACAAGTTAATAAATTAAAGTGTCTAATATAAAAAAAAATAGTTACGTTTAATTTCAATACAATTAAAAAATTCAGACATTCAACGTCACTCTTATAGTGTCAATAATGGGGGCCTTTACCTTATAATGTGAAAAAAAGTTTCACATTTACCGTGGTTTCATAAAACCACACAATCCCCTTTTTTCATTTTTTAATCGGGAGTGCTGGGCCCCTGGTCATAGTGGGCCCCTAGGCACTGGCCTAAAGTGCCTTAGGAATAATACGGCTCTGTATATTTACTCTATCTACTCTCGATAACATTCAAGCACGATATCAATTTCGTGGAAATATCAGTTTTAAAACTGGTGTGTCACGTTGTAATCCAAGTTAAAGTTTACAAAATCTACGTCCTGTAGGTACGTTTGACTAATTTGTGATCTTTTCACCAGAATTTTGGAGTTCAAACACGGAATGTTAACAACTTAGTTTTACATAGATTATGACATGTCTTATTGTCATATATTTACTCTATCTAGTCTCGATAACATTCAAGCACGATATCTATATCTATTTCGTTTCGTTTCCGTCTGAGTGTACTAGCGGCTTGCTTTACCGCACTGACGATAACGTTTTAACTAATTTGTGATCTTTTCACCAGAATATTGCAGCTCAAACATCGAAAGTTAACAAATTAATTTTACATAGATAAGGACATATATTATTGGCATAGATTTATTCTATCGAGTCTCGATTTCATTTAAGCCGATATCTATTTCGTGTACATATCAATTTCAAAACTGGTGTCTATAGTTGTTCGAAGTTTTCCATGACAGATGCCTCGAGACATGCCTGTAAAGATACTCTCGCTGCTCATAGATACCGCGTCGTTTCTGAAATAAATCGTTTATAATCAAGTGTCGTGATGTCATCAACAACTGTCTGCGGGCCGACATGTAATTTCCCGGGCGTCAATTATCAAGGAGGGAGTTCGCGGTCGAGGGCCTACCTACTGTCAAGACACTTTGATAACACCTTATTATTAACCCGTCAACGTAACGCTATGCAGTTCACAAATTCAATGGAAATTATACTTTAAAAGGTAATGTATTTTTTATCACAGTTGCTCATAAAGTGGATCTTATTAAACCGCTTTTAGGCTCATAATCCAACGTATTTACCATAACGCACAAGTGCGGTAAAGTTATCCCGATATTATTATGATAAATTCTAATTACATGTTATGTAGATGAAAGATTCCTAATTTAACTGGTTTATAGGTAGTGGTTTTGATGTATAAAAAAAGGTAGGTACCAACAAAGAGTTTTTAAGCCATAAAAACAGTTCGAATTTTAAAAAGACGCGTGTGGATCATTTATTATTGCATCTCGGCTTTTTAACACGCTCGCATTCAGCTCGCGCCTCTTAAACCGCCTCAATGCATTGATCAATTTACCTCACTCGTATCGTAATGTACTATTATTCAGACTTCATTTTGTATAAAAGGTAAGTACCATTGTATATGTTATACTGTGGCGGTAACTTTCTCGGTTAACTACCGGATAATCAATTAACCGTTGACCGGCTGCATCCGGGTGCAACGGAACTATGATGAGACGCCGGATAAATGGACCGGAAATCTGACTCTTGCTCCAACCCACACACAGATGCTTTGAGCTTATAATTTATAAGGAATTATTAGGGGCACTTCTAGTGGAAAAATAACTCAATAATTTCAGATAAATGACTAGATCTATATTACATTTTATGACTAAATTGAATTAAAAAATAACAATAAACAAATAAATTAATAGCAAAAAAATTATAAAACTACCATATAACTTATATTTAGTTTATTTTAGTACTTTTGCTATAGTAAAAGTAGGTAGAGTTAAAAGTTTATGTCACCCGATAGTTCAGAAAATAGAACTTTAGCTTTGAAATTTCAAAAGATTTATGGTTGAACAAAGATAGGTAAGTTAGTTTTACTATATTTAACCGCAATCAATAGAACTAGCTGTCCCATGAGCCCTTGACGGAGAGAGGCGATAGTAACGCCCGAGACATGACACCAACAAATCTGTTAGCCCTTATCTTTCAATCCGTGCCCGAAGTAAGTTAACCCGAATGATTTCCGAGTCATTAACCCACTCGTGCCCGTCCTAAGCAAGACAGACTACCTACATCTGACTTGGATCCGTATCGTGTGAACCCACTCGCACCGGCTTACAGATTAACTGTTCGAGATCCCTATGTAACACTGTATCTGAGTTATCAACCGCTACCGCGAAGAAATCGTGCTATCTCCAAACAACCGAGGCTTAACCGACTCCAATCATACTAAACAAACCTCACTAATCGTATTTCTATCCTCTATCTGGATCTGCGGAGTTTCGTGAACGCAGGGATTATGGTATATCCAGACAAGACGGAGATGGTCTCGTTACCTCAAATGACTCCAGCTAATATGGCGTTTTAAGATTAGGTAAGTAGTCTGTAGTTCTGCGCTTTGGAGCGACATTGATTTGCCCATTAGGTACAATGTTCTGATAATATCTAAAGCTACGCATATACTTCTAAATCCCTTTTTAATTGTGGTTTAGTTAAGAGCACTCAAGTAAGGTCGACAAAGCTTTACTTACATTTTAGGATGGATAGAATTTTGTTGCCAATGTTATTTATACCACTTATCATATACGTATGTTCAGATTAAGATACCATTTACCTTTCCCAAGCTAGTTCTATGTAGGATTTGATGATTTGAGCGTGAAATATGACTTCAGCAATTATATAACTTTATTTGAACAACACAGAAATAAACATAGAACACGATATACACAAAGTAAACCAAAGTAAAGTAGTAAGCAAAGTAAACTAATAGCTAGAAAGTAAACCCGATCATAAATCGTGTTTATGTAAGAAAATATGAATGATAATTACACAAAATGGATATTTAAAAATACAAAAACCACTAACGGATTAGGTTTGTTTGTTGATAGTTAATATCGAATATTTAGTAATAGGTTTTATAAGAAAAATTTATGAATTCAGGAACACAGTTACAGTTTACAGAATTAAGGCACCACAATATTTATCTACACTAATATTATAAATTACTAGCTGTCCCGGCAAACGTTGTTTTGCTATTCACAAAAAAAAAAAAACAAAAAAAAAATAGATGTTGGCCGATTCTCAGACCTACTGAATATGCTCACAAAATTTCATGAGAATCGGTCGAGCCGTTTCGGAGGAGTTCAAGTTCGAACCCCGTGACACGAAAATTTTATATATATAGAGATTTTGTTTGTTTCTAATGAATTGACTCCAAAACTACTGGACCGATTTTGATGGAACTTGGTAAGAGGATACATTGATTTATTGGGAATAACATAAGCTACTTTTTATCCCGACATTCTTACGGGATTGGGAGTTACGCGGGTGAAACCGTGGCGCGCTGTTAGTGTTATTATACATTTCTAGAGTTATGAGACTTATTTGTAAACATAATAAGGTACTCGAAGGTTATCTATCACGTTAACTAATGTACAGAACCTATTTATTTTACGCGAATGTTATCAGTGCACCGCTGCAGCTGAGCGCATTCCTTCGAAGTAATTAATTGTGCCGCCACTCTCCATTCATTATGTCATCTTGATAGCAAACACAGAGAGCAGGCCAATGTCTGTACAATTACTGCATATCATCACTACATAGTATATAACAAAGTCGCTTTCTCTGTCCCTATGTCCCTATATCCCTATGTATGCTTAAATCTTTAAAACTACGTAACGGAGTTTGATGCGGGTTTTTTAAATAGATAGAGTGATTCAAGAGGAAGGTTTATATGTATAATTCATGCATAATATACCCGTGCGAAGCCGGGGCGGGTCGCTAGTAGGTATACAAAATAAAGTTCATTAAATACAAATAAATTAACATCTTAATTCTTGTCTATACTAATATTATAAAGCTAAAGAGTTTAATTTTTTGTTTGTTTGATTTAACGCGCTTATCTCAGGATTGACTAATTTAATTCCTAGTGTTGGATTTATCGAGGAAGTCTACTTTTTTATTTTAATGTTTCTCCTGAATCGGAACTTACGCGGGTGAAACCTCATAAGTAGGTAATGTTAAATTTGAGACTGTAGTTAATCCTAGGAATCTTACAAATGGTATTAAAAAAACAAGTTGATAGTCAAGCTTTTTGCATTAATAATGAGTTTTAAGCTTAGATAGATACTTTTAGCTTTACTGCGAGCTTTAAGATTTCATGAAACATTTTAATTCATAAAAGTTCATCACTTCAAGATGATGTTGAAAAATCTGTCTTAAATTAATTATCATGAGCTATCTTTTACATCAACAACACAACAAATAACCGTCTTTTTGGAAATGCTTAGTCAGCGCTCACTGTGTCTGTGGCTGTACCTACTATATTCCAAAATGTTTCAAACAGCGCGGCGAATAATTTTGTACGTAGGTATATACCTATTTACTATTGCTCCGGCAATCAAATAACACCTGAATAAAAACGTTATGGTTCGCACACCTTAAAATTAAATATTTTGGGAGTGGTAGTTATTAAGCTAATTCTATTTATACGTAATATTATATCCGACCGAAGACACTTTTAATAATGTAAAATATGACTTCTTATGCTTCAGCATCGCAACAATTTTCGGTTACCTTAACTATCTGTGAACAAGTGACCTATCAGTAAACCAAAGTGTGCCAAACAATGCTAGGCAGGAGCTCTCTCTCGTCTCCCCCAGTCAGTTGTAAAAGTTCGCCTCGAAACTCGAACCGCGGATCAAACTTTCCGCGCAAGCAACTCACGAGACATGAAACTTGACTCCAATGATAAGATTAAAATATTGCGTCAGCTTCACAAACTCTGTGATATTATTCGCTAAGTTAGTGTAGTCGTTACAATTATAATGTTAACACCGTTCTCAACTCCGACCATATCGTAGCAAGGTTAATGCTTATTAGACCTATGTAACTCGCGCGTGTTCTTTACGCGATAAATTTCTAAAGACATACTGAACTTTATCGTTCGTATGAAGACGTATACTTTGCGTTTTACGCTCTTTGAATTCTTATCAGCGTCTTAAGTTATTGCAGCTGAGTTCGTTAGACAAAATACTTATTGGGAAACAGATGTGACATCGAGGGTGTATCTAGCTTCTGGCCCATGAGGAAAACCATATTTTAAGCCACCAAAACCGCTATACAATAGCGACTGTCCTCGAATTTTTAGATTGACATCTATACCTACTTGTAAGCATATAATTAGTAATACTAATATTGTATAGGTAGAGGAAAGATTTGTTTTTGTTTGTAATGAATAGACTCCGAAACTACTGGAACGATTAAAACGATTTTGATGAAACTTGGTATACGAATACATTGATTCAGGCTACTTTTAATCCCGATATTCTAACAGGATCCGGAGTTACGCGGGTGAAACCGCGGAGCGCTGCTTGAATCTAATAAAACGAGCATTCTCGTATTGCTTATCGAAAAGCTTTGTCTTACGGCTTTTAGCTTAAATTGTTCGTATGCTTGTTCGAGGAGCAACATTTGTTTGTTTTCAAAAAGTGAGGTGGTGACGGATTTCAACACAAACAGTGGCAATAGCAAAGTAGTAGGTAGGGGTGGCTCGCTCGACACGACCGCGGCCCGGGCACGGAGCGCGGGCGCCCCGGGGCATCCATCTAATGAGCATCCTGCCTCTCACAATGTACCTACTGAGATGATATTCCGCGGTGCCCCGACGACGACGACTATTATTATATTCCGCCTAGAGCCGCAGGCGCGTCGTGCAAGCCTTTTCAAATAACTATGTTCCGCTATATCTACGGATGCTTAAACCAACCTCTAATTCTAAACGCAACCGTACTCAAATATGAAAAAGAAAATAAAGAAATAACTTACAAAAGAATTCCTTTAAGCTTCATTTGTCTGTTAAAATATGAATAATATTTCGGACTCGTCAGTAGCATTCTAATATTCAAAAGCATATTTGAATAATGCCGTATGTGTGTGAGAGGCACCTGGGAATTGACCGAAAGCACGCCAAAACTAAACAAAAAAGGTGGTTCTGTACAAAATACAATCCCCATACATTGAATAGCACCCGTTGGTTCGGCCACGTCCAACGGAGAGAGAACGACCCCGTCGCGTATTTTAAATGACTTTTTAGCATTACGCGAAATTGGCAGACTACGTTTTAGGTACCTACTCAGCGACTAAGGGGTAAAAACTGCCCTGGACCTGCCCGAACGCACAAGAGGGAGAGGACGTCCAAAGGCTACGTAGCAGTCTCTGGATCTGAGAACCCTAAATTTAGAAGTAGCGACAACCCAGACAACAGAGCAGACCTGGCGCGAAGTAGCAGACACTGAATAGCACCCAGAAGTTCACTGCGATCCACCATTCGAAGGTAAGTATTTACTTGACTCAACCTAACCATAATTCTATCTTCCAACCATTTTTCCTGTCAAAATCGATATGAACAATGCAATTTTCTATTCGGTCGACGTTCTTGAATAGGTACAAGTCAAAGCAACTTTTCTGTTCGTTGAGTTGCGAGAAAGCTCGCTCGTGTCTATGATAATGCATTCTATTATTTTGACTAGGTGTTTCCCACGGTTTAAAACGTGTAAGTTTGAAAACTGTGAGATTATAGAAATATAAATAAATAAATATCGCAGGACATTCCACACATCGCCATCTAGCCCCAAGCTAAGTAACTAGACTTGTGTTATGGGTGCTAGACAACAGATATACTACTTATATACTTTTCTTTTGTAAATAAATACTTATTATACATAGAAACAACCAGACCACAGACCAATATCTAAGCATAAATACTTGTCTGAGGCGGGAATCGAACCCGCAACCCTGTGTTTGGCAGTCCGGCATGGTGACCATTGTGCCAACTGGGTCGTCAAATATGTAGGAATAAAGTAGTTATTGTCCCGTGGATTCTGTTAACTTCTGTATTTTTAGGGTTCCGTACCCTAAAAAACGGAACATTATTACAAAGACTTCACTGTCTGTCTGTCTGTCCGTCCGCCTATCAGTCTGTCACCATGCTGTATCTCATGAACCGTGATAGCTAGAGAGTTGAAATTTTTACAGATTATGCATTTCTCTTGCCGCTATAACAACAAATAGGTGCTAAGAACACAAAAAAACGTAGTGGGGCACGCTGGAACATTTTTGTGCCGTTCCTGCTCGAGTCCAACTCGCACTTGGCCGGTTTTTATAAACTAAAATAGAATGGTACGTAACTACCTACTTCACTATCACTTCACTACACATAGTATAAAATAAAGTCGCTTTCTCTGTCCCTATGTCCCTTTGTATGCTTAGATCTTTAAAACTACGCAACGGATTTTGATGCGGTTTTTTTAATAGATAGAGTGATTCAAGAGGAAGGTTTATATGTATAAAACATGCATAATATAGCCGTGCGAAGCCGGGGCGGGTCGTATAGTATAAAATAAAGTCGGTTTTCGCCGTCCCTATGTCCCTTTGTATGCTTAAATCTTTAAAACTACGCAACGGATTTTGATTTTTTTAATAGATAGAGTGATTGCCGGAACGGGTCGCTAGTAAATGTATATAGATTTCCATCTAACAATAGAAGTAGGTATTATAACGTGTGCCTCGTTATTCATTTTCACCAATTTATACCCAATAAAAGCAAATGAACAAAAACCATATGATAAACGTTCTCGTATGTTCACGGATTTAGCTTTATGTTAGTCCAATACCAAGCCAGTATGTTTTGGATTTATTGAACCAATATTCAAAAGCAGTCAGTTAGTACATCATAAATGATCGGCCTAGAAACACCAGTAAAGTGTTAATGGAAAACCCACAAGAGCATAAACCACTGTTTATGAAACTTTATGTTATGAAAATTATTCGGAAATCCTATAATACACTTATTAAAGGATTTCTGAAATTATTTACTTAAAGAAAATACAATAATAGAGTTACATTAACACCATCTGTTTTTTAATCAATGTTGGTTTCCATTCAGGCTAGACAAAGTTTTAAGCGAAGGAATAGACGAAGTTTAGTAAATAAAAAAGTTTTCTCTCGACTTTGTCCCAAGTGTCAAACGAAGTTTAACAATTTGAAAAAAAAGAGCAAGTACCTACTAAAATATGATCTGTTTTATTTTGAGGAATTTAAAAAGTGTATTTTACCTTGAGGTTTAAAAAGTGTATTTTACCTAGTTAAACCTTGTTAATTTAAACTCTATTTTAGCATATTAGGACACCTCATATTTCAATTCAACTAACGGTTGATTGTGGCGACGAGTGGGTGGCAGCCTGAAGGTAAACAGATAGCTCACAGCTTTCACGGTGGAGTGGCGCTAGACGCGACTCCATGAAGTAATCCGCACTTCAAGTGTCATTAGCGGAGCCGGCAGCCGCCAGTCAGCACACTCTAGACTGCCTGGGCTGGGATTGTCGCATTTTTAATGTACCGCTTCATCCAACATTCGTAAGTACTTAGCTTAAATAATTACCTACAAAGCATGTCATTCGGTGACCACAGCAATTAATTTCTCTTGTTATACACGACCCGTTGTCTCAACTCCGCTAGTCCTGTGGGAATATGGGAATTAAAATGTTAATTAAAAAACATAATGTTTTCACACACACACACACACACACGCATTTTCACACCTATAATAGATAGGTACATCACGATCAGAAAACTTATTAGACACCTAGGCATGATTTTATTTTCATTAGTTGACTTGTTTCCTATATCATTTATTTTAAAATGTCGAAGAGTTTTTACTACACATAACTTGCAGTAGCCAACAACTCCTATACCTATTTATATGGTAGATAGATAGGTACTGAAGTACCTAAGTTCAACATCTGAATTCTGCCTGTACTTAGGCGATAAGCAGATCGGTTTCATCCTCTAACTGAAGAGGTATTATCCTCAAGGGCCATCGCCACAGAAGCCTAAGTACCTTTATTGTGCGGTGTTCAAATACCCTAAGAACGTCTCGACGTCTTTTTGTGCAACATGGCTTTGTAGTTCTATCACAGTTCTATGTTACTTATTCTTGATTCATGTCATTTCATTGGCTTTTTAATGTTAAAAATTCACCCTTAGTTTTCATTCTCCATGTTCAGCACTCAACATTTTCTATAGATGATGACCGTAACGGTTCGTTTTGCAATGGGTAATTTTAGTAAAAGCTGCCTATTGTCTCTGCTCTGAATCTTCCCGAATATCTCTCTGAACAACCAATGAAGACAAAAAGCCACACTTGATATTGATGGCACGGCTATTGTCGCAACAAAATACATTGTAAAAAATATGTGAAGTAAAGTGCCTTTATTCTGAGAGAATTTTTGTGATATTGGTACCACCTTAGAAGATAAAATTTAGAAAAAAACATTTAAAAATGGATTGGGTACAAAAGTTTTGTACTAGGTGCCTATTCACGATTTTTTACAAAATATGACCTCTTTTTTTTATTATAATCGGTCATTTTCAAGAGTGCAGGTGATCAATACGAGTACACGTGAGCGTCATGTTTTTAACACGCTTTTATTAGTTTCACCTGTATGTTTGCTTGTTTGTAACTGACTCTTTTTTTTAACACGTTTTTATTTTTAATAGTACTTGCTTTTCTGGTTGTTTTTGCATTCAGTGTGTAATTGTATTGGTTAAAACAGTATTATGAAATGCAAGCAGCAAGGAGTAAAATACATGAAATGCAAGTAGCAATTCATGTATTTTCATAACAATATTAGCGTAAAAATATAGCATAGCAGGAAAATAATTTAAGAATCTCAGGCTTGGTTTTACAAGATATCTCTCGAAATTCTATGGTGTGATTAGGATCTCAATTATTTTTGACATGACAACTTCGAGCTTGGCCCCATAAATTATACCTACACCCCTGAAATGGGGCCCCATGGGGTGGCTTTTCAGTGACCCTTTTTTGAAGAGAATATAGAGTAGGTATTCCATAGCCCTAAGTTCATAAGATCAAGAGGGGACTTTAGCCTTGTATAAATAAGTAAGGAAAGAGGTCTACGAATGATTACAATTGGCAAGTTTTAAGTCTTTAAAGTTTAATTTTAAAAGTTGTAAATATTTCACACTTTTTACGAATTATCGTTTTTTTTTTTCGATTAAGTTAGTACCTGCCAAATTGAAACTTATCAATGTCTTCAAAATCTTTAATAATCACTACATAGTATAAAATAAAGTCACTTTTCGCTGTCCCTATTCCCTTTGTATGCTTAGATCTTTAAAACTACGCAACGGATTTTGATGCGGTTTTTTTTTAATAGATAGAGTGATTCAAGAGGAAGGTTTATATGTATAATACATGCATAATATAGCCGTGCGAAGCCGGGGCGGGTCGCTAGTCAAGTATAATAAACTACCACGTAGTATTGTTTAGTTTGTCATAGCGATAAGGCAATTTAACCCCAGCTAGTGCGTTTGCTTCGGCGGACAATTTTATCAGAAAACGTCAGATGTGTTTTATGAAGTGCGGAAAACTTTGTAGCCACTTTGAAAAACCATGTAACCAGCTGCACCCCGCGGTTTTACCCGCTTTAGTCTCTCTTTTAAAGCGATATTGATTTTCTACAAACACAGAATAAGTACATAAAAGTTACAATGAACTACAAAGCTTATCAGTCCTTAAAAAAATCTCATAAATGTGAGTCTATTAGGTATTATTAAACGTAGTAATTATTTTCCCGGGTCTTAATCGCGTATTTTTTATTTCTTTTACCTCGACGTTTCAACTATGTTACAATAGTCATGGTCGCGAGATGACACTATGATACTATGAATACAAATCGTGTGAGTTTAAAAAGTTAATTAATAAACGTACTCACTTTAAATAAAGCAAATTCTAAAGATATTTCACATTGATCTCACGTAAAATCACGTACCTACGACACTAATCATAATGGACCCAAGATAATGTTATACGGATTTATTTAAAAAAATGGTTCATAAGTACCATTTTTAGGAAGGACGTAGATCTAATTTATCTAACGATTGTCGTCTGAGCTATTGGAGATCGAATTTTAAGATATTTGTTGTATTATGTTATTCAACATGGCTTAATTGAGCTCCATTCAGTTGAGTTATTGGTAAAAGGCAAGCCAAAGGCGGGTTGTCGATTGTCGACTGCCGCTCACTGCCGCTTGATTGAACTCTCTTTCTTACCTACCTACCTATTAGATACCTACTTATTCTGGAAATAAGTAATTATTTATTACTAGCAGCGCTCCACCACGGTTTCACCCGTGTAACTCCCTATCCCGTAGGAATATTGGGATAAAAAGTAGCCTATATTACTCCCATTGAAACAATGTATCCTCATACCAAGTTTCATCAAAACCGGTCCAGTAATTTCGGGGTTTATTCGTAACAAACTAAAAAATAAATGAATAAAAATATTGCAGGACATTCCACACATCGACATCTAGCCCCAAACTAAGTAACTAGACTTGTGTTATGGGTGCTAGAACGGATATACTACTTATACTTTTCTTTTGTAAAATCTTTGTTTTTTATAGAGACGGTTGATGCGGTTTTTTTAATAGATAGAGTGATTAAAGAGGAAGGTTTTTAGATATAATACATGCATAATACAGCCGTGCGAAGCCGGGGCGGGTCGCTAGTAGATTATATGAATCAAACGAACTTACCTCTTTTTGTTGAATTTCAATTATGCGAGAATGTACCTAAGCTGGAAATAATAAAGATTAAAATGCAGCTTGTGCTATCTTTTACCGTCAAATCCACAGTTTTCAGATTTATATCAGGAACCAAAATAAACATATAGACTGTCCTCTCTCGTCCTCCGCTTCGATATCGCTCGGCCCGGTTGGTCATTTATTTCAGAGAGCTAAATGGCAACACAGACTACTATTTTTAATTTTTCTTTCGTTCCTGAAATCGGGATGACAATAATTTATCTGAGTATCTGATAGTCATTGTCTCCGGCTATATATAAAATCTAAACAATCAGTTGGTGAACATGGAAAAAAATCCATCATGGAAATCTTGATCCTCGCATAATTATTATTGAAATCAAACATCACGAGGTAAGTTAACCCCCTATTTAGACGAAATCAAAGTTGAGATTAGTTTTAGACCATCCGCTGCTTAGACGAGTTGCTATCATAAACTACGTAAGTTAGCGACATTTCAATACTAACTTCGTTGTACAGTCACATTACCAATTAGCTGACCCCACGTGACCCCAAAATAGGTAAATACTATATTTTTACAGATATGCGAATGAGCTCTGGGTCACGTGGGGTTCAGCTAATTGGTAATGTGACTGTACCTAGGTATACCTACCTTATCTTCTGACCAGTTTCAAAGAAAATTCTTATAAAAACATAAGTTAAGCGTGGTTCAGGACTAATAGATCTATTCTGTGGTTCAAGCAATAACTTGGCATCGTCGTCTGCGGCGCGGCGTTCTCAACTCAGATGATTCACAATGGGGCCAATCAACTGGCAACTTCCAAGATCTCTCCAAGCACGTCTTCACACTTCCGACTTGCGGATACTTCCTAACTTAGATCCGCAGAAAAATTCTCAATCAATCCGCGAATCATGGCAATGTTAATGATATCTTGGTAACGTAGCGTTCGTAATTTATTCAATTCTATCTGTGAAAGTTACCAAGTTTCATGATTTAGTTACGAAGTTCCAAGACACCTATTTGAGTTACATTTACATCTCTTGTTATGGGAAATCAATCTGATTTAATCATATACAGGGTGAATTTTTATGTGGGCCTTCAGCACTATATCCTAAACTATAAGTAATAGCGAAAAATGCTGAAAGGAGTTGCGTGCCCGATTTTGACAAAAACTAAAACTACATCATTAGATTTTTGAAAAAGTCTTTACCCTAACCCTAAAAAGTAGCCTATGTTACTGTCAATGAATCAATTTATCCTCATAGCAAATCACTACATAGTATAAAACAAAGTCGCTTTCTCTGTTCCTATTTCCCTTTGTATGCTTAAATCTTTAAAACTACGCAACGGATTTTGATGCGGTTTTTTAATAGATAGAGTGATTCAAGAGGAAGGTTTATATGTATAATACATGCATAATATAGCCGTGCGAAGCCGGAGCGGGTCGCTAGTTTTATCTAAATCGGGTTAGTAGTTTCGGAGCCTATTCAATGCAAACAAACAATTAAATCTTTCCTCTAATGATATTTTTTGTGTATATTCGTAAAATAAATTCTGAGAATCGAACACCATGTACTTTTTTGTTTTTTTTTTGTCCTTTTTTTTGTAAATGGCACCCCTTCGGCCGCATACGAAACCGGAGGTTCGTAACCAGTTACCAGGCACAACAACGTTTGCTGGGACAGCTAGTATTGTATAGCAGTATGGATAATAACTAATCAAAAGTTTTAATCATATTCTTTCTAACTTAGAAAAAAACGTAAGTAGGGTTCACTAACAATGAGGTTAAAGGACCTACGCCGTAAACCTTACGCATGGCCTGTAGCATGTCAAAAAAATCTGTCATCTACGTCCAATTAGCATCACGGGTTTGATACTTATGTACTTATACATATACTTACTATAAAATAAACAACTAATGAAAATGAATCTCCAAGCTTAGGTACCATAAACTAATAGAGATCGACCACACACGGTCCGGCGGATTCATAACCGTATTAAACCGAGACGCTGACTATCAACTATATCGATTTACGAATAGATAGATACACATGCTGGGAAATGGATCCGATAGCCAAATAAACTAGTAAACCGCATCGATTACCTGTCAATGGCAGCCTCCAGTCAAGTGACCGCGCCGCCCGTCGCCGTCGTCGGGTTGGACCCGATATGTATCTGTATCTGACATTAGCTGCGCTCCACGGTTTCACCCGCGTAAGTCCCGATCCCGTAGGAATATCAAAATAAAAAGTAGCTTATAGCCTTCCTCGATAAATAGACTATCCAACACAAAAATATTTTTTCAATTCGAACCAGACGTTTCTGAGATTAGCGCTTTCAAACCAAGATACTCTTCAGCTTTATAATATTACTAGCAGCACTCCGCGGTTTCACCCGCGTAAGTCCCGATCCCGTGGGAAAATCGGAATAAAAAGTAGCCTTTAGCCTTTCTCGTTAAATAGACTATCCAACACAAAAATATTTTTTCAATTCGAACCAGAAGTTTCTGAGATTAGCGCCTTCAAACAAAGAAACTCTTTAGATTTATAATATTACTAGCAGCGCTCCGTGGTTTCACCCGCGTAACTCCCGATCCCGTGGGAAAATCGGAATAAAAAGTAGCCTTTAGCCTTCCTCGTTAAATAAACTATCCAACACAAAAATATTATTTCAATTCGAACTAGAAGTTCCTAAGATTAGTGCGTTCAAACAAACAAACTCTTCAGCTTTATATTTTACTAGCGACCCGCCCTGGCTTCGCACGGCTGTATTATGCATGTATTATATCTAAAAACCTTCCTCTTTAATCACTCTATCTATTGAAAAAAACCGCATCAAAATCCGTTGCGTAGTTTTAAAGATCTAAGCATACCTACATAGGGACATAGGGACGGCGAAAAGTGCCTTTATTTTATACTATGTAGTGATAGTGAATTAGTGATAGTGATAGTGATTGGTATAGATTTATATTTAAACAGATACCTAACGGAACCCTGTCTAAAATAATCAAATTTCCACACGTTCTGATGAATCTGTAACTGAAACCTATCAATCATATTGCTTGATACGTATTTTATTCATATAGATAGGTAGGTAAGTATTTACGACTATCGTTTGCCGTTCTATAGTGCGAGTTTTTACGTATAGCAAACGTTACTATCACGTTTGCGTAAACCAGAAAATCGTTTGGAAAGTTAAAGCTTCGCATTACGTCCGTTAGGGGCGCTTTTCAAATGTTCATACAATATTCCCGTTTACGCTAACGTAGTAGTAGCGTTTGCTTTACGAAAAACCTCGGACACGGTCTACGACTAACGTTCCGACATCTGACGCCTGAAATCCCCGTAGTGCGAGTTTTTTTCATATAGCAAAGGCTACTACTAGTTACTTGGTTAGCGTATAAACAAAAAAAATGTACTAAAGGTGAAAAGCGCACGTAGCGAACGTAATGCAAAGCTTTAACTTTTTATAGAATTATCTCGTAGAAACTTTCGTTTGTTTACGCAAACATGATAATAACATTTGCGTAAACGCAAACGCGCACCACATGAGTACCTAAAGAAGGACTCGCACTATGGGCTCTGACGTTTCAAAAATAGCACCTTTACCTGCCTACCTACCTAGGCACGTTTCAAAGTTGCACTCCTTTTTTTTTGAAGGCTAAACTTCAAGAAAGCCTACTTTCTGTAATAAGTTAATTAAGTAAAAAATACCTTCGTGTTGTTTAAAAATGGGAGCAAGCTAATTTAAACGAGTAGGTAGGTACCTACTTTTAATTTACAAAAAAAGATCATAAATACCGTTTAAAAATTTTTTGGTTTTTCAAAAATTAACGTTTTTATTAAGTGTATTAAGGATTTAAACAAGCAATCTCTATATCCCTTTAAATATCAAATTCTCGTGTCGCGGTGTCAGTTACCTATGTCCACCTAAACGGCTGAACCGATTTGTATGAAATTTTGTGTGTATATTCATTAGGTCTGTCTGAGAATCGAACAACATCTATATTTGTTTTTTTCCTTTTTTTCCTATTTTTTTTTTGTTAAGGCAAAACAACGTAGCCGGGACAGCTAGTAGTTATGCATGTATTATACATAAAAACCTTCCTCTTGAATCACTCTATCTATTTAAAAAACCGCATCAAAATCCGTTGCGTAGTTTTAAAGATTTAAGCATACATAGGGATATAGGGACAGAGAAAGCGATTTTGTTTTATACTATGTAGTGAAGTGGTATTTACATGAAAATTATATAAGTAGTATTATCCGTTGTCTAGCACCCATAACACAAGCCTAGTTACTTAGCTTGGGGCTAGATGGCGATGTGTGGAATGTCCTGCAATATATTTATTATTTATGGTTATTTATGTCGTAAGGTAGAATCTAACCCGGGCCGGTTACGTAGTTATGATACGATGTAGTAGACAAACCCTTTAGTTTGTGAACCATATTTATAAGCAGATTACCTATTTATTTATGTACCTAGGATATAATTGAGATAGGTACTTACTTACTCTTCTCTTCTTACCCAATTACGTTTCGCAAGTCAGTCACCTCCTCCTTTTGATAGCCCAAGCATGACCGCGCGCTTTTAATTTTCTGGTGTCACGGGCAACAGCGATAAAACCGTCCCCCTTTTTATTTCTTCACAACTAAAGAAAAGTAGGTACCTATGCGATTAATGGTTTTTTTAGTACAAAAGGCGAAAGTTTCATCATAATGCAGCGAAGTTTTGTGTCGTGAATACCTATGGGCTTGTTTAATAACAAATCTACTAGATAGATACTACTTTAAGTTACAGTGGGTAGGTATCTCTTTTTTTTCTATAAAATAGTCATAGACAAATACTGTGTGCCTTAGTCTCATGAAGCCTTAGTAGGTACCTACTAATTATCTACTAAGCGGGCAAGCCCGCCTGCAACGTCGAAGGTTGTGGGTTCGATTCCCTCTTCAAACAAATATTTATGTACCTACCTACCATATTAATTTATTTCTATACTATTAAGGTGAAAGGGTACCTGCGCTCTCTCCATACAGACGTAGTCGACTGTTTCCTCCCTGGGTAATGACACTAGCACAAATTTAATTGTGCCTAAAACCTATAATAACTGCCGTGACTATGCCCCTATTTTTTGTTTTTTTTTTCTAATTATCATAGAAATTAAGAATAAAAAAAAAAGAAAATTAAAAATAGGGGCATGGTCATGGCAGTTAGTTATATGGCACCAAAAATATTTGCTCTAGTGTCATTATATCCAGGGAGAAAACAGTCGACTACGTTTGTATGGAGAGAGCCCCCGGTACCCTTTCCTCTTAGGTACTCTACTACTACTATCTATAGGTACCTACTCTTCTACTATCTATACTTACCTATCTACTAACATTATCAAGAGGATGTCTGAAGTCACTAAGGCTCTGCGCAAACGGGCCACCAACCACAGCCACCAACAGTTCACACGATTTTTCATACATTTTGTTAAAACGCGGCGCACACATGTGGTCGGTGACGGCCACAACAAAATATATGAAAATTGCTAGTGACTAAATCTTCCCAACTAATTTACATCTCACTGAACTAATGGACCGATTATGATAATTCTTATACCTAGGTACTTACCGTAAATCTGATTTGGAAATGGAATATTTGAGATTATGGTCTATTCGGTCATTTTCTTGACTTGATTTATAAATATCGTGTTATGTACAGTCACATTACCAATTAGCTTAACCCCACGTGACCCAGAGCTCATTCGTCTACTATAGCTCTTGTCACTTCTACTTAGATAATGTAGCTTTCTATCAATGAAAGAACCATCACGACCCAGATGGCACAATGGCCATTATACCAGACTGCCAAACATAGGGTTGCGGGTTCGATTCAAATGAGTAAGAGTCTGTAGTCTGGTTGTTTCTATGTAATATAAATAGATAAGTATAGTATATCCGACGTCTAGCACTCATAACACAAGTCTAGTTACTTAGCTTGGGACTAGATGGCGATGTGTGGAATGTCCCTATAATATTTATATTTATCAAATCTGTGAAATCAAAACATAATATACCTACTGCGAAACTACTCGTCCGATTTTGATTAAACTTGGTATGCTGATACATTAATTCATTGGAAGTGACATAGGCTACTTTTTATCATTCCGATATTCCTACAAGATCGGGACATAAAATACATAGAAACAACAACAAATATCTAAGCTTAATTACTTGTCTGAGGCGGGAATCGCACCCGCAACCATGTTTGGCAGTCCGGCATGATGACGACCATTGTGCCAACTGGGTCGTCAAATACGTAAGTATATATTTACAAAAGAAAAATATATAAGTAGTATATCCGTTGTCTAGCACCCACAACACAAGTCTAGTTACTTAGCTTGGGGCTAGATGGCTATGTGTGGAATGTCCTGTAATATTTATTTATCACTATCACTACTCACTACATAGTATAAAACAAAGTCGCTTTCTCTGTCCCTATATCCCTTTGTATGCTTAAATCTTAAAAACTACGCAACGGATTTTGATGCGGTTTTTTTAATAGATAGAGTGATTCAAGAGGAAGGTTTATATGTATAATACATGCATAATATAGCCGTGCGAAGCCGGGGCGGGTCGCTAGTTTATTAAATAAAAGACATGTTCGTTAAATATAGGTGAGTTGTTTTATATACATAGCTATAATATCCTTAATATGAGTTAGACTTAGGTATATTTAAAAAATAGATATACAAACAAAAATCCATTAGTTTTTGACTAGAGAGTATCGAAGGTATTTTACGTAAAAAATCTATTACAAATTAAAGAATTGGCAGCAAGTGAAAATCATTTGAAAAATGTAGGAACTCAGTTACGAAGTTTTCTTCAGTACTAAGGTATCAGTACATTATTGTGGTGAAAAATTCATTTCATAAATGTTATTTCTTGATAGTTTATCAAAGCAATCATCGTGATTGTGTTGATGGTTTACAGCGTAGATCATTGAGTCGATAGTTTCCACTGTCGCAGGACATCTGTTTAGAGAAAAATATTGTACGCATCGCCACGAAGTTTTCCCATGGGTTGTAGAATGCTTCGTGTAAACAAAGTTCATGTGTACTAATTGTTTGTGGCCTTTTCTACTGTAAATATACTTGTAGCGGACGGGTAACTGACTGTTTTCACTGCATTCGTTCACCACTAATGAGAGAGCACCTGAAATATATATAAAAAAAAACATTTTTTTAACCAATCGTACGACACACGTGTGGATTGATCTTTGTATCTCGGCTTTGTTAAACGCACTCGCGTACCGCTCTTGTTAAACTTGCTTGTTAAACCGCCTCTATGCAAAGATCAATTTTCCACACTTGTATCGCAATGTATTTGACTTGTATGTATTATTTTAAACTAAGTACGGTCGGCTGCATAATTGCAGACCCACTGTAGAGCTCCAAAACGGCTGTTATAATGTTTTCAACACAAGCAAGACTCCTCTGCACCTGCTTTAGTTAAAGTTTAAAGTCTTCTAACTCATGAATTTATCAAACAAAAATATTAGAATGAAAATTTTAACTCTACCTCAACTCTACTAATTTTAACTCTAACTCTATCTAATTATAACTCTATCTATATAAACTTTGTAATATTAAGAAAAAGAATATTGTACGTATGAAAATATTTATTAATATAAGCTATTTAATTCTTTCTCATATAAAAAAATACATGGATACAAAAATATACTATTGTCGCCCTATTACTAAACACACATTAAAAAACATCACACGATTTTTGCAAGCGTGGGTCTATACAATAAACACACAAGAAATCAAATAAGGGTTCCTTTTTTACCTTTTGAGGTGCGGAACCCTAAAACACTCAGGAATGTTAATCTCTTCGGGTTGACTTATTACTTATTATGTAAATAATGTACTAATCCTATAAAGTAGCTCTTAAAGAGATCATTAAAAGTTTTGCAGTCAATTTGGAATTATTCAATTTTGAAAACTTAATACGAAATAAAAAACTAGACTAGAATATGAGCAATAAAGTAGTCTAACTTTATGGCAGAGGAGAGATGGCACGTCCGATGATCTTTATATAATTCTTTATTATAAGTAACTATAGGTAGAACAGCAAATGATGGCCCCCGGCGGAAATTGGTGGGGATGGTTTGTGCATGTACGGTCGGCTGCATGATTGCAGACCCACCGTAGAGCTCCAAAAGGGCTTTTATAAGAATGTTTTCAGCACAAGCAAGATTCTAGGCACCTGCTTTAGTTGAAGTTTAAAGTCTTCTAACTCAAGAACAATAAAATATAGAAAAATATTAGAATGAATACATGCCAATAATAGTAATTTTTTAACTCTACCGGGGGCTGCAATTATGCAGCCGGCTGTACTATAGCGGACAGAATGACTACAGCCAAATCGTCACACTTTACCCCCGTTTAATATTTTGCCCATCCCAAAAAACATTCCTTTATATTAAAATTAGGCAATATATTGCACCGGAACTAAAATGAGATGGAATTTTAATGCATTAGGTTATCCAATTTTTCAATTTAGACTTAGGCAAAGTTAGGTGTGTGAGGGTTTTATGTGCACGACAGTGCTTAGACGACTAAGGACGTGCGGGAGCGGGACAGAGCGTGGCTAGAAACGTGTGTGCGGAACAGAGAGCTATGATGTAAGCAATTGACCCTCCCTTCACTCTTGTCCCTCCGCCATGCAGACCTAAAAATTGAGTTCTGCGCATACTTCTTCCACATTCCGCCGGGGGCTATCATTCGCTGTTCGACCTATACATTGGCACATGAGAGCATTTACTTTGCTATCACAGTTAAATTACCTAACTATTATTGTGCTTCCAATTCTTTATTATTCTTCTGATACCTACCTTATTCGCCTTTTAAATCTTATATAATTCTTAATTTATTTTGGTCCCGAATTAAGTAATAACTCGATTTTTAAGAATCTATGATTCATTCTTGTTCATGATAAAATTTTGAAGTAACAGGCCCTATAGTACTTACGCTTAAATCTAATATAGAAAATATAAAATGTTTATAAAAATATATCTATCACTTATAGGTCATTAAAATAAGTAGTAAAAAAATTATGTGGCATAATAATATTCCCCTTGCAATTGAGATACTTTAAGTATGTCATTGAAATGTATTTGGAAGCAAGGTGACTTGCAGAATGGTAGTTGACAGGCGCTACACATAAACCTAGTGTCCCTTCGCTTCCCTATTTTCCAACAGAGCCTACACGAGCGCTGTGGATACTTCTTTTTTCCATCTTCCTTTTGTGGTATAGTTACAAGACGATGCTCTAATGTCTTCCTCGGATATTCCTCAATATTAGTCCCTGCTGTGTTACCAACGTTCCCGTTAACTAAGTTTTTGAGATCGATGAACAAAGAGCTCAAACACGATGTACCTGAAACCACGATGGGCATTTTCAATACCATCCAAGAATAATACAATAATTTAAGATATGTTGAAAATGCCATCGTGTTTTCAAAGTGAGAAGGCATCGCAAAAGAAAAAGGAAACCAATGAAAACTAATCTGATTGCATTTTCAACACAATCTCTAATATTAATAAACAAAAAAGAAATTAGCAGTTTTATAGAAAGCTTTTGAGTAATAAATGGATCACTAAAGTATGTCAAATGATGTGCAAAGACGAATGAGTGAATAGGTATAAATCGCACTAAACTCTAAGCCTAGCTAGTATTTTAGTCTAATAGTGAGTAATTTAGAAGCTAAAATACTCGCTACTGCCCAAAAACCGTTTGAACTTTGCTCAAGTACAGTTTACAAGTGAATGGTGTTTTGCAAGATGAACAGCCTAATAAACAATGCAACGATGTGGCGGCAACTAATAAACTCGACTAATTCGCCAGACCAGAGGGCATGGACGCGTGGTGGTAGGTGCTACTTGCCCAAGAAAAATAGAATAAAATGTGTCATCTAATCGACTAAATTTTTGGTGTTCGGACACATTTAGCTACTAAAGTACTCACTACTAGACTAAAATAAAATAAATATAGCAGGACATTCCACACATCGCCATCTAGGCCCAAGCTAAGTAACTAGACTTGTGTTGTGGGTGCTAGACACCGGATATACTACTTATATACTTTTTATAAAATACATAGAAACAACCAGACCACAGACAAATATCTAATATACATGTCTGAGGCGGGAATCGAACCCGCAACCCTGTGTTTGGCAGTCCGGCATGGTGACCATTGTGCCAACTGGGTCGTCAAACATAACAAAATACTAGCTTAAAATGAACTAGGCTTAAACAAAACGAAATATTAAATGTTTGCTTACTGTCTTGAGGAGAATGGTAATCCAAAGGGACCATGAGATCATTCCTTCCATCCTTACTGGTTTCATAAGTTTTATGAGAGTTGCAAATGGCTGGATCTGTTACAATAATATCATCATCACATTCAGTTTTCAGTTCAATCATATTGTGGGTCGGAGTCGGTGACTGTTCTTTGCTTGTTTCATTTAAATCTTTAGCACTATTTCTATTATGAGTATTGTAAGTAGTTGTAATATCCACTGGGTCTTCATAAATATTTTTAATTGATTCATGATTTGTTGTATTATTGGCGTAGACGGGTTTATCTTTTATTTTAGGTCTCTTTTCTGGATTCATCAAGTCTGAGAAGTAAGTTTTTTGTAGGAATTCTTCTGATTTTCTCTTTAAATTGCTTAGTTGTTTCAGTTTTTCGATAAAATGTTTTTGTTTGAGTAGTTGGAGCTCTTGATTTTGTGAGTCATCGTGTATGGTATCGTAGGGGTCTGAGGTGCAGGACTCTGGTTCTGGGGATACGTTTTGAGGTTCGCTTGCTTGTTTTGGCAGTTCTTGTTCCCTCTCATTTTCATCTTCAGTCTGAAAGAGAAGTGTAATTATTAAATGTACCCAAATATTGTTAAGAGAAAAGGTTTTTTTGTTTGTAACGAATAGGCTCTGAAACTATTAGACTAATTTTAACCTTTGGTCCTTGGAAGTAACATAGTTGTTATTAATTTCAGGACAATGTACAGTATGGGTCATAAGTCAATGATCAGTTTGCTACAATCAACAAGTAACAAGTATTCTTCTAATAGATGTTACACACAAACTTAAATACTTGAATTAAAAGTACTCAGTGTGATTATTTTCAACATGTTAGCTATGACTTTAGTTGGTCGAGAGGTATAAGCCGCCACCCGCTACACCAACCGACGTGGGTTCGATCCACAGGTTACGTTGTTATAATGTTCAAATAGTGCTGCACAGGATTGTAAACATTACGGTGGGCAGAGAGTTTTAAGCGTGGATTGTAAACAGCGCCATCTAGCCCTAAGTTAAGTAGGCTTTTGTTATGGTAACCAGAATTGATCCTACTAATATTATAAATGTGAAAGTTTGTGTGTATGTATGTTTGTTACTCCATCACGCTAAAACTACTGGACCGATTGCGATGTAATTCGGTATGTAGGTAGCTGAAGCCCTGGATTAATACATAGGCTACTTTTTATCCCGATATTCCCACGGGATCGGGACTAACGCGGGTGATAGAGCGATGTTGGCTTAGTGGTAGATACCTCGACTTTCATTCTGAAGGTCGTGGGTTCGAATCCGGGCCGGCCGTGCACCGATCTATTTTTCTTAAGAAAAATGTATGTGCGCTAATTGACATTGCTCTTACGGTGAAGGAAACATCGTGATGAAACTCGCGGCTTAGTTGGCTCCAAAAGTATTGACAAGTTCTCTCCTCTGGACATGGTCGACTAAGCTGAGAGGGTAGTAGGTGCTGGGCAAGCCTACTCCATCTTCACGCAAAAAGGACCCAATTAAAAAGGGTCTAATCGCGGAAAAACAGCCCAAATACAAGTACAAGTACAGTATGGGTCATAAGTAAATGATCAGTTTACTACAATAATACTATCAACAAGTATTGGAGTTACGACCTTCTTCTAATAGACGTTACACACAAACTTAAATATGTACTTGAATTAAAAGTACTCAGTGTGACTATTATTTTCAACATGTTAGCTATGTCTTTAGTTGGCCGCCGCCACCCGCTACACCAACCGACGTGCGTTCGATCCACAGGTTACGTTGTTGAAGAAGAAGAAGAAGAAAAATTTCTCTTTCTTACGAAACCAGTTTCTTAACAAGAGGTTTTCTTCCTAATACGAAGCCCGGTTTCGAAATAATTAATCAACAATAATTAATAAGTTACGAGACAGCACTATCTTTTCTTCATTCGTAAGCAAGTTCATAACCTATTTTTGTATGAGATCTGTAATTTTTGTTTATAATTTTGAAGTGTATACTTTTTGTTTAATTTTTTAAAGAACCATTATAACGGAAACAAAAGACGATCGACAACAGCGACATAACGGCAGGTAACTGTCAAACTTAAAGCGGCTATATCTCAGAAACTATTGATCCTAGGTTGATGGTCTATTCACAGAAGTGATAGATCTCATCAAGATCTTTATTTCAGGTGACAGCTGTCAAACTTAAAGCGGCTATAAGTATCTCAGAAACTATTGATCCTAGGTTGATGGTCTATTCACAGAAGTGATAGATCCCATCGAGATCTTCATTTCAGGTGACAGCTATCAAACTTAAAATGAACACCTGAAATGAAGATCTCGATGAGATCTATCACTTCTGTGAATAGACTATCAACCTAGGATCAATAGTTTCTGAGATAAAGCCGCTGTCACTCTGACATCTGTCATTTTGACAGTTACCTGCCATTATGTCACTGTTGTCGATCTTCCTTTGTTTCAGTTTCGATCGTCTTTTTGATAGTCTTTTGTTTCAGTTTCGATTGTCTTTTGTTTCCGTTACGATCGTCTTTTGCAGTCGGTCTATTATTTAGAAACTGGTTTCGTACGAAGAGGATTTTTTCTTCTTTAGTAACTGGTTACGAACCTTCGGCTTTGAATGCAGCCGAGCGGGTGTCGGTTTCGTGTTAGGAAAAAAACCTCTTGTTAAGAAACTGGTTTCGTACGAAGATGATTTTTCTTCTTTGGTAACTGGTTACGAACCTCCGGTTTCGTATGCGGCCGAAGGGATCAAAATGATACCTATTTCACAGATCACCAGGACCCCCAAACTCTAGTTACATGATAAATGAATATACTATCAGTAGTTATTAAATGTGACTTGAATATGAGTAGATTTAAGCCAACTGATAAATAGAGATAAATAGTGCTGCACAGGACGTAAACGTGGGTGTAAACGTTACGCTGGGCAGAGACTTTTGACCGTGGATTGTACAAGTAGGTTGTTTACTTAATTTGACGGTAATTAATTAATTACTTAATTTGTAGGTTGTTTATTTAATTCTAATTTGGCTTAACGACCCAGTTGGCACAATGGTCACTATGCCGGACTGCCAAACACAGGGTTGCGGGTTCGATTCCCGCCTCAGACAAGTATTTATGCTTAGATATTTGTCTGTGGTCTGGTTGGTTCTATGTATTATAAGTATAACAAAAGAAAAAGTATTTATGTAGTATATCCGTTGTTTAGCACCCATAACACAAGTATTGTTACTTAGCTTGGGGCTAGATGGCGATGTGTGGAATGTCCTGCAATATTTATTTATTTTTATTCAATTAATACCTCTTTATTAGTCAATCCTTTTATCTGCAAGACCTCAGCTGTTCCTATAAAACTAGTCAGATCCTCCCGTTTCACACTAACTTCTCCGTGGTACATGAATTGTAGCAAATCCCTCATTGCTTTCACTGTCACATCTCTTAAGACAACTGTAACATAAAAAGTTAAAAAGTCATTCATCTAGAGCAGAAATTCAAAACTCGGTAAAATAATTAGAATCCAGATTTGTGGTAGGTAGTTACTAGATAAGATTTGGTAATTTGTACTAGGTTTTATTTGATACCTTATAAACTCTAGTGAATAATCATTATTGGACCCCAGGCTCCCAGAGAGATACAGCCGGGAACATCGCTTGGATGATGATGAGAAACTCTAGTGAACACATCATAATTATTAAGCAACAGTAATAGTCTTGTAATTTGTTTGTTTTTTTTTTCAATCAGAATCAAATTGGTTCCTATCAGAATCAATAATCCTTAATCCACGCAAGGGGAAGTACAGGCAACAGCTTATTTTTTTTTTTATTTTTATTTAACTAATACTCAGGAAATGAATGAATGTGATATTATAAGACATGTCAAGGTATTGAAGAGGATGTCACTGGCCGTTCAATATAGACAGAGAGAAGAGTTTGTTTGTTTGAACGTGCTAATCTCAGGAACTACTGATCCAAATTGAAACATTATTTTTGTGTTGGATTTTCCATTTATCGAGGAAGGCTATAGGCTACTTTTCATTTTGATATTCCCACGGGATCGGGACTTACGCGGGTGAAACTGTGGAGCGCAGCTAGTTACATACATAGTTAGTTTTGCTATAGCATAAAAAAAGTCAATCGCTATGTGCAGACACTGCGAATTTTTGTACAATGTAGCCCAAAGTGCAGTGCAAATGGGAGTTGCATTATGTGTCTAGTTGCTTAGGTGCGCATCTCTAAGTAAGCAGAACGGCATATTTCCTATTTTCGAGGTCTTACCTAGGTAAGGTTTGCAGAAACATATTTACTTACTAATTGGATGCTGACACGGGTTCATCTGAAACATTTTCTTGAAATAAGGCGAGCATATTGACAATATAACTTTGTGCGCTTGCAGTAAATGTCCTTCTACAGCGATCGTAACGTCAACAAACTCGCCGTTCCCAAGTAAACCGGCGAATCCCTTTGTTAGGTTCCCATGAAAGTTGTTCCAGGACAATGAGAATTGTTGGTCCATCATGAATACCTACACAGTTGCATCTGTAACGACACGAGTAATTTTAAATCATTTTACAAGAATAGTGTGTCAATATGGTTTGTTATTTCCTTACATTAAACGGCTGTAATATTTTCAGAGTAAAAATATTTTTATGATCAACTTCAACTTCAACTTTTTTGTATGGCTGATTGCTGACATAAAGGCGCAATTCTGCCAATGTCAAGTGGTTCGAGGAAAAAAACTACAGCAATGAGAGTGGACGGTATAATGTTTTAGTTTGATTTCCACTTGCTTGATTTGATTACTTTTGACAGTAGCAAATGTCATGTCACGCACGCACGCCGCGCGTCTTGCGCGCGCGTGTCGTCGAATGACCAAGCGAACACAGAGAAATTGGCATACAGTAAGCCAAAACTTTTGAAAAAAAAAAGCAAATAGTGAATTCTCTTTGCTTTGAAAGCATTTTGAAAGAGAGCTTTGACAAAACGTAGTGAATACTCTTTGGCTTTGAGTTTGTCTGTGAAAAGCCTATACTATCGATAATATTGTTGCTCGTAAATAAAAAACTATCGATAGTATCGATTATTTTAAACTAGGTATTGATAGTCTGCCAATTTGCAATATTATTGAGTACTAGCTGAGCCCCGCGGTTTCACCCGCGTAATAATTTTCTACGAAATTTCCTTAATTTTTTCTTTCATAAGAACCTTCTCCTGACAATAACAAACACAACAAAAAATAATTGGCCAAATTGGTCCAGGCGTTGTTGAGTTATGCGCTTACCAACACATTTTGCGATTCATTTTTATATTATAAGATATTTTAACACTAGGTAATGTACGATGGGAGTAAGAATTGCAGACCCACCGTAGGGCTCCTAAACTGCCATTATTAGAATGTTTTCAACTTAATCAAGATTCTATCTAAGGTCTTGATTAAGTCTTCGAGTTTATGGAGTAATTTTTAATGTCATGAAATTATTAATGTGAAGACTGTATGTATAATGTCTGCTTAACCGCTCGTCTGTGGACCGCGCTTTAGAAGCGATGTGTCAAATGACCCTTAACTGTGGACCACGCTTCTAAAGCGAGTTCTGTGAGCTAACGGAATTTTTATACAGTTGCATACCATAAACTATGGCTTTACCGCTCTAACTTGCATAAAATGTAGGGAAAACAACAAGGATGGCACAAGGTCACATGCTAACTTACAAAAACGTACCCAAAGCAGTGACGACATGTTTAAAAAAAAGTATCGCGTCAGTCTCGTTCCCGCCCGCGCGTGAAATTGTGAGTTGGTTGAAAGAAATGTATTGAGAAACATGATTATTTTAAATGGAATAATTTGTATTATTGCATAGCAATGTAATGAAACTAAAACTATTTGAAGTATTGGTATATTTTTTTATTTATAACGACTTTTGTTAAAAAAACTGGGAAAATTAGCCTCACCCCAAATTTAAGTTATAATTAATAGTACATTGCAAGACAAAACTAGACTTAACTTATTTCATAACGATTCCAATTATATATAAATTATATAGCTTCGATACAAAACTTAAGAGTAATAGTCATTTTAATCACCCGCGCCGATATCACGCCGGACCACCCGGAAGTACCACCACAGATAATAGTTTTTGGGAAAAATGGCGGCCACAGGTGAAGGGTTAACAATCTCTTTTGTATACCTACCATAGACTAATTTTATATTTGACATTATGTTGTTGACTGTCCTCTGCTGCAACATTTAATTAAATAGGTAGTACTTTTAGAACGCTACGGTGGGTCTGCAATTCTGTTACCGACTATGCGTATTGTAAACAGTAAAGGCTTTTACACACGTCCCAATTTGGTCGGGTCCGACATACAATTTGGTCGGGTGTACAACCAAATTGGGACGTGTGTATCGTGGTCGGGCAGACATAATTATTATTAATTGATCAAATTGGATACGCCCACCCAATTTGGTTGTATCCGACCAAATCGGGACGTGTGTACGCATCGGACCCAACTTCGTGTTCGAAACAAACAAGTGTGAGTCGGACTCCCGCACGAAGGGTTCCGTATCATGTTGTATTTGAGCTCCACTTCATTTTTTTTTCTTTTTTTAGTTGTTGTTGGTAAAGCGACACTAATGAAATACACTAGTAGTTCGCCCCGAACTGAGACCTCACGAGTTTTTTTCAGCGATTATTATATTTCAGCGTAAAGTAGGTACTAAAATGTATAATATAACGACGAAAGACTCAAAATACAACAGGTCTATCTTATTTGAATGATAGGTGCTTAGTATCGCTAATATCTGACATTGGATGATTTAGAGAATCCAAACACGACAGGCATAACTTGTTGTTGTTGTTGTTAACTTGTTGTTGTTGTTACGTCCTAAAAGCATAGGTCCAGCTCAATCATCACACCCGTTAAATTTGGATTAAGAATATTGTAAATAGTAAGCGTGTTACATTGTGTTGTGTGTTGTGTTGTGACCTTCATTATTTTTCTTTTGCAATCACCTTGCAACAAAAACCCTGGTTACCATCGAAAGACAAACTACTCGTCAAGACGATTCTAACGAGCCCAAACTCGATGGGGTTGTGTCGTTTCATTGCGAAGTTCCTATGACCACCTTCCAGTTCCATCATCAGACCCTGGTTACCATTGAAAAAGACAAAGTAAGTACTCGCCAAGACGACTCTTGACGAGTAGTTTGAATGAATGAACTATGAAGTATGGCTAATGAGACAATTCCTGCAGATTCCTTCCAGCTCTATCATCAGATCAGTTCCATGGTACCATATTATTGTCACCGAAGTTACGTCTTTTCATTTGATACCCCACTCGGGTATATTTGCCCTATAGTTTGTGTGCCAAAGAGGTAGATCCCCTTTTGGACCCCCTGTCTCCGTAACCCCCTGACCGATCCTGCTCATGTTCGAACTTAAAAATTCTATGGACCTCAACTACTTGTATCCCAAAAATCATGAAGATCAGAGCAACGGTACTCAAGTTATCGTCGAACAAACATACAAACATACGAGCGACCGACCCTTCTCAACACTAGACCTCTCTCGCTTCGCTCGTTCGGTCAATAATCTGTGTGATGTATTAGACCATTTCTGAATTAATATGGCTTTATTCATTACTAGCTGCGCCCCGCGGTTTCACCCGCGTAATAATGTTCTACGCAATTTTCTTAATATTTTCTTTCATAAGAACCTTCTCCTGACAATAACAAACACAACAAAAAGAGAATTGGCCAAATTGGTCGCACGAAAATTATTAGACTTCGCGCACGACCGCTGCGTAGGGAGCCGACCTCGCGACTGAGCCGCGCGGGTACCTTACTCATAGATCTAAACTCCCCTCCGCAGAAATCGTAATATTTTAATTTCGCCATAACTTCAAAACCAAACGTCCAATTTTAATCATTCAAAGACCAAATATTATCTCCATAAACTGTTCTTAGTGATGAAATCATTTATTTTGATAAGGATTAATAGCATGAGTAAAATAAACGCGTTTAAATGTAGTCCAAAAAAAATTCAAGATTTTTAAATAAAAAAATGGTTGCTGTGCCTCACTCGACATAGATGGGTATAGTGTGTCGCGGACTTTTTGTAGATATTTATAAGATCTACAATTAATTAGAACATTTTATGGTTCTATCTTTTATAGTTTAGGCAGCGTACGCAAAATAAGTAACTTTTCTGGTTGATTTTTTACACCTTGTGTCCGAAAAACCCAAATATCTAACGGAACCCTATTTTTTTCCAAAATAAAATATAGCCTATGTTACTCGTGGATAATGTAGCTTTCGAATGGTGAAAGAATTTTTAAAATCGGTCCAGTAGTTTTTGAGCCTATTCATTACAACCAAACAAACAAACAAACAAAGTTTTCCTCTTTATAATATTAGTGTAGAAAATTGTACAAGCAATGAAAGTATTATTTACACAAGACAACACCTGACATATAGTGGCAGATGACATGACAGTTTGATCAAAGAGTAGGTCTTCTTCTTTGTGTGTCGATGAAGGAGTTATAACAAGGTTGCATATCACCACACTGGGAAAATTTTAACTCTATATCCATCACGATTCATGAGATACAACCGGATGACAGACGGACAGAAAGGCAGACAGACAGACGGACGGACGGATTTACGGACGGATGGAACTGATAGACGGACGGACTGATGAACTGACAGTGAAGTCTTAGTAATAGGGTCCCGTTTTTCCCCCTGAGGAATGGAACCCCAGAAACTACTTAATGACCACGATGTGTATCAATGTACTTTCTGAATAGTATCCGACCAAATCGTAGCGTGTTAGTTATCGATACCCAATTTGGTTGTGTCAATTTGGTCGGGACGACCAAATCGTAACGTGTGTAAAAGCCTGATTGCCAAATTGGCATAGTTTATTCTTCGCGAGCAACAATACTATCAATAGGTAGTATTGCCTCGTTTTTAGCTATCGATATAATCGGTTCATATTGGACTATCGATTATTCAACGATAGTGAACTATCGATCGGCAACACTCAACACTACTTTGAGCTTTGTTTTGACTTGAGCGAGTCCATATATTACGAGACCACGTATTACACGACCCGATATTACGAAGCCAAAATGTACTCGTAATACGTGACTGTGTAATACTTGGTCGCGTAATACAGGTCGTATAATACGTGGTCGTGTAATATTTGTCCGCGGTGATATTACGAGTCCATATATTACGAGACCCAGTATTACACGGCCACGTAGTACGAAGACATTTTGATGTCGTAACCAAGTAAAATGGGTAGAATTCGTTTCTAGCACTCGCCGGCCACTGCCGCGGCACCGCTCGCTACGCTCGCTCGGCTCGTGCGTTGTGGTCGCAGTTCTAACATAAACCTAACCTATCCATGTCGGTTCTGGGTAGGGGGGGGGGTTCTGGGTGTTCTGGATGGGTCTTTATATGCTGCCCTAAAGACCACGTATTATTTTGACCCGACGTCATACGCCCCGCTTCAGGAACGGGACGCGTCATGTTACCGGAACATGACACTTTTGTGTGAATGCAGGTGTTCCATCAATTAACTAGACGATATCGCGCCAAAAATGTAATAAAGAACTCACATAGACAGTACAATTCATAGAGACGTTTGAACCACTCTGTGGTTTTATAGGTCTATGGCAATGTCTTCGTAATACGTGGCGGTGTAATACGTGGTCTCGTAATAAGTGGTCGTACATTATTTGTTCAAACCTATAATACGAAGCCTGTACACGTAATATCAGGTCGTGTAATCCATGGCGTCGTAATCCATGGCAGCGTAATATCATGTACACGTATTATTGGCTCCCGACTTGAGCTTGGATTTTTCTGGCGTTCGTTGCGTTTTGTGTTGGTTGTAATATTTTGACTCTTTCAAAATAGGTATTTAAAATAATTATAGGTTTTTACATTTCAGTGCCAGGGTTCATCTAACCAGAAATTCTCATCATACTTTATGGCAAGGTCTGTGAAGTCACACAAATGGGTATCAAACACATGGGTTTCACAACCTAAAGGACATTCAAGTTTATATGATTCGCAGCGAGAACAGGCTTTGAGAAAACACTGGCCTTTCTTTAACCGGCTGTAGATTTCATTTTTAAGCCAAGAGGTGAGATAAGGAATTATTGTTCATTTATGTACGAGTTATCTTTTGACACAATACTTTTCAATGCATGAGTCTTATACATCTAAACCGATCAATAGTTTTACTGGTCTTTTATGCACCAAATTGTCTTCGTTTTCGGTGTTATTCTCCCACACGTGATATTGTCAAATCCATGGCGTCATAGCCTGTAGAGAAGCCATTATTATAGTGGAATTTCTTGTAAAGACACAAAATTCTCGTTTGTAAAATAGCAGCCCATTGTTAAACATAGACCCCCTTATTCCAAAACGAGGTTTAAGGATCTTATCTTATATAATGGGGGCTGACAAATTGCCAGCAACACTTCGACCCAATGGGATCTTTTGTGTTTACTCCTACCTTGATGTGTCTACTCTTTGAAGAAGTGGTTGATTAACGCGGTGATCCCACTGAGAGGAAGAAACCTATATTCCTCCAGTTTGGGATACGCATTCCCAAGAAGGCTCATACGCTTAGCTGCTAAGACGTCGCATTCACACAGTATGTGCTCCATAGTTTCCCTGACATCACCGCAGGCTCTGCAGTGATTATTTGAAGTTAACTTCATTTTTAAAAGCATGTCTTTGGTAAGTTTAAGGATAGTCTGAGATGTGGATTTAAGCCTTAGTTTTAGATACAGATTTACTCGTGAACTATAATCTGAACACTATCCCTTTAATCTATAGGGATAGTGCTTAGACTATAGTTCCTAATAGATTATATAGGGATAGTGTTTAGACTATAGTTCACGAGTAAATCTGTGTCTAAATCTAATGTTTAAATCCACATCTCAGACTATCCTTAAACCTTGTTTAGGAATAAGGGGGACAAAGTCTCTATCCCGTGGGAATATTGGAATAAAAAGTAGCCGATGAATCAATGTATCCTCATACCAAGTTGGATCAAAATTGGTCCAGTAGTTTCGGAACATTTTCAATGCAAACAAATAAACAATCAAATCTTTCCTCTTAATAATATTAAGTATAGATTAAATATCACACGCTTAAGCTTCTTTTTATCCCGATATTACCATGGGATCGGGAATTATGCGGGTGAAACTGCGAAGTGGTGCTAGTTGGTCAATACTTTCATATGGCAAGGGACTAATAAATAATAATAAATATTGCAGGACATTCCACACATCGCCATCTAGCCCTAAGCTAAGTAACTAGACTTGTGTTATGGGTGCTAGACAACGGATATACTACTTATATACTTTTATTTTGTAAATATATACTTATAATACATAGAAACAACTGGACCACAGATAATATCTAAGCATAAATACATGTCTGAGGTGGGAATCGAACCCGCAACCCTGTGTTTGGCAGTCCGGCATGGTGACCGTTGTGCCAACTGGGTCGATTATAACTGTTGAACTACCTATGTGTCGAGGCGGAGGGAAAACTATGTCATACTTACTGCATTCAAAATGATGAATAAAAGGCGAAAATGAAAAAAACCATCATACTAAATTCTGTTTTCATTGTGAATTAGTAAAAGATTCGAGTCTCCAGTGAAAACTGTTGAGGCACAATCGTTTACTGATTGATTATGTCAACTGTAATATGTATGATCATGGTTATTTTATGAATACAGAACGGATATCTGAGATCATATGAACAATTTTATTAAATAAATCTTATTTTTTAATTATTAATAAACTTTTTTACTTATTTCAGGTAAGTACTTAAGGGAGTAATAATATCAAGATAGTTGTGGATGCAAACATTGTGCTGATGCCCGTATCGGTGAATTAGGCTCAGGACGTCCTGAGCTTGCAGTCCACCTTTACTGCAGAAGCTGAAGCCTCGCTCATACAAGGTACTGTCAGCGACATGTCAATGGCAGTACCTCACTACAACATTAACCCCAGAACAGTGGGTTCGACCTGCGCCGGGGAACTGATGCAGGTGGATCCTACCCTTAACACTAATCCACCCGGCCGTGCATTGGACGCAGCTCTAATGGCCAAACGGGACACACAGGTAGAGCAGGACTGGTCGAAGGTGGTCCGAAAGCCGTACCAACCCAACAAAAGGAGGCTAAGCGTGACGACCCCTGTGCTCAACCTAGCAGATTCTGGCTCTTCTTGCAAGAAATGCAAGAAGAGCCAGAATCAGCGCAGGGCCGCCCGTCGTCGTAAGGCCGCTAAGGTCCTTGCGGATCCAGATGCCCGCTCCATCACCAGTACATCAGACGTGGATGCGATGTCCGTTACTGGGGGGTTGGGGGGCGGACCAGGGTTGGAAGAAGGGGTGACCCAGACACCAGCACCTGGAACGTCCGTCCTAACCACTGAGCGGGTGCCGACTCCAGGTTCTGACCCTAAAACAGCGGGAGAAGTCGCCGGACTACGGGCTAGTGAGGTGAGGGGGCAGCCGGGAAAGGTGGTCGAGGCGACCCAAACTCCTAAACCAGGAGTACAGTACGGTTCTACCAGGGCGGAGTTCAGCGGATCCGGCGTCGCATCCGGAAAAGAGTTCAGGGCAACCCGCATCCCTATATCCGGATCGCCTACCCGAGTTTCTGGTCGCCCACACCCCGCATCAACCGCCAGAAACATTGGGCAAGACCCAGGTTCCCGCAAACGTGATCATCTTGACGATATTATATCGCCAAGGGGAGAACACAAGAGGCAGAAGCTGGAAGGACGCCGACGGCCCGACACTGACTTCTGCGTCGCCATTACCGACGAACGAACAGGTCACATCACACAGAACCAAGCAGATGAGCTACTAGTTAGCATGTACGACAGCCTACTGAAGGAGTGCATGCAACCATACGAGCAAACCGGCGTCGAAGGCCCCGCCTTTACTGGGAAGCCAATCTACACAGATGGGCACCTGAATCTGACGGCGGAGAACTCGGCGACGGTGGACTGGCTGAAGCGTTTCGTGGAGGTAACGCCAACACCCGCGAATGTCAAACTGGTGGTCAAACGCCAGTTTGACATCCCAAGGAGGGTCCAGTGCGGGATCGTGATCCCTAACGGCAACAACTGGTGGGAGAGTACTGAACATTTAGGCAGAATGCTCGACTACCAGAATCGTTGGGCCAAAACCGAAAGATGGCATCTCACAGCGATTGACAAGCAGCAAGATGGATGGTGGGTGACGTTGTCCATTCCTGAGGATCTCATCCCGGTGATCCTGGAGAAGGGTCGCAGGCTCTCATGCCTGGCCGGGGCGGTCTACATACGGTTCCGAAACGCAGCGGGAAAATACGTAGCCGAACCACCTCCGCACTTAACAGACAGCCCTCAAACGACTTTGTAAATGTTGTTTAATTTCGATTATCCATAGTTGCAATTATTATACTTGCAATCATAAACATTATATATTAATTTCTTACCTAGTTGCAATAAAACGCTGTTTTCTCGTGGTCCCACGATTTTGTCCCATTAGTGGGACCACGAGGGAGAACTATTTCTCGTAGTCCCATTACGATATTCAGTAACGTATTTATCCTCCTGTATATATATTGGTAACGGGCTCGTGCTTCACCTGCCGGTAAGTACAGTCGTGTGCAACTCTATTAAACACTTTTTGTCCACGTGACTAGTTTTTTTTATAAGTTGTACTGCTAAGATTTTTTTTCAATCTCAGCGTATCTCCTAGTCCAAGGAAAACAAAAACAAAAGGCGATCCAAAAAATAAACAAAAGACGATCGAAACAGAAACAAAATACAACCTGTCAAAACGACATGTCAAAGTGACAGCTGTCAAACTTAAAACGGCTATATCTCAGAAACTATTGATCCTAGATTGATAGTCTCTTTGCAGAAGTGATAGATCTCATCAAGATCTTCATTTCAGATGACAGCTGTCAAACTTAAAACCAGACAATCAAGGATTAAAAGTTTCTGAGATATACCAGTTTTAAGTTTGACAGCAACTGTCACTTTGATATCTGTCATTTTGACAGTTACCTGCCATTATATCGCTGTTTTGATCGTTTTTTTTGTTCGATCATCTTTTGTTTCCGTTTAGATCGTTTATTGTTTCCGTTTAGATCGTCTTTTGTTTCCGTTTAGATCGTTTTTTGTTTTATTTTAAACCGAGGAAGTAATAAATAAATAATTGAAATTAACATTATTGATTGTGGTCATGATTGTACTGTAACCTCATACTTTTAAATACAGGATGTAGGTACACAACAATGGGACCACGAGAAATAGTTCTCCCTCGTGGTCCCATTAATGGGACAAAATCGTGGGACCACGAGAAAACAGCGCAATAAAATATATTGTCGTGTTGTAATTGCTTGTTTATTTTTATCTAGGTACTTACCTATAATAATAAAACCTAAGTAATTAGAAAATGATTTCTTCAAAACCAAATTGAACTTACAGTTTTAAAAAAACAAGAGAACAATTTAGGTAGGTAGTAGGTACTTACCTAGGTTTAGTTCGTCACAAATTAGTTTCACAATTTTGACGACCAATTGACAATGGTCACAATGCCGGACTGCCAAACACAGGGTTGTGGGTTCGATTCCTGCCTCAAACATGTATTTATGTTTAGATATATTTTGTCTGTGGTCTGGTTGTTCCTGTGTATTAAAAGTATATATTTACAAAAGAAAAGTAGGTTTAAAAGTAGTAAGTATATCCGTTACTTAGCTTGGGGCCATGGAGGTAGAAATAAATGGTCGAAGCTTGGGGCTAGATGGCGATGCGATGCAATATTTATTAATACATAAATAATAAAAATAAATACATACCTAGTAGGTAGGTAGGTACCTACACAATAAATATATCATACAATGAAACAATATATAAAATTTGATTGACGAACTTCAGAGAGAGCAAGGTTGGTGCAACCTACCTACCTAGTGCTTGTAGGTACCTACACATTGGCCTTAAAAACAGGCAAAGATTTGGATTGCCAGATAAAAGTAGGCAGAGATTTTCACAATGTACCTATACAAAGTTTCATCTAAAATCGGACCAGTAGTTTCAGGGCTTATTCGTTAAAAAAATTCTTCTCTATACTATTACCTAGTTAGTAAGTAGGTACAAAGATTTGGATTTCCGGATAAAAGCAGGCAGAGCATTCCATACAATTGTAGGTACACTGCGAGAGTTAATGGAGTAGGTACCTACAAGGTTTCATCCAAAATCGGTCCAGTAGTTTCAGGGCTTATTCGTTAAAAAAATTATTCTCTATAGGTACTATTACCTAGTTAGTAAGTAGGTACAAAGATTTGGATTTCCGGATAAAAGCAGGCAGAGCATTCCATACAATTGTACACTGCGAGAGTTAAAGGAGTTTCATCCAAAATCGGTCCAGTAGTTTCAAAGCTTATTCGTTAGAAATAAAAAATATTTCGCATAGATAATACCTACGCTAGGTAAGCGGATAATTTTACGTTTTATGTATGAAGACCGTAGCCTTCGTCCAATGAATTTAGCGTTCATGAGCGTACCTACCTACTAAAAATGCATAAAGGGCGAATGGAACGCGCTAAAATGTCCATTTCGGACACAAATGATATCCGTGACTGACTGGAGCAAGTAAGATAGGGTCATCGATTTACTATTGGCGACATCGACATCCGGCCACAAACAATTGAACTTTCACAACCCTTCTCGTTCGTTGATATCGTTCCGAGGTTTGTCCACCGCGTTGGGCCACAGGTCATCGAATGGCAACAATGTTTCCTATCTTAATACAAAAGTAATACATCAATCTTAAAATACGATAGCGGTTCCCAATAGTTGCGCGTTATTATGTTTTAACCTACCTATTTCGAATGATATTTTTTTTACAAAAAATTAAAATTTTAAAAACCGACTAAAAAAAACCTGAAAACAAAAATTTTAAAAACCTGAAAGAAAACATAAAGAAAAACAAAAAGTTAAAAAATAATCCATTTCGGGTCACTAAGACAGCAGATAGTAGGTACTTGGAATTCGGACTGGGTTAGATTGAGTGTTGAGAGGTAAGTAATAAGTATAAAGACCCCAGTCCCCCAGTCCGACACTTCCAAGTAGGTACCTACTTATATTTTTCACTTTTTGTTTTTTTTTTTCAGGTTTTTTAAATTTTTGTATTCAGGTTTTTTTGAAGTCGGTTTTTTAAATTTTAATTTATTTTTTTATTTAACCATTTCTAGTGCCACTGGCACTGAAAATTCTACTCCATGAGGCGAAAGAGACTGTTTCTTCAAATTGCAACCTGTACCTAATCGTAACCCATTGAAGAGTTTTTTGATAAGAAGGTGTTTTCAGATGCTCCATTCATCGGTAGGTACCTACTTGTGTATGGGTCACTTCTATTAGTGGAAATGGAAAACTGAGCAATTTGTTGAATCTCACTGTGCAGATCTGTTAATCACTTCGAAGATCTTCATCAGATCTTCATTTAGGATAAGGTTCTCTATCAAAATTTATTCAAACCCAGTCCGGCGAGGCAAAAGCGAATATTTTATTCAAATTGTAACCTGTAATCGTAACCGATTGAAGAGTTTTATGATGAGAAGGTGGTTTCAGATATTCCATTTATCGGTAACTATTAGTTTATGGGCCAATTCTACTGGTGGAAATCGAAAACTGAGCAATTTGCTGCACTCTCGAGGTGTAATTCTGTTAATCACTCCGAAAATTCTCATCAGACCCTCACCAAATTTTTATGGGACCACCCCTGAGGTATCACTTTTCGAACACAAAAAGAATCATCTCAATCGGTTGAGCCGTCTTCGAATGATCGCGTAACATACACACAAAAAAAACAACAACATACAGACGAATTAGAACCTCCTCCTTTTTTGAAGTCGGTTAACAAGAAGAGTGCCTGTTGATGCAAAAATTTCTATAAGTAGGTACCTACCTACCTAGGTAGGTAGGTAGCTTATGTATTCTTATGCTTTAATAGCTTATGTATCTATTACTAAAACGGGTATGAAGAGAGATAAGTAGGTAGGTACTTATCTCTATGTAAATTAGTCCGTTCACGACTCGGTTAATGCCATTTCGGGCGAGTAGGTATAATCTCTGTTTTCAGCGTGGACGTATTGTATTAATACGTCCATGATTTTCAGCTAAACTAAACATACAAATAGAAACTTATCAATAAAATTCTAAGCTAAACACATAAACTGACGACCTCTATGGCGCGTCGCGCATCGGGCGAACGACCCGCCTGCGACGAAGGTTGCGGGTTCGATTCCCGCCTTAAACAAATATTTATGTAAGTACTTACATAAATATTTGTTTCTGGTCTGGGTATTTCTGTATGTATAAGATATGTGTTTACAAAATAAAAGTGGGAAGGTAAGGTACCTATTTAAGTGAGTATTCTAGATGGCGCTGTGCTTGGAGCTAGATGGCGCTGCGTTAATTGTCCCACAATATATTATTTATTTTAAATATTTAAAAAAATCTGGCTACCGAATTTAGAAAAAAATAATTTAGGAATCGGTCCAGGCGTTTTCGGGTAATCGGCGAACATAAAGCTCCTCCTTTTATGAAGTCGGTTAAAAAAGAAAGGAGCAATGCCCTTTATATTTTTCTAGGTATGTCTGAGTAGGTAAATTATCAACAGTTGGTTGATTTTAATATTTTATTTACTTCTATTAATTAACTATTTGCTGTTGTAACAATACTTTCAGAAAACCAAAACCTTTTTATAAAACAGTAAATCTATTAATCACAATATGTATTTAATGTACATGTTTTGTTCACATTTTCACTTTATTATTCCAAGTAACAGCCTTGAGTTTAGGAATGTGTATAACTTAAATTATGATGTTTACTTATGTAGCGATGTTACATTCAGTCTTCGCCTCAACTGTTTGAATTTTATGAACAAATTATAATAGATAACAACCTAAATTAGTAAATGTTGCCAGCACAAAACCTATTTAAAAAATTAGCTAAGAATTGCCAACTAGGTCCTTAAATACTAAGAAAATACGATCATATATATATATAACTGAAAACATAAATAATATACTTCTACTGCAACTCGTGTTGACACATTGGTTGACCTTATTCTGCATTTATTGACTGATTTTATTTAATATTAACTTAAGATGATACACCAAGTTCTGCCATAGGATTCTTTTTTTTTTCTGAAAATGATGCAGTTAGAAACCAAAATGTAAAGTAATTTTCGGATCAAGATAAAAAAATCATAAATTAGACTTTGAAATATCCTTAATTTATACTTTTCTTTACTGAGTTAGATACTTCTTTTTCTAAATTCAAAAAATTGCAGATCATAATCAATTATGTACAATAATAATTTATAACTGTACTAGCTGCCCTACGCGGTTTCACCCGCGTAACTCCCGATCCCGTGGGAATATCGGGATGTAAGCTATCCTATCTCTCAAGTTGGATCGAACTGCACATGGTGTGCAAATTTTATTATAATCGGTTAAGTGGTTTAGGAGTCCATTGAGGACAAACATTGTGACATGAGATTTATATATATTAAGATGGTCTGCAATGAAATGACATGAGTATCCTTATGCAATTTAACAATTAGAATTAATAAAAATTGATGTTAATTTCATATAGGACACTCACATTTTGGGATAAGTATGTAGTTTTAAAGTCTTATTATTGTTTTAGCAATTCAAAAAATATGTTTAAGATTCTCCAACTAATTACATGATTACAATTCAGTTTCTAGAGTAATTTTTCATTTTTTTTTGTTATTTACCTGCACAAAGCTTAGTGTATCATCTTAAGTGTTAAACACATAACAAAAATAGGTGCAAAATCTACGTATAATAATATAAATTACAGCTCATCATGTGATAAGTGGTGTGACACTGGATTTGATTCATCACAAGCTGCTGGAGTAATCAACTCTATCTTATATTCACAGCGATAAGGTTCGGTGACAGATAAAAGTTTTGTCTCCAATCCACAACTTATTTCTACAAGTGTTGATCTCTGGGGTCCATTCCAACATGACATTCCATTTGTATATTTCATAGCGGAATACTTATTCTCTCCTCCTGCCCATTCGCCCCAGTTTCCTAGACCTACTTCTGCTCCACCATTCTTCGATTTCTGTGTCACTTTCTGGAAGACACACAGTCTGTAAACGTATTCCTTATCTTCGAATTCGAAACACTGACCATCTAGAGTTGCAAACTCTTGTTGTGCCCCATAATCTTTTTCTAAATTCTCTTGAATGCTCCTGATATTTGATTCTATTTCACGAACTATTCTTTCAGCTTCAACGTAATGTTTTCTGGCTTCTGTGGCCTCATCGATTAACCTTTTCGTTTCTTCATCGTAACTGTTTACAATATCATCAGCTGTGGTTTCCTCTACATCATCATGATGGTCTACATCAGCATTGTCTTCTTCTTCATTGCCGGTGTAGTCAGCATCTAGGTCTCCATTGTCACCTGGAGCTTCAGATTCTGGTTCAGTTTCTTGATTCTCACCTTCGGGTCGGAACATTCCTTGTTCCATCATCATGAATGGTTTTAGTAAAGCCCAAACCGCTGACACAAAGGTCTCCTTATCAGCACTATCCTTTTCTCCAAAGAAATATTGTATTTCTTCCTCATCTACTTCTCCATCCTTATTTTTATCAAAGATATTGACAACTTTGATCTCATCTTTACTTATTATTCCATCATTGTTGGAATCAAATCTGGAGAAGTGTTCTGATGCATCTTTTATATCCTTTTCTTTTTCTTCTTGTTCTTTTTTCTGTTTTTCTTGTTCCTCCGCTTCTCTATACACTTTGAGAGCGTCATTTTCTTTCGCCTCTGCATCAGTCTTATAAGATTCTTTCTCCAGTTTAATTGCCTCAGCCTCAACTTTGTCTTTCTCCAACTGTGCAAGTTGTTCGGCCATCTCACCTCGTTTCTTGTTACCTTGTTCTATAAGCTCATGCCTGAGGTGACTTCCAGCTTTGTAAAGTTCGGCTATCCTTTGTGCTTCGGCCCGCGCCTCTTTTCCCAGTTCGTCGCATATGTTGGAGCAGGTGTTTTGTGATGCGTACTCGTCGGTTCCATCACAACAGTCGCAAATACCGTCGTTGACTCTCGAGGACGGGATGTTTACCGGTCGGTGGCCGGCATTCGTACAATGAAACACTCCGTTGAGGCAAGCCGATGTACCCGGCTCGTCGCTACCATCGAAACAGTCACAGTAATCGTCGTTTACGTAACTGAATGGTAGCGTTACAGTACCATCAAAACATGTAAAATCTTTAGTCGGCGAATACAGAGATGCTTTCGAAAGAGACACTCCGCGCGGTCTCGGAATATCCGACTGAGCACAAATTATGAAAGAACATAGTAAAACAAACACTGATTTTACGTGATTGCACCACGTGTCCATTATGATTTCTTCTAAAGTTATATTATTTATTTTCTAGTGCCGGTTTTCGTAAAATTACGATAATATCGAGGAGATAGCCAGCGCGTAAGTAAATTTATAGTGGAAAAAACGTCAAATGTGTAGTGTTGCCAACTCTATTATAAGTAAATGTGCTAAATGCTAATATTGATCTCAAAAAATGAAAAAAAAACCCTCAAAAACCAGGCGACAAAAATATGCCAACCAATTTAATGTACTATTTCTATGGTAAACAAAAGTTTATTTAGCAAAATCGACAATAATTATTAAACAGGTTCTTTATCGACTGTATTTTATTTTGTATCAGCAACAACAACTTTCCACGAAAAGTGTCTACCTACTTTTAAAAGAAAATAATAGTATCTTAAAAATAAAATTAAAGTATTGTGTTCAAAAAGACATTTTATTTTATTTGGTATCCGACCCATGAAGCGGCATTCAGACAGACGTTACTCCGTCACTTTTCACTTTCGTGTGTGGTTAGGACATATTGTAACAGGGTTGTGGGTTCAATTCCTGCCTCAGACAAGTATTTATGCTTAAATATTTGTCTGTGGTATGATTGTTTCTATGTATTATAAGTATATATTTACCAGCCCCGGATCTTTAAATTTTTTTAGGCGGGGCAAAATCTGAAAAACGCCGCCCTCGCCTACTTTTATTTATTTTTACCTTTATTATTTTTATAATTTCAGCTAAGTATCAGATGTTCATTATTTGATTGACTTTCGGAAATAATGGACCCATCGCTGTTCTTTCTGTGTTAAGAGAATCATGAGTTTTCGATACGCGGCGCGAGTTGGTATTTTCAAAAATGACCCGTATCGTGCGATAGAGAGAGTTTGAGTTCGGATGTAATTGCCTTCATTTTGCTTTCAAATAATGTTGCGGGCCGTAACGTTTTTACCCCCTTTATCCTTCACAAAATGAAATCAATTTGGTCTCATTTAATTCACTGCATCTTATTCTAGGTTTATACGTTTTTTTTTGGTAGGTACTTAGTTCAGTTTAGTTTATTAAAAAACAATTGAAACGCTCGATAAAGTTTTTAAGTCAAAAATATGGATATTCAGATACTAATAACTTTTATCTTAGGCAATATTTCTTTAAAATAAAAACGGTCAAACCTAGTTTTACATTAGATCTAGAACATTTTTAAAAATTATCAAAATCGGACTTCGTTTATGGGGGGAAAAAACGTTACCGCTTTTTGTATGGAAATTTACAGCCTCACACTGGTCTTAAGCCTATTTATTTCCAGATATAGACATAAACGTGTTGGATATATTATATTTTATACATCAGCACATGATATAGATTAAAATGAGAAACTTTAACAAAAATAAAAATCAAATCAAGGCGCGTATTTTGAATTTTGAACTATGCCTACGCGCCTCGCGAATAATTCGGAATAATAGTAATGTTCGTGCAGCGTTTCTCACTCGGCGCTCCCGCTGCGCTGGGTCATGTGTTGGTGTGCTGTACCCCTGGGCGAGTTGATATAAAAAAATCCAAAGTGTTCTATACTTTTACTATAATGTATTCTGTGGTCAAAGTTAAGTAAATAATGAGTTGACCATTCATCTATAAAGTGTGAATTTGGCCGCCCCCTGGACGTGCCGTCCGGGGCGTGGGCCCCGGTCACCCCCCCCCCCCCAGATCCGGCCCTGATATTTACAAATGAAAAGTATATATTATAGCAGTACATCCGTTGTCTAGCACCCATAACACAAGTCTAGTTACTTAGCTTGGGGCTAGATGGCTATGTGTGGAATGTCCTGCAATATTTAATTTATTATTTATTATAGTGATAAGCACGAAAAGCGGCACGATAGATTTATATTACGCTCTACTATGCCAACTGAAACGGATCCACGGCGTTCTGTGCCCGTCAAATGTATGGAGAGTGATGTGTCCCATTAAGCAGTGTATGACTTTCTATAAGAATATTTAAGAAAATATTGAGTTTGCATTGAACTTTTTGGTACTATCTTACACTGATTATAATCATTTAGATAAATAGATAACTTTATTTGCCACTTGACTATACAATTCTGCGAAAAACAATGCATCATTTTAAAATAATTAATATTTTTTTTATCACAAAACAGTCGATTTGATCAGATTTTTTGTAGAAAAGATGAAATTAAACTTTCTTTCTCATGTTCGTTACTTCCTCTTGGGTTGAACTTTTGTGTGGTTGCGTATACGAAGAAAATGCAGTTACCCAATTGGAAGTCGTAAGGCAGAATCCACATTTTTACCCAACTACGGCAAAATCAAAAGGAGGGTTATTTTTATCTTTATTTCTATTGGTATTTAATTCTTCTGTTGAACATACAAGCGTTTATCACCGAACTCTTCCTAAATAGCTGGACCGATTTTGAACAAATGTTTTTTTTGTGTGTGTTTGAGTGGGTCGCGAGTAGACTCGGTAGGTGGCGCTTCAATCGGGATCTAGGGCTTTATTATTTTGTACGATTTTTATAGAGGAGGGTAAACCTGATTGTTGGCGTGGCGATAGTTCATGTAACATAATATTCAATCCTAAGTTTAAGTTATATTAAAAACATTTTAGTTTTGAGGTTCATTCAAACCTCAGCCTTATAAATTCTTATTATGTAACCAAAGTTCCTACTATATAACTGTCCTAATGGAGATGATTGACTTTTTCTTTTAATATTTAAAATTTAAAAATTTTATATAATAATTAAAAATGTCAAAGTATGGATTGTTGATATATTTAGTGATTTTAATTTAAAAAACGCTGAGATTCCCCCTGTAAACTTAATAATTTAATATTTTTACCAAGCAGTTGTTCCAACGGTAACGAAAAGGACAAAATGTGGACTATTTCTTCTAAAGTATTGATCTTTTAATTAATATTTTTCGTTCTTAATCTATATTTTCATTTAATGATCAAAAAATATATATTAAAAAGGATTGAAATATTTGACGAGTTTTCATTTTTAGCTAATTCTATTCGGTTGCGTAATAAAAATTACAATTTTTTTTTCATGAAATATTAAACAAATAAGGTAGGTATTTTTATAAAAAATAATAAACTATGATTATTCCTTTATAATCAGAAACAATAAAATGTAGGTTATTGTCACTTCTTTTTTTAGAGACTAAATCAAAATTATTCAGATTTTTTTTGAGAAATGCACACATCCATTCCGTTTGATGATTTGGAATGTTGGGTACGCAACGCGTTAAGCTGGGAACGTATTATCGGACGCGTCCGACAGCCGTGACCGACAGCCGCGACTGATTAGTGTGCACGGTCATTCGGACGCACTTGCAAATCCGGAGGCAGTGTGACCACTTTTAGTAGATTTCTACTTTTTTGGTTGATTTTAGTCAAAGAAAACGATGATTCAGTAGTCAGAAAAATTTGTAATACTTTCAGTAGAAAATCGGTACATAGTTCGTCAGAAAATCAGTATTTTTGACAATTTAGAAAAATGGTATTCCAAAATGAATTTGGAACGAGGCTTAGTAGATTCTAGTAGATTTTATTGCACGCACAGGCAAACTTCTGTCCTTCGGACGCGCGGACGCATCCCGCACCCCGTGCACACCATTTGCGGACGTTTTCGGCTGATAGAAACATCCGGCTGGCCAGATCACTGTAGAGGCTTTTACACACGTCCCAATTTGGTCGGGTCCGACATACAATTTGGTCGGGTGTACAACCAAATTGGGACGTCGTGGTCGGATTATCGTGATCGGGCAGACTTAATTATTATTAATTGATCAAATTGGATACGCCCACCCAATTTGGTTGTATCCGACCAAATCGGGACGTGTGTACGCATCGGACCCAACTTCGTGTTCGAAACAAACAAGTGTGAGTCGGACTCCCGCACGAAGGGTTCCGTATCATGTTGTATTTGAGCTTCACTTCATTTTTTTTCTTTTTTTAGTTGTTGTTGGTAAAGCGACACTAATGAAATACATAATCTGTGAAAATTTTAACTCTCTATCCATCACGATTCATGAGATACAACCGGATGACAGACGGACAGAAAGGCAGACAAACAGACGGACGGACTGATGAACTGACAGTGAAGTCTTAGTAATAGTAACCGTTTTTCCCCCTGAGAAATGGAACCCCAGAAACTACTTAATGACCACGATGTGTATCAATGTACTCTCTGAATAGTATCCGACCAAATCGTAGCGTGTGTATCGATACCCAATTTGGTTGTGTCAATTTGGTTGGTACGACCAAATCGTAACGTGTGTAAAAGCCTTAGGACGTCCGAACGCTCAAGGGCAGCCCAAGGTCACGTCCGCGACTCCGATAGTGTGCACACTAGTGCACAGTAACATACATTTACATTACACAGATGCCTATAAGTCGCGGCTGACGGACGCGTCCGCGGACGCGTCCGAGCAATATGTCCCCAGCTTTACAGCCACAGGGTTACAACGGCCATCATACACAGTTACATACAACTTAGATATGCCAAAATTATACGCTAGGACATGACTGTAAAAATATGCCGAATTTAGCCTTAAATATGGGAAATTGGCAACACTGTTAACGTGTTAGAAAATGACATGACAGTTTGGTCGTAGGATTATTTTAGTATCTATTTTGTGGTTTGGAGTATGGCTACAAATTTCTATTTGCTTGTTTGAAGCTCTAATGTACGTGGTCTATTATAGTTACTGTTACATAAACTTATATATTGAATATTACTTAAAATCTAGAACAAAATCAATGAGAATATAAAATACTAAACAAAATGTTCACCCAAAAGAATTTGGCAACACTAATATCATTGACTCTAACCAATAGGAAACGAACATTTCTACTCCTAGTTTGCGTTCCATTATTTTTGCACCAATCGGCACCGAGCTTTGTATTACAGAGTAAATTATAATTTAGAACACATTTATTCTGTGGCGATTGCTTTTTAGGGTTCCGTAGCCAAATGGCAAAAAACGGAACCCTTATAGATTCGTCGTGTCTGTCTGTCTGCCCTATGTCACAGCCACTTTTTTTCGATACTCTAAGAACTATACTGTTGAAACTTGGTAAGTAGCTGTATTCTGTGAACCGCATTAAGATTTTCATACAAAAATAAAAAAAAAAAAAACAATAAATTTTAGGGTTCCCCATACATAGTACTGAAACTCAAATTTTTTTTTCATCAAACCCATACGTGTGGATAGGTCTTCACTTCAAAAATGATATTGAGGTTTCTAATATCATTTTTTTCTAAACTGAATAGTTTATGCGAGAGACACTTCCAAAGTTTTAAAAAGTGTGTCTCCCCCCATGTAACATGAGAGATAATATGAGAATGATGAAACTAAAAAATAGTAGATTATACAACAAGTGCAAAATAATCTAATTTAATTCGAGGGACTTAGTTGGATCCCGAGAGCAGCGAAGGATTCTATAGTTGAATCCCGAGCGTAGCGAGGGATTCAAGATTAGAATCCTGAGCGGAGCGAGGGATACAAGGACCGAGATAAATTATTTTTTTCACGAGTTGTGTACTCTACTTTTTACCATTGACTGCGAGAAAATAAATTTAGAAATGGTTCAAGAGATTGTGTCTCATTTTCGTTATAGAAGAACTCATTTTAATATAATTTAATGTTATTAGATGTTTCAATAACTTAAAACAACCACGATAACAGATAGAAAAGAAAATATTAATTGTATATATTTTTAAGTTTCATTCCATTTAATTGAATTTTATTCCATGTCATACTCCCATTGTCATGCTCCCGAGATTTTGGCGGCAACAAATTATCTACTATAATTGCTGCTTTATTTTGAAATTATTCCGGAGTCAGTGTCTCATTTTCGTTACTGGAACAACTCATTTTATTATATTGTTTATGTTATTCGATTTTTCAATGACATTAAACAACCACTTTATCAGATAGAAAAAAATCTAAATTGGCGGTATACTCTTTTTAAATTTAATATTCCATCCAGCCAGTACGTTCTTTCAGCACTTTCAGTACGTTTTTTTTAAGTCCATATTATTTCGTATATTCGTACATGTTCCAAATTCAAAATGATTTTATTCACTCAGTGAGTAAAAGAGCGTTTTATTCACTGTTATCGATGAATAAAATGCCCTTTTTCGAGTGGCAATGGTAAAAAATATATTATGTTACCATACAAACTTCCTCCCAAAATTGGTTTGAACGATATCTGGTAAGTAGTTTATTTTAATGCGTCATAAACCGTAAACCGCCATTTACCCTTCATTCATGTAATTTTACCACTAGCGCCATCTATTTTTTTATGACTTCTTTCTAGCAGACGTGATTTTTATGTATGTGAACCCTTCGTGCGCGAGTCCGACTCGCACTTGACCGGTTTTTTTGTATTGAAGGAATAAAAAATTGAACGTCACTATATTGTACATCACAATAATTATCAACACCTTATGCACGGGATATAATTTGCGTACCGTGTTAGAAATTATCATGTTGTACGTAGTGTCATGCAATATTATTCCGCACAATATCGTGGCGTAAAAATATTGCTCGCTACGATTTAAGCACCGGTACGCAGTTTTATCTGGTGTCTTCCAATTTTTGGTAGTAAAATATGTCAGAGTTCAAGACAATATTGTACGGCACAATCATTCTGATCACCGTTCTATTGGTTAAACGATTTTTCGCTCTTATTGGTCAGTTTGGTTGGCCTATCCTCTTGCCTTTGTCTATGTACTTAATGCTTTATTTTACCTAACCCTAAACCTTATTTTATTTATATATCGGAATTAAGCCATCGATGATTTTTGAATAATCGGGACGCCAGTGCCATCTAGCGGCACTAGACGGAGTCTACGGCGCGGTTGACGACTGTGTCGGTCGGTCACATTCTTACGTGAACCTTCGGTGACTACAGTCGATAACTACGTGTAGAAACTGTCTCGCGTTCCGTATACCTAAGAACTAATTTGTGTTATTTCGTGTGATTGTACTTTGGACTCTTATTTGTTTTGTGTGTTGATTATACTTTGTTCACCAAATACGGTGTTTTACTGAACCGGCATCTACCTAAATACGCCCATAAGCTTCTAAAAGATGTCTGATGACGATCATAATCCATCTGCGCCGTTATATAAAACAATAGCCTTCTTAAAAACTAATCATAAAAAACAAAAGAATCAGGTTACAAAAATTCAAAAATAAATCACCCGCCATTTACGGCATATTTACCTATTCCGTATTTCATTGTTTTTTTTTTTAATATTGCACTATAACCTCATTTTGAAGTTGTAATACTGTAGATTATGAATAATTACACTTATTTTTAAATCAACACACCGGCAAATGCAAAATTTATGAATATTTGAATGACATCGACACAAAATTCTGCGCCAACAATCAACGCATTTGTCGATTGGCCCATAATTTTTTTTCATGTCAGTTTCACATACGAAATATGAATAAAACCACAAAATGAAGTTACTAATAGGAAGATAACATACCCAGGCATTCTTTTATCCACGTAATCCACTTTAAATTCACAATAAATCCACTTTTTAGCAAACAACCAACAAACACTCCTGCACGCACGAACGATTTCGCAGACTGCGCGACTGACGTAAAACTGACGATATTAATTGACACATTGAACTATTGTGGCGTGAAAGACGATGGTCGTGTCAAAGTAACGACGGTCGTGTCCGGGTTACGGGTCGTGGGTACGATTTTAAACCGGCCAAGGACTTACCCCGTTGCACGGTAGGTACTCCCCTGGGCGTTCCGAAGGTGTTCGCGGGTCCGTCTAGCAGCTAGGATGACTGGAAGCAGTCCTGGACGCGGGTAGTACTCGAGGGGCGTGATGACGTCTCGCGCTGACGGGAGGCAGCAGGCCTCGACCGACGTCGAGTAAGGTTTTAAAACCAAAACTTGCACCCTGGAATTGACGTCCAGGAAAAAATTACAAAACATGTCCCTTCACTGTCCGCTGCTGACGTACCACCCCTCGGTTACGCTATAAGGGAGCCCAAGAGTTGGTGAGGTGGTCGTAAGCAAAGCAGAACGGAGTGCAGGGACAAAGATGAAATTAAGTGAATTAAAATCAGCAACAATGAATTTTAAATAACAAATGGATGATAATAGCTAGGTATGATGATTTAGCAAAAAATGAATGAATTTATGAAATTATGTGGGTAATTCGGAAAATAATGAAAATCCGTTAGAATGTTAATCGGTACAATATTATTAAATGGGGTTAACTATACATGAATAATGAAATGTGATGATCAAGCAGTCAATTTAGCGATACATTGCTAAATAGCTGAAAATAAAACATTAAATTAAATATGAAAATGGTGTTCACAGTTTATGTTCCGACTATTGCGTATCCCTAAATCTATTGGAATAATGTTCAACACTTACCCAAATATGTGGGGTACACACTAAACTTTATTAATTTATAATTATTTAAATGAATACCACAATATTCGAATGCCCAACGGCTTGAAGTCGCAAAAGGTGCGAGGCCGTAGGACACCGCGGGACGCGAAATTGAAAATGGCCGAGTCACTTTATGTCGCTGTCGTCGGTAACATCCTCCCGCGCGCCCGCACAGCTGCACACGGCACTAAGCTAGTTATAGTGGCGCGCGCGCGCTCGCGTCGGATTCAAAAGGTTTACGCGGGAAATCTAAATATTTTGAAATGTGAACTTTTTACTTATTCGTATATGAAAATTAAATAGTATTACGTTACACTATATCAAATTAAGTAAACTATGGTTTTGGTTGCTATCTTTGTCTATCATGTACACCCCAACAACATTCAACATAAGTTAGAATGAGTTGAATATACGTGACATTCAACTGTGTTGACTTTGAAGTTTTCACTGTAGAGCCACCAATAATTGGCGGCAGCTCAGTATGGCGGAATGGCGACCCACCCATTTCGGGTGGAATTACGGTTTAGAAGTGCAAAGTTTAGTAGGGAAGTAGTCTATGCCACAAAGTTAAACTGACTGTATTTATTTTAGAAGTTTTAATATTTTTAAAAAATAAAATCCATTTTTTGTTTTCTTTTAAAGCCGCTTTAACCAGTAATATGGTTAGAATTCGGATCTGGCACTCGCAATTTTCGACACAATATTAACACCGGTACCGGTACCGGCACGATAAATATAAGAACTGGTGTCACAATTTGCTGCCCGTACATTAAAGGTCTGCGTTTTATCACCCTGGACAAAAAAAAACCTGATAATTTGCGACACTTTATTGCAAGGCCTGATAATCATTGACACGGTGCTTACAATTATCGGGGTGTTATAGGGGCGAATATTATCGTGCTGTGTTTTATAGGTGTTGTGCATTAGTGGCTCCCAAAAAATCAAATAATGTTTGTGTATGCAGCGGGTTTATTTGTTTTTTGTAAAGCTTGAATTTGTTTTGTTGTTATTGCAGAATTCAACGATTTTCTTCATCTAGTGATTTATTGATATTCGTTGACTAACTTCTAACTTACCATTTATTTACAAATTCAAATTCCTCGCAAACAAACATAACCTCTAAAAATGGAAACAATTTTGGAGCAGCAACGCAGTTATCACGAAGAAAGGGAGCGGACTATGGATGCTATGGTCAAGGAGATACTTCATAAGAAGACTGGGGTAAGTTTCCTAATTAGGTAAATCTTGTTCAAATCATCAGTTTGTATAATCTCCCACCCAACCCAAGCCAAGGTTGGACTGTGCTGTGTGATTTAGAACTTATTTCTAACTTGATTTTGTTATTATTTCATGTGCAGCACCGTGAAACGATTAATGGAGATCATCGTTTGAAAAATTTACATGATGTAAGTACCTAAAATATTATAATAGCTGAGTCCTTTGACCGATCTGGATCTGCAATCAGGTTGGAACGCCGCTGGACAAACTTTCTTGTATTCATACCTAAGGCACCTTTGGATTGTGATCCTATTATGGCCAATCAGAGTTCGACCAATATGGACCTTGTTTATATACAATATCTTGTTTATTTATTGACTTGCGCTGAACTAGGCTGAGTCTAAGCAATTTCTAAGGCTTGTAAGCTATAAATTGTTTGTGAAAGTCAACTTCTGCTTGTTCTGTTGCTAGTGTAGTCTTCACTGTCGTAAGTGCAACACCCTACTTATTAAAAATGTGTAAATTTGTGTGTATGTTCTGTAGGACGCGGTTTTGGCCTAGACATGGTCGACTAAGCTGAGAGAGTTCCATCCATCCTTACGCAAAAAGAACCCAACATAAGAGATCCTGTTGAGGAAAACAGCCCCTTTGCAAAAACCACTAAAATGATAGAACTTTGTTATGTATAAATAGCTTTACCTAAGAATTACGCAGGCTAATTCATCCATCTGTGACACGGAAGGTTGCCAGTTCCATTCAGAGAGATAACCAAGCCTAGTTGATTAGCTTGGGGCTAAATGGTGCTGTGTAAAAATGTTCTGCAGAATTTTATTCCTCAATTTGAATATATCTTTGTTTTCAGCGTTACATTGAATCTACAATAAGACTAAAGGAACTGTATGAGGACAAGGATGGATTGAGAAAGGAAGAGATAGCTGCCTTGTCTGGCCCTAATGAGTTCTCTGAATTCTATGCTCGACTTAAACAGATCAAGGAATTTCATAGGAAACATCCTAATGAGGTAATGATTTTTTTGTAACATTTAAGGCTAGTTTTTATTTGTATCACTGCTGGGCAATGGCCTCCTTGACGTCCATCCGAACAGCTTGACTGTGGAGTATGATTATTATGTTTTACGTGCGAAGGCATAACCCTTCCCTACCTGTTTAAAACTCATTCTTTTTTACTGTACAATGTACGGTGGGCTGCAAAATGTAGAGATCCAAAATGGCCGTTATAAGAATGTTTTCAACACAAGCAAGATTCTAGTTAGGCACCTGCTTTAGTTGAAGTTTAAAGTCTTCTATCTCATGAATTTATCACACAAAAATATTAGAATTAAAACAAGCCAATAATAGTAATTTTTGAACTCTATCTGCTGCAATAATGCAGCCGACTGTACATAGAGGACATTTCTGTAATAGGATGTTTTGCTACTACATCATTTTGATTTTGTGTCATTTCAATTATAGGATGTTTTACTACTAGGTCATTTTGGTCTTGTGTCGTTTTGATATGTAGGACATTTAGCTTTTAAGAGGAAAAGGTACCGGGGGCTTTTTCCATACAAACTATTACAAACGTAGTCGCCTGTTTTCTCCCTGGATAATGACACTAGAGCAAATATTTTTGGTGCATAAAACTTATAACTGCCATGACCATGCCCCTATTTTTTATTTTTTTATTTTTATAATCTTAATTTCTATGATAATTAGAAAATGAAAAAAACTAAAACATAGGTTATAGTTATAGGTTTTATGGCAGAAAAATATTTGTGCTAGTGTCATTATCCAGGGAGGAAACAGTCGACTAAGTTTGTATGGAGAGCGCGCAGGTACCCTTCACCTTAAGTCCTTCCGATATGTAAGGAAAAAATAATTCTGAAATCGCGATCTCTGTTTCATCTAGAAATAAATTTATGAAGAACTGGAAATTTATCTTGAATTTCATACATTTATTATGAAATGAATATCGCAATTTTTCTTTCACAATAAAACTACATAGTTATTTATGTTTTCAGATAACCGTACCAATGTCAGTAGAATTCGAAGAACTGGCCAATTTGAGAGAAAATCCAGCAGAGGACTACACAAGTATTTCATTGTTTTATATTTATTATTGACTATATGAAATTTTGTACCTACTTGACCTACAAATATGTAGCAAGCTTGACTGTGGCTCAAAGATAGCTGAAGTCTACCCATTTGGGACAGTACACAAGTTCTCTTATTTCTTCAAAGTTTTAGGGTACCGTTACATACCCAAAAGAACCTTTACACTTTTGGTCTGCTGTCTGTCAGTCACCAGGCTGTATCTCAGGAACCGTGATAGCTAGGCAGTAAAAATTTTCACATTTAATCTGTAACTATGTTCATAAGCTCAGAGTCGCTCAGCGGGCTATGGAGAGAGCTATAATAATAAATAATAAATAAATATTTCAGGACATATTACACATCGCCATCCAGCCCCAAGCTAAGCAACTTAATGCTTGTGTTATGGGTGCCAGATAACGGATAAACTACTTATATACTTTTTTTTTTGTAAATATATACATATTATACATATAGGAAACACCCAGCTATGCTCGGAGTTTCTCTACGTGATAGAATCCGAAATACGGAAATCCGTAGAAGAACCAAAGTCACCGACATAGCTCTCAGGATTGGTAAGCTGAAGTGGCAATGCAGGTCATATAGCTCGCAGAACTGACAACCGCTGGGGAGTCTCGAGTGGCGGCCGCGATGTAACGCGAAACGGAGTGTTGGGAGACCAGCTGCCCGGTGGACCGACGACATTGTGGCGGTCGCGGGTAGTCGGTGGATGGCGGCTCAGGACCGCTGTTTGTGGCGTCGCACACTGGTCCGGATTCCGAAAATCAGGGACTTAGGGGTCGAAGTCCGAATTAGGGTCTCATATTTTAAAATCAAGGTCTTTAGATGATTCTAAAGCACTTTTATAGAATAGGTTTTTCTTATATCGGGGCCCGTTTCCAATAAAAATAATGTTGTTAAAATTTTTGTATGGAAATTTTTTGTTTTTAGTACTTATTTTGTAATCGGGCGGAGATGTTAAAACCAAACTTACTAGGGATTATAGAGGGTATATTACTGCACATTATTGTCTGAGACACTTGCTTCATATCTCTGCCCGTTCAAAAACGGCAGGCGTTCGAAACTCATATTTTTATTTCGCGATTTATTAGGTACCTAATGTCATGTCAAAAAATGGAAAAAAGCCGCTTTAATTCCATTTAAATGTACCTTATAAATGCGAAATAAAAAAATGAGTTTAGAACGCCTGCCGTTTTTGAACGGGCAGAGATATGGAGCAAGTGTCTTAGACAATAATGTGCAGTAATATACCCTCTATAATCCCTAGTAAGTTTGGTTTTAACATCTCTGCCCGCTTACAAAATAATTAGTAAAAACTAAATATTTCCATACAAAAAAAATTACCTAATAACATTATTTTCTTGGAAACGGACCCCGATATAAGTATCCAAATTTGTAATGAATTAAGATATATTAGAAAGACGTATTGAAGGACAAAACGTAACAACCGACTGATGATTTTAACGAATGATGCTTAAACAGTGACTTGGTATATTGGTATGGAAGGAAGGGATATTACAGATAAGGGTTAAAAACAAGTGTCAAACGCTTACTACCCGCCAAGGTATGTAATGAGTGCCATTGTCTAAGAACAATAGCAGGTATAAGGTAAAATGATCAATATGTATGCATCAGGTAGGTACTTAGGTAGTATGACTCCTAATGTGCGACTTTTTTCTATTTTTTTAAATAGAATTGGGTAATTCCATTTAAATATTACAATTATATTGTCAAAAAAGACTTAGGGTACCCTATAAATCGCGAAATAAAAAAAATTGTTTCGAACGCCTGCCGTTTTTGAACGGGCAGAGATATGAAGCAAGTGTCTCAGACAATAATGTGCAGTAATATACCCTCTTTAATCCCTAGTAAGTTTGGTTTTAACATCTCCGACCGCTTACAAAATAAGTACTAAAAACTAAATTTTTCCATACAAAAAATTTAACAACATTGTTTTTCTTGGAAACGGGCCCCGCTATAAGAAAAAGCTATTCTATAAAAGTGGTTTAGAATCATCTAAAGACCTTGAAATGAGACCCTAATTCTGGCTTTAACCCCTAAGTCCCTGATTTTCGGAATCGGGACCAGTGTGCGTCGTATGGGAGAGGCCTATGTCCAGCAGTGGACGTGTATGGGCTGACATGATGATGATGTCTCAACTATGCTAATCTTTAAAAAAAATATCAACAGGCTTTTCAACAAGTAAATTAGGCCGTAAGGCAGGATACAGCTAAATATGTATTAAAATATTTCAGCTCCAGTCGAGTTCACAGATGAAGAAGGCTACGGAAAGTATCTTGATCTACACAAATGCTACGAAAAGTACATAAATCTGAAAGGTATAGAGAAAATAGACTACATAACCTACCTGAGTATATTTGATCATTTATTCGACATACCAAGAGAACGTAAGAACAATGAATACAGGAACTACATACGAGCGCTGTTGACGTATTTCAAGGATTTCGTTAGTCGCGTCAAACCTTTGCTGGATCAAGCACAGGAGATGGCTGGAGCACATCAGGAGTTTATCAAACAATGGGATGCGGGAACTTTTCCTGGGTGGCCGGTAAATAAATAAAATCATTATTAAATTTTTTAAGAGGAAAGGGTACCGGGCTCTCCATACAAACTATTACAAACATAGTCGACTGTTTTTCTTCCTGGATAATGACACTAGCACAAATATTTTTGTGCTATAAAACCTATAACTGCCATGACTATGCCCCTATTTTTTTGTTATGTATTTTTTTTAAATCTTAATTTCTATGATAATTAGAAAATGAAAAAAAAATAGGACATTCCACACATCGCCATCAAGCCCAAGCTAAGTAACTAGACTTGTGTTATGGGTGCTAGACAACGAATATACTACTTATATACTTTTCTATTGTAAATATATACTTTTATTACATAGAAACAACCATAACACAGACAAATATCTAAGCATAAATACTTGTCTGAGGAGGGAGTCGAACCCGCAACCCTGTGTTTGGCAGTTCAGCACAGTGACCATTGGGTCGTCAGTTGATGTTTAAATATTGATTTAAAACAGAAAAATAAAACATCTTTATAGTTCTCTTATTCTTTACTAGCGACCCGCTCCGGCTTCGCACGGTTATATTATGCATGTATTATACATATAAACCTTCCTCTTGAATCACTCTATCTATTAAAAAAAACCGCATCAAAATCCGTTGCGTAGTTTTAAAGATCTAAGCATACAAAGGGACATAGGGATATTGGGACGGCGCAAAGTGACTTTATTTTATACTATGTAGTGATTAGAACGCCATCTGTGTGACTTATTTTTAAAATTTTAGTGATTTATTTTATTAATTTTGATTATAATTTAGAAAGAAACTGGTGGTGCCCTGACAAATATTGGTGCACATTTGGATCTGTCTGCGTTTTCATCATGGGAAGAATTGGCTTCACTCGGCCTGGACAGGTTGAAGTCGGCTCTCATGGCTCTCGGGTTGAAATGTGGTGGTACATTGGAAGAACGTGCTCAAAGGTAACTATTAAAACTTATAAATTAAACTTTGTTTGTTTTTACCATGCCTACTCTAAAAAGCTTATTTTATTCACTGAAAACAGTGAATAAAAAGGCCTTTTACTTACTGTTTTGGTGTTTGAATTTAGGGGGTGTTCCCCCTATACCCCCCATTTTTGTCTGTCGCTGACACTGTCCCCCCTTTTTTCTTTTCTTTTCTTTTCTGTCTCGCGACACGTTTTGATTTTTTCTTTTTCTCGTAGTCATGGTATAATATAAAGTATAGTATGCAACTGTTGAATAAAGTACGGATTCAATTGAGGGCCATGAATCACTCGCGTGGCTCACGATTCTAACTTGAATCACTCCCTACGGTCGTGAACCAGTTGTTAGAATCCTTTGCCTGCTCGTGATTCATCTATGGCCCTCGCTTTAAATCCGTCCTTTATTCACTAGTTGCATAATGTACTATTATTCTCTCTTCACGATCGAGATGTACAAGAATCCTACTAATAATATAAATACCAGCGCTCCGCGGTTCCACCCGCGTAACTCCCGATCCCGTGGAAATATCGGGATAAAAAGTAGCCTATGTTACTCCCAATGAATCAATGTATCCTCATATCAAGTTTCGTCAAAATCGTGCCAGTAGTTTCGGAGCATATTCGTTACAAACAAACAAAATAATCTTTCCTTTATATAATACTAGCTGTCCCGGCAAACGTTGTTTTGCCATATAAAAAAAACTAAATCAAAATCGGTTCAGCCGTTCGGGAGCTACGATGCCACAGACAGACACACACACAGACACGTTAAACTTATCAGGGGTTAAAAATCATACAAATCGGTTCAGCCGTTTAGGTGTAGTTTGGCAACTAACACCGCGGCACGATTGACATCAATATTTATACGTCACTCAATTGTTTTGCCTTCCCGGCACCTCTCCATTAAAACTTGAACTTTATGTTATGGTATTAAAGTTCTTATTGACTTGTATTATTACGAATCGTTTGTATGGTATGGAGTATAGAAAAGTGTTGTTTTTAGACATTTTCAGGCAATTTTTTAAATTTTTAAAAAATTGCCTGAAAATAGTAAGAACCATCCTCGTACCATATGGAATATTCTAAAAAAAGAATTGGCCAAATTGGTCCAGGCGTTGTTGAGTTATGCGCTTACCAACACATTTTGCGATTCATTTTTATATTATAGAAGATTAGTGTAGATGTGAATTTTTGTACGTTTGTGCAAAAAGTACTGAACCGTTTGCAATGAAACTCGGTATGTAGATAGCTAGAGACCTGGCTTAAGGTGAAAGGGTACCGGGCGCTCTCTCCATACAAACGTAGTCGACTGTTCGACTACTTCGAAAATGTTAGGGGCATAGTAATGGGGGTGTTGTAATAGGGGCATAGTCATGGCAGTTATAGGTTTTATGGCACAAAAATATTTGTGCTAGTGTCATTATCCAGGGACGAAACAGTTGAACGTTTGTATGGAGAGAGCGCAGGTACCCTTTCACCTTAAGCCTAGATTAGCTTATGGGCTACAAAAATATTTTAAAATTAAGTATAATTAATAAAAAAGAAAATAATTGTTTTTATAAATGCGATTTTTCACAATTAAAATTGTTAAACTAATTTTGTTAAAATTTTATGCTTTCGTATTTTTTCGTGATCGTTGTAGAAAAAAGCTTGGATGTAAAAAAAGAAAAAAGCAGGGGGGTGTAAAGAAAATCCTTTTGTATCTAGTCAAATCAATCAATCAATATTAAACCCTCATAAAAAAGTAGAAATAAATGGATGTACAATATCAGTTAATTAATCATATGAATATTTTCAGATTGTTCAGTACAAAGGGACAGACAGCTTTAGACAAGTCTCTCGTTGCCAAAAAAGGTGGAAATAAGGCGAAGGCGTCCACTCAACAGAAAAACAAAGACATTGCTGCGATCGAAGCTCAAGTCTACAGGTGATTAATTTAAATAAAATCTAACTTAAGGTGGACGCACATTGATAAGCGCCGAACGAATCGAATTTTTGCCGTCCACGGAAAAAGGTACCTTATAAAAATAGAGATAAGGTACATTTATTCATTAATTTATTTCAGAGTCGGCCGCCTCTGACGATGCGGACGACTCTGATGACGTCATCGGAAATATAAATGTAGATACCTTATCTCTATTATTATAAGGTACCTTTTTCCGTGGACGGCAAAAATTCGATTCGTTCGGCGCGTATCAATCTGCGTCCACCTTTAAAGTTATTTAGCACCGCCCGCCCGCCCGCTAAGTTCGAAAAATATGCACTTATTTGTAAAAAATACTTTGTAATCCACGCATAAAGAATATAATTTTCTAACTGTTAAATTCTTGGCTTTGAAATTATATCACAGTGTAGATAACAAAATATTCTGTTTTTAGTATTTGTTGTTGTTTGTTTTGTTTTTGTCGGAGATACTGCGATCAGTCTATGACAGACTTTAATCAGACTTGTTGCGAGTAGGGTGAGATTTAAGGCGCAGTGGGCATCGCCAATGCTTCCTCTACGTTTATACAACGTCCAACCTTTTCAGTCTGCGTGTTTTGTTTATGGAGTCCATTAGCCGGCAAGCAAGTGGATTAGGATGGGCAGTGAGGGCATTTGTGGTTGTAACGACAACCGAAATACATCATATCTGTGAAAATTTCAACTGACTAGCTATCACAGTTCATGAGATACAGTTTGGTGACAGACAGACGGACGGACAGCGTAGTCTAAGTAGGGTCCCGTTTTCTCGCTTTGGGTATGGAACCCTAAAAAAGTAATTTACTTTTAATTTACAACTATCTGCGCCCCGGGGTTTCAATCACGTAATAATTATCTACGCAATTTTCTTAATTTTGCTTTCATAAGAACCTTCTCCTGACAATAACAAATAACAAAAAAGAATTAGCGAAATCGGTTCAGCTATTCTCTAGATTTGAGCTTAGCAGCGCATTCAGCGATTCATTTTTATATTATAGACTAGCTTTTGCCCGCGACTTCGTCCGCGTAAAAGTCGAAAATGGGCCAAGGAATCACGTTGTTCCATACAAACTTTGACCCCTTTTTCATCCCTTAAAAGGGAGAATTTCGGAAAATCCTTTCTTATTCGACGCTACGTCATACAAACAACACACCCTCCAAATTTCAAGTCTCTACGATCAGCTCTTTAAGCTGTGCATTGATCCGTCACTCAGTCAGGACAAACATTTTATATCACTACATAGTATAAAACAAAGTCGATTACTCTGTCCCTATTTCCATTTGTACGCTTAAATCTTTAAAACTACGCAACGGATTTTGATGCGTTTTTTTTAATAGATAGAGTGATTCAAGAGGAAGGTTTATATGTATAATACATGCATAATATAGCCGTGCGAAGCCGGAGCGGGTCGCTAGTGTATAGATAAATTTTTAGTGTACTTATCCCTATCTACGGTACCCCATAGTGGAATAAATACGTATGATATATTTCAGATTTGCAAGCATTGTAAGCAGTGCCCGCGCTTCAACCATAGAGAACGTAACGCGACGAGCGGCTCGCGCTGCCGGCGAACGACGGGACGACTCCGGCGATGAGAGCGACGCGTCTGCCGCAGCTGACGTCGATTCCGACGACGATGAAGTACCGTACAACCCTAAAAATTTACCGTTGGGGTGGGACGGCAAGGTAATTACCATCATACTTACTTATTGAGTGGTCATTATAAGTAAGTACTAACTATACAGTGTTATTGGTAATCATATTATCAAGCGGTTGAGAGCCACTTCTTCAGACTTAGCAGACGACCCAGTTGGCACAATGGTCACCATGCCGGACTGCCAAACACAGGGTCGCGGGTTCGATTCCACATGTATTTATGCTTAAATATTTGTCTGTGGTCTGGTTGTTTCTATGTTATAAGAGATCTTTAAAACTACGCAACGGATTTTGATGCGGTTTTTTTAAATAGATAGAGTGATTAAAGAGGAAGGTTTTTAGATAATATAATACATGCATAATACAGCCGTGCGAAGCCGGGGCGGGTCGCTAGTTATTATACATATAAACCTTCGTCTTGAATCACTCTATTTACTAAAATAAACCGCATCAAAATCCGTTGCGTAGTTTAAAAAATACATAGGGACAGACAGCGGGAAGCGACTTTGTTTTATAAGTACTTTGTAGTGATAGTGAAGTGTAGATGACACAATTTTATATTTCCAGCCGATACCGTACTGGCTCTACAAGTTGCACGGGTTAAACATCAGCTACACTTGTGAGATCTGTGGTAACTACACGTACAAAGGTCCCAAAGCGTTCCAACGTCACTTCGCTGAGTGGCGTCACGCGCACGGCATGCGTTGTCTTGGTATACCGAACACTGCGCATTTTGCCAACGTCACGCAGATTGAAGACGCGCTCGCCTGTAAGTATTAGTATTATTAAGCTATTGCATAGCTTTTATCTTTTCTAACCGGGGCTATTATTACGACGACCCAGTTGGCACAGTGGTCACCATGCCGGACTGCCAAACACAGGGTTGCGGGTTCGATTCCCGCCATAGACAAGTATTTATGCTTAGATATTTGTCTGTGGTCTGGTTGTTTCTATGTATTATAAGTATATATTTACAAAAGAAAAGTATTTATGTAGTATATCCGTTATCTAAAACCCATAGCACAAGTCTAGTTACTAAGCCTGGGGCTAGATGGCGATGTGTGGAATGTCCTGAAATATTTATTTATTATTTATTACAAAAAAGTTTTAATTTAATAAGCTTTTATTTAACTTGCAATTTATGTGCGTGTATGTTTGTTCGGTTGGAATCTTGCAACTTAATTTTGATCCACTTCCCGGTTACCAATTGTTTAATTCAATGTCTTTGCCTTTTGCTTCATTTGATTTATACGTCAGTGCGCTGATTGTGGCGCCGCCATCTTGTTTACTGTTTTGTGTCTATAAATAGGAATAAATGACGGAAGGTGGTTCATTCTGTCGCAGTAGCTTCATGATGTCTGAGCTTTTTCATGGTTGCACAATTTATTTCAGTTAATTAGTTTAATACCTTTAACTAGTAGATTAGGCGTTGTAGTAAAATAACGCTGATGGGTATGTAATTTATATGATTTAAATATGTTCTGATGATACATGCCTTTAGATTTATGTAACCTACGCATGGTGGTTCGACCCCATACATTGGGTTGGACATAGAGACCGAAATGACAATTTGAAAAAAATAAGTATGCCCTTCGATACCTCTACTCAATAGCAACGATTATTTCTATGAACGTTTTTCGATAAGACTTATATCTTGGCTGTAAATACGGAAAAACTGTTTTTAATGTATGGGAAGCCACCTTTAAATGCTCATAGCAGGTTATTTTCGTTCATTTTCGTGTTGCCGCTTCTATAGCTGTTTCGTATCGTCAATTCACACATTTTCTCCAAAGAAGCATTTTGCTCTTTCGTGCACTTTTTGAGTTTGGGGGGGGGGGGTGAGAGGTAAACTTCAAAATTGGCTTAAACTTAACTTTTTTACGGTCCTAAGCTAAAATATATACATTTATAGTTAGTTTCTTATAAATTCTGCAATAAAATACAGGTTGAAGTAGTCATTTAATAAAGTACAGGGAGATATCTCGATTTGTCTCCCTTGAGGGGAAGTCTTAAACTATGAGAAATATGTAGGTACAAATATTTAAGGAAACCATGATCTCGATTTTGATAAAAACAAAGGCGGCATCATTACAATTTTGAAAAACTCAATACCTCAGCCGGGAATCGAACCAGTTGATTTTAATTAAAAAAAATGTTAATTGTTTTATTGCATATACCGAAATTGTTGCTAATAAGGATCAAATGCTGGAAATAAACATAATATGGCGAATTAAAGGAAGTAGCTTGTTTGTCGAGTTTTTGAAATTTTAAATATTTTCGCGGCAAACAAATATCAAAATCCAGTAAGATTACATTCCATTTGACATTAATACTGCAGATTATGTCAACAAATTAGCACATTTTCGCCGAATAAAGTTATTGTCTTTTTGTTTAATTTCGTATAGAATAAAATATTAAAAAAAAACTATATTCTTCTACACGCATCTCGCTCTTAATCTTTCGCAGAATCCTCTCCATCCTAAGGTGGCCTGGAAGAAATCGCTTTCAGCGGTAAGGCCGTCTATTGTGCCACTCTATGTTTAAGTTTGTTTCTTTTTTTTTCATTATGAATCTTTGTGTGTAGGTACCAAAAAGTGTTTTATCTATTTAATGTTGAAAAATCAGTTATAATTACAATCTCGTTAAGTGTAGTCATAATGTCTTTCTCTGGTGTTGTCGCGAATATAGATATCTATGTTGTCTTAGCTCAGCATAACGATCTCAAAGATTATAAGCATTTATAACGCGAAAATATGAAAATTTCAAAAACTCAACAAACAAGCTACTTCCTTTAATTCGCCATATTATGTTTATTTCCAGCATTTGATCCTTATTAGCAACACTTTCGGTATATGCAATAAAACAATTAACATTTTTTTTAATTAAAATCAACTGGTTCGATTCCCGGCTGAGGTATTGAGTTTTTCAAAATTGTAATGATGCCGCCTAACTAACTATAAATGTATATATTTTAGCTTAGGACCGTGAAAAAGTTAAGTTTAAGCCAATTTTGAAGTTTACCTCTCACCCCCCCCCCCAAACTCAAAAAGTGCACGAAAGAGCAAAATGCTTCTTTGGAGAAAATGTGTGAATTGACGATACGAAACAGCTATAGAAGCGGCAACACGAAAATGAACGAAAATAACCTGCTATGAGCATTTAAAGGTGGCTTCCCATACATTAAAAACAGTTTTTCCGTATTTACAGCCAAGATATAAGTCTTATCGAAAAACGTTCATAGAAATAATCGTTGCTATTGAGTAGAGGTATCGAAGGGCATACTTATTTTTTGCAAATTGTCATTTCGGTCTCTATGTCCAACCCAATGTATGGGGTCGAACCACTGTGCTACGCTCAGATTTTTACTCAAATAGCTAGTCCTTTATATATGAAGGTTTTTTGTAAAGATAGCAGAATTGGAAATTGAAATGTAACAATATTTTGTAAACTGCGCCTTTCATAATTCCCCAATGAAGTCTGTGTTAGGCTTTTAACACTATCCAAAACTTACTTAACAGTGTAGTTTTTATTATCGTCACTTTTATATAAACTAGCAGCGCTCCGCAGTTTCACCCGCGTAACTCCCGATCCCGTAGGAATATCGAAGTATAAAATAGGCTACCTCGACAAATGGACTATCCAACACAAAAATATTTTATCAATTCGATCTAGTAGTTCCTGATATTACCGCGTTCAAACAAACTCTTCAGCTTTATAATATTTGTATAGATATGGGATAATTAGTATCTAAATAAGGACATGTTTAAACTAAACTAATTTAGTTTATCTTAGCTTGCACAGTTGAACCAGGTTTTCAGTTGCTGGCATAGTTTGCCGTGAACGCACATTGATGAAAAACTGGCTAAACTATGGGAGCTAAGCTTAACTTAGTTTAGTTTACGGTGGACATTCGGCTTTAGTGACCTTTAATTATACTTATTTTGTCTATTGTTTCAGTGTGGGAAAAAATTAAACATCAAAAGGAAAGCGAGAGGTTTGTTGCTGAAAATGACGAGGAGTTCGAGGATTCGCAAGGGAATGTCGTGAACAGGAAGACTTACGAAGATTTAAAGAGACAAGGACTTCTCTAAACTAATCTGTATAATTTAGGTTAATAAAAAGGATTTCTGTATAATTAAGTGCATATTATAAAACTATACCTCTATTAATCTGCGTTTTATTTAATAATTTCTAAGGAGATTTTTTTGCTAATAGCACGTTTATCATAATATCATAATAAGTAAACCCATAACTTCGGTCCGCGACCGAAGAAAGAAAAAAAACACTGATTGTGCTTTTACCTCAGAACTTCCTTTTTCTGAGCTCAGAACACTAGCAGCTAGCAGATGCAGAGTTTCTAAGATGCAGAGAGGTGACGTACGGACACGGTACGGACAAGGATAGTTAAATGGTCTAAGGACAAGGTTATAATTCTGACATGATAAGTGAGAACAAATGCCAAGCTGCCATACTAAATGTCCAGACGCCTTTGAACACTAACATGACAGTTTGGAATTGGATGACAGTGACAAGAAAAAAAAATCGCTTAGTGATATCAATTTAGCACTTTTGGTGCTAGTTCGGCCTATTGTGTACCTAACACATTTATTTTTCATCTAGCACATATAGCAATTTGATTAACGCCTGGTCGACTGTCTGTAAAAAGTTATAATGAAACAAGTAAATGGCTTTACTCACCTTATCTTCCGTACTAAAGACCATACTTAAGTAATGAGCAAGAACCATGAACACATTTTTTTTGCCAGTAATTCAGCGCCTTTTACGTAAACCGATGGCAACACAGTGTAAAGTGTATTTGGTTGTTGACGAATTCCAAATCCATGTGAATATTTTGGATTCGATTTTTTTCGTTTAAACCTTATTTTTAGTGCTACGGTTTGTGTAATTAAATAAATAGCGGTAGATAGGAAGTTTTAAAATTTTTGAAAGTCACGCAATATGCCTGAAACGCAAGGCAGTCGCATATTCATCGGAGCTCGAGTTTTAGGTTATGTCAGTACACATGTACCGTTTGTGGCTCGATTTATAAAACGACGAGGCGAAACATTGCTTTGTACATCGGTGGGAAAGTGGATTCACACGTACGGAAGTAAAAATCTTCGATTACTGTCGATTAGCGGCGAACATCCCGGTCCAATAACATGCATGAGTGGAGACAATTACCATGTCTACGCAGCTAGTGAGAACGATATTTACGCCTGGAGACGAGGATGTGAACTAAAACATGTCTACAAAGGACACAATGCATCCATACGCTTCATGTTACCTTTTGGTATCCATTTGATATCGATCGACCAAGCCAATATTTTAAAGGTATTCGACATAAAGGAAGAAACTGAGTTCCTAGAGCTTGCCTTTGATAAAGAAACTTTTAAAATAACAGCAATGTGCCATCCTCCGACTTATTTGAACAAAATTTTACTTGGAAGTAAGCAGGGGCAGCTTCAGTTATGGAATTTGAGGACTTCAAAGTTGGTGTACACTTTTAATGGATGGAATTCTCGTGTGGTGATTCTGGAGCCCGCTCCAGCTGTTGATGTTGTTGCTATAGCTTTATACAATGGAAAAATTATTCTCCATAACTTGAAATTTGACGAAACGATTGTGGAGTTCATTCACGACTGCGGTAGAGTGTCGGCATTATCGTTCAGACTTGACGGAGTCCCTTTAATGGTAACTGGGAGTGTCAACGGCCACATTGTTTTATGGGACTTGGAGGAAAGGCGGGCCATCTCTCGGGTAAAGTCTGCTCACACAAGTAAAGTTGCAGGAATGCAGTGTTTAATGTCAGAACCCGTGATGGTTACTAACTCTGAAGACAATTCTTTGAAATTTTGGATATTTGATATGTCTGATGGTGGAGCAAGATTATTGCGGAAAAGGTAATTGATTATTATTGATTACCTAACTTAATTTATCTATATTAAATTGTCTGCCTATATCATGGGGCTTTGGAGCCCCGGTCCTTTGGAAGGTGTGCGTGGAGTCAAAGCCAACCCGTAGAGGCCCTTTACAAAAATTAGTATAATAGCAAACAATGGGGTGGATTCTAAATATGAATAATATTAAAAGAAAAGGTTTTGATACTACTGGGCCGATTTTGATTAAACTTGCTATGAGGATACATTTATAGATGCTGATGAAGAAAATGAAAAAACATGTTACTCAAGAAATACTATCAATTTCTTGTAATCTCGAAAAATGAAGAATTTTATCCTTTTTTTTTGTGTATATGGTCAAGTATTGCTTTGTCATTACTTTAAACTGAAAATGAATAAATAAAATAAATATTGCAGGACATTCCACACATCGCCATCTAACCCCAAGCTAAGTAACTAGACTTGTGTTATGGGTGCTAGACAACGGATATACTACATAAATATTTTTCTTTTGTAAATATTTATTTGATTTACATAGAAACAACCAGACCACAGACAAATATCTAAGCATAAACATATCATGAAAAGACAATTCTTGTCAAAAATGTCATGAAGGGACGGGAATCGAACCCGCAACCCTATGTTTGGCGGTCTGGCATGGTGACCATTGTGCCAACTGGGTCATCGTGACTGTACATTTAACAATCAGTCAGGATTTTGAATTCTTTATTCATAGAAAAACTTTTGGGATTGGAACATATTATGCAAGTCAAACTGAATAAACCATTTTGTTTCAGAGAAGGCTTTGCACAACCACCAAACCTAGTACATTACTGTGAACCTAACGGTACCGATATACTGGCAGCTGGCAGAGACAGTAGCTTGCACATCATTAACACTATATCTGAAACATTTAACAAGAATCTTGGGAAAGCTTCCAGAGATAGAAATAAATCAAAGAGGAAGGGTAAGAGAACATCTATTTTATAGTTATCAATACTAGTAGTACAGTCTACAAAGGACTGAGGGTAACTGTTCAGTAATTGTTATTTATTCTGCTATTCTGCTTAATATCACTAAAGCTTTTGAAATGTTCGCTATTTCATGCAGAATAATTTAAAAATATTGAACCTTGTCTTTAATTTAAAAATGAAAACTTTAAAATATGCAGCTACCCTTAGTCCTTTGCTGACTTCACTATCACTATCATCCCTATCACTATCATCCCTATCACTATCACTACATAGTATAAAATAAAGTCACTTCGTAAGTCGCCGTCCCTATATCCCTTTGTATGCTTAGATCTTTAAAACTACGCAACGGATTTTGATGCGGTTTTTTTAAATAGATAGAGTGATTCAAGAGGAAGGTTTATATGTATAATACATGCATAATATAGCCGTGCGAAGCCGGGGCGGGTCGCTAGTATAAATACTAAAATAAAATCATAATATAGAATTTAATGTTTATTTTCAGCAAAAACGACAAAAGACATATTAATACTTCCCCCTATAGTTGGTCTTAGCTCTTGTATGGCAAAAGACAAGCGATGGGACAGTATAGCGGCACTACACAGAGACAAGACCCTTGTGACCACTTGGTCGTTCAACAGAATGTGTATGGGTGAACATAAATTAGTGCCAGCAGGAATGGATAAGGAAGTAATTGCTACATGCCTTACTGTTACACATTGTGGCAATTTTGTTGTTATTGGTAAGAAGAATGATTTCTTTTTATTTAAAACTACCATCACAACCCGATCCTGTGGGAATATCGGGATAAAAATTAGCCTATGTTACTTCCAATGAATTAAAGTATCCTCTTACCAAGTCTCATCAAAATCAGTCCAGTAATATCGGAGCCTAATGCAAATAAACAATCAAATCTTTCCTCTTCAAATTACTAGTATAAATAGTGTTTGGGCGAATAGTCAAAGACGGTTTAAGGGAACTATGTTATATTATTTAATTGAGTTTTACATTGCATATTAGCTAATGTTTCTAAGTTACTTGTACTTACTTACTAGTAAATTAAAGATACAGTATAACTACATAGTATAAAAACATACATATAACCGAATTGAGAACCTCCTCCTTTTTTGAAGTCGGTTAAAAATAAAGTCACTTTTCGCCATCCCTATGTATGCTTATATCTTTAAAACTACGCAACGGATTTTGATGCGGTTTTTTTTAATAGATAGAGTGATTAAAGAGGAACGTTTTTATGATGATATAATACATGCATAATACAGCCGTCCGAAGCCGGGGCGGGTCGCTAGTAGATAATAAGTCTTGTTTATTTTACCAGGTTACAGTAATGGACAAGTCCACAAATTCAACATGCAATCAGGATTGCATAGAGGAGAGTATTGTGTGCCCAATAAGGGAGCTCATAAAGGTCCTGTTAGAGGGGTGGAGACTGACCTTCTTAACCATAGAGTGATCACAGCTGGAGCTGATTCAAAGTTAAAGTTTTGGAGGTTTAAAATTGGTAAGCATATAATATTTGATACAATGCTGAAAATAAATATTAGACAAAAAATTAGACGACCTCTGTGGCGCGTCGGGCGAACACCCGACTGCGACGCAGAAGGTTGCGGGTTCGATTCCCGCCGGGAACAAGTATTTATGCTGACCATAAATTCTTGTTTCTGGTTCTGGGTGTTTCCTATATGTATAATATGTATATGTATATATTTACAAAAAAAAAAAAAAGTATATAAGTAGTTTATCCGTTATCTGGCACCCATAACACAAGCATTAAGTTGCTTAGCTTGGGGCTGGATGGCGATGTGTAATATGTCAAAAAAAAAAAAAATATAGGGGTTTTGTACGACGTTGTTGTTCTAGACGTCTAGGCGAACAATTTTTGTTCTACGACTTTGGGAAATTAGATTAAATTCGTATTAAAACCCCTTCGCTGAAACACATTGTATATTGAATTCATGGACCAAAATTATAAAATAAAAACTAGCTCCAAGCTAGGATTTGTGTTATGGGTGCCAGAGCGGTGTTGGCTTAGTGGTAGATACAATCAAATCCCGGCCGCTGCACCAATGATTTTTCTTAACAAAAAAGTTAGGTCTTACTTGTAAAGGGAAAATTTCGAAATATAAAAAATGTTGAAAATCACCCCACAGAGGTTAAAATAATCCCTATCATTTTATGTATGTAGGTACCTATTTATTAATTCAACTTACCAATTTTTCTTAAAGGTAACACACCATATCATGTATTAAAATTAGAAGAATCAGTTTCAATGACAAAATGTCATAGAGAAAGTGCCTTACTAGCGATTGCCCATGAAGATTTCACTATTACTCTGATAGATATTGATTCAATAGCTACAGTCAGACGATTTGAAGGACATACGGCTAACATTACTGGAATTGAATTTGATGTGCAGGCCAGGTAAAAGCTTTTTTTCCTTAACTGCAAATGTCCCACAGCTGGACAAGGGTCTCCCCAATTTCCCTACATTGGTCGCGGTTCTGGGCCACCTACGGCCAAGCTAGTGTCCAGTTTGTTGTTGTTCTAGCTTATTTGTCCCTGTCCATTTTAGATATAATATGGCCTGCCCCAAGCTTACTCCAACCACGCTGAAATTTACAGCAAACTACAAAATTAGCTATTTTCTTTGATTCACCATGGTTCATTTCCAGGAATTGATTTTTAATATATTTTTGATTTAATTAGTGATATTACATACTCGTAACTATAATTTGTTTTTTAAGTTCTATCCAGAAAATAAATACCTATCACTACATAGTATAAAATAAAGTCGCTTTCTCTGTCCCTATTTCCCTTTGAATGCTTAAATCTTTAAAACTACGCAACGGATTTTGATGCGATTTTTTATAATAGATAGAGTGATTCAAGAGGAAGGTTTATATGTATAATACATGCATAATATAGCCGTGCGAAGCCGGGACGGGTCGTATATTATTAAAATACATATCTATACTACATTATACATAAATAGTTATTTAGAGTGTTTTGTTAATTTGCGTTTGTAACATCGTTCTTTTTGATTTTTAGATGGTTGATTAGTGCCTCAATGGACTGTACTATCTGTACATGGGATATACCCAGCTCACAATTAGTGGATATATATTCTGTAAGTAGAAAAAAACTTGTTAAAACTCTACACTGATTAACTAGAGCTGTGGTGGCCTAGTGTAAGATACTTCGGATTTTATTCTAAAGCTCGTGGATTCGAATCCCGGACGCAATGAATATTTAACTATTTGTTCCTGAGAAAAAGACTGTGACAAACAGACGGATAATCGATTGATGCCATTATCCCTGTTGAGTTTTGGAACCCTAAAAATACATAACATTTACGGAGTGCGCCTTCAAAGCAAAAAAAAGTGATGTTATAGGCTGTTTGCGTGCGACAATTCAAATTAATAAAGAAAATATGTTAATTTTTTTTCGATTAATTGACGCTGTATGAAAAAGAATTTCAATCATCTCCTTTTTAACCGACTTCAAAAAAAGGAGGAGGTTCTCAATTCGGTTGTAAGTATGTTTAAAAAAAATGCAATACATTCCACACATCGCCATCTAGCCCCAAGCTAAGTAACTAGACTTGTGTTATGGGTGCTAGACAACGGATATACTACTTATATACTTTTCTTTTGTAAATATATACTTAAAATACATATAAACAACCAGACCTCAGACAAATATCTAAGCATAAATAGATGTCTGAGTTACCTATTAGGTTCTTCATATTATTTATTTTACTTATATAAATAATTTGCCCCGGCTTCGCACGGCTATATTATGCATGTATTATACATATAAACCTTACTCTTGAATCACTCTATCTATTATAAAAAAACCGCATCAAAATCCGTTGCGTAGTTTTAAAGATTTAAGCATACATAGGGATATATAGGGACATAGGGACTGAGAAAGCGACTTTGTTTTATACTATGTAGTGATAGTGAAACTGTTTTTTAAAAACCTATTATTAAAAACCACATTAAAAACACTCGTAAGGGCGTCAAGAAAATACCCAATGATTTGTTCGTAGGTGGAAGAACCCTGCACATCTCTTTCAATGTCGCCGACGGGTAACTTCTTAGCAACGACACACGTCGGCGAAATAGGCGTCTTCCTCTGGGCCAACAAACTACTCTACGAAAAGATATTCCTGAAGCCGATCGATCGGAGTACATTTAACGTGCCTAAAATAGGTAAGTTTGGTGATGGAAACATAAATACAGATTTATTGGCTTTATTAGATTATACCATTGACTAATAATTACCAGGTATAGACAAACACCGCTCAAATAAAATAGCTGATGTGCACTTTAGTAGTGCCATCTGTTAAAATTGTGAATGAATTCTGCAAACTTTTCAAAATGAGTCCCACAGATGGCGTTGTTATAAAGACTTAGAAAAGTTTAAGTTTTTTTCAATTAGAAGCCTTTTTTTCAGTTTAAAATTAATATTTTGAACATTATTAATGCTTAACAAAAAATTTCATTCTAAATTCTAAAAACTAGATAAAAACTGTATAAATTTCAGCAGCAGCATTTAGAATTTTAGTGTTATTTTTTCGAGTAACGTTTTTTTACTAAAGTTATTTAAAATTTAAAACAGTTTTACCATGTTATTTTTATTTGGTTAAGTTCAATATTTCGATGTTTTTCCAAACACCATTTTCACGAGACTGAAAAAACTAGTAGTGAAAATAACCATATTAGTTTAAACTCCTTTATTGATTTTTGTTCATTAGCTACATGTAATTGTTAGTCAAACTTTAGTTGTGGGTGTTGCAAAAGTGGTATTATTATCATTTTATAACCGTGAAACGTGAATGTCTAATTTAAATATTTGTTTGTTTTTTTTAACTCGTGTGTTGTGATCGCTTTTATTGTGAACTAGCTATTGCCCGCGTGCTAGTTTTGTTTGTTGAAAACAGCATGGAAATAGGTGCAGTCGTTTTTGAGTTTATAGCGAACAGACAGACAGACGCGGCGGAGGACTTTGTTTTATAATGTGCAGTGATTTAATTGTATTCAAGTTTTATGCGATTTGTTGTGTGTAAATGAAGTTTCCTTTATGTCACAAAATGTCTCTACAGCACTTTTAATCGCCGACTGGAGAACAAGAAAAATACTTATTTTTTAAATATACTTACCTCTCTTAGTAGATTAATTTTTAAAAACATAATTTAGCTTAAAAATCACTATCTATCTTCCTTTCACATTATTTTAAACGAATTCCTCTATTAAGAACATCAATAAGATTAGAACTAGGTAAGAATTGAAACACATTTTTCAGATTTACCGACAACAGTACCAGAGAAGCCTAGCATTGAAGATATTGGAACCATTGATTTAGGTGATGAAACCGAATACAAGTCACCGGAACAAATAAACGAGGAACTTATTACTTTATCCAATCAACCAGCGTCAAGGTGGCTTAATTTATTAAACTTGGATATAGTTAAAAAAAGAAATAAACCAAAGACACCTTTCACGGTGCCTAAATCTGCTCCTTTCTTCCTACCCACTATACCAAGCATCGATTTAGAATTTGACATAGATAATGAAAAAGAAAAAGAAACAAAACTATTAATACCCGAATCTTTGATAACGCTAACACCATTCGCGAAGAAACTAAATAAATGTACAGATTGTGAAAGTTTCGAACATTGTATTGAAAAGTTAAAGTGTTTAGCTCCTTCGGCGATTGAAGTCGAAGTATCAAGCATGTCTCCAGACGTAGGAGGTTCCTTTGAAGTCATGAAGCAGTTCCTTCTTCTGATAGAAGTTATGCTGAAGAGCAATAGAGATTTTGAACTAGCCCAGTCTTATCTAAGCTTGTTTCTCAAAACGCACACGAAACTTATAGCCGAGAATGAAGAGTTGACAAATACTCTAATATCGGTTGAAAAAACGGCGACAGATGCTTGGTCTAAATTACAAAATCATTTGTTGTACAATATATGTGTTGTAAAAGCTTTAAAAGATATGTTTTAAATAAATCGTTCATACTTTTATAAAGGTAGAATTTTATTTTATTAAGCTTTCATCAAGATTAAATTATTTTAGTCTAAATTATACATTTTTACTAACTTTTGCACGCAACTTCGCCCGCGAACAAGTCGAAAATGGAGAACCATTTAAATAACAGGATTTTTAATTTTTTTTTACGAACCATACAAACTTAGGGCAGAATTTCGGAAAATCCTTTCATATCGGATGCCTACGTCATACAAAGAACACACCCTCCCACCCACCTTTGACGACCCAGTTGGCACAATGGTCACCATGCCGGACTGTCAAACACAGGGTTGCGGGTTCGATTCCCGCCTCAGAAAAGTATTTATGCTTAGATATTTGTCTGTGGTATGGTTGTTTCTATGTATTATAAATTGATCCGCCAGTTAGTCAGATCAAAGCATTTTATATGTATACTTATGTATTCTAATTAAGAGGTTTAGGTACTACCTACTATAAATCGTACATATACTTAAAGCTGTTTTAAGATAGTTATTACTTAATCTCATCTTTCGAAAGTATATATAGAAAATATTATAAGAATGTGACAAAGAAAATAAGCTTAACGCAGAATTATCCAACGTAAAGAAAAACAGTAACGTTGTAGGTACCTCCCTAAGTACCTACTCGGTCGAACAAGGAGAAACTCAACAATAGAACATAATAGATGATTCCTCTCCTTATTCTGAACGCCCAAGTCGAACCATATAATATCTCTAGCGATATTTTCAGAAAATAAATTGCAATAACATAAAAGATTATACTCGTCTCTTAGCTTAGTTGGAAAAACTATAGCGAAATGCTAGGTAAATATTTGTCCGAGTTAAAGAGTGAAGTGATTTAAAGAGATAACACAATATATCTACGAAAACTTGCTCTACGTTCACAAAAATCCTGATATTTTCCGTAAAAACAGCGATATTCATAATTTCAACTTAAGAAATAAGGATGAACTGACCGTGCCCGGTAGTAGGCTCTGGAAAATAAACAGGTCGTTGAATAGTAGGTACATGTGTGCTCTATTATAATAAATTACCTAAAGATGTATAATATGACATGTCCATTAACAGGTTCAAAACTTTTATAAAGCATAAATTGTGCAGTAAGGCGTACTATGATACTTCGTCTTACCTTAATGATAAGAACCCATGGACGTGACTTTAGTTGCTCCATTTCAAATAATACTTTCAAATATTTGTAATATTGACCTTTGTGAGCGTGATCACATGAAAAAAAAAACAACCCCCATGAGTTTCTTGTGCCTTCTTCTCATTGGTGGGCGCGTTCCGAAGGCACACATCCTAACTTAGTTTTTAAGACGATTTCATGTGGTCTTTATACTAATGTATTAAGCATCCAAAGAAATAAAGAAGAAATTTTCGTATGTGATAGCGGCAACAGAAATACATTATCTGTGAAAATTTCAACTGTGTAGCTATCACGGTTCATGAGATACAGCCTGACAGACAGACGGACGGACGGACAGTGGAGTCTTAGTAAAAGATTCCCGTTTTTACTTTTTAGGTACGAAGCTCTAAAAACATCAATATTGTTAATATTCATTTTAATATTCGTTCATTATTTATCTTTATAATAAAATTCTCGTGTCGCGGCGTTAGTTACCTAACTCCTCTGAAATGGCTGAACCCATTCTTATGAAATTTTTTGTGTATATTCGTTAGGTCTAAGAATCGACCACTATCTATTTTTTTTCCTAATTTATTTTTCCTTTCTTTGTCATCATCATCATCCGAGCGATGTTCCCGGTTGCATCCCTCTCGGGAGCCCGGGGTCCGCTTTCCTACTTTTGCACCTCCACTTCGCACGATCTTCGGCATCCTGGTTTGTACGACATCAAGTCAGCATTTCTTGGGTCTAAGCAGTCTGTCACGACCTGGCGGACGCGCCATGGCAAGACATTTTTTTTCAGGTAACCTATTTATTTTCTTTTTTTTGTATGTGCCGGCAAAACAACGTTTTCCGGGACAGCTAATTAATATAACAGAATACTTGCCAGTCGATGCAATTTTTCTCCTTAATTAGATATCGCTTATTCGTCGGCCGTAGCAACGCTGATGTGCGGATCTTTGTCGCGCTTATTCAATATTTTTCATTCGAAATAAAATCAGTCGATCGGTTCACCATAGCCGGCATTCATTAATGGCCCGCTTCATTTTCGCAATAAGTATTCATTTCTCCCCCTCCCGGAGTCAGCGGCGGGCGGCGGGAATATCAATGAAAATCTGATTGTGCTTCCTTTCCTTTTGCATTATGAATAGGTATCTATCAAATTCCTTAGCGAATCCCTTTATTGAAACGATCGAGTGCTAAGCAAATAGCGTGAAAGCGAAACCTTTCATTAATGTGTATCATTTTTTGCGGAAAATTCAAAAAGAAATTCATGAGGAAACTGGATGTAACAAAGCCTTTGGAAAGTAATTTAGATGTGTATGCGCCTTCATTTGCAAGTGCTTCAGAAAATGCTAATATCCGGTTCAGGTACAGTATGGGTCATAAGTAAATGATCAGTTTGCTACAATAATCAACAAGTATTGAACTTACGACCTTCTTCTAATAGACGTTACACACAAACATAAATACTTGAATTAAAATTACTCAGTGTGATTATTATTTTCAACGTGTTAGCTATGTCTTTAGTTGGCCGAGTGGTATAAGCCGCCACCCGCTACTACACCAACAGACGTGGGTGTTCAAATAGTGCTGCACAGGATTGTCAACGTTACGGTGGGCAGAGACTTTTTACCGTTGATTGTACAGTATGGGTCATAAGTAAATGATCAGTTTGCTACAATAATACTATCAACAAGTAATGGACTTACGACCTTCTAATAGACGTAAAACACAAACATAAATACTTGAATTAAAAGTACCTACTCAGAGTGATTATTATTTTCAACATGGTTAGCTATGTCTTTAGGCCGAGTGGTATTATAAGCCGCCACCCGCCACACCAACCGACGTGGGTTCGATTCACAGTTTACGTTGTTATAATGTTCAAACAGTGCTGCACAGGATTGTAAACGTTACGGTGGGCAGATACTTTTGACCGTAGATTGTACATACTCGGAGCGTACTTAACTTAGCAGGCGATTGCATAATAAGTAATAGGTCTTTACTCTTTAGTCATGATAATGCAGTTTTCACATAAGAACATTAAACAAACATTTTCAATGAAAAATATAGGTAAGTTTACTAGCTTTTGTAGACTTCGTCCACGTAAAAGTCGAAAACGGACCAAGGGATTACGTTGTCCCATAAAAACTTTGCTTCCCTTTTCCAACCCCTAAAGGGGAAAATTTCGAATACTTTCTTAACAGATGCCTACGTCATACAAAGAACACACCCTCCAAGTTTCAGGTCTCTACGATCAGCGGTTTAGGCTGTGCGTTGATCCGTCAGTCAGTCAGGACAAAGCATTTTATATGTATAGAAGATATGAGAAGAATATTAGTCAAACCATTCGTTTGGTTGTCTTGTGCCTAATTAATGGAAGTTTATTGATACTTTTACATATAGACCTACCTAGTCTAGACAGGAAGCGATGAAATCTGAAGGTAGATTTTATGAGGTTTCATTTTAATTGAAATCCTTATCCTGTTAACGATAACAGAATCCTGAAAAATATAGGAGAACAGTCTTACAAGTAAGAGCTTCAAACTCTTAATAAACGGTAATTTCATAGGTAAACATAGTACCTACTTAATATAATGTACTAGCAGCGCTCCACGGTTTCACCCGCGTAACTCCCGATCCCGTGGGAATATCGAAATATAAAATAGCCTATTTGTCGAGGAAGGCTATACTTCCACGACAAATTGACTATCCAACACAAAAATATTTTTCAATTCGAACCAATCCTGAGATTAGCGCGTTCAAACAAACAAACAAACTCTTCAGCTTCATAATCCCTATATATATAAAATTCTCGTGTCACGGGGTTCGAAGTTGAACTCCTCCGAAACGGCTCGACCGATTCTCATGAAATTTTGTGAGCATATTCAGTAGGTCTGAGAATCGGCCAACATCTATTTTTTATTTTGTTTCCTTTATTTTTTTTTTTTAAATGGCAAAACAACGTTTGCCGGGACAGCTAGTATTAGTATAAAAGTATGTTTTTGTAGGTAAAGACCTCATACACATGAACTGTATTGAGTAGCATTCATTCATTGGAAATGATTCATTAAGAACTCTTTCAATAATTATGTGTATGTAATAAATATCGATAAAGCAAATCAAATGATGTGACCGTTCACCTTATTTCAAAGGGTTTGTTTTATTTTAATTGAATACATGACCAGCTATTTGGACAGTAGTTAGTCTAAAAAGGCCAAGTGCGAGTCGGACTCGCGCACGAAGGGTTCCGTACCATTATATTCTGTTTTTAAACCCCGCCCCAACGCAAAAACAAAAAAAAAATGGTTGTGTGTAAAGTCTGTTTCCGGACGATAATTTTACGTGATAACGTCATAAGAAAACATTGATGGTAACCATGGCAACGATAAAACGTTGCTATAGTTACCTTGTCAATAACATGAGGCGTTCCAGTAACGACGAGTGACGTCACACTTTTTTGAGCTTGCAGGTGTTCACCAATTTATAAAACGTTATCACGTCAAAAACCCTCAAAAACATTGTATGTCAGACGAGAATGTATAGGTTAAAAGACTTTTGCCTGCCCTTGTGGGAGTATAATTAACAAAAAAAAATTGCTTAAATCAACGTAGAATTCTTAAAAACATACTTACTCAAAAAATATTCACCTTTTGCTGTTTTAGTATTTGTTGGCCAACAGAAATACTTAATCATCTGTAAAAATTTCAACTCTCTAGCTATCATGGTTCATGAGATACAGCCTGGTGACAGAAGTCTTAGTAATAGGGTCCCGTTTTTACCCCTGGGGTACGGAACCCTAAAAATAATTACACGTTCCACGTTCGTAAAGAATCTATCCTTAGCTATGTAGATGAGTACCTACCATACCTTAACAGTAGCGTACCGAGAAAGGGGGGGAGGGGCGGACCGCCCTGGGCACCACCATTAGGAGGGCGGCAAAATTGAGATAAAAATATTTTGTGCGGTCACTGGCGGTCAGTCAGTTGCAATTATTGCAATACATTTTTCTAGAAATTAGTTCTTACCCACTTGCACATAGTGAATATCTCTCCCGCCCAACACAGTTGTTGTAAATCAGGAGTCGCTATTAATATTTTAGAACATTGTTATTTTTATGACTTTAAAAGGGTGGCAAATTCCGAATATTATTTTTATGACGTATTAAGGGCGGCAAATTTTCATCATTATTATTTTTAAATCAGTCAGTTGTAATTATCGCAATTATTTTTTTAAGAAATTTGCTCTTACCTACTTGCACACAGTGAATATATATATCTCTCCCGACACAGTTGTTGCAAATAATTATTATTTTAGAACATTGTTATTTTTATGATTATAGAAAGGTGGCAAATTCCGAATATTATTATTTTTATGACGTATTAAGGGCGGCAAATTTTCAACATTATTATTTTTAAATCAGTCAGTTGTAATTATTGCAATTTTTTTAAAGAAATTAGCTCTTACCCACTTGCACATAGTGAATATAATATATGTCTCCCGACACAGTTGTTGCAAATCACGAGTTTCTATTATTATTTTAGAACATTGTTATTTTTATGACTTAAAAAGGGCGGCAAATTCCGAACGTTATTATTTTTATGACGTATTAAGGGCGGCAAATTTTCAACATTATTATTTTTTATGACGTCAAAAAGGGACGGAAAATTATGTCTCCGCCCCGGGCGATAGTGACCCACGCTACGCCACTGCCTACTAATTTAGGTAGATGAGTAGGATGTATGAAAGGTTTCCATTAGATTGATACAGATTAATCTTATTAAAGGTTAAAGTAAAATGAATAAGACTTAGGCAAACATAACCGTGCTTACGGAACAGATTAACCTTCTGTAAACTGAAACTTGCTACTGAAACGGAGCTGAATTTTGGCAAACACTCCAAAATCCTGTACACGCACATACTTACATAATTAATTAAGGCTTTTATTAAAGCCGAAGTGGTATGACCAGAAGCGCGAGAGGTGTCTTGGAAACAGTTTTTGGGTATCAACGTCTCAACATTCAATCTAACCCAGTCCGACTACCAAGTATGTTTAAGTTATCTGCTGTCTTAGTGACCCGAAATCGATTATTGTTCACTTTTGAGTTTTTGTTTTCAGGTTTTTTGACGTGATAACGTTTTATAAATTGGTGAACACCTGCAATCTCAAAAAAGTGTGACGTCACGCGTCGTTACTGGAACGCCTCATGTTATTGACAAGGTAACTATAGCAACGTTTTATCGTTGCCATGGTTACCATCAATGTTTTCTTATGACGTTATCACGTAAAATCATCGTCCGTAACCGACTTTACAGACAACCATTTTTTTTAAAATAATTTTTTGTTTGTTTTTAAGTTTTTTTTTTTAATTTAAATTAATTTTTTAATTTTAATTGAATCATCTTGCTGACCATTTTTACCGCCCGCGCCGCCAAAAACATAAGAGTACCTAGGCTGTCAAAATTTTAATGCTGATTTTACTTGCAAATTTAAAATGGCGAACCAATTAAAAAGTTCCCATTAATTAATCATCCGTTTAACACAAACATAGAAATGGTCGTATCAGATGGGAATAACGAACAAGGAAATGAAGATTGTCGTCCATTTTCTATTACCGATGCGATGCTTCATTCCGGACCATTTAACTTTTTCGTCGGGAACTTCAATGTTCATAATGTGAAGAGAGATCGAGCGACCACTTGGCGGTCGGTCGGTACTCGGTATGTCCATAGGGTATTAAGTATGATATTAAAATGAGATAACGTTGTAAGAAATATTGCTTCTCTAACTGAACATTTTAATGAGTTTTGCTTCCTAGTTTTAAGTAGGTAGGTATTGTTTGCATATAAGTTGTGAACCATTTTTTAAAGTAGGTATGTCGCTGGTTGTGCGTTTTGTTTTCGTACGGCGTTGAAATAAAATAGACCTCAGTATCTGATACAAATTACAACTTGCTAGATCCACTCGTTCCTGAGAAAATCGACGGTGACACACGGACAGACAGACAAACAGATGGACAAGAAAGTGATCTTATAAGGATCCCTTTTTTAGCTTTTGAAGTAAGGGACCTTAAAATAAAAATATTTGCCGTATGAAAACAAAACGCACAAAATAGAACCACATTTTGGATACACTATATTAGTCTAAAATTCTTCAATGGACCAAAGGTGGAAATTTACTGTGATAAATAAAATATGATAATGCTGAAGCTGAACATGAAATGCTCTACTAACCTTAAGTACTCGTAGCTAAGTCCAAAACAAAAAGAAGCTCATTTATCTCGTTAGGTACCTATATACGACGACAGAATAGTAAAAATAATAAAATAATAAGGCTAATTTTAGAAATTACAGCTCCTAACACTATTGTATTTAGCTATTTTAACTTCTCGCCTAAATAAACAACCCAAAGAGGTATTGAAATGTTGAAAAGAAAATCACACAGCCGCCCGTTATTCATTTTAATTCCAAATTATAATTTTCTCCCAGAAGTCTATTCAAGGAATTGTTGCTTGAATAAAGCTAACAGTAACCATAATTAAATATTGAATTAAAATTAATATAGTCCTACAGTATCTTCTTGTCTTTTCTAGTCAATAACAGTTTATTTTATAAGAGTTCATACTATAAAGCTATTTTATAATCATTTACCACTGCACTTGATAGAACTCAATGGTATCATTTTCCAATAGCTATAGCTATCATGATTCTCTAGAGATAGAGAGCTGAAATTTTCACAGATGATGTATTTATGTTGTGTCTGTGTGTGATAGCTCTATAGCTATCATGATTCATGAGATCCTGGTGAACAGACAAACAGACGGACAGACATCGAAGTCTTAGTAATAGGGTCCCTTTTTACCATTTGGGACCGGAATCCTAAAACTATCCAAAGTTTTAATAAAATTTCGGACTTTTTCGAAAATGACAAAAAAAATTAGATTAGGTACTTATATCTGAAGGCTAAAGGCTAGAGACTTCTCGTAAATAACATTGTTCAAATTACATTTCAATTTCATTTCGATTGCAAATAATTTACGAGAATTGGCATTCAGTATGCTAATTAAGTTCCTATACCTAATTAGTGATCTAAGTTAGCACCTATGTTATAAATATTTTATGCTCGAAATGAGTACCTAATCTTTTGGAACCATCACTATCACTACATTGTATAAAACAAAATCGCTTTCTCTGTCCCTATATCCCTTTGTATGCTTAAATCTTTAAAACTACGCAACGGATTTTGATGCGGTTTTTTTAATAAATAGAGTGATTCAAGAGGAAGGTTTATATGTATAATACATGCATAATATAGCCGTGCGAAGCCGGTGCGGGTCGCTAGTATTATTTATAAGATCTTTATGTAGGTACACAAATAGAACAATAAATAATATTCTATTCATTCAAGTTGTAATAAACAAATAAAAATACATCTATATGTAAGTGCAGTAGAATTGGTTCATGAAAAGTGTATAGAGCATAGCCGCCTGTTGACCAATGGTTAATTAAAAGCAAACATTGAGAGAGTTTACGTTAGCCATCGAGCACCTATCTCAGTTGATATCTATAACTATACCTACCTACAGTTACTGCACTGTGGGCGCACAATAACGTAGAGGGTAAAATCAGGGAAGATGGACCATGTTCTTTAAATCGCTATATTTCTTTATTTATTGAAAATAAAAATAGTTTGTTTTATTAGTTTGTATCATAATTTCAATAATGACTAAGTTCCATACAAACATTCATTCCTCGTTTCCACCAGGGGATGAATTTCCAAAAATCTCTTCAGATTTCTGGACTCAGCGGTTCTTATATTATTATGTATGTTATGTAAGTCATGTATAGCTACTTATTACCTCTCAGTGTGATCGTATCAGCATTGAATGGGCGAACCTTCAGACCCCTGTGTAAAGAGGATCACGGCTTTGAAGATGTACTTGTGTCTTATCTACTTGCCCCTAAGCAAATATTGCGTTCGTAACTTTTGTTTAGTTTTTCTGTTAAGGTAGATAGGTACTTACGGTTTCTTTGTTGAATTGAAACCTATTATTGGAGTTTTTATTTTATTTATATACAATACTAGCGACCCGCCCCGGCTTCGCACGGCTATATTATGCATGTATATCCCTTCCTCTTTAATCACTCTATCTATTAAAAAAACCGCATCAAAATCCGTTGCGTAGTTTTAAAGATTTAAGTATACAAAGGGATATAGGGACAGAGAAAGCGACTTTGTTTTATACTATGTAGTGATGACTAGCGACCCGACCTGGCTTCGCACGGCTATATTATGCATTGTATTACACATATAAACGTTCCTTTTGAATCACTCTATCTATTTAAAAAAACGCATCAAAATTCGTTGCGTAGTTTTAAAGATTTAAGCATACATAGGGATATAGGGACGGCGAAAAGTGACTTTATTTTATACTATGTAGTGATAGTGATAATATAGATTATGTTTTAATTTTATAGTTCTTTGTGTAGTTGTGACGCGAAATTCTGTCTCAGTACAAACTAGGCAGCTCTCCGATTTCGCTATATACCTATGACGCCTACATAGAAGCCGACCAAGTTACACATTGAATCTAATTAATATTGCTTACCTACCAGCGTATAGGTTATATATAATTTACAATTTCTATCTAAATTAACTAATTAGGTATTATTACTTGTAGCGAAGACTAATTAAATTATTACCCCCTTATAAATAATTGATTAAGCATTTAATTAATGTGTGTTAGTTGCACATCTGATTTGACACAACATAATTTTAACTATCGAAAGGATATAAAATTTGACCAAATACCTACGTTATTGGGTATAACGCGTAATACAAATTTGGCCAAATGCGTTTTTGGCCCCTTGCGTTTAAGGGATTACGCGTTTTTGGTCTTTAACGTAAGTATGGCCTCCGCGTTTTTGGTCATAGGCGTATCCAAATCCGTATTTACTGACGGATCTTCCATTTAACGATTTACGATACAATCGACGACCCAGTTGGCACAATGGTCACCATGCCGGAAGCTAAACACTCATGGGATTTGGACTTACGCGGGTGAAACCGCGGGGCGTAGCTAGCTAGCTAGTAAGTAATATAAAGGAGCCCTTATTAGATAGACTTGTACAGTTGCCCGCATAATTGCAGCCCTCGGTTGAGTTCGAAAATTACTACTACTTATTGGAATGTTTTCATTATAATAAATTTTGTTTGATAAATTCATGAGTTAAAAGACTTTAAACTTCAACTGAAGCAGGTGTCTAGAATCTTGCTTGTGTTGAAAACATTCTTATAATAGCCGTTTTGGAGCTCTGCGATGGGTCTGCAATTATGCAGCCGACCGTACATTGGCGACCTTAACGAGACCAATGATGCTGTTGCTGTGCAAACTATTGGTCAGACGAAATTTAATTTAGCTGAAGCTCTGACACGATTAGAATTATATTAGGGACTTGTCACATTGGTCACTGAACGCGTTCTGTGGTTAGCGGTCCGGGTAGCTATCTAAATAATTTCAGATTTGTTCAGAAAGTTCGATTGTCCAGACCGCCCTGACTAAAATTAAACTTCAGCCTTCTCAAATAGCTTCGTACCTTTTTATAATATACCTACTAGCAGTGCTCCGCGGTTTCACCCGCATAACTTAAAAAAAAACTAATTCTCCTGGTTCTAAGCTACCACCCCACTAATTTTCAGCCAAATCGGTTCAGCCGTTCTCGAGTTATAAATGGTGGAAATAACACGACTTTCTTTTATATAGATTACCATACTTAGGGCGGCTTGCATGACATTAGCTGAATTCTAGCGAAATTCATTTAACGTAGGTATTCTACCTACCATCTAAATAGTAGGTACATAATAATTAAATAGATACGTTAGGTTAGAACCTGTAGCATAGTAGGTACCTACGAGTAAGTATGGTATACTGGAGGGAGACCGCAGTTCGGAAGTGTAATTTGCATGGTAGTATATTATGAAGATGGCCGAATGGTTGGCTGGTTTCCGTTTGTTTACAAATTAGGTGCGACTCTGACTGCTTCGCTGAGATTAATTGAATGCAGGGAACCATACATGGGTTGTGTGTGACATTTTGACTAATGTGTCGGTAGGAAAATGTACAAACATATTAAAGGTACCTACCTATATTTATTTTATTACCTACCTTGTTAAGAGGAAAGGGTACCGAGCGTTCTCTCCATACAAACGTAGTCGACTGTTTTCTCCCTGGATAATGACACCAGAGCAAATATTTTTGTTGCATAAAACTTGTAATTGCCATGACCATGCCCCTCTGTTTTTTTTGTTTTTTTAAATCTTAATTTCTATGATAATTAGAAAATGAAAAAAACCAAGACATAGGGGCATAGTCATGGCAGTTATAGGTTTCATGCAACAAAAATATTTGCTCTAGTGTCATTATCCAGGGAGGAAACAGTCGCCTACGTTTGTATGGAAAGAGCGCAGGTACCATTTAATTCATTAAGAATTTTTGATAACGCTAAATTTTGTTTGGTTATTTTAATGAATATTTATATTTAATCTAAGTAGATATACAGCTTGTTTCGGCTTGTAGGTGGTAACGAAAGATTTAATACATTATGCCTGCATATTTTACCAATAATTTACGAGTATTACCCTACCAATTGGAAATCAATTGGTTAAGAATGTTGGTAATTGCGTGTATTTTATTGCCAACCGATTCTACGGTCGTTCCGTATCGTAGATTTGGAATCGGAATGTAATCGGGGTACAGAAGCCCTCGGGCCGGAGCGGCGCGTCCGTCCGAACATGAAACAAGGATTTATTACCCCCGCCCAGCCCGTCCGCTTCCGCTATATGCACTCCAAAAACTCAAAACTACAAACTTACTAACTTCACACTTACATTTAGCTTTTTATGACAAAGCTCGAGGCTACCCAGTGCGTTAACTTCGCTTAGATAGTAGATACCTACTTAAGGTTTTCTGTTATGTTTTCAATCGTCTTTTGTTTCCATTTTGAGCATCTTTTGTTTCCATTTTGATCGTCTTTTGTTTCCATTTCGAGCGTCTTTTGTTTCAATTTTGATCGTCTTTTTTTCCATTTCGATCGTCTTAGCGTAGAGTTTTCTAAACCACTTACTTATATATGAACTGAATTGTACTTGACAACAAAAAACACTTGGTAGGGATAAGCGGAAGTCAATTACCAAGCATCTCTCCCAGTAGAGATAGAAGATATTAAATCCATTCATACCCACCAGGGAGATTGGTTGGTAGTGACTAGCGTACTAGCCCAATGTACTTCCCGTAAAAATGTAGATTGCATAGTTCCTATTGCATGTTATCTACTGTAGCTTTCTAACATATGCGAATAGAATTGTTGCCAAAACCCAGAACAAAATTACCCTAAAATTCTTTACAATTTTTGCTGTGCCCGAGTTGCCCGACTAGAAGTTACGCGATGTTTGTACTTACTTCCTAACACAACCACGAAGGTTTCCCTAATAAGTTTAGATGGTACAAAATTATTTTACCTTTGGACTATTTTATTTATAGCACTAACAATTTTGGAGATTTATTGACCGAACGAGCGAAGCGAGAGAGGTCTAGTGGCGAGACGGTCGGTCGGTTGTACCTATGTATCTATGTATCTATATATCTATGTATCTATGTATCTATGTATCTATGTATGTTTGTTCGACGATAACTTGAGTACCGTTGCTCTGATCTTAATGATTTTTAGTATACGAGTAGTTGAGGTCCATAGAATTTTTAAGTTCGAACATGAGAGGGATCGGTTAGGGGGCTTCGATGATAGGGGGTGCAATAGGGTATCTACCTATATGACAGGCGAACTATAGGGCAAATATACCCGAGTGGGGTATCAAATGAAAGGGCGTAACTTCGGTGACAATAATATGGTACCATGGAAATGATCTGATGATGGAGGTCGAAGGAATCCACAGGAATTTATTATCTCAGCGGTCATTTTTATATCAAACTCATTTTTATCAAGAAGGATAAAAACGCTTAGACCTTCATGATTCAAAAATGAAAATGTCAAAAATCAAAATGACATGTTTTCTTTCTGTCATTGTCGTAAAAAATATGATTTCCAGATAATTCCAAAACCATTACATTTAACTTAGCTTTGAGATTATGTTTAAAATTGATTATAGGTACCTATCTATATAATAATATGGTCATCCTAAATAAAATTCAAATAATTCGTATAAGTTTAGAGTGCAAAGTCATGCACTCTTGTGTTCGTTCCCGATGGTCTTCGAAGGAGCTGCCTGAACTAGCTATTGATCAAGCTAAACGGAAGCCGAAGCGAAAATTGGACAATCCTTCTATGGTTGACGTCGTCTGGGCCACTCAGGATGTACCTACTCACCTACCTTGGGTGAAGACTGTAGATTAAAAGCGTCTACTTATTCTACTTTGCCATATTATTATATCGTCAGACGTCTCTTTGCTTCATATTCATAATTAATCAAGGGTTGGTTTGGTTAACAATTGTGGTATAGTTTGCTTGCTGATCTAGAGATTCTAATTAAAAAACTTGTGACTAATCTTTTTATTAATTTTATTTAATAATAGGTTAGGGACTTAATATAGGACATAAGTATAATAATAGGGCCACCAATAATATTTATTTATTTATTTATTTATTTATCAGAAAAACTACATCTATCATTACAGGATTCCCCAATGCAATAGCGTAGTTAAAATAAATTTAAATTAATTATAACAAATAATCCATAAAGATACTTTTTGGAATTCACTCTTCCCGCATGTAAATACGTCAATTTGCTCGGCAACTAAATTTAGTGTGTGTAAAACCCGCGTGATTGGTGATTTTTTGACTAGGTTCGTCCTACCACGGGGCACCGCGAATAGTGCCGGTTTTCGTGTATGGCGCCGCTTTAGGTACTGATTCGGAACATATAGTTTGACCGATTCCAGTATGGTTGGATTACATATGTTACCTCTTAACACCTCCAAAATATAACTTGCCAGCGCCAAGTCCCTTCTTGTTTCGAACTTGGTGTACCCAACCATGCCCAGTACGAATATAGGTCTCAAACTTTTTTAATATATTTGTATCGAGGGAGGAGCCTCTCTCCTCTTTACCTCTTTCTTTAGAATATGACTAGCTGACCCGTGCCCACTTCGTTGGGCATAATGTTAATAAATTAAATTCTATACTAATATTAAAAATAATACTTTTTGTAACTTAAATATAAAAGTTAGACATAATATGCTGTCGTTGACTTTAATGTAGGCATTTTCAAGCTCCACATCTTTTCTCTAGAACTCAAAAATATATCTTTCATAGTTAAGGCAGCGTTCGTAAGAAACGCTTTCATTCGACCGTTTTTTCTCCGATTCACTTTGCAAAACGGACTACCACGTAAAAGCCTTTTTATTTTTTTGTTTTTTATATAACCTATGACACTCAGCAATAATGTGGCTTTCTATTGGTGAAAGAATTTTTAAAATCGGTTCAGTAGATCCCGAGATTACCCCTTACAATTTAACAAATATACAAACACACAAACTTTACTTCTTTATAATATTAGTATAGAAGTATAGATGAGTACATACTACATAGGTACTAAAAATTTGAGTGTTAAGTCTGATGATAAAGACTCGATGAGAAAGGTGACAATAAGAACTTAACGATCTTGAGAACGAGATAGTCATATCATGTTTGTACTCGTTCAAAGCACCTTGATAAGTAGGTATTCTATAGCTTTTGAAGAATCAGCTGACATCTGGGATCTGGTGATAGAGATGGAAGAAGGCACTCAACTTCAAAGAAATATGAACTCATCTTCTAGACAAGATAAGTCTATCGTTAAAGTTCGTTAAAGTTGTCTTAATAAGTAGGCACTCTAGCTGTTAAACAAGCAACTCATATCTGGGGTTTGGTAATATAGCCGGAAGAAAGCTATATGAACTAATCTCTAGATAAGTTAGGGCTATCGTGTTCACTTGATGAGGAGGTACTCTAGGTACAGACGATATGGTGATATAGAAGGAATAAGGCTATAGGAGTTTTTTAATCATACACGTTCACACACATTCATTGTAGGTACGTATTCTCTCGAGTATCAATAAAACGCGAAATAAAAAAATACGTGATTGAGACCAAGAAAATTAGGCTATGGAACTCATTTTCTAGACAAGATATAGGTATCTTGTCTAGAAAATGCCTAACGCGTTTGGATTCGTTAAAAGTATAATAGAGTCAGCGATGTCCAGGATCTGATGATAGTGATACGCACCTATCATTTAAACAAGATAGACCGAAGAATATGAAGTATTTCGCTGTTATATCATACTTTACGCTGAAAAGTAAAAATCGGTAAAAAAAATTCGTGAGGTCTCAGTTCGGGGCGAACTACTAGTTATAGTGTTGTTTTGAAGACCAGGCTGTAATGATGCCTAGAAAAGCAAATGAAAGATTGGAGAGTAGGTTTTGTTCCCTAAATATTTGTACTCATTTTGAAAATGTGTGATAAGTTAACGTATAAATCATAAAAGGAACAATGACATTTTCTACTGATTTAGACCATGCGGTAGTGTTTCCAAAACTTACGCGACGACTCATCTTCCAATTTGGACATTTTTCATCGTCTTTACGCCTTGTGGTGTACAGAGTTAAATCGCAGGTGTAAGGTCTACGTATCTTTGAATCTACCTTCAACTATCTCTGAACAGTTTCAAACAATTAAATATTTCTCTTAAAACCTTGTACTTAATTTACAAAAAGAGAGGTGGTCCAAAAAAACATGTTCAATACACGATTGTGCATTAAATCGACATTAATTATTGTTGAATTTCCGGAGTTTGTGCCCAAAGAAAAGAGTAAAACAGAAGTTCAACAAAAAAATCGAGCTTCCCAGTGAGCAGGGCAGTAGTCTTTGTTCTTCTAATCCCGACTTTCCTTTCAGATAGCGTTCAGTCAGCTCTTAAATTAAGAATTTATTTCAGATTTTCATACTTTCTTGTTCCTTTTGTATTGCACCACAATGGAAATTATTATCAATTGGAAAACTTTCCTTTTCCACAACTTCTATAAAGGCTCACATTTTATTTTCCTCTTTTGGCTTTCTTTTGTTTCTGCAGACGATGTCGTGGAAGAAAATCCCTACTTATCTATTTAAAGTTGATTTAAAGAATGAAAGTTTATTTTAAAAGAGATCCTTTGAATCGTTATACATCTGTATCGCATCCAGTGTTGCCAACTCGGATTTTGAAAAATACTTGGACCCCATTGGAAAAGTTCGTAGATCTACGTACTTTTTTCGGGGTGAAATGAACAGGAATAAAATGAGTGTTTTATTAACTGCAGAGTTAACCCACGCGCGGACCGTACCTAGTTCTTTCCTATGTTTATTTCCTCAGTTGTGTTTATCAAAAGAACAAAACAACAGTAGGTAACTCCGTCGAATCTATATATTTCAGTACTTACTTTAAATATATCAAAACTCCAGTTACATACTTACATATTTAGAAATATTTTTTATATAAGCAGTCCGCAGGGCGTTATCTGTTAAAAGGGTAGGTTATATTCCAATGGAATATTCATGATTACCCAGAGTAACATTAATGGTTCATTTTGAATTCCCTCGTTTTAAAAGAAACATAGTTAGATAGATAACTCCATACACGGGATATGTTTTACACGAGTTTATCTTTCAAATTGACTTAAAGCAGTGCTGGAGTTGATGAATAATTATTGAATAAAGATGGTTCATGCTACTAAGAGCTACTAAGCATTGATATTGGCTATTTTACGTATTCTATCCGTCCTCTGGTTATCATAACACGAGCCTAGTTGCTTAACTTGGGGCCAGATATCGTTATATTCAAAATGTTCTGCTGCAGTAGATCAAACGATAGTTAAAAAATTACACTTACGGGTGATAAAAAAACAGAAAATGACCATGTCAATACCAAATATACAGCTTTAATGGTATAAATAATTAACTTTATAATCTTGCTGACCAAGTAATTATTTTGCAAACATACCCAAAGACAATCTTACCAATTCTTTTCCCTAGTTTACTTGCTGACTAGGTACATAATATGTATTTTACTGCCGACAAAAACATAGTATGTTGCCAAAATGATTTTTAATGCTGATTTTGCTTGATTACCAAATATTTGGTAATCAAGCAAAGCAATGTTGGTTTAATTAAATGATTCCTATTCAATTAAGTGTATGAAATCAGTATAAGTTTCATACATAGCATCTGCACCTTTAACCATTAGAAAATAGGTGAAGTTGAAGTATTTTAATATCCATAGCTAAATTAAACTTCGTCAAAGAACAACTTTGGCTCTAACTTTACAAAAGAAAAAAAATAGTTTGTAATCCTACTTTTGACAGACAAAAATTAATCATAAATGGTTAAATGCCATTCTTGTCCATAAAATAAAAGCAATCAATAAAAAGTATCTCAAAAAGCTTAAGCTGCAGAATGATTTTTAAAAATATTAGCTAAATTTACCCGCAAATAAGGAATGATTGTTAATGGTTACAGGTGGTAATTACCTTAGTCCTACATACTTTACAAGCTAACATAAAACATTTAAAATTATTCAAAACATCGAACAAGTAGGGAAAATATATTGGGGAGACATAATCGCCAACGAGTAGTTAACGAAAGCGAGCCACTCTGGGGCCGAATGTAATCCACAGCGGTTAAAGTTCCCTTCAGAAACAATAACAATTCGTTCAGCGATATAATGTGACCGCACAATTTTCCCCCGGGGAAGTTTTAAGTGCAAAAGGCCTCACAAGTGTTTATGTGTTGAATGAATCTAGCAAACAGCGTAATGTAAAAGTTGTGATTTGATTTGCAACGTTCATTCAAATCAGTTTTTAACTACCTATATCTATATCTCTATAGGCACTAATATTATAAAGAGGAAAGATTTGGTTGTTTGTTTGCATTGATTCGGCTCCGAAACTAATTGACCGATTCTGATGAAACTTGTAGATAGTAAAATTCTAATTCAAAGTCTTATAAACCTACTTAGCTATACTAATAAAAAAACGGATCCAAAATCGGATTTAACACAATTGAAAACCCAATAAACGATACCCATCGCCGTTTATATGATATTCAGGTAAGTACATGTTATGTCAACTCTGATTCAAAATCGTATTCCGAATATCCATAGTTACATAGTAGGTACCTATGTCGAAAGTTAGATTACAAAGGTCTTTATGTAACAACTTAATTATGTAGTTAAGTATTACTATTTCAGTAACTATTTTGAATAAAAAAAGTTTAAATAACTCTAATTAATGCGGATGAGCGGAAAACTGTTAACTATTATTTATTTTACGCGATGTAGGTCGAGGCTCGCGGAGCATTTCTGGTTTGAAAATATCTGATGTATTTATTCTATCTTTACATGTGCTAGTTTTATTATGTTTCCGCGGTTTTACCTGTGTTTAGACATAATTGGAATATATGCCTTTACATCATCCCAGAAATCTAAAAACCTCGCTTTAGTAATTTTTGTGTGATTGAGCTTAAGATGATGTTATTCCCTACTTCTAAGGAGCAAAATTATATTAGACCATTATTAGACACTTACAGGACTCGCTCAGAGGAATTATATCTTTAAAAATGTATGAATGATACAACCTGACCTCTTTGCTAAATACGTAAACCCAGGAACTTCTATATTTAACAAGGAGATGACACGGAGTTGCTGATTTAAAAATAGAATATTTGGATCGACCTGTAGAAAATCAATGATCCAATTCGAAGATTTTGAACATGGTTACTATCATAAGCTTATCAAACTCGGTCCAGCTATTTCCGAAGATTAGCGACTCCGAACATGCAAACATAAAAGCTTTACCTCTTTATAATATAAGTATAGGTATAACCGAAGACAAACGCTACGTCTAGTCTCTACAACAAGGAAGTATATACATACATTGTGTAAGCAAGAATGTGATAGAAAACCCTCGTAAATTTTAAAGATACTTCAGAATTATTGGTGCTTCAATGTTTGCTGTCTCGTGTGAAATTTTGATCCATAAAATTTGTTTGGAACCTTCAGTAACTCACTTAAATATGTTTAATAAAATAAAAAAGTATTTAGGTAGGTACATAATCAGTTTACTTAATTCTTAAGGCGTTTGTGCCCTTTTTTCCGCTTCTAGTGTGATTCGATAATATTTTTTCTATTTTTTGTAGAAAATCTTTTGAAACACAATTAACTGTATTCAAGTACCGACTTAAACAATTTGTTTTTCATTTCCTAGAATTTTATTAAACTTTTCAGTCACTTAATTGTAATGAATCATTAAAAGTCATGTTTCCTCATATACAAAACTTTATTTATGATCATAAGTAGATACTTACCCTAACTATCGTAAAGTATAGACACTTTAGTTTAGTCGTTTATTTGCACCTGGGAACTTCTGAGTAGGTTATACTTCCGTGTGAGAAAAGTGGAATTATGGCATTAATATATTTAATTTTAAGACTCCTTACTCACTTATACATACACTATTGGTAGAAAATTACACTAAAATCTTGGTGGTAGTTGTGTGGTGGTGTACTTTGGTTTGTAATTAAAGTTGTGGCTAACCACCACAATACCAATAATGGGATTGTTGTGCTTTGGTTCTAAGTTCTCTTACTTTGTAAGGCAAACACAACACGATAACTAGCCCCAAACTAAGTAACTAAGCTTGTGTTATGGGTGCTAGACAACGGATATACTACTTTTATACTTTTCTTTTGTAAATAATACATATGAACAACCAGACCACAGACAAATATCTAAGCATAAATACTTGTCTGAGGCGGGAATCGAACCCGCAACCCTGTGTTTGGCAGTCCGGCATGGTGACCATTGTGCCAACTGGGTTGTCAACCCAGTTTTCCCTAGACTATACGATGAGATTGAACAAATCTTTACATGTTCAACTCCCGACAAATCCCCTGCATAGGGGATCTGCGAGGCGCTCCAATCTAATTTTAAATTAGCACCCGTCGTCGTCTTCCCTATTTCAGGGGGATCGACGGGCGAAAAACCGTCGGGAGTATCCGTTAGGGGAGCCGACGGGCGTGAACCAAGTGCCTTTTTATTTATTTTGCTGATGCACAATTACTATACATATTTATAACTCTAGCCACACACATTAACTAGGCACTTGGTTAATAGATAATAGTTTAGTTTGCCGTAGAATCTATTAAAATTTGAGTAAGAACATACAGTCTATCGAGGTGCGAAGTGATATCTCACTATCGATTTGGTTGCAGCGTTAATTGAATGGGATCCTATCAGGACTAGTGTTTGGTTACTTACACCAGCACGGAATGTAGTAGTTACTTTACTGAACTTAGCTATTGATGTTCAGTTTCCGATCGTTCACTATTAAAAGGGATTAAATGTTATTATTTGAGGTAATATGTTGTAAGAATAATGCATTTCCGAAAATGTGTTAGTTCAAGTAGGTATTAGTTGTGATGCCATGTTTAGAAATGCATAATTTTACTTACATAAACAACAATTTCAGTAATTAATTATTTTCATAATTAAAATTCATTATAGGATACATTTGAAGGGTTATTTAAAAAAGTCGAGCTTTTGTGGTTACTATGCATAAAAAAGTTTTGATAACACACTCTGAATAAAATCAGAAATGGTCGCTTCGTGTCGGAGAGCTCTTTCCAGGATTGTGGCAAGGCGCGGGGTGCGAATACATACTGCAAATGTCAGTCCCTGTGTCGGACTCGGCAAAGTAATAACCTACCCCAGCTAATGGATTGTGCTCTATATGTAGACCGCCCATTTTACCTCTTCGTTTGGTTAGATGAAGGTTAGATGCTATCTTTATTATACTTTGCCTTGTAGAATTTAATTTTGTTTCGGACGTCAGCCGTACCTTGTTATTGCATGACTGATATGATTCACAGGGTTGCTCTGCACCACTGTACGTAGAGTCGTATATTATAATACTTATACTGGGTTATTGGTAATAATAGCCGTTGAGGGCTACTTCTGTGCACCTAAACAAACAACTTTTGTTCTACGATTTTTGGAATTTTGAATTTTTTTTTTAATTTTGAGGTTAGATTTACTTGAAAATCAGCTGTTCCTTACACGGAGAGGTCATTAACCTTAAAATTTTACCTATTTTTTAAGTTTTATCTACTCTTCTTAGACTGAATGACCTTTGTTTTAAAAAATCAGCTGTTTTTCGAATTTACATAACCTCCAAATATTCATGTTTTTTTTCGAACTTCCAAAAGTCGTAGAACAAAAGTTGTTTGTTAAAGTGCCCCGAAGTTAGAAACATGCTTTCATAAAAGAAAGGTTCTTTACTTATAGGTAGATCAAATTAAACATAGGAAATGTACATTTATTACTACAACGCACATAAGGTTTATCTATTTAGAAAGGTTCAATCAGAAATCATTGAAACCTTCATAATATTCACAAAAATACCTACCAAAACATAAAAAGGTTGCTGAAAAAAAAAACTCAGAAACGGTTTAGTACCTATAAAATATGTTACATACAGTTACACTCAATGTTGTTTATATTTTTATATACTTTAAGTGGTTTAGAACCAGACTGGCCATTTCTATATCGTTGCCTTCATATTTGACCCGAAAATTATGAAATAAGAAACGGGCGAACCTATGCAAATGTTTGTAAGGTAGACCTGACAGGCGAGTGCCGAGTTAGCGAAAAGATAATAAGGTACCCAGATGAGCATAATATCCTACGGAAGCGGCAAACCTTGTGGGACCATACAGTTAACGTTTTTCCTGCATATGTTAGTTCCTCGGTAGGTAACCGAGTTTCCTTCGAATAAAAACAAATGCGTTTAGAGGTACCTATTTCCAAACAAAGGGCTCCTCCTTAAGTTACTTGCTTGAAAAACGTAGACTTAGTTTGTTTCAGAAAATATCGCTAACAGACTGTGTTTTAATATTTATTCGTCCCTTGATTAGCTCGAATATAAACTCAAAAGCATTATTAAAAGTTTGCAATAAATTAAAACTAAAGCCTTTCAACGAACTGAAATGTTCATTGAATTAGTTCGACCGAGGTTTTCTGACGAAACGGTCTATAAGCAGTTGACTTATAGCACAATACAGACGCGACAAAGAACGCCTAACGACCCCGAATTTATCGTGAACTTTCCACTAATACCGTCATTAAACAACCCTTTGTTTTCGTCTTTGATAAAAACACCTCGGAGTAGGTACTTCGGAGTTCGTAATTTTTATCTTTCGTTGCCTGAATAGACACCTCAGGAACAAAAGCAAATACTTTTGTACAATGAGGACAGCTGTCGCTTTTGTCGAGCGGTCGTACAGAAGCTTGGTCTTAACAACAACTTAGTTACACTTGACAAATCGCTGCTATTTTTGCGTTTCTTTACACTGTCGTTAGTATCATTTTTAACAAGATTTTATGTCGCTTTACCCCTTTTGATATTTGTAAATGTCTATACTTATTTAACGAGATCTGTACCATAAACATTAATTAAATGCAAAGCTGTGAAATCTAAGCCAAATTTTACATATGAAACTAACAAAATTGCATTACCTATGTTCGTGTGCAAAATTTGAATGCAAAGTTGTGAAATATAAGCCAAAAATTATATAGCGAAACTAAGAAAATTACATTACCTATGTTCATGTGCAAAATTTGAATGCAAAGTTGTGAAATATAAGCCAAAAATTATATTGCGAAACTAAGAAAATTACATTACCTATGTTCATGTGCAAAATTTGAATGCAAAGTTGTGAAATATGAGCCAAAGGTTATATAATGAATCTAAGAAAATTGCATTACCTATGTCCATGTGCAAAATTTAAATGCAAAGTTGTGAAATATAAGCCAAAGTTTATATAATAAAATTAAGAAAATTGCATTACCTATGTTAGTGTGCAAAACTTAAATGCAAAGTTGTGAGATATAAGCCAAAAATTATATAATGAAACTAAGAAAATTGCATTACCTATGTTCATGTGCAAAATTTAAATGCAAAGTTGTGAAATATAAGTCAAAGTTTATATAATGAAACTAAGAAAATTGCATTATCTATGTTCGTGTAAATGCAAAGTTGTGAAATATAAGCCAAAGGTTTTACAATGAAACTAAGAGAATTGCGTTACCTATGTTCGTGTGCAAAATTTAAATGCAAATTTGTGAAATATAAGCCAAAGTTTATATAATAACACTAAGAAAATTGCATTACCTGCAAAATTTACCTGTTTCGTTGGCAACCCCTGCCGCTTGCAATTGAATTATTTAAGGGATATTATGACATTAAATTGGCCGACAAGGGCGAGTTTAAGAGGAAAGGGTACCGGTGGCTTTTTCCATACAAACTATTACAAACGTAGTCGACTGTTTCCTCCCTGGATAATGACACTAGAGCAAATATTTTTGGTGCATAAAACTTATAACTGCCATGACCATGCCCCTATTTTTTGCTTTTTTTTATTTTTTAATTTCTTTAATTTTAATTTCTATGATAATTAGAAAATGAAAAAAACCAAAACATAGGGGCATAGTCATGGCAGATTTAGGTTTTATGGCACAAAAATATTTGTGCTAGTGTCATTATCCAGGGAGGAAACAGTCGACTACGTTTGTATGGAGAGAGCGCAGGTACCCTTTCACCTTAACGTAACATAACTTGAATGGACGAGACCGTTACCTCCATGTGGAGTCCAGGTACGATATAACCATACTTCCCTGACTTTAGACGGCTGCAGATTACCAAACTAAGTACACATAACTTGTAATAATTTATTAGTAGGGCGGACTTGGGTTGGGATTTAGAAACTTGATGCATTCGCCCTCATGTGAATTCTCAGGATATTATGGTTAGAGCAGTAGGTTATGTTTCGAATATTTAACTAGTTAGGTTACCTAATTCCGTACTACAAAGTTGTGTTGTTTATTTACATATGCCTATTTCAATTTTATATTCTGTTTGTTATGATATTTGATGGGAAAATATTTTCATGCTGTGTAAACAGGTTTTGTTTGTTAATCGAACCTTTTCATTTATCTTATCTTTCTTGCCCATGTTACAAACAATATTGTTTGTTTGGGTTCTTTATGAAGTTTTAAATAATGCGAACATGAGCTCATCCGCCTATTTCAGATTAGGGAGGAAACAATATAGGTACGCACATAGGTATCCATACCTACATAAAACGTGTCTCTTGGTATCATTTATTTGGAAGGGGATGACGACGCGACGGTTTAACGTGGCAATTTTATACAATGATATCGAGATATGTAGGTAGGTATTTACCTACTAGGTATATTATAAATTTTACAAATACTATCACTACATGGTATAAAATAAAGTCGCTTTTTCTGTCCCTATTTCCCTTTGTATGCTTAAATCTTTAAAACTACGCAACGGATTTCGATGCGGTTTTTTTGAAGTGAAAACTTCTTATGGCGCGTTGGGCACTTTTGTGGGTGAGCATTTTCAGCCGTTCTCGCGACAGATGAGATTTTACACAGATATACAGTTTTCACTTCTGCCTGCACTCCCGGAGTGCGCTGTTTTTTTTTAATAGATAGAGTGACTCAAGAGGAAGGTTTATATGTATAATACATGTATAATATAGCCGTGCGAAGCCGGGACGGGTCGCTAGTATGTATATAAATGTGGATCGGAATGCTGGGCCGTAAAGAAGAAGGATGAGAGAAGATTGCATGCAGCGGAGATGAGAATGTTGCGATGGATGTGTGGAGTAACGAGGATGAATAAAATAAGGAATGAGTATATTAGGGGAAGCCTGAAAGTAGCACCGATTACTGAAAAGTAAAAGGGAACCGTTTAAGTTGGTATGGACATGTGACTAGAAGAGTGATGAATATGAATGTAGAGGGACGGAGAGAAAGAGGACGACCGAAGAAAAGATGGATGGACTGCGTGAGACAAGACATGCGAGAGATGAATATGAACGATGAGATGACGACTAATAGGAGTGAATGGAAGAAATATACTTACTGCGCCGACCCCAAATAAATTGGGATAAGGGCAGGAAGATGATGATTTACTTAACTAGCTCTTTCCCATGTAAGTTCCGATCCCGTAGAAGTATTAGGAATAAAGTATAGCATGTATAACTCAGTGATCCAGCTGTCTGCATACCAAATTTCATCAAAATCGGTTCAACAGTTTTTACATTATAGCTTTGAATTTGTGAAAGAATGATCAATATCGATTTGACGACCTAGTTGGCACAATGGTCACCGGGCTGCCAAACACAAGGTTGCGGGTTCGATTTCCGCCTCAGACAAGTATTTATGCTTAGATATTTATCTGGTTGTTTCTATGTATTATAAGTATATATTTACAAAAGAAAAGTTTATAAGTAGTATATCCGTTGTCTAGCACCCATAACACAAGTCTACTCAAGTAAGTAGACTACACAACGCCATCTAGCCCCAATCTAAGTAGCTTGGGGCTAGATGGCGATGTGTGAAATGTCCTGCAATATTCATCATCACTACATAGTATAAAACAAAGTCACTTTTCGCCGTCCCTATATCCCTATGGGACAAAGGGATGTAGGGACGGCGAAAAGTGACACAACGTAACAAAGTAAGTAATTATTGAAATTGTTTTTTAGTAAGGAAAATGGATTTGACGACCCAGTTGGCACAATTGGTGAAACACAGGGTTGCGAGTTTGATTCCCGCCTCAGACAAGTATTTATGCTTAGATATTTGTCTGGGGTCTGTTTCTATGTATTATCACTATCACTACATAGGTAGTATATAATAAAGTCACTTTTCGCCGTCCCTATGTCCCTATTTTCCTTTGTATGCTTAGATCTTTAAAACTACGCAACGGATTTTGATGCGGTTTTTTTAGTAGATAGAGTAATTCGAGAGGAAGATTTATATGTAAGACATGCATAATATAGTCGTGCGAGCGAAGCCGGGGCGGGTCGCTAGTTTATTTATATCTAAAAAAAGTGGTTGCCTGTAAAGTCGGTATACGGGCGAAAGTTTTACGTGACAACAACTGTGCTCGAGTGGAAGGGACGCGTGCCTTTCACTTTTTATGTCTGTCTCTCTCGCTCTTAGGCGGGCTAACCATGCCCGCGTGCCTCTCACTCGCTCTCATTGTGAGCGCATAACGTCAGCGGAGCGTAACGCAGTTTCTTGAAGTGTCACCCGGCAAACCAATTTATAAAACGTTGTCACGTCAAAAATAATGTAGTTTTGGAGATGTTACATAACTGGATAACCAAATCCCAAACATTACCTCTTTATAATATTAGTAGAATATAGTTTAGTAATAGATAAAGTAGTTGGATGTAGCAAAGTATACACGAGAGGTTGTGTCAGGACTATACCGCGGGTTCTCTCAAAGGACTAAACTTATATTTTAACTCTTCAAACTTATTGACGGGTACAATTTGGGTTGTTTATAGCGTGGTACGATATTTTTGTAAAATGTGCAAACATTTCATAAAACTAAAGAATATTTCACGTAATTTAACATCCGAAAACTAAGACTATTTGTACTGCTTGATTTTTCATTTTTATCTGGCGTGGCGTGACAACATGGCGCTTTGTTCAGTTGTTGTTTGCAAAAAATCTAGAACGTACTGAATTACGTTAACAATAGCATTTCATTTCACTAATAAATACTAACAAAATTTTCATTTATTTTGGTTTAAAAATTATTAAAACAATATTATACCAAGTCTCTCTGACCAAGCAATCTAACTTCCTCTTGCTGGGAGTGAAACACCTTATTAGCTCGAAGAATTTGTTCCCAATTCTAAAAATTTTATTAACAGATTCTACAGACTCTCAATTCTACAGATTATTAACCGTACAGGTTCATAATTCTACAGATTCCCAACTTTACAGACTCTTAATCCAACGGATTCCCATCTTCACAGATTCCCAATTCAATTCAACAGATTTTTTAAACGCTTACCTACCAAAAGCAGCCATGGCGGCACCCAATCTACCGTTATTATATTTTTAAAAAGATAATGATAAAATTGATTTACTTAAAATATGTAATAATTTCACGCAAAACTTAGATTAAAAAAAAACAGCGCACTCCGGGAGTGCAGGCAGAAGTGAAAACTGTATATCTGTGTAAAATCTCATCTGTCGCGAGAACGGCTGAAAATGCTCACCCACAAAAGTGCCCAACGCGCCATAAGAAGTTTTCACTTCAAAAAAAAATTACTTTAGTATCCAGAAACGAGTTTACATTGCATAACATGTGAAAGCGATTTGCAATTTATTTTTATTACATTTTTTTCCTGATACTCGTACCAGATTCGTAAAACAAACTGTGCATCTCGTATATTTGAGTACATTGGTACGGGGAAATTAACCCACTTATTCGAGCATAAGCGCTGTGTTAATTTACTAGATTAGCTACCGTTTGTGTGAGACAATAAGCATTGAGTTAATTTTATGCGCTGCTTTTTGAATAGACTTATTGCCTTTACAGCAAAACTGAAAGCAAAAACTGCCAAGTACCCTCCGGAGGAGTGAAGCAGTGCAATTACCGCCCGTTAGTCCTCTGACCTCCAGTATAACCCGCCCGGCACAAAGACTCCGGCCTTGCTTTCATTTTCAATCACCATTTTGTCGAGATTACATATTTTCCCTGCTTATTGTCATTGAGATTGTTTATGAGCTGATGTTAAGTTTCTTTTTGTTATCTAATAATGTTACTTGTAATAGAAAGTCTGCAAATTTTCCGATACGGGAAGCAATAAAACGATTAAGGAGGTCCGTTGTACTAATTTATGTTTTAAAGCTATAAATCGTAGTTAATCTGTGTTACGAATACGAATTTGGAGCTGCAAGAAAAACAATGATAATGTATCTGGAGTCACTAAAATATAGGTAGGTGCCAGGTAAGACAAATTTAGGAGTAGGAAGGTGCTAGGATAAGCTTGTTCGTGTCTAGATGGGGGCTACCTAACACTTCTCTAACACCTTTGCATAAATTGCACAATCGATGCGTTTTTGCATTCAGAGCACGTAAGGCTTGCAAACAGCGCAAGCTCTTGCTGAGTGTGCGATAGATCCCCTTTGTAATCTAACTGTTTTACATTATATGAAATACTCGTTACGTGGTTGCTACGAAGAAGCGAAAGTGTACTACGAACAAAACCGCGCGCGACGACTTGCATGCACAGACGACAGAGCCGCTAGCTATCGCACAGTTTCACATTGGATTCGCGTGTCACCGCACCGCATCGCTTTATAATCGCATTTGCTTTGATTCGCCTTCGTTGGACGCAGCGCTCTTTTAATTTTCATCCCAAAGTTTGCATAGAGAGATGGCAGTCTAGGTACAAACTGCGCCCCGCGATTTCACTCGCGTAAGTCCACTGTCGGGTGCCAAGGTTTCCGAGATTTATTCTATAACAATTTATCATCCATCATCTGCTTTAATAGCAGATGTTTCATAATACGTAGGTATTACTATTAGATAGGAAGTACCATCTTATCAATGATAAATCACTGCGCTATAAATATATACCTACAAGTATATGTAGGTATATACGTAATGGTACTTAAGAGAGAGATCATTGCTCATTTAGAAAATATTAGTCCTACTAATTGCCTAACTTTGCTCAAAATTATGGTAGAGGTACGTAACTACTAAATGTGAAACTTGTAAGCTGATATCTGGATGATTTATATATTAACTAGATGGAAGAAAAATAGTTGTTACGTAAGGTTTCTACGAATCATGGGCCTTAGGTATGTAGGACGAGTTTAAGGTTTACTCATAAAATAGGCTTTCTTCCAAGCCAACTGTTTAGACTATTTTCCCCCAGTAGTTCGGTTGGCATAACTAATTCAATTTTTCAGTATTAATCAATCATTTGAAGAGTTTAGCGATCCCCTACTATTGCATCTTGGATAGGTAGGTATATCTAGAACGATTATTCTCTGTCGTAGTGCTTCCAACTAGTGAAGGTTGATTGTCACCTTAGAATATCTTACACAATCTTTGGTGATGATAAAAAGTTATAAAACGATTAAAATACAGGCATTTTTGTTATCACAAAATCAATATTAAATTGATGGATTGTTTGCTACTTTGCATAACTGAAAGATTTTTTATAATAGGTAAGTATTAAAGGATAAGTATGTTTTATTATATTCATACGAATTCTGAACGACTTTTGCTTCCGACAGTACCAAATATCATTTTGATTATAAAATAGGACGAGTTCGTGAATGGAAAATATTTAGTTTTTTGACTCTACGTATTCGGCCCATTTGGACCGTAGGTATCCATATACCTACGGTCCAAATGGGCCGAATGCCAGTGAGTGAGCTTGAGTGATTTATGGTCTTGCCCCATGGCAAGACCATAAATCACTCAAGCTTTGATATGAAATAATTTCATTTACTTTTTCAAATATTAAATACTTATGTAATATCATTACATAGTATAAAACAAAGTCGCTTTCTCTGTCCCTATATCCCTATGTATGCTTAAATCTTTAAAACTACGCAACGGATTTTGATGCGGTTTTTTTAATAGATAGAGTGATTCAAGAGGTAGGTTTATATGTATAAATACATGCATAATATAACCGTGCGAAGCCGGGGCGGGTCGCTAGTAGTTATATTGTTTATAAGCTGCGCCACGTGGTTTTTGCAAAAGTCCCGATCTCGAGGGAATATCGGTAAGTATTAAAAAGTAAACGTGTTAATCTACATACCGAGTTTCATAGCAATCGGTTAAATCGTTTTTTCGTGAAGGAGGATTGTTCCTCCTTCACGAAAAAACGTGAAAGTCAAAGTTTGTGTTAGTATGTTTGAACAATCAAACATACTAACACAAACTTCAACTTTTTTAAAGTGAAAATGTCTTAGAGCGGTACGCATATTTTTAGATGAGATAAAAATCTCTGAACTCGCGATACCGTACGAGACGCAGCTACAGTGTGTGCATATATGCATAGACATATATTTTGTAGTTGTTTAGTAAATAAGTTTTAATTTGTTTTAATTTGATTTTATCGCGGGCCTTGGGGGGAGAATCAAGAAATTCCGTAACGAAAACACCTAAGACCCTCGACAAATGACGGACGATTATTAACGGACGACTATTGACGGACGACAAATGTCGGACGACAAATGTCGGACGACTATTTTATTTTTTTTTATTTTTTTTTATTTACATTTACTAAGACAAGAAATTATTCTCGATATAGTAATAGCTTTACCGCGGCAGTCCCCGAGTGCCACACTTTTTTGTTTTAAGTTTTCAGTTTTTTTTTAATTTTTCACTACTGTCGGCACTCCGGGAGTGCAATCGTTTTTTTTTATGTTCCTTCCTCTGTAGAAATAGAGTCATCTATCTATTAACGTAGGTACATGAAATCTTAAGTCTCAATAAACTTTTACCTTACATTTATATACCTACCTACCTACCCATTAGTTTATCAACAAGTTAGGTTTTGTAATTTGGTGACCGAACACGCAGTGCATAGGGAATGACTGGTTTACATAGTTAGCGGTCTTCAGCGAACAGCACAACAACGCAAATTCGTTTCAGCAATCACGAACGTGTAGGGACGTTTGAAATCTGATTTACCGCTGATTTGTGGTCAGGTGCGGGTTTACGGTCTCGTCTATGTCAGTGTATATGTATGTATGCATGTTTGTATGTATATATGTTAGTTTACGTTTGGTATGTGAAACATATCGAACAAGTTCTGCCCCCTTAGAACTTTCTATCATCGATATCTAGACAGATTTTATTTTTATTTCTTTGTATGAAATTGACATAAGTCAACAAAAAGTCACACGTGACTTATGTCAATTTCATACAAAGAAATAAAAAAAATATAAAAAATGATTTGTATGAAATTAACATAAGTTTTTTTTTTCATATGATAGGTCAGCGTTTGACCACTATCACACTTGCCAGATGGTAGGTGACGACGCGGCCTAAGATGTAACACGCCCATAGACTTTGAGTTCGTACCTCACAAGTTTCTTGAACACGTCTTCCTAGAAGATACCAACAAACGTCAACAAAAAGTCACACGTGACTTATGTCAATTTCATACAAAGAAATAAAAATAAAATCTTTCTAGATATGTATTGATGATAGAAAGTTCTAAGGGAGCAGAACTTCTTCGTTAGTGGTCTGGCGATAAAGAAAAAAAAACAGAAAAGGCAAACCTTCCATAAAAGCATAATACCTTCATTGGCATCATGCTTTTTAGGTAACTTGATGAGTTTCCTCAAAAGCAGGATCGATAAGGGTTAAAACATCTTATGTCAATTTTATACACAAAAATCTGTTGATTGGCGAGACATCTTATTATGTTACTAGCGACCCGCCCCGGCTTCGCACGGCTATATTATGCATGTATTATACATATAAACCTTCCTCTTGAATCACTCTATCTATTAAAAAAACCGCATCAAAATCCGTTGCGTATTTTTAAAGATTTAAGCATACAAAGAGATATAGGGACAGAGAAAGCAACTTTGTTTTATACTATGTAGTGATTATAATGTTTGACTTTTTAGGGTTAAACTAAAGAGATAAACATCCGCAGTAGTTAGGTACCTACCAACCACTACCCTGCACCTTAGATATGGTGCTAAACGAGCAAACAGCAAATATTATCCGATAGAAATACCTACTCATCATACGATTTAATAAATACCTAAGTTTTTAACAATCCGGCAACGAAATTGCAGACACACCGCATATCATATTCAGTGTCGGAATCGTTGCCTCAGGGGATATAATAAGTCTAATATTAAAAACACTTATTCCAATTACAAATATAAAATTCAGACAAAAAACACGTGCGGCACCTAAGCTGTCTTTAAAAAGAATGAAGGCGTGTCTTCACCGTATATCATAGACCTTGGTCGTTTTGTCTATGCCCTATGATACCCAATGATACTTTAAAATATTAATGTTCGGCATGTTGACATAAAATATTATAGCATCTTCGTCGTGTGTGATGCTGAAGATAGATTTGTGAATTTATTATCGTGCCGTAGCTTGTGTAAAGGCCCACTTTACTTTGGAAATTATTCCATGATATAAATGTAGGCGATTAATTTACCATAAATTTTCCTTATTATGATAAGCTTTATCAGCAGTGTTCGAATTGAAACAGAAATAAACAAATAAATTATAAAATAAACAAACAGACAGGTCATCGTGTTTCAAAGATAACGAACATCTCAATTACTTATCAGGTTTCATTTTGTAACAAGGAAAAGTTTATATCATTCTACTGAAGGAGCATTCATTCCTTCGAGAGACGTTTGCGCTGTAATAAATTATGGTTTACATTACACTTTCTTATAGAAGGTACCTATTAATCGAGGAAAAGACAGTGAATGTTGTTTAAATAGAGTCGTCTTTTCAGGCTCAACAAGTAGGTATAGGTAGGTACAGTATGGGTCATAAGTAAATGATCAGTTTGCTACAATAATACTATTAACAAGTATTGGAGTTACGACCTTCTTCTAATAGACGTTACACACAAACTTAAATACTTGAATTAAAAGTATGTACTCAGTGTGGTTATTATTTTCAACATGTTAGCTATGTCGTTAGTTGTGTGAGTGGTATAAGCCGCCACCCGCTACACCAACCGACGTGGGTTCGATCCGCAGGTTACGTTGTTATATGTTCAAATAGCACAGGATTGTAAACGTTACGGTGGGCAGAGACTTTCGACCGTGGATTGTACATCTTGTTACGAACAGAATTGACTCTGACTAAAGTTTGGAGAGGTCTTGCCACAACTGTCAAACCTGTTTCATTCACTACTGTGGCATTCCGCTCGTTTAATACAATTTAATAGTAAATTATTATTAGATTTATAACAGAGAAATGGAAAAATATTTTATTATTCTACAAAGCTGTTCGTTTCAAAGATACCTTTTGTTTGTTTGTCTATTGGTTGAACTTCAAAAGCAGGTACCTATTATGACCAGTATAAAAGAAACCTACGTATTCTTCAAATAATATCTGTAGTCTGTAACTGCCTATTGTAACGTAGAAGATTCGGTTGATCATTAAAACTTTCCGAGAGTATTATTTGATTCTGTGTATAAATGTGTAAGCAAAGGATGATGCCAATAGTGGTACCCACCTCCAATAACGATGTGTAATACGTCATTGGATAGCTCTTTTCAACTAGAATAGAAGTTATTATGGCGACTATTTCGAAATATTAGTCCGTTCAGAGTTATACTAACTTTTATTGAGCCATATTAACAATGGTGAGACGATGTCTAATTACCATTTCATTCATATACTAGCTGTTGCCCGCGAATTTGTACGCGTGGTAGTTTTGTTTTACACACTAAAAGCTTCATCTTAAATCACTCTAGTTATAAAAAAAACTGCATCAAAATCTGTCAAATAGTTTTAAAGATACTCAGCATACAAAGAAACAGACGAACAGTGAGAAACGACTTTGTTTTATACTTACTATGAAGTAATAGTGATGATAATAATATAAACAAATAAATAAATAATAATAAAAAAAATATTTTAAGACATTGCACACAACTTCTCGCCCCAAGTTAAGTAACTAGGCTTGTGCTATGCTGGCCAGATAACAGGTAGAAAAGTTAAGTTGATACTTTTCTTTTGCAAAAACTTAATATTTTCTACCTAAACCAGAAACAACGACTCGTCTGTCTCGCCTGTCTCGTCTGTCTCGCCTGTCTCGCCTGTCTCGTCTGTCTCGTCTGTCTCGTCTGTCTCGTCTGTCTCGTCTGTCTCGTCTGTCTCGTCTGTCTCGTCTGTCTCGCCTGTCTCGTCTGTCTCGCCTGTCTCGCCTGTCTCGCCTGTCTCGCCTGTCTCGCCTGTCTCGTCTGTCTCGTCTGTCTCGTCTGTCTCGTCTGTCTCGTCTGTCTCGTCTGTCTCGTCTGTCTCGTCTGTCTCGTCTGTCTCGTCTGTCTCGTCTGTCTCGTCTGTCTCGTCTGTCTCGTCTGTCTCGTCTGTCTCGTCTGTCTCGTCTGTCTCGTCTGTCTCGTCTGTCTCGTCTGTCTCGTCTGTCTCGTCTGTCTCGTCTGTCTCGTCTGTCTCGTCTGTCTCGTCTGTCTCGTCTGTCTCGTCTGTCTCGTCTGTCTCGTCTGTCTCGTCTGTCTCGTCTGTCTCGTCTGTCTCGTCTGTCTCGTCTGTCTCGTCTGTCTCGTCTGTCTCGTCTGTCTCGTCTGTCTCGTCTGTCTCGTCTGTCTCGTCTGTCTCGTCTGTCTCGTCTGTCTCGTCTGTCTCGTCTGTCTCGTCTGTCTCGTCTGTCTCGTCTGTCTCGTCTGTCTCGTCTGTCTCGTCTGTCTCGTCTGTCTCGTCTGTCTCGTCTGTCTCGTCTGTCTCGTCTGTCTCGTTGATTGTCTTTTAATTTCGATCGTCTTTTATTTTAATTTTGATCGTCTCTTTGATTACATTTAGATCGTCTTTTGATTTTATTTCGTTCGTCTTTTGTTTCCATTTCGATCGTCTTTTCTTTCCATTTCGATCTTCTTTTGGTTTCCTTTCGATTGTCTTTTGTTTCAATTTCGATCGTCTTTTATTTTCATTTCGATCGTCTTTTGTTTTCAATTCGATCACCCTTCCTTTTAGTTGTGATCGTCTCATTGATTTCATTTCGATCGTCTTTTATTTTCATTTCGATCGTCTTTTGATATTGTTTCGATCGTCTCTTTTATTTTCATTTCGATCGTCTTTTATTTTCATTTCGATCGTCTTTTTATATTGTTTCGATCGTCTTTTGATTTTATTTCGATCTTCTTGTAGTTTTTTTTTCGATTGCCATTTGTTTCGATTTCGATCGTCTTTTGTTTTCATTTAGATCGTCTTTTGATATTGTTTCGATCGTCTCTTTGATTTAATTTCGATCGTCTTTTATTTTCATTTCGATCGTCTTTTGATTTTATTTCGATCTTCTTTTCTTTCCGTTTCGATCTTCTTTTAGTTTTTTTTCGATTGCCATTTGTTTCGATTTCGATCGTCTTCTGTTTTCATTTAGATCGTTTTTTTCGATCATTCTTCCTTTTCGTTGTGATCGTGTTTTGATTTAATTTCGATCGTCTTTTGATTTCATTTCGATCGTCTTTCGATTTTATTTCGATCATCCTTCCTTTCCGTTGTGATTGTCTTTCGATTTCATGTCGATCGTCTTTTGTTTCTGTTTCGATCGCTTTTTGTTTTCCTTTTTGATTTTCGATCATCCTTCCTTTGCGTTGTGATCGTGTTTTGATTTTATTTCGATTGTCTTTTGATTCCATTTCGATTTCAATTCGATCGTCTTTTGTTTCTGTTTCGATCGTTTTTTGTTTCGTGCTTTGATCATCGTTTGTTTTTATTTCGATCGCCTTTTGTTTCTAGAAATCTTAAATCAAATCGGGGACAAGCGGGGTGGGGAAAGACCACTAAAAATCGATTTCACCCATCAAACAATGCATTTATTGGCCTGGTTAGTGTAACTTGAGATTGATGTCTATCTTTTGAAGGCGGGATGTGGTATTCATAGCCACTAAGTTCTTTTAAAAAATGTTTTTTTTTATGATTTTATGACGTCATTAAGTTTTATTTCATTTTTTTTTAAATAGTCGTCTACTTTGACAAAAATCGATAAATAGTCAAACATGAACGCACGAGATGTATGTTGATGATTTACTATTGATTTTTGAAACTTGGCAGTTATATTATTTCGATCGGACTAAAAATCAAGAAAAGTCAATAGTCAAATATTAACCTTCATTATATTACCTTTCTAATGACATATCATTTAATCTTATTGGAGCGGGTACCAGAGTTCATACATTTACTGGCATCATCCTTTTATATAGGTAATGGCTTGGCTATTTAATAACTTAGTTATAGATCACGCTATCTATCGAACGATTCGGAAGTACTTTAGACAAATATTTACAGAAAACCGTATCTAAATCGCTCCAGCTGTTTTGGAGTGAATGGGAAAATTAGAGTGCACGAATAAATATCATCTTACCCGAAATGCATATACCGTCCTCCGTTCCGTGGCGGAATTTCATTAAAAGTTAATGTCTTCATAGGTATATAGAGTTGAATAAATTAATTAAGAAATTAACTTTGTCAATGACTCTTAATAAAGTGTTTATCTATCTATCTTAAGAGGAAAGGGTACCGGGCACTCTCTCCATACAAACGTAGTCGACTGTTTCCTCCATGGATAATTAAACCAGAGCAAATATTTTTGTTGCATAAAACTTATGACTGCCATGACCATATTGACCATGCCCCTGTGTTTTTTTTTAATCTTAATTTCTTTGATAATTAGAATATGAAAAAAATCAAGACATAGGGGCATAGTCTTGGCAGTTATAAATAAATAAATAAAGAGAGAGAGGGAGAGAGCGCCGGTACCCTTACAGCTTAAATATAGATTTGAGAGTCATTAATCTATATTTTAATATTATAAAGCTGAAGAGTTTGTTTGTTTGTTTGTTTGTTTGTTTGTTTGAACGCGCTAATCTCAGGAACTGCTAGTTCGAATTGAAAAATGTGTTGTGTTGGATAGTCCATTTATCGAGGAAGGTTATAGGCTACTTTTTATCCCGACATTCCCACGGGATCGGGAGTTACACGGGTGAAACCGCGGAGCGCAGCTAGTATCCTATAATACCAGTACGCTAGATTTGTTATTCTATACAAAACGGCATTTTATTTTGTGCCTAATAAAAGCTCCGCCGTTGAGAATACTGGGAAACTACCTATTATAATTTTTTAAACGGATTCAAAAAAGGAGGAGGCTCTCTATATGTTTTTTTCTGTATAACAAAAGTAGATTGTTACCATGTCTAGTTTGATTCATGTCTAGTTTGTTTGGTCATTAAATTACGGTTAAAATTACTGTGCTCAGTGCAAAATGGGGAAAATCAAATAAATGCATTTTATTGTGATAGTCGCCTGGTACTTGTGAATCCCCTGGTACTAGTGGTAATGTATTAATGGAGGTCAGTGTTAAGAGAGCATTATGTACAATCGGCAACATAATTGCAGACCCACTAAAGAGTTCTTATATTGTTTTTTTTATAAAACTAACTGCGCCTCGAGGTTTCACCCGCGTAAGTCCCGATCCGTGGGAATATCGGGATAAAAAGTAGCCTATGTGTTAATCCAGGTCTCCGGCTATCTATACATACTGAGTTTCATGGCAATCGGTCTAGTAGTTTTTGCGTGAAGGAGTAACAAACGTACACACACTCGCAAACTTTCACATTTATAATATTAGTAAGAGTAAGATAAGATTTTCAATTCAAACAGCACTTTATAGTTCTGCTTGAGTTGAAGGACTTCTACCTTCAACTAAAGCATGACTCTAAAGGCTTGCGTTCAAAACATTCTAATAATAACTATTTTAGAACTCTACCGTGGGTCTCTACTTTTGTTGCCTGATTGTACAGTAGTCACGATTTCCGCAGAGCAATGTAGACGTCCATGACTGACATCCATATTTGTACACCAGATGGCTGGTAGATTGTAAGCACGTACTAACCATACTAACATCATACTTATGTCAACTACATTCTATATAAAATATTCTGATTCATGCTAGTTGATTCTGATCTGATTTTTTTTGTGATGGAACTAGAACTACTGTTATCAATTAACTATCGACCCGCCCCGGCTTCGCACGGCTATATTGTGCATGTCTAATACTTATAAACCTTCTTCTTAAATCACTCTATCTATAAAAAACCGCATCAAAATTCATAGCGTAGTTTTAAAGATCTAAGCATACATAGGGACAGACAGCGAAAAGTGACTTTGTTTTATACTTATACTAGCGACCCGCACCGGCTTCGCACGGCTATGTTATGCATGTATTATACATATAAACCTTCCCCTTGAATCACTCTATCTATTAAAAAAAATCGCATCAAAATCCGTAGCGTAGTTTTGAAGATCTGCATACCTACATAGGGACAGACAGCGGAAAGTGACTATGTTTTATATTATGTAATGATTACATTTGAAATATTAGAATACTCCGAATCCAGACACGTTTAATCGATGCACAAAGATAAATCCCACTGATGATAAATCAATGAGCTGAGAGAAGAGCTTAGAGGGTGAATCAATTGAATTTATAACTGTTGCCGTGAATAAGCTAAGTCTTGGATTTAATCACGCCGCGAATGTGGAAACGGAAACAGTACCCTTCTTAAAATTTACGAGCGAAAATGCTACCGTCAGTTTATGAAATGTATACTCATAGTACCTACGGAACTGCAACGATTTGTGAACATAAATTTGTTAGCATATTTCCACACTAAAATGTTGCATTTTTGTTGGAACATTGTCTACTTGCAAGAAAAATTGAATTACACGTTTACAACTCTTTAGCTTAAATTGCTTAGGTATCAACGCTTAGATAATTGTAACCAAATCGTTATACATTACAACTGACAAGCACAAATAGAATTGCTTGTGGCTTTAATTTTGTACTGAAATTACTTTTTTGTCCGTTAAGTCCTATTAAAATTCATGCTAGAGATAGAGAATTGTTGAACGGTAGAACTTAACGGACTACTCCTAAGTTTATGACTAGCTCTTATAGAGATCGCCCAATTTGCCTTTTAGATATTATTTAGGCTCCCCTTCTCCTAAGAGATTATGGTTAATAATACCTAAGGGTCGTTGTTGTAGCTTACTAAAATTTAATTTGTGACAAAGAACGAGTACTTCGCCCGCTCCCGCCAAGAGAACGGATAGCTCAACCGACCGTGGAAAGTAATGATCACATGAAATCCCAGATCAAGAATTAAGAGCACTTTTGTTTTAGTAAACCGAGCGGAATAATAGCTGAAGTTTCGCGTCGCTATGCCGACAAATGATTTGATAGGCTTCATCAAGAATCGAGAGGCTCGGGTAATGTTTTGTTTTGGTCCTAATGAAAAAGTTTTATAAGAACACCCCTATTCTTACACCGATGTGAGTTGGGTACCTACTCTATTATATTGGAATAAGATTTTAGACTACTTTCGTAAGGCAAGTAAGAAACAGCGCTGCAACCTTCTTATACCCTTTATGGGTTACATTTTGTCGGGTGAGGTACTGAATAGGCGGCCAGTCTCTTTGATGGTATTGAAAGAGAAAATGCTTATCGCACCATCGTCGCCTGTAAATAGCCGAGTGGGTGTCGAGTTTCTCTCCACATGCTGCGAAAACACACTTATCCTTTCTACTTAAACTGTTTTCACATAGTACATACTCTCCGAGCTCATTCAAACTATTACCCTTAGCACTATGGGCCTTTGGCGTTACTGACAGGTATTTATTATTAGTAGCACCCAATGTTCTTTTCACAAAATTTCCTACTAATGCCTAAGTTGTGTTGCCGTACCGGTAATGAATTGGTGAAGGCTTGCTTGTGGCCTACCCCTTTCAGGATTTCTTTAATGTATATTCGAACAACTTTAAATAAACCCTTTAACAACCTATGAATCAAAGAACTTACCTCGTGATGTTTTATTTAAATTATGCGAGGAAATAAGCCGGAGACAATGTAGTTTAAGGAAAGGGTACCGGGGGCTCTCTCCATACAAACGTAGTCGACTGTTTTCTCCCTGGATAATGACACCAGAGCAAATATTTTTGTTGCATAAAACTTATAACTGCCATGACCATGCCCCTATGTTTTTTTTTGTTTTGTTTTTTAAATCCTAATTGATAATTAGAAAATGAAAAAAAAAAAAAAAACAGGGACATAGTCTTGGCAGTTATAGGTTTTATGGCACAAACATATTTGTGCTAGTGTCATTATCCAGGGAGGAAACAGTCGACTATGTTTGTTTGGAAAGAGCGCCGGGTACCCTTTAACCTTAATCTAGACACGCACGCTCTCGTCTTCCTCTACTAAAAGACAAGCAGTTTGACTTAGTGCGATATCTCTTTAAAAGATTAATAAAGTCAATTAATTTACTCGTAAATAAAATTGTTTAAATTACATTGCAATATTATTCCAATTGCATTTCAATTACAAAAAAAATGGTTGTCTGTAAAGTCTGTTTCCGGACGATAATTTTACGTGATAACGTCATAAGAAAACATTTACCTTGTCAATAACATGAGGCGTTCCAGTAACGACGCGTGACGTCACACTTTTTTGAGATTGCAGGTGTTCACCAATTTATAAAACGTTATCACGTCAAAAAATAACCCAACACTAATAAAACCCTAATGCAGAACCCTAATTATGACTATGAAACCAAATTGTGTGAGTTTAAAAAGTTTACTTTGAGGGTATTTTTTGTAATCGAAATGCAATTGAAAAGATCTGGAAATTTAATTTGAACAATTTATTTACGAGAATTGGCCATTTGAGCTGTTGTTGGTCCAAAATGACACCTAAATACCTCAAAGAAGACACTCTGACGGTTCAATTGCAATTAGAATTGAATTGTGGTATTTTTTATTTGTGATGTGTATGTATGTTTTTTTTTAATTTTATTTGTGTAATTTAGTTTTCTGGTAAAATAAACCTTATGTAAAGAGGTCACTGTAAAAAAGAAAAAAAATTAGAATTGTCCCCCATAGTTATGTAACAACGGTTTCAGGGTGCTTTTGGGGCTTCCACGATTCTGTAGCGCGTCAGGGATGTTTGCCGATGCACATGTGGATGATTTCCACGCCATTTTACGTAAAAGAAGTGCATCCCTGTTGGCACGGGTTCGGGGGAGCTCTAATAGCCTGCTGGCCGTTGTTGCTAACAATGAATGTACAGGGAGGATTACTCGGTTCTGGCTATCTAGATTGAGGCCCCACACAACTTTGGTAGCTTTATGACATTTTAAACTTATTAATATACCTAATGTAATTAGGTACTAACATAGATCATAAGAAGATTGTTACTAACAACATGGATTAATGACATCTGAATAAATGAATTTTAATTTAATTTAATTTTAATATGTAGGTGTACTAGCTTTTGCCCGCGACTTCGTCCACGTAGATGTCGAAAATTTGAAGTAGATTGGACCAAGGAATCACGTTGTCCCATACAAACTTTGCCCTTTTTCACAGGGATAGGATTTCGGAAAATCCTTTCCCGAAATTTCTTATCGGATGCCTACGTCATACAAATAATACACCCTCCAAGTTTCAGGTCTCTACGATCAGCGGTTTAGACTGTGCGTTGATCCGTCAGTCAGTCAGGACAAAGGATTTTATATGTATAGATCAATTGTTACTAGGCTAGGTATGTTTTTTTTGGTAAACTGCATTAAAAGTGAATAAATTGACATAAGCTATTGAAAAGTTCCGCGTCTTTATGGACTTTGTTCCTTATGAACTATTAAAACTAAAAGTGAATTAAAACGTTTACGTGTATTTGGTTGTTGTGCACACGTTTATGTTCCAGATTGTGAACGTAGAAACCTCAATAAATAAGTAAAATTTATTGCAATTTTGAAAACTATAGATTTGGCAGTATAACACCCGTATTAAGCCGCAAATAAGACGCTAATTAGCTAGAGTGAAGCCAGCAGCACAAAACTGACCAATCAAATCAATAATTTTGACGACCCAGATGGCACAATGGTCACAATGTCGGACTACCAAACACATGGTTGCGGGTTCGATTCCCGCCGCAGACAAGTATTTATGCTTAGATCTTTGTCTGGTTGTTTCGATGTATTAGAAGTACATATTTACAAAATAAAAGTATTTATGTAGTATCCGTTGTCTAGTTAAGTAGTTAGGTACTTAGCTTGGGGCTATAAGTGTGGCGATGTGTGGAATGTCCAGCAATATTTATTAGGTATATCTAAAGGGCCGTATTTAGCCCAGTGCGTTCACTTATCAAAGAGCAATTTAAGTACTGATAGTGAACACTTGCGTAAGATATCACAATCTGCATTAAAATCTTCATTGTCTCCGACTTAATCCGTAATAACAAACCACGTAGGTACTTAATGCTAATGACATTAAAGACGCTATCAATGCCACTTTTAAACGAATCTTCGGATTAAAAAGTTAATGTAGTGGAAGGATCCGAGGTGGTTAAAATATATCGGTGACGTTCCATTTCCTGCAGTAGGTAAGTAATGCGACCTCATGAATCCGTTTCAAAAATTGAATTCTCTTTATTAAGTTTCTGGATATGATTTGTACCTATACACTTATAGGTATATTCTTTGAGTATCTACTTCAAAGTATTTTATTATTGTTGTCTGGCTACCATAAAACAGTCTAAGTTACAGTATAAGCCTAGTTTCTTTGCTTGATACTCGATGGCGCTGTGTACATTGTCCTACATTTTTTATTTTATTTTTAACTACAAGCTTCTACCCGCTTGGGGGTGAAATAACGAAAATTCCTAAGTGAATTTTACACTACCTCTAAATTGCATGTTTCTGGTTTAAATCCACCATCACCATGCCGGACTGCCAAACACCGGGTTGCGGGTTCGATTCTCGCCTCAGACAAGTATTTATGCTTAGATATTTGTCTGTGGTCTGGTGGTTTCTATGTACTATAAATATATATTTACAAAAAAAAAAGTATATAAGTACCTAGTATACCTGTTGTCTAACACTCATAACACAATTAAGTCTAGTTACTTAGCTTGGGGCTAGATGGCGATGTGTGGAATGTCCTGCAATATTTATTATTTACTCTGATATTGTTTTTAAATTTTATTGTTTGAAAAGTATTACAAAGCAGTCTTCATAGTATATATATACCGCACGCCGACTTAAGTTTACAGTTTCTAAGAAATATTGTTGCTTTTTTATTAGCATTACGTAGCGCTTAAAGAAAAATGAAACTTCTCAGTTTCTGTTGGAACTACGAATATAAATGTTATGACAAAACTTTTTATTCTCGCTACAAATATATTCATGAGTAGGTACCTATTCCTAATGAATTATGCCAGTTATCATCTATATACTATAACTGGCTGCCCTCCGCGGTTTCACCCGCGTAACTCCCGATCCCGTGGGAATATCGGGATGTAAGCTATCCTATCTCTCAAGTTGGATCGAACTGCACATGGTGTGCGAATTTTATTATAATCGGTTAAGTGGTTTAGGAGTCCATTGAGGACAAACATTGTGACACGAGATTTATATATATTAAGAAGATAATTAAACCTACTTATTACTTACTAGCAGCGCTCAGCGAATATCAAAAAAGTAAAAACGACAAGCAGCATGGAGGAATAAAAAAAAAATCCCGCCCTCGGAATTTTTTTTCTTGCTTCATGACAAGAAGTCTATAGCCTTCCTCGATAAATGGACTATCCAACACAAAAATATTTTTTCAATTCGAACCAGGATAGTTCTTAAGATGAGCGCGTTCAAACAAACAAACAAACTCTCCAGCTTTGTAATATTAGTATAGATTTACTTATGTATATAACCCCGCGCCGCGCGGTTTCTCCCGCGTAAGTCCCGATGCCGTGGGGATATCGGGATAAAAACTAGCCTATTCCAGTCTCCAGCTATCTAGATAGCTAGATACTGGATTGTATTGCAATCAGTTCAGTAGTTTTAGCGTGAAGGAGTAACAAACATCCATACACACACACAAACTTTTACATTTATAATATTAGTAGGATAGTAGGATTAGTATCAAGACGAAACATTTGATTGATTGTTTGTTTGTTTGAATTGAAAAGGCTCCGAAACTACTTGACCGATTTTGATGAAACTTGGTATGAGGATACATTGATTCATTGGGAGTACTATAAGCTACTTTTTCCCAATATTTCCATGGGATCGGGAGTTACACGGGTGAAACCGCGAGGCGCAGCTAGTATAATATTATAAAGACGAAAGATTTGATTGTCTGTTTGTTGGGATTGAATAGACTTTGAAACTTCTGGACCGATTTTGATTGAACTTGGTATGAGGTTACATTGTTTCATTAAGAGTGCTATAGACTACTTTTTATCCCGATATTCCCTCGGGATCGGGAGTTACGGGGGGTAAAACCGCGGAGCGCTGCTATTATTTTATGAAACACTAGCAGCACCCCGCGGTTTCACCCGCATACGTCCCGATGCCGTGAGAATATCAAAATAAAAAAAAAAGTAGTCTATAACCTTCTTCGATAAATGGAATATCTAACACAATTTTTTTTTTCAATTCGAACCGGTAGTTCCTGAAATTAGCGCGTTCAAACAAACAAACAAACAAACTCTACAGCTTTATAATATTAAGTATATATTTAAATTAATAAGGAATCTTCACCTGAATATAATATACTTAATTAATGTATTTATTAAATCTCCTTTGATAACAATTAACATTTAACAAGCAAACTTTCGTGGCAAGTTTAAATCTCGTGTTTCTACGTTATTTGGCAAATTAATTCAAAAACTTTATCTTGAAACACGTGAGCAGAAGATGTTTGTACAGACGAAGTTTGATACTTTTGATGATTCCTTAATAATTTATATGAATTCTGTCATATTCTTTAGTACCTAATATAACTAATTTATACTTACGTATTTTAAATTTACTGGCTTCCGAAGTCGATACCTTCGGCTGTACAGGCAGGCGTCGAAATTCACTGAAGCGGCCCATAGGTTGATTGAAAAACAAAATTATTTGGAACAATAATCAATAGTTGTTAGGTTTTTAGATTAATTCTTAATATTTTTAGTTATTTCAAATTTTTTGTTATAACATCGTTTTAGTTTCAAACTGTTATGCAATGGTGTTATTATTTAGTATTATATTATATTTATAACAGTAATGATTATTTTTAATAGTAGGTGATTTTAATATGAGTAGCATAATGTGGAGGCTTGATACGGACTCGTACGTACCCTGCCATTTCAGGGGTGATGAGAACTCAACATGTGAACGACATCGACTTATCTCCTTATTGCTGAGATGCATGAATTAGGTCTTAGTCAATACAACGGTGTCCTAAATCACCAGGGTAGGATCCTTGACTTGGTACTGTCTGGCAAACCCGCGTTAGTACAGGAATCCCTAGACTCTTTGATAAAGCCTATTGACAGATATCATCCGCCACTGAGTATTGAGGTCGACTACCTCGAGGTACCTCCTATGAAGCCAGCTCCTTACACTCGTTATATTTTTAATAAGGCTGATTTCTTAGCTATTAATACTATGATCGATTCGATCGACTGGCAGAGTGAGTTTGCTTCTAGGTCACTTGAGGATTCAGTTGGTTATTTTTACAATACCTTAGATAATTTACATAGGAAATACATACCTTCTACTCAGGTAAGACAACATTTGTATCCTATTTGGTTTTCGCCTTCATTGAAAAGATTGATTAAAGAGAAATACAAATTTTTACGTAAGTTTAAGATATATAATCGATTATCTGATCTTCATACTTTTAAAATTTTGCGCGATAGGGTAGATAGGGTGTCTGCAGATTGCTACCGTGATTACTTAAAAAGAACCGAATCTGCGATAGCTATTGACCCTAAAAAGTTTTGGTCCTTTGTGAAGCAGCGCTCTAAATCAAAATCATTACCGAGTAATATGAAGTACGAAGACTCAATTTTGACAACTCCCGTGGATATCTGTAATGCTTTCTCTTCCTACTTTCACTCGACTTTTCTTGATCCATCCACGAGCGATGATTCGCATGGGCGGTCAGAAGTTCAACTAAACTCTGTTGGTGATATATCTTCAACTACTGTAGATGTTAAGTCGGTTGAGAAGCTTTTGTTGAAACTGGATTGCTCAAAAACTGCAGGACCGGATGGGATTTCGCCTAAGTTCTTAACTAAGTGTGCTAAGTCAATTGCTCTTCCAGTTTCACTTCTGTTTATTAAATCTTTATCTTGTTGTGTGTTTCCGAGTATCTGGAAGTCAGCTTTTATATCACCGGTGCATAAAAAGGGACCGAAAACGGAAATAGCTAATTATAGGCCTATATCCAAGCTCTGCATTCTAGCGAAAGTTTTTGAGAAGTTGGTCTATGAGCAGGTATACGCAGCTGTAAAAAATTCGTTGAATCCATTTCAACATGGGTTTCTTAGGGGTAGGTCTACCGTCACCAATCTTGTTCTCCTGAATGAATTCATAACTGAGTCTATGGATGGGGGGTCCCAGGTCGATGTCGTTTACACTGATTATAGCAAGGCCTTTGACCGCATCGATCACACTATCCTCATTCAGAAATTACTTAACATCGGTATCAGTGGGGATCTACTTAGATGGTTTGCGTCTTATATCGACAATAGGTCTCAAGCTGTAGTATTGCATGATTATATATCTAGCTGGGTTCCTATCCCCAGTGGAATCCCTCAGGGATCATTGTTGGGACCTTTGTTGTTTATAATTTTTGTGAACGACATCGACTCATGTTTTCAGCATTCTCACTTGCTTTGTTTCGCTGATGACATGAAGATATTTGCCTCTGTATCTTCGACGGAGGATATGGTTGCTCTTCAGTCTGATCTGTGTCGTCTAGATAGATACTGTGAGGATAATAAGCTTGACCTTAACCCTGGAAAATGTTCTGTGGTCACCTTTACCCGCAAGCGCTTGGTCATTCCAACTTTTTATGTTTTGAAGGGTGAGCAACTACCGAAAATCGCTTCAATACGGGATCTTGGTGTTTACCATGACCAAAGGCTTGTCTTCGATGATCACGTGGAGCGTTAGAATATGCGTCTCAAATTTGGAATCCCTGTTTAAATAAATAAATAAATAATAAATAAATATTTCAGGACATATTACACATCGCCATCCAGCCCCAAGCTAAGCAACTTAATGCTTGTGTTATGGGTGCCAGATAACGGATAAACTACTTATATACTTTTATTTTTTTGTAAATATATTTATACATATATTATACATATAGGAAACACCCAGAACCAGAAACAAGAATTTATGGTCAGCATAAATACTTGTTCCCGGCGGGAATCGAACCCGCAACCTTCTGCGTCGCAGTCGGGTGTTCGCCCGACGCGCCACAGAGGTCGTTTCAATTCAACATTTATTCAGACAAGTTAGAGAGTATTCAAAAACGGTTCATAAAATATCTTTGTTATAAGTTGGGGTTACCTTATCATTCTGATGATTATCATAGGTTGTGTAGGAAGTTTCATATTTTACCACTTGGGCAACGTAGGCAAATTTCAGACTTCATAACTTACATCAAAATTTTAAATAGTGATATTGACTGTCCTGCCTGATCTTTTATCAAAAATATATTTGAGAGCACCGAGGTCTAGACTTAGGCATAACTCCTTGATACATATACCTAGACGGAGAACTAAATACAGGAGGAACACGTATATGGTGCGAGTGGCTAGTGAGTTTGATTTACTCTGTGAGGAAAGTTCAGTGGATCCTTTCTTCACTAGCGTTAACTCTTCGAGAAGGCAGCTTATTCTTATCTTCTTTCAAGGCTCCTAATTTTAATGTGTTTTGGTTGTTACTTCATATTTACGTATTTGTTTATCAATTTTAGTATTGTATCTATATTTATATTTACCTATGGTTTTATTCTTGCTGTATTATGATTTGTGTTTTTGCTTGCTTGTTTTGTATTTATACCTATTCTATTTTCTACTCGTGAGAACCTATAATTGGCTTTCTGTTTCTTGTTTCGATTCTTATTATTTTTATAAAGCTGTTGGTTTTCCAAATAAATAATAATAATCAAGCTACGAAAAAGTACACGTGATGTCAATTATTGTAGGCAAAGTAACATAGGTAAATCTACATACGTAGCTAAAAATGATCGACTCACGAAACGCTAGCATGCAAGTTTTGTAAAAGGTAAATATTTCTAGAAATTCTATAGTAAATGGAAACAGGACTCCAACGAGATCTGAAATGGAACAACAATGCGCGAGCCAAACGGTTACTTTTAAATTTTTATAAAGAAATATTTCATCTTGCATGTGAGAACTGAAAACTGAATCTGGATATGCAATTTACGTACCTACTGTTTGTATAACATGATGTAAAGTGAGAAATGTCTAGGTACCTACTGTTTTGACCAGACTGACTGCTGCCCGTCCAGCGGTGAGCGAGGTATAAAAATACACCAATTTTTTTTTTCTATTTTTAACCGACTTCAAAAAAAGGAGGAGGTTCTCATAAGGTTGTTTGTATTTTTATTTATGGAAGTTCGCGCATATCTTTTTTTTTTATCAACCGATTTTGATGAATCTTTTTAAATATAATATTCTATTGGTGGATTTTACCTCGGTCACCGCTCCGCTAACCTACTGTTCGTGTTACACGATGTAAAGTGAGAAATGTCTACCTACGTTTTGACCAGACTTGAGCTGCCTGTCCAGTGGAGCGGTGAGCGAGGTAAAAATACACCAATATTTTTTTCTATTCTTAACCAACTTCAAAAAAAGGAGGAGGTTCTCAATTCGGTTGTATGTATTTTTTTTTATATGGATGTTCGCGCATAATATCTTCCTTGTTTATCAACCGATTTTGATGAATCGTTTTATATATCGATGGTTTCCGCAACAAAGGGCGTATCTCCATTTTGCATACTTTTGGCAATGAGCAAAAAACGAAATAAAAAAAAATATTTCTTAAATATCTTTTTTGTTCTTATAATTATAAAAAAATGTGCTAGGAAGAAATTTCTTAGTTTTTTGCAGGCTATTGCCTCGCTTAATTAGAGAACTGTACGAGTGTTAGTTTAGAAGTTAGCTAGGGCGTAAATCCCTAAAAATGAAAAAAATATGTAGTTACACCCCATAAATACACAGTCTAGCAAAACGTACCTACAGTAAAAGCCATGTAAGACTAAACCATTTGTAGTATAGACCATTTTTTGTTTCAGAATTTGTAAATACGCCGTATTATTTATACTAATACATGACTATACTAGCAAAATATTAACCTGATAAGAGTAGATTTTACTTAGACGCGAGCCCCAACCCACAAAAATCAACTCCGCTTTGCAACGTGAAACATCGGCACGCTAACCGGACGCGCGAGGGAGCTGGCCGACGTACTTTCCAGGCGAGAAATGGCCGTGGCGTTTCTGCAGGAGACTCGATGGAAAGGCAGCAGATCCCGGCACATTAGGAGCGGCTAAAAGCTGATCTACATGGGTGCACCTGGCGGAGAGAACAGGGTGGCTATGGTGCTCGCTGAGGGGTTGCATGACTGTATCTTGGAGGCCAAATACGACTTATGGCCGTGAAGGTGCTTATTGAGGGGTTTGTAACCCACTTGGTAAGTGCTTACGTGCCGCAGGTCGGTTGTAACGACGCTGATAAAATATTGTTTTGGAACAAACTCGGCGAGGTCCTTGATGCCATCTCGTTGTCACAGGGGATCGTTTTGGGTGTTAATCTGAACGGTCATGTGGGCGAGATGACGGTAAAATTTAAGCGTGTTCATGGAGGCTATGGATACGGCAGTTGAAATGCGGAAGTAGAAGAAATCCTACGTACGTGTGCCTTTGCCGAACTGGCCCTCGTGAACACTTACTTCAAAAAGAAGGCCGACCACTTGATCACCTACAGGAGTGGGAGGCACGCTACCCAAATTGATTTCTATCACTAAGAAACATCATAATTATCGGCAACTTGGCTAACTGCAAAGTCATACCCGGTGAGAGTCTCACTGATCAACACCGTCTTCTTGTCATGGATCTCTGTGTGAAACCAAAAAACAAACACCCAGTGCGGTGTTGTCGCCAAATCAGATGGTGGATGCTGGATGAAGCCAAGTCCTAGAAGCTTGTCTCGGCTATCGGTGACAAGTTCGCTGGTGTCGAGGACAAACCAGTCCAGGACCACTAGGATGAGATTTAGGCATCGATCACCGGTGCGGCGAAGGCAGTGCTTGGGATGTCTTAAGATGGATTCAAATATGACAAGGAAACTTGATTTTCCTGTTATATTGATTGCCTTAGACACTAAATTGAAGAAAGCTCTCTTCAAAAAGTTGTAAGCGTTCAACTCTCCTGAAGATCACGACTCGTATAAACCCGCCAAACGTGCCACAAAAAGAGCAGTAGCCAGAGCCAGACAGGACCACTTACAGTCATTGTACGATAAGTTGAATACGTCTGAGGGACAGAAGCTTATTTATAAGTTAGCACATTCGAGGGTAAAAGCGGCACAGGATATATCTAAGTGCCACTGTGCAAAAAGTCCCGATGGTAATCTGCTTTGCGAGGACATCGCGGTGAAGGAGAGATGGCTCTCATATTTCTACGAGCTGTTGAATAAGCAGTACAAAGAGTTGAGTCCCTATCGAAGTATGGAATGCGATGGGTTCTCGAAGTGTGGGTATCTTAACCAACCTCTATAACCGTATACTCGAGACTGGTGAGGTGTTTTACCCCAGTTTTCAGGGGAAGGGATCGGTGCAGGATTGTGGGAGTTATCGAAGTATAAAGGTCATGTCCTACACCATGAAGCTTTACTAGCGGATAGTCAACTCTTGGATTCGACAGAAGTGCACTGTCTCTTGGTGCCCATATAGTTACCACACAGGTCATGGACCCCGTTCCGCCGTTTTCTATTCTTATGTAGATTTGCAGAAAGCCTTTTACTGTGTTCCTTCGATATCGATCGTCCAACGACATCGATTACGACGTCAAGTCACGCATTTCAGCGGCTTGGGCCAAGTGTTGTAGTATCATTTGCGACCCCAAAATCCCGCTTAAACTAAAGAGACAGGTTTATGCTGGTTAAACTAAAGGGTCAAGTTTATAAAACCATCACCTTTTGTACGGTAGTGAGGCGTGACCAGTGAGCGACAAAAGCAGAAGCTGCGTGTCACGTAGATGAAGATGTTGCGCTGGATGTGTGGAGTGACGCGACAGGATCACGTGAGGAACTCTCGCATCCGAGGCAGCTTACATGAGACAATGCAGATACATTGCAAGAATGTTGCATTAGCTGCTACGGTCACGTCTTGCGAAAACCGGCTAGTTACGTGGAGAACAAATGTCTTGCCATGGCGCCTCCACCAGGTCGTGGCAGATTGAGAAGACCCAAGAAGTGCTGGCTTGACATTGTAGGTGGTGATATGTGTGCAGATTTAGTGTAGATTAATAAGACAAAGTTATTTTATCTTGACCGGCACGGCGTTGACCGCGAACTGATTTCGTTTACACCGTAAACAAACACGCGACGACATAGTGCTATAGGTACTTGCGGTAAGATCACAAGCATTCTCTAATTACATAAAGGTATAGTTACGTCTCTGTTCTTTTAATATACGTGAGTTATGCAAGAACAAGACAGCTAGGATCACTTGTAAGTTTAGAAATATAGTGCCACCTGTGGGAATAAATACTTTTTTTTTCCAAGTAGACTAATACATTACGGCGCAAAACAGGTTATTAAATTGTATTTTGAATTTTATCTAATTACTAGCTGCGCCCCGCGGTTTCACCCGCGCAAGTCCGAGTCTCGTAGGAATATCGGAATAAGAAGTAGCTTATTTGTTAGGGTCTCTAGCTACCTGCTACCGACTTTCATCACAATTCGTATAGTAGTTTTTGTGTTTAGCAATGCAAGTATTAAGGGAAAGCGGTGTTATAGGAAAGCGAGACGTTAAGGGAAGGAACGTCACGTCAAGGTAACGTGAGGTCTCGTGGGAGAGCGAAGTCTTGGGAAAGCGAAGACGTGGAAAACGGTTATATTTTTAGGAGTCCAGACAGACCCAGAATGCTTTTCTGACACGGAACCGTCGCGGATGGAGTAGGTAACGTTAGTTATTATGACCAAACACGTGCGAGCAAAGCGAGCGGTTATATTTTTAGGAGTCCAGACAGACCCAGAATGCTTTTCTGACACAGAACCGTCGCGGAATGCGTAGCAAACACGTGCGAGCGAAGCGAGCGGTTAGATATTTAGGAGTCCAGATAGGCCCGGAATGTTTTTTTGACAAATAACCGTCACGGGTGGAGAAGGTTAGGTTAGGTCCCCTCCCCCATTCCTCCCCTCCCCCTTTCCTCTCCTCCCCCTTTCCTCTCCTCCTCCTTTCCTCTTCTCCCCATTTCATCCCCTCCCTCTTTCATACCCTTTCTCTTTCCTGTCCTCCCCTCTCCTCTCCTCCCCCTTTCCTCTTCTCCCCATTTCGTCTCTTCCCTCTTACATCCCTTTCCTCTTTCCTATCCTCCTCTTTCCTGTCCTCCCCCTTTCCTGTGCTCCCCCTTTTTTTTTTCTTACCCTTCTCCCCTTCATCACTCTCTCCGCCTCCGCCCAACTACAACCTTTTTAAAATATATTTTGAGTCCTGATCCCGTAAGTCCAGATCCCGTGGGAATTTCGGGAAAAAAGTAGTCTTTGTGTTAATTCAGGTCTCCAGCTATCTACTTACTGATTTTCACCGCAATCTGTTCGGTAGTTTTTGTGTGAAGGAGTAATCCCGTAAGTCCCGATCCCGTGGGAATATCGGGATAAAAAGTAGCCTATGTGTTAATCCAGGTCTCTGGCTATCTACATACCGAGTTTCAACGGAATCGGTCCAGAAGTTTTTTGTATGAAGGAGTAATCCCGTAAGTCCCGATCCCGTGGGAATATCGGGATAAAAAGTAGCCTATGTGTTAATCCAGGTACTCAGCTATCTAAATACCGAGTTTCAACGCAATCGGTCCAGTAGTTTTTGCGTGAAGGAGTAACAAACATACACACACACACACACACATACACACACACAAACTTTCACATTTATAATATTAGTAGGATACATCCTAATCTTAGCATATTTATTTTTTACGCCACAGTCGTAAATGTTACTTATTATAACATAGGTGAGATACAACCTATGTTCTTTTAGAATTATTTTTTGTTGCAGGGCGTAAAACACATATTGATTTCTTAGTGAGTATTTACCCCGTTTGTCGTTTAAAAAGTAAAAACACAGTGTAGTTACATCAAATTGATTTCCCAATATAAAAATAATATTGTTTTATGACCCCTTTTCAATGTTTAGCCATTAGAAAAATGTAGGTCGTAACATCTTTTTTTTCATCGTAGCGCTATTTTAAAAATAGGGATCGATAGAGCGTTAAAAACTGAGTAAAACTGCATATAAAACTCAATATGGCCAAAATGGCATTTACGCCCTTTGTTGCGGAAACCATCGATATAATATTCTATTGATGGAATTTACCTCGCTTACCGCTCCGCTAACCTACTGTTCGTGTTACACGATGTAAAGTGAGAAATATCTACCTACTGTTTTGACCAGACTTGAGCTGCCTGTCCACAGGAGCGGAGCGGTTTCCACCAATAGAATTGCATATAAACTTCGCACGAAGTTTTTACGGAGCGCTATTGGTGGAAACGCCGCTCCGCTGCCTCGCTACGCACCGCAGCGGAGCAAGGTAGCAGAGCGGTGAGCGAGGTAAAAATCTATCAATATAATTTATTTCTATTTCTATAATTATATAAAAATTCTATTGGTGGAAGTTCTATTTCTACAAGTATATACAAAAATTCTTTTCTATATTATAATAATATTAAAATCCTATTGGTCGATTTTTACCTCGTTCACCGCTCCGCTACTGTTCCCCTACCTCGCTCCGCTTCCAGTGGACAGGCAGCCTTAACCAGACTCAGGCTCTTTCAGTAATTAATACCCAACAGATTATGATAAATAGATAGATAACTTTATTTGTACAACACAGGAAGAAACAAAACACGACATACACAAAGTAAAGTAATAGCTAGAAAGTATAAGTTGCACAAATGGGCGGCTTTATCGCTGAAAGGGATTTCTTCCAGGCAACCTTTGGATGGAAAAGAACTGATTCAGCTTTAATGGTAGGTTGTGAATTTACTCAAGCAGGATACCAAACATAACCTGTAATAGGTCATGATTACGTTTTATTGTCTTCATCAACTGCTAGCCTAGCATGAAGACCAAAACACGATACGATAAAGCGATATAACTACATAAACTCTCAAAATATGATAGATAAAGCCGCCATGTTGAATTTTTATCATATTTTTTATCGCAATTTATAATAAAAATTCAACACGGCGGCTTTATCTATCATATTTTGAGAGTTGATGTAGTTATATCGCGTGATATCGCTTTATCGTATCGTGTTTTGGTCTTCATGCTAGGCAGGCTGGATATCCACATAACAACTTTGAGACTTTGACTATAAGACGTTACCTACCCGTACGGAGACCTAAATGAAGGAAATCGGAGAACATCTCTAAATTGAATCCGGAGATAACACATGTCGGGGATTTCACTTCGATTTATATTTACATATAACAGTCTAGGATTATTATAGGTAACCATTGAACAAATATAACCTTTACATGCGTGGTTTTTATGCATGGTCACTATGCCGGACTGCCAAACACAGGGTTGCGGGTTCGATTCCCGCTTCAGACAAGTATTTATGCTTATATGTCTGTGGTCTTGTTGTTTATATGTATTGTAAGTATATGTTTACGAGAATTGGCTTTCAGTTCTTGATTTTTGACCCTGTAGCCCGGGTCTTCAAGAATAGGGCTACGGTATTCCCTGCCTGTCGTAAGAGGCGACTAAAAGGGGCTTCGAGATAGTAGGGCTATTGGAATACCTGCATTCAATCCCATATCCATTTAAATCAGGGGTTTCCAAACTTATTTTGTCTACTTTGTCTACTACTCCCACTTTGAGAATAAATTATTGTTTATCACCCCCATTTTTTTCCCCTACTTAAAAACTACTAAGAATAACATAAAATTTAATTAAATATTGTGAGCTATAAGTGAAGACTAAACAATAATTCTAAACAAGACTTTTACTATAACCCGCAAGAGTTAACTTTAAACCTATGAGCGCAGTAGGTAGCCATCGTACCCATTTTTTTTTTTGGGTTTCTTACCGCCCCCCCTTTAGGCCTGCAGCGCCCACAAGGGGGCGGTATCGCCCACTTTGGGGGCTGATTAAATAGTAGGTACCTTTATCTGAGATAGTAGATCTTTATGATACCGTTTCCAATAGTTTTTGCAGAATAAATGTATATTTTCCGATGTTTTTTATTAAATAAAATAAATAAAATAAATTAATTTATTATTAAATAGACCCATATTATTAACTACATAATAAAAATATGAAGGTACGAATACTCATGGTACTTTGTACTGATTGCCTGCTAAATTCTAGTAAAATAAAGTTTAATTATTGGTTGACGCTTAACCTGATAGCTCCCCTAATCCTCTACTTTCATCGGAACCCCTGTCGGGACCGTTTTACGCTCATCGTCCCCCCTGAACTAACGATAAGCGCTAATTTACACCTACTCTCAACGGACTCCCTGTCGGTACCTTTTTACGCTCATCGTCCTCCGTCCCCTGGCGTAGGGAGTCTCTAGGACCCCCTATTGGGGAGATGATAAGAGCTAAAATATTACCTGATAGCATTAACTCACGCCATTAGGACATAATCACTACTATTAAAACCTTTATAAGGCTTTAAAACTATCTTACATTAAAATAAAATTGCTATTATAATTTGCCTATTCTAGATTATAATAGGGCAATTTTGTTACAACTGGGCCATAATTACGTATGACCCAGTAATAACAGTGCTCTTATGATAAAGAAACCCTTTTAGATTTTATTATAAATAACCGTTGTTAATAATGTTATTGAATTTCAGAAGAACTCGAACCTGAAGTAGTTTGTTATTGAATTTCATTCTTCGAGTCGCCTGCCAATATCATTAGAAAAATGTATCGGTAAGTTTTTTTTTCACATGTTGCTCATAAAATGGATCTTAATTAACCGCTTTTTATATTATTTGCGACTCTATGCGTTCGCGCGCAGTATGCAGTCTCAAACCCCCTTATTCCAAAACGAGGTTTAAGGAAAGTCCGAGATGTGGATTTAAACCTTTGATTTAGATTCAGATTTACTCGTGAACTTTAGTCTAAACACTATGCCTATATAATATATAGGGATAGTGTTTTGACTATAGTTCACGAGTAAAACCGTGTCTAAATCTAAGGTTTAAATCCCCATCTCGGGTTTTGGAATAAGGGGGATAGGGTTGATTGTGTGTAGATAGATAGATAGATAAACACTTTATTTGTACAACACACAAAACATTTTAAAAAAAATCAAAGAGTACAAGAAAGCTTATTAAATTGTCGTGTGGTGTAAGAAACACATATATATATATATAAATACCTACTAGAAGAAGTGAAGTGAGTAGAAGTGTCACATGTTGAATTTCCCAAACTATGGGCAAGTCAAACTAATTTTACTAAATTAAAAGAAGGTTTTACTTATTTTATATTTTTTCTGAGCAAGGACCGAAGCTACCTTCGTGTACCTAATAGATATTACAGGGCTTTCTTTACTTTCTTTACACATTTGACGACCCAGTTGGCACAATGGTCACCATGCCGGACTGCCAAACACAGGGTTGCAGGTTCAATTCCCGCTTGAGACAAGTATTTATGCTTAGATATTTGTCTGTGGTCTGGTTGTTTCTATGTATTATTAAGTATATTTTTACAAAAAAGTATATAAGTAGTATATCCGTTGTCTAGCACACATAACACAAGTCTAGTTACTTAGCTTGGGGCTAGGTGGCGATGTGTGGAATGTCCTGCAATATTCATTGTATAAATGCTTATATCACTTAACCTAACCCAACTAACCTTTAGTTTTTCATTAATTGTGCTAATTTAGTAGTAGGTATTCATCTTTATTATTACCTAATTAAATACCTACCTATTGACTATAATGAATATAAATAAAACAGAAGGTCAATTTAAGCATAAAAATTTAATGTAATGGAAGTTTTTAAAATATAATTTTCTCATTATGTAAGCATATTTAGGTATTTTTTTAACAAGTTTGACTTGTCGTTGTTCTAGTCTAGACTATCTATAACTATAAACAAGTATATGCGTAGCCATATCGAAAAATTGTTAATTTCATGATATGACCAGATATTTCATAGGGTTCATCGATCTGTTTAATGGATGAAAAGCATTTTATATCAAATGAAATAGGCCAATATACTTATATTGCAAATGAGTTGCGTAAAAAATTTGAGTGCAAAATGTTTTTTTTTTTGTTTTTGTTTTTAGACTTTTCACTGGTTTGGTCAATAGACAAATTCCGTACCAATGAAATACATAATCTTTGTTTTAACTTAACTTTAACTCATTAACCAGACCAGTGCAAATTACTATAGTATCGATTTACCTGCCTACCCACGAGTTGCGACGGGTTGTGTCAACCTAACGTTTGCATATTCTTTAAATAGGCTTCAGACTTTCTATTGGTATGGAATTTGTCTCATAAACAAGCCAGTGAAAGTCTGTCAAAGGTTTAAAGAATAAAACAAAAAAATAAATTGTTAATTATTAATCATATTCTGGACTGAAATGTGTTAGGCAACCCATTTGCAATAATTATATTTCATCCATTAAACAGCTCGATGAAGGTCGCCCTTAAAGGGATCTCCGACTATCATGAAATAGTTCTATTTCATGATTTAGATTTTTGCCCACATGGCTAGCCAAATAAAGAAATACTCGCGGCGTTTGCCGATATAAGCAGCTAAACTACTTCACGATAATCATAATATAGTCAAACACTAGCTGTGCTCCACGGTTTCACACGCGTAAGTCCCGATCACGCGGGAATTTCGGGATCAAAGTATTCTATGTCCTTCTCCACTCTCTAAACTATCGCTATGCCTATATTCGGTACATTACTGCTGATCAAACTTTCTGGTCAACACGAGGAAACAAAAGGCGATCAAAATGGGAACAAAAGGGGATAAAACGGAAACAACAGATGTATTTTTTTTTCCGATCGTCTTGTTCCCATTTTGATCGCCTTTTGCTTCCTTGTGTTGACCAGAAAGTTTGATCAACAGGAACGTACCCTATCTTCATCAAATTGGTCCAGTCGTTTGACCGTTAAGACAAACAAACAAATAAATAAACAAACTTTCGGATCAATATTATTAATTAGGATTAAGTTAAGTTCCAATTTTTAAACCTAACCTATCCAATTCGGTTATTATATACCTAATGATATGGTCAAACGTGGATTGAAAAACGTAGATGTGGTCACTTTTAGCTATACATACCACGAAATAGCATCATAATATCATGAAATAGCCGATCACATAATGAAATTACCAATTGTACGATAAAGATACGACACATTTAAACAATAGAATAAAATTACTTACTACCATAGACATATACGATATATTTTACTTTTTAATTAATGCTTACTACTCGACTTTGGGGTCAACAAGTGAAAAACACGATTTAAATAACATTAACACGAGGAAAAACAACACGATTTTCTTAACGTACAAACTAACGCGACTGTCCCGATTTAAATCAGTCATAAATCTATATATAAATACACACTGCAGAGGTGATTGTACTTCGTTCCTCTAGTTTCGTATCAGTAATGTTTCGGTCAGTGTTCTTTGTGAAATTCCCTTTGCGTCTTAATCATATTTTAAAATTTCCATAGCTTGATGTTACTTAACTATTAGCTGAACCGTGATAACAGCAATGACTAAAACTTTGCCATCCAATCAATCAACCTTGAAGTAGGTAGGTGACATGTGTTATAAATAAAAGTGTAAATTGCTATTGCCTATTTTGAATCACGGTTTTATCACAAACTTTATACCTAATACTTACTTATAAAGTTGGTGATAATAATTTAATTTATTTTAATTGGTACATTTTTCGGTAGGTATTTCGACAGCTTATTAATTTTTAGGAAGTGTTGTAAAATTGGTTTTTATTACAGACTTGGATGTGACAGATTTATATTATTTATGGTGTTAACACACGTCCCAATTTGATCGGCCCGATCTAGGGTACCGTTTTTCAGAGGGGAAAACGGGACCCTATTAGTACTTAAGTCTTCACTGTCAGTCCGTCCGTCTATCCGTTCCGTCCTTCCGTCTGTCTGTCTGTCTGTCTGTTCGTCTGTCATCCGGTTGAATCTCATGAATCGTGATAGCTAGAGAGTTAAAATTTTCACAGATTATGCATTTCTATTGTCGCTATAACAACAACAACTAAAAACAGAAAAAAAAGAGTGGGGCTCAAATACAACATGGTAGGTACGGAACCCATCGTGTGGGAGTCTGGCTCGCACTTGTTCGAAATTAGACGTCGGACCCGATCAAATCGGGACGTGTGTTAACACCTTTAATATTAATTTTAGATAACTTTAAGTTAGTATCATTGATTGAACAATTTATAGGTTAATTCTATTTATGTAATCAAATCAAATTAAAATTCAACACCGAAATTAGGTGATAAAATAAAGTAGGTAATAAGTAAAATGGAAATGAATGTTATTAAAGTGACATACGTAGGTAAACACGTCACGATATTGTGTAATAATAAATCTGAATTGATTCAGTGTATCAGAAGCAGCCGATCGATGCTTACTCGGAAGCGTTTCGTATTGAGACTTAAGACAGTTGCTTGTTTACAATTTTGTGATAACGTGAGAGAGCCCGGCGGTATGCAAACAAACAAACTCATTACAAGAGCAACTGCTAATCACTGTTACTCGTCTCTTTGAACTTGACATTGCGTGCCTATAATATTTTAAAAAATATTAATATAAAATCACGCGAGTTGTACCTACCTCCTTTTGAATAAAGTCAGTGAAAATCGGAAGTTGGTAATTATACTTATTGTACTTCGAATTGTCGGTACCTAACGTTAGGTATGTTTTGCATTTATTTAGGTATAGTGATATAGTGATTTGATATGTAGTACAATTATTACGTTACAAATTGTATTTTGTTACAGATTAGTGACAATTCGTTCGTTGCGATTATGCGCGTGTGTTAGGATATTTGTGAAGTATATTAGGAAGTGTACAATGTTGAAAGCTGGGTACGAGGAAGTGAGGATAGAAGAAATAGAGAACACAATTAAAAATGCAAGTACAAAACGACCGTGGACACCATTTTTGCGACAAGTAAGTCAGAATTAATTAGCCTTTAAAAACGATTTTACCACAGTCTGCCGACATTAAAACTTTACGGAACCGGACCCGAATAGTTTGTTATGTCGGCAAACCGTCCGTTGGCGTAGATAACGTCGACACAGTAATTTGGAAATCAATAAAAATTATAATTCTACTAGCTGCCCTACGCGGTTTCACCCGCGTAACTCCCGATCCCGTGGGAATATCGGGATGTAAGCTATCCTATCTCTCAAGTTGGATCGAACTGCACATGGTGTGCAAATTTTATTATAATCGGTTAAGTGGTTTAGGAGTCCATTGAGGACAAACATTGTGACACGAGATTTATATATATTAAGATTCTACTGGTCGAATTTGTGTTCAACTTCGCTGCTGTTTTGTTTCTGTCATATTTAAATAGACCTATTGTTTCATCCGCAAAGTAACATACAGCATTATTTACACAAATCTGTCAAGCCGCGCGTGAAAAGGGAACTGAACTAACTATCACATAGAGATAGGGATATATAGAGAATTTTTAAATATGGGAAAATGCATTATTGTATCGTTCTCCGACCTTTTATGTAATGAGGCTTCCTCTGGTCTGGAGGTCTGGTGGGCTAGAAGTTTCCACTAAAACCCATTGTTGTTTCCGTCAACAGTCAGAATCTGATGGAGAAGAGGTATGCTTACGCAGGCCTGTGACTTCATCAGTAGGAATATATTTAATGTCTAAGGTGCAATGGTGTATAAATTATATTAACCTGTACACATCCTCTAAATATTTCAAATAAATTTCGTTTTTAAAATTGGAGGTTTTAGAGACTGGCTAAAAGTATGCTTAGATAGTGGAGATATTTTTCAAGCAGAAACGAAAATAAATTACAATAAGTACCTACCTTTAATAAATGTAAATCATTTCAGCTATTTGTCTGCAGCGGAGTATGGGTAATATACTTCGTGTTGGGTCTGTGTTTCGGTGCTCCCACTGTGTTCATACCACAGATACGGAAAGAGGCTAATTCCAGCGATGTCATTAGCGTGGATATGGAATCTTGGCTATGTAAGTACTTGCATATCTACATTTACATCTGTAATTTTAACTCTCGCTGTCACAGTTATTATTACCCATTATTCCCGCCTCAGACAAGTATTTATGCTTACATATTTGTCTGTGGTCTGGTTGTTTCTATGTATTATAAGTATATATTTGCAAAAAAAAAGTATATACGTAGTATATCCGTTAAACTTACTAAGTATAACTTGACTTGTGTTATGGGCTAGCACCACAGGCTAGCACCCATAACACAAGTCAAGTTACTTAGCTTGGGGCTAGATGGCGATGTGTGAAATGTCCTGCAATATATATTTATATTTGACTAGCGACCTGCCCCGGCTTCGCACGGCTGTATTATATCTAAAAACCTTCCTCGTTAATCACTCTATCTATTAAAAAAAACCGCATCAAAATCCGTTGCGTAGTTTTAAAGATCTAAGCATACAAAGGGACATAGGGACGGCGAAAAGTGACTTTATTTTATACTATGTAGTGTTATTGTTGTAAAATTAATCTACCAACATTATAAATATATTTAATTAATAAAAACTTATCATATAAACACAACACAAGCCGCGTAGGTTAATATGAATCTGACCTAGATAATTTAAAATATTCATTTGATCAAAACGAAAATAGTTTTAAAAATAACTTTTAGTTTTATACTTAAACATTACCTACTTAATTTTATATTCTTGTCGATCTTATGCAACTTGGCAAAGATTCTTATTATTTGTGCCAACAGAATTACAAATGTTTTATTTTTCTTTCTTTCTGGGAGTATCTCCATCATTCCTACGACTATCAAAATATGTCTTCTGAGCATTGACCTGGCATGAGAGCGAGTACTCTATCGAGGTTCTCTGCTTATCTTTGTGCTTAAGAGGAAAGGGTCTTTCTTCATACAAACGTAGTCGACTGTTTCCTACCTGGATAATGACAATAGATTCAATATTTTTGTACGTAACCGGCTAGTTACGTGGGGACCAAATGTCTTGCCAATGGCGCCTCCACCGGGTCGTGGCAGACTGGGTAGACCCAAGAAGTGCTGACTTGACGTCGTAAAGGGTGATATGCGTGCAAATGGCCTTTCAAACCAGGATGCCGAAGATCGTGCTAAGTGGAGGCGTCAAAGTAGGAAAGCGGACCCCGGGCTCCCGAGAGGGATGCAACCGGGAACATCGCTCGGATGACGATGATTAAATATTTTTGTAGCATAAAACCTAGGTATAACTGTCATGACCATGCCCCTATAACGGTCATGTTTTTTTAACCCTCCCATATCGAAAGCCCGCGCGCCGGCGAGCGGGCTACTACGCGCTACAGCGCTATTGCAGAACTAAAATCGCGCTGACTCTTATTTCCTATGAAAATTAGAATATGACAAAAACCAAGATCTAGGGGCATGGTTATATTGGTCATGGCAGTTAGGTATAGATTTTATACTACAAAAGAAATTTGCTCTAGTGTCATTAACCAAAGAGGAAACAGTCGACTACGGTTGTATGGAGAAAGAGCCGGCCTCTCGCCAAAAGAGTCGCTTGTTGTAATTCCCATTCACTCAGATTAATGTTTTAAATCTATATAATTTTTGAACATATTAATTGAGTTTTGATATAAACTTATTCCCCCTTATTCCAAAACAAGGTTTAAGGATAGTCCGAGATGTGGACTTAAACCTTAGATTTAAATACAGATTTACTCGTGAACTATAGTCTAAACACTATCTTTAAATAATCTTTAGGGATAGTGTTAAGATTATAGTTCCCTATATAATCCATAGGGATATTGTTTAGACTATAGTTCACGAGTAAATCTGTGTCTAAATCTAAGGTTTAAATCTGCATCTCGGACTATCTTTAAACCTCGTTTTGGAATAAGGGGGATAAAAATTAATATTTGAATATTTATGGTTGGCATATTCTTACTTTTTGAGACATTTTGCTACAACTAAATTACATCCCTAAGTCAACTCTTCGAAATATGTTTTTCTCATTTTCTATTTGCACAGAAAGTAATTCTATTTTTTACTGAAATTAGGAAGAAAAATAAACTTAATACAACTTGGCATTTCAGTGGCGATGAAATAAAATTAATTTGATGAAAGTCATACCTACCTAACCCCAACTGATCCCGGATTAAGTTTCAAAATTACCTGTAGCTTTCTTCATCTGTAAACTTTTTCATTACTAAAGATATCTATAGCGAGATATTTACCATGTTTTTTCTTTTTGTTTTGTGGATCTCGAATCTGTTGCAAGCGCCCTGTTCACAAGACGGGTAAGTCTTGGCAGTTAGTTGGTATATTTACTGAATATTGATTTAAACTTCCTGAAGCAAATGAGTGCATATTATAGTTGGTTCAAAACAAAATTAAAAACATGGTAACGTCATTTTAATTGTATTGCCTGTTTTTTTTTATTTACCTATTTATTTTGAAGATGACGTGCATATAAAGTGAGCGAGCACTTTAATGGAATAATACAAAAAACACTTGCCAACTTCGATCTGAAATAAGTACGTAAATTATACGTAAGTACTTACGTAGGTAGTTTTATAAATTAACGAGTAGATGTAAAATTATTGTCACAATTTTTTACTTTCCGCATTTACTCCATCACTAATATGAATAGTTAAATATGTAGATTCAATTTAAATATTTTGTTTCAGCTTCGGTTCACGGCTACAGTGCGCTGCCATTTGTAGTAATGATACCTATATTCACGCAATTCGTGGGAAGGAAAATACCCTTTATAATCGTATGTGTCAATACGATAGTAGGTTATACGATATTTTATTGTAGCACGAACACGACGCAACTGTTGATCAGTGAAATAGTACAGGGGATGTTGTTGGCAAGTAACATGACACTCTTGATCGTGATCGTGACGGAGTACACGTCCCCACATTATCGAGGAGTATTCATGGCCATCGAATCGAGCATATTCTTTTGGGGTGTTTGGGTAGCTAATGCCGTCGGTACCTTTTCCCACTGGAAGAATATCGGTCTAATCGCATTCGCATGTTGTATATACAGCTTATCATCGATATTTTGGCCGGAATCACCTTCGTGGCTGGCTATGAAAGGAAGGTTCGACGAGAGTGCAGCCTCACATCATTGGTTAAAAGGTTACGACTCAGACTCCGAGAGAGAACTGCAAACTCTAATTAAATCTCAAAGAGACGCTTTAGACGCCTGTTCTAGACGAAAAGCGGCAAACTATAAAGACAAATTAAGAATGGTCCTCGAAACTGTGAAAACAAGGGGCTTCTATAAACCTCTACTGTTGGCGATAACGACGATGTCCTTGTATCATTTTTCTGGCAAGATGGTATGCACAATGTATGCAGTTGAGATGATACGTAAAATAACTAAAAATGAACGCGCGGCCTATATGGGCATGTTGATACAGGAGGGAGTCACAATTCTCGGGATGCAGGTCGGATGTGTTCTATCAAAATATATCAAAAGAAGGACTATGTTACTCGTCTGTTCTTTTGTCGGCATTGTATTTTTATTTATCATATCGTTGTATTTGTTTTTAATTAATAAGGAAGTTATAGTCGAAAACAATGTCGCGTCAATCCTTCTTATGATGATATTTTCTGTAACTATAAGTTGCGGTCCAATGATCATTCCGTCGACATTATTCGGAGAGATTATATTTTTGAGATATAAGAGTTCTTCGTTGTTAATACTGGCATTATATTCAGAGTTTCTAATGGCGACTGTTTTAAGAATGTCTCCGCATATTTTCAAAATATTTACATTGCCCGGTGCGTTCTTTTTCTACGGTGTATCTGCATCGGTGTTTTCAATTATTTTGTATAAATATTTACCGGAAACTAAAGATAAAACTTTACAAGGAATTGAGGGATTTTTCGAGGATAAGAAAAAATCGGAAAATGGTAGTAAAGAATTACTTGATTGAGTTGAGAGTATCAGATCAAAGATAAAACTACTTTGTAAAGAAGATAACTAAAAATAAAATCTATCTATATCTATCTGTCAGACAGCGATAAACTCAAAAAACAAACGGATTATCATAAGGTTTTCAACAATGAACGGATTGATTCAAGAAAAAGGTTTACCTATATAATTAAGGTTTTGTGTAAATTGGCGAGATATAACAAAAAATAATAGCCCTTGCGGGCGTATAATTAACACCTTATTCCAAATCCGTAGTCTTTCAATTGCTCAATAAAAACAGTCGTAGAAAAATTGACTAATCTTTGTCGAAATAAATAGTAATAGGGTTATTGATAATTAACTAAGAAAGTATAGTTGAGGGCTTCTTCTGACAACAACTTTTGTTCTATGACTTTTGGAAATTCGAAAATTTTTTGGAAAAGTTTGATTAGCCTTAAACATTTTCTTTCAAAAATCAGCAGATTCAAAAAAAAAAAGACGAAAAACAGTTGATATTTGAAAAATAAAATCTCAAAGTTAGTGACCTCTTCGTGTAACAGCTGCTTTTCAGGGAATCATAACCTCAAATTTAAAAAAAAAAAGATTTTCCTAAATCGTAGAAAAAACCGCTCACTTTTTTAATATCAATAATCTGTAAACTGATAGTAGAGATTATGTATTATTATTTTTAAATGTAGGTAAGTAATCCTACTAATATTATAAATGTGAAAGTTTGTGTGTGTGTATGTGTGTGCGTGTGTATGTATGTTTGTTACTCCTTCACGCAAAAACTACGAGACCGATTGCAATGAAAATAAGTATCTAGATAGCTGGAGACCTGGATTAACACATAGGCTACTTTTTATCCCGATATTCCCACGGGATCGGGACTTACGCGGGTGAAACCGCGGGGCGCAGCTAATTATAATATAGTAGGTAAATTACCAAATAAATTAAAAAAATATATAGAAAATTCTCGTGTCACAATGTTCGTTCCCGTACTCCTCCGAAACGGCTTGACCGATTCTCATGAAATTTTGTGAGCATGTTCAGTAGGTCTGAGAATCGGCCAACATCTATTTTTTATTTTGTTTCCTTTAGTTTTTTTTTTAAATGGCAAAACAACGTTTGCCGGCACAGCTAGTATTACATAAACTTATACTCACCCCACAGTTTACCTGTGTAAGTCCCGATCCCGTGGAAATAACAGGATAAAAATTGCCTTTTTACCCGCAACGGGACGGAGGAATATGCATTTAGGGTGAGATGGTGTTGTTTGTGCACTTAAATGTTCCCATTTATTATATTTGGACGACCCAGTTGGCACAACGGTCACCATGCCGGACTGCCAAACACATGGTTGCGGGTTCGATTCCCGCCTCAAACATGTATTTATGCTTAGATATTTATCTGTGGTCTGCATGGTTGTATATATTTACAAAATAAAAATATTCCGTTGTCTAGCACCCATAAAACAAGTCTAGTTACTTAGCTTGGGGCTAGATGGCGATGTGTGGAATGTGCAATATTTATTATCTGTTACTCCAGATGCCTTAACTACAAACAGAGTTTCATGTAATAGGTTCTGTAGTTTTGTGTCAACTTTCATAATTATAAAATTATTCGGATGGAATAGTAATAATAATTAGTAAATAATTGTCTTATTGGTTGTGGCTTGTGAGTTGTGACTCTCTCGCATTTATGTTAAAATGTTGTTTGATATATTATTTTTACGATATTTTATTATAAATAATTAAATAAGTATTTATTATAAGCTAAATTAATTACGATATAATATTTAAAATAAGATAATATAAATAATTAAATTAGTATTTATTATATGCTAAATTAATATATAATTAAGCTACTTGCGCGTAATAAGGGCCACTTAGAGGTTTTTTTTTTAAATTTTAATTTAGTGACAATATAACAAGAAAAAAATTAAAATAATTTGATTTTCAGAATGGCAATAAATCAAATATTTATATAATGACCTGTTTGAAAGTAGTTTTTCCTATTTTTACGTAATATTTAGTTTTTAATTAAAGTTGCAGGTGGCCCTTATCGCAGGTACTTTTTTGATTATAAGTACGTAAATACCTAAATAAAGTACTTAAGTATTTTATCTTATTGAAAAATGGGACCACTTTGGGAGTTAGGGATGATTTACATTAGACCGGGCCGGGCACAGGGCCCGGACTGGACACGGATCCGCCCCGTTCCCCTCGGCCGGCTGATAACCCGGTGATAAGGCTGCTTATGGTACCAAACACAACGCGCCAGAATTACCCGTCGCTTATAACTAATATTGTTGATTGTAACGAATGTGTTTTGTTTTTCTCAAAAGTGCTGAGATGGAATTGTAGGTGAAATTTTTACCGATATTTTGGGGTACTTTCGAGGCGAAATTTCTTTGTCATTTCAAAGATAGACTAGTTTTAATTCTTAATTTTAGGATAGATACAAAACTATAGGAAATGTTTGGCTCAAAATCACACCAAAATGTCGGTAAAAATCTCACCTACAATTCCATCTTAGCACTTTTGAGAAAAACAAAACACACTCATAACAATCAACAATTTTCACCAACGAAGGCGACCGGTGCCAGTAGTAACTATTTTGTAGGCTGTGTACCAAGGTCGTTGGCGTATGGACCCCCCTTTAGACCAGTGTGAGGCTGTAAATTTCCATACAAAAAAAGAATATTGCCTATGATAAAAGTTATTAGTATCTGAATATCTATATTTTTGACTGAAAAACTTCATCGAGCGTTTCAATTGTTTTTTAATAAACAAAACTGAATTACCAAAAAAGAAAAACGGATAAACCTAGAATAACATGCAGAGAATTAAATGAGACCAAATTTATTTCATTTTGTGAAGGATAAAGGGGGTAAAAACGTTACGGCCCGCAACATTATTTGAAAGCAAAATGAAGGCAATTACGTCCGAACTTAAACTCACTCCATCGTACGATAAGGGTCATTTTTGAAAATACCTACTCGCGCCGCGTATCGTAAACTAATGATTCTCTTAAATAAATGTGCAGCACGGACAGGCTCCGCCCCGGACTCGGCTCGGTCTAATGTAAATCATCCCTTATTCCTATGTATATGAACGAACGCTAACGACCGCGAGGTACCGCGACCGGGAAATCTTTTATCATCAATTTGTCTTGGCCGGAGGCAAGTGTCAGATAAAATGCATCTCAAACAAGGTGATTTATTGATGAGTTCTGATGACTGTATCTTGCTGTCGTACGATAGCTTTGGGTGAACCCAAACTACAGAATTTTTAATCGGCCAATAGCTCGCCGATCGAATAGCTCAACTCTATTCACAGAAAAAACATGTTTCTTGAAACAAGAAATAATCCTCTCCAGAATAGACTTGTTTTTAGTAACTAAATGTTCTTGAAAATATAATAAGAATATTGCTTTCAAATTAAGAATAAACTGCTGCTGTTATTTTTTTTACTGAATACAAGAAGTAATTTTTTATGTAGCGTCTATATGGGAAGGAAAAGGATTAGGTACCTTTAATTCTGTGAAGAAAATAAATAGTAAAAAATAGGAAAAACTACAATATTATGCAATTTCGGTCCAGTTTTCCAGATACACCTACTGCATAAATAACTTTGTAATCCCATATAAATATATAGGATTACAAAGTTACATTTGCAGTCAATGAATCAGTGTACCTATATAAGAAAATCCGTTGTAGGTATTCAAGAAGTAGAAGGTACCGGAAAGGAAAAAAAAGTAGGACTATCTACAAATACAAAAAGAAATGAGATCCCATCAAAAACATTACTTGTAAAAAAAACCAAGTCTCGCAACCCAGTTCTTCTACCGTAAAAAATTGTGAGATCCATGTAATACCAAGTCGGTTAATTTATTCAGTCCCGCTAAAGGGACTTTCTGTCTAAGTTATTTCGTAATAGATTGACTTGGCAATTGCATGAAAACACAATGTATCTCGCAGGCAATACATACCTATTATATTAAATTAGATTTTTTAGTGCGATTGCCAAGTCAATCTATTACGAAATTACTTAAACAGAAAGTCCCTTTAGCGGGACTGAATAAATTAACCGACTTGGTATTACATGGATCTCACAATTTTTTAAGGTAGAAGAACTGGGTTGCGAGACTTGTTTTTTTTTACAAGTAATGTTTTTGATGGGATAGAAATCGTCACGTCCCGTCCCGTTCGACGTTTTATCCCGTCACGTACGCAGCGACCTTTAAACAAGTGACTGTCCGAGCTATCGACCGATCGAAAAGTCTCTTTTTTGTTCGCCTTTAGATACTTTTGCGTACCTGTCAATCAATTCAAAAACTGTAGGTACCTACATCTTCGTACCCCAGTTTTTCCACAAAATCCCTTGGATTGGACAGATCGTAAATTGCTATTCACAAATTCCGTACGAACCGATGACAGATGATCAAAAAATAAGTCGGAAAAGTGCGTTTAGGGCCCTCGCCCACGGCGACTTTTTGTAGCGATGCAAACGCGCGTTTCATAAACATGCGACAGCATCACTACTAACGCGCGTTATTCGCATTTGCAACGCGCTACATACGCAATACCAACGCGCTACAGAAGCATCGCGACTGTATCGACGCAAACGCGCGACCGTGTCGGCAAAACGTCGAATAAGTCATACAAACCGTACTGAATCGCGTTTGCATCGCGACAGAAGCGCGACGGTATCGCGTTTGCATCGCGACTGAATCGTGGTTATGTGGGCGAGGGCGCACAGCTAGCGATCGCATCGCGACTGAATCGATGCGAACGCGCGACAGCATCGCTACTGCATCGCTACAGTAAGTCGCCGTGGGCGAGGGGCCCAGAGACAGCTAATAGTAGTAGAAAATAATGGAATGAAGATTTGGAGAAATGATTATAGAAAATATTAGAATATTAAAAGTAGAATGTTAAAAGCTACATGACGAAATCTCAATAGCCTTAGTCTTAGATCAATATGCTTTTAAAATTCATTACTGCGTCATTTTTTATTAGCTTTTTATTTGTGTTTAGTAAAAATATTTTCGAAACAAGATTCGTAAACTAATCGCATTTGCCTAGGAAATGCTTTTATACCTATGGCAAAGGTAAATGTATCTAACTCAATACAGCCTTGTCTGATGTTATTCAATCGCAGAAATTATTAGTGAAATTATTCAATTGACCTATACTTTTTAAATGAAACTAAAATGAAAGGCGATTCTTGCCGTTATCTCTAAATTGGACGAAATTGACGCCAGAGAATAATTTATTGGTTTTAGTAAAAAATAATAAGTGATAAGCAGTATTCTTAATTTAAATGCAATATTCTTAAAAACACTGCTTATTATTATAATTTTAATTTATAATAATTTTTATATAATTTTTAATTTTTTTAAATTATTATTTATTAATTTTTAAAATAATTTAGGTACTAAAAGCAACAAATTATTCTCTATTAATGATTTCATGATAAATTGTTATTCGGTAGGTGTTTTGTGTGCACACAGTTTAGATGAGTTCTTTTCCTACAATTTGATTTAATTTGAAGACAAACAATATTTTAAGTCCAAAAACACATATTATGTAGGTATGCTGTCTTTTTGAATTTACGTTTGGATAAACAAAGAAACGACAAGATATTTACGTAATAACAAAAGGAAAAGATTTCAACTTGATACAAACGGTAATCTCACTAACACTTAACACCTATTTTTATTAATGCAATAATTAATAATTAAGTTATTAAAAATAGTTTTAAGAAACAACGTTAATGAGGTAAGTAAAGGTAACGCAATAAACCTTTCCCTTATTATATTTAGATTTTTATTTCATTTTATCGCCTCCTATAATATAATACCTAACAGGCAGACGGAAAAGAAAGTCATCTTATAAGGGTTCCTTTTTATACCTTTTGAGGTACGTAACCTTATAAAGACTTTCAAATTTCAAATTTCTTTATTTCTTTCAATGCTTATGTATTTACATACACATGATCACTTGAAATAGTCTTAAAAACTAAGTTAGGATGTGTGCCTTCGGAACGCGCCCACCAATGAGAAGAAGGCACAAGAAACTCATGAGGTTTTTTTTTATGTGATCACGCTCACAAAGGTCAATATTACAAATATTTGAAGGTATTATTTGAAATGGAGCAATTAACGTCACATCCATGGATTCTTATCATTAAGGTACGAAGAGGTATCATAGTATGCCTTACCGCACAATTTATGCTTTATAAAAGTTTTGAATTTGTTAATGGACATGTCATATACATCTTTAGGTAATTTATTATAATAGAGCACACATGTACTATTAAACGACCTGCTTATTTTCCGGAGCCTACTACCGGGCAAGGTCAGCTCATCCCTGTTTCTTAAGTTGAAATTATGAATATCGCTATTTTTGCGAAAAAATCAGGATTTTTGTGAACGTAGAGCAAGTTTTCGTAAATATATTGTGAATAGAGCGTTAATATATTTATCTCTTTAAATTTTTCTCTAAGTGATTCCCTGGGGCCCATCTTATAGATAGCCCCATTTATACTTACTACTCACGCCCGAATACCGAATCTTGAGGCGATTAAATTGATATGTTTAATTAAAGTAAGGAGAGTCTTAAATATTAAGGGGACTCCTTTTTGAAACTAAACTAAACGTTTGAGTATTCGGACAGGCACCTTACTGATTACTTTAAAAAACATATTTGGAGGAATTTATACATATAGGTATATCATTAAAAACAGTCATACAACACAACAATAGTAGGTATGAATATCTCTACTTATTCATGAAATTTTGCAAAACCAATGTAACTATATTTAAAACGCATGGTCGTCGGAATAAATTTAATTCATCAACTGCCTACGTTGATACAACCGTAAATTCTCGATCATGGAAAATTGCAAATTCTTCTCTTTGGTTTTTATGTCGAATTGGAAGTCAAAGCAAACAACTGGCCTGTAGGTACTACTCAAATAAATATGTAGCAATGAAAGTAAAATGTGATTATTTGCATGAAACAAATAGGTAAGTATAAGTGCAATATGTTGGGTTACGCATAATTTTACCTACCTACTCGAGTTAAGTAGATATCAATATATATTCATTTTCTATTTTTACAAGTAAGTCTGTATTTTTACATAATACTTATTTAGGTACATAACACAGGGTTGCAGGGACGATTCCCGCCTTAGAAAAGTATTTATGCTTAGATATTTGCCTGTGGTCTGGTTGTCTCTATGTATTATAAGCACATGTATAGCATAGTAGCTGCTTATGTGTTAGAAGTAAGTATATATTTACAAATGAAAAGTATATAAAGTAGTATATCCGTTGTCTAGCACCCATATCACAAGTCTATAGTTACTTAGCTTGGGGCTAGATGGCGATGTGTGGAATGTCCTGCAATATTTATTTATTTACTTAGCCGCCTACAAGATGTGAATAAGTGTTAAAATAAACTTCCCAAATACAGAATTATTGGTAATCATTAAACTAATCATATATGATATCAGTTGAATGCGACTTAACAATCAAGTTTTGTTCTACCTCTTGTCCTCAACCGTTTTCTTTGATGATTACCAATAACCCTGTATGCTTGGTAAGATTATTAATATTGGAAAATAATTGAAAAAATTAGGTTATACCTACTTACAAGATATCAGTTGAGAGTTGAGGACTACTTGTGTGCGACTTCTACTGTATGCTTGGTAAGATAATTAAAATTAGAAAATAATTTAAAAATCCTTTTTACTTATAAATAATAAGGTATGAGAAAAATTACATTTTCTAGAGTAGGTACACAATTAAACAAACAAGAAACCCTACAACAAAGATATGTTTTTGATTATTATCCGACAACAGTTCACCAAAATATGTATCGTCCGCCTCACTAAATCGATACACATGGGTAGGTAAATATGTATGATACCTATGCTTTTAATATTTGCATTTTTATGAATTTTAGTTCATTTTTGACACTCACAGTAAAACCTCTGACAAAAAGTTAACGCTGTTGCGGCGAACCGGCTATTGAATTGTATTTTTCACTTAATTTTTTGGCGAATGCGTTTGATAACCTTTATTAACCTCGTTCCTAGTGTTAACTGTTTAATATGAGTGAAGTGAGGTAAGAGAGATACCTATAGATATAGGTAAATAAGTAGGTACCTAAGTAAGTATAGTTAGCCTGGCGCATCTCGGGATAAAAGTTAATTTTCGCACGTCCTTTCGTCGTAACGGCACTCTCCGCTGCTTGTTTGCGATCGGACAGTAAAAATAACAACCTCTTATTTACTGTGAGGGAACAAGCCAAAGTGCATTATTGGTCTACCTATTTATTTTGCCAGAGTAGTGAACAAAAGATAAAATGAAGGTGCAGTGGGGTAAATTTATTAGTATGTTATAAGAATAGATGACTTTTTCTGCCATTCTATAACCTTTAAGTAGCGACCAGTACGTATTTAGAAGTTACAATTAATTACTCGTTGGTAACAACTCGCTTCAATAATTTAGGATACAAAGCGTACCGATTAACAATAGATGACGCTCGTTACCCTTAAAATGTGGCGTTTGCGGTCACTTTTGTCCGGCTGCCTTTTTTTACGTGTCGTCAAATTCCTCAATTTTAAGCTGTTTTTTTAAAACGAAAATTCCGATTTTTAACGTGTTATCAAACGACACCCCTCACTATGGGATAAACGAAAAAATAATTTATCTCTACCTTATATATCTCTATTTAACATTTTCTATGAAGGTTTCAATTTACCACTTCGTCGGAGTGATTAAGATGGTATACCTATTCATGCCAAATTACCTTTCTGGTACTAAGGCCCGTATTAATAAATCGCTCTCAATATCGATCTTGAGTGCGTATCAATTGAGTGAGTCTTGAGATGCGGTCACTATCTTAAGTTAGGCGTTAATTAATAGATAAAACTCAAGTTTTAACCAGGCTGATGTCGCTCTTGAGATTTGAAACTGATCGACTGAATGACAGTAACGCTTTGTTCTTACCTTGAATGGTATGTTTTTACCCTATGGTAGGTAGTGTCGTCATATTTTGCTGTCAACTTGTTTTTAATGTGAATTTTTTTACAAAAAGTAAGATTTTACTACTAAATAATTATTTAAATGCGAATGATTTGTTCAAAAAGTCATTAGCATAAAATATCATCATAATAATTGATTTCTGACAAAATTTGTTCTAGCTCCATGTTCCTGAACTACAAAACTAACGAAACAGCTAACTTATGTCATGTATGACCCGCAATCAGACTTGAGTTCACGAAACTACATCTTGAGACATATCTTGAGAGCTGAGTTTGATTTATTAATACGGTATTACTCAAGTGATACGTCGCTCTTTAATCGCGTCTTAAGATAGGTTTATTAATCAGCGCAACAACTCAAGAGCAAACTCAAGATTGAAATCGATATTGAGTTCGGTTTATTAATACGGACCTAAGAGTCTGAGTTACGCCGCAGGCAGACAGATAGATAGACGAACGGACGGACGGCGGAACTAGGTATTTCGTTGTTGACTGAGAGAGAACTCTAAAAAATTACAATGTTTGGTTGTTTGGTTGAATAATTAATCTCAGACTAAGTATGTGTAAATAATAATTAATAGGTAGGTGCACGTAAAACTTATACCAAAAAGATATCGCTCTAACGCTGTACTTAGTAAACTAGTGAAAATAAGAATATTAAAATAAGAAAAGCCCCGAATGCATGCGTTGTGTAAAATGAAGGAAAAACCTAGTATACTGTGTAATAATAATAACTCACAAATTTGTATAAATATACCGTCAAAAGCCGACGACATTTTATATTAAAAAGTGATTAAGTTAAGAGCTGAAAGCTTATGCGGCTTCAATTCATATAATTTGTAGCAGGGTGTAGGTAATGTTAATAAAAGCCGATATTTCCAGGGCCTAGGTGGCTGGAAGCCGCGTGTATCCAAATGAAAGAGAGCTTTGATACACGATGACGTATTCAACTGCATTGCGGCATCGGCATCAGTCTAAAGCAAAAAAAAAATCTAGCAGCGGGTCACTGTTTTCCATTACCGTAATGGAGTTACTTTTCTGTTACATTTTAGTACCCTTGTAGTGATGCAAAAGCATAGGCGTTCAGCTCAAATTTTAAGCCTAGGAGTCCTTTTTACCCTCCCTGGCGTTGTGCTGTCAGGTTGCTATAAAGGCTGATAAAAACATTAGCGTTTATCAGCCTATGTAGGTATGTTGTTTTTTTGTGATGCTTGACGATCCAGAAAACAAACGCGTGAGTCGATTTTTTGAACTACAATTAAAAACGAGACTATTAATTTCACTTTAAAGCTAAGTAGTACCTACCCTACTAAAGTTTATTTTTATTCAATACAATATTTTGTTATCAGGAACTAAAATAAATAACGTTTGATACAGAAATCAGCTGATTACAAAAAATTATAACTTTAAGACTTGTAGCCTTAAAAAGTTAAGCTTTTTCAAGAGCTTTTAAAAGCCTTTAACTTATCGTCTTTATTAGGCCTAGCCTAGAGAGCTAAAGGACTTTATTTAGCCTGTTGAGTTTCTTATTTACTAGGCTAGTCTTAAAAAGTGCTTAAAGTGCTTAGCTTCACTAGTATAATATCTACCTACATAGTGATGTTTTAGGCAACCAATATTTTTACAGAAACATTGAAAACAACTGGTATCAATTTTTTAAAATATTACATGCAACGGCTGGGTGGGTACAAAGCAAATTCCTGTAAAAATATTTCAAACGAAGTTTAATCGTATTTTCCACACATTTATATTGCTTGCCCATGTGTTGTCAGAAAACTTAGCAAAACAATGATTTAGATGAAGAGACGTGAGGGGTAAATGCTATAAATTCGAACCTAATTACTGCCAGGTGTCAGAGGCAAAGCCACCATGTTTGTACCGACACAACTTTCCTCCATAATTCAGTGGCAACTCGCGATCGAGATGAACATCTACCTACCTAATTTCCGGATGATAAAACACTTATATTTTTACAAGATACAAGTTTATACCTTTTAGTTTGGGCCCGGTGAGTGCTCAAACAGAAATGCGTCAAATTATTAGATATAACTTTTGTTTTATTTTTTAAAGTCTTTGTCTAAGTAGGGTAACCCCAGTGGGTGACCCCAGTAGGCAGCCTTTATAGCTTTAAATTTAAATAACTAAAGTTTAAATCAATATTGACCAATAATATGGAGTAAATTCGGTTCTTCATTTCATTATTGGTTCACATCATTTAGATTTGCGTGTGTGATTGGCTTACATAAACAGCAATCATGACGCCGCGGTCGACCGAAAAGTGTGCTCATGTAACGGTGACAAATTTTGTGAAATTGGTAAATACATATCACCATAATTTTTCAAGTTTTAACAATAAATTTTTTGTTTTAGTAGCAGTTTAAATGACTTATAATTATAAATAACTATTATTTAATACTTATATATTTTATACTCTATTTACATATGAATAGGTAACACTGTGTTCTGGGAATAATAAAGCTGAGTAGTAGGTATTAGGTTTCAGTGGCTGAACACTGGGAAAATGCGGTTTTTAATATTTTTAATATACCTACATTTGTGTGATAATTTAAATAAATAGGTAATGTGTACTTATTATATTATAAAATAAATTTAATTAGATATCTAATTTAATAATTTCATCCTTCTCCGCTTCAGTAACCAGGAAAGGAAAGCCTGACGCTTCGACCATATACTCGTACCTACCTCTATGGCCTGACGTGTACAATTTGCGATATAACACGGAAATAGATATTATTTGATTGAAACCCAATGCCACCAGATATTAACAGGTATCTAAAAGGACTTATCTAACATTTAGCTTGTCTCATTTTAAGTAGGTAAGGTAAGTTCAAAGGATAATTTGCTAAGGTGGTTAAGCAGAATTTCTAAAACAAATTAATCATAATCGAGTAGAAATGATAGAGTCGGCGTTTTCATTGATAGCTGAAGGAATACGAAAGGTAATGTTAATCATGCTGTCAGGCTTGATTTTAAATCTGAAATACGAATCGCGACAACATTCATTCCGACAAGCGAATAAATAGCCACCTTCAAAGTCGTCGCAATGTAACGGGCCAAATATATCTTTAACAGAAACCGAAAGCGCCCCCCGCCATTGAAACAAAAGAAATACAAACGACCACCCTGATGTTAAATTTCAAAGCGATGGGTCGACGAAAATGTATACAAAGGTAAGCGAAAAATAAAACGAAAGAGCTCAACTAATTTCTAAGGTCCTTTTCAGATAAAGGACACAATTGCTGCCCTTCAGTTATCATCCTGTATATCTACAATTCCCTAAGATTCCATGCTTCTATTATCCCCACAAATTGTTCAGTAAAATTAATGTTTCGATTATGCTATTCCTTAGTTGTTCTTACTTTTCGCTCAAAATTTTATGCGAACATAAAATTTGTAAGTTGATGGCATGAAGATAAAATATTATAGATATTGTTTTGTGACACGTTAAATTCGAGTGCGTACGTATTTACCGCTTTGAGAGTCTGACGATAATATAAATGTTGATATCCGCCATTTATATCGGGATATTAAAGAAATGAAAATAAAACGTAATGGGTCATTAGAAGGAGGTAGATCCAGTGGAGTAGTATTATCCAATGGAGCGTGGAGGGTGCCACCTTGTTTCGTTCTCACGCACTTCCTTACAACTTTACGTGTTTGTAGAACCATATCTAAGACCCTTTTGATACACCTAACCCTTCATGTGCAACTGAAAAAATAAATGATAACACTTTGCTCAAACTTAAAAATTGTAACCGGTTAAGGACCTCAGTGAAGTGATGTTAATTCAATCTTCAGATTGTCTTTTATCTACAGGTTTAATATGAGCTGTTAGGTTTTCCTTGAGTAAAAAAATAAGCAGAATGACTTACAGAAATTTAATAGTTCTAGCATAATAAATAGTTTGTGATAAACTTCCTTAACTTACGCTTGTAACTACATTGTTCCCAAATATTTAGACCTTTGTCAATTTGATAGTAATTATTTTGTTACAACAAATAGGTGAGATAAAAGCAGTTATCGAGCCATTTGTTTTTCTGTCAGTGGCCCTAAGCCCACGGTAAATGATGTGGAAGGTGGAATACGTGCAATAGGTATATAATATTGTAACGTACCTACTAACGTGTTATTAGTATCATCTATCTATACTGTGTCTATCTATATATATAAAAGAGAAAATCACTGACTCACAGACTCACTCACTCATCACGATATCTCAGAAACTACAAGTGCTAGGAGTCTCAAATTTTGCATGGGGGTTCCTTTTATGACATAGGTGCTCACAGACGGGATTTTGCGAAATTCGACCCCTAAGGGGGGAAAATGGGGGGTCGAAGTTTGTATGGGACAACGTGATTCCTTGGTCCAATCTACTTCAAATTTTGCATAAACATTGTTTAACAGAATTAATGGAACACGTGTTTCGTATTTTATTGAAATTCATCCCCTAACGGGGTTAAAAAGGGGTAGAAAGTTATTTTGGGGGTGATTTGCTTCGAAGTTGATATCAATACTCTTTAGTGCTTTTGATTAGATTGGTAACACGTCACCTCAAGCTGACAGCATTTGATGTTAACGTAAAACCAAAGAGGCTAAAAACTTCGAACATTGAACTGAAAACTGTCTTGCCATTTAGTACTGGAAACTTGACATAGTATTTTAATGCCCGGTATTTTTGAGAACCATAGGTACCTATCGATAGAGGACATTACGGCAAATGAAATATGCCTTTACACCAAATCTCTTATAAGCGTCTCGGAAATGGGGTATTTAACCAAACGCGATGTCTTAAATTTTTTCAAAAATGCACTGTGCACAAATAATGCTTTCTAACCAAACTTCTAAACCATCTCGGAGACGGGATATTTGTTGAAACATGGAACGGTTATATCTGTTATTGCGTAGGGATTTTGGAAAACAGTTGGATAGCCCATTTATCGGGGAAGGTTATAAGGCTATTTTTTATTTCGATATTCCCACGGGATCGGGACTTACGCGGGTGAAACCGCGGGGCGCAGCTAGTATTATCTATAGGTACTAATATTATAAAGCTGAAGAGTTTGTTTGTTTGAACGCGCTAATGTCAGGAACTACTTGTTCGAATTGAAAAATTATTTTTGTGTTGGTTAGTCCATTTATCGAGGAAGGCTATAAGCTACTTTTTATTTTGATATTCCCACGGGATCGGGAATTACGCGGCTGAAACCGCGAAGCGCAGCTAGTATTATTATAAAGCTGAAGAGTTTGTTTGTTTGAACGCTTTATCTCAGGAACTAATAGTTCGAATTGAAAAAATCTTTTTGTGTTGGATAGTCCATTAACAAGAAAGGCTGTATTATATGTACCTATTTCGATATTCCTACGGGATCTGGAGTTACGCAGGTGAAACCGTGAAGCGCTGTTAGTTTACTAATAAAACACATCTATTCACCGCGTGAGGATTCATCGATGAAATAGAACTAAAGAATGTCTTCCATACTTTTTACAAATACATTATTTTTTACAGGTAGATAGTTAAAATCATTAATCGCTTCAATTCGTCCATCTGGTAGAGCAAATGATAGGTTTTTTATGGTTTATATTTCTTACCTATGTGGGCTTATTATATGTGGGTTTATTATAAAATCTTGTTCAGTAAGGTGCTTTTTTAAATTAATATTTTTTTCAATCAAATGTTCCTCATGATTAGTGATCATGCATGTATTAATATCAGTATCTACCTAACCAAACCATCTTAATAGAACCACTTATTTGTAACCTGTCTTAGATTCCCCACAGACTTGATCTCATTAAAACTTTCGTCAAATTATTGTAATTTTGAAGTATTAGAAGTCTACACTAGAAATTGAATCCTCAAAGCATAATTCGAAAATTACTCGATTAAATTCCAACATTTTTAATTAAAACAATTTACAATAATGTTTGTTTACAGAACATTAAATCTAATTAAGTATATTAACATACTTACTTACTTGTATTTATTATGAAAGTGTTTCAACCTACCATGTTAGCGATTAATCAAGTTGATGGCAAAATTAAGGTATAATCCGCCAATTCGAATTAGTGTAACGCAGCTGTCGGATCATAATCCTGAATTGCGCAAGTCTCCGAGCAAATTTATTTTTAATGCAAATAAATACAGATTTGTCGCACCTACCCACCCGTAAGGTGCTTTTTTAAATTAATATTTTTTTCAATCAAATGTTCCTCATGATTAGTGATCATGCATGTATTAATATCAGTATCTACCTAACCAAACCATCTTAATAGAACCACTTATTTGTAACCTGTCTTAGATTCCCCACAGACTTGATCTCATTAAAACTTTCGTCAAATTATTGTAATTTTGAAGTATTAGAAGTCTACACTAGAAATTGAATCCTCAAAGCATAATTCGAAAATTACTCGATTAAATTCCAACATTTTTAATTAAAACAATTTACAATAATGTTTGTTTACAGAACATTAAATCTAATTAAGTATATTAACATACTTACTTACTTGTATTTATTATGAAAGTGTTTCAACCTACCATGTTAGCGATTAATCAAGTTGATGGCAAAATTAAGGTATAATCCGCCAATTCGAATTAGTGTAACGCAGCTGTCGGATAATAATCCTGAATTGCGCAAGTCTCCGAGCAAATTTATTTTTAATGCAAATAAATACAGATTTGTCGCACCTGCCTACCTAGATGTAGCGAATAATTAAGCAGAACATGAAGCGAAATAATACAAATTACTCTGAGACTTAACTCGACTTTATTTTACAGGAACACCTACATTATTCTAAGCAGATTAGGCACTTGACACACTCGCGACTGAGTGAATTTATAAAGGGGGTAATTTTCTTTAGCCTGATTTTACTAAATCTAAACTTTTTGCTTTTATATTTTACTAATAATAACACAAAAAAACAAACACACGAAGACAGCGCGAAAAACATAACCCTTTTCTTGCAGTCGGGTAAATACAGATACCTAGTGCAGACAGAGATAATCGCCAGTTTGGTGTCCACATTATACTTGTTATTGTAAAAGGCCAGTGTTGGCTTCGGCTCTACGCACGCATTCCAAAGGTCCTGGGCTCCATAGCTTCGTTAAATAGGACACAAAAATACAGATACATTAAATAAATAAATATGGCAGAACACTCCACACGCTATCTAGCCCCAAGCTAAGTAACTAGACTTTGTGTTCTGGGTGCTAGACAACGGATATACTACTTATATACGTTTGTTTTGTAAATATATACTTATAATACATAGAAACAACCAGACCACAGAAATATATCTAAGCATAAATACTTGTCTGTGGCGAGAATCGAACCCGCAACCCTGTGTTTGGCAGTCCGGCATGGTGACCATTGTGCCAACTGGGTCGTCATTGTTTTAAAAGTCAGTAACCAAAGAAGTAATATCTGATAAAGTCCATTCGAAATAATCTTGAATGTACAAAGACGAAATTCCTTTTTTAAATTTGATAATAACCGTAAAGAATAAAGAAACTGTTAGTGACGTTATGGGCACTTTCATTGTGAGAAAACGCAAAGAGTGTAGGTAAACATTTCCAAGAGTTTCCCGGATAATAATAACATTCCTTTTTTAATATAATCTTAAATATTTGGTTCTGTTGTTTCTCAGAAATATCTCGTACTGATTGCAAACGACTCGAGGTCGTAATTGCTTCTTCCGCCTCTTGACATCATTATCTTTGCCATTGTGCACCGAGCTAAGCTGTGCCGTCGACGACGAACGCTATTTCCACAAACGTTTAATAATTTATTATTTTACACTTAAACTTACGCCCCGCGGCTGTGTTTGTGTTATCACGAAGGCCTGTAAAGTAATAATCTCTACAGATAGCGGTTTTAATGTAGCGGAAGTGTAGTCGTAATTGTTAAGATCTGCAAGGAGTGTGTTACATGATAGATTTAATTTGCACAACCCACAAAACATAGAAAATTATTCAACGTAAGTAAAAACAAATAAAGCTAGAGTCGAGCGTCACTGACTCGAAAAGAAGAAGTTTATATCCTTTTGAACGCCAGTATTTTTTTTAATAAAACTTACCACAGACGCCAACCCAAGTAAAAGTTAGTATTGGTAGTTTAATTAAATTGCTAGTTTAAATCTGTTTCTTTATACAAAAAAACATAGTGTAAAGTAAAATTTTAACGCCTTAAGAGTAGTCGACGGCGGCGCCTCAACCAAACTTGGTTCATTCAGTCAACTGACTGAATGACGCCTAAAGGTGGTCGCAAAATGATCAGAGCCGAAAGAATCGATTTTTTGCCGTCCACGGGAAAAGGTACCTTATATTAATAAAGATGAGGTACATTTACATTTCAGAGTCAGCCGCCTCTGATGATGCGGTCGACTCTGATGACATCATCGGAAATACAAATGTAATGTATGTATTGTATGTACCTTATCTTTATCACTATACGGTACCATTTCCCGTGGACGGCAAAAATTCGATTCTTTCGGCTCTGATCAATCTGCGACCACATTAAAAGTGTCACTGGCGTTTAAAACGTGGGTGGGTATGACATATGTATTTGAAGCTTGAATCCATGAAGGTAAGACGGTAATCAGGTTGTATGAACCCCTCGCTACTGGTGCCTGATCAGCGAGTGCAGGTTCAAATGAAAACAGGCGAACACAAATATCGTGTAGATAAGTAGTAGTAGTAAAATACTAATTTAATAAACATGCCACGTTTTCCTTGGCACATTGCCATACAGCCATAATATAATGAATTAAATTACATATTGCATAAACCGCAAGCTTTAGTTAAATTGTTCCATTTAAATATCCAAAGGTAGTGCGAGAGAGTTGATAAAAACATGTATAGGTAGTTTTAAAAGTTTCTTATTAGAAGAACTGTAGCTGCGAAGTCTCCCCAGATAGTCAATAGAGTAACGTGGAAGAAGAAGACCCTTAGCAGATGCTACTAAAACTGCACAAGAAAGAAAGAGGTAAGTAAGTGTCCCTACCAAAATCCACTTACGAATGGTAGGTACAGCATGCGTCATAAGTCCACTTATTATTACTCAGTGTGATTATTATTTTCAGCATGTTAGCTTTAGTTGGCGTACAAGCCGTCACCCGCTTCACCAACCAATGGGCCCATTTCATTGATGCACTGTATGGAGTGCGTGTTTATGTGTTTAAAATAGTGTTGCACAGGATTGTAAACGTTACGCTACTAGTGGACTTTTGAGCGCCGATTGTACACACAACAATACTTGCCTTCTAACAACTTTACATGTAGGATCATTATTTTTTTTGTCTTAGTACGTTCTAGGCGAAAAGCATTGTGCTTTTGGCTCCTAAATACCTACACCATTTAAGTAGATAATATATAAACCGACCTTCATAGAAACATATTTTATTATAGTGAAAACCAAATTTTCAAAAGTTTAGTACTTAGTTTTTAATTGCATAAAATAAAAAATAATTAATAAATTAATAATACACTTAGGTATATTGAGAAATTTACGTCATTAATCTCTATTACCTATAGGTAGGTATTTAAAATTGTCGTGTAGAAGTACTAGTTGCCAATCTCCACTAAACGGCTAAACCGATTTGTATGAAATATTTTTTTATATAGATAGATAGATAGATAAACTCTTTATTGTACCACATTAAACCTTACATTCTAACATAAACTCCTGCTATAAAAACAATAATAAACAAACAATATGGCACAATGGGCGGCCTTATCGCTAAAAGCGATCTCTTCCAGGCAACCTTTGGATGGATAAGAATTAAAGAAGGGGATGGGTGGGTTGTATATTACGTGATAGGAATACAAGGAGGAATATAAAATAAATTATTAAAATACATAGAAAATAAAATATTCTAAATAATAATAATAAAATACAAAACATATATATTCGTTTCGTTATATTCGTTAGGTGTGAGAATCAAAAAAAAATTCCCTTTATTTTATTTTGTATATGGCAAAATAACGTTTACAGATACTTTAAATATAAAAATATATCTACAAATATGTTTTTATAAATGTAGTCGATCGATCTAAAAGTTAGTCTTTCTTTCTATATTATAATAATAATTGTACCTACCTATTTACCTACCAAATCTTAGATATGAGAACTAAACGGTATTGTTACAACAAACGAGTTAGGGTAAAAGCTTTTTATTCAATACATTTATCACAATAACCATGATTAATCATGAAACGTTCAATTTTTCTTGTTCATTGACCGTACAATACTTAGAAAATTGAAAAGAAATATTTGTAATATTTTTTCGTTTTTACTATTATTTATGTGGTAATTTCATATCAAATTTTATATTGATTGAATCACTCACTTCACATGCGTGTAATATTTCATTACATTTAACAATTTTACCTACCTATTTAGCAACAGGTAAGAATAGCATAAATTTGTACCAAAGTTAACACGATTTTATTAATGTTTGAAAGAAAATATTTATTACGAAGCTTTTCTATTTTTTTGTATCTATTATCTACAGGGTTATTGGAAATTATACTAGCAAGCCGTTAGGGCTACTTCTGTGCACCTTAACAAACAACTTTTGTTCTACGACTTTTGGAAATTCGAAAAAAAAATGAGAATTTTGAGGTTATGTAAATTCGAAAAACAGCAGATTTTTTAAAATAAAGGTCATCCAGACTAAGAACAATAGATAAAACTTAAAAAATAACTTAAATTTTAAGGTTAGGCCTCTCCGTGTAAGGAACAGCAGATTTTCAGGTAAACATAACCTCAAAATTTTCGAAAAAATGTTCGAATTTCCAAAAGTCGTAGAACAAAAGTTGTTTGTTAAGGTGCATAGAAGTAGCCCTCAACGGCTTGCTATTACAATTTCCAATAACCCTGTATATCTTCTATAGTTATATAATAAAGGAAGAGGAAAAAAAATCTGGAAACAAATAAAATTATAAGGGTTCCGTTTTTTCCCTTTTGAGGTACGGATCCCTAATATCTAGAATAGAATACCCATTATTTATTTGCAACAGTAAAAACTAAGTTACAGGGTTGTAAAAGCTAAATAAAACTAATCATTGTTGCAAAACAGCGAAACTCAGCGAAATGCTTGAATGTGAATGACTTCTGTGTATTCTAGACCTTCTATTTTCAAAATTAATCTATACTGATATTACAAATCTGAAGAGTTTGTTTGTTTGAACGCGCTAATCTCAAGAACTACTGGATCGAATTGAAAAAATCTTTTTGTGTTGGATAGTCCATTTATCATGGAAGGCTATAGGCTACTTTTTTATTTTGATATTCCCAATGGATCTTGTTTATATACTTAAATTAATTTAACCTAACTTTAAAAGCTATAAACAATTATTCTACTTCTTATACAGCACATAACGTGGTATAAGAATTAAGATCAACATTAGGTAGGTACGTAGTTTTAATCGCTTTTCAAATAATAGGTAACTCGTAAAAGGATATTAAAACGACCTGACTTTAAACTAGGCGCGCCTCGCAGTTTCACCCGGGTAGTTTTCAAAATCGGATTTAGCATAAACAATAGTCTTGAATTCGTCTCCAAAGCACATCTATCTCTATTAGTAATTACCAAAATTCATCAAAATTCGTTCAGCGGTTTAGACGACGTAACAGACAGAGCTACTTTCGCATTTATAATTTACGCGTAAGTCGATCCTGTGAAATCGGTAAAAAAATAGCCTATTTGTTAATCCAGGTCTCCAGCTATCTATAGCAAGTTTCATCGCAATCGGTCCAGTAGTTTTTGTGTGAAGAAGAAACAAACACACACACACATACTTAATGATTAAACGAACCCACCTTAAGTGAAGTTCTATCGTAATTATACGAGGCTTCGTCTGAGACATTAGTTAACAAGCAACACCACGTTTGCAGCAGCCAAATGTACACTAAAGTTGAGAGAATAGTAGGTAATAAAAATAATATTTTTTAAATTTGACACTGGGTGTATGCTTATCTTGTTTGGCAACACTATTATAGCTGCTGACATCTTCATTCGCGTTTTAGTGCGCAGTCAGTGTACACCATATTTATCACTTTCTAGAATCCAGGTCTCCAGCTATCTATAGCAAGTTTCATCGCAATTGGTCCAGTAGTTTTTGTGTGAAGGAGAAACAAACACACACACATACTAACACACAAACTTTTACATTTATAACAGTAGAAATAGTACGGATTAATGAAGCTACGAACTTTTGATGCCAGCCACAAGAAATAGTTGAACTACTCTGGAATATATTCGAAGCGAAGTTTTCCTGTAGTAGTATTATATTGCAGTTATGTGTAGACGCGATATGATATACTTTTAACTCCAGAAGCACTTTACAACTTTCAAACAGAATTATGGCACTTGTTGTATGTATAATTATATAATATAACTAGCTGCGCCTTGCGGTTAATCCACGTTAATGTCTCTTTGAAAGTTGTATTGATTTCTTACAAATACAGAATTTATAATAGTTACTGCGAACTAAAAGCCAAAAGTCACACGGAGAGCCATGGAAATAATTATGCTCGGAATATCTCTACGAGACAAAGTGCGCAATACCATCATTCGCCAACGCATGCACCAAAGGTACCTAATAGACGTAGGGTACAGCGTCTCTAAATATGGAGACCAAGAATCGGGAAGAGAAGTGTAGGCAGACCACCAGCCAGATGGTCCGACGACATAAGAGGTCATGCTGGGGCAGCGTGGTCCAGAAAGACCGGTGATAGGATGTTGTGGAGAGGCGTTGGAGAGGCATAATGCCCTGCAGTGGGCTAATACATGCTGTTGCTGAAGAAGACGAGAAGACGAATCAATGTATCCTCTTATCAAGTTTCATCAAAATCGATTCATTAGTTTAGGAGCCTATATTTGTTACAAACATAAAAATATCTTTAAAATCTTCAAAAAAAAATATTATTAAGTATTCTGTTGCATCTATAACAACAGTCAACATTTATGATAAGGGGCCGTCCATTAATGACGTGATGTTTTTTTTGGCATTTTAAACCCCCCCTTCCCCTTGGTGAGGGAAACATGGTTGAGGTTTAAGCCAACCCCCCCCCCCTCGCTCGGTTTAAGTATCATCTAATTTTATATTAAATTTCGATTTTGTATGATTTTCGGGTTTTTGTCAAAATGAAAAATACACGTGATATATTACTATATTATACAACCCTCCTCCTCCCTTGTGATATTTCGTGATTTTTTATGGACCCCTCCCATATGGTATAGTGGACGGTTACCTTTTAAATCTCGCCAATGTATGTCGGCAGACGGCATCACATAAAAACTAACTTTGATAAAACATGTTCAATGTAAATAATAATAGATGGCTGAGAATAGAAGTTAAATTTTTATTTTTCAGTTGGTATCATTGGTTACCAACAGAACTGTTTGACATTTTAATGGATGCAGTTATAGACCTATATTTTTTGCACAACTAAACTTTTGTCAGGTTGGCATAGACAAGTAGATATAAACTAAAAAAAAAACAGCGCACTCCGGGAGTGCAGGCAGAAGTGAAAACTGTATATCTGTGGAAAATCTCATCTGTCGCGCTGTATATATGTGTAAAATCTCATCTGTCAAATCTCATCTGTCGCGAGAACGGCTGAAAATGCTCACCCACAAAAGTGCCCAACGCGCCATAAGAAGTTTTCACTTCAAAAAATATGGCTTTTTCAATCTGTTTCATTATGCCTACATCTCACTGAAAATAGCAGACATGTTTCATCGGCTTACCTGTAAAGAAATTTCACCCCTTGCCACTGTTACCTAGTAACATCTCTGTTATCTGTAACCGTTATATCTTGATTTATTTTCATGACACAGGGTAAACATGAACTTTCAAGTAAATCACCTTCAAATTTGTCGGTAAGGGTTGATTTACAACGACACGGTTCATGAACAAACTCCATTATACCTTTAAAAGTTCAACAATTGACATTTGACGACGACTGACGACACTATTATGATGTCAATTGAACGATTATTGTTCGAGCTATCGACTGTATTAATACAGCCTATAATACAGCCTATAATCTACAAAATGATTGATGACCAATAAATTTCATGAACCATTCAAAGTATATGACTACTTACGAATTTTTGAAGATGATATTAAGCAGATATTTATTATTCGGTTTTGCATAATTTATGCAATGTGTAAAAAGGCCATGTTACCTTCCTTTGGTGCTTGCAGGCACCCATAACACATCTTTACTTATAATAAAGGAAGAGAGGACAAAAAGTCTGTATTAGTAAGTAGTACTAGCAGTTTAAGGGACTTAGTAAAAGTAGTAGAAAAAATAATATTTTTTTAAGTCGGTTAAAAATAAGTATTTACTTTTAATAATTCATGTCGTATTTTCGTTTCTCTGTTACTTACACAATTATTACCAACTATAAAATAAATCATATTTATTTGAAAGGTCGGGATCTTTAATTTTTTGAAATTTTTAATTTCATTACTTAAAATGAAGTTAAAACCACCAGCCGGCCAGTTGGTGTTGATTTTTTTCTCATAAATAATAATAAGAAATAAAATAAACATAATAAATAACTTTTATTTTCCTTAGTTTTGAATATTTTCTTTTATTGTTTCGGTAATGTATCATTCGAGGGGAGGTTACCTAAATGTCCCTAAAGTTTGAATGGATGAACAGGATGGATGGAAAGTTTAAACGATATATTCTTAAAGTGCATTAACAGATGTTGATCAAGTTTTCTCCAGAGACATTAGCTACTCACCTACTCTGCATACTAGGTACTTTTAATATTAATATTAATTTTACTATTAATATTATACTCATTATTAATTATTAATAAAAACCTACACTGACCTACTGCAGGGCAAATGCCTCTCCACCTTCCTTCCATAAATCACAATCTGTCGCTATTTCACACCAATAATTCCTATGGGAGTTAAAATCATTCGCAAACGTCGCCTTGGTCTGCCGCGTGGTCGTATCCCCATGACCATTCTGGTTATTGAGGTACTAGCTATTGCACACCAATCATTCCTTAGGAGTCAAAATTATCTCGCCAAAACGTCGCCTTGGTCTGCCGCGTGGTCGTATCCCCATGACCATTCCGGTTATTGAGGTACTAGCTATTGCACAATGCACACCAATCATTCCTTAGGAGTCAAAATCATCTCGCCAAAACGTCGTATTGAGTTACTTATTATTGTCTTTTAAAAATCTCGTAAGTAAAGTACCATCGACTTTTTTAGCTATTTTCTGTAGTAGTAGGCGAGTACAGAGCCAGGCCGCCCCGCGCCGGTAGCGATGGAGCGTTCGTGATTGCTGACATTTATCTTGTAGTCGGATAATTAGGCATCGCACCGCGCGTTCTGACTTCTTGCACAATGGAGTCCGTAGAAACACGCTCGCTACCAATATTTTAAACAATACAATTTAATGCCTTTGTTCACTGTACTGTTTGACGACCTCTGTGGAACGGTGGGCGAACACCCGCCTGTGACGCAGAAGGTTTCGGGTTGGATTCCCGTCTCAAAATAAAATGATTGCTGTTTGAATTCCCTATTTATATAATTCTCGTGTCGCGGTATTAGTAACCTATGTCCACTTAAGCGGCTGATTTGTATGATTTTTTTGTGTATATTCGTTAGGTCTGAGCATCAAACAACATTTAGATTGTTTAATTCTCAGACCTCATTCAGATTCACACTTTTTTTTTTCTTCATTTTCCCTTATTTGTTTTTGTAAATGGCGAAAAAACGTTGTCCGGGACAGCTAGTATCCTATAATATTTTATTTAAATAATGCTCTGCAAAAAAAATGGTAAACATTTGGTAAGGATACAATTTTAGCCAGGTAAATTGATTATTGTAAAAGTAGGTACTTAGGTAATTTTTATTTGCCTTAAAACATGAGAAGTACCTATTCATTTATTTTCTTAGTATCGACTGTCAATAAAATTAAAAATATTGACATCAAAGTTACAACTGTTATTTACTCAACAAATAAAATGATAATTTGTTTACATTAATTTTGTAAATGTACTTACTTTACCTATGTAAAATTCATGTTTACCACATTATGAGGCCGTAACCGATTAAATAGAATAAGGTAAATACTGTTTAGCTATAATTATTACCCGAAATAAGGGTATTTAAAAAAAATAAGAAATCGGTATATAAAATTTTGCGTCTTATCGAGTCTGGTGAACGGAGAGTTAGTGGCTTTTTCGCTCACAGGATCAGAAGGGGAACTATTACAGTCAGTAACAATCACAGTCAGTCACAGTTGGTGTATGTCAGTGACAATAAATCAATGTATCCACATACCAAGTTTCATCTATATCGGTCCAGTAGTTTCGGAGCCAATGCAAACAAATAAACAATCAAATCTTTATTCTTTACATCTAGCTAGTACAAGTACTTAGTTAGATTATATTTTTTTAGAAATATTTGTTGTTATTCTATCCTCAATTAAATTTTACTCGTAACATAAGCTAAGCAAGCATGTAAGTTGTTTTCGTTTTTTGTCCAGCGCGCGTGTTAATGAAGCCAGTGGGCGGATGTACGGGCCGTAAATACTAGTCCGTTTCGTTTTTCCGTTTCCGGTCAAGTGTTGCTATAACTTCACCGTTACATGTCTTATTTAAACTATAGTAGTTATATTCGGTAATTTGAAGATATGTATATGTGATTTGGATGTTTATTTATGGTCTATAAAAAGGGTTGTACCTACGTTATTCGCGTTGTGAGAGTGAGTTATGAATCTTGTGTATGATCGATGTGGTGCTTAAATTATAATATTAGTTAGTTCTTTCTTTAGTTAAGTACCTAGTTAACTATGTTTATACGAATTTCTTTTTTATAGCTTTGTTTATTTCGTAACTGGCGACTCGTCCCGGCTTCGCACGGCTATACCTATTATACATGTATTATACTATAAACCTTCCTCTTGAATCTATTTAAAGATCTAAGCATACATAGGGACGGACAGAGAAAAGTGACTTTGTTTTATACTGTGTAATGAAGTAGGTAACCAATCCACGAAAAAAATACCATAACAATTGATATACTTAATCTAATATTTTTTTAATAATAAATAGGTCTGACCACTATCTCACACGATGCTAAGTGACGATGCGGTGTAAGATGTAACACGCTTTCCTAGAAGATAATTCGTATATGCTTATATGACTCAAAGACCCCCCAAATAAACGGTGGCTCTAGAATGACGGCGGCGGTGGAACATTTTTTTTTCCGATCTGTCCTCCTTTTGTCTACATCGACCTACGTACGTAAATATTTAAAATCAGCAGTTTTAAAACGTATTTAAAGGAGAGCGCTGTGGTTTATTTAATTTGATGCGACACCGATAGCAGACGGGCAATTTTCTAATAGCAAATTGCAGTTAACCTCTGCAATTTCTAGTCAATACGATAGTATCGTTCTAAGTGCGGTAGTCTTGATTTTAGATATTCTGACCCACTCTAGCGATAGGTATCTAATACCTACTAGAAATGAGTTAGGTAAGTAGTTACTTCACTTACATTTTATGCGTTGGTTTTTCTCGACTGTAGGTTTCCAATCTTTCAATCTGATGTATACGAACCTACGTATACCTTCTACTAGATGTTTACTTCGAGCAAATAAACAACCACTGACAAAGTTAATAAGCAATTAGTCGTTTTGCACATAAATTTACAAGAATCGTTTTTAGTGATATTTGGCGACTGACTATCTTTTTGTTGATGTTTTTATACACAGACGCAATAATTTTTCTGTACCATATTATTGAGTTAATTATAACCTCTGCTAAAAATATAAACTAACAATACGGCACAATGGGCGGCTTAATCGCTAAAAACAATATCTTCCAGTCATACAATGCTTCATGATCATACAGTTCTTCTTGACAATACAGTTCTTCTTTATCATAGAGTTCTTCTTGATCATACTTTTCTTCTTGCTCATCAGTTCATCTTGATCAAACAGTTCTTCCTGATCACACAGTTTTTCTTAATCTAGTCTTACTTATTAAGACCACATTAATAAATATAATTTAGGTACAATCAACAACAAAAGTGGAGACTCATCGTAGAGTTCGAAAATTGCTCTGCGGTGTTATGCATATAATTCATAAACTCTGCGGTGCTGGGGCCTCCACTTTTGTCACCGACTTTACATATTCCTTGATGAATTATTCGTACTTAGAAGTAATTAATTTGTTTTATATAAACACATTTAAGTAAGTATACACGCAAATATGGAGAGATTAGATTTCAAACTCGGTTGAATGTTGAGATTGATTGGATCAATGAATGTGACAGATACCCTGCAATTAGTGTGGAACGCGCTTTGGTTCATAGAAACGAAGGTTTGTATAGATCAACCTTATCATAATAAATAAGTAACTATAGTTCAAATTATATTACGTAGGTCAAAATGAGCGTGACACTGGCAAGTTCATCACTTTTTAATATATTAGGAGATTATTTTATAGGTACTTTTTTGTTAAGTATTTTGTTTTACTTCTTAGTTGTTGGCAATTCATTTATATTTCTACTTCTTGTCCATCCAAAGGTTGCCTGGAAGAGATTGTTTTGACCGATAAGGCCACCATTTGTAACACTTAAAATCTTTGTTTATTATATTTAACGTAATTAAAAATAGTGTTTACAATAAAAAAATATCGATCTATATTTTACAGTGAAAATAAACCAAAAGGTATAGCTATTAAATTTTAGGTCTCTGCTGTTGCATTAAAAACCAGAGGTAAGTTAATGTAAAATAATCTAAATGCTAAGTCACTAATGCTGTTGAAGTAAAACCACAAGCACATACATTTCGGATTAAACGAAACATTAAAATAAACTTTAACTTAGCACTTTCGAGGTTTTTACCTTACAGTGTTACGTTAGAAAAACTTTTTGTATAGGTACACAGAAAAAAGAAATAATCCGTTCAGTATTCCTAATTTAATATTTTTAAATTAAGAACACTTTATTATTTTCAATAAACATTTACTAAAAACATGAAATTATTCTCTAGCGTCTTTATGGAGAGAATTATTTCTCGCTTCAAGTAACCTTTTTTCTTGTATGAGGGGTACAAAGAACACAAAAGTTTTGAGTTAGGTAAGGACCTGCTAAGCACAGGAAGTATTATGACGAAGTCATTGCCATCTCTTCTGAAACTTAGGGACATAAAACAACAACTTTTTTATTTAAGGTATAAAGTAATATAGGTAAAGACATATAAACAGCAGTTTCTAAATTCAAAATTGTTTGAAAGTTACCAATATAATACAGTACAATCTCACTAATCCGGCACTATTAAAAACCGGAGGGTGCCGGATTATTGGAATGTTCGGATTACTGGATTATACTGAAAAAATCACCAATCTCCATTTTATTATTCACATCTAGTGTCTTGTGTTTGCGTTTATTTGTCATTTTTAACTATAAACTATTCTCACTTGAAAAAAACAAATACGTTAGCACGTGCACGTGATAAGTTTTGAGGTTAGACTGCTAGTCGACGACGCAGCGACCAAGCGCACAGGTATAGAGGGGTGAGGGAGGCGTGGGCGGAGGGTGCCGGATTATTGGACGTGCCGATCTATCGAAGTGCCGGATTAGTGAGATTGTACTGTAATATGTATAAATAGGAACTATACCGTGTCATCACTCAATACCGACAGCCAAATCCTTTTAGACTGGACTAGTAACAAAGACGACGGAAAATCTATAAATAAAAAATTCAAATTTCTGACTGGCTGACTAACTCATATATCAAAGCACAGCTTTTAGACCGCTTGTCCTAGAAACATGAGGAGGGTTTGTTTTTTGTGAAGTGTAGGTTCCGCTAAGAAATGTCTTTTCGAAATTTCACCCTTAATAATCCTCTCTCCCTCTCTAAAATGTTCTTGAAAATAATAAGGAGTATTAAGAATACTGCTTATTTAAGGTGGGTTCCTACGCCAACGACCTTGCTTAACAGGTTACTAAATAGTTGCTATAGGCACCGGTCCCCTTCGTTGGTGAAAACTGTTATTGTTACGAATGTGTTTTCTTTTTCTCAAAAGTGCTGAAATGTAATTGTAGGTGAGATCTTTACCGATATTTTGGTGTGACTTTGAGCCAAAAATTCCATAAAGTTTTCAAACCCCTAAAATTAAGAATTCAAACTAGTAAAACTTTGAAATTACAAGGAATTTTCGTCTCAAAATATCGGTAAAGATCTCACCTACAATAATAATTCTATCTCAGCACTTTTGAGTAAAACCAAACACATACCGGTGCCGGTAGTAATAATTATTTAGTAACCTGTGTAGCAAGGTCGTTGGCGTAGGAACCCACCCTAAGACTATTGCTCCTTATCATTTTAAGATTTTTTAATAAAACATCATCATCATTCATCCTGCATGGATCAAACCTCTATATCCAAGTTTTTCAGCCAGCTTGCGGCGGCAGTAGTAAGTTTATGAACTTCCGACATTCCACCGGGAAAACGGCGAAGTAGGCATTCGTTTTCCACATGGGAAAGGGTTTGGTCAGGTGCTCCGCAATCGCACTGTGGTGACTCCCTTAGTCCCCATTTATGGAGGTGGTGGTTAGTTTTCCCGTGGTTGGAACGAAATCGGTTCTTTAATAAAACCAAAAAAACATTCTCTAGCGTCTAATAGGGAGAGAATTATTTCTTGCTTCCAGAAACCTTTTTTTCTGTGTAAGAGAGTAAAATGGCGAGCAAAGTCGCGGACAGAAGCTAGTGTGTAATAAATCTAAATTCGTCCACCTTCATTTGATAGAAAGTCATGGGCGTCACCCTGGACGTAGGACGTGATGTTCACTTTATTGCTTTCTCGCGAACTGATTGGACAACTCACTTGGCCTAGAGTAATACAAATACTTGCACTTAACACGACACAGCAGATGAGCGTAGATTTACGTGACTTCGATGTTTAGTTAATGGAAAAAGCAGATTAAAAACTTTCACAGATTACAGTCGACCGATACTTAGTAATATCAAAGTGGTCAAACTATAAGCAACCAAAACGACCGAGTTATAAAACAAAAACTAAAACTCCTGTTCATCACTCCGAAGATCCTCGTCAGATCTTTATCCAATTTTTATGGGACCAACTGTGAGTTATTCCCTTTCAAACAAAAAAAGAATTTTCCAAATCGGTCCAGGCGTTTTCGAGTAATCGGGGAACATACATAAAAAAAAATACTCCGACGAATTGAGAACCTCCTCCTTTCTTTTGAAGTCGGTTTAAAAGAATTTTCATTTTTCAAATTCACCGATAAAACGATTAAGGATTAACATCTCAGAATTATGATATTACTAACAGGCATTATTCCAAAAACCTACTACCTACTAGCTATTTGTACACAATAATCAATTCACAAACCTTCCACAATCTTGGAAATTTTTTTTCTAAAAGTAAACAGACAGCACAACCGTCAATAAAGATTTAAAAAGGATTTACTCAGCATTTTAAGATTTTGTTAAAGTTGGAACTTTATGTAGTTCGCGAGTTGTCGACAAACAGAAAAGTATGTAGAGTTAGTTGCAGGGCTAACTGATATTGAAAGAAATATAAACTAATCTCGCTTAGTTCTCGTAAAACTACTTACCTTTATTAATAACTAGCAAGTGTCCGCGGTTTTACCCGCGTAAATCCCGTTCCCAAGAGAATATGGAAGTGATTTTTAGCCTATTTATTTTACTAATAAGGATTGAATGCATGTACATACCAAGTTCCATCAAAATAGGTCTAGTGGTTTCGGAGCGTATTGGTACCAAAAGAAAATATTTCCCCATTATAAATAAATAAATAAATAAATATTGCACCACTCCACACATCGCCATCTAGCCCCAAGCTAAGTAACTAGACTTGTGTTATGGGTGCTAGACAACGGATATACTACTTATATACTTTTCTTTTGTAAATATATACTTATAATACATAGAAACAACCAGACCACAGACAAATATCTAAGCATAAATACTTGTCTGTGGCGGGAATCGAACCCGCAACCCTGTGTTTGGCAGTCCGGCATGGTGACCATTGTGCCAACTGGGTCGTCATTATTATAAATTACTAGCGACCCGCTCCGGCTTCGCACGGCTATATTATGCATGTTTTATACATATAAACCTTTCTCTTGAATCACTCTTTCTTTTAAAAAAACCGCATCAAAATCCGTTGCGTAGTTTTAAAGATCTAAGCATACAAAGGGAAATAGGGACATAGGGACGGCGAAAATTGACTTTATTTTATACTATGTAGTGATGATTTATGAAGACAACTCGTCTGAATTCAATTCAAAATCTCGAATGCTTGCATAATTTCATAACTGCTCTCAATAAAGCACTATTCGTTTTACCAAGTTTTTTATTTATTATGGCTTATTGTTTTTAAATTTTGATAATATCTATTACCAACGAACTTAGAGGTGGTTTTATTTATCTTCGTTTAACTCATCAATTTTGTGCTTTCGTTTTAAAATAGGTACTTAACAGTTAAATTTTGCGTTATTTTGTGATAATGTAAATTTCCTTTCCATGTATTACATGTAATGTCCCAGTTTTCTCGGTAGCTGAGCTTCATAAGCAAATAAAGAGTTTTCACGTAGAAGCCGTTCTATCGTAAGGCACGTACTCGGCTTGATGCCTACTTTATTGCCAGCAAGGGTCCTCGTGGAAGCTTGCATCACATTGCACTTTACATTCTTCCTTTTAATTTGTAGATTCCAATAAAAAACGAACGACTATTCCTCTGGTTTCAGCTGCACTAAAAGAGCTTCGAGACCACTTCGAGACAGTAAAAAAAAATCTCAAGTTTGAAAAAAGAAATAAAAAACAGAAAGAAAACCATTTATTTGGTACAGGCACCTTTTAAATTATAACACACAAAGAAATAGGTAACCTACACAACGATGGTATAAAGGAAAAAAACATACATTAATCCTAAGAATATTTAAGAAGCCATGTGCTGCCCCAAATGGGTCGAAGCCACAGTCAAGAGTTCAGTCAAGGTTTCTTACCAACTAACTAGATAGGTGTCTATATGATTTAAGAGTCTCCTCTTATGATTTTAATTCGGGTTACAGTCCAGGCAGAGAGGCGTTTAAAAACAGTCAGTTAGCCCATTGAATTGCACCATTACGGAAGTCAAAAACAGACCGGACACCGTCTGCAGTTTTATCATATCGGCAAATATGATCATGGAAATACCTTCTACAAAGTTGAACTCACAAAAGTTGTCATTCTTTTAACTTTGGAGCTTGACTAACAAAACACAGTCACTTAAATTACACCTTCTTAACTAAAAAAGCCTTCATGAGCGGGTCATCTTACACGCTTTTTTTCTTTGTAGCAAAATGCCTTAAACGCATAAAACCTGATTTGTAAATTACCTAAATCGCGAGGAAAGAGTACCGGGGGCTCTTTCCATACAAACTTTTACAGACGTAGTCGACTGTTTTCTCCCTGGATAATGAGACTAGAGCAAATACTTTTGGTGCATAAAACTTATAACTGCCATGACCATGCCCCTATTTTTTGATTTTTTTAATATTTTAATATTTTTAATTTTATTTTCTATGATAATTAGAAAATGAAAAAAACCAAAACATAGGGGCATAGTCATGGCAGTTATAGGTTATGTGGCACAAAAATATTTGTGCTAGTGTCATTTTCCAGGGAGGAAACAGTCGACTACGTTTGTATGGAGAGCGTGCAGGTACCCTTTCACCGCTTTGTTACTTGTTTCTTAGTTGTGGTCTGTCACCACAACTAAGAAACAAGTAACAAAGCCTAAAATGCACAATTTTTGTTAAAGTATGTTGTGTATTTTAAATTCACTTCAGAAATGTTAAGGAGCAAAAAACTTCCTTTCGTTTCTTTTTCCTTCTTTGAATTCAGTATTCACATCATCTGCGAATGTAGGATATATTACAAATAATAACACAATAATGTTCGCTTTCAATTTCGATTTGAACTGAACAATGAATTTGGCGAGACTAGATCGTGGGTTGGTAACGTTGGTTACTATCATAGCGTTGTCTCATTGTATCCAAGGACAGCATTGTCTTTGAAACGTTTACCATTTCAAATAGGTAATGCGTTGGTGACGTCTTTTCACTAGGGATATATCAGTTGACAGCTAGATCGTTTCAATCAATTTCAATAAATAAAATCATTTATTTCAGGCTACAAAAGCACATAGATACATACCTTATAGACTAACATACATATTTTATTACAATAATTGAATGTGGTAAGAGATATCTTAGAACTATGTTAGTAGCACTTCCATGACACTACACTTTTCAATGATATAGACTGGAGCCTTTAGATGTATAACATCATAAACGCGAAACACTAACTTTTGATTTTGTGGAAGATTTTGTGGTGTTTTGCGGATTAGTAGAAATAATTACGTAAAATACCAACTACGCACAATGCAACTAACGCAAAACACCACCTTGTAATTTTTTAACAACCAACATAGAGTGGAAACGATAACACAATTTTATTAAGAGGAAAGGGCACCGGGGACTCTTTCCATACCAACTATTACAAACGTAGTCGACTGTTTTCTCCCTGGATAATGACACTAGAGCAAATACTTTTGGTGCATAAAACTTATAACTGCCATGACCATATTGACCATGTCTCTATTTTTGTTTTTATTTTTTTAATCTTAATTTCTATGATAATTAGAACATGAAAAAAAAACAAAACATAGGGGCATAGTCATGGCAGTTATAGGTTTTATGGCACAAAAATATTTGTGCTAGTGTCATTGTCCAGGGAGGAAACAGTCGACTACGTTTGTATGGAGAGAGCGCAAGTACCTACCCTTTTACCTTAACCTTTCCGAACGTGCTAATTCTAAATCGGATCCAAGGATAACAAAAACAAAAGACGATCCAGTTGGCCCAATGGTCACCATGCCGGACCCACAAACCTGTGTTTTGCTAAACACTGGGATGCGGGTTCGATTCTTGCCTCAGTCGAGTATTTATGCTTAGATATTTGTCTGTGGTTTGGTTGTTTCTATGTATTATAAGTACACAAGTAAGTGTGTTGTGTAGTTAAGTCGACGTAGTAGTATGATGCCCGGTAAAACTCGATCGAGTTTTTGTGGCATTGTTTTTAATGTGTAATGCTATGTGTTGTTTTTTATTATTAATAAATAAATAAATAACATAATATATTTACAAAATAAAAGTATATAAGTAGTACATATATCCGTTGTCTAACACTCATAACACGAGTCTAGTAACTTAGCTTGCGGCTAGATGGCGATGTGTGGAATGTCCTGCAATAATTATTTTATTTATTTATTTTTATTTATCGAAAAAAAAACAAAAGACGATCGAAAACATCAACAAAACAAGATGGAGAGTACGCCCGTTTAGGTTTCGAAGAAAAATGTATACGACTACACAGAAAAAAGGTTTCTTGAAGCAGGAAATTAGATGCTAGAAAATATTTTATGTTTTTAGTAAATGTGCTTGAAAATATTAAGCATTCTTTCAATTCTTATTTTAAGATTTTTGATTTTATATTAAGAATACTGCTTGTCATTTTTTTTTACTAAAACAACAAATTATTCTCGAGGAAGAGGATTATTTCTTGCTCGAAGAAACCTTTTTGTGTACTGCTATCTACCTAGCCATCTACCTACAAAATCCAGTTCTAATTTACAAGACTATAGAAGCCTGAGAAATGATGACGTAGAGATAAAAAATCGTTATGAAATAAGCAATAATGTTTCAAGGAGCTATTATTGCAAGAAAGCGAACTAAACGGAAGACACAGCTAATGAAACTCGATATCCAATTAAAAATCACTTTTAACGTTTTGTACAGATCACATTCTATGGGCCAGTGTTTTTCAACCTGTGAGTCGCGACCCCCAGGTTGGTCGCAAATCCTCATTCGGGGGTCGCGGGTAATCGAATATGTATGGTGTTAGTACAATAAATATATATAACTACATAAAAATATAACTACAATAAAAAACTACGATTTCAATGAGATGGCTGTGCTTGTTTATTTTTGAAGTTATATTTCTTTAGGCGCTTTATAAAAAAGATGAACGCACATCACTGTAACACGAAAGTCACAGATTGAAGCTGCGTAACACAAAAATAACAGGTTGAAGCTGCTTGCAAAATAAATATCAGACGGACGGACAGACAGTTAACTTCTAGAAGTATAACTTCTCACGCGCGTACATAAGTACACGAACGAAGTGTAAAATAGAACCACGTTTCGATTAATTAATCGAAACGTGGTTCTATAATATTTTAGAGACGTTAACGTGAAAACATAAATATTTTGGAAATGAGACTCCATTTTAAGCATGCCGTCAGATGCTGTCCTTGTCTTTTCGATAAAAATTATAGGTCTCCTATTGAGGAGACCTATAACCTACCTATTTCCTATACCCACCTATACCTATTTCCTACCTATTTCCTATTGACCTATTTCTCTATATTGATAGAGAAAATTAAATACAAAGTCCTTCAAATAATGACGTAGTTTTATTACGGCCAAGGGGGATTGCTAGTTTTTTTAACTTGTTAACGCGACCCTAGTTTTCAATAAGATTGAAAAACACTGGAGGATCAGCTCGAGTTGAAAGATATGTCCGCGTTAATTGTACTTAGGTACTGAGTGCTTACTTCTATTGGAATTAAATTAGATGAGGCGGAAAATGATTCGCACCTTTGTTTTTCTGGAACGCATTGTGTTAAAAATTCGAGATGATCAAGAATTTGACTCTTAGAATTTTCTTTTGAAGATTTTAATGCGCTTATACTTATTATATTCCAATTTTAACCGACTTAAAAAAAGGTGGATGTTTGTGTTTTCTTTTTAACTGAAAATTTTAAATCAAGCCTATAATTAATGCAGGGATAGGTAGGCAGGTATTTTGCGTAATAGAATAAAAAGTATTAGCATTATGCAAAAAGCATTATGTCACTCTTAATGAATCAATGTACCATCATACTAAGTTTCATCAAAATCGGTCAAGTAGTTTCGGAGCCTTTTTCCGGAGCCTTAGGCCTTAAGCCTTTCGGAAGAAACAAAAAAAAACAAAAATCTATTCTCTTTATAATATTAGTACAGTCAGAAAAGGACTGAGGGCATTGCATATTTTAAAGTTTGAATTTTTTAAATTGTTAATTATTCTGCTAGATATCACTAAGGCTTTTTAAGTGTTAGTTATTTCCCGCAAAATAACCAAAAATGATTTAACCGTAATTTAAAAAAATCAAACTTTAAAATGTAAACTGTACCTATATTTACAAAAGAAAAGTATATACGTATAAAATCCGTTGTCTGGTCACCATAACACAAGCCCAGCTTAGGGCTGAATGACGCTGTGTAAAGTGCCCTATAATATTTATTTATTAGTAATTCCTACTTTTATATTTTTATAAATTTTTTAATTAATTATTGATTTTATATTAATTTATTTTAACTTTGTATTTACCTGAAATAAATGAATTATATTTCTGTATGATACCTAGGTAATGCTCTTACAGCTCTCGTTAATATGAAGATTCCTTTTGAGACGTTTCTTTTAGATATTCAATCTCGTTAAGAATGTTTCGAAACTTGTTATTATTTAGTAAATAAATTCTTACATAAAATAGATCAAATGAGATTTTTCCAAGTACAAACAAAGCCGGACAAATCTTCTTTAATTAAAGTAAGGATGGAAAATAAGTAATATAAATAAAGTGGGTATCTACTGAATAAATACATTAAGTACCTGGTTGCTATGTTATACTGATTGTAAATAAACAAACGTGTTTTATAAAAGTAGGTACTATGATTTAGATATCATTTTTTTTGGAAATATATTATAGGCTATGTTATTACCTGATAATGTAGCTTTCTATATGTTAAAGATTTTTTTAAATCGGTTCAGTAGTTTCGGAGTATATTCGTTACAAACAAACAAATATTTTTTTTTTCCTGTAATATAGTGAAGACTATCAGCGCTCCGCGATTTCACCAGCGTAATTCCCGATCCCGTGGGAATATCGAGATAAAAAGTAGCCTATGCTGTTTGTTTGTTTGCATCGAATAGGCTAATGAAAATATCTGGCTTGCTTTCTATAAGAGAGAGAGAGAGACAGAGAAACATGCGCACGACGCACTGCTTACAATAGCTTACCATAGCAAAAAGTGTCGTTACAACTTTTCGTGAGAATTTATTCCGTCTAATTTATTTCACAACGCGCGATAAGGAACTATCGTTCCAATAAATACTTCCTTATGGAACTCAATTCTGTTACGAGTACACCTACTAAGGAGCCTTTTTTGTATTGGGGCCATTGAAATATTTTGAAAGCCTTAAAATTAGTGGCAAAATAACAAGAAAATAAAAAAAATAATTATTTTTCAGATTAACAATAAAAAACATAATTTATTTGACCTAAAAGCAGGTAGGGTTTTAGGCAGTAGTTTTCTATATTTTTACAAAATATTTAATTTTTAACTAAGGATACTCGCAGGTACCTACTGTCTGAGTCAGAATTGTAGACCCATCGTAGAGCTTTAAAATTATTATTTTTGGAATGTTTTATTCTAATAAATTATATTATATAAATTTATAAGTTAAAAGACTTCAAACTTGAACTCGAGCAAGACCATAAAATCTTGCCTGATGAGTATAAAACATTTTAATATTTGCAGTTTTAGAGCTCTACAGTAGGTCTTCAATTCTAAGTCCAACCGTACGTTACCATAATTAGATAGGACGGACAATTTTTTCCCCAATAATAGATATAAATATAGCCTTCCCGACTTAAAAATAACAATACAGAACTAGGTAATTAAAAGTTATTTACTAATACGGCAGGTTTGCGTGCAGTATTCGAACTAAATGAGGCTTCAAGTCGAATTCAGCCAACATAAACATGTACTTGTTTACCTTTGTTAGTATGTATCTATTCTATGTGCTCTAGACAAACAAACAATACACGTTGAAAACTTAATCTTCGTTAACGTCTCTTGTCCTGTAACTTTATTAACGGCTAACAATTTACTGTTCAGCTGATAGGAATTTACTCAAGGATGTCGATATCTATATATAGGTAGGTAGGTACTAATATGATCACTTCCTAACTTAATTTTTAAGACGCTTCAAAGTGATGTATAACGCATGACTCCTATTGAATAAAAAATTTGTTTTGAAATTTATAAAGAGGAAAGATTTTTTGTTTTTAAGTTTGTAACGAATAGGCTCCGAAACTACTGGACCGATTTTGATGAAACTTGGTATATGAGGATACGATTTGCACTACTAATGTCAAAAAAGAAAAATGTCCAAAGCCTATGTCCAAAAGTCCCATTATAAAAATGTCTAATTATTAAAATGCCCAGTACTAAAAAAGACCAATAGTGAAATGTGTAAAAATAAATTTGTCGGATTATAATAATGTCCAATTATAAAAAAGTCTAATAATTAAAATGTCCGTTTAAAAAAATGTTGGCTAGTTCGTTTAGGTTAGGGTGAAACCGCGAAACGCTGCCAGTAATAATATAAGTAAAAAATAATAGATCATTTATAAAGGATACCTTTTTATGCAGGGTATTCCGTAATGAGTCAAGCTGTACAAGTTTGTGAGGTTAGTTTAGTTCGACCGACTGCGAAAAACAAATAAATAGCATCTATAATTACCTATCTAACGTTAGCTTAATTTTACAAAAATAACCACAACCAACAAAGAGCCAGGTAAGCTGATTTTCCACGTTTTTTAACTACATCGCGAAAAAAGAAAGATTTTTATTGAAAAAGATCTCCTTAAAGAAGATTTACGCAATTAAAAAAAGGGAAAGGAGGGCGAGGCAAAAAATGTTTATTTTGCCTTTTTGAATAAACTCCCTGAATTAGAATTCGTTAAGGCACATTCCTATAGTTATTTACGTGAATTGAAAAAGTGTAATAATTCAATAATAAATTAAGTATATTATTTACTCAGATAGGTATATATTTTGTAGGGTTTTAGTGATATAGGTATTAAGTTTATTTTTATAAAAATTAAAAACCTATTTCTACCTAAGATACCTAAATGAATGTGACAAATAATAAATTAAAAGTGTAAAATAAAGTAAATCATATAACAATTTTTTATTTCATTTGTACATGAGTTTTAAAGTCTCTACGAACCAGCGGCATGACTTTCTAATGAATTAATTTACAAAAAAATGTTTAATTGACGAAATTCGCCTCCGTTTTGGGTCTCGCGACTAGTCAACCCATTTGTCTAGATCTTTGAAGTAGATACTATAGGTATTAAGTTTGATTCATGTTCAATCAGTTAGCTTCTCTGTGAGTAACCAGACGACACGGGTGGCAGGTGGGTGGTGGCGTCGGAACGTGGAACGCATATATTTAACTGAATTCAGGTACTTTCAAATTGATTCATTCAGTCGATGAAAATTTCAGTGGACTTGAGATGATGTCGAACTAATGGCCCGCCAAAATTGAAATGTAACGATACTCGCCACTGTAGAAAATATTTTGCCAGCTATCAATAGCTTTATTATGCTTTTAAACTAGGTGTTCCGAATTTTAATGGCACCTTTATTGAAATAAGGAATCATTTCAAAGCCTTAGTCAAAAAATATTAGGAATATCGCACCTCCATTAAGGTGAAAGGGTACCTGCGGTCTCTCCATACAAACGTAGTCGACTGTTTCCTCCCTGGATAATGACACTAGCACAAATATTTTTGTGCCATTAAACCTATAACTGCCATGACTATGCCCCTATGTTTTGGTTTTTTTCATTTTCTAATTATCAAAGAAATTAAAATTAAAAAAAAAAAAAAAAAAAAAAAAAATAGGGGCATGGTCATGGCAGTTATAAGTTTTAAGCACCAAAAATATTTGCTCTAGTGTCATTATCCAGGGAGAAAACAGTCGACTACGTTTGTAATAGTTTGTATGGAAAACGCCCCCGGTACCCTTTCCTCTTAAACTAGGGTTGCAACTTGAAGTTTTAGAGATTGTATTTAAGATACTTACATACAATTCTCAACATTTAATTACTCTTCTTCTCAAAATTGAAATTGAAATTGATTTTTTTTTCAGACTCATTTTAGGTCCATAGTGTTAGTAACAAATATAACCTTAGAACTAATGTATTTATTTGTAAATCTAATTCTCGCCGGTGGCGATGTAACTATGAATTTAATAAGACACTTATCCAATTCAATGTATCCAATTCAATGCTCTAAATTTAAAATTAAACGTTTTAACAGTAGGTACAGTCACATTATCAATTAACTGAACCCCACGTGACCCAGAGCTCACTCGCAAATCTGTAGGGTTGTAAGTAATGTTACCTGATTCTGTTTTTTTTAAACAATATAGGTACGATACAATATAAAAAAATAACAAAATAGGTAAATTACTATATATTTTACAGATATGTGAATGAGCTCTGGGTCACGTGGGATTCAGCTAATTGGTAATGTGACTGTACGTATATGGAGGGATATTTGGATTTGGTTACATAAATACCTACTACTAAAAGTTCAAGTAACTATAAATTACAGTGTCACAATGAATGCTATAGCTAAAAGCAATCTTTTTCAGGCAACCATGCATTGTGTGGTCTGGTCTTAAGAATGAAGGAAGTGTAATTAGACATTTTCCGAATTGAGTTTCTTTCCACTCCTCTCAACATCTTATCGAGTTGTAACGCTAACATTAATATGTTCTTAAAGACGATGTTGCAAAATAATTTTACATTTTCATTTCCTTCAGAGTAATTTTTCCAAGAAACATAAAAAAATTCGCGGGCATCCGGTTAACATTCAATTAAAGTGCCTAATCCATTGCTGCTTGATCGATTATTTTAATTGTCCTGGCTCAGCTAGACTGTGGTATTACTTAGATAACTACATACAACGTGTCTGGTATCTATTGTATGCCTTACTAAGTAATAACATCTTTCCTCTGGACAAGGTCGACTAAGCTGAGTATAGTGTACGTACAAGCTACTCCATCTAATAACATATTATATTCTAGACACTACACAGCGCCCTAAATATCTAAATAATAAAGTGATAAAGTGGTTTATCATGGATTGTCGTTATATAAATTATTCAGATTATAAAGGCCAATATTATTATTATTAACGACCCAGTTGGCACAATGGTCACCATGCCGGACTGCCAAACACAGGGTTGCGGGTTCGATTCCCGCCACAGACAAGTATTTATGCTTAGATATATTTCTGTGGTCTGGTTGTGTCTATGTATTATAAGTATATATTTACAAAAGAAAAGTATATAAGTAGTATATCCGTTGTCTAGCACCCATAACACAAGTCTAGTTACTTAGCTTGGGGCTAGATGGCGATGTGTGGAATGTCCTACAATATTTATTATTTTATTTATTAATGGACACCATGCCGGACTGCCAAACACAGGGTCGCGGGTTCGATTCCCGCCTCAGACATTATTTATGCTTAGATATTTGTCTGTGGTCTGGTTGTTTCTATGTGTTATAAGTATATATTTACAAAAGAAAAGTATATAAGTAGTATATCCGTTGTCTAGCACCCATAACACAAGCTTGGGGCTAGATGGCAATGTATGGAATGTCCTGCAATATTTATTTATTTATTAAACTAGCTATCCCGGCAAACGTTATTTTGCCTTATCACTACATAGTATAAAATAAAGACACAATAAAGTCAAAGGCAAAGAAGCCGGAGCGGGTCGCTAGTGAAAAATAAATATAAAGAAAAAAATAAAAAAATGTAGTAATATTAAGTCAATGAATAGAATAGATTCTCAGACCTAACGAATATACCTAAACAAAAAAAAATATACAAATCGGTTCAGCTGTTTAAGAGGAGTTTGGCAACTAACACTGCGACATGAGAATTTTATATAATATACATACATACACATACATACATATACATAACTTTGATTGTTTGTTTCAATATTTTCGTTTTTTTCTAGAGCAGGCATCTAAAGTAAGCTGGTAAGTACAATCTAAGTAGGTATATATCTCTTAAAACATACAAGTTTCAGATCACGAACATCGAAATCCAGAGTCTGATTTAAAGTGAATAGGTCCGTTTGTGCTCTAGTGAATGCATCCGGACCTTTTGGAATCGTGACAATCGGCTCCGAGCTACCTGAGGCTCCTACTCGACTGATCTCGCCCCGAGTGCTTCGATATGAAGGACTTTCATATTTTACTTTCGAAATAAGGTTGAAAGCTCTTTCAATTTGAATCGAACTGAACGTTTGATAGTTTCAAACTTGTATCACTAAGCACTTGGAGAGAATAATGGTTTCTGTAATGTTTGTTAAATATTTGATGAGGGGTCGTCTCTACACATATATTTCGGAATAATAAGTAATTAAGTAATGTTTATGTATAGTTGCATACTTAGTCAGTTATTTATCTTTGTTTGTGTTTTGATTTTAACCTTTAACATAAGAGTTGTCGACCTTTTTACTTTGCATCTTTTAACTATGTGTCCTTGAATTGTAATCACTAGAGCCTAGTAATAATTAGTTTCTATAAAATTTCTAGCGACCCGCCGCGGCTTCGCACAGCTATATTATGCATGTATTAAACATTAAACATTCATCTTGAATCACTCTCTCTATAAAAAAATTCGCATCAAAATCCGTTGCGAAGTTTTAAAGATCTAAGCATACATAGGGACAGACAGCGGGATGCGACTTTGTTTTTTACTATGTATGTGTATTTATTTTTTACGAAGTCCTTTACTAATGTATGTATAATAAAAACCCTTGAAATGTTTTTATTATAAGTAAAAAGGGTGCGTAAGGTTTTGAACGGTGCCATTAATAGTAAAGTTCAAAACAAATGTAAATTGAAAGCTTTCATCCGGCTGAGGTATCATGAAACCTATCTACCTATAGTTACTTTGGTGAAATAAAAGGGTTACTTATTAATAAAAGTCTTTTAACCAATGACAAACACGAAACCGTCTTGCAACCCCTATAATAATACATTTTAAATATTGCAAGACCCTAGCTAAGCAAGTAAAAGTGTGTTATGGGTGCCAGATAACAGATATATCTAATATTTATAGAATTTTTGTTTAACACCAAAAACATCCAGTCGAGAAAAAATATATTTGCTTGAGGCGGAAAACGACCCCCAACCTTCTTGTGCTTCTGCTTCGCAGGCGAATATTCGCCCGCCACTCTATAGAGGTCGCCAGTATTTTCAGTAGAGAGGTGTTCAATGTTCATACAATCCGATTCCTGCCAACTTACCGTTACGGATTCAGGTAAGTATTTATTCCTTTCTTCTACCTATTTTATTACAAGTCAACAAACAAAATAACGTCAAATAATCAAAATCGTCTTACTAAATTACTTTCTTTATTGGTAAAAAGTGTTCAATCAGTGATTCTGTGGTGGTTTATCAGCTTAAAGAGGTATTACACCACACTGATTCAGGGTCCCTGAATTTAGGGTGGATAGGGACCTTATTTTTTACCTCGATTATTACACTACACTAAAAAGGGACCCTAACTCAGTCGGACAGCGAATCTATAGGAGTGGCTTGACCCTATGCCACCTGTATTAACAGAAAATCAATAAAAAAACATACATACAACCGAATTGAGAACCTCCTCCTTTTTTGAAGTCGGTTAAAAAGCAAAAACAGCGGTTAGGTAGTAAGGCGGCTCTGACGCACTAATTAGGGACCCTTACTGCCTAACTCTTATTACACCTCTCTTAATTAAAGGTTAGGGACCCTGAATCAGTGTAGAGTAATACCCCTTTTACCTTTAAAGAATTTTCACTCCTCGCTACTAATATAATAATATATCTTAACCCTTAATTATATATATTAAATTCAAGTTGCGTAAACACAATAGTACGTACGTAGAGCAATGATAAGTATCGGGTGTGTTTGCAATGAATTCTAATGATGCCTATTTCCACGGAGCGCTACTATTAAACCGACAATATCGCAAGTAGCTTCAGATAATTGTTGGTACACACGTCAGATAACAGACACCACGTGACGCTTTTGCAGCTCTCTTGTCGCCAATTTTATTATTCGTTCCCTTATAACAGTGGGTTTGTATTATTATAAATATTCGTAGAAAATAACATAATTATACCGTCAGAAAACGGTAAGAATGCTAAGATAAATGCGGTAAGAATATTATTATGTAATAAATAGGTAGGTTTTTAGGTAAAAGAAAAGTCGTAGTACAAAAAAATTATTATCGTCATGATTATTACATCCTTTTGCCACGCAACAACGCTCTTCCATTCCAAGAGCGAGCGTTCTCATTCAAAATGAATTTAATTTAAAACAAATATTTTTAGCTATACTTATATACCTAGTAATTGCGAAAAATCTGGAATGTTTTTATTCTAATAATACTTATTAATCTAATAAATTAATTCGTTCAAAAACTTTAAACTCGTACTCGAGCAAAGCAAAGCAAGCACCTTAGTATCTTGCTTGAGTAGAAAGAAACATTCTATAATAATATTTTTATTTATAATATTAATTGTTTGATTAAACTATATTCTATTCTATTCTTCTATTCTAATAGTAATTCTGACTTCGACCGTACAAAACATTAACCTTGTGTCATAAAATAAATACCTATAACGATAATAATAATACCTAGTTCCTTCTTGTGTTATTAATATTATATTAATTTATGAAAGGACTTGAAATCAAGACATAAGTAGATCTCGCAAAAATATGTCCAAAACCTTCCTCAAAACTGTCCCTTGCGACCAAAACGGCTCAGACAGGAGCTAGGCACTTCATCTTGTGAGATTACGTTCTTAGGTCCATCGTAAATTATTCTTATAACATAACGTATATAAGAATATACATACAATAACTAGGCCTTAAATTCTTGATATTATTACTACTTTGTAGGTACCAATGTTTAATATTCTAGATACAAACCGTATTTCTTTTGAGTAAAATTTTGTAGATGATACCCACCGTCCTAAGTAGAGTCGCTAAGCGGACTTGTCCGTGATGCGTAGGCCCTGGTGCAGCCACAAAAGTATGACGGGTCCGAAAAGTTTCTGTTCCAATACCGTCTTCCTTCTCTCTCGTCTCTCGAAGGCCCCCGGTCTTTCAGTCACTAGCTTATGATATCTTCTAGGAAAGCGTGCTAAATCTAAGACAGCATCGTCACTAACCGTCGTAGTGTGAGATATCGGAAGAATCTCTATGTGTGAGATAGGGGTCAATCGCAGACATATTTATTAAAAAAAAACCTACCTACGGTGCCTACATGGGCGTCTTTGAGTAGCTAAGGCAAGCTAAGCTTAGCTTATAGTAAGCTATCTCTATATTTTGGTGCCTCGCTGTCTCAAGACAACGCTTAATTATACCGTCCGCCGACCACGCGTGGTGTGCGCAGTAACTTAGGCACCGCTGCAAGCCGTACTTACTCCACAACGCTGTTTTGAATTAATGCCGAGGTGAGGCTAAAGAGGATTACCTTAAATAATTGTAATTGCTGCGCAAAATGTTCCAACTATTTTAAGCTGCAGTTTTTAAGAATGGTTATAATTACCTGCTTAGGGAATTGAATTATGACAGATTGTTATGTACCAACGGCTTTAGGGGCAACAGGGATTTCTCCAAGTGACGTCTACATTCATTAATATCGGCTTTTAGGATAGGTACATGTTCAAAATGCATTTTCCAGCTGGTAGTATATTGTGGTTTCGAGTTATGTGACAATGTAAGGTGTCATCGCTGTGGACGGCACCTGCGCCTAAAGCCGGCTAGGCGAGTGTGGGTAGGTAAGGTACAGCAAACATAAAATATTGGTAGGTACCAGAGTACCCGTGCATGATATATCACTGACGTTTGAATTCGAACAATGCAGCCAACAGTTTTCTGCCTCTGAATACTGTTTTATTCAAAACTTTCGAGCACACATTTGTTATTTTACTGCGACCGAGGTCAGTGGTATGAAGAAAAGTGGAGTTGGACTTTTGTGATAACGGTCTAACTCACTTGTTTCCATTAGGAAAGTTATAGGTAGTACTGAGTAGGATAGAGAAACGGAAAACTTTTCTTTTAGTATTTTTTGTAATATTGAAATTTAAAACAAAAATCAATCGTCAACGTCATTAATCAAAAAAACCGCCCCTGACGGCACCCAGCGCAAATTAGCGGAGAATACTGGCCGCGTTACCTCTCTGTATGGCGACGGCCGAGCGACGGCTAACCTTTGCACCAAGAACGATCCGGAGCGGCAGTTAAACCCTCGGTCTCTCAGACGGCGGCCTATCTCCCTTACAAAAACCACGACTTCAGACCCCCAACAGCGGGAAGTCTCCACCGCAAACGGCACAAATAAATAGTTAGACAACAACGGGGAGGAGGTAATTAACTAAGGTAATTATTTCAATGTTTGTTTTTTTGTATTGCTTCTCCGAAGACGCTAGGATTTATTCATATCTCCAATTTGAATTTAGTTACCAAAATAACCTAGTTGCTTAAAAATACATAAGTAATATATTTTAATGGAATAGCTGGTAAAGACAAGGTCTTTCAATGTGAAATAAGCGGCGTTTATTTAAGCTAAATAAATAAGCTGCCCTTCATTTAGTGGTATCAAACATTTGCGCGAAACCCTTTAATATTTTAGGTAAGTACGTGTCCGGGCTTCGTCAAGTTTCAAGCGAAGAGATTTATTTTCAATATAATTTAATACCTTCGTTAATACAAAATTGAAACAATTTATAAAACGCTTAAATTTCCTAACCATCGTAGAAAATGACAGAATATTTTGTCGTATCGTAAAAAATAAGAGTTTTATTACCTGTAGAAATATATTTCGCATCTCATAATATTATTGTTTGTTTGTTTGTTTGTTTGTTGGCATTAAAAAGGGATTATAAACCTATACCTTTATTCCAAAACGATGTTTGAGAATAGTCCGAGATTTAGACTTATAATCAATCTAATCTTATCGTTTTAAACATTTTCCCTATAGTTTATTGGAAAAGTGTGTGGCGGCTCGCCACTACGACAACCTCCGTGCAGACACGCCAGCAAAACCTTGCGCGTGTTGTCTACGGCTGCCTTTGAACTTGGAACCAGCTACAGCCGTCAGCGCGCAGCGTTTGTCTTCGCCAGAGGAAGACTCGACGACTCTCGCTACGACCGTCTTCCGCGCACGTCTCTCTCGTTATTATTGTTCGGTTCTCTACACCAGTTATTTGTACATACTTTTACGTTTTTATATATAACTATTGTATACCTACAATTGCTACGTTTCATTTATAAAGCTAGGCCAACATCTCCCCACAAGTGTTTAAAGTGTCGCAAGTCACATACAATAATTATTGTAGCACTTGTAATACAATTATTATACTTTAATGCTATATTTAGGTGACCCTAGCACACTATTTATTAGTTTACTACCGATAGTAACAAACAGTCTTCATACTAAATTAGTGGGCGATAGAAATAAACATGTCGACCTCTGTGGCGCGTCGGGCGAACACCCGACTGCGACGCAGAAGGTTGCGGGTTCGATTCCCGCCGGGAACAAGTATTTATGCTGACCATAAATTCTTGTTTCTGGTTCTGGGTGTTTCCTATATGTATAATATGTATATATTTACAAAAAAAAAGAAAAAGTATATAAGTAGTTTAGCTTGGGGCTGGATGGCGATGTGTAATATGTCCTGAAATATTTATTTATTTTATTTATTTACATGTAGTCTATTTTAGGGTCTGTGCCTTCTGTAGGTTAGTATCCGAATCGGGGAGTCTGGGGTCGTCTTTGTCGATTTACCGACTTAACGTTTTTATACAAACCGCTGGATTGTAACCGGAACAGCTATATTAAGTATCACTATCGCTACATAGTATAAAATAAAGTCACTTTTCGCCGTCCCTATGTCCCTTTGTATGTTTAGATCTTTAAAACTACGCAACGGATTTTGATGCGGTTTTTTTTAATAGATAGAGTGATTCAAGACGAAGGTTTATATAGTATATAGTTTATACATAATATAGCTGTGCGAAGCCGGAGCGGGTCGCTAGTGGTATATAAGTAGATAGGTATTGTAATGAATGAAGTCTTGTTTACTATAATTTAATAACAATATATTTTTATATACAAATCAGTATTATAATAGAACGTAAAGAGCTACAAAGAACACGATCGGATGTGAATGTCGAATGCCCGCGCTGCGTTTGAGGGCCTCCAGTTCGCTTACATCTGGCGTTTCCTCGAAATCACCAACTTCATTATATTGCATCTCTTCAAACTTGCCGGACAGAGCTGCAACAAAAACATCAACTAACTAACACAAATAGCAAATCTGTGAATAGGTCTGTTCTTGGAAAGCGTGCTACAACCTAGGGCGTATCGTCACATGGCATTGGGCGGATGTGATATTGATAGAAATCTATTGATTTTTATTTCCTTATTTTTTAGCGTTAGGTATGTACAGACACATTACCAATTAGCTGAACCCCACGTGACCTAGAGCCCACTCGCAAATCTGTAAGTTTGCAAAGTAATGTTAAGAATATACTATATACAATATAAAAAAAAATAACAAAATAACTACCCCTGTATAGTTATTTTGTTTATTGAAAATTATACTAGCAAGCCGTTGAGGGCTACTTCTGTGCACCCAAACAAACAACTTTTGTGCTACGACTTTTGTAAATTCTAACATTTTTTCAAAAATGTTGAGGTTAGGTTTAGCTGAAAATCAGCTGTTACTTACACAGAGAGGTCAGTAACCTTAAAATTTGACTTATTTTTTAATTTCATCTACTGTTCTTGGTCTAAATGACCTTTGTTTTAAAAAATCTGCTGTTTTTTCGAATTTACATAACCTCAAAATTTCCAATTTCTTTTTCGAATTTCCAAAAGTCGTAGAACAAAAGTTGTATGTTTAGGTGCACAGAAGTAGCCCTCAACAGCTTGCTAGTATAATTTCCAATAACCCTGTATAATACAAAAAATTTACAGATATTAGAAGGAGCTATGGGGTCACGTGGGGTTCAGCTAATTGGTTGGTAATGTGACTGTAACTAAAGGGTAAAAATTGGATACTATTACTAAGACTCTACTGTTTCTCTGTCTGTCACCAGGCGATCTCATGAACCTTAATAGCTAGTTGAATTTTTTCCAGATGATGTAAAACATAATTAAATGGTACTTGTACTTGTATGTACTTGTATACAGGCTGTTTTCCGCGATTAGACCCTTTTTAATTGGGTCCTTTTTGCGTGAAGATGGAGTAGGCTTGCCCAGCACCTACTACCCTCTCAGCTTAGTCGACCATGTCCAGAGGAGAGAACTTGTCAATACTTCTGGAGCCAACTAAGCCGCGGGTTTCATCACGATGTTTTCCTTCACCGTAAGAGCAATGTCAATTAGCGCACATAAATTTTTCTTAAGAGGAAAGAGTACCGGGGGCTTTTTCCATACAAACTATTACAAACGTAGTCGACTGTTTCCTCCCTGGATAATGACACTAGAGCAAATATTTTTGGTGCATAAAACTTATAACTGCCATGACCATGCCCCTATTTTTTGTTTTTTTTAATTTTCAAAATTTTTAAATTTTATTTTCTATGATAATTAGAAAATTAAAAAAAAACAAAACATAGGGGCATAGTCATGGCAGTTATAGGTTTTATGGCACAAAAATATTTGTGCTAGTGTCATTATCCAGGGAGGAAACAGTCGACTACGTTTGTATGGAGATCGCGCAGGTACCCTTTCACCTTAAGAAAAATACATTGGTGCACGGCCGGCCTGGATTCGAACCCACGACCTTCAGAATAATTTAATGGTACCTACGGAACCCTTCGTGCACGAGTACGACTTGTACTTGGTCGGTTTTTTAAAGTTAAATTATTTTACGTAGATGTTTCGTTTAGTTTATGTTAGTAACTACGAAAGCTTTTTATTAATAATTTACAAGCTACGCTTTCTTGGAATTAATTGAAGTAAGTAAGTATTACTTACAAGGAGAATATTTAATTATAACTACCTACTCGTATAGTTATATATAATTATAAATGTATTTTAAACACCATTTACGTTGTAATTATTTCGAAATAACCTACTTGTTTTAAAATTGAAGAATAAAATATTTTTTAATCGAATCATTATGAATCGGACATCTGCAGCTGAGAATGACTGGTGAGGAATAAGAAACACTAACTGCAGGTGAAGTGAGTTCAAAATCGAACGATTTTAGCCGATTAGACTTTATAAAAAATACTCATAATAAGTGGGTGCTTATGATTAATTAGAAAAAAGGATGTAGGTATGTTAAGAAACACACATGAAACATGTTAAGAAATGTTCTTTCTTAGAAAACGAAACACGATTTGGAAGTGGACTCGATAGAAATCAATCTCGAACTTTTCATACATTTTCCAAAAAATAGACATTTTGAGATGGTCGTCGGTGGATTTTTTTTGTATGTTTGATATGCCACAATACAAGCTGTAATGTAGCTGTAATACCATGTTGCTAGGCAACACCTGCAACGTATCTGTTACCATTCCATTGCGACTCCATATTGATTCTATTGCGATGTTATTAAAACTTTAGCAGCCAAATAAAGTAATAATCTCGATATAGTATCAATAGAGTCTCGATATAATGACAATGGTAAATCCATTAATGCAAAATAGCAGAATAAGGCCACTGGTTTCTATGTTCCTATAAACTCTTTTATAAAATCACACCTTTAGCCCCGATCCCCTGGGACCATTGCGGTAAATAATCTACAGGAGTCTAGGTATTTACACCTTACCTACCTGCATACAAAGTTTCATCTTAATTTGCACATATTATATTATGCTGACTTTCAAAGTTTTCATTTAATAAGTAGCGTACGAGAGGTGGCAAAGTAAATGATACCATAACCTTTCAGCTTTTTAAAACGACTGAAAATATGAAATTTAAAAAATATATATATTGCAGGACATTCCACACATCGCCAGATGGCGATGTGTGGAATGTCCTGAAATCCTGTCCTGCATGCTGTCCTGCAAGTCTAGACTACAACAACTTACAAGCTAAGTACTAGACTTGTGTTATGGGTGCTGGACAACGGATATACTACTTATATACTTTTCTTTTGTAAATATATACTTATACTTATAATACTAAGAAACAACCAGACCACAGGCAAATATCTAAGCATAAATACATGTCTGAGGCGGGAATTGAGCCCGCAACCCTGTGATTGGCAGTCCGGCATAGTGACCATTGTGCCAAATGGGTCGTCGAAAGTATTCCAATTTTTTTATTGGGCAATAGCTCACATACCGTTTAATTTGATGCGTCCAAAACTAGCTGCGTGTCCCACGGTTTCACCCGCATAAGTCCCGATCCCGTTACAATTCCGGGATAAGAGACGCTCGGTTACCTCCAAACTATTTCTATTCAAAATTTCAACCAAATCGGTCCATTGATTTCGGAGATTACCCCCTACAACCTTACAAACTTTACATCTCCATATTATTAGTACCTATAGATGAAGAAAGAACAAAAAGTCTGGAAACTGTATGTACTCAGATGGAAATTAAAAATAAATAAGTAGTGCGTTTTAGTAAGAGCAAAAGAAAAGGGATTTATAATTTTTAAAATTAATATCTGTAGGTATGCTGGATGACCCTTCAGGCGTTATAGATATAAAGCCTTCTGGGCATATTGAAACTGGTTTTGACTTTTGGGTAGCTGTGTTATTCCCATCCTGGGCCATCAATATTTTTAGGAAGGTGTGTACTTTACATCAAAATCAAATAAGTATAGAAATAAACTGAATTATCAACAACAAAAATTCCCAAAATTCATGACCGAAAGAATAATAAAGAAAGCAATAAAATTTAATTTTCTGGACACATAAAAAATATCAAACAAAAAGCAAGAAAAAGTAGTACAGCGCCCAGAAAAACGGTTTTCTGTACGAACATTACTGAGACGCAAATTAAATTATCGAAGCTCATGCAGGTGAAACCGCGAGGCCAAACTAGTCACTATCACTACATAGTTTATAATAAAGTCACTTTTCGCCGTCCCTATGTCCCTATGTCTCTATGTCCCTTTGTATGCTTAGATCTTTAAAACTACGCAACAGATTTTGATGCGGTTTTTTTAATAGATAGAGTAATTCAAGAGGAAGGTTTATATGAATAATACATGCATAATACAGCCGTACGAAGCCGGAGCGGGTCGCTAGTTAATAATAAAGAGCAAAGAATTTCAATTAGCCGACAGCGTTTGCAGTTTCAACTTGAAACCACTGCTGTGGTGCTTGCTTGCAGCTTTTTAAAAAATTTCATGTTTAAATTGAGTAGTTACCTAACCCAACTAGGAACCTAACAGAGTTTCTTTGTTCAAGTTTTGGCTTCGCACGAATGTGCTTAAGTATACTTAGTATCAAGTAAATATTTATGTTACGTCAAGTTTAGTTCTTTCTTCTGTCATTCACCTTTTTATTTCTTCAATCTTGTTTAGTATGCCAAGACAGTCTTTATGAATACCTCAACCTAGAATACCTAGAGAATACGCGAATATCTCATAATATATTATTTATTCTGTGTTCATTTCACTTTTACACTTCGGTCTATTGAGATAAATAATATATATTGCAGCGAAACCAATAAAATTGAACTCAAGACTAATAAGTAAATAATAACAAAGCATAAGGACAAAGCCATTATGTCACTTCACTCATAGCAAAGAAATATCATAAACAAATATAGACTGTTAAAAACAGTACTCTCCCGTTTCCTTTTTCTGAGACTCTCCCGTGGTATATGTAAAAAGTTCCTTCTCTCAAGCTTTTTTGACCAAAGTTTTTCATTATAAGGTCTTGGACAAAGCAACGCCAAAAGACGAGCTCCTTTCTTGTCAACGGGTCGACAAGAAAGGAATTTACCGAAAAACAATATCAAAATCGGTTCATCCGTTCGGGAGCTACGAGCAGGTCTCCGTTTCGGAAATGGACCGCAATAATCCTCATACCATTGCAGTAAAAACCAACAAAGGCGAAAATTCATAATCCCGTTACGGGAACGGAATACTCAGCGGAGACCTTCAGTTAAAACTATGTATTTATCTTTAAGTGTAATTCAATAATATTTTAGTCCAAATACATTGCAGAGTGTACGGAACCATTTATTTAAAACAAGTCATTTATTCATTAAAACACTATTTTTAAATTACATTAATAAAAAAACTAATTAAGTATGTACCAAAACCTAAACATAAAATTAAACTACACACACAAATCAAAAAACACATCAAATAAAATACTAACACAAATAAAAAATAAAATAAGTACAAAAAAAAAAACTAAAATTTCGCCCAAACATCCAGAAATAAAATACAAAACAAAATAAATAATGAAACTAGAATCAAACAAAAGGAAGCCCTCGGCTACACCCTCCCGCGGCATTGTCCCCCAAAATGTTGGCAACATTACCTCGCTGAATAGCGAGACTGAGTCGCTGGGACAAGAAACCGCCAGCTCTAGGATCGCCAAGCATTGCATCGCATTGCATAGTTAGTACCTAAATAGCTCTCTCTAAAACAGCTCTATAGGGAAAAGTGCCTTACAGAGCTGTTTGACTACAAAATAGGTAAGGTAACTAAATACCTACCAATTCCAACGAGTGCAAAATTCAGACACCGGCATCGAAGTTGTTAGTATTTAGGAAACATTTCGCACAAAAGTAGAGCCTTTATATCTATCCGTGTAACATCTGTTTCAATACAGGTTAAAGTGATTAGGAAACCAAAAACCATCGGAGAATATCGCAAGCGTTGGACCGGAGCGGGATCGAGGTTCCGAATATCGGGTAACACGACACGCCATTAACGCTTTTCATTCCTAAATGTTTCCTACGTACAGTGTCTATACGATGTTGAGAATGCATTTCGGGAACTTTCGCCTATCTTCGGGAATACTAATTCTATGCAACTAAAAATATATTTAATCTAGTGCTATATAGTGCTGTGTTTATACGATATTGAGAACGCATTCCAGGAATTTTTGCCTATCTTCGAAAATACATGCAACGAAAAAGATGTTTATTCTTGTGCAGTTAGTTAGGTATGTGTCCATCATACTTAACATTTTTTATCACTACATAGTATAAAACAAAGTCGCTTTCTCTGTCCCTATAACTCTTTGTATGCTTAAATCTTTAAAACTACGCAACGGATTTTGATGCGGTTTTTTTAATAGATAGAGTGATTCAAGAGGAAGGTTTATATGTATAATACAGTCATAATATAGCCGTGCGAAGCCGGGGCGGGTCGCTAGTATTTTATATTTGTCTTTTTTTAATCACCATTGTTGTGTATGGCAGGGTAAAGCCAGTCTGGATAATAAATGGTCATAATAATCATCCAGATCATAAGACCACGCTATTCTTTACTTACAGCGTCTGTTTCTTAATGTTTTTCATTGCTCGCTCATTGATCGGTATGCAACCTTGATACCAACGTCAATGATTTTATATGTGACAGACAAAGCGCGGAAAGGCCGGGTATTATTTGCAAATTTGCACGAAAATTATCGAAATGCATTTTCAACATCGTTGTATTGTACCGTACGTTCTTGGTCTAAACTCAAGTTTCGACGTATTCCAGAATTAAATTACGTAATACTGATATACTTACGTCAAGAAAATTTTACACGCGTCGTTTTGTAAACGTGAACACTTGAAGTGTTTACATCGATCGATATTTCCACAATAATGATCATGAACAGGTTATCAAAATGTGCTTTTATTTATTGTGAAGATATAAAGTGTTTGTTCATATAATTCTACGGAATTTAATTGAGTGAAGTGAGAGAGCGTAGCTGTAGATGTAGGTTATGTATAGTCTTTGCATCTCATGAAGCAAGTAAGAACTCTTGGACGTGACTTTAAATTGCTCCATTTCAAATAATACCTTCAAATAGTAATCTTGACCGTTGAGCATGATCACAAAAAACCCCATGAGTTTCTTGTGTCTTCTTTCCATTGGTGGGCGCGTTCCGAAGGCACACATCCTAATTTTGATTTTAAGACTTTTCAATATGTTTTCATTATCAAAATTCTATGATTCCAAATGAATAAAGAATTTTGACATTGACTTTGAATGCGGTATTTACTTGCGGTAAATAAGTGTATAATCGGGAAAACTACTTAAAAACAGGTTATTAGGTTATTATAAATATTACTATTACTATGTTATTATAAATATGACAGATTACCCATAGGAACCTTTATATGCCCTTATTACCCGCAGCACCTTTATATGCATAAAGGTGTGCAGGAAGATAACGTCAAGTTTGATCTGACAGATTACCCATAGGAACCTTTATATGCCCTTATTACCCGGAGAACCTTTATATGCATGAAGGTGTACAGGACGATAACGTCAAGTTTGATCTGACAGATTACCTGCAGGAACCTTTATATGCCCTTATTACCCGCAGCACCTCTATATGCATAAAGGTGTGCAGGAAGATAACGTCAAGTTTGATCTGAAAGATTACCCGCAGGAACCTTTATATGCCCTTATTACCCGCAGCACATTTATATGCATAAAGGTGTGAAGGAAGATAACGTCAAGTTTGATCTGACAGATTACCCACAGGAACCTTTATATACCCTTATTACCCGCAGAATCTTTATATGCATAAAGGTGTACAAGACGATAACGTCAAGTTTGATCTGACAGAATACCCGCAGGAACCTTTATATGCCGTTATTACCCGCAGCACCTTTATATGGATAAAGGTGTGCAGGACGATAACGTCAAGTTTGATCTGACAGATTACCCGCGGGAACCTTTATATGCCCTTATTACCCGCAGAACCTTTATATGCATAAAGGTGTACAGGACGATAACGTCAAGTTTGATCTGACAGATTACCCGCAGGAACCTTTATATGCCCTTAATTACCCGCAGAACCTTTATATGCCCTTATTACCCGCACGAACCTTTATATGCAGAACGATAACGTCAAGTTTGATCTGACAGAAAGTAGTAGAAAAAAGCTCCTGAGTTCACGCGCACTTGTTCTGAATGTTTTGTAACTTCATTAACTACAACTTAAGCCACACAAGCTAGGGTTTATCCCCGCATCGCTACACATGTTAAACAACGGTACAACACCTTTACTCACACCACAAATTGTAGAGTGTGAACATAATATACGAACTACAAACACCGTTCGTTAGCAATAGCAACTAACGGAGACTCGTACGTCTTGGGGTAAAAAAACTGATTTTTTTGACGGAATTATTATTTTTAAATTATGTCCTGGATTTGAAATTAATGTCACCTCGATAACTCTAACAATAAGAGAAAACGTCGCTTCGTGAGATGCAATTACTATACCTAGATAATTGAAAGAGAAACGTAACTTACAGTATAATTTGATAGTCCCGTCCGTGTCCCCGAGAGAATTCTTCGATATGCAGCTGTATGAACCGAATGTAGATCTTCCTACTTTTTTAATTTTCAGCCTCATGTCTACTTCGTAGCCTCTCTCAATGGCTGTAATTTCGAACCTTTTGTCCGCTGTTGGAAATAAATAAGCCATATTAACAACAAATATAGGTATCTATTTGATTGCAATGCCTACTTAAAGACATAGATAGATATAAATATAAATATTGCAGGACACTCCACACATCGCCATCTAGCCCCAAGCTAAGTAACTAGACTTGTGTTATGGGTGCTAGACAACGGATATACTACTTATATACTTTTCTTTTGTAAATATATACTTATAATACATAGAAACAACCAGACCACAGACAAATATCTAAGCATAAATACTTGTCTGTGGCGGGAATCGAACCCGCAACCCTGTGTTTGGCAGTCCGGCATGGTGACCATTGTGCCAACTGGGTCGTCTTGATAGATGAATTATTTATTGTAAACACCAGCTGTTACCGGGCGCTGTCTCCATACAAACTTTTACAAACGTAGTCGACTGTTTTCTCCCTGGATAATGACCAAATATTTTTATTGCATAAAACTTATAACTGCCATGACCATGCCCCTATATTTTTTTTATAATCTTAATTTCTATGACAATTAGAAAATGAAAAAATATAAAACATAAAATAGGGGCATAGTCATGGCAGTTATAGGTTTTATGGCACAAAAATATTTGTGCTAGTGTCATTATCCAGGGAGGAAACAGTCGACTACGTTTGTATGGAGAGAGGGCAGGTACCCTTTCACCTTAAGTCTAAGTGTCACAAAGGGCTGCCTTATCGCTCAATGCTATCTCTTACAGACAACCTGTTATAGTAATTATTATATTAATAATAGTAATTATTCTCGCGACCATGACTATTGTAACATAGACGAAATATCGAGGCATGAGTGAAAAAAACGCGATTAAGACCTGGGAAAATAATTACTATAAATACAAATCGCGGTAGTTTATTTAAAGAGAACAACGGAACTGGGATCTGACCAGAGTGGAGAGGAGCTGACCGTGAATTAACCAATCAACTCTTTCCAATGATGCGGAATGGATATTTCGATCACTGTGATTGGTTTTACTATCCACTGTAATGTTATTGTTATTTATTTCTCATTTATTCCAACTTATTCATTTATTAAGGGGGGTCCATACGCTAACGACCTTGGTACACAGCCTACTCAATAGTTACTACTGGCACCGGTCGCCTTCGTTGGTGAAAATTGTTGATTGTTACGAGTGTGTTTTGTTTTTCTTAAAAGTGCTGAGATGGAATTGTAGGTGAGATTTTTACCGACATTTTGGTGTGATTTTGAGCCAAACATTTCCTATAGTTTTGAAGCTATCCTAAAATAAGGAATTAAAACTAGTCTAGCTTTGAAATGACAAAGAATTTTCTCTTCGAAATTAAAAATTACCTCAAAATATCGGTAAATTTTTTACTTACAATTTCATCTCAGCACTTTTGAGAAAAACAAAACACATTCGTTACAATCAACAATATTAGTTGTAAGCGACGGGTATTTCTAGCGCGTTGTGTTTGGCAGCCTAAGCAGCCTTAAACGTCTAAAACAGATGGAACACCTTCATTTACAAAAAAGTGTCACGTTAATATTGTGTGACGACATGCGTCATGGTAACATGGACCATGACGCGTCCGTTAACGTTAGGAAATACAGTATTTAATAATAATAATATCGCTCATCTGGGCTTGTGTTATGGTGACGAGTGACGAATAGAAGACTTACATAAAAGAAAAGGAAAAAAACAAAAAAAAATATAAGTATAAAGGAATTTTTAAAAAATCTAATTTTTTTTTATAGTTTTCTTATGACGTTATCACGTAAAATTATCGTCCGTAAACCGACTTTACAGACAACCATTTGTTTTTTTTTAAATCTCTGTCTCTGTCTAAGATGTTATCAGTTTTATTCTACCTGTAAACAAAGCATCGTAGTTCCCAAACGGAAAAATCGATTTAAATGCAGAAGGAAGCTACTTTGATTTGAAAGCTGAACTTTTCATTTGTCTTTAATGGAAATCAGTTTAGTTGTTTAACAGAACTCTCTGACTGATATTCGCCCGGTCTAGAAACGTACAGTAATTTTACAAAGGGGTATAGAGCGGATGAAACTTTAATGAATTTGTAAAGTAAGCACAAATATACCTATTGTAAAATACAAATCAAATTGATACCAACGCCACGGTGTGAAAGCCCATCAAACATACGACTTCACTATCACTACATAGTATAAAATAAAGTCACTTTTCGCCGTCCCTATGTCCCTATGTCCCTTTGTAAGCTTAGATCTTTAAAACTACGCAACGGATTTTGATGCGGTTTTTTTAAATAGAGAGTGATTCAAGAGGAAGGTTTATACGTTTAATACATGCATAATATAGCCGTGCGAAGCCGGGGCGGGTCGCTAGTATAAAATAAAGTCACTTATCGCCGTCCCTATGTCCCTTTGTATGCTTAGATCTTTAAAACTACGCAACGGATTTTGATGCGGTTTTTTTTAATAGATAGAGTGATTCAAGAGGAAGGTTTATATGTATTATACATGCATAATATAGCCGTGCGAAGCCGGAGCGGGTCGCTAGTATAAAATAAAGTCACTTATCGCCGTCCCTATGTCCCTTTGTATGCTCAGATCTTTAAAACTACGCAACGGATTTTGATACGGTTTTTTTTAATAGATAGAGTGATTCAAGAGGAAGGTTTATATGTATAATACATGCATAATATAGCCGTGCGAAGCCGGGGCGGGTCGCTAGTATAAAATAAAGTCACTTATCGCCGTCCCTATGTCCCTTTGTATGCTTAGATCTTTAAAACTACGCAACTGATTTTGATGCAGTTTTTTTAATAGATAGAGTGATTCAAGAGGAAGGTTTATATGTATAATACATGCATGATATAGCCGTGCGAAGCCGGAGCGGATCGCTAGTTAATATATTTAAATAACAGCCTATGTTATTCCCAATGAATCAATGTATCCTCATTCCAAGTTTCATCAAAATCGGTCCAGTAGTTTCGGAGCCTATTCGTTACAAACAAACAAAAAAATCTTTCCTCTTCATACTGTTAGTGTAGATAATCCTTTATATGAAAATACTCATTACAAAATTTCTGAAACTACAAGAGCTACGAGTATGACATTTATCGATAAAACATTTTTTTTTAAATATTTTTTTTTGAAAATATAATTTGCAAATAACAAATAATGAAGTAAGTACACTGAAATAAAGGTTTCTTGGAAGCAAGAAATAATTATCTCCCTATGGACGCTAGAGAATAATTTTTAAGCTATTGCTTAGCTTTTATCGCGGGCTTTGAGCGCGGCGGCGGGCGGCGACCGAATCAAGAAATTCCGTAACGAAAATAAAACCCAACACCCCCCACTCCGCCTACCACGTAGCTCGGCCGAGCGTTCGCTTAACGTGTATATATAATATATGGTACGACTGCACGAAGCTCGCACGATGCAATAGCTTTACCGCGGCAGTCCCCGAGTGCCACACGTTTTTTTTTAGTAAAAATATTTAAAAATGATAAGCAGTTTTTTTAATTAATTTTATTAACTTAAAAAAAATGCTTTTAAATTAAGAATACTGCTTATTATTTTTAAGAATATTTACTAAAAGCAAGAAATTATTTTCTGAGAGGATTATTTCTCACTTGAAGGATCCTTTTTTTTTCTGTGTAAGTAGATTAGAGGCAATACTCACATTGTGATATGATTTGATCATTGATAGTCCAGTAGTTGATGGACCTTGGGAAGGCTTCGGAGTGACAATCGAGATGCACTGTGTCACCTTCCTTAGCTCCAACTAATTGATTTTGTATTGTCATTATAGGCGGAACTGTAATAAAAATTATATTATTAAACATCTTAAATGTATGGTGTAAGATTTTGGTTCGAGCCCGTCGGCTCCCCTAACGGATCCCCCACTCCCGACAGTCCCCCTATCGAGAACTATTTCAAGCTCGTCGGCCCCCCTGGACTAGGGGAGACGACGACGACGGCCATAAATTTAAAATAAGATCGGAGCACCTCGCGAATCCAGGGGATTCGTCGGGAGTTAAACATGTATTAAAGATGCAAATTATTAAAAAAAAACATATAAAGGTACTATGGAGCCCCGGACATTTGGAAGGCATGCATGGAGAAAAAGCCAACACGCGGGTTCAGAACAGCCTTTTAAAATAGATTTAATATTATAGACACCAATATATTATACAGAATGATTTTTTCAAACGGGCTTATCCTAAACTTTAAGAGATACCAGGAATCGAACCTATTACTTTTTCCAAAAAATAATCACTTTATATTTTTATAATAATCAATAGTGTTGCTAATAGTTATTAAATAAACCTGGAAACAATTGAAATCAAAGGAAAAATACTAACACCTGAATTTAAAAAGGATAGCCAACACAAAATAATTAAAAAAAAAATAGACGATGACGATTTATAAATAGATAGATGATATTAAAAATAACTAGAAAATACCTACCAAAGTTTACGTATTTAGGTTTCAATAAAAGCCTAACTTAGTAAGACTTGAGCAATATTTTATATTTAGGTAAAAGTAATGACTATGCTAATGTGAAAATAAATCGTTGTGTGGAGTTGATATACTGGTACAGTACTTTTCTACCAAAATTGAAAGATTAACTTTAACATCCATTATATATTTATAACTAACGATAGATTTATTCGATTGACACTAAATACTTATTCATTGAAGTTTTCGTGTTTCTAAGGAAATATACGACAAAATGATGAAAAAAGTCAAAGGCTCTGAATGAACAAATAAACGTTAGTTTTGTTCGTCTTTTGTTTCTGTTTCCATTTTATCTAGTTTCTTTATCTTTTGTTTTAGATGCAGATCATCTTTTGTTTTGGTTCAGATCGTCCTTTGTTTCTGTTTCAATCGTCTTTTGTTTCTGTTTCGATCGTTTTTTGTTTTGGTTCAGATCGTCTTTTGTTTCTGTTTCAATCGTCTTTTGTTTCTGTTTCGATCGTCTTTTAATTTAGTTCAGATCGTCTTTTGTATCTGTTTCTATCGTTTTTTGTTTTAGTGCAGATAGTCGTTTTTTGTTTTAGTGTAGATAGTCTTGTTTTAGTGCAGTTAGTGTTCTGTTTCTATGGTCTTTTGTTTTAGTTCAGATTGTCTTTTGTTTATGTTTCGATCGTCTGTTGTTTTAGATGCAGATCGTCTTTTGTTTCTGTTTCTATCGTCTTTTGTTCTAGTGCAGAGCGTCTTTTGTTTCTGTTTTGATCGTTTTTTGTTGTAGTGCAGATAGTCTTTTGTTTCCGTTTCTATGGTCTTTTGTTTTAGTTTAGATCGTTTTTTGTTTCTGTTTCTATCGTCTTTTAATTTAGTTCAGATCGTCTTTTGTATCTGTTTTTATCGTCTTTTAATTTAGTTCAGATCGTCTTTTGTATCTGTTTCTATCGTCTTTTGTTTTAGTACAGATAGTCTTTTATTTCTGTTTCTATCATCTTTTGTTTTAGTGCAGAGCGTCTTTTGTTTCTATTTCTATCGTCTTTTGTTTTTAGTGCAGATAGTCTTTTGTTTCTGTTTCTATCGTCTTTTCTTTTAGTGCAGAGCGTCTTTTGTTTCTGTTTAGAAAATAGTTGAACCACCACCTTTGGACCTCCAACTAGGGGTCGTAGCCTAACTTTAAATGGTTGGACCACGGGACTGTTCGATGTCCTGTGTCCACCACCACGACTCTTTGTTTCTACCTAAATGTATTTCGTCGTCTGGAATTACAGCGAAATGTCATTGATGTAAAGAACACAAAAAAAAATTAAACTACCTTAAAAAGAAGCTATTGGCAAGCTATCGTGCCTTTCTAACTAAAGTAGTCTGCCTTTGCCCTTAATTAGAGATGGATTAAACCCTGTTGAGTCCAGCAACGATTCAAATTACAAGCTGAAGTTGCAAACAAAACTTAACAAAAGTCAAATGCATTCAGCGGTCTGGAACTAAATCTCTTGTACTTGCTTGTAACTAATGCATTAGGGCAACCATCAGAATCAGATAAGCAGATTAAATGCAGTATAATCAAGGCTTGAAGTTAGAATTTCATTTCCAACCAGACAATAACTTATTTCAATTGAATTAACTTCTATTGTTTGTATTACATTTAGTTTATTTTATTAGTGTAAGAAACCTTCTTTCTGTGTAAGGCACAGAAAGAAGGTTTCTTAAAGCAAGATAGAAGCCTCTTTATATAGACGGTAGAGAATAATTTCTTGTTTTTTGTGGAAAATCTTAAAATTATAGGCAGTAAAGTATTATTCTTGAATTAAGAATACTTCAAGGACATTTACTAAAAACGCTTACTTTAACAAACTTTTTTTCTGAATGTGTGTAAACATCTAAAAAAGCAAACTTTAAAATTAATGGTAAGACTTTAAGTATTAATATAAATTAATATTATATTGATTTAAATGTAATGTAGTACCTACTTAGTACTGAAAATTCCTCTAAGTTAATTTCTTAATTACCACAGTGACAATGTAGTTAAGTTGATTAAATTAAACTCTGACAATAGACATGCTTAGGTACTTTGAAATATTGATAACTGATGATGGTTTATGATTAAATATAAAGTTAAGAATTATTATAAAATCACAACACTAAAGATCGACTGAGACGCTTCTAAATGTCGGGCTGGATATAAATAATAATATTAGTAAGATGGTGCAGTGGATGTATAAATAGACTTACAATGCACAACGAGCATGAGCCGTTTGCTGACCGATGGCGGGACTCCATTGCTCGCGATGCACAAATACGCTCCCATTTGTAGCCGTGACACCTTCACCAGCTGCAATACTGATCCACTCACTGAACTATCTACGGACAAATACACATAGATGTCAATCAAATAAATAAACTTTTAGTTTTAGCTTCGGGTGACCAAAGGGTTGACTCAACTTGGCTTCTACCTCGGACAGTGGATAAGCATAGCCATCCAACAATGTAACACAGCAAGCCTTAGGGCGTGTTCAGATGACCACGCGCATCACACGCGTTGAACACGCTTTGAAATTTGTTCTGCGCGTGGCGGGCGCGTGGTCGACCCGTGTCATTTGAACACGCCCTTATAAGGACATTTGGAGTTTTATTTTTTATTAAACGGAAGTAGGTCTGTAGTTTATCCAGGGCTATTTGTAATTATAGTAGCAAGCGGTTGAGGGCTACTTATGTGCACCTAAACTAGCAACTTTTGTTCTACAACTTTTGGAAATTCGATTTTTTTTTTGAATTTTTTTATGTTTGATTTACCTGTAAATCAGCTGTTCTATACACGGAGAGGTCATTAACCTCAAAATTTTCGTATTTTTTATCGTATTTCCAAAACTTGTAGAACAAAAGTTGTTGGTTAAGGCACATAATTAGTCCTCAACGGCTTGCTAGTATAATTACCAATAACCCTGTATAAATCGCATTTCTGACGTTAGCAATGTTGAATAAAGTATATTTTGAGACATACTTATTCACTCGTATATTTTGCTAAAAATACTTGATTTGTGTTCTGGTGACTAGAAAACGGATAGAATCTTTTGTAAACTGATAATCATTATACATACCTACAGAAACACTCAGACCAGAAACGGATATTTGTTTAATACTGGAATCGAATTTGCAACCTACTGAGTCGCAGACATACTCTCACCCACCGCGCCATGCACAAAGGTCATCATAGATAGAGGACATACCAGCTAGGAGTTTATGACAACCCCTATTTACATTTGTTTTAATATTAGAAAGGAAGCATAGAGTCGTTTTCTAGTTTCCTTTATTTTCTCATTTCTAAGAGTGCTCGTGTTAAGAAACAAGTTTTCGGTTTTCATATTGAATATGTAGGTACTTAGGTAGGTATAGAATATGTAGGTTTGAATTAAATTGTAAAGTTCTCAATTACTATTATTGGAATGTTTTAATTCTAATAATTTTGTTTGATACATTCATGAATTAAATGACTTTAAACTTCAACTAAAACAGGTGCATAGAATCTTGCTTGTGTTGAAAACATTCTTATGACAGTCGTTTTGAAGCTCTACGGTGGGTCTGTAATTATGCAGCCGACCGTACCTATACATATATACTTATTATGTATGAATTTAAATTATCATAATACTTGCTGCGACCTGCGGTTTTACTCGCGTTAGTGTCACTTTAAGAGTGATTTTGATTTCCTACAAACACAGAAACATACCTATTAGTTATTATAAACTATAAACTTTATCAGCATTTTTTACCCCAGAAGTCAAATATCCAAAAATCCTTTCTAAGTGCTCCTCTACGTCCCAAATGGAATCCCCATGCAAAGTATAGACTCCTAGCTCTTGTAGTTTCAGAGCTTTCTAGATGAGTATTTTTCTCTCTTATCGGCATACTTGCTGCGCCCCGCGGTTTCATCCACGTCAGTCCCGATCCCCGAGGGAGGGTTTGTTTCCACGGATCTCATGAATTAGCCACTGATCATGCCAAGTTGTATCCACTGATAACGTGATCCGTTTCCAACGAAAAACAAATAAATATTTTACCCACTGATTACGTGATCAAGTAATAAAATCTAGTGGTTTTAGAAATTAATCACAGTAGGGAATGTCGGGATCAAAAGTGTCCTAAGTCCTTCTCTATCCCCTATGCCGATTTTCATCCAAATTGATCCAATTGTTTGACAGAGAAGAGGAACTAACAAACATGTAAATAAACAAACTTTCGGATTTATAATATTAGTTAGGATATGGTCACTGTTCAACTGCTGCTGGGGCCTTCTTGTGGGCTAACGTCTATTGGTGACGTGGAAGAATAGGATACCGCTGCCAGATCACCAACACTGGGCGAGATAAAGAACCTGGTGGAGTTTTAGTGGGTAAACCTTTGGCTGCCTACCATCTTAAGCCAAGGGGGCCCTACACACGCCCCGTAGTGCATAAGGCTGCATTTCTCCACTTTGAAAAAATATATTAGGATATTGATGTAGTCATAATTAAACTTTCAAGAAAAGTAATGACGCTGCGCCAACCTGAAAAGCAATTTTCACTCTCGTAGCTGAATGTATTAGCATTAGCAATATAATCGAACACAATTTATTACTCCCAAGGCTACAACTCCAAAGATTTAGGTAGAGAACAATTTATAAGGTGCACTAAAACTGAGTAATGCAACAATGGATAGTTGTTCCCTTGGGAAAACGCTCGCGACCGTATTAAACAGGAAGTAATTAATCTATAATATATTGGACAAGAAGTTATGACCAAATAGTACTTACTCGAATCTTAATCGGTTTAGGGATTAAATTAAGCGAGATCTGTTGGGTAAGCGATATTTTCTCTGAGTTTGTAAGACGGATTAAACATATTTTCAAGGTTCTTCTTTAGGTTGTTTTTTTTTTAGTTATTTTGTTTTTAATGTAGATTTTTATTTTTACCCGACTGGAAGGAAAGGGTATTTCGCGCCTATTTTGGTCATAACTTATTGTCCAATATATTACAGATTAATTACTTAATTTGTTTGTTTGTAATATTCTTTATTCCCTCATATCTTCCAAACCCTCGATGGATTTCTTTATTTAAGGTATCGTTAGATTCATCTAATTAGTCCAAGTTTTCTTAGATAGGCGATATAAAAAAAAATATGAGGGTTGCTAGATTTCATTGTTTCAGGTGTTTTTTTTTAACCTTTTCTCTCTCTGTATCCCTTAGCCTTATCTTTATAAGGTTTTTATAAAGTGATTATCTGGAGCCCATTTTGTAGTTATTCAGCTCTCTTTTGTAGTAAAAATATGGTAACAATATCGTTAGCATACCCCAGCACCCCCACTACAGCTGGATGCCATACGACATGATGATGTAAAGGAGCTAAACTATAGGTACAGGTATAGGTAGGGGGCAGTCAGATATAGGTAGGTACTATAGGTATAGGTAGGGGGCAGTCTCAATGTCTGTATATCTATTTACAATTTTTCAGTGAAGGCTTCAGAATTAATTTCGTCATGCTTTTACATGCGGTTAAAAACTAAAAGACTTAACATAATTTTGTTAAAAAATTCAACGATCTTGTTTGTAACAACAAAATCGTAGATAACTTAAAAATTCATTGGAATTTTTGATATAGCCTAATTTGCCTATAATATCAAAGCGCTTGAATAATAATGTCTTGAACAACAAACCAACGAGAGAATAAAAACCTTAAGAAGAAAAAATCAAAGTTAACACATTAACTGCGGTAAGTGCTAGAAGACGTCTTGCTCAGATTGCGGTACGAGTCATATTTATCCCGTATTTGGCTTGCTAAGACTGGGGCTCGACTATTATATTCCTGCACTAGCTCCTGTGATTTTGAGGGTTCCTGGCAGTTTGGATTATTAGGTTTCAAATTTTAATTCAATAGAAAGATATAATATCCAGCTGTGATAACAAGGGCAAGGGTTAAGAAGTATGACCAAAATACGGAAAATCTAACTTTCTAGCAAAATTCTGACTTTGCCGTATCGAATTCTTGTAAAACGGATGGACTACAAATTAACAGATTTTTTATATTCCGATTATTTGTATGCGAATGCAAAATAGGTGAACCTAACATAACTAAACTTTAAATTACAAATATTTACGTCCTTAATTTTGTGCTTGACGTAGTAATTGGATAAAATATAACCACAGAGCAACAAAATACTAAACGTTGCATGCGTGCCCAAATAATTAATTTTATTCCAAAATGACAACTTGTGCAATTGGTACACGTGCAAAAATAGCAGTAAAGCAAGTAATTATCCCACTAACAAAGAATCATTAAATTGTCAAATATCGATTGCGACACTACACTTTCCGTATCGAAACTCGCAAGGAACGTGTTAAACAGAGACAGAGAAGTTTGTGAACTTATCTAAGAGGTTAAAATGGTTTTATCTAGATGTGGCCATTTGTGTCACTACTCTCTAACGTAGATATCATTTCAGAGCCACAATGTGTGGGTTTTATATTTTACACAATAGCGGATTTTCCTCTAACATTATCTTCTGCTCTAACTACAATGACCTACATAAACGAATAACAAATATGAAGCCGCTTCCGTCCGATGCAATAATAAAGGAAATTAACTAACAAACTCGACTAAAAATTATACGAAAATGTAGTTTATAAGACATTAAAAACTGGACTCAGCTACAGCATCTCAAAAGTGCGGCTTCTTAGAAGATGGCATCAGATATAATTTTAAAAGGGGGCTATTTTATAAGTCCCCATGCGGATATTCCCGTTTGTCTCCACTTTTGACACGTAGTCGTCGATTGTCATTATCCATAGCAGGCGCCACGTTCATAGGGCAGAGAGTAATAAATCATTAAAAGTATAAATATCAACGGCTTTCTTATTATATTTTGAAACATAATAAGTAAGCTGCGTAGGTGTTTCCAACACTAAATTGTTATCTAAAGTTACTCAGCTGATGGGATTGGTTTTCCAATACCTTATTTTGATGAATGATGAACCAAAAATGTAAGTCGAGTAGGTAGTACGTACCTACTAGAATTATTTCACTTTAATTTTACTCTCGGAAAACTCTCCTCAATATTTCGCTCTTTTAATTTGAAAATAAGTGAGTATAGTAAAATATTCATAGCAAAAATGTGCAACTTTTATTTATTTTCGTACAAAAGATTGTTAATAGGCCTTCGTATTGCTATAATTTATTCATGCAGCTACTTTTAGCCCATGTTATGCCAGGACGCTGTTATTACTGAGAAATGAAAAATGAAACAGGTTTTAATCGAAAAGATCGTTTAATTAGGTCATATCTGACATGACTATTTCGAGACAAGACCTTTTTAGCATTCCAATTCTATAGTTCCGACTGTGGGTTTGGAGGAGGTTGGGTCGGAAAAGTTTTTATTCTACTTCCTACCTTCATTCCCGTCCCTTGAAGGTCCCCGTTTATTTGACCCAGTTGGCACAATGGTCACCATGTCGGACTGCCAAACACAGGGTTGCGGGTTCGATTCCCGCCTCAGACAAGTATTTATGCTTAGATATTTGTCTGTGGTCTGGTTGTTTCTATGTATTATAAGTATATATTTACAAAAGAAAAGTATATAAGTAGTATATCCGTTGTATAGCACCCATAATACAAGTCTAGTTACTTAGCTTGGGGCTAGATGGCGATGTGTGAAATGTCCTGCAATATTTATTTATTTATTTGGGGGTCTTTGAGTCACGAGCGTATAGGTATCTTCTAGAAAGTGTACTACATCTCAGACCATCACTCACCATTGTGGGAGATAGTGGTCAAACGATGACCTATTTATTACTAGCTGCGCCCCGCGGTTTCCCGTGGGAATATCGGGATAAAAAGTAGCCTATGTGTTAACGACGATGTTCATCGATATCGGCCCACTAGTTTTTGCGTGAAGAAGTAACAAACATACATACACACACACAAACTTTCACATTTATAATATTAGTAGGATAATAAAAAATGGAGTAGGTAATTAAAGGCTTTCAAAACATATTGATAATACCTATTGGTTTTTTTTTCATCTTCAATACTCTTCTTTACTTATAAAATCAAACACCCTCTAACCCCGAATGCATATATCTACCGTCCGTACCGTCGCGGGTAATGGAAAACAGGACACAAAGTCTGTCCTTGGACGCAAATTAAAAAGCAGTAAATAGGTTTACTTACTATGAGTGTCACTGAAGTTACTAGTTGGAAGTAAATCTCCTGCCTCTTTCCTCCAGACCACGGTGGGTGTGGGAACCCCATGCGCAGCGCATCTTAGGGTCACGTTCGCCCCTTCGCGAGCCACTTGGTCACTGCTCGTGGGATAGTCTAGGATATCTGGTGGTACTGCAAACAAATGTGTTATCTGTATACTTTAAACAAACAAAAAAAACACAATTGGTTTATCCGTTCGAGAACTACGATGCCACAGACACACACACACACACACAGAGACACGTCAAACTTATAAGACCCCGTCGTTTTTTCGTCGGGGGTTAAAAAATATATAGCTGTCCCGGCAAACGTTGTTTTGCCATTTTAAAAAACCGGCCTGATTTGTGAATCGTATAGGCTACTTTTTAACCCGATATTCCCACGGGATCAGTACTTACGCGGAAGAAACCGCGGGGCACAGCTAGCATCTACATGTTTTTAGTTTGAATGTGTCTCAATACCAATACAATGCCAAAGTAAGGGTTAAGGTGAAAAGGTACCTGCGCTCTCTCCATACAAATGTAGTCGACTGTTTCCTCCCTGGATAATGACAATTCAATTCAACAATTCAAAATAATGTTTTTCATTTTCTTATTATCATAGAAATTAAAATTAAAAAATAAAAGAAAACAAAAATAGGGGCATGGTCATGGCAGTTATAAGTTTTATGCACCAAAAATATTTACTCTAGTGTCATTATCCAGGGAGAAAACAGTCGACTACGTTTGTAATAGTTTGTATGGAGAAAGCCCCCGGTACCCTTTCCTCTTAAAAATAAAGAGACACATTTCTGAAATCGCCAAGATGCTCCATTACGGATATCACGAAAATTCCTATTACTCGTACTATCAGACTCTCAGCTATTTCAGAGCCAATAACTACAGTAGAGCAGTTATCGTTTAGTAAATAACTAATATACATTAGCTTTTAGGGTTTCGTAGTCAACAAGGAACCCTTAATAGCTTCGTCATATTGTCGTTAGTATATCTATGACTTAGCTTTTAGTATTAGATAGCTGTAATTTGGGATGGGTATAGGTATTACTAGTATAAAAATTAATGACATCAACAAATTGATAAAAAAAATAGTTTTTAGAGTAAATATCTACCACCCTACACGTAAAATGGGAATGAATTGTTTTACTCGTCTTTCCCTTCGTTGCCTTTGTAGAGGTCGTTCAAAAATATTGCGGGTGTGTGCAAACTATTTTTCGATTTAGGGATTCGTATGCGAAATGTTGTGCTTTAAAGTTTAGACATTACTAGTTGTGCCCCGCGGTTTCACCCGCGTATGTCCCGATCCAGTGGGAATATTGGGATAAAAAGTAGCTTTTGTGTTAATCCAGGTCTCCAGCTATCTAGATACCAAGTTTCATCGCTATCGGTCCAGTAGTATTTGCGTGAAGGAGTAACAAACATACATGCACACACACTGACACACAAACTTTCACATTTATTAATATTAATAGGATAGGGTAGTATAGTATTTTACTAGGTATTTATAGTGATAATTATTGTCAAGTGTGGCAGCGATGTTTTTGCATAATATATATCAACGAAGTTAAGAGGAAAGGGTACCGGGGGTTCTCTCCATACAAACTATTACAAACGTAGTCGACTGTTTTCTCCCTAGATAATGACACTAGAGCAAATATTTTTGGTGTATAAAACTTATAACTGCCATTACCATTGACCATGCCCCTATTTTTTTATTTTTTTAATCATTATTTCTATGATAATTAGAAAATAAACAAAAAAAAACAAAAAATAGGGGCATAGTCATGGCAGTTATAGGTTTTATGGCACAAACATATTTGTGTTAGTGTCATTATCCAGGGAGAAAACAATCGACTACGTTTGTATGGAGAGAGCGCAGGTATCACCTTAATAGGCTTTATAAGTTGAAGAGTAAAAGTAGCTTAACTTATAAAATGTAATAACTCCTTCTTTAGTTTCTATCGTCCTATGTGTCCGTAAACTTAATTAACATCTTAATAGTATGAAACAAAAAGTCCCCTTCCATGGTCGCATATTATTACGGGCAGCTACGGAACCCTACACGGCTTATGGCACGACACGCACTTGACCGGCTTTATTATATTTTTGTACGCAATGATCACTTATTTGCGACACGGCTGTTTCGACGAGAACCATTTGCTTTGCTCCCAATTGTAGTTTTCCTTATCAGTTCAATCTTGGAGTGTTTTACTAAGTAAATGGGTCGACATTGCACAGGTGCGATGTCACGGGATTACGTCTATAAAAAAAACTATCGATAGAGGAAAAGTAGCGAGAGAGCTTTTTGATGTTGCACGATGCATATGAAGTCACGGGATCAGGTGTCATAGAAGCTAAAATAAACAAAGAAAAATATAAGAAACTGGCTGCTTCGGCAAACGTTGTTTTGCCATTTACAAAAAAAAGTAAAAAATAATACTTAAAAGAAAAATAAAGGAAGAAAAAAATAAAAAAATGATGTTGTTCGATTCTCGATTCGATTCAAATTGGTCCAGCTGTTGAGATGGAGTTCAGTCACATACACACGTACAGTAGAATTTTATACAGGGTTATTGGTAATTATAATAGCAAGCCGTTGAGGCTTACTTCTGTGCACCTTAACGATCAACGTTTGTTCTACAACTTTTAGAAATTCGAAAAAAGAAAGTAAATTTTTTATGTAATTCGAAAAACAGCTGATTTATTAAAACAAAAGTCATTGAGACTAAGAACAGTAGATAAAACTTAAAAATAAGTAAAATTTAAAGGTTTATAGCCTCTCCGTGTAATGAACAGCTGATTTTCAGGTAAACTTAACCTTAAAATTTTCTAAAAAATTTTCGAATTTCCTAGAATTGTTGAACAAAAGTTGTTTGTTTAGGTGCACAGAAGTGGCTCTCAACGGCTTGCTAGTATAATATTACCAATAACCCTGCAAATAAAGAAGATATAGGGAGGGATGGAAATCAATATCAAACAACATACCAACAACATCCAGATAAGCAGTTTGACTCTTCATAGGGTCGGTGTTGAGCTGGCACATGTACCAGCCGCGATCTGACTGTCTGACATCGTGGATGTGGAGGAACCAGACGCGCCTGTCGCTGTGGTTCACTGCGATGCGATGGTTCTTCGTGATCACGTGGGTAGCTATCGTCAGGATAGTCTGCGTGTCCACGCGTAACCACGCCACCTTAACAATTAATAATATCAAATTTTTTACAATGTTGATGTGATGAAATGTAGGGTAGTAGAGTAATGTTTATTTTATTAGGACAAACGCGTCGTAAAATAAAATAAATCTACATTTTTTCAGTGAAATAAAAAATGGTTGTCTGTTAAGTCGGTTTACGGACAATAATTTTACGTGATACCGTCATAAAAAAACGACGAAAAAAAATGAACTTATATATTTTTTTATTTTGTCTTTTTTATTCCTTTATTTATTTTTTCCTTTAATAAGTCTTCTATTCGTCATTCGTCCCCATAACACAAGCCCAGATGAGCGATATTATTATTAAATACTCTCGTTTCATAACGGTAACGGACGCGTCATGTTACCGGAACATGACTACATGACGCATGACGTCACACATCGGGAACGGGATGCATGACGTCACACAATATTACCATGACAATTTTGTGTGAATGCAGGTGTTCCATCAATTTACGAGACGTTATCACGTCAAAAACTAAAAAAAAATCGTCTCGACCCTACCCGATCCCACCTCTACCCGATTTTAAAATACCTAACATAAAATCCCAACTTTACCCGATTTCATTCTTGCATATAGAAAAAAGTAAGGGTACAGTTGAATAAAAAATGTAAAATATTAGTCATACAAAAAATGTTAAAATCATAATAATAGTATTATGATTGAGATGACGATGTAACACTTACCCCCTTATTCCAAAACGAGGTTTAAGGATAGTCCGAGATGTGAATTTAAACCTTAGATTTAGACACAGATTTACTCGTGAACTATAGTCTAAACACTATCCCTATAGATTATATAGGGAACTATAGGCTAAACACTATCTTTATAGATTATTTAAGGATAGTGTTAAGACTTTAGATCACGAGTAAATCTGTATCTAAATCTAAGGTTTAAATCCACATCTCGGACTATCCTAAAACCTCGTTTTGGAATAAGGGGGCAGTTTAAATATAACTAGCGACCCACCCCGGCTTCGCACGGCTATATTATGCATGTATTAAAGATTTAAGCATACATAGGGTATAGGGACATAGAGACGGGGAAAGCGACTTTGTTTTATACTATGTAGTAAGGAGGCAAGCACTGGCGAAGTAAAACCAGTAGAATGTCTTGGATCTTTTTTAGAATTCTGCTTTACTGCTTGTCATATTATTATTTGAAGATGGAAACAGAATATTTGTTTTTGCACCTAGGACTGAGATAAATGTCAATTGTTGTGATTGATGATAAATATGCTGATGATTAAAGCATTTTTATATTGCTTAAATATTTTCAACATGTCGGGTAGAGTTGGGACTTTTTGTTTGGTTAAATCGGGTTGAGATGGGATCGGGTAGAGTGGGGACGAAGCCAAAGATTTTATAGAGACATTCCTAAATAGTTTTCATAGGAATATTCTCAACACGTTTTTTTATGTCGGATGCATGAATAGAGCCTCATCAGATTTAGTAATACGTGAGCAATCAAAGAATTTCTCCACTTGATTGGTAGGTTAGGTATAACAAGAGACACACACACATACACACAGTATAGCAATCTAAATAAATGTATAAAAAAAGTAGGCATATAGCATGCATATAGCAGTGTTGAACAATAAAAATAATTGTCAGTGGCGTTTATGAAGATAACCATCAATTATAATCGTCAATGGTTGTGTCATTCCGAATAGTTTTAAAAGCCTTTTAAAGGTTTTAGTTGGGAAATTAAGTTCTAAAGCGGTTTAATGTTACAATTTGTAACTGGTTAATTATAAAAAAAACTGGTTGCCTGTAAAGTCGGTATACGGGCGAAAGTTTTACGTGACAACAACTGTGCTCGAGTGGAAGGGACGCGTGCCTTTCACTTTTTATGTCTGTCTCTCTCGCTCTTAGGCGGGCTAACCATGCCCGCGTGCCTCTCACTCGCTCTCATTGTGAGCGCATAACGTCAGCGGAGCGTAACGCAGTTTCTTGAAGTGTCACCCGGCAAACCAATTTATAAAACGTTGTCACGTCAATAACAGAAAGAGCTGTTTTAACGGATATCAAGGTAACATTTACCTACTTTCTGCAAAAAATACTGAAATAATTACAATTCCATCGAGCGTTCACTATTGAATGATCGGACTGCTATGTCACAACTGTTTTAAATTAAGAATAAGTAAAGTCAAATACAAAACAAGGTTCTATAATTAGCCAAGTAATATTACAGAATATTGTAGGCATTGAGGGTTGCCACACTCAGATCCAGTTCGAAGTCAATTTCTACAAGCGGCTCAAGACCGCAGTGTTCAAAACTTTGAACGAAGTTTCTTTATGCGAAATATAACTAAAGGAAAACAACTGACCAGTTTCAACCTGAGCTATTGACTTTCGAGGTCAAAGTACAGATCTACTTTAGATACGGAGTTGAAAATTAGCTATTCGTTTCGGAATTCAATTTTCATTTGATGATTTTGTGAGAGATATAGGTTAATTACTTACCCTATAAGATCCGAGGTCATTGACAACACAGGTGAAGACTGCTTCCCTGCCAAGCGATACGGTTAAATTGTTTAGACTATCTTCAAAGCGGGGAATTTCTGGAACAATTAAACATATTACTGCTTTTATAGCAGGTACATAAACGGATACCTTAATTGAAAAATTGTTTTCACAGACTCACAGACCCAGTAGTTTTAAAAGACTCTGTCACCAATAACTTTATTTATTATTCCGATGCTTGTCGCTAATGAATGACCAAATTAACCTCTTTCCTATAGTGAGGGGTACCTAGTATAAAATAAAGTCACTTTTCACCGTCCCTGTGTCCCTATATCCCTTTGTATGATACTATAACTAGCGACCCGCCCCGGCTTCGCACGGCTATATTATGCATGTATTATACATATAAACCTTCCTCTTGAATCACTCTATCTATTAAAAAAACCGCATCCAAATACGTTGCGTAGTTTTAAAGATCTAAGCATACATAGGGATATAAGGACATAGGGACAGAGAAAGCGACTTTGTTTTATACTAAGTAATGATAGTGATGATAATAGTCTTTGAGCTAAGTCGCGGACGGATGAACAGACGGTGAAACTATAAGGGTTCCTTCTGGTCTACGGATCCCTATAACATGCAAAACACATTCAATTTAAACAACAATATTATTTTATTTCAATCACAATTATATTGTCTTTTCGGAAAACAAAAGCAATTTAAAAATTTAACCGCCAATCGTCAAGATTAAGGACACTCAATAATTTCTTGTAAAAGATACAACGACGGTCACTTAAGAAGTAAATATTAGAAGCAGTTGAACTAAGTTGTAACAATATTGGCGCCTATTGAGTGCGAGCTGGAGTCATGGTACTAAGAGGAAGTTCAAACAGCGGAGAGGGCGCGGGCGAGGGGGCGCTCGGGCGACTAGAGGGCGCTCGCGGGCGAGGGCTAGAGATGGCACAAGTAGCACGCCACTCGATATTTTATATGCTATTTAAAAAAATATCGGATCAATACAAAAAAAAAAATTGGATGGGGATGATAGATATGGAGCTGCAACACTAAAACTATATCCCCCGATTTTCTTATCAACCGTTTTTTTTAATAACGTCCCTATGGAAGCAATTTTTAAGACGTATTCACGTCAAAAAATATTGTTTGCGAACTGCTACTAGAAAAGAACACCGCAAAAGAGCAAGGCTCCCGCATATTTCGTAGGCACGACTGTTCATACTTATTTGTATAGCATGGGCGCGGGAGAGCCAGCTTGATCATAGGATGGATATTACTAAAAGCATCGTCAATTCAATGGCCAATGGAAAGTAAAAGTATCAGGAGCAGTCGCAGCACCTGTGTCATTGAATACATAGTTAGGTATTAAAAAACCCCCAACTTTTTTTCATCATAACAATGGGTGAACCGATTTCAATCAAACATATAGCTAAGAACACCGACTAGTTCACCTTTCAAACAAAAAACGATGCCACAATAAACACACATAGAGACACGTCAAACTTATAACACCCCGTCGTTTTTGCGTCGGGGGTTAAAAATATGGTTTTAATATTTATTTTTCGTGTGAAATCGCAACTACATTGAAGTTTATTTTTCGGGTGATAATAGAGTTGGGGAATAACGCGACTAACCCTAAAAAACCTGCTCCTAAAAAAATATCGGGTCGGATCCGGCGTGATTTTAAAGTAGCAATAATTTCCATCCCTATCGAGGGCGCGGGTGGACAGCTCCGTGCTAATTACTATCTGAGCAAATGTTTACAGATTAAGGGATAATTTAACTTAAAAAGGTTTTGTTAAGTCAGACATTTTAAATGGGCCATAGAGATTGTGTTACTAATCGTTGTTGGAATAATGTGCTAATGTTTATAAATTACGATACAATTAATCAATAATACTTAGTTTATAAAACTTTTATTGACTGACTGACGACAACTTGCTCGCTGGGTCTAGAAACTTGACATTTTGCCTTTTGGGCCATAAGTGTGCATTGCTCTTAGTGCTCACTGATGGCCCTTAGAAATTCATACCCTATAAATGAGGGTTGACATTTGTATGAAACTTTGTCATTTTTAAAGTGGTTAAAGTGGTTATTTGGTTTCTGGTTAGGTATAAATAAAACTAACAACAACAACAATTTTTTTGGAAACTTTTATGAAAGTTTAAATTTTCAGTTAAAAACATGAGAGTTTGTTATTAAACTACTGATTGGGTATAAATAAAACGAAAATAAACATTTTTTTAGAATTTCGAAAGTTTTTAAGGAACATTAATATAACATAAATATAATTTTTAACAACGAATATCGGTAACTATGGCCTACTATATATTTAAGCAATTAGCATTTTGGAATTTCAAACTAAAATTTTAAAACAATATTCGCCAGGTGTAGGTATAACTTTAGCTTGAATTAAGGGAAATTTTACCTGAGATATTTTGTACGAATACCTATAAAATAAATACAAACTTGTATTTTAGGCGTAGAGGTAACTTCGATGAGTAACTTTAACTGAATTAAATCTTGACTGAATTGAACTCTAGGTCTACCCACAACGAAGATAAAAGGCTTACGCCCGCTATTCACAAACATTACTTAAGTTGCTCTTGGATAAGTGAACGCACTGCGCTAAATGCGGCCCTAAGATTGGTCAATTTTATTCTGCTCTCTTCACTCTAGTGTGTTACGGGTGTTAAAGATACCACAAGTTGCTTCGAAAAAAGCATGTTTCCGTCGTGATTGCACTGGATTTGATTGGTACACGTATACAGATTACACAAAATTAGGAAACGTAAAAAAATAAAGATTAAAATCAGCCTAATATAACCTTATGCATCTGTTGATCAGGCGTATAACTTTCTTGAGACAAAAAAAAATTATTTTTATAACATAGGTACCTAAGTGTCGATTATTTTGACACAATGTCTTGATAAAGACCCGCAAAAGTTCCATCGAAAGATAAACACTCGTCGATATTTGTATAAACTTAGTAACTATAATCTCTATGTATCTTATTATGTAGCAGTATGTAGCGTAAAAAACAGAAGTTAGGAACTTAAGAGGAAGGGGTACCGGAGGCTCTTTTCATATTTGTCATAAAAATCCATACAAACTATTACAAACGTAGTCGACTGTTTTCTCCATGGATAATGACACTAGAGCAAATATTTTTGATGCATAAAACTTATAACTGCCATGACCATTATATATATTTTTTTAATATTTGTCATAAAATTACTTATTAGAAAATGAAAAAAAAAAACCAAAACATAGGGGCATAGTCATGGCAGTTATAGGTTTTATGGCCCTGGATAATGACACTAGTGTCATTATCCAGGGAGGAAACAGACGACTACGTTTGTATGGAGAGAGCGCCGGTACCCTTTCACCTTAACTATTTTTACCCGACTACGGCGAAGGGTGGGTTATGTTTATTATCAGGTAGGTACTTATTTTTCTTGTATTTTAAACTAAAAACCAACCAAAACTTAACTAATTTTGATTATTACCCTTAGGAATACGACAAACTGAATCAAAAGTTATCCTACATTTCACGAACATACTTAAAATATTTAAAAAAAATCGTTAGATCTTCATTTTGTTCTTCGACATGGCTTCAATATTTTTATTCCAAAAAATCTTGTATATTTTTGTTTACGCTAGGTAAGTAGTACTTACATTTACGGAGTACGTACACTCGACCTCATAATGTAAGCCGAAACATTTATTGTGCCTAAAGCAAATTTGCTTGTTGGTCGCAATATCGAAGTGAACGGCGTCAAGGGTGCCATCTTGTTTTATTTGTGCTCCACAGTCGATAATGAATAAGTGTTCGATACACAAAAGGTGCTATACAGGGTTATTGGAAATTATACTAGCAAGCCGTTGAGGGCTACTTCTGTGCACCTAAACAAACAACTTTTGGAAATTCGCACATTTTTTCGAAAATTTTGAGGTTAGGTTTACCTTAAAATCAGCTGTTCCTTACACGGGGAGGTCATTAACCCTTAAATTTTACTTATTTTTTAAGTTTTAACTACTGTTCTTAGTCTGAATGACCTTTGTGTTAAAAAATCAGCTGTTTTTAAAATTTACATAACCTCAAAATTTTCATATTTTTTTTTCAATTTCCAAAAGTCGTACAACAAAAGTTGTTTGTTTAGGTGCACAGAAGTGGCCCTCAACGGCTTGCAAGTATGATTTCCAATAACCCTGTATAGTGTGTAAAGAAAACCCTCTAATTCCTCAGTACAGGTACCAACCTATCCCTGGACCTGACAAAAAAAAAAACGATTGCACTCCTGGAGTGCCGACAGAAGTGAAAATACATATAAACTTAAAAAAAATAGACTTATTTACTAAACAACTACAAAATATATGTACATGCTTATATGCACACACTGTAGCTGCGTCTCGTAACGGTGTCGCAAGTTTATTTGGGATAATAATCGTAGAGGTAAAATCACTGTAGAATACGAATGGTCAAAATTGGTTTAGTAGGTAGTTCCAAAGATTAGCCATGACATACCTCCATTCATCCAATCATTAAACTTTAATAAACCTGTTTTCTTAGTAGGTAAAGGGTTTGAACCAAAACTTTAAGTAGTTTTTGTAACAAGAAGGTAAGATTAGCATTTCATTTCTTAACTTTGAAATTTTAACAGAATTTGGGAGACAAAAATAAATATAAAAAATAATAAGTACCGAAGTATCCCACATTGATAGCCTATAAAATGTTTAGGCAAACTTTTACGACCACAGAATATTGTGGTCAGTTTGCTGTTTTGCCATGGTTATAAAAAACAAGCGTGATCCCAGCCTCAGATTAAAAAAAAAGCTATTGCATTGTGCGAGCTTCGTACTGTCGTACCATATACATACACGTTAAAAAAGTCAAAAATCAAAAGTCAAATTTTTTTATTTCTTTGGGTGCTTAATACATTAAAATTTGTATAAAGACCACTTAAAATCGTCTTAAAAACTAAGTTAGGATGTGTGCCTTCGGAACGCGCCCACCAATGAGAAGAAGGCACAAGAAACTCATGGGGAAGAGAAAGCTCGGCCGAGCTACATGGTAGGCGGAGTGGAGGGTGTTAGGTTTTATTTTCGTTACGGAATTTCATGATTCGATCGCCGCACTCAAAGCCCGCGATAAAAGCTATGCAATAGCTTAAAAAAGGTACCTACACTTTGAAAATCCTGTAAAAATCAAAAAGTGAGTAGGTATTCCGGTTGTTTTTGTACTTTCAAAAAACCTTGAATTCCCATTATCTTTGACACCAGGAATACAAGGATATCAACCAAAAACTATTAAAAGAAAAAATCCTACGAAAACATATTAAAAATGTGAAAGTTTGCGGTTAGTGTGTTTGTTAACTCTTCACGCAAAACTGTCAAAGAAATGTTTACGTTTATAGGTACGTAAGGTATCTACTCGTTAAGTATAGAAGATGAACTTCATCATTTTATGAGTTTTCAAGGAGCGTGGGGTAAATCGCTGGGTGAAATTTATGTCAGAATATCACCCCTCTGCAAAGACTCTAAAAGAAAGTTTTAAATGTTTTATGTCTGTACTTCAAAAACCGATGGTAGGTACTTGTTGTTGATGTTTTATATAGCAGACAGTCATCCGTGGTCCCCACAATGGTTGCTAAAAGAACATTTTATTGTTTAGGATCAGAAACAATCCATTGTATTCAGTATGACAGAAAGGCGAGCTCCGCCATTGTTTTTTATCGGCTGGCAATTGGCTTTTGCTAGCCACAGTCTGAACGCAATTTATCCTAGATCTGTTTTACGACCGTGTAGGTTGGTAACACTGTACGTATATCAGAGTAATAAAAATATTTTCTTGTTTAACTTTCACACAATAAAAATCATAACGTTTTCAGGTGACATAAATAATGCAATCATAAACTTATACGGGCCTAAGTTTTTATGTTTTATTTGGACATTCTGCTGATAAATTGAGCTAAGGGTCCTATTATACATTTACCAACATGGTCCGATAACAAATCAGCGAGATTGAGTTTTTAATGATCTAATTCTATGAAACAATAGATGATGACAAAAAAAAATCAAACAGTCAATTAATAAAGTAGATAGACAGATTGATAGTTTTTGTTGAATATGATAGGTATTATCGGTTTATGTTTTTTATTACTTAAATAAATTCAATATTAATAAATTAATTAATTCGGGGCTGATGATAGAGCTGAATGGTTTTAGCCACAATTAAAATAAGATAGAATTATCGTATATTTTATACGCTAAAAAGTAAAATCAGAAAAAATGGAAACTCTTGAGGTCGCAGTTCGGTGCGAGCTACTAATAATTATAAATAGGTAGAAATATTTTTGGAACTTTGTAGGAAAAATATCGTAGCATATTAGTAATTCCTGTTCGCATTAGCAAACATTAAACCAAAGCTAGCCCCGAAAACTCTTAACAATATTCAAATTGCTTCCACATCAATAACAACATGCGATCTTCATGTGCTGTTTTTGCCTAATAAGAAATATTCATTTACCTAGGTAAGTCCACACAGTTTTGCCTTAAGACATAACCAAAGTATTTCAAGCAATATGTATCTACTTCATACAAAAATAGGGTTTTTATTATCTAGTGAATTATGCAACGTAATAAATTATTTTCAAAACACGGACTCCTATTCAAGAGAAATATAAAACTCCGTCGATATATCATCCCATTGAACAAAGGCCTGTTCGTTCAATCTTTATTTAGGTCTATAAGTACTATATCCATTCTCCGGCGTTGCACTGTTCGATATTATTATCCGCATGATTTTTGTTATAAATTACATCCACAGGCAATATTTTCCGTTTAGTAGGGGCCCGTGGGGCGGATACAAGACAACGCTTTCAGGCAATGACTTGTGCCTAAGGGGCGATATAAATATTTGCGTATCGCACGGGGCGCCTGCCGTCTGCCGCCCGCCTTGCCCGCGCTGCCGTGCCGCCCGGCCCGCGACTCCCCGCCTACTTCGAACGCTGCCCGTCACGCGACCTTCCGCATCAATGTTGGAACTTTATTCCACTTTAAATATCCTCGGTAAATCGATGCTTCCCCTTCAAATTACCACACATTTAGCTCTATCTATCTAACCCAACTCTACCACCGATCAAAATAATGTACTTACCTTTGTAGGTTCTTATCTACTCAATGTATATCAGTAAGCGAACGATTGAAATTCTCAGTCTGAAATGTGTCTTTTACCTTAATATCTGATATTTATATTCCCGTAACAGGTCAATTTTTAAATGAAATATTTTAGAGCAAATATTTAGTATTGAAGCCCTTAATTTATATGCTCGTAATTTAATTACCCAAAGCAATATATCACAAAGTTGGGAACCATCGATCGTCGGGACATTATCACTCCATTAAAAGCAATAAGCTAACTTGAATGAAAAGTTTGTGCTGTAGATAAGAAACAACGCGAGTGAGATTATTTAAAATATTGGGTAAGTAACAAATTTTCAAACGATTGGCGCAATTCGATAAACTTGAGAGAAGTTAGCGCTGTAAGTTTGTTCAAGTTCGCCGGCGTGTTTCTGTACCTTATCGGCCGTGGAAGTAACAAGCCGAGATAAATGAAGTTTGGTTGCTCTTAATTTAATGGTAGGACGGAAGTTTTGCCGACGCGCAACGTGACCGGATGCTAAGAGCGACCCTTTTCAACCGATAATTGCCCAATTATTATTATGAAACAATCGCGCTGATAATAGCATTTTGCATTCGAATACGATTTATGTGGGTATGTACCCATTTTTAAATACAAATTCTGCGTCGTTGCAGTCGGAAGTTCGAGTCCCGCTCTCAGAATACCTAGAGTAAGGTCCGTATTAATAGACCGAACTCAATATCGATTTCAATCTTGAGTTTGCTCTTGAGTTGTTGCGCTGATTAATAAACCTATCTTAAGACGCGATTAAAGAGCGACGTATCACTTGAGTCATACTGTATTAATAAATCAAACTCAGCTCTCAAGATATGTCTCAAGATGTAGTTTCGTGAACTCAAGTCTGATTGCGGGTCATACAAATGTTACATTTTGTAAAATATTTTCACATGAAAACAAGTTGACAGCAAAATATGACGACACTAGCTACCATAGGGTAAGAACATATCATTCAAGGTAAGAACAAAGCGTTACTGTCATTCAAGGTCGCTCTCAAGATCAGTCTCAAATCTTAAGAGCGATATCAGCCTGAGTTTTATCTATTAATTAACGCCTAACTTAAGATAGTGACCACATCTCAAGACTCACTCGATTGATACGCACTCAAGATCGATATTGAGAGCGATTTATTAATACGGGCCTAAGATCCAACAAACTTTCGTGATTTTATAAAAGCTGAGAACTTCTCAGCACCATTATCAATTAATACAAAAATATAGGCGATTTTTTTTTTGCTACATTAACTGGTTCGATTCTTGTCTTTACCTGATAACTCTCCAAGCCACTATGGTCTGAACTTCATCATTGGATATTGTTCACAACTGTGTTGGGAATGCGCTGAGAAATTCTCAGCTTTTATAAAACCACGAAAGTTCGATGGTAGGCGTGGTAAAAAAGTATTGCTTTCCCATGGCTCCATTCAAATTGACGTACCTAGTTAGGTTAGGTTAGGTTAGGTTAAACCTTTAACCTTTCGTACGCGAGCCCAACTCGCCCAACTCGCACTTTTTCAGTTTTTTAGAGTATATAATTTTAAAATAACTAGTCAACTTAAGGTGATATTAAGCTGCCTTTCGGAAGACGTATCGCTTCAATTTTGTGTTTATTTTTACGATACCATTAATAAAATAGATTCAAACACATAGGTATTGGTCTGGTGTCTTGCTCTACGTTCACAAATATCCTGATATTTTCCGTAAAAACAGCGATATTCATAATTTCAATTTAAGAAATAAGGGTGAACTTACCGTGCCCGGTAGTAGGCTCCGGAAAATAAACAGGTCGTTTAATAGTACATGTGTGCTCTATTATAATAAATTACCTAAAGATGTATATGACATGTCCATTAACAGGTTCAAAACTTTTATAAAGCATAGATTGTGCAGTAAGGCATACTATGATACTTCGTCTTATCTTAATGAAAGAACCCATGGACATGACTTTAGTTGCTCCATTTCAAATAATACTTATAAATACTGTAATATTGACCTTTGTGAGCGTGACCACATGAAAAAAAAAACCCCATGAGTTTCTTGTGCCTTCTTCTCATTGGTGGGCGCGTTCCGAAGGCACACATCCTAACTTAGTTTTTAAGACGATTTTATGTGGTCCTGTATACTTTTAAGTATTAAGCATCCAAAGAAATAAAGATTTTTGACTTTTGACTTTGACTTTTGTATAAACAGGTACATACCAATACGTATATGTATAAATATCCTTCTTAATATCCTACTAATGTTATGAACGCGAAAGTTTGTAGGTATGATATTGTATGGGTTGATGTTCATACATCAACCCATACAATATCATACCTACAAATTTTCTTTGTTTGTTACTCTTTCACGCAAAAACTATTGGACCGATTGCAATTAAACTCGGTATGCAGATCGCTGGAGATTTGGATTATCACATAGGCTACTTTTTATCCCAATATTCTGATTAATATTAAAAATTCTGAATTCTGATTTTGATGTGTCCCATAAATTGACTTTTGTTTTTACGTAATATAAACATATTGTTGATTCCAAGGGTTACCATGGACTTTCCTGCCGACGCAGCGCAGGCAGAATATCACGCCACGCCGCTATCAACGACGTTATTCGTCGGGCTCTTGTTAGCGTCAACGTACCGGCTCTCTTAGAGCCGAACGGTCTCGTACGTGACGATGGCAAGCGTCCCGATGGAATGACGTTGATTCCCTGGAGTCGTGGCAAACCGTTGGTGTGGGATGCTACTTGTGTTGACACACTGGCGGCTTCACATCTTAGCTCCACCTCCAGGGAAGCGGGCTCTGCGGCTGCAGCGGCGGAAGTGACGAAGCGACGGAAATATGCTTCTATCGGTGATGGATACATATTTCTGCCGTTTGCAACGGAGACACTTGGTCCTTGGGGTCCAGACGCCTTAAAATTTTATAAAGAAGTTTCAAAATTACTAGTTTTAGCTTCGGGTGACCAAAGGGCTGGCTCGTACCTCGGACAACGGATAAGCATCGCCATCCAACGTGGTAACGCTGCCAGCCTTTTGGGCACACTTCCTAGGGATCCCCATTTGGACTTTTAATTTAGTGTAAGTAAAGTAGGTAGTTTATTTAATTAATTTAAGTTTTCGTTATTTAATTGTTATTTAGTATAGTTTAGTTACTTGTTCATTTATAATAAAGAGGATTACTTTCGATCGAAGCGATCTAAAAAACATATTTTGTTCAAGATAACAATTACATTGTAATTGGAAATCGTAAGGCAGAATCCACATCTTAAACAATAATTCAGTGCTTTTATTTATGTAATTGTTATCTTGAACAAAATATGTTTATATTACGTAAAAAACAAAAGTCAATTTATAGGACACATCAAAATCAGAATTCAGAATTTTTTTGAAAAATGCTCTAGTAACGATTTTTGAAATGTATGGCTATTTACGGAAATATTTCCAATTTCGGGGAAGTTACCTAAGTACGGTAGATATAAATATAGCAGAATTATTATTTATATCACAGGGCAATGAGGCTGTTTGACCTTGTTTTAGGTCAGATTTGTTTAGTATTTGATGAGGTTTGTTTATGAAACCAATACTATGCTAAGCAAAATTCAGCGGCAAGCTTTTTCTCTAACAATAACATTTATGGACTGCGGACTTTTGCAAACATTTTTCAAACAATAATTATAACTCGTTTAACAGTGGTTTAAGAAACATTATACAGAATAAATTATAGTCGGAGATCCCTTTAAGAACGACCTTCATCGAGATATTTAATGAATGAAAAGTATTTAATATTAAATTAAATATAAATAGGTACTTAGGTGAAAAAAATGTTTTTTTTTTAAATGTTTTTTTTTTACTTTTCACTGGTTTGGTCTGTGTTTAGCCTCAACGACAGCTCTCCTATCCTCTCCTACTTCCTACTAATATTACAAATGTGAAAGTTTGTGGGTAAGTTTGTAGATTTGCTACTCCTTTACACAAATACAACCGATTCGAATTGATTGAAAAATCTGTATGTAGATAACTGGAAACCTAGATTAACATATAGGTTACTTTTCATCCGGATATTCCTATTCTTAGACTTATGCGGGTAAAACCGCACGGTGCAGTTTGTAATAATTTGTTTTTTTGTTTGATCCCTCTTCACGGTTAAACGACTACACCAATTTGGATGAAAATCGGCATAGTGGTCGTTTGAGGGACAGAGAAAGACTTAAGATACTTTTGATCCCGAAAATCTCGCGGGACCTGCGGACTAACGCGGCTAAAACCGCAGCTATAGTGTTTAATTAAATCAGTCCAGTAGTTTCTGAGAATATTCCCAACAAACACACAAACGAAAAATCTATTTTATTAGTGTAGATTTGACGATGTGTGATTTAGTGTTTCAGTTCGTAATTCGCACACAGTAGGTAGTTAATGAGTATTAACAGCTTCATTAATCAAAATGGAATTATCAATCAAATGCAATCAAACTACCCTAAACTAAAATGTAATGTGGGTCTATTGATTAAACAAATACTTACAGAAAGTCGATTCAAATAGTACACGTCCATACTAATCTATACCTACTAATATTGTTAAGCTGAAGAGTTTGTTTGTTTGAACGCGCTAATCTCAGGAACTACTGGTTCGAAAAACAAAACCTTTTTGTGTTGGGTAGTTTATTTATCGAGGCAGGCTATAGGCTACTTTTTATCCCGATATTCCCATGGGATCGGGAGTTACGCGGGTGAAACCGCGGAGCACTGCTAGTATATTATATACAGGAAAGATTTGATTGTTTTTTGTTTGCATCGAATAATCTCTGAATCTACTAACCCGATTTTGATAAAACTTGGTATGAGGATACATTGATTCATTGGGAGAGTCAAAGGCTATTTTTTATTCCGATATTCCTACGGGATCAGGAGTTACGCGGGTGAAACCGCGACGTGATGCTAGTTTTAAATAACTTTAAAAGCTGGCATGGCGGGCGGTCTGTTCGCCCACAGAATAAAAACAGATGGACAAGAAAGTGATCTTATAACATATTCTTTTTTTACCTTTTGAGGTACCTACGGAACCCTAAAAATAGGGACTATTTTATTGATCCGCCATTTAAATAGATGGCGTTATGTAAATTACCGTGCCATATTGATTTACTAGCTGCGCTCCGCGATTTCACCCGCGTAAGTCCGGATCCCGTGGGATATCGTGATAAAAACTAGCTTATAGCCTTCCTCGATAAATGGACTATCCAACATAAAAATATTTTTTCAATTCGAACCAGTAGTTCCTGAGATTAGAGCGTTAAACAAACAAACTTTTCAGCTTTATAATAAGTACAAGTTGCGTCCCGCGGTTTCATCGCGTAAGTCCCGGTCCCGTGGGAATATCAGAATAAAAAGACGCATATAGCCTTCCTCGATACAAAAATATTTTTTCAATTCGAACCAGTAGTTCCTGAGATTAGAGCGTTAAACAAACAAACTTTTCAGCTTTATAATAAGTACAAGTTGCGTCCCGCGGTTTCATCGCGTAAGTCCCGGTCCCGTGGGAATATCAGAATAAAAAGACGCATATAGCCTTCCTCGATACAAAAATATTTTTTCAATTCGAACCAGTAGTTTCTGAGATTAGCGCGTTCAAACAACAGACAAACTCTTCAGCTTTATATTACAGATTACTAGCGACCCCGCCCCGGCTTCGCACGGCTATATTATGCATGTATTATACATATGAACCTTCCTCTTGAATCACTCTATCTATTAAAAACCCCATCAAAATCCGTTGCGTAGTTTTAAAGATTTAAGAAGTCAAAGGGAAATAGGGACAGAAAAAGCGACTTTTTTTTTACACTACGAGTATGTAGTGAAGTGATAGTGATGATGATAGTGATAAGTAGGTATAGATTTATTATTGGTGTCTCAATATTTTCCCCCATTTGGGGGATTCCATTTGATGAATAGTGGAATAATACCCTTATAATACTAAAATAGAAAAGTTAGTTGTGTTTAACACAGTTGCTTTTAACTAAAGTGAAAGTTCAGATGTGTGTACAAAGTTTATGACTTCGTAAGTACTTTGAGTTTGATATTTACTGAACTAAATTAAGAAAATAGTAACATTTTATTAGGGTCTACGTCCACTTCGTAGAATAATACCTTGATCATACCTATATAGCATATCACGCAATAGTTAGCACTATCATCACTCTCACTAGTATAAAACAAAGTCGCTTTCTCTGTCCCTATGTCCTTATATCCCTTTGTATGCTTAAATCTTTAAAACTACGCAACGGATTTTGTTGCGGTTTTTTTTAATAGATAGAGTGATTCAAGAGGAAGGTTTATATGTATAATACATGCATAATATAGCCGTGCGAAGCCGGGGCGGGTCGCTAGTTGTGAATAAAATATGATTTTCGATACAAAAATATCTGTCTTATTTTACCGACTTTTATAGTGTTTAACAAAAATACTGAACCGATATTGACATAATGGAATAGAAACAGCAATTAAAAGAGATGTCGTTGTTTACTTTTAATCAAGCAATTTTTTTTTTATCTTGAAATTCCCACGGGATCGGGATTCAAACGGGTGAAACCGCTGGGCGCTGCTAGTTAATTATTATAGTACATTAAGACCAGTGTGAGGCTGTAAATTTCCATACAAAAAGCGGTAACGTTCCCCCTCCCCCATAAACGAAGTTCGTTTTTGATAATTTTTGAAAATGTTCTAGATCTAATGGAAAACTAGGTTTAACAGTTTTTATTTTAAAGAAATATTGCATAAGATAGAAGTTATTAGCATCTAAATATCTATATTTTTGACCTAAAAACTTCATCGAGCGTTTCAATTAATCAATTTATATGTATATATTTACAAAAAAAAAGTATATAAGTAGTTTATCCGTTATCTGGCACCCATAACACAAGCATTAAGTTGCTTAGCTTGGGGCTGGATGGCGATGTGTAATATGTCCTGAAATATTTATTTATTTATTTAATTGTTTTTTTAATATACTTAACTGAATTACTAAAAAAGAAAAACGTATAAACCTAGAATAAGATGCAGTGAATTAAATGAGATTATTTTGTGAAGGATAAAGGGGGTAAAAACGTTACGGCCCGCAACATTATTTGAAAGCAAAATGTAGGCAATTACGTCCGAACTTAAACTCTCTCTACTCTCTCTATCGCACGATACGGGTCATTTTTGAAAATACCTACTCGCAATTCTCTTAAGCTTTTAACACTCTAGCTATCACGGTTTATGAGATACAGCCTGATGACAGACAGACAGACAGACGGACGGTAAAGTCTTACGTCTCGTTTTTACCCTTTGGGTACGGAACCCTAAAATCGAGATAAAATTTATAAATAACTACGTAACATGAAGTGACTAGAGACTTGGAATTTTTAATTAGGCACCTCAAGTCAAATACATAGTAACTAAGTCCAAGTTCAAAGGAATATTCTTTCCCCTAATAGTAGGTACGGTTGGAGTCAGAATTGCAGACCCAACGTAGAGCTCCAAAACTGCTATTATTAAAAAAAAATCAACTCAAGCAGGATTCAAGGGTTTTGCTCGAGTTCAAGTTTAAAGTCTTTTAACTTATGAATTTATAAGATAAATATCACTACATAGTATAAAATAAAGTCACTTTTCGCCGTCCCTATATCCCTATGTCCCTTTGTATGCTTAGATCTTTAAAACTACGCAACGGATTTTGATGCGGTTTTTTTAAATAGAGTGATTCAAGAGGAAGGTTTATTTGTATAATACATGCATAATATAGCCGTGCGAAGCCGGAGCGGGTCGCTAGTTATTAATAAATAAATATTGCAGGAAATTCCACACATCGCCGTCTAGCCCCAAGCTAAGTAATACACTTGTGTTATGGGTGCCAGACGACGAATATACTACTTATTTACTTTTCTTTTGTAAATATATACTTTATTATAATACATAGAAACAACCAGACCACAGACAAATATCTAAGCATAAATACTTATCTAAAACATTATTTAATTTGAAATCGTCCAGATCAAAGCTTCATTGTTTATCTTTTTTTTCTGTTATAAACAAAATTCAATAAGTATTCAATTCAAACGACGAAGAAAATAGAAAAGTATAAAGCGATACAAATAAATGAGTAAGTATTTTACATCATGAAGACAAAAAAGTAAATGAAGTATTATATCTACCAATTTTACGAACATTTTAGATTTAATAAAATCACGTTTTTATCGAAATTTGGATACTTAAATAATATGAAACACTTATCTTAATGTTACGACCACTAAATGTTATGAATATTATGACGATCAGTAATAAAGATAGCTTTAGAGTAAGCGGCTGCCTTTTTCAACTCAAAACAGCTTAACCCACATTCATTAAAATGGTTATTACGTATTTAATGTTAATTAGAAAATAGTAGTAAAAATTTATCTAAACAAACTTACCGACAGTATCCTTAAAACAAATCACAACGTGGAAGACTAGGCCGAAGTGTATATAGAACAAAAGTTTTCCCAACAACATCATTTAAATCATATCGCAACTTTACAACGAATAAATTTTTCACAGTTTTTGCGACATGCTACGATAACGGATGATAAGTTCGTAGCGATCGTCGAAGTTCGTAGCGATCGTCGAAGTTCGTAGCGAGAGAGTGTCTGTAGACGCGGAGCGATCGCCCGCCTACAGCTACGAGGCACGACTACTGTCTCCAAACACTTGCGAACTCCGTTGTGATTGCACATGCGCCCTCTTTCCGGTCGTGGAATAACTAAACTTAATACATACCGAAGTCTCTCAATCTTTATAGATAGATAGATATATCTTTATTTGGCCAACAACATAACTAAAACTAAGAGACAACTTATTTTTGATATGACTAAAAATAACAGACTTACTTAAAATATTATAAGCGACATGATTTATAACACAGTAACAGTGTCACCGGCAAATAGGCTCCTGTTTAGCTATGTGTTGTATAAATGCAATCTCATTTTTAGCACAGACAGATTTATATATAAAATTTTAAAATAATATTATGCTAATATTATAAAGAGGAAAGTTTTTGGAACGAAAGTACCTTATCGCGCGTTGCGAAAGGGGCTAGACGGAAAAAATTAAGACCAAAAGTTGTAACGACACTTTTTGCATAGAAAGCAAGCCAGTTATTTTCGTTTCGTCTTTCTATTTCGCATTGAACAGTGTGGTGTGGCGACGATTATTTACAAAAAAAAATTACAATTCCTTCACTAATTAATCGAAAGGAACTTCCGGGTGTCCCTTGACACCTCTCAAGTTTTTTTTGTTTGTAACGAATAGGTTCCAAATCTATGAAACCTGCCTTGAGGTTTTCCTTCAAGTATATATTTTTTTACTTTTCTGTTTGTCTTACTGCTGGCCAAAGGCCTCCCCCATTTCCCAAAATGTGTCCCGGTTTCCAGCTAATTTTGGCCACTCTGCGTCGAATGCATTCAGGACGTCGTCGCGTCGCGCTTATTTATGACACTAATATTATAAAGAGGTAAGATTTTTTGTTTGTTTGTGACGAATAGGCTCCGAAATACTGGACCGATTCTGATGAAACTTGGTATGATTTTATTTTATGATTTTTGAGTTACTTTTTATCCCGATATTCCCATGGGATCGGGAGTTACGCGATTGAAATCGCTAATAAGTTTATAATTACCTAATTATGCGTACTTATCTATACTAATATTATAGAGCTGAAGAGTTTGTTTGTTTGAACGTACGAACGTTCCGTACTATTATCACACTATTATATTCTGTTTTTAACCCCCGATGCAAAAACAAATTATGAATGAAGGGTAAATGGCGGTTTACGGTTTATGACGTATTAAAAAAAATACCTACCAGATCTCGTTCAAACCAATTTTGGGTGGAAGTTTGCATGGTAATGTATTTCATATATTTTTTTTAGTTTCATCATTCTCTTATTTTAGAAGTTACAAGGGTTTTACGCTTTTTACCACTTTGGAAGTGTCTCTCGCGTAAACTAATTCAGTTTAGAAAAAATGAAATTAGAAACCTCAATATCATTTTTGAATACCTATCCATTGCCACCCCACACGTATGGGTTTAATGAAAATTTTTTTTTAGTTTTAGTTTTAAGTATGGGGAACCCTAAAATTTATTGCTTTTTTTTCTATTTTTGTGTAAAAATCTTAATGCGGTTCACAGAATACATCTACTTACTAAGTTTTAATAGTATATAGTTCTTTTAATAGTATAGGGTTCCGTTTTTTGCCATTTGGCTACGGAACCCTAAAACCACAAACGCTAGGTATTGAAATAAAATATTATTGTTTAGGTACACGATTTTATCTACAATTCTTCTCACAATACGTATCTCTTTGAAAGAGAATGAGGTTAAGACCTTTTATCCTGTTCGACAAAGTAAACGATATGATACCAGCTGTTATTAAGTAGGTATTTCAATACATTTTGTGTTTATTTATGTTATTAAATATAAAATATCGGATTATATTATATAAATAAATTTTCGATTCAATGGAAAAAACTCACGAGCTAGAGGGTTGATAACTCATAAGAAAATGACATCAGGGTGTATTTACCATACATGATGTCAGGGCATCAAATGCCCGGGGCGGCAGTCTGCTTCTGTCTCGACCGATAGCTTTGATCGGATTGACGGGCGAATGGCAGCAACGCCAAACCAAAGCAAAGCGGGAGAGGGGGGAGCGAGGACTAATGAGATCTGAACGGAAGGCGCGGGCGCTTCAGTCTCAGAAAAAAAACACCCTTATAGCTGTTGCCCGCAATTTCGTGCGCGTGGTAGTTTTTTATATGACGACCCAGGTGGCATAATGGTCGCCATGCCGGACTGACAAACACAGGGTTGCGGGTTCCATTCCCGCCTCAGCCAAGTATTTATGCTTAAACAACCAGACCACAGACAATGTGGGTTGGTTGTTTATTTATCTGTATTAAAAGTAGTAGTACAAATAGTAGTATATCCGTTGTCTGGCACCCATAACACAAGTCTAGTTACTCAGCTTGGGGCTAGATGGCGATGTGTGGAATGTAATGTAATATTTATTATTATTTATTTATTTATTTTATAAGTAGGTATATACTAAAACCTTCCTCTTGAATCACTCTATATATTTAAAAAACCGCATCAAAAGCCATTGCGTAGTTTTAAACATCTAAGGATTCATAGGGACAGATAGACCGCGGAAAGCGACTTTGTTTTATACTATGTAGTGATTAAATTACTTAACCTAATTTGCCCATGGGCGTCAAATTTTTAAATACACCACTGCTTGTAAAATTGATGGGTACAATTTGATGCAAATAAGTATCAGTCTTCCTTATTCCAATGTCTTTCACGCCTTCATTCAGTAACTTTACCTTTAAATATAAAGTAACGCGATAACATTTATTTATTACGTTACCAGTCACCGGAAATTTAAAGACAGCATCGATCGGAAAGAGATAAAACGTAATTTCAACGTCGCGCTTCGGAGCCAACATCCAAAACATATAATAAGTATCGATAAAATATTTCAAAATAATGTTATTATTTTACTTTAAATATTGAACAGTATTAAATGCCGACATTTTTGGTCAAAATTATTTTAAGATATTTTAATAAGGTATGAATAATTTATTAACATGATAAATAGGAACCTATAAAGCGCAGATATTATGTTCATACTTTGGATGAATTTACTCATCTAAATCAGCTGACTATCAACCAGTTTGAAAAAAGATATTTTTTCCACAGAAAAGTGGCAATTTGTATGACATTCATTTTTAACCGACTTCAAAAAGAAGGAGGTTTTCAATTCGGTTGTATGTATTTTTTTGTTTTATGGATTTTCAGGCATATCTTCTTTGTTCTTCTATCAACCGATTTTGATAAATGTTTTTTAATTTAAGTTTGCGTTGCATATATTTCGAATAAATACAGTCAATTAATATAAAAATCAAAATCTAGAGGGCAGTCCGCAGCGGGGCATGGGCCAGGTTACTGATGGTTAGGGCCACAGACAGGGGAACCTTCTGACTATACCGACGTATCCAGGAGAACTGCCTTCTGAATCTGAACTTTGACCCAATTTATTACTTACTAATTTATCTATCTATCTATAGTCATTACATCATTACATAGTATATAAAGTCACTTTTCGCCGTCCCTATGTCCCTTTGTATGCTTAGATCTTTAAAACTACGCAACGGATTTTGATGCGGTTTTTTTAATAGATAGAGTGATTCAAGAGGAAGGTTTATATGTATAATACATGCATAATACAGCCGTGCGAAGCCGGGGCGGGTCGCTAGCCGCCCCGGCTTCGCTATAATTCTGATGGTGTCTCATTGACTGACCATCGATGACAAGCGTTAAAGTTCAGCTCGTCGTTGACTGTATGCTCTTTCTGACTGACGTAGGTACCTGATTTTGGCATAGAATGTTTTTTTTTTAATAGGTATTTATTATTTCAAAATATTAAAATTAAAAAACACACAAACCAAAATTAAATTACACCAATAAAAATAAAACACACATAATATGTACACGTCACAAATAAAAAACACCGAACAGAGTGTCTCCACGCGGCATCGTCCCCAAGAGACTGGCGGCATTCCCTCTCTGGATAGCCAGCCTTTGAGTGAAGAAGCCGCCAGCTCTTCAGTCACCTGATGCCGCATTAAGACGCATTAAAATGTTATGTACAATGATTATTGATAATCTACAGACATTTTTTTGTAAGTAGCTACCTACTTATTGAGATAATAACAAAAATTCAAAGAAATATTGATGACCTGGTTTCACGTACTCCCCGAGGATCACCCGGAGATAAAAGAACTTCACAATACCTACTAAATTAGATTCTACCTACTCAATTTTTTAAATCGCCGTGTTTCAGAGATTATCCTCAAATATTTGGACATATTTTCGTTCCCAAGGTACAATTTCGAGTTCTTTTTCGAATTCTAAGGATAATTTGATGCCTAAAGCTATACCGACAATACAGGTTTGAAGTTTGGAATAATGATTTTATTATTATTTAGACATAGGCATTAGTTTCATGTCACATTGATTTATTAGTCGCAACGTCATTGCGTCATTAAAAACTTAACTTGTGATTTAACATTCTTCACTACTCACTACATAGTATAAAATAAAGTCACTTTATGCCGTCCCTATGTCCCTATGTATGCTTAGATCTTTAAAACTACGCAACGGATTTTGATGCGGTTTTTTTAATAGATAGAGTGATTCAAGAGGAAGGTTTATATGTATAATACATGCATAATATAGCCGTGCGAAGCCGGAGCGGGTCGCTAGTTGTTTAATAAAATTTTAAATTATTTTTCGTAAATCGATTTTGTTTACACCTTTCTTTTTAATATCATAGTGTATAAAAATATGCACTCCTGACTTACCTACTGATTATTACAGCACTAACCAATAATTTGGCATACAGATAGCTTTTATGACGTAAGCATTTAAATAACAAAGGGTTTTAGAAAAAATGAAAGGTTTGTCTGTCTAGTAGGTAAGTCTTGCATAATACTATCTCGATTGCACTTATGCTATTTTATAAATAAATAAGTATTGCAGGACATTCCACACATCGCCTAGCCCCAAGCTAAGTAACTAGATTTGTGTTTTTTTTTTTCTTCAGTTATGGCTTCGCACGGTTTGTGCATATAGCCAGTATCAAGTAATATTTTGCATCAAGTTATGGCCCGATTTACAGAAATCGGGCTCAAAGTGTTTCAAGATGGTCAAGTCGTCAAGTCACAGTTTGTCAAGTCAGGGGTCATAGTAAAGCGGTGGCTACTTTACTATAACCTTGTAGGAGATTTTGGAGGCAACGAGAAAAGTCCATATTTGACACTGATTTTTACTTTCACTACACTTGTGCACTTTCACAGAACTAAATTAGATAACTTTCCACCGGAATTATACAATTTAACTCGGTTTACAACTAAGTTTCGTGTAAATAAAATTGCAGCACGACATGTTGTTGGCTCGTTCCCGCCAAAACTCTAGATTTGTGTTATGGGTGCTAGACAACGGAAGAAGAAGTATATTATTACCTAATAGGTAGGTACCTATTTAATGGAATTCAACAATTTGCATAATAAAAAGATACACACGTCAAACTTATAACACCCCTTTTTTGGTTCAGGGGTATTTTTTTTTAAATCAAAACTTAACCCTTTTCAGACTAATTTCAACGCGTGGCCATAAGATTTCAGTGAAATGATCTATTCATTAAAATAATAAGATTAAATTTTCATTCAAAAAGTGGTACTACTGACTGACGAACCGCAACGCGCTCTTTTAGAAAACAGCTTTATAAGCAGTAATATTCAGAATCTAATAGAGTTTAAAAGCTAAGCTACGGAATGAATTTTCAACTGAAAACTACATTGGATACGAGCGGAAAGACGAGCGTTGTGTAAACAGAACGCTTGCCTCTCGCAATATTTAAAAAATTCTCATTTCAAACGTACTTCAGTGCAATTCTTTTTTATTTAATTAAATAACTTCATAAAATACCTATCGAAGCTTCTAAAAAAAGTCTCAGAGTTAAACCGAGTACAGACAAACGGACAGTGTGAAGCTAAAAAGAATCCTTTTGACTACGTACCCCAAAAGACATTTTAGTCCTTTCTGTAGCAAATGTATAATATTGTATAAGTAGGTAAGTACGTCGGTATAAAGGGACGAACCCATGATAAGAAAACCGCCGTAGGCCCGTAGGGCCAACAGACAAAGGACTTAGTTTGTTTTCCACAAAACACAAAAGAGAACCCTAAGTAAGCACAAACAAACATGTTACGTACAAATTATACCCTGAGCATTTTCCAATTTATGTTTTGACCCGTCATTGTAACGTAATTAATTTCCATTTATTTAGTTTTAAATAATAATAGTCGTGCTTATAAAAATATTTAACATAACTCAGGTAAATAATACTTTAAGATCCCTTTTAAGGGCGACCTTTATCGAGCTGTTTAAAAAATGAAAAGTATTTTTCATTACTCATACTCCGAAAGTAGGTCTAAAGATGCCTGAAGAGCGTGTAGAAAATAAAACTTTCAGCCCTAGGGAAAATCGCTTTCACTGACAGCTGTCATGTCAAATTATGGCTTCGCACGGCTTGTGCAATGTGCATGTAGCCAGTATCCGTATCATTACGTATTAGGAACTTCAAAAACCTAACCTCCTTGCTTTAAGTAACACCAAAGAAGAACACTACATGTATATAACCTCTTTGGTCCCAACCGTGTAAGAGGATCAGGTAGTATGGAGTATCTCATTCACTCTCGTTGTTAGGAAGAATTTTATGTATTATTCGTAATGAAAAGCACAGTGTTTACCTCGGGTGAAAGACTCATTAAGTCCCTCGAACTATTAGCGCCCTCGCTACGCTCGGGCGCCAAACTCCGTCTCGGGACTTGTAATGGGTGACTTTCACACCTAGGATAACAATGTACTATTATATCATGTTAAATAAGTCAATAAATATATTGCAAAAGGGTTGTCTAAAAAATCAGTTCAGAATATGATAATTAGTAATTATTTTCTTTGTTTCGTTTTTTAAACCGAACCGAATTGTTTTTAACTGGATCATTTAAGAGACAAATTCCATACCAATCGAAAGTATAAAGCCTATAGAATATGCAAACGTTAGATTGACTATTTTTTCCCGTCACAACTTTTGGGTAGGCAGATAAATCGATAATAGTCATGCAGTCTGGTTAATAGACAAATTCCATACCAATAAAATAATGTATTTAAATGGTATGGAATTTGTCTATTAACCAAACCAGCGAAAAGCCAAACAACAAAACAAAAAAACGTTTGGACTGAATATTTATTGACCTATTTAATTTAATATAAAATATTTTTTATCCATTGAAGAGCTTGATGAAAGGATCCCTTCTGCTTTCCCACAAGAACGATTTTGTATTGTGTAACTGTCGAATAAGCTTAGTTTTCGATTTAGGTACTTTCCATTTAGGTAATTATGATGATAACCATAGCAACGATAATACGTTTCTATGGTTACCTTGTCAATAACGCTCCGCTCACGTTCCCGTAACATGACATCCACTTTTTTGTGAGTGCCGGTGTTCATCAAAATTGAAGTCGTTATCAACTTATCCCTTCGGCCGCATACGAAACCGGAGGTTCGTAACCAGTTACCAAAGAAGAAAAAATCCTCTTCGTACGAAACCAGTTTCTTAACAAGAGGTTTTTTTCCTAACACGAAACCGACACCCGCTCGGCTGCATTCAAAGCCGAAGGTTCGTAACCAGTTACTAAAGAAGAAAAAATCCTCTTCGTACGAAACCAGTTTCTAAATAATAGACCGACTGCAAAAGACGATCGAAACGGAAACAAAAGACGATCGAAACTGAAACAAAAGACGATCAAAAAGACGATCGAAAAATAAACAAAAGACGATCGAAACTGAAACAAAAGACGATCGAAAAAATAAACAAAAGACGATCGAAACTGAAACAAAAGACGATCGAAAAAATAAACAAAAGACGATCGAAACTGAAACAAAAGACGATCGACAACAGTGACATAATGGCAGGTAACTGTCAAAATGACAGATGTCAGAGTGACAGCTGCTTTATCTCAGAAACTATTGATCCTAGGTTGATAGTCTATTCACAGAAGTGATAGATCTCATCGAGATCTTAATTTCAGGTGACAGCTGTCAAACTTAAAACGGCTATATCTCAGAAACTATTGATCTTAGGTTGATGGTCTCTTTACAGAAGTGATAGATCTCATCAAGATCTTCATTTCAGGTGACAGCTGTCAAACTTAAAACGACTATATCTTAGAAACTATTGATCCTAGGTTGATGGTCTCTTTACAGAAGTGATAGATCTCATCAAGATCTTCATTTCAGGTGACAGCTGTCAAACTTAAAACGGCTATATCTCAGAAACTATTGATCCTAGGTTGATGGTCTCTTTACAGAAGTGATAGATCTCATCAAGATCTTCATTTCAGGTGACAGCTGTCAAACTTAAAACGGCTATATCTCAGAAACTATTGATCCTAGGTTGATGGTCTCTTTACAGAAGTAATAGATCTCATCAAGATCTTCATTTCAGGTGACAGCTGTCAAACTTAAAACGGCTATATCTCAGAAACTATTGATCCTAGGTTGATGGTCTCTTTACAGAAGTAATAGATCTCATCAAGATCTTCATTTCAGGTGACAGCTGTCAAACTTAAAACCGCTATATCTCAGAAATTATTGATCCTAGGTTGATGGTCTATTCACAGAAGTGATAGATCTCATCGAGATCTTTAATTCAGCTGTCAAACTTGAAATTAACACCTGAAATGAAGATCTCGATGAGATCTATCACTCCTGTGAATAGACTATCAACCTAGGATCAATAGTTTCTGAGATAAAGCCGCTGTCACTCTGACATCTGTCATTTTGACAGTTACCTGCCATTATGTCACTGTTGTCGATCGTCTTTTGTTTCAGTTTCGATCGTCTTTTGTTTCCGTTTCGATCGTCTTTTGCAGTCGGTCTATTATTTAGAAACTGGTTTCGTACCACGAGGATTTCTTCTTCTTTAGTAACTGGTTACGAACCTTCGGCTTTGAATGCAGCCGAGCGGGTGTCGGTTTCGTGTTAGGAAAAAAACCTCTTGTTAAGAAACTGGTTTCGTACGAAGAAGATTTTTTCTTCTTTGGTAACTGGTTACGAACCTCCGGTTTCGTATGCGGCCGAAGGGCAACTTATCACTTAAAAAAGTTAGTATTCATTACCTAAAATACTGTCTCTCTGTGAAGATTAATATTTACTTAGATAGTCTGTTAAGAACCTAACCAAACATAATATATAAGCTAGACAAGTAGGTACAGTATGGGTCATAAGTAAATGATCAATTTGCTACAATAATACTATCAACAAGTATTGGAGTTACGACCTTCTTTTAATGGACGTTACACACTAACTTAAATACTTGAATTAAAAGTACTCAGTGTGATTATTATTTTCAACATGTTAGCTATGTCTTTAGTTAGCCGAGAGGTATTAGCCGCCACCCGCTACACCAACCGACGTGGGTTCGATCCACAGGTGACGTTGTTATAATAAATAAATAAATATTGCAGGACATTCCACACATCGCCATCTAGCCCCAAGCTAAGTAACTAGACTTGTGTTATGGATGCTAGACAACGGATATACTACTTAAATACTTTTCTTTTGTAAATATATACTTATATTAGGAACAACCAGACCACAGACAAATATCTAAGCATAAATACTTGTCTGAGGCGGGAATCGAACCCGCGACCCTGTGTTTGGCAGTCCGGCATGGTGACCATTGTGCCAATTGGGTCGTCAAATGTTCAAATAGTGCTGTACAGCATTGTAAACGGTGGGCAGAGACTTTTGACCGTGGATTGTACCTACTGTAGGTAGGTATACATACAATGTGGAACATTTCGAGATTACAGCACTAGGACTCGTGTCGCAGACCTCTTTGACAGTTCGTTTGTTTACAAAGACAAAACAGTCAGCTGGCGGGTTTCAAAGTTGCAGTTCAGGATAGATGCGGTTTCATATCTCTGTGTGTTAGTACCTACATTATGAAGTTATTTATGATGTTACACACTTAAATAACACTGCCGCCTGCCGCTATCAGAATAGACATTTTAGCTCTGGACAAAGATACAAGATTTATTAATAAAAAATTAAACAAATTGTTGTCTGTAAATTCGTTTTACTGACAATAATTTTACGTGATAAAGTCATAAGAAAACGATGAAAAATTGAGTTTTTTTTGTTATTGTTATGTATATTTTTTCTACCTATCACGATCCAGTGCTATGGACGACTACTCTTCGATTATGGAGAGAAAAACTAAAAATGCACTATTAAGCCTGGAAAAATAGGTAAGTACTTATTACTAGACACAACATGTTAAAAATAGAGCTGTTTAAAGTTACTCAAATCCCTCCAAATAATCGCTATACATAGGTTCTTCATATTCAACTGCACACAGGGCGGCGCGACAGGGCGCGACGGCGAAGTTACACGAATCCAATTTGGGGTGTAAAAATTTTGACGTCTATTTTTACTCCTACAATTTTTTTCTAAGAAAACTGCATACGTAGGTACCTACTTATGCAAAATACCACTATCATATTTTAGATTTATTTCGTACTAGCTGCGCTCCGCGGTTTCACCCGTGTAAGTCCTGATCCCGTGGGAATATCAAAATGAAAAGTAGCCTTCATCGATAAATGGACTATCCAACAAAAAAATCTTTATTTTAACCACTAGTTTCTGAGATAAGCGCGTTCAAACAAACAAACAAACAAACTCTTCAGCTTTATAATATTAAGTATAGATTTTGAAGTGTAGTTTTTTTTGTTCATAATGCAATAAAGTGTTTTTAATTTTTGGATCTATCCGTCTATTTATTAAGCTTAACTTAGCCTAGCCTAGCTTAAAAATAACATTTCAGAAAAGCACTAACGTTCCTCTAATTTAGCGTTTGTGTGTAGTTACTTATTCATTAAAGTTGTCAAAGCTGTGTTAATATTTTATAAGGTAGTATCGGAATAAACCCAACCATCCCATTTGCCTGTACGTACCTACTCGTAGTATATACACGAGACGGGGCTGGCGACCGATTGTTTGCATTTAATTATTCTACATGATGAAACTGCAATCAAATTCAACTTCATGAAGCTCTATACATACAAACCGGCACAGCACGACGACCGGCATATCAAATTGACAGTTGTCAGGAAACATAGTTGTTACCATACGCGTATACACTACAATATTATAAAGCTGAAGAGTTTGTTTGTTTGAACGCGCTAATCACAGGAACTACTGGTTCGAATTGGAAAAATATTTTTGTGTTGGATAGTCTATTTATCGAGAAAGGCTATATAACATCACGCTGCGACCAATAGGAGCGAAGAATCAGTGGGAAATGTGAAGGAACGGGGAAAATAATTCATTTTTGAAGGCTTCCGTTGTTTGTTTGAACGCTCTGATCTCAGGAACTGCTAGATCGAGTTAAAACATATAGGCCTCTTTTATCCCGATATTCCCACGGGATTTGACGGGATCGGGACTTACTTGGGTGAAACTGCGGGGCGCAGCTAGTAAGTTAATATATGATCGGTAGCGCGCGGGCCTACGAAATATCGAGGTCTTTGCTCTTTTGCGGTGTTCTTTTCTGGTAACAGTTCGCAGGCAATATTTGGCTGAAAACCGGACCCTATCACTAAAATTTCACTGTCTGTCTGTCCGTCTGTCTGTCTGTCACCAGGCTTATACTCATTTATGTTCGCCAGGCTTGTAGTCATTTATGTACCTAACATTTCTGTTTATCTAATGAACCGCAATAGCTAGACAGTTAAAAAATAATAATAATAATAATAATAAGCCCGCAGGGCACCTTGAGGCGAGGTGACGGGGAGTAGCGACCCCGCGGTACCGAGTGCTCCTGGGGGAAGCAACCGTTCCTCATCTCCGGCTGACCTTAGTTGGCTGATCGGAGTGAACAATGACGAGGAAGCGGTCCCCCGCCTCTGGCTTGCCTTCACCGGCCGTCCAGAGTGGAGTCGCAAGAGTATATTCGAAGGATATATGCCATACGTAAGTGGTGAGTGGGCCAGGTAGGCTGGACCCTCAGGGAGCCCGTGACCTGAGTTTAAAACCCAGTGTGGCGTCACTATCCTTAAAGCCACTCTCGTCCCTGTTGCCCCCTTGCTGTAATTTACTCAGCTGATTAGGGTGGCCCAGTTTGAGAGTTGGCGAGTCTCCGCCTGCCACTTTTACATGTTTGTTGAACATTGTTACGGCAGGTGCCATAGTACCCATAGTTCCCCAGTATCCAGTCCACTACCATCCCATCACAATAGCCCAAGTAGTAGTTTTTTCCTGTAGTTTATCAATAGTTCTATTCAAACCGGAGGTTGTCCTTGGCTGCATTTTATAGTGCAGACAGGGATAATCGCCGGTTTGATGTTCACATCATACTTTGCCATTAAACTTGTTATTGTAAAGGGCCTCTACGTGTTGGCTTCGGCCCCACGCATGCCTTCCAAAGGTCCGGGACTCCATAGACCCGTGATATAGGACATATAACAAACAAAAAATAATAATAAATAAATAATAAATAGTTGAAATTTTTACATAGATGATGTATTTCAGATGTTGCCGCTACAACAAATACTAAAAAGAGAATAGGTATAATGGTACGACTCATACTTGTTTTTTTTTGTATTGATCCTATCCGATATTTTTAAAGTAGCATATCAATGGTGACGGGCTACTTAAGCCATTTCTACATCTTGAACATTGATTATTATATTATATGTTTAATACTATATGTATAGGCAATCGGTCAATTAGGATTGTCCAAATTACCTGACCTATGGTTTTTATATTATTTTCCGTAAATATAGACTAAATTCAAGATCCTAGTTTTAATATTTTTGAGATTTACTCACTAACTAGTTCTTTTTTGATAAATTTATGAATATTTCTAAACTTTTAAACGTGGTGATGAATGGCGTAATAACAATGTCTTCCATTGCCTAAGTTGTGTAAAAAGCATAAAATTTATACCTGTATAAAGTGAGTCCATATCATTGACGTATTAACTGTCATTTGATTTTTTTAATTGTTTATGGCACATGTCGATTTCTTCATAACGCCGACGGTGACGTTATCAGAGTGCAAGTGAAGGTCAAACATTATTTAATCGAAACTATGCTACATCAACGTTATTTTTGATTAAATGTTTATCTATAATGTAAAAGAAGTCTATTGAAATTTCTCGCGATTTCTGATTAGTGAAAGCTTTCTTTTCTATTTTATAATTTCTCAAATGGTTTTGTAATTTCAATTTAAAAAAATGAACACTCCCATTTGCCGTTTTACAGGTATGATTCACTAGTGCCATTTTTCACTTAAGACATTTTAGGCACTGCACTATTGCACAAGCGATGCAATATCCATCAATAAACATAAAAATTGCGAGTAGGCCAACGAATTAATAATAAATTAATTCGTTAGGGTACGTGGTATCAGGCTATTGCCGTCAGTCTTCGTGAATACATAAAACTTTAGATTGGATTTGGGGATATTAATCTAACAAAACAAAACAAAATTGATGTGGATAGAAGTCGAGCTACCATGCATTGTTAGTTTTATTTGTAAATGCGAATTCCTTGGAATCATCAATATTTATATGAGTTTACTAGATCGTCTACTTCCATTGGATTGGAATTACCTACATTCTAGTAGTACTAGTACAAGAAATAGCGTTTATTTATGAATAATGAATAGAAACCAATGAATTTTTTATGTGGGCTTTCAGGTAGCCCTGAAGGCGACAAAAAATTCCTTTGATTTGCCACACTATGTTTGTTTCCAAGAATTGATCTCCATCAGCAATACTATCTATTGGTATAAAAATATGGGATGATTATTTTTTTGCAAAATCAACAGGTTCGATTCCTGGCTAGGGTAATGAATTTTTCATAAATCTAATGATGCAGTTTTAGTTTTTGTTAAAATCGGGCACGCAACTCCTTTCAGCATTTTTCGCTATCTTATATAGTATAGGATATAGCCCAGAAGGCCCATATAAAAAATTTACCCTGTATAAGGATACAAAAGCCACTAAACTAACGGACTAAGTTTGTTGATAGTTTGTGTATTTTTTTTAGTAATTTAAGTAATAAATAATTCAAGAAAATATTTGACAGTCACACGTGAGAATTAGTCACTTTTATAGAATTTGAATTTTAAATTGTCGCGGTGAATAATGGGATTTCCTTCCTATGATTTAGTTTTATTGCGGTCTTATCCATTGCGATTTGAATTCACTAATAAAAATAGTTGAAACTAAATAAATGTCTCGCGATTTCTGATTAGTTGGAGCTTCCTTTTCTATTTTATAATTTTACTAGCTTCGTAACGTTATGCATGTAAAAACCTTCCTCTTGAATCACTCTATCTATTAAAGAACTGCATCAAAATCCATTGGGTAGTTTTAAAGATTTAAGAATATATAGGTACAGACAGCGAAAGCGACTTTGTTTTATACTATGTAATAAGATTGAAGATTCAAACAAACAATAAAACTACCTGAGCGTATTCTCTATACTAAAACTGGTTGCTATACTTAGTATAAGTTTGAATTTAGCAGGGCAAGGCAATTCTCTCATAGGCACCGACATTTGGTGCCGGCTCAGCGCAGCTATTCATTTCGTCCGACCAGTTCAATATCTCGGGTCTGCTGCCCGGCCTTAGGGGCATATTATATCCCATTTTGTACACACTAGGTTAAAAATGACTTGCTCTGTGACGATAACAGAAAATATATACCTCTATCTCCGTGGAAATGAATTTGACGTTGCTCAATTACCTACAACGTTACTGGTGTAATATTTGACAATATTGCTTTCACAAGGAACTTATAGAAATACTAGCGAACCGCTCCGGCTTCGCACGGCTATATTATGCATGTATTATACATATAAACCTTCCTCTTAAATCACTCTATCTATTAAAAAACCGCATCAAAATCCGTTGCGTAGTTTTAAAGATTTAAGCATACATAGGGATATAGGGACATAGGGACAGAGAAAGCGACTTTGTTTTATACTATGTCACTACATAGTTCGGAGCAATAGGTACCCATACAAGAGTCTTGATGAGTAGATATTCTAAATACTGAAGAATAAAATTAGATGAGATGAATAACAACAGTCCGCATCAGGTTGGTGATGATGCCGAGCGGCGAAGGTGAAAAAAGAAAGGTTTTTTTATTTATTCGAATCATAAATACAACCCAATGGGAGAGACAATTTGTATTCACAAATGAAAGTAATAGTTTTTTTACCTCATTTTTATGTTTTATTAGATTAATATCTGCAAACCCAATCTAATCTTTTATTAGACTGACTGCAGTAGCCTGACGCTGCCCTTTCAGCCATATTAGTAAATAAAAAATTTATAACTGGCTACGCGTGAGAGATTTCTCTGCACTTTTCCCAAAAACAAACAATTAACTATAGTAAGGAAATTATCTTTATAGACGAAGAAGAAATTGAATTAGTATACATATACTATTTCAATTTGTTAAAGCATAAATAACTAAAATTTGATATGCCAGTATCATTTAATCATACGCTCAGATATTAATGGGATAGCTGATAATAAATTAACAACAATAAATTTAGGCAACATTATTAGCGGCTATGTAAATGAGCTGAGATACTTTTTGCAACATAAAACGAAGTTTTCGGGTCGAAATTAAAGTCATAGATTAGAAAGTGGTGCAGGTACCAAACTGGGAATGTCGGTCTCTATATTAGATTGGCTTGTGTAAATTTGCTCCGCGTCCAAATGAGTAGATCCTGAGGGACGGAGGCCGAGACTGAGCAACGTGTATGTAGTTTTAGCTTTCATTTGAAAGAAAATGAATGTTTATGTTGTTCCTGTTTGTTAGGTTAGAGCGTGGGAATTAATCAGGCTTTAGTAGAAACAGTAATTAAAAACAAAAAAATAATCACTGAAACTAAAAACTGTTTGGAAATAAAGTATTATCCTAATCTTCATCTCAAGAAGATTAGGATAATACTTTCAATCAATCAATAAAGCAGTAACATACCTATAAAAGTGAAAAAGGTTTCTAAAGAAATCTGTGAAACCTACAACAACAGAATACTATTAACAGTCACTATAAACTTTATCAGTAGGTACTATTTACATCAGAGGTCGACTTTCCAAAAATTCTTTCTAGCTTAGCTCGCCTTCGTCCAAATAAACCCACATGTGCGAAACAAGACTCGTAGTTCTTCCATCTTCTTCTAGGATGCATGTGATTTTTGGAAATTCGACCTTTAATTATAAGAACTAACAAAATGTGTAGTTTATTATGACTAATATGTATTCTGTGTTCGTAGGAAATCAATTTCCCTCTTAAAAATACACTTACGCGTGTAAAGCCGCGGTGCGCAGCTCTATTTAATATTAACGCACCTTTTTCTGATTAATGACGACGCATAGCCTAAACCGCTAGGTCTAGAAACTTAGAATTTCGCATAGGAGTTCCTTATGGGTTCTAAGTGAGCACATAAGAAGGGTTTTAGTTGAATTCCCCCGGGATCGGGATTTACCCGAACGCTAGCAGCGTCAAACACTGAAAAAAAACATGCTTCGCGGGCTATCCCGCGAAGCATGTTTTTTTTCAGCGTTTGACCAATATCAGACCTAGTAGGTGACGATGTGGCCTGAAATGTTATACGCTTTCCTAGAAGATACCTATTCACTCGCGACATAAAGACCCCCAAATTTTACACGTCAGGAAAGACAGATGTACAGGCAACCGATTCTATTCCCTTCATCATCATCTTCTTGACACGTGCATAAACACGGTGATATTTAAAATTATACCAGGTTTCCGATAGCGGCAGTAACATAATATGACGTGCAACTAAGTGGTGTCCATAAATTGTTCATGTGACATGTCCTGTCTGTCTGGACTAGCTGAGTGTCGCGTGCTACTGTTCTCTGCATGTTTCGTTTTACGCATCAAAAAACTGATTTAATACCATATATTTTGATAAGAACACTTTTAAATTGATCCGCTATTTAAATATTTGATCATTAATTAAATTATCTGCATGTTTCGCTTTACGCATAAAATAGTAATAAAAGCGTGTTAAAAAATGGTTTAGCACGGTTAGTGCATAGGTACGACTAAGTGGCAAGTATAGGTAGGTACCTATCTAATGTTTTTGAATGATTTCTCGGAAATCAAGATAAACTTTAACTCTCTTAATATTACATAGTTAGTTAAATACAGGTCGACCTAATAAAAGCGTGTAAAAACTGATTTCAAACAATATATTCATCAGTATTAAGGTAATTCTAACAATATATTTCGTACTATTTTTTGTAGATCTCAGAAGATCTTTCTAAACAAATTTTGATTTTGACACTTTCCAAATAAATTAATAGTTTTTACATTTTAAAATTAAGTTATTTTTATTAAAGTAATCAAAAATAATTTTAAATCAGTTCAATGTGATTTTATTTTGCTAATCGATTCTATGTAGGTATACTATATATTCTGATAGAATTCACGTACATATTCAAGCGTATCTACTATTTCACTTCTTTTTAGCCATACAACAACTTATGAATTTCAATAATTAGTCTTGTAAATAAAATTGTTAAAATTTCATTGCAATATCATTCCAAAAAATAAGCTCAAAGTCAGCTTTTAAAAAAAAGAGGAATGATATTGCAATGTTATTTAAGAAAATTGACCGTAAACTGATACTTTTGATAATGGCAATTATTAATAAAAACAATTGGAGTACTTAATGCAAAGCTTTGAATGAATTTGGTTAAATAAAAATTATCTCTACGTATTTAAGTGGTACAAAACAATACTTGTTGTCTAGCTTTAGTGTCACATAAAATTTATTAAGTATGAAGCTCCCAAGATAAGCAAACCATTCAAATAATTCGCTAAGTAAAAAAGTACAAATGGAGTAAAATAATAAAATTAAACATAGATGAGAAAGCTCAATAGAATTAACGGGATCTCCCATTGGCTCCACTCTTTTGGTCTTATTATTGGGGTGCTATAGGATTTAAATTTTTTCTTTGTCCCGTTGCCTTATTGTACTTTAATCCATGCTATTTAGGGCGCGGTTGTCCCTTGGCTTGCCCAAAACCTATATCACCCCCTCAGCTTAGTCAACCATGTCACAGTAAGAAAGTCTAGTGATGCACAAATCGAGGTAAGTATCTGTATAGTCTTGACCTTTATGAACATGATCACAAAAAAATCCCTACCTATTAATCAATTTGTGCCTTCTTCTCATTGGCAGGCGCGTTCCGAAGGCACACCTTAATTTCTAGGACGTTTCAATGTGATCCTACGTAGATGAATCCCAATGAATGAAGAATTTTGACTGCTCTACCAGGCTCTACCCTAATCAACATTTAGGTATAATGTGCGATGTCCAAATTTTCTGACTTATAGTTTTTAACTTAATTTTTCGTAAATATAAAGTAATTTAAGATACTGATTTAATTTTTTTGTATTTTTCTCACTAGTTCTTTTTCAATGAATTTCTGAATATTTCTAAACTTTAAACATGGTGAACTCACCATGCATGGGCGTAATATAAATGTCTTCCATTGCCAATTCAATTCAATTGCCTAAGCTGTGTAGGTATATAAAGTGTGTCCATATCATGGACGTATTAACTGTCATTTGATTTTTTAATTTATTATGGCACATGTCGATTTTGTCATAACGCCGATGGTGACGTCATCAGAGTGCAAGTGAAGGTCAAACATATTTAATCGAAAATATGCTACATCAACATTTATTTTTTATTATATGTTCATCTATAATGTATAGAAGAAGTATATTTCTCTAAATGGTTTTGTAACATAAATTTGAAACATGGTAGGCGGAGTGGGGGATGTTAGGTTTTTCTTCGTTACGGAATTTCCTGATTCGGTCGCCGCGCTCAAAGCCCGCGATAAAAGCTGTGCAATAGCTTCACTATCACTATCACTACATAGTATAAAACAAAGTCGCTTTCTCTGCCCCTATGTCCCTATGTATGCTTAAATCTTTAAAACTACGCAACGGATTTTGATGCGGTTTTTTTTAATAGATAGAGTGATTCAAGAGGAAGGTTTATATCGCATGCATAATATACCCCTGCGAAGCCGGGGCGGGTCGCTAGTAAAAAATAAATGAACAATACCAATTGTTCATCTCTCTCTCTCATTGTCAACCGCTGCGCTATCAGCGAAATATAGAATATCCACATCATGGTACGCTTTACGCATACGAAAATACAGTTAAATCGTATTATGATTGCTTTTAAACTACAACATTGGAGCTGAGCGTTTGTGTGTAAATTATTGATTCACCAGTCTGTAAAAATGTGTTACGGTAAGGGTAATGAAATAAGAAGGGGGGTTGTTAAGGTGAAAGGGTACCTGCGCTCTCTCCATACAAACGTAGTCGACTGTTTCCTCCTGGCATGGTCATGGCAGTTATAAGTTTTATGCACAAAAAATATTTGCTCTAGTATCATTTTCCAGGGAGCAAACAGTCGACTACGTTTGTAATAGTTTGTATGGAGACAGCCCCCGGTACCCTTTCCTCTTAATAGAAAACTAGATACTCCATAACCTTAGCTGTAATATTTATTTGTGGTTTTGAAATCGTTTTTAATTACATTTTTCGCTGTTGTAAACTTTCGATGATAATAAATTATGTCTGCTTCGATGAGGATATTTTAAATGATGGTGTTTTAAACGTCTAGGCGAACAACTTTCGTTAGACGATTTAAAAAATTTTAGGTTTTCTATCGAAAATGAGCAGTTTTTTGGAGTTAGAATCTTCTAGCTTCTAGGTTAGGTTCTTCTTTAAGGTTAATCATCTGATTAACCTTAAAGTTTTTATCCAGTTTGGACTATAATTTTATACAATAATGGTCTATATTTTCAAAAAATAGCTCATTTTCTAGTACCTACTTAAATATAACCTCAAAAATTTCGAAGAAAATTTGAATATCCAAAACCAACGTTCTTCGTCTAGACGTGTAGAACATCCCCCTTTCGGATAACATAACCTTTTCTGAACACACTGTATATGTGTCAGTACAGAGGATTAACATCGGATTAAATGCGACGAGCCAAATAGTTTGAAATACAGCAAATTTATCTATGGTTCATTTGACATGCAGGATAATACATATATAGTTACATACAAAGACACAGGATGAGGAGACAGTCGAACATATTTTGATTGAGTGTCCCAAGTATGGCCTCCAAAGGTTAGAGTGCGAGTACAGGTTAGGGCAGGCGTTGGGGGTAGGTAGTTTGGCGGCTGTTATGGGTGACGACAACCGCCGGTCCGTTTTTCTTGCCTTTGCCGAGTATGCGCTAAGGAGAGCCGCTAGGGCAAATGGATCTACTGTTCGCTGATGTAGTGCTTTAAAGTAATGTTTAGTTTTGTAAATAATAGATAAATATTAAGTTCATGTTGTGGTGTTATTGTTTTGTCTTTTGTGGATGTAATAGCTTTAGTGTTTTTGTGTATATTGTTTTTGTTGTCTATCTAAATAAGTGTGTTAAAAGTGTAGAATGTAGATAATACAGTATTATTAGAGAGTACAAAAAAAGAAAAAGGGGAAAATTAAGGAAAAAAAAAATATAGTAAGATAAATATAGTAATAAAAAAAAAAAAAAAGAATACAAAATAAGGTTAGGGAAAAAAAATTAAAACAAGTTCTTTGTGTTGTTGTCTGTTTATGTGTGTGTATGTACCTATGACATTTTTATTCTGTCATTAGATTTTAGTTAGTTAATATAGTTATAATGTTATTTTATAGTAGACTTAAGCGCTACATCAGCGACAGTAGCGGTAATTTTAAGTTACATTAAAAAAAAAAAAAAAAAAAAAAAAAAAAAAAACATACAAAGAAATACAATCGCTGTGATTGTATTTTTATGTGTATGTGTGTGTAGAAAATGAATCGCAGGTAAAATTTTTATAAAAAGAAAATGCAAACATTAAAAAAATTGTCGCGTTTGAAACGAAGTCCCTTTACCTTTTCTTCTTCTTATTTTTTATTATTTAACACACATAGGATTAAATATATGGGAGATATAATTATAATAATAATATTTGTGGGAGATGTGCGTTTTTCGTTTCACGTTTTCGTAACGCGTAAAAAATTCTTGGCTGGGTTCAACCTGCAAAACTTCCAATAAATTGGCCGGCCCTTAAAAAATTACGATTGGGTAATGATTAATTCAGTAATTTTTACGTGAAAACGTCATAAGAAAACATTGATTGTTACCTTGTCAATAACGGAACTTGAGCGATGACGTCACACTTTTTTGTTTAATGCCGATGTTCGTTGATTTATTCTATAAATTCTTTATAGAATTTATTTATACTTATTTTTTATTCTATAAATCGACGAATATCGGCATTCACAAAAAAATGTGACGTCATTGCTCACGTTCCGTTATCACGTCAAAAATACTCGTATATTCGATTTATTCTTATAAATCTACGAACATCGGCATTCACAAAAAAGTGTGACGTCGTCGCTCACGTTCCGTTATCACGTCAAAAATACTCGTATATGCTTAAGTAAAATATGTTATAATGATTTGTATTTAAGAAAAAATATTACTTAAGTTTTACAGTTAGTCGGAAGATTGGCGTGCTTGTAACGTGGCAGGTAATGCTATCAATCTTACAGTACGGGACAGCAAACCTCGCAACATGATAATTATGTTTTCACGAACCAGACTAATTAATGATCATTTGCTGCTCCTGTGGTTGATGAATAATTGACCCCTTTTGCCTATTATGATTGTTAGATCGTATTTGTTAACTATGTAGGACATCGAAAATTGACTAGGTATATTTAAACAAAACACAAATACAAAATATTTTTAAAATGTCTCTATTAATTATTGTAACCACACCATGTATTTTTATTATACTGAGTAAGTTTTTTCCTCTTTTTAAATAGTCCACAATTACAAAACAAGTAAGTATATAGGTATCTATAAGGGCGTGTTCAGACGACACGCGTGGACCACGCGCCGCAATAATATAACACATCAATAGAACTCAAATTGCATTTATGCAAGTCCCGCGCCCGCTGGCTGAAATGCAATTTGAGTTCTATTGATGTGTCAAACACAGGAATAAAGAAAGAAACAGAACAAAGAAAAAAATGACATAAGATAAAAAAGAAGACAATAAATAAAAGAGGAGAGGAAGACTGTCATAAGACTTAAATTATATTTTCAAAGCGTGTTCAACGCGTGTGAAGCGCGCGGCGGAATTAATATTATTAAAACGTAGGTATCCGATAAGAAAGGATTTTGGAAAATTCTACCCCTACGAGGACAAAGCGGATATTTTAAAACGTAGTACATACCCAGCCGCGTCTGTCTCTCTGTCTGCTGGAACGCAATAAACTAAAAAAAATACCCTTTTTACTTATAATAATAATATGATAGGTCAGCGTTTGACCACTATCACACTCGTCTGATGGCATAGGTGACGATGGAGCCTAAGAATGATACTCAACAGATTTTATTTTGCAACCCATGCGAAGCCATGACGTGTCCCTAGTAATAAATAATTACAAAACCATCTAAACTAATTCGTCGAATTTTAGCATCAAAGTGATGTAACATGGAATCAAAATTAAGGTGGGTATGTAACTTGATCAAATCTTGATTGAGTTTCATCTTGATAAAATGTTGTTTCCCAACAATTAACATCGATACTGGAATATTAATTTTAATTAGAATTACCTACGTATATGACTGCATGGATATCACGTAGGATCAATAGCTATCAGGACATTTTGTTAGGCTGATATTATAATAATAATATAATAATAAATTGATATTTATTTCTTCCTCTTAAATATAGATACACTGATTATGAAGTACACTGTAATAATAATATGTAATAATAATATTCTCAGGAAGTAGGTACTACACAGATAGAAATTATATCTTTATTTAAAACGTAAATATATCTTGAAGCGTATTTTTTAAAGCAATTATTATCTTATCCAAAAATACTTTACTTGGTTCAAATTACAAATCAGCATTGTTTAAAAAAATTTAATTTCTTTTTAGGAATTTCAAAAACAATTAGTACAAAAAATACAGTTTTAAACTGAAAATGACTTTCTTTAATCTACTGCCTATAATTCTTAACATTAAAGTGAACATTCTTAACAATACGTATTTCAATCAAATAATTTTAATTTTGAACGACACATTACCGCATATTTAATTTAATAAATACCTGTCGTCTTTGATAAAGAACGTTGAGTTTCTCTGACCAAAACATTATTTTTAATTTAAAATTCTTGAGTCTTCATTCAATTTTTTTGATTCTAGAATCTAAATGCAACCTTGTCTTTTGCGTCAAGAATTGTTCATTCTTGTTCTAAAACTGATTTTGTGATTATATTTTCAATTAAATATGACCCTGAAATATATTTTGTATCAAGATTCAATGACTCTTGAATAGAAATTTAAGTTTATAAAATAAATCTTGAAATATTTCAGTGTTACCAGTATAATAGCTCCCCCTGAACTTATGGTAAATTTAATAATTAATAATATTACCGTATTAACAATTTATAAAAATTTTTTTTTCGTAATTATTAACAATTTTGACGCTAGAAACGCCGTCCAGTGTTGCTAAAGCCGCGTGACGCCCAGCCTTAACAAACTTATAAGTGACATTTGTAGTTAAAGTTCATCAGTTATAAATATTTTTTGAAAATAAGAAAAGAAAAGAAAAGGACGGGTATAATCCTTTTAACACCGTTTTAGTTAGACGTATTTACCGAATAAATAAAAAATCATGCGAGGAACGCAGCCAAACGTGCGATCAGTGTACCTATTATGTCTATTCTGCCAGATTCTGCCTTTTTAAGAAGATTAAACGACATTACCCTACCAAATTAAGAATACACGGGTCGCAGGTTTAGTTGCGTTCCTGGAGTATTTTTTTACAAAGTCGGTTGATATGTCAAACTAAAACGGTACTAAAATGATTGTTCCCGTCCTTTTCTTATTGAAATTGAAAAAAGAGAGGTACTAGACCAAAAAAATAGTTAAGTTCATTGCATATAATATATCGAATGAGCACCAATAGTCAACTCACAATAGTTTAAAGTCGGTTTTACACTACATCGTGGACAGCACTACATCATATCTTTGATCATTTCAATTTTTATATAATGTAATATCATTGAACCATATAAATAAACTAGAACGGTGGGTGGTGCGCTCGCTGCTGAAGCTGACCGCCAAACTTTGCGTAAAATTCTTTCTAAGATCTTTTGGTTGAGTGGGATTTTAATATTTTTCTTAGGGAAAAAATTATTCACAAGGCGGCAACACTGATCACCACCGCTTGATTTGTGTAATGTGTCGCACGCGATAAATGGTTTATCTATGCGCACGCGTTTTAAGGTTTTATACAAGTGGTTTTCCTATTTTCTTTAATGTTACAACGTCCTTGATCTAAGGATTATATTATTCTCATTGTTACTTGAGTGGATAAGAACTCCAATCCAATGGACAAGTGGACATTACTCGAGTCTTGGTGTGTTCCCAGAGAAGTTATTTAAAAATTTCGCGGTAAGTCCACTAAACGACATGTATATTTGCTTATTTTATCTAGATATTTGTTAAACCCAGTTAATTTTTTGTATATAAATAAGGTTGGAGAGATCTATCCAAAAAAGGTACGTTGTAGGTAGATAGGTACCTACGTTGCCGGTTGGAGTGCACCCCAACCGCAGCCGTCATAATATGCATTCCCCAACTTAGATGTGACCTTCTGTAAGTGCTTACTTCTGTATGAATCCCATAGATCAAGCCAAGCCGACGCTGTCTTTTGCCATTGTTATAAGGTTCATGCTGATGCGTTAGTTTATTTCGATAAATCTGTGGCCTACGATGTAAACTAATTTGAATTTTGACAAAAGTATAATATTATCTTTGTTCTTTCAGATTAATTTGGATTTCGAAAAATTATATACACAACAGTCATTAAACTTTTACAAAAATTGGCAACGCTTTTTTGGGAAGCTGTTAAAGCTAAAGGAACCCGAAATATCAAATGAAAATGCACTACAAATATTAAATGCTGTCACAGACAATGGTAAGATAATAATATTTAAACAGTGGATGAACACCTGCTGGTATAATTTGACTTTGTTTGTGTTTTAAGACTAGCAGTTATGCTATACTTTTATATTTTTCAGACAAAAAAAATACCACTTCAAGTGACCCTGTTCGGATATTTGGCCCCACCCAAAAAAAGATTATTAAGAAAAATAAAATTTTCATCTTCGGAGGCTATTCAAGGATTAATTGTTCAAACACATGTAAGTAATACTTTTGCCAATTTAGTAAACAAAACTACTATTGTATAGATGATAATATATTCTATAAAATAGTATAAGATAGACGATCTATACAATAGTAGTGTTGTTAGACGACCTCTGTGGCGCGCGTCCGGCGAACACCTGGCGACACAGAAGGTTGCGGGTTCGATTCCCGCCGTCAACAAATGTTTGTGATGGTCTGGGTGGTTTGTCTATGTATAATATTTATTTACAAAAAAAAAGGTATATAAGTATTACATCCGTTGTCGGGCTACCATAACACAAGCCTAGTAGCTTACCTTGGGGCCAGATGGCGATGTGTAAATTGTCCCGCAATATTTATTTATTTATTGTAGCTCCAAAAGCACTTGTGACACGAGCAACCAAGTTTTCTTAGCTATGTTTTAAAAAAAAAACAGCCAGCTGTTCTGAAATTAATAGCTTTCTAGTAAAATAGTGGAAAGGATTCTGCTTCCATTGCACCTTTCCATATGTTGTTGGTTTGCAGTACATCCTGTAGAATTATCCGTTTTTTCGAAAGTTGATACAATTATTAATTTAAGTTATATTTCTTTAAAAAACAATTTCATATTTTTAGTAAGTTGTATTTTTTTGCAATTATTCATAGATTTTTTTTTTTCAGGATGCAGGAGATGTTGACAATGTAATCCAGAAACAAAATCAGCTGTTTTTTTTAAATAAATGACATTACTACTTGGAAATATCAATAAAAGTTAAAAAATACGTAAAATCATAATGACCTCACCGTGTCAGTAACAGCTGATTTTCGAATCAACATAACCTCAAAATTTTCGATTTTTTTTTTCGAATTTCCAAAAGTCGTAGAACAAAAGTAGCTGGTCTCAATGATATGAACCAACCTGCAAGACAGCGTGCGCATTTTTCAAATAACCTTGTATATAATGTTATAGATGACGTAAAGTACGAATTTCAAAGCGCAGCAAAAGCGTTTTTATGGTGTCATTTACTTTGTTAAAAGTTACTGTCAGTAAAAACTGTTTTTTTTTGTTTTTATAGTGTCGTTTTCTTTGTATTATTATTTAAGCAACTGTCAGTAGTGACTGATAAATTTGTTTTTATGTTGTCATTTTCATTGCTATAGTAGATAAGTTAGTACTTAACTGAAAATGTTTGTTTTCAAAATTTCATTTTCTTTGTAATGTTTATTTTTATGTCTCTTTGTTAAGTAAGTAACTAAGTAAGTCAGTAGTAACTGATAGTATTTATGGTGTAATGTTTTCGTCTTTAGGCTAAGAAAAAAATGGTGTCAAACATCTAACGTGAGCATATTTAAAATAAAGAACTAATTGAATCTACTTTTTGACTTTTTACTAAGAAATATGAAATTAACCTTTAATCATTTGTTACTTGATAAGTGAAAGATTCTGCGTTTGCTTATTTATTCTATGTACTTTTTGTAATATAATATTGTTATAGGTTACTGTACTGTGTGAATCAAATGCTAGTTAAGAAAAGTGTTGCTATTTTCAGATAGACCAATAGTATGTTTGATATCTTTTTATTTATGGTTAAATTTCAGCAGCGTTGGTGTCATTTTCAGAAATAAATTCATGCAAATATAAATCATTTTATGAATATTTCCTAAACCACGGCAATATGAAACAATACATAATACCTAATGATATACCTTGTTGGTACTAAAATAATGGTTTGTTTCATTTTGACGTGGTTACGGAATATTTATGAAAGAATTTATGTTTGCTATGAATTTATTTAAGTGGCGCCACTGCTAGTGACGTTTAACCCTAAATTAAAAAAATATTTCAATCAAAGCATTGTAATTTTCAATTGAAATAACAGAATCTTTTATATCAAGTAACTATTACTCTTAATACAAAGAATTTAAAGAGCTTGGCTTAAATAATAAAAAATTCCAAAAAAGTAATATCCAAATGTTAGAATGAATTAGCCACATATTTTAAGTCAAGAAATGACATTAATGCTGTCAAGTACTGTATATTTGGTCGCAAAATCATCGAGATCTTAGAATAAACACTTAAACATTAAATCAAGAAAGATCATTTCCTAATCAAGAAATAAGAAGTTTTGTTGCAAGAATGTGACCTCTCTCTATCTAAAGTTTTTCAAGCTAAGAATGAAAATAAGTAAGATCAAGAGTCAATAAATTTTATCTTGAAAACGGTACAAATTAAATGCAAATATTATTATTTTTAAACCAAAACGGTTGCGCTCTTGGATTCAATAATTATTTTTTTAAAAAGAGAGTTAACACGCTTTTGTCTCAAATACTATATTGGTTCATTTAAACAATATACTTTGAAACATTTTATATCTTACTCCGAGTATTTTCTATTTTCCTTATATAGGAAACAGGAAATATCTTGACTCAAGTAAATTTATTTGACTGGAGAACTTTTTTCTTTCTGTGTAGGTAAAAACACTTACTTATAGGTGATATTCAGTGTCTCTGTCGCCCGGGCGGAGACATAATTTGCCGCCCTTTTGACGACATAAAAAAATATACATATGGCAATTTGCCGCCCCTTTAACGTAAAATATTATAATTTTGGCAATTTGCCGCCCTTTTGACGTCATTAAAATAATTATGTTGTTGTGAGAAAATACGTACCGATATGAAGGAATTGAGCGAAAAATATTTATTTCGAAACCATGTAAGGATGCGGGGCGACTTGTGATTTGCAACAACTGTATTGGGCGGAAGAGACATTCAATACGTACCACGGTAAGAGCTAATTTCTTGAAAGCTTAATTGTCTGACTGACCGCCAGTGACCGCACAAAATATTATTTTCCCAATTTTGCCGCCCTCTGGTGGCGCCCCGGGCGTTCCACCCCTCCGCCCCTCCCTCGCTAACCTAACTAAGTTAGAATATTCATTTGTTATCTGGCACCTAATGTGATGTTCAATTGGTAGGTCTAAAAATAAATATAGCTAAATGAATGACACTTCTAGTTTATTATGTGTTCTGAGGTATGACGACCTCTGTGGCGCGTCGGGCGAACACCCGACTGCGACGCAGAAGGTTGCGGGTTCGATTCCCGCCGGGAACAAGTATTTATGCTGACCATAAATTCTTGTTTCTGGTTCTGGGTGTTTCCTATATGTATAGTATGTATATATTTACAAAAAAAAAAAAAGTATATAAGTAGTTTATCCGTTATCTGGCACCCATAACACAAGCATTAAGTTGCTTAGCTTGGGGCTGGATGGCGATGTGTAATATGTCCTGAAATATTTATTTATTATTTATTTATTTATTATATAGGTATTATATTCTGTTATGGTAATAAGCGTTCAAGAATCGTGACTACTGGCCATTGCACTAATGTGCAGGACAAATATGCATAAATTATAAAGGCATTATTTCTTTGAAGTTTATCATTCACATTAACATACTTTACCGACTCATTCAATTCAATTCAAATACATTTTAGTTTTGTTTGTCACAGGTATACTAAGGTTTTATAGTAAACTAGCGACCCGCTCCGGCTTCTCACGGCTATATTATGCATGTGTTATACATATAAACCTTCCTCTTGAATCACTCTATCTATTTAAAAAAACCGCATCAAATAAACATCGGATATAAAAAATACTCCAAGCTCTATACATATTTTGTCATTCTTCTTTTGATGTACCTACCTACATATTTCAAATTTAAACCAACTATTTGTAGAAAAACCCAACCATTTATAGAAAAATGCTTTTGTCAGCTTTATACTATAGAAAAAAAATAGCAACGTAAAAGCTTAGTCATATCATGTCAGCCCATACACGTCCACTGCTGGACATAGGCCTCCCCCAAAGACGCCACAGACAGCGGTCCTAAGCCGCCTCCATCCACCGATGTAAAAGCTTAAAAAGTAAAATACAAGTTTGCAACAACTTGCTCCATCGTCAATACTGTAATTTATTTGTCAACAAGAATTTATCAACAAGAAAAAATAAGGTGATTAATAACTGTTTTAAATGCAAAAACTTGCATCATTTACACCTCAGCGGGAAATTATTCAAATTTATTCATGAGCTGTGGGAGTAGGTAATCGTCTTTAGAAACTGCATGAATAAATAGGAAGCAGTGTACAAATCACTGGACGGTCGAGTCGCGATAGCCGTAACAGAGATTGTTTCATGCGGCTATGAAGTTTCTTTAGCAACCCTTTGATGTCAACCTCAGCACAAATCTATTTGTCAAATTGTTTTATCTTTCATGACTCATTTACCACGGACTTGTAAATTATAGCTAGGTACTTTAAGGTCAAAGGGACGTACTTAGTGTATTATATCTGTTATTTTTAATGAGAATATAGTGTTTTAATTTTTGGAAACGTAGTTTTATTTTCAATATTAGACACGGAACATTTGACACGTGACAGATAGTCTTAGGTTATGGTAAGTATCTATGAACTAGAGGTGTACACATTCTATTAAAGAGTCGGTAAACTATAGGGTTAAGCCTGTAATCCTTGACCGTGGGAACTTCTGATAGAACACACACATTGATATTTTCTAGCCACACAGGTGCAACGCAGTATTAAAATTACGCACCCTGGAAACAAATAAATCTACTTTCGATGCATCGTACATTTTGTACAAGTTACATATTCATCAAGCGTTCGTCTTCGTAGGATGTTTATGAATATCATAGAAAACACGCAATGTATGTAGTATTTAACTTGTCACATCGCAAAACTGCAGTCCGGTAGTAAGTAGCTGGCGGGAAAGGGTGGGGTCAGAGTGTACGTTTTTTGGGTATTTTGTTTGATAACGAAATTGTCAATAAGTAAATGTTCTGTACTATAATAATTTTTATATTTATATATTTTTATAATAATAATTATGCGAAATAATTATTACATCCGTCTCTATATATTGAAAATTCACACATAAACGTTCGTATGTACCTATGTGCCCTACTAAGAAACAGGTTAAAACGTGTCGGTATCGGCATCATATATTATTATATAAATATTCAGGCAAAACACCTACCAATCTTTATAATATTCGATATAGTTGGGTAAAAAGATGAGTACATTATAGTTACTGGTTTGTCTTAAATCTTCCTTTATTTTTTTGGGATTTATAGTAATTTCCTTTTACTTTTCCCATTATTATTAACCTTGAATAAAAATAAGTTACAATATATAGGATTAAAATATAAAAATAAGCTACAATTTTAATACATCCTACCTACCTAAATCATACCTTTTCCATATTTTTATTTAATTTTTGACAGCTCAATAAATTCCTATTTTAATTTCGTTAGAGACTGTAGTCCTGCAAAAGGCAGGAACGTCAAATACTAGTTGACTTTTTTTTCCCGCAAATTGTTTGTAAAACATATCCAATTAGAGATCGAAATGTAAAGATCTTTGGACACAACACAACCGGCATAGTAATTTAAAATGCCGCTGTGCAGTTTGACACCCATACCTATTGATAAAAGGCATTACAATAAAAAAATAATGTCTTTACACCAAACCTCTAAAACAGCTCAGAAACGGGATATTCAAATAAAAGCATTGTGACCAAGTATTTCTACAAGACGTATCACCGCGTCCTTTTCCGTGACACTTTTGAGGTTTGTTGTGTAGGCATAATTTTTTCGCTGTAATGCCCTCTATCGAAGGGTATGGGTCTCAAAGTGCACCGCGAACTTTTATAAAATCGTAGGATAAACGTTTCTTCAAATATCCCATTTCCGAGACGCTTTAGAGGTTTGGTGTGAAGGCATTATTTGTTTGTTGTAATGCCTTATATCGAAAGGTAAAAAACCACAGTCCATGAAGTATTTAATTTTTTGTCTATGTTTGCCTGTCATAATTATGTCAAAAATTAAAATGAAATATAGAAACAGTTATTTCTTAGGTTAAAATAAATAATCAATATCACATTATAACCCGCGCGCAATGAGAATGGGATGGAACCTTGTCAAAGTAAATCGAAAATGACAGAAAAGTAGCGTTAGAAAAAAAGTTCTGAATAATAATTAGGTATAAATTCGTTATTTGCACGGTCATAGTGTCGCGGATTTGAAACAGACTCATTGATTTAAAGAAAAATTATTATTGTCTGTGGTAGATTGTCTATGGAGCAATGGCGATTTCATTTAAAAAAATGTTTTCTCCAAAATTATAAATAAAACGAGCACATAAGGACTGTGCTTATTAAAGTGATTAAATAAACAAATAATAAATTCCGACCGTGGTTTGTGTTGTTATAAATTGTGGTTTGTTTTATTATAAATGCTAGATTTATATAATTAATTTATATGTTATATAATTATATGTAATTTGCTTAGAAAATGGTACAATATTGTGATACAATATTATAACTAATTATTGTGTGATTATTTTAGTGATTTAGTGATAATGAGTGGAAAATGGGGTAAAACTTTGAATAGTCAACCACCTCAAATAGTTCTGGCAGTCGATAGATATTTCGATCAGGAACGAAGTCGGTTGTTCTAACGCATTGGAAATGATGACATAGTTGGCTGTGGATCACGAATCTAGTAATTCGGGAATTACATTGTCAAGAGATCTTTTTGACGAACCTATGGGTTTGTTCAAAAATACAAAAAAAAAACAGCGCACTCCGGGAGTGCAGGCAGAAGTGAAAACTGTATATCTGTGTAAAATCTCATCTGTCGAAATCTCATCTGTCGCGAGAACGGCTGAAAATGCTCACCCACAAAAGTGCCCAACGCGCCATAAGAAGTTTTCACTTCAATAACCGAACGAGCAACAAGCATATCTAAAACACGGTGTCACGCATCCGAGGTGAGAGAACTTTGGCTGCATCAACTTCATTTTTTTCAGAAAGCGATACTTCTGAAGAAAGTCAAAGCTCTGATGATGATTCCCATGAAGCACATATGAGTGGCATTGGGGAATAATAATTGGAATAACTAAAAAAATATTCCTAAACATTATTATTGAAAGGATTACAACCATGAAACATTTTTGTGTATTTTTAACAGACTTCAAAAAAAGGCGGTTCTCAGTTTGACCCGTATATGTGTCAGTATGTATGTTTGTCCGTGAAGTCTTCACATACAGTAGAAATGCCTAATACTATATATGTAGCTACACTAAATATGAATAAATAAAAAATAACTAATTACAACAAAACGAATTACCCATTATTCAGAACTTTTATGCTAACGCTACTTGAAGACGACCCAGTTGGCACAATGGTCACCATGCCGGACTGCCACACAGGTACGATTCCCGCCTCAGACAAGTATTTATGCTTAAATATTTGTCTGTGGTCTGGTTATTTCTATGTATTATAAGTATATATTTACATATTTTTATAAGTAGGTAGGTATTTGCTGATTTTATAAAACAAAGGTCATTCAGACCAAAAACAGTACATGAAACTTAAAAAATAAGTCAAATTTTAAGGTTACTGACCTCTCCGTGTAAGGAACAGCTGATTTTCAGGTAAACCTAACCTCAAAATTTTCGAAAAAAAGTTCGAATTTCTAAAAGTCGTAGAACAAAAGTTGTTGGTTTGGGTGCACAGAAGTAGCCCTCAACGGCTTGCTAGTATAATTTCCAATAACCCAGTATATGTAGTATATCCGTTGGCTAGCACGCATAACACAAGTCTAGTTACTTAGCTTGGGGCTAGATGGCGATGTGTGGAATGTCCTGCAATATTTATTTATATATGTATTTATAAACTGTCATTTTCGATTTACTTTGACAAGGTTCCATCCTATTCTCATTGTGCGCGGATTATACCTAGTTTCGACTCCTTGCTCGAAGAATAGGTACAATTACAAATTAGTTGTCGTGTGCAACACTCGCACCCCACCCTTATGCCAGGTCAAACAATAAATGTCGGGAAACAAATGGACGTGCTCTCACCTTGAATACTGAGATGACACTGTCACTTTTGCGCGCCGCGACATCTAATATAAAGCGAAATGTCACGAGCTACTGCTTCATACTAAAATGTATGGGCAGCGAGGAATGATTTTAACCAAAAAAAATATCTATGTTTCGGCATTGATTATTATTATTTGGTTTCAATAAGTAAAAAACTGCAATGATGAATGCATTCTCTATACTTTTGTCTCACAATTTAACCAAAAATATTTTCAAATATAACAACGAAGTAGCACAGATACTTAAAATAGAAAAGGTCGATTTCGATGTTTTTCATAAAAGTTAATAATTGTTTTTTCAAAAACTATGGATTATTTTCAAAATATCTGACAGTGAAACTGTAGACTCATCTAATAAGCTATCGAGAATTCTTTTTAGTGTCTTACAATGCAGGGAGTTCTTCAATATTTTTAAAATAGTAAATGACGTTTTTAGGGACTCGCCTCTTAAATTTTAAATTTTAACAATATCTTATTAATAGGTAATATTTATAGACACTATTAAACGTAGTGTATTATTTCTAATTTGTGACATTGGTAATATTTAAAGACACTATTAAACGTAGTGTATTATTTTCTAATTTATGACATTGGTAATATTTAAAGACACTATTAAACGTAGTGTATTATTTCTAATTTGTGACATTGGTAATATTTAAAGACACTATTAAACGTAGTGTATTATTTTCTAATTTATGACATTGGTAATATTTAAAGACACTATTAAACGTAGTGTATTATTTCTAATTTGTGACATAGGTAATATTTAAAGACACTATTAAACGTAGTGTATTATTTCTAATTTGTGACATTGGTAATATTTAAAGACACTATTAAACGTAGTGTATTATTTCTAATTTGTGAGATTGGTAATATTTAAAGACACTATTAAACGTAGTGTATTATTTCTAATTTGTGACATAGGTAATATTTAAAGACACTATTAAACGTAGTGTATTATTTCTAATTTGTAACATTGGTAATATTTAAAGACCCTAATGTATTACCCAAATTCGTTTAAACATAACCTCAATTATTTTTTCAAAAAATATTTTTTAATTTCCAAATGAAGTAGAACAAAAGTAATTGATTGTAAAGTGCTCAAAAGTAGCTTTCAACCGCTTTTTATACAATAAACTAGCTGTGTTTTGCCATAAAAAATAGATGTTGTTTGATTCTCAAACTTAACGAGTATACCTACTCAAAAAGTTCATACAAATCGGTTCAGCATTCAGGTGGAGTTTGGCAAGTAACAGTTTTTTATATTTATAGGGATAGATTATTATATATCCCTGTTTATTATTCAATTCATACAAGTACCAATATGAAACAGACGGACAAGAAAGTGATGTTATAATTTTATATGGGTGCTTTTTTTACATTTTGAGGTACGGAATCCTAAAAACAGCTGATTTATTAAAATGAAGATCTCTAAAACTAGACAACATTTTGATAAAAAATAGGACATTCTGCAAACTTGCCATTTTCCGAATTGGACATTCTGCACCAAAACAAATTAAAATTACATGAATAACAGCATTTAGTTTCCGACACCGGAAAACATTTTGAACAGAATATACTCATAGTGGATATAGAACAACATTTTCTTTTCGGACCATTTTTTTTAAATAACCGTAATTAAGACGAAAGCGGTAATGGAATGAAATATAAATAATGCCTTAACGGTAATTGAACTATATGAGTAGGTAATGTAAAAACATGCGTATTAAAGATAACTTTTCCATTATTTAAGTCACGATTAGACAACATTTATTAAGTATATTTTAGGTGTTTGATTTGTTAATCCATAGTTCTGTTTTGCTGTCAATAATTGGCGATTAGGACCCATTTGTGCAGCTCTTGTTTTATAAGGTTTATGTATGTTTTTGTACAAATATTAAATTAATCTACTTACCTATCTATTTATTAGCAAGGTACGAAATGTAACATATCTTATTTCATTTCGGGGGCTGACAGAGCCAGCAATACTTCGACCCAGTGGGACCTATTCCCCCTTATTCCAAAACGAGGTTTAAGGATAGTCCGTGATGAGGATTTAGACCTTAGATTTAGACACATAATTTTTCGTTAACTATAGTCTAAACTCTATCCCTATATAATCTATAGGGATAGTGTTATAACTATAGTTCCCTGTATCACTTCACTACATAGTATAAAACAAAGTCGCTTTCTCTGTCCCTATTTCCCTTTGACCGCTTAAATCTTTAAAACTACGCAACGGATTTTGATGCGGTTTTTTTAAATAGATAGAGTGATTCAAGAGGAAGGTTTATATGTATTACATGCACAATATAGCCGTGCGAAGCCGGGGCGGGTCGCTAGTAATCTATATAGGGATAGTGTTTAGACAATAGTTCACGAATAAATATGTGTCTAAATCAAAGGTTTAAATCCACAACTCGGACTATCTTTAAACCTCATTTTGGAATAAGGGAGTTTGTGTTTACCCCTACCTTAATGTTCCTTACTCTATGAAGAAGTGGTCGATCAACGCGGTGATCCTAAGAGGAAGAAACCTATGTTTCTTCGGTTTGGGATACGCATTCCCAAGAAGGCTCATACGCTTCGCTGAAGACGTTGCATTTTCACACAAGATGCGTTCCATAGTTTCCCTGACATCACAACAGGCTCCGCAGTCAGTATCAAAAGTCATCATCATTTTCAAAAGCATGCTTTTGGCAAATTGGAATGTAACTTAATGGTATACGTATTTAAAAAAATCGTTCTGAACAAAATAGCTAGGAGTATATAAAGAGAAAATAAAGAGCTAGTAATTGTAGAGAAAACTTTATGAAATTAGGTAAGTAAGTAGGTATGTTAAAATAGATCGCAACAATAATAAGAGAACTGGTAACGATTCAAGCGACGCGGCGGAGCTGCTGTCTTGAAATTACCTACTATAGAACGGAACATCAAAAATTATTTCTATAACCTCTTTATTTTCTGTTAGAAGGAGAGGTCGGCAAATAGCGGTCGTATGGAGTAACAAAGTACGAAGGTCCGCATTAACCCTTCCCACCCCATGAGGATAAAACGAATTTGACGTTTACAAACTTAGCAATTTCGACCGGTTCTATAAAAAGTTTACCTAATGTCAAATAACTATTTTGTTTTACAATGTTTGCAAAAACATGCTGTCCAATATCCATATTAAATTTATTTTATGCTGAGATGGCAATTTTTTTTATAAATAAAGCAATGTTTTATGTACTATATCCATAATGTTCTATATTATTCACTTATAATTAGGAGTAGGTAAATGTACAAGATAGTTTATAGATTTTTAACCGACTTTCAAAGACGGAGAACATTCACCTCTTGGATTTTAAGATTACTAGCTGTGCCCCGCGGTTTCACCCGCGTAAGTCCCGATCCCGTGGGTATATCAAAATTAAATGTAGCCTATAGCCTTCCTCGATAAATGTCCTATCTAACACAAAAAGAATTTTTCAATTTGAACCAGAAGTTCCTGAGATTAGCGCGTTCAAACAAACTCTTCAGCTTTATAATATTAGTTTAGAATATGTTCCGATATTCCTTTTTTAATTTAAAGGTGGTTCGTGAATCTTTTGAGGATCTTAAGAGTGATGAACGGAATAGCTACTCTGAATACAGTAAATCGGTCGCCTCTAGATTTCTCCCTGCTTGTGTTCTCATCACAAAACTCCTCAATGGATTACAATTAGGGGTTGCATTTTGGAGAATTTGCTAAGCAGTCACTTTTGCCTGATCATATTGTGGCTTAGTTGATGTAAAATGTTTTGTATAACAATCTTTAAAAGAAAAAATTGTTTCAAAGATATTTTAATTCAAATTTTTCTTAATTTAGTCACCGATTTTATCAAATAAGAAAAGTAACGTTCAAAATGATTTATGCCTTAAAAACTTTGCGGCCGAGTCGGTGAATCGGCATCCAAATTATTTTCGTCCCTTTCTTATTCCCCGGTTAGTACTGAGTGTGCTGATGTAGGCAAATTTTAATAACGCTTACTACGTCATCTGCACCGGTATTTCACACCATTTAATTCATGAGTCTATTTTTTAACGATAAAAGAATACAGAGCGCTTCAGGACATTTGTCAAATTTGATTCTGTTTTTTTCTTAAAAGTTGTGTTATTTTAAGTGCACCTAAATTCATTCTTTCATCGACGTTTAAAACCAGGTTATTTTAATGTTTTAATCAATGAAATGTCCTAGGAAATCACCGAATTTATCGCGAACTTACCTAGTCCTGAAATTCCCAGGACTGAATGATAACACCACTGGTCCTTTATTCTTTAGCAACCTACTTTCCTTATTATCATACATACCAAGTTAAACATCTTCAAGATAATAAATAAAACTATAATATCAACTCGAATTATATTTTCGTTTATATAATCAGATATTTAATGTTAATTTTATCCAGAATCTGATAAACCGAATAACAAACGATAATACCTATTGTAGTATCAATACCAGTATTTAAACGTTAGATCCGTTTATACTTAGCTAGTTTAATACTCTCTAGTGTACTTTGACAGAAATCTCGATAAAATTGAGAATCCTGGTTGAAAGATGTTGATTTAGACAAAGGCGTGCGCGCCCGATGCCGCTTTAGAGAGAAACGGGAGTTTTGAATATAAATTGCTGTGAATGTGATTAATGATTTAGACTCATCGTCCCGCAGGCCCACTGTTGCCAATAAGTGTGACGAAGAACTTTATGTGGAATTAAAAGGGACAGTTTCATTTAGCTCTTAAACCAACACTTTGTTGATTAAAATACGCCTTTGTTAGCATACGTACCTATCTTTGTATTTATCTACAGTCTTGTACGACCACACCAAAGTCTATACTTTGGTTTACCTATATCTATATATAGGTAGTATTTATAATAAATAAATATTGCGGGACATTCCACACTTCGCCATCTAGCCCCAAGCTAAGTAACTAGACTTGTGTTGTGGGTGCTAGACAACGAATATACAGGGTTATTGGAAATTATACTAGCAAGCCGTTGAGGGCTACTTCTGTACACCTAAACGAGCAAGTTTTGTTCTACGACTTTTGGAAATTTGAACATTTTTTCGAAATTTTTTAGGTTTACCTGAAAATCAGCTGTTGCTTACACGAAGAGGTCGTTAATTTTAAAATTTTACTTATTTTGTAAGTTTCATCTACTGTTCTTACACTGAATGACTTTTGTTTTAAAAAAATTGCTGTTTTTTCGAATTTACATAATCTCAAAATTTTCATTCTTCTTTCTTCTTCGTCCTACTTAAAGTACATGACGTCGTTATAAAAGTAAACAGCGTTTGACGTTTTACCAATGTAACTAACAAAAAAAGGTCACTATTGCTGTTTGTAAACATTGCATTTTGTATTGTTATGGCACGGGAACTTTTTGTAAATGTAAAGAACTGGTAAAAATGTTTTCCTTGTTCGTACCCTGAATTGGCTTTGATTTCGCTACGAGTTTGATATTTGAAAGCTAATATTGAACGGTCTTTGCGACAAAACTTCGGGCTACGAGACACAATGAAAATGCTTAGGGTCGCGTTACTCGCGGTGTAGCCACGAAATAGCTACAGTTACTATCTACTTATACCATCTGTATTTGCTCTTATACAATCAAAAATAAATTGAGTTAGTATTTGTTTTTAAGATGGAAGAAAGCACATTAGTCTCAATATTACTATAACTGCCTGTTAGAACTTTTAAACACAATTATCAATGCTTTCTTTTAATTATTTTCAGACTTTTATTGTAATAATTGAATAAGCGGCTTTTGATTCTCATAAACAAATATATTAAGCTTTGTCTAACATCGACTAAAGTCAGTTTAATAAAGAAAATCAATGAATAAGTAAACCTGCGAGGGAACAAAAGAAAAGCAAGCAATGTAACAAACCTTGTTTATGAAGCAAGTCTCGGTAAATTTGCCTGTTGAACGATCTCAGATAAGAGTGCTGATAACGCGACGCAAAACCGTCACGCGAAGACAAGGCAGTTAAATTATCAGCGTCCATAACTCATGATAGGCACACGCTGCATGGTTGGATTGTGCGAACTACTATGGCGACCGAGTTACATCAACCGGTCACTTTTAAAGAACACACTCTAAAATATTTTAAGAATCCATAGGTAAGTAAAGAATTCCAAATATTATGAGTGGTTTTTGTTCTTGGGTAATACACAGAGCACAATGCGCGCGGGCTTTGGTCTTGCAAATTTCAATAAAGGCGTTTTTCCATGTACCTACTCGTTGCTTCGAATGTTTCGAACTGAACAATATTTGTTCCCACTACACATCCAAAAAATAGCTCTTTGTATAAATTGATTTTTTGTCTAAAAGTAGTGGTGATGGATGATACAACTGGGTGACTTTGAACTTAGTAAAATATTTAGGCGTTATATTAAGAAGCTGTACGTCAATTTTATAGACCCTAAATTTCTTGTGGTAGGAAACTGCCACCGGGCATGCGACAATAAAACTGGCTCGCTGGTGACACCGTGACAATGAAGGACTTCACCGATAGGCTACACTCCTAATAGAAATAAATATTGTTTAATTTTCATTGCCTGGGTGTAGCCGCCACGACATTTTTCCTTAGAATCGTTTCGAAATAATTATTTGATTAGGATTTACATTCGGTAAATAATTATTTGTATTTCGCAGTAGGAATTAGACTAAGCTAAGTAGGTATGGTTGAACTCTACCCATAGTTAAAGAATTTGAATGGCAAAGTTTTTAGGTAGTTTCTTGAATCTTTTTATGACTTCCGTGCTGGGTTATGGGTAATCTTGGTTATAAATAATATAAATTACAAAGTTAGGTAAAGATATAAATGGTACGTTGTCAATAATTATCAGCGGGCGTTTAGAATTACGCGATTGTTTGGGTACCTCCCACTCTAACCCCACTATTCTGGGCCCACTGGTAAGTCTGAATTTCACCCCGAAAACAGACTAAATAGCGTACCAAAATATGTTAATAAGTACGCTCTTGTAGAAAATCAGTCCGTTTGTAAAGCCACTGATAGGGACTCCATCAAGAACGATCTAAGATTTAATTTTTGTTTGGGGTTGTTGTTAAGGAAAGTGAAACCGCAATGGGACGTTACCGGTAGGAATCTTAACAAAACGTTCACCTCGTTGGGCCATTCTTATGGTAATTCGACCCCACTGTCACGCCGCATGCGACCTTCTGTCCACATTCCGATAATATGCAAATTGGTCCCGTCTATAAGGTGACCTGAAAATACTTCGTCATTCATTATAGGCAAGTTTGTCCTTTCAATCTTTACTTGTTAATTTTTTTTGGGTTATACCTATCCATCTTTTTTTAGATGGACAAAATCCTCGAACCAGTAGTAAATCGATAAGAAGTACTTAGTTACCCGACTATTACTAAAAGGGAGGGTAAATGTTTGGCTGTACGTATCTATGTATATTCATCTGTTCCCACGTAACTTAAAAACTACTTATTATAATTCAACAAATGAGGTATCATTCGAAGCGTCTCAATGATCCGCTGGTTATAGGTTATGTGACGTCACAATAAATTGAATGTGGCGCCCTCTAGAGGACATAGAGTCACGAATTAAAAAATAATTAACTGTTGCTCGCTGATTTGCTTGCATTCACTAGATAATGGTGCTCTCTTTGAATCCCCTAATACTGTTGCATTGCAAGGTGGCTTCCGACGACGCGACGGTTATTCACTGAACGACACTTTGAGATAGCCTACTGAATTAGCTCTCTGTATTTTTCTTGTTTCATAGTTTTTAGAGTGCGATTTTTATGTAGGTAAAAAATGTAGTTAAAAAAACAAACTAGGTTTGTTTTTTTAACTACATTTTTTTTACGTAGTCGGGTTTTAGTTTTTTAACTATTTTTTTATTTACTTATGATTTGATTATTTTTTATCTTAAAGATTTAGTTATAAAGCCAAATTTTAAAGATTTTGATTAAAGTTGTTACAGCAAAAAGCAATTAACAATAATGATGGAGTGACATTGAGCAGCTGACCAGCAGTTTTTAAAATAATCCGTGTCGAAAGGGTCACGTCAGGGGGGTCCGTCACAAATTTTCTTAAATACGACTTTTTTTTAGGGTTCCATAATCAACAAGGAGCCCTTATGTTTCGCTAGAAAAACTTATCTTATAGGTCCGCATATTTTAAAAGCTACGGAACCCTACACTGCGCGTGGTCCACCACACACTTTGCCAGTTTTATTTGAAATAATTAGGACTATTATTTTCTCAAAATGAAGACGATATAGGTATTCAACAAAAAACTCAATCTATCTAATTTAGTTATTGGATTTTTGTAGGGTTTCTATTTCATGGAATTAGATCAAGATTTTTTAATATTCTTACTGTCAGAAAGACTATATTGTATAATGCCTTCGTAAATAGATATGTCTCTTTTTTAGGGTTCCGTAGCCAAATGGCAAAAAACGGAACCTTTATAGATTCATCATGTCTGTCTGTCTGCCGTTTGTCACAGCCACTTTTTTCCGAAACTATAAGAACTATACTGTTAAAATTTGGTAAGTAGATGTATTCTGTGAACCGCATTAAGATTTTCACACAAAAATAGAAAAAAAAACATTAAATTTTAGGGTTCCCCATACTTAGAACTGAAACTAATTTTTTTTTTCATCAAACCCATACGTGTGGGGTAGGTATCTATGAATAGGTCTGAAAATAATATTGAGGTTTCTAATATCATTTTTTCTAAACTGAATAGTTTACGCGAGAGACAATTCCAAAGTGGTAAAAAGTGTCCACCCCCCTGGAACTTCTGAAATAAGAGAATGATGAAACTAATAAAAATATATGATACACATTACCATGCAAACTTCCACCCAAAATTAGTTTGAACGAGATCTGGTAAGTAGTTTTTTTTAATACGTCATAAACCGTAAACCTTTCATTCATGTATTTTACCACTAGCGCCATTTATTTTTTTGCATTTGTTTTTGCGTCGGGGTTAAAAACAGAATACAGTGGTATGGAACCCTTTGTGCGCAAGTCCGACTCGCACTTGGCCGGTTTTTTTAAGTTTATATCGACTCGGCAGCAGTAAATAATGTAAGAGCAAATGAAACTGTTCCCCAAAACATAAAAATCATGTTAACGTCGAAAGACTCCGATCCTGACTTCCATATAAAGTTGCACAATGTACACCACGCTTAATTTAAGTCGAAGAAAAAAAACTTGGTTTTAATGCGTAAAAACTTTAAAGGCCATTAGTATAAAGCTTCACGTTGTTCTCGGTTTACACCTACTCGAGCTTTTTACTGCAATAAACTTTTGACACGCCATTTGTGGCCGGAAAGCGTTCTAATCATAGTCACAGTACTTACGACACTTGACTACTTCTTATAGTCGGAGATCTCTTTATGGACGACCTTCATCGATATTTTTAATTGATAAAAAGTATTTTATATCAAATTAAATAGGCCAATAAATATATTGTAAATGGGTTGCCTAAAAAATTGAAGTCCAGAATGATTAATATAATTATTTTTTTTTGGTTTTATTTTTCACTGGTTTGGTCAGTGGCAAATTCCGTACCAATGAGATACATAATCTTTATTTTAACTTAACTTTAATTCATTAACTAGACCAGTACAAATGACTAATATCGATTCACCTATGCCTAAACACGAGTTGTGACGGGAAAAAATAGTCAACCTAACGTTTGCATATTCTATAGGCTTCATACTTTCTATTGGTTTCAAATTTGTCTCTTAAACAATCCAGTGAAAGGTTAAAAAACAAAACAAAAAATTAAATTGGTAATTAATCATATTGTGGACTGAATAATTTTAGGCAATCCATTTGCAATATATTTATTGACCTATTTAATTTGATAGTAAATACTTTTTATTCATTAAACAGGTTGATGAAGGTCGGCCTTAAAGGGATCTCCGTCTATTTATTTTACTTTTGAATAAATGAGCCGTCTTCGTTCTCAGTTAACGTAACAAATAGAAACAAACGACCGACAAATAGAAGTCTTTAGTTTCGAAACTTGTCAGCCAGACAACTTAAACGTGCTAATTAAGATCCTCAAATTGAAGTTTTCTTTGTTCTTTGTTGCAAAATTTAACTGTTAATTCAGCGAGACGTAAAATTAGTAGAATCATACTAACTCGTGTTAGGCACACGACGTTTCAGTAGAATATTCAAGCTGGATTTGATTGAGTCTCAAACTCTGAATTGTGAATTTTGCGTTTAAATTTGTCTGCATTTCTAAAGTCACGTATTTAATTTATCATCTCAGGAAAAACGCAAAGTAAAGGACACAGAATACTTCTTAGGTAAACAATAGTAGGCATTTAGCGATATAAATAAAAGTAAAACCATTCGAGCCTCTTCGTTCACCGCTCAGGAAGCAAAATGAAGAGTTTTATCAATTTCAATCGTGCCCTCGATAATTTTACTGACATTTCAGACATTTTATCAAATAGTAATTTTATCGCAGATAGTCCTAGCATGAAATTATTACGAAATGTCAATGAGCTTTCACATCTGAGATTATTCTAACAAATTGATAAAGAAGGCTGAAGTCAGGAACCCAAATCAAATAAACCGGATTAGGTCATCGCTTTACGGCAAGTGGAAGTGGCGGGTCATCTCGGAGGAAGCAATTCTCGTGGTCGTAGATTGAATGCAAAATTGGATGAGATCCCACTGTTTTTACTGTATGGATCCGGAGATTGTTACTACCTACCAACTTCTCCGCGTTTTATTTCGTCGAGGGCGCACACTCTTTGAATGGTTTGATTGAATGTGACAATAGTTATTGTAACTGAACTTCGAACTGGTTTCTTATCCGTTCGTTTCTCAAGAGGGGAATTTATTCTGTTCGTATTGAATGTTCGATTTGACCTTTTCCTTTTATTTAGCAAATAATGTTGTGAAATTGTTTAATTGAGTGAATGGAATTTGAGGTTTTGAATTCAGAAAGTGGTCTATTTTCAAAACAATAAAAATATGACAGTTTTTTTTAAAACAATTGTGTGCCTTTTAAAAACTGTATGTAAGAACTTATTTTCATTAAATTGTATTTTTATGGTCACTTGTTGAAACGACCATAAGGTTCCGCTGGTCGATCGTGTTTCCATACAAATGAATTTAGAGTGTTATCCATTTATTCTTTATGGAATTTGAAAAAACAAAAGTTAAATCTACATAACAAGTCTATATCTAGCCCACGTAGGCGACGAAATAGACAAATTATATTTAATTTAATATAATTTAATATCGACGGTTAAAAACAAATAGGGTATAACCGCCAAAAACCAAATTGTTCAGGAGAGCAGTTTAAAGTTTGAAATTTTAGAAAAATGATCACAACTTTTTTATTTATTGTCGTAACGTAAAAATGAAAACAGCTCTAAAATCGAGAAAAATAAAAGCACTAATTGGCTTTTTTACTTATTTGATTCGACGTTGTTTAACGTGGTTTTTTGTCGCTTAAATCAATTGAGCTTATTCTCCATTTGAGGTAATTCGGCATAAGTAACATCTGCACAGAAAAAAACAAAGAGTAAAGAAGACTTAGCTACATTTCATATCCGTATACTAAGAGGTATTAGGGCATAAGACACATCACTGTAGAATATCTTAAATGGGTAAAGAAGGATACGTGACAACTCACATCATTATGCCAAAAGGTAATGGAGCACAAGTAACAGTGCTTAGCAAAAACATCGTGAAGATATTAGACATTAGCAACACTATACTTAGGTTGAAAAGAAAGGTAATATGGTACTTCCACTCATCAAGATTTCTATACCAAGAAGAAAACGAGAACATCCAACATACAGCATTATCTTGGCAAATGGTAACGTGGATTAAACGTCACGTCTTAAAAATAATAGATTTACAAGCAACATGCTGCTCCTTTAAAATAAGACTTAAGTAACAGCTTGCTTTTAGAGTGTTAGCGCTACCCATCAGTATCATCGTTCGAACTAGATTACTTACCTAAATTACTAGTTTTATGATTATACTCTGACCTAATTGTTGATGTGATAAGATAAAAACAAAAGTACACTTTTTCAATATTTATTAAGAAAAAATCTACAGATCTTACACTAAGCGAAAGTATCAAAGGCATTGAAAATGTAATTAAAAAGCACACGATAAAATTTGTCAAAAATACGATAAAGTGAATGGAGCGTAGACTGACCTCTCGCGTAGGGGCACAGCCTACAGTTTTTATCCACCTGTGTCCTAAGATTGCTCAAGCTGTAGCTTGATTCAATACAGAGAACTATTTTTTTTTATAACAAAAAGTTACAAACCGTTTTTGGAAATTCAAATTACACTCTAAAGCCTTCCGGCAAACGAACATTTTGACATATTTTATGGCCAGGCAAATCACAACTTCTTAAATCGGGACACTATACTCGATCACGAAAACATAAACATGTTCAAAAAATGAGGTCGGCCTGGGTCTGCCAAGGCCCAGTACCCAGGTGAGGTGTTCGGTGAGATCATCATCTTCCTGCTCTTATCCCAATTTATTTGGGGTCGGCGCAGTATGTCTTTTTCTTCCATTCACTCCTATTAGTCGTCATCACATCGTTCACATTCATCTCTCTCATGTCTTGTCTCACGCAGTCCATCCATCTTTCTTCGGTCGTCCTCTTCCTCTCCATCTCTCTACATTCAATCTCATCACTCTTCTAACATAGCTCTTATCATCTCATAACTCATAACTCTTTTAACATAGGCCCGAGATAAATAAAAAAATAAATTTCGGAAGGGTCTTTCGCGACCAGTCACCCCAGGGGGAAGTTGTATGTGAAAACAGTTCCTACTTCCTTCTGGATTACGGTGAAGAGAGGGATACCGAGGAGTTTTAGTGGGCAAACCTCTGGCCGCCTACCATCTCAAGCCAGCATCCTCCTATCCTTATCCCCATTTATTTGGGGTCGGCGCAGTATGTCTTCTTCTTCCATTCACTCCTATTAGTCGTCATCTCAACGTTAACATTCATCTCTTTCATGTCTTGTCTCACACAGTACATCCATCTTTTCTTAGGTGGTAAGAAGACCATCTATCTAGGATAAATCGTTTCTGAGATATAGCCGTTTTAGATCTGACAGCTGTCACCTGAAATGAAGATCTCAATGAGATCTATCGCTTCTGAAAAGAGATCATTAATCTACAATCAATGGTTTCTGGGATATAGCCGTTTTAAGTTTGCCAGCTGTCACCTGAAATGAAGATCTCGATGACATCTATCACTTCTATAAAGAGACCACCAATCTAGGATTAATAGTTTCTAGGTACTATACGTACTTGATAGTACGCATATTTCCGGGAATCAAAAAAGCTGATAAAACGACACCCCACCGAACACACCATTCACCCGACTGAGGACCGAGGGTATATCTCAAACTGGAATTCACCTCCTCTGGGTGTATTTTACTTTTTTCAAATTAAAATTGTAAATAGTGCCAGTTCAATTTGCGAAATTCTAAAATCATACGATACTTTAGGCCCATGCGGTCATTTTGACACCTCTCGCGACTCGTATCTCTAAGATTTTAGAAAATATGGTTGATTTTAAATGTCAAAAAACAGAACTATGAAAGTACTAAAATTGTAGTAACAAAAATAATAAAATAACATAATGTAGGTATGAAGTAAGTTTTTTTTTTTACATATGTGATCAGGTCAGCGTTTGACCACTATCACTATCACTATCAGCCTGATGGTAGGTGACGATGCGGCCTAAGATGTAACACGCCTTCCTAGAAGATACCTATTCACTCGCGACTTGAAGACCCCCAAATCGTACACGTCAGGAAAGACAGATGCAGGCAACCGATTCCATTCCCTTGCAGTACGAATAAGGAATGACGAAGCAAAGCGCTTAGTGCGAACGTCAGGTATGTCCACCATGAATCGGTGCTGCACACCAGTCTGCCTGGTTGTATGACGAAAGAATGGAGATGACAAGATTAGGTCGTGGAATTCTGTTGCGCACTCCCCGAAATGTATCCGATAAAATGCCGACAAGCTCGCCACCTTGCGACGATGTTCCAGGCTCTGAAGCCTTTTGTTGGCAAGCTTATCGTCACCGATGAGTTTCCTGGCTTTCATCTCAATTAACTCCAACGCCCCCAGCTGATACTTCGCCGAACCGTCCCAGAGATGAGAACAGTACTCCATACATGAGCGGACTTGTGCTTGGTATAAGTTGAGCAACTGTTCCGACGTGAAGTACCGTCTCACCTTCGCCAGAACACCGAGCTTTTTTGAAGCTAGTTGGGCTTTGGACTCAATGTAGGTGCCAAAGTTTAGAGTTGGTGTAAAACGAGATGCCAAGAAGCTCAAGATGGCCAGCTACCGGCACGGACACATCTCGGAAAGTGGGAGTCAGGTGGAATGGACTCCTCTTAGCGGAGAATAGACACGCCTGGGTCTTAGACGCGTTGAACTTGACCAGATTGGCGTCACCCCAATTAGAGACTGCTTTCAAGGCCAAGTTCATGCGCTCGACCATCGCCTCCCTATGACACCGGATCTCCGCCATACTAGTCCGTGCACTGGCCGTGTACCTCTTACAACTGTGCTGTCATCAGCGTACCCATATATACCAGGCTTCAACAGATCGTTGATATGCAGCAAAAATAAGGTTGCAGAGAGCACGGATCCCTAAAGAACCCCGGCATTAATAGCCATTTGGTCAGACGCGCAGCCATCAATGACTACTCGCAGTGACCGATCCCTCAGGAAATCCGAAATCCAGGCACATAGACCAGTTGGCAGACCGTATGATGGAAGCTTGTCTGGCTGTCGTAGTATGTATAAGTATTATAAATTTTATTAATATTAAAATACATTTTTTTCTGATTTTGTACGCCCGATGTCTGTCTCTCCTTATCGACCTTTTCATTCCATTTCAACCTAAAACAATACATTTAAAATAATAAATTTATCAGTATAGGTACGTTTTTAGTAAGTAATCAATCACAAGAACTTATTATTTGAATTCCAAACACGTTAAGAGAAATAAATAACTTACCGTTGGCAGATACTTTGCACACTTTTCGCAAAAGTTTGATGTGCAAACGCGGAAGCTCTCGCCGTCACAGCACGCAGTTCACTGATTTTGGAATAAGCGACTCGCTAAATAGCTACTTGAGTACGACAGATTAATAACCTGTACGACACAAATTGACATAAGCATCAATTAATAAATTATCATTATAAAGTAATACCATTTAAGCGACAGAGTTGTATTAAAATAGTTAATGGTAGTAAGGTATAACTGACGTACCAATATCAAATTCGATTTGGGTAATAGCGTATAAGCGACAACTGTATTGTAAACTTTTCAATAGTAGTAGGGTATAACCGACAGTCTCATATTAAATTAGATTTTAGTAATTGCGTATAAGCGACAACTGTATTGTAAATCTGTGAATGGTAGTAAGGTATTACCGACTTTACATTTTTTTGACGACAAAGGTAAAGAGGCATTAGTTCCAACTTTTAAAACATGTGCTAATAGTAAAGAGCCTTAAGCGCCTTATATCTCAACACCAGTAAGAAGTAAAAATACATAACCGACTATAAACCAAAAATAATGCCATTTTTACAGGGGTACAAGCTCCTTTAGGGTAAAAAAGCCCTAAAATTCAGTCGCTTACACGAAATGACACCTCGAGAACGCAGTTTTTTGCATGTGCGTAAGCGACACAAAAATCATTGTAGAGGCACGGGAGTAAGCGCATTCGAAAGAGCAGAAAATTTTAAGTAGAATGGCATTCAAAAGTCATTTTAGACTAAAATGTCGCTTATGCCCTATATCCTTTTAACCGTCGATATAAATAACCAGCGGAACCTTAAGAGGCGAGTCCCTAAAAACGTCATTTACTATTTTAAAAATATTGAAGAACTCCCTGCATTGTAAGACACTAAAAAGAATTCTCGATAGCTTATTAGATGAGTCTACAGTTTCACTGTCAGATATTTTGAAAATAATCCATAGTTTTTGAAAAAAACAATTATTAACTTTGATGAAAAACATCGAAATCGACCTTTTCTATTTTAAGTATCTGTGCTACTTCGTTGTTATATTTGAAAATATTTTTGGTTAAATTGTGAGACAAAAGTATAGAGAATGCATTCATCATTGCAGTTTTTTACTTATTGAAACCAAATAATAATAATCAATGCCGAAACATAGATATTTTTTTTGGTTAAAATCATTCCTCGCTGCCCATACATTTTAGTATGAAGCAGTAGCTCGCGACATTTCGCTTTATATTAGATGTCACGGCGCGCAAAAATGACAGTGTCATCTGAGTATTCAAGGTGAGAGCACGTCCATTTGTTTCCCGACATTTATTGTTTGACCTGGCATAAGGGTGGGGTGCGAGTGTTGCACACGACAACTAATTTGTAATTGTACCTATTCTTCGAGCAAGGAGTCGAAACTAGGTATAATCCGCGCACAATGAGAATAGGATGGAACCTTGTCAAAGTAAATCGAAAATGACAGTTTATAAATACATATATAAATAAATATTGCAGGACATTCCACACATCGCCATCTAGCCCCAAGCTAAGTAACTAGACTTGTGTTATGCGTGCTAGCCAACGGATATACTACATATACTGGGTTATTGGAAATTATACTAGCAAGCCGTTGAGGGCTACTTCTGTGCACCCAAACCAACAACTTTTGTTCTACGACTTTTAGAAATTCGAACTTTTTTTCGAAAATTTTGAGGTTAGGTTTACCTGAAAATCAGCTGTTCCTTACACGGAGAGGTCAGTAACCTTAAAATTTGACTTATTTTTTAAGTTTCATGTACTGTTTTTGGTCTGAATGACCTTTGTTTTATAAAATCAGCAAATACCTACCTACTTATAAAAATTTGTAAATATATACTTATAATACATAGAAATAACCAGACCACAGACAAATATTTAAGCATAAATACTTGTCTGAGGCGGGAATCGTACCTGTGTGGCAGTCCGGCATGGTGACCATTGTGCCAACTGGGTCGTCTTCAAGTAGCGTTAGCATAAAAGTTCTGAATAATGGGTAATTCGTTTTGTTGTAATTAATTATTTTTTATTTATTCATATTTAGTGTAGCTACATATATAGTATTAGGCATTTCTACTGTATGTGAAGACTTCACGGACAAACATACATACTGACACATATACGGGTCAAACTGAGAACCGCCTTTTTTTGAAGTCTGTTAAAAATACACAAAAATGTTTCATGGTTGTAATCCTTTCAATAATAATGTTTAGGGATATTTTTTTTAGTTATTCCAATTATTATTCCCCAATGCCACTCATATGTGCTTCATGGGAATCATCATCAGAGCTTTGACTTTCTTCAGAAGTATCGCTTTCTGAAAAAAATGAAGTTGATGCAGCCAAAGTTCCCTCACCTCGGATGCGTGACACCGTGTTTTAGATATGCTTGTTGCTCGTTCGGTTATTGAAGTGAAAACTTCTTATGGCGCGTTGGGCACTTTTGTGGGTGAGCATTTTCAGCCGTTCTCGCGACAGATGAGATTTTGACAGATGAGATTTTAACAGTTATTGTGCTTCTACTACTATGCAATATTGAAAACAGCGCCATCTCTGTGCAAACGGCCGAACTACGATACTCACTTCTGTACAATAGTGTTAACAGCGACATCTCTCGGTGGATGGTGCAGGTTCGCAGCGAGCTGCCGTACGCAGTTCGCGTCGCACGCTACCGCCATCACTGATACACGAGTGAGCATTTTCAGCCGTTCTCGCGACAGATGAGATTTCGACAGATGAGATTTTACACATATATACAGTTTTCACTTCTGCCTGCACTCCCGGAGTGCGCTGTTTTTTTTTTGTATTTTTGAACAAACCCATAGGTTCGTCAAAAAGATCTCTTGACAATGTAATTCCCGAATTACTAGATTCGTGATCCACAGCCAACTATGTCATCATTTTCAATGCGTTAGAAAAACCGACTTCGTTCCTGATCGAAATATCTATCGACTGCCAGAACTATTTGAGGTGGTTGACTATTCAAAGTTTTACCCCATTTTCCACTCATTATCACTAAATCACTAAAATAATCACACAATAATTAATTACATAAATCTAGCATTTATAATAAAACAAACCACAATTTATAACAACACAAACCACGGTCGGAATTTATTATTTGTTTATTTAATCACTTTAATAAGCACAGTCCTTATGTGTTCGTTTTATTTATAATTTTGGAGAAAACATTTTTTTAAATGAAATCGCCATTGCTCCATAGACAATCTACCACAGACAATAATAATTTTTCTTTAAATCAATGGGTCTGTTTCAAATCCGCGACACTATGACCGTGCAAATAACTAATTTATACCTAATTATTATTCAGAACTTTTTTTCCAACGCTACTTTTCTGTCATTTTCGATTTACTTTGACAAGGTTCCATCCCATTCTCATTGCGCGCGGGTTATAATGTGATATTGATTATTTATTTTAACCTAAGAAATAACTGTTTCTATATTTCATTTTAATTTTTGACATAATTATGACAGGCAAACATAGACAAAAAAATAAATACTTCATGGACTGTGGTTTTTTACCTTTCGATATAGGGCATTACAACAAACAAATAATGCCTTCACACCAAACCTCTAAAGCGTCTCGGAAATGGGATATTTGAAGAAACGTTTATCCTACGATTTTATAAAAGTTCGCGGTGCACTTTGAGACCCATACCCTTCGATAGAGGGCATTACAGCGAAAAAATTATGCCTACACAACAAACCTCAAAAGTGTCACGGAAAAGGACGCGGTGATACGTCTTGTAGAAATACTTGGTTACAATGCTTTTATTTGAATATCCCGTTTCTGAGCTGTTTTAGAGCTTTGGTGTAAAGACATTATTTTTTTATTGTAATGCCTTTTATCAATAGGTATGGGTATCAAACTGCACAGCGGCATTTTAAATTACTATGCCGGTTGTGTCCAAAGATCTTTACATTTCGATCTCTAATTGGATATGTTTTACAAACAATTTGCGGGAAAGAAAAACTCAACTAGTATTTGACGTTCCTGCCTTTTGCAGGACTATTTTTTTTTTTTTGTTTTCTCTAAAGAAATTAAAATAGGAATTTATTGAGCTGTCAAAAATTAAATAAAAATATGGAAAAGGTATGATTTAGGTAGGTAGGATGTATTAAAATTGTAGCTTATTTTTATATTTTAATCCTATCGTAACTTATTTTTATTCAAGGTTAATAATAATGGGAAAAGTAAAAGGAAATTACTATAAATCCCAAAAAAATAAAGGAAGATTTAAGACAAACCAGTAACTATAATGTACTCATCTTTTTACCCAACTATATCGAATATTATAAAGATTGGTAGGTGTTTTGCCTGAATATTTATATAATTGACCGAACGAGCGAAGCGAGAGAGGTCTAGTGGCGAGACGGTCGGTCGGTTGTACCTATGTATCTATGTATCTATGTATCTATATATCTATGTATCTATGTATCTATGTATGTTTGTTCGACGATAACTTGAGTACCGTTGCTCTGATCTTAATGACTTTTGGTATACGGGTAGTTGAGGTCCATAGAATTTTTAAGTTCGAACATGAGAGGGATCGGTTAGGGGGCTTCGATGATAGGGGGTGCAGTAGGGGATCTACCTATATGACAGGCGAACTATATGGCAAATATACCCAAGTGGGGTATCAAATGAAAGGGCGTAACTTCGGTGACAATAATATGGTACCATGGAAATGATCTGATGATGGAGCTGGAAGGAATCCACAGGAATGTATCGTCTCAGCGGTCATTTTTATATCAAACTCATTTGTATCAAAAAGGAAAAAAACGCTTTGACCTTCATGATTAAAAAATGACAATGTCAAAAATCAAAATGACATGTTTTGTTTCTGTCATTGTCGTAAAAAATATGATTTCCAGATAATTTCAAAACCATTACATATTAACTTAGCTTTGATATTATGATTAAAATTGATAAAAAAAGGTACCTATCTATATAATAATACGGTCATCCTAAATAAAATTCAAATAATTCGTAAAAGTTTAGAGTGCAAAGTCATGCACTCTTGTGTTCGTTCTCGATGGTCTTCGAAGGATCAGTAGCTGCTTGAACCAGCTATTGATCAGCTTAACGGAAGCCGAAGCGAAAATTGGACAATCCTTCTATAGTTGACGTCATCTGGGCCACTCAGGATGTACCTACTTACCTACCTTGGGTGAAGACTGTAGATTAAAAGCGTCTACTTAATCTACTTTCCTATAAATCGTCAGACCTCTCTTTTTGTTTCATATTCATAATTATTCATTTATTTCATAATCAAGGGTTGGTTTGGTTAATAATTGTGGTGAATAATATTAAATAGTATTGCTAGCTGATCTAGAGATTCTAATTAAAAAAACTGGTGACTAATCTTTTTATTATTTTTATTTAATAATAGGTTAGGACTTATTATAGGACATATAGGTCCACCAATAATATAGGTCTCAAACTTCTCTAATATATTTGTATCGAGGGAGGAGCCTCTCTTCTCTTTACCTCTTTCGTTAGATTAAGATGAGTACATATACTTACTACATAGGTACTAAAAATTTTAGTGTTAAGTCTGATGATAAAGACCCGATGAGAAAGGTGACAATAAGAACTTAACGATCTTGAGAAGTCTAAGATAGTCATATCCATGTTTGTACTCGTTCAAAGCACCTTGATAAGTAGGTATTCTATAGCTTCTGAAGAATCAGCTGACATCTGGGATCTGGTGATAGAGGTGGAAGAAGGCACTCAACTTCAAAGAAATATGAACTCATCTTCTAGACAAGATAAGTCTACCGTTAATGTTCGTTAAAGTTGTCTTGATAAGGAGGCACTCTAGGCACATGAGTGTGCTCTGGGTGTTAAACAAGCAACTGATATCTGGGGTTTGGTAATATAGCCGAGTAATATATAGAAAGCTATATGAACTCATCTCTAGATAAGTTAGGTCTATCGTCTTCACTTGATGAGTAGGTAGGTACTCTAGCTACTGACGATATGGTGGAATATAGAAGGAAGAAGGCTATAGGAGTTTTTAATCACACACGATTTACTTTCATTGTAGGTACTTATTCTCTCGAGTATCAATAAAACGCGAAATAAATAAATACGTGATTGAGACCAAGAAAATTAGGCTATGGAACTCATTTTCTAGACAAGATACCTAGTCTTGTTCTGTATTCTGAGCCTATGCCTAACGCGTTTGGATTCGTTAAAAGTATAATAGAGTCAGCGTTGTCCAGTGTCTGATGATAGTGATACTAGGCACCTATCATTTAAACAAGATAGACCGAAGTATTTCGCCGTTATATCATACTTTACGCTGAAAAGTAAAAATCGGTACAAAAAACTCGTGAGGTCTCAGTTCGGGGCGAACTACTAGTAATATATGATGCCGATACCGACACGTTTTAACCTGTTTCTTAGTAGGGCACATAGGTACATACGAACGTTTATGTGTGAATTTTCAATATTTATAGACGGATGTAATAATTATTTCGCATAATTATTATTATAAAAATATATAAATATAAAAATTATTATAGTACAGAACATTTACTTATTGACAATTTCGTTATCAAACAAAATACCCAAAAAACGTACACTCTGACCCCACCCTTTCCCGCCAGCTACTTACTACCGGACTGCAGTTTTGCGATGTGACAAGTTAAATACTACATACATTGCGTGTTTTCTATGATATTCATAAACATCCTACGAAGACGAACGCTTGATGAATATGTAACTTGTACAAAATGTACGATGCATCGAAAGTAGATTTATTTGTTTCCAGGGTGCGTAATTTTAATACTGCGTTGCACCTGTGTGGCTAGAAAATATCAATGTGTGTGTTCTATCAGAAGTTCCCACGGTCAAGGATTACAGGCTTAAGTATAACCTTAGAGGTATTCTATAAAGAGCTCACAATTGTTCAAGAAAGTATTTTAATCGAATAAATTTTTCAAGGCAGTCATAGAATAAGTCCTTGCCTTTTCACAATTTTATTTATCAATAAAAATGGGTGCGTGTACTTATGTACGCGCGTGAGAAGTTATACTTCTTTGGCATTATAAAAAAAAAAAAAAAAAAAAAAAAAAAAAAAAAAAAAAAAAAAAAAACTCGTCCGACAAAAAACTCGTCCGACAAAAAACTCGTCCGACAAAAAACTCGTCCGGCAAAAAACTCGTCCGACGTGAGAATTTTGTGTGACGCTGACGTGAGAATTTTGTGTGACGCTTTTGTAAAATTTCACTCTCATCATTTTTTCATAACGCGCCTAAAGAAATATAACTTCAAAAACAAACAAACAATCAAATCTTTGCTCTCTGATATTATTAAGACAACAATGGATTAGAGTGTTTCTAAGTAAAGCTAATTTAGTAGAGAACCGATTGAAATACCTATCCCTTTCAAAGTACAGGTACACGTTAGGTCAAATGGCAAACGGTGTATAGACCTTTCAGCAATGTTACAGCTCGCATTCATGTCGAACTGAATTCAATAGACTTTTCATTTCCAGTAGCATTGGTTTAGATTTCAATATCTAGCTATTTTTTTAACTTGAAATATTTCTTTACTTATGTACCTTCTCTGGTTAATTATTTTATTTTATTTCTGTTTATGTAACTTACTTATATTTCGTTGTTGTATTAAATTAAATCATTATTTAGCTTCACTTTTAAACCAACTTGCAATAGTTGTGTCATTTGCAAGGCGGTAATTTGAATGTAATTTAACAAAAATATTGTGTAGGTAAACACGTGTAGGTATTGAAAATTATTTGAACAAAGTCGACAATTCTTCGACGTGCTTACAGAGTTTCCTAAAAGGCGCGCGTTTTATATTCTTTGTGGTGGACTATTTCTAACGCCCTGTTTACAGCAGACTGTTTGTAATTCAGTTAAGACTGTTTTGTGATTCAATAAATGACTAGCGTAGATTCAATAAATGACTAGCGTAGATTCAATAAATGACTCGAATGACTAGCGTAGATTTTCAGGGCTATAATAAGCTTCAGTTCAAAGTTTAGATAATTGAGCACCTTACGAAAAAGTATTTTAATATAATTGTTAACCTTCCAAACAATAAATCCACGTATTCGAAATGACTACCAACACATTAAAAATAATTTATCTATTTACTTGCGAACAATAATCGCTAAACTTTTCTACTAGGTACGTTACTTTCAGATAATGTTGCAAAGTTTTGTTAGTATTAATTTCAATCCACAACTGTATGGTAGTTAATCAATTTACGTACCGCGTTAGGTTACTGAAATAATGCTTCACTAAAATATGCTTTACTTAATTTTAATTTCTTTTTTAATATAATTTTCTTTGTACCTACTTATTTTTTTCTGGACCAACCCTCGGTTACTACCTTCAACTATCAGCACGAGATGACAAGGCTCGCCACTGCTACAGTCACCTCGCGACCATGACTATTGTAACATAGTCGAAACGTAGAGGTAGGAAAAATAAATATAAAATACGCGATTTAGTCAAAGGAAAATAATTGCTTTGAATATAAATGTGAGTTTAAAAAGTTTTTTTATATTCTTTACTGGTTTATACATTATGAAACTTACATTTAACAATAAGTATTCGCAGATCTCTTTGGAAATTTTTCCTTTTTATGTTTATTTTTAAGAGGGTTACATATCGCGTACTCATCTTTACAAAAATAAATTGCTATTTTTCTTCCTTTAATGTTGTCCGTTTTCGGTGTTTCTTTTTAATGTAGGTAATTCATAATTATTATAATCAGGGCTTATATTTCTTCGGTTTTAAAATTGTATTAGGTACTGTAAAAGAATTATATTATATCCCGATCCCGTGGGAATACCGGGATAAAGAGTAGCCTATGTGTTAATCCAGGTCCCCAGCTATCTACATAACGAGTTTCATCGCGATCGGTGAAGTAGTTTTTGCGTGAAGAATTAACAAACATACACACACACACATACACACGCACACACACACAAACTTTCACATTTATAATATTAGTAGGATAGGATAGTAGGAAGTAGGATAGGATAGGATGTTCGATTGATTTATTTTTAAATATTATTTTACATTAAGTAGGTACCTACCTAATACAATTTTAAAAAACTTTAACAGCATTTTTTCAAACCTCTATTTTAGAAGATACTTACTACCCACTGTGTTCCAATAGAGCAGGAACATATACCTGTTCCTGCCCGGAACGAAAATTGATACAATGGCATTGGTATGTGATCATCTTAAGTGTGTTTATTACCTGTTTGAAAAGGCTCTTTTGGTAACAAACATTTATTTTACTTAGGTCGGTAGGTACTTTAAACGGGAGACCTTTGTCGTATAAGTGGTCTGGTTATGCTCAGATTAAACTGTTTTTGTTAGCACATAAGTAGGTATGATACAGAGTTTGGTAAAAATTCTGACCAAACTAAAATATGATTTCAGCAGTTGTTATTCGCTCAATCAAACAAATAAGAAACAATATTATTCTTTGTGCTTCACTATCGCCTTGGGTACCTACTACCTGTAATGATAGTAATAAGTTGGAAATAAATAAATAAATTCTGTTGATTTTAAAAGAGAGTCGGTATTTTTTGAAGTTCTCATAAATTTTAATGAAATTATTATATAGGTAAATACAATATTGTTTTCTTTTCATTTAAATATTTTAAGGCTGCTTATGCTGCTCAGAAATACCCGTCGCTTACAACTAATATTGTTGATTGTAACGAATGTGTTTTGTTTTTCTCAAAGGTTCTGAGATGGAATTGTAGGTGAAATTTTTACCGATATTTTGGGGTAATTTCGAGGCGAAAACTCTTTGTCATTTCAAAGCTAGACTAGTTTTAATTCTTAATTTTAGGATGGCTTTAAATAACTATAAGAAATGTTTGGCTCAAAATTACACCAAAATATCGGTAAAAATCACACCTACAATTCCATCTTAGCACTTTTGAGAAAAACAAAACACATTCGTAACTATCAACAATTTTCACCAACAAAGGCGACCGGTGCCAATAGTAACTATTTAGTAGGCTGTGTACCAAGGTCGTTGGCGTATGGACCCCCCTTAAAGGTATTTTGTTGCACAGCTATTTGGAGGGTGCGCAGGTATTGTTATGTCCTTACTAATATATTTCCCTGTTTCTATCCTGAATAAGGCTTCTAGAGTAATATTTTTTTTTGTTATTAGACTTAGGATTGGTGTACACAAATGCTTCTCCGTTTTCTTTTTTGTCTAACAACTAATTACTAAAGGAATTCGTTGACTAAGGGACATATCTACTTAATAACATTAAAGGAAAACAGAGACATAATTGTACACATACTTAGGGCACCTGTACAGTAGGGTGGAGCGAAAAAACTTTTTTTTGAAATTCGATTTTCCTGTATTGTTAATTAATGACCCGTGGTCTTAGGAGTGTTCATGCAAAAGGTGGCGCACTAGACTTTAAGATTGGAACAAAGGGCATTTTTGCGTTACCAATAGAGCTAATGTAAGATTATAATTACCATCTTTATTAACAATATTATTACTCAATATTACTATTACAAGTAATAACTTTATCAATACGTAATTAATCATTATAAAAAATATATCTTAATGCCCTAAATCAGAATTCTCAGAAACATCTCTTTTGACGGAAATAGTAAATTTTGGTGTTATACTGTGGTATGTCTTGCCTGGCTTTTATTCTAGGAATGAATGAAACCATACCTAGCTTCGGGTCCACAAACAGACTGCGAAGCCTCTGATACAAGCTTGACGCATCTCTGTACTGCCTGAGTGTGGTTAGGATACTTTTAATGTCAATTAAATTACTTCCTAGAGAAATGATTGCCATAATTTCGGTGTCCCTATATTTTAAGACATCGTAGGTTCTATTAACTTCTATTTCACCTAATCTACTGCAACCATCTTAAAATAGTGTTAAAGACATGATTTGGAACATATTTACAAGAAAATATTGACTTGATATCAAACAAAGTTGGTGCGTAAACTTTCATGGTGAAAGTAGCTAGGTTCCTTCTAGTTATGTGTCAATTCAGCTGTTCCATTAAACAAACGAAGAATCCTATTTGCGCAAGTCAATCATCAAGAATAGACTACCTTTCCTAGGTTTTTGTTAGCTAAGGTTTTGAGACTGTACCAGCAGAAATAGCAGAACACTCTGAAACAGATATTTCTGATTAGTGCTTAACAAATCAGTGTTTAAATCCGGGAAAGATAGAGATCGGAGGTGCAAATGGGTTCAAATCCTCTATTTTTAAGTCGAGACACTTGTCGAGCTTTTTTCTAAGCTATCAGTAAAGCTATTAGGGCATGTTGTGGTACTAGTCGAGTCTAGATAATGAATGGCATGTAGATAATTGACAATTGACATTAATAAATACAAAAACATTGTAACGTGGTTTCAGGTGTTTTTCTGGTAAAAATTGACTATATTTTTGTATCTGGTGTTCACAGCGGTACCATCGCATCCAATCACCACCAAAAAATAACAATATTCAAAAGTCCTGTGATGAAAGTTTCACGGTAGAGTTTTTGAAGAAAATTTCCTAAAGTGTGACATTTCTCAACATTGATGTATAGAATTTTATTGGACCGCAATGCACTCACGTCTTAGATAAGACATCGAAGAAAGTAAAAACTGTATTTTTATTGTAAAAAGTTTCGAAATTAGTTAAATCTGCGAGTAGAATATAAAAGTCAAAAAGTAAATTTTGTATAAACTACCTTCTCAGTGCGCCACCTGAAGATAAAGTCGTAGACTTTTGATTTTTTGTCTGAATGAAGCTTTTTCATAGGGTCATCGATTGACAATACAGGAGATTTAAAAAAAAGAAAAAAAATTTTTTTGGCCTGTTTCGCTCCACCCTACTGTACAGCATTCGGATTCGGATTCGACGCAGTAGTTTGCGAGTTCGATTCCCGTCACAAACAAATATGTAACTACATATATTTTTTATTTAATTACGTTTTAGCCTCCCGCGACTTCGTACACGAGGTGTTGAATTTTTCAAAGTTCTTTCTTAGCGGATGCAAGTAAGCAAGCATCTCTAACTTATTAATATCTTAAAATGTGTGCCAAATTTTTGCGGTCATAATCCAGTCTGTCAGGACTTTGAATGTTATATATATGGTATAGGTATATATTAAATATAATATAGGTATAGGTATGTATTAAACTAGCCGATTATTATGCAACATAGTTTATCTTGTTCACACTTAACTTCATAATTTATTGATTAATTTGTGCTCATTTATGCTCATTTGTGATTCATCTGTTTTTGTTCATGCATTTGTGTGTTTCCTTTCAGTGTTATAAGTAGGTACACCGATCGTCTCGTTCGGAAAGGAACGAATGACATTGGAACTTAACGTCAAAAGCAATAAATATTTTTATTTGACGGCTTCCGAGGCTTGGTTCCGCGATCAATTAAAAGCACTTTCCCGTCTTATGTCTATATTAATTTTTCCCGAGTGAACTATTTGGAAACTTTGCACTCGAAATAATTTTCTACTGCGCAGTTGACGGCTAGTATTTGCACAGTTTATTTTTCTCCGGCTATAAGAGCCCTAGAGTAGTACACACACTACTAAAGAGAGCCGCTTCGTTGCGCAACTCCCGTACGCCAAAGCTAATATAAAACTGTATATGACGTACTTTGCCACTACTCCAGTCTTTTGACTATAAATCCAAATGCCTAAACTTGAAGTAGTAGGGAAGTGTATGTACAGAGAGATAAGAACGTCAAAATATTTTTGAAACTTAAGAGGACAACCACAAAAGCAATGTTTCTTCTACTTTGCTGTTTTAATTTCCTCCATGGTTTTAATGTATTCTAATAATTTTGTTTGATTAATTGATGAGTTAAAAGACTTTAACTGAAGCAGGTTCCTAGAATCTTGCTTGTGTTGAAAACATTCTTATATCAACCGTTTTGGAACTCTACGGTGGGTCTGTAATTATGCAGTGACTCTTATAGGGAATACTAGAAGCGCTCCGCAGTTTCACCATCGTAACTCCCGATTCCGTCAGAAATATCGGGATAAAAAGTAGCCCATGTTATTGTCAATGAACCAATTAATTTTCACACCAAGTTTCACCTAAATTGGTTAAGCAATTTCGGAAAATCATAATATTATGGTATAGATATACAAAATTAGTACATTTTGGCTTGGATGTTAATGTTCAATGTTTAGTCATTACGTGTACTTATCTAACTAAATGTAAACCTACTAATTTTGTCTATATTTGCATATCAGTAGAGTATACTTTAGTGTCCAATAACTATTAACGAAAACCCTTATCCAATTTTGCATATTTTGTGAGTACGTTACCTTCATAATTCTTGCAGCAAGCCTTGGGATGCGCCGCTATTTTTTCATAAAAACGTTTATGACGCATGGCTGCTTGCCATTATAAGTCTACAAGAAAAGAGCCGAGAGCTGAATCCTTGTAATTAGACGCCCGTGAAGATTTATGTTCCTAAATTTTCCAAATTCTTTTAATTTTTCGGCCGCGACACGTGCTTCTTACTTAAGTATTTTTTTATTTTATTCCAAGCCCTAACTTTGAAGAGGCTCTACTGCAAGGTTTATTGAAATTATTCTGAGAGCCAGTAAAACGGACTAGTAATCAGGTAGGTAACCATTTACCGTAATTTTCTGTTGTGTAAAATAGAAAGTTAAAAGATAGGTCTGAGTAGTGAGTTAGCGAGGGTGGTGTTTATTTGGGTTCGCTTTATTTCTACCGTTCCCAGGGGTCCGGTCCATGTATCACTGCAGACGTCAGCCCTGGGTTAATTGTCTACGTGCGTTTTCAGCTGAATTCGTCACGTTTACTCGTTTACACCTCCCTCTACCCCCCTGGTGATTCTCCTCGCGACCATAGCACTAACAAACGTGATACCTACATCGAAAGAAAGAACAATATTGTTTCAATTTTAAGAGTTCATATCGAAGCTTTGTGTAGCTTCTTTATTCCACTTTCGATTCATAAAATATGAAAGTAATAAATGTCATAACTCGTATGAAAATATTGTATTTACTTGGGGTAGGTAGCAAATGATAAATGTTGTTAGTACAGTACCATTTGCGAGGATATTAAATTCTTTATTTGTTCTTAGACATTAATTAGTTTGTTTTTGTTGTGAGCTTCGGCGGGTTTATTTAGGTAAGTGACAAAACTTTGGATCATAATTTCTTATTCATACTTTAGGAAAATATTGAATTTTGCACAAAGACAGGGGAATCTTTTGGTTTCAGATTGTTGTTTATCTTTCAGTATAGGTTAGTGAATATGTCGTAAATAGGTTCAAATAACACCGACATCATATTCATAATCATCATTTATTGCTTTATGTGTAGGTACAGATGTTTACAAAAATATAATTATAGACACAACATGAACCCGGTAGGGCACTACAATAGTATTAGGTATACTCACTATATGTGTTATCTATACTTCTATACTAATATTATAAAGAAGTAAAGTTTGTGTGTTTGTTAAATTGTAAGGGGTAATCTCGGGATCTACTGAACCGATTTCAAAAATTCTTTCACCAATAGAAAGCCATATTATTGCTGAGTGTCATAGGTTATATAAAAAACCGCAAAATAAAAAGGCTTTTACGTGGTAGTCCGTTTTGCAAAGTGAATCGGAGAAAAAACGGTCGAATGAAAGCGTTTCTTACGAACGCTGCCTTAACTATGAAAGATATATTTTTGAGTTCTAGAGAAAAGATGTGGAGCTTGAAAATGCCTACAAAAAAGTCAACGACAGCATATGTCTAACTTTTATATTTAAGTTACAAAAAGTATTTTTTTTAATATTAGTACCTATAGATAATTTAATTTATTAACATTATGTCCAACGAAGTGCATGGGCACGGGTCAGCTAGTCATCAATAAACAATAAAATCTTTTATTGTATAGTAAGCCACTATGGGAATCCCATCAATAACATTAGAACACATTCTTTTTAGGGTTCCGTACCCAAAGGGTAACAACGGGACCCTATTACTAAGACTTCACTGTCTGTCCGTCCGTCTGTCTGTCACCAGGATGTATTTCATAAACTGTTATAGCTAGAGAGTTGAAATTTTTCACAGATAATGTATTTCTGTTGCCGCAATAACAACAAATACTAAAACCAGAAAAAATTACTAAGGCTTCCCATATAACATGATACGGAACCTTCGTGCGCGAGTCCGACTCGCACTTGGCCGGTTTTTTATATTTACAAGGAAATTATACTTATAAGTATTATATCCGTCATCTGGCTACCATAACACAATCCTACTTCCTTAGCTGGGGCTAAATAGAGCTGTGTGCGAGCCATTTTCATTTATTATTTATTTTAATTCAATTAATTCATTTTAATTATGCAGTTTCAGTTTCATGGTTAGATAATATTCTATTTTGATCAAATGCGCGAACAACATGTAGAACCAGATAAATGCATTCATCTAAAAGAGAAAGACAGATTAGCGTCTGCTAAACTGTGATTGTAATGTGTAATTGATGTCTATCAATTTTAAAAACTACGTAAAAAAGCGGTAACTAATTCATTTATGGATATGACAATGGATTAGAGCGAACAAGAGAATCCACTCTAATCCAGTCCCCTTCATTACATCATCACTACATAGTATAAAACAAAGTCGCTTTCTCTGTCCCTATGTCCCTATGTATGTATGCTTAAATCTTTAAAACTACGCAACGGTTTTTTAAAAGATAGAGTGATTCAAGAGGAAGTTTTATTCATGTATAATACATGCATAATATAGCCGTGCGAGGCCGGGGCGGGTCGCTAGTGCATGGTATATAAAACGAAGTCACTTTCTGCTGTCTGTCCCTCTGTATGCTTATATCTTTAAAACTACGCAACGGATTTTGATGCGGTTTTTTAAAAGATAGAGTGATTCAAGAGGAAGTTTTATTCATGTATAATACATGCATAATATAGCCGTGCGAAGCCGGGACGATAGTAGTTTATAAGAGCAGATTAAAGTATACTAAAAAGCGAAATCTAATCCATTTATTGTTTTTACAATGGATTAAACTGGAAAAGAGCTTCTTGCTCTACTGCTTAGTCAAAGACCCTTAGTATATTTTTAAATTTGCTTTTTAATTTAATATTTTTTGTTGTACAAATTTCGGCAGTGGAATACATTTTCGCCATAGAATTATACTGCCGTAAGCCGTAATGTACCCTTTTCAAATGAAATGGTAGATGAAAGCGTAAGGTTTTATTTGCAGTAAAGTAAAGGTTCCGTCAAAAGACAAAAATCTAATTAATGTATTATTTAGGGCGGGAAAATTGACACATGTCAATTTTTCAGCTACCGTTTTGGGGTAATGAACTTAATTTAGAAAGTGATGAATTGATGATACATCTACGTAATTAGACTAAATAAAGCGACACCTGCATAGATATTCTATAATAAAAAGTTTTCCACACAAAACGTCAACTAGTTATATTTTATGCCTAACTAGCGACCCGCCCCGGCTTCGCACGGTTATATTATGCATGTATTATACATATAAACCTTCCTCTTGAATCACTCTATCTATTAAAAAAACTGCATCAAAATTCGTTGTGTAGTTTTAAAGATTTAAGCATACAAAGGGATATAGGGACATATGGACGGAGAAAGCGCCTTTGTTTTATACTAGATTTTTTTTAGATTTTTTTCTAAAATAAAAGTAGGTCGAAACGCCAAATCGAAATTTTGTGGTGTTTTGCGGATTAGTAGAAATAATTACCTACGTAAAATACCAACTACGCACGTTCCCCAAACGCAAAACACCACCTTATAAAATCGGATCCCCTAGTCCAAGGAAAACAAAAACAGAAGACGATCGAAAAAAAAACAATAGACGATCAAAAACAGCGACATAATGGCAAATAACTGTCAAATCAAATTCGTACGTATGTATCTTGTATCGAGTACTAGCGACCCGTCCCGGCCTCGCACGGCTATATTATGCATGTATTATACATATAAACCTTCCTCTTGAATCACTCTATCTATTAAAAAAAACCGCATCAAAATCCGTTGCGTAGTTTTAAAGATTTAAGCATACAAAGGGAAATAGGGACAGAGAAAGCGACTTTATTTTATACTATGTAGTGATAGTGATAGTGAAATCGTACTTAAATAGCATTAGTACGGGATCCCTTTGTAAGAACGACCTTCATCAAGCTGTTTAATGGATTAAAAGTATCAGTAGTAGTCGTTCATAAACGGATCTTAGACTACATGTATACCTGGTACCTATAATTCTGAGCCTACAATGCGAAGAAAATGTTAAAATCGTGCAACTGTGGCATTCTGAATTTATTCTGCATTCTGACGTCTTACTTGAGTACATTCTTTCTTAGTAAACATACGGGTTAATGTTGAATATGTAGGTACATTACGTAATGTAAAACTATTTTGACTTCTTCTTTTCACTTTAAAAATCGTATCTGCTCCTAATCTTCAGATGTCGTGAGTCGTGAGTGTACTCTACCGTCGCTCGTGACCCTTATGGCTTTTTAAAAATTGCAAACTAGGTGGTTTGAAATTACTTCGACGACTTACGGCGCTCGCAGTTCTTTAGTCTTTTCGTGACCATGATAGACGTAATTCAGTTGTGACGTCACATAACTAAAATAGTTGAACTAGGTAATAGTATCATCTACACTAGATAGTGTAGATAAAGTTTGTTTAGTCTTTTTTTGTTTGTAAGTATTAGAATCCGAAACTACAGGACCAATTTTGATGAAACTTGGTTTAAAGATACATTGATTCATTGGGAATAAATAGGCTATTTTTTATCCCAATATTCCCACGGCATCGGGAGTTACGCGGGCGAAATCGAAGGGTTTTAATACGAAAGGGGGTTGATCGAGACTTCTAAAGGCGAACCACTTTTATTTTAAAAACTTTTGAAAATGCGAGCTTTTGTTAAAATTTTGAGGTTAGTATACTTACCTACCTCTAAAAATAAGCTGTTTTCGGCAATAAATACCATTAATGTTTAAAATAGTAGTCGAAACTTAATAAAAAAATAAAACCTAAATGTCAATATTTGCGATTGGCACAATGGTCACCATGCCGGACTGCCAAACACAGGGTTGCGGGTTCGATTCCCGCCACAGACAAGTATTTGTGTTGAGATATTTGTCTGTGGTCTGGTTGTTTCTATGTATTATAAGTATTTATTTACAAAAGAAAAGTATATAAGTAGTATATCCGTTGTCTAGGACCCATAACACAAGTCTAGTTACTTAGCTTGGGGCTAGATGGCGATGTGTGGAATGTCCTGCAATATTTATTTATTTATTTAATAACCTCCGACTCAAAGAAACAGCTGATTTTTAGCAAATAAGACCCCAAAATTTACGAAAACAGTTCAAATTTCACCTAAACGTCTAGACAACCCCCTTTCGTAGAAACCCTTTAGCATTGTGTAGGTGGATATAGATTGGCTACTTCTAGTGAGTATAATAGACGGGTGAATAAGATTAATATTGAAATATAATTGCATGCAGCAGTAACTGCCATGCCACCTCGGGCTGCGGTGCCGGCAACATGTTATTATGGAAATATAGTTTTCTTTGTACTTACAGGTCAGTGTTCTTTGTTTCATTGCAAATGCCGTTCAATTGGTGTAAAAAATAAGTACCTTTTTTAAATTTCTATCCACAGTCTATACAAACAAAGAATAAGGGACTACTATCTGTCCATACTCATATGTACAGTTATATGCGTCATAAGTACACTATCAGTGTGCTACAATAATACTATAGACAAGTATTTGACTTACGACCTTCTTCTAATAGACGTTACACACACACATAAATACTTGAATTAAAAGTATTCAGTGTGATTATTATTTTGAACATGTTAGCTATGTCTTTAGTTGGCCGAGTGGTATACGCCGCCACCCGCTACACCGTGGGTTCGATCCACAGGTTAAGTTTTTATAAATAGTGCTGTACAGGATTGTAAACGTTACGGTGTACCTAGAACCTACTCAGTTATAGTTGTTGAAGTTTGTCTATAAGAACAGTTCTTATGTCTTTCTTTCCGAAGTTTCTGGGTTCTCTTGCCGTGAACCAATAAATTTTTCTTCCGAAAAATGTATGCGCAGTGCGCACATTGCTCTAACAATGAAGGAAAACATCATGATGATATCCGCGGCTCAGTTGGCTCCAGACTTAGTAGAGTTCTTTACTCGTTTGCAGATCTAGAGCATGAGTTCTGAATGTGTAAACGCCGAAACGTCCCCGCGTGTGTCCACTTGAGCACGAGGACGCTCAAAAATGTAAACAAACCTCCAAATCTGACGTGTAAGGGAAAATTTCATTGTTTGTAGAAAGTCCACATGTTTAAACGTCTATTAGGTGACGATGTCCAAAGTCGCAAAATGCTAGTAAAACGTCCAAAATCACGAATTGAAAAGGTCAGGGACTGTAAAGAAAACAATGGGATGATTTAGTATTTATATATATATATATATATATTAAAGATTTAAGCATACAAAGGGATATAGGGACATAGGGACAGAGAAAGTGAGTTTGTTTTATACTATGTAGTGATAGTGATGACTAACTTGTAGTTAATTCAGTTTATGACTAACTTGTAGTTAGTCATCACTATCACTGCATACTATAAAACAAAGGCGCTTTCTCTGTCCCTATGTCCCTATATCCCTTTGTATGCTTAAATCTTTAAAACTACGCAACGGATTTTGATACGGTTTTTTTAATAGATAGAGTGATTCAAGAGGAAGGTTTATATGTATAATACATGCATAATACGAGTATAGCCGTGCGAAGCCGGGGCGGGTCGCTAGTAGAACGTGTTATATAAGTCACTCGTTTTAAAAATGTGTGATATCTTGGTTATTTATTAGAAAAAAAGCAGTAAGTAAACAAAGTGAACAAGCATAGTGAAGACATTCCGATTCTGTTCAGAAAAATAAAGAGCCCAATAAAATTTTGTTCAATGCAACAGCTACCGTTCACTGGAGCAGTGGAGCTATCGTTCTGCATTTTACACATTCGATGCCATCAACACGCTTCAGTTTATTCCTTTACTTTGTATCTTGTATGGGTGTCTGCTGATATAGGTACGGACGAGGTGCTTTCACATTGTTTATTTATCGGATCGTGCACAACGAACGATTGTATTGATACTACTAGTTTTTGCCCGCGAAGTCGAAAATGGACCAAGGAATCGCGTTGTCTCATACAAACTTTACCCCCTTAGGGATAAAATTTCGGAAAATCCTTTCTTATCGGATGCCTACGTCATACAAAGAACATACCCTCCAAGTTTCAGATCTCTACGATCAGTGCGTTGACCCGTCAGTCAGCCAGTCATTCAGGACAAAGCATTTTATATGTATAGAAGATTATACTAGGTATATGTCTATCACGATCTGTTCTATATAACCATTTACATAATATCTTACCAGACGACCCAGTTGGCACAATTGTCACCATGCCGGACTGCCAAACTCAGGGTTGCGGGTTCAATCAGACAAGTATTTATGCTTAGATATTTGTCTGTGGTATGGTTATTTCTATGTATTATAAGTATATATTTACAAAAGAAAAGTATATAAGTAGTATATCCGTTGTCTAGCACCCATAACACAAGTCTAGTTACTTAGCTAGGGGCTAGATGGCGATGTGTGGAATGTCCTGCAATATTTATTTATTTATATAATTTTTTTTGTGCCTTATATCGGGAGTAATAAAATCAACCCCACTTCCGTGGGGTTCGTGCTAACTTCGTAGATGTAGAGCAGCTGCCAACGAATAGGAAAAATGTTTCAAGCCAATCTGCTCCAAACCCATGCCCATCAAAATGACTCTTAACGACCTTCCATATTCCAGTCTGACTTCAAGGTTCCCAATCTGGACCGACGAGCGTATTAAAAACCAGTTTCACCAAATCGAGGCGTGGCGTTCGGAGTGGGGCCTTTTTGAACACGTTAATTCGAATCTCGTATCGGACCCCACGAAGAAGTTATCCGGTTTCGACTCTGACCGTAAATCTTGGACCCGATTGAACCGATTTCGTTCCAACCACGGGAAAACTAACCACCACCTCCATAAATGGGGACTAAGGGAGTCACCACAGTGCGATTGCGGAGCACCTGACCAAACCCTTTCCCATGTGGTAAACGAATGCCCACTTCGCCGTTTTCCCGGTGGAATGTCGGAAGATCATAAACTTACTACTGCCGCCGCAAGCTGGCTGAAAAACTTAGATATAGAGGTTTGATCCACGCAGGATGAATGCCATACGCCATGATGATGATAATGTAAAAAATGTTCTTGAAAATAATAAGCAGTATTCTTAATTAAAAAGCAATATTCTTAATTATTTTTAAATTTTAGCAGTATTCTTATACTGCTTATTATTTTGGAGACCAAACTTTTACTAAAAACCAGACATTATTCTCTAGCGTCTCTAGTCTCTACTATATTATTTTCTTGCTTCAAATAACCTTTTTTTCTGTGTAGAATCTTAATCTATTTTTTTATTATCTTACATCTATTAAGGGGAATCGATCCACAGGTGGATTGAAGAGGAAAAAAACCGGCCAAGTGCGAGTCGGACTCGCGCCCGTAGGGTTTCGTACCACTGTATTCTACCTCTGTATTTTTAACCCCGACGCAAAAACAAATGCAAAAAAAATAGATAGCGCTAGTAAAAATACATGAATGAAGGGTAAATGGCGGTTTACGGTTTATAACGTATTAAAAAAAAACTACTTACCAGATCTCGTTCAAACCAATTTTGGGTGGAAGTTTGCATGGTAATGTATGTCATATATTTTTTTAGTTTCATCATTCGTTTATTTTAGAAGTTACAGGGGCGCGTAAACTATTCAGTTAAGAAAAAAACGATATTGGAAACTTAAATATCATTTTTTAAGAACTATCCATAAATACCCCACACGTATGTATGGGTTTGATGGGAAAAAAAATTTTTGAGTTTCAGTTCTAAGTATGGGGAACCCTAAAATTTAATGTTTTTTTTTCTATTTTGTGTGAAAATCTTAATGCGGTTCACAAATACATCTACTTACCAAGTTTCAACAGTATTGTTTGTATAGTTTCGGAAAAAATTGGCTGTGACATACGGCAGACCGACAGACATGACGAATCTATAAGGGTTCCGTTTTTCGCCATTTGGCTACGGAACCCTAAAAATATCCATAGGTCCACCGGTGGATCCTTGTGGGATGATAGTTTTCGACAGTACGCATCAACAAGCTGTGTGTGAAACGTAGTGTGACATTACTTACGTACATTGTACGGTTTATAGGTACGTTGTCTCCCGACACATTGCACTCCAGCCTCGGTAGTTAGCAGCACCTGTCGTGTGGGACACATTCTCGCTGCAGCTTTGTTTTATGTTCTCCATAACAATAACAACGCAACGTTACCTCTGAACTTCTCGATTCGGGTCGGAGCCCCTAATTGTACTTAACAAAAACTGTGTAATGCCTCTTAGGCTACTTACAGGACTTAGTAAAAAATAAAAATATTAAAATGTACCTACCTACATAATATACCTACCGCCGATTCTATGGGGGACAGATCAGAAAAAAATGGTTTGATCGACGAAAACTTTAAGGTGAAAGGACATACAAACGTAGTCGACTGATTCCTCCCTGGATAATGACACTAGAGCAAATATTTTTACAGCATAAACTTATAACTGCCATGACTATGCCCCTATTTTTTTTTCTAATTATCATAGAAATTAAGATTAATAAAAAAAAATAAAAAAATAGGGGCATGGTCAAAGTCATGGCAGTTATAAGTTTTATGCACCAAAAATATTTGCTCTAGTGTCATTATCCAGGGAGAAAACAGTCGACTACGTTTGTAATATTTTGTATGGAGAGAGCCCCCGGCACCCTTTCCTCTTAAGGGGTGAGTAAAGTTGAAACTGTCTCCTCGTTGGTAACAAGGGGAACAGAACAAACTTTGTCCGATCTATACCCCTAAGGGGACAAACCGTGGGGACAGATAGGAATAATTAGACTTAAGAGCCTCCTCCGCTTTTTTTCGGGAACATTTCAGTAGGTACCTACTTAAAAATAGTTTAATATTTTAGATTGTTGCTGTTTTCCGCAACAAGACTTCTTTAGTTAGGTCCTTTTAAGTTTTACTTTTCAGGAGAAGCACCAGTTCAGCTCTTCCATAAACGCCAAAAGATTCAAGTTTTAATGAAAAATTTTTAACTTCTAAATGCAGGCTTACCAATCTACCTTGTCATTAAATCAGACAAGTTACAACCACTCGAAAGTCTTTAATATAAATATCTAATTCCCTTGTCTATTGAATTTAAAATGAAATGAACAGAACACAATTGGATGAAGCTTTCCAATACATTGAACAGAAAATGGGGATAGTACATCGATTGATATATTTTAAAATAATAAAGAAGACAGGATTAACTGAGCTTTATAAGACTGAAACACACTTTTATACCTATCTTGTCAGAGTTTTTATTAGTCTTATTCACTAACGAATCTTATAAAGGTAGGTACTTACAGAAAGAAAAAGATTTCTTGAAGCAAGAAAAACATCGCCCTATAGACGCCTAATTTATTGGTTTTAGTATTAAACTAGCGACCTTCTCCGGCTTCGCACGGCTATATTATGCATGTATTATACATATAAACCTTCCTCTTGAATCTATCTATTAAAAAAAAATCGCATCAAAATCCGTTGCGTAGTTTTAAAGATCTAAGCATACAAAGGGATATAGGGACACAGGGACATAGGGACAGCGAAAAGTGACTTTATTTTATACTATGTAGTGATATTACGAGTATTAGAATTCTTAATTTAACTGCTTATTATTTTAAAGAACATTTACCTACTATAAACAAAAAAAAGCGTCTTTAGGGAGAGGAATTATTTCTTGCTTCAAAAAACTTTTTTTGTGTAAACAAAGTAGGTCATTTTAAGATTTGTATAAGCTTTTAAAAGTAATATTGACAAATGCCGTAGAATACATAATAGTTAGGTACTATAAACTACTAACTTTGACAGCCAGTTTTACCCTTTTTAGCCCTTTTTTCAAAAATCATCTATTAGTTGTTTCCAACGTCCCATAGAAGAAACCCCCATGCGTAGTTTCAGACTTGAACAATCAAAGTTCAAAAGTCTCTGCCCACTGTAACGTTTTCAACAATGTGCAGCACTATTTAAACATTATAACAACGTAACCTGTGGATCGAACCCACGTCGGTTGGTGTAGCGGGTGGCGGCTTATATACTACTCGGCTAACTAAAGCTAACATGTTGAAAATAATGATCACACTGAGTACTTTTAATTCAAGTAGGTATTTATATTTCTGTGGGTCCAATACCGTGTTAGTAGTATTATTGTAGCAAACTGATAGTGGACTTATGACGCATACTGTACATCTTGTAGTTGAGATTAGTAACAGTTGATGACTCTTTTTATCATATTTATATACAGGGTGTCCCGTAATGAATGGCCAAGCGGGAGAACATAACTTTCGTTTTTCTGATTCGGCACAGTGTCCTCTATCCGTAGGGGCCCGCTTGGCCATTCATTACGGGACACCGTGTATACAAGGTTATTGGTAATTATACTAGCAAGCCGTTGAGGGCTACTTCTGTACACCTAAACAAACAACTTTTGTTCTACGACTTTTGGAAATTCGAAAAAAAATGTGAAAAAATTGGAGGTTATGTTAATTCGAAAAACAGCTGATTTTTTAAAACAAAGGTTATTCAGACTAAGAACAGTAGATAAAACTTTATAACCTACCTATAGATAGGTATTATGTTTGTTGTCTACTTTTATACCTTTCGAGAAAGACATTAGCGACACATCAATTAGTCTTGTTGGTTCATTTGTTATAGTAAAAGCCAGGCACAGCGTATGGTCTGCTTAAAATCTCGCATAAGTCTTCTATTGTATTAAAATAGTTCTCATGCTCTCAAACGTTCTCAAGCTCTACCGTTTCACAGTGATCGGGTCGGTCGGTACAATATGCGCCATATTTGTATTTGCACATTTAGAATGACATTTATACATTAACTATCGACCCGCTCCGGCTTCACACGGCTATATTATGCATGTATTATACATATAAACCTTCCTCTTAAATCACTCTATCCATTAAAAAAAACGCATCAAAATCCGTTGCGTAGTTTTAAAGATCTAAGCATACAAAGGGAAATGGGGAAGGCGAAAAGTGACTTTATTTTATACTATGTAGTGATAGTGATAAATGCTTATAATAAAGGAAGAAATGCCAAAAAGTATGTACTATAAAACAAAAAAAAATAAAAAAAATAATCAAATAAGTATACCTACCTAGAGGTTTTAGGATGAGCAGTAGAACACGAATTCATACTACCTAAGTATTTTCTTAGGTTTTTGCGATTTCTTATAATAAAGATAATAGTTTCATTAATATGACGAATTCATATTTTTAAACATTCATGTTTGTCTGTTAGTTTGTTTTCCTTTTATTCCCTATGCGAGTAAAACTGCGAAGCGCAGCTAGTAAGTATACTTTTACTAGTTGAAATAATTTTATTCACAAAATAAATATTTGGTTCAACATCTAATATCTTATTTAGACTACTAAATTAATATGAGTTGATCCCTACTTGGTATAGATCTAGGGATAAGAAATTTAATAAAAATAACGTCTAACACAAACAAAAAAATATTAAAAAAATTAAACCAAGACTTTTTTCTTCTATAAAATAATTTCAATTTGCAGTTAATAAACAAATTAGATTCGAAAATTGGGTCTTAGCCAAAGCAGCAATAACTGTGACCCACAGCTCTCATAGCCGGCTAACGGTAATTCCTTTAAAGCCAACATTCCCTCTGTGGCCCAGTTACACCTGCCGCCGGGGCGGGCGGGTGCCCGCATGGTTTCGTTTCGTACATATTCTCTACTTATACAGGGTTATTGGTAATTATACTAGCAAGCCGTTGAGGGCTACTTCGGTGCACCTTAACAAACAACTTTTGTTCTACGACTTTTTGAAATTCGATGAAAATTTTGAGGTTATGTAAATTCGAAAATCCGCTGATTTCTAAAAACAAAGGTCATTCAGACTAAGAACAGTAGATAAAACTTAAAAAATAAGTAAAATTTTAAGGTTAATGACCTCTCCGTGTAAGGAACAGCTGATTTTCAGGTAAACCTAACCTCGAAATTTTCGAAAAAATGTTTGAATTTCCAAAAGTTGTTAGTTAAAGTGCACAGAAGTAGCCCTTAACGGCTTGCTAGTATAATTTCCAATAACCCTGTAGAGTAAGTATAAATTTTTTTTTTAAATCATAATATTATTGGATATAAATAAAAGGCGTATGAAGCTTTAGAAGAAGTGTACTACTCATTTTTTTATAAGAGTAACAAGTACTAAAACAAACCACATATGTTTGGTTTTCTACTACTTTTTTAGTGAAAAGAAGAAATAAATAAGAATAAATAGTGTCCCATAACATGGGGATGACATTTTTCTGTGTTTTCGAAACTTCGAAATTTCTTGTTGAAATCAATTTATCTTTTAGTGGTTGGTTGGTGGTTGGTTTGTTGGTTTTGGTGGTGGTGGTGGATAAATTATTTATTGCAAACACAATTTTTTAATTACATTACATAAGAAAGCTCAAGTCTAAGTGTTACAAAGGGCGGCCTTATCGCTCAAAGCGATCTCTTACAGGAAACCTTTCAACAGGTCAATACTTTTGAGTGGATAAGTTATTACATTGAGCCGCAAATAAATTTTCCTTAAAATAAAGGAAATCATCGTAATTGTTACCAATGAAAGAAGCTATATAAAAGCTTTGACAAATAAGTAAGCTATAAATAAACAACTTAGGCAAATGGAAAGGGCGTCACCCACTGTTAGGAATGTTTAATGACCTTAAGGTAGTGTTTGACGTTGCATTAGAGAAACAATGGAAGTAAAACTAAAGCTGGTCCCTTTATCTTCGCTACAACAGAAACCATCTAACTAACTGAAAGCTTTCGGTTTCATTTATACATAAATATAACTCGATTGTAATTTGGATATTTTATAATTTGTAGTTGATATTGAATAACAATCTCTTTGGTGAAGATAATAATATTAAGTACTAGCTGCGCCCCGCAGGTTCCCGTGGGAATAATGGTATAAAAAGTAGCCTCCCTCAATAAATTGACTATCCAACACAAAAATAATGTTTCAATTCTAACCAGTAGTTCCTGAGATTAGCGCATTCAAACAAACAAAAAAACTCTTCAGCTTTATGATATTACTAGCGACCCGCTCCGGCTTCGCACGGCTATATTATGCATGTACTATACATATAAACCTTCCTCTTGAATCACTCTATCTATAAAAAAAACCGCATCAAAATCCGTTGCGTAGTTTTAAAGATCTAAGCATACAAAGGGATATAGGGACAGAGAAACCGACTTTGTTTTGTACTATGTAGTGATATAGATTAGTATTGATTATGTTCAACGTGGTGGTTACCTCAAACGATCCTGTTTCAATCAACAATTTCGACATTTTCCCCACTCCATGGTTGGCTATTAGAGTTCCTTTTTTGACTATGGAACCCTAAAAAGATATTTTCTCAAAGAATTTATCACTCATGGTACTCAGAATAGAAAACCGCAGATGTGTAAAAGAGCTCTTATGAATAAACTAGGTACCTACGTTAAATATCCACCTACTCAGAGTTTTGTAAGGTTTATTAGTTTGATGTGTAGGTACCTACGCCTTAATAATTCATTTGACGACATTCTCTAATTAACGATTTTCGTACTTAACATAGTTTTGATATTTGAGAAACAGACTCAATTTGTGGTTTATTTCAATTGAATATGTAGTCTTATACTCTACAGATGAGATTCATTCTGAGAACAGTTCCTTGCCTGAATAACGGGAGTGACAAATCAGATTCCTTTGTGAATTGGCGAAATAATGAAGTATTTCTATCTTGGTAGATTATGTCCTGACCATATCGTAATATTGGCCATTTCATGGTGTGGCTGCCTGTTACTTGAACGGTGCTATTTCATGGTAAGTACAGCTAAAACTGGTATTATGATGTGGTCTGACAAAATGTAACCGTTTACCAGTTTTACCATTTTATACCTGTTGTATTTATTGTAGGACCTGTCTTACCTGTTTACCAATTTTTGATATTTTAATTAAATGTATTTTTCCTTTTCAGGTGGTGTCAACTGTCACCATCACAACTTAACCCTCAACTGCAAAATAGCACGAAGACATGGAGCTCTTGAGCTAGCCAAAAATTAGACATGGACGAAACTGAGTCATCAGCTGTTGAACTTCAATATCTAGTTTCACGAAGATGTAGATAATTCCGACAGCAGCTCACCGCCTTCTTCACTACCTTCGTCGATAAAAAACCTCAACTTGTTAGTTCAAGCAGTTGTATTATCATATTTGCTTCTATATCAGCAGTCGCCACCAACATTTAGTCCTTCTTCTCCGTTTATTCTGTCAGACACATCTTGCTGAACCCAGCCTCTCAACTCCTGGACCGGTGAATTTTCCACTGTCACCCTTGGTAACGTCAACACCAAGATTTAGCAATCCCACCTTATCAGCAAAACAAACAAAGTTTAATTCCATCAATCAAGTTAAAATGACATTGCACGTACGTACCTACTATCCCAACTCCAATATTAATTTAGTACTGGCACTGGTTACGGGCCTGATGCCTGGCAAGTTTTAGTTACAAGCTTTATCCCGAGTTGTTTTCCAAGAGAATACAGTAATTGCTTCCAAACCCGGAATCGAATGCATACCGAAGTTTAGTTTTCGAACAATCAATCTGTATAAGTACTTAGTGCAAGGAATTGTTGAAGTCATCCGTCAATCTCAAAACGGTACTTGTACAAGAGAAGGCGTCTGGAAGGCGAAAGGTATTAGTAATAGTGTTACCTACTGCTTACCACGTTATTCTCCCTCTACTAACAGTTAATTGAATACGTCTTAGACTCGACGGAAGGCTCAAATTCGATTGGTTGGTGTAATGCACGTTACCCACAACCCTTAAGTGCGCTAACTTCCATTCCATTAAGTAACATGTGAAGACCGGAACTTAATTTGTTTGTATTCAACGTTATATAATTATGATGAAACAAAGAATCCAATTATTTGGGGACCCTATTGTATTTACGTAATTTGTATGTTTTACAAAGTTTCAACGCGTGGGTTTTATAGGTATGTACTTACTGAAGATATTTATCAAAAGTTTTGTTTTAGGTTGTATCAAAAACAATCTATAAGTGTAAATTATAGGTACCTAGAGTAGATACTCTAGGTACCGGCTCTCTCTCCATACTAACGTAGTCGACTGTTTCCTCCCTGGATACTAGAGTCAATATTTTTGTAGCATAACTGCCACGACCATGCCCCTATGTCTTGGTTTTATTCACATTCTAATTATCATAGGAACAAGAGTTTTAAAAAACAAAAAATATATAATAATAAGACATAGGGGCATGGTCATGGCAGTTATAAGTTTAATGGTACAATAATATTTGTTCCAGTGTCATTAATCATTATCCAGGGAGAAAACAGTCGACTACGTTTGTATGGAGAGAGAGCCGGTACCCTTTCCTCCGAATGTTCAATAAAGGTATTAAAGTTATCTTTAGACGAATTGACTAATTCTAGCTGTTTTCTTGGTGAAAACTGTAAGGTATCTTGTAGATATCCATCAAGGTTTGTGCTGCAAGGAAAAAGTTCAATATGCAACAAAAAAATATTATTATTTTAATTAGGTAGGTATTACTCATTAAATATAATTAACTACTAAAGCTAATTAATTAAATTTTCAATTATTAATTCATTGATTGCCACGTAGGTAAGCCACGCAAGTATAGGTATAGGCAAAAACGGTCAACAAAAACATTTATTAAATACGTGAAATAATGTAGGCATAATGCCTAATTTAGTTATTTCAATAAGTATTAAAAAATATATCACTACATAGTATAAAACAAAGTCGCTTTCTCTGTCCCTATATCCCTAGGTATGCTTAAATCTTTAAAACTACGCACGGCTTTTGATGTGGTTTTTTTTAATGGATAGAGTGATTCAAGAGGAAGGTTTATATGTATAATACATGCATAATATAGCCGTGCGAAGCCGGAGCGGGTCGCTACTAGGATATAAACTTCATGCCAGAGGCTCAAAGTTTTTTACTGTTTATTATTTAATTTACTATAAATAAATATTGCAGTACAATGAGCACATGTATAATTTGGTTAAAAGAAAACGTGACATAGAAATAAATAACAAGACAAATAGTGGAATTGACTTTTGTAATTTGACCCATTTTAGGGTTCCGTAGGGTAAAGGCCCGTAGGCCCAAAGGGTAAAAACGGAATCCTTTTTCTAAGGACTCCACTGTCCGTCTGTCTGTCTGTTACCAGAAGGCCAATTCTCGTAAATACCATTGTTCAAATTACATTTTAATATCATATCGATTGCATTTCGATCACAAAAAATACCCTCAAAGTAGCTCAAAATACTCTCAAAGTTAGCTTTTTGTAATAAAAAACTAACTTTAAAGGTATCTTTTGCAATCGAAATGATATTGAAATGTAATTTGAACAATGTTATTTTTAGAGAATTGGCCTTCAGGCTGTATCTCATGAACCGTGATAGCTAGACTGTTGAAATTTTCACAGATGACGTATTTCTGTTGCCACTATTATTATAAATAAAAACAAAATATATCGGTAAGGAACCCTTCGTGTGCGAGTCCAACTCGTACTTGGCCAGTTTTATTAATTAGTTACTTGTCGTGTCTCAAATGTTTCATCAGTTTAAGTGCCCCCGAGACGATCAATCACGATTGTCAATCGCGTTACGTTATTGACAATCGCGATTGAAGTCTGATTGTTTGAGCTTCAATCAGTTCTTCAATTATTTCAGCTAGATCGGACATGTTTCCTATTCAGCGTTCGAAGCACGAATATCCGAACGATTGTCAATCACATAGGAAGACGATCAATCGATTGCATCAATCGGCGCTTCAATTAAATTTTCTTTCAATCGACTTCAATCACGTAGTACCGATTGACAATCGCTCAATCACACTGGTAGATGATCAATCAGCTGTATCAATCACGTAGAATTGACAATCGCGATTGATCGTCTCGGGAGGCCTTTAGGTTAAAATACCGGAACAGTAGGTATTTTATCATTTTCTCACTTAGATTTAACATTCAAATACGGCTGAGCATAGTCGTTATTTAATTAAAAACCGTAGCAAGGCGGACGAGGAGGGTCTTAAAATCCATCACGCATGACACCGATCTTATTTAGATAAGTGGCAGACAGTTGTCGGAAGGCCACCCTGCTTAGTTCACTTGACTGATTGCCTCTTTAATTAATGTCGTACTTATACTCTTTCAGCTCTTAACATTTCAATATCTTATTGATTCAAAGTCTGTTTAAGGATGGCATGACGGATAGACTAGAAAAAAAAAGAGTTTTTTTTTTATTTCTCAGTTGTAAGTTAGATAAACATTTTACGATAACATTATTTTTTTAGAATTTTATGAGCGCAATTTTTTTGGTAGGTAGTCGGTAATAAATTTTAAAACTAAAGATTATCAATTACTAGCGACCCGCCCCGGCTTAGCACGGCTATTTTATGCATGTATTATACATATAAACCTTCCTATTAATTCACTCTATCTATTAAAAAAAACCCAATCAAAATCCGTTGCGTAGTTTTAAAGATATAAGCAGTCAAAGGGAAATAGGGACAGAAAAGGCGACTTTGTCTTATACTATGTAGTGAAGTGATGATAGTGATTACGACTAAGTTCATTCGTCGTTGGTTCTTTTCAATTTTTTTAATCTTTGACGGAAAATATAATACCTACCTAATTATTAAAATACATAAATAGATAAGTACCTAATTAACATCTATACTATTGGAAGCAAATGTAAATAAAATAAGTTTGTGTAGGTACATACCTACATGGTGAAATCTGATTTTGACTAAAATTTCACTACAGTCCAAATAACTTTTGAACCAGTGGATATTGCTGAACATACATGGGGGTTAAATTGATAGGTACTGAGGTCCCCTACCCCCCAACAACCGATGATCCACCCCCCTTGTTACACCGTGTATATTCTGTGGTAATTACCTATCTACTAATATTACAGGAAAAATTTGATTGCTTGTTCGTTTGTTTGCATTGAATAGGCTCCTAAACTACTGAAATGATTTAAATGAAACTTGGTGTGAGGATACATTGGTACATCTACAATAACATGGGCTACTTTTTATATCGATACAATAAATAAAGAAAAAATAAAAGAAAGAGAAAGAGTAAGTTATTCATCAACTATAGATCTCCTAGATTTTGTGTACAGATGGTAAACAGCGAGAGACTTTAAGTCTTGGTACTGAGAATAAACGATAGAAAAGTACCATAAAAATTAAATAAACAATCTCAAAACGTTAAGTCTGTACACATAATGGGAACGTTTTGAATTCATTGGCGTAATTTAATTTTACATGCGGAAGCCACTTAAGAGCGTTCCGTAAAATTTCATATACCTAATGCATGTACGTACAAAAACAGATATAGTAAGGAAAATTCAGATTAAACGTGACTGCGAGCGTCCCGGGGAAGGAGTCTTACGGGTAATTCGCAATAACATAGCGCTAATGACCCGGTATTCACAAGGGAGAATTCTCAGCTAACTGCGACATTAAGACCTTCTTATTTGGCTATTTCACTTCGTTATGAGACCTTTGTGGGAGTTCGCAGAAAGTATCCGCTGCACAATTTTACAGGCATTGGTTGGACACTCGGACGGTGGGTGTTGTAACAAGTTCTTTCAGTTTTACAATAATCTTTTAAAATATTAAGGTACCTGCGGAGTGCAGGCAATAACAGCCAAGGCCAATTCTCGTAAAAATCAATGTTGAAATTACATTTCAATATCATTTCGATTGCAACATATCATATCATAACATATATTACATTTCAATATCATATCATATCATATCATATATTATATCATTTTGATTGATTCGATTGTTTACTATGAATACAAATCGTGTGAGTTTAAAAAGTTTATTTCGATTGCATCTCGATCACAAATAATACCCTCAAAGTAGCTCAAAACAACCTTAAAGTCACCTTTTTGCAAAAAAAAAACTGACTTTGAGGGTATTTTTTGCAATCGAAATGATATTGAAATGTAATTTGAACACAATGCTATTTACGAGAATTGGCCTTCATATTTTTAAAAACCTTGATGTTAGTACAAACTAAACAAAATTAATCGCCTTCAGATCACTACATAGTATTGACAATAAAGCAAATATTTATCTAATTACCTGTTCTTGAGTATAGTTTTGTAAGTAAACAAGTAAAGTAAGTATTCCATTTAAAACAAACTGAAACGAAAGACGATCAAAACAAAAAAGTCAAAAACGATCGAAAAAAGTCAGAAAAGATCGAAAAATAAACAAAGCGAAACAAAGATCCGAAACAAAGATCAGTAAAAAAGACACCTATGTACTTACCTAAATCACAGTCACTTCGTTTAGTTTCAACTGAATCCGTTCAACGACTACGAGTGTAAGTAAGTACCTATACACTTCAGCTTCACACCTAACTACAGCTTCAGCTATAGTCGGTGATCCCTTTAAGGACGACCTTTATCAAGCTGTTTAATGGATGAAAAGTATTTCATATCAAATTAATATCAATCAAAAAATATATTGCAAATGGGTTGCCTAAAAAAATTCAGTCCAAAATATGATTAATTAACAATTTTAAAAGTTGTTTTGGTTTGTTTAATAGATAAATTCCATACCAATAGAAAGTATGAAGCCTATAGAATATGCAAACGGTAGGTTGCCTATTTTTTCCCGTCACAACTCGTGGGTAGTTATACTAATCATTTGCACTGGCTTGGTTAATAAATTAAAGTTAAGTTAAAATAAAGGTTATGTTTTTCACTGGTACGGAATTTCTCTATTGATCAAACCAGTGAAAATTCTAAAAACAAAAAAAAAACAAAAATATATAAATCATTCTGGACTGATTTTTTTAGCCAACCCATTTGCAATATATTTGTTGACCTATTTAATTTGTTTGATATTATAGGTAAGTATATATCAAAATCAATGCCACTTTTCGTTGTAATTTTAAAACTCAAGAACGGGCTCAACTATCCAAACCACATGCTTAAAGCTTTGTTCGGACTATTTAGTAGATGGTTTATGTGAAGTTTGCACAAAATCGGTCGAGCGGTTCTTCATTTATCACATTTTTTTTATATGGCAAAACAATCGGCATTTGCCGGGACAGCTAGTTTGATATAAAATACTTTTTATCCATTAAACAGATCGATGAAGGTCGTCCTTAAAGGGATCCTGTACTACTTACACTTTATACCGAAACCGCCTCGTTTAATATACAGAAGCCTGCTGTCGGTTTCTCAGTAACATTGGAATAAAAGCCACCAATTTCGAGATGAACAGAAAATTCAATCTGCTTGAATGTGGCAGAGTACATTTTGATTACATGGCGCCTCGCAAACACTAACGTGCAGGTAAATAATTTTGTGTTTGTACAGAAATCAGGGTGAACTCGCTTCACTCCGATTTCCATTTTCAGCTTTTACCAAAATTAGTGAGAACTTACGAAATGGTTTTTATTGGTGTCCATTCCATCTATTTGAATTCTTTTGAACTTTAAACCTGAGAAAATAGTGATGACACACGGACAAGAAAGTGATCTTTTATGGGTTCCTTTCTTACTTTTGTACTACAAAAGGTTAAAAAAGGGAAACCGGCGCCAGTGTCCCTAACTTCGGTCTGCGGCCGAAGAAAGAAAAAAAAGTTAAAAAAGGAACCCTTATACCTAAGATCACTCTCTTGTCCGTCTGTCCGTCTGTTTTTACATTAAAACACAATAATGGTCCCACGTTTTGTTCCTGCCATCTTCCTGGCTTCACCTGCATCTCTCGGCCCCCGTTTATTTGAGACTCTTTGAGTCACGAGCGAGCGTTAGGTATTTTCAAGGAAAGCGTATAATATATCCTATAGACCGCTAGTCACTTACCATCGTAAGATAGTGGTCAAACGCTAACGCATTTAATAGATTAAAATAAGTTTATTTCTGAGTTAGATCGGTTTTATTGGTATTGACAATCCCTGCGTAAGTATCACAATAGTACATTGCGATACAAGTGTGGAAAGTTGATCATTCCATAGAGGCGGTTTATGACGCGCGAGCGGAACGCGAGCGTGGCAAAAGCCGAGATGGAATGATCAATTCACACGTGTATCGTACGACGTTTTTTATCACAGTTGCGAATAAAAAAAGACTTGTTAAAATTTTAATAGGTAATAAAAAGTTTTTAAGAATTTTAGGTTATGTTTACTATTTTTTGTTAATTACACTCCCGAAAGGCTAGGCAAAAGACTTTTAACCTATACAGCGTCTGATATACAATATTTTTTTAGGGTTTTTTTCATTTGTTTTTGCGTCGGCGGTTAAAAACAGAATATAATGGTAAGGAAAAAATATATTTATGTACCTAAAGAAAAAACAAAATAAACACAAAACTCAATTTTTAATTATTTTCAAAGACGTCATCACGTAATATTATCGTTCGTTATCAGACTTTAGAGACAACCTTTTGAAAAGAAGAAAAAAGGTACCAACAAAGAGTTTTAAGCCAGCAAGGCTTAAAAACTCTTTGGATGGTACCTCTTTCTATACATCAAAACAGTATAACCCAGATAAAGGAGATCATTCATATTTCTAACAAAAAATACCCACAAAAAAAAATGCCGGCCAGTAATAAAAATTGTTTCTATCTTGTAGAGAATAACATTTTAAACAATGTTTACTAAGGCAACAAAGAGCTACGATCAAAAATCGTTGAGTTATTTTTACATTGAAAACCCAAAACATGCATTTTATAGAGATCCGTTTGACCACTTTTAAGATCCCACTAAAACTTCTGAAAGGGTTATTGAATATACCTATGTATATAAATATAATAAAAACAGACAAAGCTTATCCATTTACTACTTATTTTTATATTTTTTCTGTAGTAATATCTTAAAAGTGGTCAAACGGATCTCTACAATATGCATTTTTTTTGGGTTTTCAATGTAAAATAACTCAACGATGGTTGATCGTAGCTCTTTGTTGCCTTAGTAAAAATTGTTTAAAATGTTATTCTCTACAAGATAGAAACATTTTTTTTTCTGGCCGGCACCTTAATTTTTGGGTACGATTTGAATGATGTCCTTTAGAATGTTTCATCTACTATATGTCATTAGCAGTAAGATACGTATTTGACATATCGGGATAACGTATTATTTTAGCACTAGTTGGATTTTTTTTTATCGCGCGCGTGTATAATACGTTGCATTATGAGCATAAAAGCGGTTTAATAAAATCCACTTTATGAGCAACTGTGTTAAAAAACTGTTTTTTATCACAGTTGCTCATAAAGTGGATCTTATTAAACCGCTTTTAGGCTCATAATGCAACGTATTATACACGCGTGCGATATAAAATATCCAATTAGTGCTAAAATAAATGTTATCCCGATAAGTTAAATACGTATGTTACTGCTAATTACATGTTAGGTAGATGAACAATTCTTAATTTATCTGGGTTATACTGTTTTGATGTATAGAAAAAAGGTACCAACAAAGAGTTTTTAACCTAGTAAAAATAGTCGTATCTAAAGTCGGTTTATGAACGAAAATTTTACGTGTTAACGTCAGAAAACAAATAAAAATTGAGTTTTGTTTTTATTTTATTTTTTCTTTACATAAATATATTTTTTTCCTTACCATTATATTCTGTTTTTAACCCCCGACGCAAAAACAAATGGAAAGACAAAGAGAAAGGTTAAAAGTCTTTTGCCTGGCCTTTCGTAAGTATAATTAACAAAAAAATATTGCCATAAAAAAATTGTAAACATAGACTTATCACAAATAATATGATTTTCTTTTCTTTTCAAGTATTTTCTTTTATTCGCAACTGTGATAAAAAACGTCGTACGATACGCGTGTGGAATTGATCTTTGTATCTCGGCTTTGTAAACGCCCTCGCGTTCCGCTCGCGCGTCGTAAACCGCCTCTATGGAATGATCAACTTTCCACACTTGTATCGCAATGTACTATTGTCGCATTAATAAGTGTTTATGAACACTTATATTTTGGTGTTGAAATGTGTAGAGTTATGTTAAAATTTCTTGGAATCATTCGTGGCAACTTAGACTAAATTTCAGGCAATTTACTGGAAGCACTGGCGGAATTAGTACCTACCAATAACAATCAAATAATTGTTTACTGATTGCTGATGTAGTTTTTAATTAAAGTGGCGGGTGGCCCTTATTACATGCAGTTCAGCTTACTCATGTGGTTCAGTTACCTACCTTATACGTAGGTATTATATAGGTTATCTTGCACCCATAACACAAGCCTAGCTTGGGAGCAGATGACGCTGTGTGAAGTGTTCACAATATTTATTTATTTTATTTATTCGCATTTAGCATTTTATTAGTAATGTGTATCTTATATATTAAAACGAGAAATTATTGTACAGATCAATTCAATTCTTGTATAGATGTGTAATCAGGATCTCGGAAACGGCTCCAACGATTTTCATAAAGTTATATGCGGAGGGTTTCGGGGGGGAGGTAAAAAAAAGAAAAAAACTTAAAATAACCACCCGGTACTTAGGTTATTTTACTTTTTTTTTCTTTTAATAATATGACCCAGGTCCTATTATTTAAAACACACATAACTCTCCCTTCAGGATTTACCGTAGTCAGGTTCTGCGTATTGAAAAACATCGATCCAGTCCGTATAAAGTCTATCAAGTTACCCGTGTTGTTAGCTTGTCGAGAGAAACACGTTACCCGCTAACAACAACGTTGATTCCAACTGCTACTATCTAATTTAAATGGTTCGTATGTCTGTTCAGCTTAAAATATAGGCTTTGGTCGCCTTAAAATAATAATTGTATTTGGTCAGCAAATATAATGAATTGGTAAGCTTGTGGTGTAGGTATAATAATATGGTACAATCTTGCTAATGAAGTAGGTAGGTAAGTATAATATTTTTGAAAATCAAATGTTTATTTTTCAAACAGATCTAAAAATAAGCCTAGCAATGAATTTACTATCTATAGGTATTCCGTATTTATTTGCTGATAATCTTTAGTTTATTGACCAAGTATATTATATTGCTGACAAATAAAAGTAAGCTGACAAATGACATTAATGCTGATTTTCTTTGCTGATCAATGCAATATTGCGTATTTTGAATCCATTTGGACCCCAAACTGAGAGGCAATGGTTTAGGTTTGGAGTGCGAGTAAATTTGATCCCTTTGGACTTGTTTGTGTTGTTAATTACAAGGCACCAAGCTTTCGCTGAGCAAAACCGAAATTGCAACGTAAACAATTCACACACGTATAGGTACCTACTACCTACCTATAGCTATAGCTACCGAACAATCCGAACGGTTCAATAAACTTCATGCATACTGAAGGGATTACCAACTTATTGATTGCAACAATCGCAATGTTGTACGAAGGTTTACATATACAGGGTGACCAGTAATAAATGGATAAAATAAAATAATAATAAAATAATTCTTTATTCAGGTAACCATGGACCCACAAACAGAAAATTCAATTTATAATAATAATAAGAATAAAATAAGTTAAATAAGTAAAAGTCAATCAATGTTAGGTACTAATAAAATTATGTGTCAAATATTTAAATAGGACAATTAATGTCAATAAAATCAAGCTACATTAAACAAATAAAGTAAAGAAATTCAAATCAAGTCAGCAAGATATAGAGGATATTGTGCCGGTTCAGAAAATTAAAAGTTATGCTCCATAAAACGACCCAGTTGGCACAATGGTCACCATGCCGGACTGCCAAGCACAGGGTTGCGGGTTCGATTCCCGCCTCAGACAAGTAGGTATTTATGCTTAGATTTTGTCTGTGGTCTGGTTGTTTCTATGTATTATAAGTTTTTACAAAAGTAAAAGTATACAAGTAGTATATCCGTTTTCTAGCACCCATAACACAAGTCTTAGTTACTTAACTTGGGGCTAGATGGCGATGTGTAGAATGTCCTGCAGCATTTTTTTTACAAAAGTCTTTAGGCTTTCGACGTTTTCAGAAATTTTAAAATTTTCACTCCCTTCTCTATGTTTTTTGATGCTAAAACTGAAAATGAAGGAAATATTCCAATCTGTTTTTTGGATAGTATTCCAGCTAGCCTAGCATGACGACCAAAACACGATACGATAAAGCTATATCACGCGATATAACTACATCAACTCTCAAAATATGATAGATAAAGCCGCCATGTTGAATTTTTATCATAATTTTTGTCGCAATTTATAATAAAAATTCAACATGGCGGCTTTATGTATCATATTTTGAGAGTTGATGTAGTTATATCGCGTGATATAGCTTTATCGTATCGTGTTTTGGTCGTCATGCTAGGTAGGCAGGATAAATGCCTATCGCATGCATAGAATTATTTTTATGACACATCGAAATTATATCAACATCGCTTATAACCATTCATTACGGGACACCATTTATATACTAGCTGCTGCACATAGCTGCGCCTTCGGTTTCACCCGCGTAGCTCCCGATACCGCGGGCATTTAGGGATCAAAGTATTATAAGTCCTTCTCCTTCCTTTAAACTTTCACTATGCTGATGTTCATCCAAATTGGTCAAACAAATAAACAAATAAATTAACTTTTGAATTTATATTATTAGTTAGGAAGTTAGGATCAACTTTTTAAACTTACACTATTTGTATTCATAGTAATTATTTCCCGGGTTTTATTAGCGTTTTTAATCCCTTGACGTTTCGACTATGTTACAATAGTCATGGTCCCGAGGAGACTGGAGCAGTGATGCTGGTGAGCGATGTCATCTCATGCTGAGAGTTGGGTAGTAACCGAGGGTAGGTATATTTATTTAGTCTGTAGATTAGGTAGGTACCTACTTTATGGCCCCTCTACATGATGGGCCGTCATGCTGGCCCACTAATATGGGCCAGGATGACGAGGGAGTAGTGGTGTCTGACGGCTTATGGTTCATGAGATGGCGACTATCTAGTCGCTATCCTACGAAACCCCCCATCTCCCATGGCTATCCAGCCACGTTGTCGCTTTTTTGGTCGCAAATCAAAGAAAGTGGGCAACGATGACTGATCGTGGCCATCGTGTGATTGCGTTTCAACATCGATCGCATGGCCATGTCACTGGTCCAGTGCAGCTGGGCCATTATCTAGAGGGGCCATTATGTTTCAAATTAAGTTTTCATTTCAATTTAGTTTTGAACTAAGTACAATTTAAATTTAAAAAACTTAAGGTAGTTTTAATGGAATAAGTAAGTATTATGTAAATTAATAAAAACAAAAATCTAAAAAGTCTCGGTTTTTTTATAATTTATAGGTACTTACGTCTCTTAAATACTTTTAAAACTTCTAAGAAAAGGGAATGCCAACGGTGCTCCACTTAAAATTTCTCCAAAGAAATTATGTAGGAAGTAAGTATCTCCGTCTCGGAGGCGGATTCGTTGTAGGAATCTCGTCGGCAGGTTTAATTAGCAGTTTTAATGAATGTCGCGGCACGTACGTTATAAATGCGGTCTATTACCTGCGTAATTCACGCAATGATAACAAAGCCGGCTCATTGCTTGCGTCTCCGTGCGCCTTAATCGGTCTCTCTCAAATACTTTCAAATATAATATTAATATCTTTAGCCTGTCTCTATACAAAACCAATTATAACAAAACCGCAAATCGATCTACAGGATTTCCGATTGGTAAACTTAATTACACGGATTAAAACAAGCATTTTATTTAACACATAGCTCCTAAAAAATGTTTATTTTTTAACTAGCTGCGCCCCGCGGTTTCACCCGCGTAAGTCCCGATCCCGTGCGAATATCGGCATAAAAAGTAGCCTAATGTGATGTGTGTGTGTGCTGGAGACCTGGATTATCACATACACCTGATGAAGGAGTTACAGACATTTTTATTGGTATTTTGCAAGTAGATTTTACTTTGTCTCGTTGCAGAATCGCAGAAATACAGTCCACATTATTACCTAGCCTAAAGGTTTTCGAAATTCACCTAGAACCAGCATTTTTATATAATTTCCCGCACCAAAGAGTGTGGAGTTTATTAGGCACCTCCATCTTTTTTTTGGTAACAAACACCTCGTGAAGGAGTAACAAACATTACAACAATTTGTAGGATTAGGTAGGTATTGAAATTTTTGAGCTAATTTTTGTGATTATGGTGAATAAAGTTTTTAAAAATTAAGTACCTAATTATAATGCTGGGTGCATTATAATTACTTTTATAAAGTTTATTAAAAGTGTGCTTAAATTTTACTACAGGTGTATTTAATGCACCTAGGTGAATTAAGTTTGCGACGTCGTATTTGTTTTGTTTGTAACATATCAAACTGTGCTGAACAAACAATAGGTATATTCTAGGGAAACGTACTACATCTTAGGCCGCATCGTCACCTACCATCAGGCAGGTCTGATAGTGATCAAACGCATGTTATATTATCCACTGCTCTCGTCTCAGCAGCGTCCAGCTGGTTGAGGAGGGCGTCCAACGCCCGCCCCAGGGCACGACATTAGCAAAAAAAAAACGATTATAGCTCAAAAACTGCTTAAGAATACCTACCAATATCATCACTAGGTACATAGTATAATAATACATAGTATAAAACTAAGTCGCTTTCTCTGTCCCTATGTCCCTATATCCATATGTATGCTTAAATCTTTAAAACTACGGATAGAGTGATTCAAGAGTGTTCAAGAGGAAGGTTTATATGTATAATAAGCAAAAAAAATGTTAAAAAATTTGTAAAAAAAAACACCAATAAATTGGGAGGCTTTAGTAAATATTCCTTTATTCATTTAGTAAATGTTCTTTTTTAACCCCCGACGCAAAAACGACGGGGTGTTATAAGTTTGACGTGTCTGTGTGTGTGTGTGTGTGTGTGTGTGTGTGTCTGTCTGTGGCATCGTAGCTCCCGAACGGCTGAACCGATTTTGATTTAGTTTTTTTTGTTTGAAAGGTGAATTAGTCGGGAATGTTCTTAGCTGTGTTTGATCAAAATCGGTTCAGCCGTCTGAAAGTTATGGGGGGTAAAAGTCTTGATTTAAAACTGAATGTAAGTAGATATGCCCGAGTGGGGTATCAACTTAATTTGCGTCTTTTGGCTTCGTTTGGATCTTTTTTTACTTTTAGGGTTCCGTACCTCAAAAGGTAATAAAAAGAACCCTTATAAGATCGCTTTCATGTCCGTCTGTTTCTCCCTAGTCCCAGTTTTATTTATTACTAGCTTTTGCCCGCGACTTCGTCCCCATAGAAGTCGAAAATGGCTTTAACAGGATTTTTAATTGGTTTTATCACTAATATATTTCTGTGGGTTTTAATATTACCAAAATCGGTAGGTTATTTTAAACATTATTTCTGTGGATTTTAATATTACCAAAATCGGTAGGTTATTTTAAACATTCTTTTGTATTATCATGTATTTTCGTATGTCGTATTTTACATGTTTTCTCTATACGCATAATAAAGAAAGAAAGGACAAAAGTGTGTACTTGGAAGCAAATTAAAAAAATGGGTTGTGGGAAAAAGTAGTAGAACGAAAATATATAGTACCTATTTAAATTTCATGTTACATATACAATTAAAAACGCCTAAATCAATTGAAATCTGGTTTACAATATTAGATAGCTCTATTTTGAGGAAGGTTTTAGGAACATTTTAGGAACATCAAAATCCAATAGTAGGTCCTGAGTAAACAACAAAAAACTGCAGCCGCTCGGCCGAACGCGTTCCAGCAAACACGAACGTCACAGAATACTTAATAGTGTAGCATACATTTTATCCCGATATTCCCACGGTAACGGGACTTACGCGGGTTTGTTTAGGGAATAATTCGTAAACATAACCAAAATGTTCTAGCACAGTTCTAGTCCTCACCATTTTAAATTTCGAATACTACGTTCCTGAGGCCGTGTTCTAAAAGTGCAACCTCTTTTGAATAAAATCGGATTGTGTTTTCAAACATGTGTCAAAATACAATGTAGGTAAGTTAAAAGGAGTATTGATATCAACTTCGGAGGAAATCACCCCCAAAATAACTTCCTACCCCTTTTTAATCCCGTTAGAGGATGAATTTTAATAAAATACGAAACACGTGTTTCATCAATTCTGTTAAAGAATGTTTATGCAAAATTTGAAGTAGATTAGACCAAGTAATCACGTTGTCCCATACAAACTTCGTCCCCCTTTTTCACCCCCTTAGGGGTAGAATTTCGGAAAATCCTTTCTTATCGGCTGCCTACGTCATACAAAGAACACACCCTCCAAGTTTCAGATCTCTACGATCAGCGGTTTAGGCTGTGCGTTGATCCGTCAGTCAGTCATTCAGGACAAAGCATTTTATATGTATAAGAGAAGAGATACTGCATAATAGCCGTGCAAAGCCGGGGCGGGTCGCTAGTACTTTGATAAAAGAGATCCAATCAAAGAGTATTTAAGTTTTTAATAACCCCAGCACGCCGCTTCATACACATGTTCATACAAAATTGCTGGAGCGTTGTAATGTTCCAAATTCAAAAAACGCTCCTGCATTAGATTTAATTTTCTTTGACCGCGACACTGGCTATATGCACGATAGTGGTAATGCGAAGCCATAATAAAATTATAAATAAAAAAGAGATGGCGCTAGATGCTTCTTTCCGTATGTCAAAATGACAATTTTGACATCATCCCTACGTTCTGTACGTTTTCATGCAAAAATATTATGGTTTATTTTTTACGCCAAGAAATATCAAATTTTAATTAGTAACATAAATCTACTTGAAATACCTAAACCTCTTCTGATATTTTCTGAACACATTCGTGAAGATTATGTTAAAATCTGTTTCCTAGTTCCCGAAATTAGACTGCACAAACAAAGGTAAACAAACCAAATCAACATTTTCTGAGATGAATGGTAGTTTCGCGAAAACGAAGAGATGGCGCTAGTTACTTGAAATTAAAAAAAATATCTTATTAAATTAATTACTTTATTTTTTAGTTAAAAAATGTGTATATTGCTATGTATTCTTAAAAAACATAAGTGTACAAAATTTTTAAGCAGAACAAAAAGAATAATCAACTAATTTGTGATTTTCTAAATATAAGAAAACCTGAATCGCGCATGTAAGATTTTTTTCTACCGGAGCTATATAAGGTTAGCGAATTCTATAGCTAAGATCATTATGGAAGTAGAACGCTTACTTCCAAAACTTCGAATTTATTATATGTAGAGATATTATTTACAGAAAACCTAGATCTAGACGTCTTCTTCTACGTATACTTCTGATATTAATAGCTATGAAATACCTACCTACTTGTACAAAAGTTGAATAAGTAAAGAAAGTAGGTACTAGAAAAAGGAACTACTTAATAAAAAATAACTGTTAAGGGTTAAAAAAAGGAAATGAAATAAGAAAATTAAAAAGTCCCTACAAAAAAGAATGAAATAAAAAATTAAATTAAAAATTAAAAAAACCCCCGACACAAAATAATAAAAATAGTATAAACGTAAAAAGCCAAAAACAAGCAAAAAAAAAACTATGAAAAAATACCACAAATAGAACAAAAAAGGTATAAACGTGAAATCCTACAAAAAGAAAAAAATAACCCCGAAATTATAACCCTACGTAAGTACCTACATGTGAATTTTTTGATTAAATATTGTCGCGTCGGGGGACCGCTCTTTACCTATAAACACCTTCATTCAACGAAAATGTTAAAGTAATTAAAATGATAAGTGAAACTACTTAGAAAAACTAAATACTCACACAACTTCACGATCCAAATAAGTGCTAAAACAAAAATTTTAATGACGAGTCTTACATTACATTCAATGATTGACTCGAAAAAAGAGCGGTCCCCCGACGCGACAATATTTAATCAAAAAATTCACATGTAGGTACTTACGTAGGGTTATAATTTCGGGGTTATTTTTTTCTTTTTGTAGGATTTCACGTTGATACCTTTTTTGTTCTATTTGTGGTATTTTTTCATGGTTTTTTTTTTGCTTGTTTTTGGCTTTTTACGTTTATACTATTTTTATTATTTTGTGTCGGGGGTTTTTTAAATTTTTTTTTTTTGTTTGGGTCATAATTTTAACAATTTAATTTATTTTCCTACGTTAACACAAATTCCTCAAAGTTAGTGGTAACGAAGTACCTACTTCTGCAAGCAGTAAACTGCGCTCAGAAGTAGGTACTAGTATTAATGTCAGTTATCATTATGGGTTACTTCTGTAACAAAAACTTTTGTTCTACGATTCTTGCGGAAATTCGAATATTTTGCGGTTATGTTCAGCACTTGTATAATATTATGTAAATATACTCGGACAAAGGCAAAAACAATTAATAAACAGGTGTAGCTAGCGATGCATGTGGGTTAAAATTAAATAGACAACGTTGAGAAAACGCCTCGAGCTATTACAATTCCATTTTATAAATTGACTTTCAACAAATTATACCAGGCCTACCTACCTCGCTATTCTTGAGTATTTCCCAATGTTTATAACAGTTATCTTTCGTTTATGTAAATTGTTCCAACGAAATAGGTAAGTACTACTTCGTTTGAGTTTATTAGGGTAAAATTAGCAAAGTTGGCATATCTAATTTTTAACGCGAGATACCTACCGGTACCTAAAGTTTGGAACTGGGAAATATCAAAATTATTTAAGTACTTACCAATTTGTAAATCTATAAATAAAAAAATTAAAAGTCCTGACTGACTAATATAACAACGCACAGCACAAACCAATGAAAGGGTCGGGTTATTTTGCATAAACATACAATGTAATACCTATGTAGGTATATTTAATATGCATCCGGTGAAAGGAATTTGAAAATGTAACCTACCTAATACCATAATATAACCTTATAATAGGTACTAGGTCACCATTAATAAGGACATAAAAAATTCCGACATATCGACAAAGACGACCCAGGACCGTGTGTCCTGGCGAAGAGTAACTAGGAGAGCCGACCCCAAATAATGGGATAAGGCTAGGAGAAAAAAAAAAAAAAAAAAAAATAGGTACTAGGTACCTACTCATAAAACTCTATAAAACAGTTTATCCTGCATAATCAAAACTACTACATGTATAATACATTTAATTATATAGAAATAGGTACCTAATAAAGTTGGAATGGGTAGAGAAATTATATAGAGAATCCCACAGTGTGTCGATTAGGACCTACACGGGTGAAACTGCGGGGCAAAGTTAGCTATAAATAAAATTTACATGATGGAAACGCTATTTTTAACAGGAAACAGAGATAGCGATTTTCTCATTTTCTTTCTTAATATTTTTAGGGTTCCGCGTTCCTTGAAAGAAAAATTCGGGAACCGTTTATGCCAGGGCTATGGGATTTTAAATGGATAATATTATTATACCTAATCTAAGTTTGTCCCTATCCCCATCAGATCTAAAAAATGTCTAATTAAGTGAACACGGTCTAAGGATTTGGCCATATTTTGATTTCTAAGAAAGTTAGCAGGTTCTAAAACTCACCTTATGTTTTTGCTTATTTTTTATTTGGCATTTTTCCCTAATAATGTCCTAATGCTGTACTGTTTCACATTACTTTCACCTTTTTATTATGATTTTAAGTCAACGGGAAGCACTCTGTTGGATTTTGGCTATTTTTGACCCACAATATATTATGGTTTAGTACCAACTAACTTATTATTGTGAAACTAGCTGCGCTCCGCGGTTTCACCCGCGTTACTCCCGATCCCGTGGGAATATCGGGATAAAAAGTAGCCTATAACCTTCCTCGATAAATGGACTATCCAACACAAAAATAATTTTTCAATTCGAACCAGCAGTTCCTGAGATTAGCGCGTTCAAACAAACAAACAAACAAACAAACTCTTCAGCTTTATAATATTAGTATAGATTAGCTTGTGAATTGTGAAAAAAGCAAGGCATTCTAAAGAAAAAACCTTAGAAAAAGACAAAATACAAAAAAAATGGTTGTTCAACGGCGTGGGCGGTGCGGTGTTGGTGGTTACGTTGCTATGGTTACCTTGTCAATAACGGCCCGTGAGCGGTGACGTCACCCTTTTTTGTAAGTGCTGCCGGTGTTCATCGATTTCGTTAAAAAGTTGTACTTACTTACCTAAATTAGAAAACATACGTAACATCTAAACTATACCTACCCGGTAGCAAACATGCTACTTGATGCTACCAAACATGTGTCTACGGAATCCTTGCCATTCGACACTGATTCGCTCTTGACCGGTTTTTAAAAGCTTTTCATACTTTTTCGTATTTATGCTAATCTAAAAGTCGGGAGCAATAATACTGAAAAAATACGAGCGGTGCGGTTGGAGGGGAAGGTCTACGTAAAGTGGCATAAGTGAAGCAAACTTCTAACATTACGCCGTTTTCTGCTTCTGAAACTGTCTTAACAATGACAACGTGAAAATAAAATAAGCACCTACCTACGTAATATTGGATAGGTATATTTTGTGCAAACTTTCACCCAACCACTCTAGGCTAAAAATATTAGTACTTACCTACTGATGTAATTACAATAATATCTAAACATGTTTAGAAAGAAACAAAGTCTTACATCATGTTCTCTATAATGGGGATTATTTAAAATGAACCGTAAAAGTTGTTGTGAGTATAATAAAAACAATAAAATAAGTAATTTAATGGTAACGGATATTAAAGCTGTGAACATAATTATTATCGGACGCGGCTTACGGACGCGTCCTACAGCCGAGATTGAGGGCGCGTTCAGATGACACGCGTTGACCACGCGCCCACCACGCGCATCACACGCGTTGACCACGCGTTGAACACGCGTTGAAATTTGTTCTATACATAATTTGAGTCTTAGGACACATTAATAGATCTCAAATTGCATTTCTGCAAGCAGGCGCGGGGCATGCGCGGGGAATGCGCGAGGCGTGCGCGGGACGGGCGCGGACCGGGCGCGGGGCGTGCGCGGGGCGTGCGCGGGGCGTGCGCGGGGCGTGCGCGTGTAATGCGCGGGGCGTGCGCGAGGCGTGCGCAGGACGGGCGCGGGCTGGGCGCGGGGCGTGCGCGGGGCGTGCGCGGGGCGTGCGCGGGGCGTGCGCGTGGCGTGCGCGTGGCGTAAGCGGGTGGACTTGATAAATACAATTTGAGATCTATTGATGTGTCATAAGACTCAAATTACATATAGAACAAATTTCAACGCGTGTTCAACGCGTGGTCAACGCGTGTGATGCGCGTGGTGGGCGCGTGGTCAACGCGTGTCATCTGAACGCGCCCTGATATGTGTGCACGGTCGTGTGGCATCCAGCGGCCCAGATCGCTCTAGGACGTCCGCGGACGTCCGAACGCTCAAGGGCGGCCCAAGGTTACGTCCGCGACTTACGTCCGATAGTGTGCACAGTCACATACATTTACATTACACAGATGCCTATAAGTCGTGCCTATAAGTAATATTATAAGTTAAAAAAAACCAAATGCGCATGGTTGTCTGTAAAGGCGGTTTACGGACGACAATTTTACGTGAAAACATCATAAGAAAACAATAAAAAATAGAGATTTTTTTGTTATTCCTTTATTTTTTTCCTTTATTTATGTCTTCTATTCGTCACTCGTCACACCATAACACAAGCCCAGATGAGCGATATTATTATTAAATACTCTGTTTCCTAAGTTACCATGACGCATAACGTCACACAATATTACCGTGACACTTATTTTGTGAATGCAGGTGTTCCATCAATTTATTAGACGTTACCACGTCAAAAAAGAACAGACTGGCGACGCAGTAGCCGTGTGTAATATTACACGAACTATCTCGAGCTACTTTTGACCCCTTCACTATTCAAAAACTATTTAACCATACATAAAATTTGGAACATTACCTATTGCAACACTAGTCTTTTATTAATATACTAGCGTTTGCCCGCGACTTCGCCCGCGTAGAAGTCGAAAATGGACCAAAGAATCGCGTTGTCCCATACAAACTTTGCCCCCCTTTTTCACGGGTAGAATTTCGGAAATTCCTCTGCCTACGTCATACAAAGAACACATCCTCCAAGTTTCAGGTCTCTACGATCAGTGGTTTAGGCTGTGCGTTGATCCATCAGTCAGTCAGTCGTTTAGGACAAAGCATTTTATAATATGTATAATATAGATTTATAATTTAAAAATATGAATTTGTTTACAACTCTTAATAGGTAAGTACGCTTTTTTTAAAGCAACCCTTTTGTGAAATGTTCACAGATTAAGTAGCTACAGAAAGTTAAGAACAAGACTCGTTAGATATAAGTGAGCCATAACACATAGCTAACGAGAGCTCTCTGCGAGGACTACGGGCTAAACGTGACAAAAGACAATGTTGCTTAAGCTGCTAACACTTAACGTAGGTACCACTTGTCATTCCGTATATTTTCCCTTTTATTTTAATACTAGATATTGTGCTCAGCGCCGCGGTTTCGAGGTGTAAGCTCATGACGCCGTAGCTATAGAAATAAAGGTATTTATAGCATGACACTAGCCAGCCTCCTTATGCAAGATTGCTTTCTAATAGCGATATCGCCAATCGACAGACTTTTTTTGTATTATTGTATGAAATTGAAACAAGCCAACGAAAAGTCACGTACCTAGTCTTGCGTTAGAGAAAAAAAATGGTGGATGAGTTTCATCTTATGCAAATTTTTGTTTTATGTCAATTTTAAACAATTAAATCTATCGATTGGCGACATCGTTAATAGAAAGCAATCTTGTCTAAGAGGGCAGATCAAATCGGTTTAGTAGAAATTATCGAGTAACTAGTTACCTACTAACATATCAACAGCAGCAAAAATTATCGAGTGCCACCATCAAAATATTGTAGGCACTTACCTAAGTAGGTAGTGTAGGTAGGTAATTGAGATCTTGACTGCTTTTCACTAAGTACTACCTATTTCAAAAGTCGCAAATGTTTATTAGAAACCCCTTACAATTATCATAGGTATTTTTAATAAAATAATAATATAATAAATTGAAAAAAATATATCTAACTAAGTACTTATTTTTCTTCGTTAATTTAAATTTTCCACCAAATAGGTAGGTACAGTCGACCATCATACATTTTAATCTGTTCTCTAGGAAAATGGAAAATCGTGACGTTTAAATTTTAAAGCAATGTCCTATGATGTTGCGGGTGGCATGTTGAACCCCGAGTGTAACGAAGAATACTCGGTTTAACTCCTGAACGAAGCGAGGGAGTTATACCTACTGAGGGGTCTAAGACGAAAATGACACTGCCTAAGACGAAGACAAGCTCTAGTAGAGGTGCATGCATAGGTAGGTACTTTACTTTTCACACCGTCTCAGTGAGCGACGTTTTTGTAATAACCAAATAGGTAGGTACCTAATAACTTAGTTGGTATAAATATTACGTCCATGGTAATAACACTGTTTTCAATCCCGCCAAGTTTTTTTTTAACTCCTTTGGTGGCCAGTTCCGTATTTGAAAAAAAAATCCACTTTAAAAAAAATAGGGCAATTGCAATGAGATAGTAAGGTGATAAAATTGATAAATACTTATTTATTTTACTAAAATGAAAAAATAAATCCTATCCTGCTATTTTTGTTTGTAGACCTAAGTTGTAGACCAATCAAATGACTGAATAAAACCTATTTGCTTAGAGTGCTTCCTGTTTGCCCCACTAAGCCGCCCACAGTGGGGCAAAGTGGAATCGTTAAAATTATTGAAAACCAAGAGTTTTCTTCACATGAGTTTCAACGTTCCAAATTCAAATCAATTTATTCCCTTACGAGTTTCATACAACAACATTATCTTCCTTGGGAGTTTCATACATTGTTTTCCTTGAGAATAATGTTTTGCTTTATGTTGAGGTTCCGCATTTTTCGTTATCTTTCATAGTAGCCCTGAAAAAACCCCTATTATAAAAAAAGTTCTGTGTCTCGGAGGAATTTCTGTTTAAATAAATCTGGATATTGGCCATATTATTATGTATAGGCCGTGCGAACCCATAATTTTTAAAATATAGATGACAAAAAAAATAAAAACGTCAAAATAAAGGTATCTGTCAATGTCACAAATCCTTCTGACAAGTGTTACCATTTTATTGTAAAATTCTGCCGATTTGGCAGTTTTTTGATATTTCAAGCCATGTTGTTCCTACAATAAAATATTATGTTTATTATTTATGTTGATTGCTCAAAATAAATATTCGAAGTCAAACCGTCAAAACGTCTTGTGTTTCTGAAATATCATGGCTGATAAACTAGCCCAAAGACTTTTTTATTATTGAATAGCAGTTTTTACTATTACGTCTCGGAATCGGGATATTTAATCAAAAGTATTGCTGTTGTCCTATGTTTTTCTAAAAATCCGCGGTGCATTTTGTGACCCGATAGGAATAGGTATGGATCACAAAATGCACCGCGCAAAAAAATCACTATGCCAAGCTACCATACTAAATGTCCGGACCCCTTTTAGTTTTTAAATTAAAAAAAAAAAGCAGGTTTTTTGCTGAAAGGTGGCAATATTATTTCTTGAATTGCAATGCTGCGTTTGTGTGTTTTGCTTCTTTCGCCAAAATTGCGTTGGATTCTAATGAATTAACAAAAGATTATTGTATAGTGTGGTGTTGTGAAAATTGAAGTGATTACTAAATAATCGGGAGTCCGTCATAATGTTTCGTTACATTATTGCTTTACTGTTTATATTAAATACGTCATACCAGAGTTTGGGTGCTCCAACAAATCCCGGTCCTACGCTATCTCTAGCAAACCTATTGAATTCGTTGGCAAATCGTTGCGAAAATGTCTTCTTAAAAAATCAAATAAAAAGCCAGATCGGACCCTGTTCCGATCTCAAGGCAAATCACGGAGAAAAACAACTTTGTTGCCTGATGTTTTATGATATAAATAACCAGCTATGTTCAGCAGTTGGCGTATCAAAATTAGCAATTACAGAAGACTATTCGGAGAAAATTAACGAAGAACAAGATGTGAACTCATTCTGTGAACATGCAAAAGATTGGACATTCTCAAATATTACTGAATATGCTCGATACAAACAAGCAGTGGATAAAGTCTTCAAACATCCAGTCGCCTGTGGTAATATCTGTGGCGTAGAAGATTTCATGAGCGATGACGTGAACTTCTACTGTAAATACTACAAGTGGGGTTTTGGGATGTTGAAACAGCAACTCGGCACACAAGATGTCCCTACTCTTGTACCTTCTGAGAATAAAGTCTCCGAGGCCAATCCTGTTGACCCTGCATCAGTCAACAATGACCTTAATGATCTAGAGATCAAGCAAGGTGAGGCTAAAGCTAGTGAGTTACCATCAGCTAAGAATGATGATGTAAAAACTGACACTACATTACCATCGAAAGACCAAGCATCCAATCTACCACCAGCGACATCAGAAAAAGGCTCGACCCAAAACAAAGAGCCTGTTGCTCCTGAAATTCAATCGAAAGAAGAAGAGAAACCTAGTCAAATGACTGCTGTTAAAGCTGACGCTAGCGATACTGCCGCTGGTGAAACGAAACCACAGATAGATGACACACAGATCAAGCCAGAAGACAATTTAAAGACTGGTGTGGAAAAACAAATACAATTACTTAATAATGAACTCGATAAGAAGGAGGCTGCTGTTCTTGAAAACCCTAAGGCTAAAATACCTAATGAGCCAGAAGAATATCAAGGTAAACATCACTACCTACTATAGTATAAAACATAGTCGCTTCCAACTGTCTGTCTGTCTGTATTGTGAGAATCAAGATGCAAGAGGAAGGCTTAGTATATCAAACAAAACTACCACACCTACCAAGTCGGGGGCAACACCTAGTAAACATTATTTAACTAATATTTTACAATAATTTAACCAAATAACACTGCCACCTATCTAATACGTATAACTGTCTATGTAGGTGCTGGGCGCTGGCCTAATGGTTGATACAAAGTCAAAGTCAAAAATTCTTTATTCATTTGAAAACATGCATGTATGAAACGTCTTATAAACTAAGTCAAGATGTGTGCTCTTGTAACATGACCCCAATAAGAAGAAAGCATAAGAACTAATGGGCCTTTTTATTTGTGATCATGTTCACAAAGGTCAAATACAAAGACAAACACATTTATTTGCTTAAAAACCTGTGTACATAGGTGTTCTTAAAATTAGTTATAGCATCCACAGGTTGCCCATTGCGAGCATGTAATTTAAGAAAAAGTTATGTAATGCTTACAAATAGTTTTAATGGTATATTTGAAACTAGCCGCGCCCCGCGGTTTCACCCGCGTAGGTTCCGATAGATACACAGCTTATGACACTCAGCTACCCCCCAAACTACCTCTATGCAAAATTTCATCCAAATCGGTCCATTGCAACTGGTTTGAGAGATTACCCCCTACAACCTCACAAACTTTATCTCTTTATAATATACTAGCGACCCGCTCCGGCTTCGCACGACTGTATTATGCATGTATTAAACCTTCCTCTTGAATCACTCTATCTATTAAAAAAAACTACATCAAAATCCGTTGTGTAGTTTTAAAGATCCAAGAATACATAGGGACAGACAGCGGTAAGTGACTTTGTTTTATACTATGGAATGATAATCAAGTATCTATGAAACAATTGAAGACATGTCCATGATTGGTTATCTGGTACCTCAACCTTTAGCCGTGATCCATATAACTCCCATCTAAGCAATGTCTGTCACATTATTTTGGAACATATCCAAGTGTAAGAACCTCATCTTAAGAACTATTGCCAACATTTTTCAGATTCTGATGACGGTAAAGAAGGTCTAGGAGATATGCAGGGTGGTGATGATGGAGATGATCCTACACTCGATGATGTAAACAATAAGCCAGTCGAACAGAAAGTATCTGTAAAGAGAATTGAAACTATCTCGACTTTCACTGGAGATAGAGGTATGAAAATTATTTCTTTTTATATAAGTAGTTTGACTACAATACCCAGAAGATCTATAGAACACAATGTTTTCAACACAAGCAAGATTCTGTGATATCACAAAATCCTTCAACTTAAGATTTTATTAAGGTGGATTTTAGAGCTAGAACAAGAGCATTCTTTCTTGATCTCTTAGTGTAAACGAAAACTCCTTTTAGCAAATCGAGCAAGAACCAAGAACTAGAAATTCCTACACAATTTAGATTGAACGAATGCTTGTTTGTGTTCTGGGTAGTGCTTCGCTGTGTCCGACTGTGACAGCAATATTATAATTACAAGTGATGCATTTATTATCGACAACAAAAGAATGCTCTAGCTAGGTCTGCTTCTACTAAAAGAATTTAGTAAAGTGGGTGTAGAATGAGCATTCGCTCGTCTGGTGTAAATTGGCCTTTAGACAAACATTTTTAAATGTTAGTACTGGTCTGCAATTCTACTGCCGACTGTATTTAATAGTAAAATATTATTGTGTATATTATTCCAGATTACTATTCCAACCCCATTCAAGATGGATTGACGCCTGATGAGGATAACTTCTTCCCGTTCTTCTTGACTGCTATCATCTTAGTAGTTTTACTCTACATCTTATACCACAATAAGAGTAAAGTTAGCAAATGGGTAAGTACATACTTCTTTAATTTTTATCACTACATAGTCTACATCTACACTAATCTACACTAATATTATAAAGAGGAAAACTTTGTTTGTATGTTTGTTTGTTTGTACTGAATAGGCTCAAAAACTACTGGACCGATTTTAAAAATTCTTTCACCATTCGAAAGCTACATTATCCACGAGTAACATAGGCTATATTTTATTTTGGAAAAAAATAGGGTTCCGTAAGATATTTGGGTTTTTCGGACACAAGGTGTAAAAAATCAACCAGAAAAGTTACTTATTTTGCGTACGCTGCCTAAACTATAAAAGATAGAACCATAAAATGTTCTAATTAATTGTAGATCTTATAAATATCTACAAAAAGTCCGCGACACACTATACCCATCTATGTCGAGTGAGGCACAGCAACCATTTTTTTATTTAAAAATCTTGAATTTTTTTTGGACTACATTTAAACGCGTTTATTTTACTCATGCTATTAATCCTTATCAAAATAAATGATTTCATCACTAAGAACAGTTTATGGAGATAATATTTGGTCTTTGAATGATTAAAATTGGACGTTTGGTTTTGAAGTTATGGCGAAATTAAAATATTACGATTTCTGCTGCACGGCCCGTTGCGAAGTGGGCGTCACCAAGGGGGGGGTGCGCGTGCGGGAGGGGAGTTTAGATCTATGAGTAAGGTACCCGCGCGGCTCAGTCGCGAGGTCGGCTCCCTACGCAGCGGTCGTGCGCGAAGTCTAATAATTTTCGTGCGACCAATTTGGCCAATTCTCTTTTTGTTGTGTTTGTTATTGTCAGGAGAAGGTTCTTATGAAAATATTAAGAAAATTGCGTAGAACATTATTACGCGGGTGAAACCGCGGGGCGCAGCTAGTATAAAATAAAGTCACTTTTCTCCATCCCTATGTCCCTTTGTATGCTTAGATCTTTAAAACTACGCAACGGATTTTGATGCGGTTTTTTTAATAGATAGAGTGATTCAAGAGGAAGGTTTATATGTATAATACATGCATAATATAGCCGTGCGAAGCCGGAACGGGTCGCTAGTTAATTTATATTTGCTTAAAAAACAGCCCGTATAGAAGTACCAGGTACTCTAGCGTCCTGACGACGACGTAGCCACAGTAGCCAGTCAAATTTACACGCGTAAGCTCCGCCTCTAAGTAAGCTCGTAAGCTCCGCCTCTCTCTAACTCTGTGTCAAATAAAAGAAATTGCTTTTATTTGACACAGAGTTAGAATGGTCGACCAACGTGAAATACCTTGGCATGACCTTAGACAAGGAGCTCACATGGAATCTGCATGCCAAGAAGGTGACAGAAAAAGCTATGAGGGCCTTCAACATGTGTAGATCGGCGTATGGCAAAACCTGGGGTCTGAAGCCTAGGGTACTGTACTTCATCTACACTACTATGGTTCGCCCAATTTTAACCTACGGCAGTGTTATATGGTGGACCAGAACCAAACTAACATCATGCGTAAAGGAATTAGGCAAACTACAAAGGATGGCCACTATGGCTATCACAGGAGCGTTTAAGTCCACGCCTACGAAAGCGTTAGATATAATTCTAAACTTAAACCCTCTTCACATCTGTACGGGAGTTACGGTTTTGTACCACTGACCTTTGCTCTCGAGGGTGTTCTGGCCGGTGGAGACGTGTCCGTGGACGATCCGTGAGCATCTAGTCCATAGGGTGCTGGCTATTCGATTTCCACCACAGAAGATGTGTGGTAGGTAGGAAAGGGGAGAAGAAACGAATCAAAGGTCCACACTTGATGCGCGGCGCGGACCGGTAGGTACTCCAAAAGATCGAGATGTGCTCACTCGAAGGTAGCGAGACGAAGACTGTTGGTCGTGGTACGTTCGTAATTCAAACAGGAAAAAACTAATGAAATCTACCCACAAGTTGTGTTTTCTTTCGAGACCTACCCTCATCATTGATTATAAAATAAGCTAACAAATAAAATCTGTTCCTCTACGGAACATGCCGCTCACCTTAAAAGAACTCTGTTCTTTTAACAAAAGATAGATTCGATAGATTATTAAACAAAAGATAAACTACAAAGATATAAGTAGATTACAAGAATAACTACAAACAAAAACTTAACTTAAACTATGCTGCGTAACAGCGGAGATGAATAAAAAGAATCTAAGCTAATTGATAGGTAGCGGACACAGTTTCACTACTGGCCGCTTGACAAAGGTATTATTACCTATTTGTAAAGTAACTACGCGTGTTATGTTATCCGAGCCGGGGTGCAACGCATGAACTCGAGCTAGTTTCCACAACAGTGGAGGAAGATTGTCGTCACAGACAACGACAACCATGCCTTCGCGGATTGTAGGTCCGCGCTGGCCGAACCATTTTTGAGTTTGTTGGAGTTCATGGAGGTATTCGCGGCTCCACCGCTTCCAAAAATGTTGTACAGTTTGTTGAACCCAACGCCATCTCGTTAAGCGATCAGGGTTGGAGTCCAGCAACGATTCATCCGGTATGGATGTCAAAGGTTCCCCGATCAAGAAATGAGAGGGGGTCAATGGTAGAGGATCCGAAGAATCCGCGCTCAAAACACAAAGAGGTCGAGAATTTAAAATTGCCTCGATCTGACACAATAAAGTATGCATCTCGTCGTACGTTTGTGTACGAGTACCAATAACACGATATAGATGCGTTTTAAAACTTTTAACTCCCGCTTCAACTAAGCCCGAAAAATGGCTACCAGTCGGGGGGGCAAAGTGCCACGTTATGTTTTGTTTTAACACTTTACTATTCAAATCGCTTTGAACTAAGTCGTTACGTAAAAATGTATACAAATCTTTTAGATAATTGTTACAACCTACAAAGTTTTTTCCGTTATCGGAATAGATATCTGTACACAAACCTCTGCGAGACGTGAAGCGTCGTAGTGCAGCTAAAAAAGATTCAGTCGTTAGGTCCGATACTAATTCCAAGTGAATCGCTTTAACACTCATACATACAAACACCGCTACGTACGATTTAATTATCTTTGCGTTACGAATTTTGTTGGCGCGCACGTAGAACGGGCCGGCAAAATCAACAGCTGTTTTTAAAAAGGGCCGAGACGCATGGGTACGAACGGACGGCAGCGTAGCCATCGGCGGCTGTGGATGAGTTGGTTTATTACGAAAGCAACTAACACATTTGTGTATACGTTGTCTAATGATATCACGACTCGATATTATCCAATATTTTTGTAACAATAGGTATTGAATAGTTTGCGCACCTGCATGCAAAAATGTTAAATGTGCATTATCGATAATTAAGAAAGTTAAAGGATGTTTTTTAGGTAGAATAAGTTGATGTTTATGCTCAAATGTTAATGACGAGTTATGTAACCTGCCGCCGACGCGTAGGTACTTATCTTTATCTAAAAAAGGGGTTAATCTTTTTAATTGGTTCGTAGGGCGATCACCCTTAGATAAATTGTTTATGTCTTCACTAAAAACTGATTGTTGTACTAAGAAAATAAGACGTTTGAAACTACTGTTATACTCGGGTACGGTTATGAATTTATTATGATACGAAGTTTGGAATTTTTTACACTTGTGATAAAAACGAAAGATATACGAAACGACACGAATAAGTTTTCCTAACGAGGAGAAACGAGAATAGATATCGAAATCATCGACTTGATCGGTCGATGTCAAATTAACTAAAATGGTTTGACTGCGTTTTTCTTCGACAGTGCTAATACCTACATCCTTGTTGGAGGGAGTAGGCCAAAATGATGAATCGGTTTGAAGCCACGTAGGGCCTCGAAACCACAAGGAATGTTTGACAAAACTAGACGGTAGCATTCCTCGCGATGCTGCGTCAGCAGGGTTGTCGGGCGAGGGTACGTGTCGCCAACAACTAGCAGGAACACGGGACAATATTTCACTAGTCCGATTAGAAACAAAGGTTTTCCATTCGTGTGGCGAGGATCGCAACCAAGCCAACACGATGGACGAATCTGTCCAAGCATATACATTATCGATTTGTATATGGTCGCTGTAAGCGAGCATCACTATACTAATAAGTTTAGATAACAATAGTGCGCCCATTAGTTCGAGACGCGGAATCGATAATTTTTTCAAAGGAGCGACGCGAGTTTTCGCCAAAACTAAATAAACCTTAATGTTTTGATTAGGTTCTATACAACGAATATAAACACACCCGGAAAACCCCCTTTCCGAGGCGTCTGAAAAACCGTGTAGTTCGAAAGATGCTGAATTAGGAAATATGTAGCGTGGAAACGTACATTCCGATAACAAAGGTAGCTCTTTGATAAAACTAGTCCAAGCGTTCACTACATCAATAGGAGGTGATTCATCCCAATTAATCCCGGCAATCCAAAGTAATTGCATGAGATGTTTAGCGTACAAAATAACTGGGGATAATAGACCTAAAGGGTCGTAGATTTTGGCTATTTCTGATAATATTATTCGTTTAGTACAAGATGAGTTTAATGTTTTTACATCGAATTTAAAAATATCTAGTTTTGGATTCCATTGAAGACCGAGAATTTTTGTTTGTTTGTCATCTTCCATGCTAGAAAAGGAAATGTTATGTTCAGTATCGGGATCCCGCTCACCATTAGATAGTCGGCCCCGCTCACCATGGGATTCTGAGGGGGTCACCGCGTTAAGTACGGCAGGGGAATTACTAAACCATTTACGAAGTTCAAAGCCTGCGGAGCTACAAATACCTATAAGTTCATTTTGCAAGGCTAACGCGTCAGGGATGGTTGTTGAACCGGTTACGACGTCATCGACAAAAATTTGACGTTTCAAGACCTGGGACGCGAGGGGAAAACGTTGCCTTTCATCGTCAGCGAGTTGACGTATGACTCGAAGTGCCAGGTATGGAGATGCGCTCACACCGAACGTAACGGTGCGCAGCCGATAATCACGAATAGGTTGATCCGGTGACGTTCGCCAAACAATACGTTGAAAGTTCCTATCGCAATCCCTAACAAGAATATTTCTATAATGTTGCTTAATGTCAGCAGTAAATGCAATAGCATGAGTACGAAAATTAAGCAAAATATCGATTATGTCCGCATGTAATTTAGGACCGGTAAGTAAATTATCATTCAAGGATTTATTGTTAGTAGTCTTACAACCTGAATCAAAAACGACACGAGTACGAGTAGTAGTACTTGACTCCTTAATTACAGCGTGGTGGGGTATATAATAATATTGTGTATTGTTATTCTCTAAAGGTGGAGTACAAGGTTCCATGTGATTTAATTCTAAATATTCTAACAAACACGCATGGTAATCCTGCTTGAGAGTCGGATTCCTTTCTAAACGATATTCAAGTTTACAAAAACGCGCGAGTGCGATATCGCGAGACTGGCCCAGTGTAGGCTCAGCTTTAAATGGAAGCGCTACTATATACCTACCCGTCTCGTCGCGAGAGTGGGTATCACGAAAGATGTCTTCACACAACTGCTCATCAGCGGTGAGACCACGATTATCGGGGATCGTCTCCAACTCCCAAAACCTTTGCAGGTCAGCGTCCTCGAAGAAGGAGCTGTGATAAATTTGAATTGGAGACGGAATACAAAACGATACTTTCCCCATCAACAAATAACCAAAGATACTATTCATTGCGATAGGCGAGTCCGGGGGACCCCTTTGTATATGACCTAGTAGGACCTCGGATAGTATATCCGCACCTAAGATCATTTCAATAGGTTGGTTGTTCAAACAATTAAAAGTTGGATCCGCTAAAAATAAGTTTTTAAGATGCGGCCAAGTTTCGGTAGGGTTAGATACCGGTATACAGGGTTTTTGGTACACAAGTTTATTTAAAATCAAAGCTTCGACGCTCAAAATCGGTTCAGTTTTGTTACACGGGGTCAAAGTACAAGATACTATGCCCTTGGGTTGGATCGGCTTAGATTCGCCAATTCCAAACACAGGTATCGAAACATACCTACGAATTAATCCTAAGCGTTGCACACACGAGTCCGTTATAAAGGTAGCCTGACTCCCAGTATCTATTAAAACACGAACAACGAAGCGCACCTTACCTACGCATACGTTAACGAGAGCCGTAGACAACAAAATCGATTGATTACGAGAGGTAGGTACAATTGTTTGCTCGCTGCGTGCGCGCATCGCGTGATTCACGACAGCAGCGGGCGTGGCGTCTCCCCTAGGAGTGAAACAGACCGCATTCGTTTTGTTTTCAAAATGTAACATCGTGTGATGACGATTATTGCAATATTTACAAGTAAAAGTCGATTTACATTGTTTCAAAGAGTGCCCAACATGTAAACAATTATAACAAATGTTTTTAGATTTAACGAAATTAAAACGTTCCTGAATAGATTTATCTAAGAAAACTGCACATTTAGTTAATGAATGTTGAGATTGCGAACAACAAATACAAGTCTTATTATGAACGAGCGAAGGTTGAGTTTCGTTTGACAATTGCGCAGCATGATTTGCAGATAACGAACGAGACGCGTTATGTGCAACAGCAGCGCCGCGTGGCGAAATGCCGGTACTATAATTACGATGAGAACTACCTTCGACTAAATGTTTTTTATTATAATCGGTAGAAATTACATCGAAAGTAGAAATTTCTTCCTGCAAAAACTTAACCAATGTATCAACGTTAGGTATTTCTGTTTTAGAATTAGTTAACGACCTTTCGTATCGCAAACGCAAAGAACTCGGTATTTTACGTAAGATAATGTTTAGCAACAAAAAGCTCCATTCTTGAACTGGAAATTTTAACATTTCTAATGCCTTTATATTTTCTATGTAGATATTAACTAAATTACGAATGTTTTGATGCGTTTCCTTAGCAAACGGTTCGATATCTAAGATACGATCTAAGTGAGTTGAGGCGATAATTCTTCGGTTCTCATACCTAGAAGTTAGGATATCTAAGGCCATGGAATAATGTTCATCGCGAATAGGTATAGACTTAATCAAGTTATAAGGTTCACCCTTCAAAGTTAACAAAAGATAACGCAGTTTCTCTGCCTGTGTATATGCATCGTTATTATGAATTTGACCACAGAATAAATCATAATAAGTAGGCCAATCCGTAGAATCGCCACTAAAGGTAGGCAAGGGTAAGTTAGCTAAAGTTCTAGAATGTTTATCGCAATGAGAAGAGGACTGTTCAGGTAAAAGGGCGCGGCTCATGCGTCTACCCTCTTGCTCTGATTTTTTAAGTTTATCGACATGAACAAGAATTGCGTAGTAGCAATCATTAAAATCGTTACGAATTTTTAATTGTTCGTCACGATTAAACAAATTCGCTTTCATTAACGACTTTTCGATTTTTGATTGGATTTTACTGAATTTCCTTTGTTGAGCGACTAAATCAGTAGCGCGCGAACGAAACTGTGTTGTATCAGTAGTAGCAAATAACAAAGTACGTTTAATATCTTCTAAAATAATATCTCTTTCAAATAAATCTTGTTGAATAAAGTTAACGTTCTCAAGTACAGCTACTTCATCATCGACTGGCGCCATCTTGGATGATTTAGATGACGCGACAAAATGCACAAAATATAACAAAATTAGCGAAAAACTAATAAAAACAACTACAACGTGTACGTAGTACAGCTTGACAAACGAAAGAAAACACAATCTGCGGTAAGAAATCAAATAAATCCGGCTCGAACGGATCAAAAAGGAATGTACGGGAGTTACGGTTTTGTACCACTGACCTTTGCTCTCGAGGGTGTTCTGGCCGGTGGAGACGTGTCCGTGGACGATCCGTGAGCATCTAGTCCATAGGGTGCTGGCTATTCGATTTCCACCACAGAAGATGTGTGGTAGGTAGGAAAGGGGAGAAGAAACGAATCAAAGGTCCACACTTGATGCGCGGCGCGGACCGGTAGGTACTCCAAAAGATCGAGATGTGCTCACTCGAAGGTAGCGAGACGAAGACTGTTGGTCGTGGTACGTTCGTAATTCAAACAGGAAAAAACTAATGAAATCTACCCACAAGTTGTGTTTTCTTTCGAGACCTACCCTCATCATTGATTATAAAATAAGCTAACAAATAAAATCTGTTCCTCTACGGAACAACATCTTCATACAACAGGAGGCAATTAAAACCTTATACAGACTAAAAACGGCAGGCGCTTTTAACTGCAATAGGCCCACAACGAGGCATACAAAAATAGAGCTTAATGATGAGCTTCAAAGGAAGATGAATATGATTAGCGACGTTATGCCGTGTGTCAAAATCTTCAAAAGAAACTTTGAAATACATGTCCCCACAAGGGAAGACTGGACACAGCAACTGCGCTCACCAGACGCAGACTGCCTCATTAGGTACACAGACGGTTCGAAAACTGAGTCTGGTACTGGAGCAGGTATTTACTCAGAATCTTTACAACTGTGGAGTAGTTTGGGTCAATACACTACGGTCTTTCAGGCAGAGATGTATGCAATCATAGCATGCGCAGAGGAAAATCTGAAAATGAGTGTAGAGAACAAGACTATCTACATTCTTAGCGACAGTCAAGCGTCACTAAAGGCCTTAAATTCCTGCAAGGTCAACTCGAAATTGGTCCTGAATGCGGTGAAAACCCTAAACAAGTTGGGCCGCAGGAACAAGCTGCGATTACTATGGGTCCCAGGCCATGTAGGAATAACAGGAAATGAGAAAGCTGATGCGCTAGCAAGGACAGGATCGGCAAGTGCTATGCTTGGACCAGAACCATGTATGGGCTTGCCAGCATGCACAATCATAAAGGCCGTAAAGGATTACGCTGATAAGAAACACACGCAAGAGTGGGAAATCAGTCAAGGGCTGCTACATTCGAGGAAATTCATAAGTAGCGGCACCAGAGGGGCTTCTAAATTTATATTAAACAATAGTAGAAGCAAAGCACGAGCTGTGGTTGGTGCCTTGACAGGACATTACGGAACCAATGACATGCTTTTAAAAATGAAGTTAACTTCAAATAATGACTGCAGAGCCTGCGGTGATGTCAGGGAAACTATGGAGCACGTACTGTGTGAATGCGACGTCTTAGCAGCGAAGCGTATGAGCCTCCTTGGGAATGCGTATTCCAAACCGGAGGAATATAGGTTTCTTCCTCTCAGTGGGATCACCGCGTTAATCGACCACTTCTTCAAAGAGTAAGAAACATCAAGGTAGGGGTAAACACAAAATATCCCATTGGGTCGAAGTGTTGCTGGCAATTTGTCAGCCCCCATTATATAAGATAAGATAAAGCTCCGCCTCTCTCACTCAGTGTCCAATGTGTCGTCAATGAGAAAGCACGCACTTGTTTTTAGTAACAGGTAGTAGCGTGTATACTGATGTTATCTACTTACTAGACACCTACTTAATTTTTTTTTAATTTAAGAATGCAGTCTACGAGTAGAAACTTAACTACATACCTATATCAGCACGCCAGACAAATCACTGCGATTTTCGGCCTGCATTCTGTTTTTTAAGTTTATTTTTTGTTTATAAATAAATAATAAATGCGGCTGCTCTATTTGGCGACCTAGGGTAGCCAGAAGTAGCCATGGCGTCCCAGTGATGTAGGGCCCTTACATTGTTTGGAGCAGTTGGCTAAGGGTGTGTTTGGTCAAAGTGAATGTTTGGCCAAAGGAGTATTTCGTTAAAATATACGTTTCGTCAAAACCTTGTTATGTCATAGGTGTATGTCACATTAAATGCAGAAAAGTCAAGTCAAATCGGCAATCGTGTTCTTTAATTTGATGATATAATATGAACAGAAGTAAAGAGAAATAATGTACGCTCATATCAAATAATAAATCCTATATATTTAAACGAGCAATTCTTGTATGATATAATGAGGTTCTCGGAAATGGCTACAACGATTTTCATGAAATTTAGTATGCGGGTAGTTTCGGGGCCGAGGTAAAAAATAACCGAACAAAGCTCGCTCACCCAGGTACTAATCTATTATCCCTCGATTGTTTTCAGTTCTTCGGTTTAGTACTGGAAGGTCGTCAATCAAATCGTCGCAGAAACAGTCGGGGACACACGTACAAACGGCTCGACACATTAGAACAAGCAATGAGCACCAACACAGCTGCTCCACCAACTAAAATTATATATTAGACGCAGATAAGTATATTAAGTTTTGTCCATCAGAAACTTAACACTCTGGTAAAGAATATATGAACGAATTTGTGGGTTGTTGAGTAGGTCAAGTTTACACTTGGTTGCGGGGGCACCACTTTTCGCATAAACTCTAAATGTCATAAGGCATAACGATTTTAGCATCATTTCATTAGGTATTATTACATTTGACAAATACTACTTTGTCATAATTTAATTTTGCATAATTGTTTTTGGGATAGAATCTTTCAATCGTGTAATTCATTTATTCACATAAAAACAATCACAAAATAAGTAAACTGTTCATAAAACAGTAACAAAATAAAAAAAAATAAAACTAAACCTAATCAAACAAACCCCTACCCAGCGTTCCCAGTGCAAATCCGGACAATATGCAAGCAGCGTTACCCCTTCTTAAAATCTTTTGACATAATAAGCTTTTGCATACATTTCATTAGGCATAACTAGGTACATTTGACATAAACTACTTAGGCATAATATGATTTGACGTAATAGACATAAACCAATAAATCATAAAACTAGTTACATACAAATCTAACACTATTACTACTCATTGGCATTATAAACTAATGACATTTAAACATGATGAAAAGCATGTTAACAAAAAAAATTACGCATAAAAAATTCTGTTCCTACAGTGCCTAATGAAATTATGCTTAAAAAATTATGCCTTGTAAGTTTAAGACATAGTTTATGCAAAAATGGTGTAACCCTTGGTTGCAATATCTGGATTGTCGCTATACCCGAAGTCTGCGTAACATCCGAAGTCGCTAAGGCCAAGTTCTTTTCCACTATAGGTATAAATAAATTCAATAAGTTAACATTATAACAAAAAAAGCATAAACAACCTCGTTATATGGAAATCCATTGAAATCCATTCTATGATTAAGTTAAAGTAAATATCTCGGTTCATAAATTTCATAATATACAGCTTGGTGACACGACAGACAGACGGACAGTGGAGTCTTTGGGCACGGAACCCTGAAAGTGATCGTGTATGACGAATTGCGATTAATTTCCGTGCATTAGTATATGACGAATTGCAATAATGGCTAACTGAGTAAACCAGATCGCTGGACGTTTATTTTTATTTTTTAATGCGGTGGGGGGTGAAAGTTTATTTTTGATTCTATCTACTAAGTGTAAATAAATAATGTCTGTATGGTTTTGAATGGGAGGTACTTGAAAATTAAATTTTTCTCTACTTGTCATAAACTAGCAGCTCCCCGCGGTTTCACCTGCGTTTCGACCCGCGAAGTTTTGCCTGTTTCAGGGATTTCGGATTTCACATTTTAAGGGGAGGAAATGGGGGGATGAAAGTTAGATTACACGGGACTTACACGGGCAAAACCGTGGCGGAGCGTTGCTAGTTTATCAATATATAAATATTTATAAAAACGTTGGAGTATAAGATAGGAAAAATTATAAAATGTATAAAACAAACTGTTTGTTTTCTATGTAGAACTAATATAAAGTTTTAGAATGATCGGGGCAAATAAATTCTGTAGCGGGCGTAGTTACGGTATGAAATAAAACATTAAATTAACAATCTTTATGGAAAAGCAAGAATAATCTAAAAATATTTTCAAGGAAAATTGCATGCAATATTTCAAGATATTTTCAGTGCTGGTCTACGCACTTAAAATAGTAAAAACGTTAAAAATTACCAAGTAGATTACACCTAAGTTAGCTGGACTAACTCAACTAAAAAAATCAATGGGCTAGAATTTTGTATGACTATTTGATGCGGCGTTTATTTGGGAAAATATTATCGAAAGCCACACAAAATATACTGTCTGCCAAATCAATCGATCCCCACCCAGTCGATTCAGTGAAGCCACCTTCACTCGCGTCCCTTGAAGGTCCCCCTTTATTTGGGGGTCATTGAGTCATGATCGTATAGGTATCTTCTAAGAAAACATGTAACATCTTCTTCTTCTTAGACCGCATCTTCACTTACCATTGGGAGATAGTGGTTAAATGCTGACTGAGCATTATAAAAATAAGTTAATTATGACGATTATAAACAATAATTTGAGTAGGTCTTTGATGTTGTCTTGGGGACGATAGAATATCACTGGAGACTTGGATCTAGAAGAGAATGTTTAGCTTAGGTGTGAGCCAACTTTTCAACAAAACCGTGTGTGGGGTGATTTCTTTGGCGGACAGTTCAGATATTTAAAACTACAAAAGCCGTACTATGTCAAAAGATAGTATCGTTTTTTTGTAAAATTATGTATAATAAAAATGTTTCAATAAATTGTGAATAAATTGCAGCTAGAGGAGAACAGCATAACAGTTTATTGTGTAAAATACAATCATGTGTACATAGACGAACATTACAAAAAATAACAAAGTTTTCACAAGTCATTTTACCTAGTTGAACGAACTAGTTAAAAATGACCGTCGAGACATTTGACACAAAACGGTTCTAAAAGCTTCAGTTTCTCAAAGTATCTTAAAATAATTAGTTTTTTAAACATTTTGATAATCGTGAAGGCACCTTAAGGACTCAAAATGTAATGTAATGTTAATCTAAGTACTTACTTACTTACATATAATATTGAAATTATAAAGGCCTATCCGCACTGTGCCGTCACTGTGTCGTCACTGAGCTCAGTGACGACACAGTGACGGCACAGTGACGACAGTTCCGTACCGTACCGTGCCGTGATGTGCTATTCGTACATGTCAGTACCGACACGGCGCAGTGATTTTTAGTACTCTATCGCAAGGGTTACCACAACTTTCGTACGCGAGTCCAACTCGCACTTAACCGGTTTTTTAAATTATATTATGTAAAAAAACGAGAGCGAGCAAAGATAACGACCGCAAAATTTCCGATATTTTGACTGCGGTTATAAGGAAAATGAATGTACCTAGGGGTCGATCGTCAAAAAAACGATATAAATACTGACAATACACGGACCAATTTAATTACTTTTCGTCGGCCATCTTGAAACATTGCTACCGTGTCAAAATGTCCGCTACAAATTCACGCCGGATCACGGCGAGCGTCGGATCAACGTCGGAGCAGCACTGACAGCACTGAACATCACTGTCACTGACCAGTACGGATAGTCTAGTACAAAAAGTAAGAAACAATATCATTTGTCACTGACACTGATGGAATATCACGGTACGGCACTGTGTCGGCACTGCGTCGTCACTGAGCTGTGCGGATAGGCCTTAAGGGTTCCTTTTTTTACCTTTTGGGGTACGGAATCCTAAAAACTAAAAAAATTCTACTTATAGATATTCAACAAGTACAATACCTATTTGTGTAAAATCTGCCATCGGCTGCATAATTGCAGCCCCGGTAGAGTTCAAAAATGACTATTATTGGAATGTTTTCATTCTAATAAATTTTTGTTGAAAAATTGATGAGTTAGAAGACTTTAAACTTCAACTAAAGCAGGTGACTAGAATCTTGCTTGTGTTGAAAACATTCTTATAACAGCCGTTTTGGAGCTCTACGGTGGGTCTGCAATTATGCAGCCGACGTATGTAAAAATAAGATACTTCCGCTATATTACATGTTCTACTTATGATTACTAGTTACGCCCCGCGGTGTCACCCTCGGTATTTATCTACACTAATATTATAAAGAGGAAAACTTTGTTTGTTTGTTTGGTTGTAATGAATAGGCTCAAAAACTACTGGACCGATTTTAAAAATTCTTTCACCATTCGAAAGCTACATTATCCACGAGTAACATAGGCTATATTATATCCCAATACTCCCACGGGAACGGGAACTACGCGGGTGAAACCGCGGGGCGCAGCTAGTAACGAATATACTTAGAAATTAAATACATTTATTAGAAGGTTGTTCGATTCCCGCTGAAACAAATATTTATGTACAGATATTTGATTCAGGTCTGTGTGTTTCTGTATGTATATATTTACAAAAGCACCCATAACACAAGCCTAGTTACTCAGCTTGGGGCAAGATGGCGCTGTGGGAAGTGTCACACAGTATTTATTATTATATTTATTTATTTTTAGTCCATTCCGTCCCACTGCTAAGACCTTTCTCCGCTCTTTCCACTGGCCTCTGTTTAGTGCCAGATAGGTCCAGTCTCTACTATGCGAGTCCAACTCGTCCCAATATTTCTGGGCCTACCGCAAGGTTGCCTGATGTTCTGAAAGAAAGAAAGAAATAAAATTTAATTTTCTGAACACAAAAAAATAGAGACATAAAATGGCACAAGAAAAAAAAGTAGAACAGCGCCCGGAAGAAAAAAATGTTTTCGTCCTCAGCACGTTCTGGACCCAGTTTGTGGTAGTTTTGGCTAAAATATCATCAAAAATCATCACTTAACATATTATAATAGTCCTCCATCGCGCTTGTCTGACTGTCTGTTCGCTAAAAACTCAAAAACTACTACACCGTTTTTCATGCTATTTTCACCGATGGATAGAGTGGTTCTCGAGGAAGATTTTTTAGTATATAAAACTAAACTACCACGCGTACAAAGTCGCGAGCAACTGCTAGTTTTAATATAAAATATAGCTTTGGTATTTTACATCTGTTTTATGTAGCTATCTAGCTGTTTAAGAATTATTAAAATCGGTTTAGTAGTTTGTCCCCAATACATCTATCCAAACATTAAAACATAAGAGGAAGGGGTACCGGGGGCTCTCTTCATACAAACTATTACAAACGTAGTCGACATTACACTAGAGCAAATATTTTTGGTGCATAAAACTTATAACTGCCATGACCATGCCCCTATTTTTTTAATATATAGATAGATAGATAACTTTATTTGTACAACACAGGAAGAAACAAAACACGACATACACAAAGTAAAGTAATAGCTAGAAAGTATAAGTTGCACAAATGGGCGGCCTTATCGCTGAAAGCGATTTCTTCCAGGCAACCATTTTTTTTTTTTAATCTTAATTTCTATGATATTTAGAAAATGAAAAAATAGGGTTATAGTCATGGCAGTTATAGGTTTTATGGCACAAAAATATTTGTGCTGGTGTCATTATCCAGGGAGGAAACAGTCGACTACGTTTGTATGGAGAGAGCGCAGGTGCCCTTTCACCCTAAAATCGATTCAGTAGTTATAAATATACCGCCCAATACATCTATCAAAACTTAAACTCTTCATAACATTATTTATTAAGTTTTTATAGATAAGTAGTTGAAATTTTCAAATCTCAAACTGTGATTTTTGGATTTCTATTAAGTTTCTTTAGAATTATTCCTTTGTATGTATATAGATAATAGAGATTCAAGTACAATTAATTAATGTAATTAATTTAGGTACTTACTTTCTTAACTTATTAAATTTTATAATGCTGTTTAAATTTATCATTTACCGTAGCATTGAAACTTTTTAAACTCACAAGATTTGTATTGATAGTAATTATTTTTCCGGGTTTTAATCGCGTATTTTTATTTCTCTTACCTCGACGTTTCGACTATGTTACAACAGTCATGGTCGCGAGGTGACTGGTCAGACTGTTTTAGTTCAGGTCAGGTTTTTTTCTCTTCCCTCGTCGTTTCGACTATGTTACAATAGTCATCGAGGAGACTGACCAGTCCAGGTAAGAGAAATAAAAATACGCGATTGAGACAGGGGAAAAGAATTGCTTCGTAACATTTATTCTCATTTGTCTTATGCGCCATCGAGATGATCAATCGCGATTGTCAACCGTTTCGTGATTTACTTTTTCCGATTGAAAAGTGATTGTTCGAATTTCAATCATTTCCAGCCTAGAAATCAAATTTTAATTGACGGTGATTAGAAGAAAATGAAAAGGGTTGTAACATTTTAGCACAGTAAATGGTCAGCTATTTCTTTTGACGTGATAACTTCTTATAAATTGACGAACACCGTATGCACTCACAAAAAAGTGTCACGTTCTGTTGACACGGTAGGTGACCATAGCAACTCATCAATGTTTTCCTATGACGTTATCACGTAAAATTATCGTCCGTAAACTGAATTTACAGACAAATGGTTTTTTTAAGATGCGCAGCCATTGAAGTTAAACCAAATATTTAAGAAGATTACATTTGCCTATTATTAGGAAAAACTGACACTTTGTCAATTTAATTTTGACGTGACAACGTTTTATAAATTGGTTTGCCGGGTGACACTTCAAGAAACTGCGTTACGCTCCGCTGACGTTATGCGCTCACAATGAGAGCGAGTGAGAGGCACGCGGGCATGGTTAGCCCGCCTAAGAGCGAGAGAGACAGACATAAAAAGTGAAAGGCACGCGTCCCTTCCACTCGAGCACAGTTGTTGTCACGTAAAACTTTCGCCCGTATACCGACTTTTTTTAAATGGTATTTGTATTGTTCTCTATACATTGCTGTAAATTTAACAGGTGGCCGCCCAAAAAAAAACTAAAGATTGAGGCGGCTGCTTAGCCTCATAGCATATTTAAATAAATTATATAAATGCCATGTACCAAAATCTCAGTTATCTGCGATTTTGTTACATGACATTTATTGTTTATATTAATACCTACCCTTTGTAGAGTCGGCTGCATAATTGCAGCCCCCGGTAGAGTTCAAAAATTACTGTTATTGGCACGTTTTCATTCTAATACCTATTTTTGTTTGATAAATTCATGAGTTAGAAGACTTTAACCTTTAACTAAAGCAGGTGTCTAGAATCTTTCTTGTGTTGAAAACATTACAGCCGTTTTGGAGCTCTACAGTGGGTCTGCAATTATGCAGCCGACCGTACATTATTGCCTTAGTTTTGAAAGATGGCCGCGCAAAAAAAAAACTCTATGTTACTATCCCTTTCTAAAAATCGCCCTGTCAATCACGAAGTAGTCAATCATACTGGTAGACGATCAATCAATATCTCAATAACTTAACGATTGACAATCGCGATTGAACGTCTTCGTGGCACTTTAATTACTTCAGGTTGCTTTATTTATCGTATACTTTTCTGAAATAATACGTTCAAAAGTACATGATGTTGTTTTATTGTTTATTTTAGCCTAATTATCTTATTCATAAACATTTAGGGCGACTTGTATAAGATTGTGCTTACACAAATTTAGCTAAATGCATTTAAGGTGAAGGTCCTGAAAACCCCTATCCCTTTCCCACGCGCTCGCCGCGTGATGATTCTATCCCTTTCCCCCGCGCGCCGCGTGATGATTCTATGCCTTTCCCCCGCGCGCCGCGTGATGATTCTATCCCTTTCCCCCGCGCGCCGCGAAATGGCGGTCTTAAGAGGAATGGGTACCGGAGGTCCATACAAACTATTACAAACGTAGTCGACTGTTTTCTCCCTAGATAATGACACTAGAGCAAATATTTTTGGTGCATAAAACTTATAATTGCCATGACCATGCCCCTATTTTTTGATTTTTTAATTTTTTTTTTATTTAATTTTAATTTCTATGATAATTAGAAAATGAAAAAAACCAAAACATAGGGGGGCATAGTCATGGCAGTTATAGATTTTGTGGCACAAAAATATTTGTGCCAGTGTCAGTATCCAGGGAGGAAACAGTCGACTACGTTTGTATGGAGAGAGCGCAGGTACCCTTTCACCTTAACTGTTTTTTGTAATTAAGAGACATCTATTTTAGTGGAAAATCATCTGTACTGTTTTTTCTTGACAATCGTCGTAAAATTGAAAAAGCTCAAAAAAGTGACGATTTTTTAAGATTTTCACGATTTTTTCTATCGAGGCAAATCACTCTAATCGTGTTTCGAAGTGTATGACAATACAAAGCATTTCTTCACCTTTACGACAGTAGGAATATCATTCTATGGATTTTAGTGGTTGATACCCAAAAACTGTTACTAAGACACCTCTATCGCGCTTCTGGTCATACCACTTCGGCTTAACGGGTAATCTAAAATTTTATTTTGTTACCTACAATAACCACAAGGTTTATATTTTTTATTTATTTTGAAACTTTCGCGGTTGGTTAATTAGGTTTAAGATCTTAAATGCTTTTAATTTTTGTAGTGCAAATCAACCTTACCCATCGACCACTACCAATAGACTCCTAATGAAGGGTCTGTAATGTTCACCACGCATAGTAGTTTTAGCTTCTATATCAAAGGGTCCTTTCGAATACAACTTTAGTGGGAACCAAGGAGTGGTGCAGTCGATTACTCGCAGTTTTTTATTATTTTTTGCTGTTGTCGTCGCGAGAATCGGTTCAGAAATGGTGTATTGTTCTATAAAATGGTGTGGGGAAAATAAAAAAACATCCAGCTACTAGAAAGATGGGATAACTTTCCATCAGTAAGTGATTTAAACTTTCATTTTGACTGTCCCAACTGCAAAAGATATCTTGGTAGAATTTGTTCGTCTAAAAAAACAGGCTCGCGTTGAAGTCTTTTTGCAGTAAAACCAAGAATTTTTTGCGTGTAACAAAACAAAAACTAACCAAATTTCGGTGCGAAAATTCGGTTTTAGTACAGACACTAGCGCCTCCACTCAACTGCACAAATAAGTTGGTTTTAAAACAATTTTATTTTTTTGATGCGGTATACAGGCAAACTAATTGGCAAGGAACAAATTTGTTTGAAATATCGATACAGCGCCCTCACTCAATGGAAAACTAATTGTGCTATTTTATCAAAAATATTAAGCACGTGTAAGTAGTGGTGGGGTATAAATGAAAAATTAATATCGATTCGATAAAACTTAGAACTGACATGTTTTGTATTTTACATTAATGAATTTATTTGTCAAAAAGTAAAAAAGTATTTTAACTGACTTTAAAAAGAAAGAGTTTACGACTTGCGTATATTTATTCGTCGATTAATCGAAGACAGCTTGAGGATAAGGTGGGGTCCATAAATAAATTATGTAAGTCGGCTCAGTGGTTAATTATTTATATTTATTTAAAAATAATACATTCGTTGCAGTATTTTTTTTCAATAATTTTATAATACAAACATCGATAAAATCTATAGTATCGATATTTAATAATTACTTATTACCAACACTAGACGTCGGCAGTTTCGCCCCCCGCTACCTCATGGTTTGGTGAACTACGTCCTAAGCTAAAACGAAGCGATGTTGTATCTATTCGGTTATATGATCGATGACCTTACCTTATCTAAAAGTTACCTATAAACTTATGGCAAAGAAAACTGATAGCGCCATCTAGTTTTTAAAGGTAAAATCTTCAAATAAATATTTACACGAAGGTAAAGTAAGTATATCCTATAGATACATTTCACAAGTTTTTTGGTAAGTTAATTTATTAATTTGAAAATAAAAAAATTTGAAAAAAAAAAATATTTTGAAAATTTGATTTTTTGATTTTTAATTTGAATTAATGAAAAACATCGTTTTGTTTCTATTGTTTATTTTAACGAAACAGCAGTTGACCGGTTAAGGTGAGCGCACACCTACCTGCACTGCACGCGCTGCAGTCTCCGTTTGTATGCGCACAGCACCGGGTTGGTGACGTCATCAGCATCGGCCTTGGGGATTTCCTTCGCCGCGGCGACTGCGGCGCGTTGAACGAGATGTTAATTTTTCTTGAGCTGCTTCTTGTTTTTTTTGTTTTATCAACAAAGGACTTTAGACACAACAGGTATTGTAAGTTAAAATAACACGGTTCATTTTGAAAACCATACCTATCGATAGAGGGCATTACGGCGAACAAATAATGCCTCAACACAAAACCTCTAACTAAAGCGTCTCTATCGATAGGTAGGTATGAGTCTCAAAATGCAGTGCAAACTTTTGGAAAATCATACGACATCACGTTTGGTTAAATATCCCGTTTCCGAGACGCTTTAGAGTTTAGGTGTGAAGGAATTATTTGATCGCCATCTATCACTATGGTAAGCTCTCATAGTAAATGTCAGGACCTCTTTAACTCTAAATAATACAGTAGGTATAAATATTGAATTTAGTGGGTTAATATGCTCCAGTCTCGCGAACATGACTATTGTAACATAGTCGACACGTCGAGTTATGAGAAATAAAAAAAAACCCGACTTTTATCCCCCATAACGTTCAGACGGCTGAACCGATATCACATAGACAGCTAACATAGCTAAATAAACTCCCGACTAATTCACCTTTCAAACAAAAGAAACCAAATCAAAATCGGTTCATCCGTTCGGGAGCTATGCGATACCTCAGACACGTCAAACTTATAACAGCCTGTCGCGTTGTTTCGCGTCGGGGGTTAAAAATACGCGATTAAGAGGAAAAGGTACAGGCTCTCTCTCCATACAATCGTAGTCGACTGTTTCCTCCCTGGATAATGACACTAGCACAATTTTTTTTATGCCATTAAACCTATAACTGCCTTGCCCCTATGTTTTGGTTTTTATCATTTTCTGATTATCATAGAAATTAAGATTAAAAAAAAACGTGTGGCACTCGGGGACTGCCGCAGTAAATTGCATCGTGCATTGCATGTCAATAGTCGTCCGTTATTTATCGTCCGTTTTTGGTCGTCCGACATTTGTCGTCCGTCATTTTGTCGTCCGTCATTTGTCGTCCGTCATTTGTCGTCCGTCAATAGTCGTCCGTTTTTGTCGTCCGGTTTTTGTCGTCCGACATTTGTCGTCCGTCATTTGTCGTCCGTCATTTGTCGTCCGTTTTTTGTCGTCCGTCAATAGTCGTCCGACATTTGTCGTCCGTCATTTGTCGTTCGTTTTTTGTCGTCTGACATTTCTCGTCCGACATTTGTCGGCCGTCATTTGTCGTCCGTTAATAGTCGTCTGTTATTTATCGTCCGTTTTTGTCGTCCGACATTTGTCGTCCGTTTTTTGTCGTCCGTGAATAGTCGTCCTAACGGATTAACATAATCGTCCGTCAATACTCGTCCGTAAATAATCGTCCGTCATATGTCGGGGGTGTTAGGTTTTATTTTCGTTACGAAATTTCTTGGTTCGGTCGCCGCGCCCAAAGCCCGCGATAAAATCTATGCAATAGCTTAAAAACAAAAGAAAAAAAAAACATAGAGGCATAGTCATGGCAGTTATAAGTTTTATGCAACAAAAATATTTGCTCTATCCAGGAAGAAAACAGTCGACTACGTTTGTATGGAGAGAGCGTCCGGTACCCTTTCCTCTTAAGACCCGGTAAAATAATTACTAAATAAAACCCATTATAAAGTTGTTAATATAAACGCTTAACACCTGATTGCTGCAATTCAATGTATTGTGATAAGCTGAGTCGTCGGACTCTTTAGTCGGTTGACCTCTATCAGTTCAGTTTAACTCCGACCGTGGTCCCGAACACACGCGGATACGTTGTGCCCTTCGCTGTACTAAACAATTATAAACTAATACAAAAACAGTTACAAAAAAGTGTTAAAAAAATTAGTAAAATAGTTTGTGGTGATTATAAAAAATTTCAATCCTTTTTTAGTAATTTGTAGATTTATTTTTCGTAGCGAAAGAAGTTGGTAATTATATATCGTAGAAGTGCTACGAATTTGCTACAGTCGTAGCGTAGTAATTATTAATCTTCGACAAAGTTAGTCGGAGTTTTTGGATATATTGGCCGAGTTTGGGAACAAAGAATCTCAGAAAGAGTCTAAGCTAGGAATTAATTGAATTATTAAGTATATAGGTACACATACGTGTCTATAAATTCTTATATACCTACATATAGGTGCACAAAGAGATATTTACCAACTCTTTTTGTAGACATTATATCAAAATATTAATGTAAGTACTTATTGTGTTAACAATCGAGCCAAAGACAAGGACAGCTTTTAGGGTTCCGAAGTCAACAAGGAACCCTTATTTTAGGTTAATACCTAATTAATATTCAACAGGCGTTTATGATTAATAAATAGGTTTAACCGTTTTGAAGATAAATGGGGGAAAATTTGATTGCACAAACAAACAACTTATCATCCTAAACGAATATTATACCTCATTCGTTCCATCGTGGGTAAAAAAGTAGCTTTTAAAGCTATATTTTTTAACGACTAAAGTTATATTTACCATGTTTTTTATTGATTTCGATATTTCGTTGCTGTTACAAGCACCATTTGTACGAGACAGATTTTCCGAGTTTTTCAGTCTCGTGAAAATGTTGCTTGTATCAGCATCGAAATAACGACGCTCCACAAAATAAAAAACATGCCAAATCTAAATTTAGTAGTTACAAATAGCGTTACAAAGCTTTCTTTTTGCCCACGATGGAACAAAAGAATTATTATTAGTTTTTTTCGTGAAAATGTTGCTTGTAAAACAGCATCCACACATTACAGAAAAAATGGTAAAAACAACTTAAGTTGTTAAAAATAGCGTTAAAAAGGTTTATTTTCGCAAACGATGGAACAAAAGGATTATTATTAATTTCCGAGATTTTCAGTCTCGTGAAAACGTAGCTTGTAACAGCATCCACAAATTACAAAAAAAAATGGTAAAAAATAAATTTACTTAGTAGTTAAAAATAGCGTTAATAGCTTTCTTTTTGCCCACGATGGAACGAAGGAAGTATTGTTAGTTTAGTGTAAGAGGTTCTTTGTTTGTTTGTAAAATTCAATTTTCCCATTTATCTTCAAAACAGTTTAACCTACGTATTTATTAATCGAAATAACAAGCTCCACAAAATAAAACCAAAAAAATATGATAAATTTATACTTATCCCGGCTTAAATAATTTTATTCGTGAAAATAACCATGTTTATTTGGTTTCGTCGCATATGACCAAAAACGCGAAAGGCCAATACATACATTTTTGAAGTATCGTTTATTTAAATTCGTCAATTCGTGAATGACCGTGATAGTGATTCACCAAACACGCAATAGGACAAGACGTACATTTTTGGCGTAATGCGTATTTTTTAACAAAATGTTTTACATTATACTTACAACTATTTTTTAACAAAATAGGCTTGTGTTAATATTAGAAAATTGAACCCTAGTTTACCGACACATAATGTGCACATCTTTAGTTCATAGATACTATCTATAACCGACTACCTATCTGTCACTATCTGTCAAAAGTTCCGTGCATGTATTGTCTATGATAAAACAAAAACTACGTGTCTAAAATTAAAACGCTTTTTTTCTTTGTGAGATGAGGTCAAACCTCATCTTTAGTTCATAGATACTTTCTATAACCTAAGACTACCTATCTGTCACTATCTGTCAAAAGTTCCGTGCATGTATTGTCTATGATAAAACAAAAACTACGTGTCTAAAATTAAAACGCTTTTTTTCTTTGTGAGATGAGGTCAAACCTCATCTTTAGTTCATAGATACTTTCTATAACCTAAGACTACCTATCTGTCACTATCTGTCAAAAGTTCCGTGCATGTATTGTCTATGATAAAACAAAAACTACGTGTCTAAAATTAAAACGCTTTTTTTCTTTGTGAGATGAGGTCAAACCTCATCTTTAGTTCATAGATTTTTTTTTTATCGAGGAGTAATGCGCCTTATGCACCTTCCCACCGCTCCGGGGGGAGCGGCGGGGATGTGTGGGGCTCCCTGCTGGCCTGAGATGGTAGGCGGCCAGAGGTTTACCCACTAAAACTCCTCGGTGTCCTTCTCTTCACCGTAATCCAGGAGGAAGTAGGAACTGTTTGCACATACAACTACTTCCCCCTGGGGTGACTGGTCTAAAGACCCTTCCGCGAAAAACCCCTCACAGGGAAAAAACCGTCTCGAGAGGCGGCGCAGGACACGCCGCCGCCATCTCGGGCCTATGTTCTGGCGACGGACTCCCCCGAGTCCGCCACCATGGGCCGCTTACGGTGGGAGATGGTCATTCCTGACCCTCCTCCTATTGCGTCGGGACCGGGCAGGGTCGGAGGACATCACCTCCCTCACTCGCTCGGCTTCCTCCTTTGTCGACATCACGGCCTCACAATAGACCCTCATCGCCTGCCATGACTCGTCGCTGTCGACCATAGAGCGCACGACGGCCGGCAGCGACAGATCACTTCCGACCACCGCGACGAGGGCACGCCGCGGTTCAGCCCACGCTGGACACAAGGCCAAGGTGTGATGTGCCGTATCACACAGACTGGCACAGTGGTGACACCTCTCATCCGGCTCCCGCTTTATACGACTCAGAAACTTCCCAAAACAGCCATTGTCTGAGAGTATCTGAGTCAATCGGATAGTTCATAGATACTTTCTATAACCTAAGACTACCTATCTGTCACTATCTGTCAAAAGTTCCGTGCATGTATTGTCTATGATAAAACAAAAACTACGTGTCTAAAATTAAAACGCTTTTTTTCATGATGAGATGAGGTCAAACCTCATCTCACATAATGGGAAGCGAAGATGATGTCGAAGAACAGCCTTTCCCAAAGTGGGCGATAACGCCCCTTGTGGGCGATAACGCCCCTTGTGGGCGCTGCAGGTCTAAAGGGGGTGGTAAGAGACCCAGACTACCTACTGCGCTTAGGTTTCAAGTTAACTCTTGCGGATTACCTATAGTTAACGTGACCATACGTCCCGCTTTCAAACTGTGTGTCCCGCTGTCCCCGGCAAGGGAAGAAATGTTTCGCTTTCATATTTAAATAAAGTGTCCCTAAACATTGTGATGACTTTCGATTAAATCAAAGCAGAACCGAAGATCTATACCAATTTTAACTGTTGAAAACATGAAAAAGTACTGGGCGTAGTTCTACGAAAGTTAGGTTAGAAGTTCTAACCTAACATAGCCCACTTTCCTGGGCTGGGTAACATCATTGCCGGCAATTAATTTGGTACAAATATTACAATTTTCTCTAGTTTTGTTGCAAAATCTAACTCAACATTTCTTTGAACAAAATTCTGCAGTTGTCCCGCTCTGTCTATAGAAAATTATGGTCACGTTAGTTATAGTAAAAGTCTCGTTTAGAATTAACTAGCGACCCGCCCCGGCTTCGCACGGCTATATTATGCATGTATTATACATATAAACCTTCCTCTTGAATCACTCTATCTATTAAAAGAAACCCCATCAAAATCCGTTGCGTAGTTTTAAAGATTTAAGCAGTCAAAGGGAAATAGGGACAGAAAAAGTGACTTTGTTTTATACTATGTAGTGATGTTTAATCTCCGCTAATTTAGCTCAAAATAATTAATTTAATTTTATGTTTTTGTGGTTTTTAGTAGGTAAAAAATGGGGGCGATAAAAAATATTTTATTCTCAAAGTGGACAGCAGACAAAATAAGTTTGGGAACCCCTGGCCTAGAAAGCACCTATTAACTCTAGACTTGTAGACTCCAAGGTTGTAGTTTTGGGGGAAGCGACACGGGTAGAACTTACCATTGAATAGAGTAAACCCACCTACTAATCTACGTTTCATCAGTTTAGATAGGTAATTGGATAGGTAGGTGGGATAGATAATTGATTTCGTCTTTATTAACAATTTCCTTAATTAAAGGTAGGTGTTCTGAGGATGCTACAATAAAAGTTTTACGATTCCGAAGTCATACCTTAGGGTTTTAGTGTCCATTTACATAAACAAGTAAACGATTCTATATAAGATTAAATGTAAGTAGGTAAGGTCGTCTGCATGATTGCAGATCCACCGTAGAGCTCCATAACGGCTGTTGTAAGAATGTTTTCAATACAAGTAAGATTCTAGGCACCTGCTTTTAGTTGAAGTTTAAAGTCTTCTAACTCATCAATTAACAAACAAAAATTATTAGAATGGAAACATTCTAATAATAATGATTTTCGAACTCTACTGGGGGCTGCAATTATGCAGCCGACTGTACCTATACCTACGTACTATTTCTGAAAATAAATATTTATACCTAGGTACATGCACGCACAATGGCCCAAATTATATTAGGCTATTATAACTACGGAAACAGCCCCGTAAAACTAAACTAAATAAACTATAGGTACTTACATACCTACATATTTTTTTTCTTATCACTACATAGTATAAAACAAAGTCGCTTTCTCTGTCCCTATATCCCTTTGTATGCTTAAATCTTTAAAACTACGCAACGGATTTTGATGCGGTTTTTTTTAATAGATAGAGTGATTCAAGAGGAAGGTTTTTAGATATAGTACATGCATAATACAGCCGTACGAAGCCGGGGCGGGTCGCTAGTTAATAATATAAAAATATAATGTAGGTACAGTCACATTACCAATTAGCTAAACCCCACGTCACCCAGAGCTCATTCGCATATCAGTAAAAATATAGAATTTACCTATTAACATTACTTTACAACCCTACAGATTTGCGAATGAGCTCTAGGTCACATGGGGTTCAGCTAATTGGTAATGTGACTGTACATAAAAAGAGAAAAATAATTATCATGAAATCTCTGAAACTGCAAAAGCTACGAGTATGAAAGGATTTTTTTATATTGTTTTACGAATTTTTATTTTACATCTCTACTCTCTGACTATAAATTCCGATTTGAAATCAATGGGGTCGAGACGGGCGCGGTTAAAACTGCGGGGCGAAGCTAGTTCAGAGCAAACAAATGTAAGTAGATAAATAAACACTTTATTATGCACCATAAAATCAACAATAAATAAAATTGTTACACATAAAATACAAAATAAAACTGAGGGAAACTTAAATTTAGGGAAATCACCTACATAATCCTAGTGTGGCACAAAGGGCGGCCTTATTATGTAGGTACGGTCGGCTGCATAATTGCAGACCCACCGTAGAGCTCCAAATCGACTGTTATAAGAATGTTTTCAACACAAGCAAGATTCTAGGCACCTGCTTTAATTGAAGTTTAAAGTCTTCTAACCTCCTGAATTTATCTAACAAAAATTATTAGAATGGAAACATTCCAATAACAGTCATTTTCGAACTCTACCGGGGCTGAAATTACGCAGCCGACCGTACGTAGCTAAAGTGCAATTTCGACCTAATTTTGGTCCAATATAGGTAAATTCCCAGCTGCCGCTTTGTCAACCAAAATTCATAGTCAAACAATAAAAAATAATCGTGGTTAGAAACCAGGTGCGATAAAAAACGTTATATTCTTTGTTTACAACCGATTGCCCATCTAGAATTCATAAAAACGTCCAACTTAGCCGAGGATCTTCGGCGATAAACTAAATTGCTCCTCAGAGTGCAGTAAATTGCTCACTCATCAATTTCTACCAGTAAAATATGTGTTCCTTCAACTCTAATAATCATGGGCTATTTTAACAATGGCAGTGGGTAATATTTATAAGTAGGTATTTTGAACAGCGATAGTTCGCTATAACAGTGAAAAATTACAATTTATTTACTTACCTACCTACAATAAAATGAAGTAGGTAATCAAAATGCAAAACCGGGTGCGTATGGGGCCCGCTAAGATCTTTGGGCCCAAGTCAACCTCACCTGCAAGCTGGTGCACCTGCTGAGAGACGGACGAGGCTCTGGCGCTGACTTTTCCTCTCTGGGGTTGGGGGGTCAGACGGCAGTCGCTCCCGTAAAAGTCAAAAGTAAGCCGCATCATATGGAAAGTATAGAAAGTAGTTGTCCCACAGATAGGGCGCCGCCGCATAACGGCGCGCAGGAGCCTCGCCCGACTCCTGTGGGAAGTGGACGACGGCTACCGTGCCATGGGCGGGCACGGCCAAAGACGCGAGCCCCAACTCACAAAAAGAAACTCCGCTTCGCAACGTGGAACATTGGCACGCTAACCGGACGCGCGAGAAAGCTAGCCGACGTACTTTCCAGGCGAAAAGTGGCCGTGGCGTTCCTGCAGGAGACTCGATGGAAAGGCAGCAGATCCCGGCACATTGGGAACGGCTACAAGCTGATCTACACGGGTGCACCTGGTGGAGAGAACGGGGTGGCTGTGGTACTCGCTGAGGGGTTTCATGATTGTATCTTGGAGGTAAAACGCTTTAGCGACCGACTTATGGCCGTGAAGGTGCTTATTGAGGGGGTTGTAACCCACTTAATAAGTGCCTATGCGCCGCAGGTCGGTTGTAGCGACGCTGATAAGATACTGTTTTGGAACAAACTCGGTGAGGTCCTTGGAGCCATCCCGTTGTCACAGGGGATCGTTTTGGGTGGTGATCTTAACGGTCATGTTGGTGAGATGGGGGTGGAATTTGAGCGTGTTCACGGAGGCTACGGGTACGGCAGTCGGAATGCGGAAGGGGAAGAAATCCTACGTACGTGTGTCACTGCCGACCTGGCCCTCGTGAACACTTACTTCAAAAAGAAACCCGACCACTTGATCACCTACAAGAGTGGAAGGCACGCTACCCAAATCGATTTTCTATTTTTTTCTGTACATCATATCGGCAACGTAGCTAACTGCAAAGTCATACCCGGTGAGAGTCTTACTGATCAACACCGTCTTCTGAATCTCTGTGTGAAACCCAAAGACAAACACCCTGAGCAATGTCGTCGCCAAATCAGATGGTGGATGCTGGATGAAACCAGATCCCAGAAGCTTGTCTCGGCTATCGGTGACAAGTGCGCTGGTGCCGAAAACTAACTAGTCCAGGACCACTGGGATAGGATTCAGGCCTCGATCACTGGTGCGGCGAAGGCAGTGCTTGGCATGTCTAAAGGTGGACGCAAATGTGACAGGGAGACTTGGTGGTGGGACGACACAGTCCAGAGGGAGACTAAGGCGAAGAAAGCCCTCTTTAAAAAGTGGCAAGCGTCCAGCTCTCCTGAAGATCGCGACTCGTATAAAGCCGCCAAACGTGCCACAAAAAGAGCAGTAGCCAGAGCCAGACAGAACCACTTACAGTCACTGTACGATAAGTTGGAAACGTCTGAGGGGCAGAAGCTTATTTATAAGTTGGCACGTTCGAGGGTAAAAGCGGCGCAGGATATATCCAAGTGCCGCTGTGTAAAAGACCCCGATGGTAACCTGCTTTGCGAGGATCTCGCGGTAAAGGAGAGATGGCGCTCTTATTTCCACGACCTACAAGCAGTACAAAGAGGTGCAGCCGCCGGAACTCCCTCCGAATCAAGGACTTGTGCCACCGATTACGCCTGACGAAGTCCTCAAGGCTCTTCGCCGCATGAAGAATCGGAAAGCTGTCGGAGCCGATGGAGTCCCTATCGAAGTGTGGAAGTCGATGGGTCCTCGTGGTGTGGGCATCTTGACCAACCTCTTTAACCGCATACTCGAGACCGGTGAGATCCCTGCCCAATGGAGATTGAGTGTTATTACCCCAGTTTTCAAGGGCAAGGGATCGGTGCAGGAGTGTGGCAGGTATCGAGGTATAAAGGTCATGTCCCACACCATGAAGCTCTACGAGCGGATAGTGGACTCTCGGATCCGACAGGAGTGCACTGTCTCTGGGTGTCAATATGGTTTCCGCCCCGGGCATGGCACCATGGACCCTGTTTTCGCCCTCAGGATCGTTATGGAGAAATACAGGACGAAGAATACGCCTCTGCATTTTCTATTCCTAGATTTGCAGAAGGCCTTCGACTGTGTTCCTCGCATGATGATCTGGTGGGCGCTGCGGTCCAAAGGGGTTCCGGAAGCTTATGTTGATATCATCAGAGACATGTACCGAAATTCTGATTCTGTGGTGCGAACTGCTGTTGGCGACACTAAGCCCTTCCCTGTTACCGTTGGAGTTCACCAGGGTTCCGTCCTAAGCCCGTTCCTGTTCGGCGTAATATTGGATGCACTGTCCGTTGCCATCAGGGATGCACACGAGCAGCCTCCATGGCTGCTCATGTACGCTGACGATATTGCGCTGGCGGATTCGGATAAGGGGCGGCTGGTCCAACGTGTACACACGTGGAAGGAGTCGCTTGAGAACGGCGGTTTGCAACTGAATGTGGCGAAGACAGAGTACTTGGCTTGCAATACCACAGATCCCACAACTGTCTGCGTAGACGGTCATATGGTCGAGCGGACGGACCAGTTTAAGTACTTGGGATCTGTGCTTCACGCGTCCGGCGACATCGATTGCGACGTCAAGTCACGCATTTCAGCGGCTTGGGCCAAGTGGCGTGAGGTGACTGGTGTCATTTGCGACCCCAAAATGCCGGTTAAACTAAAGGGACAGGTCTATAAAACCATCATTAGACCTGTCCTTTTGTATGGTAGTGAGGCGTGGCCGGTACTTGAGCGACATAAGCAGGAACTGCGTGTCACGGAGATGAAGATGTTGCGCTGGATGTGTGGAGTGACGCGAAAGGATCGCGTCAGGAACTCCCGCATCCGGGGCAGCCTTCATGTCCGAGACATTGCAGATAAATTGCAAGAATGTCGCCTACGCTGGTACGGTCACGTCTTGCGAAAACCGGCTAGTTACGTGGGGAACAAATGTCTTGCCATGGCGCCTCCGCCGGGCCGTGGCAGACTGGGTAGACCCAAGAAGTGCTGGCTTGACGTCGTAAAGGGTGATATGCGTGCAAATGGCCTTACTAACCGGGATGCCGAAGATCGTGCGAAGTGGAGGCGTAAAAGTAGGAAAGCGGACCCCGGGCTCCTGAGAGGGATGCAACCGGGAACATCGCTCGGATGATGATGATGATGAATCAAAATGCAAAACCATTAGACACATTAAATAAATCTGATCGTTCAAAGTAGAGCAAAATCGAGTCCAAAAGAGTCGGTTACATACTAGCAAGCAAACATACAGGTGAAACTAATAAAAGCGTGTTAAAAACACTACAATATTAATTACTAGCGACCCGCCCCGGCTTCGCACGGCTATATTATGCATGTATTATACATTAAACCTTCCTCTTGAATCACTCTATCTATTAAAAACCGCATCAAAATCCGTTGCGTAGTTTTAAAGATTTAAGCGGTCAAAGGGAAATAGGGACAGAGAAAGCGACTTTGTTGTATACTATGTAGTGATGATACAGATTGATGGAGCAGCTGGAACCATCTTCTCAACACAAAACTTCCCAATGTTCAACGATTATGGCTTACAATTAAAGAGAATTTGATACATAGGTACGGTCGGCAGCATAATTGCAGACCCACCGTAGTTCTAATTTTACTATTATTGAAATGTTTTAATTCTAATAATTTTTGTTTGATAAATATATGAGTTAGTTAAAGCGTTATGCGCGTTAGCTGCTTTAGTTAAAAGTATTTTAACTCATAAATTAGAATCTTGCTTGTGTTGAAAACATCCTAATAACAGCCGTTTTGGAGCTCTACGGTGGGTCTGCAATTATACTGCCGACCGTACCGACCGACCTATTTTATTCCGTATAATTAACAATACAGATTTTTAAATGGAAGGTTTGCATAGAAAGCTGTTCGCCCTAAGCGAGAGATGCCACTGAAGCAGAATGCCTTTCTAATAGAGAATGTCCACTTAGTCAACTTTTTTTGCCACCGTTTTAATTTTCTACTTTGAGATTTAGAAGAAATCCCTTTTTTAACGACTTTAAAAAAGAAGGAGATTCTCAATTCGCGCATTTTTTTTAAACAATCTAATTAATACTAGATAACATGATTTTCGCGCGCTTCAGGCATTTGATCCCCTTACCTAATGGTCCATTAGCTTATTAAAGAGGCTGTGTCTGACGATGATAAAAAGGGAACTATCAAAAATTTATTTGGCTCTAAACCCTTGGTAATGTTCCTTAGTCCTATAGGTACTTACTTACTTATTTTATAAGGGCTAATGCAGACTACGAACTTGAATCGGCCGATAGGTAGATATAGTTGACAGAGTGTAAGGGTTCGGATATGCCAAAGATGCATCGCACATCACACCTCCATGTCAAACAAATGTATGGAAATATAGGCTCAGGTACAGTCGGAATAGCAATTAGCTGAACCCCACGTGACCGCACTCGCACATCAGCTGTTAAAAATGTAGTATTTACCTACTTATTTTTTTATTTTTTTTTGGAATGTATATTGTAAAAAAACAGAATCAGGTAACATTACTTTACAACCTTCCAGATGTACGAGTGAGCTCTGGATCACGTGGGGTTCAGCTAATTGGTATTCTGACTGTACATCTAGAATTGATGGTACAAACGGAAGCAATAAGTTTCACTTTCACTATTAATGGTGCATGTCAATGGTGCATGAGGTACGAGGGGAATGTATCACTGCGTTTTATATCGATGAAGTTCATCTATGTGCTGTAATTGCTTTATCTCGCTCTGCACTGTATCGTATCTACATGTGCGATGTCGATGTGCAATGCGTCTTTGGCATAGCCGTACCTTGATTGATATTGTTTATTTGTGTTTCTTAACTTTAAAAAGTCGGCGAGCTATCGCCCGATTGTTTAGTGTGTGGTCTGTGATCCCCCTAAGACAGAAGGAACAGCTTTTACACGTTGTTTTTTATATTATATTTTAGAGTTATTCAGCCAAAATATGCCCATATCAGAAAGATGTTTGTTATACGACTATATGCGTGGTAAAAGATTTTTAATATCATTTTCGGCGGTCGACCTCAAATTCTACTAGAGAAATATTGTAAGAAAGACGAAATTGTTTCCCCCAGAGCGCAATTCGGTTGGTAATTTCGTTTGTGTTAACTCTTTCTTGCTTGTAGGCAAGTTGTAGGTAACGTTTGTTGTGTTTCTCTTGGGGGATAAATTTAATAAATGCCAGCTTACATAGCGAAGGTGAAAATTATGTGTGCCATTTATGCATAATATCTAGCGTTGACTTTTTTCTTAAATTATTTTTTTAATGGGCCTTTTGGGCCAATGCCTAAAGTAGTTATAAGAGATTGGTATAGCTAAAATACTGAAAAGATGTCGCGTGTCTATTGAAAAACTAAAACCGAATCATTAGAATATTGGAAAATTCAACCCTAGCTAGAAATCAATAGGTATATTTTTATTTTTGTATCAACTGATACCTACTTAAAATGTTACTGAAAGAGATCCATTCCTGAAAACAAACATAGTATGGAAAACAAAGGATAACCCATTTTTTAGTCTTTTGCATTAACTTTACAAAAATCGAATTATGCAGTTTTAGTTTTTGACAAATCGGGCACGCGGCTCCTTTGTGCATAACGTTTCATTATCTATTATAGTTTGGAAAAATAATTGATCCTAAAAACCCACTAATAATATACATCCTGTGGGTAGGTAAAATCGGCTGCATAATTGCAGCCCTCGGTAGAGTTCGAAAATTACTATTATTGGAATGTTTTTATTCTAATAATTTTTGTTTTTTAACTAAAGCAGGTGTCTAGAATCTTTCTCGTGTTGAAAACATTCTTATAACAGCCGTTTTGGAGCTCTACGGTGGGTCTGCAATTATGCAGCCGATCGTACCTAAAGGTACCTACCTATATTCGCTGTTGGTTTCCGCGAAGCTTTACAACATTTAACTGAGAGTTTTTGAATTAGATATCGCACGAATCACGGATTTATTAACCAAAGTTGAAAATCGTAAGTGGAGTTGAGTCCTGAATTTCTGTAGGCTCACCGACTGGCAGTTTTACTTTCTAGTGTAATATCACATTTTGACGGCTAAGTATCTCCTCGTTTCTCGACAAAATTCGAATTTGTTGAAGTGTTGTTTGCAAAAATTCCAAAACTAAAGTAAATTGAATGAAGGATATCAACTCATTTCACTCATATAATATTTCGTATAAAAATAGTACCTAAAACTATCGTACTTTTCATTAAACTTCTTAGTTTACCAATCAATCTATCGACAATAAAGTTTCAATAATAACGAAAACCATTGCTTGCTCAGAATCAGCGAATTGACTGATATTTAGCGCGCAATGTACCTACCTATAACTTATGACTAATTACATAACTTAACACTTAAGTTAAGGAATTAATAAGTAAGTAGTTCCTTTAACTAAAACATTTCTTTCATAAATTGATAATTTACAAAATTGTATTACGACTGTAACAATGTTTAGGTACCTATAACAAGCAACAGTTGTTCTTTATATTTCTAGCGTTATTTGTTTTTCTGAAAATGAGATGTGAAACAATAAACGAAGCTTCAAAGTGGTTTTTCAGAGGATTTGATGGAAAATGATATTCCTGTGTTGAGTTTAGTGTTTAAAAATAGTGCAATGGACTCGGAAATTGACATTCAGAACTTTATCAACTGCACCCAGCAGATCTTAGGGCGGCAAAAGACCTGGGACAATTTGAACATCACCGAAATATTGGACCTGCTGCCGACGCAAATATTGGAAGATATTAACTTAAAGTAAGTACCTAATTTAAAATAAGTTATTTTTAACCTCCGACGCAAAAATGACGGGCTGTTTATAAGTTTGACGTGTCTCTCTGTGTAATACTGTGTGTGTGTAGGTATGTCTGTTTGTGACATCGTAGGTCCCGAACCTGGTTTTCTGCTTCATGTCCCGAACGGATGAACCGATTTTGATTTTATTTCTTTTGTGTTAAAAGTATTTTTGACGTGATAACGTTTAATAAATTGATGGAACACCTGCATTCACTAAAAAGTCTCTTCGTTCCGGGTAACAGACACCGTAATGTTACGGTACCATGACAGCGTCATGGTAAACGCCACGCGTCTCGTGTTTGTTTTATATTGTTTAATAATAATATCGATCATCTGGGCTTGTGTTATGGTGACGAGTGACGAATAGAAAACTTATATAATGGATAAAAAATAAAGGAAAAAAAATTGAAAAAAGGGAAAAAACGACCCTATGTCCCTATTTCCCTTTGTATGCTTAGATCTTTAAAACTACGCAACGGATTTTGATGCGGTTTTTTAATGGATAGAGTGATTCAAGATGAAGGTTTATATGTATAATACATGCAAAATATAGCCGTGCGAAGCCGGAGCGGGTCGCTAGTTTATTTATAAAAATTACCTACTTACTTATAAGTAAAGGACAAACAAAAAACTCAATTTTTCATCGTTTTCTTATGACGTTAGCACGTAAAACTATCGTCAGTAAACCGACTTTACAGACAACCATTCAATTTTTTTTAATAATGTAAGGACATAAAGTATAAAACTTGTAAACAGCATAAGGAACACGGAAATGCGCTCTAAAACACGAATCGGACGGTAAGTAGGCCGGTAAACATAAGTAGGACTGGGCTGGCCACGTCTGCCGGATAAACGAGGAGTTATGGGCCTAAGCCACTATAGAATGGCAGTCCCGTAAAAAACGTCCTCAGGGCAGACCGAGTCGCAGGTGGAGAGACGAATTAGACTCATAAACGACCACTAGCCGACCCTGGCCTTAAACAGAAGGGTATGGAAAGAAGACGCGCTGAAGGCAACACTTATTCATGAGTGGGATAATATATTTGAAGAGGAGGTACGGAAAACCATTTAAAATTTCAGAAAACGTTTAACTCTGTGTATCAAAGCCAAATGTGGTTATTTTGAAAACTAATGAATATTCAAGATAAAATAATACTAAGTACTTATATTTTTATTATTTAGAACTCACAGCACTGTATCAATACAAACAATAAAATTATTCATAAAACTGTTTGGCAACGTATTTTAGAGCCACCTTGTACGAGCCAATACCTACAGAATTATTGCTCGTACAGCATTTACTCAATTTACTCATTTTATTCATTAATTATAAGTCAGTCGTAACTAAGACGCCTAGCGTACTGTTTGTGCGATTCAATAAATATCCTTATAATCAATACATCGTGGTTTGGTGTAACTATAAACTAACAACAGGGTACCTACTACCATCATAACAGGCAGGAATCCCTACATCGTTTTGGTCCTTCGATATTTTTTGGAGTGCTTAGTGTGGTTTTTCTCGTTTACGTTAGCAAATCGGCTTTGGTGGCTTGCCACAAGCGGCATCCCCCACTAGAGTTGAGAAGGTGCACATAGCGTAATTCGGGAAGGCTGCATTGAGCGCTACCTACGAACTAGCGAAACTTACCTACGTCTACTGCTACAAGCAATAACTGTGAACACGAACAACGTGAATCACTACTTCTACTGCTGCAAGCAACAACTGTGAACACTAACTACGTGAATCACTACTTCTACTGCTGCAAGCAACAACTAGCGGTGAACACTACCTACGTGAATCACTATAACTACGCGCCAACCACGAACAACATCTACAACAATGTCTGAAGAATTTGTAGAGCTTCTAAAGAAACAACAACACAGCTACGAACAAATCAAAACTATCCATACCAACTACAAAAAGGATTCAGCGGTAAGGAAAACCGTACCTTACCTTAACATACGCCTCGACGCGTTACAATCACACTGGGACGAGTTCCGTACGAATAACGACATCCTGAAGAAGTTCGAGTCTACCAATGTCGACCACGAATACTACAAGAAAGACGTTTTCAAAATAACATCAGCACTGTACGAAGAAACCTTCCAATCTATGACTCAACTAAGAGATCGTTTATTAAACGAATCAAAAACGCCAGAAAACAACGGTATGCAAAGTCCGGAACCCAGAGCCGGAACTTCTAAACAGATCGAAACCATGCAGTTCGACACCTCAGATTTACATTTAAACGTCCCTGAGGACGCGGACGAGCAAATGGCTACACTATTTCGTACTCAAACCTGCAACTTCAACGCCTTGGAACGAGCGATTACCAAAATAAATATAGATGACTTGAAGGGCGAGTGGCAACTTCAAGAACAGCTACGCATACTTAGATCTAAATGGGATTGCATCGATAAAACTCACTGGCAGTTGAACTACGTCTTACAAGATGACGATAAGGAGTATGAAAAAACATTCAGCTACTGGGAAAAAGTCTACGATCGTCTAAAAGACGACATAAACAGAAAAATGTTTGACACGGCTCACTATGAGAAAACCAACCCAAGGATAGAAGTTCCCTATTTCGATGGAGATTACACAAACTGGGAGTCGTTCCGAGATCTGTTCTTGGAAACTATTCACGACAACCCTACACTCAACAATGCGCAAAAAATGAAGTTTTTGAAGTCTAAGTTGCGAGGTGAAGCAGAAAAGCTAATAAAACATCTTCCCGTGAGTTCAGCTAACTACGAGCCATGTTTGCAGATTATTCAGCAGCGCTACGATGACAAACGAATACTTTTTAAGTCATACATGGATACTCTCCTTAGTCAGCCTGCCATCGATAATCCAAACTTGACTAACTTGAAAAGGATTCACGATACCACGAGAGAATGTTTGAACGGCTTGAAAAATCTCGGCTTGGATATTCATGCGTTGGGACCTGTCATCGTGTACTTATTACAAGCAAAGTTGGATGACGTCACCGACAAAGACTACCTTCTATCGGTCAAACAATCTACTGAGCTACCAGACTTGGAAGAATTTCTCAACTACCTAGAAGAAAGGTTCAAGGCGCTAACAGGATCCCGCTTCAAAAAGCTAGGACAAAAACAACCATATCCAAAGAATCTTCAATCGAAAAATTACAGTAACTTCTCGAATTACAAATCAACGAATAATAACATCGCTGAAAAACGAACAAATACCTACCATGCTACGCTTCGAATTTGCCCACTATGCAATAATGAGCACGCGCTATGGAAATGTACAGCATTCTTGAACATGGATGTCGCAACTCGAAATAAAACAGTCAATAATATGAACATTTGCAAGAATTGTCTATTTCGTCATACCGACAAATGTAATTCGAGACAACGTTGCCGTACTTGTAATTACAAACATCATACTGTACTGCATGACGACAATATAAAAAAGGGATCACAATCAAGGTCAATAACTAACTCGGAGATGTCTTCGAATCACCTAAGTGGAGAGCAAGAGATACTCCTAACGACTCTTCAACTTAAGGTTAAAAACAAAGAAGGTGATTACGTCACACTTCGCGCGTTACTTGATCAAGGTTCTCAAGTATCTTTGATCACAGAAAACGCCGCTCAGCGACTTAACTTGCCCAGAAACAAACTGAACGCCTCCGTGACTGGCGTCGGCACTATCACGGGCACTAGCAAAGGGATGATTAAACTCGAATGTAAATCAATCCACTCGGACTACACATTTCAAACAGAGGCATTGGTAATGCGTAAACTGATCAACAACTTACCAAATCAATCATTTGACACAATTAACTGGACGCTACTAGAGAACATCGAACTAGCCGATCCAAGTTTTAATATTTCTGGGCCCATCGATCTCCTGCTGGGTGCAGATATCTACTCCGAAGTCATCGTAGAAGGAGTACGTAAACATAGCAACCGCTCGCTACTGGCTCAACAAACAAAGTTGGGCTGGATACTATGTGGATCTACAAAAAAGCAGTATAACTGTTTCGTCACTCTAACGGAACTGGATAACTTATCACAGTTTTGGGAAATGGAAGATATTCCTTCTGAACCCGGAAAAACTGAGTCGGACGAATACTGCGAACAATACTACACTCAAACGACGGAACGATTGCAAAACGGGAGATACGTAGTGAAAATGCCGATGAAACCAAACTATGAACAAAACCTAGGCAATTCAAAATCTCAAGCGATTGCTCAATTTCGTCAGTTAGAGAAGAAAATGACTAAACAAGAACATTTTGCTACATTATACAAACAATTTATACATGAATATATTGAACTCGGTCACATGAAACCAGCGGAGAAATCCGAGAGTCAAGTACAAGTATATCTGAGCCATCACGGAGTCTTAAGACCGACGTCCACTACGACAAAATTGCGTACGGTTTTTAACGCGTCAATGAAAACAGACTCCGGGTACAGCCTAAACGACTTGATGGAAAAGGGACCAAACCTACAAAAGGACATTTTGACACTGATCATTAAATGGAGGTGTTACAAATATGTTTTAACAGCTGACATAAATAAATTTTACCGTCAAATAAATCTCCATCAAAGTCAGCAAAATCTTCAAAAAATTGTCTGGAGAGACTCCGTGAACGAACCGCTGAAAGAAATGCAACTCGGCACGCTAACTTACGGTACAAAAGTCGCACCATTCCTTGCGATGCGTACTCTTGCACAACTTGCTGCAGACGAAGGCAAAGCCTTTCCCTTGGCTTTAAGGGCGCTGCAACAGGATTTTTATATGGATGACCTTGTAACGGGAAACCATACTATTGAGGCAACAATAGCCCTACAAAAGGAACTGTACGACTTGCTCAAAAAAGGTGGATTTATTCTACGAAAATGGGCTTCTAACGAGTCATCTATCCTCAAAGAGCTACAAGAAAGTGAAAAAAGTGAAACCAACAACTTTAATTTCAAACAGCAAGAGTTCAGTAAAACCCTAGGGCTGTCATGGGATCACGCCAGCGACACATTCCAGTTTCAATACGAACCTACAAACGACAACAAAACTACAGTCTACACAAAACGCAGATTATTGTCGGAAATCAGTAGGATATACGATCCACTCGGTTGGTTAGCTCCGATGACAATACGAGCTAAACTAATCTTCCAAAAACTATGGAAAGAAACCTATCAAAACATTGGCTGGGATGAAATCGTACCCGAGAAAATAAAGGAAGAATGGATACAAATAAAAACCAACTTACCTACATTAAACAAAATTAATATACCAAGATGGATAAAAAACGAAAACAATAAGAAGTTCGAATTACAAGCCTTCTGTGACGCCAGCGAGCACGCGTACGCAAGCGTCATCTATAGCCGCACGACGTCACCGACCGGCGCTTACGTCACTACGCTACTCGCTGCAAAAACTAAAGTAGCCCCTCTAAACAAGAAAATTACGATTCCCAAACTCGAACTTTGCGCTGCAGTTTTATTAACGAAACTCCTAGAGAAGATAACTAAAGTCCTGACAGATTACGATCTTACAATATCCTGTTGGACCGACTCAAAAGTGGTTCTAGCATGGATCCAAGGAAATCACTCTAAGTACGAGAAATACGTAACTAATAGAACTGCACAAATAATAAGCATCGTTCCTGCCACGCATTGGGGTTACGTAAAGAGTAACGAAAACCCCGCCGACTGCGCAACTAGAGGACTTTCCCCATTGAAGATAGTTAACTTCTCTCTGTGGTGGGAAGGACCCCAATGGCTCAAGAATCCAGAACAACAATACTGTGAAATTCGAGAAAATTACACCACCGACGAGGGTCTCATGATAAGTTCTTACGCAACTAAGTCGACGGAACCCATCTACAATAAAAACGAATTAATTAATTCATTATTGGAGCGACATAGCAACCTAGATCGCATTACAATAATACTCGCCTGGGTGATGCGATTCGCTTATGCCTTTAAAAATAACAAAAGGTCAAACGAGTTCACAGAATTGCACTATAAGGAAATAAACAGTTCATTGATTGTCATTGTAAAGTCCGTACAAATAACTTACTTCGAAAACGAGATAAAATTCCTCAGCAACAGCGGAAAGCTTCCTAAAAGTAGCTCTATTTTGAAGCTGAACCCGTTTTTGGACTCAGAAGGAATTCTGCGCGTCGGAGGACGCTTACAGAACTCAACTTTGCCAGAGGAAACTAAACATCCTATACTTATACCATCAGACGGACGATTGACAAAACTTATTGTCGAAAAATCTCATCAACTAACTCTACACGGTGGAGCTAGACTTACTTTAGCTCACACACGCAATAAATATTGGATCGTCAGTGGCAATCGAACAGTCAAGAAGATACTACGTCACTGTGTTCGATGCCGACGGTACTCTACATCTAGAACAGAACAGCTAATGGGCAATCTTCCTAAAGAAAGAATAACCCCATCAAGGCCGTTTTTACACACCGGGGTCGACTTTACGGGTCACGTCGAGGTAAAAATAAACAAAGGCCGCGGGATAAAGACCAGCAAAGGTTATATCGCCGTCTTCATCTGCATGTCTACCAAGGCAGTACACATTGAACTGGTCTCGGACATGTCGACGCAAACCTTTATCGCCGCACTAAAACGTATGTGTGCCCGAAGAGGTACTCCTAAGTATATGTACTCCGATAATGGGACAAACTTTGTCGGAGCGGCAAAAATACTTAAAGAAGAATTCCTATTGTATAGAACACTACTTTCTTCTGAGTTCTTCAAAGAAATAAATGAACTTCAGATCGAATGGAGATTCAATTGTCCTCTGAACCCAGCGGCAGGTGGCATCTGGGAAGCGGCGATCCGAGGGATGAAAAATCATTTAAAGCGAGTCATTGGCCATCAGAAGCTTACTTATGAACAATTTGCAACTCTGCTCACTCAGATAGAGGCTTGTATGAACAGCCGACCGCTAAGTCCCTTATCGGAAGACGTAGAAGACCTGAACTACCTGACACCTGGACACTTCTTAACTGGGGGTCCAACACTCTCTCTACCGCTCAATGAACCCGAAAACTTTAAGTCTGTGGACCTTAGAAACAACTGGAAACTCATCGAACTTATGCGCCGACACTACTGGGATCGCTGGTCAAAAGAATACCTACACTTATTACAAAATAGAGATAAATGGCAACACGTCAAAGAAAACATAAAGAAAGGACAACTAGTACTCGTAAAAGAGACTAACTTACCTCCGGGCAAATGGGCGATAGGCCGGGTCGTGGAACTGCACCCGGGCACCGACAACTTAGTTCGAGTGGTCACGCTCAAAACCCAAAATGGAGAGATAAAACGACCTATAACTAAACTAGCTCCGCTACCCGTAAACGCAGACTGTGAGAGCTCTGACACGATCAAACCGAGTACTGAAACAGTAACTCCAGGCAAATCTAAGCCTAAAACTAACACTAATAAAGTTAGTAACCTACTCATGGTATTACTGGTTGCATTCTTTAACTTGTCCTGCGGAATGGCAACTCCCGTGCAACCATTCAAAATAACAAAACTCTCTGAGAACCATCCTATCTATTTCGACTCAGCGGGAACCGTTCAAGTAATCCATGACGAATGGAAACTTCTAGTTTACTACAACCTAACGACATTCTGGGAAAGCACTGAGAAGCTCGAAGAGTTCGTTAACCACTTAACCAAGATATGCGCTACGATGCCTAACGAACAATGCTATACTACGTTAAATCAACTGAAATTCGATATCAAGCAACTGAACGAATATAACGCACTGTTACTATCCCGACACCAACAACATAGTCGCAGGCGTCGTGGCTACATCAACGGCGTGGGAAACCTTGCCAGAACCTTATTTGGTGTCCTTGATAGCGAGTTCGCCGAGAAATACGCTCAGGACATACATAAAGTTCAAACAAATGAACAATACCTACTACAGCTTATACGAAATCAGACGCTCATTATCGAAGCGGAAAACAACATAATAAAACGGAACGAAGATTTCGTTAAGCAACAAATGACTATAGTTCAACATTATATGAACGATACGAGAAAAGACATGAACTTATTAGAAAACAGATTCCAAATAATGAAAACTATGAATGACGTTAACGCTGGAGCGCTAACTGCAAGCTTACTTCTCTCAGTATTAAGAAGAAGCCAACAAATGCTCCTAGATGCTTTGACGGACGTATACAGAGGTCATCTCGACATGAATCTCTTTACACCTGAACAACTGCTAAAAGAACTTAACCATATAGCTGGAATTATATCCAAACGTTTAACACTACCTATAAAAATAGATAGTAAAGCGAGCATGGAAGACATATATAAATTAATCTATGTCAAAGCCCGACTTACAGAACAGTACCTACTGTTCGAATTACACATACCTCTACTAAGCGATGACGCATATACCTTGTACAACAGTATACCTATACCTAAACGTCGCGTGCCAAATCAATGCCAGGTAATAGCGACTAAAACAAAATACATTGGAGTGAACTTTGCAAAGAACACATATATACAGATGGATGAGGCGGATCTGCACCAATGTACAACTCTAACCGCTGACAACTACATCTGCCACGCCTTCACGCCCATACTGCACTTACATAGAGCCACAGCATCCTGCGAAGCTAAAATGCTGAGTCAAAATGTAAACATCACCTGTGATTGGATACAGCGACCTTGCTCTGACCAATGGGTCAAACTACAAAAACCTAATAAATGGCTTTATAATTGCATCAATGAATGCCCGACCCGTATAGTATGCGAGAATCGGATTACAACAACATTGATAACAAAGGCCGGCCTCCTTGCAACGGGACAAGATTGCGTCATACAATATCAAGACACGACAATTTATTCGCAAAATGTTTTTAGTAGTGAAACTAGAATGGGAATGAATCTGGAAGTTCCAACAATCGATTCACCAAATGATATGTTGGAAATCTATAATCACAAAAACATCAAGCTAGCCGAATTAAATCATCCACGGAACACATCACTTGTGTCTTTGGTTTAATTTCTCCGGCCGGTCTGGCCGGGCCGGCCGTAACATCATCCTGTGGGAGTCGACCACCTGGCTCCTACATCTTCTTACAAATCTTACAACGACGAACTTACGAATCTTACAAACGAACACTTGATGCTGGATGACCAGATAAAAGCACAGAAGGAAGGAGAGCACCTACTAAGTGACTTATCCGTCCACGACATCGGCAATTATACTATCAGCTCCCTACTGCTGGTGGGAGGAATCGCCGCCTCCTTCATAATATGGCGATTGAGGAGCGTTCCTGCAGCTGCCCCTACGACTACAGTAAAAGTTGAGGAGATCGAGCTACAGGACATGGCCCCCCGCGTTGGAAATCCGAAACCAACGGCTCACACCGGGTTCACACTGTGACCTTAATAATATGATAATGAATGATTTTATATTGCTTACTTTTGTTAATTGCTTGAATGTCTTTTATATTTTAATTGTGTTCAGTTATTTCTTTCCCTCGGGAGCATGTACGAGCCAATACCTACAGAATTATTGCTCGTACAGCATTTACTCAATTTACTCATTTTATTCATTAATTATAAGTCAGTCGTAACTAAGACGCCTAGCGTACTGTTTGTGCGATTCAATAAATATCCTTATAATCAATACATCGTGGTTTGGTGTAACTATAAACTAACAACAGGGTACCTACTACCATCATAACAGGCAGGAATCCCTACACACCTTGTAGAAAGGACCCCGGACGGTCCCACAAAACCATGATTCTTGACAAAATAAACAAGTCGTGTCTCGAATACATACTTCTAAAACAAACAGATCCCAACAGACCAGGCTAATGAGGTTTGATGTTTCGTAAGTACTCCTTATTCACCAAATGAAATGCCAATTTACGCGCTTTTAACCTAATTAAACATGTGCGTATCCCTTTCAGTTGGACTCATCTGTTTGTATCTTTGTGTTATATTTTTCACGGAACTTGTAAAAGCTTAGGCAGCTTACAAAAACACATCTGAAAACCTTAAGGTGAAAGGGTACCTGCGCTCTCTCCATACAAACGTACGTACAAACGTACAAACGTCGACTGTTTCCTCCCTGGATAATGAATAATGACACTAGCTCAAATATTTTTGTGCCATAAAACCTATAACTGCCATGACTATGCCCCTATTAAGCTATTGCATAGCTTTTGTCGCGGGCTTCAAGCGCGGCGACCGAATCAAGAAATTCCGTAACGAAAATAAAACCTACCACACCCCCCACTCCGCCTACCATGTAGCTCGGCCGAGCGTTTTTTTGGTTTTTTTCATTTTCTAATTATCATAGAAATCAAGATTAAAAAAAAACAAATAATAGGGGCATGGTCATGGCAGTTATAAGTTTTATGCACCAAAAATATTTGCTCTAGTTTCATTATCCAGGGAGAATACAGTCGACTACGTTTGTAATAGTTTGTAAGGAGAGAGCCCCCGGTACCCTTTCCTCTTAACCTACTGAGATAAAGTTGACAACCGTCGTAATAACAGCAAAAAGTCCATCAACTTTCACATTCCTGGATTTTGCATGAATACACCGTTCCATAGGAATGGAGGCGCCTTATCTAGACTTATAAATTAGGGAACTTCCTCTACAAAGTTTCCGTCAAACCCTCAGCCACACGCACGCACGTGGTAATTAAACATGGTCCCTCTTATTACAAAAAAACTGCAAAACCATAGTTTAAACCTGTACTAAAAGATCTAGGTTTTTGTGTTAGTTTTGGTTTAGAATTGATTCTTATTACAAAAAGTAAATAGACCAAGGACCAGAAGATCCCTGGTTTTAGTCGCAACCATAGACAATAGATAGCAAACTCGAAACAAACCATTCTTTTGTTCGTTCAGCGTTCGAAACACCGTTCCTTTTCACAAAATGGTGGCAAGTGAGTAAATATTAAAAACTTATTAAGAAATCGAATACTAAAGTGATAAAAATATAAATTGTGTGTTCAATTATTGTGAAATAGTGTGACTTGTATTTGTTATTCTATGTTCGCGATTACGTTGTTGTATTTAAATACATCAATTTATGTAGCGTATATCGGAACGCGGCTCGAGTTAAGCCTTTTGCCTGCCCCTTTAGAAGTATAAAAAAAAACATTACCTAAAAAATAGTAAACATGAAAATAACCTAAATTTCTCAAAAACATAAGAAAATGTAGTGATTATATCCTCTTTGAACATAAGTACGTACTAAAAATATTTACTTATTTATTTTTTTAGTAGGTTTAGGTAATATGTTGTTAAAATCTGTGAAAATTTCAACTCTCTAGCTATCACGGTTCTTGAGATAGAGCTTGGTGACGGACAGAAGACGGACGGATAGCGAAGTCTTAGTAAGAGGGCCCCGTTTTTACCCTTTGGGTATGGTACCCTAAAAAGGAGCGAGAGTAGGAGTAACGAGGAAAAGGTGAACGTCAGAATTTAATTTTTTGAGGTTAGAAACTTCGGTCTAAGTATAGTTAAACTGGGGTGCTCGGCAGTTTATCTTTGACAGGACAGACAAACCTGGTTTTAGCGGTAAACTTCTTTTTGTAATAACGTTTATCTAAGTCCATGGTTTTAATCTCACTAAAACGTAGTTTAATTTTTAGACTTCGTTTTGGAATAAGGGGGCATATGTTTTACATAGGCCTTCTTCTTTTAGTGACCATTTATAAAAGAGTCGTCAAGAAACCTCTGAAAATTACGAAAGCTACGAGTTTTAACTTGGTTTAGGGAATATGGGGATTCCTTTTAAGACATAGATAGATAGATAACTTTATTTGTACAACACAGGAAGAAACATAGTCATATATTGTAACGTGGGTCTTATTTTAATTTCTTTAAAATATTTCTTTGACTTTAGTTTAAGTATACCTTTATTATCTACTCAAACTAGTAGTTCGCCCCGAACTGAGCCCTCACGAGTTTTTTCAGCGATTATTATATTTCAGCGTAAAGTACTAAAATGTATAATATAACGACGAAATACTCCAAATACGACAGGTCTATCTTATTTGAATGATCGGTGCCTAGTATCGCTATTATCCGACATTGGATGATTAAGAGAATTCAAACACGATAGGCATAACTTCTTGTTGTTGTTGTTGTTAAGTTCTAAAAGCAGAGGTCCAGCTCAATCATCACACCCTGGACATCTGTTGACTCTTTATTTTTACTCAAGATATTTTTAATGTGTCCAACATAATATCCAGAAGAAAGTAATTCCTTTCCTTCCTTCCTTATGTATCTACTTATTATAATGTGTCGTAAGAGGAAACGAGAAGACAAGATCGAGAACGAGAATATATTAGAGAAGTTTAAGACCAATATGTCCTGTAATAAGTCCCTAAACTGAAATATAACAAGTCGGTAAATATTAATTATAAAAAAAATTGTCACAAATTTAATAATACCTAATGAGAGTCTCTAGATCGGCTAGAACCGAACATTCCTACTATTTGATACTACCTATCCACCACTATTATTTTAAAACAGCCCATGATTATTGAAATAAATAATTATAGGAAATGAAGCAGAGAGAGTTCGGACGATTTAGGGTAAAGTAGAATATACACTTTATAAACCACAACCAGAACACAAGGGCCTCAGTCAGTGATACAAAAACGTCAACCATTTTAGATATAAAGTTATCTTCTTGGTTTCCGTTCAGCTGATCAATAGCTGGTTCCAGCAGCTTCTTCTAAGGCTATGGGGAACGAACACGGAAGTAGAATTTCTGGTGGATTAGAGAAGTAAAATTGCGGAAGGTGCATGTATTTCTGATGACTAATAATTATAAAATCGATAATCCATTTTTAATCTTAATAACACAAAGAAATGTTAAAGCACGGAACACTTTTACTTTATTATTCATGTAAGTAGGTATGGTTTTAAAGAATTTCTGAGAATCATATTTTTTTTCCTCTCTGATAATAATGAGTATGATATAAAAAATATTATTTTAAAATTTTATTTTATTTTCTATTTTTTAGTTGGATTTTTTTTATTATAGCGTGTTTTTTTTTAGGTTTTTTAAACTATTTATTTATTTTATACTTTTTGGTCTTTGATAACAAAATATGTTAGATCAGACCCTGGTTACCATTGAAAGACAAACTACTCGTCAAGACGATTCTAACGAGCCCCAACTAGATGGGGTTGTGTCGTTTCATTGCAAAGTTCCTATGACAACCTTCCAGTTCCATCATCAGACCCTGGTTACCATTGAAAGGCTAACTACTCGTCAAGACAATTCTAACGAGCCCAAACTCGATGGGGTTGTGTCGTTTCATTGCGAAGTTCCTATGACAACCTTCCAGTTCCATCATCAGACCCTGGTTACCATTAAAAGGCAAACTACTCAACAAGACGATTCTAACGAGCCCAAACTCGATGGGGTTATGTCGTTTTATTGCGAAGTTCCTATGACCACCTTCCAGTTCCATCATCAGACCCTGGTAACCATTGAAAGACAAACTACTCGTATAGTAGTTTGAATGAATGAACTATGAAGTATGGATAATGAGATAACTCCTGTAGATTCCATCCAGCTCTATCATCATCATCAGATCAGTTCCATGGTACCATATTATTGTCACCAAAGTTACGCCCTTTCATTTGATACCCCACTCGGATATATTTGCCCTATAGTTTGTGTGATCCTGCTCATGTTCGAACTTAAAAATTCTATGGACCTCACCTACTTGTATACCAAAAATCATGAAGATCAGAGCAACGGTACTCAAGTTATCGTCGAACAAACATACAAACATACAAACATACAAACATACGAGCGACCGACCCTTCTCAACACTAGACCTCTCTCGCTTCGCTCGTTCGGTCAATAATTTTTGAAATCGGTCCAGTAGTATCGGAGCATATTCGTTACAAACAAACAAAAAAAAATATTTTTAACCTACCTCAAAAAAGGAGGAGGTTTTCAATTCGTCTGTAGGTATGTTGTTTTTTTTTTGTATGTATGTTACGCGATCATTCGAAGACGGCTCAACCGATTGAGATGATTCTTTTTGTGTTTGAAAGGTAATTCCTCAGGGGTGGTCCCATAAAAATTTGGTGAGGATCTGATGAGAATCCCCGGAGTGCAAGTAAGCACTTAACTATGTTAAAGTTATCTGCTTTTTCACTTTTAAGTTTTTTTGTATTTGTTTTCAGGTTTTTTTGAAGTCCGTTTTTAATTATAATATTAGTGTAGAAGACGACGGAGATGTACCTATTACGACATTATAACAAGCATAAACTTATTCTAAGTACTTATAAACATTAGTTTCAGTCGCTCGAAGCCATATTAAGTTAAAAAGATAAATAATAATATCTTTTTAAATTATGGCTTCGAGCGACTCTAGAATACAACAATAGGTACACAAAGTAAAAGCGATTTCTTCCACGCAACCTTTGGTATCTTTGACGTGTGTGCGCACTAAGAAAGGATATTTAGAAATTCAATTTCTAAAGGTGTAAAAAGGGCTCTTAAAGTTTGTTGTTCTATAACTATTAGTATTCTGTGTTGGTAAAGGGAAAAAGGGTTGTTTTATAGTTCGTAGTAGGTATAGCTATTGTGTGTTGCTAGATACAAGACGATTTTTCAACGGTATCGACAAAAGCGGGTAACACCGCGGGGTGTACCTACCCAATAACCAAGAAACAAATTTTCACGCTACAACAATTTTGTTACGATAAAAATATTTATTTTGCTCGTTTCTGATATAGGTACGCTTTTATTATCAAAACTATGAAACAATATTAGTCGTTAGTTACACCTGAATAGACAAGCAAAGTAAATAGCGTCAATTATGTATTCAGGTCGCTGTGTTTTCGGCGTAATAGTTAATAATATTGTACTGTTTTTACTGCTAATATTCCCACTTAGTCAGTTCAGTTCACTTTTGGAACGAAGTAGGTACTTACCTTATATAGCAGATTGGTAAGGAGACCTAGCCGAGAAAAAATGTTACGTGTTAAGCGAAAAGATAAAGGGTGAAAAGGTTTGTACTGTTAAAACAGGTATCTTCTTGCTGATCAAACGTTCTGGTCAAACTAGTTTGTCCAAAATGAATAAATTTCCTCGTAGTCAAGCTACTCAACTAAATGGTTAACAAAAGGTGATCAAAACGGAAAAAAGCCGATCGAAATGGAAACAAAAGACGATCGAAACCAAGGATGGAAAGTTTTTCCTAAAAGCTCTTTTTCAAAAAACTAATAAAAATACAATGCTTGCGCGATTTCATTTTACCCGTGGCGCCATCAATACCAATACCAAAATTTAAAACTTATTATTGCATACGACTTGAACAGGAAGTAATCTCGTATTATCTTTTAAAATAATTGACCGCTTATCACAAAAAAATGGGGTTTGTGGTATTGATAAAATGAGAACAGAATGAAGAAAAAACGCATTTTTGCGTGTACGACCCTTTGGTCTGAAGCCCGCGATATGGTGACAGAGACATACAGACAGACAGACGGACAAGAAAGTAATCATATTAGGAATAAGTAAAAGAAAGACAAAATAATAATTTACATCTTTTTTTACATTAAATTAATCAATGAAATTAACAACAGACATTATTACATTGAACAAGATGTATCTTAATTCACAATACCTTTCGGTTCCTATAAAATGGAACGAACTTACTTCAGAGCATCTCCGGGCAATACTCCATGTTTTTGTAGACCGACTTAGGTGTTCCTTTTTTTACCTTTTGAGGTACGGAACCCTAAAAAGGAAAAAGAGACTTCGTTCCAAACACGTGTCTCGCTACACGTTTTCTATTTTTACATTCTGCTATTGTGTTGTACAATAAGGAATTCTATAGATAGATAGATAGGTAGATAAATTCTTTATTGTAAACACCAATTTCAAATAACATTAATAGTAAAAATTAAAAGCTTAAGTCTAAGTGTTACAAAGGGCGGCCTTATCGCTCAAAGCGATCTCTTCCAGGCAACCTTTGGATGGACAAGAAGTTGAGGAAGGTGAAGGGTAGGGTGCTCAAACTTAGGAAATAAAAAATAAAAAAAAATAAAAAAATCAATTAATCTATCTAAATATCTAGCTATCTAAGTAGGTACCAACATAATCGTGAGCAGGTGTCCGATTTCCTCTTGAACCCTGTTTAATTCTATAACGAATGGCTTACTGTAAATCTTACATTGTTACACAGAAGTAACAGATAAGTGTGCGTTACCGAAATGCGAAAGTTACGAATACTTCACCGTTACTGTAACGGAAAAGTTATGGGAAAGTTACGCGAAACTTTATCCTGAAATTTCATAAAGGTCGGGTTATATAGATCGTTATTATAAAAAATAGTCATATCTAAATGATTAATTCTCATTTAAAATAAAATAAATAAATAAATATTTCAGGACATATTACACATCGCCATCCAGCCCCAAGCTAAGCAACTTAATGCTTGTTATGGGTGCCAGATAACGGATAAACTACTTATATACTTTTTGAAGTTATACTTCTTTAGGCGCGTTATGAAAAAATGATGAGAGTGAAATTTTACAAAAGCGTCACACAAAATTCTCACGTCACACAAAATTCTCACGTCACACAAAATTCTCACGTCACACAAAATTCTCACGGGAGAAGTTGTTTAAATCTAAATTGAACTTTATTGATTGTGTTGACAATCCTTTTCCAGTCCAGAGTTTTTTGTCGGACGAGTATTTTGTCGGACGAGTTTTTTGTCGGACGAGTTTTTCGTCGGACGAGTTTTTGTCGGACGAGTTTTTTGCCGGACGAGTTTTTTGTCGGACGAGTTTTTTGTCGGACGAGTTTTTTGTCGGACGAGTTTTTTGTCGGACGAGTTTTTTGCCGGACGAGTTTTTTGTCGGACGAGTTTTTTGTCGGACGAGTTTTTTGTCGGACGAGTCTTTTGTCGGACGAGTTTTTTGTCGGACGAGTTTTTTGTCGGACGAGTTTTTTTTTTTTTTTGTTTTTTTTTTTTTTTTTTTTTAATAATGCCAAAGAAGTATAACTTCTCACGCGCGTACATAAGTACACGCACCCATTTTTTTTTTTTGTAAATATATACATATTATACATATAGGAAACACCCAGAACCAGAAACAAGAATTTATGGTCAGCATAAATACTTGTTCCCGGCAGGAATCGAACCCGCAACCTTCTGCGTCGCAGTCGGGTGTTCGCCCGACGCGCCACAGAGGTCGTCAATTTGTTTTTATGATTATTATCAGATTTCTCTTATTTAATAAAATACCTAAAAACAGCAATATGTAAACCTATAACTAAACTATGATTACTTATCATTTGTTTTTACGATTATTATCGCATTTCTCTTATTTAATCATATTATATCTCGAATTTAGTAATATACTAACAGGGTATTTTGTTGAAAATTGGCCTTCAGTGCCAATTCCCAAATAAAAGAGGAAGCGCAACACACTGAAAAGCGTCGCGTGCCCTATTTTGATAAAAACTAAAACTACATCGCAAAAAGAAACACCTGTATTTTGTTTGAATCGATAGTGTTGTTGATCTCTATCAACAACAGAAGAAGAGTTGATTTATTGAAAAATATACCATGTTTTTTAGAATAATTTCACTTGCCGCACGAAAACAGTTCGATGACGGCATCGCGTTTAAGCTTATATGGCTCACTTCGTGAGGGCGCGTTCAGATGACACGCGTTGACTACGCGCCCACCACGCGCATCACACGCGTTGACCACGCGTTGAACACGCGTTGAAATTTGTTCTATACATAATTTGATTCTTATGACACATCAATAGATCTCAAATTGCATTTCTGCAAGCGGGCGCGGGGCGAGCGCGAGGCGTGCGCGGAGCGTGCGCGGGACGGGCGCGTGGCGTTAGCGGGTGGACTTGGATAAATGCAATTTGAGATCTATTGATGTGTCATAAGACTCAAATTACATATAGAACAAATTTCAACGCGTGTGATGCGCGTGGTGGGCGCGTGGTCAACGCGTGTCATCTGAACGCGCCCTGAAGGTTTTGTATTTTTTACGGTAAAATATTTCTGCAGGTTTAGACTGTGACGTAACAGTCATGATCGCCGCGTTTGGTTTTAGGTAATCAATAGACAAATAAAATAAACCATTACCGTCATTTGTATGTTAACTTTGTTATTTTCCAAAAATAAAATTATTGTAATATTTTAATGCAACAAATATTTTACCTACCTACCATTATTATGTAAGATTTATTGTTGTTATGGTTGTTGTTATAATGATTGTTAATTGTTGTTGTTGTTGGAGCTATACAGAAGGAGATAAAATATTATGGAAATTACAATATTTTATCGTTACCACCCGGAAACAAGCGAATTTAAAAATCTGTTGGTACTTAGTGTTTTTTATTTTTACTTAGCGTAGTATTTACGATGCTAGTTCAAAAACTAAATAGGTTAATAAAAAATGTAAAATTAATCCAAATAAATAACTTTTGACTTTTGTAATATCTTTTGTTGTCTATAATGAACTAATTCATCTTTCAAACAAAAGAAACTAAACCAAAATCGGGTCATCCGTTCGGGAGCTACGATGCCACACACAGACAGACACACACACACACAGACACGTCAAACTTATATAACACCCCGTCGTTTTTGCGTCGGAGGTTCAAAAATAGGTATGTATAGGTATTAATAGTGCATTACGATATAAGTGTGTAGATCATTGCATAGAAGTGATTTATGTAGCGCGAGCAGAACGCGAGCGTGTTATAAATGCCGAGATGCAATGATCAATATCCACACGCGTATCGTACGACCTTTTTTTATCACAGATGCTCATAAAGTGGATCTTATTTAGTCGCGCGATTTTAGTTGTACAGACATTAAAATTTTGACTTTTGTCCGCAGGATCACACTAGCCAACTGTATGGGTTTGGGTGAGAGGCCATACAGCCCACCATGGTGGGGCCAGCTCGCCTGGTTCATGGTGTTCGCAGTCATGCTGCTACTCGCTGTTTTAGGGAACACTCTTGTTATATGGATCGTTTTAGGTAAGTTACAAAAGTTATATTTTAATTTCTAAAATATTTTAGAAGCAGGCTTTCAAGGATGTAGAAAATCCTTTTTTTTTACAGTGAGAAATATTTTTTGGAAGTTCAACCTTTAAATGACTGTTAAAGTTTGTCATTCGTAGTAACTAAGCTAGCCCTTAATTTAAAAAAACTAAGTGAATATTTCGTAAAAAAAAAAAAGGAAAACTGCCTAACAACAGATCATTACATAAATATTTATTTTATTGTCAATTTGAATACCAATTTATTGAATTTGTTTATTTTCTTGTTCTTTTGTCACTAATATCCAGGTTTTTAAAAACTTTTAGTAGCCCTCATTACCCCCAGTTAGCTTATTAATTATTATGTATTCAGTGTTTGTATAGGAAATCAATATCACTTTGAAAGAGACACTAACACGTGTAAAACCGCGGGCAGCAGCTAATTCTTTATAATTTAATTTAATTTATATGGCGCTGTTATTGCCACCAGCCTTTTTAAGTCAAAAATAGTGTTAACATTCTCAAAATAACATTTTGAAAATTATTTTCATTTATTTCCAAGGAATCAATGTATCCTCATACCAAGTGTTTTCAAAATCGGTCTGGCAGTTTCGGAGCCTATACCTCTACATTATAAACGAAAAAAGCCAAAAAAAAACGTAGATAGGTACTTATTTGTATATGTTGCTGAATTTATTCGGCAGTAATTAATTCTCTTTATTTTAAGGAGTTTTCAAAATGTAGCACCATTATTGGCCCCAGCCCTTTTATGTAAAAAAATAGTGTTGGCATTATCAAAATTACACTTTGAAATTTATTTTCATTTCTCAATGAATCAATGTATTCTCATACCAAGTTTTATCAAGATCGGTCTGGCAGTTTCGGATCCTGTACCTCTACATTACAAAAGAAAAAAGCCAAAAAAAAACGTAGATACTTATTTGTATAAGTAGCTGAAAGCAATCTTCCAAATATATTTTTATATCCTTAATTTAGCGTCTTGCCAGAGGTTTATCACGAAACATAAATTATTTATCGATTCCACGTCTTTACATTTTAGACACTGCTTTCATAACCGCTGGGAATCGTAGTCTTTGATTAAATTATATCTCCCTCGAGGCAACTTTCCATGACATCTGACACCCACGAGAAATATCAAGCACACTGACTCTACGTTTTTTGATGTGTACCTAAACGTTTGATGGCCTAGTGGCACCAGTGGTAGATATCTCGACTGTCAAAGCTGGCAACACTGGTTTTTTGACGTGTAAACGTTTTCAAAGAAGAGCGGTGTTGAACCAGTGGTAGATAATTAGACTTCATTCCGAAGGTCGTGGGTTCGAATCCCGCCCAGACGTACACCTATGAATTTTTTTAAAGAAAAATGTACCTACTTATGTGCGGTAATTGATCTTACGATAAAGGAAAACATCGTGATGAAACCCGCGGCTTAGTTAACTCCAGAAGTATTGACAAGTTATTTTCTTTGGACATGGTCGACTAAGCTGAGAGGGTAGTAGGTGCTGGGCAAGCTCCATCGTCACGCAAAAAGGACTCAACCAAAAAGATGTCATTGCGGAAAAAACAAGAAATACCTATACAAGTACAACGCCTATAAAAACTTGCAAAAACCCAGTGCGGATGCAGCGCCAAAAATGTGTCATAGTTTGTAAAGGATGTTGCTAATCCAACCTCTTCAGATCTTCAAAAATATTTAATATTTATTTATTTTGTCATTCCTAATAATAAGTATATCCTTGTTTCTATGGTTAACTAATATCTTGGCCTGCGGCTTTAAGTTAAGAATTAATAACAACCTATTCCAAGTTCTACATAAACCACAAAGAGGTAATGTTCTCCTTAAACTTTATGTGTTATAGGCGTTTACCCGCCATGCAGGGGAAATTTCCAAAATCATAACGTGTAAGAGCTATCTGTAAGGCAAATTTTAGCTCGATTCGTCCATAAGTTTCCCTTTCCACGATTGAGCTGTGCGTTCATATATCAGTTACGCAGTAAGGACTTTGAATTTCTCCAAAATATGGTATTCAAGGAACTTTAATCCTATCCTAGCAATTCTACTTATATTATAAACTAGTTGCGCCTTGCGGTTTCACCCGTTTAAGTCCCGATCCCGTGTGAATTTTAAAATAAAAAGTAGCCTATAGCCTTCCTCGATAAATGGACTATCCAGCACAAAAATATTTTTTCAATCGAACCAGTAGTTCCTGAGATTAGCGCGTTCAAACAAACTCTTCAGGTTTATAATCTATATCTCTATATATCTATATATAATATAATATATAAAAGAAAGTTGTGTTAGTTACACTTTTTATAACTCGAGAACGGCTGAACCGATTTGGCTGAAAATTGATGGAGAGGTAGCTTAGAACCAGGAGAAGGACATAGGATACTTACTTTTTTTTTTTTTTTCGATATCACACGAGATCGGGACTTACGCGGGTTAAATAAAATATACGAAATATTCTTTTTTTTTTTTTCGATATTTAAACGAGATCGGGACTTACGCGGGTGAAATTAAATATACGAATTATTCCACATTCAAACCCGCATAAGTCCCGATCCCGTAGGAATATCGGGATATACACTATTATGTATTCTGTGACGTTCGTCTTTGTTGTAAGGTGTTCGACCGGGGGGTTTTCTCGAGCGGCTGCAGTTTTTTTGTTGATTACTCAGCACCTACTAATTGGATTTTCCTCAGATTTCACTTGGTTTAAGCGTTTTTAATTGTAGATTATGTAACAAACAAACAGACAGACAGATATATTTTTGTTCTATTACTTTTTCGAAGTCCAACAGACCCTTTTTTTAGATTTGCTGTATTTTATAGAAATCAATGCCACTTTTCGTTGTAATTTTATAACTCAGGAACGGGCTCACCTATCCAAACCAAATGTTTAAGCTTTGTTCGGACTATTTAGTAGATGGTTTATGTGAAGTTTGCACAAAATCGGTCGAGCGGTTCTTCATTTATCACATTTTTTTTATATGGTAAAACAAAGTTTGCCGGGACAGCTAGTACTAGTATAGATGTGAAAATTGGGTATATGTTTGTTACTCTTTCATGCAAAAACTACAAAACTGATTGCGATAAAATTCGGTATGTAGATACCGGATGACTTGGAGTAGCCTATGTATTACATAGGCTACTTTTTATCCTGTTATTCCCACGGGATCGGAAGTTACGCGGGTGAAATCACGGCGCGGAGGAAGTCTACAAAAATCTAATAAAGAGAAAATATTTTTATGTTTGTAACAAATAGGCTCTGAAACTACCGGACCGATTTTGATGAAACTTGGTATGAGGATACATTGATTCATTGGAAATAACACAAGCTACTTTTTATCCCGATATTCTCACGGGATCGGGAGTTACGCGGGTGAAACCGCGAAGCGCTGCTAGTTTTATATAAATTTGAAATGTAATCTTCCAAATATAGTAAGTATTCGAGGAACTTTAATAGTTTATAAACAATGAACGTGGTAAAGTTTCCAACATTATATGAAGATCAAGGTCTTATTATAACGTCTGCTAAATTTAGTTCCATTTAGATTATCTATTAGGATTAGTTGTAACCTCAAATTGGAAGCTGTTCGCGTAATATTCCATATTAGTTAGTCGTATCTGTTGTAATTGAATGGCGGCGAAACTCTGTATCGCTATCAGGTCAAATAGTGAAATAGGTACGGTCAGAGTCAAAATTGCAGACCCACTGTAGAGTTCTAAAATGTCTATTATTGAAATGTTTTTATTCTTATTACATTTACATATTAGATTCATGAGTTGAAAGACTTTAAACTTCAACTCGAGCAAGACTTACGAATCTCGCTTGAGTTGAAAACATTCTAATAATAGCAGTTTTGGAGCTCTACGGTGGGTCTGCAATTCTGACTCCGACCGTATCTACATAGAAAGGATCCACAGTGAAATGGAGCGGCGGCTTTTTTAGGTCAAATGTAGTCACGATTCATGGGACGTGTTTGCTTGTACAGTTGGCAGAAAAATAAAAACATCAATCGAGTCAATTTCTTTTATATTTTTTATTTTAGCATTTCACCTTTCGAACTGTGAACATAAAAAGACTAGCAGCGCTCCGAGGTTTTACCCGCGTAACTCCCGATCCCGTGGGAATATCGGGATAAATAATAGCCTATAACCCTCTCAATGAATCAATGTACCAAATACCAAATTGGTGCCCTCACCAACCATTTACCATTTGGTGTCCTCATACCAAATTTCATCAAAAGCGGTCCTGTAGTTACGGAGCTTCAATTCAAACAAACAAACAATCAAATCGTTTTCTTTATAATATTAGTATAGTAGACAACATTGGAACATTTTCAAAGTTTATCCAGTATAACCTCGGGTAATAACTTTGCCTTACTACCTACTGATTAGTACTGACTAAACTAAGAAATGGGTAAGTCAAATTGCCTTTGAAATAAGTGGTTACGTCAGATGCAGATGCAAAGTTTACTTAAAGAAAATGTTAAGAGGAAAGGGTACCGGGCGCTCTCTCCGCATACAAACGTAGTCGACTGTTTCCTCCCTGGATAATGACACTAGAGCAAATATTTTTGTAGCCTAAAACTTATATCTGCCATGACCATGAATATGTCTTATTTTTTATATATATTTAGTTTTTTTTTAACTCATACTTTCTATGATAATTAGCAGAAAAAAAACAGATATAGGGGCATAGTCATGGCAGTTATAGGTTTTATGCAACAAAAATATTTGTGCTAGTGTCATTATCCAGGGAGGGAACTGTCGACTACGTTTGTATGGAGAGAGCGCCGGTACATTTTCCTCTAAAGTTGATATTAGATGTAAAGAAAATGTTATTTTTTTCGGAAGACAAACAGTAACATATATACTTCTATATAGCTCGCGCAGCGAATGGTGACCTCTGCGGTAAGTGGAAGGGGTATGCGCAGAACTCGATATTTATATGAAAATTGAGTTCTGCGCATACCCCTTTTACTTTCCATCAGAGGTCAACATTCGCTGCGCTACGTATACTAATATTATAAAGAGGAAAGATTTTTTGTTTGTTTGTAACGAATAGGCTCCGTAACTACTGGACCGAGTTTAATGAAACTCGGTATGAGGATTAATTGATTTATTAGGAGTACCTAACATAAACTAATTTTTATCCCAATATTCCCACACTAAATAATCGTACAAATCAAATTTGCAAACTAAAAACCATTTATAAGTCTCCGCATTTTACTTAATATGTAATGTAGTATCTAGAGATATTTTTTCTCTTGAAATTTAGAAAAGAAAAAGAAAATTTCTCTGACAATGAAGCCTTACAAGTAGGTATATAAACTTACCTACTACATGTAAGAACCTACTTAATATATTATGTTTGTTGATTAATAAATTTACAGTATTTATTTACACAATAGCTCCAAAATCTACCGTTTCATCAAAATTCTCAGTAAAGTAAAGCCAAGACAATAATTTAAATGCCACAGGCATCAGACGCTACGAGAGAAGCTTCAAATGATAATATTAATATCTTCTGATTTAGGTACTTAATTAGTTACCTAAATACCTACTTTCAACTTCAACAAACAGTATTTATTAAAAACTTTGCTGCTCCCCGCGGTTTTATCTGCGTAAGTCCCGATCCCGGGATCAAAGGTATCCTAGGTCCTTTACCATGCCTTAAGCTACCATTATACCGATTTTCATTCAAATCGGTTCAATCGTTTGACCGTGAAGAGGTAACAAACAAATAAGTAAATAAACATTTATTTATTTATAAATAAACATCATCTTTATCATCATCTTCATCATCATCTTCCTGCCCTTATCCCAATTTATTTGGGGTCGGCGCAGTATGTCTTTTTCTTCCGTTCACTCCTATTAGTCGTCATCTCATCGTTCACATTCATCTCTCTCATGTCTTGTCTCACTTGTTTTATTTTATTTTTATTTATTATCACTCTTCTAGTCACATGCGTCTCCTCTCTTCTCATCACATGTCCATACCAACTTAAACGGTTGCCTTTTACTTTTTCAGTAATCGGCATTCTTCTCTCATCCTTTTTCTTCACGGCCCAGCATTCCGATCCATACATGACGACAGGTCTTATCACGGTTTTATAGATTTTACCCTTCAGTTTAAGGGGAATACCATTTATAAATTTTTTTTTTAAATAAACATTGATTTATTATTTGTTTGTTACATCTTCACGGTCAAACGACTGAACCGATTTGAATGAAAATAGGTATAGTGTTAGTTTATGTGGTGGTGAAGGTGTAGAATACCTTTGATCCCGGGATCGGGACTTAAGCTGGTAAAACCTCGGGGCTCAAAAGCAAAGTTTTAAATAAATACCGTGAAGAGGTAACAATATTTATTTGTTTGTTACCTCATCACGGTCAAACGACTGAAAAACATCCGAAGTTCGGAGTTCGGAGTTCCGATTTAAAACATAAATCCGAAAGTTTGCTTTCGAATTTACAATGTTTTAAATCGGAATTGATCACCACCCAGCACGATTTTATTACGAGTTTTCAGTCTACAGGGAGTTAATCAGTGTATATGTTTTAATTACTTAGCTAGAATGTGTATCACTTTTGATTTAATCAGGTCACGAAGACAAGATTAATTTAGAATTTCCTACATTTCATTTTGGAGGTGGAGATATTGATCAATTAGAGGTCTAAATTATTTTGGTTAATTATAAGCTATTTAAGTTAATATTTATACGACCCAGTTGGCACAATGGTCACCATGCCGGACTGCCAAACACAGGGTCGCGGGTTCGATTCCCGCCTCAGACAAGTATTTATGCTTAGATATTTGTCTGTGGTCTGGTTGTTTCTATGTATTATAAGTATATATTTACAAAAGAAAAGTATATAAGTAGTATATCCGTTTTCTAGCACCCATAACACAAGTCTAGTTACTTAGCTTGGGGCTAGATGGCGATGTGTGGAATGTCCTGCAATTTTTTTTTTAAATATTTAAGTAAATTTTTAATAATAGCAATTTTAGGACTCTACCTCTACTGTGGGCCTCCACTTTTGATTAAAATATTTTCATCACCAAAATAATATTCGAAATTTTAAAGGAGCCAACCAAATTATAGGGTTTTATATTACAACAAAGTTCAAAGAGAAGATTTCATTTCATTTCTTAAACCCACAAAAATTGGTGAGGTGTGAGATTAAATGACAATTACATTAGTACATTTTTCATACAAAAAAGACAAAGCTTTTATTCTGTGTGGCTTCTTCGCAAGACTGAGCGATTTCGTATTAGTATATACGTACAAACTTTGCGACAAAGTGTTACTGTTGTCCGGTCTACTACTGGATCATATTAAAAGTCTTTGGTGTCACCTAATGCTTTTGTTTCTTTTATATTTTCACGTAGGCTGTAAATAGGATGTTAAATACTTATGGTTCTTCCCCCTTTACGATAAAAACCGGAGGTGGTTTGTTATTATCGTCATAAATATGCTGGTTTGACGTAACATTTTCAGTTGAGCAGTAGCACTTAAAAACAGATATCGATAACAAAAGAAAACGATCTAAAATACCTATTTAGGTGGATAAGGAAGAAATAACTATGATTTATCACTGCCATTAGTATCTCTTAGATAATACCTTTGAGTAAAAAATTCTTCAGCGTACCTATTTCCTTTGTCTACGGTACATAGAATTAAATTCGACAGTCATGATACGGTTAGCTTGAGATTCTTTTGCAAGTTTTTAGGCTAAAACGGCTTAATTCAGAGACTTCAAAAGAAAGCCTCTAGTAGTCGTCATATCATCGTTCACATCCATATCTCAGTAATCTTGGCTCAGACAGTCCATTCATATTTTGTTAGATTGTATTCTTCTTTTCCATCCTCTTCATTATCTCCCTCTTCATTCAGACTCATTACTCTTCTACATTCATATGTGTCTCCCCTCTCTTCATGACATGTCCATATTGTTTATACCAACTCAAATGTTCTCTTTCACATTTTCCGTAACTGGCGCTACTGTCAGGCTTTTTATGTTTACTCATTCCATATTTAATCCAACACAACCATCTTATCTCCGTTGCATGCAATCTTCTTTCATATTTTTCCTACACGGCCCAGCATTCCCATCCTAGATGACGACCGGTCTTATTACGTTTTTGTAGATTTCACCCTTCAGCTTAAAACGGCATCCGTGGATTACAGTTGGTTGCTGTGATCTGTCGCCTTTTCAATCACCCAGAGTTAATCCGATGTACCGGATTAACCGGACAATAGGTATTATTTGTTTAAGTAAACTTGAGTAGTTACTTATATTCAAATCAAAGGAGACCAAATTGAATTAATATTGTAGTATTTAAAATGTACGTAAATTATGATGGTAAGGAAATACGCAATACACAAATAGAAAAAAATATGATAAAATCGGTTTTTCTAGATTACAGTGAAATTGATAGTATTTCGTGAGTTAGTTATGGAACAAAGATATAAACATTTAAAGTAGGTAACGTGTTTTTTATTTTCTTCATCAGCATCTGACGCCATTATCTTATATAAATAATATTATAGAAACTTAAAAAACCTAACCTTCTTGCAAACAAGCAATTTTTGTTTAAAGTCTTTGATTTTGTTTCATAACTTTGGTACTTACTCTACAAGTATTTTTCAAATATTTTTACGACTAAGTATTAAAACTAACAAATATTTTGTAGTTTTATTTATAAACTAATTAGTTAACTTTAACAAGATACCACTTAAAAGTTGTTGCAAACTACGAGCGGAGTTTAATTAGCTTTCATGTACTAAAGTAACTTTACATTTGTTTCAGCTCACCGCCGCATGAGGACAGTCACTAACTGTTTCCTAGTGAACCTTGCCGTGGCCGATCTTCTCATGGCCACCTTGAACGGAGCTCCGAACTTCGTGTTCCTTGTGACGGCACACTGGCCCTTCGGAACTATCACTTGTATAGCCAGCAACTTCACGGCTAGCCTAACTGTGTCTGCAGGGGTCTTCACTTTAGTGGCTATTACTGTTGATCGGTAAGTTACCTACCTATTTACTTATCCATTTTAAATTTATATTCGTATTTTATTTTTTGTGTTCATTTGTTTTGTATTAGTTTATGTAGGTTATTATTTCGACGACCCAGTTGGTACAATGGTCACCATGCCGGACTGCCAAACATAGAGTTGCGGGTTCGATTCCCGTCTCAACCAAGTGTTTATGATTAGATATTTGTCTGTGGTCTGGTTGTTTCTATGTATTATATTACAAAATAAAAGTATATAAGTAGTATATCCGTTGTCTAGCACCCATAACACCAAGTCTATAGTTACTTAGCTTGGGGCTAGATGGCGATGTGTGGAAAGTCCTGCATTATTTTATATTTATTTATTTAACTACTTACCAACATACCTACAGCAACATAATAAAATAATAACAATAATTTAACATAGATAAATGTATTACACTTTGTCCCATCTGTCGCTCTACTGGTGAGGCAAATTCCAGGGAGCTTTTGCGTAGGATATTAGCAAGTACGTGATTCACTAAAATATACTTTTTATCAGACTACGGCGAAGCCAAAGGGAAGTACTTAGTGAAATGTAGTCGTTGGCGCGTTGGTAGGATAATGGCATGACTTTATTTTGATACAAAATGTATGGTGATATTTTTCTGCGATTTGCAAAGTTTCTGTTATTCTAACTTATGTTAGTCTGAGTGATTTATTCCTTATTCGAAACCATAACGATTTATGGAACTATTTTTCTTCGAATTTAGCTACTTTTCTCTGTAATTGTACATAAAAAAAGTTCAATGCAGATGTTAATTATTTAAAAAATAAGCAAAGTTTTCCTAAGAACGTCTTCTCGTAGAAAAAAACCGTTCTCGGACCTTCCCTTACAGCCCCTAAAATTAATCACACTGTATATTTTACATCGATTTCAAATCAATGATGGAAAAAAGGTTATTTGCCAGCACGGCTCGGAGATGGCAAGGAGAGAAAGGAAATCGGGGGTTCTGGGGTCATAGAGAACATTATACATACTTAGTCTGGGGTTTTACGATGAAAAAGCGTTTGCCAGAATTTGTTTTGTTGAAATAAATAATTTTAGATTGAAGGTTGTTGCGATATTGGAGAATTGGCTGAGATCGGTCGAGGTTTTGTGATTCATTTGATATATTTTATACGTAATAAATAAGCCGTTCCATCTTGGAAATGGTTTCCATTCGGAATCGGGGTTCCGGGAACGATGGCAGTTGTTGAGATTGCGTTCCATACAAATTAGGTACATCAGATTACAAGAAAGTGCGTAAGCCAGCATTAGGCATTTCTGAAAATATTTTCAAGGGATTTCCCTTGAATTGGGAGACGCATGTTTATGCGTCTCCACAAAGTCCGCGGCGAGAACTCTAGACCTTCCGCTTACCATGCGCGGGCGGTAACTAATCGCACTATCGTCAGATTACAATCTATGACTATAGGTTACAGGGCCATTTTTAATAAATAATTAGCATTTTTAAGTATCAACACTTACAGGGACATTTTAATGATGAGGAATGAACATTTGTAAGGGTGAACCAGTTAAGGCCGCGGCCCAACAATGTTTCGTTAGAACTTGTATATGAGCTGAATGATATTTTGTGATAATTCGCACGGAATCAGGATTTATTTATTTTTTAGGAGAACCAACAGCCAGATATATGTTAAAAAATAACAAAAAAAAAGCAGAAGCAACCAATTAAAGGTAAACGTTTAATTCGACGACCCAGATGGCTCAATGGTCACCATGCCGGACTGCCAAACATAGGGTTGCGAATTCGATTTCCGCCTCAGACAAGTACCTATTTATGCTTACCTAATACCTATATATTTGTTGGTGGTCTGGTTGTTTCTACGTATTTTATAAATGTGTATATTTACAAAATAAAAGTATAATAGTAGTACTTATACCTATATTAAATCCGTTGTCTAGCACCCATAACACAAGTCTAGTTAGGTACATATCTTGGGACTAGATGGCGACATGTGGAATGTCCAGCAATATTCATTTATTTAATTGGCTATCTGCTTAAACCTTCTTTTTTCATGCATAAGAAAACATAATATTTAACAAGAAAACAGTGAGATCAACCCATTCAACTATCGCACAAGTACCTACATCCTAATAGTAAAACCAATCATTATCAATTGAACAAATTGCTCAACCGCCCTTGGTTTTCTGAAATTAAATTGATATTCATCTGGTTTAGAAAACGAAAATTTTGCTCAGGGTGAATTAAACTCTAGGTAATGACCTAGTGGCCTAAGAGGAAACAAGAAGAAATATTGTTAAACTAACTGCGCCCCGTGGTTTTACCCGTGGGAATGTGTAGCCTTTAAGTTAATCCAGGGGCCTAAGTCGGCTAACACAATTGTGTTACAATAGTGTGTCGATATAATCGTAATAGAAATTTAATGTCAAAAATATGACATTACATGTCAAATTGGTATTCTACTAACGTTGACTATTCTATCGAGACACCACTGACACACCACTGACTCACTTTTGTATTCTGCTCTACAATCGTGGCTTAACCATGTTGCTAGGCAACACCTGCAAGGTAAATATTACCATACCATTGAGACTCCATAGTGATTATATTGCGATGTTATTAAAACTTTAGCAGAATACCAAATAAATAAATAAATATTGCAGGACATTCCACACATCGCCATCTAGCCCCAAGCTAAGTAACTAGACTTGTGTTATGGGTGCTAGACAACGGATATACTACTTATACTACTTTTCTTTTGTAAATATATACATATAATACATAGAAACAACCAGACCACAGACAAATATCTAAGCATAAATACTTGTCTGAGGTACTTGTCTGAAATAAAGTCACAATCTCGATATAATATCAATAGAGTCTCGATATAATGACAATGGTTGGCCAAATAGCAGAATAAGGCCCCAGGTCTTCAGCTCTTTACATACCGAGTTTCATCGCAATCAGTCCAGTAGTTTATTAACACCCAAACTAAACCTACCCATTTGGGTCAGCACACGACTCCTCATTTATGTTGTTTTTTCTTTGTCCCTTTTTAATGTACTTAATTAATTTTTATTGTCATGTTTATTTGGCTTCGTCCCCACTCTACCCGATCCCATCTCTACCCGATTTAAAATACCTAACAACAAGTCCTAACTCTACCCGATATATTAAAAAGTACAATCAAAATGAAAAACATTTAAACAATATAAAAATGCTTTAATCAATCATCAGCATATTTATCACCAATCACAACAATCGACATTTACATCAGTCCTAGATGCAAAAACAAATATTCTGTTTCCATCTTCACATAATAATATATCAATCAGTAAACAACATTGAAATTCTTCAGGAATTCTAAAAAAGATCCAAGAAAATAAATTCTACTGGTTTTACTTTGCCAGTGCTTGCCTCCTTACAACAATGATCATTATATTTAAATTGCAAGTGTTACATCGTCATCCTGATCATAATACTATTATAATGATTGTAACATTTTTTGTATGACTAAAATTTTTACAATCTCTCATGTCAACTGTATTCTTACTTTTTTCTATTTGCAAGAATGAAATCGGGTAGAGTTGGGATTTTTTGTTAGGTATTTTAAAATCGGGTAGATTTGGGATCGGGTAGAGTCGGGACGAAGCCGTTTATTTCTTCCTTCCTGTGTTTGCCGTGTATTTGGAATCAATAAATGCTTTTTTTCTTTCTTTAAACTTTCACGTTTATAAATTAGTAGAATATTAGTAAGACTCCGATGGCATTGAAATACCGACGCTACCTAGCTATTGATATAAAAGAGATAGGTATATTTCATTTCATTTTATTTGCATTCTTACGGTACAAATAATGATACAATAGGGATACAAGTATATAGATAGAACATAATATCATTATGTATGCATACATATACCTATATTCTGTATGTCATATATTGAAACCCTTTCAAGATTGGACCCTAACTAAAGATCAAGTTCAAATAAAAATGAATCAAATACCTTTAGTATGAAGATTGCCTTCACGTAGACCAGCCTTTCTCAAAGTGAGCGATAACGTCCCCTTGTGGGCGCTGCAGTTCTATAGGGTCTGCAGCGGCAAGAGACCCAATATAAAATGGAGGCGTTGTGTAAAAGCTTAGGGGACGATTTGTAATTTCATCTAGCCTCGTCTTTCGACTAAAATATGTGAACATCAACTAAAACTTGGTTCGATATTTATCTCCGTTTAGTTCATATATCTATCCTGTTTTATTGAATAAATGAAATAAAAATCAAGTCAATCGGTCGTCGCTCCGTTTCGAAATGAAAGTAGACACAAACAAACTAATAAAAACGCAACAGACACACTTTCGCATTTTAATATAGTTTTAAGTATTCCTAGATAGGTCTTTTTTGTAGATAATATGAATTAATGTTTAATCTCCGCTAATTTAGCTCACAAGAATTAATTTAACTTGAAGTTATATTTCAGTAGGTAAACAAATGGGGGCGCTAAAAAATAAGTTTGGGAACCCCTGACATAGACTGTTGTTAATGTGGTACAATAAAGAGTTTATCTATCTATCTATCTGTTGACACTGTCTAAACATTATATAATACCTAGATCATATATAACTAATGTTTTAAACTTCTACGATATGTTTAATTAATATGATTGGTTATTAATATCTGCCGTAAACACTAGTTAGGTATACCTCTATTAATATTCATAAAATAAGCCGATATCTTCAATGGGTCGTAACCTTAAATTGATGTTCTCCGGTTATTATGTAACGGTTGCCTGTCATAAATATGAAATTCAAATTGTGACTAGTAGTACTCAGTAAATATTATGTGCTAGCTGTGCCCCGCGGTTTTAGTGTCTCTTTAAAAGTTTATTTATTTTATTACTACAAACTTTAACAATTATTTTTACCCTTAGGGGTTGAATTTAACCTTAGGGTTGAATTTCCAAAAACCCTTTCTTTAGTGCTCGCATACGTCATAGAAGGAACCCCCATGCAAAGTTTCAGAGTCGTGGCTCTTGTAGTTTCAGAACAGTTTCGTGATATCTTTTTTATATAGATACTAGCGACCCGCTCCGGCTTCGCACGGCTATATTATGCATGTATTATACATATAAACCTTCCTCTTGAATCACTCTATCTATTAAAAAAACCGCATCAAAATCCGTTGCGTAGTTTTAAAGATTTAAGCATACAAAGGGACATAGGGACGGCGAAAAGTGACTTTATTTTATACTATGTAGTGATAGTGAAGTGATGTTCAAACATACTCGATCGTAGTTTATTGTTATAGCCAACTGCTAGGTTAAATAATAGCCATACACAAATACAGAGTGGAACAAAAACCTTGTACTGCTTCTTTTAATTAAGTAGATATAGGGTGCACACTGACCTTACCCAATAAAATATCTATGTACTTTACCTATTAGAAAAATAAAGATTTTTTTCTAATTTGGGACACTTTTTATAAAAATATAACCGTTTTTTAGTCATCATTCCTTTGATCTCCCCTCGGTACTTTTTAACCAAAACTTCTAAAGAATAACGGCATATGATTAACCTTTTGAAATTTTAGGGTATTTTCCTCAAATTAAACCACAACACTTACGTATTCCATATTTATATATACGTATTTACTAACTTTCTTATACGCCAGGACATCAATTTATTATGATATCTATAGGTCTTATCAGGAACGACTGGTTCGAATTTAAAAATTATTTTTGTGTTATTTTGTGTATTTTTAACCGACTTCAAAAAAGGAGGAGGTTCTCAATTCGTCGCGTATATATATATATTTTTTTTTTATGTATGTTCGCCGATTACTCGAAAACGCCTGGACCGATTTGGAAAAATCTTTTTTTGTATGAAAGGGGATAACTCAGAGGTGGTCCCATAAAAATTGAATGAAGATCTGATGAGGATCTTCGGAGTGATGAACAGAATTGCACCTCGAGAGTGCAGCAAATTGCTCAGTTTTCGTTTTCCACCAGTAGAATTGGGCCATAAACTAATAGTTACCGATAAATGGAATATCTGAAACCACCTTCTCATCAGAAAACTCTTCAATCGGTTACGATTACAGGTTACAATTTGAAGAATTTAGTCGAATTTAGTCACCGGACTGGGTTTGTATGAATGTTGACAGAAAACCCTATCTTCAATGAAGATCTGATGAGGGTCTTCGGAGGGATGAACAGCATTGCACCTCGAGAGTGCAGCAAATTGCTCTATTTTCGATTTCCACCAGTAGAATTGGCCCATAAACTAATAGTTACCGATAAATGGAATATCTAAAACCACCTTCTCATCAGACAACTCTTGAATCGGTTACGATCACAGGTTACAATTTGAAGAATTTAGTCGAATTTAGTCGCCGGACTGGGCTTGTAGGAATGTTGATAGAGAACCCTATCGTAAATGAAGATATGATGAGGATCTTTGGAGTGATGAACAGATCTGCACAGCGAGGTTCAGCAAATTGCTCAATTTTCCATTACCACTAGTAGAATTGGCCCATACACTAATATTTACCTATCGACGAATGGAGCATCTGAACCTTCTCATCACCAAACCCTTCAATGAGTTACGATTAGGTACAGGATGCAATTTTAAGAAATAGTCGCTTTCGCCTCATGGAGTAGAATTTTCAGTGTCAGCGGCACTAAAAATGGTTAAATAAAAAAATAAATTAAAATTTAAAAAACCGACTTCAAAAAACCTGAAAACAAAAACTAAAAAAAACTTGAAAAAAAATCCTGGTAACAAAAACTAAAAAAAACCTGAAAAAGAAACCTGAAAACAAAAACTAGAAAAAGACTGAAAAAAAAAAAAACTAAAAAGTGAAAAATAATCCATTTCGGGTCACTAAAACAGCAGATAACATAAACATACTTGGAAGTCGGACTGGGTGACACCATGTTTCCTATAATACCTCTCAACATTCAATCTAACCCAGTCCGACTTCCAAGTATGTTTATGTTATCTGCTGTTTTAGTGACCCGAAATGGATTATTTTTCACTTTTTAGTTTTTTTTTTTCAGTCTTTTTCTAGTTTTTGTTTTCAGGTTTCTTTTTCAGGTTTTTTTTAGTTTTTGTTACCAGGATTTTTTTTCAAGTTTTTTTTAGTTTTTGTTTTCAGGTTTTTTGAAGTCGGTTTTTTAAATTTTAATTTATTTTTTTTTGTGTCCATTTATCGAGCATGGCTATAGGCTACTTTTTAATTTGATATTCCAACGGGATCGAGACTTACGCGGATGAAACCGCAGAGCACTGCTAGTAATATTATAAAGCTGAAGAGTTTGTTTGTTTGAACGCGCTAATCTCTGGAACGACTGGTTCGAATTGAAAAAATATTTTTGTGTTTAATATTCCATTTATCGAGCAAGGCTATAAGCTACTTTTTAATTAGATATTCCAACGGGATCAAGACTTACGCGGGTGAAACCGCAAGGCGCAGCTAGTCGTTCGATAAGTAATTGGCTTCTTGCGGAAATTTGAGGAACAAATAATGGTTTTTCATAGGGAGGAATGTTATCCTTTGTGATTTTTTCATATAAGTTACATAAATTAGGGGCAAACTGTAAGCGATTATATGGTTGATAAACACAACACTGAAGGGGAATTATAAACGGTAAAATAAACACAGCATTTCTGAGGGAGGCATTTTCTGAAAAAAAAAAAAAACTCGCTGGCTCCTCATCTATGACGGCCTTTGCTGTGAAGGCTGCGGCAGTAGCAAGCGGCCAAGTATACGCCCTTTCGAGGAAAATAACCGACGAGACAAGGTTTGTTAAGGGGTGGAGGCGATTGAGTTTGCCTGGGAGATTGGGCAGCGTTTGAGGGAAGCATACAAAGGGACATAGGGACGGCGAAAAGTGACTTTATTTTATACTATGTAGTGATAGTGAAGTGATGTTCAAACATACTCGATCGTAGTTTATTGTTATAGCCAACTGCTAGGTTAAATAATAGCCATACACAAATACAGAGTGGAACAAAAACCTTGTACTGCTTCTTTTAATTAAGTAGATATAGGGTGCACACTGACCTTACCCAATAAAATATCTATGTACTTTACCTATTAGAAAAATAAAGATTTTTTTCTAATTTGGGACACTTTTTATAAAAATATAACCGTTTTTTAGTCATCATTCCTTTGATCTCCCCTCGGTACTTTTTAACCAAAACTTCTAAAGAATAACGGCATATGATTAACCTTTTGAAATTTTAGGGTATTTTCCTCAAATTAAACCACAACACTTACGTATTCCATATTTATATATACGTATTTACTAACTTTCTTATACGCCAGGACATCAATTTATTATGATATCTATAGGTCTTATCAGGAACGACTGGTTCGAATTTAAAAATTATTTTTAATTAGATATTCCAACGGGATCAAGACTTACGCGGGTGAAACCGCAAGGCGCAGCTAGTCGTTCGATAAGTAATTGGCTTCTTGCGGAAATTTGAGGAACAAATAATGGTTTTTCATAGGGAGGAATGTTATCCTTTGTGATTTTTTCATATAAGTTACATAAATTAGGGGCAAACTGTAAGCGATTATATGGTTGATAAACACAACACTGAAGGGGAATTATAAACGGTAAAATAAACACAGCATTTCTGAGGGAGGCATTTTCTGAAAAAAAAAAAAAACTCGCTGGCTCCTCATCTATGACGGCCTTTGCTGTGAAGGCTGCGGCAGTAGCAAGCGGCCAAGTATACGCCCTTTCGAGGAAAATAACCGACGAGACAAGGTTTGTTAAGGGGTGGAGGCGATTGAGTTTGCCTGGGAGATTGGGCAGCGTTTGAGGGATTGAGGGTTGGATAGCCGTTCCAGGTCATTCCTGGTTCAAAAGTTGCCCTAGCTATTCAGTGGGGTAACGCTGAGTGTGATGAGTTCTCACTAGTGCCGGTGGGGGTGACTTAGACTTAGGGGTGACTATACAGTAGTAATTCTTGTTTTAATTTGTGTTAGGTTTTTTGTTCTGTATCGTTCTAATATATACAGGGTGTCCCGTAATGAATGGCCAAGCGGGCACCTACGGATAGAGGACACTGTGCCGGATCAGAAAAACGATTTTCGAATTTCAGTTTTACGCGAGTGGACACACGGTGACCAGCTAGTAGAACGTTCAACAAGGAAAAAGAGGTTAGGGTGATATCGTAATTTCGCAACATGGATATTTGACCCGTCATCTTTTGTAAACAACGTATACCTATTTCATATTGAAATGTTTTATTTATAATGTTAAAAAAGTTTTTTGTTAAATCACTGAGCTTGTTTCTAATAAAAAATAAGTAAAGGTATATTTATACGGATGTATATTCTGATAGTGACCTTTGGTAAAAAACGCATTTTACTTATTTGTAAATCACTGAGTAAATGAAATCTTATAAGTTTATTAGGGACCTAACTATAAAAATATTATTATAGTCGCTGACGAGACTGTAAGATATTTTCAACCATATATTATCATACCTACTTACTTTAAAAGTTTGGGTCCTCTGACTCAAAGTCAAACTCAATTTTTTTTATTAATTTGGAATCATACAATTTGCATGAAATCACATTCGAACTAAATTAGGATGTGTGCCTTTGGAACGCACCCACTAGGTAATGAGAAGAATAATCTATAATCTATAGGGATAGTGTTTAGACTATAGTTCCCTATATAATCTATAGGGATAGTGTTAAGACTATAGTTCCCTATATAATCTATAGGGATAGTGTTTAGACTATAGTTCCCTATATAATCTATAGGGATAGTGTTAACCCTAGAGTGGTCGCGCGGACTACATATGTAATCCACTCATACAAAATCGACAATATCTTAAAATCGGTTAGCGGTAACTTGTTGTGCCTCCAGGTACTTTCAAATGAATGATCGAGTGACGCACTGTGTGCAGCGCAAGCGCAGGACTTGCGCGGTTGTGTCACAGGAGCTCAGTGAAGTGCGTGGACTACGATTGTAGTCCGCGCGACCAATTTCGTAAGTATTTTTGTCATATAGATTTATTGATTTTTTATTTTTTTTAGATGAAAACCTGCCTTATTTTGTTTGTTTATGTCAAATTATTACAATTTTACAGAAAAACATGGATAATAGACGGGCTGCACTGAATCATCGGAAATGATGCCTATGAAGCCGAGTCAAGCTCTGACGAAGAAGTTGATTGTTTAGAAGAGATCAAAAGCAGAATAGACAGATGAAAGTCAGATGATGTCAGACGAAAGTTCTGAAGAAGAAATTCTTGGTATTACCGATGCAGATACTTAACCCATGACTGTGGAAGAGTGAGCAATAAAAGCACCAGAAAGATGTGCACCAAGTGCAAAAAATTTTATGTGGGGATCATTTGAAGATAATGTGTTTGTCCTGTGCAGAAAATAACATGTAGATAGTAGTTTTACTAAAAAAAAAATATTGTGAGCTCAATTAGCGCACACTGTGTGATTTTTGGGTCATTTTAGAGAGGATTTTTCATTTTGTTGATTATTTTTAGCACAGGGGTAGTGATTATGTTTTGATAATTATATTTAGTCAAGAAAACAGTACTGATTAAAGTTGCATTAAAACAATAAAGAATTTCTAATTAAATAATGTGTTATTTCAATTTTAAAATGGACTACGTATGTAGTCCGCACGACCACTCACGTAACTTTTAGGGGCGCGACCACTGCAGGGTTAAGACTATAGTTCCCTATATAATCTATAGGGATAGTGTTTAGACTATAGTTCACGAGTAAATCTGTGTATAAATCCACATCTCGGGCTATTTTGGAATAAGGGGATGGAGTTTTTTTTTAGTGATCATGCTCACAAAGGTCAAGATTACAATTGATTATAATTAGGGTACGACGAAGTATCATAGTACGAACGGTATTGGCTTAGTGGTAGATACACCTCGTCTTTCATTCCAAAGGTCGTGTGTTCAAATCCCAGCCGTGCGCCAATGATTTTTTCTTAAGAAAAAAATATAAGAGCTATAAATGACATTGCTCTTACGGTGATGGAAAACATTGTGATGTAACCCGCGACTTAGTTGGCTCCAGAAGTATTGACAAGTTCTCTTCTCTGGACATGGTCGACTAAGCGGAGAGGGTAGCAAATGCTGAAACGATCCAATTAAAAAGGGTTTATTTGCGGAAAACAGCCCGTATACAAGTACAAGTACGCCTTAAAACTACTAACAAATCGCATAATATTTTAACATCAATGAGAATTGATTCTGGTACCATAACATCCAATATAACGTTGTTGCTTTCATAACTGTAAACCACAACACAACGGTTGTTATGTAGTAGTAGGGTTGCCATCCGTCCGGATTTGTCCTAGTTTAGAGGGCGACCGGGGACCGTCCGGGCGGGGTTTCATTTGTAGTCCGGGTATAACCGGGACAAATGAAACCCCGGCTGATGACACATAAAAAACTAAAAAATACGATTTTTTTAATTAAATTAAAACCCTGCGGACGTCCGAGGTCATTTTTAGGGTTCCATAACCAAAGGGTAAAAACGGAACCTTTTTACTAAGAATGTCCATCTGTCTGTGTGTCACCAGGCTGTATCTTATGAACCGTGATAGCTACACAGTTGAAATTTTCACAGATAATGTATTTCTGTTACCGCTATAACAATTAATACTAAAACAGAATACAATAATGGTACGGAACCCTTCGTGAGCGAGTCCGACTCGCACTTGGCCGGTTTATGATTTATATAAATTGTAAAAACATATAAGACAGACTAATAATAGGTTAATTTCAGCTTATGTTTAAAATAAATAAAAAGTTGATTTAGTAAAAAGTTGTTTTTTTTTTTCGGGATTGTCCGGATTAAAGCTCCAAAATCCGGGGTTTTCACGCTTAATAGTGTCCTGGTTGGCAGATTTTTGAGATGGCAACCCTATGTAGTAGGCTTACGTGGCGACGAGCCATATGACATCCTATTTGCCATCGGCTCACTGTGACGTGGACAGTTATCCTCGAACCACATTTTCCTTATCATTCAGAGTCTAATTCATTAGTTTATCTTTTGATAACGTAGCTTGGTCGCATTTTGAAAGTATTCTGGAGTGTATTGTTACCAAGGGTTAATAAAAAAATAAACCTAAAATGAGGCTAAATACTATAATATAATTTTGACATCTTATTACTCTATTTAATGTGAATAAAATGATTGATTTGATTTATATAAAAAAAGAAGAAGATTTAAAATAAAAATGAAATCTGGCAGCCCCCATATTTTATTTATTTTGATTTTGACGTACCTATACCTAAATTAAAGAAATCTATCGAGTGGTTTGCAAGATAGATAGATAGAACGCTTTATTGCACACACAAGTTACAGAATAAAAATAAAACAGTGGTACAATGGGCAGCCTTACCGCTGAAAGCGGTCTCTTCCAGGCAACCTTTCTTGCAATCGGGTAATAAGGTTTTTAAAATGACATGGATATTAAAACAAGGTCTTCTTCTTCTGTTCAAGTCAGTGACGCTCGATCAGTCATTTTTTTCCTGCCCAATAGTTAGCAATGCAGCGTTGGCCTCTATCAGGTCCTTAAATCTGTAGGTTTTAGGGCACAATAGGCATTGGATTAAAACATGCGAAAAAAAACTTTAGTAGGTAGGTTATTCACTGTGGTACCTACAAAAACCCCATGAGTTTCTTGTGCCTTCTTCTCATTGGTGGGCGCGTTCCGAAGGCACACATCCTAACTTAGTTTTTAAGACGATTCCAAGTGATCAATGTCGAAAAGAATAAAGAAATTTGACTTTGACTTTACTGTTTTACAAAAGAAAAATATTATTTTTAAAGAAATCGAGTTTTTTTTTGATAAATTGAGCTTACTGTTAATGTTTTTTGTGAATTCGTCTCATGATGTCACAGTTCATAGTTCGTCCCAAAATTATCATTAGCGTAAGTCCCGATCCCGTGGGAATATCAAAATAAAACGTAGCCTTTTAGCCTTCCTCGATAAATGGACTATCCAACACAAAAATAATTTTTCAATTCGAACCAGTATATAGTTCCTGAGATTAGCGCGCTCAAACAAACAAACACTTAAACTCTTCAGCTTTATAATATTAAGTATAGATCAAAAGGTAAAAAAAGGAACCCTTATGATAATTTTGTAACTGACCTCAAAAACAGGTTTTTAATTCGTCAATTTTTTTTTATAAAAATTATGTCCATGCCGTATACCATAATTTATAATATGGTGATCAAATTGGAAGATTCTTCTATAATTGAAAGGTGAGAGCTTCAAGTTGGTCCTTTTGAAATTTGATAACAGATCAAGCACAGTGTAAAAATATTTTAAACATTGCACGGGACTCTGATAGAATTTTCGAATGACGTCACAAGGGTCAAATGAAGGTCTTTGTGTTTTTTTACTGTAATCTTGAATTTTTTCAAACGGAAATATTATATTCGAATGAATCAGATCGTCTTTGGTTTTTGTTCAATTCGTCTTTTATTTAATCGCGAGTCAAATTCCTTTTAAAGGTGGACGCAGATTGATACGCGCCGAACGAATCTAATTTTTGCCGTCCACGGAAAAAGGTACCTTATAACAATAGACATAAGGTATCTACATTTATATTTCCGATGACGTCATCAGAGTCGTCCGCATCGTCAGAGGCGGCCGACTCTGAAATAAATAAATGAATAAATGTCCTTATCTCTATTATTATAAGGTACCTTTTTCCGTGGACGGCAAAAATTCGTTTCGATCGGCGCGTATGGGCACCATTAGGGTTCCGTACCTCAAAATGTCACTTTCTTGTTTTAAGTCAATTATACCACGGCCCTCTATCGCGTTGTTTAACTCTTTTTTTTATAGAACCACGTGCCTTTTCAGAGTTTCGTTGTCCAGCTAGTTGGATAGAGTAGTTGGACCAACACCCTGCTCCCGAAAAATCATCATATTCGCAGCGAATCATCTTTTTTTCATCGACAATATTTCACTTACGACTCAGAAATTCTCAATTTTCTTTTTTCCGACTAGCAAGTAAAGCAAAGTTAGCGTCTCGTTACAGCTAAATTAGTCATAGCTGACTATTAATTTTACTAAACAAGTGTTGGCGTGTCCCAGAAATTATTTAACTTACCTATTTGTATTTTTGTACAAGCAATAGGCACTCTGAACACAAATTCTCTCACGCTAAGTCGGGTATGTTTACGTGAGCATTATGATTTCAGCAGATTTCGGTGATAATATCTAAAAATAAAATAAACGGAGATATTTCCTTGAGGCGATTTTCTTTCCCTGAACGAAGAATGAGGGCTCTTATTACTTTGACCCTTATGTCTGTTCGTTGGAACATTGCAATGAACCGTTTCAACGGGATTTTATTTTAAGAAAACCAAATGTTCCTTATCTGTTTGTTGCTGTCTTAATAAAAATTGGTTCATTGTTGCAAGCTTTTATGTTTTTTCCTGACAATGAGGTTTTTTTTATTTGTCAGACAGATATAACTTTAAAGTAATAGATAATATTTTAGGTCGGTTATTAACACGTTAACAGTGGAGCTACTAAATGTGAGGAGAACGTGTTTGCACGTTTTCAATTTTAACTAACTTTAGACTTTTATTTTCTGATAACCATAAGAAAATCTACGAAAATGTTGCCCGGTTTTATGGCAATCTTTTTTTATAGTTTATTGTTCAAAAAGTTAAAAAACACACGTGTAAACTATGCAAAGGCTTCAAATTCGTATGGAGTAGTGGCTCATTTGTAGTGTAAAATGACCCACATGTGGTACATCTACAGAGAACGTGTTAATATCTGCCAATTAGTCACCTTTGTAAAGATCACTGGTGCCTATAATACAGGGTTAACCTTTTGAGGTCAGGTATCGAGGGGTTGACCCTGGTGAACGGTGACTAATTTGCTTAAATAATAATTAATTACAGTTCTGTAATTAATTCTATGCGTGCGGCTGTATGTCTAAAAAAATCTTACGGCGTATGTGTGCTGCTGAAGTTTTTGGATCTACCCAAGGGCGTCTAAGGAGACAAGATATTGCTTTCCATTATCGATATCGGCCAATCGACAGACTTTTTTTGTATGGAATTGACAAAGGCCAACGAAAAGTCACGTGGTCTTACATTAGTGAAAAAAATATGTTAGACAAGTTTCATCTAATGCCAATTTCATCAATGCTTTAAGTAAGGATGTCAATTTCAGACAAAAAAATCTGCTGATTGACGATTTCGCTAATGGAAAGTAATCTTGTCTAAGTGGGCTTATCTGCGATTGACTGGAGCAAGTATGGCAGGGTTATTGATTTCGACTCTAAGTCAATTCGTCTATCTATTATAGTGTAGGTATGTAACATTTGTAAAATAAATTAGAAAGAAAGAAAAATATAAAAATAAATCTGGACCCCGACATACACGTAAAAATAAGAAAAAAAATAAGAAAAAGTAGTACAGCGCGAGCGCCCAGAAAAAAGGTTAAAAGGATACTTAGAGCAAGAAGCCCCAGCACTGATTTTCAGGACTAACCTTACTGAGACGCACAAGGTCAAATAATATTCTTCCTACTGAGAGTTTAGCATGGTATAATAAAAACTTAATATTTATTTATCTTCCAACAGATACGTGGCAATAGTGAAGCCTCTACAGCACAGGCTAAGCAGAACCGTAGCGCGTTTAGCTCTCCTAACTGTGTGGTGCGCTAGCGCATTGCTTGCGTTACCAAGTCTCCTTTATTCGGATACATATAAAAAACAGTAAGTACCTATCTTCCTAAATAATTATAAGTTTGGCTGTTTATATGCTTAAACGATCAAGGAAAAACTACTCAACGGATTTCGATGCTACTTTTGTTATGAATATTATTAGACCCACACTGAGGGCAGTAGGAATGCAACCTACGGTAAGCAGGTTGCACCAGAACGGGTCTGTCCGGGTCCGGGACTCAATACCTACCGACCTACCGACTTTTCAGCTGAGGCGGTACCGACCGTTTCGGACCGTTCCGGGAATTTTTGTAATAGGTATTCGAGATGGTATGCACGAAACCGGCCGGTATCTAGGATTTTTTTGTAATTTTCAAGATTGTATGCACCATGTCACACAGATACCGTGTCTGAGTTGAATGGTGCATGGAACAGAATCTCGAACGGTCTCGGTACCGACTCAGTGCTCAGCGCTTTCGACAACAGACCCCGTCCGGGACCGGGCCCGTTGGTGTATTAGCATGAATCATCCTTTATGCGGCTAACAGGCACACATTGTAACCTATATAACAATAACATTTAGCGATTTATTTACTTCACACTACACAACAAACTGATAATATTCGTTAGGTACTTACCTGTGTTAATAAGGTTAATACGCCGCCAGCCGTCGCCGCCCGGCCCTTTGCGTGTGGAAATTTAATTATAGGTTAGATTAATAAAATCTAAATGGTTATTATGGCTAAAAAAATACGGTTTTAAGACCACATTCCATTAAATTGCTCAATTAAACAGTTAGCAAAATATACATGTGTGTTTTTGTACAATACCAGAACAGTGTTAGCTTAGTGGGAGCTTTCTTGACTCTCCATCCGAAGGTCATGAAATCAACTTCTAAATTTTTATATTAGAAGCTTTTGCCCGCGACTTCGTCCGCGGAGATGTCGAAAATTTGAAGTAGATTGGACTAAGGAATCACGTTGTCCCACACAAACTTTGCCCCCCTTTTTCACCCTCAAATGGGTAGTATTTCGGAAAATCCTTTCTTATCGGATGCCTACGTCATACAAAGAACACATCCTCCAAGTTTCTGGTCTCTACGATCAGCGGTTTAGGCTGTGCGTTGATCCGTCAGTCAGTCAGGACAAAGGATTTTAAATGTATAGATAGATAGAGATATATAATATTATTCCTTATACACAAGCTAGCTCCAACTACTTGTATTAAGGTACTACGTATTTAGGTAGGTCAGGAACGATGCCTATCTTTTGTTGAAAACACATAAAGAAATATTCAGTGAAACAGTGTAATAAATCTAAATAAAATGGAGCTTTTAGTAACGAAGTTCTAGGAAAAACATTCACAGTAGAAATCTAGTATCTTATCATAAATCATTAAATTATAGACGTTGAATGAAGAATAATTTCTGTTAAAATATTCTTTGTCCAGGCGTCTAGATCTTGCTTTTCTGTTGTACTTACTGTTTCTACACGCAGACTACCTACAGATTTAAGATCTGATCTGATCTGATTTAAGAGTTGAATTTAAAGGCATACGTTCTCTTATATCCTTACTTTTTATTCCGACTTCATTATTTGTGTTCCCCTATTTCACGAAAACGCCTCCACGGATTTGAAAAATTCTTTTTTGGTTTGAAGGGGTAATATCCCAGGTGGTGGTATTACTTTTCACGTGGTAAGATATCCCTCCAAACTATTTCATTTGATAAAATTTAAAAAATATAACCCCACCTACATAATCTTAAGTCGGGCAACAAAACTAAAAAATGGAACGTCAAACTGCCAGACTTCAGATTATGTAGGTGGGGTGATTTTCCCTTTTCTTTAAGTCGGTTTTTTTATTATTTAAAATGGAACAGTTCAGGGCGATATCTTCGGTCGATAAAGCCTGTATTCACTCGTGTTTCTTTTCAGGTACATAAATGGCGAGAGGGAGATTTGTTTTATAAAATGGCCAGACGGAAGTTACCCGACGTCAAGATCAGACTATTGGTGAGATTGCATTTCTATTTTAATGCTAAATCATTTCTTTTATTCAGATTCTTGGTTGTTAGTAGCGTAAAAGGTAACTTTATTACACGACCTAAATGAAACAAAATTTAAATACAATTGCAAAAAAAAAATGGAAAATTGGATTCTAGCGCCATTTGTTGTTGTTGCACACAATATGTTGCCAATTATTAACACAAAATTTCCTTCAATTAACAAAACTCAGCTTATAATACGGTATCTGAGGTTTATAAGGGCCACCTGCCACCTTAATTAAAAACTTAATATTTCGTAAAAATAGGGAAACTATTTAAAAACAAGTCATTAGATAAATACTTGGTTTATTGTCAATCTAAAAGCAATTGATTTGTTTCTGCGTACAGTTTGATTTGCCCTCGGCGATCGGACCACGGCCATTAAGAGAATCATTAGTTTTCGATACACGGCGCGAGTAGGTATTTTTAAAAATGACCTGTATCGTGTGATAGAGAGAGTTTAAGTTCGGATGTAATTGCCTTCATTTTGCTTTCAAATAATGTTGCGGGCCGTAACGTTTTTACCCCCTTGATGCTTCACAAAGTGAAAGTGATTTGGTCTCATAAATGAGACCAAATTTATTTCGAAAAACGTATAAACCTAGAATGAGATGCAGTGAATTAAAATTCACTGCATCTCATTCTAGGTTTATACGTTTTTCTTTTTTGATAATTCAGTTTAGTCTGTTAAAAATCAATTGAAACGCTCGATGAAGTTTTTAAGTCAAAAATATAGATATTCAGATACTAATAACTTTTATCTTAGGCAATATTTCTTTATAATAAAAACGGTTGAACCTAGTTTTTCATTAGATCTAGAACATTTTCAAAAATTATTAAAATCGGACTTCGTTTGTGGGGGGGAAAACGTTACCGCTTTTTGTATGGAAATTTACAGCCTCACACTGGTCTTAAACGTTAATTTTAATTATAATATAATTAAGGTTTTAAAAAAGTTTTTAGTGTCCCTTACCCGCAGGTACGGCAGTGTTATGAATAACAGAAATATTTTAATTCATAATGTTATAGATTTTTTGCTTTTATTATAACTAGCTACGTGTCCCGGTTTCATACTCGTATAGCCAATATTAACTATTTTTACTATTAATTAAAAGATTAATTTAACATCCAAAATATAGGATCAATTTACAAACGTAAGCAGTTGCCGAACGTGATCGTATTTCGTCGATTGATTGAATCACCAATTAAGGAACCACAGGATTAGCTACAAAGCAGTGACGTTTCCACTCATGTGGCTAAACTTATCTTGATTAGATGTGTGGGCTTTGATCATTTTTTTTTTTAACCTTTTGACCGCCTATACCTACGCGCAGTGTAGAGTGCTGTCACTATAGTTCATGGACGTAATATTATTTAATCTATAGTTAAAATCGGAAATATGATACTGTCGTCGTCTGATGTCGTGTTCTGTTTCTTTCTGTGTTGTACAAATAAAGTTATCTATCTATCTATGATAAATAATGTTGCCAATTTAGTGATTTTTTTCTAAACGTGGCACATTTAGTACAATTATAGATACCAGTCCTACACTTTTAAAAGTTATGCTTCTTATAAAAGATTTAGCAACGACTTGAAACGTCAATGCATTATATAATTTATTTATAAACAGTTTTTTTAATAAAAGTATAAAATGTAAAAGTATAAAGTAAAAGTAATAAAATGTAATGTAATGAAAGCTTAATCAAAATAATTTAACATTAAAATTATCAAGTATCGTATGTATTAGTATAGATAGAATAATAATAAACTAGCTACTATCACTATCACTACATAGTATAAAACAAAGTCGCTTTCTCTGTCCCTAAATCCCTTTGTATGCTTAAATCTTTAAAACTACGCAACGGATTTTCATGCGTTTTTTTTAATAGATAGAGTGATTCAAGAGGAAGGTTTATATGTATAATACATGTATAATATAGCCGTGCGAAGCTGGGGCGGGTCGCTAGTATTACATTAAGTAATACTAGCGACCCGAAAGTATTTTTGTGGTAGGTTTCATTTGGCTGCATTATTGCACCCCCCGGTAAAGATCTAAAATTACTATTTATTGGAATGTTTTAATTCTAATAATTTTTGTTTGATAAATTGATGAGTTAGAAGACTTTAAACTTCAACTAAAGCAGGTGTCTAGAATCTTGCTTGTGTTGAAAACATTCTTATAACAGCCGTTTTGGAGCTCTACAATGGGTCTGCAATTATGCAGCCGACAGTAATTCATACCGCGGTTCGAATTAACCCATTCAAAACGAACTCTTGGGCGATTCACACCGCGGTCCGAACCGCTCGCGGTGCGAAACGCCCAATGACCCACCGTACCTACATAAGTGAAGTCAAATGTGCAAAATTAAAATAATATTTTTTGCTGAATTTTTTTTTCAACACTAGGCATTTCTTTTTATTGTCTTGTTATTTTGTCACATCAAGGTTTTGAAAGACCTTTTAGTGGTCCTTTTTACTCGCAGGTACCTTAGGTATAATTATTTATGTTTATGTTCTGGTCTGGTACTAAACTAGAGTTTGTGTAAACCGTGGTAGGTATATTATAATAATATGTATTGTATTTTTCCTTTGACCCAAAAGTTTACTTATAATTATTTATGTTAATGTTAAGAAACTAGGTCTGGTACTGAACTAGAGTTTGTGTAAACCATTGTTAGTATGTATTGTATTTTTTCTGTGACCCAAATCAAATCAAAAAATTTTATTTCTTTGGATGTATAATACCTTAAAAGTATAATAGACCACTTGAAAACGTCTTAAAAACTAAGTTAGGATGTGTGCCTTCGGAACGCGCCCACCAATGAGAAGAAGGCACAAGAAACTCATGGGGTTTTTTTTTTTCATGTGATCACGCTCACAATGGTCAATATTACAAATATTTGAAAGTATTATTTGAAATGGAGCAACTGGGTTCTTATCATTAAGGTAAGACGAAGTATCATAGTACGCCTTACTGCACAATCTATGCTATCTATGCTTTATAAAAGTTTTGAACCTGTTAATGGACATGTCATATACCTCTTTAGGTAATTTATTATAATATAGCACACATGTACTATTAAACGACCTGTTTATTTTCCGGAGCCTACTACCGGGCACCGTCAGTTCATCCTTATTTCTTAAGTTAAAATTATGAATATCGCTGTTTTTACGGAAAATATCAGGATTTTTGTGAACGTAGAGCAAGTTTTCGTAGATATATTGGGAATAGAGCGTTAATATGTTTAACTCTTTAAATTTTTCTCTAAGTGATTCCCTGGGGCCCATTTTGTAGATAGCTCGAACAGCTCTCTTTTGCAATATGAAAATAGCATCAATATCTGCAGCACACCCCCACAGTAGGATGCCGTACGACATGACAAAAGCCGCCGAAATAGACTAGGCGAGCAGTCTCAATATCCGTGTATTCGCGAATTTTCTTAACGGCGTAAGCGGCAGAACTAAGTCTATTGGACAATGCTTCCACATGCGGGCCCCACTGAAGCTTAGGATCTAAAGTTATACCTAGAAAGACAGCCTTACTGACTAATTCAACTTCCTCATCATTAATCTTTACAACAGTTTTTACTTGTTTTACATTTGGAAGTGTAAACCGAATTAATTTAGTTTTGGATCCATTCAGTAATAAATTATTGGAATTGAACCAATCAACTATTCTAGAGAGAGCATTGTTCACATCGTCAACGTTGGACTGACGCCTTTTAACCTTGAACACCAAGGAGGTGTCATCTGCGAACAACACTATCCCATGGTTGTCCCTTACAAGGTAAGGTAAGTCACTTATATAAACTAAAAACAGGAAAGGTCCTAATATGGATCCTTGAGGAACCCTTATTGCTCGATGTTTACGGGATCGTTTCCCGTTAACATCAACACTCTGGACCCTACCGCTCAAATAAGAAGAGATAAGATCCAGGGCGCCGTCCCTAATACCGTAGTGGTGTAGTTTCATGATCAATGTATTATGTTGAACGCAATCAAATGCCTTGGATAAGTCACAGAATATGCCATACGCATCATGTGACTCCTCCCAAGCATCAAATATGTTTTTAATTAACGCTATACCCGCATCAGTAGTCGAGCGCCCCTTACTAAAACCGAACTGTTTATTATGTAAGATATTATTATCATGGAAATGTTTCAGTAGTTGCTTTAAAATAAGTTTTTCAAAAATTTTACTTAACGTGGGTAGTACTGATATTGGTCTAAAATTGGAGGGGTCTGAGGTACTACCAGATTTAAACAGTGGAACTACTTTACTCAATTTCATTAAATCAGGAAACACACCACAATCTATACATCGATTAAATATAATGACTAGTTCTGGTATAATCAGTTCAATAATTGATTTAACAATCGGGACAGACATCCCCCATAGATCTTTAGTTTTCTTGAGATTTATTTGCTTAAGCACTACAATAATGTCATGAGTTTTAACATATTGGAATTTAAATGTTTTATTACAATTTGGTACATTCGTTTTTAGCAATGCTTCTGCAATGGGGGTAGAAGAATTTAAAGCCTTCGTCAAAGTAATAGCTACATTACTGAAAAAAATCTCAAATTCGTTTGCGATATCTTGATCATTATTAGTTATATTTCCATTAATACTCAATTTAAACTCGGTGTTTTTGGCTGCGACTCTCCCTGTTTCAGCGTTAATTACTTTCCATGTAGCTTTTATTTTATTATCACTAGATTTAATCACAGATTTAATGAAGAGAGATTTTGGCAAAATACATACTCTTTTAAATATCCTTGTATCAATCAATGTAATGTATTTTTCCTGTGACCCAAAAGTTTATACATAAAATTATTTATGTTTATGTTAAGAAACTAGGTCTGGTAAGTACTAAATTAGAGTTTGTGTAAACCATGGTAGGTAGATACAGTACAATCTCACTAATCCGGCACTATTAAAAACCGGAGGGTGCCGGATTATTGGAATGTTCGGATTACTGGATTATACTGAAAAAATCACCAATCTCCATTTTATTATTCAAATCTAGTGTCTTGTGTTTGCGTTTATTTGTCATTTTTAACTATAAACTATTCTCACTTGAAAAAAACAAATACGTTAGCACGTGCACGTGATAAGTTTTGAGGTTAGACTGCTAGTCGACGACGCAGCGACCAAGCGCACAGGTATAGAGGGGTGAGGGAGGCGTGGGCGGAGGGTGCCGGATTATTGGACGTGCCGATCTATCGAAGTGCCGGATTAGTGAGATTGTACTGTAATATGTATTGTATTTTTCCTGTGACCCAAAAGTTTAACAAAATTTTCCCAAAACGTGACGGTCCTTCAATCTCATCTGGCTGTTGGCCCGTCCTTAGTAATGATAAATTGTAATAATATACATTCTGCGAAGCGAACAAAATCCCCGTTGTGGGAGTTTAGGAGAGAAAGCCACAAACATATAATTATTGTACAACATGTAAGTAGATCGATTCTGCGAAGTAGAGTCTGATTACCAAGATATTTAAAAATGTGTACCTACCTACTTATAGGTACCTACCATCTTGTAAATATACGGGTAGGTATTGGTATTTGACGAACCAGTTGGCACAATGGTCACCATGCCGAACTGCCAAACACAGGGTCGCGGGTTCGTTTCCCGCTTCAGACAAATATTCATGGTTAGATATTTGTCTGTGGTCTAGTTGTTTCTATGTATTATCACTACATAGTAGAAACAAAGTCGCTTTTTCTGTCCCCATGTCCCTATGTCCCTATTTCCCTATGTATGCTTAAATATTTAAAACTACGCAACGGATTTTGATGCGGTTTTTTTTAATATCATACATGCATAATATAGCCGTGCGAAGCCGGGGCGGGTCGCTAGTAAGTATATATTTACAAAAGGAAAGTATTTAAGTAGTATATCCGTTGTCTAGCATCCATAACACAAGTTAGCTTAGCAACTTAGCTTGGGGCTAGATGGCGATGTGTGGAATGTCCTGCAATTTTTATTTTATATTTATACGAAATTCGAAACACATGACTGTGCTCTTTACAAAAAGCCTATGTTACTCCCAATGAATCGATGTATCCAATAGTTTCGGATTTCGGAGCCTACCTATTCGTAACAAACAAAAAAACTTTCCTATTTATTATTATAATAAAATGTCAAGTTATATTTTATTTGTAGTTTAATTGTATTTACCCATTAAAGAATATACATTATTAATATAATATGTTATTCCCTGATAATGTATAGCTTTCTATTGAAGAAAGAATTTTTGAAATCGGTCCAGTAGTTTCGGAGCCCATTCGTTACAAACAAACAAAAAAAAAATTCCTCTTTATATTATAAAGAGGATATATTTTTTGTTTGATTTTTTTGTTAGCGACTTCGTCCGCGTAAAAGTCGAAATGGACCATGGAATTACGTTGTCCCATACAAACTTTGCCCCCCTTTTTCACCCCCTAAGGGGTAGAATTTTGGAAAATCCTTTCTTATCCTACGTCTTCTTTTGTATGACGTAGGTCCTATTCTTGCCTACGTCATACAAAACGCAACCTCCAATTTTCAGGTCTCTACGATCAGCGGTTTAGGCTGTGCGTTGATCCGTCAGTCAGGCAGTTAGTCAGTCAGTCGTCCAGGACAAATGATTTTATATGTATAGAAGATAGTGTAGCTATAAGAAGTAAGAAAGTCTTCAAATCGATTTCCCAAAGGAGTTTCTAATTTGATATTTTCTTTCTATAAATCACAGAACAAACTTCTTTGTTTCGTGGTATAAATACCAAAACTTCAACGTAAGCAGCTTTTCGTAAATCATTTCCGCGACTTTTAGAAGTGTACTAGCTTTTGCCCGCGTTTTCGTCCGCGTAGAAGTCGAAAATGGCTCTTAAGGATTTCAATTGGTTTTAACACTAATATATTTCTGTGGGTTTTAATATTACCAAAATCGGTAGGTTAGTTATAATATTCTTTTATATTTGCATTTTACATATTTTCTTCTGAACCTACTTACTTATAATAAAGAAAGAAAGGACAAAAAGTCTGTACTTGGAAGCAAATAAAAAAAATGGGTCTGTGGGACTTAGAAAAAGTAGTTGAACGAAAATATGTAGTTTTTCATGTCTGTCTGTTTGTTACTTATACAATTAAAAACGCCTAAACCAATTGACATCTGGTTTTCAATATTAGATAGCTCTATTTTGAGGAAGGTCGTGGTATAGGTACTTTACATCAAAATCCAATTAGTAGGTCCTGAGTAGGTAATCAATAAAAAACTGTAGCCGCTCGAGAAAACCCCGGCTGAACGCGTTCCAGCCATAGAAATACCAGTATATAGAAGTGCCCTAACCACGAAAAAAACGTGCATACCTACGAGGCTAAACATGGCCGCTTAGTATTGTACAACGTTGTAGTTTGTACATGGAGGTAGAAACAAATGGAGAAAACAAGCAGGGTCTTCCCCCTCAGGCTAAGTACATTGGCCACTGGTCATCTACGTTAAATAAAACTAGTTCAAGCGATATCTAACGATATTGTTGGTGATTGTGTCGCAGTTACGAGCTCTTCCAAAATGGTGAAATGCGCAGTCAATTCGTTCAAAAGGCGATCAGAAAAGTCAAATATGAAAAATCACGGTGTTTCTTAACACAGCAGCTTGAACCCATACGTGTGGGTTTGATGAAATTTTTTTTTGAGTTTCAATTCTAAGTATGGGGAACCCTAAAATTTATTGTTTTTTTCTATTTTTGTGTGAAAATCTTAATGCAGTTCACATAATACATCTACTTACCAAGTTTCAACAGTATAGTTTTTATAGTTTCGGAAAAAAGTGGCTGTGACATACGGCAGACAGACAGACATGACGAATCTAAGAGGGTTCCGTTTTTCGCCATTTAGACCAGGGTCGATAATTTTTGAAACCAAAAAAAATCACAGTAGGATGAAACCCATTAGAAAAGGAGGGGAATATGATAAAAATGAAAGGAAAAAAAAATTACGGTCGATCCGAGTTCGGGAAGTGGGAGGGGGTGGGTTTTTAAGGGTAAAAAATGGTTTATCTTGATTTCCGGCAAAACTACAAGTCCTATGGAAAAAAGTTGAATGGCAAAGTTGTAGGTAATAAAAAGATCTACAACTTTTGTGTATACAATTTTTTAACATAACCTCCAAATTTAGTTGAAAAATTCAAATAACCAAGTTTTTGGGTTTTTATTTTTATCTTTTTCAAAAATGTTTTTTTTTTTTTTACGAAATTTAGTGAAAACTTACCTTATTATGTCCCAAATACACTGTAATTTATTTGATTTAAAATATTTATTTTTTCGCCTTATTTTAACTTAATATCAAAAAAGCAACCTAATTTCAATCGAAAATTCTCGCGTCAAAATATTATTGATTATTTAAATTTTTAACCTAAATTTTTAGGTTATGTGAAAAAATTGTATAAACAAAAGTTGTAGATCTTTTTATTACCTACAACTTTTCCATTCAACTTTTTTCCATAGGACTTGTAGTTTTGCTGGAAATCAAGATAAACCATTTTTTACCCTTAAAAACCCACCCCCTCCCACTTCCCGAACTCGGATCGACCGTAATTTATTTTTCTTTTCATTTTTATCATATTCCCCTCCTTTTCTAATGGGTTTCATCCTACTGTGATTTTTTTTCATTTTTTACCATTTTTAAAGGCTTCGGCCCTGGTCTAATTTGGCTACGGAACCCTAAAAACGTGCCGGTGCATAATTTTTACTTAGTTGTGATAAGAAACACCGTGAATTTTTTTCTGATCGCCTTTTGAACGAATTGACTGCGCAGTTCACCATTTTGGAGGAGCTCGTAACTGCGACACAATCACTAACAACATCGTTTGATATCGCTTCAACTAGTTTTATATAACGTAGATGACCAGTGGCCAATGTACTTAGCCTGAGGGGAAAGACCCTGCTTATTCCCTCCTCCCTTCATACCTCCATGTTTCAAAAGCAAAGTGACAGTTTAAACCGTAAGGACCAGCGCGACACAATATGGCGGACCGGCACACGTCTGACGTCACGAAAAATGTAGCTGACATAGCGAAACTGTTGTTTATAGAGTTGGCTTGTTTTTATTGCATACATTAGATAAAGACGCCATCATGTTTATTATAATCGTCTTCTAAACCATAAATCCGTATTTGTTGCCAGTTCTATATCTATTTCCTTTTTCTGAGGTTCCAGCAAACACAAACGTCACAGAATACATACTAATAGTGTAGCACACATTTTATCCCGATATTCCCACGGTATCGGGACTTACGCGGGTTTGATTAGGGAATAATTCGTAAACATAACCAAAATGTTCTAGCCCATAGACTAACAAAAAAAGAGGTGCAACCTCTTTTGAATAAAATCGGATTGAGTTTTCAAACATGTGTCAAAATACAATATAGGTAAGTTAAAAGGAGTATTGATAACAACTTCGGAGGAAATCACCCCCAAAATAACTTCCTACCCCTTTTTAACCCCGTTGGGCAGTGAATATCAATAAAATACGAAACACGTGTTTTATCAATTCTGTTAAAGAATGTTTATGCAAAATTTGTAGTAGATTGGACCAAGGTATCACGATGTCCCATACAAACTTCGCCTCCCTTTTTCACCCCCTTAGGGGTAGAATTTCGGAAAATCCTTTCTTATCGGATGCCTACGTCATACAAAGAACACACCCTCCAAGTTTCAGGTCTCTACGATCAGCGGCTTAGGCTGTGCATTGATCCGTCAGTCAGTCATTCAGGACAAAGCATTTTATATGTATAGATTACTTATTTTCCATGTTCGTTACAAAATCAGATTGTTTCCTATTGAGTTTGAAATCGCAAAAAAACTGCCATTATCAATAGAAAATATTATTTATCAAATTTTCGTAAGGGATATCGTAATCTCATCCAAATGATACTTCAATCATACCCCGAAGGCAAATCTAATTTTATTACCGTCATGAAGGCATTTATTTCCGCTACAACTGATCAAAGTTACTCGAGTTATCTTTTACTCAGTTAATTTACTTGGTACGATATATTAATTTAGTAAATTACATTTTGATGGTAGGTAGGTAACAATTACAACGTGTTTTCTCTGACTATTAAACCCTATTATTTCGTCTATAAAACACACCTTCTAGCATACTTACCTACTTTAAGCTAAAAAGCAAAAATCTGTAAAAATGGTGGAATTGGTTTTCAGTTCAGGACAAACTTCTTACTGGTTTTATTTTGATATTTTGATTTATATTACTTATTGTAGTTAGGTAGTTAGACTAGTACAGAATTTTTTTTATATAATTTCAATCGAGAAAAAAAAACAATTAGTAGTCTGTAAAGTCGGCTTACGGGCGATAATTTACCATGATAACGTCATAAGAAAAGGATAAAAAATTGAGTTTTTTTTGTTATTCCATACTTAAATAGACTTACTTAATTATTTTTTTTTCTGTTTTTTCTTAATAAATATATTTGTTTAGAAATGACGTTATCACGCCAAAAAAGTAAATACTACCATTCACAGTTTGACTGTCCGTCCAACCGATAGAAGTCAGACGTAGATTTATGTAGATATGTAAATACTAAGTAACCGACTAGACTAAGCCGACTTATATAAAAGAAAGAAAATAAGAAAAAAAGGGACGCGTGCCTTTCACTTTTTATGTCTGTCTCTCTCGCTCTTAGGCGGGCTAACCATGCCCGCGTGCCTCTCACTCGCTCTCATTGTGAGCGCATAACGTCAGCGGAGCGTAACGCAGTTTCTTGAAGTGTCACCCGGCAAACCAATTTATAAAACGTTGTCACGTCAAAAGAAGAAAATAAACTGTTTATAAAGGAATAACAAAATTTAAATATCAATTTTTCATCGTTTTCTTATCTTCTAAACTGTAATTCCACCCAAAATGGGTGTGGCGCCATTCCGCCATACTGAGCTGCCGCCAATTATTGGTGGCTCTACAGTAAAAACTTCAAGGTCAACACAGTTCAATGTCACGTATATTTCACTCATTCTAACTTATGTTGGGTGACGTGATAACGTCATAACGTTATCACGTTAAATTATCGTCCGTAAACCGACTTTACAGACAACGATTTGTTTTTTTTAATCTTTATTTTTAGTAATCTTGTGGTTCAGTCGCCCTTGGGAGACAAGAAACTTTCAATTAGCGACATCACAGTTACACATAGTAGTCTTCATTTAATGTTCGCCAAGGGAGTTGTAATATGAAAAGGGATGGTTCTAGATCTAGACGTTTTTTGTTCCACGGCTTTTGAGAATTCGTACTTTTTTTATTCGGAATTATCTTCACAGGATTTTTCCTGTGGTTTCAGCTGTTTTTGGAAATAAAGAATGTTAATGTAGGTAAGTATATAAAATAGTACCTATAGTCAAAACTTAAGAAACTAATAACCCCAAAAAAACAGTTGATTTACAAGTAAACATCATCAACTTCCTGCCCTTATAACCTCGAAATTTTTGATTAAAAAAACGAATTTTCAAAAGTAGAAAAAAAGTCGTTCGAATGGATGTCGAGAAAAATAATGTCTTTCGTCTAACAATACCCTCTTAGAAACACATATTAGTACTTATAACGTATATCAAGTAGTACATACAGTAGATAGTAGGTACAATCCACGATCAAAAGTCTCTGTCCACCGTAACGTTTACAATCCTGTGCAGCACTGTTTGAACATTATAACAACGTAACCTGTGAATCGAACCCACGTCGGTTGGTGTAGGTAGCGGCTAGCGGCCTAAGCCACGCACACAACTAAACACATACCTAGCTAACATGTTGACAAAATAATAATCACACTGAGTACTTTTAACACATTCATGTGCTTTTAATTCAAGTATTTATGTTTGTGTGTAACGTCTATTAGAAGAAGGTCGTAACTCCAATTATAATACTTGTTGATAGTATTATTTTGTAGCAAACTGATTATTTACCCATACTGTACATTACATATTATTTTCGGTCCCATAGGACATTGTGTTTCTACGAGTATTTGTCTAATACGATACTGAAACTTATTTTGTCTCGGTCTGCTAATTGCCAGTGTTTACACGCTTAAAACCAGCTTTTAACTGTTGACAAATGTCGTTTGTTGTTTTAGTTACAATCTGGTATTCTTGGCTGTAACGTACGTGGTGCCGATGTCAGTAATGGTGTGGGCTTACGTACGGATGAGTGCGGCTCTTCGAGGTCGGGCCATTGGAGAGTGCACGCATCATCAAATGCAAGTCGTCAGGGCTAAACGAAAGGTTAGTACTGGAAAACTCATTAGTTTTTTTTTTGATAAATCGATGGGGTTACTGCCGATTGGTACACCTTTTGTTTTTTTTACGACTGCCGATTCCTACACTCTATAGATTTGGAAGTAGTAAAGTACTGTTGAGGAAATAAGTAAAATACCGACATTATTTTGAACGTCTGCACTCACAAAGAAGTGTGACGTCATGCGTCATGTTATTGACAAGTGACCATTGCAACGTATTATCGTTGCTATGGTTACTATCAATGTTTTCTTATGACGTTATCACGTAAAATTAACGTCCGTAAACCGACTTTTTTTATTCCTTTTTTATGTTTTTTTTAAATATCGGCAATACTGACTAGGTTCGCTTCTTTTTTAATTAATACGGATCCCTCACGCTGAGATCTAATTCCAGGTTCAAAACAAACCTTTTTAGGGTTCCGTAGCCAAATGGCAAAAAACGGAACCCTTATAGATTCGTCATGTCTGTCTGTCTGCCGTATGTCACAGCCACTTTTTTCCGAAACTACACGAACTATACTGTTGAAACTTGGTAAGTAGATGTATTCTGTGAACCGCATTAAGATTTTCACACAAAAATAGAAAAAAAAACAACAAATTTTAGGGTTCCCCAATTCCCCATACCTATACTTAGAACTGAAACTTATAAAAATATTTTTCATCAAACCCATACGTGTGGGGTATCTATGGATAGGTCTTCAAAAATGATATGGAGGTTTCTAATATCTTTTTTTTCTAAACTGAATAGTTCACGCGAGAGACACTTCCAAAGTGGTAAAAAGTGTGTCCGCCTTCATTCATGTACTTTTACCACTAGCGCCATCTATTTTTTTTGTATTTGTTTTAGCGTCGGGGTTAAAAAAAGAATACAGTGTTTACGGAACTCTTCGTGCCCGAGTCCGACTCGCACTTGGCCGGTTTTTTTATTCTTTATTGCCTGTAAAGGGGGTAAATTACCAGCCCATACAGCTTAATTAGAAACTTTGTCGATTTTTACTGGCCATAGAAATCTTTCAATTTTTTAAATCATGTAAGAACCTACTAGATTTGTCAACTATCGATGCAGCTACAAATTATCATCGTTGACGTAGGTCTTACTAAAAAAGATCGGTGTATTCCCGTTGTCCCCATTGACTTTGTCCCCATTACGGGGACCACGCGGAACGTCATAAAAAATCCCCATTGAGGTTTGGGGAATATGGGGACAACAGAAAGGATACTTTATTACGTTCTGATAATAGCCAAAAAATTTTACAATAATAAAAATTAAAATTGAGAATAGTGTAAATTAGAAATAGGTAAATGTATAGGTATTTACCTATTTCTAATTTACATTTTACACTAATTCTCAATTCAAATTTATTAAATTTTATTTTCTATTTTTTAGTTGGATTTTCTATAAGAGCGTGTTTTTTTTTAGTTTTTTTTTAAACTATTATATTTTGTTATAATACAGAAATACTTACCTACATGAAATATTATAGTAAACAAGATTACAACAAAATCTATTAGGAGGAAAGGGTACCGGGTGCTCTCTCCTAGCACAAATATTTTAGTTGCATAAAACATAACTGCCATGACCATGCCCCTATGTTTTGTTAAAATCTTAATTACTATGATAATTAGAAAATGAAAATAACCAAAACAGAGGCATAGTCATTAGTCATGGCAGTTATAGGTTTTATGCAACAAAAATATTTGCTCTTGTGTCGTTATTTAGGGAGGAAACAGTCGACTACGTTTGTATGGAGAGAGCGTCGGTACCCTTTCACCTTTAACTACTAAAATCATGACTTCTTTCCGTCGCCGTATTTCTTTTATCGATGACACCTATAACTCTCTATCGACAGTTTGATTTGTTTTGAATTTGCTCATATTTATTATGAATACTAATCCAACAGAACCGATCCTTTCTGTTTATTCAAATATCAATGTGAATATCTACTAGGTAAATGACTTGAATAAACAAAAGTTTTGGAGTAGATAATAATATGTAAATCAATGTCTGATTCGAGTCGATAACTTGGTAGAAACTAAGGGTTCTCGTAAACTATTCACTTTTAGTTGACTGATAAGTAGGAAGTTCACATTTGAAGGTAATGACGACTTCTGTGGCGTGGTGGTAGAACACTCGCTTGTGACACAGAAGGTGGTGGGTTCGATTTCCACCTCAAACAGATATTTATGTTTCTTTATTTACTTTTATGTTAATATATTGTTTCTGGTCTGCGTGTCTGTTTGTAGGTATATTGGTGCTGTGTACAAAGTCCTGCAATATTTATATTTATTTACTTATATAGGTAGGTACCTAAGTACTTATTCAATCTGACGCCTAGTTTCTTGGCTTAGGGCTAGATGACGCTGTGTGAAATATCCTGCAATAAATACTTTTAAAACAAAATCGAATAATTATACGAACGCGCAGGTGCAGCGCTGTGCGGCCGAATAATTATCTGTAGGATTTTTTTTATTTTATTTACTAAAAACAAACAAACAAAAAAATCCTCTTCATAATATTAGTGTAGACATAATATCCTACAGTCATTATAATACATTATGTTCTTCTATTAACATTATTCACTGAACTTGGACCAAATTAACTCTACATTTTGTTGTTTGTCTGCAAGGGATTTTACCTTCACTGAATGCCTATCGTGTTATTATTTTGATGTATCGTTTGTCGATTCTGTTAGGAAGCAGACAGCGTAAATAATACTTAGTTGGTATGCGGAAGTAGGTAAATTACTTGGCTTGGTTAAGTGGGTTTCTGTCATTGATTGCTTCCCTAGAGAAAGTACAACAGAGTATAACCGTTTGCAATAGTATGAATTCTTCGTAAGATTCTCTCCTTACAAATTGTTAGTCGTATTTTTAGTAAGTATCATCGCAAAAATAATTCATATCTTCCAGGAAATGTTGAAATGTACAACTTGCAAACACGATTCACCGAAGTATAAAAATTAATGATAAGATATTCATCGGTTGAGTGTCATTTTGTAAGAAAAAATTATGGACAGTCTTTATCCGTGAAATGTTTCAACTGTCATCTTAAATCAAGACAGAATTATGATGGATGTAGCTAAGTCAACCTCCTTGTAAGAAATTGCGTACGTAAAAAAGATATAATATTCTACATCCTCCTTCGTTAAGTATATTCGTTACAAATTGTGACGTAATTATCATGTAATACCCGCATTTAGTTGCTGCATGTGACCGTTTGACGATCCAATTGGCACAATGGTCACCATGTCGGACGGCCAAACACAGGGTTGCGGGTTCGATTCCCGCCTCAGACATGTATTTATGCTTAGATATTTGTCTGTGGTCTGGTTGTTCCTATGTATTATAAGTATATATTTACAAAAGAAAAGTATATATGTAGTATATCAGTTGTCTAGCACCCATTATACAAGTCTAGTAACTTAGCGTGGGGCTAGATGGCGATGTGTGAAATGTCCTGCAAAAAAAAAAAAACTAGTATTCTGACTGATTTTAAAGATGATTTATAACAACTGCTTACGAGCAGTGACGTGAGCTCTCTATAACCACCATAGAATTTGACCAAGTTTCTTAACCACCTATGTTTCATTCATTTATCAAATGGACTAAAATAACATTTCAATTGTATCGTCTTGTCAGTTTAGTCCATTTGATTAATGATTGGATCATATTTATATTACTCTATGGTTTCTTCGTGAAGTTGCTCTTCCTTTGTTGCTAAAAAGGGTGTGAGTGGTCGTTGACGTAGGTAAAAAAATCCAAGGAAATAGGAATTCAACTACCAGCAGAAAAGCGAGCAAATTTTTTAAACCTTTGCTCTATATAAGGCTGCCTGTCCAAAGGAGTTTTTGATAGTGTTGCGCATGCTCTCCTATATTTTTAACCTAAGACAGCCATTGACAGCAATGCAATATCAAAATTGTAAATTGATCGCAAAAGATTTTATAAAAACGAACAAACAAACAACTTCTTCAGCTTTATAATATTAGTATAGATGGACTAGGAATAAAAAATAAAATCTCTAATTCCCCTTTCAAACAAAAAAAACTAAATCAAAATCGGTTCATCCGTTCGGGAGCTACGATGCCACAGACAGACACACACACATACACACACACAGACACGTCAAACTTATAACACCCCGTCGTTTTTGCGGGGGTTAAAAATATAGAAAAATATTATTAACTAAGTATATTTTTTACCGGTCATAGAGGGACCCAACCTATCTGTTATATATTTAAGTAAACACCATTAAATATTTCGATTAGACTTTATTCATTATAAAAACCACACAAGAAAAAACCGACGCGTGCGCTACATGCCACGCGCCCAAAATGACAGTGACGTTTCGCTGTCATTGTCAACGAAACGTCAACTGCTTAGCCTGGCGGCTGAAAACAGGGCAAGAGCTTCCACTATACAACACTATCGGTTAGGGCTCCTCCATAACAACCCATAGAAATCATAAGTTCTTGCCGGCACGAACGTGTATTTCTGGATTAACCTCATTGAGAGTGGTAGAGAAGTGTCGTATGATATCTAACTGTCGTCCAAACAAATCACACCCTGATTGACGTTACCGGTTAGGTTATCACTCGTCACTTTTTTTGATTAGCCAGTTTCTCTAACTGGTCAGTTTACCTCATTCGTCAGTATCGCGAAATTCGTCAACAGGTCACTTTCTTTCTTGCCAGTTTCTTTAACTCGTCACTTTTTTGTAACTTAGGTATTTGTTTCCATAGAAATTTGAATAAGTAAACGACCCGTTTAATTCTAGAGACACGAATGTGTTATTTATTCTATCGAAGTATCCAACAAACTCATTGTGTCACTTTCATAATCAGAATTCCGGAAACTAAGCTAAGGTTAATTAAATATTAAAAGGTCTGAGCTCTCCAACTTTCCGGACCATTTCCGTCGCTATCCGCTGATACACAGTAAGGGAATGTCGGGAGAAAACAAATAGGTAAGTACATATTTAAGGGAAATGTACCTACCTACCTCTAGATACACCTAAATGATTTTGTCTACATGTACCTACTTAGGTACTAAGGTATATATTTTTTGCGCGAATTTGAAACTATTCTTTAACATCGTCAATCTTCTTCTTCTTTCCCTTATCCCGGCTTATCCAGGGTCGGGCTTCCTCGTATTTTTACGCCAGGTCGTACGATCTTGGGTTGACAAGTGGCTTAGGTTCTGGAAATTCATTAGCGTCCATGCTTGTCCCGATACATGGTGGACAAGCATTGGACAAAAAAACGAAAACGAAACAACAATACGCGAAATAGAAAAATAGTCACCATCCAATTTTCACCTTCAATTCGGTTAGGTACACCTTAATTCCCTACTGAACTGATTAATTCCCTACTACCTACTAAAAAGGTTTATTATTTATTATAATACCTATAATTTGTTTATTAAATCAAGGTTTTAAGCTTGAAGTTACTCAACCGACAAACCCTTTTGTTTAAACTCTTGATTTCGGCACAAAAGCAAGATTAACTTAGATAGCTAATGGTACCTATAATCACAGCGAATTTTTCATAATAAGGTTGTAATTTAATTTAAAATGGAGTTAAAAATATTATCTTTAAATTGAGATTCTAAACTTTAAATTTATTGATCTCAGCAATTCTTTTTTGTGGATACAAATTGTATACAAGGCAGTGTATCTATAAGTATACAAAGAATCAAAGTCATGCGAAAAGTTAACAATTGTCTATCTGACAACAGTCAATTTATCATGTTTTGTTAGAGCGGAGGCTACATAACCAAAACTCTTTTTTGGATATTTGAAAAAACGTGAAATAATACAAGACGTCATTTTATATTCACTTCACTTGAATACGCAGTTTATTAAATGTCATCACATACACCTAATTAATAATATTATACAAATAAATTTACTTGTCAGATAGTGGATACAGTACCTATTAATTCTTTAAGTCAGTAAACATGAAAGTAAGGTACATAAATAACGGGCAACATGATAAAACGGTTCCAACATAAACCACTTTCGTGGATAGTGAAATGAACCACGTTTCACCTTTTATTGTTAATGTAATCAATAAATAAATATAATTAATAAACATATATATCGTTATAACCAGAATAGATAATTAGTATCAGTATATAAATCTTTATGGATATTTATCAGCAAATTATACAAGTATATAAGGAAAGTACTATTGTAGTATATAACATAATGTGTTGATACATTTACTATATCATACCTACAATATATTATTTATATTTTTATCATCATCATCACATTTTATTATAAACACATAACAGCTATTTAATTAAATAAGTAGGTACTTAACTTTTTAGTCAGGAGACCGGAGGTCCGTACTGGTCGACAGTCAGATGAGAAGTGAGCCTTGTCAACGCAACGGGTTTTCTTCTCCCTCGAGTTAGAGGGGGGCAAGCTCCTTCGGGCCGAAGGCCCTTGGGTGCAGTTTCTAATCGCCGGCAGTTATAACTACCGCGTCATGGTGTCGGCGCCGGTGGTCGGCACCGAGTGGCCTTCGGCCACTGGAATTTCCACCAGTGATCTCCTCACTTCTTCCATCTCCTGGAGGGTGGGTGGTGCTTTGGGCTCCGCGCCGTACAGCTCCCTGGGGTACCGGAGACCCCTCTCCGGTCGATCGAACTGTACGGCGAGGTGGGCGAGGTGTTGGTACCTCGAGGTATCTGCTCTTCTGAACATGGCCTTGGCGTCCAGGCTCTCGACTCTCAGGTCCCGCGCAATGGTCGCGTTCCTGACGTACCGAGGGGCGTTCGTGATGGTCCTCAGAGCTAGCGACTGCTGTGCTCTGAGGGACTGTCGGTGTGATTCGGCCAGGAACGCGAACCAGGCCGGGGCTGCGTATGTTAGGCGGGATCGCAGGTAGGTCTTGTAGACCCCGACCTTGCTGCGCAGTGGGAGACCAGAGGAGAGCAGAGCCTTGTCGGCCCCTCTCCTTTCATTTTATAGGCGTAGACAAACAAGTGTAACGTCATCCAAACGTTGTCATCAACGTTTAGAGACTTTTAAAACTTCAAAATAATAACAGAAATATAATAACAACGTTTCGAGACTTTTAAACTTCGAATAATAATAAAGGTATTCATTTCCTTCATTAACAATGTTTGTCTATTATTAATAAACAAATATTAATAATAAACAAATACCTGCCCAACCTATCAAATGATTATAATACTTAATACTAGCCTCGCGGTTTCACCCGCATAAGTCCAGATCCCGTGGGAATATCGAGATAAAAAGTAACCTATGTTATTCCCAATCAATCAATGTACCCTCATACCAATTTTCATCAAAATCGGTTCAGTAGTTTTGGGAGCCTATTCAATGCAAATAAACGAACTAACAATCAAAGCTTTCCTCTTTATAATATTAGTATAGGTATATTAATAACTAGCGACCCGTCCTGGCTTCGCACGGCTATATTATGCATACATATACATATAAACCTTCCCGTTGAATCACTCTATCTATTAAAAAACCGCATTAAAATCCGTTGTGTAGTTTTATAGATTTATTTAAGCATACATAGTGATATAGGGACAGAGAAAGCGACTTTGTTTATATGGTAACTAGCGACCCGCTCCGGCTTCGCACGGCTATATTATGCATGTATTATACATATAAACCTTCCTCTTGAATCACTCTATCTATTAAAAAAAACCGCATCAAAATCAGTTGCGTAGTTTTAAAGATACATAGGGATATAGGGACAGAGAAAGCGACTTTGTTTAAATGTAGTAATTAGTATAGGTACCTATATTAATTAAGTCCACCTTAATTATTTTACCTACTTATTAAATGACACACAGAACAATTAAACACACAGATGGTCAAGAAAGAGATCTTATAAGGGTTCCTTTTTTACCTTTTGACGTGCGGACCCATAAAAAGAAGAACACAACATCATGACATTTCACGTTCCCACCAAAACTCGGGTTCGAGAAAATAGCATGTTTAATCCCCTTTTACAGCTACGGTTGTACTTACTTTGATGTCAGTTTCCGATTGACAAAGTGTGGCGCGAAAATTGAAACCGGATACAATCCTATTTGATACTAGGTGTTATAGTGGGCGTCGTAAACCTTTCATCACAAAATTGACGAGACGAAATAGCATAAACCCTCTGTACACGGGACCCTCAGATCAACAGAATAGGGGACAAGCAGACGCGCTCGGTGCGATCCTTGTTTGCCCAACGTTCCAAAAATTTGTACGGTAGAAGCCTTTTAATTATATCTTACAAAAAGCTTCAACACAAAGAAGAAAAGTTAACAAACAACTATAAAATAATAAAAAGTTTTAATTTCATAGTTCTAAGTTTGTTTGCGATACTCGTAGCTCAGTACAAAGTAGGCAGCTTGTCCCATCTAGCCATAATAATATCTGGAGGCCTATTTTTAAATAGTTCGCCCCGCGTCGAGAGCACGATTTCTACTGATATTCGTTCGACATCGAAATTCGCTCGATCGTAACGAGTGGTCTCTACCACTCGTTGCCGACTGGCGAGTGGTAGAATAAACGTCAAAAAATCGGAAAATATCTTTGAAAAATATTTTTATATCTTTTGGGATTATTTCGGAGTTCGAAGTTCGTCGGTAATTATCGGTTTTCAATTATTTTCTGCGTAAAACGAACAAAAATTGATATTTTAAATTTCGACGATGAACGATTCAAAAATACAGAAAATTGGTGTCATGCGACTTGGAAGTCGAGCGTGACTTGTAGACGTATACGACGAAGCTATGTCACACGAGCGATTAAAAACAGAGCTCCTGCGTGCGTGGGGAGTGTGGGTGCTAGGCAAGCCTTTTCTCCAAATACACACATGACTTAAACACTGCATCGTCCTGAATATCTTTGAGTGTCATTGACTTACCAAATCTGTCCCTATACTAGCTGCGCCCCGCGGTTTCACCCGCGTAATAATGTTCTACGCAATTTTCTAAATTTTTACTATCATAAGAACCTTCTCCTGACAATAACAAACACTACAAAAAAAGAATTAGCTAAATCGGTTCAGCTTTTCTCAAGATTTGCGATGAGCAACACATTCAGCGATTCATTTTTTATATTATAGAAAGATATACTTATCTATATAATTCTCGTGTCGTGGTGTTAGTTACCAATCTCCACCTAAACGGCTGAACCGATTTGTATGAAATTTTTTGTGTATATTCGTTAGGTCTAAGAATCGAACAACATCTATATTTTTTTCTTTTTTAAATGGCAAAACAACGTTTGTCTGGACAGCTAGTAACGTATATATTTATTTGCTCCTATTAATACCTCACCCGTCTGTCATTTCTGTAATATACCCAAGTTTAGCTTACCTTTGTTTATTACAATTATTAAAGGTACTTACATAATAGTTTCTGATAGGTCACGTATTATTATAATCATCTTTAATTTGATGGAAAGGCCAACATTTATTTAACCTTTACTAAGCTTTGAAAGCTGAAAATTGAAGCCTATTAGAAATGTTATTAACTCTACTGTTAGTATTCTGTACTTTATTATTCTTAATTGGACCTAAGGTTACATTTTAATTGTATAACCCCGTCTGTCTTTAATGGGTATTCATTAAAAGTTTTTCCTTTTATGGCTTTCAATTAATATTGAGACATAAAACCGTACTAGAATACTGTGTTATAAATAGCGTAGTTAAAAAAGAAAACCCTATGCTATTAATATCACAAAATGTTTGTGGGTAAATATTATGTATTTTGTTTATCACTTCTTTACGCAAACGGTGGCGTGCCGGATTTGGATTAGATGAAGAGGAAGAGATGGAGCATACCTACAGATTACTTTTTTCGATACTAGCTGCGCCCCGCGGTTTTAGCCGCATAAGTCCCGATCCCGTGGGAATATGAAAATATAAAATAGCCTATAACCTTCCTCGATAAGTGGACTATCGAACACAAAAATAATTTTTCAATTCCAACCAGTTAGTTCATGAGATTAGCGCGTTCAAACAAACAAACTCTTCAGCTTTATAATGTTAGTAAAGATATCACGGGATTAAGACAAAGGTAAAACCACGGGGCGGAAATACCTTTATTTCTCAGAGCGATATCAACCATTTACAGTCTATATAATATATAGGATCGACTTTGTAGTTATACCACTGATTCTCTTTTATGTTTCTTAAATTATCTATAGCCAATGAAATAGATCACATACGGAAAGAATATTTTTATCTTTAGGCCTGATTTAGTCCTACTAAAAGGAAATCCACTGAACTGTAAGAAGACAATCTTTGCATGCTTAGACCTGAATGAACTCGACTAATATACTGTAATATCTAACCTTTGTTTAGAAAATAAAGTCGTAAAGTTGCCAGTTTTTATGTACAATGATATTTGTTTTATCGTGTAATCACTACATCATCACTACATAGTATAAAACAAAGTCGCTTTCTCTGCCCTATTTCCATTTGTACGCTTAAATCTTTAAAACTACGCAACGGATTTTGATACAGTTTTTTTAATAGATAGAGTGATTCAAGAGGAAGGTTTATATGTATAATACATCTATACTATAATATTTTATAGCTGAAGAGTTTGTTTGAACGCGCTAATCTCAGGAACTGCTGGTTCGAATTGAAAAATTATTTTTGTGTTGGATAGTCCATTTATCGAGGAAGGTTTATAGGCTACGTTTTATCCCGATATTCCCACGGGGTCGAGAGTTACGCGGGTGAAACCGCGGAGCGCAGCTAGTGCATAATATAGCCGTGCGAAGCCGGAGCGGGTCGCTAGTATAAAACAAAGTCGCTTTCCGCTGTCCGCTAGGTATGTATGCTTAGATCTTTAAAACTACGCAACGGATTTTGATGGGCTTTTTTTAATAAAGAAAGTTTCAAGAGGAAGGTTTATGTGGATAATACCATGCATAATATAGCCGTGCGAAGCCGGGGCGGGTCACTACTCTCGTATAAGATATTATAATATCGATACAGGTACATAATATCTTGAGTAAGTATTTAAAAAAAAACCTATTTCAGGTCCATATAACTTAGGAAATATTTTGATTTTAACATTTTAAATTGAAAAAAAATTATAAAAGACATAAAATCGCAAATTAATATAAAGCAAAAAAGTTAAATTAAAATAAATAATAGTTAATCAATAATTCTAATGAATATATTTACACTTAAATCAAATCTTAAAATAATATGCAGTCAATTTAAGTGAAAGCTCAAAGACTGAAAACGAACAGGCAGCTGTGATTACTTACTCCTTGTATCAGATGTAGGTAATGTGCTTATATTGAGACAACCAACCCCCTTAGACAAGATTGCTTCCTTTTAGCGATATCGCCAATCGACAGATTTGATTTTTATTTGTATTAAATTGACATATAAGCCATCGAAAAGTCACGTGATCTTGCGTTAGGGAAAGAAAATGGTAGACAAGTTTCATCTTATAGCAATTTCATTTCATACAATGCTATAAGTCAATTTTACACAATTAAATCTGTCGATTGGCGATATCGCTAATAGAAAGTAATGTTGTCTCAGGGGGCTTCTAGTCCAGTCCTCGGCTGAACGAAGAGAGCAGAGAGAGAGCCTCTCTAAATATGGATGTGGCAGTTTAGTTTATAAATTTACAGTTTAGTTTATAAATTTATTAGCGACCCGCCCCGGCTTCCCACGGCTATATTATGCATGTATTATACATATAAACCTTCCTCTTGAATCACTTTATCTATTAAAAAAACCCCATCAAAATCCGTTGGGAAGTTTTAAAGATTTAAGCATACAAAGGGATAAAGGGACATAGTGACAGAGAAAGCGACTTTGTTTTATACTATGTAGTGATATGTTTTGATTTTGGTGTCTTGTCACTGAAAGTGAGCTGCTGTAACGCCTAGAAACGGGGAAAAGTCTTTCGGTACGTGTGATATAGTAGGTACTTAAATATAAAACCATTATCGCATGTCTACCACGCACCAGACGGTCTAGTGTTAGATAATATCCTATTACTACTTTTAAAGGGCGTGAAGACGATCTCATCGCCCTTAACGGACCACTAACCGAAATAGGATATCAATTGAATACGTGTCCACTTTGAAAGTACGAGTAGATACCTTCCTCATCGCAAAAACATATATTGACAGTCAATTTTTATTTCTTTGAAATATTGGAAGAAATTGTGAGGTAAATTGGGACTTGTGACTTAGTCCAATATCTACCTGCTAGGACCCGGATCGACGTTTTCGCCTTAGGTACTTCTTTTATTGACAGGTGACATTTTCATACAAATTGCTGGCCGAAGACCCTAGTCACAGGGTGAACAATTGGACATTCATGTCATAATATTTTTATTAACACACACTTTTGTGTAGTACACTTTTGTGAATCTTCTTTCGTCTGAGTCTGTCTTTGTGTGCAAGTGTCGTCGTACGTACACAAACGCAATGTGCGTAGTGAGTCTTCATGGCTATCTGGGTGTTTCGCCGTGACCACGTTCGATGAAACTAGATCGAAACGAAAAATATTAGCTCATGGGTGGTCACATTTTTGTGTGGGGGGTTTCATTATCATTACATAGTATAAAACAAAGTCGCTTTCCGCTGTCTGTCTCTATGTATTCGATCTTTAAAACTACGCAACGGATTTTGATGCGGTTTTTTAAATAGATAGAGTGATTCAAGAGGAAGGGGTATATGTATAATATAGCCGTGCGAAGCCGGAGCGGGACGCTGGTAATATTATAAGCACTAAAAGATATCTTGTTTGAAATCTCAAGTAAAATTACTAAAAGCTTCTACTTATGTTAAGGAAGTAGTTAATATAAACGTAAACATGCTTCTAATTTACATGAACAAACAGTCTTTGATGCGTTTGTTTCTTGCGTAGGTATTTTATTCGAACAGTTTACTTTGCTGATGTTGAGAACATGAAGCTCGAAGTACTAGCACATTCTACTCATGTGGTACTAGTACTACATTAGTAGTGCAATGTGCTTTAGTTGAAACTAGATGTGGCCCGCGACCTTGTGTACGCGTGGTAGTTTTTTTTTATAAACTAACCTTCCTCTTGAACACTCTATCTATTAAAAAAAAACCACATCAATATCCGTTGTCTAGTTTTAAAGATCTAAGCATAAATAGGGACAGACAGACAGCGGGAAGCGTATTTGTTTTATACTTTTCTGGGAAGTGGTATCTAGTAACTAGCTAGGTTTACTTACATATTTTGACGTGACAACGTCTTATAAATTGGTTTGCCGGGTGACACTTCAAGAAACTGCGTCACATGAGTAGAGATGACCAGAGGCTAAGGTTGTTCGGAGCTGTCAAAATGAATACGTAATTGTGACATAATCATGTAGGGTTGGCACAGGTGGATTATATTAACTAAAAGAAACTTGAGAGGTGTCAAGGGATACCCGGATAGATAGAACGAAGTTCCTTTCGATTAATTAGTTAAGGAGTTGTAATAAATTAAAGTTTTTTGTTTTTTAATTTTTTTTTATCTACTTTTTTTTTTGTAAATAATCGTCGCGACACCACACTGTTCGATGCGAAATAGAAATAAACTGGCTTGCTTTCTATGCAAAAAGTGTCGTTACATCTTTTGGTCTTAATTTTTTCCGTCTCTTTTTTCGCAACGCGCGATAAGGGACTTCGTTCCAAAAAAAAATGAGTACCTATCAGTGTCTTCTATTATGGGCGTTTATTTTAACGCGGTAACAATGTGATCTGAATTGATGATTAATCTATACTAATATTATAAAGCTGAAGAGTTTGTTTGTTTGTTTGAACTCAGGAACTACTGGTTCGAATTGAAAAAATATTTTTGTGTTGGTCAGTCCATTTTTCTAGAAGGCTACTTTTTATTTTGATATTCCACGGGATCGAGGCTTACGCGAGTAAAACCGCGGGCTGCAGCTAGTAGGTAAATAAATGAATGATGAACATAATACCTAAATCAGAAATTTTTATGGTTTTCCGGGAAACTTTGATGTCACAGAATCGAACGTTAAATAGATAAACGTTGACATACTAGAATTCACAAGTAGTATGTTATATATAACTAAGCTTTCCGTCGTGTCTAGTCACTATAACACAAGCCTAGTTGCTTAGACTGGAGCACTCACTCACTTAATCGTTTCCATTCTTCCTCCCTCCCTCTCTATAAAAGAAAATCTTCTATCCGTGGTCTGGTCACGATAGCACAAGCCTAGCTGCTTAGGTTGGGGCACTCCCACACTCAATTCCCACCCAGTAAAGGTACATAATTTATATCTATTATATCCGTCGCGTCTAGTCACTATAACACAAGCCTAGTTGCTTAGACTGGAGCACACGCTCACTCACTCACTCAATCGTTCCCACCCTTCCTTCGAAAGAAAGAAAATTATTTAAGTCTTCTATTTCGTCACTCGTCACCATAACACAAGAATGGTCCACACTCACTCCCTCCCTACTTAAGATCAAATTAATAACACTATATTTTATTAAACAATATGAAACAAACATGCGACGCGTGATGTTTACCGCTCGCATGCGAGTGTGATAGCCCTGAACTTGGGCACTGGCCGAGCCAGAATAGACCGGTTTCTCTCCGTACGTGACGTGGCGCCAGTGCCCACGCACACACGCGCGTCAAGCTTGTAGTAGTGGACTTGTCAGAGAGCCTTGTATGACACATTAGTCTCTGGTTGTATTCTTTACTCATGTGACTGCGTTACGCTCCGCTGACGTTATGCGCTCACAATGAGAGCGAGTGAGAGGCACGCGGGCATGGTTAGCCCGCCTAAGAGCGAGGGAGACAGACATAAAAAGTGAAAGGCACGCGTCCCTTCCACTCGAGCACAGTTGTTGTCACGTAAAACTTTCGCCCGTATACCGACTTTACAGGCAACCAGTTTTTTTTTACATAGTTTTTCTTCTTTTTATAGACATTGACGAAATAATTTCGTCTTCGGTATAGGTGAGGCTCTTTTCACGAATGTTTGCTTTTAATGTCAGTTCAAAACCGTTTTGCGCGTTTTATTCAGTGATGACTGATGGCTGATGACTCATCATTAACGCAAAAACGACCCACATTGATGAGGGTCGCTCGCGGATTAGATAAAAGAGAAAATATATGGAGATTGTAGAGTTCTTTATAATCAAACGAGCTTCACCGAAACTGTCGCATAATTTTGTAACTGTATGGTATGTTCAGGGGGAAACCGGAGCTGTGGATGATCGAAAATAAATTAACACATTACAGACTACCTGAAATCTAAAGTAACACCTTTGTGTGCCTGCCATTTTAACCACGTGACAAAGAACATACCCTCCAAATATCATGCCATGTCACTATCACTATATATTATATAGGGCCAGTGGTTTAGGCTGTGCGTTGAATTTTATATTTTACTAGCAGCTAGGGTTGCCAACTTTTTTTTTACAAGAAATAAAGTATATTGAGGTTTGGGAAGGAAAATAAACAGAATTTTGGAAAAATAAAAAGTACTTATTTTAAGTTTTAAAAACATATTTTTTGTGCTTCTCGCACAGCTTAGCGAAGAAAAAAAATTATTTTTCAAAGTTTCTAATGCCTGTCCACAGTTATTATAATTTAAGTAGAAATAAATGAGAAGACATTTTTATTAAATTAATAGAAGCCCTATTTCTGTCGTATCGCCACTTTGCATGCAGAGGTGGCCGGAACAGAAAGTAGGTAAGATACAATTTTCTAAATGTTTTCAAATCTTCAGTGTTTACTAAAATATGAATCCCCTTTTGCCCAATACATTTCGACAAAATTCATATCTTTAGATGAATTTTCATAGGTACCTAAATTAAGTACATTGAATTTTACTAATTCTGATTATAATTTTTATCGCCAATCACAGCACGCACCCACACCATTTATGTTTTGTTATTAATCAGGTCTATATGACATCAGTGATGACGTGAAAACAGTATTTTGCATACTTTATTTTTGTTCAACAGTAAAAAATATAATCTAGTGAAAAACAGAATAATTATACTGTTTTTAACAGTATGGTTGACAACCCTACTAGCAGCGCTCCGCGGTTTCACCCACGTAACTCCTGATCCCGTGGGAATATCTAAATAAGAAAAAGACTTATGGCCTTCCTCGACAAATGGACTATCCAACACAAAAAGAACTTTCAATTCGAACCAGTAGTTCCTGAGATTAGTGCGTTCAAACAAACAAACAAACTGGGTATAGATAGAGTTGATAACACGCGCAACATCATTAACAACTAAGTATGTATAAACTTGTGATTACCATTCTAATAAGTATGTGATAAATATTGTAATTGTAATGTTATATTTACACCAATTTCTTATTATTCTCTTTTTGCTCTTAATTAAAAAAAAAATTGGCAAAAAAATTCAGTAAGTATGCTAAACTGAAACAGCAGGTAAAAACATCACAACAGAATTTACGTTTCTCTAATTTTGCCTTTGTGTGAATTTACTTCCTAATTTAAAATCTAAAAACTCCAACCACATTCCACCAGTCACGTAGAAATAGAAAATTCTTAGGAAACACATTCGTGAGTCGCATTTTCACTTTTAGTTCCGACGGAAAACCCTTTGGCAAAAACTAAAATGTTGATGAATCTAAATTTTCCTTTCCCCTAAGGTACGAGACAAATGTGCTTTTCAAGAGCCACAGTAATTAAAATTAACACTGAATGTAGATACCAGTGTTATTAGGGTTAAAAAGTTACGCTGCTTTATTAATTCGAACATGAATATTACATTAAATAGTTAAGTAAAAGGTGACCTCTTAAATTTTATGTAAAAATATTTCTGAAATTAACCATAGCTCGTAGTTTTACGCAAACTCTCTCTAATATCTCTTCACATATGACTATATACTACCAAACATAGGATTGCGGGTCGTTTCCCGCCTCAGACAAGTATTTATGCTTAGATATTTGTCTGTGATCTGGTTTTCTTTATGTATTATAAGTATATAGGTGTGGAATGTCCTGCAATATTTGTTTATTTATTTTTTACATATAATATGTATCCTCAAATCAGTCGTGTAGAAGGGAATCATAAGTACCCATGGCACAACTGGTCAACTGGTTGTGCCGCGATCTTATCTATTCGAAATAATCAAAATGCATTTTTTCCTACTCGTTGTAAAGTTTAAATTGTCTGTCACTTACTCTGTGAGATTCCAAATAAGAATCGATAGATTAATTTGATTTAGGGGCTGTATTCCCAAATTAACCTTTATTCTTTCCTTTACAAATTATACTCGTATACCTTGTTTCAAAACAAACAAATTTTATTTTGCTTAAGGTGATTTCAAGAAAAACAATGAAAATAGGGGTATTGTATAATCAATAGGGGATGGAAGTTTGGTATACTAAAAGCTATCGCTTCAGGCAGGTATTTTCGTAAATAAAAAGAAAAGATCCGTTGGCGGTTACCCCCAACTTAATTTATTTATCTTACTGATTTCTTTGCTTAATTAAAAAACCCATCTAATGCCGATGTTTATTTTTCTTACCTTGTGATTCTGAAGTTCGCCTAAGTAATCCAAGTATATTGCTACGGAATTGACGACCCAGTTGGCACAATGGTCACCATGCCGGACTGCCAAACATAGGGTTGCGGGTTCGATTCCCGCCACTGACAAGTATTTATGCTTAGATATTTGTCTGTGGTCTGGGTGTATGTTTGTATATTAAGTATATATATTATATTTACAAAAGAAAAGTATATAAGTAGTATATCCGTTTTCTAGCACCCATAACACAAGTCTAGTTACTTAGCTTGGGGCTAGATGGCGATGTGTGGAATGTCCTGTTTAAAAAAATAATAATAATTGAAATTTTCTTTTCAGGTGGTACGAATGTTCGTGCTGGTCGTGATGGTTTTCGCGCTGTGCTGGCTCCCATACCACGCGTACTTCGTCCTTGTATATCATCACCAATCATTGGCTTCGGCCCCATTCGCTCAGCACATCTACCTGGGCTTCTATTGGCTAGCCATGGCCAATTCGATGTTCAACCCGCTCATTTATTACTGGATGAGTAATAAGTAAGTATTATTTAATTAATATCAATGACTACTTTTCTCTTTAAAGCTCTTTGTACATTTTTAATTAACTTCCGCAACTCTAGGGGTCTGTCGGCAGAAAACTCTAAACTGTGTTAGACTTACCTTAGACCTTTATAATGTGTACCTATGTATTTTGTTTTCTTGTGTACTGAAACATATTAAATAAATAAAGTATGGACCCATTATTTTCCAATCTTCAAAAAAAAAACAAATAAAAATAGTCAAAATCTAAAAGTTGAATATAGTTTAAAATTCAATCATATTAAGTAGGTAAGTACAGTAAAATAGTGTAAAGTTATTTTTTAAAGTAATATCGTCAACGAAAGTGCTTCAAACATTTATTTTTAATCCACATAATTTGTGGATTTTCGAGTGACAAGTTTTATTTGTCATGAAAGCCAACTTTTTACCAGAGCAAGGAAACAAAGTTCTTGTTTCAAAACCGTAATACGACGACTACGACGTATATATACATATAAGCCCAATTTGATGGGATTATATCGTGTAGGTAGTTCACGAGTTTGGTCACTTCCGGCTTTATCATTAGACCTTGGACACCATCTGAGTAAAAAAGGCTTATCGGGACAACTTCAATAAGCCCAAACTAGATGGGATTATGTTGTGTACTTGCACAGTTTCTATGATCAACTTCCGGGTTCATCATTAGGCCAATAAATCAAGAGAGCTTCAAGAAGCTCAAATTCAACGGGTTTTCATTGTATTATAAAATTTACACAAATATAATAAAGCTAAAAGTTTTTTTTTGTTTGTAACGAATAGGCTCCGAAACTACTGGACCGATTCTGATGAAACTTGGTATAAGGATACATTGATTCAATGAAAGTAACATACTTACTTATTTATCCCGATATTCCCACGAGATCGGGAGTTACGCGGGTAAAACCGCGAAGCGCTGCTAGTCATTACATAGTATAAATAAAACAAAGTCGCATCCCGCTGTCTGTCCCTATGTATGCTTAGGTCTTTAAAACTACGCAACGGATTTTGATGCGTTTTTTTTTAATAGATAGAGTGATTCAAGACGAACGTTTATATGTATAATACATGCATAATATAGCCGTGCGAAGCCGGTGTGGGTCGTTAGTAGTTAATAAAATGCTCAAATCATTCCCTTAATTGCGTCATCAAACTAATTTCTTTATTTTGTGGAGTTAAGATTCCGTGGGCAGTACCTAGTAATAATCTTTATAATAATAATAATAATAAAAATATTTATTTCAATTTCTTAATCTAAATTTACAATTTTATACTTATGAAAGCACTTTTTAAGCACCTAATGGGGGTACTTGTAACAAGTGCTTTCGCCCTTCCATCACTTATATAATATAGTTTAGACTTATTTAAAGTAAGATGTAAGTACTTCAAAGTTATATAATTTCAAATCTAATCAAAATATTAATTTATTCATAATTTCATCAAATACAAATTTTTATATTTATTAGATGACACATGCAGTTCACCAGAACAATACTTTATTACGATACAGTTATTAACAACATCTCCGTTTCGTTGTAGTTTAACCCTTGTAATAGTTTTACCACCACTTTCTTACATTCTCTATATTTCATTTGAAAGATGTTATTATCTTGGTTGAAATAATTATACAATCGAGTAGCCTGTTTATCAAATTGTCTAAAAGCAAATGCACTCTTAACAGAATTACTTTTGGCAACAATATCTTTTCTTCGTTTCTGTACATTAGATGTAGTATAAGGTAGATTTTTATGTAGTCTTAATATTGCTTGAAGAATAAAAAGTTTTCAAGGATTAGGTCTTTGTGTCAAGGATTAGGTGAACCGACTTTTATTTTAATAACTTAGACATGCGATAAAAAAGCTCATTACCTTCAAAGCTTTCGTAAACTTAGGCTTTGGTTGAAGAAACCTCATAAAACTAATATTACAATCTCTTTCATCTAATCCCACTTCTACGTAACTGTTGTGTCAAGTAAATATTCATACTTTATCAAAAACATTTCCAAAAGAAAGCTAAAGAACTTTCACTTCTTACTTCAGTTTCAAAAGAGCAAAATGTTAGGAAATTGCTACCGAAAGTTCTATAACAACATAGCTGATAGCTGTCTAAGATTATTCTTTTGTAAGATTATTTTAAAAAGTAACTTCGAGACGGTCTAGATGACGATAATCTTGTCATAATTTTGTTGTTTTGTAATTTATTTTTATGTAGTAACATTCAAATCCCATGTTATGACAGGACTCAGAACTTTAAATTAGCTTTCGTTTTCTTTTCATGAAAGGATTCATTCTTACTTTCGTAATGAAAACTTTGCGAATTAGATACTTAAGTATATTAACGTTCAGGACCTGTTGGACTTTCGCGAAAAATCTCGACATTTTAATTTAGATCAAGGGCGATTTGTGTATAATTATTTAAAAAAAAAACACGTGCCACCCGAACAGAAGAATTCGATGATTATAAAGTTTTTAGATGAATTCGATGAGCGTCTTGATCGTCCTACCGGGGGCCATTTCAGTTGCGACGAAAAACCGACTACAGCGAAGCCAAAAGGGAGGGTAATAATTTCAAAGTTTATTTTTTATTTTCCTGCTATTTTGGAAGTATAATCAATAAAAAAAATATTGCAAAAAAAATTTAAACATGAAAATAATCTAAGATTCTATTTCAAAGTTTCGTTCTCTTAATAAGACAAAGTTATTTAAAGTCATATCGTTGCGAAATCTATCCGACTACTACACTCAAATGTATCACCCAAGTATGTACCCAAAAAGATAATCGAAATAGCACAGAATTACAATATTTAAGACTAGACAGACAGTAGGTACTGCAGGAGCGATCAACCAAAAAAAAAGAGTCGCACTGACACTGGTCCACTTGTGGACCAATTGGGAACCAAAGTATGAAAAAGTCGTGAACCTCTGGGAATAAGCTAATTCGTAATAGCATCACTATATACAGATAATATATATAGTAGTATATAAAACAAAGTCGCTTCCCGCTGTCGTCTGTCTCGCCCTATGTATGCTTCATGATCATCATTATATCAGCCCATACACGTCCACTGCTGGAAATAGGCTTCCCCAAACGACGCCACTAACAGCGGTCCTGAGCCGCCTCCATCCACCGACTACCCACGACCGCTACATTGTCGTTTACTCCCCAGGTTGTCAGTTCTGCGAGCTATATGACCTGCCCATTGCCACTTCAGCTTACCACTCTTGAGAGCTATGTTTGACTTTGGTTCTTCTACGGATTTCCGTATTTCGGATTCTATCACGTAGAGAAACTCCGAGCATAGCTCTCTCCATAGCCCGCTGAGCGACTCTGAGCTTATGAACGAGGCCTATAGTCAGCGACCACGTCTATACTATGTACGTTTAGATCTTTATAAATACGCAACGGATTTTGATGCGTTTTTATGTTTTTTTTTAATAGATAGAGTGTTTCAAGAAGGTTTAAGTAATAATATATAAAATAAAACTACCACGCGTGCGAAGTCGCGGCCAACACAACAGCTAGTAAGTAAGATAAGTCAAATTTTGGTATACGAAAAAGCTATATCTTTACTAGACTAATAGATCGTCATAAAATTCAAACTTCCTGCTGATACATAATGAAGTGTACACACCATCATACTAAACAAGGTAAACAAACGAAAATGAAATACTTACATGAGCTCAGGGTGAAAAGCGTCTGGATGCATAATTCATACTGGTAGTCCTTAAAGTAACGCTCTGTCGTAAATATGTGATGTACTGCCCTCGGTACTCAATTGTTTAACACGTCTCTTAGTCCCAACCATGTGTGAGCAGATGCCCTTAGGTGAAAGGGTACCTGCGCTCCCTCCATACAAACGTAGTCGACTGTTTCCTCCCTGGATAATGATACTAGCACAAATATTTTTGTGCCATAAAACCTATAACTGCCATGACTATGCCCCTATGTTTTGGCTTGAATTAGAAAATGGAAAATCCAAGACATAGGGGCATGGTCATGGCAGTTATAAGTTTTATGCAACAAAAATATTTGCTCTAGTGTCATTATCCAGGGAGAAACAGTCGACTACGTTTGTATGGAGAGAGCCTCCGGTACCCTTTCCTCTTAAGTCGATACATAATGAAAATGTGTAGACACAAAAAAACTTCGGGTCAAAAAAGGGTTTATCCGGATATCCGGACATCTCCTGTGCTTGAAGTTTTTGGGATTTGAGAGGCCAGTTTCCTTCCAAAGTTTCTTGTTAGCTAAATACTAAGTACGTCATTATAAAGTTTACGAAACAAGCATAAATATAAATTAAAACTTGTATATAATAACAATTTAATTATACCGAAATATTTCAAGAAACTGGTATAAGATCCCTTTGTAAACACATCTAAATCAAAAACTTAGTCTAGTTCGTAGACTTGTTCTATGGATTAAGTATGTTTATAATATAGGTACAATCAACGGTGAAAAGTCTCTGCCCACCATAACGTTTACAATCCTGTGCAGCACTATTTGAACATTATAACAACGTAACCTGTGGATCGAACCCACGTCGTCGGTTGATGTAGCGGGTGGTGGCTTATACCACTCGGCCAACTAAATACACAGCTATTATGTTGAAAATAATAATCACACTGGGTTCTTTTAATTCAAGTATTTATTTTTGTGTGTAACGTCTATGAGAAGAAGGTCGTAAGTCCAATATTTGTTTATAGTATTATTGTAACAAACTGATAGTGGACTTATGACGCATACTGTACCTACTTATTTGTTGAAACTCCAGAGTGAAGTCCCGAGGGAACTACAGAATAAAGTCAAAATCTTAGATTATTTGTATTCTAACCCTCCAGGGTTAAAACCGACACATCCCGTGGGTTTAAGTAAACAGCAGTTTTTTTTACACAAATAATGTTATTCAAAATATGTGAAAAGAGTTGGTAACCCTTGAATTCTTCCCACACGTCCATAAATTCTAAGCTCGCTACAAACCTGCACGGCTAGTCGTTCAACATCATCACTGTGACATACGTGACACCGTGGCAAACGTGGCACCGTGACATTTAATTCATAGTAGGTACTAGCTGTCCCGGCAAACGTTATTTTGCCTTAAACAAAAAATAACTAAATACAAAGCTTGTATTAATACAAAAGAAAAACAAAAGCTTTACTAGCTAATTGTCAAAACTAAATTGAAAATGTATAATTTAAAAAGTGTAATCAAACGCTGTGCGTAGTTATAATAGATGTACAAATTGAAAACGATTCTTTGTAACTCATGTGTATTTGTAATATTGAATTTGTATATTGTTACTATGCCTAATAAAAATAAAATAAACTACATATACGAGTATGGTTGTGAATTCTCAGACCTAACACATATACACAAAAAATGCCATACGTAAATCGGTTCAGCCGTTTCGGAGAAGTTTGGTAGCTAACACTGCGATACGATTTTTTATATAAGTATTCGTGAAATGAGACACTACCTATCATTACATTGTAAATTGTCACTCGTCGAGTCGTTGGTCGCGTCACTTAGCGCTAATAGACCTGATTTATTAGATTTTCAAAATACGTAGGTAATGGTTTCATTTACGTATTTCAGGTTAGCCATGACTTTACGGTAGGTGTACCTACATCGGCTAAGCAGAAGTTAGATTTTTTGACGTGACAACGTCTTATAAATTGGTTTGCCGGGTGACACTTCAAGAAACTGCGTTACGCTCCGCTCACGTTATGCGCTCACAATGAGAGCGAGTGAGAGGCACGCGGGCATGGTTAGCCCGCCTAAGAGCGAGAGAGACAGACATAAAAAGTGAAAGGCACGCGTCCCTTCCACTCGAGCACAGTTGTTGTCACGTAAAACTTTCGCCCGTATACCGACTTTACAGGCAACCAGTTTTTTTACTTGAAGTAGGTACCTATATTGAAATGTATACGGGAAACAAAGTACTTACCTTTTGCTAAATGTTTATTAATTTTATCATTCATCTCAGTTCAAATTCCACGATTTATTATTATTAACTTTTTTCCGTGAAAAGACTGACTGAGCGCTGAGCGTATAAAAACATGGCTTATTATCAAATAGAACCAAAATATCTACAAATCCGTTTTTCTAAATTTACACGTTTATATAAGTTTTCTTAACTGTCCCAAATAGGTTAAGATACAAACCTTAAACAGATAAATATTTTTAAATAGGTACATTTTATAATTTTTATTCCTCCATAAATGGTTCTGGTAAAATGTGGATACATGCAATTTTGGAGAAAAAAATGTGACCCTGACTTTGAGACTTAAAAACAGAACCTTATTAACTGTACCCGTACATAAAATTACACATTATATACTTAAGTATCTAATGAGACTATAATTTAATCAGGTTGAGAAACATACAGCATGAAATTTCATACACCTACATAAATGGTTGAATAGCATAGTAGAACTGCATGCATATAAATGATCCAATTTTCTTCTGTGCTTCGGTGTTAACGCTTTTATATCCTGAATTAAAGTTATTTAGTATGTGGGTATTATTTTAACTCTAGGAATAAAATTCAATATAAATGTTTAAACCAATACCAGTAAAGGGCGAGTTACGGGAAAATATTGTATAGGTAAACAGATTAATAAACTAGGTCCATCCGTTCATGAGAAAATCGATGGTGACACACGGACAGACGGACAAAAGAGTGATTTTATAAGGGTTCCTTTTTTACCCTTTGAGGTACGGAACTATAAAAAACAAGATATTCATATTCAAACCACGTGGCTAGGACAAACGGGACGCGACGAGCCGTGCTACCGACATGATTTAATTTGTGCATTGTCCGCGCGGGCGTCACGCGACATAACCACCCAGTTTGTACGGAGCATAATGTTTTAAAAATAATAATGGTTTTCAGGTTTAGAATCTACTTCCGAGTGGTGCTCTGCTGGTGTTTCGTGCCCAAACATGAAATACCAGAGTTGAAGAAATTTGAAACAAACAGATCTTTCTCTGGTAAGTATTTACTTCGTCGCTAATCTTATGGCTTAAAAGACTATGTTTTAATGCATATAAATCAGTTTTTTTTATAGTTTTACGAGGCTTACATCTCGATTACTAATTTTTAACTTCACGACCGAATATATTAGAGAAGTTATATTAAAGCGAAGTGTTGGTCACGAATACTACTCATTTTAAAGCTTCCTTGAAAGCTCTAAGTTTATTAAGAAAGTTTAGATGCTTGACTGTGTAGACAGAGAAATGAAATAAGTCACAGGACAATGTGTTACTACCTACTACAAGCGTATGTAAATTCAAGTCGTTAACAAAGTTACTGGCAAGGACATTCACGTGGCTTGAGACATTCGCATACATAATGCAAACATGAAAAGGAAATGTATATATACAGGGCATTACAGGGTTATTGGTAATTATACTAGCAAGCCGTTGAGGCTTACTTGTGTGCACATTCTTCTTCTTCTTTTCGTGTCGATTCCGTTAAACCAAATTTTTTTTTTTGTTTTGCACATTAACAAACAACTTTAGTTCTACGACTTTTGGAAATACGAAAAAAAAAATGTTTTTTTGGGGTTATGTATAATTTACGTCCATGGGTTATGTAAATTAGAAACACAGCCAATTTTTTTTAAATAAATGTCATTTAGACATAGAAAAGTAGAAAACTTAAAAAATAAGTCAAAATATTAAGGTTAATGACCTCTCCGTGTCAGAAACAGCTGATTTTCAGGTAAACCTAACCTCAATTTTTTTGAAAAAATGTTCGAATTTCCAAAAGTCGTAGAACAAAAGTTGTTTGTTTAGGTGCATAGAAGTAGCCCTCAACGGCTTTCTAGTATAATTTCCAATAACCCTGTATAGACGGTATTATAAAGGTCGATCGAACGTATCACTGACACTTTTCATATGGGACCTTCATGATGTTTCCCTTTTTATCGATGCCAATGAAGGCATTACACCTAAGTGGACGGTTTGCCTAGAAAGCTTTTCGCCCTAAAGCGAGAGATTCATTCATAGGTATTGACAGTGGCGTAACTACAAGTCGGCAAAATGCCACGGGCCCCCAGCGGGAAGGGGCCCCCGGTCACAGGAGAATCCCAACTGCCAACATTATTAACCTACTTAGTTGCATAGAGTTTTTTGAGTCAACAGTTTTTGATCAAAAATATTTATTTAGACTTTTTAAAGGCTTTTATTTAACTTGCAGTGTATGTAATATTATCTTCTCTATATATATACGACGACCTCTGTGGCGCGTCGGGCGAACACCCGACTGCGACGCAGAAGGTTTCGGGTTCGATTCCCGCCGGGAACAAGTATTTATGCTGACCATAAATTCTTGTTTCTGGTTCTGGGTGTTTCCTATATGTATAATATGTATATATTTACAAAAAAAAAAGTATATATGTAGTTTATCCGTTATCTGGCACCCATAACACAAGCATTAAGTTGCTTAGCTTGGGGCTGGATGGCGATGTGTAATATGTCCTGAAATATTTATTTATTTATTTATATAAAATTCTCGTGTCACGGGGTTCGAACTTGAACTCCTCCGAAACGGCTCGACCGATTCTCATGAAATTTTGTGAGCATATTCAGTAGGTCTGAGAATCGGCCAAAATCTATTTTTTTTTTTTTTTTTGTAAATAGCAAAACAACGTTTGCCGGGACAGCTAGTAAAATATAAAATACTATTTTCGTTGGTTCAGCTTCTTTATATTGTGGGGGGCAGCTTCTTTATATTGTGGGGGGGCAGCTTCTTTATATTGTGGGGGGGCAGCTTCTTTATATTGTGGGGTGGGCAGCTTCTTTATATTGTGGGGGGGGCAGCTTCTTTATATTGTGGGGTGGGCAGCTTCTTTATATTGTGGGGGGGCAGCTTCTTTATATTGTGGGGTGGGCAGCTTCTTTATATTGTGGGGGGGGGCAGCTTCTTTATATTGTGGGGTGGGCAGCTTCTTTATATTGTGGGGGGGGGCAGCTTCTTTATATTGTGGGGTGGGGAGCATCCAATGAATTTGCCACGGGTCTCGTACACTTAGTATTGACACATACTATCTTAGAATGTTTTCAACTGAAGCCCTCCTGTTAAAACATTTTAAAAATAGCATTTTCAGAACTTTATATTTGTCCTCTACTTTTGTTGCTGACTGTATGTACATGACCGACATACGGGAGCGAACGTGTCTTAGTAATAAATCCTCTCAGAGCCGTCATACTGCCACTGAATTTCGGTCAAGTCTCCTGGAATTCAACTTATTATTATTCCACAGATAATGTACGTCACATCATAAAACGGGCAACCATAAAAGTGGTAGTTCCGGGATCCTTTTGTTGAAAGCGGGTAATTCGCTGTCGATCCCGAAAATTTGCCTCCATACAAACAAAGTTGACAATAAAATGTGAAATTCGACACTTTGAGGGTCGTTATGTTAGGGAAAGGAACTTCATCCACATTTAATGAGATTTAGTGTTAAACACATAGAAATAGCACGACGAGGGGTGGATATAGAGTCAATATTAATTCGATGTCAACATGACGGTCATCGCAAACAAAAGGGTAACTAAATTTACATGAAAAACCATTATTTTTAGTATAAAACGGGTCGCGATCGCGTTTCGGATACTCATTTTGGAAATACCTCGACGTTTCGACAAAATTACATTTTTATTTTTTATTTAAGTATACAGGGTTATTGGTAATTATAGCCGTTGAGGGCTACTTCTGTGCACCTTAACAAACAACTTTTGTTCTAATAAACAAAAATAAACTTGAAAAAAACATGGACGTAAATCGCAGTGATTTGACTGGCGTGCTGACATAATCTGACATCTGCCGTGGTCGCAAACACGGTACGTGTACGTTAATGAATTGAAATCGAGTGAATAGGTATTTTATCAGTCCCGGAAATTAACAAGAGCACTGCGCTGCCCGCGCCACGCTAAATTAAAATTCGTCAGTGCTAGCATAGAGCTAGAAATAGTAATTAATACTCACGGTCGCTAAAAGCCTGCTCGCGATCATGACCATTGTAATATAGTCGAAACGTCGAGGGAAGAGACATTAAAAAAAAGGCGATCAAGACCCGGAAAAATAATATAAATACAAATAGGTAGTGTTAGTTAAAAAAAGTATTGCTACGAAGCTTTTACCAAGGATATCAAATCACCATTCAAATTATCATTTGGTAGATTTATTTTTCTGTTTACTTGTGTTTTCTTTTTATCTATACTAATATTATAAAGCTGAAGAGTTTGTTTGTTTGAACGCGTTAATCTCAGGACCTACTGGTTCTAATTGAAAAATTATTTTTGCGTTGGATAGTCTATTTATCGAGGAAGGCTTTAGGCTACTTTTCATTTTGATATTCCCTCGGGACCGAGACTTACACGGGTGAAACCGCGGGGCGCAGCTGTAAGTGCAATAAAGTGTTTATCTATTTATCTATCTATCACCTCTTGAAAAAAATCTGGAGAAAAAAAAAACATTAAGTACAAGAGAAGTAGGTATTTATCTAACTACCTACTTGGCGTGACTCGGGCCCGGAAATGACATGTTATCAATCACTTCAATGCGACACGTTCTGCTGTATTTTTGTATTTTTCTAACAGCTTGACAAATGTCCAAATAAATCTTAAAACCAATTAACGTCAATTTCATGTCGTATACCTGAGCATCATACTTTATCGAGCTTTATCGTGTAGAAAGGTTTATGATAGAATATTTCCTATCGTAAACCTTGCCCGCGTATTGTGTTTTACAACGGGAACATGTTAGTTTAAACGAAAACATTAATGGTCGAAACTAACCGATCTGTCGGTGAGGGTTAAAATGTCTTTTTTCTGACAACTTTCCTTTGGCAAAAATGTCAGGTTAAGGCTACCTGTCCACAAAAACAAAGCGAGATAGCTGAGTGGCGTTTTTATATACATTGCAATGTGCGGACTCCGCGTGCGGATTTTTTAACTTGCATAATGTATGTAGAATAGAAACGCCGCTCCGCTACCTCGCTTTGTTTTTGTGGACAGGTAGCCTAAACCCTTGGCGGTTGAGGTCATTAAATAGCAAATGATTTCGGCCATTAATCTAGCTCGAGAACTTAAAGTCTGAAATAAAAAGAAGTCAAATTGTACTAAACATGGTTGCTTTTGACGTGTTAATTACATTACTGTCCCTTATTTCCATCACCATCCCATTACAATAGCCCGAGTAGTTTTCTGTCGTAGATTAGTTGTTATTTCCAATCCGGAGGTTGTCCTTGGCTGCATTTTATAGTACAGACAGAGATAATCGCCGGTTTAGTATCCACATCAGATAGGTATTGCAGAGGCGTTGGCTTCAGCTTCATGCACGCCTTCGAAAGGTCCGGGGAACCATAATTCCGTAATATAGGACATAATATAATATAACAAACAAATCTATACTATATAACTAGCTGCCCTACGCAGTTTCACCCGCGTAACTCCCGATCCCGTGGGAATATCGGGATGTAAGCTATCCTATCTCTCAAGTTGGATCGAACTGCACATGGTGTGCGAATTTTATTATAATCGGTTAAGTGGTTTAGGAGTCCATTGAGGACAAACATTGTGACACGAGATTTATATATATTAAGATATTTTATAGCTGAAGAGCTTGTTTGTTTGAACGCGCTAATCTAAGAACTACTGGTTCGAATTAAAAAAATATTTTGTGTTGGATAGTCTATTTATCGAGGAAGGCTGTAGGCTATTTTATATTTCGATATTCCCCACGGGATCGAGAGTTACGCGGGTGATACCGCGCAGCGCTGCTAGTAATAATATAAAAAATAGGTAAATAATCCTAACTCGAAATCAATTATAATCTCGCTGACCAAGTACTATTGCTTAGGTATATTGCTTATATACCTATTGCTTACCAATGTAATAACCTTGCTAACCAAATTGTCTGACCAATAACGTATTTTAGTGCTGATTTTACTTACTCACCAATAAATATTTAAATAGCTAATCAAATAATATGTAAAACATGGATATGAAAAAATAGTTCCTCATTTTGATTATAAAATATGACATACAGGTGAAAAAATAATATTTTCTCTATCAGGTTACGTCATTCCTGGAAATGTCATTCGAATAAGTACGTCACAAACAAACACTCGGATTCAGGTGGATGGTAAATAATAGGTCATTTGGTCGCACCCCTTGGCTTTATAGAGGACACTTCAACTTTAGTATTATACGCAAATGCTAGTGCAATTATAAAGTAAATAATCTTTATGAAAAACGAAACGCAAATCGATATAATGAGTCATTAACTGGTGAGGTTTTTGTACCGTTATTGGATGTTTCAGATTAAGAGGTAAATAATTCAAGTAAACCTAAGATTATAGGCATTTAAAAAATGCCTTATGAGATCAATTATAGTATAAAACTAGCAGCGCTCCGCGGTTTCACTCGCGTAATTCGATCCCGTGGGAATATTGAAATATAAAATAAGCTTTATAACCTTCCTCAACAAATGGAACACAAAAAACTTTTTTCAATTCGAACCAGTAGTAACATACAAACAAACTCTTCAGCTTTATAATATTAGTAAAGATAAGAAAATTCTTTTATACAGGGTTATTGGTAAGTACGTTAGCAAGCGTTTAGGGCCACATCTGTGCACCTAAACAAACAAACAACTTTTGTTCTATGACTTTTGGATATTTAATTTTTTTTGAAAACTTTGAGGTTATGTAAATTCGAAAATCAGCTGATTTTTAAAACAAAGGTCATTCAGACTTAGAACAGTAGATAAAACTTACAAAACAAGTATAATCTCAAGGTTAGTTAGTGAGCTCTCCGTGTAAGTAACAGCTGATTTTCGGATAAACATAACTTCAAAATTTTCAAAAAATATTCGATTTTTCAAAAGTCCGTAGAACTAAAGTTGTTTATTTAGGTGCACAGAAGTGGCGTTCAACCGCTTGTTAATGTAGTTACCAATAACCCTGCATGTATTTTGTTACGGAAGCGCTATTGTGAGTTTCCACGCGTGACTCTTTAGGGCGTGTTCAGATGACATGTGTCGACCACGCGCCCGCCACGCGCATCACACGCGTTAAACAGGCGTTGAACACGCTTTGAATTTGTTCTATATATAATTTGAGTCTTATGACACATGAATAGGTCTCAAATTGCATTTCCGCGAGCGGGCGCGGGGCGGGCGCGTGGCGGGCGCGGGGAGTGCGCGGGGCGGGCGCGTGTCCCGAGCGGGTGGATTGCATAAATGCAATTTGAGATCTATTGATATGTCATAAGACTCAAATTATATAGAACAAATTTTAACGCGTGTTCAACGCCTGTTTAACGCGTGTGATGCGCGTGGCGGGCGCGTGGTCGACGCGTGTCATCTGAACACGCCCTTACGGGACGCAGCGCGGCGTAAGCCCTGAGCACGTATCCGCGAAAACTTACTGTAGGTAACTAATCTTGTGGAAATAATTCCGTCAATATTCGTAAGAGAAGGTACGAACCGACGACGCACCTACCTCTATCACGGATTATTTTCGTTGAATATTTTAACACTTCACCTTTTTACTCCCGCTCTACCACATTCTTGGAATTGAAATGAAAGTAGCGTAGGACGTTGATAACTACGTAGTTGTATTACGAAAAAAGTAATAATACTCAGTAAATAGAGGTGCTTCATATTCCATTCAAAGACTGATTTTATTCAAAATATATTCAGTTTGTTTAGATTTTCTTGAGAACATGAAAATTAATATCATAATATCAAAGCGAAAAATTTGAAATAAGTATAAAAGGACTAAACCCATAATTGGCTTTTCCAAGAACAAATTTCTTAAAGAATGATGGTAGGGCAATAATCAAGCATGTACCCAAATAGAAAAAATATGATAAAATTCTCCGTTTTTCTAGATTACAATGAAATGTTTAGTATTTCGTGTAATAGGTGTGGAAAAAAGATATAAGCATTTAAAGTCACCTGTTTTTCATTTTCTACGTCAGAATCTGACGCCATTACACATTAGGAACTTTAACAACCTAACCTCCTTGCTTTAGGTGTTTAACCATTTTTTCTAGGTCCATGAAGCCATTAAGACTTCGCACGGCTTATGCATACTGCCAGAGTTTAGTAGGTACTTAGTAGGTTTTTATTCTCAGTAATCGAATTCGAGAAATATTGAGTTCAAAATCTCTAATAAAAAAATAAAAGAGCAAACTGTCAAAGCGACAGGACGTGTGACTTTATGCGGCGTGCGGCCAGTGTCGTTCCTTGAGAAAAAAATAAACAGGCGGGAAATGCTTTTGTTTATTTTTATGTTATATTCGTTTTAATATTAATAAAAATTTATTTTGTTATTAGTAATTAATAGTAGGTTATTTCCACCTTATTTCACATGTTTATTAGGTATGACGTTAACTCAATAGTAAAAAACCTTTTTGGTAAGTACCAAAGTATTTGAGTACAGAATACAAATAGCAGAAACCTAAAAAAACAACATCTAACCTCTTTGCTCATAACCTTGTTATAGGGATATGTAGTAATGGAGTCTCATATTCACTCTCTTTAATTATTACTAAATTATTATTTTATACCCCTATAGCTGCGTCTAAATGGTTAAAGAAAAAAGATTTACGATTAAACAAGCAAGGCACATAGCCTAGTGTGATGCCGGTTCCCTATATTTCTATACAGAAAATTTAAGTTCGAGGTTTGGCCATTATTCTTTAATCAAAAATTTAGTTTAATTTTTTAATATCACCCCTCGTTGTTATGGTTTAGGGTAGTGAATTCATAAAAGTGCATTATTTTTAGTGTTTTATGATCACAGGAAACTCGAATTCAACATTGTCCATTTTGTTTGACCATTTTGTCATAGTTGAGTTCCCATAACTTCCATATTTATGTCGAAGTAAGTCATATGAATCGATCGAAACCCAATAGGAACTAAATCGATTCAAAGTAAATGCGAAGTACCTTACCAAGTAGGACCTTAGACTAAAGCTCATGGAAGTACTATCCCTGGCACTCCAATAATTTACTGTGATAATTACGATATAAAATTTGTTTTGAGTGCAAGCCAAATTATGTTCTATTGGAAGTGGGCCTTGTCCTTTGGGTTTTATTTTATAAAGGTATCTAAAGTAGAAAGGATTTTCCCCACAATATTTATTTATTAAATAACACCTTTACTTGTTATATAAGTACCTATATACAATATTTAAATATAATTAGGAATCTTTCAATATGTACAGTCCGGCTGCATAATTGCAGCCCTCGGTCGAGTTTGAAAATTACTATTATTGGAATGTTTGCAATCTAATAATTTTTGTTAGATTAATTGATGAGTTAGAAGACTTTATACTTTACCTAAAGGTGTCTAGAATCTTGCTCGTGTTGAAAACATTCTTATAACAGCCGTTTTGGAGCTCTGCGGTGACGATACGGCGTACCTACATCATAATAACACGCCTAGGGTAAAAAGACGCATGTGACTAGAAGAGTGATGAGTATGAATGTAGAGGGATGGATAGGAAGAGGACGACCGAAGAAAAGATGGATGGACTGCGTGAGACAAGACATGAGAGAGATGAATGTGAACGATGAGATGACGACTAATAGGAGTGAATGGAAGAAAAAGATATACTGCGCCGACCCCAAATAAATTGGGATAAGGGCAGGAAGATGATGAGACACAACAGGTATTGTAACTTAAGACGCCGCGGTGCATTTTGCCATACCTATTCTATCGATAGAGGATATTACGGCGAACAAATAATGCCTTGAACACTGAACCTCTAAAGCGTCTCGGGAACGGGATATTAACCAAACGTGGTGTCCTATGATTTTTCTAAAGTGCACGGTGCCTGTTGAACTAAACTCATACCTATCGAGAGCATTATGGCGAAGAAATAATGCCAAACCTCTAAAACTAATGAGTCTACCACCTTTTCATAAGAAATTTAAAACTTTCATTAGTTAAGTGTTTTGTCACTTTCATACTTTTACAGATGACAGGTGAGCGACAGTGTCGAAACACATTTTTATAAATTTAAAAGAAAGTTTGTTATAAAATTAAATGGTGAAACTAAAACGTTACACCATTTAATTTTATAACTCGACAACGCGAACGGCTAGACTGATTTCGATGTAACTTAGTAATAGTGTGGTAATAGCTAAAGTCAAAATAGGAAATCAATATTTTATTAACCTATCACCAATTTAAAATTTAAATTTCAATGTAACACTTTTGACAAAACTTCGTGATATCAAGTCAATTCAAACGAACCAACATATAATTTACAGGGGTTTGAATCAGTTGAATTGAAATGCAATGTACTTACATCGTTTCTTTAAATAAAATTCTCGTGCCAAGGATTTTTTTAAGCTTTTACATAGCTTTTATCGCGGGCTTTGAGCGCGGCGACCGAATCAAGAAATTACATAACGAAAAGATTCATCAAAATCGGTTGATAAACAAAGAAGATATGCGGGAACATCAATAAAAAAAAACATACATACATCCGAATTGAGAACCTCCTCCTTTTTTTGAAGTCGGTTAAAAATAAAACCTAACACCCGCCACTCAGCCTACCATGTAGCTCGGCCGAGCATTCGCATAACCTGTATGTATAGTACGGCTGTACGAAGCTCGCACGATACAATAGCTTTACCGCGGCAGTCCCGGAATGCCGAACGTTTTTTTATATAATAGCAAACCAACGTTTCCGGGACAGCTGGTTTTAACTAAAGGTTTTTAATTGTTTCATTTGTATTTATTCATGAATTACGTTGCAGTAAGCCAGAAACACTACCGGGACGTTTCATCGTTGAGCAGAACATGACATTCGAGAAGACGCAGCAATCTCTCCCGGTCAACTACACCACAGCACGGTACGTGACTTGACATACTTTACAGAAATTAATGTTCATTTCATAACAACACTGTTTACTATCCCATTAAGCCCCAGTGAAGTGGTGTTGTTTCAATACGAATTCTAAAAATAGATGTGTTTTAGGACTTTGGTGACGCAAACCGTAAAATGCCAGAGTTGTTTGGCTATATCGGTCGAAAACGCAAATTTTTTTAAGCGTCAAAATTGGAGCTGGAAAAAAAATTGGTATAGGAAAAATATCGCGTATGAAATAAAAGTATTGTTAAAAACGGCAATTAGGCATATTTCAGAAAAGATGAGCAAGCGAATGTCAAAAAATGCGGCCCGGTCAAAACTCGAGTGGGGAAAAATGCGAATAAAAATTTTGTTACGCGGAATTTATTAAGTTTGGGGAACAGTAGTAATTACTAGTTAAAAATCACGTAGTCTATTTCGCAACCGTTTACGAAGCAACTTGTCATAAATCTGCATATACATAACTGCAGTTTTTCTGAAAATTTAACGGCCATAGCTACTCGACTTAACAATGATCTGGACAAATACGTATCTTGTCCAATATAGCAACTCGTCATCCTTCGTCGTCTATCTAGCCTATATATAAATAAACTAGCGACCCGCCCCGGCTTCGCACGGTTGTATTATGCATGTATTATATCTAAAAACCTTCCTCTTTAATCACTCTATCTATTTTAAAAAACCGCATCAAAATCCGTTGCGTATTTTAAAGATCTAAGTATACATAGGGACGGCGAAAAGTGACTTTATGATAAACTATGTAGTGATAGTTATAGTGATAATTTTAGGTTAAAAACTCTTTGTCGTTTCGCAGTTGTAATCATTGTTTTTTTAATAAATGTGGATTTTTAAAAGACGAAGGTTCTTAACTTGTCACGTATATTTTGACTAAAGCTTAAATTTCAAAAAACAAATTAATAATAATTTAATAATTATTGTCGTCCTAAAATTCTACCAAATAACAGTAAATATTGCACCTACGAACTGTATAAAAAAATTGGAGTAAAAAAAACAACCATTTTTCATGCAATAATTAACAAAGACGATGGATATTTTGCGGTTGGCGGCTACCTCCGCCTTAAATTGTTAGAACACTACCTACCTACTGATTTATCGGGACTGGATTAAGACTGGGACTTTAAGCATTCCGGAGGCTTATAGTCCCAGCCTTAATCCAGTGCCGATAAATCAGTAGGTAAATTGTTTTAACTCTCTGTACAGAAAATTAAAAAAAAAAGCCGGCCAAGGGCGAGTCGGACTCGCGCACGATGAGTTCTGTACCATTATATTCTGATTTCAGTATTTATTGCTAAAGTGACAACAGAAATACATCAACTATGAAAATTAACTGTCTAGTTATTAGGGCGTGTTCAGATGACACGCGTCAACCACGCACCCCCCACGCGCATCACACGCGCTGACCACGCTTTGAACACGCGTTGAAATTTGTTCTATAATTTGAGTCTTATGACACATCAATAGATCTCTAATTGCATTTCGCGAGGCGTGAGCGGGTGGACTTGATAAATGCAATTTGAGATCTATTGATATATTGTCATAAGACTCAAATTATATATAGAACAAATTTCAACGCGTGTTCAACGCGTGCTCTCAATATCGATCTTGAGTGCGTATCAATCGAGTGAGTCTTGAGATGTGGTCACTATCTTAAGTTAGGCGTTAATTAATAGATAAAACTCAGGCTGATATCGCTCTTGAGATTTGAGACTGATCTTGAGAGCGACCTTGAATGACAGTAACGCTTTGTTCTTACCTTGAATGATATGTTCTTACCCTATGGTAGGTAGTGTCGTCATATTTTGCTGTCAACTTGTTTTAATGTGAAAATATTTTACTAAATGTATCATTTGTATGACCTGCAATCAGACTTGAGTTCAAGAAACTACATCTTGAGACATATCTTGAGAGCTGAGTTTGATTTATTAATACAGTATGACTCAAGTGATACGTCGCTCTTTAATCGCGTCTTAAGATAGGTTTATTAATCAGCGCAACAACTCAAGAGCAAACTCAAGATTGAAATCGATATTGAGTTCGGTTTATTAATACGGACCTAAAAGGGACCTCTTTTTGCCCTTTGGGTTCGGAAGTCGGAACCCTGGAATCGAGCAACTTCGTGTCGGGTCACGTTTTTGTTTGCAGGTCGGAATCTGTAACCCCTGAATAGAATTTATTTTAGGGTCTTTAAATCTGAAATAAATCGTTAACCCCTGTCCTAGATAAGCGTGTTACCACCGTGTTACATTATAGAACGGAGTAGCCGCGCCCTGTGGTTTCATTCGCGATCAATAATTAAATAATAATACTTTTAAGCCATAGTATCCATAGTTTCCAAGTAGCCAGTCCACTACCATCCCATCGCAGTAGCCCAAGTAGTGTGGCAAAAATGTGTTTTCGTGAGCCCCTCCGTGCTTCAGAGGCACGTTAAGTCGTTGGTCCCGGTTGCTACCTCTAGTTGCGGTCAAGTTAGAGGCCTTAAGGCGATCTGAAAACTCTCACGATAGGTGAGCCACACCACTATACGAGGAGAAGAAGAAGAAGCCCAAGTAGTTTTCTCCTGTAGTTAATCAATAGTTCTATCCAAACCGGAGGTTGCTCTTGGCTGTATTTTATAGTGCAGACAGGGATAATCGCCGGTTTAGAATCCACCCCATTGTTTGTTATTATACTTGTTATTGTAAAGGGCCTGTACGTGTTGGCTTTGGCTCCACGGACGCCTTCCAAAGGTCCGGGGTTCCATAGCCCCATGTTAGGGGACAAATAATAATTATACAAAATATAAAAAAACATTTATGTACTTGTAAGAAATTGCAAAATACAAGGCAAACGATATCTTCATTCCTTACCGTTATTCACTAGAGCAGATAATTTTCAAAGCCTTAAGAGCACACGCTATGTCTGCATTTAAAATTGATATTCAGTTAATATTCCTTGAGATCGTTGCGAGAGCTTTTGATTATCACAGATTCCTTAGAAAAAGTTTAATAAAGCTTTGAAAGTTAACGTTATCACGACGGCCTTTTTAGCTTTCTCCTATCTAGCCTTCTGTCAGTTAACAGCTTTTGTAACCCGCTGTAAAACGCACAAAGCTGTTTTTATTTTTCTTTTATGTTCAAAAACGAGGTCAACACATTCCAAGAAAATAATTTAGCATTTGTGAGCTGCTATGGGAGATGTTGAATGAGAGTCTAGAGTCGCTTTCCTCGTACATATTTAATTTTGAGTATGTAATTAATGAAGTTCAGATGAGCTTATTCCCGCCGAGCGTATTGACTAATTAATGTAATACGAATAGCACGAGATCCCTTTAAGGACGAACTTCATCGAGCTGTTTAATGCATGAAAAGTATTTTATATCAAATTAAATAGGTCAATAAATAAATTGCAAATGGGTTGCCTAAAAAATTTTAGTCCAGAATGATTAATTTATTTTTTGTTTCACTGGTTTAGTCAATAGACAAATTCCGTGCCAATTAAATACATAATCTTTATTTAAACCTAACTTTATTACCCAAGAGTTGTGACGGGAAAAAAATTGTAAACCTAACGTTTGCATATTCTATAGGCTTCATACTTTCAATTTGTATGAAATTTGTCTCTTAAAACCAGTAAAATATTTAAAAAACCAAACAAATATTAAATTGTTAATTATTCGGGACTGAATTTTTTAAGACAACCCACTTGCAATATATTTATTTACCTATTTAATTTAATATTTAATCATTACATAGTATAAAACAAAGTTGCTTCCCCGATGTCTGTCCCTATGTATGCTTAGATCTTTAAAACTACGCAACGGATTTTGATGCAGTTTTTTTAATAGATAGAGTGATTAAAGAGGAAGGTTTATATGTATAGTACATGCATAATATACCCGTGCGAAGCCGGAGCGGGTCGCTAGTTTGATATAAAATACTAACAGCTCAATGAAGGTCGTGCTTAAAGGGATCTCCGACTAGAACAACATAACAGTAATAATCATTTATTTTGTCTTATCTCATCGCCTTACAGTGAATGAGTATCTATCAGAGTGTACTAATGTTTTAATTCTCTATAATTATTGACTTCTGCCTATTTGATATTCAATAACCGGCCAAGTGCGAGTCCGACTCGCTCACAAAGGGTTCCGTACCATGTAGTAGGCTGCCCTATAGTCATATAGTAGTGCCCGTGCCAGGGAGTAGGCTCCGGAAAATAAACAGGTCGTTTAATAGTACATGTGTGCTCTATTATAATAAATTACCTAAAGATGTATATGACATGTCCATTAACAGGTTCAAAACTTTTATAAAGCATAAATTGTGCGGTAAGGCGTATTATGATACTTCGTCTTACCTTAATGAAAAGAACGGACGTGACTTTAGTTGCTCCATTTCAAATAATACTTTCAAATATTTGTAATATTGACCTTTGTGAGCGTGATCACATGAAAAAAAAACCCCATGAGTTTCTTGTGCCTTCTTCTCATTGGTGGGCGCGTTCCGAAGGCACACATCCTAACAATTTTTTTTTCTGTTTTTAGTATTTTTTGTTATAGCGGCAACAGAAATACATCATATGTGAAAATGTCAACTGTCTAGCTATCACGGTTCATCCGATGCAGCCTGGTATGACAGACAGACGGACGGACAGTGAAGTCTTAGTAATAGGGTCCGGTTTTTATCCTTTACGAACGGAACCCTAAAAATGAAAAATATGAAAATTAAATACTACAAAGATTAAATTAAATTAAGGAATAAAAGTAAAACAAACTGACAATTCGTTTAAACGTTAAACGCGAAAATCATGTAGGTACAGCTATTAAACAGGGGTTTAATTTCCATTTTGTTGAGCTAAGTTTAATTTAACTGTGAGTATTATTTTTGTTATATATACCTATGTACAGTATTGTACAGTCACATTACCAATTAGCTGAACCTCACGTGACCTAGAGCTCACTCGCAAATCTGGAAGTTTGTAAACTAATGTTATCTGATTGTTTGTTTTATAAACAATAACTTACTTTAAGTATACAATATAAAAAAATAACAAAATAGGTAAATACTATATTTTTACAGATATGCGTATGAGCTCTGGGTCACGTGGGGTTCAGCTAATTGGTAATGTGACTGTACCTAGTGACCATAATAATATACCTACTTTAAGAAACCTAAGAAAATAATTGATATCTGCCTCAAATTAATATACTTAATTATCATCGGTATTATATTAATTTTAGGCAGATATAAGTTATTTTATAGTTCAGATAGGAATTATATTATTTCTTTAGAAGGCATTTTTCCGCATCAGCGCTTTATTCAAGAATCAAGAATTTTTATTGTCCAAGTGATGTACATTGAGATCTTAATAATTAAAAAATAGGTAACAATCACTTACCCACTACAGGCATACAATATTTATAGTTTGAGCATCTATACTAGACGACCTCTGTGCCGCGTCGGGCGAACACCCGACTGCGACGCAGAAGGTTGCGGGTTCGATTCCCGCCGGGAACAAGTATTTATGCTGACCATAAATTCTTGTTTCTGGTTCTGGGTGTTTCCTATATGTATAATATGTATATATTTACAAAAAAAAAAAAAGTATATAAGTAGTTTATCCGTTATCTGGCACCCATAACACAAGCATTAAGTTGCTTAGCTTGGGGCTGGATGGCGATGTGTAATATGTCCTGAAATATTTATTTATTTTTTATTTATTATACAAATAAAACTTACTGTTTAGCTAAGATAATATTGTAACTCAGTAAATTGTTGGTAGATACTATGCGATTGCCAAGTAACTATATTCATATACCCATCGCACTTACTACGTTGGTGCTTAAGCCATTTTAGGCCGTGAGGTGTTTCGTTAAAATATGTGCTAGTCGGCTCCCCCAGTCCACGGGGAGCCGTTAATCATGAGATAGTTATTGACAGGGGGACCGTTGAGCGTAACGGGGCCGTTGGGGGAGCACTAAAAGCACTTGGGAAGCACTAATTTATTTTACGTTCCGTAATTAAAATTCAAAATAAGTTGGTAAATAAATAGGGTTTTATATTCTACAGTTAATCTTCTCATTGTTAATTAAGACTAAATTATTAATAGGACTGGATAATTTCTTGAATTCATTAATTGGTGTATTCACAATGAACAAAAAAGATAATTAGCTTTCTGAAGTAATTTCGTCTCCTACGAATGAAAAAGTCCTGAATTTTTTTATTAGCTTTCTTCTGCGGCTGCCTTAATTGCCCATTCAATTAAACTAGTTAAGTAAATACCTTCTTTTGTGGATCCTTTGTTTTTATATCCTTATTCAGGTACTACGGTCAATAAACTCATTTAAACACTCTAGCCTACATTTTGATGACCCAGCCTAGCTACATTTTCTTAGCCATTATAGCCTACATATTGGCACAATGGTCACCATGGCGGACAGCCAAATTCAGGGTTGCGGGTTCGATTCGCCTCAGACAAGTATTTATGCTTTGATATTTGTCTGTGGTCTGGTTGTATCCATGTATTATAAGTATATATTTAAAAAGAAAAGTATATAAGTAGTATATCCGTTGTCTAGCACCCATAACACAAGTCTAGTTACTTAGCTTGGGGCTAGATTTTATTTATACTGCAATATTTATTTATTTATTTTATTGTGAACGAACTGAAGAGTTTCACAAACATAAAAATTCAACGGGACCTAAAAATTTCAAATTCATTCCTTATTTACTAATATTAAGTACTTAGCTAACTTTATTGACAGCTGTGCGGCCCTTGGATTAATATCCGCATAGATCCTAATCAAGTAAGAACTTTCAATAATCCGTTATTTCAGAGGATTTTAACCCGTGCCATTTTAGTTATTAATTTGGTTGTTATCGCTAATGAAGTTATCTAGATAGCAATAATACAATTTGTCCCTTAAAAATATTATTTTTTTAATTAATTTAAATAATAATTGTCCTTCGAAAACAGTCGGCCACCATACATTTTAATCTCTGTCGTCACCTTTCCTTGCGCCTTACGCGCGTTTGTGTTTTTTCTATAGGAAAATGGAAAATTGTGACGTCACACGAAGGTCTAGTCATGGCCGCCCGCGTTTCGTTTCTTTTAGCCAGCAGACAAAATATTTCATTAATTTTCATCTATACTTAATATTATAAAGCTGAAGAGTTTGTTTGTTTGTTTGTTTGAACGCGCTAATCTCAGGAACTGCTGGTTCGAATTGAAAAATTATTTTTGTGTTGGATAGTCCATTTATCGAGAAAGGTTATAGGCTACTTTTTATCCCGATATTCCCACGGGATCGGGAGTTACGCGGGTGAAACCGCGGAGCGCAGCTAGTTTATTATAAATCTTAAGTTTCCACGAAAACTATTGATATTAGAGTTAACGTTTGTTTGGTGATTTTGTAGGGGCGAGATTAAAGATTTCTAATAAATAATGTTGATTTCTCTAACTACGATATTTTAGTCTATAAAAACGCGCACTCCTTTATCATCTTACCCTCCTTAGCAAAAAGTCTTAAATTATGAATACTCCGGAAGCTTCGAATTGAATCGATAATGTTTAGTTGAATTGCATTATTACAACAAAGCTCATTCCTATAAGCAAATAATTGTAAAGTAAAGTACCTAATTTACACAAAAAAAGTTTCTTGAAGCAAGAAATAGTACTTGCCCTCCTTATAGACGCTAGAGAATAATTTCTTGGTTTTAATAAAAATCTTAAAATGATAAGCAAAATTTTTAAATTAAGAGCTGGTACGTACGTACTACCTCTACTGGTTTTTAATTTGAGATTTTTTTACCAAAACCAAGAAACTAATCTCTATAGTATATATAGGGAGATAATTATTTCTTCCCTTTTTCTATGTAGTTTGTGCTCCATATACAATTTTTTTTATATTTGTCAACAGATTCGAACGCCACCGAGCTGGTGACGAACGGCAATGTGGTGAGAATGAACCCTCGAGGAGAGAGAGATGACGTCAGAACGTTTCATGTATGTGATGATAACTTATAAAAAAAATAATCTTATAAGAGTGCTGTTTTTTCCTTGTGAACAACGAAATCTTAAAGCAAAAGTGCTCGTGCAAAAGTGTTAGTGTTAAAATGAAGTGAAATTGTGATGGCGTATGGCTATGTAGGTAAGTGTCAAACACTGGTTGATTAAAAAACAGAAGGATTTCAAAGTAAGAATTTAATGTTTTAGTAGACCATTTAAAGTTAATATTTTTGTATAATTAGAGGAAAAAGTTTGTAAATAAAATATTTTAGATTAATATTGGAACTAGCTGTGCGAATGTGGGATTTTATATCTTTCGTCCCCCATTTCTCTCCCTAAAAACGTGAAATAAGATAAATTTATGAATCTCTTTCTAAGGCAAAGTGACTATGTGTGCTAGGTACCTACTTAGTAAAGGCCCTATCCCTTCTCGTAACCTTATTATTGAGTCCTGTACCCCTCTCAAAATTAACCGCCTGGTTGTTATTGTATAGCTTTAATTGGAATCAAATCAAATAGATACTTACTAGTACAAAATTGGTATAAAAGCAAACTAATTACATTCAAACAACCAACATAGCTGTTATTGTTTCATTGTATTTTGTAATTATGTATAACAAGTTAGGTTCTGGGAATTTTATAAACACAACAAACGTTTTTGGGTGTAAGTATACTAGCGTTTTGTGCGTCCGCCATTTTTAATATAAACCAAAAAATGGTCTATCTTGTCATAATGGTCTATACAATGTGTTTCAGCGAAGGGGTTTTTATACGAAAGGGGATTGTTAGACGTCTAGGCGAATAACTTTTGTTCAACGACTTTTGGAAATTCGAACTTTTTTTTCGATAATTCTAAGAAAATTTTGCTTGAAAATCAGGTGTTTCATACAAAAACTTCGAACGAAATGTTCGAATTACCAAAACTTGTAAAACAAAAGTTGTTCACCTCGACGACGTCTAGAACAACCTCCTTTCGTATTAAAACCCCTTCGCTGAAACACATTGTATAAGTCTATCTATTTATTTTATTCACGTTTCAAGTTTTTTAAAATTCAATAATAAATTATCGAAGTAAGTAATTCGTGCAAAAATGATACAAAGATTTGACGCCTTTAGAAGCTGAGTACCTAAAACGCAGTCTGCCAATTTCGCATTATGCCAACGACTCGCAAGTGACGTGATTATTTTATGAAAGGAAATAAAGTTTGAAACGCGACTCGCTTCTTCACTGAAGTGGTCGACACATGTAACGCTAGCATACAACTGCAAAAAGATATATTTTATTTTTTAATCTCACAAGAGTAGGTAGGTAAGTATACCTACTTAGATTAGATCAAAGATTTAAAGATGTCATTGTAATCCTAGCGGGATGAAATCCATATAAGTACTACAGGTATAATGGATCTTGTTATTTATTCAGGTGGTATAAAGTCCCAACTTTTTGTCCTCTGTTCCTTTATTATAAGTATAGATAAGTTTCGAAAATATAGGTAAGTACTTCCCTATTATAAAGTAAATCTTGAAACTTTTTATAAAGAAAATAATAACCTTTCAGAAAATAAACTTGATAAATGAGTTATTATTTCGTAAGTTTGCAACACGCGGTGTTGATTTAGTGATTTAATAACTGAACGGATGTTGACCGCACGTCTGCCGATCAATAGCGGCTCAACTACAAGGCAATTGCTGAATGACAATCGCAGTATAATAATTTTAGATGGCCATTAGCCATGCACAATTCAATTTCTGATGGCGATTCTGCCCACATTGCTTTGGGATTCCACCAATGTCCGTGTCAGTGTGATTAAATAAATTAACAAACCCCTACAAATAAATGGGTTCGTAAGACGTTCGTCGCATTCTTATTTTTTTAAAAATTATGAATAAGTACAGTCACATTACCAATTAGCTGAACCCTCGCAAATCTGTAAAGTAATGTTACCTGATTCTGTTTATTTTAACAATATACTATAAATACAATATACAATATTAAAAAAATAACAAAATAGGTAAATACTATATTTTTTACGCTGCTCTGGGTCACGTGGGGTTCAGCTAATTGGTAATAAGACTGTACAAATCTGAATTGCTCCATGTCCTGGCTATTTCTTGCCAATTGTTGACTTGAAGTTCGCATTCTAGGCGACTATCACACCCTCGACCTCTTCGTCGCTTCCCATCAGGTCAGGTCAGATGAAGTCAAATGCAAGCCATTTTTTAATAATCGTCGTCGTTCGGTATATTACGTACCGAGCAGCGCACTTGTTATCGCTCGTCTGAAGAGCCTTTATAAAAAGTTTCAACTTTTTACCAGTATTGAGATACCTACAGCATGTAAAGTTATATACGTAAGTATGTATTATTATGTAAGTATATAAGTATTAATAATATATTATCGTAAGTATACGGTTGATTGATATTTGATTGTTATGTTATCATTGTAAAATCCGGTTTATGTAGGAGTGTGTGTAATTATGAATTACATAGAATAATTAGTTGGGTAATTTATGTATGTTCAGTATTGAACAAAAAAAATATTTGTACATTTAATTGATTCCTTATTTATGATACTTTTAAAGAAATATGTTATAAAAAAACTATGTAAATATATTAAAACACTATAGGAGGTGATAATTAGATTTTTTAAAAATGTAAATATTTTTTTGTCCGAGAGATATTAAATATTAAAAAAGCGTGTTAAAAAGCTACCACGTTTATAAAATACACGTATTTTGAATAAAATGTTTTATAGTCTCCAAAAATTTAATAAATCTATTAGATTTTATAAAATTGTAAATATCATTTTAATAAAACGTTGTTGTTCGAACTTTGTATTTTCATTTCGTTCTGTCTAATTTATTAACGTATATTTCTAACGTTAAAACTTAACGCCAAAACTAAGAACTAATTCCGGCTAAGAATCGAACTAAAATCGCCTAGCTATTTTACTAAAGTTACAACATAAATGACTTTGTTAACGTAACATCTAACTCGATTGAGTTAAACGTTACTTTTCAAAACTTCATATCAAAAATGTTAAAATAAGTACCTAGTAGATTATACAACAAGTGAAAAAAAGGCAATTTAATTCGAGGGACTAAGTTGGATCCTGGAACAGCGAAGGATACAAGGACCGAGAAATATATATATTTTTACAATTTGTGTAAGTACCTACTCTACTTTTTACCATTGATTGCGAGAATAGTATATATTATGCAACTAGTGAATAAAGGACGGATTTAAAGCGAGGGCCATTGATGTACATCCGTACTTTATTCAAGTATTGCATACTAGGTATACTTTATACCATGACTACGAGAAAAACAAAAACAAAACAAAACAGACAGACAGACGTACAGATTTTTTTGCGCAAGGAGCTTGTATAATATTAAGATGGAAGTCGCATAAACAAACACCAAAACAGTGATCAAAAGGTTATTCAGTTTTCAATGAATAAAATAAGCTTTTTGAATGGGAATATATTAGGTATCTCCAGTGTACAGCAGATTACTTAAGCAGTATCTTACACATAAATTAAGTCAGTATCGTAGCAGAGCTTTCCACAAATTCCACATGTCTAATAATTTATTCCTCTATTTAATTTCTGAATAATGCCTCTAGAGAAACCACATTTTTTTCATAAAACCAAGGTTTTCTTTGCTGTGTACACCTCTGTGATTTATTCTTTTTTTTGTTAGAGAGTCATATTTCTTTTGGTACCTAGAGTTGACTTAATTAGTTGTTAGAAAAATACATACAACCGAATTGAGAACCCCCTCCTTTTTTTGAAGTCGGTTAAAAAAGGAAAAGATAGGAATCATGTGTTATGAATTTAATAAGAGAACAATGAATTTAGTAGGTGCTTTTGATACAATGAAAAGCGTACCCGCTTAATTGCATTACGCAAATAATGCATGTAGAGAGATGCATTATTTGCATGTGAAATGGCATGACACATGAGTGATGCTCATTATTATGATTCATGGGGCACATATGATGCTTAATGCAGTTATCAAACAACTTTGTTTTGGACTCTATTCAATATTCAAACTGCGTCTATACGTGATGGACAATCGACGTAATGCTCGATCGACATGCTACGAAATCGACATGGGCTTAACAACATTACGTTGATGTTCTGTGAATCGACATACTGTGAACAACTCACAAACGTCAGAGTTACAAATTTTCAGTAGATAAACTTGAACAGCAGAAATTAAATATCATGACAATACATTTAAAGCACAAGGTATTAAAAAAAATACTGTTGTTAAAAATTCCATTAATACTCCTGTGAAATCCTCCGAAAAAAAAAATACTGTGGGTAATTAGGGCCACAAAAAGGTTTTTTGAAATGCATTGATATCACTATCACTACATAGTATAAAATACAGCCACTTTTCGCCGTCCGCGCGTCCCTATGTCCCTTTGTATGCTTAGATCTTTAAAACTACGCAACGGATTTTAATGCGGTTTTTTTAATAGATAGAGTGATTCAAGAGGAAGGTTTTTATGTATAATACATGCATAATATAGCCGTACGAAGCCGGAGCGGGTCGCTAGTTGGTGATAAAATAACAAGAAAAAAAATGGATTGTTTTTCAGATTGACAAATAATAATAAAGCAAATATATCTAATGACCTATGATAATGGTAATGACTAACGATAATAATGTTTTAAGTAAGTACTTACTTTTCCTATTTTTACGAAATATTTAGTTTTTAATTAGGTAGAAGGTGGTGCCTTATAATGAGTTTTATTATTATTTATTTATTATTATTTATTATACTTATTACTATTTCTACTTACCTTTGCAAGATTTAGTTTAACATTGCAATTATTGGCAACTGGTTGAGTAGGCAAGAATGTTAGTTCTTCTTTAATAATAATAATAGATAGATAGATAGATAGATAGATAGTTTATTGGTATTCAAAATACAAGTCACAAAGTTTCTTAAAGTTATATCTAATGTATAACTTAACAAAATTATAATTATGCATGGTAAAATAATAATAAAAAAAAAAACTAAATAATAACATTATGTATACATTGAATAATTAATTAATAATAAATAATAAAATGCAACAAATTGTCAAATAATTAATAAACAGTAACGCGTCATATAGAGTAGGCAAAATTTATCAATAATAATTATCGACGAATACTAGGTTCGTAAAATTCATTTACATGATACATTGGTTTTTCGAGTAGCATTTTTTAAAGATGAACTTTAAACGACTGTATAGAGCATGTGTTTTTAATCTCGTCAGATAAAAGATTATATGTAATGGGAGCGTTAACATGAACCAACTTAGATGACTTCGCGAGGCGTTTGGTTGGAGGTTTTAACAGATGCCCTTTTCTAGTATGGAATCTGTGACATGCACCTTGCTGTTTGTATGCATCCAGATTTTTTCTAGCATACAGAGCCGACTGAAAAACAGACATCGCCGGGACTGTTAAAATATTCAGTGATTTGAAATATGGCTCTGCCGACGCAAGTCGTGATACTCGTACTATGGCCCTCACCGCTCTCTTCTGCATCCTGAAAGCACGCTCCCATTCAGCAGCGCGCCCCCACAACTCGATGCCATATTGAAGCAGAGAGTGTACGGATGCGAAATAGCAGCCACGGACCATCTCAACCGGGAGAATGGCTGATAGCCGCCACAACGCAAAGCATGCTCGACCTATCTTGTCACATAACACATCGATGTGCTTTTCCCATGTCAATCCACTGTCTAGGCAAAAACCTAGGAATACAGTGGATTTAACCTGCTCAACACTTCGACCGTCGACGCTAACTGTAATCTGCCGACATCTGTGGCCTGATAAGTTGGTGTACAGAAAATGCGTTTTGCTTGTGTTTAGTACCAGACCATTGATTTTGAACCACTCATTAAGTCGATTCGCTACTCTATTCAACTTAGCTTCTAGCAAGTCAATACTTGGCGCTTCAACTACAGCCGCGACATCGTCTGCATACATTAGTACCTGGCACTCTTGGACACACTCTGGTAGATCGTTCATCAATAATGTAAACAAGATGTTTGAGAGTGATGACCCTTGCGCTACACCAATGCTTGTAGATATCGGCTTGGATTTGACTTTACCTCCATCAGCGACCACGACTTGCTGTCTACCCACCAAGAAATCCTTTATAAGCGCCAATGCAGGTCCATCAATGCCGTAGTGCACCAGCTTAGCAGCGATTAAACAATGGTCGGCAACGTCAAAAGCCTTCGATAGGTCACAGAAAATGACGGCAACGTGTTGTTGACGTTCGCGAGCATCCACCATCTTCCGCACGAGGTCACGCACAAGGTCCGTTGTTGACCTTCCCGCCCTGTATGCGTATTGCCTCTCAGAGAGCGCACAAGTCTCATTGAGATATTGCGTTAGACGTGAGCTTAAGCCGAATTCCAGTAATTTCGCTATGCATGGTATAATCGAAACAGGACGGTAGTTGTTCACATCTCCTTTCGCAAATTTACCTATAAGTAGGTACATTTCACCTAAAATCATATGTAGATTTTTTGCCTGACTCGATACCCAGGACTGTTCTTTATTTATTGCGCAGGTTTTCAACGGAAAGCACGTATTAATTTTATTTGTTATGATGCTTACTACGCTCTGCATTAGCTCGGTCGGGGCACGATCGTATTTTCTTTCTATCTCATCCCAATCGACGCTAGATACAGCCTGAACGAAGTTCCGTCTATTATCTTCACTGTATGAGCGAGCGAGACGCGGCAGCTCGGGTGCAGGCGGCGCGCATTGCACCTCAACGCGTACGGCGTAGTGGTCGCTCAGGCGAGTATTAACAGCCGATGTCTTAAGTCCTCGTATGTTTTGATGACATATAGTTACGCTATGTGGTTGTATAGTGACCGGTGGGGTCCGTTCCTTACGAGTGCTCCGAGCGTGTGAGACGGCCGGGCTCGACGACGACGACGACGGGCCTGTGTTCCGCTCCCCGCTCACGGCGGGGACGGGCGCGAAACCAGTCGGATATCTTGACGCGCGGTGGCCATGCATTTGGCGAGCATAGTTTCTCATAAAAGGATTCTGGAAAACTTATTATAAACGCTGCATGTTCTTCGGAGAAGATCTGCCGCTTCTCAACTTTATAGTTGCTGCACTCTGCAATTTTTTTAATATGATTTAATACATCCGTTTAGGTGGTTTGTGGTCTAAATGACCATGCCTGTATGTGTTTTATTCTCTCGGCGGCCTGGAGATCATCACTACCATTCCCAGAGCCGATCATCACCGATCGTGAGGATCTATACTTGTGGCGTCTCCGAATCACTTTCCAGTCAATGTCCGCGTCGTCGTTTGCTGCAGAGTTAATGGCCACACAATTTAAGTCATCAACCACAGCAACTTCATCAGCTGATTGCTTCGGTTGCCCTCGGCTCGCCTCGGATGTATTCGCCGACGTCGCCGCCTCGGGTGTGTTCGCTATCGTCACCTCGGGTATTTTCGCCGTCGACGCACGAGTTCCCACAGCGCTGGATCGCTTCGTAACTGCTGCATAATCACCCTTGGCAGCAGTATTCGTCTTCGTTGTCCGCGCCGGCATCTCTGAGGCCGCGGCTGCAAGCGCTTTAAGTCGCGCTTGACGCACTGGCCGTTGCTGCAGCGCTGACTTGGTCGGTGCACCGTTCGTAGTGGGAAGATTTGTTTGCTTATCAAACTGTTGCTTCATACCCTCTAATTCTTTCCGTAACTGATCTATTACCTCGTATTGTTTGCTTAATTGCGTGTTTTGTTGATCCAACTTGCCATCCATCACTATTATTTTATCACTCAGGTTAGTAATTACCTTTGTCAACTCGCGTATGGTATTATCAAGCGCTTTTTGCGCCATTATCGAATTTTAAGATGCGCACCTCTCAGAACACAACCAAACGTTACGGTAGCAAACTACCTTTTTTTTAATAAAATAAATAAATAATGATTTATTCAGTAAATAGTTACAATATTTAGTTACATCTGTGTCTGAACTAAGCGGTAAGCTTGTATCTCAGACTACAGCGCTCTTCATCCCTTATACTATTTTCTATTTACTTAAATAATAATTCTAATGTTCTTACTTAAATTAAATTAAAAATTACTGTAGCTACCTACTTCATTAAAATAATGTACTGTAAGTACAGGCAACACGAGATTTGTATGCTTAGACAAAATAAAATAGGACAACTGGTAGTGAATTTCAGTTGAATTTCATGTGGCCAGAGGGGTTTTTAAAACGCATTGACAAGTAAAACAGTGATAAAAATAATTAATTTGATTGATTTTTGTACGGTGCGTGTGAAAATACCAGCCTGGACACAATCCTTTATGATCTATTATTCGTATAGTGGGCTAATAACTCCAAATTACTAAGTTTAGTTATAAATTATTAAGGTATAGTAACTCTTTGTTACCAAAGTTTTCAGCTATGATTATTTTATGGCCCAAAAAAGGGTTCTTTGATATTCGCACGGGACTGGAAAAAAGTTTATAGGCTAGCCCAGATTGTGGAGAAAATCTCCAGGATTAAGGTGGACTTTGGTAAAAAAAATTGGATCAAAAAAATAGGTAGTAATTACTTATACTTACCTACTAACGTACTTATTATCTATTATCTTGAGTTGAAACGGTAGCAACTGCTGAATAACACCTTAAAAAACAATCAATTATAAGCTGTGTTGGCCTAGTGGTAAACTTTCATTCTGAAGATCATGGGTTCAAATCCCGGCTGGCCGTGCACAAATGGATTAGAATTCTCACGAAAAATTTCTGTGCGTTAATTGACATAGCTCTTAAGCAAAACTTGATGAAACCCGCAGCTTAGTTGGCTCTAAACTTATTGACAAGTCCTTGCCTCTAGTCACAGTCGAATAAGTTGAAAGGGTGCAGAACAAGCTTATACTCTATCCTCACGCAAACAGTACCCAACTAAAAACTTGTTACATAATTTTTACGAGCATATTTCTATTTTTTTTTTACAATTAATTAATAATTTGTATTTGTTTATCTATGGGTCATAAATGTGCCAGTCAATAAATAAATTTATTTATTATTTCATTATTATTAAAGAGGTTTAAGAAAAAAGTGATGAAACCCGCAGCTTAATTGGCTCTAAACTTATTGAAAAGTTATTTCCTATAGACAGTCGAATACGCTGAGAGGGTGCAGAACAAGCTTACACCCTCACGCAAACAAGACCCAACAAAGAGGTGTATAGTTACGGAGAACAACACGTATACCTAAAAGTTATCATACAAGTTAAACCGACGTCGAGTGTGTGTCAGGCCACGCGTCGTCACAATATGCTGACTTATAATAGGGCTTTTTGTTAGGAACGTGTCCTACGAACATATTAAATTAAGGTTTAACGGCTAATATCATCAAACAACTTCATCTAAGTAATTATTGTCAAAGGAGATGGTTTTTCCTAAATTTATTCAATTAACTAAAATGGTTTTTGCAGAAAGCATCTACTTTGATGGTCTACAAAATACATATTTCAAAAAAGGGTTATAAAGTCAAACGAGACTATTACTAAAAACGTTTTTTTACATAGTAAATAAAGGTTTTTGATTGAGTTAGATAGCTGAAGTGATAGCTAATTCTATATACTATATTATGCAAATACATTTTTATCTATTTTATGGCTACAAAAAAAGCTTGACAAAGAAAACATAAAACACGCTCTATCTCAAAACACGATTTTCGTCGATGGTCGCCTTCTGCTAGACACTGCACGTACAATTTTTTACTAGATTTGCACGTAATGCTTTTTAATTTTGGTAGAATATTACCCGTTAATTTCAAAGCATATTACTTAGCGATGATAATTTTACTTTTAACTTTGTTATGTAATATTTAGGTAATATCACTAACACCCTTATTAAAAATCAACCCTATGAGATTGCATAGTGCGCGCGAACGCATAGAGTCGCAAATAATATAGTAGAGCGAAGATAGCAGCACAAAATTGACCAATCATAGGGCCACATTTAGCGCAGTGCGTTCACTTATCCAAGAGCAACTTAAGTACTTATTGTGAATATGTTTGAGTATACGAAAACGGAAATTATCACTTTAAAGCAGTTTAAAGCACTTTAAAGCGCTTTAAAGCACTTTAAAGCACAAACAGTTGAATCCAAAAAAACATAAGTAGTTCTCACACCAACAACCTACTACAGACCCGCAATATTTTTGAAAAACTTATTCAACGACATCCTAAGATAGATGAGAAAGTCACCACTTAACGTGTAGGGGAGAAAAAAGGTTTTAATTTACCACTTAGTCAGCATGATTAATGTACTAACGGCTGGTTTCTATAGAGGTACAGTCTTTACAGACAGACTGAAGGACATAGCTAAACATAAGGGTTCTTTGTTGACTACAGAACCTTCAAAATGCAGGTCAAATTATTCAATCAATCATCAGATTGATAAACATGTCTCTATTTGTAATTCATAAAATATTTATATGACCGAAAACTCCTGTATTTGTAAGTGTGAATCAAAATCATAATCATTTATTCGTGAATATAGGTGGTACAGTTGACATAATTACACATATAGCATCTCTATATTCTACCTTACAGGCATTCGAAATTTTATTAAAATTATTATAGAAGGTATAATTAAAGTTGTCGTTAATTTTACAAGATTACGAATTGAAATTATAAATGTCAATAAAAATTGTTACAAAGAATTATTAAAATGTTAAATTAATTTTAATGTCAATTTGATTACTTACTAATTAATGTTAAGTATGAAATAGTCAAACAATAATTATATAATTCATATATGACGAGTCATTTAAAAACTCCTGAACAGAGTAATAAGCCTTATCTACTAGGAGGCTGTGCAGTTTGGTTTTGAAAATCATTAAGTTATCCTCAGTTCTAATATTTTTGAGTAGTTTGTTATATGATTCAGGAAATGTTTTGTGAAATGCTTTAAGTAGATATTGGTAACATGTAGGGCAAGGCCATGACAACTGCGTACCAATTTACCGTGGAAAAACACTTTCACTACGTGCCTAATTGATCCTGGCAAAAGAAAGTGTCGTGAAGTCAGATGAGGTCAAAGGAATTTTCCGATCGCGCGAGTTTAGATTGTTTAGAGCAATTACAATCAATTGGGGCATCAGTTGAACACGATACTGAGTTATTGTGTTATACTTAACAAGATATTTTAGTTTATTATTTGTTTTGTATGAAAAAAATCTTTACTTAAAAAATCTAAATTAATTAATCTCACATGACTGTATAATATACTTTATTTTTGTTAGCCGATCACACTGCTACGCAAAGGTCTTCCTAACATATTTTCAAGCACTACGGTCCTGAGCTATAGGTTTGTCCAGTCTCCATCAAATGCATCGAGATCGTCACGGCCGCGCCCGATTTCAGGGTCTGCCTCTGATATAGACAGGTAAGGTACAGTCGGCTGTATAATTGCTGACCCACCGTAGAGCTCCAAAACGGCTGTTTTAAGAATGTTTTCAACATGAGCAAGATTCTAGACACCTGCTTTAGGTGAAGTTTAAAGTCTTCTAACTTATCAATTAATGAAACAAAAATTATTAGAATGCAAACATTCCAATAATAGTAATTTAGAACTCTACCGAGGGCTGCAATTATGCAGCCGACTGTACATAGTAGTACGTACCTATTTACTTCTCATTCATTTTAAAGAGGGTAAAAATATATATTATTTCATTTAGTACCTAAGTAATGGTTACAATGAGATACAGCCTGGTGACAGACAGACAGACGAACAGTGAAGTCTTAGAAATAAATTAATATTATCACTTCACTACATAGTATAAAATAAAGTCACTTTTCGCCGTCCCTATGTCCCTTTGTATGCTTAGATATTTAAAACTACGCAACGGATTTTGATGCGGTTTTTTTTAATAGATAGAGTGATTAACGAGGAAGGTTTTGAGATATAAAACATGCATAATACAGCCGTGCGAAACCGGAGTTGGTCGCTAGTAATAAATATTGTTATATTTTACCTAGATTTTATCAAGTTTTACAAAAAAAAAATGGTCTAACTAGAGATATGTATTATGTATATGTAGAGATTAATATTAGTATATGTATTATAAGTCTATAGAATTATAAGATAATGAAATATGACCCATTCAGGCCGTCTGCCGTGGCAGTAAATCCGTTCCGTCATTAAACTCAAGGATAACACTAGGTCATTACGATGTTGGTAGATTCAGATGTAAGTATAGGCAGGCATGTATCCACGGGTGTATCCCACTATTTCCATTGATGGAAATACTAGGACAGGTTGTCCCAGTACAGTCAGTAGCTACACTTCGGGTAGCAACGCACACATTGACAAATATAACGCGCCGCCCCTGTCGTGTAGTTACGCATAACCCACACAGATCAATTTAGTGAAGACTGGTGGATGTAGCTTACTTACATATTCATTAATAAGGTTCTTACGATGCGGTGGTGGCGCCATCTAGTTATTATCATGTAGTTACACACATTGCTCATAGATGGCGCCACCAGCGCATCGAGATACAATAATAAAGAAAAAATTAATATAGAACTCAAGCTCAACAGTTTTGATATATTATTACTTTTGCTACTTATACCATTTTTTAATTTTTTTTACAAGCTTCACCTGTCCCGATATTTGTCATCAAATCTTGAAAATTATTTTTTATCATATCCCATCGGGAATATATTTTTTATCTATTTCATTTTCATTTTCAAAAACAAAATATTTTATTATGCCAAGTTGGGAATTGAACCGCCACACAGTTGTTCTGAAGGCAACCTATATAGCCATCGGGCCAATACAATGTAAACAAATATTGCGAAATATTTAAAGACTTGAAGCGGTTATTAATCTATGATCTGACGTCATACATAATACTTTAACACAAAATCCACTATTGCTATAAGAAGAACTTTAATAAAATGTGGGTAGGTAGCAAAAATAAACTGCCATTCGCTTCTAATAATATCTCAGTTCAACGATTACGTTCGAATACTTTACTTTAAATTCTACTTTTATTGTTAAAAATGTCATTTGACACCTATTTTGAAGGCCAAAATTGTTGTCTTATTTGAAGACAATACATCAATCAGTGAAATTATTCGTTTATATATCGGTAAGTTAATAAAATATTTTTCATTACTCATACTCCGAAAGTAGGTCTAAATATGCCTGAAGAGCGTGTAGAAAATAAAATTTCCAGCCCTAGGGCTTTTCACTTTCACTGACAGCTGTCATGTCAAATTATGGCTTCGCACGACTTGTGCAATCTGCATGTAGCCAGTATCAGTATCATTACGCATTAGGAACTTCAAAAACCTAACCTCCTTGCTTTTTTTTTACACCAAAGAATAATAATTATGCCTTGGCACGGCTGATGCATACTGCCAGAGTTTAGTACTAAGTAACTATTTTTTCTTATTTTATTATGTTTTTGTGTTAAGTTTAATCTGGTTTTTCATTTATGATTGTGTATTTTTTGTAAATAACATTTTCTAGACAAACCGTGTTACAAAAACTGTAAGTTAAATCTACGGACTTCGCGTCATTTCCCAATGTTGGATTAACTCATTAATAAAAACTTCTTCGGTAAGTACCGCCGTATTTAAGTATTGAATACAAATAGCAGAAACCTAAAAAAACACTACATAATGTATAACCTCTTTGGTCCCAACCTTGTAAGAGGATCAGGTAGTACCTATGGACACATGAGTATCTACTCATGTGGTATGGAGTCTCATAGTCTCATTCACTCTCGTTGTTATGAAGAATTTTATGTATTATTCGTAATGAAAAGCACAGTGTTTACCTCGGGTGAAAGACGCATTAAGTCCCTCGAACTATTAGCGCCCTCGCTACGCTCGGGCGCCAATCTCCGTCTCGGGACTTGTAATGAGTGACTTTCACACCTAGGATAACAATGTACTATTAAAAGTAATTTATCTATCAGCTTTGTTTTTTAAACGATACAATTCATAATTTACTAATTATTTGATTTATCTATTTACAGATAAAAGCCGTATGTATGGCTCTGAGTCAAACGAAACCGGAACCGTTGTGAAGAATATCTAGAAATATTACGTGACGTCATGCTACTGACAGTGAGAGTTGTTTATCCAGAAGGGAAAGAAAATTTCAATGAACTAGTAACATCTACCTAGGAGTTCATGCGTGATAGTGAACTTTGCCACAATATTTATCGTAAATAAGCATGAGAAGCCGATTTAACAAGTGATCGATTTTGAAGAAAGACATTTACCGTATTGAAATCAACATTTTTCTGTAATAGTCAGTAGGCAGAAAATATTGTAAGTAGTGTGTTATTAGTAAGTATATTGTTTTGATTAAAATAAAACTAACGAAGTGCCTTATGTGATGTTATTGATTATTGGGTGAAAAACGGTATACCTACGTTTTTACTTATAATAATATACATGTAATTCACGATGTTGGCACGACATTGGATTGCTACTTTCGTTTAATTATAATCGTTAAAATTTGTTTCCACTTCCTAGGGCTTTCAATAATTTAATCCATAGACTACACCACTACGCCACTGATCAGTTAAGCAAAGAGCTGAAATTGGACATCATTTATTGTTAAATTGTTTGACAGATCGTCTGTGTGTTCAGTGTTGTGAATGTGTGCGTTATTCGTGATCTGTATCTACGAAAGGTAGGCGTTCTTTTGCATTAGTGTGCGTTGCCACCCTCTGTCCTTTTCTGACTGTACATATTTCCATTGTTGGCGACAAAAAAACCCGCTACTTTTCCTCGTTGTTTTCTCATGGTCCCAGGATTTTGTTCCATTAATGGGACCACGAGGGAGAACTATTTCTCGTTTTCCCATTGTTGTGTACCTACATCCTGTATATAAAAGTATGTGGTAACAGTACAATCATGACAACAATCAATAATGTGAATTTCAATAATTATTAATTTAACTGTGTTCTCATGGCTGTTCTCAATATCTCTTTAGAATTTTATATAGCAGTAATTTATTAGGCCGTCATAAATATTTAAGTGAAAACAGATTCTGAAATGACATAAATGCGTTTTTTCTTGCCAAAAATGGAAATAATCTTATTTATTTATTATTTTTACGTTATTACTAATATTATAAAGCTGAAAAGTTTGTTTGTTTGAACGCGCTAATCTCAGGAACTACTGATTCGAATTGGAAAGTGGTTTTTGTGTTGGATAGTCCATTTATCGAGGAAGGCTTATAGGCTACTCTTTATTTTGATTTCCCCACGGGATCGGGACTTACGCGGGTGAAACCGCGGGGCGCAGCTAGTGGAATATAATTTAAAAAAAAAGGTTTGTCCCACTTTTCCCATTTTGTATTTGCATGGAAATAGTGGGATACACCCGTATCAACAAGAAACTTAGGTAAGTATCAGAGATAATAGGTAGTAAACTATGTGATGCCACAATTTATACCCCGATTTGTTGATAATCCTCAAGTAGGGATACCTACTAGGTATAGACCTCTTCAGATCCATGGATTCTCATTATGATTCTGACGTTAATTTATGACTTTGGCTACATTGAGCCGCAAGAGCCGCTTGAGTGCTTACAGTAGGTAAAGATACAAAATTATACTTTAATTTGAATTGAACCCAAGATATGATATACGTTGGGATATTTTGAATGTGAGATTTGTGTCTAAATTTTTCTTAATATTAAGTAATAAAATATTGCAGGACATTCCACACATCGAAATCTAGCCCCAATCTATTTATAACGGCCTCTGTGGCGCGTCAGGCGAACACCCGACTGCGACGCAGAAGGTTGCAGGTTCGATTCCCGCCGGGAACAAGTATTTATGCTGACCATAAATTCTTGTTTCTGGTTCTGGGTGTTTCCTATATGTATAATATGTATATATTTACAAAAAAAAAAAAAAAAGTATATAAGTAGTTTATCCGTTACCTGGCACCCATAACACAAGCATTAAGTTGCTTAGCTTGGGGCTGGATGGCGATGTGTAATATGTCCTGAAATATTTATTTATTTATTTATTTATTTATAACACATGTGTTATGGGTGCTAGACAACTGATATACTTCCTAAATACTTTTCTTTTGCAAATTTATACATAATACATAAAAACAACTAGAGCACAGACAAATATGTAAGCATAAATACTTATCTGAGGAGGGAATCGAACCCGCAACCGTGTGTTTGGCAGTCCGGCATGGTGACCATTGTGCCAACTGAGTCTTCAAACTTAATATATATAAATCTCGTGTCACAATGTTTGTCCTCAATGGACTCCTAAACCACTTAACCGATTATAATAAAATTCGCACACCATGTGCAGTTCGATCCAACTTGAGAGATAGGATAGCTTACATCTTAATTTATCCCGATATTCCCACGGGATCGGGAGTTACGCGGGTGAAACCGCGGAGCGCAGCTAGTAATATTATAAAGTAGAGTAGTAAAGTGGGAAGTTTGGAACGAATAGGCTCCGAAACTACTGGACCGAGTTTGATAAACTTTGTATCCGGATACTTTGATTAATTGGCAATAATATAAGCTACTTTTTATCCCGATATTCTCATGCTGTTACGCGGGTGAAACCGCGAAGCGCTGACATTTTTATTATTTTTTATATATATAAAAGGCAAAAGTGATTGACTGATGTATCAAGGCACAGGCCAAACCCTTGAAACAGCTAGCCCCTTGAAACAACCAGCCAAAACAGCTAGAAACTTTAAACTTCGCACACGTATTCCTCTTATGACGTAGGCATTCACTAAGGAAGGTTTTTAACCTGAAAGAAAGTAATTGTGCGATAAGAGCTAGTTTATTATAAAAGTGACAAAGACTAATAATAAGAAATAATAAGACGCTTCGTCATCTATTAATTTGGAATGTCTGTTTAGCTACACTGCTTATTATAGCCATCATTGCGAAAGGCATCGAGTTTGAATTTCATTTAGCTAAGTGCTGAGATGTTTTTGAGAGGCTATAATAATTCCGTGCTGGTTTGCATAAAAAGGATGCCCGGAAAAGGAAATTGTAAAAAATCATCTCAACTCAATGTTAAAACAACCGAGTAGGTATCTACGTATATCTTATTCATATTCAAATGAAGTGGTTATAAAACTCGGCATACAATTTCATGTAAGTATTAAAAACACAAATGAAAAATTTGATTGAGTTGGTTCAGTAACGAAATAATGTGATCATCAAAATATCGTTTTAAATTCGTAAATTAAGTCAGAAGACCAACATGAGCATTGGCATTGTTCAAATTACATTTCAATATCATTCCAATTGCATTTCAATTACAAATAATATAATACCAAAAGCTGCAATCGAAATGCAATCGGTATTATATTGCAATGTAATGAAAAGCATAGGTATGAAAACTATACCTATCCTTTTCAGTAGATTTTTTATTTTAGAAAATATGGTGACACACGGTGCCTGATGTATGATTGTATTGTACTGATGTAATATACAATTGTATACAAGTGTAAGTATATAAGTTAACCTTTGACCTGATGGTAAGTAACGATGAGGTCCAAAACGTATCACCTTACCAAGAAGATACATACCTGTTCACTCGTGACTTTGAAGACCTCTAAATTGTACATGTCATGAAAGACAGACTCAGTAACTGATTCCATTTCCTCGCGGTGCGTATAATGAATGACGAAGCGAACCGCTTAATAGTACGGGGTGGCACGGGCACAGAATAGATAAAACGGTACGGGTCTCAGGAATTTCTCTACCATGAATCACTATGAATCGATGTCGCAGATCACTGTGTCGTTTACCTAGTTGCCAGACTATTTTACTTTCATATTATTAAAAAACTCTTTGTATACCTAACCTACTTATTAAAAGAAAAACATTATCATTAATAATGTTAATAAAATCGCCGTTCTTCTTTTATAATTCAACTAGCGACCCGCCCCGGCTTCGTACGGCTACATTATGCATGTATTATACATTTATAAACCTTCCTCTTGAATCACTCTATCTATTTAAAAAAACCGCATCAAAATCCGTTGCGTAGTTTTAAAGATCTAAGCGTACAAAGGGAAATAGGGACAGAGACAGCGACTTTGTTTTATACTATGTAGTGATTTCGATGTATTCAATGATTATAAATTAAAAATAACAGTCTTGGCAAATAGAAACGTTCGGAAGATTATTCATACAGTGCTATTCATACATTGGTGCAGTGCTTTCTTTGGAAATTAACCTATATATTTTACTTCATCTCTAAAATATCCCTAAAATATGATCGTGCAGATCTCTTGCACACTCCTCAAAAAGTATCCGATAAAAAACTGACAGGCGCCACCCTGCGAGGCTTTGAAACCTTTTGTTGGAGAGCTCGTCGTCGCCAATAAACTTCCTCAATTAAATAACAATTCATTTATCAGTGACACTAACAAGGACTTTCTCATCACAGAAATAATAAGAGAATGTGCCTTACATTATAAAACATAATAAAGCGTACGCCGTAAACAAGTTTCAGTTGGTTTCCATTTTTACTTTTTACCGACTATGGGTACTCAGTCAACATACCCACCAACTTTGTTGGCAACTTTTCATTCGTTTTACAATAATTTCTGAATTCAGACTTGATTCAAAAACTTTTAATTGCATAACGACACTTCCTTTTAAATTAAAGTTACTTTAATAACATTCCGAGGATAGTCATTTCACAGACAAAAACAAATTTCAAATTTCTTTACCATCATAATCGTTTTAAAATGACACAAAGTCGACTCAATACCGACTCTTGATCACAGATAAGCCTCTTGATGTTTATTTGAGGCACGAAGACAATGTATATTCAGTATTCTTTTTAAATAATGTACGATAGAGCACACTGAGTTTGAGTTGGTATGGACATGTGTTGAGGAGAGAGGAGACATATTATATATTAGGAGAAAAATGAGTATGAATATAAAATGTATATGGATAGAGAGGAAGAGTCCTAAAAAAACTGGACGTACTGGTTGAGACAAGATAATATGAGAGAGATGTGAATGGAAAAAGGAGACATACTGCGCCGACCCCAAATAAATTAGGGCAGACAGAAGAGAATGAAATATTTTTTTACATAGCGACAAATAGCCCGAATCTAAGCAACTAGACTTATATTATGGTGACTTTTCCACTGTTACTTTTTACGATTTTTACTTGATCCATAAACAAATATTTCAAGATCATAAATATTACAAATGGGAACAATCAATTCATTCGCCATTTAAATATTTGGTTAGCAAGCAGAATCGGCATTTAAATAATTTTGATAGCATACTATGTTTTTGTCGGCAGTAAAAACACACTTGGTCAGCAAATAAACTAAGTATTGTCAGTACGTCATTAATAAAAAATTGGTAAGCATTTGTAAAATAAAACGAACTAAAGGGGGTCGCCACTTTCCGCGAAGATGCTGCGAAGTCAAAGTTCTGCCCCCTAATTCACAAACCATCGAAAGGCTACCGAAACGAATAAAACTGAAAAGACAAGGATGGCAATACGTCAAAAGTCACAGGAGTGAAAGAGCAGCAAAATATTTTTTTTCGTTCGGTTCGGCCTTTCGGCGGTTTTAAATCAGTCTACTGACCGACTGATATGAAGAGTGACCACTTTCCTCGATGATGCTGCGAAGTCAAACTCCTGACCTGACAGACTGCCTGATGATATATCAACACGCAGATTAAACCGCTGGTTCTAGAGACAGTTTGGAGGGTGTGTTCTTTGTGAAAAGGTATAGGTATCCAGAGTTTTACAATATTCTGTTTCTTGTAAGCCGCGGGCAGAAGTTAGTTCACTATATTATTTGCTGACAAAAATAATTTCGTAGTAAACCGAAAGCTCTTTGTATTTATACCTGACAACTTGAAAGCTATAGGTAAATATTAAACTAAATTAAATAAACCGAATTGAATTTTATGTCATTTATTTAAAGTGTTGTTTTGCGTCTTGCCATAAAGTAAGGTCGATGAAAGGAAGTTGATCACATGGTACAAGCTGATTTCTGTGAACAAAAAATAAAAATAAATTAAATAAACATTATTATCATATTAAATATTTATAAAACTTAAATAATCTTAGGACAACAGATAAGCTCTTGCTATTGGAATTGCTCATGTTTTAGTTATTCCTGTGGTACCTACTTTATTTTTGCATGTTTGGATCGCTGTTTAATCGGTGCAATATTTGAAAATTCAGAGCTGAATTTGATATAATTCTATCTAGATAGAAAGCTACTTTCTAGCTAGAATCTAGGTACGTATCACGGAATCACGACTTACGGTAACTAGTTTTAAAATTTAATAATGTGTTGTGCATGTGAACGTTACCCGGGTGATAATTGTTTAAATGCCCTCGGCTGCATACTTCTGATTGTATCGACGTTGTCACACAGTAACCTTGCCATCGATGCTCCATTACGAATCGACTGCAGTTGATCTAGAAATAACAAAGTCATCACGTGTCACTATCACTACATAGTATAAAATAAAGTCACTTTTCGCCGTCCCCATGTCCCTATTTTCCTTTGTATGCTTAGATGTTTAAAACTGCGCAACGGATTTTGATGCGGTTTTTTTTAATAGATAGAGTGATTCAAGAGGAAGGTTTATATGTATAATACTTGCATAATATAGCTGTGCGAAGCCGCAGCGGGTCGCTAGTTTAAAATAATTAGTTGGTATTAGCTTCAGGTCACCAAAGGGCTGGCTGGTACTTTGACTCGATCGACATTGCCCCCCAAAGAGGCAACAGGCAGGTTTTTGGGCCGACCTACCTAGGGACTAGTCATCCTTAATCGAACTAATAGTAAAAAACAAGTTCACATTGTCCGATCGGTCGGGCCATGTGTTCTTAAGATAAACCGATTAATCGATTTATAACTCGAACCGAAAGTAAAAAAAAGTTCACGTGATACGATCGGTCGGACTGAGCAGTCGGACCACGGTACTTCGATATTTTAAATATTATACTTTTTCCTTTATATTATTTTTTATGTCAGAAGAGTTTAAAAAATAGGTTTTTATTCATTAAATAAGTAGGTACTGTTTGTTTTTTTGAAGATCCTAATTGTGGAATAAATAAATTATACTTGTGCCTTCTATATCTTAATCCCCTGGTTTCTTATTAATAAAACTTAATACAACTCGTGTATCTGCGAGGCCCAATCTCCCGGGATGCTATTTTAATAAGCGTCGAGGGCGATTTCTACTCCATCAAGTCTGTTTCGGCGCTATCTGCTATCCAAATTAGATTAATAATCGAGTAACTAGTAGAATCAACGTGAGTCGCTATTAAATTAATTAATGTCAAGGGAGAAAGGCCTTAGTGAAAACTCAATCTAAATTGGTTCAATTGTTTCGGAGATTAGCTCAAACATTATTACAGTTAATAAAATAGAGTACTAATCAATTATGTAAATAATAAGTAAGTATATTCAAATTAAACAATCTACTTTTTCCTGGTTATTACATTTTAATTCAGCTTATTGAATTACTTTGTAAATCAGGCTTTGTTTTGTATAACAGAGTATCATTTGTATTGAAATGTAACCTATTATTATGTTAAATGAATCCCTAATCAATTTGAAGGGTTCTGACCATTGAGGAATTGTAGGTATCGATTTAATTTCACTCAATGACTGAGACCAAAATCTGTCAGTGTCCCCGACAGATTTATTAGAGTCTGTATAATGATTTACATGTTTGACGCAAATTGGTAGGTAGAAGATTACTTCTACCTACGGCTAAGGCTTTATATTTCTTCTCGGGTTGGTAAATACCTATCTAATAACGATAAATTTTATACTAAGATATTTGAACACTTCATTGGATTCCATACCTACAGTCATTATATACGATAGTCTTTTAGCAACATTGCTATGGGGAATTTACGCCTCATAAGACGTGCCGCTTGATACGTTTTTTACGTCTCAGACGTGTGCTCATTTAGTTTAAGTATAAAATGGGGTGTATTGATTGAATAGTACATAACTATTTTACGTCTTACTTGGTGTAAAAGCAATGTTACGATCGGCTCCATTCTCGTAGAAATATCTGTCTCCGACTCTGGTCCTATAGAACTGCTCAGTGAGAACGCATAGCACAGTAGGCCCGACTAGAGCACCAGGGACAAGGTGTTCCATAGAACCTCCGACTATTAGGTCTACATCGGCGGCTGTTTCATAGAGCCCCTGAAGAATGTGTATATTCTGTGAACAGTTAACATTTCATTTGTCATTGCGATTCTGTAACGAATTCATAGATTTATGAGGTAGAATCTTATTGGTAGATATTATTAATACTTAAGTAAATATAGGTTCAAACCTACTATACAGAATGTTCGTCCATTTACATTTACGTCCATGGCGCATTTTAGTCTGCATTTTGTTACATAAAATTGATTATTATGTAACAAAATCCAGACCAAAACTCGCCATCTAAATTCCTCTAGATCAGGGGTCGGCAACCTTTTGAGTCGGAAAATTTTAAAGGTTCTATAGAGTCACAATTTTGTTTGCCAACAATAAATAGTAGGTAAGTACTTGGGTAAATAAAGTTTTTTGAAGATAGTCGGCACTCCAAATGCCAACTTCTTCACCTCGCTGTAGCAATCGGGAAGAATATTCCATGCGTCGAATATAAGTGGAACTAAAGAGCCAATGTGGCTCGCAAGCCGCAGGTTGCCGATCCCTGCTCCAGATGAAGAAGATCCGTTTTTATTTTTAAATAGTAAATTTTGTTTTACTTTACCTCGTGTGAAATAAAATCAAGCATATCTTCGAAGTTCTTCGGTACAGGCAGACCGCAAGCGGCACGGACATCCGCGTACGTTCCGAGACCGTGATCGCGACCACGCTGAATATCTGTTGCTCGAAGGTCGCCTCCGAAAGTATTGTTCCGTCTAAAAATATAGGTACAATCAATCTCAGGGCATTATTGAATGTTATGGAATAAACAAATGATCCACCAGTACTGGGATATCACCTAACATCTCTTGTAATTTCAAGTACTTCCCCCAAACTCGGCACTCACACACCACATACTCTTCGAAATGAAAGCGTGACCATGGTGACCATAGTAGCAGTAAATTAACTACAACTTGAAAAATTCAGCAGTTTACTGTTTAAAGATGTCATAATTTGAATTTCAAATAAAACCCTAAAAGTACTCACTTGAAAAGGAACTGAGTAATTTCAGTATCCAAGAATTGATCGCTAAAGTCTTGTTGCTGCACCGTCAGTCCTCTCGTTAAATCTTCGAAGGCATTACTTATCTCTAAAAGTAGCGGACGATTGAACCAATCACTCAAACGAACAGCTCCGGCAGTGTCCCGCTTTTCAGTAATGAGTCTAAAATGAGGAACAAATTTAAAAGTTCAACTGAGTATCAAATGGATCTACTTACGCAAAATTAGCCGACTTCAGATTATGTCAAGTTATTTTTTTACCATTTTTTTACTTTATATCTAAGATAAAACTTTTATTCTATCTATTGTTTCACCAATAACATCGCCGCAAAGGTTTCATAGAATGCATATCACAAAATTAAATGATAAACAACTTAGAACCCTCACAGTTTTTTTACTGTGTCGATTGCGATCGTTAGTTTGGTCTCATTATGAACCGGCTTCTTCCCCACTCTATATCATAATTTAAAATTACCTAAAAAAATGTCAACTCTACCCGATATGATAAAAAGTACAGTCAGCCTGCCTAGCATGAAGATCAAAACACGATACGATAAAGCGATATAACTACATCAACTCTCAAAATATGATAGATAAAGCCGCCATTTTGGATTTTTATAATACATTTTATCGCAATTTTCGATAATTATTCAACATGGCGGCTTTATCTATCATATTTTGAGAGTTGATGTAGTTATATCGCTTTATCGTATCGTGTTTTGGTCTTCATGCTAGGCAGGCTGAATGAAAAACATTTAAACGATATAAAAAAGCTTTTCATCAGCATTTTTATCACCAATTGCAACAATCGACATTTTAAATAATATAACGAAAACAGGCCAATAACGAATTGTTTCAAATATGGAAACTGTAGGTAGGGTGTATTTTGCTATTTTATTTATTTAATTTATTTTAATGGCACACGGTTACACTTGAGTATAAAACTAAACCTAAAACTAAATACCATTTAAATGTCTCCTAAAATAATAAATAAATATTACAGGACATTCCACACCTCGCCATCTAGCCCCAAGCTAAGTAACTAGACTCGTGTTATAGGTGATATAGACAACGGATATACTACTTATATACTTTTTCTTTTGTATACTTATAACACATAGAAACAACCAGACCACAGACAAATATCCAAGCATAAATACTTGTCTGAGGCGGGCATCGAACCCGCAATCCTGTGTTTGGCAGTCTGGCATGGTGACCATTGTGCCAACTGGGTCGCAAATGGCTATATTCAAAAATTTCATACTTCAAGAATCCACGAATTAATGTATGAAGTCTGAAAGCAGCTGTGGCATGTTCGTCCAGTACTGTCGGATCCACATTCGGGTTGTAATCATTGATGTATCCATGAGCTCCAGGGAATATCAATTTATTTTTCACCATGTTTTCGAATCCTGGAAAGGTCAATAAAATTGAAAATAAGTTACCGTAGGGACCTACGCTAACCAATGCAAATAAACTGGTGAATAAACTAGGTTTTGGTAACATCTTTAACATTGCGAAATATTTTATATAAAATATCTAGGATACCTACCTAAGTACAGAAACATAGAATCTGTTACCATCACCTTATAACGAACTAGTCGGAACGGAGCAGATAACCTTTCTTATGAATTTGGTCTAATATATTCATCAACAAGTAGTTCCAGAGAATTAATAACTTGTCAATAATGGCGCGTTTCTATCATTAAATGTTTGCTTAATATTAAAATTCATTTATTATCTATACTTCTATACCTATAGAATCAGACATATTTTGGATAGTGTAAAAATAAAAACAAACTCAGCGCTCCATGGTTTTACACGCGTAACTCCCGATCCGTGGGAATATTGGGATAGAAAGAAAGCATTTGTTAATTACAATGAATCAATGTATTCTTATACCAAGTTTCTTCCAAATCGGTCCAGTAGTTTCGGAACCTATTCGTTACAAACAAAAAATATTTCCTCTTAATAGGTATTAAGAGGAAATATTTTTTGTTAATAGGTATTAAGAGGAAATATTTTTGTTTGTAACGAATAGGTTCCGAAACTACTGGACCGATTTGGAAGAAACTTGGTATAAGAATACATTGATTCATTGTTATTAACAAATGCTTTCTTTCTATCCCAATATTCCCACGGATCGGGAGTTACGCGTGTAAAACCATGGAGCGCTGTTTTTGTTTTTATTTTTACACTATCCAAAATATGTCTGATTTCCGTGTCCAAACTCTACTCTACTACAATATACCCACTTAAATATACCCTATCTATTCTGAAACACGGCTTCAGGCTAATAATTTTGCTTCTGTATAACCTATCAAAGGACGGCATGATTAGACTAGAGAGAAGCGCATTGAAAATGTCTATAACACACATTACTATACATACATACCAAGGAAAATAGGAAGATATTCAAAGTAATTTATATGTTGGTACTCGGCGATGTGAATACGTCTTGCTTCTTGGAAGAGTGTTTCGTCATTCCAGTGTGGATTAAGGGCCTGGAGTGCAGTTGCAATTCGATTGTGTTCTCTTAGTAAAATAATTTGAAGGACGGTCAGCTGAGGATTTTGATTGACTCTTATATCACCTAAAGGATAACATAATGAAAACAACATTAAAAAACTAAATATCCCACCTAAAGTTTAATAATATAAGATATCTGAATATTTAAAAACTAAATATTTCGTAAAAATTGGGAAAAGTATACTTAAGAGGAAAGGGTACCGGGGGCTCTCTCCATACAAATTATTACAAACGTAGTCGACTGTTTTCTCCCTGGATAATGACACTACAGCAAATATTTTTGGTGCATAAAACTTATAACTGCCATGACCATGCCCCTATTTTTTGTTTTTATTGTGTCATTTTCCAGGGAGGAAACAGTCGACTACGTTTGTATGGAGAGAGCGCAGGTACCCTTTCACCTTAAAAAGGTCATTAGAAAAACTTATTGTGGTCAATTTTATTGTCAATCTGAAAAACAATTCATTTGTTTATTTTCTTGTTATTTTGTCACTAATTAAGGTGAAAGGGTACCTGCGGTCTATCCATACAAACGTAGTTAACTGTTTCCTCCCTGGATAATGACACTAGCACAAATATTTTTGTGCCATAAAACCTATAACTGCCATGACTATGCCCCTATGTTTTGGTTTTTTTCACTTTCTAATTTTCATAGAAATTAAAATTAAAAAAAAAGTTAAAAAAAAAACAAAAAAGAGGGGCATGGTCATGGCAGTTATAAGTTTTATGCACCAAAAATATTTGCTCTAGTGTAGGGATAAAACAGTCGACTACGTTTGTAATAGTTTGTATGGAGAGAGCCCCTGGTACCCTTTCCTCTTAAGGTTTTAAAAAACCTTTTAGTAGCCCTTATACCCGCAGGTAACTTATTTGATAGCAAACTTTATCTTAAGTTTAGGTAAACACACAGAAATATTCAATCTCGGGTTTTCATCCTAATCAGCTAAGCAAAACCCAACATGGTTTATGTTGGGTTTTGCTTTTTACAACAACTTTTAACTAACTAACAATATTTTATTATAAATTATTTTAATTACGTTGCTATCGAAAATAATTAAAGAAGGGGATGGGTGGGTTGTTCTTAACGTGCATAAACAGAGTGCTGCCTATCATAATTTATGCGAAAAATCTATAGGCTAAAACATGTTATGTCAGGAAAAAAAGGACAAATATGTGGACTTAATGCCTAATTATATTTTTGTTCCTGTTGCTGTGCTGGGGAAACGTTGAGGTGCTAGGGAAACGACGCCAAAAAATTTGGGCGATAGGATTAGGGGGAATGGGGGTGACTCCCGCTCTGGCTCGTTTCTAGCGCAGAGTTCCGGCGCAGTTTTACGCCGGAAACGATAAGGGGCGGGTTATTTGACCAACTGGTGAATTTATTTATTTGTATTTATAATGTTAAATATAAAGGACTAGCAATTTTAACCAAATCTGAGCGTAAGGTTACATAAATTTAAAGGCACATATCATCAGAACATATTTTAATCATATAAATTACATACCCATCGGCGTTATTTTACTACAACGCCTAATTCACTCACTAAAAGGTATTAAACTAATAAATAAACTCAAATAAATTGTGCGACCATGAAAAGGTTCAGGCATCATGAAGCTACTGCGACAGAATGAAGCACGTTCCGTCATTTTATTCCTATTTATAGATACAAAACAGTAGTCAAGATGGCGGCGCCCTGACGTATACATCAAATGAAGCACTGTATTGTTGACTTCCTTCAGTCGTTTTCGTTTTGTCACTAACATAAATATTATTAACTAATAGCTTTTATTATTATAGATGATTGTGACGGTCGCGGGTAGTCGGTGGATTTAGGCGGCTCAGGACCGCTATTTGTGGCGTCGTCGTATCGGGGAGGCCTATGTCCAGTAGTGGACGTGTATGGGCTTCATATTTTATGATGATGATGATGTATAAAGAGCATGTTAGTTATTGTTACATTTTGTGGTAATATAAAAATATACAATAAAATTATTACGTTTTAAACATATTGATGAACACAGTATTACTGGCGAATTTTCATGAACAAATCTGTTTTCAAAGTTATATTACGAATCGTGAATACAAAGACAAGACAAGAGAATCTCAAATAACGTTTTCCAATTTGAAACATCTATTCCCTTCCGGAACATAACCTTGTCTAAAATCGATTCGATTAAGTCTTTTTTGTCTGTCGCTTCTGTCGAGAAAACGTATTCTTTAAGAGGAAAGGGTACCGGGCGCTCTCTCCATATAACTTTAGTCGACTGTTTCCTCCCTGGATAATGACACTACAGAAAATGTTTTTGTTGCATAACTTAATAACTGACATGACCATGCCCCTATGTTTTGTTTTTTAAATCTTAATTTCTATAATAATTAGAAAATGAAAAAACAAGACATAGGGGCATAGAGAGAGTGCCGGTATCCTTTCACCTTAATAAATACCTATTCCGAATGGAGTAGTTGGATACTTTTTAAACAGCCTGAGGTTTGTTAATGAAGCCTCATACTGTTACGTGTGTAAGCGTGAAAAGCAGTTTTGTGACTAAAATTGTTTTTCAATTTTCGACAGTTTGCTTATATAAGTTAAGCGCGTTTAGCGCCATCGTTCATTGCGTTCACAGCGTTCATCGTACCTAGATTTTATACCAACATAAAAAAATCCAATCCCTAATACACTTCTTAAATTATTCGAACGCAATTCAAATAATTCTAAAGACCCTGAAAAACATCACAACAATATTCCCCAAACCATTCAACGAATTATTAGACGTCAATCACAATAAATTAACAGACAAACAATCACGGTTGTATTGTGTTTCAATTTAAACCTTACCGGTCAGATAACAAGGTTCGTTTGGTGACTGCGCTGATTCGCAGGTCATCGTCACGTTGGGATCCTGTGGAGGCCATTGACGTCCATTCCTTATAATAGATATGAGGAGTCCGCCTTGGCCGGCTCTTAAGGGAGCTGCTTGACCCGCACTGCTACCGTACACTAAGGATAAATCCATAAAGCCAGTAACCGTAGTTAACTGAAACAAATAATGTATGACTCAGGCTAAGAAAATACCTTGGAATTTTCTTAAATTCTTACTCATAATTATTGACGTCTTATAAATTGGTTTGCCGGGTGACACTTCAAGAAACTGCGTTACGCTCCACTCACGTTATGCGCTCACAATGAGAGCGAGTGAGAGGCACGCGGGCATGGTTAGCCCGCCTAAGAGCGAGAGAGACAGACATAAAAAGTGAAAGGCACGCGTCCCTTCCACTCGAGCACAGTTGTTGTCACGTAAAACTTTCGCCCGTATACCGACTTTACAGGCAACCAGTTTTTTTTTTATATTTAGTTTATACTTCTATAGGTACCTTACCTAGGTGTACCTAAAGGTAACACAAATTATAGACGAAACTGATTTGTCATTGAGCGGCGAGGGAAGTTAACGATCTCGAGTATCCCGACTTCGACTTATTTAAAACAGCACCAAATAAAATTAAAATGCTATTTTACTCAAGCTGGTTGGTTCCCGATATGTCGGGAAAGTAAAATACTCTTAGCTATCATTTGTAACTCTTTTTCCTTCTTTTTGTTGTTAAATTTTCTTCTACGTCTCTAGCAAACAAGCGTATCTATCTATATGTGAAAACATTTAAATGGTGTATTTGTAACCACTTAAATTATTTAAATTGATAATTTCACTGTTTGTTTTCCATTTAGAATAAAATAAAATAAATTAATATTACTCGCCCTTTCTCTCACTATCGAACAGAAACAAAGTAATCGAAAGCAACCACCATTGAAATCTCCATACTACACGGAACTTCGTTATTATTAAAGTTATCGAAACTGCCAACAGCTGACTCCGAAGTTCCTTATTACTTACCGGTTGAGCGGGTGCATTTAAATCGGTACAGCCCCTATCTCTGGTCGTAATTGTCCTTAGGAAGTTCATACATTGTGTCCCTAGGGGAGCATGAACAGGGTCATCTACCGGGATCAGGATAGGAGCACACTTTGCGTTGGTAGTGGATTCTAACGTTAACCGACCATTATCATCACAGCAGTTCATTGTATCCTTATCTGAAATATACGAGAAAAAATTTAAAATTACTAGTTTTAATTTCGGTGGCATCCATTTTCAACCCCCAATTTCAACCCACGGCATAATTTTAATTAAAATACCTCCTTATTCAACCCCCTGCAAATCAATAGTCCATTTTCTACCCAAATACGGAGTGTGTACCTAACTACCTACCTAATTTTTACTCAAGTAACGTCAACAAAAAAAATAGATTCATAGTTTCGGTAAAAGTGTTAATTATAATAGTAGTTAAAATACGACTTTAAAATATTAAATTATTTTTCTGTCTGTACAAAAAAACATCATATTAAGTAATATAATCACTTGGGTTGAAAATTAAATACATTTTAGGTAGAAATTGGAAAAAATAATCAATTAAATTATTGGGGCTAGAAAATGGAACACATTTTAGGTAGAACATGAAAATAAATATTTGCGGGTTGAAAATTGGGGTTCAAAATGGATGCCACCTTAATTTCGGGTGACCATAGGGCTAGCTCCTACCTCAGACAGCTGCAATCCATCCAACAACATAAAACAACCAGTACAAACTTTCGAGGAACCTCATCTTAACTTTTAATTTTTAACCGACTTCAAAAAAAAGAAGGAGGTTCTGAATATATATATTTTTTAATGTTTATTAGTTACTAGGTTTTATATACTAAAACGTTTCTCTTGAATCACTCTATCTATTATAACAGCCGTATCAAAATCCATTGCGTAGTTTTAAAGATCCAAGCGTATATTATAGGGACAGACAGCGAGAAGCGACTTTCTTTTTCTACTATGTAGTGAGAGTAGGTAGTTTATTTAATTAATTTAAGTTTTTATTATTTAATTCTAAAGAAGAATATTTTAGTCCTTTGTTACCATCTAAATAAAATAAAAATGAAATGATTTTTACGAGAGAAACTTTCAGGAATTTCGTTGCATGGCAGTTTATATTAGATTTCTTTCAACGCTTTGAAATTGCTTTAGTTGCTGTTAGTTTTTAAACGGTTTTTAAACGGTTTTATTATTAAACGGTTTTTTAAACGGTTTTATTTAGCTCACCCCGTTTGTTTTATTCTTGGGTCAAATTTAGTAATTCAAATTTCACCCTCTTCCTGTCAACCGATTAATCTGAAATTTTGTATACACTTTGGATTTTGGTGACAATACAATTATGTTTATTCATTATCATTATAAATTCAAGATGGCCGCCGCTACAAAATGGCGGATAATTTAGGTTTTATTAATCCCATCAATATGGGTATCAAATGAAAGGGCTCAACAAGCAGAATACAATATACTATAAAAAATTGAAATCCAAGATGGCGGTCGCTACAAAATGGCGGATAACGTAGGTTTTATCAATCCCATCAATATGGGTATCAAATGAAAGTGCTCAACTAGTAGAATACAATGTACTAGATAAAATTAAAATCCAAGATGGCGGCCTCTACAAAATGGCGGATAACTTAGGTTTTATCAATCCCATCAACATGGGTATCAAATGAAAGGTCTCAACAAGTAGAATACAATTTATTATGCAAAATTGAAATCTAAGATGGTTATGCATGATGGACGCTCGATTAAGGCAAATTAAGAACTGTGAAAATGAGTTTTTTGGAGGAGTAAACGTATTACTTTTCGGTGATCTTTTACAACTGCCTCCTATAAAACGATCAGGAACACCTGTTTTCAAACAGTCAGAACATCTCCAACCAGCTACACATCTCTGGCGTTTATTCACGCTGTGTGAATTAACTGAAAATATGCGTCAGCAAGGTGACCAGACTTTTATTGATATTTTGAATGCTTTGAGAGTCGGTGAGCTAACAACCCAACATTTTAGTATTTTAATGGGAAGACTTTTTCAAGACACGAGTGATGAGTTTGCAATAGACAAAGCGTTAAGGGTATACCCCACAAATCAACAAGTTAAAGACCACAACTCTGCTGTATTGAATTTGTACAGAAATAATGGTGCTCGCATTTACAAAATAAAAGCGCAGGATCAGCTAGTACACGCCACACGAAATGCAGACAATGTGGATATAGCTACTATAATACCAGCTGATATCAACAAAACTGGGGGTTTACCAACGGAACTGGAAATATTTGTGGGGGCAAAAGTCATGCTACGGTCCAATATTGACGTTTCAAAAGGACTAGTAAATGGCGCTATAGGCTACATCAACGAAATCGTTTAGCCTCAATTTCGTCGAACACAGATGTATGCAACAGATGTACCTTCCATCCGAATTGATTTCGCAAGAGACGGAGTACATCTTATACACCCGAAAGCCATACAGTTTCCAGCTAAGTACAATTACGGGACGGCTGAAAGAAGAATGTTGCCTTTAATACTATCATGGGCTTCTACAATACATAAAATGCAGGGCAGCACTGTGGATCACGCAGTCGTATACTTAGGTGCGAAACTGTTTGAAGAAGGTCAAGCCTACGTGGCTCTTAGTAGAGTAAGATCTTTGCAGGGACTACGTATAGAGGAGTTGGACTGCAATAAACTAACGGGCAAGAAACCTTGCAATAATGAAGCACTAAATGAATTAAACAGAATGCGAAATAAAAACTAAAAACTAGAAAATAAAAATAGGTAAAAAAACTTTTTAAGTTAAACGGTTTTATGATAAACATACATTGCAATGTTTAAGATAAATGTACTAAAAACCAAAAAATAATAAAATAGATACAGTCGTGGGAATTATAAACATATGCATAGACTAGACTAAAATAAAACCGTGGGGCACGTCAACTGTCTACAAATTATCGACTTAATGTGCGATAGAAGAATCGTTTAATTCGTCGTTAGGCAGTTGGCCCGCAGACGATGAGGAAATTACTTACTATTTTCTTGCTCATGGAAATTCCAATAGTTATACACTCCATGTAAATAAAAGAGATGTTTCAACTAGTTTATCGTTGGACATTCACACTGCTGGCTGGCGAGAAATCGTTTCACTGCTCGTAGTTTGTCTTTAATCGACAAAACATATGATAAAAGTACTACTCGCTCAACACTATGAAACCCTAAAACTCGCTTATAATCGAGCTTGCTAGCTTGTTTCCACATTCTAGCCCTACTTATCACACGTCCATCGTTGTCGGTTGACGACCTAACGACGAATTAAACGATTCTTCTATCGCACATTAAGTCGATAATTTGTAGACAATTGACGTGCCCCACGGTTTTATTTTAGTCTAGTCTATGCATATGTTTATAATTCCCACGACTGTATCTATTTTATTATTTTTTGGTTTTTAGTACATTTATCTTAAACATTGCAATGTATGTTTATCATAAAACCGTTTAACTTAAAAAGTTTTTTTACCTATTTTTATTTCATTGCTGTTATCATAGTTTTTTCTAGATACCTTTATTGCGATTCTGGAATACAAATTTAATCAAAAAGTTGTACAATTTTTCAATTTTTGGTATCCTATTCCTATTATTTAATGACCTCCTTGATGCAGCGAAAGGAGAACACCCGTCTACGATGGAAAAAGTAGGAGTTCGATTCCAGATGGGGACCAAATATTTGTATGAAATAAAATAAATATTTATTTTTGATCTGAATGTTTTGTATTTTATACAGTACCTACTAAATTAAAAATACCAGAAAAACATTAAGAATATCTGTAGCAGTTATTTCAACCCATAGCTATAAAATTAAAATTTTATTTAAAAAAACATTTTTAAAGCAAATATCTAATTACATGTTTTTAAGTAGATTCCCAATTTTTACGAAATATTTAGTTTTTTGTTAAGACCAGTGTGAGGCTGTAAATTTCCATACAAAAAGCGGTAACGTTTTCCCCCCCATAAACGAAGTCCGATTTTGATAATTTTTGAAAATGTTCTAGATCTAATGGAAAACTAGGTTTAACCGTTTTTATTATAAAGAAATATTGCCTAAGATAAAAGTTATTAGTAAGTATCTAAATATCTATATTTTTGACTTAATAACTTCATGGAGCGTTTCAATTGGTTTTAATAGACTAAACTGAATTACCAAAAATGAAAAACGTATAAACCTAGAATAAGATGCAGTGAATTAAATGAGACCAAATTTATTTCATTTTGTGAAGGATAAAGAGGGTAAAAACGTTACGGCCCGCAACATTATTTGAAAGCAAAATGAAGGCAATTACGTCCGAACTTAAACTCTCTGTATCGCACGATACGGGTCGTTTTTGAAAATACCTACTCGCGCCGCGTATCGAAAACTCATGATTCTCTTAAGGTGGTGGCCCTTTTTACCCGCATACCTTATTATATTAACTACCTACTAATAGAGGCAGGAGATGATAGAAATTTTGTCATTGATAGAAAACTAAAATAGTTACTTTATGGATCACGGAAAGAAGCATTACAATAATGAGAAATGGTCGTAAAATTGTTTAAGAGGGTTACGCGGGTATTGCTTTCTCCATACAAATGTAATTCCTCTATTTTCTTCCTGGATAATGCCTCTAGGGCAATTTTTATTTTTCACTAGCTGCGCCCCGCGGTTTCACCCGCGTATTTCCTATCTTTCTCAACGTTCTCAACCTTCCTTGGACTACGACAACATTTCAAAACCGAAATCATCTAATCCGGATTTTAGCGAGACAAACAAACAGCTATTGATTTTTATATATATAGATTAGCTGCGCCCCGGGGTTTCACCCGTGTAAGTCCCGATCCTGTGAAAATATCGGGATAAAAAGTAGGCTACTTTTTATCCCAATATTTTCACAGGATCGGGTCTGTCTGAAATCTTAGTTTCGTAATTATTTTATAATCCCACTTAGTTTCTAAACCCTGGACATGGCTGATATGCTCCAAAGACAACTAATGTAAAGCCCTTTGAAATAATCCGGTCAATGAATCAATGTATTCTCATACCAAGTGTTGTTTCAATTACGACAGTTTCGAGCCTTCTTACAAACAAAATAAAAAAAATCTTTATTCTTTATTATATTAGTGACTAGCTTTAGCCCGCGACGTCGTCCGCGTAACAGTCGAAACTGGTTCTAAATAAAATTGATCCCATACAAACTTTGCCCTACTTTTTTACCCCCTTGGCGGTAGAATTTCGGAAAATCCTTTCTTATCGGATGCCTACGTCATACAAAGAACACACCCTCCAAGTTTCAGGTCTCTACGATCAGCGGTTTAGGCTGTGCGTTGATCCGTCAGTCAGTCAGGACAAAGCATTTTATATGTATAGATAGAGTCTTCATCTATCTACATACCGAGTTTCATTGTAATGGGTCCAGTAGATTTTGCGTGAAAGAGTAACAAACATAGACACACTAACACACAAACTTTCACATCACTATCACTGCATAGTATAAAACAAAGTCGTTTTTTCTGTCCCTATTTCCTTTTGTATGCTTAGATCTTTGAAACTACGCAACGGATTTTGATGCGGTTTTTTTAATAGATAGAGTGATTCAAGAGGAAGGTTTATATGTATAATAAATGCATAATATAGCCGTGCGAAGCCGGAGCGGGTCGCTAGTTTAAAATATTAGTAAGATTGAACCTAGAATTGCTGTAGTGTACACATGCCTTTTATTTCCTTTTTTCTTACAACTAATTACTAAAGGACATAGGGTAAAATCGGGGGAGATGGACCACCGGGTGAGACGGACTTTTTTATTATATACTAAACGACTAGCTGCGCCCCGCGGTATCACACGCGTAAGTCCCGATCCCGTGGGAATATCGGCAAAAAAGTAGCCTGGTGTTAATCTAGGTCTCCAGCTATCTAGATACCGAGTTTTATCACAATCGGTCCTGTAGTTTTTACGTGAAGGAGTAACAAACATACATACACACACATACTCAATCTTTCACATTTTTAATATTAGTTATAAGTAGTTTAGTATTTAATATAGTAGGATAGGATTATACTAATCATAGCTGTCATACAAAGCGAAATTTAAATATGGAACGACTGTACAACAACCCTCTTTTACCCTATTTCCTATTATTTCCATTGTTAGAAAAAAGGAATTAGAGATATATTGGATATCACAGATTAAAATACCTATTAACCTACTTCTAACAAATCATATTGCCTAAAGGCAATATTGAAAGAGAAATAACAAGAAGTCTTACCTACTAATACAACTTGGATTATTGCTCTTAGTAGAAAGAAGGTTTATTAATTTACTACGTTTATTATTTCCTGGAACTATCTAATTACAAAACAGTATTATCGGCAACGACTGGTGCAACACTATTGTGTTACAATATATTATGTACTAGCTGCGCCCCGCGGTTTCACCCGATTAAATCCCGATCCCGTGGGAATATCGAGATAAAAAGTAGCCTATGTGTTAATCCAAGTCTCCAGCTATCCAGATACCGAGTTTCATCGCAATCGGTCCAGTAGTTTTTGCGTGAAGAAGTAACAAACATACATAGATACACACACGCACACACACAAACTTTCACATTTATAATATTAGTAGGATAGTAGGATTAGCTGTCCTGATCCCGTGGGAATATCGGGATTTAGAGTAAGCTATATGTTAATCCAGGTCTCTAGCTATTTACATACCAAGTTTCATTGCAATCGGTTGAGTAGTTTTTGCATGAAGTAAGTTCAGACATACACACAAATGCACAAACTAACATACAAACTTTAATTAATAATAGGATAGGATCACTCCTAAAGTTATTTAAAACGGGATATTTACCATGAAATAACAAAACATAGTAAACAAAAACATGGTGAAAAAGATATTTACCATTATTTTAAATATGTTTCATTTAAATAAATAGTTATAAAAAAATTCGTTGCAACTTTGTAATGTTTTGTAATTTGTAAATTAATATCTATCTTTTCTATAGATTAAAAAATATTCAATATTAATTTTATTAATATTTTATTAATATTTTATTAATATTTTATTAATATTTTATTAATATTTTATTAATATTTTATTAATATTAATATCCATGTTATTTACCCAGACAATCTTTTATCTATAAGACCATTATCATGTCAATGAACGTCTAGATTCTAGATCTTCTGCAAATTAGTTTGAACTATTGTTTTGATCAATCAAAGTCTGTTTTATACCGATATACCTACTACATTTATTTATTTATGCAAATTAGATATTTTTTCCATTTCACTGCTTGAAAAACAAAGGACAACAACGTCTGCTGCATATGCAGATAACTAGAAGTTCTTTGCATAAAAACCAGACAAATACAATCAAATCACAAAGATGACTGTGAAAATAATCGGCTTTGATTATTAACTGTGATTAACCCTTCACCCAAATGAACCCCTTAAAAGAAACTGCGTAAGCATAATCTAGTTAATGCAAACCTAGTAGAGTCGAAATGCGACCATAAAATTCCGAAACTGGTCAGTTGATTTTCAAACTGATGTTGCACAATCAGACGAAGTCTTTTACTCGTATATTGTCAATAACTTAAACAACGTCCAAAAATGTATGCATTGGCCTTTCGCGTTTTTGGTCATATGCGTCGAAACCCATAAAACAATCAAACAAACAATCGTTTATTTTTCCCAGTATCCCAAAAATGGACTAATTGAAAATGAAATACTGAACGTCTTATTACTATCAAAAAACATAACAAACATATCGTTAATAATTAATTTCTATCCGAACGACGACGATCTAATGTTTCTTTGACAGTAATCTAAATCTCTGGCCGACCAATCAGAACACAGTAACCGCCTCATTGACATCCCGGAATTATTGCTCTACTAGATATTAGGTTTATGCTCGATGATAATACCGATAAATTTTAGTGAACAGCAATTTTTACAACCTTATGTTGTTTAATCAACAACTTTATGATCAGATCGTTTTTGTAGGTTACTAGCATCAAGTTGCTTATAAAAAAGTTCATTTTCTAACAAAACCTATAATATTGCCGTGTTGCTGCTGTTGCTGCGTCTGTGTAAGTACCCACCTACAGTACCTCTAAAAAAACATAATATGTAACTAAGATATTTTTACTTATATTATAAAGAGAAAAGATTTTTTAGTTTTTTTTTTTTTTTTTTGTTTGAATTAGGCTCCGAAACTAATTGACCGATTTTGATTAAATTGGGTACGAGGATACATAGATTCATGAAGAGTAACATAGGCTACTTTTTATACTGATATTCCAACGGGATCGGGAGTTACATGGGTGTAACGGAGCGCTACTATTGTTATCAAGAACGGATTTGACGAAAAAAGAAAAGAGAGAGAAAAGTTACTAGCAAAACGCTCAATAAGCTTTTAAGTATCTTTTTCTTAATACTAAGTAGATTTATTTCAACAAATTGTCAAAAATACGTAAACACTTACGAGACTGAGGGACTCCAGCGGTTAAGGACATGTCATGGGTTATGATCTGACCCCATTGTTGAGCATTTAAGTTCCAAATTGGGTCCACTAGTTGTTTATCCGGAAAACATCGAAGACTGACTGCTCGTGCGTTTGGTAGCGGATTGCCGGTCTTTGATACCGGTAAAGCGTTTATACCTGAAAACATACATAATCATCAGTAAAAAGTTAATTTTTGTATCTAGGTATAAATCTCCCTAAGTAGGGTGCCCAAAAAGCTCGCTGCATTTCCTCTTTGGATGGCAACGCCGATCCGATGGTCAAAGTAGCAGCCAGCCCTTTAGTCACTCGCAGCTAATACTAATAATTTTGAAATATTTTTGTAAAAATCTAAGGCTTCTGGTCCCCACGGGCCCAGGGTCTCCAGGTATATATATAAAACTGGCCAAGGGCGAGTCGGACTCGCGCACGAAGGGTTCCGTACCATGTTGTAAGCCCCGCTTAATTTTTTTTCTGTTTTTAATTATTGTTGTGATAGCAGCAACAGAAATACATAATCTGTGAAAATTTCAACTCTCTAGCTTGATAACTAGAGAGTTGATAACCGTGATCGGTTCATGATTCGGTACATCCTGGTGTCAGACAGACAGCGAAGTCTTAGTAATAGGGTTCCGTTTTTAACCTTTGGGTACGGAACTCTAAAAATGAATCCCTATTTTCCTTTGTGATCGCCATCACGCGTGAACGGTTGGACCAATTTCGCTTTTGTTGTGTTTGTTACTGTCAAGAGAAGGTTTTTATGAAAGAAAAAAAAACTCGCTCGCTGGTGAAACCGCGAGGCGTAGCTAGTAGAGGTGTGCGCCGATGGTTTTGTGATCGGCGGCGGCGTCTGACGTATAATTTGTCGGCGGCGTAATCGGCGCGGTAGGCGGAAATTAAAGTGACATGACAGACTTCTCGACTTAACGTGGTCATGCGTTAGAGAAAAAAATGGTAAAATAACTCTCAGACTGAGGAATAACTTCATCTTACGCCAATTTCATACAAAAATCTATCGATTGGAGACATCGCTAATGCACCTCTAGTAGCTAGTTACCTACATATGCAATAGCACAGAATATAGGTATGTATATGGCAATAGTTATGTAGGTAGGTCACACTAACAATAAGTAGGTAGAAAGGCTGAACGATGTAACTAATCTAGGTACGGTCGGCTGCATAATTGCAGACCCACCGTAGAGCTCCAAAACGGCTGTCATAAGAATGTTTTCAACACAAGCAAGATTCTAGACACTTGCTTTAGTTGAAGTTTAAAGTCTTCTAACTCATCAATTTATCAATCAAAAATTATTAGAATGAAAACATTCCAATAATAGTAATTTTCGAACTCTACCGGGGGCTGCAGCCGACTCTACATAATATATTCTGGTGTATATATATTCTGGTGTATATATATTCTGGGTCTAAGTATAAAAATATCTCTTTAAAATACCTTGCAAATTTTTTGTTAAGCAACGTTTCTGAACAAAAGTTATTCAAAATGTTATAATAGATTGGTAGGTACCCTACTTTCCTATGTAAACATCAAACAAAGACCTAGTTTGACTAACCCGATTACCCTATTCGAATATCTATTGAAGACAATGTAAATAACTTTATATAATGCCTCTGAAGCGTGGCGGATGTACAAACACCTGCGACGTAAAAGGTTGCGGGTTCAATTATCGTCTTAAAATGTTAAAAATTTCGCGACTTCTCTCTTCATTTTTGACTATCTCTCAAAGTTTACATAATTATAGCCCTGAAGACTTGTAGACTATTACGTCTACTCCCTTATTCAATCAAAGACAATAAGTAGGTAGTAGGTACCCATACTTGTGCAATTGTTACATGCATGTGTGTAATAAAGCAATTAGTTATCCCACAAAGAACTATTAAATAATATTACAAGTTATAATTTAATAATTATTTATGTGCTTGCGACATTCTGCCCAGTAAAAACAAGGCCGCATTTCCTAGCTCGCCACATCTGTGGCTCCTTTAAATATTTAATAGTATCGAAAAAAAAACAGTATAAAATAATTGATATTTATGGTACACTAGCTGGGCCCTGCGGTTACACCCGCATAAGTCCCGATCTCGTGGGAATATTTCAATAAAAAGTAGCTTATGTGTTAATCCAGGTCTCCAGTTATCTACATACAGAGTTTCATCGCAATCGGTCCAGTAGGTAGTTTTTGCGTGAAGGAGTAACAAACATCTAACACACAAACTTCCACATTTGTAATAGGATGTATATTAAGTCTCCACTCTTACCATCAGCAAAGTTATAAGCAGTCAATCTTCCATATGGAGTTTGGGGTGTTCCCCACAACGGCCTCACCAAATTGTTACAAGTACCATCGATGCTTCTGTACCGGGAGTTGACACAGTACGGAGGAGGAATTCCACACGATTGAGCTGCAGGATCTATGTCTGATCCAAGCGGTGGTGGCGGATTACTAAATCTGAAAAACAGAGATGGAAACATCAAAAACCCTTCTAGAAGGGTTTACGCCTGTCGGCTCCCCTTACAGATCCCCCACCCCTGTTCCCCTGTCGAGAACTCTTTCATGCCCGTCGGCTCCTTTGGACCGGGGGAGACGACGGCCGTTTATTTAAAATTAGATTCGAGCCATTTCGAGCGCCCGTCGTCTTCTTTATGCATCCCCAGGGGATGCGTCGGGAGTTGAACTAGAAGTCTTTGTCAACTCACATATCTAAATACATATAGAGGTAGGTAATTATGTACAAAAGACATGATTGGAAGAAGTAAAAGGCCCCTGATTGATCCAAATAGCATGCAGCTTGTACTTAGTTCAAATAACATGCAGTTTCGGTAATTCGGTTGCTGAATAAAGTCTTCCATGGCGTATCCGCCAACAGCGAAAAGCTTGGCTAGATTTAATTTTAAGAGTGATGGGAGTTCGGTTACCGGACTACTGAAACTTTTTGGTGCTATGTGCCAGATCTTAGTGCCCTATTTCTTCCCCATCGTCATTGGTCTTGTGTCGTTTTGACATTTTGCTCATAAGTCCTTTAATTTTACTCGGAATTTTACAATATTTATCTTTGTATTTATAAAAATAATAACTTCTGATCCCGTGGGAATATCGGGATAAAAAGTAGCCTATAACACTTCCAATTAATCAATGTATCCTCATACCAAGTTTGATCAAAATCGGTCCAGTAGTTTCGGAGCCTATTCAATGCAAAAAAACAATCAAATCTAATATAAATATAGAGTATGGATATACCATTTATTTATGTTTGCTCTGCACTGTACCCCTGTGCAAAATTTTACGTTTTTATATCAGAAGAATTATTTTATTCAGAGATTTTGTCTCACAAATCCTGATGACGTGGTAAACTCCATAAAATCCCAGAACGAAACGGAAGGATTCAATCTAGAAACCTTGATGTTATTTGAGAAGAGTATAATTTCAGGCGTTTATTTACAAACCTCAATTCAAGGATAAACCTGATTGTCTGGAAACCAGACATCTAAAATAATATGGAGTGGGTACAAATTAATAAACCTACAAAATATTATACCATGTGTTTCAGAGAAGGGGTTTTAAGACCAGTGTGAGGCTGTGAATTTCCATACAAAAAGCGGTAACGTTTTACCCCCCCCCCCCCCCCCCCCATAAACGAAGTCCGATTTTGATAATTTTTAAAAATGTTCAAGATCTAATGGAAAACTAGGTTTAACCGTTTTTATTTTAAAGAAATATTGCCTGTGATAGAAGTTATTAGCATCTAAATATCTATATTTTTGACATAAAAACTTCATCGAGCGTTTCAATTGTTTTTAATAGACTAAACTGAATTACTAAAAAAGAAAAACGTATAAACCTAGAATAAGATGCAATGAATTAAATGAGACGAAATTTATTTCATTTTGTGAAGAGGGAGTAAAAACGTGCCCGCAACATTATTTTACTCTATTGCACTATACGGGTCATTTTTGAAAATACCTACTCGTGCCGCGTATCGAAAACTCACAATTCTCTTAAGGGGTTTTAATTCGAAAGGGGGTTGTTGTAGACGTCTTAGGCGAACAACTTTTATTCTACGACTTTAGGATTTTTGATAGTTCTGAGGGAATTTTTACTTGTCAATCAGCTGTTTCATACAAAAACTTCGAACGAAATGTTCGAATCTCCAAAAGTCGTAGAACAAGAGTTATTCGCCTAGACGTCTACAACAACCCCCTTTCGGATTAAAACCCCTTAAGAGGAAAGGGTACCGGGGGCTTTCTCCATACAAACTATTACAAACGTAGTCGACTGTTTACTCCCTGGATAATGACACTAGAGCAAATATTTTTGGTGCATAAAACTTATAACTGCCATGACCATGCTCCTATTTTTTCTTTTTTTTTAATTTTGATTTTTTTTTAGTTTTAATTTCTATGATAATTCGAAAATGAAAAAAACCAAAACATAGGAGCATAGTCATGACAGTTATAGGTTTTATGGCACAAAAATATTTGTGCTAGTCTCATTATCCAGGGAGGAAACAGTCGACTACGTTTGTATGGAGAGCGCGCAGGTACCCTTTCACCTTAAGAGAATAGTTTTCGATACGCGGCACGAGTAGGTATTTTCAAAAATGACCCGTATCGTGCGATAGAGTCAGTTTAAGTTCGGACGTAATTGCTTACACTTTGCTTTCATTTTTAAACACTTTGCTTTCAATAAAACCCCTTCGGCGAAACACATTGTATTTACTTACCTAATTTTTTATGGTTCCGTAGCCAAATGGCAAAAAACGGAACCCTTATATTGTTCTAATAATTTTGAACATAGATTTATTGAATAACGTAAGAACGTACTAACCCAAGTAGCACGTTAGTGAATTTTGGAACTTATTTTGCAACTGTAGGTAGCATATTAGTGATGCAAGAGTGTTTGGTATTACTTAAAGATGCAAACAGCACTCGAATTTGCAAATGAGTAACTCTTATCACTAATGGTTGCTTTAGAGGGATTTTTGTTTCTTCTTTATTACCTATGGTAGCATTAAGCCGAATCTATTACTCATAGGCGCATAAAGGTTTTAATTTTCTCTCTTTTAGAACTCAAAGAGGCATATGACATCTTAAAATCCCCCCTAAAGAACTGTGCCCTAATAGGTGGTATTTTTCCCTCATTTGGCACCATTAGTACTAAATAAGTAGTATATATGAGTTATTTATCACTTGTAGTGGCTTAAGAGTTATTATTGAAGCTCATTTGGAACCTTAGTGTAATTGCCTTTGTAAGGTCTAATATACTCTTATATGCCACTGTAAAGCGTATATCGGTTCCATTTTTTTCTCATTTAGAACCACAAGATCTAATTAAAATAATAACGGGTCGAGTGCGAGTCGTACTCACGCGCTGAGGGTTCCGTACATTAGTTTCATTCCAGACAGTTACAGATAGTGTCAGACAGTTCCAAACAGTGCCAGACAGTGCCAGACAGTGCCAGACAGTGCCAGACGGTGCCAGACGGTGCCAGACTGTACCAGACAGTACCAGACAGTACCAGACAGTACCAGACAGTACCAGACAGTACCAGACAGTACCAGACAGTACCAGACAGTACCAGACAGTACCAGACAGTACCAGACAGTACCAGACAGTACCAGACAGTACCAGACAGTACCAGACAGTACCAGACAGTACCAGAAAGTACCAGACAGTACCAGACAGTACCAGACAGTACCAGACAGTACCAGACAGTACCAGACAGTACCAGACCGTACCAGACAGTACCAGACAGTACCAGACAGTACCAGACAGTACCAGACAGTACCAGACAGTACCAGACAGTACCAGACAGTACCAGACAGTACCAGACAGTACCAGACAGTACCAGACAGTACCAGACAGTACCAGACAGTACCAGACAGTACCAGACAGTACCAGACAGTACCAGACAGTACCAGACAGTACCAGACAGTACCAGACAGTACCAGACAGTACCAGACAGTACCAGACAGTACCAGACAGTACCAGACAGTACCAGACAGTACCAGACAGTTTCAGACAGTACCAGTCAGTGACAGACAGTTGTACAGACAGTTGCACAGACAACAGACAGTTGCACAGACAACAGACAGTTGCACAAACAGTTGACAGACAGTTGCACAGACAGTTGTACAGACAGTCCTCGACTTTACAAATTAAGTAAATTTTACTTTTTTTTTACTTTATTAACCTTCACAATGGGTTTTGTACCCGTCTTGAGGATCCCCAATTCAAAGTAGAGACAGCAAGACCTGTGAAGTGAAAAATATCACTACTAGGTACTAATGAGTGATTTTTGGGCTTAAGAGTTCCAATAAGGTAACAAATGAGTGAAAATAAGAACTAAAAGGTCTACTTTAAATCGCCATGTTTAAAAATAATAACCTTGAAAAGCATTTTGTTTAATGGTATTTTATTACAATAACATTTAACAAAATAAGTTTTAATAACTGTTGTTGACATTATACTTTTTGTGAAACTATAATGTTAGGTTTTTAACAACCAAATTGTTGTAAAGTATTATCTTATTTATTTGATCAGCATATATTTTTTGATATTTTTTGATTAAATTGTAGGCGCATCAAAATTTACTAAGTAAATATACCATGGTTTCACGATAAAAAACCATTTGCAAGGGCTCCATGATATTATGCTGCGGTTTACACGTACATTTTTAATACTTACCAAATAGATGCAATATGGCTGTCACAATTAACACAATAGAACAAAGCACACCGTTTTTCGTTTATCTCCGCCGAAAATAAGACTAGTTATGACAAATTAATCACTCAACGAATGAATGTATCGCTTTATCATTCAATCATTCATTCACAGCGCGCAATTTGCACCGTTAGTTCCAAGTACCACTCAGGGTAACAATTCGAACTCTTATGCAACGCTTCTGCAACTATAAATGAGTTGCAATTTTTCTCCCTTTGGTAATATATAGGTTGCATATAGGTTCTAACCACCTATATAGAACTTAATCAAGGTGGATTTTATTACTAAAGGTTCCAAAAAAATACTATATGCAAGCTATTTATTACCAAATGTGTTACTTGGGAAGGAACGATTTTAGGAAATTTCAATTTATTTTTAATACTTATTGGGTTTCTTTACAGGTAAGACCTTGAAAATTGGAATTCAATCTACTTTTCATAAATAAAAAAATCACGGTTTCAGGGTTTTTGTAACTTCATATTTATCGGGGAGGAAATGAGGGTGAAATTATACCAGTACCTCAGTGTCGATAACATTATGTATTATTGTTTTGTTATAATATAATGAGGCGAAATGAAACCGCTGCGAGGCACAGCTGGCCTATATTATAAAGAAGAATTACCTATTTGATTGTTTGTTTGCATTGAAATTGGCTCCGAAACTACTGGACCGATTTTGATGAAACTTGGTATTAGGCTATTTTGATTAATTAAGGTGAAAGGGTACCTGCGCTCTCTCCATACAAACGTAGTTGACTGTTTCCTCCCTGGATAATGACACTAGCACAAATATTTTTGTGCCATAAAACCTATAACTGCCATGACTGACTATGCCCCTATATTTGTTTTTTTTTTCTGTTTCTAATAGAAAGAAAGAAAAACAGTCGACTACGTTTGTAATAGTTTGTATGGAGAGAGCCCCCGGTACCCTTTCCTCTTAAGAGTGTTATATTTGTTGACGTGATAACGCCTAGTACCTAAATTGATGGAACACCTGCATTCACAAAAAAGTGACATGGTATTAGTGTGTGACGTCATTGTCACATTCCCATTGTATGACGTCATTGTTATCTTCTATCCCAATATTCCCACGGGATCGGGAGTTACGCGGGTGAAACCGCAAGATGATTCTAGTGTCAGATATACTTACATCAATCCACAGACACTTAGATAAATATCAAAGCTAGCTGTTGCCCGCGACTTCCTGTGCGTAGTAGTTTTGTTTTATATAGGTACTAAAACCTTCCTCTTGAATCACTAAGTACTTGTAATTGTAAACGGGCTGTTTTCCGCGATTAGACCCTTTTTAATTGGGTCCTTTTTGCGTGAAGATGGAGTAGGCTTGCCCAGCACCTACTACCCTCTCAGCTTAGTCGACCATGTCCAGAGGAGAGAACTTGTCAATACTTCTGGAGCCAACTAAGCCGCCGCGCGGGTTTCATCACGATGTTTTCCTTCACCGTAAGAGCAATGTCAATTAGCGTACATAAATTTTTCTTCAGAAAAATACATTGGTGCACGGCCCGGCCTGGATTGGAACCCACGACCTTCAGAATGAAAGTCGAAGTATCTACCACTAAGCCAACACCGCTCTTAGGTCTCGCGAATCACTAAGTATATCTATTTAAAAACCCGCATCAAAATCCGTTGCGTAGTTGTAAAGATCTGAGCATACTTATGACAGACAGACAGCGAGAAGTGACTTTGTTTTATACTATGTAGTGATAATCAACAATCTAATTGCTGCTGCACGAGATATCATATAATTAAACGTATTGCAAATAATAGGAGTATAATACGTAACTCACAAAACCAGATTTGTTATTTATTCATTGCAAAAGCAATTACTTAATAAGACAACATCTGTCTGTTAATATTACAACCTTCCTTGGTGCTCATTGCTTGTTTTGCTTGTGTGTGAAGAATATTCAGTAGAGTAGCGATGGGGGGGCGGGGGGGAATTTACCGCCTCGGGCGCCACCATTACGAGGGCGGTAAAATTGGGAAAAATGTTTTTCAGCCCAACAATTATTTTTTCAAGCAATTACCTCTTATCTTAAACACTTGCCCATATTGAATGAATGCCCAATACAGTTTTTGCAAATCACATGTTTACATGGTTTTTGCAATAAATATTTTTCGCTTAATTCTTTAATATCGTTACGTTCTCATAAACACAAACATTATTATTTTTATGATGCCAAAAGGGCGACACTGTGTAGAGCATGCTTGCAGGAAAGCGGACCCCGGGCTCCCGAGAGGGATGCAACCGGGAACATCGCTCGGATGATGAATGTGTAGAGCGTGCATGGAGGCTGAAGAAACCATCGCGCATGTGCTGCTAGACTGCATGGTACTAACGAAAATTAGACTCAGAACAATAGGTGACGTTAAAAGTCTTCCAAAAATTTTTGAGAAACCACATCTAGTGGCAATATTTATGGAAGAGCTGCATGGGCTGTTTCTCCCACTGACAAGTAGAACCTCATGCAAAAGGAACCCAGGTAAAGAGGTCTGATTGCAGAAAACAGCCCGTATACAAATACAAGTAGGTACAAGGGCGACAAATACTCAACAATATAATGTAATATGTAATATTTATTTATATTTTAATATTTATTATTATTTTTATGACGTGAAAAGGGCGGCAAATTATAACTACGCCCCGGGCGACAGTTACCCACGCTACGCCACTGATAATATTCAACTTATTTCACGCTTAGATGCTTTTAATATATTTTTTTTATTTAATTAAGTTTTATTTCTGTCTTTCTTTCTCTCTTTATGACGTGAAAAGGGCGGCAAATTATGACTAAGCCCCGGGCGACAGTAACCCACGCTACGCCACTGATAATATTCAACTCATTTCACGCTTAGATGCTTGTTGTTTATACAATAAATTTATTAATTTAAAACTAATTTAGTTTGATGAAAGTAACACACAATATATTGTGGTCCGTGTTAGCTGACTATTAAATACATAAACAACGTCTAACCTTTGTGCTGGCCCGCCGTTCTGCGCTGCCGTGATCCCTGCATTGCTGAGGACAGAATCAGTGCATATTACAACATATAACATGCAAGAATGAGCTTTATTAACAGGCATTATAGTGCAATTTTGTACAGTAACGATACGAGCAAAATACTACAATTTGAGAAGGGTTGTGTGAAAATAGTCTATTATTCAAATATTGTTTACCTATTTGATTTAACTTATACATTAGATGATATCTTTGATATTTTATTCAGAACAATATTTGAGAGTAAATTGATTATATGGTACAACTTTTTACTTAAACCTAGATGCTTATTTCATTAGGACAGACAAATGAATGAATTAATAAAGTACATTACTTGGAGATTGTTTATATAAATTTGGTTTGCCACAAGATTTCAAAGAACATCCTGTCTTTTTCAGAGAGCTTTCATTGCAAGAAATTGTTCAGAGCAAACTTTAACGATCCCGTTATTTCAGCTTAGATACTTACTACGGTCGGAGTCAGAATTGTAGACCCATCGTAGAGCTCCAAAACCGCTATTATTAGAATGTTTTAACTCAAGCAAGATTCTAAGGTCTTGCTCGAGTTCAAGTTTCAAGTTTTACAACTCATAAATTTATTAGATAAATATTATTAAAATAAAAACATTCCATAGTAATTTTAGAACTACGGTGGATCTGCAATTTATACTCCGTACAATTTTCAATTTATTACAAGTAAAATGAAACTACAAACTAAATAACGTCAGTTTGCGTTTTAGTTTAATTTAGAACGAAAACTTTTAATAATAACAATCAAGGTTAAAATTAATTGAATTTAAAATTGAAAAGGGTGTCTGATTGTGTACTGTATTGTACTTGTATCGGTAACATTACAATGTGCGAATAAAGTCTAGTGAATGGACTCATGGTCGATCGTTGTTACGCAAGCGTAGCGCCACAATTTCTGAAAACAATGACAATCATTTTGTACCACTTTTGTACCGTCGCATTCCGACTTAGCCTTTACAAATGCGGTGCGAAATAGAACATAAATTAGTCTATCGTTTTGGTGCAAAATGTTATACACAATAGAGAGATGAAAAGGAATAAAAATAAATATAATTGAGGTACAGTCGGCAACAGAAACACAGACCCACTGCAGAGTTTTAAAATTACTATTAAATGGTTTGTCTAAGAAATTAATGATTTGAAAGACTTTAACCTTCAATTCAAGCAGGACTCTAAAATCTTGCTTGAGTTGAAAATATTACAACAATATCAGTTTTGTTTGGACTCTACCGTGGGTCTGCACTTAAGTTGCCTGGTTGTACATTTGCAAATCATTAACTTTACCTTTGGTTCATATAATAGTAATGGGCAAAAACAGCGTCTTTTCCAAGGTAAATGCCCAATGATAAATCTAGTATACCTATGTAGAAATACCAATACTAAATTAGAAAAAATATTCGGCAACAACTGTCGTAAGTAATATCAGAGCTGAGATATTGGAGCTTGAAATTATTGATTGATGGTATTACCGACCAAGTTAACTTGAGACCTACTTTTTATGCGCCTTCATCTAAGCGAAGTCTTAAGTTAATAAATAATAATAATAAATATTTCAGGACATATTACACATCGCCATCCAGCCTCAAGCTAAGCAACTTAATGCTTGTGTTATGGGTGCCAGATAACGGATAAACTACTTATATACTTTTTTTTTTTTAAATATATAAGTACATAGTATACATATAGGAAACACCCAGAACCAGAAACAAGAATTTATGGTCAGCATAAATACTTGTTCCCGGCGGGAATCGAACCCGCAACCTTCTGCGTCGCAGTCGGGTGTTCGCCCGACGCGCCACAGAGGTCGTCGAAGTTAACTTCGTGTTATATAATTGAATTAACTAAATAACAGATGAGTTGAGTACGCTACTTTTACCCGACTACGATGCCTACCCTATGTGTACGACTATGCCGAAGAATTACAAAAACATATTTATTTATTTACCAAAATAAAAAATCTTGTATGAGGCTACAATATTTCAAGTAAGCATGCCATTTTTAAACTATAAAATACTAGCGACCCGCCCCGGCTTCGCACGGCTATATTATGCATGTATTATACATATAAACCTTCCTCTTGAATCACTCTATCTATTTAAGAAAACCGCATCAAAATAGTTTAAAGATTTAAGCATACATAGGGATATAGGGACATAGAGACAGAGAAAGCGACTTTGTCTTTACACTATGTAGTGTGAAGTGATAGTGATAAGGCAAGTAAGAAGTAACAGCGGATTCTGTAACAAGCAAAATGCTTGAACCGCATAAACCCAGAGTGGATTACTATGAAAAAAAAGAAATGACACTGCCTTTTGTTGACATGTAGATAAACTTCATCAATATACTCGTATCACATGCATTTTTTAACATTAGTGATTGCGTCTGTTCATGGTCTTAAGGTTGACTTTGCTGGATAGAGGAATGTAGGTAGGTAAACGTTCGTAAATGAAAGATGTCACACACGTCGATCTCAAGCGGTGTATATTTGCGACTAATTAGAAAAATTACAAGGTAGTAAACGAATACATCCTACAGAATACGCAATAGTTACTATGAGGTACAAACAAACGAACCAACGACGCTCGGATGCACAGCGATTGTATATACAACCATGTAGGTAGGTACTTATATCTTTAATATGAATTATTATAGGTAGGTAGGTTATGTTAGGTATAGATTTTAGGTACAAATATTAGGTAGGTCTTTCTTCTATTCTAATTAAGCTAAGTACATCCAACATACCGCCCACCAAAGGACTACTATAGTCCTTTCAAGACTAAAACAATAATACAGTTTGGTAAGTACCTAATCAATCAACTATCAAAACAAAAAAACAATTTCTTTCAAGAAAAATATTACGCTTACTACGTTAAAGGATTACTTAATAAGATCGTAAACAACTATGCGTTTGTATACCTACTCCGTCCCATTGCATTGATCGAGCAGGCATACCCACACAAGCAAACTAAACGCATTAACCATTACAATACATTCACAGTAGGTAATTGCTGACCACGATTCGATAGCTCATACTTTCGCAAATTACCTACTTATACATATTTTTCAATAATAAACTACTCGTACAACAAAACTTAGATATTTTAGTGGACTGTAAACACTAATCTATAGGTATATTAATCAACTTTTAAATAACAATTTAAGTTCAAACACGTAAACAAATCAATTTGTGCATTAATCTACTTCGACTTATAATATTCTATAAAATATCTACCTACTCGTAAATTATGTTAGGTAAATATAATATCTAGGGATGTTCAACGGGTAAGGAACATAGTTTTGTTACACATCGATTAATTATAGAATCGCCACTCTTTACTCCATAAACTCTAGTACAACCATCTGGCCCAGGGTGTTTACTTACAATTCTACCGAGTTGCCACTTACCAGGGGGAAGATTATCTGTTTTAATGAGTACAACATCACCTTCTTCGAACTCTGCTTGTCGCTTTAGCCACTTCGGTCTCTGTTGTAATCTAGATAAATATTCAGATTGCCAGCGTTTCCAAAAATGTTGTACTAACCTTTGTGTATGCTGCCAACGAGTCAAATACGAGACCTTAACATCTTGCAAGCTAGGATTAGGAACTACTATCGGAATCTCACCTATTAGAAAATGACCAGGTGTTAGTGGTTCTATTACCTCAGGATCTGTGCTATCAATAGGACATAATGGACGTGAATTGAGACAAGCTTCTATTTCACACAAAACAGTTGTCATTTCTTCAAATGTCAAGTTTGTAGTGAAAATTCTCTTCATGTGGTACTTTATCGACTTCACTCCGGCTTCCCATAGGCCTCCATAGTTTGGGCTATAGGCCGGAATAAAATGCCACGTTGTACCTTCTGAAGCTATCTTCTCTGCTACTTCTTTAAATTCTATGTTTGCCTCTTTCCACGCTGTCACTAATTCTCTATTAGCCCCTATAAAGTTTCTTCCTTGATCACTCCATAAGTGTGCACACTTTCCTCTTCGAGAACAAAATCTGTTAAATGCACCAATGAATGCAGATGATGTCATATCTCCAACTAGTTCTATATGTATGGCCTTGGTAGCCATACATATGAAGATAGCTACATATGCCTTGGTCGTTTTCTGACCTCGACCTTTACTTGTATGGACAATGAATGGTCCCGCAAAATCAACACCAGAAGAAAGAAAAGGTCGTGTTGGTGTCACTCTCATCTTTGGCAAATCACCCATGATTTGTGTTCTCGTGGTGGCATTTTGTCTAGCACAAACTATACAATTGTGAATGTGTTTTCTCACCAAATTCTTGCTTCTAATTATCCAATAAGTAGATCTGAGGTAACACATCACAAGCTGTATACCACCATGTTTAGTGCGCATGTGAGCTTCAGACACTATGAACGGCGTCAGGTTATTCTTATTACCCAGAATTATAGGATGCTTAGCATCTTCATCCATTGTTGCGTGTCTTAGCCTGCCGCCTACCCTGAGTATGTTGTCTTCATCCAAATATGGATTTAAAGCTTTCAGCGAACTCGTCTTTTTTACTTCTTTCTTTTCCTTTAATCTCTTGATTTCATCTTCGAATTCTTCTCTCTGTACTATTATAATACATATCTTCAATGCAGTTTCCAATTCATTTGGTGTAACTATCCTATCTATGTTCCCGTCCAACTTCTTAAAACGTAAAAATCTTCTACAATATGCAATAGTTTTCTTCAATTCTGTTAAATCTTTCGCTTCTTTAAATCTTTCACTAATACTTCTATCTTCAATTTCATTTATGTTTTCCATTAAATTCATTACATTAATTTTCTTCATTTCCAAATCTGTAGTAAAGTTGTCTGGTCTTCTAAAATCTATGTTTTCTCTAGAGAGCCATTCTGGCCCTTGCCACCATAATTTGTTTTCTTTCAAGTCCTTTACTAAAATTCCTCTTGATGCAACATCAGCTGGGTTTTCATGTGTTGAAACGTGGAACCAATTGTTGCGATGTATGTTGCTTTGTATTTCTGTCACCCTGTTAGCAACAAACACTTTCCATCTATTTGGATCACCGAAAAGCCAAGACAAGACTATGGATGAATCTGTCCAAGCGAATGTGTTTGATTCTGGAATTCTCATGGCGTGTATAACTTGTTTCAATAGTTTTGAAAGAAGTACAGCCCCGCACAATTCAAGTCGTGGTAAAGATACTGTCTTTAGTGGTGCTACTCTTGTCCTAGCAGCCACAAGACTTACTGTGAAAGATCCATCAGGTTTCGCGACGCGACTATAAACTACTGCAGCATAAGATTTCAACGATGCATCTGAAAAACCGTGGATTTGAATAGCTTCTCTGTTTGTCTGTACTGTATCTAACCATCTATTTATTTGAATTCCTTCTACATTTTCAAGATCCTTTCGTATATCTATCCACTCATCTCTAAGATTAGAATTAATTTCATCATCCCAGCCGACTCCTTCAAGCCACAACTTTTGTATGAGGATTTTACCCATTACGGTGCTTGGGGAAATCCAACCAAGAGGATCGAACAGCTTTTGTATGTCGGAAAGTATTCTTCTTTTAGTGATCGTGTCCCCAAGTGTAGGTAGATCCAGTTTATATTGAAAACGATCACTCTTCAAGTCCCATATAACTCCTAAAGCCTTTACCTTTCCTTCTAAGTCCAAATCCATGTTGACGTTAGCTGATCTCTCTTCTGGTTCTAAATTCTTCATGAATTCCATGCTATTAGAAGACCATTTCTTCAAAGTGAAACCTCCACTCTTCAACAATTGCTTCATTTCTGTACTTACCTCTATTGCTTCTTCTATAGTATCACAACCAGTTAAACAATCGTCGACAACGCAATCTTCTCTTATCTTAGCAGCAGCAACAGGATATTTCTCGCCTTCATCTATCGTTAGTTGAATCAAAGTCTTTATAGCCAAGTACGGAGCTGAAGCAGTTCCGAACGTGACGGTCTTCAGGCGATAGTCTTTGATTTCTTCGTTAGGATCGGCTCTCCATAGTACTCTTTGATAATCACGATCTTCTTTAAAAAGTAGCACCATGCGATACATTTGCTGTATGTCGCTAACAAAACAAATGGCATTCATTCTCCATCGCATAATGATGTTTCTGAGATCTTCTTGTAACACCGGTCCAACTAGCAGCTCATCATTTAACGAAACTCCATTAGTGCCCTTGCAAGATGCGTCGAAAACTACGCGATATTTCGTGCTTTCTTTATCTTCGCGGATTACGACGTGGTGAGGTAAGTACACGCTTTTTCTTTCTAATATTTCTTCTATAGGTACTTCTTCCATGTGATTCAACTTTTTATATTCTTCTATTACTTTCACATATTCTTTCTTGAGTTGAGGATTTCTGTTTAACTTTCGTTCCAATTGTAAAAATCTACTAAGTGCTATCTCTCTAGTGTTACCGTCTACGCATGTAGGCTTCTCTGTTTTAAACGGTAACCTAACAATGTATCTTCCATCTTCTCTTCTTAAATGTGTGCCCTCGTATAAATCCTCGCATTTTTGTTCTTCAATAGTTAGTTTTCTGTTTGAATCTGTATCTAACTCCCAAATAGATTTAAGTAAATCATCTACATTTACTTCGTTATGTAAAACACTCACTTCTTCAACTATAGCTTCGTTACGCTTAACTGCAGAGACTTCCCCGAAAATGATCCAACCAAGGCTTGTATTCTGCGCACACGGTGTGCCTGGTGGACCTTTAGCTAAACCTTCTTGAATAATTCTGCTATATTCACTAACACCTAATAACAAATCCAGTGGTTCTGAACTACTAAAATCTGGATCTGCTAAAGGAAGCCCTTGAATGTGATTCCAAACACTGACAGTCATCGACCTAAGTGGAATATTATTCCCTAAACGCTTAGACATCACGTAGGCGTGCACTTCTAAACTAAACTCGGAATCCTGACGTGACGTGAGATGGAAATGGACTAAATGCTTGACTCTTACCTTTGTAGATTCCATTCCCGTTACCATTGCATTGACTGACTGCCTTTTGAGTTTGAGTGCCTGAGTCGCCCTTTCACTCAAAAATGACGCTTGAGATCCTAAATCTATAAGAGCCCTAAGTTGAATAGTATGACCTACTTCATTCTTAACATACACCATAGCTGTCGCTAACAGTGTAGTTGATTGCCTGGCACTGAAATACGACGAAATCATTGCATTATTTACCTTCAGTTCTTCTACGTCAGTTGACCCAGATGTCCCGGATTGATTACTTACATTATTTGCAATATCTGAAGTCCTCTGACCATGTAGAAGAGAGTGATGACGTCGGTTACAAGTACGACAGGACACAGACGACCGACACTTCCATGCGGGATGCCCTGGTACCAGACAGTTGTAGCACAGTTTATTTTCCATTACGAACTTACCTCTCTGTAAAGGCTGCAATTTAATAAACTTATCACAATGAAATAAAGAGTGGGATTGTTTACACATAATACATGTTTTATCTACATTATTCACGTGAAATGATTTTACTAATTTATTATCTTTGTTTACATGGGACGGATTACTACTAAAACTCGAAGAGGTTACTGACTCGATTATTTTATACCTAGATTCTAAAAAGTCTGTCAACTCCTTCCACGTTGCTAACTTGTCACAGTCGGCCTTGAACACATACTGCTCCCACTCGGCGTGTGTCACAGGATCCATTCTCTGCACCAACAGGAAAATGACGAGAGGGTCCCAGTTCTCCGTAGGTATGTCCAGGTTTCGTAGACTGTCGATACATTCGGAAGTCGTGTCCAGTAGCGCTTTCAGCTGGTTAGCTGACCGTGCCGATAGTTTTCGTTGACCAAATAACCTCTTCAAAATGGTATTCACGATATGACGTCGATTGCCGTAACGATGCTTAAGCTTGTCCCATGCCGTCAAATAATTAGCTTCCGTAACCTTCATATTCTTCAATAACGACGCTGCCTCACCTTTAATGTTACTCTTCAAATAGTGGAACTTTTGAATCTTACTAAGTTTGATGTTGCCATGGATTAATGATTCGAAGGCGTCTTGAAATCCAGGCCAATCTTCGTAATTACCGGTGAACGTAGGTATGTCCACACGTGGTAATTGGTAATGTTCAGCAGTAGCACTTTGTTCACTTATCTGCGCCGGCGCAGCTGGCGGCGCGAGCGGCGAAGTCGTAGGTTCAAGCAAGTCCATGTAGTCACTTATCACATTTGTATATAATTCCTCCACAGCGAAAAAGTCCTCGTTCACAAAATAGGTTAATTTACCGCGTTGTTCTTTATTCGTAAGCCGTACCAACTCGTCGTGATTTTGTTTGTACGTCACCCAATATTCTTCGATTGTTTTTATTCTAGATTTAACGTAACCCTTCGTTAAACGTGTCAAGGGGCATTTCTTGAAGTTAATTTGTGCCTTTTTTAACAGGTTCCATGTATCGTCCAAAGTATCAAGGACATTATCCACCTTAGTAGCCATTTTGTCACGTTAAACACTCGTACGTATGTTTTTTAATACTATTGTGATGTAAACAAACACTAAACTGTCCGCTAAGTAATTTACGAAAAAGTTCTATTAAAGTCTATTGTTCATTCAATAACACGGCGTCCATATTGCAATTTAATTCAATTCACTCGATGCACTGATTCACTAATAATCACAATATCCGGCTCGAAGGACCATATGTTCATGGTCTTAAGGTTGACTTTGCTGGATAGAGGAATGTAGGTAGGTAAACGTTCGTAAATGAAAGATGTCACACACGTCGATCTCAAGCGGTGTATATTTGCGACTAATTAGAAAAATTACAAGGTAGTAAACGAATACATCCTACAGAATACGCAATAGTTACTATGAGGTACAAACAAACGAACCAACGACGCTCGGATGCACAGCGATTGTATATACAACCATGTAGGTAGGTACTTATATCTTTAATATGAATTATTATAGGTAGGTAGGTTATGTTAGGTATAGATTTTAGGTACAAATATTAGGTAGGTCTTTCTTCTATTCTAATTAAGCTAAGTACATCCAACAGCGTCTATCTTGCCATACATTTTTCACATGGAGCTGACATCGACGTATGACATACAATGTATGATATGCGATGTACCTCCGGCATAGCCGTACCCTAATAGACCCTAAATCAACTCTAGCGCGCATATATCTCCAAGTTGACAGTTTAACCAGTTTATCAAACCAATGCGACATCCTAATTCCGACTATTCGAAATAGGCATCGACTAATTACCATCATAGGTAATTAAGTTTGCATCCGCTTCTGACGTTGCGATCAGTCCTTCGTTTATAAAAAAGTCTCAAATAGCATGTTCCTTTGCGTAACTACTAACAATGCGTAGGTAGGTACGTGACAAATCGTGCCAATGCCGTAGATTTATTATTATAGAAAGTATATTATGTAATTAAATAATATCTCACCCAAATCCCCTTACATTCAACCTTTCAGGTGGCAAGGTTTGCTGTATTAATCTAACGAAGGTGTCCGCGGGTCCAGTTAGTTGCACAGTGGATGTAGGATAAACGAACTGAGCTTTCACCGCATGCAGCATGAACACACTTATGACCAGGAAATTCAACATTGCGCTTCGATCTGGAACAAAAATATTTTATGTAGGTAAAAGCTCTATCGTCTAATATGTATGGGCCATTAGAGCTCAAGGTCAAGAGCTCGTTTTGAATGGGATCATTCGAGTGGACAACAGATTTTTAAGAGCGCTTAAATTGACATTTTGGAATGTTGTTGATTGAGATTGCATGATAATCAATTAATTGTTAGTATAGGATATTAAACAAATTTCTTCCAAAAAGCTAATAATTCACATCGTAAATCTTCTGTGTATTTAAAATTAAATTCTACAAACGTTATCAGGCCTTTTTTCCGCTTTTAGGGTCGAATTATCATTCTTTTCAAATCGTTTCATATCGGGTGCCTAAGTACCTATGTCCCAAAAAGGATTTTGTGATGAGATATTTAGGTGGACAAAATATTGACCTTATTTATTTCGACGGAACTAGAACTTTTCCAATTTAGTCACTTGTGCAAAATATTTTGGAGTGATTTTAGAGTTCGAAATATAATTATTAAAAGTTTTTTCAGTCATTGGACACATTTGTTCTATAAAAGTGTTACTTACCTATAATACTGCTGACATTGACGACCCAGTTGGCACAATGGTCACCATGCCGGACTCCCAAACACGGGGTTGCGGGTTCGATTCCCGCCTCAGACAAGTATTAATGCTTAGATATTTGTCTGGTTGTTTATAAGTATATATTTACAAAAAAAAAGAATTTAAGTAGTATATCCGTTGTCTATAGCACCCATAACACAAGTCTAGTTACTTAGCTTGGGGCTAGATGGCGATGTGTGGAATGTCCAGCTATGTGTTTTTTTTTTTGCAGGACATTCCACACATCGCCATCTAGCCCCACGCTAAGTAACTACACTTGTGTTATGGGTGCTAGACAACGGATATACTACTTAATATATACTTTTCTTTTGTAAATATATACGTATAATACATAGAAACAACCAGACCACAGACAAATACCTAAGCATAAATACTTGTCTGAGGCGGGAATCGAACCCGCAACCCTGTGTTTAGCAGTCCGGCATGGTGACCATTGTGCCAACTGGGTCGTCATTTATTTAATTACTTTTGGTATATTGAGAAATTTCACCAAATTCCTATTTTTCTTTTTGTACAAGATCTTCTAATTTTCGTTGATGGCAACTGTGTCGGGCACTGTTGCGATTATGAGCCATCTGAGTAATTCACATCAAAGGTTCTTGATGCTGTTATTTTAACGTAGGTATCTAAGATCATAATGCTTAACTTTTATTTTGCTTTTGTGTTAACCTTTCCGCATCACTGAAAATCTCTTCTGTAAAAACTGGGCATATAAGGTTATTTTATCAGTCACTTTCACTGTGTTATTTTAGCATAAGTTGTGAAAGGGCGACTAAAGTATTAGGTACCTAGTCTTCAAATTCAACAAAATGTTTAAAAATGTAGTATCTAATTAAAATTCGCTTATTACCTACCTCTTCATGTCGTCATAGATTAATAATGGTAAAGATAATGATCTTACGATGATTAATGTCTTTAATTTCTATATAGGTAAGTATTTCAGAGTTTGCCTATACTTTAAATAATTAAGATTTTCTCCATTAACAGTGGCAGAGCCGGAGGGCTTTTTCACTTCTTCTATGAGTCCAGATTAAAAAAGCATGTTTGTAGCACCCTTGGAAGGCAGGGCAGTGATAAATTACAATCAAGCTTTATACTTTTAAACCTTGCTTTTCATCGACGAACATGGACGCTCCGTATTATTTTGACGAATCTATTGAGCCATTTTGTGACGGGCCACAACGGAAAACTACGCAGTGCGTGGCCCGTCACGTATTTGCTGGTTTTTATTAAATTTAGCCATAAATAAAACACGATGGATTCCTGTTTTAATATTTTTACAAAGTACCTAATATTACTTAATTTATTGCACGTAGGGATTTCGATGAAAATAGTTTTTCCGTAAATTATGTAGGTAGATAGATAACCCAAAGTGGTATCACAAATAGCAAAGTGTCGATTCGAGCCATCACGTGCGCGTCTCTCTAGATAAAAGGGATACATTATTGACGTTTATTTATTCAGGAAACACTCTCCAAATTTACAGCGTTCGAGGTAAATGTAAAGGAAAAATGTAGACTATTCGATTGGCCAATAGCTCACCAATCGAACAATTTGGAGGCAAACAAAAAAGAATATCACCTGGCTTTAAATTGAACGATTGACCGGTAGACTGGACAACAGTTACTTTTTGTCGCAAAATTTAATGATGACTACAAAATTGCTAAATCTAGTGTGTCACTTGTAGAGGTGTCACACTACGCAGAAAATAAAAACAATACCAAAATTAATGATCTCCTTATAAACTAAATTAATTCTCTCTGGTCGCATCCGATTAAAAAGTCGAAGAGTCTGCGTTCGGCCTAATATAAGCAGAACCTATCGGAAAATTACAAATATTTTGCGATTTCTGACATCGAACTATAAAAGATTTTTTATTATTTTTCGCAAAGCACGAACGCCCTTTGAAATGATTGAAAAAGTTTATTGAAGAGACACGTATCCGACGACGTCGACTGACGGCATTGATTGAAAACAAACAAGCACAGCAGCCGGTTATTACATTCGTTCAAAGAACTTTTACTATGAAAGGCATTAGGTATAATAAACTTCTGAAAGGAGGAAATTTAATTTTTTCAATTTTTAGTATACCATTCACTCCTCACATATATCTTCCGTTCGAATAATATAAAAGATATTACGGAATCCCTACGAAGTTTTTGTTACTAGGCGAACGGTTTGGCTGTTAGGTATCTTGAGGTAAATTCAGAGACGGGGGAAAACGTAGGAATCAAATTTCTCGGAAAATATTCGATATTTTTATGTTGTATTTTTTTTAGATCAGTTCAGTTTAAGTGAAGAAGGGCTTGGATTCCGTATGACTGTTTGATGATATCAAGTGCGAAATACGACTTCACAAAATATCTTTTATTTAAGAAAATATGAATTTGAATGCACAAAATTTTAATATAAAAGCCACTAACGGACTATGTTTGTCGATAGTTTTTATTAGTAGGTACTTATACTTAATTTAATGGAAATATGTTACTTCGTCACACGTAAAACAAGTCAAGCGGGCTTACAAAAGGCTCTAGTTTGGAACACGCTATAAAAACTTTAGAGCTTCGTTATGTAACATGGCAGTAGAAGAACTCAGTTCATAGCTGACTTGAGGTTCGTGTAAACACAGTTTCAACCCAGTCGAGTGCTGACTTCGCGCTTTCTCTTTCAGTCCAGTTGACAAGCCTGCCATCTATTTTGCTTACTTATCCCATCTATACAGGGTTATTGGAAATTATACTAGCAAGCCGTTGAGGGCTACTTCTGTGCACCTAAACAAACAACTTTTGTTCTACGGCTTTTGGAAAATCGATTTTTTTTTCGAAAATTTTGAGGTTAGGTTTACCTGAAAATCAGCTGTTCCTTACACGGAGAGGTCAGTAACCTTAAAATTATATTTATTTTTTAAATTTCATCTACTGTTCGTGGTCTGAATAACCTTTGTTTTGAAAAATCAGCTGTTTTTCGAATTTACATAACCTCAAAATTTTCATTTTTTTTTTCGAATGGCCAAAAGTCGTGGAACAAAAGTTGTTTGTTTAGGTGCACAGAAGTAGCCCTTATCGGCTTGCTAGTATAATTTCCAATAACCCTGTATACATTCATACATGTGAATACCCAACTGGTCTGAAATTTCGAGTCACTGACCTCATGTAAATTAGCCTTGGATGAAGTTCAAGTAATACTTACCTAATGGGTAGTTTAATGTTTTATGTCTCTAGCAATACTCATAATTAAACAGGGTGAATTTTTAAATGAGCCTAGATTAAATGCTGAACGATTTTGATAAAAACTAAAACTGCAATTAGCCAGGAATCGAACTTGGTAATTTAACAAAAAAATAATCATTATTTTTTTTTATCAATTAATAGTGTAGGTGATAGAGATCACGTTCATATACCAACGTAGTAGTATGGCCAATCAAAAGGAAATAAGTAATTTTGTAGTGTAGTTGCCTAAGCGATCGACTTTTGTGTCCTACGACTTTTGTAAACCCGAACTTATTTTTCCGAAAATATTGAGATTGTTTTAACTCGAAAATTAACCGCTTTTTGGAAATAAAGACAAAAAACGTAGTGGTCCAAACTATCTAAACAAATTTAAAAAAAAAATTCTTTTTTTTTTCTTTTGTAATTATAGTATAACCTCAATGAAACACATTATTTAGTACCTACAGTAAACTGAAAGGCTTGAGTCGAGTTTAAGAGTTCAATGCAAAGCCGACAGGAACGAAAGGTTAAATAAGTACTAAAACGGCATTATGTTGGCATTATTAATATATAGTACAAACGACAACCACAGATAAACTAAGATGTCTTTCTTGTTCTTTTAATAGGTAAGAAATCAAACTATGTTTACTAAAGGTATAGTTTTAAAGGATTACGCTCATAATAAACACACGCAAGAGTGTGAAATCAATCAAGAGCTACTACATTCGAAAAAATTCATAGGGAGCAGCACCAGAGGGGCTTCTAAATTTGTATTGAACAACGGAAGAAGCAAAGCACGAACTGGGGTTGGTGCCTCGACAGGACATGACACACCAATGACATGCTTTAAAAAATAGAGATAACTTCAAATAATGACTGCAGAGCCTGTGGTGATGTCATGGAAACTATGGAGCACATCCTATGTGAATGCGACGTCTTAGCAGCGAAGCTTATGAGCCTCCTTGGGTATACGTATCCCAAACCGGAGGAATATAGGTTTCTTCCTCTTAGTGGGATCACTGTGATCCCACTTCTTCAAAGAGTAAGAAACATTAAGGTAGGGGTAAACACAAAAGATCCTACTGGGTTGAAGTGTTGCTGGCTTTATCAGCCCCCGATGTAAGATAAGAAAGGTAGGTATAGTTTGTTCAACTTATACTTTCCAGCTAGTACTTTACTCTGTCTATATCATGTTCTATGTTCCTTTCTGCCTGCCTAGCATGAAGACCAAAACACGATACGATAAAGCGATATCACGCGATATAACTACATCAACTCTCAAAATATGATAGATAAAGCCGCCATGTTGAATTTTTATCATAATTTTTATCGCAATTTATAATTAAAAATTCAACACGGCGGCTTTATCTATCATATTTTGAGAGTTGATGTAGTTATATCGCGTGATATCGCTTTATCGTATCGTGTTTTGGTCTTCATGCTAGGCAGGCTGTATTATAAAAAATAAGTTACCTATCTTTCTATCTATTTATATATTAACATTTACCTTTTAAAACATACCATAAAGTCTAAGCTTATCTTATTACATATCTACCGTTAAACGAAACGAGAAAAAAACGTCGTAAAAATTTGTCGCCTAGACATCTAGAAAAAACCCCTTTTCGTATTACCATACCCTTGTCGAAACAAATTGTGTAATAGCCGAATAACTTGACCCTATAGGATGCTTACTTATAACATTGTAAAGCACTTACATGTACAAAAAATAATATTAAAAACATAAGTACCTATAAAAAATATTTTTTTACTTATCAGCTTATATAGGTCAGCGTTTGATCAAAATCACAGTGTTAGACGGAAGATGACGGAACGTGGTTCATTCTATCGCAGTAGCTTCATGATGTCTGAACTTTTTCATGGTCGCAAAATTTATTTGTGTGAATTAGTTTAATACCTTTAAATAATAAATTAGTGCTAATTAAATAGTAAAAGCGTTTTAGTAATCTGTATCTGTATGATTAAAATAAAATAAAATAAAATATGTTCTGATAATAAGTGCCTTTAAATTTACGTAATTTACGCTCAGATTTTGTTAAAATAGCTATAATAGCTTTATACTTACCTGATCGTAGGTGACGATGTAGCATAAAATGTTGCACGGTTTCCTAGAAGATACCTATCAACTCGCGACTTGAAGACCCTCAAATTGTACACGTCAGGAAAGACAGAAGTAGGCAACAATTCTGTTCCTTTGCAGTACGAATAAAGAATTACGAAGCTAAACGCTTAGGGCGGACATCTGGTATTTCCACCATGAATCGGTGCCGCATATCAGTTTGCCTAGTTGTATGACAAATACAACAGTAACTGCAGTCATAAGATATCTTACGCAGGTTAAGGTGAAAGGGTACCTGCGCTTTCTCCATACAAACGTAGTCGACTGTTTCCTCCCTGGATAATGACACTAGCACAAATATTTTTGTGCCATAAAACCTATAACTGCCATGAATATGCCCCATCTTTTGTTTTTTTTTTTTTCATTTTCTAATTATCATATAAATTAAGAATTAAAAAATAAAAAAACAAAAAATAGGGCTATGGTCATGGCAGTTATAAGTTTTATGCACCAAAAATATTTACTCTAGTTTCATTATCCAGGGAGAAAACAGTCGACTACGTTTGTAATAGTTTGTATAGAGACAGCCCCCGGTAGCCTTTCCTCTTAAGCCTATAAGACTTACTCAAAAAAGGACTACAAAAAAAGGACTTATTCCAGATAGACGGCAGACCACAGCGGCAGACCCAATTTGCTACAGGATTAAAAAATTGAAAGATGTCTATTGTCAATAAAAATCGACGATGTGTGTAACGAGGCTGTATCGGCTAATAATTAACCCTTTGCCTTCCCTGAAAAGGCAATAAACAAGAAAAAAATGGTCATTTGACCCTTCAATTAGATTTTAGTGCCGTCCTTCGAACGATTCGGAACACATTTAGAAAAAAAGCGAATCTCAGTAAAAGTAATTAGTTCGAGTTTCACACTTTGTATGGCTAAAATAGCCTATAAGTTACAGCTTCCTTCACGTTTCAACTCTTACACTCCCATAATAAGGTATTAAAGTCTGCGACTGATAGGTAGTTTGTGTAGAGTCTGATATATATTTATTGTCTGATAGGAAACCATCAACCGATAGAAGATAATTGGTCTGAAGGGCAGTTATTGTGAACCTATACAAAATATTTCTCTTTCCTCTTCCGGTACTCGATACCGGTAATTAGTAAGAGATATAGATATCAATATCTCTTACTAATTCCTAGATCAATGCTAATATGACTATATTAGCATTGATTGCTAATGAAATTGGTGATTATAATGAACGTTACGTTTAGTTTTAAATGTGTAATGCGTAAATGAGACTAGACTTGCATTTGAACTCATTTCACCTGATGGGAAGCGCGATGAGGTTGATGATGTAGCATGCTCGCATAGAAGGAGAACAGTATGCCTGGATAACATGAACGCGACAATTCACTTGACACCATGACTTTGTCCAGAGGGTGGTGTTAAAAGCCACTGACCAAGATCTACCACCACTTGATTGTCTGCTCCTTTAGCGCCACCAATCAAAGGCTAAATCTTACGGACGCGAGCAAATCTGAACCCCTAAAAATCTAGCTCCAAATAAATAAGTAGCTTTCAACATTCATAAAGATCCGATCAGTGTCGTAGAGAAAACCAAATACATATTAATACAGTATGCTTACTTAGTACACTTACCATATAACACCTACATGGTTAATTAATTTGAAAAGCCCCTACCTGCTTTGTCAAAAGTTAGGTTTGTTTTGTTCACAAAAGGAAACGTTTATAATGAAAGAGGATTTTCATATGTCAGCAGTTTTACCACAACATTGTGGTTTAGGTATAATAATTCAAATTTTAGTACAAAGTGTCTGTTTTAAATAAAGTAGGTACCCGCTCAGATCAATCGACATTATTTTAAAGAATCTACTTATATTTCAAAGCTTTTAGCTACTTACTTACCTTACTTCCTTTCGACATTATTATTATTTGGGTCTCTATCAGAAAGAGCTTTTCGCTGAAAGACAGTTTCAGTTGGATGACATGAAAGCACCCTGCTTTCATAGATAGCCGGAAGCCGTTTTATGCGGAAACGCAGAATATCCGGTCAACAGAGTTTAACTAAATTAATGACTTGCAAGTACCTCGTAAAACGTATTTAGCTAATTATGTTCAAGCACAATCTCGAGCAAGCAGCCCGCGTTATAATATAAATAACGTTGTTTCATTGTGCTTGGCAGATGCGGTCAGTTTCCGCAAGGGTTAGGGTTGAGTGGTCGACAATGAGCCATAAAAAGTTTGGAATCATATATATCTGCCCCCACTTGTCCAAATGTAACTTCAAATATACCATTTGATAGGAAATTTCATTGGTTTTAAAGTGGCATGCTTATAATTCCCATAAAAAGTACACACTAAGCTACAAAATGTAATTTAAAAAAGTGGGAAAGTGGCTCATTGTTTACACCCAGTGGTACACAATGAGCATAGGGGGTGGTACACAATGATCCAGGTAGTACTCAATGGGTCGGTGCACAACAGTTGACATAGAATTCCCTATTATTACCGAAGAACTAATAAATAAGGAAACAAATATTAATCAGACTTACATTTTTTTTTATTATAAACCAAATATGAACAAAAATATTCATATTTAGAACTAAAATTTTAATTTAAAAAAAGATTTAAAACTTAAATCAATAGGTAAAATTATAGAAAATATTTATTAGAAATATTCAACAGGTAAATATAAAGTATTCAAAACACAATTTTAATCTATTATTAATAAAATCGTATTGTTTTTTGGCAATAAAAGAAAGTTTTTCACAATTTTTTAAAACAGTTTGGCTCAAATCTTATCAGTGGCCCTTTTTTTATTTCGCGACGTATCTCTGTAGGGTCTGGTATGGTAAAGGCCAAAATTTCTAGTACTTTTTTAAATAATGCCGATTTTCTCGGAAAATATTAATGTTTTGAATGTTTTTATAAAATATTTTATGTTTTTATAAAGAAGCTCTAGCGATTAGTAAAAAAAACCACGATAGTTAAAGATTTGGTCATAAAAAATTCAATTGAAAATAGAGTATTTTCAATGGCTTCTATTTTCCAAAGTCATCGATATAGCAAGCTGTTTGTGGTGTCAAATGAGAGATATGAGTTGAACTAACATGCCTAAAAGTTAGAGTGCGTAAGCTGCTCTGGTTTGTAACCTAGAGACCAAAACATGTGACGTTTCATACATTTTTTTCATATTTTGACGGCTTACGATCTGCATCAAAAACAGCCCTATGTCCATCATTTGCCGTTTCGAGCCACTGTGCGGCAGCGCGCGCGTGCAACGTTGCCGCCGTGTGCGCGCGAGCGGTGGTACCTGGTAGGTACTACCACTCGCGCACGGTTTCGAACGCAGCGACAACGTTGCTTGGCCGCAGAAGAGGTGGTTGGTAGGTATTATACTAATTGCACTGTGAAAATTTATCGCTACATTATTGATTGGTTTATTTTACTTTTAATCGTAGATTCACTATGATAAAAAAAATGTGTTTCGGAAATTTTACCTATTCCTACTAAACATATATCTAACACCAAAGTAATAGTAAATTTCAGGACGTTATGTAACCTTTAGCCTTCTTCGATATTTGAGATATCCAACACTAGAAGAATTATTCAGATCGGTCCAGTGGTTTTGAAGCAAATTCAATACAAACAAACAAACAAACAAAAATCTAATCTTTCCCATTTATACTATTACATAGTACGTACATGTACCTATAGATTACACCCTTACATAGCCAAAGAGTGCACTGCGTTCGATAGTTCACACGAAGAAAAAGTAAACATTACTTTGAGTAAAAGAGATAGCATAAAAACAATAATTATAACATTATTATATGAATAACAATATTTTTAATAACGTTAAATTGACAATATAACGTAACGTTATTATAACGTTATACATATTCAAAGCTTTGAATAATATCGTTTTGTTATATCGTTTCTCTCACAAATAACGTTATCTTGCAATTCCACATATAACGTTACTGTATTTTACCGGTATTTAAGTCCCTGGTGACTATGTACTTCACCAAAGTGAAGGCAAGAATTCGACTGAGTATTTACAGTGCAATCCCGTTAAAATGACAGCAACATCGTTGTACCTATGTTATGTCATATCTAATACATAATAAGTAAATAATTGACCGTTATAAATCGAGTTTTCACAACTATATTTACTATATTTACTGTGGGTTATTATGTAACATTATAACTAACTACCTTACTTTAACATTGTCCCAATTCTTTTTTATTTTATGAAGTGGGTATTTAGTTAGGTAATTGGCAATGAACGATTGTTAGTGACTTGAATATTTTCAATAGAGCGTATCAATTTAACACGCGTGGTTTTACGAGTTATACTAGCCCGCCTCGGCCTTCATGTGGGAAGCAGAGCATAAAAACTTAAAAGAAATTCTGTACTGAGGATGACGTGTTCCCAAAACCCAAGTATTCCATATTCATCATAACTATGAGAGATAGTCTAAAAAGTCAAATCATCATCACTACATGGTATAAAACAAAGTCGCTTTCTCTGTCTCTGTATCCCTATGTATGCATAAATCTTTAAAACTACTACGGGTTAATAAATAGAGTGATTCAAGAGGAAGGTTTATATGTATAATACATGCATAATATAGCCGTGCGAAGCCGGGGCGGGTCGCTAGTAGATCCATAATTTAAAGGTACCTAAACGTATGTTAGGTTTCACCCGGTCTGAATTCAAACCCATGATCTTTGGAAACAAAGTCGAGAAATATTTAGGTACCACCAGGCCAACATCGCTAGTATTTACTATTTACTAATAAGTTATAACTAACCTTTTAAATAAAAGAACAATACCTGTCTCAGTAGATCGTATGCTATTCTAGGTACATCTACAATTTTAAACTAGATTATAAGGAGCAAAGATTTTCTTGTGACGGAAGACTACTAATATTCGACCGATTTTGATGAGATTTGTCATGAGAATACATGAATTCCCTGGAAGTAAAATAGGCTTCTACTTAAATAAGTGTAATTTAGAAAGTACAGCAATTCCCTGAAAAGTGCGGCAACTATCCTGATTTTACCCTATGCCGAAAGAACTTTGGGCCGATTCAATAACTATTGAACCAACCGATAACAATTACCCCATCGGAGGTGGCGATAATGGACAAATTTAAGACAGATTGGCAATCCGTTAAAGATATAGATAATCCCACAGCGACGAACCACAGCTCGTTATCTATATTTTACAGGATAATCCCGTTACCTCACCGTATATCTTATGAAACAGCGACATAAAATCCACAGATGTTTTAACGAATCTCATGGGATCTATTAAGGGGTACATTTACAGTTCGTGACCCTAGATGGAAAACTGATACAAAATAACATATTTGTGTGCTGGCCAAGTTTATTTACTTCCGACAAAAACATACTATCTATGCTGACAAAAGGTTTGTAATGCAAATTTTGCTTGTTGACCAAATATTTATGTAGTTGATCTGACTGACTGACTAAAGGCCTATCCGCACAGCTCAGTGGCGACACAGTGACGGCACAGTGACGACAGTTCCGTACCGTACCGTGCCGTGAAGGCCTATCCGCACAGCTCAGTGACGACACAGTGACGCCACAGTGATGTTTAGTACTCTATCGCAAGGGTTACCATAACTTTCATGCGCGAGTCCAACTCGCACTTGGCCGGTTTTTTTAATTATATTAAGTAAAAAAACGTGAGCGAGCAAAGATAACGACCGCAACATTGCCGATATTTTGACTGCGGTTATAAGGAAAATGAATGTAACTAGGGGTCGATCGATCGTCAAAAAAACGCGATAAATACGGGCAACACACGGACCAATTCAATTAACTTTTCGTCGGCCATCTTAAAACACTGCGACCGTGTCAGGCAAAATATTGTCCGCTACAAATTCACACCGGATCACGGCGAGCGTTGGAGCAACGTCGGAGCAGCACTGACAGCACTGAACATCGCTGGCACTGACTATTTTCACTGACACTGATGGAAAATCACGGTACGGTACTGTGTCGGCACTGTGTCGTCACTGAGCTGTACGGATAGGCCATAATATAGTAACGCAGCTTGGAGAGAGGATGGATCGGGCTGAAGTTTGCCACCCAGATAGCTATTATGACGTAGGCATCCGCTAAGAAATGATTTTGAATCAACCCCTATATACACGGACCTTATTTACGAGTATTTATAGTCATGTACCTACTCTGTGACACTACAAAGTACCTTCACTGATATGTTATTAATAATTACCTATGCGTAAAGTATTATGTATAATGTATATTGCCGCTTGAATGTAAATTAATTTCAATTAGGTTATTAGGTTTGGAACTAAATGACAATTATTTAAAAAGCATGAATAGAGATAATTAAAGTAGAATCAACCCACTAAATTAGAATTATGCTCCTTATAAGCGTTGTAAGTAAGTATATGCAGTACTGCATTTTACCCTATGTGCTCATAAGTTCAAATTAAGACCTCTATCCTCTAATATTTTAATAAAACTTGCCATGAGGATACATTATGAGTAACTTAAGCTACTTTTATCCCGAAATTCTTACGGGATAGTGGGTGCTGCTAATTATTTTTAAAACAAACATAATAATATTTACTGGCTGAGGTTCTGAACTACTATAAAAATATTCTATAAAATTCAAGATTCATAAAATATATTTTTTCTAGATTTTACCAAAACAACTTATTAAAACAATCTTGATCTGATGGAATAAAGTTGCCACGATGGTCGTTTTCTTCAAGTTTTTATCGAAAAAATTGACAGGAAATTTCTACATTTTCTCGGAAAATCAGAGTTTGCTTAGTTTGCTCGAGCTTGTTTGATTAAAATATTTTAAATGAGTAATATTTACTTTGTATGCAAGCAAAGTTGGAACGAACGTTACATGCTATTAAAAATATTAAATAAACTTACCTAAAAGTTTTATTTTTATCGCTTTTTTTTGACGTGACAACGTCTAGTAAATTGATGTAACACCTGCATTCACAAAAAAGTTGACGTCATTGTGACGTTCCCATTGTGTGACGTCATTGTCACGTTCCGGTGACGTCATGTCAACAATGACGTCACACAGCACGCTGCAATATAAAACAAACATGAGAGACGCAGCACGGCACGCGTCTCATGTTTGTTTTATATTGTTTAATATTATTATCGCTATCGAATAGAAGACTCATAAAAACAAAACAAAAAAATTAAAAATAGGAAAATAATTCAATTTTTCATCGGTTCTTATGACGTTATCACGTAAAATTACCGTCCGTAAACCGACTTCACAGACAACCTTTTTTTTAATTTGTTGTGTGAAATAAATCATTCTATCTATCTTGAATCATAAGTTACGCATATAGTACAAACATTACTTTTTTAATTTGAACTCTATGGTAATGAATGCATCCGACTCGGGTGGAAGTTCCACTTGGCAGAACTTTCCACAGCGATGTTTAGAAAAATAACCTTTTGTTATAAAATAACCTTTGTAATTAAACAGGAAAAATTCATCACAAGTCTTCGGAAACGAGACAATAACGAACGCAAGCCAGTAACGTAACGAAGAACCATTTGAACTGTGACGTCACCTTTATTGTTCACTATTATTCTCGCGATGAAGAAGCGATTGTTACCTAATCGACGAATTATTATGCTATTTTCCGCGATGACGAGTAAAGTTTTCATTATGAGCGTTAAATCAATTACCTTGGAACTATCAAGGATCTCAAAGTAAAATGTGTTATTAAAAACAAATTAATACCTACTTACTGACCTACCTAATAATTCTTAATTCAAAATATAAACCAGCTTTTTTTAAACCAGATTTTCGAATTAACTTAACCTCAATTTTTTTGTGTTAGACGACACGTTATAATGAAAGTCGTGTCACGTACTTATATTTTTTTATCATCCGAATTCATAATAGGATAATACATTTGAACTTGGCTTTAAACCGTAGGTACTTTACCAAAATTGCACAACCTTAGCAACATTTCCTTGACAGTAATAATAGATTTTTTCTTAATCATGCATAGAAAACATTGTCCATAATTTAGTAGAAGAACACGCGAAGTAGGTATTGAATTTACGGACAAAGAAAATCAAATCCATAGCACGAGCGTTTTTTGAATTTGGAACATAACAGCGCTCCAGCAATGTTGTATGAATCGGCGTGCTGGCATAGACTAACAAAAAGTGCTGGTCGAAGTGCTGGGGTCATTAAACATTCTTTGATTGGATCTCTTTTATCAAAGTATACCAATGTAAGTCTCTTTGCTTAGTACAAATTGCGTTCACGTGGCTCTATAGCCATAAATGCAGTTGCCTTTCGGCACAGATGATAAATAAAATAAAAAAAATAAAATAAATAAATAATTTATTACACAAAAACAACATTAACAACATAGAGCATAGAAACCCTGACCCTCAAACTAGGCAAAAACCTGTGACTTGAGGTATCAGTGTCCTACCGCATTTGCTAGGTAAACAATAGTATACGCTTACAAAACTAAACGCTATTTGTATGAACAGTAGATAGGTAGGTACTTATCATTTAACATAGACACATTTTAACTAATACCTGTCTGAAAACCCGCAAACTCCCAGCCTCTAAAGAGTTGGGTTGACGGAAAACAGAAACAGATTTACAGATGAGAAGCAAAAAAAAAACAATAAAACAATAACGGAAATAAAAGAAAACACTTATTTCAAAGCCAATAATAGGTTCTCTGTATCGTCGTAGTCAAGTTTCTGAAGATAGCCTTTAAGTCTTTCTTTTAGCTCATACCTAGTAAGTGAATAAACATTGAGACATTTGTTAATCTTATGGTATAGCATTTCACTATATTAGCGGCAAAGCTAAAACATCGTCTTGATTAGGTATTTACTTTTATAAATTAAATAATTAAAATGAGTTCACTTGGTTCGGAGAGTGAAATGGAGATTCACCAGATTTAAGATCAGACGCCAAATTGGAAAACCTGCTTCCAGCGAAGTTAAAAAGAAAAATACCTACATGAAAGTACATGAACATTTTATGAGTTGGAAAAGGTATGTTTTATTTCCCTGAATTCTTTTGAGAAAAGCACTTTAAATGCCTCGGCGGAAATGGCAATTGCTTGTCAAACTCATACTTGACCTGCAATTGCCTATTTCACGGACTTAGCAATAATGTAGGTACAGTCACATTACCAATTAGCTGAACCCCACGCGACCCAGAGCTCATTCGCATATCTGTAAAATATATAGTATTCACCATTTTGTTATTTTGTTTATATTGCTTTGTATTATATAGTATATTGTGTAAAAAAAAACAGAATCAGGTACAGATCTGTTCACTCACGAAGGCGCGCCCCTCCAGGGTAAATTTTCTCGGTGTGCATTAATATGAGTGTCGCACGTGCTAACTGTATGTGTGAAGACTATCAGTAGAGACAGCATACAACAGAGATAGAATTATAATTATACAGATTATGTTTACAACAACATTCATAAGGTGTGGAAGGGCACGCCTTCGTGAGTGAACAGATCTATAACATTACTTTACCGAATTGCGAGTGAACTCTGGTCACGTAGGGTTCAGCTTATTGGTAATGTGACTGTAGGCAATATTTTGTGAAGATTTTTGTAAATGGCTACGAGAGGCGTGGCCGTAGTCACGTGATCGGCACACAAGCGCCACTTCGGAGCGACGAACGCCCGCGCGCCGCGCTCGACACGTTGTTTAGTTAGTTGTCTTTATGGACTCAAGCGAGCGACATGCTTTTGCGCGCCACGCGTCTCGCGGCCACAATAATGTTGATGATTGAATTTAACGTAGTGTATTAAGTTTAATAAACGTTTACTTATATCTATTCTCGCGCCAAAAAGTTGTTTTCTTCCATCCTCGCGCCAAAATAGGTATCTACAAACTGGTCCTACTCGAGCCGGATCAAACATGGAAGAAGATATTGGCTGCAAGACGAGGAGTATGTCTCGCACTTTAGCTGGCGAACTATCCGAATCGACTTACGACACTCCGCGGCAACCACGTCGCCCGTCGCAGAGTGTAGCACCGTCGACTTCGAGGTCAAGCCGCTCAAGTAACGAAACCTTACGCCTACGTGCTGAATATGAGGCAGAAAAAGAGCTAGCTAGAGTGAAAGAAGAGCTGATAAAAAAGAAGTTAGCGCTTGAAATAGCCGAAATTGAAGACGCGCAATCAGAAGAAGCGCAAAGTAACGTGCACGGAGGATACGACGTCGATGAGTGGATCGCACGATCGGACGCGAACGCGAGGGATCACGTGATCGAAAAGTGTTCGCGCGCGCCGAGCGACGCCACCTTGTGCGCTACCAATACTAACTTCTGCGGAACGAACGGCCACGAACCGAGCGCGTGCGTCGATCCGCACGCGCGCTCCACAGCGCGCGCGAACCTCGGCGATCCGCGCGCGCGCGCCGGTGCGCACGCAATCGTCATTCCGCGCGCAAGCGCCGAAACGCGCGCCAGTGATGATCCGTACGCGCCCCTGGATGCGCTCGCGTGCTCAGATCCGCGAGCTAGCCACGACCCGCGCGCGCGCCCCGATCCGCTCGTCCATCCGGATCCGCAAACGCATCTTGTTTCGCATGAGTTCATCGAACCGCACACCTTCGCATCGCACGCACGCCTCTTACCAGTAGCGTCCCCCGCGCCCCTTGTGAATAACACGAAATCCGAATTAAAATATCTTGCTGACGTTATCGCCGAAACTTTGATTTTGATGAAATTAGGCATGAGGATACATTGATTCACTGGGAGTAAAATAGGCTACAATTTATTCCGATAATTCCATGGAATCGGAACTTACACGGGTGAAACCGCAGGATGCTGCTACTATCTAAATGTACAGCAATAAAAATAACAGCAGATCTTATCTTTAACATGTTTCTTACTAATGTTTCTCCATTTCGCCACAACAACAAACAAAATGGTTTCAACGGGACGTTAAATGTTATTTATCCTTTACTCAAATATAAGTGCCATTAAGGGCACCTATAATGAGTGTAAAGAACTTAAGGAACTACTTATTTGGTAGGCATTCTGCTTGCAGGTCCTAAAGGAAAATCGAGTGAGTGTAAGAGGAAAAGGTACCGGGCGGGTAAGGGCTCTTTCCATACAAACTATTACAAACGGAGTCGACTGTTTTCTCCTTGGATAATGACACTAGAGCTAATATTTTTGGTACATAAAACTTATAATAACTGCCATGACCATGCCATATTTTTGTGTTTTTGTTTTTTTATCTTAATTTCTATGATAATTAGAAAATGAAAAAAACCAAAACAAAGGGGCATAGTCATGGCAGTTATTGGTTTTATGGCACAAAAATATTTGTGCTAGTGTCATTATCCAGGGAGGAAACAGTCGACTACGTTCGTATGGAGAGAGCGCAGGTACCCTTTCACCTTAACTTTGTAGATATTCCTCCACAAACGCAAGATTTCCGTGTATTTTACGAGGTTTGCAAAATTGAATTTAGCCGGATATTTAATCATGCTAGAATTGAATTTGATGTTGCCAACCTTAATTAGGTACATATACTTACTTACCCATTTTTTACTTTTACTAACGAAATATTTATTTAAGCGCGCCGTTTAGTTTCGTTTAAAATTTAACGTGAGTAAGCTATTTGTAGTAAATAGCAGATACTTTTTAAGTTTCTGTAAGTACCTCAAAAGGTAAAAAAAGGAACCCTTACAAGATCTTTTGTCCGTCAGTCTGTCTGTCCGTGTGTCACCACTGATTATTTCAACGATTGCCGAGTAACGAGGACATATGACGTAAATACATTCTGGAAATTACCGGGACGTTCAAGTGAATATGTTAATTCAGATCTATATAATAAGCTAGCAAGCATAAAACCATAAACGCAAAACACCACTTTTAAGCAAAACGCCTAATATGGAAAATACAACTTACCCAAAATACCAACTAAGCATAACACCGACTTGGAGTCGAAGTGTTCGAAACCGGTCTGAAGGATTATTAAGCAAAATATCAACTGCGCATAACATCAACTTTTTCGGAACCGACTGAACCAACCGACTTTCTATGCTTGCACCAAAAATTGAAATAACGAAATTATGTAATTTCCGGATAACTAAACTAAACTAACCGGTCTCGATATCCGGATAAAAAGTAGTCTGTATGTCAATCGGTCTCTGCTCATGCTATCTACCCTACATGCCAAATTTCATCAAAAACGGTTTATTAGCCATTGCGTGTTGAAGGGACAAATAGAGACACATAATTACCTAACAAATAAAGGTCTCCTCAAAATCACCAATCTGCTTGACGCAATTTCGTTTATAAGTTTAATAATTACTTAATTATTTAGTTTACAGTTTGGTTAACTTCAATTTTTTTTAAATTCTTGAATAAGTATGGTTAAAAGGTTATTATTTATTATTATCTATAGCCTACTACAATACTTACTCCTATTCCGTCCCACTGTAGGACAAAAGCCTTCCCATAGGGTACCTGTCTCTCCATACAAACGTAGTCGACTGTTTCCTCCCTGGATAATGACACTAGAACAAATATTTTTGTGCAATAAAATATATAACTGCGTTGACTATGCCCCTATGTTTTGGTTTTTTTCATTTCCTAATTATTATCATAGGAATTAAGATTTAAAAAATAAAAAATAAACAAAAATAGGGGCATGGTCGGTCATGGCAGTTATAAGTTTTATGCACCAAAAATATTTGCTCTAGTGCCATTATCCAGGGAGAAAACAGTCAACTACGTTTGTAATAGTTTGTATGGAAAGAGCCCCCGGTACCACTTCCCCTTAAAAAAGGTTAATATATCTATTCTCCTATGGCTCTGAAAGTAGTTATTTTTAAATCTGTTATAATATATGAATGGTAAAATAACTAAAACCCCCCCCATAAAGCACACTAAGGTGTCATAATCATGACCGTATTGCAACCAATAAATCATCGAATTCTATACTTAGATATATGTGCTTATAGGTAGACCTCACACCAATTCATTCAGTCTCATTCAAGCGGCTTAAATTTATTGCAAGAAAGTGTATTCAACGTCAAGTCACCTCCTAAATATCGGAATTTTTCTCAAAGATTTATCCTTAAGAAATTCCTTGCCAATTTCGACAAAAGACTTGGATGTGTATACCTACTATTAATACATACTAATATATCGGAAGAAGGAAGAAATCAGTTTATATTTTTTTTTGTAATAATACAATGGGAAGAATACCTTCCTACATATTTTATACTGAGCATAATAATATTGTATTGTTTTTTTTTGAAGTGAAAACTTCTTATGGCGCGTTGGGCACTTTTGTGGGTGAGCATTTTCAGCCGTTCTCGCGACAGACGACAGATTTTCTCGCGACAGATGAGATTTTACACAGATACACAGTTTTTTAATTTGGCTGTGAGTGTATTTTTAGTCTCCATTTTTGAAGGAGTTATGTTTACTTAATTGTTTGCAAAAACGCCAAAAAAAATTGTTTATTGTTTGGATAAAAATCCGTGCTGCTGGGTTAGCGTTCATTTCCAGTGGTTCCATGTGGCTAGTTTTGCATGGAACTACTGCAACCTCTAAAATTCATAATAATATTATTATGTTGTATACTACTACTGTATACTATAATACTTGTAATTAATGGTAATTCCGTGTAGGTACAGTTGGAATACCAATTAGCTGAACCCCACGTAACCCAGAGCTCACTCGCACATCTGTAAGGTTGTAAAGTAATGTTACCTGATTCTGTTTTTACAGTGCAATATAAAAAAATAACAAAAAGGTAAAGAATACTACATTTTTACAAATGTGCGTGTGAGCACTTAATTTTAAACTAGTTTTACAAACCGAAATTTCATATTATGAAACTATACTGCAACTAGTTAGTTCTATAGTTGGTTCCTTAAACAAAACAAAAGACAATCGAAACAAAAACAAAAGACGATTGCGAAAAAAAGACAAAAGACGATCAGAAAAATAGACTATCTAAGTCCGTATACTTATATAAAATAAAGACCGTTAAAAGCAATAAAGGACACTGAACAAAGGAAGGCATAAAACCCTGAGTTTAAGCACCTACATGAAAGCAAATTGTTAAATTTTAATATGCCCACTCCATAGTTAAATAAACGAACGTTTCGTTATGAAACACGCTTAGTTAGGTACCTACCTGTTACATTCTAGGTACATTCTCTGACTTCTTTACAGTAACGTTTATTAACTAGCCAGGCCCTGTGGTTTTATCTGCTTATACCTAAGACTCATATGAGTGAGTATCGGGTTATAAATTAGCATAAGTGGTTATTTCCAGGTAATTTTTAAGGCATCGCCTCAATAAGACCCACTTCAAAGTATCGTAGATATTGGGCATATTCAAATCCTCACACTATTGCGCTGGAAGACTAGTAAATAGTCGAGAAATAGTAGCATCGAGAACTAACATGGTTGTGGACCATGTTAGTTCTCGATGCTACTATTTCTCTTTCCCTTTAAATCAGCATGGTTTCCTGAGATGATTCACAATTTAAAACAAAATTTAATTGCTTATTCTTAAAGAATTTAAGACACCGACTTAAATAACTTGATTTATTTTAAATAAATTTTACAGTCGAAATTCCATCATTCCTTTTTTGTTTCTAAATCGTAAATAGAAATTTCAATACTTACTCAAGGCCCACCCTAAATGTTGAAAGGTAGAAGATATTTCCCAAAACCTCTGCTAAAATTTTATACTTTTAAACTAGCTATAATATGCCGATGGGCTTTCTTACCAGCAGCGTCGAAATCACCCAGTCCGATCAGAATACAATATTCTTAAGCTTACTTTATCACACCATTAATTAAAGTTTAAATTCGCCAAATCCAACAATTATGGATTTCGTTTTTTTTTCTCTTGAGAATCTTAAAATGTAGTACCTATATAGGTATATTCGCACCAAACTCTCATAGCTTAGCAGCTGCATTCCTAGGTAGGTAGGTATAATTAGCTGTTGTATGTTCTAAATTCTAAAGAATGCTACTTACCAAGTTTTAGTTATATTTTTTCTGTGATAATTGAACCTGAATTGAAATATCTCAAGGCGAATTCCAGATTGTTTGCCGTATTTGTATGTACTTACTTATTTGTTTCAAAATACTTATTACCAAAATTGAAGTTCTCTGCTCTACTTCTAGCGATCAACTTTACAAAGTCACTAGGTATATTCAGGCAACAAAACTGCAAACCCACCGTAGAGCTCTAAAACTGATATTATTAGAATGTTTCATCTCAATCAAGGTTCTCAGGTACTCCTTGAGTTGAAATTTTATATTTGTATTATATATTTGTATTTTTTTATTTTATATTTGTAAGTATTTCAACTCATGGATTTATAAGACAAACATTATTCAGGAACAGAAATACATAATCTGTGAAAATTTCAACAGTTTAGCTATCACCGTTCATGATATACAACCTCAGACAGACAGACGAGTCTTTTAAAAACATTCCAATAATCGTAATTTACTGACGATCGGATTGGGTGCTCTATGGTGTTTGTGCAATTCTGTTGCCGACTGTACACACATACACCCACTCATTTCGTCATCATGACCACCAGTCAGGTGTTATGGTCATGCCATGATCTCGTATTGGTACCTACGTCAGAAGAAAGGGAATGGCATCATGTGACAGGCAAACTTGCGCATGCGCCGGTTAATGAAAGCTCATTGCACAACCTCACTGTTACACAAAACATTGGAATTATAGTACTTTGAATGTCTTGTTCGAAAAGAGAGCGAAACACAATTCTTGTTGTGTAGACCAGTATTATTACGCTACAGTTTTATAAGTAGGTACAGTATGCGTCATAAGTCCACTATCAGTGTGCTACAATCTATACTTATTTGGAAATTATACTAGCAAGCCGTTGAGGGCTACTTCTGTGCACCTTAACAAACAACTTTTGTTCTACGACTTTTGGAAATTCGAAAAAAAAAATGAAAATTTTGAGGTTATGTAAATTCGAAAAACAGCTGATTTTTTAAAACAAAGGTCATTCAGACTAAGAACAGTAGATAAAACTTAAAAAATAAGTAAAATTTTAAGGTTAATGACCTCTCCGTGTGAGGAACAGCTGATTTTCAGATAAACTTAACCTCAAAATTTTCGAAAAAATGTTCGAATTTCCAAAAGTCGTAGAACAAAAGTTGTTTGTTAAGGTGCACAGAAGTAGCCCTCAACGGCTTGCTAGTATAATTTCCAATAACCCTGTATTATAAAGCTGAAGAGTTTGTTTGTTTGTTTGTTTGAACTCGCTAATCTCAGGAAGTACTGGTTCGAATTGTTTTTGTGTTGGATAGTCCATTTATTGAGGAAGGCGATAGGCTACTTTTTATCCCGATATTCCCACGGGATCGGGAGTTACACGGGTGAAACCGCGGAGCGCTGCTAGTAATACTATAAACAAGTATTGGACTTACGATCTTCTTATAATAGACATTACACACAAACATTAATACTTGAATTATAAGTACTCCGTGTGATTATTATTATCAACATGTTAGCTATGTCTTTAGTTGCCGAGTGGTATAAGCCGCCACCCGCTACACCTACACCAACAAACGTGCCCATGGCATTGATGCACTGTATGGAATGCGTCTGTATGTGTTTAAAAAGTGCTGCACAGGATTGTAAACGGTGGCGGTGGACTTTTGAGCGTCGATTGTACCTACCTGCCCGTACGATTCAACTAAATGGTTCGCGATATGTTCATACCGAGTACGTAACCACGGATGAGAACTTATCGCAATAATACAGCCATTGATTTTTAGAACCGATGCGGATGCGATGATTGCGATTGTTCGCATGATTAATTCTTGCGATACTAGGTAGGTAAGTAGGTATATATAATACAACTAGACCTATCTATGCATGTATTTATACAAAATATGGCATAAGTATTAAATAGGTATTAGTATAGGTACGAATACGTACCTATACTAATACCGTAGCCCGTAGCCGTACCGTAGGTACGAGGACGTCCAAAAGCTACGTGGCAGTCCAATGTCATGAAGGATCTGAGAACCCTTTTAGAAGTAGGGACAACCCAGGACAGAGCGACCTGGCGCGAGGTGATAGGAGACCCGACCCCAAGTAAAGGGAAAAGGGAAGGAAAAAGAAGAGACCTAGGTATGTCTGTATTTACACAAAATATGCCAGTGAATAATAAGCGAATACCAGCGAATTTTTCCCAATTTTTACCAAATATTTTGTTTTTAAATAAGGTGGCAAGTGACCTTTATTACCCGCAATAATAATTGATGGATGGACTGCGTAAGACAAGACATGAGAGAGATGGATGTGAACGATGAGATGACGACTAATAGAAGTGAATGGAAGTAAAAGAAATACTGCCAAACCCAAATAAATTGGGATAACGGTAGGCAAAAGAAGAAGAATATCATCATGTCATCATCATGTCAGCCCATACACGTCCACTGCTGGACATAGGCCTCCCTCATACGACGCCACAAACAGCGGTCCTGAGCCGCCTCCATCCACCGACTACCCGCGACCGCCACAATGTCGTCGGTCCACCGGGCAGCTGGTCTCCTAACACTCCGTTTCGCGTTGCATCGTGGCCACCACTCGAGAACCTTTACTCCCCAGCTCTGCGAGTCAGTTGCCAGTCAGTTCTGCGAGCTATATGACCTGCCCATTGCCACTTCAGCTTACCAATCCTGAGAGCTATGTCGGTGACTTTGGTTCTTCTACGGATTTCCGTATTTCGGATTCTATCACGTAGAGAAACTCCGAGCATAGCTCTCTCCATAGCCCGCTGAGCGACTCTGAGCTTATGAACGAGGCCTATAGTCAGCGACCACGTCTCGGATCTGTATGTCATCACTGGTAACACACATTGGTTGAAAACTTTCGTCTTGAGGCTCTGTGGTATTTGTGACGAGAAGATATTGCGAAGCTTCCCGAACGCTGCCCAACCGAGTTGGATTCGTCGGCTGACCTCTTTATCGAAGTTGGATTTACCTAGTTGGACCATTTGGCCTAGGTAGACATAGTGATCAACAACTTCGATAACATCGTCTCCAATGTGAACAGGTATGGGTACGACGTGGGCGTTTGACCTGTGCATCCTGATAAAGGATGAACCGATTTTGATTTAGTTTTTTTACTTGACAACTGACACACACGTGTCATGATAAGTAAATAGCCTAAACGTAATAATTAGTCTATAAATCTACGCTAGATGCATCGTCAGCCGCTTTAATTCATGCTATGTGCCTGGGACACTGTTATTAGATAGGTTTCCCTAGAACCTAACCTAAGGGCGGTACCCTTTCCAGCTTATAAGTCAACGGTCAATATTACTGGAGCCAACTAAGCATCCGGTTTCATTTCATTCTTATGAGCAATTTTTATTAAAACTAGTGGCAATTTGGGGGTCTTCAATCGCGAGTGAATAGGTATCTTCTATGAAGGCGTGTTACATCTTAGGCCGCATCGTCACCCACCATCAGGCAGGCGTGATAGTGGTAAAACGTTGACCTATCTATATGTAAAAAAAAGATACTTTGATCTTCATTCCGAAAGTCGTGGGTTGGAAGCCAGTGCTAGGTCAACCGGAGGTAGATACACCTACGTTTTTGCGAAATAAACTTGACCACACGAAAGTAAGGCAATTGACTCATAATCCCTCGGGCGTTATCGCATATTGCATGAAGACACTTCTAATTATTGTGTATCAATAAAAGAATGCGAAGTTCGATGATAACCACTCTATATTATCTGTAACATCTCACTATTCGAAGCCCTTTCTGACAGTGCACTAATGATTTTTACAAAAAGTTTATGTGCGCTATTAACATAATCGTAAATCATCAATAATTAGGTAGGTTTCTATTGTGTATCGGTCTAGTAACTATAATTAGTCCTTACTCAGTAACCAAACATGCACCTTGCAAATTTCGTAACAATTGACTTTTCCACCGAGCCGCAACAATGTCGATGAAAAAACGTGCGAGATTGAAAAATAATGACTCATTGTATAGTGAAAACAATTAATATCCACTAACTTATTGAAAAACTAAACTAATTCTCAACCTTAAGCTGTCGTTTTAAAGTTTATAATTATTTAAACTATTATATTTCGAAATGTAAGTATCAGTAAGTAACCTTACCACGAGTTGTTTATCTATACAGGGTTATTGGTAATTATACTAGCAAGCCGTTAAGGGCTACTTCTGTGCACCTTAACAAACAACTTTTGTTCTACGACTTTTGGAATATCGAAAAAAAAAATGAAAATTTTGAGGTTATGTAAATTCGAAAAAAAGACGATTTTTTTAAACAAAGGTCATTATGACTAAAAAAAACTTGATAAAACTTAAAAAATAAGTAAAATTTTAAGGTTGATGACCTCTCCGTGTATGGAACAGCTGATTTTCAGGTAAACCTAACCTCAAAATTAAAAAATGAAAAGAAAAACAAAACATTGTAAAATAATCCATTTCGGGTTACTTACTTGGAAGTCGGACTGGGTTAGATTGAATGATGAGAGGTATAAAGAAAACATGGTGTCACCCAGTCCGACTTCCAAGTAAGTAACCCGAAATGGATTATTTTACAATGTTTTGTTTTTCTTTTCAGGTTTTTTAATTTTTGTTTTTAGGTTTTTTTGAAGTCGGTTTTTAAAAATTTAATTTATTTTTTTATTTAACTATTTTTAGTGCCACTGTCACTGGAAATTCTTCTCCATGAGGCGAAAGCGACTGTTTCTTCAAATTGCAACCTGTACCTAATCGTAACCCATTGAAGAGTTTGGTGATAAGAAGGTGTTTTCAGATGCCCCATTCATCGGTACCTATTTGTGTATGGGCCACTTCTATTAGTGGAAATGGAAAACTGAGCAATTTGTTGAATCTCGCTGTGCAGATCTGTTCATCACTCCGTAGATCCTTATCAGATCTTCGTTTAGGATAGGGTTCTCTATCAAAAGTCATTTAAACCCAGTCCGGCGAGGCAAAGGCGAATATTTTATTCAAATTGTAACCTGTAATCGTAACCGATTGAAGAGTTTTCTGATGAGAAGATGGTTTCAGATATTCCATTTATCGGTAACTTTTAGTTTATGGGTCAATTCTACTGGTGGAAATCGAAAAATGAGCAATTTGCTGCACTCTCGAGGTGCAATTCTGTTCACCACTTCGAAGATCCTCATCAGAACTTCATTTAAGATAAGGTTCTCTATCAACATTCATTCAAACCCAGTCCGGCGACTAAATTCGACTAAATTTTTCAAATTGTAACCTGTAATCGTAACCGATTGAAGAGTTTTCTGATGAGTGGTTTCAGATATTCCATTTATCGGTAACTGTTCGTTTATGGGCCAATTGTACTGGTGGAAATCGAAAACTGAGCAATTTGCTGCACTCTCGAGGTGCAATTCTGTTAATCACTCCGAAGATTCTCATCAGATCTCCACCAAAATTTTATGGGACCACCCCTGAGGTGTCACCTTCCGAACACAAAAAGAATCATCTCAATCGGTTAAGCCGTCTTCGAATGATCGCGTAACATACACACAAAAAAAAAAAACAACAACATACAGACGAATTGAGAACCTCCTCCTTTTTTGAAGTCGGTTAAAAAATGTTCGAATTTCCAAAAGTCGTAGAACAAAAGTTGTTTGTTTGGGTGCACAGAAGTAGCCCTCAACCGCTTGCTAGTATAATTACTTACCAATAACCCTGTATATACGTATAATACATAGAAACAACCAGACCACAGACAAAAAATACCTAAGCATAAATACTTGTCTGAGGCGGGAATCGAACCCGCAAACCTGTGTTTAGCAGTCCGGCATGGTGACCATTGTGCCAACTGGGTCGTCATTTATTTAATTACTTTTGGTATACTGAGAAATTTCACCAAATCCTTATTTGAATTGTTTCTTTTTGTACAAGATCTTCTAATTTTCGTTGATGGCAACTGTGTCGGGCACTGTTGCGATTATGAGCCATCTGAGTGATTCTCATCAAAGGTTCTTGATGCTGTAATTATTCTTACGTAGGTATCTAAGCTCGTAATGCTAAACTTTTATTTTTACTACCGAGTATTGATTACTAGCGTATTACTAGCTACGCCCTGCGTAAATAAAAATTAGCCTATCGCCTTCTTCGACAAATGTAGGTAGGTACTATCCAACACGACAAGAATTTTTCAATTCGAACCAGTAGTTCCTGAGATGAGCGCGGTCAAACAAACAAACTCTTCAGCTTCATAATATAAGTCTAGATGTATGATACTAGCAGCGCTCCGCGGTTTCACCCGCGTAACTTCTGATCCCCGTGGGTATATCTGTAGTAAAGCGTATGACACTCCCAATGAATCAAAGTTTCATCAAAATCGGTGTAGTAGTTTCGGAGCCTATTCAATGCAAACAAACAAACAAATCTTTTCTCTTTAAAATATTAGTGGCAATATTTAGGAAGATTAGTATAAATATATGATACAACTAGCTACACCCTTCACCCGCATAAGTTCCTTTCCCGCATGTGTATGAATAGTGTACAAGTAGGTATATAGTGTACCTCTTACCTAGAACTACAATTTATTTTTCTTGTAGTAGGTACATAAGCACTTCTTAGAATAAATCAAATTTTATTTTATTGATAAAATAAATGCTTTTAAAATGTTTGTGTGTGTGTGTTTGTTACTCCTTCGCGCAAAAATTGCGATGAAACTCGTTACGCAGGTAAAACTGAGGGTGCAACTAGTATTAAATCTTTTTTAGCTCGTATATTGGCTGATTTCAGTTGAAATGTTTCGTGAGAAATATTCAATACGTACGTTTAGAAACTCATGGTAAGGTAACGTAATATAGATAATTATCCTACGGAGTTATCAGTGTAAGACAATAGGTAGTAGACCTATATACTTGTTACTTGATTATTTTATTAATTATTTGACGAGAAATATTGTCTTAAGAGGAAAGGTTACCGCCCAACCAACATAAACTAGCTGTAAAAGAGCTGATAAATAGATTTGTTCGATTCCTTAAGCTGGATTCAACTCTGTCTAAACTACTGGCTAAGCGCTTGTACAGCTCTTTTAAGTGTGAAAGAGGACCATATTATACAGCTTTATTCCTTAGAAAGGCTGCTTAAACTTAATACAAAAGCTGGTGAATAGCTGGTGTAAGGCTGGTTAATGGATGTTTATTAAGATCCTACCCTTAACTTTTACCATATAACATCTCTTATACAGGTTTGAGTATGATATTCAACTTATAATAACTTATTTCAACGAACAAACCCTTATTAATGTCTTAAAAAATCAATGCTTCTTATCGCAGATAAATATGTCAAATAAAACAAAAACTCCAGAGTCGATGGCCGTTAATCCGTGCAAGTGTAAAAATATTGGTGAATGTTTGTTTTCATCTGTAATAATAGCGAAATGAATGCGAGGATCAGTACACTGTGAAATTATATATATATATATATAAGTCAAAATTTTCAAGCGCTCGTGAATGAAGTTAATTTGGGGATAAAAAGTGAATAAAATAAGTATAGGTTATTTGATGTTTGCGATTATTGACCCAATATTCGGATTTCCTATGAAGCTCAGTTGACTAAAATAACTGGTGGAATAGTTCTTAGTAGTCCCCAGAGCTTTTTTGTACCTAATTTATGTAAATATGGGCTTTGGCAATTCATTAGTAATAAATTAATGGCGTCTAACTATAAGACAGCTATAATACTTGAAAACAGGTATTTTAAAGCGATGCGCTGTTCAAGAGCTTAAAAATAGTTCATTAACTGGGTTATGTTTGGTTTGTGGCTGGAAGAGAGATTTTGAAGATTTATATTCGCCAGCGTTTTCTATATATTTATTTTAAAATAATCCTACTAATATTATAAACGTGAAAGTTTGTATGTCTGGATGTATGGATGTATGTATGGATGTTTATTCCTCTTTAACGCAAAAACTACTGAATGGATTTTAATGAAACTTTACAATAATATAGCTTATACATCAGAGTAGAACATAGGCTATAATTTATAAAGATATTGTGTGAATTGTCCAAAATATAACGAAAAGTGTCGAAAAATTGACACTTTGACATCTGTCAAATGTCACTAATTTTTTAAATCAAAATAAAGAAGATAAAGAAAATTATACTAAGTTATTATTATGACAAAGAAACCATTATGCGTTTATCAGAATTATGATAAGCAGAGTGTTGCTTATCATAATTTATGCGAAAAAACTTTAGACTAAAACTGTTATGCCAAACAGAAAATGCGAGCGATAGGGCTATTTATAGATAGCTGGAGTTCTCAGACCTGGATTAACGCAAAAGCTACTTAATTTTCGTCATATATTTTCACGGGATCGGGACTAACGCGGGTGAAACCGTGGGGCGTAGCTAGTTCTTTATAAAGATCTACAATTAGTGTTGTCTACAGCCTAAATATTACTAACGATCTTCATTTACTAACTTATATAGGAAAAGGCTGTTATTAAGTTTTTATTTAGGGTCTTATAAAACTAGATTTATTATGGTTTTGAAATATTCCAGTAAACAGCTATTATTCTTTAACAATCTATTATTAAGCTTAGAGCTTTAAAACATACTCAATGGATTCTCTTTTACATCTTAAGCCTTATTTTAGTACACTATAGAACTACAAGTCCTGAGCAATGTTCGTAGCTGTGAATAGTACAGCTTTTGTCTGTACAATTGATTTCTTTGAATCTTTTATAGAGTTAATAGCTCGATTAAATTTATGTAAATACTTTATAACAGCTAAAGACTTCGATAAGTTTAATAAATTATATATACCAGCTATAACATGTCGCGAAAACCATTATAAAACCCCAGTCGAACTTTTAGCTGTAAGAGGTCTCATATATTTCTTTTAAACTGCTTATATGTTGGTTGGGCGGGCGCTCTCTCCATACAAACGTAGTCGACTGTTTCCTCCCTGGATAATGACACTAGCACAAATATTTTTGTTGCATCAAACTTATAACTGCCACGACCATGCCCCTATGTTTTGTTTTGTTTTTAATATTATTGTTTTTTAAATCTTAATTTCTATGATAATTAGAAATTGGAAAAAAATCAAGACAAAGGGGCATTGTCATGGCAGTTATGGGTTTTATGCAACAAAAATATTTGGAGGAAACAGTCGACTACGTTTGTATGGAGAGAGCGCTGATACCCTTTCACCTTAACTCTAGTTTTAACCTAATTGTTATAAGTATTGTTTAAGACTGGGTACTTGTCAAAGGATATTTACTTTGTCGTCTATAGTAGCATTTAAACTGATTAGTTAGTTAGTCCTTGTGTAATGGCGTTATACCAACTAAAAGAAATTAAGGTTCTTATTCTTAATATCATATCAAAACTCTTCATTTGGAATCATACGTACAATTTGTACGGGATCACAATCATTATCGTATCTAAGGTTGCTTGAAAGAGACCACTTGTAGCGGTAAGGCCGCCTATTGTATCATGCATTGAAGGTAACTTTTTTACTGTGGGTATATTGTTTGTGTGAATGTACACTAAAGCATTCTGTCTATCTATATCTGTCTATAAATCATATTAAAAAACTAGCTGCTTTCCGCGGTTTCACCAGCGTAACTCCCGATCCTGTGGGAATATCGGGATAAAAAGTAGCCTATAACCTTCCTCGATAAATGGACTATCCAACACAAAAATAATTTTTCAATTCGAACCAGCAGTTCTTGAGATTAGCGCGTTCAAACAAACAAACAAACTCTTCAGCTTTATAATATTAGTATAGATAGTATAGATTGGTTGTCTGTAAAGTCGGTTTAAGGACGATAATTTAACGTGATAAGGTCATAAGAAAATAATGAAAAATTGGGTTTTTGTTCCTCTTTTTTTCTTTATTTTTTCTTTATATAAGTCTTCTATTCGTCACCATAACACAACCCCAGATGAGCGATATTATTGTTATTATTAAATACTCTTGTTTCCTAAGTTACCATGACGCGTCATGGTCATATTACCATGACACTTTTTTTGTGAAGGTGGAAGGCAGGTGTTCCATCAATTTATTAGTCGTTATCACGTTAAAAATCGCAGAAAATTGAGAACCTCCTATTTTTTAGAAGCTGGTTAATATAAACGACTATAAGGTACCTGCTATTACGTACTAATGGTTTTCTTGCACTGGGCTATCTGAAAATATTTCAAAGGAAAGACGCATGCATATTCAAGAATTGCAACCGAGGCCAGACCTCACAACCCTCTTGAATACCGTCACGCTTCAATTTCGCAACTTTTTGAAGAAGCATTTTTCCTTTAAAAAAATTTCTGACGTAGGTACAATAATTAGATACTTTAAACAATTTTCAACTTAGATAACTTTTGATAACTGATAATAATGGTTAGTTGATTGGTGGTTATTTTTCAAGAAATCACTAACTTCAGAAACTCAATAAAACTTCAATAAATATTTTTCAAAAACACAAACTATTGTAAAACCATTTCGTAAAAAGAATGATGTATATGTGTGCTTAAATCTTTAAAACTACGCAACGGATTTTGATGCGATTTTTTTTAATAGATAGAGTGATTCAAGAGGAAGGTTTATAGGTATGTATAATACATGCTTAATATAGCCGTGCGAAGCCGGGGCGGGTCGCTAGTAACTACATAAAAAATATATTTATATGTAGGTGTATACGCGTCGACTTAAAAACCTTTTTTGTAAAAATCCCGTACTTTTATTGGTAAGTAGGTAAATTGATATTTGGAATAATAAGGACATTTTTACCCGACTGCAAGGAAATGTTTTATGTTTTAAGGAAATGTAATATTATGTTTCACGTATGTAAATAAGGTCATATGGTAAAGCATAATAAGAGTTATAGATCTACATACGTACGGTCGGCTGCATAATTGCAGACCCACCGTAGAGCTCCATAAAGGCTGTTATAAGAATGTTTTCAACACAAGCAAGATTCAAGGCACCTGCTTTAGTTGAAGTATAAAGTCTTCTAACACATCAATTATTTATCAAACAAAAATTATTAGAATGAAAACATTTCACTAATAGTAATTTTCGAACTCTACTGGGGGCTGCAATTATGCAGCCGACTGTACTTACTACCCATTACGTATATAACAAAATATCAATGCATGTAACTTTTCTAAAATTATTTAATTCCAAAAACTTTATTGATTGCGCCTGCGTGCCCTGCGAGGCGGGGGACAAATCTGGAGATGTCCAGATTTTGCTTTTAACTGTTTTCTATTTATAATAAACACCAATGTTAGAAAATTATAAATAAATAATATCAATATAATAAAGTTTATTTATTTTATTGATAATATTTTATACCGTACCTGCGGGTAATAAGGGCCAATAAAAGTTTTTTTTAAAACCTTGATATTATAGTGACAAAATAACAAGACAATAAACAAATGAATGGTTTTTCAGATTGGCAATAAAGCAAATATTTATCTAAATACCTGTTTTTAAATAGTTTTCCCTATTTTTACAAAATATTTAGTTTTTTTACTATTGTGGTAGGTGGCCCTTAATAGCCTTATAAATAGATCAGTTATTCTCTTCACCTTCGTATTTAGAAAATCAAACTGTATCTACTTACTTATAATTTATGAATAAAAATCTTACCTTCAATTAACTACTTATAAAATCACAGTCACAGAACTGAACACAATCAATAACAATTAAAACAGCAAGTATCGAAGCCTCGTTTGAATCTCGCGGTGCGCAAGCTCAACTGTCGATAACGCCGTACCACTTGCGCGACCAACTGAACTCGAAGGAAGGGGGAGCTGAGCTCTACAACCTTAATACTGCTATTATATCAATAAGGGATTTTATATCAAAAACCATTGCTGGCTGGCAGGTAGTACTTGTACCTACTTGTATACAGGCTGAGATGTCCGCGATTAGACCCTTTTTTTTAGACGACCCAGTTGCGGGTTCGATTCCTATTTGTGCTTAGATATTTGTCTGTGGTCTGGTTATTTCTATGTACCTATTATAAGTATATATTTACAAAAGAAAAGTATATAAGTACTAAGTAGGTAGCATATCCATTGTCTAGCACCCATAACACAAGTCTAGTTACTTAGCTTGGGGCTAGATGGCGATGTGTGAAATGTCCTGCAATATCTTTATTTATTTTAATTGGGTCCTTTTTGCGTCAGGATGGAGTAGGCATGCCCAGCACCGCTACTACCCTCTCAGCTTAGTCGACCATGTCCAGAGGAGAGAACTTGTCAATACTTCTGGAGCCAACTAAGCCGCGGGTTTCATCGCGATGTTTTCCTTCACCGTAAGAGCAATGTCAATTTGCGCACATAAATTTTTCTCCTTAAAGTACTTCTTAAGTGCACGGCCGACCTGGATTGGAACCCATGACCTTCAGAATGAAAGTCGAGGTTGCTGGCGGACAATTTCATCACTTAAAGTGAGAGTCTGGCTACCCAGAAAGGGAATGTCGCCAGCATTTTTGGCCGATGCCGCCTGGAGACGCTATGGACAGGGTATTTTATTAATGACTAACAGCGCTCCGCGGTTATACCCGCGTAACTCCCGATCCCGGGAGAATATCGGGATAAAAAGTAGCCTATGTTATTCCCAATGAACCAGTGTATCCTCATACCAAGTTTCATCAAAATCGGTCCTGTATTTTCGGAGCCTATTCGAAAAAAAAACAAAAAATCTTTCCTCTTTATTAAATTAGTGTATTTAGATATATAATAATAGCTGTATTTGTTTGTATTTAAAAATAATTATATGTATAATTAAGTATTTATTAATATTGTGTATTTGTATTAAATTGAAATAAACGTAAGTAAGTATTATTTTTCCCTGGATAATGACACTAGCACAAATATTTTTGTGCCATAAAACTTATAACTGCCATGACCATGCCCCTATTTTTTTTTTTAATCTTAATTTCTATGATAATTAGAAAATGAAAAAAAAAAAACCAAAACATAGGGGCATAGTCATGGCAGTAATGCAACAAAAATATTTGTGCTAGTGTCATTATCCTAGGAGGAAACAGTCGACTACGTTTGTATGTAGAGAGCGCAGGTACCCTTTCACCTTAAGATGGTGGTATAAGTTCAGGGCAAGCCTACTCCATTTAAAACATGTTTCAGGCACTATACAATATACTTATACAGTGCACTTAAAAACATAGATCAAAGTTGCTGAGGCTGTATAAATAATTTAGATTTGCTTTAAAGGGAAATAACATTTTAAACTATCGATCATTTTGAAATAAGCTTGTGTGCTATCGGCTTTTGTAAGAATGTTTTCAACACAAGCAAGATTCTAAACACCTGCTTTAGTTGAAGTTTAAAGTCTTCTAACTCATCAATTTATCAAACAAAAATTATTAGGATGAAAACGTTTCAATAATAGTAATTCTAAAACTCTACCGGGGGCTGCAATTATGCAGCCGACTGTACCTCATTAAAATTATGCCAATCATATTTTAACTATCGGAGCCTCATGGGTTTATAAATAAGGGGGTTTAAGGGACTTAATTCCAAAAATTTTAAGCAAAGACTAAGAACAGGTTTTTGAAAGTCCAAAAATGACCATGCAAATAATCTTGCCGTTTCATACTCTAGTCAGGTCTGGTTCTTAAGAGGGAAGGGTACCAACGCTCTCTCCATGCAAACGTAGTCACTGTTTCCTCCCTGGATAATGATACTATAGCAAATATTTTTGTTGCATAAAACTTATAACTGCCATGACCATGCCCCTATGTTTTGATTTATTATTTATTTTTTAAATCTTAATTTCTATGATATTTTTTTTTTTTTTTTTTGTTAGCCTATATCGTCCCACTGCTGGGCAAAGGCCTCCCTAACATCTCTCCAAGCATTTCGGTCCTGGGCAAGGTTTATCCAGTCTGTGTCAAATGCATCAAGATCGTCACGCCATCGTTTACGGGGTCTGCCTCGATTCCGACGTCCGTCCTCCGGCACCCAATGCGTGACGACCCTAGCCCACCGGTCGGGATTCATTCGACTCACGTGACCCGCCCAATCCCATTTGAGATTGGCAGTTTTACTCCCTACATCGGCTATCCCCGTCTTCGAGCGAAGAGTGGTGTTTCGAACTCGGTCGATGCGTTTTACACCGAGCATGCTGCGCTCCATAGCTCTTTGGCAAACCTTGAGTCTGGACTTTTGATGTTCGGTCAAAGACCAGGTCTGAACACCGTAGGTTAGGATGGGCAAGATACACATATCGACGAGCTTGCGTTTAAGTGACATCGAAAGGTCGCCCTTCATAAACTCTTTCATGGACCAGTAGGCTTTCCAGGCATTCTCGATGCGGCGATCAATTAATATCTATGATAATTAGAAAATGAAAAAATACCAAGACATAGGGGCATAGTCATGGCAGTTATAGGTTTTATGCAACAAAAATATTTGTGCTAGTGTCATTATCCAGGGAGGAAACAGTCGACTACGTTTGTATGGAAAGAGCGCCGGTAGCTTTCACCGTAACCAACTTAAATGACCAAGTGCATGTCATCGGGTCACGCGCAATGTAAAGCTTCCGTATGTACCCGTCACAATATGTGGACTAATGGTGGTCGCACATTGATACGCGCCGAACGAATCGAATTTTTGCCGTCCACGGAAAAAGGTACCTTATAATAATAGAGATAAGGTACATTTATTCATTTATTTATTTCAGAGTCGTCCGCCTCTGACGATGCGGACGACTCTTATGACGTCATCGGAAATATAAATGTAGATACCTTATCTCTATTATTATAAGGTACCTTTTTCCGTGGACGGCAAAAATTCGATGCGTTCGGCGCGTATCAATCTGCGTCCACCTAAGAAGGAGGCTATTTTATTTTTTATTTTTTTTAAATTAAATATTGCAGTAAGTATTTGTTTGATATGTAAGGTACAATCAACGGTCAAAAGTCTCTGCCCACCGTAACGTTTACAATCCTGTGCAGCACTATTTGAACATAATAACAACGTAACCTGTGGATCGAACCCACGTCGGTTGGTGTAGCGGGTGGCGGCTTATACCACTCACACAACTAAAGACATAGACTGACTACCTACTTTTAATTCAAGTGTTTGTGTGTAACGTCTATGAGAAGAAGGTCGTAAGTCCAATACTTGTTGATAGTAGGTATTTTTGTAGCAAACTGATCATTTACTTATGACCCATACTGTACCTACGGGTACTAAGGGTCACCAAACGGTTATTTAAAAACTTTGATATTAGTGACAAAATAGCAAGAAAAAAACAAATAAATTGTTTTTCAGATTGACAATAAAGAAAATATTTATCTAAAAGACTGAGAGATTTGATGTAAAGTTTATGAAATATAAATTTTGTGCTTATTTTTTCTTTACCATCGCCGTAGGATTTTCATGATTTTTTTCTATCAAAGCAAATCGCTCTAATCGTGTTTCGAATTGTATGACAATACAGAGCATTTCTTCACCTTTACGACAGTAGGAATATCATTCTATGCATTTTAGTGGTTGATACCCAAAAAACTGTTTTTACGACACCTCTGTCGCGCTTCTGGTCATACCACTTCCGCTTAAGTACCTACCTATAGTTTTTCTATTTTTTCGAAATATTTAATTTTTAAATTCAGGTGGCTAATGGCCCATAATACCCGCAGCTACCTTACTCTGAACATTTTTTAAAGGCTAATAACGACTAACGCCTTGATCCAAGCAATTTTCAATGGAATTTGTACGAAATTTTTGCCTTTTACTTTTGTTCGTAACACTCGTCTTGCAGAACCTACTTAGCCGTAATAGTTTTCCTTTTAACCTCGTTATACAGGGTTATTGATAATTACATAAGGCTGAGAGATACTTCTGTGCATAGCAAACAACTTATATACAGTGGTGGTCATATAATTAAGAACGATTTGAAGTTCTAGAAGTTTTTTATTTAAATCGTCTCATACACAGAAATCTGTACCTTCTGAGAAGCAACTAGTTATGTTATAAAATAGCCACATGAATAGAGCAACGTAGCTTATGAATAAAGAATAAAATCGCTAACTATTTTTTACACATTTTATATATTTGACTAAAGTAACACATTCAAATAATACTGAAGCTGGACAAATAATTAAGAACGATTTATTAAACTGCCCGGAAATTGTTTAGTATGACACTTACATTTAAAAAATCACAATAATATGTAGTGAGGAAAATTTTAAAAGAAATTTAATACATTTTTAACTAAAATTAATAGTCAATAGCATATCCACGGCTTTTAATTACTGCTTTACACCGGCGAGGCATTGACTCTATTAATTTTTGACATTTCGCAAGAGAAATAGAGTTCCATTCTTCTAAAAAAACGTCGTACAGCTCTCTTAAATTTCCACACTTTGTATTTGAAACCTTTTTCTTTACTTCGAACCACAGATTCTCTATTGGGTTTAGATGTGGGCTGTTAGCTGGCCAGTCTAAGACAGAAACTGATTGCGCTGTAAGGAATTCCTTAACGGTGCGTGCAGTGTGCTTTGGATCATTGTCATGCTGTAATTTCCAAATAACCGGTAGAACGTCTTCAGCATAAGGTAACATTGTTTCTTCCAGTATATTTTTGTATTAGAACTGATCCATGTTACCTTCTATCAACTTTACAGGTCCCACACCATGTCCAGAAAAGCACCCCCAAATTTTCACATTTCCACCACCGTGCTTTAATGTAATTTTCGTGTACTTAGGGTCAAATGCTGTATTCGGGGGACGTCGTATATATCGTTTTCCATCAGAACATACTCTATTTATTTTCGTCTCGTCAGAAAAAAGTACATTTTTCCACTGTCGCACAGTCCAGTTTTCATACTTTCTCGCAAATGCAAGCAGGGCTTGCCTGTGGCAAAGTTTCAACATGGGTACCTTTCTTGCTATCCTACCGTGCCATTTTTCTTCTACCAAACGTCTTCGAATAGTGCGTGCTGAGATTGCTGAAGGGTTGTTTTCACCAAAATATTCTTTTCTCAGCTCATTAGACCCTTTAAAAGGATTTTGTTTTGCCATACGAACGATGTTTCGGTCATCTCGAGGAGTCGTTTTTCTCTGTTTAGGTACACGTGGAACATTTGAAGTAGTTTGATACGTAGCATAATGCTTTACAGCGTGGAAAACCATCGTTTTTGAACATTGAAAATGGTCGGCTATCTTTTTATAAGACCAATTCTTCCGGCGAAGTTTTATTATTACTTCCCTTGTAGATTTATCACAACCTTTATTTTTTCCCATTGTTTTTTCATAAGAAGCAAGGTTTTTTCATAAGAAGAAAGACTTTTAATCTTTCCAGCACTACATGGCGCCAAAATTATACAAACAGTAACAAATCGACTGAGTGTTCTCTATTTAAATTTGAACAAAGGTATACACTATTTAGCGTTCTTAATTACGTGACCAGCCAGTAAATAGGAATACTATGTTTAGAAGTAGTGTAAAAAGTTTGTCTATTTATTTTTAAGCTAATCATGTGTATCAATAAATACAGTGGTATTATGGAAAAGTTTTACGATACCGAGAGAAATAAAAAAAAATACATGCAATTAGTTTTGCGTCCTATTTTGAAAAAATCTTCCTTTTATATCAGCGTTCTTAATTATATGACCACCACTGTAGCTCCTTGATGTTAAACAAATGTTAGCAAGGAGGTCAGATTTTTAAAATTCATTTATTTTGAAAATAGAATTCCGATGAGAGATGTACAGTCACATTACCAATTAGCTGAACCCCACGTGACCTAGAGCTCATTCGCATAAATCTGTAAAGAATATAGTATTTACCTATTTTGTTTTTTTTTATTGTATTGTATAGAAAAAAAACAGAATCAGGTAACATTCTTTACAACCTTACAGATTCGCGAGTGAGCTCTAGGTCACGTGGGGATCAGCTAATTGGTAATAATGTGACTGTACATCTCTCGTTGGAATTCTATTTCCAAACTAAATTAATGTAAAAAATTTGATCTCCTTGCTAACATTTGTTCAATATCAATTCACACAGCGCCATCTAGCTCCAAAGCTAAGCAACTAGGCTTGTGTTATGGTAGCTAATAGACAACGGATATAATACTTAGATAAAAAAAATAATACATACAATAGATTGATAGATAGATAGATAGATAAACACTTTATTTGTACAACACACAAAACGTTGAAAAAATCAAAGAGTACAAGAAAGCTTATTACATTGTACAAACAGGCGACCTTATCGCTTAAAGCGATTTCTTCCAGGCAACCTTAGGATGGGAATACCTACATACTTATTAAACATACATAAATAAGTACTCAGACCAAAAACAAAATACTGCTACATAAATATTATTTAGAGGCGGGAATCGAACCCGCAACCTTCTGAAGAAAGAAAGTAATATAATTGATTAGGTACTGACTGTTTCGCACCATATTTAATTAAAGCCACAACCTTCAGATTGAAACTCGAAGTAGGTAACTACTTCCCACTAGGCCTCCGATAAGTAAGTAAGTATAGATAAGTCCGATAAGTCTTGGATAATCAGAACATTACACAGAATCGAGCCCCTTTTTCTTCTTTTTGTTTATGTTTTATTGTTCACATAAATCGTTTAACTCGTTAATTAACTCTGGATGGTTGAAATGGCGACAGGTCACAGCAACCACCTGTGATCCACGGATGCCCCTTATACTGAAGGGTAAAATCTATAAAACCGTGATAAGACCTGTCGTCATGTATGGATCGGAATGCTGGGCCGTGAAGAAGAAGGATGAGAGAAGATTGCATGCAGCGGAGATGAGAATGTTGAGATGGATGTGTGGAGTAACGAGGATGGATAAAATAAGGAATGAGTATATTAGAGGAAGCCTGAAAGTTGCACCTATTACTGAAAAAGTAAAAGGGAACCGTTTAAGTTGGTATGGACATGTGATGAGAAGAGAGGGGACGCATGTGACTAGAAGAGTGATGAGTATGAATGTAGAGGGATGGAGAGGAAGAGGACGACCGAAGAAAAGATGGATGGACTGTGTAAGACAATACATGAGAGAGATGAATGTGAACGATGAGATGACGACTAATAGGAGTGAATGGAAGAAAAAGACATACTGCGCCGACCCCAAATAAATTGGGATAAGGGCAGAAAGATGATGATAAATAATTGGTTGTATACTTGATTTTACCTTGACACAAGTTTGATACGTCAAACAAAAAAAACTTGTGGCTTGTGGTAAGTAAGAATGCAAATCTGTAAACTTGTGCAGCTAGTTTGCAAACTGTCCAGTTAAAGTGGCACATTGTTTTGAAGTTTGCCGTGACAAAAACACAAACTTTTTCTTGGTAAAGACTGTAGCGCCAAATAGTTGAGGGTTGATTTGAGTCCTCAAGACGAGAGAGCTCGAAACTCTCGAGGACAATATTTAATTTATTGTTGAACTAGCGACCCGCCCCGGCTTTGCACGGCTGTATTAATACAGCCGTGCTTAAGCATGTATTATATCTAAAAACCTTCCTCTTTAATCACTCTATATATTAAAAAAAACCGCATCAAAATCCGTTGCGTAGTTTTAAAGATCTAAGCATACATAGGGACGGCGAAAAGTGACTTTATTTTATTAACCGACTTCAGAAAAAGGAGGAGGTTCTCAATTCGGTTGTATGTATGTTTTTTTTTTTACTATGTAGTGATAGTGAAGCCGTCATTATTTGAAATTGATTTAGTTACTACCTATTTGACGTAACCTACCTACGCAATTGTAGTATCAATTTAGAATAAAAAAAAACTTCTTTTAAATAGTTTTTCAGTGAAAAGCTCGTACAGCTCTATGCGATTTATGAGACACGTTTATAACGGTACTAGCGACCCGTCCCGGCTTCGCACGGCTATATTATGCATGTATTATACATATAAACCTTCCTCTTGAATCACTCTATCTATTAAAAAAACCGCATCAAAATCCGTTTCGTAGTTTTAAAGATTTAAGCATATACATAGGGACATAGGGACAGAAAAAGCGACTTTGTTTTATACTATGTAGTGATTGTCACAAAAGCGTCTCATCATATTATCATTGAAGGTATCAATTTATAATAATCAAACTTGATGCAAGTACACGTGAGTAGCTATAGTATGTATGCTTTGGCTCAAAACAAACCAGTATAACTAGCGCTAGATGGCGCTGTATACAATGTCTAGAACAAGTTCAAGTTATACTGGTGGTCGATGTTTTGTTCCCACGGTGCGATGTTAATGTGACGTCATAATATACAGTGTATGTTCTCGATCAGTCAAACTTTGACAGCTCTCTGACATTGACAGCTGTTTGACACTGACAGCTCTCTGACATTGACAAGTAATTTTTTTTTTTTGGCATAGGCCGTAGTTACGCTTAGGCGTCACCGGAAGTGGTGTAGGGAACCTTGCAGAATAGCGCGGGAGCGCTATGAATGTATCTACCTATTTATATTATAGCGTTAGCTTATTCAGGGTTTACTTAACTCTTGGAATAAAACACCTTAATTCAATTAAACATTTTATTTGTATTTATATAAACTACCTACCTAGATACCTACCTACCTATATAGCTTTTTTTAGCTTGTTCAGGGTTTTTTACTTAACTCTTGGAATAAAACACCTCAATTCAATAAAACATCAATTTAATCACATTTTACATACATTAATGTTTATTTCTAAACTTTCGCCAGAGTACCAAAAGCCTCAAAAACCAAGGTAACTCATTCATATACGTCACACAATCACAATGACAGAAACTGTAAGCGCCACAAATACGGCAAGCTCTACCGTCGACAGTATCATTTCCAGTCATGTCAATACACTTCTTTGGACAGCAAAACACTCCACCTCCCACCTCCATTTTATTTTATAATCGTGGTTTTTCTGTTGACTAACCAGCACAAAATTCAATATAATACTAGCACTTATCACTATGGTAGATAAAAATGAAATCAACACCAACCCACGCCCGAGGTGACGACACAGGTCACGACATGAGGAGTGACAGATAAGCGATTTGTGAGCAAAATTAGTTCTATAAATAATGAAATAAAACATAATTAAATTTTATAATGTCCCCAAGCCAATGTGTTTATTCCGTTCTCAGCAATACATCTCTTATCATCATTACCACAGAGTACTTTTTTTCTTTTAACCTGCGTGTAAACACTATGCTTATCACTAGTGAATGTATACATGTTATCATATTTTACATAGTTACAATCAAGCGTTTTTCTATAATTTTCAAAAGTTAACTTTCTTACAATAGCAGCAGAGGTGCCTTTATTTTTCTTTATAGTCAAATCACTTTGTAAAACATAACTATACATTTTGGAACGTAAACCTACAAACTCTTTGATAATACAACCATTGCTTTCGTCTTTCATGAGACCGATTACCTTTTTGTTGACTAAAGGGAGATTATAAACGTTGTTCTCGGGAAAATCAGAGGTGTCAAATCTAGCCGCTAAATCACATCTAATATCTTCATAAAAATTTTCCGTTTCGATTTGATAAATGAATGAATCGGTATCTGTGTAGAGTAATTGCATGTTATCTTTATATTTGGGTAGCATATATGAATAGTGAAAATCGTACATAACCTGTTTGGAAAGTTCGAGAACGGTGAAACCAACATAAATTGGTTTATTGTACAATATTTTCGTTTTATTCATTTGTACAGCTACAAAGTCTTCAGCAAAAATCTTACAACTATGAAAATTAGGGCGAGCTATGTATCTTTCAGCACCGTATTTACACTTTGTTTTTGTTTTCTCATCGTTCCACATGTTACACAATTTCACATCTACCCGTTTACCTACATTCTCTATGGTTTTTCCGAAAATTGAGTTGTTCATGAGTTTGTAAAAATCTTTTTCAAACGAGGTTTCTGCTAATGTCCTTTTCTCAGTGTTGAAATCTATATATGGTTTTAACCATGGAGATTGATTGAAAGATAAGATTCTATGAATTTTTTTACAAATTAATCCATGTTCCACACATTGTTTCAGGTTTATATAGTGAATGACATAATTTTGTTTGTTATCTAGAGTGAGTAAAAGCTTTTTAGTTTTACCACCAGGTGGTTTTTTTGTTTCAGCACAAAATGGATAGTCATTGTGCAAATTGTGCAGAGACTGTGGATACTCCAAGTCCACTTCTAAAATATAACCTACATTCGAATCCGGGTGTTGAGCTAATACATCAAATGAATTTATTTCATCGTTATCTAACCAACAAAAGTTGCCGCACGGTAGGTATTGACTCATAGCATGACCGTATAAATTATTAACATCCAAATAGATAAGGAAGTTGTTGCCATGTGTGGGATTGTATGTGGTCGGATCCATAAAGCTATTATTAGCTTTTGCATGTCTTTTAGAAACTTGACTAATTCCACCTCGAATACCGGATTGTAAAAATTGAATGATTTCGTAGTCGGTGAGAAGTTCGAGTTTTACCTGCGTCTGTCTCAACATAGCGTCCCATGAAAGAGAAGGCGCTGTTAGATATCGACAAGGATCAAGTTTATAACCATTCAAACAAACACTACGAAAGTTTTCAAAAACTTGAGCTAGCAATAAAACATCGGTTTTAAGATATAAATCACAGTATTCACCCAAAGTTTTTATATTAAATTTATTCCATACTGTTTGTGCATGTATGTAGTCACTTTCAGAAATACCTGATTGTGTTAATTCGCTGTAAAATGACTGTTTGTCTGGTAATGAAACTTCCTCGAGTTTCTCCGCACAATCCACATATTCATAGGGGAAAATACCCTTCCGTGTCAAAAGTTTTAATTGCTCATGATCTGAATAGTATTTGGATAAAATATGAAATTGATTTGACGATGATGATGATGATGATGATGATAGATTTTTCACTAGTTTATCTAAACTTGTAGACATAAATTTAAACGAATCAACAAAACGTATGAAAATCTTTTTTTCATCAAATTGTAACATTCGACTGAATGTAATATACTTTTCTTTATTTTGAGGTATGCATTCAATTTTACATCCATCCCTTTTAGCCAACTCTTTAATGAATAAGTGGCTATCGTATCCACTTAAATTATGAAAGAATATAGGAATGTAATTGGGTAAAGAATATTGTAAGTTACATTGTTGATGTGCAACACCTCTGATTTTTCCGGTAAGATGACAATGATCGATTACCTTTAGATCGGTTGATAAGAATGGTTGTTCACAAATATGACAGTGCGTGTTTTTTAAAATTTCATTTTCATCATCACAATAAAACTTTTTTATTTTGTTTGAATAAATATCAGCAATGTGACCGGCATCTGAATAAATATTATCAACAAACTTTTCAACACAATCTTCACCGCGATATGTAACAAATTTTGATAACGAGTCGTTGTAATTACAATGTATATAATAAGCAAAACCGCAAGGGGTGTGCTCATGGGTATAATATGTGTTTTTCTTTTCACTCATATTAAGAGGGGTTAGAATTGATTCAAAATCAGCATAAATAACAAATGGTACAGGTAATTGATGACTGTAATTTTTAAAACTTAAATACTTATTATCGATAGAAGGTACTTCTATTAAAGCCTTTTGACATCCTAAAATCCTATGACGTTCAAGTTTTCTCTCACTCGTGAAATATTGTAAGCAACCAGAACAGAAAATAATGGCACTCGTATGACGTGTAATTTGAGAGCGTATTAGACGAGACATATTTTTTATCCAACAGTAATGAGTTTTACGATCACCACCATTATGTTTTAAAGTTTCAAAAAATAATAGATTAATATGCTTCTGTTGTTGACTATCGTCGTTGTTGATTTCTGTTGACACGATCTTTGATATGTACATGGGTACAATGGTATTTTTTTCTTCAATACCATACACGTTAATATTGATATGGTTCAATACTTCGAAACGTTTAATACCTTTAATAGATACAGGTAAATCAATTCCTTCCGTTTTCAATACTGTCTCATAGTGGGGGTAAGATGTTAAACGGTCTGAGTTAGAATCGACTGGATAAATAGCACTTACTACCGCCCAAAAAAAGCATGCGTTGTCCTCGTTCTTTACATTCACACATGCATGTTTACGTTTTACCCAATCCGGAAGCGGTATATAGGAATTAGCCTTTATAGGTGTGTATTTATTGACGTTAATCTCTAGAAATTCAATTTTTTCCAACGCCCATCCGCTGTCTCGTTCTTGAAATTCTTCACATTTCTTCATGATTTTAGCAGAGGTTTCATCATAGTAAGACGATAAATCCGATGAAGCTTGCAAGTGTACATTCATGGTATTGAATGATTTCAAATCTTTAATTGCTTCAACATCTCCTTTTGCTATGACAAATGTACTAAAAAGTTCCAAATTCACCTTGATATGTGTATTCGATTCAATTTCTATTTTAATTAACTCCTTCACTCTGCTCTCAATATTTTTCAAATATAATTCTATATTTATTATATTTGATGCTCCATTAATTCTATAACTTACAATTCGACATTTAAATGATGACTGTACAACATATGTGAAATAGTCTTCGCCATTATCTTGTTTACACAGCAATTTATGTCGTTTTGTCCTTGAATGACTAATTAATTGATTGTTAGGAACTTTAACACTACAAAACGGACACTCATACATTGTTTTATACACTATAATATAATACGTTGTTGATACTACTGGTATGCCGCAACTGAACCAAACTATATTCGAATTATCTATTTAAATGAAAAAATTATGGACGGGGAATTGATAAGAATAATCATAAGTAGAGATGGGACGAGTAGTTGTCGATTAACCGACAAAATATATCGATAGAAAACTTGTTTTTTATTTTATTAATATTTTAATAGTCTCCTGCTAATACCTACATTGTTTTTTTCACTTGAAAACTAAATTGATCCTACTAATAATCATATAATAAAAGAAAAAATTACTTAAAACTTTTTTATTCAAAAAAACATAATGTTGAGACATAATATTCGATTAGTTCATTAGATAAGTTTAAACATCACCAATATATCTTCTTCTTCTTCTTCTTCATCCTCTTCGTTTGTTTCAATTTCCTTTATCATTTCATCCACATTATCTTTGTATTTATTTTCAAAAACCATAACTTGTAAGAACTGACCTAAAATCCCGTCTTCATCGTAGCCCATAAATATGCAGATTTTCAAAAAAAGCCGCATGTTATCATTGTACACTTGTTCTTTCAAACAATGAAATCCATTTAATTTCATGTCATCGATAATATCGTCTAATAGTAAAAGACCATCTAACATTTGATCTAAATTGTAATCTGAATCGTACATAGATATATAATAAACTGTTTTTGCTCTTAACAAATTATTAAGTTCTTTTAACATATTCATAATTATTATTATTATTATTGTTCATAGGTCCGTAGTGTGACACAGTCAAAAATGTACTGAAAATAAGATGGTAAAAAAAAAACACACATTGTTATTAAATAATACATTTTATTTTTATAATAAGGATAAATAAAATAGATATTCTATTGCATAACATTTGATTTCATTATCCACAATTGACATTTTATCATAAATATTATCAGCAATCGTATAAGCTTCTAATAAGGTTTTTATTTGACAGAGCATGAAACGTCTTCTAAAGAAATTCATCCGGTTCTCATAGTAACTCTTTACCATTTGCAGTTGATTTAAACGGGAATTGATACAATTCAAAAAATGACTCAAGTACTGCCACTCTTCATAAGAAATACACATTGATTTTATTCCCAAATTAATTATGATGAATTTCTTGTTTTTTTCCATATTTTCATGTTCAGACGAGTTTAGATAAGTTATCACTTGTTGTTGCTTCGGTAAAAAAATTGCATCACATTTGAAGAATTCTGATATATCAGAGGCGTTTTCCATAAAAACCATTTCCCATTCTTCTTTAGACATCACTATTCGATTAGCGATATCAACATGTACTTCCAGTAGTAATCCATTCATTTGATTTGACGGTTTCAAAAATGTTGTAATAAATGGAATCGTGGCACTGTCTACTTTATATACATTTTTACAGAGTTCAAAATGTAGGGGTGGAATCGATGATGCATATGATGGTCGTGTAAACGTATACATGTTGTTGCTTTCAGCGTTAATGAGTAACTAACTTGGTCAACTATTGTAACAGAGCTTAAGAAGTTATTTTTCGAACACTTTTGGTGAGAATACTGTATTCAAAGAGAGAGTCATTTATAATTAGACAATAAGCCGTAGTATTATTCGGCACAGACTTTTTAAACTCTAACTCCAGTTTGATATCTATACTTCCGGCGACGCTTGAACGAAGTGTATCAGTTTGTCTGGAACAATCGATAACAATCAGAGGGTATTTCGTTTTGAAATGCGATGGATTTATTTGTGTATCGGAGCTTTTCGACCCATAATACGTTCTTTTAAAGTTAGTGAATGCATTATACAAAACTGAATATACTCCCTTTTCAAAGTCATTAGAGAATGAGTCATATGGATAGTATTGAGAATTGAGATATAAACGTGCATTATAAAGGTTACTGTGATCGAAATAACTCTTATCTTTGGTAGCTTCATTATTACGTAAATGTTGAAATCCGATAATAACATAGCGAGGCTTCTCCAACTGAGTACTTGTTTTCACAGTCCAAACGTGTTTCTGGGATGTCGGTAACACTGGGTACTCGTATAGATCCCATGAGCGAAATGCAATAGGAATGGGTATGTTGTTTTCTACATAATTCAACAAACGTAGTTTTTCTTTATCAGATACCTTGATAATGGGCATACGCCATACAATACGAGTTATCTGAATATCCATTTCTTTCGTTGTATCTTTGAGAACCGCACAGTTGAGATCAGAAGAGCTTCGGTTTAATATCAGTTCATGTTTCGCATTAACTATCACTTTATTATAATCCTCAGCGAAGCCTAGTAAGTGTCGAAGTGGAATAGTGAAACAAAAGTCACTTTCAACCTCTTTAAAACCATTTATATTCCAACCACTAATTTCCAAACTGTTACTTTGTTCTTCTCCATAGGATATCACTCCTTTCATTGTGGTAGTGATACCGCAGTTTTTTGTTCTATCAATCTCTACACCATTCAACTCATAGCGGATGTCTTGAAACAGGTGAGCAGGTGCGTTGTTGACAAAAGCAGAGGATTTTGTAGCACTACACTCAATTATCAATTGGCTTTCACAAGGTAGCACTATTGCATCTTGATCGTTGATACGGATCCGGATCTCATCATTATTCTTATATGATTCACTGTAGGGTAGATATGAGTGATATTCAATTCCCTCTATACTATCATCAAATAAGACGCTATCTTCTATATTAAGAATCGATGATGATGATAACATCATTATAATTAAGTTTTTAACTGTAATCCGAGTGATTGAAGAAACAACACGTTATTTTTTGTTATCTTTGTTGTTCTTACTTCTCTTTTCGGTAGCTGCGACTCACGATGGTGAAGATATTTATTAGTATTTAATAAGAGAGGTGCTCTCTCCAATCGAGAGTTGGAAAGACTGTGGTATTGTATTGGCTCACCATTCATTTTATAGATAATCATGATTATTATGATATTTTCTTTATATGTAGACGAAGTGAAATTTTCTCGTTTCTAAAGTTCACAAGATTCCCTTGCTCGTTAACTATACGCACTTGAAGATTTTGAATTGTATTCGTCTTCAACGGTAAATAGATGAGATTTGGAGGACACTCTATAATTTGATATCCTGGAGGTACGGATGGAGAAAATTCATGTAGCAAGTCAGCAGATAACTTAAACATAAGTACTTACTTGGAAGTCGGACTCGTATTGTATGGCGTATGCCCATTATCAAGGTATCTGATAAAGAAAAACTACGTTTGTTGAATTATGTAGAAAACAACATACCCATTCCTATTGCATTTCGCTCATGGGATCTATACGAGTACCCAGTGTTACCGACATCCCAGAAACACGTTTGGACTGTGAAAACAAGTACTCAGTTGGAGAAGCCTCGCTATGTTATTATCGGATTTCAACATTTACGTAATAATGAAGCTACCAAAGATAAGAGTTATTTCGATCACAGTAACCTTTATAATGCACGTTTATATCTCAATTCTCAATACTATCCATATGACTCATTCTCTAATGACTTTGAAAAGGGAGTATATTCAGTTTTGTATAATGCATTCACTAACTTTAAAAGAACGTATTATGGGTCGAAAAGCTCCGATACACAAATAAATCCATCGCATTTCAAAACGAAATACCCTCTGATTGTTATCGATTGTTCCAGACAAACTGATACACTTCGTTCAAGCGTCGCCGGAAGTATAGATATCAAACTGGAGTTAGAGTTTAAAAAGTCTGTGCCGAATAATACTACGGCTTATTGTCTAATTATAAATGACTCTCTCTTTGAATACAGTATTCTCACCAAAAGTGTTCGAAAAATAACTTCTTAAGCTCTGTTACAATAGTTGACCAAGTTAGTTACTCATTAACGCTGAAAGCAACAACATGTATACGTTTACACGACCATCATATGCATCATCGATTCCACCCCTACATTTTGAACTCTGTAAAAATGTATATAAAGTAGACAGTGCCACGATTCCATTTATTACAACATTTTTGAAACCGTCAAATCAAATGAATGGATTACTACTGGAAGTACATGTTGATATCGCTAATCGAATAGTGATGTCTAAAGAAGAATGGGAAATGGTTTTTATGGAAAACGCCTCTGATATATCAGAATTCTTCAAATGTGATGCAATTTTTTTACCGAAGCAACAACAAGTGATAACTTATCTAAACTCGTCTGAACATGAAAATATGGAAAAAAACAAGAAATTCATCATAATTAATTTGGGAATAAAATCAATGTGTATTTCTTATGAAGAGTGGCAGTACTTGAGTCATTTTTTGAATTGTATCAATTCCCGTTTAAATCAACTGCAAATGGTAAAGAGTTACTATGAGAACCGGATGAATTTCTTTAGAAGACGTTTCATGCTCTGTCAAATAAAAACCTTATTAGAAGCTTATACGATTGCTGATAATATTTATGATAAAATGTCAATTGTGGATAATGAAATCAAATGTTATGCAATAGAATATCTATTTTATTTATCCTTATTATAAAAATAAAATGTATTATTTAATAACAATGTGTGTTTTTTTTTTACCATCTTATTTTCAGTACATTTTTGACTGTGTCACACTACGGACCTATGAACAATAATAATAATAATAATTATGAATATGTTAAAAGAACTTAATAATTTGTTAAGAGCAAAAACAGTTTATTATATATCTATGTACGATTCAGATTACAATTTAGATCAAATGTTAGATGGTCTTTTACTATTAGACGATATTATCGATGACATGAAATTAAATGGATTTCATTGTTTGAAAGAACAAGTGTACAATGATAACATGCGGCTTTTTTTGAAAATCTGCATATTTATGGGCTACGATGAAGACGGGATTTTAGGTCAGTTCTTACAAGTTATGGTTTTTGAAAATAAATACAAAGATAATGTGGATGAAATGATAAAGGAAATTGAAACAAACGAAGAGGATGAAGAAGAAGAAGAAGAAGATATATTGGTGATGTTTAAACTTATCTAATGAACTAATCGAATATTATGTCTCAACATTATGTTTTTTTGAATAAAAAAGTTTTAAGTAATTTTTTCTTTTATTATATGATTATTAGTAGGATCAATTTAGTTTTCAAGTGAAAAAAACAATGTAGGTATTAGCAGGAGACTATTAAAATATTAATAAAATAAAAAACAAGTTTTCTATCGATATATTTTGTCGGTTAATCGACAACTACTCGTCCCATCTCTACTTATGATTATTCTTATCAATTCCCCGTCCATAATTTTTTCATTTAAATAGATAATTCGAATATAGTTTGGTTCAGTTGCGGCATACCAGTAGTATCAACAACGTATTATATTATAGTGTATAAAACAATGTATGAGTGTCCGTTTTGTAGTGTTAAAGTTCCTAACAATCAATTAATTAGTCATTCAAGGACAAAACGACATAAATTGCTGTGTAAACAAGATAATGGCGAAGACTATTTCACATATGTTGTACAGTCATCATTTAAATGTCGAATTGTAAGTTATAGAATTAATGGAGCATCAAATATAATAAATATAGAATTATATTTGAAAAATATTGAGAGCAGAGTGAAGGAGTTAATTAAAATAGAAATTGAATCGAATACACATATCAAGGTGAATTTGGAACTTTTTAGTACATTTGTCATAGCAAAAGGAGATGTTGAAGCAATTAAAGATTTGAAATCATTCAATACCATGAATGTACACTTGCAAGCTTCATCGGATTTATCGTCTTACTATGATGAAACCTCTGCTAAAATCATGAAGAAATGTGAAGAATTTCAAGAACGAGACAGCGGATGGGCGTTGGAAAAAATTGAATTTCTAGAGATTAACGTCAATAAATACACACCTATAAAGGCTAATTCCTATATACCGCTTCCGGATTGGGTAAAACGTAAACATGCATGTGTGAATGTAAAGAACGAGGACAACGCATGCTTTTTTTGGGCGGTAGTAAGTGCTATTTATCCAGTCGATTCTAACTCAGACCGTTTAACATCTTACCCCCACTATGAGACAGTATTGAAAACGGAAGGAATTGATTTACCTGTATCTATTAAAGGTATTAAACGTTTCGAAGTATTGAACCATATCAATATTAACGTGTATGGTATTGAAGAAAAAAATACCATTGTACCCATGTACATATCAAAGATCGTGTCAACAGAAATCAACAACGACGATAGTCAACAACAGAAGCATATTAATCTATTATTTTTTGAAACTTTAAAACATAATGGTGGTGATCGTAAAACTCATTACTGTTGGATAAAAAATATGTCTCGTCTAATACGCTCTCAAATTACACGTCATACGAGTGCCATTATTTTCTGTTCTGGTTGCTTACAATATTTCACGAGTGAGAGAAAACTTGAACGTCATAGGATTTTAGGATGTCAAAAGGCTTTAATAGAAGTACCTTCTATCGATAATAAGTATTTAAGTTTTAAAAATTACAGTCATCAATTACCTGTACCATTTGTTATTTATGCTGATTTTGAATCAATTCTAACCCCTCTTAATATGAGTGAAAAGAAAAACACATATTATACCCATGAGCACACCCCTTGCGGTTTTGCTTATTATATACATTGTAATTACAACGACTCGTTATCAAAATTTGTTACATATCGCGGTGAAGATTGTGTTGAAAAGTTTGTTGATAATATTTATTCAGATGCCGGTCACATTGCTGATATTTATTCAAACAAAATAAAAAAGTTTTATTGTGAAGATGAAAATGAAATTTTAAAAAACACGCACTGTCATATTTGTGAACAACCATTCTTATCAACCGATCTAAAGGTAATCGATCATTGTCATCTTACCGGAAAAATCAGAGGTGTTGCACATCAACAATGTAACTTACAATATTCTTTACCCAATTACATTCCTATATTCTTTCATAATTTAAGTGGATACGATAGCCACTTATTCATTAAAGAGTTGGCTAAAAGGGATGGATGTAAAATTGAATGCATACCTCAAAATAAAGAAAAGTATATTACATTCAGTCGAATGTTACAATTTGATGAAAAAAAGATTTTCATACGTTTTGTTGATTCGTTTAAATTTATGTCTACAAGTTTAGATAAACTAGTGAAAAATCTATCATCATCATCATCATCATCATCGTCAAATCAATTTCATATTTTATCCAAATACTATTCAGATCATGAGCAATTAAAACTTTTGACACGGAAGGGTATTTTCCCCTATGAATATGTGGATTGTGCGGAGAAACTCGAGGAAGTTTCATTACCAGACAAACAGTCATTTTACAGCGAATTAACACAATCAGGTATTTCTGAAAGTGACTACATACATGCACAAACAGTATGGAATAAATTTAATATAAAAACTTTGGGTGAATACTGTGATTTATATCTTAAAACCGATGTTTTATTGCTAGCTCAAGTTTTTGAAAACTTTCGTAGTGTTTGTTTGAATGGTTATAAACTTGATCCTTGTCGATATCTAACAGCGCCTTCTCTTTCATGGGACGCTATGTTGAGACAGACGCAGGTAAAACTCGAACTTCTCACCGACTACGAAATCATTCAATTTTTACAATCCGGTATTCGAGGTGGAATTAGTCAAGTTTCTAAAAGACATGCAAAAGCTAATAATAGCTTTATGGATCCGACCACATACAATCCCACACATGGCAACAACTTCCTTATCTATTTGGATGTTAATAATTTATACGGTCATGCTATGAGTCAATACCTACCGTGCGGCAACTTTTGTTGGTTAGATAACGATGAAATAAATTCATTTGATGTATTAGCTCAACACCCGGATTCGAATGTAGGTTATATTTTAGAAGTGGACTTGGAGTATCCACAGTCTCTGCACAATTTGCACAATGACTATCCATTTTGTGCTGAAACAAAAAAACCACCTGGTGGTAAAACTAAAAAGCTTTTACTCACTCTAGATAACAAACAAAATTATGTCATTCACTATATAAACTTGAAACAATGTGTGGAACATGGATTAATTTGTAAAAAAATTCATAGAATCTTATCTTTCAATCAATCTCCATGGTTAAAACCATATATAGATTTCAACACTGAGAAAAGGACATTAGCAGAAACCTCGTTTGAAAAAGATTTTTACAAACTCATGAACAACTCAATTTTCGGAAAAACCATAGAGAATGTAGGTAAACGGGTAGATGTGAAATTGTGTAACATGTGGAACGATGAGAAAACAAAAACAAAGTGTAAATACGGTGCTGAAAGATACATAGCTCGCCCTAATTTTCATAGTTGTAAGATTTTTGCTGAAGACTTTGTAGCTGTACAAATGAATAAAACGAAAATATTGTACAATAAACCAATTTATGTTGGTTTCACCGTTCTCGAACTTTCCAAACAGGTTATGTACGATTTTCACTATTCATATATGCTACCCAAATATAAAGATAACATGCAATTACTCTACACAGATACCGATTCATTCATTTATCAAATCGAAACGGAAAATTTTTATGAAGATATTAGATGTGATTTAGCGGCTAGATTTGACACCTCTGATTTTCCCGAGAACAACGTTTATAATCTCCCTTTAGTCAACAAAAAGGTAATCGGTCTCATGAAAGACGAAAGCAATGGTTGTATTATCAAAGAGTTTGTAGGTTTACGTTCCAAAATGTATAGTTATGTTTTACAAAGTGATTTGACTATAAAGAAAAATAAAGGCACCTCTGCTGCTATTGTAAGAAAGTTAACTTTTGAAAATTATAGAAAAACGCTTGATTGTAACTATGTAAAATATGATAACATGTATACATTCACTAGTGATAAGCATAGTGTTTACACGCAGGTTAAAAGAAAAAAAGTACTCTGTGGTAATGATGATAAGAGATGTATTGCTGAGAACGGAATAAACACATTGGCTTGGGGACATTATAAAATTTAATTATGTTTTATTTCATTATTTATAGAACTAATTTTGCTCACAAATCGCTTATCTGTCACTCCTCATGTCGTGACCTGTGTCGTCACCTCGGGCGTGGGTTGGTGTTGATTTCATTTTTATCTACCATAGTGATAAGTGCTAGTATTATATTGAATTTTGTGCTGGTTAGTCAACAGAAAAACCACGATTATAAAATAAAATGGAGGTGGGAGGTGGAGTGTTTTGCTGTCCAAAGAAGTGTATTGACATGACTGGAAATGATACTGTCGACGGTAGAGCTTGCCGTATTTGTGGCGCTTACAGTTTCTGTCATTGTGATTGTGTGACGTATATGAATGAGTTACCTTGGTTTTTGAGGCTTTTGGTACTCTGGCGAAAGTTTAGAAATAAACATTAATGTATGTAAAATGTGATTAAATTGATGTTTTATTGAATTGAGGTGTTTTATTCCAAGAGTTAAGAGGCGAGTCCCTAAAAACGTCATTTACTATTTTAAAAATATAGAAGAACTCCCTGCATTGTAAGACACTAAAAAGAATTCTCGATAGCTTATTAGATGAGTCTACAGTTTCACTATCAGATATTTTGAAAATAATCCATAGTTTTTGAAAAAACAATTATTAACTTTGATGAAAAACATCGAAATCGACCTTTTCTATTTTAAGTATCTGTGCTACTTCGTTGTTATATTTGAAAATATTTTTGGTTAAATTGTGAGACAAAAGTATAGAGAATGCATTCATTATTGCAGTTTTTTACTTATTGAAACCAAATAATAATAATCAATGCCGAAACATAGATATTTTTTTTGGTTAAAATCATTCCTCGCTGCCCATACATTTTTGTATGAAGCCGTAGCTCGTGACATTTCGCTTTATATTAGATGTCGCGGCGCGCAAAACTGACAGTGTCATCTCAGTATTCAAGGTGAGAGCACGTCCATTTGTTTCCCGACATTTATTGTTTGACCTGGCATAAGGGTGGGGTGCGAGTGTTGCACACGACAACTAATTTGTAATTGTACCTATTCTTCGAGCAAGGAGTCGAAACTAGGTATAATCCGCGCACAATGAGAATAGGATGGAACCTTGTCAAAGTAAATCGAAAATGACAGTTTATAAATACATATATAAATAAATATTGCAGGACATTCCACACATCGCCATCTAGCCCCAAGCTAAGTAACTAGACTTGTGTTATGCGTGCTAGCCAACGGATATACTACATATACTGGGTTATTGGAAATTATACTAGCAAGCCGTTGAGGGCTACTTCTGTGCACCCAAACGAACAACTTTTGTTCTACGACTTTTAGAAATTCGAACTTTTTTTCGAAAATTTTGAGGTTAGGTTTACCTGAAAATCAGCTGTTCCTTACACGGAGAGGTCAGTAACCTTAAAATTTGACTTATTTTTTAAGTTTCATGTACTGTTTTTGGTCTGAATGACCTTTGTTTTAAAAAATCAGCAAATACCTACCTACTTATAAAAATTTGTAAATATATACTTATAATACATAGAAATAACCAGACCACAGACAAATATTTAAGCATAAATACTTGTCTGAGGCGGGAATCGTACCTGTGTGGCAGTCCGGCATGGTGACCATTGTGCCAACTGGGTCGTCTTCAAGTAGCGTTAGCATAAAAGTTCTGAATAATGGGTAATTCGTTTTGTTGTAATTAGTTATTTTTTATTTATTCATATTTAGTGTAGCTACATATATAGTATAGGCATTTCTACTGTATGTGAAGACTTCACGGACAAACATACATACTGACACATATACGGGTCAAACTGAGAACCGCCTTTTTTTGAAGTCTGTTAAAAATACACAAAAATGTTTCATGGTTGTAATACTTTCAATAATAATGTTTAGGGATATTTTTTTTGTTATTCCAATTATTATTCCCCAATGCCACTCATATGTGCTTCATGGGAATCATCATCAGAGCTTTGACTTTATTCAGAAGTATCGCTTTCTGAAAAAAATGAAGTTGATGCAGCCAAAGTTCCCTCACCTCGGATGCGTGACACCGTGTTTTAGATATGCTTGTTGCTCGTTCGGTTATTGAAGTGAAAACTTCTTATGGCGCGTTGGGCACTTTTGTGGGTGAGCATTTTCAGCCGTTCTCGCGACAGATGAGATTTTGACAGATGAGATTTTAACAGTTATTGTGCTTCTACTACTATGCAATATTGAAAACAGCGCCATCTCTGTGCAAACGGCCGAACTACGATACTCACTTCTGTACAACAGCGATAACAGCGACATCTCTCGGTGGATGGTGCAGGTTCGCAGCGAGCTGCCGTACGCAGTTCGCGTCGCACGCTACCGCCATCACTGATACACGAGTGAGCATTTTCAGCCGTTCTCGCGACAGATGAGATTTCGACAGATGAGATTTTACACAGATATACAGTTTTCACTTCTGCCTGCACTCCCGGAGTGCGCTGTTTTTTTTTTTGTATTTTTGAACAAACCCATAGGTTCGTCAAAAAGATCTCTTGACAATGTAATTCCCGAATTACTAGATTCGTGATCCACAGCCAACTATGTCATCATTTTCAATGCGTTAGAAAAACCGACTTCGTTCCTGATCGAAATATCTATCGACTGCCAGAACTATTTGAGGTGGTTGACTATTCAAAGTTTTACCCCATTTTCCACTCATTATCACTAAATCACTAAAATAATCACACAATAATTAATTACATAAATCTAGCATTTATAATAAAACAAACCACAATTTATAACAACACAAACCACGGTCGGAATTTATTATTTGTTTAATTAATAATGTGCTCATTTTATTTATAATTTTGGAGAAAACATTTTTTTAAATGAAATCGCCATTGCTCCATAGACAATCTACCACAGACAATAATAATTTTTCTTTAAATCAATGGGTCTGTTTCAAATCCGCGACACTATGACCGTGCAAATAACTAATTTATACCTAATTATTATTCAGAACTTTTTTTCTAACGCTACTTTTCTGTCATTTTCGATTTACTTTGACAAGGTTCCATCCCATTCTCATTGCGCGCGGGTTATAATGTGATATTGATTATTTATTTTAACCTAAGAAATAACTGTTTCTATATTTCATTTTAATTTTTGACATAATTATGACAGGCAAACATAGACAAAAAATTAAATACTTCATGGACTGTGGTTTTTTACCTTTCGATATAGGGCATTACAACAAACAAATAATGCCTTCACACCAAACCTCTAAAGCGTCTCGGAAATGGGATATTTGAAGAAACGTTTATCCTACGATTTTATAAAAGTTAGCGGTGCACTTTGAGACCCATACCCTTCGATAGAGGGCATTACAGCGAAAAAATTATGCCTACACAACAAACCTCAAAAGTGTCACGGAAAAGGACGCGGTGATACGTCTTGTAGAAATACTTGGTCACAATGCTTTTATTTGAATATCCCGTTTCTGAGCTGTTTTAGAGGTTTGGTGTAAAGACATTATTTTTTTATTGTAATGCCTTTTATCAATAGGTATGGGTGTCAAACTGCACAGCGGCATTTTAAATTACTATGCCGGTTGTGTCCAAAGATCTTTACATTTCGATCTCTAATTGGATATGTTTTACAAACAATTTGCGGGAAAGAAAAACTCAACTAGTATTTGACGTTTCTGCCTTTTGCAGGACTTTTTTTTTTGTTTTCTCTAAAGATATTAAAATAGGAATTTATTGAGCTGTCAAAAATTAAATAAAAATATGGAAAAGGTATGATTTAGGTAGGTAGGATGTATTAAAATTGTAGCTTATTTTTATATTTTAATCCTATATATCGTAACTTATTTTTATTCAAGTTTAATAATAATGGGAAAAGTAAAAGGAAATTACTATAAATCCCAAAAAAATAAAGGAAGATTTAAGACAAACCAGTAACTATAATGTACTCATCTTTTTACCCAACTATATCGAATATTATAAAGATTGGTAGGTGTTTTGCCTGAATATTTATATAATAATATATGATGCCGATACCGACTTGTTTTAACCTGTTTCTTAGTAGGGCACATAGGTACATACGAACGTTTATGTGTGAATTTTCAATATATAGAGACGGATGTAATAATTATTTCGCATAATTATTATTATAAAAATATATAAATATAAAAATTATTATAGAACAGAACATTTACTTATTGACAATTTCGTTATCAAACAAAATACCCAAAAAACGTACACTCTGACCCCACCCTTTCCCGCCAGCTACTTACTACCGGACTGCAGTTTTGCGATGTGACAAGTTAAATACTACATACATTGCGTGTTTTCTATGATATTCATAAACATCCTACAAAGACGAACGCTTGATGAATATGTAACTTGTACAAAATGTACGATGCATCGAAAGTAGATTTATTTGTTTCCAGGGTGCGTAATTTTAATACTGCGTTGCACCTGTGTGGCTAGAAAATATCAATGTGTGTGTTCAATCAGAAGTTCCCACGGTCAAGGATTACAGGCTTAAGTAAAAAACCCTGAACAAGCTAAAAAAAGCTATATAGGTAGGTAGGTATCTAGGTAGGTAGTTTATATAAATACAAATAAAATGTTTAATTGAATTAAGGTGTTTTATTCCAAGAGTTAAGTAAACCCTGAATAAGCTAACGCTATAATATAAATAGGTAGATACATTCATAGCGCTCCCGCGCTATTCTGCAAGGTTCCCTACACCACTTCCGGTGACGCCTAAGCGTAACTACGGCCTATGCCAAAAAAAAAAAATTACTTGTCAATGTCAGAGAGCTGTCAGTGTCAAACAGCTGTCAATGTCAGAGAGCTGTCAAAGTTTGACTGATCGAGAACATACACTGTATATTATGACGTCACATTAACATCGCACCGTGGGAACAAAACATCGACCACCAGTATAACTTGAACTTGTTCTAGACATTGTATACAGCGCCATCTAGCGCTAGTTATACTGGTTTGTTTTGAGCCAAAGCATACATACTATAGCTACTCACGTGGTATCTGGGTTTTTTATCGTTTTAAATAACACAATAAAATGATACGTAAGTGCAAACACAGTTGTTCTTTACCTATGTCAAAACTTGTTGATTCTGTTGAGTAAGTAGGTATTAATAATGTATTTATTGTTTTGTTAGATGTACAATGCAGCCCTTTTTTTATTATGTCATAGTGCCATTACTCTTTTTTTTTTTTGAAGTGTTTATGAATCTTGTTACAATTATTAGTTTTAAAGAAAACAAAACCTCTTTTGAGTCATGTACAGTCACATTACCAAATAACTGAACCCCACGTGGCCCAGAGCTCACTCGCAAATCTATAAGATTGTAAGTAATGTTACCTTATTTTGTTTATTTTAAACAATATACCTACTATACAATACAAAACAAACAATACAATATAAAAGCTAAATCAGTTCTTTTCCATCCAACGGTTGCCTGAAAGAATTCGCTGTCAGCGATAAGCCCGCCAAACAAACTCTTCAGCATTCTAATATTAGTATAGAAGCGTAACAATATTAGTATCCGTAAGGGATCCGATAAGGATCCCTTACGGATCCCCTAGTCCAGAGGGAGCGATAAGAGTTAATTTACAATTAGATCGGAGGGTCTCGTGGATCTCCTATGTTCGTTCATTCTTTGTGGATGCTCCGTTGTATTGTATAATTCACCTTTAAAACAAATAAAACAAAATCAAAATCGGTTCATCCGTTTGGGAGCTACGATACCACAGACATACAGACCCGTCAAACTTAAAACACACCCCGTCGTTTATGCGTCGGGGGTTAAAAATTCAGATTTGGTCGATCCTCAATTGCAACTGTCAAAATCTGACACCAATTTATATAATGTTGATTGAGAGTCAACTCGATTTACAGACTAATTCATTACCGAAAATCTACGAATAATCAGTTGTTTGCTACGTGTCGTCATCCAGAAGACTTTATGGTATCTGCTGTAGTAACGCGTTACTCCAGCCGAACCACGACAAAACAACCTTTATAATTTTGCACGAGATAAATAAAAAAATAATATAAAATAAATAAATTTGTTGGATATTTCACACAGCGCCACCTAGCCCCATGCTAAGCAACTAGGCTTGTGTTACGGTGGCCAGACAATGGATAGAATACTTGCATATACCTACTTTACTTTTGTAAATAATATACGCACAGAAACAACCAAACCAGGAACAAACATACATAGCATTTACAACACACATAAACTTACATAAAAATCTACATACTTACATAAATATTTGTTTGAGGGAGGCGGGAATCGAACCCGCATCCTTTTGCGTCCCAACCCAAGCGAGTGTTCCCCCTGACGTGCCACAGAGGTTGTCAAGAGAGTCGATAAAGTACTTACTTTATTAAATTGCAGCAACAGAATTTAGATAGGCGCTTATGTAGATTTTCCATTGGCACTAAGAAATCCTTTTCATACGGATTCACGACAACAACGCGTTTCTATTAACAATAGAAACGCGTTGTTGTTGAAAGTACTTACCTAATTCTTACCTAACAGAGTGTGCTCTAAGGAAATGAAATAAATAAAACCATTGTTTAGTCGTTAACCTGTCATTTTCACTGGTTCTTTTATCATGGAACTGTTGTTTTCGGTCGTACTTAATAATGTTACGCTATTATAAAGTTATTTAGCCTTTATTTATTCGTTGGGGAGGGGCACACACAGTGGGGAGGGGTTTGTTCGATTAGGTTTAGTTTAGTTTTTAGTTTCGTGTTTTTTTTTAATTTAATTTGATTTTTAAACGACTTCAAAAAAAGGAGGAGGTTCTCAATTCTGATGTATGTATGTTTTTTTTTTAATTATTGAAATTCATATATTTTGTATTGATTTAATGTGAATAAATTAGTTATTGGAATAATACCTATTTATTAAACAAATTATGTAGGCACTAGCTCCGCCCCGCGGTTTCACCCGCGTAAGTCCCGGTCCCGTGGGAATATTGGGATAAAAAGTAGCCGCAGAGTGCATTTTTTTAAGGTGGCTTGCAGATCTTCTTTGATATAATATTTATAATTAGTGGATTTTGATGTAGAGTAGGTATACCACAACCTTCCCAGAAAAAAAGATCTATGCCAAATAAAATTCAATCAGTTCAGTGATTTTTCATTGCATTTGTAACAGAAGGAAACAGACACAGCCAAACATACATTTTAAATGAATAATTAACTATGAAAATGTATTCGTGTTGTACTGCTTGTACCTATATTAAAATCCTTTCGATTTTTTTATTTGGCTGTAAGGACCTACAGACCTTTTATCCTATCTTTCTTTATCATCAGTAGGTACCTAGATAGATAATTACCTACTATAGCCATATGCTATAAGTAGCTATTTACGACCCAATTGTCACAATGGTCACCATACCGGACTGCCAAACAGGGTTGCGGGATCGATTCCCGCCTTAGACATGTATTTATGCTTAGATATCTGTCAGTGGTCTGGTTGTTTTTTGTATTTTAAGTATTTATTTACAAAAGAAAAATATATAAGTAGTATATCCGTTGTCTAGCACCCATAACACAAGTCTAGTTACTTAGCTTGGGGCTAGATGGCGATGTGTGGAATGTCCTGCAATATTTATTATTTATTATTATTTGTATTTTTTATTTTTTTTAAATAGGGGAATTTATAAATAACAAACCATGCATTAGATTGATTATAAGTTTATTGAAATTAAAATAAACTAAACTATTGACAATTAAATAATTATAGGTTTACTGCAAGAATTCATCAAGTAACAAAAATGGTATGTTCCATTAGTTCCTTAGTGAAACTGTTCTATGGAATTAGTTAATTTAGTTGATTGTAAATGAAACAATCATCCGTGAATTAATATCGATAAAAGGAAAAGACTCGAAAGACGCCAGAAGATTTTAGGTCTAAAATAAATCAACTCCAAAGCCGTCATTTCAGTTTAATGCAACTGAAACTTCGAAATCAATTTTCTCAAATTTTTGTTCATGTTGCTAAGTTCTTGCAAGAAACGAAATATTCATCGAAATAATACAGATAAGTACCTACTCACTTAACTGTTAAGTATTTAATTCTCTTTTACAAATAGGTAAGTAAAAGTCCATGAAATTTTAAAGTAGGTAAAGGAGACGTTCCTATTTTGGCGTATGCCAATTTAATCAACCGTTTTTAGTTAAAATAGATATAAAAAAGTTACGATATTACAAAACAAATAAACTTAAGTGATTTAAGGATAACTATAGAAATTATTATCCTTAAAAAAATAAAATTCGATGAAGCGGCTACTAGTTTCATTCCAGTCTTTGGCATTGATGGCACACCTGCTATGATTGAGTTACAATTCGTTGCTTTTTCTCGAATATAAATATTGTTCCTTAGACAATACAATTGCAATTGAATTCAACTAAACAGGTTGGTATTCAAAATGCGCCTAAAAACTTAGCATAAATATCATAACTTATTTAAAACTAATGTTTAAGGAGAATGCCCAATATCGCAGATTTATGCCACTGGTATGATAAAAACAAAATAAAGTTTCTAGACACGATGCCATAAGGTGATCCATTTATGGGCTTTCTCCTTTCAAACTTAAATAAACTCGATAACGAGACTAAGATAAAAAATGAGAGTTCCAGAAACATAAAATACTGGGAAAATAAATCTCACGTACATTCAAAACTACTTAATCAGACTTTCATAGTCACTATGTTACCTAAAATAACATATGGGACAAATTTTGTTCTTGTGCTGGCGTAATTATGTAATGTTTTGGATCGACTACATAACTTCAAAGACTACAATAGACGCTAAAGTATCTTTGGTCGAATGGCCCCATAGGGTCAGCCAGTGGAGTCAGACTGATTCAAAATAATGTTTAATGTCAACTGATTTCTTGGAGTAAGTAATCGTATTCATTCGACACAAAGAGCCATAGTGAAATCTATCTATCACTCACGCATGTATTTAACCTAAGATTCCTAGGACCTTCATCGAGCTGTTTAATCCCATTTTCAATATATTTATTAACCTATTTTATTGGTATTTATTCATTATAAATACAATTTTAAAATTAGGTAAGTATCAATATCAAATTACACAAAACATAAAAATATTAAAATAATAATAATTGACATATTTAATTTGATATAAAATATACTTTTCATCCATTAAACAGCAGCATTAAACATTAAAATATATAAAAATCAATGCCACTTTTCGTTGTAATTTTATAACTCAAGAACGGGCTCACCTATACAAACTAAATGTTTAAGCTTTGTTCGGACTTTTTTGTAAAAAGCGGTTCTTCATCACTACATAGTATAAAACAAAGTCGCTTTTTCTGTCCCTATTTCCCTTTGACTGCTTTATTTATAACATAAATGGCAAAACAACGTTTGCCGGAACAGCTAGTAGGTATTTTATATAAAATTACTAGCTGTCCCGGCAAACGTTGTTTTGCTTTTTAAAAAAAAAACTAAGGGAAACAAAATAAAAAATAGATGTTGGCCGATTCTCAGACCTACTGAATATGCTCACAAAATTTCATGAGAATCGGTCAAGCCGTTTCGGAGGAGTTCAAGTTCGAACCCCGTGACACGAGAATTTTATATATTAGTAGATAGATAGATTAAATAGAAATGGGTAAAGCCATTCTAACCAGATGTTAAGTACAACTTTATTTAGGTACCAGAATAGTACAAAAAGAAGATAAATCATCGTAACTGTTTATCGTGCTATCCTAATTATTGTGGTAACTCATAGATCTTTTAACATATGGATCTATAAGTCATAATCGTCTCATAAATGAGACAAAATGAAAATAAGTGGTATAATAGCACCCACTTAAACGTTATCACAGCCACTGTCCAACATGGTATCTATCTATTCGTACGATCAAATTCTACTTTAAAAAATAATCCTCGGATTTACTATAAAAAATTCGTACGAAGATTGAAAATGAATGTGATTTACCAACTAACATGTCAGAGGCCTTACCGCGTATGTTCACGCACTCGATCTAAATACCTATCGTATTGAGTATTTCTACTGAGATACTGTTTTTTAAGCGAGTGCGTAAAAAACTCGAGGTAAGCCCTCAGAAAGCCAATTCTCATAAAATTGCATTGCATTTCTATTACAAAAAAAATACCTTCAAAGTAGCCCAAAATAGCAAAGTAGCTAGATTTTTGACAAAAAGCTGACTTTGAGTGTATTTTTTTGTAATCGAAATGAAATCGAAATGAAATTACAATGTTATTTACAAGAATAATTGGCCTTCAAGACACAATACTGAACAATTTTTGATGAAATAAAATACAAAAATAATTAAAAAGGGTAGATTTGGAAATAGGTACCTTTAAATGGCTTACAAATATCCAATATCAATTAAACAATCACCTAACAACCATGCTTTCACTTTATAATAGTTGTATGGTGTAATAACTAGTCATAATGGCAGGTCATAGATAATACTAAACGACCTTGTTTTTGATCCATGTGCTTGTACGTGTTAATATGTCAGTCTGGGCTGAGTTCCAAGCTTCGAGGTTCACCTTCTTAATATCATTGCATGACACGATTGGGTTACTGTAATAATAAAACATCATATTGTAGGTACTGTGATTTCTTGCTTTAGTCATAGAAACTATAGAGAATATAGAAACCATAGAGAATATCCTGGAAACACCAAATGACCTTATGGTTATGGTGATAAGTAGGTAGGTAAGAATAGGTAGAATAAATTTTCTTGAAAAAATCGTAGGTATAGTCCATTCATAAGATGTTGTTTTAGATGTTATAAAAATCTACCTCTTTTCTAAAACTACGGTACTTTACAGTCCTATTTTTATAGTTGGTATAATACTTTAATCATTGTAATTATTTTCCCAGGTCTAAATCGCGTGTTTTTTAATCATCCGGGCCCTTATAAAGAATTGACCTTGGGGGTCTTTTAGGCGCGAGTGAAATAGGCATCTTCTAGGAAAGCATGTTACATCTTAGGCCCCATCGTCACCTGCCATCAGGCTGATGCGGTGTGATAGTGGTCAAACGCTGACCCTGTGTAAAACCCTGTGTAAGTAATGATCGTTTACGGTCGTGCGGGTTAAGTGACGCCAAGCGCGGTCATTACTTCGACGTGTGACCAAATAACAGTGTGGCAAAAATGTGTTTTCGTGAGCCCCTTCGTGCTTCGGAGGGCACGTTAAGCCGTTGGTCCCGGTTGCTACTTCCAGTAGCAGTCGTTAGGTCAAGTTAGAGGCCTTAAGGCGATCTGAAATCTCATAATAGGTGAGGTGAGCCCCACCACTATACGAAGAAGAAGAAGTAATGAATAACTTCTCGTAAATGTAGATACATACCTATCAGATGGTGATTTAAACGCGTCCCTCTGCACCGAAGGAATGTCCGCATTATCGCAGAGAAGTCGTGCGAGAGAAGCGCGGCGAAGTTCAGCTAGTTGACGCTTCGTGAAGCCGCCTACTTCGTCGCTGTGCGTATAGAAGTAACGGTCGCCGGTGCGGGTGCGCCATAACTGCTCCTCTGTTATAAAAGATTATAAAATTAAGGGTTTGAAAATTAAATAATGATAGAAAGAATAACTTGAGCAAATAAGTACACAATTACATAAAAAACTCTCCGTTTTTTTAGATTACAACATAGGCATTTAAAGTAACATGATTTTCATTTTCTTTATCAACATTTGACGCCATCCATTACACATCTTATGTGTAACTAGCGACGCGCCCCGGTTTCGCATGGCTATATTATGCATGTATTATACATATAAACATTCCACTTGAATCACTCTTTCTATTTAAAAAAACCGCATCAAAATCCGTTGCGTAGTTTTAAAGATCTAAGCATACAAGGGGACATAGGGACATTAGGACGGCGAAAAGTGACTTTATTTTATACTATGTAGTGATAGTGATGGCGTTCGTTCGTTGCGTAGGTAATTGAGCTAATGGCGTTTAGATAGAAATACAGACGCGACAGGGTGACAAATAGGTAGTGAGGTGACGTATTTGTACCGTCGATATCAGAATTGCAGACCCACCATAGAGATCTAAAATTACTATTATTGGAATGACTCCGACCGTACATCGCTTCGCGGGATTTCTTGGCGTACTACATTCACTATAGACCAGGGCCGAAGCCTTCAAAAATGATAAAAAATGAAAAAAAATCACAGTAGGATGAAACCCATTAGAAAAGGAGGGGAATATGATAAAAATGAAAGGAAAAATAAATTACGGTCGATCCGAGTTCGGGAAGTGGGAGGGGGGGAGGGTTTTTAAGGGTAAAAAATGGTTTATCTTGATTTCCGGCAAAACTACAAGTCCTATGGAAAAAAGTTGAATGGCAAAGTTGTAGGTAATAAAAAGATCTACAACTTTTGTTTTCACAATTTTTTCACATAACCTCAAAATTTTGGTGAAAAATTCAAATAACCCAGTTTTTGGTTTTTTATTTTTATCTTTTTCAAAAATGTTATTTTTTCTACGAAATTTGGTGAAAACTTACCTTATTATGTCCCAAATACACTGTAATTTATTTGATTAAAAATATTTATTTTTTCGCCTTATTTTAACTTAATATCAAAAAAACACCCTAATTTTCAATCGAAAATTGTCACGTCAAAATATCAGCTTTTTTCAAAAAGTTGGTATGCTTTCTGTTCGTTGAAATCTCTACTTTCCGATGGTGAAAATATGTACGCGCGTGAGAAGTTATACTTCTTTGGCATTATTAAAAAAAAAAAACTCGTCCGACAAAAAACTCGTCCGGCAAAAAACTCGTCCGACAAAAAACTCGTCCGACGAAAAGTTCGTCCGACAAAATACTCGTCCGACAAAATACTCGTCCGACAAAATACTCGTCCGACAAAAAACTCGTCCGACAAAAAACTCGTCCGACAAAAAACTCGTCCGGCAAAAAACTCGTCCGACAAAAAACTCGTCCGACAAAAAACTCGTCCGACAAAAAACTCGTCCGACAAAAAACTCGTCCGGCAAAAAACTCGTCCGACAAAAAACTCGTCCGACGTGAGAATTTTGTGTGACGCTTTTGTAAAATTTCACTCTCATCATTTTTTCATAACGCGCCTAAAGAAGTATAACTTCAATATACATTGCCATAATAAATGTTCTCAGAAAATGCAAAAAACCGATCGAGAAAATCGAAATTTTTTGTACGATGTTGTATTGTATACTGTACTGTGTACGTTATTATAGTATTATATTTTGATTTGCAATTTTTTTTATCAATGTTACATGTAATCTTACATTTTTCGAGTAATTAAAGTGTAAATTTTAATAATAGCTCAAAATTGTATATAATAATTTAAAAAAATAACTATTTTCTCGATCGGTTTTTTGCATTTCCTGAGAACATTTACTATGGCATTGTATATTTTTTTTCACCATCGGAAAGTAGAGATTTCAACGAACAGAAAGCATACCAACTTTTTGAAAAAAGCTGATATTTTGACGTGAGAATTATCGATTGAAAATTAGGGTGTTTTTTTGATGTTAAGTTAAAATAAGGCGAAAAAATAAATATTTTTAATCAAATAAATTACAATGTATTTGGGACATAATATGGTAAGTTTTCACCAAATTTCGTAGAAAAAATAACATTTTTGAAAAAGATAAAAATAAAAACCAAAAACTGGGTTATTTGAATTTTTCACCTAAATTTTGAGGTTATGTGAAAAAATTGTGAAAACAAAAGTTGTAGATCTTTTTATTACCTACAACTTTACCATTCAACTTTTTTCCATAGGACTTGTAGTTTTGCCGGAAATCAAGATAAACCATTTTTTACCCTTTTTTTTACCCCCCCCTCCCACTTCCCGAACTCGGATCGACCGTAATTTATTTTTCTTTCATTTTTATCATATTCCCCTCCTTTTCTAATGGGTTTCATCCTACTGTGATTTTTTTTGGTTTCAAAAACTATCTACCCTGGTCTACTAGGTAGGTAGATGTATAAGGAAAAATTGTAATTCAACTTACTAATGAAACAAGTGGCAGTTGGTCCTAGTAAGGATCCCGATAGTGGTCGTTCTGCCATAACACCAACAACCAAGTCAATGTCCCCAGGTTGATCGTACAGTTCACTTAACTTATCTACATTCTGAAATTATAAAAAAATTCAATAGTTTGTTGAAGAATAGAAATTACAGAAAAGCTACAAACTAGTCATTGGTAAGACTGAATGAAGCGCAACCACAAAAGAAGAGTTACATAGTAAAATATAAACTCTGGTATGAATATGGACATTCTGGGATATGGACAATTTGGGACATGGACATTTTGGAATTTGGACTTTCTGGGATATGGACATTCTGGGATATGGACATTTTGGGATATGGACATTATGGGATTTGGACATTTTGGGATATGGACATTCTGGGATATGGACAATTTGCACCCTCTGAACATTTTGGGATTTGGACATTTTGAACCTAAACGACATAAAACATTAAACAATTTAGTCTTGATGCAAAATTATTAGTTTTAGCTTCGGGTGACGCTGTCATTGCATCTCGGCTTTTTAACGCGCTCGCGTTCTGCTCGCGCGTCATTAACCGCTTCTACTTCTACATTGATCAATTTACCACACTTGTATCGTAATCTCGCGCCTTTGTTTACTATCAGAACAATAAAGCCTTGATGCAATATTTTGACACAGGTATATATACAAGTCGTGCGAAGCAAGTAAGAAAGGTTATTGATTTATGACTAGGTAGATATAAAAGCTTTATATAAAAATGTGAGTTACCTCCTGCGATATGACGTCAGCGAGGTGTTGGAAGGTGGTGACAGCGGACAGGCCGCATAGAGTCCGGTACTGGGTGTAGCCAGGCAGGCCGTGGTCGCGGCCGCGTTGCACGTCTATAGCCAGCACGTCGAGACCGCCTAGCCATTGGTCACGGAGCTGTAGGTAACAAAAGGTAAGTAAGTATCGGGGTGTCGTTGGTCGACGGAAACGATCTTGGATACTTCCAATAACGCAACACCACATGATTCAATTGTATACACGTTTATTCATGTAGTTCACAAAGAGTTCACACAATAATCATGGTTATCAAACTTTCTACATGAACAGAACAGGTAACCTCCCCTTTTACACATTTCGGCGGGAGAGAGCTTGTCATTGGTGTTGCTAACAACCACTTCTCAATTTGACAGTGACATAATATATGTGTCGGCCCAGGGTCAGAGGCCCTCTTTGTGGCCACAGTGACGGCCACCAGAGTAAGTAAGTATTTACAAGATTTAAAATATCCACACAGAAGCCCCTCGTTTAAATACTTAATTTTTCTTAAATGTCCTGGGGTAAATGCAACAACGGGGCTATTGCAACTAATTGAAATAGCTCAGTTACTATAGTTATTGTGGTCTGGTTGTTTCTATGTATTACTAGCTGCGCCCCGCGGTTTCACCAGCGTAATTTTCAGTGGGAATATCGGGATAAAAGCCTATGTGTTAATACAAGTCTCCAGCTATCTATATAACGAGTTTCATCGCAATTGGTCCATTAGTTTCTGTGTGAAAGAGTAACCAAGATACATACACACAAACTTTCACATTTATAATATTAGTAGGAGAAACCCTTGGTTTATATACCTACTTAATTTTTCACAAATGTCCCGGGGCAAATGCAACACGCAATTTCTAAGTAGCTACAGGATTTTTAATAAGTAATTATAACGCCATCAATAGATTATTAAGCATACCATATTGTGTTATGAAAATGGTTGCAATTACCCCGGAGTTGCATTTGCTCTTGGCTGACAATTTTAGAGATTTGTTCCAGAAAAATTATTAAACCAAAATATAAATAATTATTACTTATACTTAACTAAAAGCCATTTAAATTCCCCTCCCCTGCCCCCAAACCCCCCTCAGTACGCCCATGAATCTAAGTTTAGAATTAAAATTAAAGTCATGTTTTTCCTTGTAATAATGAGTTATGGGTAAACACCTGTCCTACATAGGTACTTATCATTTAAATATAAATAATGCAGAAATGTAGAAAATTTCACACAGCGTCCCCTAGTGCCAAGCTAAGAAAGTAGGCTTGTGTTATGGTAGCCAGACGACGGATGGAATACTTAAATACTTTTCTTAATTTTTTAAATACTTACATACTTATTACACATATAGACTAGAAAGAAATACTATAGGTACGTCGGCTGCATAATTGCAGACCCACCGCAGCTCCAAAACGGCAGCTATAAGAATGTTTTTAACACGAGCAAGATTCTAGACGCCTGCTTTAGTTGAAATTTAAAGTCTTAACTCATGAATTTATCAAACAAAAATTACTAGAATGAAAATATTCCAATAAAGAACTCTACAGTGGGTCTGCAATTATGCTGCCGACCGTATAAATATTTGTTTGAAGCGGGAATCGAACACGCAACCTTCTAATTACCTACGCAATAGACGACCCAGTTGGCACAATGGTCACCATGCCGGACTGCCAAACACAGGGTTGCGGGTTCGAGTCCCGCCTCAGACAAGTATTTATGCTTAGATATTTGTCTGTGGTCTGGTTGTTTCTATGTATTATACTTAAGTATTTATTTACAAAAGAAAAGTATATAAGTAGGTAGTATATCCGTTGTCTAGCACCCAAAACACAAGACTTACTTAGCATGGGGCTAGATGGCGATGTGTGGAATGTTCTGCAATATTTATATTTATTTATTGTAGCAAACTGATTTTTCCGTGCAGCAGCATCAAAAGTAAAAATAGCCTTAATGATAGCCGACCTCCGGTAGGAGATGGCACCTCAAGAAGAAGAGGCAAACTGATAATAGACTAATGACCCATACTGTACGTAGGTAGTAAGTAAGTAGTATTCTACTTACATCGTCATCATAATTGAAGTCCATAGTCTGACTTTTCTGTGTAACCATCCCTCTAAGCAACATCTCCAGGCCATTCTTCACGACCATATCTGGCTTATAATAGGTATCGCTAAGCCTATACGATGACGTCATATTGTTGTTTTCGTCGTAGAGTTGAACGTCTTGGTCTAGTAGGCTGTTGACGAAGTGGAAGGCTGCGGTGGCGAAGGAGTTGGTGACGCTCGGGTCTATGTCAGAGTTGTAGCCTGTTTCGTAGCTGTCGTATAGCTCGTCGAAGGATTTGCCTGGAACAAGTTTACATCAGGAATGTCGATTAGTTACGTCCTCTGAATGTATGCCCCAACTCTAGGGTTTTCCTGGGTGAGTTTAAAATAATTGCTTTTTGCGCTACGGATTCCATGACATTATTGAATAAGTAAATTGGCTAAGTGAACAAATAAACAAAGCAAAAATTTTTATTTTTCAATAATAAGTAAGTTATCTAAGTATGTGTCTAGGTAAGTAAATAAGATATCTAGGTATTTGGCAAAGATACTGATTAGGAAAAAAACAATTGAAAATACTAAAGGTGCCTAAGATGCATCATCATCATTTATGCTGACGTTGAATATCACTCGACACATTCTTAGCATAAGTTTTTTCAGGCACAACTCTGAGATTATAACTTTACCTAATTTAAACAATACTAGCTGTTGCCCGCAACTTCGTTCGCGTGTTGGTTTTGTTTTATTTTATACCTACCATTTTCCCGCATAAATACTATTTATTTATCGGTAGAAGTTATAATTAATACCTATGTGTAGGTAGTAAAAACATTGTTGACAAAATAACATTTTTTGCTTTGTTTATAAGGAGGAAATTAGGTAATTACTTCTAACGATAAAATGATGATATTTAGTTACCAGTGATAGCAGTAAGCCAATGCTTATACGTAATATGCTGTAGTTCAGCCACAGCAATCCTTCTGGCTTCATGGTACAGTTTGTCAGAGTTCCAGCTCGGGTTGAGAACGGCTAGACTCTTTGCGATGCGGTTGTGTTCCCGCACCCAAAGGGAGTGAAGCCCGGTCAGCCAAGGATGCATGTTGGCGCGAACATCACCTGTTCATTATTAAATTAGGATAATATATTACAAGTGCTTACGCTACTTTTTTTTATACAAAAGTCGTTGTTTTTTTGAAGTTATACTTCTTTAGGCGCGTTATGAAAAAATGATGAGAGTGAAATTTTACAAAAGCGAGACACAAAATTCTCACGTCACACAAAATTCTCACGGGAGAAGTTGTTTAAATCTAAATTGAACTTTATTGATTGTGTTGACAATCCTTTTCCAGTCCAGAGTTTTTTGTCGGACGAGTATTTTGCCGGACGAGTTTTTTGTCGGACGAGTTTTTTGTCGGACGAGTTTTTTGTCGGACGAGTTTTTTGTCGGACGAGTTTTTTGCCGGACGAGTTTTTTGTCGGACGAGTTTTTTTTAAATGCCAAAGAAGTATAACTTCTCACGCGCGTACATAAGTACACGCACCCTTTTTTTTTGCGCAGTGAGACATCTTTGCGCAGAACATAAAGGTCACACTAGACAGTGCGATTTTTAGTACCTAAGTCCAACATATTTTGCGACAAAAAATTCTTAATTTTTTTGGTCTACTTCTAGTAATATATCTTTGTGCCTAAATCATTTATTGAGAAGCTAAAAGATTCTATCGATCAAAATCTCTTCTATGAAAAAACATTAAAAAAACACCTGTAAATGAATAGCCGTCTCGGTGACCATTCTGTTTGCAAAATGAATGTCGAAGAACTGTTGTTCTTATTTCATTATAGAAAGGCCACAGGTGGCCGCTTTTGCCGACCACAGGTTGATAGAAAGTATGTGGTGTGCGTAGGTTCTCAGTTATCTTATCTTTGTGTCTACACGAGTCTAAGATAACGTCTTATCAGTGTTATCAGCTGTTATCTGAATAATATTACCAAATGGTTTTAGGCTTTTATTGATGACAGATAAACAGATCATGCGGAAAGAGAGTGATAGATTCACGGAAATAATAAAATTATTTGTGAAAAGGCCCAACTCAATCTAAAAGGATAATACTCTATTTGTTTACTTTACTCTATTTGTGAATAAATTAAATTAAATTTCTTAAATAACCATAATAATATTCAGAAAATTAATAGATTTAGGTGCAAGTTTTAAGTTAGTTAGGTACGTTGCGATATGAAATGTGAAAATATGTACCTACCTAGCTTAGTTAAATATAACCAATGACATTGTTAAGTACCTACATAAGATAACGCATAATGCTAAGTAAATTAACGTAGAAAAGTAGGTAGATATGCTAAAATATATTCTAAAAGAAGAAGGAATTTTACTATAGAACCTTTTTAAGGAGCGTTAAGTTTTACTGCGCGGCAAATAACATGGAAAATATATAGCGAAGTAATAGCAAGTTCGTGCAGTTTCGTTGATTTCCAAAACATTATAATCAATCAATTTCTAAATACACATAAACATATAAGCTAAAATCAGTCTTCAATACCTTTATTGTACTCTTCCTATATCTATATTAAAATAAATCTACTATAAGTACCTACTAAATATAAGACTCACCAGCATTGAAACAAGTTTCATCCTTAGACTGCACCAAGCACTTGTCCGTAGGGTTAGCAGCCATAGGCAAGTAGTCCTGGTTACTAAACGTTGATGTCTTCAACAAACCACCGGATTTTTCTCGAAGGGCAGCAGCATCTTTGCTATTAGATCCGTAGATTTGAGATCCGTCGAGGAAATGGGTAGCTTGATTCATCTACAACAATGAAGGTAACAGATTTATTTGTAAAACTTATTTAATGACTATTTTAGGCTGACTGTTGAAATTTAACTTTCTATCCGTTTTCTCTCTCCAAGCTCCAATTGGTCCTTAGTATGGACTAGAGGTTCCAATTTGTTATGTGTGTTTCCTTTAAAGTTATAAATACCTACATATGTGAAATTTGAGCCCTATAATTTGTCTTCAGAAATGGACGATGAGACGAATTAAACTTAAAAGATTTGTTCATACAAACAATGGGTCAGATGAAAGCAAGCGAATAATAGACACGTTTATGTTTCATGCTTTGCCTTAATTGTTTTCGTTCCAACTTGTTATTAAGTCGAAAATAAAGAATATTGTTTTGTGTTTCTATAAAAATAACTCAACTTGTTATTGAAATTTAAACTCATATCTTAATGAATAATGGCATGTAAAAATAGACGAAGATCGAAGGCATATAGGTAACTCATGGTTATGCTCATTGCTCAAGTCTATTATGTATTGTCAATAAGTACGAGATAGATAGAATAAGTTTTTCTTTAAAAACAACTTAAAACTTGTTATTGAAATTTAAACTCATATCGTCATGAATGAAAATAGACGAAGGTCGAGGGCATATAGGTAACTCATGGTTATGCTCAAGTCTATTATGTATTGTCAATAAGTACGAAATAGGTAATAAGATATTAATAAGTATTTCTTTACAAATACCTCAACTTGTTATTGAAATTTAAATTCATATTGTAATGAATAAAATTTAGAAATAGACGAAAGTCGAGGGCATATAGGTAACTCATGGTTATGTTCAATAGATAACTTCTAGAACTGGTTCTGAAGTTATCTATCTTTTAGTACTGTAGGGGTGTGCCATCATAGGTTACAGTGACTTAGAATTTATTTTAAATATAAAAGAGGCAGATAGACAGAAATCAAGTTAATATTATAAATATAATATCGCATCTGTGTAGTTTAAGCAATCTTTGAATAAGACACAAATAGCATGTATTTTATGACTCCTATTTTGATTATTGTAGCTAATTATTTATTTATATAATAAAATTATGATAATAATGATTGATTTTTATTGAAATAATTAATTTTTAACTACCTACTATTTAACATCAAACTGTAAATTCACGTGCGTGTATCAATTCTATTTTGTGTGAATTAGGTAGGTAGGTAGGTATTCATTGATTATGATCACTATCATCACTACATAGTATAAATTAAAGTCACTTTTTGCCGTCCCTATGTCCCTTTGTATGCTTAGATCTTTAAAACTACGCAACGGATTTTGATGCGGGTTTTTTTAAATTGATAGAATGATTCAAGAGGAAGGTTTATATGTATACATGCATAATACAGCCGTGCGAAGCCGGAGCGGGTCGCTAGTTTAAAATAAAAATCAAAATCAAAATTAAATTAAATAAGTACTTACCTAATGTCTTTTTTGAATCGATAGATCATACAAGTGGGTATGTATGTACGTAGTTAATCAACACAATCATTCGATATGACGATGGTCATTTTATAGCTTTGCCCTTGAACTAATAGCTAGACTGTTTGTTTCAAGAGGTAGGTATTATGTAGGCACATTGTGTAACTGCACCATTATGTAAATACGCAGTAAATTCTGTCTAGAACAAAGTTTATAAATAGAACAGGTAAGCTACATCTGCGCTAACAACGGATCTAAAAGGCCACTTTATACGAATCCATGTTCATACAATCCTCGCTAATGTAACACTGGATGACACTAGAACATACCTACAGGTTAAGTATGGTATGTACCTACAAATTTAGTATAAACTCTATGTTTTAACATTGTATACTCAAAATGAGTAGGTAGGTAATCTGTTGACACAATATTATTTTTAAGACTTTTATATAAACAGATAAAACAATAAAATGAAATTCTTATTCCTATGCACGTAGAGTAGGTACACCTACCTACATAGAACTGCACTTATTATACTATGTTAGTATGTAGCAGAAAACCTGTTAAACAAACACGGATATTTTTATCCTGGCTGCGCTGAGCAATTTGCAGTTTGCACCAGTGAGATGTAAAGTTAGTTTGCACATAAAAGCTAGATTTTTGCAAAAAAAAAAACTTGCGGATTGCTTGTAAAGGACATCATTTCCAACCCCTTTAGAGCCTAATAAATTATGCTTTTAAACTATACCTCTATAGTTAACTTAAAACAGATTTGACGATTTGGTTAGGTAGTTTTTGTAAATTACTTTGAATGATTCAAACTTAAAAGTGTTTTGTACCTATCATGTAAAACGCTTGTGGTACTAATCAAAAGTCACCATCTACTGTGCAAGTAGTTAGGTACCTACAAACAGTCCTACATTCTTTGTGTACCTACCACAATCTGTGTGACTGAGTAGCTAGGTACGTAATATTTTGGAGATTTAATTAAAAAAAAACCGGTCAAGTGCGAGTCGGACTCGCGCCCGAAGGGTTCCGTACCATGTTCTATGGAAGCCCCACTTATATTTTTTTGTTGCAGCAAATGTTATAGCGGCAACAGAAATACATGGTCATCATCTGTGAAAATTTCAACTGTCTAGCTATCACGATTCATGAGATACAGCTTTGTGACAGACAGACGGACAGTGAACCATATAAATAATTAAAGGAAAACAAAAAGTCGTTGGACGCAGAGATCATGCCGATCGCTGTAGAAGTCTTTTGGTTTATGTTCAGCAGTGGACAATTGAAAGAAAACAAAGAAAGAAAAAAAAAGGAAAGACATCCAGTTGCTGTTATTATGATGAAAGGAAAACAAATTGTTTTGAAGCTTTTGATTAATATAAACAGCAAATACCTAATAAATATTGTTGACCATTTTACAAAGATAACATATTATAAATTAAATTATTTACATAAATAGATCGTAAAATAGTAAGTATAAATAACTTTTTTACTAAGTATTTTTGTGTTATCTGGTTTATCTAGCAAAGTTGGGCGGTCAAAGTTACTGTATCATTTAATTTATATGTAAAGCAATAAAATAAGTCAGTGTATCTAAAAAAAAGTGTCATAAAAAGTACCTATCTGTTTAATCATAAAGCACCCTAAAGTGACCCCTCGCGCTAAGTTTCGTTTTTAAGTAGGTATTAATGTTTATTTTTTTATTTCCGACTTGCGACCCGCTCCGGCTTCGCACGGCTATATTATGCATATATTATAAGTACATAAAAACCTTCCTCTTGAATCACTCTATCAATTAAAATAAACCGCATCAAAATCCGTTGCGTAATTTTAAAGATTTAAGCATACTTAAGGATATAGGGACATAGGGACATGGGGACAGAGAAAGCGATTTTGTTTTATACTATGTAGTGATTCCCATTACCAAAATCAACAACTCTCTTAATGAATCATCGGGATATTGGCAGTTCTCCGTTTAAGAGGAAAGGGTAGAGAGGGTACCTCTCTCCATGCAGACGTAGTCGACTGTTTCCTCCCTGGATAATGACACTAGCACAAATATTTTTGTTGCATAAAACTTATAACTGTCATGACCATGCCCCTTACACCTTAACTCGTTTGATTAAATAGAAAAACCGGCCAAGTACGAGTCGGACGCGCACGAAAGGTTCCGTCCGTACCATGTTGTAGAGGAGCCCCACTTAATTTTATTAGTATTTATTATTATAGCGGTAACAGAAATACATAATCTGTGAAAATTTAAACTTTCAACGAAAAAAATTCAACGGTTTATGAGATACAGCCTGGTGACAGACAGATGGACGGACGAACAGTGAAGTCTAGGTACGCTAAAAATATTAAGAAACTATAATTCGTCGACTTTGGTTTTAGGTAATGGAAAGCGAAAAACAGGCAAACCTTGAATTAGTCATAATGACTCCACTTTGTGACATAACAAGGACATATTTTGTCAAATATATCTTATTTTAAGAAATAGAGTGATACGTTGCGTTTGTCTGTATGTGTGTCACCACCGATTTTCTCAGGAACGGGTGGACCTAGCAGGATAAAATTCATACCAGATACTGAGGTCTACATATATCTCTATTAAGTGTATAAAAACAAAAGTCCTGAGTCAAAAGGATAAAAAGATATAGGCAAATTTACATTTTCGCGAAAAATTGTAAGTACCAACCAACATTCAACTTTTTTTATTTTTCGGAATTTTTCCTTTACTTGTGCTGTATTTCTTTTGTATTTGTCGGGACAAGTATAGTAGGTACAAAAGAAAATTAAAGAAAATAAGCGAAGCCAAAACCTACAAACAGGTTTTAAATACTTACATATTTTAAGTATGCTCAGTCTAACTAAAGTCACTAACCTGTTCAGCAGCTCCGAAGGTACAGTCCCCTCTATAAGTGGTCACAGAGCGCGTATACTCCATACATGTCACGTACTTGTCCTTGTAATAGATGTCTTCATATGGCACTGTTATGGGCATGCAGCTTGGATGGATGTAGCGCGGAGTTAATGCCCTTCCAGAGTTGTCGCAGCAACGGATCGTTTGTTCAGTATGGACTGTTTAGACAAAAAGGCTAGATTTAATAAGCTGTTAATAGATAAGGTTAAGGTTTTATATATAAATATTGCAGGACATTCCACACATCGCCATCTAGCCCCAAGGTAAGTAACTACACTTGTGTTATGGGTGCTAGACAACGGATATACCTACTACTTATATACTTTTGTTTTGTAAATATACTATACTTATAATACATACAAACAACCAGACCACAGCCAAATATCTAGCATAAATACATGTCTGTGTTTGGCAGTCCGGCATGGTGACCATTGTGCCGAATGGGTCGTTAGACCTATATTAAACCTTAAAGTAAATTGGGCATTATCATAATGCCCAATTAATCACTTGGTCATTATACATAATGCCATTATGTATGTCTCTATAGTATACATAATGCCATTATGCACATAATGCCATTATACATAATGCCATTATGTATAATGACCAATATGAGAGTACAATGTGATTATAACTACTGAAATAATCATATTGCCCGGGCGTTATACATAATGCCTGTCACCTATTGGGCAGAGTAATAAATATACATGTTTTATTACGTTATTTCTATTTAAGACATTAAATCAACATTCGAAACACAAATAACACAAAAAATCTTTATTTTATAGATGCTTTAACCTCCGTATCCTCTGTATTCGCTTTAAATGAAAAACTAAACAAAAAAACTAAAACTAAATGAGCGCTGAATAGTGAACATACAATATTTTTCCCATTCCAACTCAAATAAAAACTATGATAAGGTAAAAAATGTAATTGGGTGCCAGAAAAGTAGGTTAGGTTAGGTTAGATAGATATTGTGACAAAGCACACGCGAGCGAAGCGAGCGTTTAGGTTCACACACACACACACACAAAAATAGCATTTGAAGGAGGTCTTTACCCCATAGAATATAGTATCTCTATTATCTCATTGCCCAAGGATCAGGTAGCAATATTCATACTGCCCAGACAGTGTGATTAATATTAAAGATGATAATTAATCACTTTGCCTAAAGTAGCTTGTTAATCACTCGGTCCATAACATATATAACTATGACACAACAGTAGGTATATCTATTTATTCCCAATACTCTGTATGATTATGTGATTATGTAAATATTCTGACTTAAGTACCTAACTATTTAACTAAACGAAAATATTGCCACGAAATGGTGGATTTCTAATAATAATACTAAAAAGGTTATTGATCTTTATGTTAATAGGTGGGTACTTATATTTTTTATAAACAAACTATATTTATCACATTTTTCGTAAACCTACATATTAGCACATGAGTAATTACTTACTCATGTGATAATAGTAAGTACCTACACATAGAAAAAAATTAACATAACCAGATTAGAAAACATTAGAGTAACTTACTTGTTTTTCTAACCGCTGTATGGACCAAGTCGTGGTAGATGAACTGTCCCCAAACAGCCAAGGCCATGGTTTTCGAGTCATCAGGCAGGTCCATGTTGTCAGTTAAAGTGGTGCTCACTAGTCGGGCTGATGGTAGCTGATTGAAGCTCAAACCGCGACGGGGCTATAGAAAGAAACAATAACGTCAGAAAAGGTCAAAAGGTTTAATTATCAAATCTGACGTAACTCGGATCTGACGAATAAAGAGTCTGACGAAAAACGCATCTGACGAATAACGGATCTGGCAATAAATGGCAAAAAAAATTGATCGTTTTTGTAATGAAAATATTCATAATGATTACAAGATTGAAATAAATTGTAGGTACTAAGATAAATATTATTATCAAAGAGGTACACCTAGGCCTCTGGTCACAAAATATGATGCAACTCAGCGTCTAGATCGATGTTTCAATATTAAATATTTCTCCCAGTAATAGTTATTCAGAACTTTCGGAATATTACCAATTTTACCCTAGAGTTATATCTTACTAAGTATACTTCTCATTATTATGCGAGATGCGGAAACAATAACATGGCGACACAAAGCGAAACGCCTTGGAATTGAAGTCGATTATACTTCCGATGTTAAAGTAACTTGAACATCTTATCAATGTGTAAAAATATATGAGAATCAAGCTAAAACACAAACCTCCTCGATGCCATCAGCGTATCTCGGGTGAAGAAGCCTCTTGTATCCAGTAAGCGCCTGACCCCAAGAAGAGCGGACAGGGTTGTTGCAAGAGCCATCGAAAGTTCGGTATTTCGAGGACATTTTTTTGGTAGGACAAGTGAAACGCTCCAATGCCGCACAGTCCCCACCAAACTCACTCTCACGCAAGTTTAACGTGCTGATGAAACTGGCACACTCATCACTAGGCAATCCGAATCTAAGCACAAATAAACAACATTTGTTAGGCATAATATCAAGACCAATAACAAACAATATGACAATATGATTATGATTATCCCCTGTAATAATTACCGTTGGCATCTGGTGTAGACAAGATTCTGTGAGGCTTTCGTAATCGTATATGACGACTTTTCATAGTGCATTGCATTACCAGACACGTAACCATGGATGGCCAAGCCTCGTCCAGTTGAACCTGGTTTAGGGGTGATTCCAGAAACTTCCAGGTTCATCTCCAGCCGTTGAAGCATCGCTACTTCCAACTTGCTAATATCAATTGACCTATTCGTATGCACCACCGTTACAGGTGGTATTCTTTTCAACTTTTCCACAGAAGGGAAGGGGAAATCGTACGTCGGGGGTGAATGTATTAAATCTGCAATTAAGGAAATAATCAATAGAATATTATCATACAAAGGTATGTAAATCACTCAAGTTAGAACACCTACCTGATGTAACTATCAGATTGAATGGGTAAGGAGCCACTTGGCTCCCAAACGTAATCCCAGCCCATAGAACGACGCCGAGTAAAACCACCTTCATCATTTCTTCAAGAAAACTGCAACAAAAACAACTCCATATTTATTATTACGAACGCGTTACTGAATTTGCATAGTAAATCAATTTGTATTTGAATCACACGAACCGCCGAATAGTTTTAACGTGTAACATAAAAGATGTGGGGTGTTAGATGTTTGAAGTCAAACTGATCAATAAGTAGAAGAACAAAGAGTTTTATGAGGACCTAGAGCGACAAGGCTATCTGGCGAGACCTTAGATAAGTGGACTCTGGAATACCCGATAGATAAGTCAATATCGTCATAACATATTTATTCAGTGTGTCGTCGCTCGTGTCCGGCTCGAGGCGAGCCCCCTACGTGCCCTCTTTGTTTGTTCAACGTATAAGGTACCTATTTAATTATCTACATAAACATCCAATTAGTTAATTATCTACATTATGTTATGCACTACGTTACATATGTGCAATAGGTATGTTGTACGACATAGGAAGTGACGTGATGAAAAATAAACACGTCATGTAGGTACCTAGTGGTTTTTAATGGAATCAAGTTGAATAATACCTACTAGTTAGTTAATGGTAGTATCATCTTGCAAAGAATACATTCACTAAGAAGTCTTACTGGCCTCAAATTCCTATTGTATCGTATTGAGAATTGATCATAGTAGTTTTGAATACAACTTGGATGTGCACCAGAATCTCTATAGGTCCGAGTCAAGATAATAACTTAACAGTAGGTATCTCTACTAACCTCTCCCACACCTCTTCTTTTGCTTTAGTTTTATTGTCATTAAAATTTTAATCTATAGGTACCTACTAATATTAATTATAAAGAGGATTTTTTTTTGTTTTTTTGTTCGTTTGTAACGAAGAAGCTCCGAAACTACTGGACCGATTTTGATGAAACTTGGTATGGGGATACATTGATTCATTGGGAGTAACATATGGTACTTTTAATCCCAATACTAGCGACCCGCCCCGGCTTCGCACGGGTATATTATGCATGTATTATAACATACATATAAACCTTCCTCTTTAATCACTCTATCTATTAAAAAAACCGCATCAAAATCCGTTGCGTTTTATACTATGTAGTGATAGTGATATTTTTTTATATGATTTATAATTTTGGTCGAGTTAATAATATATAATAAATAGGTCATGTTTTTGTAAATAAAGATCAATTATTATTGTCATATAAAACTTCGTAAATTATTCACAGTGCGCATCTAACTTAAAAATGATGTAGGTACCAACCTGCTAATTTAGTAAGCACAATGACAGGATGTTTTATAATTCTGCGCTCGTTGTAATAACCACTCAAATAACTTGAAAATCGTTTTATTCAGTTATTTGAGTGGTTATTTACCGCTTACAAGTCGCATAAGTATAAGTAAAGTTTACTTACTTTTTGTCTTAACGCCCGCCCTGGCTCTCCGCCAAACTTGGAATTCTCTGTTTATCTTTATTCTAGGCCATGTTACGTGTTTAACTATCTCTTTTTTCAACGATATATTTTATCTATTAGGGTTACGACAATTTCTAATCTCATCTATTAGGTAGGTATGCTCATAATAGTATTTAGCATGATAATAAAATGTATGATAATAAAAATTTGACCTGCGTATGTATATTAGACCAAGATCCTACCACCGAACTTTCGTGTTTTTAAGCCGAAGTGGTAAGACCAGAAGCGCGATAGAGGTGACTTATAAACAGTTTTTGGGTATCAATCCCTAAAATTCATAGAATGATATTCCTACTGTCGTAAAGGTGAAGAAATGCTTTGTATTAATAATTGTCATACACTTAGAAACACGATCAGAATGATTTGCCTCGATAGAAAAAAATCGTGAAAATCCTAATAAATCGTAATTTTTTTGAGCTTTTTCAATTTTACGGCTATTGTGAAGAAAAAAAAGTACAAAGTTTATATTTTCATAAACTTTACATCAAATCCCATAAGGTAGTGCAGATTGTTTTTCACTAAAATAGATGTGAGTCTTTTAATTACATAAAACAGTTAAAACGACCATTTCGCGGCGCGCGGGGGTAAGGGATAGGGGGTTTTCAGGTCCTACTTCAGCTTAAGCTGAGAAATTTTCAGTGCATGCCCCGAACTAGTTATTAAATATGTGCAATGAAGTTTAGACCAAAGTGGCTTGGAGAGTTATCAGAAGGCCAATTCTCGTAAATAATATTGTTTAAATTACATTTCAATATCATCCCGATTGCATTTCGATTGCAAAAGATACCTTCAAAGTCAGTTTTGTTTTACAAAAAGCTAACTTTGAGGGTGTTTTGAGCATTTGTGGTATAGGTATTATTTGTGATCGAAATGCAATCGAAATGATATTGAAATGTAATTTGAACAATGTTATTTACGAGAATTGGCCTTCAGGTCGCAAAGCCAAGAATAGAATCTGTTAATTTTGCAAAACAAGAAATTGCCTATCTACTTATATTTTTTTACCAATCGATAATGTTGCTAATAGCCAGACAGTTTCAATAGTTCCAACACCTTCTAGACCACTAAAAGATGATCCACAAAGGTGTAGGTATAACTATAAATATGAGCTATTTTCTTTCATTTGCCATACTATGTTTGATTCCAGGAATTCATCGCTATTAGCAACATTATCGATTGGTAGGTGCAGAAATATAAGGTGATTTCTTTTTTTTTTTTTTTTTTTGCAAAATTAACAGGTTCGATTCTTGGCTTTGCTACCTGATAACTCTGCAAGCCACTGTGGTCTGAACTTCATATTTGCACATCGTTCATAACTGTGACCAATAATAGTAAGTACATTACTTTATTTATGCAATTTTAATGTTTAGGTTTTTTTATTTTTTGTCATCTATGTATGTGACAAATAAGTAAGTAACCTACTTGCAAAGGTATTGAGATCTGAAAGGTGGCGCGTCTTCCATGCAGTTACAAAGCCTACCTATCCATATCGGTTTTGTCTATAACAGTAGGTTAAGCTTTCCAAAAGAAGAAGCTTTACCATACTCATGTGGCTTTACCATACTTTAAAAAAACCTCGGTCATGTAATGTGCCATACCATGACTGTTCATAAACACCAGAAGATTCATGTTTGTAATAAACAAACAACAAACAAACAAGAAAGTGATCATAAGGGTTCCTTTTTTATGCTTTTGAGGTACGGTACCCTAAAATATTACTAGTAAGTACTTAAAATGTACTTATTAAGCAGAAGCCATTTACAGTATTAAGTCATTTGGTGAGACAGGTCAGTAGTTTAAAAAGTTTTTTGCCCGACTGCGCGACGCAAAGGTTAATGTCTTCTAAAAACCATTATTATGACCCAACACCAGAGTTATGTCAGTATTATATTGAACGAGCGATAAGAACCTAAACAAAACCAAAGCAAAATACTTACGTGGAATGTTCATTACAGCCATAGCATTCGGACTGCCTTCTAGAACATTTCTCCAGCGCCTTGCCCCTACCATCTGTATTCAACATAGGCTTTCCTTCAAAGATCCGTTTAAACAGCATAATAGAAGCAGTAGAATTTGTTGTTTACGACAGTTGTCGCGTTTGTGGCGAATGTTTGACTTGTTTAATACAACAGCGGACGACACTTGGTACGTGAACCGATGTTCCATTGAATTGGCTGAATAGCCAATCTACACCACTCCACTGCAGGTTTGCAACTGGTCACTGTTCTATTGTACTCGCTTTCTGCTTCGTTCGATAGAATCAACAAACAGAATGATGGCTCCGCCCCTCGCTTCCCCGCAGCCCGCTCGCCTTACCCCCTACCATCCGCGAATAACACTGCCACAGTATAGTCAATAACAAACGTTATGCAGAAGGGATTCTATTTCAAGGACGAATAAATTACACTCATGGTACCTAGTTAGTTACTTTTAGCACAAGTAATTGATCACAACCAGCACCTAGAAGATAACTTTATTAGCTAAAATAATTACCAATTAAAGAATATTTATTATAAGCAGCGCTCTGCGATTTCACCCGCGTAGCTCCCGATCCCGTGGGAATGTCTGGATAAAAAGTAGTCTATGTGTTAATCCAGGTCTCCAGCTATCTATATACCCAGTTTCATCTAAATCGGTCCAGTAGTTTTGGAGCCTATTCGTTATAAACAAACAAAAAAAAAATCCTCTTTAAAATATTAGTGTAGATAACACAACATACCTACTTAATATGAACATATTAATAATATAAAAAAAATGTGACAAAAATGGAGAACCTCTTCCTGTTCATAATCGTGTATCTTAATTTGATAGCTAAACGAAATAAAAACTAGATTTTTGATGACAAAATCTTCATGAGAAATACGTTGTTCAACTTCAATATTTGCACTGTGCTTTTTTAACATTATTCTGCCTTTATTAGTGTGCTGTCTGTTCACTTGCTGTTTTGTTTGAGCTCCGTACCGTTTACCGATTTACCTATGTACGATACAATCGTTTATAGAAATTATCATTCACCGACGAGTGGTAGGACGAAACATTTGTTAGGAAATAACATTATTTACCGACACAGCACGATTCGCCGACAGAATAACACAGAGAACCATTGGTTAGCCGAAACTACCAACTGCCGACGAGTGATTTGTCGAAATTAAGTATACTTTTGGCCGAAATATTCTTATATCGATGGAAAGCGACATTACTAATACAAATACAAAAACATTTATTTGTTTAAAAACATTTATTTGCTGTCTGGCATCACTATAATTGGGATTATTGTATGGAAAGTTTATGGTTAGTACGCTTTTATTATATTTGGCGATTTTTTCTAATCGTATAGGTATCGGTGAATATACCCGCGAATAGAGTTTTTTGTGAAGATTCATAATAATATGAACATTAAGTAAGTATATAAAAATGTAGGTATACAGCCGGTTTCAAAGGTATAATTTTGAAAAACATATTTTCGAATAGTCCAAGATCGTTTAATTTGTAGACGTATATCGCGTTAAACCGCACAGTAACAAAGGTCCATTATCACGTGATGCGCGCATGTCCATTGCGTGCATGGTCCCCCGCCCTCCTCACGTCTGGTACTCCCCTCGAACAGCTGATCACGCAGATACCGCGTGCTAGCCAACACAGTCACAATAACGGACAGGGTTACCAGACGTCACCATTTATCCTGGTATGTCAGGAGTTTTTGGTCACAGGATTGCGGCTGGACTTGGAAAATGTTAAGATTCTTTAGATATACCTATAGTTAACTGGTAAAACAAAAACAATCAACCTTATGTAGGTTTCAAAGGAAATTATTAACACAAATAAGTAAGTACCTACTTACCTACCTAAAACTAAAACTTATCACCTCCAACAAATGCCGGACCTACCTACCTATTAGATACTTACCTACTTATACCTAAGATTTTCAGAACGAAAAACTAAAACCAGCCGTGTATTAAAAAGGCAATTTTAAGCAGCAAAATATTTCGCAATAGTAGAAATAGGATAGATGCTGAACGTCAGTGATTAGTTGACCCGCTCGTAATTTATTAATCAACTAGCGACCCGCCCCGGCTTCGCACGGCTATAATAAGCATGTATTATACATATAAACCTTCCTCTTGAATCACTCTATCTATTTAAAAAAAACCGCATCAAAATCTGTTGCGTAGTTTTAAAGATTTAAGCATACAAAGGGACATAGTACAGAGAAAGCGACTTTATTTTATACTATGTAGTAATACTATGTAGTGAAGTGATGAAGTGATAGTGATATTATATACCTAATTTACTTTTTTTTGTAGAAATTAGGCTTTATGATAAGGTTTTTTTAGGGTAAGTATTAGATACCACCTGGTAACCCTTGTTATGAAACAATGACTTATTTAAAAGTACTTATTGAAGCATGGCAAATTCCATTATTATGAGAATCATTTCATTGACCATCCATTTAAATTGGCCAGCAAGCAAAAATAATTTTGTCAGCAATAGGTATGCGCGATTGTACCTAATTGGTCAATAAATAAACTAAATATTAGGTAGGTAAGTATCAGCAAATAAATAAATAGATAATTATTGGTAGGTAAGCTTGATTTTGGGTGTGTTTGCAAAATAGGTAAGACTTGGTCAGCAAGACTCTAAAATGTTACTTTGTCAATATTTATGATTTATTTCCTTACTAGCGACCTGCCCCGGCTTCGCACGGCTATATTATGCATGTATTATACATATAAACCTACCTCTTGAATCACTCTATCTATTAAAAAAACCCCATCAAAATCTGTTGCGTAGTTTTAAAGATTTAAGCAGTCAAAGGGAAATAGGGACAGAAAAAGCGACTTTGTTTTATACTATGCAGTGATAGTATAGTTAGGCTTTTGTGTAAGCTTTGGTGGCTGAAAGCTATTTTTTTTTTGTTTATTTATTTAACTTAATATTTTTACATAGCTACTTTATTTTTTTGTTGCTACACTTTTACCAACTTATCCTACTTTAGTAAAAAACTTTTCATTGAATTTTGTTTCTTCGAATACTTTTCATCGATATATCTTTACTGCGACGCCTGTATGTCATGCATGCATGTATTACCTACGCTGAAATAGTTACTTTAAGCTTTTAAGTTTTTGAAAGGCTGTATTTTTTAAATAAAGCAGTGTTATGAACGAATGTCTTTAATGTATTGTTAAAACTTTCCTCCCAAAAAATTAATATCCAAATCGCTCCAATAGTTTCAGTGCCTATTTGTAAAAAACAAAAAATCTGAACTCTTTATAGTAATGTCCTTTTATTGCGTAACCCCAAATTATGTTATAAAACGCCTGAAAGAATTACCGCCTGCCCAGAAGCTATCAACGAGAAATGTTAATAACTTGAATTTGCTCATGATTTAAAGGTGTTTTTAGGGTTCCGTAGCCAAATGGCAAAAAACGGAACCCTTATAGATTCGTCATGTCTGTCTATCTGCCGTATGTCACAGCCATTTTTTGCTGCCTTATTTAGGCAAGACGTTCTCCTATATGTTTTAATCAAAATATAATCAGCAATATCTTTTCTATAGCCCTCTTCTCCATTTATAACATACCTACTAGCTGCGCCCCGCGGTTTCACCCGCGTAAGTCCGATCTTTAAATTCTCACCGTTTAAACCTTCCCTAGACTACAACATTTCAAAACCGAAATCATCTAAATCGGTTCAGCCGTTCTCGAGTTTTAGCGAGACTAAGGAACAGCAATTGATTTTTATATATATAGATAGACTAGCAGCGCTCCACGGTTTCACCCGCGTAACTCCCGATCCCGTGAGAATATCGGGATAAAAAGTAGCCTATGTTAATTTCAATGAATCAATGTATCCTCAAACCAAGTTTCATCAAAATCGGTCCAGTAGTTTCGGAGCCTATTCGTTACAAACAAACAAACAAAACTACATGGTAGGCGGAGTGGAGGGTGTTAGATTTTATTTTCGTTACGGAATTTCTTGATTCGGCCGCCGCGCTCAAAGCCGGTAATAGCTTAAAAATCTTTTTATTAGGTATTTTGAGAAGAAGACAAGAGATTAGAGATCATGAGAAGAGATAATATAAGCGCGACAGACAGACAGACAGACAGAGTTACTTTAATATTTATAATATTAGTAAGGATAGTAAGGATGTTTACAATAGAAAAGCATATTAGTGTAGAATAGTAAAATTCTTCTATGATTCTTTTATTCGCGGAGTACAAAGAGAATTTAAATACTACGTAAGCGGAGTAGACCGGGTATGTTGCTAACCAGCGCGTTGCTATGGCTATCAATATTTTCGTAATAAACGAGGTTCGACGTCAGTGTCATCGACAACTTCTTCAAAGTAGTATTAATCGTAATTTTTGTAAATAAAAATGGGAGAAAGGGCTCCAGTATCTTCAGAAGAAACGTTAGTGCGATACGATAACCCTGTACTTGTTACTAAACAACCTGAGAAAGTTGTAAGTAGTCTTTAAATACCTATTTAATTAGCAGTAATTTGACGTCCTTTTTCGCGCAATAATTGATCAATCGTAGTGTTTTGAGTATTAGGCGCGGTAGGCGATGCAGAAGGTTACGGGTTCGATTCCCGCCTCAAATAAGTATTTATGTTTAGATATTAGTTTGTGGTCTGAGTGTCTGTGAGCAAGTAGGTAGGTTTTAAGTAAGTAGGTACTTATATTTTTATCCGACTTCAAAAAAGGAAGAGGTTCTCGAATCAATTCGTCGCGTATATATTTTTTATGTATGTTCGCCAATTACTCGAAAACGCCTGGACCGATATGGAAAAATATTTTTTGTTTGAAAGGTAACTCATAATTCATCACAAACCTTTTCCCAAAAGAAAATTATGTAAGAATTCCTACCATAACACAAGCCTAGTTACTTATCTTGGGGTTATGGTGCTGGGTGGAATGTCTTACAAAATTTATAATTTTTATTTCGATAAGTAGGTAATGTATAGGTATTTACGTCTACATTTTACCATTCCCTCCTTCATTTTTAAGGTTTCCCCGCGCGCAGGCGCTTCAATTCAGCCATGCATCCCTACAGAAGCCAAAAGAGAAACTGAAGAGATATTGAATGCCATCCTACCGCCTAAAGAATGGGAGGAAGATGGACAAATATGGACACAAAAGGTTACTTACTTAGATAATAATATTATTATGTAAGTATTTACCTACATAACTGGCAAGATAAGACCTGATAGGAGCCACAGAAGCCGCCCCTGGTCTGGGAACATTTAGATTAAGAAAAAAAAAAGGCCATTGAACCGATATGAAGAAGACATACTCCAGCTGCGCTCCTTGGTTTCACCCGCGTATTAAGTTTCAATCCTGTGGAAGTTTCGGGATTAATAAATTAGCCTGCTAGTTTCATTCACACATAAACTTTGACGTTTATAATACTAGTTGGAAGGTCTTGGACCACAAGTGGGACAAATTGGGATATTTAAAAAAAGTAAGGTAGATTAATTAATTCATGATTAGGAGAAGTTGGATTGGCTGTTAGTTTTATGGCCGCCTGCGCCTGACGCCAAGATAGTAACCCCTCTTGCTAACAATGAATGTTTGGTATTTTTATTTATTAGAAACAAGAATTAAGTATGTCAATTAAGTGCCGACCACACTGGGTATCAGGAGCGTTACACAGCGGAGGCTGGAATTTTTTCATGTTCAAAATTCTATGCACATCCTGTGTGTTTGCCGCGACGTCTTAGCAGCTACGCGTATGAGTCTCCTTGGGAATGCGTATCGCAAACTGGAGGAATATAGGTTTCTTCCTCTTTGTGGGATCACCGCGTTGATCGACCACTTCTTTATGTCAGCCCCCGATGTAAGATAAGATGTAGGTACTTATCTACTATGCCACATAGATACTGGCAGGTTTTGGCCTCCGGAACGCTCCCAATGCCTCAGTGTTTTGTAGATGCCATTTTAGAGGATTACTAGGTACTAGGTAATTCAGGACCCTCTCCACAGAGAAGATACAGCAAGGAACTCTGTGGGGTTGCCGGTTGAAGCATCTTCCCTAAGTAATTGACTGAGCGTTCCTCAGATATCATCGACACCAGCAACGAGACTTGACGTGATAAACCTGCAAGAGATGCTCGACACGCGTCTCCAACAACGACAGGCGAGAGAGACTGGCATTTGTCCCGTACGCAGGCAGCTTTACACTCAGTGCTTTGATGAACTTATAAGACAGGTAGTACCTTTAAATTACATATTATTATCTGAAGGCCAATTCTCTTAAATAACATTGTTCAAATTACATTTCAATATCATTTCGATTGCATTTCGATCACAAATAACACCCTCAAACTAGCTCAAAATACCCTTAAAGTTAGCTTTTTGTAAAAAAAAACTTACTTTGAAGGTATCTTTTGCAATCGAAATGATATTGAAATGTAATTTAAACAATATTATTTACGGGAATTGGCCTTCCGTTCTAAGTGAATTATACAGCGATTAGTTTTTGCTACGTCAGCGTAGAAATCGAAAATGGTGTTAAACAGGATTGGTTTTTACGAACCATATAAGTACTAACTTTGCTGCCCATTTTTAACCACTAAGGGGTTGAATTTCGGAAAAATCCTTTCTTTTCGGATGCCTACGTCATACAAGGAACACACCCTTCAAGTTTCAGGTCTGTACGATCAGAGGTTTAGGCTGTGCGTTGATCCGTCAGTCAGTCGTTTAGGACAAAGCATATTATATGTTAACCATAACCTTTATATAGACAACTATAATCCAGGATATTAACGACGCTGTAGTCCCTGGGAAATGAATTCGATGTAAGCTTCCCCAGGACTTGACTGAATATGAACTAAAATAGGTTATTAACCATACCTACTAAATACCTACCTAAGCACCTAATTCAGATTATTTTTTGTACATAGGCACAATTTAACGACTAAATGTAAATCCATTTAGGAATTTGGGGTCGGCGCAGTTCTTACAAGAGGACTGGGTCCGAAAGATGGAAGAACTATCTAATTGTATCGGATAAAAAAAACAACTTTAAAGAATTGAGGATTCGTGACAATATTGTTGTAAATAAAGATATAGGTACCAACTACGAGTAGATATAGAGACCACCTAACTTGTTTCCAGGTCACAATAAATTGTGGAGAAAGAGGGCTGTTATTGCTCCGAGTGCGAGATGAAGCAAGAATCACGATGGAGGCTTATCAAACTTTGTATTGTAGTTCCATCGCTTTTGGCATGAGAAAGGCATTGCAGGTAAAGTAGAAAAATCGAATCGCGTCAATATTATTCATCATATTTACGTACTTAGTAAAAAAAATGGTTGTCTGTAAAGTCTGTTTCCGGACGATAATTTTACGTGATAACGTCATAAGAAAACATTGATGGTAACCATGGCAACGATAAAACGTTGCTATAGTTACCTTGTCAATAACATGAGGCGTTCCAGTAACGACGCGTGACGTCACACTTTTTTGAGCTTGCAGGTGTTCACCAATTTCTAAAACGTTATCACGTCAAAAATTATTAACTACTAAAAAAATATCGGGTAGGCTATTACTCAGTGCAGTAGAAACGTTAAAACATCTTGTTTAAACCAAGAAGCCCGGCAAGGAGTACTTTTGTGGGCGATCGACGAAACGTCTTTAAGGTGAAAGGGTACCTGCGCTCTCTCCATACAAACGTAGTCGACTGTTTCCTCCCTGGATAATGAATGACACTAGCACAAATATTTTTGTGCCATAATACCTATGACTGCCATGACTATACCCCTATTTTTATTTTTTGCATTTTCTAATTATAATAGAAATTAAGATTTAAAAAATAAAAAATAGGGGCATGGTCATGGCAGTTATAAGTTTTATGCACCAAAAATATTTGCTCTATTGTCATTATCCAGGGAGAAAACATTCGACTATGTTTGTAATAGTTTGTATGGAGAAAGGCCCCGGTACCTTTTCCTCCTAAATACTCGTGACTTGAAAACCCCCAAATAAAGGGAACTTTCAAAGAACGCGAGAGAAGGTAGGAAGAAGGCAATAAAACGTGAACATTTTTGTAGCGAAAATATTTTTTTCCAGTCTGAACAAGGTAAATCCGACCTTATGGACCAAGTAGCAAAGTTGGAATCTGAACGTGCATCCCTAGATAAAACGTGTATGGAGTTGAAGCAGAAGACGGAACAGCTCGAGCGACGAGCTGCTGAACTTAGAGCCGCTGAAGAGAAACGTCACCAAGAAGAATTGCTCGCATTGAAGAAAACTAATGCTCAACTTAAGGTTTGTTATTTTTTATTTATTCTACCCTTTTTGTACCTATATGTATGATCTTTTAACACCACAGTAGGTATATAAAGTATCATTTCATTTCAAAGTTTTCTATAAGTTTTAAGGTACGAGCAATTTCCACTTTCTATCAAAAACAATAAACTAAATGACAGTAATGAAGACTGCCCCGAGCCTATAGTGCGTGTTTTTTCGTATAGGAAAAAGCCTCTACTCCTTCTAGAGGACGCGAAGCTTTAACTTTAACTAACTAGCTTTAATTAACCACACGTTCGCACTAAGCGCTTTGCTTGGTCATTCCTTATTCGTACTGCAAGGGGATGGAATCGGTTGCCTGCGTCTGTCTTTCCTGACGTGTACAATTTGGGGGTCTTCAAGTCGCGACTGAATAGGTATCTTCTAGGAAGGCGTGTTACATCTTAGGCCGCATCGTCACCTACCATCAGGTTGGTGTGATAGTGGTCAAACGCTGACCTATCATAGGTATATAAAAAAAAACTTTCCATGCAATTTTCATGTTTACACAAAACGTAATTGTAGCCTTTAGTACTCTACGAAAAGAACTCGCACTATGGCCTCAGAAAAGATAACGCACTATAGCTTATGTTTACACGCTGTACTTTGCATTATACCTGTACGTTCCAATACCTATTAATTTAATAATTTTATTTCTTCATTTCTAAATTATTTTTGTGTTTCAGGCTCAATTAGAAGGAATCATCGCTCCAAAGAAGTAATCATTAACACGTTACGTTTATCATCTACCTAGTCATTTATTAGCTTTATTTATTATTTAATAGTCTAATCATTTATGCTAAAATAATATTTTATTAAACAACAATATAAATGAAACCGTAATAATTTTATTAAAATATATATTAAACCATTAAATAGGGACAAACATACAATAATTCAATTAGTTCACAAAGAATATATATCTCTAAAACCTTAAAAATTTATGAAGTACCTATATAGAAAAACATTCTTTCATTCGAATTTTTTTATAATTAAATTCTTAAAATAGTAATTAGACATACATCATAATCTAATATTAAATTGTAATACTTGTGTCAAATTGATTTCAATTATGAATTTAATGTCAATTTTATCCTTTTTCATATCGTATTGGTTGTAAGTAAGTACCGATGACTACAAAATTAATAAATAAAATAAATAATAAATATTGCAGGACATTGCACACTGCGCCATCTAGCCCCAAGCTAAGCAACTATGCTTGTGTTATGGTGACCAGATAACGGTTATAATACTTTTTTATAAAAAAAATAACAATACGTGTTGTAGAGAATTTTGAGAATCAACGTAATCAACGATTACAAATAAAGATATACAGAATAAATAGTTGTTTCTCAAAATTGTCTACAGCATATATTATTTTTAAAGTACATAAATTACTTATTATAATTTTGTAGTCATTGTTTACCTTCATTTTTCAATCTTTTTTCAACCGATGAATAAATGTAAAAGCAGAGAAACTGAGGCACCACATAAGAAATTGAAAATTAAACATTTATTCTAAATATAAACATTCAATAGTTAATCGACGACGAAATACTAAATTATCCACAAATAAAATTATATTAATTAATATAAAGTAAGTTAAGTACTATGGAAAGGTAGAGTTGATTTCAAACCAGTGTGACACCAACATTAACACACTCAAACCAATTTATCTATAATCAATAATATTATAAAGAGAACAGATTTGATTGCATTTGCATTGAATAGGCCCCGAAACTACTGAACCGATTCAGATGAAACTTGGTATGAAGATACATTGATTCATTGGCAGTAACATAGGCTAGTTTTTATCCCCATTGGATCGGAAGTTACGCGGGTAAAACTGTGGAGCGCTGCTAGTTACATTATAAAATACTGCGTCTTTTGATGGTATTTACAGATTACATTTAATATCCGTACTACGATCGGCTGAGACACAGCGGGCATTTCGAGCTCTCCCTAGCATCGCACGCGCTTTGAACCCATTCGTTCAATAGAACAATTTAAGACATAAAAGTAGAATATCTGTAGTACAAAAAAAGAAAAAAAAGCTGTCTTATTTTTTTTTTGTTCCATAAAACAAATGGGAAGTACTGCGCTGGCTGCTAGTAAGGCGTATAAGTATAGGTTCTTAGATAAAAAACGACCGAAACTTAATTATTTAAATGAAACTTGGCCACTCGTTTCTTTGGTCAAAATAAGCTGATCGGCCCATGGCATCTGAGGCTTAAATTGACGTTGGATCAAACTCGATTTTTCTTCTTCTATAGCGCATTTAATGTTTGAGTTAAGTCTTTAAACCTTAATCTGGAAATATTTGTGTAAAGTACCTACCTCATAAGGTGCCAGAAGTAACCATCTTATCTTGACTGTGCCATATTTCATTATTTTATCAAAAAAGTAAGGTTTGATTGCTAAGAACCTATACTAAACGGAACACCGCGACGGCAGCATCAACATTTACTCACGCACCATTTGAATCTTACACGGAATGAAAGTCATTTAAATTAAATACGTAAAGTATTCAAAGAATAAAATATTAATTAACCACGAAAATAGACGAAACAAGTACACAATAATTAACCTAAAAATCTCCGTCGCAAAATTAAATAACAAAATAAGAATTGTGATCTGTATAAAAATGCCATTTTAAACGTTTTTTTCCTTCGTGGAGAGTTCTTCATACACCTTCACGTAAAATAAGTCGGTGGAATACTAATTTGATTATCACAGTTACAATACAAAATGTAAGGTTTGGGACTCGTTTAGTGACGACGACGAGACGTAACAACTGGTTCGTTTCGATGAAGAAATCTTCGAGTTCCGAAAAGTCGAGTAGAAATTATAAAATGTCATGGGGGTAGTTCGAAATTAGAATGTTTTAAAGATCTATGATTCATTCATTAATCAAATGGACTCAAATGACATTTGAAATAAATAATTTAAAAGCTTGACAGTTGCACTGTTCAGTCCATTTGATTGATGAATGGATCATACGTAAAATCTGTCCAGAAACTCGCAAGTTTGACGTCAAAATCTGTCCAGAAACTCGCAAGTTTGACGTCACAGATAACACGACTCATTAAAGCGTCAAACGCGAATGTTTACTGTTGTTCCGTATAGGCTGTGAGTTTGTGTGCGGGACCGACGGGTATAGTGGTGACTTGTCCCGCCCCGCCATCTAGGAGTGGGTTCACAACCTGTACGATATCGGGTTGGAGGGAGTTCTCTCCTTCCATTTCAACCTCGACGTCGCGGAAACTCATCCCACCACTGTCGATGTCAGACGGTGCTGTCTCGCTACTTGGGCTCGTTGTCAACTCTAATGATATTATTTTCTCTTGCGTCGTTTCCACCTGCATTCATAAAAGCCTTTAGAATTTCAAATAGAAAAAACAATATCCAATAGCAGATAAAGAAGAATTCGTAAGGAAAAAGTACAGAGAATAAAAAAGTTTGTCCTAAATGAGGTTTCGATTAAGAAGTTATTCTACATTTGTCAATTAAAATGATACTGCTAGTTACATAGCTTAAATGAACCCAATATTAATGTAATAATGAACTACAAATATTTAGATTGATAAAAAATACTTAAAGGCTGTCCATTTATCTCGTGAGGCTCGAAAGGGGGGTAAAAATCACGATAAAAAATCACAAAATATCACAAGGGGGAAAGGGGGGTGTAGTAATATATTACGTTTATTTATTTTTTCGGCAAACACGCGATACTCAATCGAAAAGCGGCGAAAAATTTTCTATAATAAAATAGAATGATAGGTACTTTATAAACATTTTAAAAATTTTTGATTCTTTGTAGGTCCTAAAAAATACACGTGATATATGGGGGGGAGGGGGGATAGTCTTTTACCAAGGGGGGAGTTAAAAAATGCCAAAAAAAACCATCACGTGTTTAATGGACGGCCCCTTAGGATGGGTAATGAACGACTTACAAAATACCATGCGATGTAAACCTTATCTAACTAAATGCAATTAGTAAACTCTACTGCAATTAGTCGATTAGTTGCAATCAGCTGCAAAACGATCAAGCTCTAAACACAGATAAACATAAATATGATAATAAACTGAACGAACCATTGCACAGCAGTGAAGGTTTCCAGGCCTAGATTCCAGGTATCGTCTGACAAATCATACACAAATAATAAGTTAACATGCCATGCCGTTACATCATGCAGAAACCGTGTTGGGAAAGGAAATCAATGTAAAACTTTCGGAACGATCAAATTAATCCTAAATATATGTTCTCTTATCGCAATATTTACACAAAATTAAGGTGAAAGGGTACCGGCGCTCTCTCCATACAAACGTAGTCGACTGTTTCCTCCCTGGAAAATGACACTAGCACAAATATTTTTGTTGCATAAAACCTATAACTGCCATGACTATGTTTTGGTTTTTTCATTTTCTCTTTATCATAGAAATTAAGATTTAAAAAACAAAAACAAAAAAAAACATATAGGGGCATGGTCATGGCAGTTATAAATTTTATGCAACAAAAATATTAGCTCTAGTGTCATTATCCAGGGTGGAAACAGTCGACTTCGTTTGTATGGAGAGAGCGCCCGGTACCCTTTCCTCTTAAGCTTTAAAATTAAGTGACTAATAAACCAACTACGTGTACCTCGACTTTTGTGCTAAATAACATCGTTTGTGCCTTGTTATCCCTAAAGTGTTTTTACAATAGCTAGTCAAATATCTCTGGTGCGGATCCAATATAAGTCAAGTATAAATCAAGTCAATTTGAATCAAATAGGCAAGTATGGCATCGAGTCAAGTAAAAGTTTGCGTCATCGGTTGCACGTAAAAAGCTAAGCGTACATCAAAATATACAAATAATAAAAGCACACACGATATATTGCGATTATCTGTCGCGTGATGTAGCACAATATACAATAGAGGAGCGGAGTGTACGCGTACCTCCTTCTCAATGACTTTCTCAATGTACTCGACGGTTCGCACTTTAGTATCTCCAGTGTTCGGGCACAGGTACTCTTCCGTACGAAGGGTAATGCGCTCGTTTAACAACTTTTCCTTCTCCTTGATGGCCAGTATTGGCCCCGGTTTTGTACGCAACGCGATACGTGGAAGGGGCCATTTCTATAACGATGTAAAGCTAATTTTGACAAACACACCCCGGTGACAACCGAACGTTTACAATATGCCAGCGAAGCGACACATACCCGAAACGATACAATCATATTATGAAGAACATATACGATTAGACAACACAATGTTAATTACCACTTTACGAAATAAAATTATATGTCATTCTATAGGCATCCTCAATTAAAAGGTAAAACAATCATTAGATATCATGGGAAGTACTTAACTAACATATCAAGGGTTAATAACAGGGTTAAATTTCTGCACCAAATAGGAAATATTATGACTATAACTTCAGTCTAAGATGGAAAAATAGCAGTACTACGTCTCTATTTGCACTTTTTCCAACTGCTGAAGATTAGGTATTCTGTTTATTAGTTGAGATAGGTTTAAGTATCAGGTGGTCGAAAACGCAAATTGTCTTTTATGTTAACTTGTCTTAAAATCGTGTCGTTTAATTTGCAACGAGACTTTAATGCAACTGTCTATGAAACAATACGCCATTAATCATTTGGACACATTAGAAGTTTGTCCAAAAATTAATACTTTTCGGTGGCTGCTGATGGTTTTCACATCTGGACAAATGTGCATCTTGCCAATGACTTGGCTTGATAAATCTATGTAGCAACTTGTGCCCCGAACTGCGTTTATTAATAAATAAAATAAATATTTCCGGACAATGTAAGTACACAGCGCCATCTAACCCCAAGCTAAGCAACTTCGCTTGTGGTATGGTGGTCTCATAATGATGGATAGAATACTTGAATACTATATTTCTGATGAATTAATAACATAGCCGTTAATAAAAACCATCGGTTTAAAAGACGGGTTACATAAAAGACTAGTTGCAAATCAGACAACATCATTTCAATTTAAGGCAAGTTGACGCATATGACAACTTGCGTTTTCGACTATCTGATACTTACTCGTTAAGATTGGGACGTTAAATACTTGCAAAATGCAGTGTCTTAATGATGCAAACAATAAATTACGTAAAAGTTATATTTACCTCGGACGGAGATTTGTCTCTTGGTGGGTTATTTAGGATTTCACTTGCTGGACCAACCATGCTCTTTATTACCTTTTGCGATTCAATTGCTTCCTGAAAATAACAAAATAGGTTATTTTATAACAGCAGCTCATTCTATCATTTGTTATTAGTGGGTTTGTTGTTAAAAAGGTGGCTCAGAGTTGAGTTTTTGATTCAGAAGATAGTTCACCATCTTTTATTTATCCAAAATGACTAACTTTGCCCCCTTTTTCACCCCCTAAGGGGTAGAATTTCGGAAAATCCTTTTTTATCGGCTGTATACGTTATACAAGGAATACACTCTCCAAGTTTCACGTCTCTACGATCAGCGGTTTAGGCTGTGCGTGGATCCGTCAGTCAGTCAGGACAAAATTTTCTATGTATAGATGATTGTACCTGTTCTAAAGAGCGTAGCCGTGCAGCCCTCCAGGCGGCTCGTCGCGCGGCGCGCGTCGCATTGTCTTCACCCTCAACGCCCGCGCGCCGGCGTGACTTGGCCGATGGGCTTACACCGCCACCGCCTGGACCACTGGATACAACAATACAATCATTACATACCTAGCTTTTCTTTATTATACTTTGACTATCTGAAGGCCAATTCTCGATAACATTGTTCAAATTACATTGCAATATCATTACGATTGCATTTCGATTACAAAAATACACTTAAAGTAGCGCTAAATACCGTTAAAGTCAGCTCATGGTATTTTTTGGCTTTCCGATTGTTTTTCGGTCATTGGTTAAACGAATATTAAAAAAGAAGTGTACTACGGTAATTATTATGAAGTCAATCACATAGCTTGAGTGAATTTCTAAAGCGACCATTTAACACATTGTGGTAAGTATAATGCTTTGTCCAAGTTACCCATCAAGAGGGGCATTAACTTCATTAGCCTGGGTCTTAGGTAATGAGTTTAAAAGCGCTTATTTGATGGCAGGATGTGGTTACCTATGGCCATTCTCGTGAGGTTCTTCATCAGAATGTGAGCTGTCATCGGTCTGCTGACCCTCAGACCATGAGCCGAGTTCAGACCGCGATAGAGAAGCCATCTTCCTTTCCTCTTCTTGCTTCAATTTCTCCACCTCATCCGCTGATAGAAATGTGAATACTTTCTCTGAAAAATAAAACAATAACTTAGTGTCGAATACTTGCATAACACCACACAACCTAGTAAAGGTTTTGGCTCTGTATTAGATTTATTTTTCTTACCTGGCTTGGGTGACGATTTATGACTCTCTTCCATAGCATTTTCAAAGAATTTTTTCTTGTCACTTACAGACGCTTTCACAAATGTAGCAGATTGAGGCGGGGAAGCCTGAGAACATACAACTTAATATAATCGACTGCCAACTTAACACAGTCGAATGAACATTTAGATTAATGAAATTATAGAAGCTTATGATATTTACAAGCTATAAATTTACCCTCCTCCAGGCTTAACACCCATGCAGTCAATGAAACTGTTAATAAAACACTGATGTATATAAGTAATGCAGTAAGTAAATAAAACATGCAAAATATCAATAACTGCAAGTTAAAAACACAACATACTGTCAGAATGCTTTACACGCTATCATCAGTCAACACGTCACCCTGGTGTCATTTCTGTCATTACAAGTCAAGTTTTCCTCAGCTTAATAAGACAAAATGAAACCCGGGTTGAAGTAATAACATATGGTAGCAAGCAAAGGGACGTTATAGATTCTGACAGTGAGTTAAAAACGGGACGAGGACGGGCGAGGTAACAGATGTGTATCTATCTAGTGTAGGTAGATATTGTTGGGTCGGACGAGGAATACAAATAAAAGAAGCCGAGTGTAGGTATGTTTGTGTGCGCGAGGTGTTGTCGTATATTGATGATTACCTCGCCGATGGCGAAGGCTTTGAGTTTGCTGCTCCATGCGGGTTTCGGGGTCTCGAAGTGTTCCGAGCTGTTCGACAAAGTATCATGCTCGGGCGCCGTCGTCACTTCCCCGAAATGTACTCTTCTTTCTGATTGAGCACTTTTAGGCCTGTCGCTATCAGACGATTCAATTGCTTGGGCGACTATCTCCCTATCTACCGCGGTCACAAGAGTAGGGGAAGCGCTCTGCGTTCGTCGGGAACTAGAATGACCGAATGCGCAAACCGGGACCGTGCAAGTGTACGGATTGTAAGTTCCTGCTACAGTAGTGAGTAAAGGGTATGGGTTAATAGGCGGATAAGTTTTCGAATGCACCATACCAGGTGATTTATTATGAGTTCTCAAATCTTTTAACGAGTTATGTAACAGTTGATGGGTAGAGTCGTCGCTGATGAAAGTTCGGTTCGGATGGAGATGGCAATCTGAGTCGGGGACGTGGGATACGGTGGGGAGAACTTTGTAGTGAGCGTGGTGAAGCTCAGGTGGATCTGGCTCCCCGCCCGGACTCACAGATAGTTCGTGAAGGAATTCATCCTCGAAGGGAGGTAGTCCCGATGGGACCTCGGATACGAGGGTTGTACTGGGAGGGGGGAAGATGAACACCGGAGGTGTTACCGGTTGAGGAAAGGCCTCGTAATTAACGGGGGGTGGAAGCTCGGTCTCTGGTGAACCGGTTGTAGTTGAGGACTGCATGGATGTGTCGGCCTCGGCCGGCGTGGGCAGCACGATGCGTTCGGGGATTACCGTGATTGGGACACACTCGTACTCTCCCTCGCCGATGTACGGAACCTCATCTACATCGGTGTCGAACAGAGGCGGAGGGGGGATGATCAGATCTGCGGGAAGAACGCGGGTTGACTTCACAACCGGCCGAGACATCTCCACCTCGGGGACCGGCGTTCGGTTTCGGATTAGTAAGGAGCCGACTCCCTCGCATGCATCGTTAGTATCGTCGTCGACTTCGCTGTCATCGGGCGAGTCGTGGACCGCTTCCTCGTTGAAACTGACTCGCTTCATCTGCGGCTTGCGGGGCACGGGCGGTTTGGGCGGGTGGTGCGGACGGCGCAGCTCGGCAGGAGGCGTGGCCGGGGTGGAGGTGGATGGGGGCGGAGTCTTCACCTTCTGTTGCGTGAACGTCGCGAGCGGCGAGAGCGGTGCGGCCGCCCTGTCCTCGCTACACCACTGACCAAACAACACTATACAGAACCTACCGACTATTAGCGTACCTAGCTTACTTACGTCAACTAAAGACCAAAACAAAATGACGCTAACCGAAAAATTAAAAGAGCAAATCTAGCCGATCGCGATGCGTAAAATTATAGCGAGCTACTTGCACGAAAACATAAAAGACGCGTAGGTAGTTTAAACGAGTTACAAATATTTAGCACAAACTGGGTAACTTATAATAAATAGCGGGGAACCAAAATCTTCCAAAATAAATGTTATAGAAATCATGCTAATAATAAGTATAAAAATTAAAAGAAACTCCTTTTTGAAACATCATGTATTTAATGTAACAGTAAAACAACGCCAATAAGTATTCTTACACTGAAAAACATTAAATAATGGAATACATTGTAGGTAAAACAGTTGGCAGTATTCTAATTTGGCCAATTTGGTTTGCAAATATTTTGCGTAAGTCTTAACTTACCCTAGTAATCTAATCATCGCCTAAATTTTAAAAACTATCAATTTCATGCAAATCTTAATAATCAGGTAAAAATAAACTACCAAATAGTATTTTTTTTTGTCGTCGCAATATATTGCTGACGGCAACCCGGCTAAGGTGTTTGCTTCGGCGGCAATTTTACCAAAATTATAGCTATAGAGGGCTAATGAAGTCTATACTATGACATATTGGAGGTAGGCAAACTATCTTCGCCTACTGACCACTGACACTATTATTTTTAAAATGTTTTAGACTTATTAAAAATTGATAAATAAATCGTTTTTGAAAGACTAATGCCCTCAGTTGCCAATGTTTAAGGAAGTACTTAAGTTGAAAAACTCTTAAAATCTAGGCGATGTTTAGTAGTTTTATTTTATTTTATAAAGAATACGAGGGTGAATTAAAAATGACATATGAGTTTGTTTTGAACTTAATTGGTAGGGATAACCCTGGTATTATTGCATAGAATGGTTTAAAAAAACATGAATTTATAACATTGAATATTTGGTTATAGGTATATAAATTAATAAATGTCACTTACAAATTGCATACATTTTATATGATATGTTAAAAAGACGACACATTAAACAAAGAAATTCAATGGGATTTTCCAATAGAGAAAAATCTAAGGGCCGAGAGCTTCTGGTGCCTCTCGCATACCGAAATAAAATTAGCGACCACAGAACATAATATTAATTTAGTAATATTGAATAAGCTGAATATCGAAATTACTAAATAAGAATGAGTTTTATACTCTGTTCATTTCTGCTCATAGTAGGCGCGTTCCGAAACTTAGTTTTTAGACATTTGCCGATATCATATTATTATTTTATACGTCCTGTATCACGGGGCTATTATGGAGCCCCGGACCTTTGGAAGGCGTGCGTGGAGCCGAAGCCAAAACGTAGAGGCCCTTTACAATAACAAGTATAATAGCAAACAATGGGGTGGATTCTAAACCGGCGATTATCCCTGTCCACACTATAAAATGCAACCAAGGCCAACCTCCGGTTTATTATGGAAAATGCATTTAACCGATGTTTCATATTACCTCATAATAACTAGTTTCCTTTTGGAAAAATCCCAATGAACTAACACAACAAACCTATTCATGCATAATTTGATTATAATCATATAATGGAGACATGTATTGTAAACAGTTCGTTACAAAAATTGGTCTTTTGGATAAACATACAAACGCTATCTACAAATCTTGGGGTAAACATTTCAATAGATAAAATACAGATTTCAGTACATGGAATACAAATGGACTGGAATAGTTACTTATATTGTTTAATGTGTTATAGTAAGTACTTATAGGTAGGTATTTAATAAGTATAAACACTGATTCACTTCAGGGGTAACATCAAGAACATCGATCAGAAAATTGTACATTCATATTAGTTAGAAACAACGACTTTTTAACTAAATTTTAAATTCAAATTTATTCAAACATCCACCGAGTAATAATACTTACTAAACGTACACAAACCTCTATCTTACTTTAAAAAAAAGGATAATTTCTCCCTTACTGATTATAAAAGTTTTCATACTTAGTTCATTATTTTTATCAATTACAAATACAATTGTCAAGTCAATATTGAGCAAGATAGTTCTCATTTTTTTGTTTACCAGTACCTAATTAAAACTTATTATCTCAACTAATATCATAAATGCGGAAATTTGTTGGTTTGTTTGTTCTCTCTTCACTGTCGATCGGCTCGACCAATTTGGACAAAAATGTTTACAGATGTAATTAATTCATAGTTGAGGAGGACATACAACGTTTCATCCCGGGATCGAAATTTACGCAAGTGAAACCGTGGGCGTAGCTAGTAAAGCTATTGTTAGAAAACGATTTTAAGGTGAAAGGGTACCCGCGCTCTCTCCATACAAACGTAGTCGACTGTTTCCTCCCTGGATAATGACACTAGCACAAATATTTTTGTGCCATAAAACCTATAACTGCCATGACTATGGCCCTATGTTTTGGTATTTTCATTTTCTAATTATCATAGAAATTAAAAAAAATAAAAACAAAAAAATAGGGACATGGTCATGGCAGTTATAAGTTTTATGCACCAAAAGTATTTGCTCTAGTGTCATTATCCAGGGAGAAAACAGTCGACTACGTTTGTAATAGTTTGTATGGAGAAAGCCCCCGGTACCTTTTCCTCTTAAAGTTTAATTATGAATTAAGATGAAATAATTAATAATATCAAGTCAATATCAGTGTTAACAGAAGTCAACAGAAGTAAATAATGATATTGGCCTTTACAAAATAATTTAGATGATTTTTACAGCTCCATCAACTTTAATCTTTGCCATTCAGGTGTTGTAGTGCATGTTATAATAAAATGGACATTTATCCATCTTGATATTTACAAAAAGATGCTTTTAATATCTTGTTCTCTTTTACTCAAGAGCGGAAAATTAACACCCGTATTCAAAATCAACCCTATGAGATTGCATAGTGCGCGCAAACGCATAGAGTCACAAATAAGACGCTAATTGGCTAGAGTGAAGAGAGCATCACAAAATTGACCAATCACAGGGCCGCATTTAGAGCAATGCGTTCACTTATCCAATAGCAACTTAAGTACTGGTTGTGGAGGTGAAGTAAGATCCTGTGAAATAAGTCAGACTTACATTTTTGAAAATCTAATTTGGTTTTATTCATATCTAAGGCTGGCTGGCTTAGTTAGAGTCGAGGCCAATATATAATTTCACCAATATATTATTACCACTTATTTATTTACAAGTTAGAATGTATATTAGAATTGCCGTACTATGTGGTTTCATCCTCTTCGTCGTATGCATTCTGCAAGGGATTTAATTCTCTATGAAAATATACAATCGGCGCGCGACGGCAAAATAAGAGGAACGCTAATTATTAGACCATTGTTTTGGATTCGTTGTAAGAATACCGCGTTTAACGGGTGTAGTTTTTAATCCTAAAATCCTCTTTTCATTAACCTCTAGTATTAGTGGTTTGGTTCTCTAATTCGAAATAGCGTTCCTCTAATTTTGTCTATGTCTTTCGATTACACCAATAAGGTTTTACTAGACAGCAATATATTTAAACATCGATACGACGACATCTATCTAAACTACAACAGTTATTAAGGGTCCTATTACAAAATTGTCAAAAGAACTCAACGAGAATAAGAGTTTTTGATGATCTAAAACTATGGAATAAAAAGACCCATAAAAAGTTTAATTACTTATTTGTTTCATTAAATAAGTACATTGATAATTTTTTCTAGCGGCTTTTGAAAATAAAAGACCAATAATCCTACTTACTACTTTCCAATAAAACTATGTAAAGACTACAGTTTGGCAATGTCTTTTTTCAGTTAACTGAATCAAACTCAGAAATTGATTTTGTGATTGATCGTGGTAGGTATGTTCGATTTGAATATTATATAGGTTATTCCCCTTATGAACCCATTTTTAGAATCTTAAGAGTGCTGAAACTGCGATGTCCTACTAAAAATGAGGGCAACTGTACTTGCACTACAATATAGTGCAGACCGTTGTCAATAAAATACAACAAAAATTAAATCATTTACAATTACTCATCATAATATAATAAAACTATTGCGGTCGTGATGTGAGCTCAGTTCTGAGCGAACACTCTTTCAGAGCTCGAATTTTGTGAAAGGGCCCTTATGAGTTTCGTTAAATATCAACTAAAGGTTACATTTAACACAATTGAAGATTTATTCATACGATTTCCAAAATAGAGTAAGGACTCATGCAACGGTTCGTTTCAAGAATCTCCCGAAAATAGCTCAGGTAGAAGTGTTATAATTAAAATGCGTAATTCGTACGTACTAAACAACATTTATTTTGGAAGATTATAATATAAGTACGTATAGTAATATATAGTATATATAGAATATAGATATTATTTTTCTGTATAGAAAAATAGTAGTAGTTCAGAATCATTTTCATGCAAGCATTATTTCATTTCGATTTACAAAATATACAAATTCCATGCTTTTCATAATACAAACCAGAGTGCATAGATACAATTCAATATTGTTTCGGCCTTAGATAAAGTAAAGCTAAGTAATACTTAGATTCATGCTCATACATAATACTTGTTAAAATTATAAGCTGTTTGAAATAAGTAAGTACCAATATATTTTTAATGAGATATAGTATATGGTTTTAATAGATTTACATGCATTTAATTTTCTTTAAGGCTTATAAAACCATATTGGAAACTTAGTTCATAAGTCTAAATAACTTTCAGAGGGGTTCATCGATTTCTACAAAGTATCAAACACTATTGCAAAGCGAGAAAAATGTATTAAGAGTAAAAATATTAATATCATTTTATAGTAAGATCAACACATGTTATCTACGCGTTTCTATAAATGTTTTGGTCACGCCTTGTTAGATAGTTTTAGCTACGGCTCAGATAAGTTGGTGAAACTGCATATAGATTTTGATTGACGTACTTAAGGTGAAACTTAAGGTACTTAAGGTTGACCTGCGCGCTCTCCATACAAACGTAGTCGACTGTTTCCTCCCTGGATAATGACACTAGAACTAATATTTTTGTGCCATAAAACCTATAACTGCCATGACTATGCGCCCCTATGTTTTGGTTTTTTTAATTTTTCTAATTATTATCATAGAAATTAAGATAAAAAAAATAAAAATAAAAAAACAAAAAATAGGGGCATGGTCATGGCAGTTATAAGTTTTATGCACCAAAAATATTTGCTCCAGTGTCAGTATCCAGGGAGAAAACAGTCGACTACGTTTGTAATAGTTTGTATGGAAAGAGCTCCCGGTACCCTTTCCTCGTTTGAGAAACATATTTTCTCACTTTGCATATCAAAAGAGCTTACTACAAAAGGGTCGTTAGTCGCTATCGTCTCGTAGAAGTGTTATAAACTAACCTGAGGTTGGAGCGTATGTTTGGACATGACGACGGTGGTCATCTTGTGTTGTAACTCTGGCGATGTTCCCGACGGTGACGTCGGTTCCAGCGCCATGTTCTCCACTGCGTGGACTACATCTAACACCTGATTTGATAAACATATTAACAATCATTACATAGTATAAAACAAACTCATTTTCCGCTGTCTGACCCTATGTATGCTTAGATCTTTATAACTAACTCAACAGATTTTGATGCGCTTTTTTTTTAATTGATAGCGTGATTCAATTATAATACATGCATAATATAGCCGTGCGAAGCCGGAGCGGGTCGCTAGTCTATATTTACAAAATTCTCGTTTCGCCAAACTTCTCCGAAACGGCTTGACCGATTCTTATTCTCGTTTTTTTGTTTATGGCAAAACAACGTTTGTCAGGAGAGCTAGTATTTATATAAAACTAGCTACGCACTGTTTCACCAGCGTAAATTCCGATCCCGTGAGAATATCGGGATAAAAAGTAGCCTATGTGTTGCTCCAGGGGCCTTATTCTGCTATTTGGCCAACCATTGTCATTATATCGAGACTCTATAGATATTATATCGAGATTGTGACTTTATTTGGTATTCTGCTAAAGTTTTAATAACATCGCAATATAATCACTATGGAGTCTCAATGGTATGGTAATATTTACCTTGCAGGTGTTGCCTAGCAACATGGTATATGTTGCTAAGCAATATACCGTTTTGACAACTATCGAGATTCCATTAAGCCACGATTGTAGAGCAGAACACAAAAGTGAGTCAGTGGTGTGTCAGTGGTGTCTCAGTGGTGTCTCGATAGAATAGTCAACGTTAGGAGAATACGAATTTGACATGTAATGTCATATTTTTGACATTAAATTTCTATTACGATTATATCGACACACTATTGAAATACAATTGTGTTAGCAGACTTAGGCCCCAGGTCTTTAGCAATTACATACCGAGGTTTATTCGAATCGGTTTAGTAGTTTTTGCTTGAAGAAGTAACAAACACACACACACCCACACAAACTTTCACATTTATAATATACTAGCTGCGCCCCGCGGTTTCACCCGCGTAAGTTCCGATCCCGTTGGAATATCGGGATAAAAATGTAGCCTATGTGTTAATCCAGGTCTCCAGCTATCTACATACCGAGTTTCATAGCAATCGGTCTAGTGGTTTTAGCGTGAAGGAGTAACAAACATACATACACACACACACACACACAAACTTTCACATTTATAATATTAGTAGGATTAGTACGATTATCAGTTTATCAGCTAAGTATTCAAAAAAGAAGAACAGACATTAGCAAACGTAAACAGATATAGACAGTGTGAAAGTTGTCAAGTCATTTGAAGACCTAGTTGGCACAATGGTCACCATGCCGAACTGCCGAACACGGGGTTGCGGGTTCGATTCCCGCCGCAGACAAGTATTTATGCTTAGATATTTGTCCGTGGTCTGGTTGTTTCTATGTAATATAAGTATATATTAACAAAAGAAAAAGTATATAGGTAGTATATCCGTTGTCTAGCACCCATAACACAAGTCTAGTTACTTAGCTTGGGGCTAGATGGTGAGGTGTGGAATGTCCTGTAATATTTATTATTTTACTAGCTGCCCTACGCGGTTTCACCCGCGTAAGTCCCGATCCCGTGGGAATATCGGGGTAAATTAAGATGTAAGATATCCTATCTTTTAAGTTAGATCAAACTGCACATGGTGTGCAAATTTGGTTAAAATCGGTTAAGTGGTTTAGGAGTCCATTGAGGACAAACATTGTGACACGAGATTTATATATATTAAGATTTATTTTGGTGCGTAAATTTATATATGCGTGCGTTTCTTGTTAGTTCTAGAAATTATAAGTCTATGGAAATAATAATAGCTGGAACTGGATCATACCCCAATCGAACACTTTCAAACTACGAACACTATTAGTGGTTACGTTACCTTCTCGGGTGTGGACTTTCCCCTAACTTCGGCGACTTCTTTCTCGTGTTCAAACTCAACTAGATCCTGTTGGACGTGTTGCTCCTGAAATTTATTACGATTACATCATTAGCTAGTCATAACACATCTGACGAAGTAATTTCGAGTCTTATTATAAGTTTCTTCAACGAATACAAAGTTATTGGAAATAATTTTGCCACGCTAAAAACAAAATGTCTTTTTGACCGCATGGTTCGATCAATAGAAATACAACGATCTTTTTTTTCAGTTTGTTCGATTTAAGCAACCTACCAGGCGAACTACTAAACCGCGTAGTTATTCGACTCTAAAGTCGACCGCGTTATAACCCAATGCACCAATGCACCGATATAAATATTTTATATCTTTTCGTTTTTATCCAGGCTTTCCGTTGAGTACGAAAGAAAATCGCCTATTCCGGTTCCGCTCTCGCTACTGCAGACTGATTCACAAACCGTTTGAAGGCAACCGAAACGGAAAAAAAATGTTGCTGCTCATTCACTCCCGCGACTTTTGACGTGTTGCCATCCTTGTCTTTTCAGTTTTATTACTTTCGGTAGTCTTTCCATGGTTTGTGAATCAGGGGGTAGGTCTGTAAACATCCATTAAGTATTATTTTTAGCCTATTCCGTTCCACTGCAGGGCAAAGGCCTCCCTCCCCTCCTTCCACTGTTCCCTGTCTAGTGCCAGCTGGGTCCAGTCCCTACAATGCGAGTCCAACTCGTCCCGCCATCTCCTTCTGGGCCTGCCGCGGGGGCGCCTGATGTTCGGGAGCCAGTATTATTTACCTGTTGATAATTATGCAACGGTTCGTCTCTATCCAGGCTTGACGTTGAGTGCGACAGAGAGCCACCCGCGCCGGTGTCCGCCGTCCCGCTCTCGCTGCCGGTCTGTGTAACATATCATACTATATATCTGAGGGCACGGAGTGCAATCGTCAAGTCAAGCAAGGACACATACTTCCATCATCACTATCACCACATAGTATAAAACAAAGTCGCTTCCCGCTGTCTGTTTCTATGTATGCTTAGATCTTTGAAACTACGCAACGGATTTTGATGCGGTTTTTTTAAATAGATAGAGTGATGCAAAAGGTAGGTTTATATGTATAATACATGCATAATATAACCGTGCGAAGCCGGGGCGGGTCGCTAGTTATTTATAACATCCATCTCTCAAAGCAACTTGCGGTACTTTTATGCCTCCTATACCTAGGTATCTTCGTTTTGGGTAAAGCTAGAGTCCTATATTTCGGTTACCAAGAGTACCAAGAGTGGAAGCAATGGCGAATGTACTAAGAATAAATAAATAATTATTTTTTAAACCTCCTCGGATGATACAACAACATAAAAAGAATATAGAATATTTTTAAACAAACCTTGCTTTTGTCTAAGAAACACGGTAAATGATTAACATCACTCATAGTATAAAACAAAGTCGCTTCCCGCTGTTTGTCCTTCCCTATGTATGCTTAGATCTTTAAAACTACGCAACGGATTTTGATGCGTTTTTTTAATAGATAGAGTGATTCAAGTGGAAGGTTTAAGTATATAAAACTACAGCTAGATATATCATATAACTCACAGTATACTTCTCAGGTCGGGTGTACCCTTGACACACGACGAGATGTAAGGGCGCGTCAGTGGCGGAGCGCAGCGCGTTCACCGCTTCGTTGTGCGTCGCTCCCAGGAGAGATATTCCGTTCACTTCTAGGAGACGCATGCCCACCTGAAGGAAGGATACTTTCAGAATAGAAATAAAGATGGCATGGCAACACTTAAGCATATACACAAGTAGAAAAAATATGATAAAATTCTCCAAAAATTCTCAATGAAATTGATAGTATTTCGTGTAGTGAGGAAAAGATATAAGCAGGTAAAGTCATGTGTTTTTCGTTTTCGTCGTTGACATTTGATGCCATTACACATATTATAGGAACTTCAAGAACCTAACCATCTTGAAAACTAGTAATATTTGTTTAAAGTTTTGCCATTATTCTTTGTCCGCCCATTTGTGCAACTTGTTCTTTCTAGCTTTGTGTTTATCGTGTTCTGTTTCTTTCTGTGTTGTACAAATAAAGTTATCTATCTATCTTTGTGTTATATCAGGGCTGTCCAAACTATACACCTTCGCGGGCTAATTAAATTTCATACAAAAGCTGGAGGGCCAGAAAAATATTTTCAGTTGTCAAGTTACTTGACAACCTACAGTATTATAACTGCAAAATGAGGTTATAGTGCAATATTTGAAAAAAAAAAAACAATGAAATACGGAATAGGTCGTAAATGGCGGGTGATTTTTTATTTTTATTTTTTGTAACCTGATTATTTTGTTTTTTATTATTAGTTTCTAAGAAGGCTATTGTTTTATAAATAAAATAAGGTTTAGGGTGAAGTAAGGTTTAAAATAAAATGTATTTCTAAAAAGTTTTTTTAAATAAGTTTTTTAATTGAGAAATAAAAATAAATAAATAAATTTTGCCTTCACTCTGCAACTACTGACATTTTTTGTTTATGTACTAATATTTTAAAAAATCTAAATAGGAAATTTCATTCTGAATGCAGAAAGGTATCAATGTTATGAATTAATTAAACCAAAATTAGAATAAATGGTATTAAAGGGATTGCCCCCCTCAGGCGGCCATTTTGTTTTTGTACCTGTTCAGACCTGGAATATAGGGGGCGCCAAGCGCTTCAGCTGAATACGGTCAACAGCAAATCCTCACTCGACAAAAACAAAATACTTTCCGGGAATTCCCCCAATAATAGTAAAAGTAGCTTCACTTTTAAGTGATCATGCGAATGGAATGTTGCAAGACTGAAGATAAATAATTATACCAAGTATTGAGTACCTACATGTTTTGACAACGAATAATATTATCCAAACTATTTGTGTCCAAAACTATTTTTAGATTAAAATGTGTGTCGCGGGCCGCATGAAAACAAGCCGCGGGCCGCATGCGGCCCGCGGGCCTTTGTTTGGACAGCCCTGTGTTATATAATAGAAAAAATTTAAAAATCTAGATGTCCAGAAGCATTATATCCCATGCATTCCGGACTGCCAAACACGGGGTTGCGGGTTCGATTCCTGTCTCAGACAAGTATTTATGCTTAGATATATGTCTGTGGTCTGGTTGTTTCTATGTATTATAAGTATATATTTACAAAAGAAAAGTATATAAGTAGTTATATCCGTTGTCTAGCACCCCTAACACAAGTCTAGTTACTTAACTTGGGGCTAGATGGCGATGTGTGTCCGACGATGGAATGTCCTGCATTATTTATTAATTTACATAAGCAACGCCATGAATAGAGTCTTATATTACAGTAATGTGGTTAGTTATGTAAGTATACCTTCAATCGACCATCCCTTCTAGCTGCACCGCCACTGTTTATTTTCGATATAAAAACTCCTTCGTCATTAGGATCGTTAGGGTTCCCGCGTTGTCCGTTCAGTCCTCCCTTTATGTGCATTCCTAATTTTTCACCTTCTTGCTTTATAATCGTGAGCTCCTGTGAAACGCAACAACATTTTAGATGACTTTGATAACTTAAATCAAATATTATTCAATACAAACAGGAGAAAATCTACATCACAGCATACAACGAACATGCAAAGCCATTCATGATTAAGATGCCTACAAAATCAAACAAAAAAAAAACACATTCACAAATTATAACCTCCTAAGAATTCGGGGCGAAAGTATAAGATCTTGGGAGTGAGAGCTACACTTGCAATATAATAAAAAAGCTATACAAAAGCTTCGGTCTGATCTAAAATGTCCGGAATAGAAAGCTCGAAATGACGGAAGATGTCGATAGCTGAGCAGTGGGCACACGGACTAAGGGGGGGTTGGATTCTGACACAGGTATTTGGTAAAATAACACACATATTCGAGATCGCAGGGTTACGATCAAACTTACAGTTGCCTCAACAATCTCAACTTGAATGCGATCCTGAAAGTGTCGCGGAGCGAAGTCGGCGCGCGCATGTGTGTATGTGTGGAACAAACAACGGTTTCTTTATACATTCAACACACAACGACACATACCAAATTCAACTTCAATTAAGTTTCATACACAAATATATTCGTGACGAGAGATACGTTTGCAGAAAGCGATAGAATTCCCGAAATACTAAATTGCTGTTACCATTGAACAATTTCGTGTGCTCAAGCGTTATGCGTATTGATTCTCATACCGCCAAATATCTACTTGTAAGCGACATACTCAGTTTATCTACCATCATTTCACATGATGTCTCACCACCACCAATTCACAAGTATTTACTTGCATGACATGCAAAACATTGCATATTTAGCACGCAACTTTAGACACACACTCTTTAAAAATATATAGTTAAAAAACCCAAACCATATATTCAGAACATTGCAATCAACATACATTTTTAAGTTTACCTAAATATATTTTGGCACAGGCATCAGACAAAATTAAAGTTTATTAAAAACAAGGTACTTCGGTTATGGCAAAGACCCATACATATTATGATCCAATAAGACGAATTAATACAATTCTGTGTTCGAAAAACCTAGCCCCCAGTTACAAACTGTACTATCATAGTACAAGGTAATGTAATTTTTGTAAGGGGTGACTTCACTGACCTGGAATCCTTTTGGCAATGGATCGTGTCTCACTGTGAGTGTAAGAGTCGGTCCCGGCTGCAGCAATAATTGCACGGCGTCTCGATGCGTGGCGCCGACCAATTCGTTACCGTTCACTTTTATTAGACGGTCACCAATTCGGAGCTTGCCTGAACGAGCGGCCACACCGCCTGGTACCACCTACAAACAACGAATAACTTATTTATTTGATCGGCAACTATGCATTTGCATCCCTCCATCAGTCACATAAAATTAATACCTAGTTTCTGCTTCTGTTAACTTTTAAATAGGGGGTCTACAACTGCTAGGATTAAATTTATAAGTCAGTCAGGATCTTATATTTTAGGTAAGGTTTGGGCAAATTCAACCGCAACATAAATGGAAAACCTGCCTTACAAAAATGTTGGATTGACAACCTCCTGGTAGAGTCGCTCGCTTTAAAATAGACTGAGATAACTGCTACGTACATGTGAGACAAATATTCCCGGTTCCTTGCCTCCAAACGGCACACAGGAATGATCTGTTCCTCCGATGATGCTAAAACCGAGAGACCCGCTTTCTTTGATCAACGTCACATCCTGAAACAAAGATACAGTAGTTCTTAAACGAAATCAGTTTTTGCAAAAATATTTCAAGATATAATTTTACGGATAGTAGCTCTCTATCGGTAAAATTAAAAGACAGTTCTCGCCTTGAAACATTAAAGAAAAATATTCTAAAGGAATAAAACAATTTTTGTATGTTTTTTCAGGTCAAAATTAGACCTGTCATACCAAACCCAAATTATTGTCCATCAATTTCAAATTGATTGACATATTTGTTACGTTACGTCGCGGCACTGCTAAGTCTAAAGGGCTTCAGCTAAATAGAAATACGTACTTACCTCAGTCTCTAGATGTGATTGATTCTTGTACCGGATCCAAAGAGATGGGCAAATGAAACTTGAAAGAGGAGTTGAATATAGTACTCACTTCAGCGATAAGCGGCTGCTGCAGCATATTATCGGTGATGCGCGTGACGGTAGTCTCAGTGAAGGTGGACTTGGTGATGGTCTCGGTGACGCGGCCCTGCTGCCCGCTGGGCGCGGGCGGCAGGATGAGCGGCGCGGCCGCAGGGCGAGCTACTGTCACTCGCACACCCCGCTCGGGCTCGGAGCTTTGTTCTCGTCTTCCTCCGAGGAAGTGCGCCGGTATCATCGCTTGGAACTCCTCGTTCGTGATCGGTCGCGCCGGCTGTACGGTTAACACGTTCACGGGTATCACGTTTGTCAAGTACGAGTGCCTAACGCGATCGAATGTTTTGTTCTGGTGTTAGATACTTATAACGGGGATTTTAAAGTTTCAGTACTTGCTCGACTATTTGTCTGATAGGGATAGGTAGGGTAGGTAGGGTGTCTGGTAGGGTATCTAGTTGGTTGTGACAATATTTAACTGGCCACTGGGTTATAATTAATCTTATATCCAAAAATAAGACTTATGGTTTGTTATTATAGGACAACAACCATATTTTTGACATTAAAGCTTTTGTTGTGTCAAAATTATTAGTGTACATTTTTCAGATTTTAGACCCGACGTATGTGCTGATTACGTTTCTAAAGCAAATTATGGGCCGGTCAATACTAAATAAAATAGTCACTTTAATGATATGTACTAGTGTAATTTTATCGTTTAAATTATTGTCCTTTTTGCCACTATTGAAAATTAGATATTTAACCATACTGATGAAAACATTCGATCGCATCTAAGACATCATAAACTAGCGCTTTACTGTGACTAGTGTCTAATGGGACAGTAGGGAGGTAGACGAGACTAAATGAAGAATTTGGATACTAATCTAATGAAATTAATATTTGGAGTATACCACGTCCAGACAATTCTTTTCATCTTTGCACGCTCAATCAGTGTGCCTCAAACACACAAACACATCCACTCGGTCCGCCTGATAAGACACAATACATACTAGTCAGTACACTACATGCCTTTCTTTTTATTTTCAACCGACTTAAAAAAAAGGTTGTAAGTTCAGTCCGTTTCGCGGGGGGACAGGAGTGAAGGGAGGGTCAGTTGCTCACATCATCGCTCTCAGTTCCGCACACACGTCTCATGGCAGTTATAGGTTTTATGGCACAAAAATATTTGTGCTAGTGTCATTATCCAGGGAGGAAACAGTCGATTACGTTTGTATGGAGAGTGCGCAGGTACCCTTTCACCTTAAGCCAATGTTTGAACTTATCATTATATTTTATAGACTGTGGTGTGTTTCCTGATCTAAAGAAATTCTGTAAAGTGATTTCATTACTTAAATATAGTAAAGCCTCAGACGCCTTTAAATTTAGACAAATATCAGTAATATTAAGATTAAGTAAAAAAGATTAAACCAACTTCTATACCGTTTGGTTTTTGTAAAGGGCGTCCGAAATAGATGCGAGCATAGCATTAATGTAAAACATATTTGAGGCTTTTTGTATGATGCGTATGGCATATTCTGTGACTTTTCCATGATATTTGATTGCGTTCAACGTTAAACATTGACCACAAAACTATACCATTACGAATCATATCTTATTCCTTGAGCGGTATCGTTCAAGTGTTCAAGTGTCGATGTAAAAGGAAAAAGCTTTCCGGATCTCTTAAAGCAATGGGGGTTCCTCAAGGACCCATACTAGGGTCTTTTCTGTTCTTAGTTTATATTAATGACCTACAATAGTTAATGGTTCGTATGTAAAAACATAGTCCAAAAAACCTAGTTCTGCGGCCTACGACGTGACAAAAATTCGTGAATACAAGGATTTTGAGATATGGCATCTGCAAAATAGAGCTACCCAAGCTATCTACAAGATAAAAATACTAACGGTCGCCATCTTCTTTCCCTTTTTCTGCTATGTAGGGCCGGTCGGCATAACATGTCACCCTTCTCCATTTAACTCTATTCAAGTCTGATCAATCTGTCAAGTCCGCGTACACTCCCCTTTACCCTCTATCTACGTAATCCTTTCATCTCTTCTTTGATCGACCTTTCGCTCTACGACCATTATCTCTCTCCATAACGTCAGTCTGAATTCAACTTGTTAGTAATGGCTGCCACTTTCATACCTCCTCTTACATACCCGTTTTATATCTATCAGTCCTTATAACACATCCATCTAATCGCACATTCTGTTAAAGACTTGATATTCATAAGTTTAACAGATCTACAAGTTCTTCTTTATTGGATTTATGACTGCACCTATACTTTAAACTATTTGAGTAAACTATGGTTAATTTAAATCTCAAAATAATAAGAGCTTGGCTTGCAAGTGAGTAGGTAATCTAGACAGAAAAATGTGAAAGGCTAGCTGTAACTTTCTAATAGGGGTCTAAGCATTCTATTTATATTTAGCATAATACAATAATTTCTGCAGCCATTTTTAGCTCGTCTAAATTTTTGTTTCTTATAAATCGATCATTCGGGCAATAGTTCTTTACCTGCAAGAACAAAGGGTAGGATTTGGATTTAAAAATGAAAAAAGGAATAAATGAAACAAAAGAATGAAATCTAAAATCGATTGAACAGAATAGATATAAAGCGCAAAATAATGAAGCTATCAACGAAAGCGAGATAAGTGCATTGAACCCTTTTGCAATAGAAACTACCTATTGGTCAACAAACTTGCGTACCGAAATATGAGCTCTATACCTCGGGACGTACGTATAGTAGACCTATAGGAGATATTGCGGGTAAAATGCCGAATTCTGCTTTCGATTAATCTACGAATGGTGAAGGCATCGCACAGTGGTGGAAGCTGAGACGTACAAGCACGTGAACGTGTTAACCGGTTACCATCACCAATATCCTGCTGCTTTGGGGTATTTACACTAGCCAAATTCGATTCATACTAATTTCACTAGAAATAACTGATATTGTCTATGTTTTAGAAGCTAAAAAATCATGCCTCGTTTAGATTTTTTACCCTTTTTTTCTGGAAATTGTTATAAATCGAATTCAATTTATGTGTTGAGTATTTACGCGGTATCTTACCTGTATATCTTCAAAGACATCGTCTGTCGATCCGTGCGTGTTGCTGGTTATGGGCGTGCTGCTGTTAGGTGATGGTTTTGTTGCCTGCAGTCAACATTTTCATAGTTTAGTTGGATATGCAGTGTGATCATACAGGGCAAAATAAAGTGGGGTTTAGAATGGTCACTTTTTGTATTGCGAACGATGCATTTTATAGCAGAAATGGTATAAAATATGTGTATAAAATAGTTTTTTTCATAAATAAAGACATTTGATAACATAAAATTAACGAATTTTAATAAAGTTAAGCTAGTTGTCACATTAATTAAAATGAAATGAATGTTTACCAAAAAATTATATATATTCAATGAAGTATTCCTATTAGTTTTCGACCAAATAGATTAGTGAAATTAGTGAACACATAGAAAAATGAAATCTACTCATACTATATTTTAGTGTAAATCGGTGCTAAATATTAAATTTGAACTTCATTGACCCGTGAAAATTAGTTGGTGCAGGCAAACGTTGAGAGATTGCATTCATAGAAATGTATGTGTAACCCCCGAACACTCAAACGTTTAGGAGTCCCCTTAACGCTCCTATCTTATTGAAATATGACAGTTAAATGTCAATTAATTCAGCACTCAAGATAAGTAAGTAGCCTTGATTGCATTAAAAGAAATGTAAGTATGTGTAACCCCCGAATACTCTAATCGTTTAGGAGTCCCCTCAATATGTAGACGCTCCTATTCTACTGAAATATGACAGTTAAATGTCAATTAATTCAGCACTCAAGATAAGTAAGTAGCCTTGATTGCATTAAAAGAAATGTAAGTATGTGTAACCCCCGAATACTCTAATCGTTTAGGAGTCCCCTCAATATGTAAGACGCTCCTATTCTACTGAAATATGACAGTTAAATGTCAATTTATTCACGTTAATTTAAGATAAGTAGCTTTTGAGTACTCGGGCGTAAGATAGAAGATAATAGTGCCACAAATCACCTGTCCATTTGTTTGACTAAGTTTTCTAGGTGCAGGTTGTGGGGGTACCGTCCGTGCAGTGGCCGTCTTCGGGAGTGTGTGTACGTGCGTGTTGACAACTGGTGCGTGTGTGTGCGTGACCGGTGACGTCACGCCCACGTGACCCGTCGACTTGGCCGCGCTTAAGTTTTGGATACTCGTCTTGTGTTCTCTCACTTCGTCTGATGTTGACTTCGGACGTGGAAGCAGCTCGCCTAGTGTTCAACAAACCATTTACTTGTTTAGTTTGCGTTATTGATAAGTTATCTTGAGAGAAATAGTTCTATCGAATAGATATCATTAGATCTGATAGGGCAAGTGTCTAGTATCTAACAATCGTTTCCAGTTACATAAAATATAAAAAATACTAAAAATTCCATGATAAATGCGTAAATGAATGAGTTATTTCATTATTTACTTCTCATAGTAAACTGCAATCAATAAATGAATAGAAGTAGATCAACAAGTAGCTGTAGATATATGGATAGCTAGGTTAAATCTGTAGTACATACCTTCCTGAGTGATGGTCCGTTGCAGCACGAGCCTTACGAATCTCTCGTGACCCGTTAGAAGGGCAACTGCCGCTTCGTGAGGCGCGTTCTCCATATCGACACCGTTTATCTGCAAAACGTTAACATTTAACACGAAATAAGTATATAATCACGCTGGTTACTTTCCTAACCCCGATCTTGAACGAGATGCTATTGTAAATAAAATTAGGAGTTGTTAAAAGCGATTTCACATCGCTTGCTTCGACTCAGAGTTGAAAGACAAATTAATATAGGTAATATAAATAGCTGCCCCGGCAAACGTTGTTTTGCCATTTACAAAAAAATATATAGTAAAAATAAATAGAATAGTTCGATTCTCAGGACTAACGAATATAAAAAAACTCATACAAATCGGTTCAGCCGTTTAGGTGAAGTTTGCAACCCGAGAATTTTATATATTTGGATTAACTGTGTTTTCAGACAAGATTTCCTCCTATAGCTTAGTCAAACACTAAGGTATTTAAGAAATTATCTTAGGATCGGTTTTGATAATTGGACCACGAGTCAACCTAGTTGAACTGAATCGGTACATAGGTTTAATAGCTCAAGAGTACATTAAATAAGGTGTCAACTTGAAGAAGTAGAACATAGGAGTAATCGACCCAGTTGGCACAATGGTCACCATGCCGGACTGCCAAACATATGGTTGCGGGTTCGATTCCCGCCTCAGACAAGTATTTATGCTTAGATATTTGTCTGTGGTCTGGTTGTTTCTATGTATTATAAGAAAGTATATATTTACAAAAGAAAAGTATATAAGTAGTAGTATATCCGTGGGGCTAGATGGCGATGAGTTTAATGTCCTGCAATTTGTTTTTTAATCAGTTGTTTAAAGTTACCGAGACAAGTTGATCTCCAAGTAGCATCTTGCCATCCTTAGCGGCGGCTCCTTGCGGTGATATCCTGGAGATGTATATCGCGTCACTATCTTCTCTGTACGGTGGGGACCCCTTCCCGCCCGCTATGCTGAACCCGAGTCCCGCTCCGTCGCGGATCAGCGTCGTATGAACTAGGACCTTTTGTTGGTAAACTGGAATTACGAAAAAGAAGGAAATTAACTACCACAATTATCTTTACTGACATTAAAATGTCATTAAATACAACTATAGAAGTGATAACGGGTAAGATTTCAAAGGTTTTCAGGCCAATACTTTAAACCACTTGTGTTTTCAAGTAGCGTGCCTAATGTCTAACAGCTATCAGATATGATATGTAAAGGTTGAAAAAAAGACTAAAACTTTACCCTACTAATATTATAAATGTGACAGTTTGTATGTTAGTATGTGTGTGTATGTTTGTTCTTCCTTCACGTAATTAAAGTAGGGCAAAATCGAGCCCAAAAGCGTCGATTTCATACATACAGGAGAAACTAATAAAAGCGTATTAAAAAGAACTGGACCGATAGCAATAAAACTCGGTTTGTAGATAGCTAGAGACCTGGATTAACACATATGATATATTTTATCGCAATATTCCCATTGGATCGGAAATTATGCGGGTGAAACCGCAGGGCACAGCTAGTAACAAAAAATTGCGCGACTACGATGCATTCTTTACCTATTAGATAGCTTAAATACATAAGTTAGTATTGAAATACAATTCGTGCAGATACACTTATTTGAAGCAGGAAATTCATCATTAGATGCGACAACAGAGCGAGATAAATAACTACTTGTACATATACTTTTAATTTGAGGTAACCTTGTCCCTCCTTAGTATTATCATATTACTAGCGACCCGCTCCGGCTTCGCACGGCTATATTATGCATGTATTATACATATAAACCTTTTTCTTGAATCACTCTATCTATTTAAAAAAACCGCATCAAAATCCGTTGCATAGTTTTAAAGATCTAAGCATACAAAGGGAAATAGGGACAAAAAAAGCGACTTTGTTTTATACTATGTAGTGATGATACGTACTCATGTGGTAGCTGCTATCGTCGATAAATTAAAACCTGAATAAAAAACCCGTATCAAAAATGAGAGGAATCAGGCGTTATAAAAATTTACTCAATACGCGAGCCCAGGTAGATAGTCTAAAACAGCATAAAACTTTTAAAGCCTTTTTATATTACTGGCCTCTCGTGTTGACATATACACTATTTTACTACTGCGTTCAACCATCCAAGGCTTTTGACATGTTTTGTAACCAATATTGCGCAACATGGTGGTTAAAATAAAAATAAATACAGCTTGATTATAAACCGTTGCGGAGTGTGATAAAACTGAGTACAAAAAAGACCCTAAAAATGCCACTGTCGATTATGTGTCATTTTTAGGGTTTCATACCCAAAGGGTAAAAACGAGACCCTTTTACTAAGACTCCAGTCCGTCCGTTTGTCTGTCTGTCTGTCTGTCTTCTTCGTCTATTCTCGTATAGTGGTGTGGCTCACCTATTGTTAGAGTTTTCAGATCGCCTTAAGGCCTCTAACTTGACCTAACGACTGCTACTAGAGGTAGCAACCGGGACCAACGGCTGTATATCATGAACCGTGATAGCTAGATGGTTAAAATTTTCACAAATGTATTTCAGTTGCCGCTATTACAACAAAGACTAAAAACAGAATATAATGGTATGGTACCCCTACGTACGCGAATCAGACTCGCACTTGGCCGGTTTTTTGACGTGACAACGTTTTATAAATTGGTTTGCCGGGTGACACTTCAAGAAACTGCGTTACGCTCCGCTGACGTTATGCGCTCACAATGAGAGCGAGTGAGAGGCACGCGTCCCTTCCACTCGGGCATGGTTAGCCCGCCTAAGAGCGAGAGAGACAGACATAAAAAGTGAAAGGCACGCGTCCCTTCCACTCGAACACAGTTGTTGTCACGTAAAACTTTCGCCCGTATACCGACTTTACAGGCAACCAGTTTTTTACTTCTGACTGTCTATAATAGCAAGCTTAATTAGAAGATTTGTCCTTGTAATGGTGTTTCGATTGAATAGTTAACATTAGGAAAATACCAATTTGACATGTAATGTCATATTTTTGAGATTAAGGTGAAAGGGTACATGCGGTCTCTCCATACAAACGTAGTCGACTGTTTCCTCCCTGGATAATGACAATAGCACAAATATTTTTGTGCCATAAAACCTATAACTGCCATGACTATGCCCCTATGTTTTGGTATTTTCATTTTCTAATTATCATAGAAATTAAAAAAAATAAAAACAAAAAATAGGGGCATGGTCATGGCAGTTATAAGTTTTATGCACCAAAAATATTTGCTTAGTGTCATTATCCAGGGAGAAAACAGTCGACTACGTATGTAATAGTTTGTATGGAAAGAGCCTCCGGTACCATTTCCTCTTCAATTTCTATTACGATTATATCGACACAATTGTGTTAGCAGATTTAGGGTCCTGATATCGTTACCTGGTGGCACATAAGGCGTGACGGTGGGCGGAGGCGAAGCCTGCAGCCGCCGATAGTCAACCGGCACAGCGGCTGTCGGAGAGGGAGAGCTCGCTCTATTTTGAACTACCGTCTCTTTGTAACTCGGCTCGAATTCCTGTGCGTATTGGTTGCCGATGATAAGGGGTTTCGCAGGTGTTATGCTACGGCCTGTTGGTATCTGTAGAACAAAAGTAAATGATTAAATTAGCGCTTATCGGTCACCCCAGTGCAAGTGGACCGTTAATCGTTAAAAAGTTGCTGACAGGGGGACCGTTTTTCGTAGGGGGATCGTTAAATTGTGAACTAAATATTTAAATATATTAGAACATTTTTCACAGCGCAATCTAGCACGAACCTAAGCAACTAGGCTTCTGTTATGGGTGCTAGATAACGGACAGGATACTTTTTTTGTAAATATGTACTTAATACAGACACCTACACCAGAAACAAATATCTAAAGCATAAATACTTGTTTGAGACGGGAATCGAATCCGCAACCTTCTACATCACAAGTTCGCCAGACACGCCACAGAGGTCGTCAAATGAATGAACGGAATGATGAATGAATGGAATGATAAATAAATGAATAAAATGATGAATGAATGAATGATAAATGAATGAATGAATGGAACGATGAATGAATGAATGAAACTACAGCAGGACTGCAAAGGAGTTGAACTCGTCGTTGTCAAAGTTAACGGCAAGGAAAAGAAGAAATATAACTCCTCTCCATCCTAAAGTTGCCTGAAAGAGTCCGCTAGTGGTAAAGTCGCCTTTTGTACTATGTTAATTTTACGGTTTATTTATAATGTATTTTTGTTTGTGTGGGTGTACAATAAAGCTAGCTTTATATCTACGAGTATTTATAACTTTATACAGACTACACAATTCAATTGAAATGTTCATAATTATGAATTAAATAGTCATTTAATATACTGCACATTAAAATTTTATTGAAACCAATAAAATATTAAATATTATAATAATATCTAGAAAGATAATTAATAATTTATTTTATGTCATACATTTATTGCAAAATTTAAATAGAAAAGAAATACCTGTCCATTTTCTAGCGTAGAAACTGTGTCAGTAGTGCTTGAGACGGAGTGATGACTCGCACCGCTCGGTGCTCGACTGTGTGTTCTGAAACGAATCCATACAAGTTGAGTAAATAAATATTGCACGACATTCCACACATCACCATCTAGCCCCAGGCTAAGTAACTTGACTTGTGTTATGGGTACTAGACAACGGATATACTATAATACATAGGAAGGAACAACCAGACCACAGACAAATATCTAAGCATAAATACTTGTCTGAGGTGGAAATCGAACCTGCAGCCCTGTTTGGCAGTCCGGCATGGTGACCATTGTGCCAACTGGATCGTCAATGCAAAAGCAGTAGTGATCTATGTGAGTTTTCCGGTTTCTAGGTTTTTTTAATTTGAAGATGCGTAAAATAGACCGTAGAATCACACGAGAATACCGCATAAAACAACAACAAACAACGCCAAAGACCTGGCAGCTCACAGAAGTGGGCGGATCTTACCCTACCTCAATTCCCCTTTAATTTGTGCTATCGATACGACGAAGAAGAAGATCGCATGATATCCTACAAGGCGGCTACTGTTTTAGGATTTCGTACCACAAAAGGTAAAAAAAGGAACTCTTTTAAGTTCACTTTCTTGTCCGTCTATCTGTCTGTTTTGTAGATACGCGTACAGGAAGTTAGACGAGCTCCACTAAGCCAAGAACTTATGACAAAGTATCGTGAGTGACGCAATCTTGCCAAATTATGAGGCTTAGCTCCAACAAGCATGAAACAATCACCTTCCTATTGACTCAGGTGCTCACTAGATACGTCAGCAACAAAAGTGCAGACCCGCCGTAGAGTTCAAAATTTGCAGTTATTAGATTGTTTTCATTAGATAAATTTATTAACTGAAGTATTTTGAACTTCAACTCAAGCAGGACTTCAAAGTCGTGCTCGAGTTGAAAATATTCTAATAATTATGCAGAGGTGATTTCATTTTTGTATCCACTATGTTTTGAAGTTTTTAAGTTCCTTTAACTTAAAAACTTCAAAACACAGTGGAAGTTTGTTTATGTTTAAAAATAAACATTTTTTTACTTTCTAATGACAGTTTTGGAGGTCTACGAAGAGTCTGCACTTTTGTTGACTGATTGTACCGCCATCGAATCAGCTGGGAGGTGACGGCAATTTGTTATCACTGTGGAAGGACACATAACTCCGCCCAACACTCGGTTGAGTCCCCAGCGGATCGGAGTAGACCTCGGCGTGTGGTAGTAGCCATGCTTGCAGACAAGACGGGGCGCGGATAGGTATGGTCACCTTTCGTGATACCGTGAACCGTAAAGGTCCAAATGGAGAAAGACATAACCCGCTGTCACTCCCGAAGCGGTGTGACAGCTAGCGGATTCGGTCAAGATTTTCTCTCCGATAAAAAAGGCGATTCAATTCATTCTCAATAAATCAACAAAAAAAAAAGTAAACATAACCTTGCCTTAAATTATATCAGTTTCTTTATGATTTATGTCTATTAAATATTATATAAATGTTTTTGAATTACCTGGTAGAGTTTGGCGTTTCTCTAGTAACAACGAGATGGAGAGTCTGTCCGCTTGCTTTAAGTACCTCAACGGCATAATAATGGTCGACGTCCACCACAGAAGTACCGTTTACGGAGAGCACTTTATCGCCAACCTAATAAATGATAAATATAAAAAATTAAGAGGGTTTTAATTATAATAGGTTCATAAAGACACAATATCTAAGGTAATTAGGGAGTTGATTAGCCGATATTCTGGCTCGGAAGACTTACGGCTAACTTATAAATGTTTGAAGTGCTATTTCTCAAGTTTTATTTGACCTACAGAGCTATAGTTGTACTCGAAATGTAGCAAATTTTGCCTAAATTAAACAACATAAATAAAAGCTTTTAAAATGTTATAATTAACTTTCCCGTTGATTGCGATTTTAAAAAGTAAGAAAGAGTTTTAACAAATGTTTTCTTTCTTTCTTTCTTTTAATATATGCTTTATTTAATTGTTTAACTGGAACAATTTAAGATTTAATATAAAGTAATCATTTCAGACAAGGTACCAAACCCTGTAGCACCAAAACTAAAGTGGCAAATGGGATTTCTACTCTTGCATTTTATGTCTAAGTGCCAATCCATATTTGAGCTGAACGACCAACCACTTTCGCAAAATTAGGCTCTTCCATATACCGTAAACTCTTATCCCAAAAACGTATTAAATACTCCTAAAAACGTACATAATACTTACTTCTAAAAACTTAATAAAAAGCAACCCGTCATCGTTGTTAGTGTGAGGAAGCGAGGATATTACTGGGGATTACTTACTCTAAGTCCAGCTAAGTACGCAGGTCCATTAGGAGTAACCCTGGATATAAAGATGCCGTCATCGTCTCCGACGTACGGCGTAGATCCCCTTCCACCGGCTATGCTGAGTCCGAGACCACCGGCTGCTCGTGCTATACGAACTTCGATGCATCGCTGATCGTTTACAACTCGCGCTTCGCTTCCTGTTACCGACTCACCTATAACAATAAGAAAATAGCTCTTAACGAGTCCAATATGATCTGAAGCATTTACAGAATTCCTTTTTGTTGTGAAAACGGATCATGCGGTTCACGAGACTAACCCAGAGATTTAAGTCGCAAATTAAACATTTGCGTTTTTAGCTAAGTCAACTATTTGAGAACCGCTGTGTAGCAGTCTGTCTGTTTGCTATGATACGTATGTTCATAGGAAATATAACTTAACTGAAATGAAATGACAACTTTCTTAAAATTCTACCGCGATGAGGATTGAACTCTCGACTACATCATCTTAAAACGCAGACACATTTCGAACATAAATATTTTATTGAGTTTTAGTAAGTATCGAAAACTTTGACATATTAAACTTTTCGATTATACTAATTTCCTCAATAATATCAATCCTTAGAGGCCAAAGATTTATCAAGTTTTAGGTGCGGCTTTATCATAACATAAACATGTAAACAAATCATTAAGTATATCAAAATTTATACCAACATATGTAAAATAAGGCAGGTAAGTAGTTAATTTATCAAGGTTTAGTTCGATAAACATGCTTGCTTATGTACCTACTTATCGTTGTCATTGAAAAATACACTTATACCTACTTTTAATTATATCATTCAGATAAAATGAAGACCATATAACGACTGCGGTTAATTATGTCATAATGCATTCCATTGCTTACGTAAGTATCGTATAGATTAACAAATAACTCTAAGGTTGAGTATACGCAACAGGTACCTACATACAAACAAATGCTAATTTTGAAACAATAGAAGGCAATAAACATGAATAAAGGTCACAAGGATGCAGTGACAAATAAAGTTAATTGATGGATGACTAAGTACATCAATTTTAAAGGCATGCCGTGCACCGTAGATTATGAAAGCAAACGGTACTACGAGATTTGCAGCAACTAATTGACGGTGGGCGTCGCGCGTCGTAAACCCGACACTGCAATAATAACTATACTACTGACCGTATTCGAACATCACGAACACTGCACTACAAATGCAACGTGTGAGCAAGGTCGTCCGTTACTGCTATCTATGACCGAGATCGTTAAAGTTCATTATCACAACACGACATTTGCTTACATTATATTGCCATTTGATTTTACTTAAAGGAAAGGCTGACATTCACACAGTAAACTTTGTTCGTCTTTTTGCATTCTAAACACGACATAAAACATTGAAAAAGAAAGAATTGAATACGACGATGATCAGTTTGTACGCGAATGAATTTTTAACATCGACAAATAATACAGAATAGAATAACAAATGATCGTGCAAGGTCCGGCGTTCGCACAATCAACATGCCGAGATGAATGGTCTGTAGAGAAATCATGATCCCGAATAATTTGTTTCATGTCCTGTTTTGTGGACTACAATAGCCAATCAGACCTCTTACTTTCACCCCCGGATAACCTTAATAGAATACCAACGAGCTTTGTTGTTGCTTCAGTCGTACATTGTGATTCGTAGGTCAGTGGGATTCGTAGGTATTGTAGTCTCAATCTTATTGGAAAATAATCTTTTCGTGAAACAATGTTAATTTAGTTCCAACACAATCCAATCTGATTGTACCTAATACAACGGACAGGTGAAAGAAAGTGAGATTCTGTTTATGGTATATGTAGCTATTTTACCATTTGTCTAGTGGTTGTTGAATAGCCGTGAGACAAATTGATTCTCAAAGATCCATCGAGTACCTTCTCATGGGTAAACGCGATTTCATCATAATTATGTATCAATGATAGATCGACAATGAATCTACAGTGAGCATACAGTGAGCATACATACAGTGAGTAACAACACTACTGTGTGATGTATGGAATCTCTATTAGAAATTGAATTAACTATAAGAAATAGCGGTAGCCAGAATAGCTGCTGTAAAAGTGGATTAAAGAGGCAATTTGATGAATTATGGCCTGTAATGAGTGTTAATGTTTAGAGGCAATTGTGCCATTACCGCTAGCAATGGCGCCAGCTACCGAGCAGTGCGAGGCGCGCGGTAATGCCTCGAGACCACTCCGCCGTGTATATCTACTCTGGACATATGGACTTCATACATTAATCATACACGTTTTTAACCCACATAATAATGTAAGTTATGTAAGTTTAACTGTACTAAGTTAAGGATTTATTGTAAGAGTTGGAGAGATAAAGAATACATCCGGATAATCGAAGACCGGTTTTGGTTTGTTTTGATAACATTAAAATTCATAAATCTGTAAAGCGACAGGCTCAAAATCAATAGCGAGCTATTTTTAGCGATGAGTGAACCACAAAGGTTAAGCAAAATGATAAAGGTAGAGGGAAATAGGGCCGCGGGCCAGCGAGCCTACCTATTAGTAAGATTCGGAGCCTTGGTTCACTATTACGCAGTTACGAAACAACCTGTACCTACAACACAAGTGTTACTTAAATGTCCAAATTCATAAGTGATGACGGCATACATGATGTGTCTTAGAATCACCTTCGATTTTGTTTACTATCAGTAGGTGCAGTACCTACCTTTCTGCTTGAGTATTAAAATCGGGTGGACACAGAAAACGTCTTGTTTTAATGTTGATTTTTACCTTTACCTTGTTTATACATTTTAGAAGTTTGTCTTTTTGTAAAGAATAATCCTGCCCTATTCCCAACAAATTCGAATATGGGTTTAATGTCAGGCAGATATTCTAATAAATTACATGTTCCTCAAGCTAATTTAGATGTATATAAAAGAAATTCTTATTTTATGTCTATAAAAATATACAATGCCCTACCAGAAAATTTAAAAGCACCTATTAATAAGTTTAAAAATTTACTTCAAGAATATTTATTATTAAATTGTTTTTATTCAGTACAAGAATATTTAGTTTATAATAAAGTTATAATCTAATGTTATTAGAATTATAGTTTAGTTAGATATTTACTATAGCACTTAATATAGAGAAATAACATTACTAGTTATACCTAGTCAGTTTAGTTCTCTAGCTCTAGATATTAATATTTGAGCGCCATTTGTATGGCAGAGTTCGCTTGTACTTATATTACTATTAAGACCCATTGTAATTACCGAATTCTTGGACAAATAAATACTTACTTACTTACTTAAGTCTTAATGCATTGAGGAGTTTAATTATGAAATGATAGTTGGTGCTAAATTATTTTATATGTGTCAGTAAAGTCTGTTCGTAAAGTACTATTTATAACACGTTTTCACCGGCAGAAGTTGAAATTAATTTCCTAAACTCTAGCACAGACTCTAGTTACAGGAACAATACTGTTCATCACTACGAAAAGATAATTGTCAGATCCTAACTATTTTTTTTTTTAGACGAATGTCATCTCAGTCTGCATGTGATCATGGGATCGACAAAGTTCCCGAAACGTCAGGTTTGGAACAAAAATAAAAAACGCGAATATATCTGTTAAAATAAGATAAGCGCGAACATCCATAAAAAAACATACGTAAACCGAATTGAGAACCTTGTCTTTTTTTAAGTCGGTTAAAAATAAATATGAGTTCAAGTCGCGAAAATCTTAGAAAATACTATTTTGAAATTACTACCTATTAAACAAAAATATAATCATGGAAAACGTTTAACAACAGCAAAATTATCTCCTAACATAACATAGAAAAAAAAAAACAGGATATTAGACTAAAGTATTATATACATCAGCAACAAATCATGTGACTAACACGAGTGTTAAGAACATTATAAAAGCAAGGAAAATACATCGTATTTAGTGATCGATGATCGGAATTCATTATGACTAAGTATCGATTTTATCAAAACAACTATCTATCTAACTTTAATAATTCAATCGCCGTACGTTCTCCCGCAAGAACTAAGAAATAGCTAGGCCGAATTTGGAAATTAATTATCTGTTTAAGTGGATGAATTGATTATTTAGATTCACAATGGACCCGTTAGCTGGCTTTTCAAGAAAACGTCTGTTGGGTCCGCTAGTATAAATAAGTTATCAGGTAAAAAAATAGTTAAATACAGAAATAGGTATTATTTACTAATTGAAGTAAAAGACGAAAGTGTCAGTAAAAATAAAGCATTAAACGATATTTTGAAATATTATTAACATTTTAAGAAAAAGGAAAAACAAGCAATATTGCTTTTGTTTAGTTTTCTTAAGCTAAATTAATTAACCCTATATACAGTTATCGAATACCGCAGTAATTAGGAAATAGGAAATTGCACTTACGCTTTTTCCTTCTTATCACACCCATTTCCTTGACGTAAACTAGCCGCCGCGCCGCCGTCTATTACTCGAATAGAGGGTTATATTTCCGTAGCAGGTCGATCTACCGGCTTCTGCTACGATACTATCACGATGTATGTATTTATCGAACTTAACGTCAATCGAGCCGATACAAAAGCCGGCTCTATTCTTATTGCATTCCGATTAGGTCATTGTCCAATCACATTAACAAATAGTAATAAACATGGTATTGATTTGAGTAGTTTGAAAGAGCATAGCCGTTTAAAGGATTTTTCTAAAACAAAAACAATGAGTTTGTGCCGCGAGTGTATACGCGCGCAGCCCGAGGCGCATTCGACGACGGAATGCGCCAACCACCATGAGATCTGGCGGAGGCTGTGGCGCCCGCGCCCGCGACCTCTCCAACAGATTAAAAATAGAAAGTCACAACCAGAGCTACACTTTACTCCTTTTATTTTACCCTTGCACGTTACCTATTATCTATGCGGAATGCTGATAGATCGTTTAAAGCTTCATTTGTTTACTGACACTTTCGTTTCTTCGTGAGTAACTACGGTTAATAACTGACAACATGAAAAGTAAATTGTTGCGAAGACAATTTAATTATAAAGAAATTACCTACATTTACATCTAGCTATTATCTCCGTACCAAACTTCACCGTAATCTTTTTAGTATATTTGTGTGATTTATCAAGAATGTTAAACGGACGTACAAGACACGCTCGTGTGAAATTATATTAAAAAAATAAGAATTTGACAACTTCACCTCCTTGTATCTTTTCAACACCAAGGAACTTCTATATTTTTATTGGCTAATCGGGTGGCCAGGCCGGCGCGGGCGCCGACGACGATTTGAAGGTAGAAAATACGCTAAGATTTTATTTTAATATATTTTTTCGAATTATTTTTTGTATTAATAGAAATAATAAGAATTAAAATTAAATAAAGTTTACTTTTAAAATTATCCGTATAAGTATAAAAAATATCCAAATCGGCACAGAAGTTTTGAAGATTATCGGCGATCACTCCAAAGGCGAAACAACTGTCGGAGAACGCTGGGACTTTCCCATACTTTACCTCTTTATAATATTAGTCTATATTATATTTGAACATTACTTATGGCTCACAAGTGTAAAGTTATGAACGCGCATAACGTATCTAGTTATATGCCTGCTTCATATTAATTGAACTTAAGAGGAAATGTACCCGGCTCTCTCTCCATACAAACGCAGTCGACTGTTTCCTCTCTGGATAATGACACTAGCACAAATATTTTTGTGCCATAAAACCTATAACCATGACTATGCTCCTATGTCTTGTTTTTTTTTTCATTTTCAAATTATCATAGAAAGTAAGAGTTTAAAAAAACGAAATATATTTAAAAAATAAGACATAGGGGCATGGTCATGGCAGTTATAAGTTTTATGTTAGAAAAATATTTGCTCTAGTGTCATTACATTAGCCAGGGACCAGGGAGGAAACAGTCGACTACGTTTGTATGGAGAGAGCGCCGGTACCCTTAAGGTGCAAACAAGAAAACTGCACAAAACTATCCGGGATTCAGCTTTCAGAACGATAGCATACATAATTATACAGAACTTGAAAGCACTTAACTTTCGAAAGGCTATCCCTACCGGTGATCTACATACAGCAAGGTAGAGTTCGTCACACTTTATATTTGTTATTAATATATGCAAGCAAGCCAATCAGATACGGCACGCGTCATAATTCAATCGTAAAGATATACTTATTTGAATATACAGAAAACCAGTTGTTGAAAGGACGATTTTCTCTCAAAATGTTTATTCCTACCATTCGGGTAACGGTCACTGCGATGACATAGCTCGTTGAGAATTTGATGCGATTTTCACGTAGGTGGATGTGACACAAAAACTTATATTACCTAGAATGCAGTTTTGGCTTTCTAGAATCATCGCTTGATATTTTTAGAGACAATATGCTGCAGCTATTTTGCCTGAATAAATCTGTATCTATCTAACATTAGTATTCCAATGCCTTTTAGGGAAATTATCAATTTCCTCTATTAAGCATTGGCAAGGAGTCATAAGTTTAAACCGTTCAGCTCAGAGTGGATAAATTAATGGTCATCTAGATAAAGATAGTTGAATAAATTATTATTAATAGAGGGATCGTGTTTGCAAGGTATCGTGTTGTCGATTCGCTTCAATAATTCATTTCACAGGTTCACTTTCGAGATCGAAGCCCGCAGCACGGATGTTAACCGCAATTCACATTTTCCTACGCTGATTGTATATGTCAATTTCTGTGTTAAGCCAACCAACAGCTTTCCAAATGCAAAGGGTGAAACTCCAGTAAGACATTAATCCTATTACACACGTCTCGATTCAGACAGATGCAGCTGAAATAAATTACAGAGAACCGAGGTGAACCTTCATTTAAATTATACGCTTGAGATATGGTCTCTTACTGATCAGATAATCTCTACTATAAGAGATACAAATGACGGTTTAGTGAATTTCCTATTAGACTTATTTTTAATCGTAATGCCTTTTAAACTTCGAAGCTTGTTTAGCACCACCCAGGGGACAAATGCAGGGCTATGGTTAGGTAACTCCTGCGGACGCGAGCTTTAGATCGTCCCCCCCTATTAGACTGAGGAAGTTAAAACAAAAACTCTACTAAGGTTCATTAAAAAACTAGATCACTAGAACTGATTATATTATCAAGGACTTTCACAATATTAAGCAAGAGGCGGATGCACGAAGATTGATAATGCAAAACAAAAACGTGATTGCAGCATACTAAAGTAATTACTGCTATAGAGAAAGGTGTTTTTTATCTAATGTAATAATAACAGTACCTTTATTACAAACTATGACATTTATGTATTGGGTTTGGAAAGTACCAGTTGAGTCTAGTAATTTACGTTCATATAACGTGACTTACCAACAAGACTATCAGCATAAACATTTTTGTTTATTGCTCGGTGATTACCGTGATTACCATTACTGCACTAGGTTTTAGTGACCTTTAACATTTCATTTCAATAGTCAACAAGCTAGATGGAATTTAAAAGGTATAAAATCATTTGCATCGGATATTGAACATAGATAACATAACAATACCTATCAATCAATAAAAGAAAAATGTAAAGAAAAGTATTTGAGTAGTATATCCGTTGTTCTAGCACCCATAACACAAGTGTAGTTACTTAGCTTGGGGCTAGATGGCGATGTGTGGAATGTCCTTCACTATCACCACATAGTATAAAACAAAGTTGCTTTCTCTGTCCCAATGTCCCTATATCCCCATGGTATGCTTAAATATTTAAAACTACGCAACGGATTTTGATGCGGTTTTTAATAGATAGAGTGATTCAAGAGGAAGATTTATATGTATAATACATGCATAATATAGCCGTGCGAAGCCGGGGCGGGTCGCTAGTGTCATATATTATTATATTTTTTTATTCTAATTTAATTTTTAAATTATAATCTAATTTGTCGAAATGTCATTTTCGGTGGACCTTTCCTGATACTCGTTTCAATTTCTATTGAGAATCAACTCACGACACAGACTAAACAATCTTGTTTCAATATAAAATGACTATATTTATAAAACGATGAAAGCATTATTGAAACCAACTAAAGTTCTATTACATGATAAAATGTTACGCAAACTTTGAATTAGACTAGCTATTTCCCGCGACTTCGTTCGTGAGGTAGTTTTAAAATTTTATTTGGACTAGCAACTAGCCGCAACTTCAAATACGACCATGTTTGTTTGAGACGTGTTATTATAAACTTCAAAAAACTATATCAGCAACAACACTTTGGTAAAATAGTACAGGATAACTTTTTCAGAATGTAAATACTTTACACATAATGACGGTAAATATTAGACTCCTTTATTTCTATAATAAAATATAGAGACTTGGCAACCGCAAAGCACAAATAAAGCTTTGCTGCGTGGGAATACTTTCTCTAATCGGAAATAAATTGATATTAGGTAAATAAGTAATAACTTAATAATGTTGCCATGCAATTGCCAAGTCACTATATTTTATTATAGAAATAAAGATGTGTAATCATATTTACAGTCACTAAATGTTGGTACGAAACTTGTTAGGAAACGAACGCTCATTTCCAAACTTCGCATTTATAAAAAAATGGTTGTCTGTAAAGTTGGTTTACGGACGATATATTTACGTGATAACGTCATAAAAAAAGGATAAAAAACAGTTTTTTTTTCCGAAACAATTCTTTTCCTTTTTTTGCCTTTATATAAGTCTTCGATTCGTCACTCGTCACACAACACGAGCCCAGATGAGCAATATTATTACCAAAAACGGACGATAATTTTACGAAACATTGGTTGCTATGGAACGTGAGCGGAACGCGATGACGTCACACTTTTTTGTGAGTGCTGCCAGTGTTCATTAATTCATTAGTTATCACGTCAAACGTAAGTTTAGATTATAGATAGATGTAGGTACTTAGGTACCTAATTTTCTCTTCGTCCGTAATAATAGTTACTTAATATCAAGCATAACAAATTGTTAACCGTACGGCCGTGATTATTTTTATCAAGATACAATAGTGCATGGCTCGTGGATGGTAATCAAATTGAAATAATTGAATCAAATTACATTCCGAGACGTTCAGTACAAAAATTAATTTGAAAACTTTCTCTTGAAAATGGGAGATGTAATGGGATTAATCTTATGAAAAACTATTTACGTGTAGTACTTACTATAATCTAAAGAATGGGAAAACAAATTGATTTAACAAAAACTTCCAATTAGATAATAAGAGCGAATGTAAGGGGTCATTTTACAGCACAGTTCAGATATTTACATTCGACTCACACTCTTTCTCTGTTCACTCTTTCGGTATTCGTTAATTGTTAAAATTTCGGTGGTTAAATTTTACTCGATTCATTAATTAAAGTACAATACGAAGCTTAATCGAAAAAGAAAGTTCAGCTAAAACACTGAACACTAATAATAAATAAGCTTGTCTTAAAACGTGAAGAGAAAGCATTTAACATTTCGCTCGCAAAGGTGAAAAGCATAAAATCCTTACTTGCTTTGAACTTAAACTCCATGATAGAGAACATGATGCCACGTACTGCTGACTTTGTCACAGCCATTTTTCGTTAACGTTTATAATTAATAACGTTTAAAATTAATAAGGTGAGTATGTATTATCAAGGCTTGTGAGGTACTGTGCATGAGGGAGCTGAAGGCCCGGTTCATTTGAGCGCACCAGTTAACGCGGGGAGAGTGCTGTGCTGGTGCTATTGTTGTCCGTCCCTACGGAGGGTAGCTTGACACAGATGTTCTATTTACGCACACACGTATAAGTTATGTGCCAAATATATTATACTAGCGACCCGCTCCGGCTTCGCACGGCTATATTATGCATGTATTATACATATAAACCTTCCTCTTGAATCACTCTATCTATTTAAAAAAACCGCATCAAAATCCGTTGCGTAGTTTTAAAGATCTAAGCATACAAAGGGAAATAGGGACATAGGGACGGCGAAAAGTGACTTTATTTTATACTATGGAGTGATACGTGTGGTTGACACTTTCAGTTAGGAGGAAAGGGTACTCTCTCTCCATACAAACGTAGTCGACTGTTTCCTCCCTGGATAATGACACTAGAGCAAATATTTTTGTTGCATAAAACTTATAACTGTCATGACCATATTGACCATGCCCCTATGTATTCTTTTTTATACATTTTTCTTTTTATTAAACTCTTAATTTCTATGATAATTAGAATATTAAAAAAAAAAAAAGACACAGAGGCATAGTCATAGCAGTTATAAGTTTTATGCAACAAAAATATTTGTTCTAGTGTAATTATCCAGGGAGGAAACAGTCGACTACGTTTGTATGGAGAGAGAGCCAGGTACCTTTCTTCTTAATATCACCGGCAAAAGACTATGGTTTTAAAATTAAAATGTCATGACTTGGAAACTGCTATTAGAAATGCAATATGCATTATGCACAAAAATACGATATGAAAACTTGATTTCAAAGACTTCTAGGATAAAGCGGAAGTTAATGTGATTTACTGTTTGTTGATTCATTCAAAGTGACATTCTAAAGGGAATTTACCAACTTAGTAACTTAGTATCTTTTAATATACTCGTATCATTGTCTAGCTGCTCTCGCTGATCGTTTACGGTCACGGTACGGGTTAAGCAAAGCCTAGCACGGTCGATGGGCGACCGATTACCAGTAGGTTTTAAAAAAAGAGTTTTCTCGAGCTCTTTACGTGCTTCGGAAGGCATGTTAAGCTGTTGGCCCCGCTTGCTATCTCTGGTAGCAGTTGTTAGGTTAAGTTTTACTTAGGGCAGCCTAAAAAGTGTAACAATAGGTTAATCACACCACTATACGAAAGAGATGAAAAAGAAAAAGAAGACGTGCTTAACGAGACGTCTCGTGCGCACTTCTCGTACGCACTGCTAAGAAATGGAATTCTCTACCAGCGTCGCTGTTCCCACAAAACTACAACCTTGGAGTCTTCAAGTCTAGAGTGAATAGGTACCTTCTAGGCGAGCATGCTACATCTTCGACCTCATCTTCGCTTTCCATCAGGTGATATGAGGTAAATTGCAAGCCTAATTTGTTTAAAAAAAAAAGACAACAATAATGGAAGAGTTTGAATATTTGTATAAAATACGTACCGTATCCATGTATGGTAGCAAAGTCGCTGATACGCACACGTCTTGCCGGAAGCGTGTAATGATTCCTTTCGTAAGGATAGTCTCTTTGTTCGTAATGATTGGCATAACGGGGCAAGGTTCCGTGTAATCGAATCGAAGGGTCTTTGTATACGGGTTGATATATTCGTTGGTCCATAAGATGGAACTGCGACTCGGGATAATATGGCCGAGGATGTTCATTGTAGTCGATATACGGATTATTTCTGTTTGAAACATATCTAGGCTGGTGTTCATAATGGTTTAAAACTTGTAGACTTTGCGCTGGGTAACCTTGCTGGTTCGGTTGCCTGCGGTGCTTGTTTAGGATATCAAAGGATCTGTGGTAAGGTGACGAGTAGCGGTCGGTAGCGAAGATTTCGTTCACAGGTAATCCACTGTTGTTACTTGAATTGCTTCTGTTACTTCTATTGCTACTACGAGCACCACTGTTCCGAGTCAATGAACCGTCACCTCGCACACTTAATTTTACTTCCAGTCTTTTATCTTTCATGATTATTCCAAGCTTTTATTTTTACACTTTTTGTTCAAAGTAATCAGGGGCTGTCCATCAAAACCTTATCTTTTATGCTAATATTAATTGGTTTTTAAATATTACATAATCTAATGCGCTATAGAAAGTAAACGATGTTCATTATCGTCCGAGGATGAGTAATTACTATCGTTGTATTGGCAAATGATCATCACAAGCATCAGAACAACGCTGATGTTGTATAAGATGTTAGGAGAGTTCGAATAAAATATCGACACGACTTTTAGACAAAGCCACTGTCAATCTCTTGGCTCCGGAACGGTGCATGGACGGACACGAACAATAAAAAATCACAAGATAAATGTTTTAGATGGCTTTCACGATTAGCCCATAGCTGGCATGCACATAATCTTCCTATCAATCACATCAAAACATAACCGTTTACAGATAAAGTTGGTCTCCTAAAAAGAAGTGACAGTAAGTAACGGTAGGAAATATTAAAGGAATAAATTAGGAATTTAACCCGGGGAATAATAACCATATATAAACATTGCTGTAAAAACAACGAAATGATAACCAAATTAATATGGAAATCCATGACGGCACCAGATAAATGACTGATTCGCACGCGAACGTTAATTCGGTTATATCTGGTTCGTAATATTAATCTATAACATAGTCAACACATTTTAAATTGATGTCTATACTTTACTATCTATACTTCTTCTAGCTAAAATGCTGATAAAATTAGAATCTGATTTTCAATATTAGTTAGTATAGTTTACATTAAAATCCATCAAGTTAAAACTGAATTATTAACGAAAAATTGCGGTCCGCCTCATAAAAATGCATTTCGCGGCTACATTTGTTCTGATGGACTACACGGGAAAAACCGAAGGTTACACTATTACGAACATAAAGAAAAGAAATAACACACAAGTATATCGAGTAGGTAAGGTATGGTATGTAACACTAACGAATCGCAAATTTTTAATCAATTACCGTGACACTTGTAATTTTTTAATTGTTTTTTTCCTAGAAAGTAACTTAATTTTAACAAGACAATGCAGTACATTGCAAGCGAGTGTATGATTGAGACTGGAAAAATGTTATATAGGTTGATAAGATAAGCGTAGTCAGTTCAATAACTCATATAGAAACGAATCAATATAGTCACTGGGGAATGTTACGATAAAAGGTAGAGCCAAGAGGATTAATTGTTTGAAAATATTCTGTAGCATTTGTATGTGCATGGGTTACGTACTGTGGAAGTCTATTGTAACACAAATAGGATCTGTTTACCTTGGGAAATAGTTACGGAAAACTAACTGGGTCAAGGCCATAACTTGTTGAAATACACGTTATGATATGATGTTATCGATGTTTATACCCATCAATGTTAACGGATAATTTCCTATGCTCGTTTGAACGTTTACAAGACGAGGTAATATGATCTAGGCTTCATTAGTATAATTAGCTTGTATGGAACGTTAGTATTCATACTGAATAATAATTACACATGCTTAAGATGGACTCTAAGCACTAACTTCGGATTTTAGCTACGAAAACCAACAAGTTTAAGCATAAGGAATGTGGCGTAAGTAAATATAACAATATTTATTGTGAATGAAATATAGCATGTTAATGATAATACAACAGGTATTAAATGAGCATGAAATACAAATTTCGACACGGTACTACGGTGTTAAAATACTGTTAGTAAACCAAACATAAAATTATCAACGGCTCTGTAAAAACAAAGTGAAACATATTCACTCATCTGAATAGGATCGTTTAATGAACGTGGGATACATCGCGGCTTAATTGCTGTTCTGCAGCAGTTTATGGCTGCAAAGGAGTTATCTACGTGTTAAACTGGGTAATAAATAAAATCTAATGCAGTACTTTAAAGACGGTGGCTGACTGAACATGGAGAAAGTAGATGCATGTAGGTAAAGTGCAGGGTATAGTGTAACGGACAATTGTGTACAATCAACGGTCAAAAGTCTCTTCCCACCGTAACGTTTACAATCCTGTGCAGCACTATTTGAACATTATAACAACGTAACCTGTGGATCGTTCGGATCGTTTAGAAAAATGGAGCAAACAGGTGACGGTTTGGTACCCAAGAGGTTGTACTAGGAGTCGAGGTCGTCAGATGAGAAGATGACATCAAAATGACTCTGGGCGCTTTGTGGCAAACAGTGGCTACAGATAGGAAGCAGTGGAAGGAGTTGGAGGAGGCCTATGCCGTAAGGCACACCGAAATAAGAGACATTTTTTAGTTCATAGTGTAAATTGTTAAGCGTTATAATTTAATTGTAAAATTATCTTCGGTAATAAAGGCTATATTATAATTATAACCTGTGGATCGTACTCACGCCAGTTGGTGTAGCGAGTGGCGGCTTATACCTCTCGGCCAACTAAAGACATAGTTAACATGTTGAAAATAATAATCACACTGAGTACTTTTAATTCAAGTATTTGTGTTCGCGTGTAACGTCTATTAGAAGGTCGTAAGTCCAATATTTGTTGATAGTATTATTGTAGCAAACTGATAATTTACTTATGACCCATACTGTACAAAATGACTCTCCATACGACCAATCACAAAGACAAATTCATAACATATGTGCATAAAGCATGACAATAATCGAGTGTGACCATCAGTCACTGCTTGAGTAACTATGATGTTTCTAGAATATCAATAAAACATATCACCATTACCACGCTAACATCCAAAGACATCGCATATTGTTTACATTCCATATGCGCATTAGAATTATACTAAGTTAGGTATTTAGCACAATTTGACCGTATACGGAAATACGACAAGCACTTCATCGACCGTTGATTTGATTAGGACTGTTACAATTTACAATTTACAACAAGTACGATCTTGTTGATTTTACTAAACTGAGTCATTAACTACAACTAGTGGTACACATCACATCACGGCACACATCCTATTTGACCGTAAGTCACGCGATTCTCCATACAATGATCAGCGACTAAGAAAATTTAAATAGGTTGCACGCTCGCTTGATGTAAGCGAAAGACTACAGGTTTTGTTCAGCGATTCTAAATGGCACGCCACGCGTATGAGATAAGCTGATAACGAAGCGATATCAAAAGTACATACTCTTTTTACAAACATTACGTATAGTTATTCTAGTGAACCACATACGCAATATTTTGAGTAGAGGTCCACCATAGATTAGGATGACTCATTAAACAATTCGTATATTTTATGGCTGATATGAAATTTAGTAGCACTTAGCGGCTTAGTTGGCTCCAGACCTATCGATAGTTTTCATCTGAAAAAGTCTATTACTATCGATTGGCCTATCGATAGTATCGATAGCTCAAAACGTGGCAATACTTTCGATATTATCGATAGTATTGTTGCTCAAAAAAAACTATCTATACTAGCATCAATAGTATTGCCACGTTTTGAGCTATCGATAGTATCGATACTATCGATAGTAACAATACTATCGATAGTATGGATAGTATTGCCTCATTTTGAGCTATCGATACTATCAATAGACTATCGATTATTCAGCGATAGTCGACTATCGATCGGCAACACTAGTTCCGTAACATCGGTATGTCCCAGGGACTACAGCGCCCTAAGTAACATTGGTTATAAGTTACTGGCGCTCGCTCTGTACTTTTAGTGATCAAAATTAAATGTACCTAAAGGACTATATATGGTATCAACATTGTTGAAGTGAAACTGGTTGAAAGTCAAGTCTTTGAATTTATCACAAAAATATGACGGCAATAGTGGCCTTTGTGTTGTGTTTATGAGACGCGCGATAGACGACGTCCTTTCGATTCACGCTCGTGATCTTAAAACGTCTAAGTATGGTCACGAACACAATAGTATCGCAAGATTTTACTTTCTATTTATAGTAAAATAGTGTAGTTGGTACAAGGGAGATATTTTTTTATATTTATTGTAATTTTTCCCGGGCATTAACGCGTTTTTTATTTCTCATAACTCGACGTTTACTTCGACGTTTATGTGTCTCCTCGCGAAAATAACTATTGTAACAGTCAAAAAGTCGAGGCAAGATAAATAAAAATAAATAAACGCCAAATTTTTTTTTTACCACGTTTTGTACGCCAAATGGCAGATCACAGAAAGCAATTATATTTGTACTTATCACAATATCTTCTAAATTTACCTGTGAATCACAAATAAATGAATTTGATTTTTGAGAAAGTAACATAAAAGGTATAATGACGATGATTTTCATGAAGTAAGGATGTATGATCTTTGGAACGCGCCACCCAATGAGAAAAATCAGAATAACCGAGAGATAAATTAAACGAAACTTAAAATGAAATATTATTATTAAGCTCGATGAGGTTGTGTCATTTCATTGCGATGTTCCTATGGCTACCTTCCAGGTTATCAGACCAGCACCATGTCATCATAGTATTGCATTGTCATCCGATTTACACATGTATGCAAAATTTCGGCTCAATAGGTAACCGGGAAGTGGATCAAAATTAAGTTGCAAGATTCCATCCGAACAAACATACATACATTGCAAGATAAATAAAAAATAGTACATTGTTACCCTAGGTGTGAAAGTCACTCATTGAGTCCCGAGACGGAGTTTGGCGCCCGAGTTTAGCGAGGGCGCTAATAGTTCGAGGGACTAAATGAGTCTTTCACCCGAGGTAAACACTGAGCTTTTAATTACGAATAATACATCAAATTCTTCCTAACAACGAGAGTGAATGAGAGATTCCAAACTACCTGATCCTCTTAGAAGGTTGGGACCAAAGAGGTTATATACATGTAGTGTTATTCTTTGGTGTTACTTAAAGCAAGGAGGTTAGGTTTTTGAAGTTCCTAATGCGTAATGATACTGATACTGGCTACAAGCACATTACACAAGCCGTGCGAAGCCATAATTTGACATGACAGCTGTCAGTGAAAGCTATTTTCCCTAGGGCAGGAATTTTTTCTTTCTACACGCTCTTCAGGCACCTTTAGACCTATTTTCGGAGTATGAGTAATTAAAAAAACTTTTAAAATACGCGATAAAGACCCGGGAAAATAATAACTATAAATACAAATCGTGTAAGTTTAAAAGGTATATTTATGGTAATGTACCTAAATGATGAATAGAAATATTTGCTTACCATCAGCAACGTCTCCAACAGTTTCTTCATCATCAGTCTTCCTGTCTTCATTTAGTTCACGTTTCTTGATCGCCTGCAACAAATGCAGATTGTAATCGCTTCCTTTATCGTTGTGGTGCAGCGAGAAAAACAAGTACCAAGCTTTTACTTGTCATGCAAATGCAGGGATATACAGGGTGTGGCGTATCAATTGATATTTAGTTACCTGGTGCTGGTAGAGGACATTGTGGCGGTTCAGATATTAGTAAAAGCACTTCGTTTTTTGAGATAATCGACATTTTCGAAATTTAAAAACAATTAAAGTCACTTTAGCGGCATGACTCCAATTGAAGGATTTAGTCAATCTGCTTTTTGTATAGTCCTTGAGTGCTATCCAATGTAAACTATCGTTTTTGTTATGTAAGAAAACATAGTAGTAGGTAGATGATCAACATAAAAAACCACAAATCGATATTATACTTATAAATCCCGCGGCACTTAAAAATCACAACCATATTTTTTGAGTGTTTTTTACCAAGGTAAGGTAGGCAGGTAAGGTTCTGAACCGCCAATGTCCTCTAATCGCAAGTATTGAAATATCCATCCATTACGCCACACCCTGTATAAAACAGTCATACGGAGCTACAACGACTGCAGTCAATTTGTGAATTATACGAAATGTCACGTAACTCTACATGCCAGGGAAATGAAATGATCGTGATACAACAAAACGCAAGCGAGGCAAGCCAAATAAAACGCATTCAAATCTAAATTGAAATCTTTCGCTGAATGTCGCTTTATCTTGCACACGCATCTCACCCGGGCTAGCCATCCTCCGGCCGCTTTCAAGCACCTCATTTTAATAAGTACAGATAAGGTCCACTTTAGAAATTGCTCGGTGTTTGTTGGTGATTTAATTTAATACAACATTTTTTACGTGAAAGCGGCACTTCACTTATCGATTAATCGCGGTATACGAGGCATTGTTACAAGCGGCCCGGTCGCGGTGTAGAAGACGCTCTGTTTCTGCGAGGCTCGCGTACGCGGAAGGTTTGCCGAGTGAAGAGAGCGTCCGCGTCGTGGTCGAGGTACGAGGGCTCGAGCGCATCAGTCCGGAACAGCCGCGCGGATTCCAACAATTACCCACGGTGCCGAGTACCGATCTCAGCCACTACGTAAACTAACCGATTCTTCTTTACTACGCTACATTTCTCTCAAATCCATTCCACGCATATTTATTTAAACTTAGAATGTTATTTTAAAAGGTATGCAATAGTGTGCATCTCTAAGACGATGGCGTTAAAGTAATCCCACACATTGCAGGCAGTCATCGATGCGAATCAAATCTCACGACTCTATTGTTTCTGTTATTTTACGTCGTTTACCTTACTACTTTTCAAATCCGTGTGTCTGCTTTTACCCTGTCGCGTATTATAGCAGAGTTGTCTGTAATTTAGATGCTATTGTGATAAGCATCGCGATTGCATGATCGATAAAGCATTGCATTTGAACTCTAGAACTAAAGTCGTAGCAATAGCGTTATATGACCCGGGGCGGGTTAAAGTAAGATTTGCAGACGTTACTCCCTAAACATAATGCTTGTTTATTGTGATCTCAAACATTGACAGAACATATTATAAGATATTATTTAAATGGTTAGATAGAACAAACTATTATAGCCTTACATTTAAAAGGATGAGGTTAAAGACTTAAATAGTATAATTATGATCGATCAATTTTCTACACAACCGATTATTTAAAACAATTCAAATCTAATGTCTAAGACGTATTAGATAATATAAGCAGTTTTTTGTGCTAAATAAAGATATTTGATTTGAAGCAAAATTATATCAATAAAAAACAAAAATATAAAATAATCCTGGATAAAAATAAGTAAGCAGTAAGTATATAATAATATGATTTTTTAAGGAATTACAAACATTTGATGTAATTATGAAGCATTATAAAAGTACTTAGGTAGATCTGAATTATGTTTAATTACTAATTACCACACCAAAAGCAACAAATGGGTCGCACAGTAAGAAATATATACACATATCAATTTATGAAACAGTTATTTACATTTATAAACCGTTAGCTATAGGAAAAATCTACAGAAACCAACCAAGCAATAAATTAGTCGAAGGCACATTATAAAACTCATAATACAAACATACGAGTATAAAGGTACTTAATACACCATAGGGTTTTGTGTGTACAATCGGCAAAAAGTGGAGGCCCACCGTAGAGTTCTAAAGTATAAAACTCTACAGTGAGGTTCAACTTTTGTTGCCTGACTGTGACTGTACGTAGGTACGTGCTGGTTAATTTATTAGTTTCCTGAGATTCAGCAATTTTCACAAAGACTAATTTCTCCTTTTAAAATCATCGCTAGTCCAAAGTACTGTTAAACTTTATATTAAACTAGCGACCCGCCCCGGCTTCTCACTATTATATTATGCATGTATTATACATATAAACCTTCCTCTTTAATCACTCTATCTATTAAAAAAAAACTGCATCAAAATCCGTTGCGTAGTTTTAAAGATTTAAGCATACATAGGGATATAGGGACATAAGGACATAGGGACAGAGAAAGCGACTTTGTTTTATACTATGTAGTGATAATTACAGTTTTATCTTTTATCATAAGAAAACAATCCTATCTAAATAAAATATGATAGTAATTGAAATTAATCAAATCAAAGACAAAGCGGGACTGTACGGAAACAAAGACAATATTTACCGCAAGTTCTGGTAACCTAGTCAAAACACCGTGAATTGTCAAAACTATACAGTTAAACCATGAATAGTTAAACCGTTGTTATTTTACCCACAATTCGTAACAGCATTTAGCAGAGGAATTTTAGGTTTTTGACAGGAAATGTTTACTAACTTAGCGTGACGCGCATTTTCTTTAACCCATCCATGGTGGGTGGGTATTAGGGATTCTATGTGTCTAAACATATTATGCACAATTCGTCACAGCATTTAGCAGAGGAATTTTAGGTTTTTGACAGGAAATGTTTACTAACTTAGCGTGACCCGCATTTTCTTTAACCCATCCATGGTGGGTGGGTATTAGGGATTCTATGTGTCTAAACCTATTATGCACAATTCGTCACAGCATTTAGCAGAGGAATTTTAGGTTTTTGACAGGAACTGTTTACTAACTTAGCGTGACGCGCATTTTCTTTAATCCATCCATGGTGGGTGGGTATCAGGGATTATATGTGTCTAAACATATGCACAATTCGTCACAGCATTTAGCAGAGGAATTTTAGGTTTTTGACAGGAAATGTTTCCCTACTAAGCGTGACGGGCATCAGGGATCTGGGATCACATGTGTCGAAACATATGCGTAAGGCCACACCCCCCTCCAAACTATTTTGTTCAGGTATATGCAGTGGCGTAGCGTGGGTGACTGTCGCCCGGGGCGGAGTCTTAATTTGCCACCCCTTTGACGTCATAAAAATAATAATGTTGGCAATTTGCCGCCCTTTTGACGTCATAAAAACAACCGATCGACTGCCACTCGTGATTTGCGACAACTGTATTGGGCGGGCGGGACATTCAATATATTATGCCAAAGGGTAAGAGCTAACTTCTTGAAAATTTTATTGTGACTGTTGTGTGTTATTGTTATTGTGAAAATATTTTTTCCCAACTTTGCCGCCCCTTCTAATAGCGCCCGGGGCGGTCCACAGAATTGCTACGCTACTGGGTATATGGAGCTATGTAATTAGTCTTTGTGTAAAATGCTGTTCGGAGTTGTGAGTGAGCACCTGCGCTATAAGATCTCGCGCCCGGCACGCGTCCATGTGGTTGATGCGTTTGTTCTTGAGATGGTGCGGCGTGTCGCGGCGGTGCAGCCGGCCTCCGCCGCCGCCAGTCACCGCCGCGCGCTCCGCCACGCCCGCGCGCCATGCCACGCGACGACCACGCTAACCATGCCCATCCCAACACCGGTTAAGCATCATACCAGTACTTATTAGCTTAACACTCGCTCTATTTATAATTAGCTTTATGTTTTGCCCTAAGGAGATGAGCAGCTGTGGTGTCCACTAGACCACAAAATACTTGGCGCTGATTAGGGCATTCTGTGGTAATGTGGTCTCCAAAGTGCCATTTGTGATACCAGTCTTAAGGTCATAACAAACGTAGCTATATAATATACTAAAGCGCCTTTTGACCTACTATATTATCTGGGTGACGTCACCGAGCTATAAATAATGGCTGCGCCTCTGGATATTCGATGAGCTTTATAAGAATATCTTTTTTAAATTGATTCACCTGCCAGTAACATTACTCATACAATACCTAACGTTATTATTTGAGGTTCAACCTCTTTGATAGCATCGCACACGATGCGCAAGCCACTAGAAAATGCACGTTCCAAATTCAAACCCATTTTTTTTGCACTTATTGAGGAAAAAAAACAGTTTTCGAATAAAACCATTGGTAACGTAAAATGGCGGTAGACAATAATTATAGGCAAAGATCTAGGAAAGTGCTCGCGGAATTATATTTGAAATATTACTGGGTAGGTAGATACTACAATGGTGAAACTTTCAAGCGAAACCTGTTGTAGAAGATCCTTGCGATATGTGCATGAGTGGTCGGTTTGCCGACCTCTTTATTTTAAACGGGTGAAATTTTGTATTGGGGTATCGGTCTTTTAAAGGCACCTAGAAACTTGAGGAAATTGGGTATTACGATAATCCCACGTGATTGAAACTTAGGCAGGTGAGGCCGAGACGGGGTACAACTAGTATATTATATAGCTTCGTCTTATGTGACCAATAAACTAACATAGATAGAGTGTTAGGCTATTTTACCAGCTCCAACGTGAAAAAACGACATAACATGGATCAAAATATTACTGATAAAGAAATACTTCAATCAAAACTATGATAACAAATAGATAAAGGAGGACCAAAAGCAAGCTACCTTATGCTGTTGTTGGTCTTAACTTTTTATTATTTATTAAATAAATTATATATTTCACATTTTTTCACCCTTTATTTTGAAATGAAATTACTAAGTTCATATTTAATTGTTAAGCTCGGGTATTGGCCGATTGTAGTCTTTAAGTATAAATTAATTTTAATTACCTAATCACGATATTTGAGGAAAAGTAATAACGCATGCGCAGAGCGATCGATTACGATTATGATCTTATAATCAGACTGCAAAGGAAGGGTTATATTTTTGAAAAATGGGGCCTTCTTAGCGAAAACTAATCATTAATTTGAGATTATGTCGTCTTTACACAATGGTGCAGTGTTATCCAAATAAATCCTGTTAAAACTAAAATGACCCTTATCTCTGAGAAATCGAGAATCTCCATAATCAAGCAGAAACTAACGTCACAAACATAACACGATTTACTGAAGGAAGCGCAGACATGAATACAGACCAAATGATTGATTTAACTCAGAGGTAAGTTTACCTAATCTTTATAGGTATTAGAATCATTTTCAGATAATCTATCACCATCATACACAGAAAAAAAGATTTCTTGAAGTTAGAATTAATTCTCTTCCCAACGACTTTCTTGAAAATAATAAGCAGTAGTATTCATTTAAGAATATTGCTTATTATTTTAGGACTAGCAGCGCTCCGCGGTTTCACCCGCGTTACTCTCGATCCCGTGGGAATATCAAAATGAAAAGTAGCCTATAGCCTTCTTCGATAAATGGACTATCCAACAAAAAAAGAATTGTTCAATTAGAACCAGTAGATTCAGTTCCTGAGATTAGCGCGTTCAAACAAACAAACAAACTCTTCAGCTTTATAATATTAGTATAGATTTTTACTAACACCAAGAAATTATTCTGTAGTGTCTATAGGGAGAGAATTATTTCTTGCAACAAAAAACCTTTTTTTTTTATATACTTTCCCCCATTTCTAATTAAGTATGCATAAAGCCAGAGTGCTTCCTGTTTGCCCCACCAAGCTGCCCCACAGTGGGGCAAAGTGGAATCGTTAAAATTTTGTAGTCTCGTTTGCCCCACTATTATGATTCTGCCCATCAGGGTTGGCACCTTGTTGAGAGTTTGAGAATTTTCGTGTCATCTCTAAAGTTATGAACCATCACGGTATGTTACAAATTACACTAAAACATGCAGACTTAAGTTACTTGTGGTGCCATAATCTCGAAATACGAGCTATGTATAATACGAGACATTAAATAATATTGACAAGATCTCCATTTCAAATGTCAGTTGTGATAAATGTAACTGGGTTGGTAACCTATGGTATGGAGTGTGTTTAAATAAAAGTACAAAATGAAAGAAAGAAAATAAATAAAGAAAATGATTATTTGAAACGTTAACTTCTGAAAGAATCTGGTTATAAATCACAAAATAAATTACAGGACTCGTTACAAATAAAATCTTTGCCAATCTCAACACACAATAATTAGTCACTACTAACCGTAAAATAAAAAAATCTCAGATTGATTAACACTTGACTAAGTTAAATACAGTTTTACTGATTAAATAATAAAAAAACATCATGCAGAACATACAAACAGTCACGCAAAATATGAAAATTTTTAGAAAGACCAAACCAGTTTTATTTGGTAAGCATATTCGTAGGTAACGGTCTCGCCGGTTTTGTTGTTATGTGACGGTACGTTTTTAAAGTTGCCCACATCCGTTTTTGCAAGTGTCTACATAACATGGTGATTTAGGTAGCTTTCAAGAAACAACAAATATTAGTGTACGCTATTATGAGTTAAATGTCAACCAAAGCTTTCATAGCTCGCTGTCTTCAAATATTATTGAAACAAGTTAAATAAATAAAAGTTTAAAATACGTGGTTCCCATTCCGGAATCTGTCATTTTACTACAGAGAAAAGAGCGATGTAAGCTTTGGTAGCAGTAAAAATGTAGTTAGCTGAGTCAAATGTTAATCAATCTCCAAATATGCTGCTATGAGCTCATATACATAATTGAAATATGATTCAAATATGACTGAAAAATACGTGGTTCCCATTCCGGTAGCAGTAAAAACATTTGACTACGCTAAATACAGTTAGCGTAGTCAAATGTCAATTAATCTGATATTTTATTTTTCACAGTTAGTAGTAAAAGTGACTAATTATTGTGTGTTGAGTTTGGCAAAGATTTTATTTGTAATGAGTCGTGTAATTTATTTTGTGATTTATAACCAGATTCCTTCAGAAGTAAACGTTTTAAATAATCATTTTGTACTTTTATTTAAACACACAACATAGGTTACCAACCCAGTTACATTTATCACAACTGAAATTTGAATTGTGTATTTGTATACCGTGATGGTTCATAACTTTGGAGATGACACGAAAATTCTCAAACTCTAAACAAGGTGCCAACCCTGATGAGCAGAATCATTTTAGTGGGGAAAACGAGACTACAAAATTTTAACGATTCCACTTTGCCCCACTGTGGGGCAGCTTGGTGGGGCAAACGGGAAGCACTCATAAAGCCATACCCATATAAACTATATCTAAAGTTAATCAAAGTATGCAATTCTTTTTTTTTTCTCCGTATTTTTACTTGTTAATTGTAATAATAGGTACTACCAGTTGCAGTTATTTTTAAACCAAATAAGTTGAGAAAGTTAAAAATCTTAGCGATTTATTCATTGGATAGCATTTTAAGAACCATTCGTGTTACTTTGGAAGATTTTTTGAACTTTACATGATGTTTTAATTTTTTTTTTTGCTGTTTTGCCAATTTCAAAATAATATTTTTAAGTACCTATGTGATTTATAAAACTGCTATCCAATCAATTATATTTAGTACAGCAACGTTCCCAACGCAATGCTATCTACTACAAAAATACCCTAGCAAGATGTGAACCCATAACATTTGTAATTTTTGGATTTGATGAAGCCCAGTAGCTAAAGTATCTCAGTTAGTACAGGTTCCTATAACTTTATTAAATAAAAAATATGATTCCATAGGGTAAAAGTATTTACTTGGCACGCAGGTAGCTTATTTAAAAGTTACCATGTTAAATTAAAAAAAATTACATGGCACAAAATAAGTTGATTAAATGCATACGTAACGTGGTTTTTCTCGTGCCTGACGGAACGTGATATTTTTATATTAAACGATGTCAAGAAATCATCACGTTCCGTCCGGCACGAGAAAAATCACGTAACGTATGATTAAAGACCACGAATACTTTATGAACGATCCGTCCCCCATCCGAGGTTTTATCCAGTCACGTATGCAGCGACCTTAAGATCGGTAGGGCCTACGCGCTTTGTCTCTAAGAACCAGTTCTAAATAGGTTAGGGGTACATTTTGGCTTGATCTTTATCAGGTTTAAAACAAGCTCTAAGAGATATGATTGAATAACGTACCTCTAGTTCGTCAGAGTCTTCATTTTCATCCATTTCCCCTTCAGATGATTCTCTTTCAGCCGCCTGGTCGTTTTCTTCGTCTTTCGTTGGTTCGGGAGGTATCGCTTTTCGTACAGGCTGGAACAAAAATACAACCAATTTTTAAGGGTCTAAGTTTAGTTTAGTTTTACGGGGCTGTTTCCGCACTTAGCCTCATTATTTGGGCCATTGTCCGTGTGATGCGTCTTATTACAACATTTTCATAATGACGATAAATTGGTATCAGTTGCCTGCGTTTGTCTTTCCTGACGTTTTTAAGGGGGTCTTCAAGTCATAAGTGAACAGGTATCTTATAGGTAAGTGTCCTACATCTTAGATCGTATCGTCACTTACCACCAGACTGTGATAGTAGTCAAACGATAACTTATCATTTGCAAAAAAGTTTTTATGAATGTAAAAATATGGATATAAAAGTTTTCACCCACGACTTTGTCCGCGTAGGGGTTGAATTTTTTTCAAAATCCTTAGTAGATGCCTAGGTCATAATAGCTATATGTGTGCAAAATTTTAGCTCGTTCCGGCTATTGGCTTGATCTGTGCATTGATTTATCGAGTCAGTCAGAACTTTGATTTTTATATTTATAGATAGAAGATAGAAAGGTTTGACGTAGGTATATTTTTAGTAAATAAAATGGCACTGGAGTACCTACTTACTTCAGTTTCAAGTGGTAGAGGAACAATCTCAACAGGTGGCGGTGATGTTGGTAATCCATTTGTGGTAGGCGGTTCTTGTTTCTTTTGAGTACTGGCAACCTCTGGCGATCTGCTCGCGAGAAGCTTGTGAGCTTTCGCTTTTAGATCCTTCGGGTGAGGTGTGTTTTGACGGACAAAAGGTGTCTAGAAAACGACAAAGGAAATTAGTTTTCAAGAACGTAACAAACTATAGGCATAGCGCATAACTCAGCGGATTCTTTATGAAATTACAGAAAACTATCTATTTTGTTCCCCGAAAATTACATAAGGAACCTACTCAATTATGCGCTACCTAAGGGTAGCGCATTAACGACAACATAATTAACTCTACCTACGTCTAACATTGATAAGTACATCAAGATAGATAAATATGTCATACTTTTTATATTTACATTAGACGCAGATATAGCTAAAGCGTATCGATAAAAGTAAAAAAAGAAACATGCGCATGCGGTAAAGTTTAAAAAATAAAATCTAATAATAAGTAAGAGCAAACGCCAAAAAACACAATCAATGTATGGATTGCCGTTTGGTATTAGTGTGCTCTAGGTTAAAATTATCATAATGACTAGCAGCTGCTAAAAATCCTTGGGAGAAAATCATTAGGAGTTATGACGTTATGATTTTTTTAAATGAGATTTTAATTTTTTTTAAACTCCCTGAAACTCCTCGCTTTTATGGAGCTACGATTCAAAATTTCATGTATCTCGTCTATTAAGCCACAGGTCTTAAACAACTGTAACAAATTAGCAATGTGTTCGAAAAGTTTAAGGTCGCCATAGCTAATCGTCTTAAGCGGAAAGGGTACTTTCCATACAAACTATTGCAAACGTAGTCGACTGTTTTCTCCCTGGATAATGACAGTAGAGCAAATATTTTTGGTACATAAAATTTATAACTGCCATGACATGTTTTATTTTTAAAATTTTAATTTTTATGATAATAAGTAAATGAAAAAAAAAACAAAACATAGGGGCATAGTCATGGCAGTTATAGGTTTTATGCATCAAAAATATATGTGCTAGTGTTATTATCCAAGGAGGAAACAGTCGACTACGTTTGTATGGAGAGAGCGCCGGTACCCTTTCACCTTAATGACCATGATCTGCAGAAATTCGCATCTTGTCAATATGACACCTAGTATAAACAAAAGCAATTTTGTCGATATGCTTCATAGACGGGTTACATTAAAGACTAGTTGCAAAATAGACCATATGATTTTCAGATAAGTTGACCCATAAAACAACTTATGTTTTCGACTATCTGATACCCTTAGAAATATTAACCAAGCATAAAATATCGTAAATACGAAAAACGAATAATTAAAGTGAATTGAAATCTGTGAAATATGATGTCTGAGTGAACGTCTCCGTTGTTATGATGTGTTTTAACCTACCTATATGTTTTATCAAGCAAGTCTACTTTTAATGCATTGCGACATAGAGCACAAAATATCGTGAGCAAAAATGTGATTGAAATTGCATAATAAATAGGTGGTGATACTCATGGGCGTACCCAGATGCTGATTTGATGGGGGGGGGGCATATCAGATTTATTGGCAGCATGTCCCGCGTGATAAATCCATTGTCAGGGGCGTATAGCAATAAAAAACGCTTCACTATAGTAAAGAAGTGCGCTCCTTTGTGAGCGACCGCACATTTTGTACGAAAATTATGACATTTTTAGTAACATTGATCACCGAGATCGCAATAATTAATTTATTGAAAGAAATAAGAACGAGCGAAGCGAGCGACCTCAAAAAAAAACATCTTCAATGGTCGTGACACTGGAAACGTTTCACTCTAATACTAATGATAAATACAAAATCTGAGAACGCGATTTTAAAGGTTCCCAGTCAGAACTTTGATCCACAAAACAGTTGGTTCAAGGGGCGAGGTCAAGTGCCATCAAGTGCCCCCCCCCCATTCCTTGGTACGCCCATGGTGATACTGCTTAATGTTGTGATTTAGTATAGGTATATAAGCTGTACCCCACGGTTTTACCCGCATAAGTCCCGATCCCGTAGGAATATCGGAATAAAAAGTAGCCTATGTGTTAACCCAGGTCTCCAGCTCTCTAGGTACTTACTTAATCCCTAGTATTGTCATCGTAATCGGTTCAGTAGTTTTAGCGTTAACAAAAATACACATAACATACAGACCTACACGTTTATAATGGGTATTAGTAAATAGGTTAGGATTTTTGCATTTGTTTTGGAGTTTGTTTCAGTGTTGGGCAAGTATTCTTGATGTTTGGGTGAATTGGTTTTAAAGTGTTAAATGTTTTAGATTATAAATCAAAGGCTGCAGACTACGACAGCGGACAGCATTACAATCTAGGTTCTATTGAAATGAGCAAGAGGCTTAGTGACGGGCAGCACAGACTCAACTCAGTGGTAATGCATTCACAATAATCTATAGATTTTCTTTTGTTTTAGCAGCCGCATCCGTTAATTTTATATGACAGAGCCCACGCCCACAATATAAGTTATTTTTAGGCTAAGTTTTTATCTCAGCGGTCTTTGTGACGTGGACACGGGTCATGTCATCATGACCCATCATCATCATATTGTCAGAAAACCATAAAGCAATAGTGATGGCATCATTTTGGATAGGACCGTTTGTGAATGCACACCGCGAGTCAGTTCGCCGCGTACCTCCGCTAGATTAGTAATAGAGGAGGAAAGTCGTTGTAAAGAACTCCTGCGCTGTGTCGTGACTAGCTTGCGAACTACATTAATGGGCCGCTTGAAGGCCATCATCGACTGTTGGCTGAAGAACGAATCTGAGGGCGTCGTCTCCTCACTCTCTTCGTTGACTGAAGTAACCTTAAAATTGAAACCTTTTCTCAGCTGTCTTTTTTGCTAATCACTGTTATGTTTTTGAAGTCTGTCTTTTTGGTGATAAAAATTTAATTACTGTTTTAGTGTTATAATTTTGAAATTTTGATTAATAAGAAAAGCCCGATTTAAAAGTTATTCGCGTATAAAAAAATAGTCAGTGTCAGGAAGTCTGTACTAAGGATACCAAATAAATCGGATCCGTACTCGATACCAAGAATCTTTGAAAATTCGTTCCCTAAGCGGGTATAATAAAGGTTGAAAGTTAGAGCGGTGTTGGCGTAGTGGTAGATATCTCGACTTTCATTCTGAAGGTCGTGGGTTCGAATCCAGGCCGGCCGTGCACCAATGTATTTTTCTTAAGAAAAATTTATGTGCGCTAATTAACATTGCTCTTACGGTGAAGGAAAACATCGTGATGAAACCCGCGGCTTAGTTGGCTCCAGAAGTATTGACAAGTTCTCTCCGCTGGACATGGTCGACTAAGCTGAGAGAGTACTGGGCAAGCCTACTCCATCTTCACGCAAAAAGGACCCAATTAAAAAGCGTCTAATCGCGGAAAACAGCCCGTATACAAGTACAAGGTTGAAAGTTTTATGGAAACTTCGTAATTTTTGTAATTACAATAATAAACATCGGTGACTCGACTTCTAGTCATAAAGGGACGGTGCACTAGTTGCTACTAACATGAGATATTTGTGTTGGTACAATATACAAACTATTATAACTGCCATGACTATGCCCGTATTTTTTTTTTAATCTTAATTTCTATGATAATTGGAAAATGAAAAAAAAAATAGGGGCATAGTCATAGCAATTATAGGTTTAATGCACCAAAAATATTTGCTCTATTGTCATTATTCAGGGAGGAAACAGTCGACTACGTTTGTATGGAGAGAGCGTCGGTACCTTTCACCTTAAAGTGGACAATTTTTTTATTAAGATTTATTAAGACTGGGTGAATTTAGTGAAAAAACGCATTTTATTTGGCTCCTCACTCTTGATGTTCCGGCATATAATTAACTGACTGTACCTATATTCTTTGTCGTTTCTAGTTATCCACACTTAGGTCGAAAAAAGACGGCATTCGTGGTTTCTTACTTCAATTTGGACATGCTTAGAAACGACAAGGATTTTTCGTATAACAAAATGTAGGAAAAGAACTCACCTACAAACGATATACACAACAACACTTTACAACAATTTTTCCATTGAATAATTAACAAATTTTATAACGGCGTCAAGCATTTGGCCCCCTATTTGCACCTTAAATTAATTTATCTTTTTCTAAGTATACAAACAATAATAATAACTCGCTCGGTCAATAATAACATGCATAAACAAGGGCGATATTGTAGATGGCCAATCGTTTGAACAAATGATAAAAGACAATACACTCAGCGCCCATTAGCGCATGCTGATTGGTGCATAACAAAAATTTGCATGTGCTCACGAAATACACCAATCAGCGAGCGGCATCTTAGCATTGATTGGTGCATCGTAGTCAGGTTTTTAGCTGCGCTACTGCTTGCTATAAATACACGAACTTCGTTCGTTATTCTATAGCCAATAGTAAAGTACAGAGTGCTGAATAAGCTCGTCTTCAAAACCACGAACCTAATTTATCTAGCTTTATTTCTAAATAGATACCCCAATACCGTGAAAGCGTATAATATATTACCATTTGTGTTTGTATTCGTAAGCGTGTGTATTAATTGCAACCAATAAACAATACAATTTTCTCACCTCTTTAGCTTCAGGGATTTCTTCGGTGAATTTGACGGAATGTGTGCGGCTGGCTTCCTTCGCTTCCCAATCCTCGTTGTCCGAATCTGGTTCTCGTGTAACACTGGATTCTGTACATTTAGATACAATTACTATGCCATGTCACAGTAAAATTATAAGATCTACAGTCAATGCGGTTTCACCCGCGTAAGTTTCGAAACTGTGGGATTATCGAAATATAGAGTAGTCTTTACTTATATCATATCGCTAACTTTATACCAAATTTTATCAAAATCGATTTTATAGTTTTTCACCAACACCAAGGAACTTCTATACGATTCTGCATTATTGTAATTCGAAGATTTTATACCAAAAAATATAGACGCTTTATAAAAATTGCGAACCACAACATGTTTTGCGATTTGTGTAAGAACCTAAGACCTATATTAAAAGCTATGTAGTCCCACGCGAGCATGGTGCGATTTCATTCTGACCTGGTAGGGAGTTTAAAGTTAAAAACATAAGAATTGGTTATGAAGCTTTCTTCCGTTCGGGTATTAATGAAACATAATAAAACAGTTTTAGGAAAATCCTTGGGTAAAACACATTTGAATTGGACCTTTTTTTTTCAGAAAATTTTGTAGCTATTAACATTTTCGTCAAATCTGCGTTCTCTCATTACCTCATATCCGCCCTAACAAAACATTTTACGTACTGTAAAATATTTTGTATTATATATTATATTATGTATTATATATTTCAATTTTAGCGAACATTTCCCACCCGTTCAAATATATTTTATTTTTTATAATGATAACCAGTTGCGATAATGTAGCTTAATATAAGAATTATAAAAATCGGTACAGTAGTTCTTAAAATGAGTGCCTTTAAACATACAATGGTCTAAACTTTACTTTATTAGTAAAGATTGTGGCACAAGCTTATCTCGCCTAGTGGAAAAAAGTTCCAACAATATATGACTTAAAAAAACTAAGACCCTTATCAACGGGGCAGATACGCTTGTAACACAGTCAAAATACTCTCAAGATCTCGTTATAATCGTAAAGTGAAAATTAGAAACAGAGCTTCCACAATAAAAAATCTAAACCTTGGAAGTGGTTTCCAGTGTAAAACAATATCACAAACGAATTAATAGAGTCGCTAAAACAGTGGTAAAAACAATCGTATGTGTGCACAATAAGGTAGAAAATCCAATGTTCTATCTAGACCATAACACAAACAATTCACAACATTGAAGCAGACGCCACATAAAAATATAAAGTGTAATAATTTGGTGGTGTTTAAGAATCGTAAAAGTATTGTGTATAGCATCTAACTGAATGATGTGTAAACTATTTATAGAATTATAGCTGATCTCTAGGTAAGTGCTCAAGTAGGTAATATTTTGTTAAGCTATTTATATAAATAATAGTGCAAATTGTCATAGTAAAGACAGTAATCTACTGCAATTATTACTGAAACTTGTGCTCTAGAAATTCACTTATACCAATATGATTTCCCACAAACAACATAATTTTGGTATCTTGTAATGATAATTTATGGGTGTGCTGCCCCCACACCCAAAGTTAGATTACTATTTTGATTTAAAAACGAATTTACCCGATAACTCTAAGATAGCTAGTATTATTGTGTGAAAGCGAGCCGTCCCTACTGCTGTACTAATTTGATAAATTATTGCGTGAACCTTACCTCTTACTCTATCTAGCTCCTGAGATTGTGAGTTAAACCTGTGTTCCCTGAACCAGTGTCCACTGCCGACCTCTGACGTGTGATCCAGCTCTATTTGTGTGACAACGTGCATTTAGTATAGGTATTTACACAGCAAAAACAAAACAACACAACCGTGACCACTTAGAGACGAATGTTAGTTCAAATATAGTCTTTTTAGATGACCGTTCATCAAAATGAATAACGCTATCGATAAATGCACCATTGAAATTTAAGTAATGAAATAATTTGTGTAACACCAAGTTATATCAAAAACGTTAATAAATGTAAATTGGTTTATTATCAACGAAAAACAGAAAAGCGAACAAAGAATTATAGATGCTAATCCTTCGTCTATGAGTGGTCACGGAATCAACGCATAATAAAAGCCCAAAAAGCATAGGCAGAAAATGACGATGTGTGCAAAATAATTTCACAAAACAACAGCGTCCATAGATTTTCAGTTTTACAATGAGTATTATCTATGGGTTGCTCTATAAACATAATAACGATTTACAACAATAAGGGCTCAGACGGAACATAAATCAACAAGTAAATCCGATACGTCGTCGTCACATATTCAGTCAAGGAAAATGTACTATAAGAATGATGTCAAGAATACGTAAGTGATTCAACCGTACACCAAAAGCGGGACAATAAGTGTATATTATAACTATAGACAAAATAATAAAGTTTAATTCATACCAGGTTGCTGCGTGTATGTGAGTTGCGGTAACAGAAAGCACGTGAGTACATTCTCCCCTGTTGTTTCGTCTCTATCTGTTTGGAAGGTTAACAACGGCTGTGCTTGATTCTCCGAAAGCCAAACAGCTTTCAATTCTAAATTCACAAGTGTGTACGGCAAATATTGTAATCTGAAAATGTTATAACGTTCACGTAGAAAGCGAAAAGTGCATCGTAAAATATAATCTAGAGCAAATAAACGGCTGCTGAAATGAGGTCTAATCGATTGTCCGCTTGGAACGTGGAAAAGGTTTAATGGTACTCAAAGAGAGGTAGAGAGTAAAAGAGTACGGATTAGTGTGACGGCGATTGTTCAGTACTAAGTGCTTTATAAAGCGGTTTGGTACTTAGAAACAATACAGTCTTTACGCCGTGTGGTGAGAAGTGTTATCGAAAGTGCCTAGAGCGTTACAAACATAAAAACCTGGACTAGTAACAGTGAATGATATTAACACATAAAATGAAACGTTTTTCTTATAATATATTATGTCTTAGAGATATCGTAAAATTGATCATTTTAGGGTTCCGTACCTCAAAAGGTAAAAAAGGGAGATGAGAACCATTATTATCACTGTCTTGTCTGTCTGTTTCATGAAATAGCCAAAAACTTGTGCCAAATCAATGAAAACATTATGAACAGCTTAAAATGCTACTTCATATGGTTAAACATTTTTTAAACCTGTAGCAAAAACAAAAGACAATTTTACTTTGTATTTAATAATGATATGGTCAAATTGGTCAAACGTGGATTGAAATATCATTCGTTGATGAATATGACCATTTTTAGCTGGCTATTTCACGAAATAGCCGTTCACATCATGAAATAACCAATTTTACGATGTCACCACGATTACCTATTAAAAATTAGGGTTGATTTAAAAAAAATTGATCATCTATACTTTTTTTTTTCTTTTAATATCGTTTTGGCCTGACTTATCAACATAGTCGAAACTACTAGGATTAGAAAGCTGAAATGTAAAACTTTTAAAAGGTTTAATTTATAAAGTACGCATCTGCAAAGAATACTGCTGCTTTTTGACTTGCCTGGTTCACAAAGTTGTCACGAAGGAGATGCCCAGATATCTGTGCACCCATTTGGACAAATGGTCGCATTGAAGCGAATATATACATGACAGGGGCATGTGCAGGTGCCAGGTGCAAAATACACAAAAACCTATTTAACAACCCAAGATTACCGAGTATGTTTTAAATACTCAGGTATAGAACCTATAAGGTATACATTGTCTGCTTATGTAGCTCACATTACGTACAGCATTTAAACAGTTTAATAAGAAACAAATGCAAAGTAATTAAAAGTGGGAAGAACTTTTAAGGATTATGAAAAACTTCCAAAGGTTTAAGATGAAAACCATTATTAATGGATACACACAGACAAATTATTGGAGTAATGTATAAACCAGACGAAAAACGTCGAACGTAGAAAACTTTTTAGACATTTACTTTGTACAATTAGCAAAACAGATTAGGTCAGTGATTTTCGGAGACTTCAATAGACGTTCTCAAAAAATAAACTTATGTAAAAAACACTAAACCGTATAAGTATCCTGATTTTGTTTTTTTGAATTGCGTTCATATGGAAGCAATTTTAAAGACGTATCCAGGTCAATACAAGAATAAAATATAAAAAAGGCTACGAAAATTGAAATAAAATTGGCCCAAACTCACTGTAGAAGATAAACAGAAACTATTTTAAGATCACACTTGTAAATAGGTACTAATATGAATATGTAATCACATTTTATCCTTAATTGAGTCATCATTATCACACTACAAATAAATGTAAATAAATACTAGGGAAACCTGTTAAACAAATAATTCAGTAACAAGAACTGGAGTCTCGACTGTGAATGACTTCAGCATAGTGTTTTTGAAGCAAACAAGCAAGACGTTAGGGACTGTTTTAGAAACAGTTTATTTCTGAACAGATATATAAGAACAAGATACAAAAACTGAACAATTAAATCTCCCACATAAGAACTGGAAATGATTATCGGTTCAATAAATAATAGGAACAACCTATGGCAGAAAAGAAAGAGTAACCCAAAGAATAGTGATCTTTAAAAAGCATTTTTTAGAGCAGAACAAAGTTTAAGCAATAATAAAAACTTAAAAAAATGTACTTTAAATTATTTCATGATACTTTTACCATTATTTTATTTATGCCTATACTTTATCAGCAAAAAGATGTGACAAATTATAAATAGGTTGGTACTAAACAAAATTAAAGACGGCAGCCAAAACTAATAGTATAATAATTAATTCTAAAGTTATTTCAGATGGTAATCAAATGTGTTATATTTTTAACTTCGTCTCGGTAGGTACAAAGCTTACTAATAAAATACCTGCCAAATACCACTAATATACTGAAAACATATTCATTTAGGGATAAAATTACACACCATAATCAAATACATATAAGATGAATTTAGGCCGGGCAGTGTAGATGACGTAAAATCACAGATAACCTAGATAGTAATACACCAGTATCGGGCTTAAAGCAATCAAGTATGAAAAATCATAAAGCTGGCTTGTTGTCCCGGAAAACAGAAACGATCCCAATAATTACAGACCTTTCTCGGTCCTCGAAAGAATTTTGTACGATCGTCTTGATCTAAATGAAAATAATTTCTTAATTAATACGTGTTTCAGCTTTCTAGCACGTCCTCTCAGCTTTCTAGATTTTGGTTGTCAGTCAGAATAAACAATTTTATAAGTATAGATGATCTATTTTCCTTGGCAGGCACTACTATTTTTCATATAGGATAAAAACTCACCTGTTACCGCTAACGTCGAGAACATGCAATGATTTACAGTTTCCTAGTTCGTTCGGCAGTTTTGTCAGTTTATTATCCCTCAAACATAGCACACCCAACAGCATCATATTACCGATATCAACCGGTATCTCAGTTAAAGCATTCCTATCTACATTCAGTACAGTCAGCTCCTGTAGATTACCTATCGAATTAGGCAGTTCCATTAAAAAATTCTCAGTTAATATAAGCTCTTGTAACTTTGTACACCTGGAATTGAGATACGAAATCATTAACGTTATAAATAGCTAAAGATAAACTAAACAAAATGAATAATATTTCAAACGTTTATACTATGTAACAAACCAATACTAACCTTCCTACATTTTCGTTTAACGTATCTAATCTATTTTGGTCCAACTTCAGTATCGCTAACTTGCATAAATCTCCTGTACCATCTGGAATGGTTTCCAACATGTTTTGTGAGAGGTGCAGGTCTGTGAGAGATGTCAAACCACCGATTTGCTCGGGAAGTTTCTCTAACTTGTTTTCGCTGACGTCCAGACATATCAGAGCCTTTAGATTTCCTATTTCAGACGGTAAGTACTGTAGTTTATTGTGATCCAACCATAATTCTTCTAAAGCAGGCAGTTCGCCAATAAAACCCGGCTGGAAAAAAGATTTATTATGATACCAAAAAGCACTTCTTTGACACGAAAGCACTAATATGGCCAAAAAGCCCAATCTTACCAATTCTTCAATTTCATTGTCGCCCAAGTCTAACCTCTTCAGCCTGGTCAGATTTTTCAGGGACTCCGGTAGAGACTTCAACAGATTTTCTCTCAATTCTAATGATTCGAGTGATATTAGGCTAAAAATAATAAAAAGTTATGCGTCGTCATACATTACAATCAGTTAGTGAACAATCAATCTTCTCCTGTTTTCCTACCCTTAGGTTAAGATTTTTTTTTTCAAAATATGGGATCAACTTCGGGGTAAACCCTTTCAAATAAAAAATGTATTATCAAAATCAAAATACTCCGTAATAAATTATGCGTTAAAAAAATACGCGTCGACTTAAAAACCGCCTCCGTTTTTTCGTCGGTTAAAAATTCAAACATCAAACAATGCTTAATATATTCACATCAAATTGGCCGTACGATTCAATTGTCAAATTGCATTGGTGGCGAATAAGCAAAATGTTATAAAAATTCAAATCCCGATACTTATGTGAGAACCTTCGGTGCGAGAGTCCGACTCCCACTTGACCGGATTTTTTAAGTACGCTTTAGCGAAAGGTAAGTGCCCCATGAAAAACGAAATACGATACAAATAATAGCCTGTTATCTATTTTATTATCGCGTTTGTTGGCAACACATTATGATGACTGCGTTTAAAGCCACGTTTATTACAGCTAACGGTAACCTTCACAAAACAGTGTGACATAACAATATAATGAGACAGGCCAACGAGGTAGAAACACAATGGTATAACAATCGCAAAGACAAACTACATGTGATTCTCCTATGCGGGTTTGCAAGGTTAATTTAAAACTGTTGACTCGACGACTCTATCGGCACGAAATGTAACCTAATCGTTGGGATACATTTACCATACCGTGGGAATTAGCAGACATATCGAAATTATGTGGAATTCTCACGTAAATATAATAAATTAAATCATTACGTTTTCTCAACAATACATTGTTTGGATAATAAAAAACCGGTCTAGTGCGTATCGTCGGGCCACGCGCAGTTTAAGATTCCGTAGTTACTCGTCACAATATGCGGACTTGCGACGGGCTATTTGTTTGATATAATATGAATATATTAATTGAGTTTAACGGTAAATAACGTTTAACAACATCATCTCTAAGTCATTTTCAATAGAATTTGTACGTCGTTTTACTTTTGGTCTACTGTTACTCGTAACTAAATGTGTATTTAACTCCTCTTCGTCTGGTATGGTTACAGAAACAGGTCAGCCAAAGTATGGTTATTAGGTGCATTATTGGTTGTTAGGGACGACCCAGTTGGCACAATAGTTACCATGCCGGACTGCCAAACACAGGGTTGCGGGTTCGATTCCCGCCTCAGGCAAGTATTTATGCTTAGATATTTGTCTGTGGTCTGGTTGTTTCTATGTATTATAAGTATATATTTACAAAAGAAAAGTATATCCGTTGTCTAGCACCCATAACACAAGTCTAGTTACTTAGCTTGGGGCTAGATGGCGATGTGTGGAATGTCCTGCAATATTTATTATTTATTTATTATTATGGACAAATAATCAGTCAGAAAAGTCAGAAAGTACTTAATATTATGATATAAACAGCGTAAATTCAGCAGAGACGGAAGCATTCGTACTGTTAGTCATAATGGAGTTATCATTTGATTTTCCGTCGTTAGTTCTATTTGGTCTTACCTTCCAAAATCGCTAGGTAGACTGGTGAGGGACATGTCATTGAGTCCGAGGACTGTAAGCGCCCGTAACTGGCTGAAGCCAGCAGGTAGCCTTGGGATCGGATTGCTGCTGAAATCGGCGATTTGTAGAGCCCGCAGCTTTTTGATGTCCTCGGGGATATCCGGAATGTCTAATAACAAAAAAAATGCAATGTCAATAACGCGTCAGAGTACTAATAGTAGATTATGCATCAAGGGCATAAAGCAATGTCTTATGTTGTGGGTGGCATATTGAACCCCGAGTGTAACGAGGAACCCTCGGGTCAACTCCCGAGCGGAGCGAGGGAGTTTAACATTAACTCCTGAGCGAAGCGAAGGAGTTAAGTAGAGTCCTGAGTGAAGCGAGGGGTTCAAGCCGCCCAAGACGAAGACATGCTTTATCCCGACGTGCATACTCTACTTTTCATACCGTCAGTCCAATTTTTTTTAAATTCTTGTGGTTTCCATTCCCTATTTGAAAAAAATCCACTTTAAAAAAATGGGGCAATTGCAATGAGAAGGTAGCATGATGGTAAATATTTGGTAGGTATTATAGGCAAAACGTATTTGCTTAGACCTAACGTAACAATCAAAATAAAAAACATAAATCGTGGCCTGCTAGATTTTTGTAGACCAATCAAATGACTTATTAAAAATAAAACCTATTTGCTGAGGCCTTCAAAATTAAAACCAAGAGATTTCACACGAATCTCAACGTTCCAAATTCAAATCACTTTATTCCCTTGAGAGTTTCATACAACATTATCTCCCTTGGGAATAATGTCTTGCTTTAAGTTGATGTTAATAGGGCTTTAATCCGTGATTAAAGTGCTGCAGGTGTGAAAAAGTAGTTTATATTAAAGTTTGCGATTTTAATATTTTGCTACTCCTCTTATATTTTGTTATTTTAATGATCAAAAAGGTGCTTAAATTTGCCGTCAACAAAACGGTTGGTGAAATAAGTTCAAGACGGTTGTAAAGTAAGTAATAACAGATTAAGAATATGTTAGTTGTTTTGTCTATGGTAATAACTATAATGGAAATTTTACAAGCACTTCCCTAACCCATCAGAATCAGTTCTATGAAAGTAAAGCTTTCCGGATACATACTAAAGGTGAAACGTTTATTTGTCAAATAATGTTTTATTGGAACATGACAAGTGAACATTTTGAAATGATAGTAGGTACATAATATGTTGTAAAATTAACAAAGAAAAATCCCTGGTGCTTATTTTTTAGATAGCCCAGACAGCTCATTTTTTAAGTACTTAACATATTATTATCATTTTACAAAAGGTTCATTTGTCACCTTAATTGTTAAATTATAAATAGTTTGCAAAATGAATAAAGACAAAGTACAAAAATCCCTATTTTGTAGATAGCTCGGTCAGCTCACTTTTGCAGTAAAAAGATGGTATCAATATCTGCAGAACACCCGAAAAACAGGATGCCTTTAGTCACCCGGAATATAATAAGCCTTTTTCAAACCGGTTTCTAAGGCTTGGAAAAAGTTCAGAGTACGATTGATGCTATTTTCGTAATAGTGATATGTACGAGTAGATGTATTCTGTTTCTAAGTGCATCGTGTTTATCTGAGGGGTGTTCAACCAAGCTATTCAATGATGATAGTACTTCCGTTTAGCTTTGAAGACGAATCTTAAAAATAGCGCTCCGTTACGCGTACAATACTTTCCTTGTTTTGTCTGATCAGCGGTCTACCTATAATTCATGCAAGGTACTTTTTAGGGTTCCGTACCCAAGAGTAAAAAACGGGACCTTCCGGGTCCATCCGTCTGTCTGTCTATCAGCAGGCTGTATCTCATGAACCGTGATAGCTTGACAGTTGCAATGTTCACAGTTGATGTTAGTATTTCTGTTACAGTTATAACAACAAATACTAAAACCAGAATACCTATTTATTTTTAAAGGAAATGGAATGTATGTTTTTTCCCTTTTAAAATAAAAACATGATAAAAGGTTATATACATTTCTTTGTGTTCACGAGAACTGAATTCCGAGAAAGAATTCTTGGAAATTTCCAGTATTATCGATGAGTTTTTATTGCCAAAGAATGTCACGTGTTAATTATTTACAGACAGGTAAAATTAGAACAAGAATTAGTCCATATTTTTAAAGGGTTCAGTTTTTTAACTTAGCTGTCTCTAGAAATCACCGTTGAACCATTCTTCTTTGAAATAAAAAAAAACATACATACATACGAATTGAGAACCTGCTCCTTTTTTTTTGAAGTCGGTTAAAAAGGTTCTCCTATTTTAAAGTTGCTTAAAATACGTTTAAAAACTAAAACCCGACAATGGAAAAATCGGGTTCTGAAAAGTATGAAATCTATACCAATTTGTTTGTTAGCCTGTTTGAACGCGCTAATTCTCAGGAACTACTGATTCTAATTGAAAAATCATTTTTGTGATGGATAGTCCATTTGTCGAGGAAGGCTATAGGCTATTTTATATTTCGATATTCCCACGGGATCGGGAGTTACTAGTAAGAAAATATTCAGTGGATAGCCGTGGTCGTATGCCACCTTGCTTTTAATCTAATTATATTTGTCTGTAATTGGCTTTCTGTTTCTATTTCTTCTGTCTATTGTGTTAAACCTAGCTGTAGACTTTCCTGACAAATAAAATAAAATAAAAATAAATAATAACAGGGCAAGGTGGCATACAACCGTCTATCCACGGAATATTTTCTAGTTTCATACTTTTCAAAGCGTGACTTTTCCGTAGTCTAATTTTTACTAAATTGCAAGCCCTAATGTGTATGCTATAGTGAGAGGTTGAATTAAGAGCCATTTTTAGACACCATTGTACGTCTTATCTATATATTAAATTAAGTCAATTTGATAAATGGACGAATGAATTTATGGTCGGCCAGCTATTTAGTCCTAACGCGATGTACATAGTCGAGACTTAGTCTTATAGCTATCTAGTCGTATCTGCTATTTAGTCGTTTCGAGATGTAGTGATAAAGCTTCCGACTCTAAAAAACTATTTTCCTGAAAATTTCCGATATATTCTATTCCAGGATCTCCCGATTTTATACCCTAAGTACCTACACATATTCGCTCTAACAACGATGTTTATTAAACTAACTGTGGTCTAAAACCGGAACAGGATGTCCCTTCCTAATAACTATTTAACAAAAACATTGTTTAGTTAGACGCGTTCCGTTATTTAACTTTCTAATTTAACTGTTTATCGTCCATTACGTAAAACTTGTCGTAGCAAATTGCTTTATAAATTAAATAACAGCAGTAAACGGTATCTACAGCAGTTGATAAAGATTAAATAACACTAAAATAGTATTATACTAGTATTGTACCCGATCTAACAAAATGTCGTTCTAACCTAATAGTTTCATGGTTTTGAACAAATTTACACTAATATAATAAAGAGGAAAGATTTTTTTGTTTGTAAAAACAATCAACATGGGTTCCGTACCTCAAAAGGTAAAAAAATAAATAAAAAATTTAAAAACCGACTTCAAAAAAACCTGAAAAGAAAAACTAACAAAACCTGAAAAAAAAACCAAAAAGTGAAAAATAATCCATTTCGGGTCACTAAGACAGCAGATAACTTAAACATAAGTACTTACTTGGAAGTCTGACTGGGTTAGATTGAATGTTGAGAGGTATAAAGAAAACATGGTGTCACCCAGTCCGACTTCCAAGTAAGTACTTATGTTTAAGTTATCTGCTGTCTTAGTGACCCGAAATGGATTATTTTTCACTTTTTGGTTTTTTTTTCAGGTTTTGTTAGTTTTTCTTTTCAGGTTTTTTTGAAGTCGGTTTTTAAATTTTTTATTTATTTTTTATTTAACCATTTTTAGTGCCACTGTCACTGAAAATTCTACTCCATGAGGCGAAAGCGACTGTTTCTTCAAATTGCAACCTGTACCTAATCGTAACCCATTGAAGAGTTTGGTGATAAGAAGGTGTTTTCGGATGCCCCATTCATCCTTTTTGTGTATGGGCCACTTCTATTAGTGGAAATGGAAACCTGAGCAATTTGTTGAATCTCGCTGTGCAGATCTGTTCATCACTCCGAAGATTCTCATCAGATCTTCATTTAGGATAGGGTTTTCTATCAAAATTCATTCAAACCCAGTCCGGCGAGGCAAAAGCGAATATTTTATTCAAATTGTAACCTGTAATCGTAACCGATTGAAGAGTTTTCTGATGAGAAGGTGGTTTCAGATATTCCATTTATCGGTAACTATTAGTTTATGGGCCAATTCTACTGGTGGAAATCGAAAAATGAGCAATTTGCTGCACTCTCGAGGTGCAATTCTGTTCATCACTTCGAAGATCCTCATCAGAACTTCATTTAAGATAGGGTTCTCTATCAACATTAATTCAAACCCAGTCCCGCGACTAAATTCGACTAAATTCTTCAAATTGTAACCTGTAATCGTAACCGATTGAAGAGTTTTCTGATGAGAAGGTGGTTTTAGATATTCCATTTATCGGTAACTATTCGGTTATGGGCCAATTCTACTGATGGAAGTCGAAAAATGAGCAATTTGCTGCACTCTCGAGGTGCATTTCTGTTCATCACTTCGAAGATCCTCATTAGAACTTCATTTAAGATAGGGTTCTCTATCAACATTCATTCAAACCCAGTCCGGCGACTAAATTCGACTAAAATCTTCAAATTGTAACCTGTAATCGTAACTGATTGAAGAGTTTTCTGATGAGAAGGTGGCTTCAGATATTCCATTTATCGGTAACTATTCGTTTATGTGCCAAATCTACTGGTGGAAATCGAAAACTGAGCAATTTGCTGCACTCTCGAGGTGCAATTCTGTTCATCACTCCGAAGATTCTCATCAGATCCTCACCAAATTTTTATGGGACCACCCCTGAGGTATCACTTTTCGAACACAAAAAGAATCATCTCAATCGGTTGAGCCGTCTTCGAATGATCGCGTAACATACACACAAAAAAAAAAAAAAAAAAAACATACAGACGAATTGAGAACCTCCTCCTTTTTTGAAGTCGGTTAAAAAAAGGAAACCTTATAAGATCACTTTCTTGTCCGTCTGTTTTCGTTTGTTTGTAACGAATAGGCTCCGAAACTACTGGACCGATTTTGATGAAAATTGGTATGAGGATACAATGATTCATTGGGAATGACAGATGCTTCTTTTTATCCCGATATTCCCAAGGGATCGGGAGTTACGCGGGTGAAGCCGCGGAGCGCTTCTAGTATTATATATTAAGAGGAATCAAAGGGAATGTAGATAGTAAGATCTGAAAAGGGTTACAATTATGCGGGCATCGAGATGGATATACAAATGGATGTTAACCTAATTGATGAATAGTATACGTACGTACGACTGCGGTATGTAATATCCGCTGCATCGTGGTTATAGGTAATCTAACATTGAATTGGATTGGTTGAGATCCGGGAACCGGAGCTTGAAAGGAAATTAATCTTCATCTTGAAGTCGGATGAAATTGTTAGCATTTTATTAGCTTTAGAGACAGGCGATTTTCATAAATAAAAAACTCAAATAATGGAGGCAACCTATTAAAATATGTAATTAAAAGTTTAAGTTAATAGCAGTGCTATAAACTTCAACTTTTATATACCTTAGACTTATTTTGGTTTTTTTGTACTTATTTGTTGTTATAGCGGCAACAGAATTACATCATCTGTGAAAATTTCAACTGTCTAGCTATCACGGTTCATGAGATACAGCCTGGTGAAAGACAGACAGACGGACGGACAGTGGAGTCTTAGTAAAAGGGTCCCATTTTACCCTTTAGGTAAGTATACGGAACCCTAAAAGCAAATTCAATGCCATTAAAAGATAAAATATGAAATAATTATAATAACAAAATGCATGATACGCTTATTATTACGTAGCTGCTAACATAGCGGTTCTTCTCAACCTTAACCCGTATACGTAATACAAGGGCAGGCAAAACTATGCGATACTTGCTGTACTTAACGCAAGAATCAGATCCATTTCATTCCAGACACGTCTCATTTTGAGACACCACATTACTGCGTGCCAATAACCAGCGTTATTGGTTTGTTGACCTATTATTTCTGCTAGGTTATTAAAGCTACTAAGCAGTGAACTTATTAAGAAAAAACAGATTAAAGGTTTTTTTTAATTTTCGAGGCATAGATAAAAATAAAAACATTTATTTTGTTCTTTTATACAGGAGACATAAACAGCATTTATCAACGCAAAAATTTAATTTTTTTATTAAAATTCCAGATGGAAACATAATAATCATTTAATTTTTCGAAATAATTAGTTCCAAAGTAATGACAATTCATTCAATACCTATACATACTTATAAATTAAACTACTATTAGGATACTTATACAAATATTTATAAAACCATAGTATTTATAACTGATGCTGAATGCAGTTCTCACTTATTGTCTAAAAGGCGTACTTAATCTTTTTCTCAATTCAGTCTTTGTCATTTTAATTGTTAAATTTCTTAAATCCCGTAAATGTGAAAAAGGGGGTCAAGCTCGGATTTGTCACGTCAAAAATTATTGAAATGACAAAACCGTTGAAACCGTATAAAGTCGTGAGATCTAATGTGAAGTAATGTTGCCACAAGAATTTGTTCTATATCTATGTGAAGCAATGTTTTCTTTCTTTCTTAAGCCAAGCTCAAGATTATTTAACTACCTTGTTGAATAAACTACTTTGTTGAATAATTATATTTAAAAATCATGAAGTTAGGAGTTAATTAATTATTAAGGTGAAAGGGTACCTGCGCGCTCTTCATACAAACGTAGTCGACTGTTTCCTCCCTGGATAATGACACTAGCACAAATATTTTTGTGCCATAAAACCTATAACTGCCATGACTATGCCCCTATGTTTTGGTTTTTTTCATTTTCTAATTATCATAGAAATTAAGATTATAAAAATAAAAAAATAAATTAAAATAAAAAATAGGGGCATGGTCATGGCAGTTATAAGTTTTATGCACCAAAAATATTTGCTCTAGTGTCATTATCCAAGGAGAAAACAGGCGACTACGTTTGTAATAGTTTGTATGGAAAAATCCCCCGGTTCCCTTTCCTCTTAATAGCATAATTAACTTAGCTTCATTATTAATAGTTTAATTTACTGCTAGTAATTTATTTTAATGTTTTTTAATGTTATAATTAGACGATTCTCTACCCTTCTACTCCATTGTAATCTCATAACCAATGTTTAATTTAAACACCTCGTTATACAGATAAAAAGTACGTAAAAAGTGGATGTTTTATAAATAATCTGCAGTATATTTTTTAATTGTAACTTTGGCCCTCATTATCTACTTAGGAGGAAAGGGTACCGGGGGCTTTCTCCATACAAACTATTACAAACGTAGTCGACTGTTTTCTCCCTGGATAATGACAATAGACCAAATATTTTTGGTGCATAAAACTTATAACTGCCATGACCATTTTTTGTTTTTTGTAACTTTGTAATTTTTTTAATTTTAATTTCTATGATAATTAGAAAATGAAAAAAACCAAAACATAGGGGCATAGTCATGGCAGTTATAGGTTTTATGGCACAAAAATATTTGTGCTAGTGTCATTATCCAGGGAGGAAATAGTCGACTACGTTTGTATGGAGAGCGCGCAGGTACCCTTTCACCTTAAAAATACTTGAAAATTTATGATCTTTCAGTCTGGTATTTTGTAACGTGTACAGAAAGTTCTAGTTTTTATGTTGATAATCAAAACATGTTACGTTCTTTGAGTAAGAATACAATAAAATATTACAACCATTAGTTTTCTTCTTCATCATCACTACATAGTATAAAACAAAGTCGCTTTCTCTGTCCCTATGTCCCTATATCCCTATGTATGCTTAAATCTTTAAAACTACGCAACTGATTTTGATGCGGTTTTTTAATAGATAGAGTGATTCAAGAGGAAGGTTTATATGTATAATACATGCATAATATAGCCGTGCGAAGCCGGGGCGGGTCACTAGTTAATATTCTAATAATATATTGGTATTTATATCAAGTTACAAAAGTGCTGCAAAGTATTATTGTACTACATTAAATAGCATTTTAAATCAAGTAGGTATTAGCAAGACCTTTCGCCTTTCGTAATAATACGAAATTGAACAAACAATCAACGAAGATTTTTTAAGAGATGATGCAACGAAATATTCGGCACAGGCATTACGGGCAATACAAACATCGATTCCATAGTAATGAAACTAATGAATGAATGACAGACGGTGGTCCAGTTTCGTAGTTAAATAGACAACTGTCGATTGTTTTGTACTTAATCGAATACCAGTTATGCGTGCCAAGGTATACAGGGTGAATTTTTTATGTGGGCCTTCAGGGCTATATCCTAAACCATAAGAGATAGCGAAAAATGCTGAAAGGAGTTGCGTGCCCGATTTTGACAAAAACTAAAACTGCATCATTAGATTTTTGAAAAAGTAATTACTCTAGCCGGGAATCGAACCTGTTTAATTACCAAAATAATAATCACCTATATTTTTGTACCAATTGATAGTGCTTCTAATAGAGATCTATTCCTGGAAACAAACATAGTCTGGCAAATTAAAGGAAATAGCTCATTTTAGTAATCTTCTGTAATTTTCATACAACCATCCCTGAAAAAAATGCAGTGAGGAGGTATGACCAATGACGTAACAAACTGCTGCACTAAAAATATGAACTGTTTTTACAAATTTTATGTTAAGAACTTCATTTAGAACTTATTTTATGATATTTAGAATAATATCACTTGTCCTCTATGTCTCACATTATTGTTTTGCCAGAGACAGAAAAGTGAAAATTACAGAAAACTACAAAATTCAGCCATTTCCTTTGTTTTGCCATACTATGTTTGTTTCCAGGAATTGATCTCTATCAGCAACACTATCGATTGGTATAAAAATATAGGATGATTATTTTTTTGCAAAATCAACAGGTTCGATTCCCGGCTAGGGTAACGACTTTTTCAAAAATCTAATGATGCAGTTTTAGCACAAGTTTTTGTCAAAATCGGACACGCAACTCCTTTCAGCATTTTTCGCTATCTCTCATAGTTTAGGATATAGCCCTGAAGGCCCACATAAAAAAATCACCCTGTATAATTATATGCGCTACACCACTATATACGGTGTAACAAGAGGGGTGGATCATCGGTTGTTGGGGGGTATGGGACCTCAGAACCTATCGATTTAACCCCCATGTATGTTCTGCAATATTCACTGGTTCAAAAGTTATTTGTACTAAAAAAACATTACTTAAGTGGTATTATTTGGAGTTTTATAAATCTAAGACTTTGATTGGTGTAGGGGTATGAAAGGTCCACTATTGAACTTGTTTTAACAAAAAAAATCAGAATTACAGACTTGATAGTTTGGCTGCAATTGCGAAGTTCAGGCTAAAATCTAATTTTGACTAAAATTGTAGCATAAAATAACCGAGCAAAGCTAGGTCACCCAGGTACTAATATTTAATCATTATAATGACAGTCTCACACTAACTGAGAGTTAATTTGATTATACTACTCCCTGACATTCAGCATAATATTATCAAGCAAACATGATGATATGCAAGATGAACGACCTGATAATTTAAATAAAACAGTTATGTGAATAATAGCGTCTTTTGAATACTCGTATTACATTTGAAACTCATTTTACTACAACGCAATAATCTTCTGATAGAAATATCAACAATGAGAGAAAACAAAAGGAAATAATAGGAATTTAATAAAGTCTTTTAGCGTGTGTGTTGAACGTATACAATACACATTGAACTTTTGAAATTATTTTACTAGCTGCGACCCGGGTACGCGCTTAAAAAACCGCGTATGTTCCGATCCCGTGGGGATATTAATATAAAAAGTAGCCTATAGCCTTCCTTGAATAAATGGACTATCTAATCCAAAAATAATTTTTCAATTCGAACCAGTAGGTAGTTCCTGAGATTATCGCGTTCAAACAAACTCTTCAGCTTTATAATATTACTAGCTGCGCTCTGCGGTTTCACCCGCGTAAGTCCCGATCCCGTTGGAATATCAAAATAAAAAGTAGCCGATAGCCTTCCTCGATAAATGGACTATCCAATCCAAAAATATTTTTTGAATTCGAACCAGTAGTTACTGAGATTATCGCGTTCAAACAAACTCTTCAGCTTTATAATATTATAGTATAGATAAGTACTATAGATTAATAATCTCGCTGTTCCCCACGGTTTTACCAGAGTAAGTTGCGAAACTGTAGAATTATAAAAATTTAAAAATGTCTTTACATTATCCAATAAATTATTAAAATTTACATTATCCAATCTTCCTCGTACCAAACTTCATCAAACTCGGCTTGTAGTTGTTGTGTGATTAAGCAAAAAATTCTCAGATACAGAGCCCGCTCATGGGAATTTTATATACAAAAATGTATGAATGTTACACAACCTGCCTGACCTCCTTGTTAATATCTTTTAGCTCGTCGCGATACAGACTTTACAAAGGTCGTCAACACAAAAATGTTGATCTCATCGAGAGTGCCCAATCCTGTGTGGGTTTTAGATTCTTTACGAAAAGTTTTTACCCCATTATATGGCGTAGTTTTTAAGTTTTAGTGAGAACATTGCTGTTATGTATGGTCTCAGTGAACAGACCACGAAATGTGTGACAGTCACACTGGGCCCTACCCCCTTAAACAAATTGCTTTCTATTAGCGATATCGGAAATCGACAGATTTTATTTTTATTTTTGAAGTGAAAACTTCTTATGGCGCGTTGGGCACTTTTGTGGGTGAGCATTTTCAGCCGTTCTCGCGACAGACGACAGATTTTCTCGCGACAGATGAGATTTTACACAGATATACAGTTTTTTAATTTGGCTGTGAGTGTATTAAGACGTACATATGGTATTTTTTAACGGACGACTATTGACGGACGACAAATGTCGGACGACTATTTGTCGGACGACAAATAGTCGTCCGACTATTTTTTTTTTTCATCTAAAACTCTTTTTGCGTATGTTCTCGCGACAGATGAGATTTTACACAGATATACAGTTTTCACTTCTGCCTGCACTCCCGGAGTGCGCTGTTTTTTTTTTTTGTATGAAATTTACATAAGCCAACGAAAAGTAACGTAGGCTTGCGTTAGAGAAAAAAAAATAGACAAGTATCATCTTATGCCAATTTTATACAATGCTTTATATCAATTTCATACAATTATATCTATCGATTGACTATATCGCTAATAGAAAGCAATCTTGTCTAAGGGGCCCTGATTCCGTAAGAATATTTGATGATGTCGATCACGAAATAGGTACGACTTCAGAAAAAGCGTTTATTTAGGTACTAGCGACCTGCCCGTATACTATGCATGTATTATGCATAAAAAACCTTCCGCTTGAATCACTCTTATCTATTAAAAAACCGCATCAATATCCATTGCGTAGTTTTAAAGATCTAAGCACACATAGGGACAGACAGGGAAGCGATTTTGTTTTATACTATGTAGTGAAGTATGAAAATATGAATGGAAACCATGGAGTTTGTCGATAGTTTGTGTCATTTTTTAGTATGTAAGATATATTCATAAACATATTTGACTGTTTCAAACGTGAGAATTACGGCCCTGGAGCCTGGAGTTGATTGATGTAGAAGTACTGTTGATGCTAGCTTTTGAGTGCCCTTTTTCCCGACAAGTCCTTTACGTATGGTGTAAATTGCATTTCATTTTATCTCTTCAATAGTAATAAACTATATTTTCATTCATTTTCATTCATTCCATTCATTTTGTATACCTATGTAACCAAAGTCGATTCTGAGTTAAATCAAAAAAACTTACAAAACGTCATATTTTTTCTTCGTTTTCTTTTGTGTATCCATCTTGACATATCAAAGGTATTTGGTTATTGCCAATCTTTGGCAACCCCAGACTTAACAGCGCAACATCGTTGTGTACCTAGGTTCTGAGTTTTTGCATAAAGTTATTTTGTAAATACGTAGGTGTATTGTTAGTTTGTTTATAGATTACTAGCAGCGCTCCGCGGTTTCATTCTCGTAACTCCCGATCGGAATATCGCGATTAAAGATAGCCTGTTTTCGCAATGAATCAATGCATTTTCATACCAAGTTTCATCATAGTCGGTCCTGTAGTTTCGGAGTCTATTCGTTACAAACAAAAAATCTTTCCTCTTTATTTACTATATAAGCAGTACAAAAGGAGCTTTAATAAACGAACAGTAAAAGTCAGTCAGGTATAGTGTCTGGCTCGTCGCATCCGATGGTGGTCTCGCATGGCTTACCACTGCCATTTTCCCATTACCTATGGTGTTATTGAGTTGTTTCATATACAAAGAGACCCACGAGTAGTAGGTACTTTAGGTACAGTATGCGTCATAAGTCACTATCAATTTGCTACAATAATACTATGAACAAGTTTTGACTTACTGCCTTCTTATAATAGACGTTACACACAAACATAAATACTTGAATTAAAAAAACTCAGTGTGATTATTATTTTCAACATAATATTAGCTACTATGTCTTTAGTTGGCCGAGTGGTATAAGCCGTCACCCGCTACGCCTAACGACGTGGTTTCGATCCACAGGTTACGTTGTTATAATGTTCAAATAGTGCTGCACAGGATTGTAACCGTTACGGTGGGCAGAGACTTTTGACCGTTTATTGTACCTATATTGAGCTCTACGGACCGCGACTTTGCAGTTATGAATATACAGGGTTTTCCGTACCTAAGGGTAGAGGACACTGCCGCCCGCCGGTTAAAAAAAATAAAAGGTAAGTATGCTCAGAAAGTCAATGAAATAGGCAACTTTTTTAGTTTGGCACTTGACAGTACTTTTTTTTTACACCGCGAAAGGTTAAAAGTTCAGGTAAAAATTTAAAAAATTACGTAGTTTGAGTTTAATCTTAGTTTTAAAATAAACTTTGTCGTAAAAATAATAGTTTGCATTCGATACCACATTTATCTAGGAATACCTACTATCAAAAAAACAGATTGGAATAATCCCTTTATTTGCAGTCTTGGCACCAAAAATCATGGGGAAGGGAGTTGAATTATAAAATTTTATAAAATATTTTTTTTTTAAATACAATTATTCTCAGAAACCGAGAGACTTTAACTGAGCATAGCGTTTATTTTTCTGATCCGGCACAGTGTCCTCTACCCGTAGGTGCCCGTTTATCTATTCATAACGGAACACCCTGTATAAAACTTTTAATTAACCAGAGAAGTGAAGTTACCAAAACGAGAACTAGAAATTTTGTTGGTTGTTGGTACGTTTGCCGACATTAACTTCACTAACGGATGGTACACTGACATAACTTTTTAACCACAAACTAGGTTCATGAAACAATCGGTAGCGACTTACAGACAGACAAACGGACAAGAGAGTGATCTTATAGGGGTTCCTTTTTTACCTTTTGAGGTACAGAAACCTAATAACCAGGGTTCGAAAATATCCGATATTTATAATAAATATCAAAATATCGGATTTTTTTATATATATCCGATATATATCACAAATGTGATATTTACATGATATTTATCCATTTTGTATGACAGTCATATTGTTATTTTATTGTATTATTTATGTATACTGTTTGCATACCTATGTTTTATAAATATAATAAATTATTTAAAAAAAAAAACAACATAAGAAAGAAAAATCAACTAAAAAACATAAAATATTCTTATAAATCAGAAAAATCAATTAAAATCATAAACAACATCAGGTAAAATCAACTCAAAAAGGTAAAATCTTATAAATTCCAATCATTCAATCAATGACTTCATTAATTTTCTGAATACCTACACTAATACTTAAAATACGTAAACTTTAAACGTTAATACCTAAACTTACTATTAGGGAGTATGTTTTAACTTTACTCCAATGCCATCTATATTTAGGATGGAGAACTACAGTAGAAAACTGCAAAACATTACTTATTTTCATCAAATTTTTAAACAATTTTTGTATTGATATATATCACAAAAAACCCTTTGATATATATCGGATATATATCATGATATATATCCATTGATATATATCCTCGAACCCTGCTAATAACCGATAAAAAATTGATTTTCACGAGCAAGTATTAAACTTATTCCCCATTATAATGCTAGATACGTATGATAATCGCAAGTACACTCATGGTAGTTGAAAAGATATTTGGTAATATTGTAGGGTTCGCTTGTTCTGGGATCTGAATCAAAATGCTTTTGAAAGAAGATACCTATTTCATGATTTTTTTGTATTGTAATTTTTGCACAATTTCTTGTTTTCATCGCAGTAATCTCAAAGATTGAAGATCCAGGTAAATTTTTTTTCTTTTTTATAAACTTATTTCACCTGCTAAATACAGTTATTATAGATATACAACTACATCAATGTTGGTGAGTAAAATCGCCTATTATGAATTCATAAATGTAGTGTTCTGTTATTACAAATATAGAAAGTAGGTAGGTATACTCACCATTTCGAGACACATCAAGTTCAACTAAGTTTTCAAAATTCTGTATATCTGGTGGTAGCTTGTGAATTTCATTATCACTGAGACCTAACCTCCTTAACCTATGTAGTCTGAAGAAGTTCTGAAACAAAATAAAATTATTAGATATGAATGGAATGTACTTGTAGAATTATTTCAATCTGGATCTATACCGTTGAAAGTGTGGGATACAGCTCTGGCAAATTCATATTTATTATATTTTCTACTATTATACCACATAATGCACAAAGGTACACGACAAAAATGCTCGAAGAACTGATTGATTCACTATCATCTTACAAATTTAAGTTGCTTATCCAACATACAGTGAATACTTTAAGGCTTAAATATTCAATGTTTTTTTAGATAAGCTGTGGTATTTGGTTAAAGTTTAAGCCAATACTGCAGTTGATGTGATAACAACCTAAGTCACATTGATAGTGTGGTCCCACTGACTGGCACCAGGTTCAGGTTCAGGTTCAGGTAAGGGACTCCGAATTTCCGCACTCAGGCATAAGTCTGCCCATTGAGCGTGATCCTCGACTGTTACTCCAGCCAACCCAGCTCCGACCAGAAGCACAGAATTTTCCTGGGGTTCTCGCACACTTTTTGGAGTGTTGTTGGGTTGCGAAGTATGCAGCAGTCGACCCTGTATGCAGCCAGGGTCTCGCACTCTAGGATTGCGTAAGCGATGGTCTCTTCCTCTAACAGACACCCTCTGCAAAGCGGGCTGTCGGTTATACCTAAGACTGGCACCAACAATCAGAGGGCTTCGGGAGCTTATAGGGGAAGACTAGATGAAGAGTACATCTAAAAGTTTACGTTCACTAAGACAACATCTCCCAATCAGATTTGACTGCCGGCTCACCAGACTTAACCCCGATCGAACATGCATAGTTTTGTTTGGAATCGCCAGGCACCCCCACAGACCCTTGCAGAGATCAGAGAAGCTATTCAAGATTGGAACAAGCTTTTGCAAGAGTTAGATACTTAACATGATTTTTAGCACGCCCAGGAAGATTTCCAAATGTGTTTGAACGCCAAGATTTAGGTACTTTATTTTAATAGGTAGTTAAAAAAATAACTTTCAAAGATTGATTTCTTTATTTTTCATTATTGTTTCATAGGATTGTTGGGCTTCAACAAAATGATAATACTAATATAAGTATATTGTAGCTCAAATGGTACGTATTTAAACAAGATGTCATAATAGAAAATATTTTTGCAATTTAACCCATATCTATAGTTTCCCAAGTGAACACAAACTTATTATAATGTGTGTATGTACAATGTTTTATGTATAATATCCTCATACCAAATTTATCAGAATCGGTCCAGTAGTTTCGGAGCCTATTCATTACAAACCTAAAATACTTTCCTCTATAATAAATTGTAGATGTCACTAAAAGTAAATACCTGATTTTTGGGGTCAGTGGTAGGATGATTTTAGAACAGATCTTCAATCTTGGTGAATAAGGTATGGTTGCGGTATATGAGCGATTCAAGATAGGTGCTTCAGTCATTACTTTGCTGAGCACCTCAATAATCAGACAGGCATAGAGACAACATACCTACTAAAGTTAATCCAAAACAAGACTAAGGACATTATTTACTTGTCCCCATAAACGTTCAGGTATATCTATACTAATATTATAAAGCTGAAGAGTTTGTTTGTTTGTTTGTTTGTTTGAACGCGCTAATCTCAGGAACTACTGGTTCGAATTGAAAAATTCTTTTTGTGTTGGATAGTCCATTTATCGAGTAAGGCTATAGGCTACTTTTTATCCCGATATTCCCACGGGATCGGGAGTTACGCGGGTGAAACCGCGGGACGCAGCTAGTTATTGATAAGGAAGGCACTGTTGGTAATAGGTACGTAAGTAGAAACGCCTTGTGAGAAACAAAGTTTAGGAAGCTAGATACATATCAAAGCCTCATACCATCGTCGATTTATTTATTAACTTCGTTAGTTGATATAGGTAAACGCCCACGAACAACAAGTCTCTATGATAAACACATTATTTACCTTCGGTAAGTCTCGTATATGATTAGCATCCAAAAAAAGCTCTTCCAAACTCCTGGAGTACCGTAGAATGTCTTCAGGTACTGTTGGCAACGAACAGTGCCGCTTGTCTACACATTCCACTTGGCGATTACATTTGAACAAAGGTATACATCGAAACATGTTGGACACTACACTTTTATGAAACTACAATCGAAACAATCACTATTACGACACATATTTGATCACTGATAACATCTAAGCACTATTTCAGCATAGTAAAAACGTATCAAAATAATTTAGAATCCCAACTCACACCTCACCCCAATAAATGAAGCCATCAAGCAACCAAAGAGAATTTAAATACTACGTAAGAAGAGACGGGACAACCATAGATTGCAATAGGATCGATTTACATGGCAATGCAACACCAACATAACAGAAATATATGACGTCATATAACAATACTACCAACCTAACAAACTATCAAATCAGTGCTGCCCGCGATTTTATCGATATCGATATCGATAAAAACAGGACGAGAATCGCTAGCCCCTCCAATGCTACTTTTTTATAATACACATTAGGTAGGTACTTTCGAGTCCACATTATGAATCCAACCTTGTTTATTAAAATTTGAGCACTTTAATTACAAGCTTGGACTTAAATGGGGACTCGAAATAAAATTAAAGACTTTCTTATATACTTGAATAGTAATTTTATTAATAATGAGAAGGTCTGCCTTAAACAAATATTTATACATATACGTACAGATATTTGTACATAAATTATACGTACAGATATTTGTACATAAATTATACGTACAGATATTTGTACATAAATATTTGTAAAAATTTACAAAAGACAATTAGTATATAACTGGCCATCATAACACAAGCCCAGTGGCTTCCTTTTGTAACCGTGGTACACCCAGTAGTACCACTAGTGGTACTACGGTTACTTTTTCATTACCGTGGTACCCCAGTAGTACCTCTGGTGGTACCACAGTTATAAAAAAATAACCGTAGTACCACAGGTGGTAAAGTAGTACCAGGGTAATAACCGTGTTACCACTCAGTTTTACTCTTACTGTGAGTAGGACCAAGATAATTATTTTCAACCACTTTTTATTATTTAGTAAACTAGAATAGAATTTCCAAGGAAAACAAAAGACGATCGAAAATAATAAACAAAAGACGGTCGTAACGGAAACAAACGACGATCGAAAAAATAAACAAATGAAGATCAGAAAACAAATGAATTTGGATAACGGCGACAAATGGCAAGTAACTGTCAAAATGACAGACATCAAAGTGACAGCTGTCAAACTTAAAACTGCTATAGCTCAGAAACTATTGATCCTAGATTGACATTTTGACAGTTACTTGCCATTTGTCGCCGTTATCCAAATTCATTTGTTTTCTGATCTTCATTTGTTTATTTTTTCGATCGTCGTTTGTTTCCGTTACGACCGTCTTTTGTTTATTATTTTCGATCGTCTTTTGTTTTCCTTGGAAATTCTATTCTAGTTTACTAAATAATGAAAAGTGGTTGAAAATAATTATCTTGGTCCTACTCACAGTAAGAGTAAAACTGAGTGGTAACACGGTTATTACCCTGGTACTACTTTACCACCTGTGGTACTACGGTTATTTTTTTATAACTGTGGTACCACCAGAGGTACTACTGGGGTACCACGGTAATGAAAAAGTAACCGTAGTACCACTAGTGGTACTACTGGGTGTACCACGGTTACAAAAGGAAGACTGTGGTACCACCAGAGGTACTACTGGGGTACCACGGTAATAAAAAAGTAACCGTAGTACCACTAGTGGTACTACTGGGTGTACCACGGTTACAAAAGGAGTGGCTTAGCTTGGGGCTAGATGACGCTGTGTGAAGTTTTCAACAGTGTAGATATATATTTAACTAGCTGTCCCGGCAACGTTGCTATGGTCAATTGTCAATAACGTGTCTATGGTTACTTGTCAATAACGCATGACGACACACTTTTTTGAGAGTGTAGTTGTCTACTACCTTGCACAGATTAATTGTGGAATATGTTAGATGTAATAATATCTAATATTTTGTAATATGTAATATCTTCTAACGATGACAACGGTTAGGGTATTATTGACCGAAAAAACATTGACCGACAAAGATTGACCGACTAAACATTGACCGACAAAACATTGACCGACGAAACATTGACCGAAAAAAATATTGACCGACGAAACATTGACCGACAAAACATTCACCGACAAAACTTTGACCGACAAAACATTCACCGACAAAACATTCACCGACAAAACATTGACCGACAAAACATTGACCGACGAAACATTGACCGACAAAACATTCACCGACAAAACTTTGACCGACAAAACATTCACCGACAAACATTGACCGACAAAACATTGACCGACAAAACATTCACCGACAAAACTTTGACCGACAAAACATTCACCGACAAAACATTGACCGACAAAACTTTTGTCGGTGAAAGATTTGTCGGTCAATGTTTGTCGGTGAATGTTTTGTCGGTCAATGTTTTGTCGGTGAATGTTTTGTCGGTCAAAGTTTTGTCGGTGAATGTTTTGTCGGTCAATGTTTTGTCGGTCAATGTTTGTCGGTGAATGTTTTGTCGGTCAATGTTTTGTCGGTGAATGTTTTGTCGGTCAAAGTTTTGTCGGTGAATGTTTTGTCGGTCAAAGTTTTGTCGGTCAATGTTTTGTCGGTGAATGTTTTGTCGGTCAAAGTTTTGTCGGTGAATGTTTTGTCGGTCAATGTTTCGTCGGTCAATGTTTTGTCGGTGAATGTTTTGTCGGTCAAAGTTTTGTCGGTGAATGTTTTGTCGGTCAATGTTTCGTCGGTCAATGTTTTGTCGGTCAATGTTTTTTTCGGTCAATCTTTTTTTCGGTCAATGTTTTGTCGGTCAATGATTTGTCGGTCTATGTTTTTTTCGGTCAAAATTTTTCGGTCAATCTTTGTCGGTCAATGTTTTTTCGGTGAAAGCTAGTGATACGGATGACAACGAAGTCACATATTCCTGAACGAGTGCACGCATCTTACATTTTTAAGTCTTAAAAAACTGTCATTGCATGTTCCGGGAACGCGCCATATTATTGACAAGGTAACCACAGCAACGTTGACACATGATTAAACAAGGACCAGATTGTAAGGTTTCATACAACTCTCTGTGATAAGTACACTACTACAAGCTTGACGCGCGCGCGTGTGTGAGTGACTAGGCTTGTGTTATGGTGACGAATACAAGATTCTATATTAAGAAAATAAAGGAAAATATCTATAAAGGAAAAGGAAAAAGAAAAACTTCCATATCGCACATTCCTTGAGAGATACTAAGATTGGTGAGACTTCACCAATCTTGTTGTCATGTTGCTTCAAACACCGACTGGTGTTTGAAGCAACATGACACGGGAAAACAAGCAACATTTAATTTTCATCTGGAAACACCTGGAAGTAAAAATTACAGCTCTAAAAATACACATAAAATTACAAAAATAGTTTGATGGAAAAAAGTACGAGTAGGACTAGCGTACCGAGAGTCCCTTTACACATGTATTTCTAATAGCATTACATTTTGTAGTGGTATGGTGGGTACCAATTTAATATTGAATGATTAAATACTGACTTATTCATATTAATAATTCAGGTATGAATAAATAAATCATACCTGAATTACTAGGTCCCGCAATTGGTTCAACATGGGGTAGTGAAACTTCCATATCGCATATTCCTTGAGAGATACTAAGATTGATGAAGTCGGTGTTTGAAGCAACATGACACGGAAATTCAAGCAACGCTTCATCTGGAAGTGGAACAGCTTTTAAATTTTTTGATGGTATGGCTGACTTTCTTAGGCAATTTTTTGAAGTGAAAACTTCTTATGGCGCGTTGGGCACTTTTGTGGGTGAGCATTTTCAGCCGTTCTCGCGTTTCTTAATAAAAGCTCTGTCGTCGACGTGAGAGCCACACACATATTTTATACTATGCAGCTTTTCTATGGAAACATATATTAAATCTTCTTTGCCCTCAACCTGAACCCACTTCCTGCATCTGAAAATATTTTATAATTTTTTTTATTATAAAACCCGATCGATAATTATATAAAAAGTAAAAATAACCTACATAATCTGAAGTCTAGCTGGTTTACGTGCCTCATTCTCAGGTTGGGTTCGGTTTTTGAATTGAACCGATTTTTATAAAATTTATGTTGGACCAATCTAAATGTAGGTAAGTAGGTAAATCAAATCAATAAAAAAAATCAATTTTCGAAATCGGTTGATAAATGACAGTGTTCTAAAGTACCTACCTAACAAACATAAAAAAAAAGATTTTTTTGAAGTCCGTTACAAATGTAAATAATAGGAGTGAATTAACACTTATGCTACTTTTATCTTAATTACGCTAGTGAAACCACGGGGCGCAGCTAGTACATCAATATATATAAGCAGTTATCGATAGTTATTAAGACACATCACTAGTAACAAATTAAAGGTTAAGAAAATGTGAATAATGATTATTCCGAAGCTCCTATATTTACATGATATCTAAATACATTTAATTCAATGCTTACCGGGCCTCATCTGAAGGAAATTTCGCCATAAACATCCTGCTTTCGTAATTTGTTCGATTGGATTCCCACAATTTTACATACGTTTTTTTGGTGGCATGTCACTAAAACGTATTTACCAACACGTGCCAACAAAAATAAAACACTTTTCATTTATAATTTCTACTTATTTTAAAAGAAATCAAGCTAAAATATTTTTTACAAATGAGCTAACCAAAAAATAAACAAACAGTAATCATAGCACTGACAGTAATTTAACAGGATTAAGAAATGAAAGAGAAACTGTACTGTGGGAGGGTGATAGCAGTATCCGCCATTAATTGCCATGTCAATTCCATACAAAAGTTTTGTTTGTTCCGTGCTTCGATAGGCAAGCAACTGGCAATGTTGCCAAAGTGAAAAAATAAAGAACTTTTAATGCTGTTTTCACAGCATGCGTCGTGACGTACGTCTTGACGGGAGCCCAGAGTTTCCAGTAAAAAAGTGAGTGATGGTGACAAACAAGTAGATTGGCCACAACCTACAACCTAGTTTTAAAATAAAAATACATTACAGAAACCTAACACGAAAAGCAAAGTTCTCACAAAAAACTCAAAGGTCTCACAGACCTCAAATCTCCATAGTGTTTCCAGTAAAACATGACTCTTTCCTCCAAGTTTCTTGACGTGACACGTGATACGTGACAATGTAAACTTTTAGCGCGACAAGCAGAGCGGCCGGGCCGGGCTGCCTGGCCGCGGCCGTCTCAGTACTTGTACTACTTGGTGTGAACACCGCTTTAATTTTCATTGAAACTTTTACCCTAAAAATATTTTTATTTTTTTAGTCTTTGACCATCAATGTCATTAATTTTGCCGTCAATGTCATTAATTTTGCTGTCAAAGTCATTTTTAAACTTTTTAAATGTCTGATCTTATATTCGTTCCAAAACATCGGTCTGCGACCGAAGAAATGCCGAAGAAGGAAAAAAATGTCTTGGTGCATCAATGCAAGGAACTTCTCTAACTTTCGTATGCTTTCGTTGGACTGGGCCATTATTCACTAAGCTTCAAGTCGTTGGGCGTACCTTATTAAAGTTTTAAAACTCAATGGTTTTATTTCGAAATAATACTTTAGGGCGAATCTGAAAAATCGAGAAATGAAAGACTCTGAAGAATCGCTTATCTGATGAAACCTTGAAGAAACGTGATTATGATGAAACGAGAAAACGGTGGACGTCACTAACCCACATTTTTTCAAAGTACCTACATAAGTAGGTACCTACCTACTTAGTAAAACGGGTTTAGCACGAATAACGTAGATAAGCGCCTACAAGATGTTCATGACTCATTCACGAAGAATAAATTGAGCAATGTTTTAGTAGAACGCGACTAAAGTCAATAGACGAAATTGTAGGGGTCTAGATGGGGTCTAGGCACGGGGTCTTGGAGTAGGTAGGTAGGACCCGACCACTTAGTTTACCTAACTTCGACCTCCAATAACAATTTCTTTAAAAAAATACATTCTTATTTTGTAAAAGACGATGGTCGCTTTCTGCAATAACTGATTTAGTTGTTTCCCATTAGTTAGTCCGAGTTCGAATAAATGGCAATTTTGGTCACACGTGGCGAAAATCATTAAACTTTTGGCACGCTAGTAACTTTTACAAATACTTACCTCTAGTTAATAGTAAGATTACTATTATATTTGTTACGTTACACACAGTAAGTACACTTCATAACAAATCTATGCCATAAAAAAAATACAGATGAAAGGCATTTTGCTTTTGGCTCCCTTTTACGCCGTAATGTTTATGTAAACTTAGGTACTTAGTTTGGTATTCTACAACCTATAACTACCTACATATTTACCGTAGGTACCTACCTAGGTATCTACCTACTTGTCCGCACAATTCGATTTCAATCCAAGATAGTCATTGGTATCATAATTAAAATATTTAAGTATTGAAATTAATCTTTTTCATATAAAAATCACTCAGATAATGTTAGGTATAATCACTGTAATCTAAAATCTTATCTTACACACATACGTCATACTCAATCAATGCCAAAACCGAGCCAGGAGCTCACTCTGCTGCTCTGATAAGCTGGGTGTACGCAACAAAATGTGAAAAAAATAAAACAAAGTGATGAGTGAAGACGACCATTCTTTGATTGCAATCGATGACTCTACAAGGACCTTCGTTAAATCTGAAAACTCTACAGATGTTAACAAATACAAGAACAAAAAGAACAAGCAATCGAAAAAAGATGAAGGTGAAGTTAAAAGTACGAAGAAAATGGCCTCTATACTCAGAAGACTACCGAGCTTTCAATCAGCGTTGAGACCGAATTTAAGCAGATTGAGGAATAGCTTTCGAAGCTTAAGTTGCGTGAAGAGTGCGACTGATGAAGAAATGTCCATGATGGAAGTTCCGAGACACAGAAGCATTGACATCAATGTTGGTTTAGCTAGAAGAGTTTCTACGTTTTTGTTTACGAGGAGAACTGTCTGTATGCACCCGTATCATCCTTACACTCCTGAACAAACGACTAGAAAATTATATTTCGGTTTGGATGACAAACATTAACTGCAGTTGTGATAAAGGAAACAATAAACTACATTTGTGGAAAACAGTGTAATTTTTAATCAAATAGAACCGGTTTTAGCTGATGTTAGGTTTTTTTTAAATAAATGGAGAGAAAAAGAGAATCGATCGATTGTATGATAAAATTCAAAATCCTTTGTCAATTTGGCAGTTACTTTACTCCTGTCAGTTTACTCCATTTAATTAAAAAACATAGATAGCGCATTATTATTATTTACGTAATTTGTAAGTAGGTAGGTACGTACATTTTACTTATTTTGTTGTAGGTAAGTATCTGCTTAATTTAAACTGTATTAAATAACTTATAACTAGCGCAGTATTACGTGGGACTATAGGGATAAAGAGTAGCCTACTCCCAAGATTGAATTGTAGTATCCATGGGGACCTGTATGAAGCAAGTTTTATGAAAATTCGTCCAGTATTATATTTCCCCTTAGGCCATCCGATTTTATTATTATCCAAAGATCTTTTAATATTTTTGTTGACTTGATTATAAATATCTTTGTTTTGTACTTAATTATAATGGTAGTAAAAATATATAGAAACTTTCTATCAGTGATAGAATGATCAAAATCGGTTCGGTAAAACAAACACTTCACTATATTAATATTATAGATGTATAATTAAGTAGGTTTAAATAGCATTCTATAAATTGTAGAATAATTACACAATCTATTTGTAGACGATAGAATATTTAAGTTCTTTACGTTTTTCCTTCCGCTTTCCATAATTTTTAAAAAACTTCGTTTTGTCTATTATTTTGATAGTAGTCCTGCAGGTCTAAAATAGTTACTTTCAAAGACAAATACTTCATAAAAAGGAGGTTCTTAATAGGATTGTACCTTACATAAAAAAAATTCGTAGTTTTCTCGTTTATTGCTTTGCTTATAATTTTCGAGTTCCATAAAAAAAAAATACAACTGTGTTTTGGCGCCTGCCAAAATTATTAGTTCAATCGCTAGAGATAATATTTCTATATTCAAGGCGATTATAATATTTTTAGCTATAGACAACTTCTATGATAATTAACAGTAAGATTAATTAAAAAATAATACGTAGGTAGTACTAACCTACCTACGTTTTTTTTTTCATACATATAAACTCCTCCTTATTTGTAAGCTTATTCATACTACAATTCCTCTTTAAAAAGGCCTACGGGGCCTATAGATCGGTCCATGTTGTTAGACTGGATAGAATTTAGCGAGTTTTAATACTAAACACAGTAATCTGAAATAATAAAACAGTAATTTCAGTAGTTTAAGTATGTAGGTAGGTACGTAGTAGGTACGTATACACAGTAATCTGAAATGAAAGAACAGCATTTTAGTAGTAGCAAGGTATATTGCATAGAAATCGCGTAAACTTACCATTACTTTGATGACTCTAAAAGATGATAAGAATATTGTTGGATAACTTTTAGTTTTTTAAACTCTAGTTGTGGCATTCAAATATAAGTTTAAATTCGTTATTAGACTTATTTCGTCGATTTTTCAATCGAAATACTGTGCTCAAAACATAGTAGGTACTCTTACAAGTAGGTACTTTTTAGGGTTCCGTAGCCAAAATGGCAAAAAACGGAACCATTATAGATTCGTCATGTCTGTCTGTCTGCCGTATGTCACAGCCACTTTTTTCCGAAACTATAAGAACTATACTGTTGAAACTTGGTAAGTAGATGTATTCTGTGAACCGCAATAGGATTTTCACACAAAAATAGAAAAAAAAAACAATAAATTTTAGGGTTCCCCATACTTAGAACTGAAACTCATTTTTTTTTTCTTCAAACCCATACGTGTGGGGTAGGTATCTATGGATGATACTATGGTCTTCAAAAATAATATTGAGGTTTCTAATATAATTTTTTTCTAAACTGAATAGTTTACGCGAGAGACACTTCCAAAGTGATAAAAAGTGTGTCCCCCCCAGTAACTTCTAAAATAAGAATATGATGAAACTAAAAAATATACAGGGTGTCCCGTAATGAATGGCCAAGCGGATAGAGGACACTGTACCGGATCAGAAAAACGAAAGTTATGTTCTATGAAAGTCTCTTAGTTTCCGAGATAACCGCCATTTTAAAAAAAATTAAAATTTCACTCCTTTCTCCATGTTTTGTTATGCCAAAACTGCAATACCATGTATTATATCATTTTAGAATCTCAGTGAAATAGGCAATTTTTTTTAAATTTGGCACCAGGGTGACCATACATTTTTTTCCCACCAGGAAAGGTTAAAGTTCGGGTTAAAAAATTAAAAAACCATGAAGTTTGAGTTAAACCTTAGTTTAAAAAAACTTTCAATGTGTCACAAAAAATATTGTTTGCATTCGACATTTATCCTGGAATACTATCCAAAAAACAGATTGGGATAATTACTTGATTTGCAGTTTTGGCATAACAATACATGGAGAAAGGAGTGAAATTTTTAATTTTTTTTAAATGGCGGTTATCTCGGAAACTAAGAGACTTTCATAGAACATAACATTCGTTTCTCTGATCCGGCACAGTGTCCTCTATCCGTTGGGGCCCGCTTGACCATTCATTACGGGACACCCTATACCTAAATGATATACATTACCATGCAAACTTCCACCCAAAATTGGTTTGAACGAGATGTGGTAAGTAGTTTTTTTAAAACGTCATAAACCGTAAACTGCCATTTACTTCATTTCTTCATTATTTATTCATGTAGTTTTACCATTAGTTTATGACTAACGAAGTGGTAGAAAATTAGCGTGATTAACACTAACTTGAAGTACTATATAGTACCTACAAGGTTACCAGTTGCCACCGTTTGCTCTCATTTTCCTACGTGACGTTGATCCCCTCGAGGTAACTCCAATGTTATTGTTGTCCAATGTTATCTTTGTCTAACTTATTATACTTTGGGAAGGAGTAAAAAGGAAAATGTTTGTGAGACACAGTGCGCAGGCGTTTCACGTCACTAGTTTTTCCCGTGCACCTTATGACAAATTGTAGGTATCTTTACTTTGACAACTTCATTTCTGTTTTTCCGTCACACTGTGCAAACGTTTAGTGTTTCATTTGTATTTATGATAAGAAATAAGGTAATATTTTTTATAATTTAACTTTACTAACCAATTTATCCACCTATTCTTTACTAATTTATGCATTTAGCTAATTAAATGCGCCTAATTTTGCACTAACTAAAGCTTATCATTGGTCGTTCATTACTATTTAAAAGAAATGTAACTTTATTTGTTCTGTGTGTCATGTGATGTTTTCTTTAGGAAATTGGTCGCTTTGTCTAAAACTTTCCTAAGAACCTACGTTTGTGTTGTGTTGTTTTTGTTAATTGTTATAGTTGTTAAGTACTTAACTATTTAGATAAATCTATTACTGAACAATAGAAATCCTGTTTATAACCCCCGACGACGCAAAAACGACGGGGGTGACTGTGTGTGTCTGTCTGTAGCATCATAGCTACGAACGGATGAACCGATTTTGATTCTGTTTTTTTTTGTTTGAAAGGTGAATAAATTTTTCTTTTTTACCCGACCACGAGAAAAATGTTATATCACTATCACTATCACTACATAGTATAAGTCACTTTTCGCCGTCCCTATGTCCCTTTGTATGCTTAGATCTTTGAAACTACGCAACGGATTTCGATGCGGTTTTTTTAATAGATAGAGTGATTCAAGAGGAAGGTTTATTATGTATAATACATGCATAATATAGCCGTGCGAAGCCGGAGCGGGTCGCTAGTATTTTCTAATCCACAACCTTTTAAGAGCACTTACCTCTATCTATCGTAGAGTGGTCCTAAGTGCCTATTTACCAAGGTAGGGTAGGTAAGTAATAAACACATAACTTAATTTTGACGTGTAAACGGATGTGGCGTAGGCAATACATACGTCCACGTCTTAATTTAGAACGGATGTTGCTAATCTAATTTCTTTGGAGTAGTAAGTTTATTGCATTAAAAAGAATTCTTTTAATGTTTTACAGCAACTTAGTTTTAGTTGCACTTAAAGATTTAGGTAGGTACCTACCTACATATCCCAAAATGTAAATGTTGCTAGTTGATTAGCATTACCGTAGTAATTTGTGCTGAACAAAGGCACGTCAAATCAAACAATTTATAAATCGAAATGTAACTTACACTTTGTGATTCGCGCTCTGTAACGTTTCCAACTACTGAATTCTTTATTATGCTTTGACAATTCCAATCCATGACGAGAGTCAAGATGGCGGTTGTACCTACCGTATCCCTGACCTCCATAGTAGCACTAGTAGTACCACAGGCACAGGTAATACAAAGGTAATACGCTATTATGGCGATCAGTGACCTTATCTAATCGAATTTACTTTGTCAGGCTGACAGCAAAAGTTTACAGAACAAACTAAATCTGAGTGCTAGTTGTAACACTATTTATTACCACTGTTTATTCTTCACTAGCGACCCGCCCCGGCTTCGCACGGCTATATTATGCATATATTATACATATAAACCTTCTTCTTGAATCACTCTATCTTTTAAAGAAAACCGCATCAAAATCCGTTGCGTAGTTTTAAAGATTTAAGCATACATAGGGATATAGGGACAGAAAAAGCGACTTTGTTTTATACTATGTAGTGACTATGTAGTGATGTTGTTGTACTTATTTTGAAGTCAGTTTTTTTGTCCTATCTCTCGCTCTATCTCTATGCAGCAATAATCCAAATTGTATGGTCTTTATTCATTTTGGTAGGTAGCTATCGCAAAATAATGTAACTGGGTTTAACCTTGTTTTATATACAACAATGAAGTAGCTGAAAGTAGGAAGTTTGACGATGTTGACGATCAACACAGTTTCAGATAAATTATTTTCTTATTTACATTGCGTTCGATAGCAAGGTCTCATGTTTTCATTGGATATTATGGTTTTAGTTAGGCAGGTAGGTATTAGGACGTATGTTTTTAGTTGCGAATTATTTAAATGGAGACATTTAAGTACTGCTTTTTTTGTCGTGCAATATAAGTGTAACTTGATAACAAAATAGGAAAAAGGGAAATTTTCCTAAGCCTTTTTTAATAAATAAAATAAAATCCTAATATATTGAGGCACAAGTACATTAATTTTATGTATGACTCAATAACTAAGGATGCCTTCATTCTTGCTATCGTTATCAACCGATAAAAACCTGTACCAGTGATAGATAACACAATGCGATAAAATAATAATATTTTCAACGAAATTTGAAACCTATCTCGTACGAAACAAAGTTAGTAATCGTGTAAAACCATATATCTCTGATAATAATGTAGATATTGTAATAGGTATAGGTAGATACAAAGTACTAAGTTACATGTTTATCGGTTCTAGTTATAACAGAGTAGCGGAATGGGTCTGTGCTTGTCATTCGACTGTGGCGACTGCGACGTCTGCTGCAATCCTTGTTGCCTGGCGTTGAGTGCTTGCTGCCTGGTGCCTTGCTTGTGTCCGAACGCCTGCGGACAGCAACAACCTCCGCAGACGGTACACGTTCACCATCCAACGACTATTGTCACGGAAGCACCGCCTCCGCCACCGCCTGGTTACTATCCGCCCCCTGACGGCGGATACCCTGGTTATCCTCCGCAACCAGGCTATCCTCAACCACAACCAGGCTACCCCCAACCTGGATACCCGGGATACCCACCACAACAACCTATGTACAGATAGAAGGTTTTAAATAAAGTAAGTACTTTTTTATGGCACCTAATGGACGACCAATCGCTTTTAGTTTAAGTTTACGTCATGCGTATTATCATTATTCACATTTGGGCACATTTGGGTATGTTAACAACATGAAAATTTGCATGTAACATGCAATGTGTCATTAAATTTGTCGACTGGGATTTGTGGAATTGTAACCAATCTCATTAGTATTAGAGCTTCTCGCGACCATGACTATTGTAACATAGTCGAAACGTCGAGGTAAGAAAAATAAAAATACGCTATTAAGATCCGGGAAAACAATTACTATAATTTCATTAGTTCTTCCTAGATTCATATCCTTATAAACCATTTTTAAGGTTCATCTGGAAGAACAATGGCACAACTTTGCCGATAGATAACGCATTTTTGAACACTTAGAACAAAAATAGTACATTGTTATCCTAGGTGTGAAAGTCACTCATTACAAGTCCCGAGACGGAGTTTGGCGCCCGAGCGTAGCGAGGGCGCTAATAGTTCGAGGGACTTAATGAGTCTTTCACCCGAGGTAAACACTGTGCTTTTCATTACGAATAATACATAAAATTCTTCCTAACAACGAGATTGGATGAGAGACTCCATACTACCTGATCCTCTTACAAGGTTGGGACCAAAGAGGTTATATACATGTAGTGTTATTCTTTGGTGCTACCTAAAGCAAGGAGGTTAGGTTTTGAAGTTCCTAATGTATAATGATACTGATACTGGCTATATGCACATTGCACAAGTCGTGCGAAGCCATAATTTGACATGACAGCTGTCAGTGAAAGCGAAAAGCCCTAGGGCTGGAAGTTTTATTTTCTACACGCTCTTCAGGCATATTTAGACCTACTTTCGGAGTATGAGTAATGAAAAAGTCATTTTCGCATTTTTGGTAGATGTGCCATTGTTCTTCCAGATGTGCGATATTACTAAGACTCTACTGTTTGTCTGCCTGTCTGCCTGTCTGCCTGTCTGTCTGTCACCAGGCTGTATCTCATGAACCGTATTAGCTAGATAGTTAAAATTGCCACAGATTCTATAGTTCTGTTACCGATATAACAACAAATACTAAAGACAACATATAATGGTACAATACAATTTTAAATGGTTAGATAAAAGTATAAGAAGATACTACAAGATACCTATTACCTACTATACTATTAATTGTCTTTTGTTAAAATGGACTAAGTACTTTTCTACCTACAACTTATTTGCGTCGCATTTCATTTGAAAGACTTTATCAATACAAATTACACTAGATTATGCTTACGTGGATATCTAATCTTTTAAATTCACGGATATTCTTTATGCCTAGATATAAATAATGTGTTTGTTTCTACCTAATTAATATCTATTTGAAAAACAATGAGTCATATGGGTGAATTAATCGTTAAAGATAAGGTACAGTCACATTTCCAATTAGCTAAACCCCACGTGACCCAGAGCTCAATTGGTAATGTGACTGTACATGAAAATATAGTACGGGACGAATTTTGAACTGCCTTTTGCTTAGATCATATTCTAATATAAAGACTTTTATTTTTGATACCCACTTTGAGAATTTCATCTATTATTCTCCATAACACTTAGCCATCGAACAACTAAGATGGTTTTGATTAAATTATATTACCTATCCCTCAAATTGACTTGGGGAACATGCCACAAAGATTCCCCATTTTGGGCGAGACCATTTGTGGGATAGTGGGAATACTTCTTACCATCTAAGTAGGTTACATTTTCAATCAACAATATAGAAACCTCTTTACTCTTTCTTTTTCCAGGATGGGTTGTAATATATCATTGCGTCCGTGTTGCTGCTGCTGCGTACCTTGCCTCTGCTGCGACTGTTGCTCTGACCCCCCGCCCCCAAGAACAGTGGTTCATCATCACCACCACCCACCACCACCGGGAGCCACTATCGTTGTTAACCAACCACCACCACCGTATAAATAGAAAGAGACAAACTCCTTACAGCACTGAATTAAAAAAAGTTCTTGGATCTCAACTAGCGTTAAGCCAACAATGTTTTGATCATCATGTTAAGTAGGTACTTAAAGTTATGTCTATTATTTTGAGTCTTAGCGATTTGACTCAAATTTACAACACGTCGTGTGGCAAAAATGTTTTCTAAAGCCTTAGGTCTTAGAAGTTGCTGTACCTGGTAGCAGTCGTCGTTAGATTAAATCAGAGGCCTGAAAGCTCTAACAATAAGCTTCGACACTAGCAGAGAATAAGAAGACAACGTGATGATAATATTGCAAAGCGTTGAACAACCCTTGTTGAGATGCAAGAACTAATGATACCTAATTTAATATCGTCACATAAGTACTTTATTACTACTACATAGCTAAAAAGGTTTCTTTGAAACAAGACTAATCTTTTGTAAATGCAGGTTTTCCATCAATTTATTTGATGTTATCACGTCAACAAACTAAATCCCCTATTAGACGCTAAGAAATAATTTCTTGTTTTAAGTAAAAAATCTTAATCTTCTTTAAAAATACTACCTACTTAATATTTTTACTTAAAACAAGATATTATTCTCCAGCGTCTATCTATTTTCACTTTTATCAAACCTTTTTTTTCTGTGTAGCACCCGCGTAAATCACATTCCTGTGGGAATATGGTGAAAAAAATATAGCCTATATTACTGCCAAGGCTTTAAATGTATCCTCATACCAAAATTCATTAAAATCGGTCCAGCAGTATCGGAGTCACCATATAGACTCCACAATAGGTTACAAACAAAAAAAAACTTTCCTCTTTACAATATCAGTGTAGATTATGGTGAATTAGTTAAGTAACTAATCATGTTTTGTCTGGTTTATATGTATGACAAAATAATGTTTAGCTAATGGCTGGCTATAACGTTAACCAAATAAATAATTCATTAAATAAGATTGTTTATCGTCGGAATGTTTTATGAGCTCTAAGGATTCTAATGAATTAGTTTTCATTCACTATCCTTACTATAGTCTCGACGAACAATAGGTAAAGAAGCAGCATCTATTAATTTAAGAAAAACAGTAGTTATTTAATCACATTTAAACTTAGATGCTAGACTATCCAACTAGGGGAAAGAAGGGACATTTATAATAAGTAAATACCTACTTCTACCTTTTTTAGTATATTTCTCTGTGTCCTATATCACGGGGCTATGGAACTGATATGGGACACAGATACCTATCGTAATAATATAATAAAAATTGTGAACTTATCACATTATTGATAGAATTTATAAAGTCATAAATGCTTTTTTTATAAATATTTATAATATACTTAAGTACTAACCTATCATTAATGTTTTATTTTATAATCTTGCGCAAGTTTTATTGTACGTTAGTGTTATATAAAATTATACCGTGTACATAATACAGGGAATTATTTATATAATTATTTTGGTTTTATTTTACATTGGTTTAGAATAATTAAACTAGCGGCCCCGGCTGCGCACGGCTCTATTATGCATGTATTATACATATAAACCTTCCTCTAGAATCACTCTATCTATTAAAAAAACCGCATCAAAATCCGTTGCGTAATTTTAAAGATTTAAGCATACAAAGGGATATAGGGACAGAGAAAGCGACTTTGTTTTATACCATGTAGTGATAGTGATAGTGATAGTGATTGATTTAAATATCTGAAAAACATCCGATGGAGATCACGTACTAGTAGTTAGGTATCTACAAAACGATAAAATGGAGGCAATACGCTAATTTTAATTGAACAATACGTCAGTAAATTTGCCATAAATTGCCATTGCCATCCCTACCTAATATACCTACGTACTTACTGTGAAAACGTGCAAATATACAAATACCTATATATTTATTATAATCAAGGTTGCATGTCATTTAATTAATTGAACAATATTTCCATTCAAATCAGGTACCTACAGTTTAATGATAGAGGTAGTTAACTAATATTAATTATTAAGGGTTGTCGTAGTCAATTGAGGAGAAATGAATAACAAAAAAACGTACTTAATAGGCGTATGTTTTGCTAAAAATTACTAAAGGGTTTCTACCTGGAGGAGCCCAAAATTTATATGTTAAGAAAATACATTTTTATAATTTTTAGTAAACAAGTTACTGAAAGCTTTAGAACAGACTCATGAAGCCCTTATTTGACCACACAATAGATCTCATAAAAATATTTAAATCTCAAAAAATCAATAAATAAGTAAAAATCTCATTGCATGCCTCTTCAAATGGGCGGGAGGGCGCGCCCGGGCGGTGCACATTGCATTTTGTGTTTTGGCACTAGGCTCACAACTAAAAACTAAATATTAATACTTCCATTACAGAAAGAGTTCTGAAAAGTAACGCCAGATTCAATCAACTTTCTCTTAAGTACAAAACTTTGACTTCGTCAGTCGGTCAGTCATTCAGGACAAAGCATCACTATCACTACATAGTATAAAACAAAGTCGCTTTCTCTGTCCCTACATCCCTATGTATGCTTAATACTACACAACGGATTTTGATGCGGTTTTTTTAATAGATGGAGTGATTCAAGAGGAAAGTTTTGTATGTATAATACATGCATAATATAACCGTGCGAACCCGGAACGAGTCGCTAGTTTTATATGTATAGAAGAAGATGTCATAATATCCTCCCTCATAACCTATCGAACATCAAAAAAGCAATCAACAAAATATGAATTTTCATTAGATTTGTAATTTTTATACCAAGCCATTGTGTTTTATGGTATTAGCAAAGTCGACTTGATGGTATAAAGTACCCTAGTCCTCTCACAAAGTCAAACTAAGTCAGGATCTGTGATAAGGTTACCTACCTACCTTTCTAGGTATTACCATAAATATTGGAAAAATGATTCAACCGATTGGTTATTGAGAATTGATTTGATAATTTTGTTATGTATCTAGGTAACACGTAGATATAGTAGGTACCTGTATAAGCACTTAGATAATACTAGTATCTATTGATAAGACAATAGGAACACGGTCCTTATGTTTTCATACTTCAGTGCGTTATTTATCGAATACTGAACAAGTTTCAAATAAAAGTGCTGCTGCAAGAATTTCAAAAGAACAACCCATCAGTTATACATATTAGTTAATGTAAGTCTCATTTATTTTGTTAATATACCCAAGCTATATTTAATTTTTAAAATATACATACAGGGTTATTTGAAAAATACCAAATCTTGCAAAGTAATTAACCACATTAAAATAACCAAGTTCTCTTTTACGACTTTGGTCCAAAATTTCCAAATCGTGTTACTTTAAAAATACCATTTCCATTCAAAATTAAAACTATTTTAGTTCTACAATTAGTGTTTACCGCGATTAGAGGCGTTGCCGCTCTGCCCAGTGACTCATATTGGTAAATATAGAGTTAAGAAAGTAAGACATTCCTGTATGAACTAAAAATATCACAGAACCAAAGCGGCTTGTTTAAATGCCTGCAATACACAATTGCCTTATTTTAATAACCCGAATAAAAGTATTTTTAAGTAACCTCCATACTACCTAAAAATTTTAACCGACTTCAAAAAAAGGAGGAGGTTCTCAATTCGGTTGTATGTATGTTTTTCGAAAAAATGTTCGATTTTCCAAATGTCGTAAAACAAAAGTTGATGGTTAGGATGCATAGAAAAAGCTCTTAACCACTTTCTTGTTAAAGTACCAATATCTCTGTATTGCATAATGCCATATACCTACACAGCACACCTAAGTACCTAGACTTGATACATAAGGGTGTTTCCATGTACCTATCAACAGACAGACCTATAGACTTCACGAAAGCCCTTGAATTTTATATAGGTATATTCTATTACCAGATTATGAATTTTATTATTCTTTATCTTTAACTAATTTTATTACAGAATAATGGGTCTTTGCTGCAGCTGTTGTGATGACGGACCCGGACCAGTTCATGTGGTTGATCATGGACCACAAGTTATTGATCATGGACCACAGTTTTCCGACCCTGGACCTCAATTCGTGAATCATGGACCACAATTTGTCGATAATGACGCACCGCAATTTGTTAACAATTAGTAGATAGATAAAGAATTAATCATTACCTATGTCTCTTAATTGTTATCATTCTTAGAATTATGATGGATACCTACTTTTAACTTATTTATTTTATGTAATTATTATTTATTTGTGTAACATTTTTACTGTCGATGACTGTAGAAAGGTATTTATGATGAAAATGAATTGTCAAAGTACGGAAGGGCGTTTGCGCATGTGGTAATAAAGTTACTGATTCAAAATTTAATGTTTTAATTAGAAATGCATATTATCTACCCTCTATGCATGATTCTTCATCTTATTTTCAGCATGGTATAAAGAGTACGATGCTTCCAGTGGGGTCCGTTTTGGAGTTAGGTAGTTTTCAATTTCTAAATTTATGGGTGAACACTAAGACGGGCTGACCCTGGTGCCCTACTGGAGTAAGGGGAAGTGTTAGGTGTGGGTGTCGACAGTCACTTGTCCCGTACGCCTGGAGCGGCGGCAGAAGACACCGCTAACAAAAAGCGGGTCAAATACTTGAACTTGGAGCCTCACTATATTTTAGTGCCTGTCGCAGTAGAGACGTTGGGCTGTTAGGAAAACGACGCGAATTTGGGCAATAGAATTAGAGGGAATGGAGGTGATTCCCGCTCAGGCTCGTTTCTGGCGCAAAGATGAGCCATCGTCATTCAGCGTCGCGTCGCATCGTCACCAGCGTTATGGGAACCTTTACGCCGCGCCGATTATTTGATTAATTTGACATTACTTTGGTAACGATGTACCGTGTACTTACCCGTTTTCATTGACGAAACTTTAAACTAACACCATCTAGCGATGTTTGGAAGTATCATATCAATGTAAATTGATAGTCGCTAGCCGAGTAGAAGTCGTATAGCTTCTCCGGTAGATGGCACTACGAGTCTCATTCGTAATAAACCACCACCAGTAGCTCAGTTGGTTAGAGCACCACAACGGATAAGCGGGGATCGTGGGTTCGAATCCCACCGAGATCATAGAATTTTGGAAAATGTTTCCAATTTCTGAGGTACTTACCTACTATTTATATATAAGGTATCTACTTACTTAAAGAAATAAATTATTTGCACCTTGAATAAAATAGATTCAAAAGAAGTAATAAATAATTGACCTTTACATCTATAGAGCCAGCATTATTGTAATACCTACATTCTTTTCATGGCGCTGCCTGTAGTGTCTGGGATATAAATTAGATAGATTAATAGGTTTGCCCATTTCCCAACTCTGCTTATCCGCCCTTGTCCACTTGTCAATGCGTCTGGAGCTTCGCTAGGAGTAAAACTGTTCCGTGGTCTGGAGCCAATCTAAGCCACGGGTTTCATCACGTTATTATCACTTCTAACAAAATAAAACACAAAAATAAAAGATAGGAATTTTCTTCTAATAACCTACTTGCTTGTTTTATTAAAAAATAGTACTTATTCTTTACGTTACACCTTATTTATTGACCATTAACTTTATTATCAGATTTAGGTTCAATTATTTCAGTTTTTGGCTTTAATTCTAAACTTCTACTGGATTCTAAATTTTCGAGGTTTTCTATATCACATTTACGATTACTTTCATTGTTGCTAGCTTTGGTGCCGAGTTTTTTCGTTAAGAAGTAGGAAGTTAATTGTATGACGGATAGTACTAGGCCTGGTAGAAGCCATGCATCTGGTGTAGAGGCAACTGTTTTACTGTAGAGTAAAGAGTAGAGCGGAGACGATATTGTTTGCGTTGCAGATTCTAGAGCTCCAAGCACGCTGTAGATTTTACCTAGAAAATAAAATAGAATTAGGTTAATTCTTAATAGTTCTAGATGCCTTGATAGGCAGCAGCATTCTTGCAAGAAAGCTAAAAAAATACTGAAAGCCTATCAGTAAAAATCGAAGAAGTTTGTAGACTAGGCTGTATGAGCTCACTCAGCAGTCTTTACCATCCATAACCGGGTTAAATTAAAAAAATAAAATAATACTCTTGACCAGAGACTACGGTAAGACGACGGTGGCTTTGGTACCTACTATTATTATATTTCTGTGTTATAGGTAAAGCTGTCCATCATCTATCGAGCTATTCAAACTAGCTTAGAAAAAGTTAAGCCAATCTCATCTGTACCATAAATACCAATATTTTCAGAAATAGCCGTGTGTTTTACAGATGTTGGGTTTATATAAGTGATTATTATTGTTTACGTATTACGTATAGGTACCCTGCGGTATTAATAACCCAAAATTGCTTAAAGAAGTTGGAAAATTAAAAGAGTTAAATGCAATATTACATTATGGTAACTCTAATGTTGTTAGACTATTACTTTTTTTTAAACCTTTCGCAGAAGTAAGTAGGTAAGTATAGCATGATGAAAATAAATGACAAACCTTGCTCCGTTGGTAAAATTTGCCTATTAACTAAAGGCCGTTGAACCACTTGTGAGCCCTGAGCTATAATGCCGAATATGGGTACTGAAAAAATAACAAGAGTTTTATTAAATTTACAAAGAAAACAAGTTATTAAGAGGAATTGCTGACGGCTGTCCGAGAAATTCAATATTATTTAAGTGACCCAGTTTAAAATTTGTTTATAACCTTACTTTGTAAACTGCGTCTCCAGAACATATTTAAAGCTTTCCAACTATTCCTTTAGGGCGTGTTCAGATGACACGCGTCGACCACACGCCCGCCACGCACATCACACGCTTTGACCACGCTTTGAACACGCTTTGAAATTTGTTCTATATATAATTTGAGTCATAAGACACATCAATAGATCTCAAAGTGCATTTCTGCAAGAGGGCGCGAGGCGTGCGCGGGGCGTGCGCGGGGCGAGCGCGGTGCGGACGCGGGGCGTGAGCGGCTGGACTTGGATAAATGCAATTTAGATCTATTGGTCATAAGACTTAAATTATATATAGAACAAATGTCAACGCGTGTTCAACGCGTGTGATGCGCGTGGCGTGCGCGTGGTCCACGCGTGTCATCTGAATACGCCCTTAGGCGTAGTTCTTGTATAAGAATTAACCGTCATTCATTATTGCAAAGGGCATTCGCATTAAAAGCCCAACAAAGATTTTAAATAAATGGAAATCATGTTCAAGAGCCACAGTCTGTAAAATAAAGTAACGTTAGTATTACATTTTGATTTTCACCCGAATCATTTCTATGGGACATTTTTTACAGGTAAGTATCTGGTATCCTTATCCCCATAAATATTAGGTACCTGATAAGTTACGGCATAATACGTGGCTTTATAACTTTCTAGGCCACGGATAAGCGGACATGTCCTTACATAGTTATTCTACTTACTCATAAAAGAGAGGAGGATCTTTCAATTGAGTACAAGGTTAATATTTTTGTCACAGAAAGCCAAAAAATAATATACTTACGTATAAAAACGCAAATTGTGCTCTGTGCAGCAATAAGTCCAGTGGTAGCCAACATGTAGGAACAACAGCTGAACACGCCCACCATCTCGTCAGAAAGGTTGAAGCGACGCTTCAGAACCATCAAGATCAATAACGTACCTTAAAAAATAGGAAGGTTTTCATTTTAAATAAGAAAATGATACTAATTCAAAGTAAAGTCAAAATAATTATTTTTATCACCAATAAACTTATGGTTTTTTTTTTCATTATGATCATGTTTTCAAAAGTCAGGATAAGAAAATGTTATAATAGTTTGTTTATTAAACTAATATTATAAATGCGAAAGCAACTCTTTCTGTATGTTTATCTATAATAACATTTTCACGCCTAAACCGCTGAACAATATTGATTAATTTTGGTAGATAGGTATAGAGATAATGAGCCCAAGAAGAAGGACCTATATTACTTTTTCAATGACTCGAACCCAGACTTACTTGGGATAGGTATAGAGATAGATGGGCCCAGGGAAAAGGACATAAGTTACTTTTTAAATCCCGAACCCGGACTTAGGTACGTAGGTAAAACCGCTAATAACTAACAAAATAAGCAAATACGAATAACATGGAATTCATATAATTGTTTACTAACCATAAACCTTAACCTTAATAGTATGTTATTATAATGTTAATGTGCGTACCAATAAAACTAACGATGTTTCTGTAGGCTAAGAATGATCCAAACATCACATCATCCCAATGGAATTTCACTCTGTAATACATGTATGATAGTAACACCTCAGCTGAAAACAAAAGTTATTTTTACATTTTAAATCCCTATATATATAAAATTCTAAAACAATATAATATGGGAATTTAAGTGTGGTATATTGTAGTTTGCCAAAATTTTAAAAAGCATTTGTTTTTAATTTGATCTCATTGTAGGCACATTTTCTTATTACATAATGATTTTTTATCAAAATCGGTTTGGTAAATCGGTTTTTTTTTGCGTACAGTTCCCGCGTTCCACTTTCCTTCCATCCAAGGATAGTCAGAAGCTAGAAGCTAGACAATAGTTAGCACATAGCACTGGATTTTACTTAAATAAAAATGTTACCTGACAATAGCATCCGGTCTCCTAAAGCCACCAGCAGCATCAAAAATATGATTTCTCTCCGACATCCGTCTCTTTTCTTTACTAAACACTGCAAGGCATTTAATGGAAGCCTCCAATTGAACACTGAAACTTTGTTTTCTGTGTTTACATTCACGTCTTTCACGGCGAATATTACATAGACTAGCGACGATACCTGTATAAATAAAATCATTGAAATTAGTTTGAACAAACTAGATTTTGTAGAGAACAATGAAATAAATATAATAATCAGATTTTCTGGACACAAAGAATATCATATAGTATCCCATACTTACAAAATTACTTAAGTCACTTAAAAACAATTTGTGTACAAATTAATCAAGACAAATACCTGTAGTAATAAAACAAGGGGGAACACACCGTAGAATCCGAGGTATCGGTAGAGCATAGGCCCGCATATAGCGCCGGCAACGTGCGCTATCTGTATGGCTGCCCTGTGGGTACCCATCGTTCGAGTTACATCGTTTCCTGTAGCGTGACATACCTGAAAATGTAACAAAGGATTTCAGTGCGTAGGCTTGTGAGTCGATTGAGGTAGCTTCTTTTTAGACAGAGAGTTTTTGGCTTTTGTCAAACCGCTGGACAGCCAGCCAGCCCTTTTCCATCCATTTTAACTGTTTTATGTAATTAAAAGACTCACGTTTATTTTAGTGAAAAACCATCTGTTCTTTGAGATTTGATGTAAAATTTATGAAAATATAAATTTTGTACTTATTTTTTCTTTACAATCGCCATAAAATTGAAAAAGCTCAAAAAAATGACGATTTTTTAGGATGTTCACGATTTTTTTCTCACGGGGCAAATTACTCTAATCGTGTTTCGAACTGTATGGCAATACAAAGCATTTTTACATCTTTACGACAGTAGGAATATCATTCTATGGATTTTAGTGGTTGACTAGCTTTTGCCCGCGACTTCGTCCGCGTAGAAGTCGAAAATGGCTTTAACAGGATTTTTAATTGGTTTTATCACTAATATATTTCTGTGGGTTTTAGTATTACCAATATCGGTAGGGTATTTTAAACATTCTTTTGTATTTGTATTTTACATGTTTTCTCTATACTCATAATAAAGAAAGAAAGGACAAAAAGTGTGTACTTGGAAGCAAATAAAAAAAATGGGTCTGTGGGAAAAAGTAGTAGAACGAAAATATATAGTTTTTAAATTTCATGTCTGTCTGTTTGTTTGTTACTTATACAATAAAAAACGCCTAAACCAATTGAAATCTGGTTTTCAATATTAGATAGCTCTATTTTAAGGAAGGTCGTGGTATAGGCACATTTTAGGTACATCAAAATCCAATTAGTAGGTCCTGAGTAATCAACAAAAAACTGCAGCCGCTCGAGAAAACCCCGGCCGAACGCGTTCCAGCAAACACGGACGTCACAGAATACTTAATAGTATAGCATACATTTTATCCCGATATTCCCACGGTAACGGGACTTACGCGGGTTTGTTTAGGGAATAATTCGTAAACATAACCAAAATGTTCTAGTCCTCACCATTTTAAATTTCGAATATAAAAGTAGTATTGATAACAAATTCGAAGGAAATCACCCCCAAAATAACTTCCTACCCCTTTTTAACCCCGTTAGGGGATGAATTTTAATAAAATACGAAACACGTGTTTTATAAATTCTATTGAAAAATGTTTATGCAAAATTTGAAGTAGATTGGACCAAGGAATCACGTTGTCCCATTTAAACTTTGCCCCCCTTTTTCACCCCTTAGGGGTAGAATTTCGGAAAATCATTTCTTATCGGATGCCTACGTCATACAAAGAACACACTCTCCAAGTTTCAGGTCTCTACGATCAGCGGTTTAGGCTGTGCGTTGCTCCGTCAGTCAGTCAGTCAGGACAAAGGATTTTATATGTATAAGATAATAGTATACCCAAAAACTGTTTCCCTGTTTCTATCGTGCTTCTGGTCATACCGCTTCGGCTTAACTAGATACATTTTTAATTGTTATTAACCTAAAAAAGTTATCATTTACTTACATCACCAATATGACTAAATGCGGCAGCAAGCAAGAGTCCAAAGTTGCCTCCAAGAGACATAGGAATTTGGACCATATAGAGAACTTGGACCGTATTTGCTCCAGGGAAAGCCAACATCAACAACACTCCCGTTGTCATAACGCTCATACCAATTAAAGGCATGATGAGTAATGGTTTCCGTCGACCGCTGCAGTCGCTCCATGGTCCCACGAATAGCAGGACCACGGTGGATATTAAGCTTCCGATAAAACTTCTACTGATATTCACGCTCGATACCAGCATTTGACTCTTTGCCTGAAATTTGAATTTGTTTTCATATGTGGTTGTTATTCAAATCCTCTGTGACAGGACATCTCACAGTTTCACTTTTAAACTTAGATAAATACTTATACCACATGAGTATTTGAATGAGAAAAATACTCATCACGAAATGTCGGAAACTGCAAGAGCTACGAATCTGAAACTTAGCATGGGTGTTTCTTTTCGGACGTTGGCGCCCCCTACGAAAGGATTTTGGTCAATTTTTTAATGGGTAGAAACCGCGGGGCTCAGCTAGTGTCGTATAAATATTGACGGTTTCAAATTACTACGAGAGCAAGGCAAATAAACCGGTATCCATATGCTACATTTTTTTTTAAATGTAAATTTGTCTAATAATGCCAAGAACATTACATGTTGCAATGATCACACACCTGACTACATGTGCCGTGACCCTGGTAAAGATCATACTAGTTATATTGAACTATTGACCTTGCTTTGATCAAAAATTTTGGCTTCTAAATTCAGGGTGATGTATTATCGATCAATGTCGATAAAAGACCTTCATTTTTGATAGGCACTGCATTGAGTTTTTTCTGCGCGGAGCTGTGCCTATTGTGCCTCTAAACTAAAGTCCTTTTCTGTTTTCATTTTCATTAATTTTTGTACTTGATTTGTGTTTACTTGGTAAGATAGTAATCTACTAACATTCAAATTGAGTGTTTATACCTCTGCTACACGAAAGTCCTCCCCAACGCCTCTGTAACAGATGTCAGGATCGAAGCCCAAATCTACAGTGCATGCAGTCTTCAAGTAGAAGTTCTGAATCGACGTCTGACCTAGGTTGATGGCCATCATGGACCCCACCAGAGCCGGTTCGAGGATCAGTCTCCATCTTTTCGGCTGGCTCTCTTGGCATTTTCTTTGTCGAGCACCCGTCAGTGGTGTATTAGGGCTGAAAATGTTAAGATGATTTTTTATATAGTTTCATCAATTACATTTTATGTTAAGTATTTTATTTTATTAGTAATGTTTAGGTATGCAATAGGCATTTAAGTATTCCTTGATTGTGTATGCCTCAGTATGTATAGTATCTTACATTAAATGTATAAGCATCTTATAGTTTAGTTAGAAGGTACAGGCAGTGTATATTTATGTAAATAAAATTTGAAATGAGTTATGTTGAATCATGGCAATTGTCGTTTTATTTCGAGTCTAGTTAAGTTGATTTAAATGTGTTATTATATAAACATTTTAGTAAATTGTTAACTGTAGGCAGATAAATTAATACCCTATGGTTGCACAATACTAATTTACGAACAATTTCAAGATCATTTAATTCAAGGTATTGTGGTAGTAATTTAAAATCCAAGCTACAGATTTTGTAATAGTCTGAGCGAACCTTCGGTATAGGTCGTGTGTGTTCTAAAGCCTGTGGTAATCGCGTCCTTTACTTACGTCTTGCAAATATTGCGGGAACGCATAAAATCAGTACCGGTACCGACTCACAACACGCATTGCAAATTCTAGTTTTAATCATAACAAACATGTCTCTAACACTTAAAAAAAATCGAAAAGTTTAGTGATTGACCAGTGAAAATGTCGTTTTTAATATTTCCAGTGCTTTCATATGAAAGAATATTTTCAGTGATAACTTTTATTATCTTTGTTTACTTATGGTTTCAACACAAATTCAGTTACTGGTCCAGAAAAGGCGTTGTTGGGCCAAAACCAGTATTTCCTTTTGGCAATATAAAAGATGTTATCAGGAAGAAAGAACAATTTTTTCAACCATACATTGATAACTATTTTAAATACAAGCGTTTTCCGTACATTGGCATGTATTCATTCCATCGACCCGTGTTGGTGATAAATGATTTGGAAATAGCAAAATTGGTTTTAATAAAAGATTTTGAATGTTTCCAATCAAGAGGGACTTACTCGGGAGGAGTTGGTGACAGACTAGCGGCTAATTTATTCAATCTTTATGGCAAGAGGTGGAAATGTTTACGTTTAAAGATGACTCCAACGTTTACTCCAGGAAAATTGAAAACCATGTATCCTATTGTGGAGAAAATAGCAAACCAAGCTCTCAGTTACGTGTCTACTTTCGAATCGAATGGAGAAGTGATCAATTTTACAGACATGTATTCTAAATATGCTATGGAAATCATTGGAAATATCGGATTTGGTGTTGAATGTAACGGTTTCAATAACCCGGAATCAGATTTTCATGTATTGGGCCATGAATATTTCGATCATAAGTCCCTTTATTGGTGAGTTTTCTAAAAAATACTTATCCATCTACTAAAAAATGTTGATTAGAAATTCGTCTAGTTCTCTAATAAGTGACCCTATTGCAGGAGGATAATAAGAGCGTTCGCGTTTTTTGCCCCCGATGTATTTCACTCTCTGAAAATAAGACGCATCAGCTCCACAATAGAGAATTTTTACTACGGCATTGTTCAAAAAACTGTGGAGCATCGGCAGAAGCATTTCTACAGAAGAAACGATTTCTTACAAACTCTAATAGAGTTGAAAAATGGACAAGTTGTCGACGAAAAAGGTTGGTTTGGTAATTTTATTTTTATGTGAATTCATCCCTTATGGGGGTGAAGTGGGGAAGTCTAGACGAATAGATTTGGCCTATGTACTTATCATATATTTATTCGAACGTTCATTCCCTAGGAGGGTAAGGGATGGAAGTTTTTATAGGAACTTTATAATTTTTATTGTAACTAGTTAGAATCATGAGAGTCGGTTTTTGGGCTGTAGATACATAAAATTAACTTGATACTATTCATGCCCTAACGAACAAAGTTTAAGATAAAGGTTTGAAGGCGACTTTCGTATTTTATGAATTGCAGTAACAAAAATATTAGCTACATAAATAAAATATTACCATTTCGAATCGACACTAAAAAGGCGTGAGATGGGAGGGGAAATTACAAGCAACTCGTACAGACGAAATCTTTGGGAAGGTTCTATAATATGAAATTTTGCAAAAGATGCTTTTGTATACGTAGGTTCGCAACGAAATACGATTTTGTGCAAATTCTCATATCGAGATTTATTAGACTAAAATTTCAAAAATATATTCATTGGGGTCTAGAAAAGCAAAGTTTTGTTTCAAATTAAACTTTAAACATTATAGTAAAGTAAGAACAAAAAGATATATTTTAAACTTCTGATAAGGTTGGAATTTACTTAGGCCGACGACGCGAACGCCCCGATGATGGTGTAAATATCAACATTTATCAACATTTTTTCATTTATATAGTACCCATATACAGTACATAATTAGATGAGTAAATACATGTATCTGGTCATGTGGTCTGGTTGTTTCTATTTATTAAAAGTATATATTTACAAAAGAAAAGTATATTCGTTGTCTAACACCCATAACACAAGTCTAGTTACTTAGCTTGGGGCTAGATGACCATGTGTGGAATGTCCTGCAATATTTAATTATTTATTTATGTAGTTACTTGCATCCAATAACACTTTATTTTTTATTGCAGGTCAAGTGAAATACATAAAGAATTTCCCATTTTCAATGACTGATGTTGCTGCAAATGCTATGCTCTACATGATTGCTGGTTATGAGACATCAGCAACTACAGGACAATTTGCCGCCTACCAACTAGCTTTAAACCCCGACATACAAAATAAAGCAAGAGAAGAGATACAAAGAGTTTTAGCTAAATATGATGGAAAATGCACGTATGAAGCTCAGAATGAAATGGTCTACCTAAATATGGTTCTTGATGGTAATTTAAAAACCCTATGTATATGTTTGATCATGGTGTTGTTTCCAAGATTACTTCTTTTAATCAACCATTCAAACTTTAACCATTCAAACATCTTCGGTCGTCGCAATACGAGACTAGGTCACCAGCTAAGCTTCCTTCATTGAATCTAGTACTCCTCTCATGCCTCTATCTCTATCTTCTAGAGGCATGATAGAATACTCTGTTTCACTCTAACTGTACCTATAATTTTGTTTTGTTTGTTTATGTCTTTAAAGTTATTATTTTTGTGGTCAATTAGCTTAAATTAAGACTGTTATAAAAATTATAAATATTATTAGGTAAGTACCTACTTAGAGAAGTACCTAATATTGTTATCATTAAACCAAAGGTTTATTGGGGGGTTATAAAAAAAATCAATCGCAAATATGAAACTTGTAAGCGTCCAGTCAGCGTGAGTGAGGTACATTTTAGAAAAACAAATAAGTACGTCTTAAATAGTCGAAGCAATCGATGAAAGCAGTACAGAAAATTCAGTAACACAAACGTTTACTCTTTAATTCCAGAAACGATGCGCATGCACCCCTCCATGCGAGCTCTATTCCGAAGATGTAACACTAACTACAAACTACACGACAGTGACTTAGTCATACCTAAGGGTACTTTAGTGTTCATCCCCATCCATGCCATACAAATGGATCCAGATTTGTTTCCGAATCCTCAAAAGTTTGATCCGGAAAGATTTTCACCGGAAAACAAAATGAAATTGCATCCGTGTCAGTGGATGCCTTTTGGAGAAGGACCCAAGAAATGTTTAGGTAAAGGCCTCCCTCCCCTCCTTCCACGGTTCCCTGTCTAGTGCCAGCTGAGCTGGGTCCAGCCAGTCCCTACTACGATGCGAGATACATTGTTTTATTTATTACTAGCGACCCGCCCCGGCTTCGCACGGCTATATTATGCATGTATTATACATATAAACCTTCCTCTTAAATAACTTTATCTATTAAAAAAACCGCATCAAAATCCGTTGCGTAGTTATAAAGATTTAAGCATACAAAGGGATATAGGGACATAGGGACAGAGAAAGCGACTTTGTTTTATACTATGTAGTGATGAAGTGATAGTGATAGTGAAGTAGGTATCGGTTTTTATTAATTATGTACTTAATTAAGTAGTTACTTAATAAAAGTGTATCTTCATAACTGGACTCAAAAATTTAATTAGAGGTCGGGCAGTTGTCCTGTTTGAAGTCGTTTTTCAATTATTTAATTTAACATTATTACAAAATTAATTATTATTATAATAATAAGTATTTATTGAGAATATAACCATGACTTTCAGAATACGGATGCATGCAAACAGGAAAAAAATTAAAACAACTTTCTAGGAAAAACCTTATTTAATTTTTTAATTTTTGACTTTCCAGGTATAAGACAAGGATATATCCAGTCAAAATTGGCTTTAATTAAGATACTTAATGATTTTGAACTCGTATTGGCTGAAAGAACTTCGGTGCCTATAAAAATCAAACCGAGTGCACTAGTTTATGCTGCTGAAGATGGAGTTTGGATAAAATTGAAGAAATTGAAGTCATGAAAATAGAAACATATCTTAATATATCTTAATTATTATGTAAATATTTATTAACTGTATGATATGACTGTAGATTGTGAAGTTTCTTTTAGATTTCATTAAATACCAAGTTAATATCTAAGTTAGAAGACGTTTGACGTTTAAACAGTAGGTACCTACTTATTTGAAATTGAGAACCTACTTAGAAAATTCCTGCTGATAGCATTAGTTTTAGAGTTTTTCGTTTTATGTTTCTTTTCAATTTTTTTATGAGTTTTACAAACATTGGCAGAATTGCGTCCTAATGTCAGCAATCAGCCATACAAAAAAGTTGAAGTTGAACTATCTATTTACAAGTGAGAGTGTTTCAGAGCGACATGCCACTTCAACTTACTAATGAACATCGAGACATTTGGGGTATGTTTTGTGAAAAAAACACTTTATAGGTATAACAAATGACTGAAAGGTAATGATGTTGAATATTTTTAGAACCGTCTCATAAAGCACTTTCAATTGATACCCAACACGATACGGTGCGTTTCAAGCAACAAGTTGTAGAGGCACTGGTAAGTGACGATGTTGTCTAAGATGTAACACGTTTACCTAGAAGATACCTGGAACGATGGACTTCTCTTTCGAGGTAAACGAAGGAGAAGCCCACCGACCGTGACTTGGTTAAACAACTTTCGAAATTCGTGTAAAATGACGCGACGAGTTCTGGGTAATTGTGCAACGCAGGTCAACCTTCAGTAATAAAATATATATTAAATTAATTAATAACGTTTTAATGTCTCTTTTTAGGTCTAAGAGGATAAAGTAATTTCAAGTTTATTTTAATATTATTAATTTTTTTAATAATTACCAAATTACGAAATTAATATACTTATCTACATACCTACCTAATAATAAATTAAAACAAATCAAATTATAAATACATATTAGGACATTTATTATGGCAGTACTGATTCGTTAGGTCACGCAGGAACCGAGGATTCGACCACATAGAGCGTAAATAAAGCGTGAAGATTTTCATTAGGGACTATTAATCCTAAATAGCAATTCTGCAGTCATCGTTTATCTATGTAATTTCTTCAGCTCCTTCAATGATGAAATTATGAAACGTCTTATGAATTTAAACTGGTCTTTAACATAGGGCAAGGCTTCCACTTCAGCTTTGCTATTATTCCTATTAATCTGATCTACTTTTGAGGCCGGGTTAGTACCAGAGGCTCTTAATTGGATCACATTTTAGGCCGTAAGTATTTTGAAATAATAATTATTATTTATTCAGGGATTTTTTAAAGTCATCGAGAAATTTTACTAAAAATCATATATGCTATAAATATAGCGATATATTTCATAAAGACATTAGAAATGTTATTTCTAAGGAAAAACAAAACAATGAAACTCTACGAAACGAAAATAGTTCTTAATCGCGACACTACTAAATACTACTGTTAACATGTTCTATTTTACCTATCTACTAGTAGTTCCTACTGTCTATTTAATATAGGTAAATTATAATATAGCACAATTAGTAACCTTGATGTTTTCTTATCATTTTGTCACACATTATCATCTTTATATTTACGACGAGGAACCGCAAAACAGTTATCATTTAATATTGCGTCAATATTTTGACAAGGCGTTTTTTAATCTCTTTTCTTTTTAGTATTATAATAAAGAGTAACCTATACAACTATTCCTAGTTGTTTAATTTAGTTTCGGCACTTTCCTATTTCGACACCCTCAATAAACTACAGCCCTGTTGCTATTTTGTATGGTTTTAATTAGACATGGGGCGGGTAGTGGTTTTGCCGGGTACTCGCTGAACGGGTACCCGACACATTCTGCGCCGGGTACTCGTGGGTACCCGGCGGGTACGTATCGGCGAAATATCTATGCACACCATCTAGTTCTGTATACAGCGAACGCCTGTTCTCAGAAGCAGGGCTAATTTATGACAAGAAACGCAGTCGCCTAAATGCTAACCGCGCAGAAAAATTGGCGTTTTTACATCACAACTTACCCATCTTAAATTACCAATATTAAAATAAAATATATATTTAGTTTTTTTAGTTCTTCCTGATAAATTAGTGAGCAAAACATAATTATAATGATTACCGTTTGTGTTCAGCATAATAAATAATTTAAAAAGTGTAATATGTTTCATTATTTTTGGTCTATCAATTTACCCGGCAGAGCCGGATACCCGGCACCATTACCCGGTACCCGGCCGGATCCTAAAAAAAGTGCCGGATCCGCCGGGTACCGGATCCAAACCGGGTACCCGCCCCATGTCTAGTTTTAATTCCTCCATCGTAACTACTTCTAGCTATTATTGTGTATATCGTGCTGTTCTGTTCTTTTACTGTGTTGTACAAATAAAGTAATCTATTTATCTACTTCTTTATCCCTCATCGAAGTGTAGTTAAAAATACCTACCTACTAATATTGAATGATAAAAAGTTACAAAGAAAACACAAAAATGTAGTGTGTATTATAATAAAAACAAACACCCTGTAATTTCCTTTGGTTCATGTATCTCGAGAAACAAAACTGTGTATCTATTTTATTTATGTTTATTTCTTTTGTACTAAATTTATAAAAAATAAAAAAATATTTCAAAGTTCAGGAAAATTACCTGATTTAGGTACTTACCTACTTACAAAGTAAAATAAACATATCTTGTAATTTACTCTGATCTTCAATCAATTTCCAGAAAATTCATAAAAATACTAACAGTTTTTTAAAGAAAAAAAAAATATCTATATATTCTGTTATTACCCAATTTTACTAAAAAAACAATTCATATCAATCAAGAAAATTATAGTTAATTAAAATTAATTTAAAAATAAGTTCCTCAACAAACCTCAGTTTCTCTAGTTCATGAATATCCACAGCGCTTTCTGCCATTTTTTCAATTCACCAAATATTTATCTACGGTTAAAAAAATAAATAAAAACTATTATATGACATAACTTCACTCACGACACTCACATATTATTGCATTAAAATTGTATCAACAACTTAACAGGCGTGTATTCATCACCTAGTACACTTAACACTACCTAATATGTTTCGATAAGATAATGTCGGTTTATTTGCAATATGGAAACAAAGTGTTTAGTCAAATAGAATGATAACATTTTGAACTGTAATATCCTTTTGTAGACAGAGGTAAAGGTTAGTGACTGGTTGACTGATAGAATCAGATGGTCGGATGCTGCACCGTCTGACAATTTGGTGTGATCATAGTAATTGAATCTTCGTATGACTACTGTACCTCGTGATTTTACACGGATAAATAATCTCGTAAAAAAACTTAAGATTTAATTATTTTTATATTTTTATTCTCTAGAGGGCGCTATATTTAATTTAATGTGACATCTATACTTATATTTTGAAGAGTTTGTTTGTTTGAAAGCGCTAATTTCAGGAACTAATGATTCGAATTAAAAAAATATTTTTTTGTTGGATAGTCCATTTATCGAGGAAGACTTCAGGTTATATAACATCACGCTGCGACCAAAAGAAGAATCAGGGGGAAATGTGGAAAAAACGGGGAAAATTATTCATCTTTGGGGGCTTCCATTGTTTGTGTGAACACGCTTATCTCAGGAACTATAACTGGTTCGAAATGAAAAATTATTTTTGTGTTGGATAATCTATTTATCGAGAAAGGCTATAATAGGCTCCTTTTTATTTTGACATTCCTACGGGATCGGGACTTACGCAAGTGAAACCGCGGGGCGCGGCTATTAGCCTATAACCAGCAGACCATTGAGACGCTTCTAATGATACCTCAAATATAGTAAGTACTTTGAAATTAGGTGAGAACAGGAGCCCTATTTTTGAATCGTTCGCCCCGCGTCGAGCGCTCGATTTCTACTGATATTCGTTCGACATCGGAAATTCGCTATTTTTGAATCGCTCCATCGTAACGAGTGGTCTCCACCACTCGTCGCCGACAGGCGAGTGGTAGAATAAACATCAAACAATCATAGTCAAACATTCGGAAACGGTGTCCGCTGGTAATTACCGCTTTTCAAATAACTGCGTAAAACGAATAAAAATTGACATTTTAAATTTCGACGACGAACGATTCAAAAATACAGTAAATTTGTGTCATGCGACTTAAATAAATATTTCAGGACATATTACACATCGCCATCCAGCCCCAAGCTAAGCAACTTAATGCTTGTGTTATGGGTGCCAGATAACGGATAAACTACTTATATACTTTTTTTTTTTTTTTTTTGTAAATATATACATATTATACATATAGGAAACACCCAGAACCAGAAACAAGAATTTATGGTCAGCATAAATACTTGTTCCCGGCGGGAATCGAACCCGCAACCTTCTGCGTCGCAGTCGGGTGTTCGCCCGACGCGCCACAGAGGTCGTCAAGGAGGTCGAGCGTGACTTGTAGGCGTATACGACGAAGCTTTGTCACACGAGCGATTCAAAAATAGAGCCCCAGATGAACATACATACATACTGGTCAAAAACATAACCCTTCCTTTTGGCTGCCGGTACTACTGCTCCAGTTTCCTCCAGTCTCTCCGCGACTATAACTATTGTTACATAGTCAAACCGTCGAAGTAAGAGAATTAAAAAAAAATAGGTAAGTACGCAAATAGGACCCGGTAAAATAATTACGAATCCTGTAAAAATACAGGGAATTCTATTTGTTAGAATTGATGTTACGTTTGGTAAAATTATCAAATTTCATCAATGTCATAATAAATACCTAAAGTTTAGTTTCGTTATCATGCTATAAGAAAAGATAAGCATGAGTAGATAGAAACTGTACGGGTAGGTATTAGTATTTCACAGTTGCGACACTTTTAACTGGAACGTCTGGAACTATACGAAATTAAATAGTAGGTAAGCATGACTGGTCACTAATCACTGTTAATGTCAGAAAGAAATTAATATAGCTTATCACTATCAAATGTTATTAGGAACGCAACAAAAACATTAGAAAAATATTTGAGAAAATGTGAAATGAACTAAATAGATAATATTCATCGGTTAAGGAAAATTTCAGAAACTTATCAACTTGCAAAATCTTTCATTATTTTTTTCACGATTCCATAAAATAAATATAATATAATCTATGATTATAATAACCAGTCATTGGAATACGTGATCCAGATCACATACACTAAATTTTGTCGTTTAAAATTGTTACTAAGTGGGTATTAACTTTAATTTGCATGGTAGGTACTATCTAGTATTTTACTTTATCTTATCAATCGTATCCAAAAGGTCAGTTGTATGATTTAAAGCTGTATGGAGTTTTAAAATGCTGGTATTAAATGGGTCAGCTAATATAAGAGGTTTTGATCAGCTGATTTTTTTTTTTTCTAGCAAATATGGTGAATTTACAACTAGCATGTGATGTTATGCGTCTAAAGATATTTCCTATTGCGTTTCCACTCCATTTCAATGGTAAACATTTAGGTGGTGTTTTGCGTTTCCACTCCAAAATTACTAGGTGGTGTTTTGTGTTTGTGGGATTGTACGTAGTTGGTATTTTACGTAATTGTTTCTATTTCTACTAATCATAATTATTTCTACTATACAAAAAACCACAAAACCTCGATTTGGTGTTTCGCGTTTATGGTGTTTTGCGTCTAAAAGCTAGCAGCGCCCTGCCTTTTGCCAGCTTAAGTTCCGATCCCATAAGAATATCGGGATAAAAAGTAGGTTATGTTATTCCCAATGAATCAATGTATCCTCACACCAAGTTTCATAAAAATCTGTCCAGTAGTTTCAGATACAAACAATAAAACAAATTGGTACTACTAATTTTCAAAACTATACATTGAGCATAGTTTGGTGCAAATATTTTGAGTGGTCTAATCTTCCTGAATGTCTTTGTAAAACTACCATGCCGCCGCGCCGCCCACACCATTATTATTATTTACTATAGACTTGCCTCGGATTCGGGCGGGTAGCAGAGGAAAATCCGTAGTTTTTGAATTTATTAAGTTCAGATAGACAGACAATGACGGCGGCGCGGCGGCGGGCGTGGGACTTTGTTTTAAAATATTAGTGATGCTGGATGATATTCATGTGATGTGTGCAATGTGCATGTTCTCAGTCGGTATACTTTTTTCCGACATCTTTAACAATCATCATTATCTTTCAGCCAATTTACACAAAACCGTGATACACCGAAAAACTTCCTCGTTATTCACTCCGTCAAGTGAACAGTAGGAAACCAAGTTCAGAAGTTTTTGAGTTCATCGCTTTCAAACAGAAGATAGATAGAGTTAGATAGATAGAAGATAATTTAAGATTAGATATAGATAAAATAAATAGATAGATGAAAGATATATAGATAGATAGATACCAGTCAATGAAGGATTGCTCATCGTTAGAATTCGAGTAGTTGTGTGTAGGTTTGTACGTGCAAACTAATGCAAGTTTTCATGGCCGATGTATGAAGCCAACTTTAAAATAAAACAGTACAGAATATCGGTCGGCGCGCGACGGTAGAGTAGGCTAGATCTTACGTTTTATTTGTGAACTGTGATATCTCTAATTATAAAACTAAGGTCGAATTAGTTCGATTCATAATTAAATTGTGTATGACCAGTAGAGTACGTGAAAACGTGTATGTGCTAAAGAGTGTAATAAGCACTGGTGATTGTATTCTACAGTAGGCCCTTAATATCATCATAATCGGCCTTTATCATTTTCGAAAGATGTTTTTAACAGCGTCGAGGCGGCATTTGTTTTCTTATAGATAGGTACAGATAATCAAATAAATAGTGACATGACAAGTGATATGCCAATAAACATTTTTCTATAAATAAGATGTAGGTACCTACTTTTGTGCTTGTACTAAGCTAAGCAATATACCTATGACTCAAAGATGTTGGATTAGCAACGTCCAACCTCTTTGAGTCGTTTTTTGGTATTTGCAAGTCACTCTTCTGACCGATTTAAAAGACGTTTGGATGTCAAAAATTGGATTTAGACGTTGATATTACAAGTACCTACTTTAAGAATGTTACGGAGCTAGAGATGAGGATGTTGAGATGAATGTGTGGAGTAACAAGGATAGATAAAATAAGCAATGAGTATATTAGACGAAACCTAAAGAGACCGCCAGTTACTGATAAAGTAAAAGGGAACTTTTGAGTTGGGATGGACATGTAATGAGGAGAGAGGAAATACGCGTGTGACTAGAAGAGTGATGAGTATGAATGTAGAGGGATAAAGAGGAAGTTCAAAGGTGGATGGACTGCGTGAGACAAGATATGACAGAGACGATTGTGAACGATGAGATGACGACTAATAGAAGTAAATGAAAGAAGAAAACATACTGCGCCGACCCCCAAATAAATTGGGATAAGTGCAGGTAAAAGATTACAACTGTATTGATGGATTTTAACTTTACAATTTTAAGAAGTAGTCCAATCATAAATATGTCAGACATCGGTTGTGAGGCATCCCGTATTGAATTTATGATTTTATGAGTTCAGAACAGCGGTGATCCGTGAATTTTTCTCTTTGGCGGCCGTCTCGTCGCATCCAATGCGTTCAGGAACTTATTTTAGGAAGTATCAAAATTTTTGCTCTCTCAAGTTTAGTAACATCCATAGATAGACCAATAAAAATAATTATTAGAAATAATCACCCCTGCATTGTTTACGATCTGGGAGTTTTATGTACTTGCCATTTGAAATGCAGCCAGTTAGATGTAAAATCTTTAGAATTCTTAACAAATAAGTACCTATACAAAAATTAACTTGCATAACAAATTTAAATTTTCTTTTAAGGTAATTGATAGAGTATCAATCAACAACTAATAATCTGTTCAGAAAATTTCCAAAGAAGGTAGAGTTTTCCAACTTCTATTAGTAGACCTAGGTAGGTATGATTCATGGTATTTCGCACCGAATGCCCGTAAAATTCGAAGAAAATGTAGTTTTTTCGTAAAAAATGACCCAGTCAGAAATCGAAAGGTAACTTATTTTGTAAAACGTGACGTGAAGCCTAATAAAGGTTTTAATAGTTCGGAAATTATGTTCTATAATGATTATTATAAAATTATGAACATAATTCGGAACTATGTTCTATAGAACATAATTTCCGAACTATTAAAACCTTTATTCGGCTTTAAAATTACCCTAAATAACATTGCTACTAACAATATTGACGGTTGATTCATAAACGTCACTTTGTTTTGAGATAGTTTAAAAGCCGCGGATTACAAAACAATGTTACATTTCGATATTTTTTAACCTCTTAACAGGTAATTTTTAGGTTTATAATATAATAAAGTAAGTATATTTACATAGTTAAGTAATATACTTATACAATTACATTACCTAAAATAAATGATGTCACCGACTAGTCAAATAACCTCTTAACTTGGTAATTTTTTCGAAATATACTGAAAGAAGTTTGAATTTGACGGGCCGCTGTTTCGACATCATCATAATGTCCTGCAAGCATCGTTAGCAATTTTTTTTAGTTTACGCGCTAATTATTTGCACCTACTATCTATTTCGGCAGAACAAGTTTGAAATCAAAACCGTTTCGGGTGGAAACTAGTTTTTAACACAAGTCAATATCAATTCTATTTGACTGAGGTTATGAAATATTTTCGTTTGTATGCAATGTGATTCGTAATTGTAACAAACATTAATTATCAGTATAGTTAGTTAGTAGTTCTTTGTGTCTCTGAAACGTAATTCGAAGACTGATACGAACGTGTCTTGCGGTTGTTTAGTTGAAAAATTGAAGAAAACGTCATCCAGTAAAATAGGTAATTTTTTTATTGAACTTATCTGGAACAAAACTGTAAAGTTATAAAATTGCTATTATTGTAGTGTTTTCTACTCACACATGACTTTAAAGTCCTGATTCAGTTAATTGACTAAAATCGTTAAGGTATTAGTAGACTTTTAATTTATCCAAAAATGATGTGCGTTAATTGATACTGCTCTTATAAGGTGGAGGAAAAGATGAAACCTGCTTTTTGTTGGCTTCAGACGTATTGACAATTACTTTTCTCTGGACACGGTTGACTAAGCTGGGAGGGTAGTATAGGTGCTAAGCAAGCCTATTACTCTACCTTCACTCAAAAAAGACCCAACTGAAAAGGTATATAGTTGCAGAAAACAGCCCGTGCCTCAAGCACAATATATTAATAAATAAAATTAAAGCAGTTTAAAACATTCGGAATGTGCTTTAGCTATGTACAGTAGGTATGTTAGGTATAGCTCCTGTTGTCCTCAATCTAAGATTTCAAGAGATAAGAAATTACGAATAATAAGATCCTAAATACCGATGTAACTTCCTAACAGATAACCCAGTCACGTAAACAACCAAATATTTCAGCTAGAAAATATTCAGCTATATTTTTAAGCAAATATTGAAGAAGTGCAGTGAAAAATTGCGACATATCGACAAAGACGACCAGGGACCAAGTGTCCTGGCGAAGAGTAACTAGGAAAGCAGACCCCAAATAATGGGATAAGGCTGAGAGAGATTGAAGTAGTACAGTGACCACACTATAGACAGATCAGTTTACTTAACTCGCTTATTGTAAACGATAGTTAGTCACTATCACACCCTTATGATCGAGTTACCTTAAATGCGGGATGCCTATGAAGGCACTATACCTAAATGGAAGATTTGCCTAGAAAGCTTTTCGCCCAAAGCAAGAGATGTCACTGAAGCAGAATGTTTGAAATGCGAAAGATACCAACAAATAGTTTGCTTCACGTTACCAAATCGTCCATTTGCGGAAGTACCGATCACGTAGAAATATCGTAATATCTAAGTATTCCTAGATGCCATAAAAACCGATACCTCACAAAAACTTTCACCCAATGCCCCTAAAGAATCCCCTCCATAAAAATTAAGATGGTACTTAATAGTTCTTTGATATTTTGTGACCGTTTTGGTAGTTAGGTACCAAAAATAGTAAATACCTAGTAGGTATTTACAGTACCTACTCTTCTGGTACCTAAGGGTTTCAATTTAAAATTCGATGAAGCTGGGCTGATGCGTGATTTACATTGAATAGGAATCCTTTTCTGGCTTGTTGTTAACCTTGGAGCACCTTATTAGCAAAGTTATAAATTGCGCATCCATTAATTAGAAGCCTTTGAATTCTGACTAAATTTAATTCATGAATGTTCCTAAAATAGATGAATTATACTATCTTACTCTACCTACTTTATAGCTTATTTCTTCTTTAAAAGATACGTCTTTAAATATTCTTCTGTAAAAGTATGTAGTTTCTTATAAAAATCTTTTTTTCCAAATCCTAAATCCTTCAAAATTTCGAATAAAAAATTCCGAGACGCGACTTGCAAGTTGGGAATCTATTTTTAGCTCAGGAATTGCAGTGGCGCAGTGGCTATACTTTGGCTTTCAATGGCGTGACGTCACTTATTGATCCGCTCCATGTACTTCCACCATACTTCCCTAAATGGCATGTCAATACACTCTAGTTGTAACGTCACAGCCGATGCGTGCGCACCAAATAACCTCTTCAAACTTGATTTAAACAATAAAATTAAACTTTTTTAGCCAATTAATAAAACTCACCTTAGAAAAGACTGATTTTAAGTAAATTCTAATAATAAAATTATATCTGAACTGACAACACAGAATGTACGCAAAAGAAAACTCAACATTTTAGTGATTGCCCCTTCGGAAAAGTCGAGGCGCATGCGTGAAAAAAATGGCGGATAACGATAGCCTCGTTGCAGGAGGGTTGGTTAATTCGCAGGAACGGACTCTGATGTATCAAGAAGAAAATGTTTTTCAGAGTGGAAACTTAGGTTTATAATAAAATTCTGATTACATGCGATACGGAAGTGTTAACATTAAATTAATATAGCCATAGTGGGCATAAATTGGGCGCTTGATTGTTGTGTTATTTGAGTTACTGAAAAGGGTGGTGTTGAAGTAAATCCGTCCCTGTAAGATATTTACATTCGGTAACGATCGGTAGTGATCGTACGTTTCCGCGAAGCTCGCTTTTCAACCATTTTCAACCCTCATCGGGATGCCTCTACCACAATCCGAAAAATCTTTACAATGTTTTAACAAAATGTAAAGAAAATACGTATAAAAGTGTGAATTATAATAATGTTATTTTGTACATAATATTTATGTAGATGTTGTGTGTAATTGTGTGTTTATATCGTATGGTTTTGTGACAGTGTGTTATTTCTTGTGCTTCAAGTTTGTGTTGGGAAATTAGCGCAGTTCGATATTAAGGTACTTATAACCTTTGTGTATTTTTACGAAATCTGTGAGAAATAGCGAAAGATATCATAAATTATAATAGAACGGTAGACATTATTAACTCCATTTAAGGTTAGTGGATGTCCTTTCCGACATAGCTTGACTTTCCCTACACGCCTATTCCTATTTCCTGACCACCTCTGCGGCGTGGTGGCCAAACACTTCCCGACGACATAGAAGGCCTTGGGTTTGAATCCCACCGTGGAACACTTATTTGTATGACCTAAGTACAAATATTTGTTTCTGGTCTGGGTATTTATTTAGGTATGTAACCGTTGTCTGATCACCATATTAAGAGCCTAGTTGCTTTGTTTAAGGCTAGGATAGCGTTGTGTGTAATGTCGTAGATTGGTACTAAACTGATTAAATTATCCTATTTTTGCATCGTAATATTGAGATATTTTCTATTTACACAGTGTTTCCTAAGTATCTTACTTTCGTTTTGACAAAGGAACCAATGTCTTCAGCAAACAATCGCTGCTGGTAGATACTCATTTTCAAATTGACAATGTACATCTTGTTTTACATACATTCATAAACTAAATAGTTCTTACTAAACTCAAATAAAATCTTGAACTTAAAAACCTAAATACCTATCTATTATGTAGAAAATACTCTCGAAGGCATCTCCATGAGGCATCGTCCCTAGAAAACTGGCAACATTTCCGCTCTAGTAGAGCAAACTGACCCTCTAAGCCAAAAAACCACCAATCCTACATTCACAAGAAGCCTCGTAGAGACGCGCCTAGATTTTGGTATTGGATATTAAAGGAAGTTATTTAGTTCTTGTCCATATTTCTTAAATAAAATATCAACAATCAAATTAAGTTAAAGTTAATTTTGTTGTGTATTATTGTTACAGAACAAAACATGAAAGACGACAATGACTGAAAAACGGGATATCAACAGAATGTTGGGTGAGTCCAATTAGTTTTATTTAAATTTATTACACTTATATAATTTATGGTAGGTAGCTTGAATTTGCGTTCTAGACGTATTGAAAATAGTAATTTAAGACGATAATTTGACCACTAAAAAGAAACTTCGTCCTTTGGAGAACATTAAACATAGGTCTACCATTTAATTGTCAAGAAAACTAATACACCGATATATAACGAGGCTCTGACCATTTAATTGATCATGTCTTTTCTTTGCTTCACAACCCGTCAACGAAATGTTTTAATAGAAATTATCTACCATACTCTGCCTCTCTCTCCTGTGATGACCCTCGATCATCTGAGATCTGCCTTTCTGGTCTTCCCTCCACCTAACTCTATCTGATGACGCATCGTCTGGGAAAACTGCGCAATCTATTAGGTTTTTCATGACCACATCTATCCACTTCAACGCCAGAATATCTACTTAATCAATAGAATTAATTTATTCAATCAGATAACATAGTACAAGTACTTTAACTTCGGTCTGCCCCTTGTTTGTGGACCTGGGATTTTGAACGTGACCGTTTTATGTCAAGTATTTTCTTGTGGTGTTCTTTTCACATGCCCGAAACATTGGAACCTTGATCCGTGGAGCTTGTCGGCGATATCGCGTATATACAAATTATCTTTTCGAGGTATTTTGTACGTCTAACGTAAAATAAATTACACCAATATTACAACCCTTCTTTCTTATCTATTAGGTGGGTATCTAACTTATTTTATTTGTATTCACAAAGGATTTCCTCACTATGAAATAGAATGTATTAATCCTCATTAACATTATGATATAGATTGTAATATATGGTAGGTACGTCCTACCAAGTGCATCATAATTTTCATCATATAGAAAGCGAACAGTGACTCTCATACTGATTAGATAGGTATTGTTCTTCCCAAGTATATACGATCTTATACGATTATACTAGCAGCTATTTCCCAGATATAATTCTTTTATGATACCATATTTTATAAACAGTGATTGGTTTTGGATTTCGATAACCCATTTCCACATTGTTATACAGAGCATCTAGTTTCCTAATCGTCTCTGATTGATGGAACGCACGCCACATATATTCACAACTTCATCAAATCAACTTTGCGACTATAAATAGAAGTGTTCTAGTGATGTATTTGACATACGATACTAGAGGTCTTGATAATGAATCGACAACCCTTGTTTTAATAATTGCTGCATTGAGTAGATAAATTCCACAAACGATGTTACACCTATAAATAGAAAATTCAAAGTCGTGACCGTACAGCTCAAATCATTGGACGGATCGGGCTAATATTTGGCATAGGTACGGTCGGCTGCATAATTGCAGATCCACCGTAGAACTCCAAAACGGCTGTTATAAGAATCTTTTCAACATGAGCAAGATTCTAGACACCTGCTTTAGGTAAAGTTTAAAGTCTTCTAACTCATCAATTAATCAAACAAAAATTATTAGAATCCCAACATTCCAATAATAGTAATTTTAGAACTCTACCGAAGGCTGCAATTATGCAGCTACGTACAGATGTTAAACTGCCTAATTATGACTTAGTTATCCGCTAATATCGGATTTTGGAAACGTCCACTCCTACGCGGATCAAGGCGTGGGTAGAATCTACTAAGTACCTAACTAAAATTAACAATACGAATGAAAAATAGTTGTTTTTATCCAAACTATACAATGTATATAGGTACCTAAATATCTAGATAAAATATATTATCTAGATTAGACTAGACAAAATAGATACCACGAACACTAGCGACATCTATACAATTGTAACGTTAACACTAAGGAAGATTTAGATTCTGCCCACAACAATAAACCTGTTAGGGAAAGGAAAATGCGCAACCGTATACGAGACTCTACTATTGATGTTGATAAATATACAGTCAAACAACAACAGATGGCGCTAGTAGTTCTACAATGTCTTTCCACGAGGGTATTGTGGTTCGAAAGTGGGTTATTCTAGACGTCTAGACAACTACTTTTGTTCTAATACTTTCGGAAATTCGAACTTTATATTTTAAAAAATTTAAGTTAGATATATATTTACTGGAAATTCAGCTAATTTCGGAAACAAATACCATCGATGTTTGACGATCATCCACCAAACCTATCGTGTAACCAGTGGTTCAAACTCAATAAATAAATTAATATTAACCTCTAGTGCCTCTATATTGGTTTGATTTGATAAGACGGTCGAAGCACTTTATTTTTATGTAGAAGATGAATTATTTCTAGAGATGGGCCGACTATGGCATTTACCGACTAGCCGACTAATCGGTTTTCAAATTGCCGACTAGTCGGCAGTGCCGATCATGGCTGGCAATATATATGAGACGAAAAGGAACCGCTTACTTCCTGTCCTGATCGTGCCGAAACATTGTCATTTTTGCATCATAACTTGCCTCTTATTAAAAGCAAAGATATTTAGGTACTTTTTAAGGCTCATTAGCACTAAACCTCTTTTTGCCTATTAATTTTGTTAATGCTGTACCCAATATTGTTGTTTTATTAATATTTTTTGCTATACGTGCAATGATTCCATTGCTCTTTTGATTATATTATCGTAGAAAATACTTTAAATAAATTTAATTAATAATATGACTCTGTGACACCTTGAAAAATTTCATTGATTAATGCTACTCAATTATAATGACTGACTGATTTCTAACTAAGTTCAGAACTAAGTTTTATGGAACTTTACTAGGTACTTTTATTTAAATATGTAAAATTAAAAATAAGTTCAGATAGTTAGGTGTAACTATTAAAGTTTCTACATATAAATAATTGTTTTATTTTACAGGTTAAGTGCCGATTTTAATCGGCATATTTTGCCGATTAGTCGTCGACCAGTCGCCGACTATAAAATATGCCGAATAGTCGGCTTTCCCGACTAGTCGGCAACTAGTCGGCCCATCTCTAATTATTTCCACACAACCTCTCCACAGGTCAGGTACAAATGTCCACGTCAATATTTCTTGACGTGGACATTTGTACAATTTGGTTGGAGGTCTCCAAATCACGTTGTATTCCTACTAAACTTATGTGTCACAGTAAACAGAGCCGAGTATTCCGTAGTCCGAGTTTTTCCGTTTAGCAAATGTTGGCGTAAAATGTTTGAAAAAATCGTTAAAAGAAATTTCAACTACTTCAAAAATTTAAAACTGTAGATCGAGTATCTCTTATTTGGCAATCTACAATTACCTACAACTGTTTGTTTACAGAAGAGTAAAGAAATGTAGTCATATTATCGCTTTTAATATGTTAATTACAAGGCACATCCGGTAACAATGATTGTGATTAGAGAATAGAGGTCGTATGACTAAAGACTATCAAATAAAATATACGAAAGGTGTCGAGCATGTAGGCGAAATGCGCGCCTTTTACGTTAGTTGTTTACAAAAAAATATCTCAGTCCCCACCCCACCTAGTCACCTGTCTGTCCTTTCTGTTTTCTATTGAGCAGCTGAATAACAAAAAACTGGCCAAGTGCGAGTGGGAATCGCGCACGAAGGATGCCGTACTAATCATGGTGGTACCTAATTGGATTATGAAAACAGCCAAAAACGAATTTGGAGAAATATCCCTATATACTTATGTATTTAAAATTCTCGTGTCGCGGTGCTAGTTGGGAATCTCCTCCTAAACGACTGAACCGATTTGTATGTAATTTTTGAAGTAAAGATTTTTATTCTGACGGAAGTAACGCTTACGTAGTTTCCGGTTATATTGACATGTGCCGATCTAACCTCAAAATGACAGCTGACTTTATAGGTTGCATACCTATATTATCTACTTTGTGAAATTAAAAAACAGGTTGGTGCATAGAGGTACTGCACCTTTACCGAAGACCTTCATTAGTATTAGGAAGTTAGTGACTGTCCGCGATGTTATTCTTCTATGTCTAATTAGATGTTTGATTATAAGTTAGAGTAGCAGAAACCTTTGAAAATACTAGACATTTTTGCAAAAATCTATTATTTATTTTGTTTCTTTCAAAATTACGCTTTGAAAAGAAGTTTTACTTCAATCGCGCGTAAAGGTTACACGCACACACTTTTTGTGTGTGCATATATTCGTTAGGTCTGAAAATCGAACATCTATTTTTTTTGTATATGGCAAAATAAAGTTTGCTGGGACAGCTAGTTGACTTATAATGATATACATAAATATTATTTTATTTAATCAACGTTGAGTTTTAAGACTTACTAAGTACGATCGATGGTCTGAATAAGATTATGTTCGTTGGCAATATAAAAGACAACACCTGCCAAGCATGTAGAAAGACATAGGTGTATGTACCTAGTTTGTATGCCCACGTCACAGATTGGACAACAGAGATAGGTACTTTAGGTATATAGTAGTGGTTCTTTCTTTAGTCTTTCTCTGAGATATATTTTACGATGATTTTCGCGACTGTTTCTACAACAAAAAACAATTTACAACACAATTTTTTTTTTGTTTACACAATTTTAAATGTAAAAACTCTCGAAACATTTGTTTACAAAAATAACGTTGAAAGCTCCGTACAAGTATCCGTGTCATTGTCAAGCAAAGGTCGACTCCTTTTAAAGATTTCTGGATTAGGGCGTCTCGGTTTGCCCTTGTACTTTGCACCTACTTTTCCGCAACTGTAATTTTGTGTAGGGTTCTAGTTTTTAGGGGGAAACCGACCCAGCTCTAATAAATTTGTAAATGACTTCTGTCATAAGGCTAATTACATCCAGTCCAGGGGCCCTATTTTTGAATCGCTCGTGTGACATAGCTTCGTCGTATACGCCTACAAGTCATACTCGACTTCCAAGTCGCATGACACCAATTTTCTGTATTTTTAAATCGTTCGTCGTCGAAATTTAAAATGTCAATTTTATTCGTTTTACGCAGAAAATTGAAAACCGGTAATTACCGATGAACATCCGAAATAATACCAAAAGATATAAATATTTTTCAAAGGTCGTTTCCGAATGTTTGACTATGATTGTTTGACGTTCAAACCACCACTCCTGTTTGACCACTCGCCTGTCGGCGACGAGTGGTGGGGACCACTCGTTACGATCGAGCGATTCAAAAATAGCGAATTTCCGATGTCGAACGAATATCAGTAGAAATCGAGCGCTCGACGCGGGGCGAACGATTCAAAAATAGGGCTCCAGGACGAGTTTCACAATCCAGGATACATGCACGGCGGTTTCTTCAGCCTCCATCCTATCCGTTATGGGTGTAGTTGAAGAAATGTGCGTTAAAAGCTTCATGATCGATCAAAGTGTTTGTAACTCTAGGCAATTTCGAGGCCGGTTTTTTAGTAATATTGGGATTAGTATCAAAAACATAAATTGATAAAAAATACAAATATCCCAAATCGAAATTGGTACGATACAAAAATGCTATAAAACTCTTACCTTTGTTGTAAAGGTTCTTCCCTATTTGTCAAAAAATCTAATATTTTCACCGATATTATAAGCATTTCGAATTATAGGTATGCACCTATAATTCGAAATGCTTAAACAGCTAGGTACTTACAATCTAATGAGTTCGAGTTTTATTTCTTGCTTACGGTCATTCACTGTCTGATTTGGCAAAGGTTCCGTTAACTTTTAAGTTGATGCCTAAAACTGAACCGTTCGCGGTGCCTGACATAAAATATTTTAACATATCCATTTGTAGGTAGGTATACGCAATATATTTGAATTACGAGCAGTTGGTACAATTTCTTAGTTTATAGTTGTACCAATACTCAGTTCGTTATAATTTTGATGATAGGATTTAGAAATTTGTACAACTATCATCATTTGTCAATAATTAGTAATTACGCATAAATTTCTTGGCTTGTACAAATGCTCAATCCGAATATAAATGACAAAAAGAAATTCGTAGGCGGGAAACGCCGGCAACGTACATCCATGTTTATTAAAAAATGTTTTGTCGATTTTCAAATTTATTTTAGTTTTTTTTAGTGCACCATCAATATGTATCTTTTTATTATATTTTTAAGTTTCTTAAGGAACTTATTTAGAATAGTGCTGCACTCTGAAGGTCATCGTCAGATCCTCGCCAAATGTTTATGGACCATCCTTGAGATTTGAGATAGATATCTCAAATCCGTGGTTGATGATTCACCAAGAAGAATCATTAAAATATGTTTATACCTGAAAAGTAGTTATAGCCCCAATATATGTATATAAGCTTTCCTTTGTGTTCTCGTCAAGTCCTTGTCTTGTAGATAGTTTTATTATTCTTCCTTAGTAAGAAGGAAATAGGAACTAAAATTAAATTTTAGATAAAAATTAGTCACTGTTTCAGTGTTTCTGCATTCAACAGCCGTTGAATTCGTTTTTAAATTAGTTTCTATTTTGAAATTCATCACATCATCATCAGTGACTTTTGAAGTGTCTCTTTTTGAGTGATTTATTCGTGTTATGATTTTAATAACACTTGTAACATTTATTGTAGGTACCTAATTTGGTGCTTCAGTATTCTTCGTAGAAAACGTCGGTAATGGAAACTTATTATCATATATTTTTTTCTTATTTCCGCTTCATTATTTTAAACAAGTACTTTGGCGCGCTTCGCCTGAGATATTGTAGTACTGGTCACAGTCTGCACGTAATAGGGGGCGCTGTGGTCACGTTTCATTTTATTAATGTAAATTGGCACTTGGTATGGTGATGGCAAATAATAAATACAGAAAAAAAATAACGAAAACACCTTGGAACATCCATTCAACACCTGACCTAAACAACAAAAATCGTAACATAGTTTCGCTTTTGACAACGTGCCGAGCCATGCTGTGCACTGTAGTTGAATACCTACAGTAAAGTGAGAGGCGGTAACCAGTGTGAAGTTTGAACGTGTGCATACGTCAGTAACAGGCACTGCGCCTGCGCGCTTGACGGTCTATACGGCAGTGCTGTGGTCGTGATCCGATTAACAACGTTAGTTTTATTTTTACTACTTTTACATCCTATTTATTTTCAATGCCGTATCCTCAAAATTTCAACAATTCCCCTGATTTGACAGAAGCAATCCATTTTCTTTTGTTCCACTTGATATTTACATTGTTACAATTATTGCTCTTTTGTGATAAACCATTACGTATGCAAAAATAAAACACGATTTTCCTTTTATGAATAGTGTGTTTTGGTATGTAGGTAGCTTGATAAAGTATCAACATGGAACGCGTTACGGTCGCGGTACACGTTAATTAATCCAATTCTATTTGTGTCCCGGTTCGTTCCCTAGCACTCCCGTCATGTTATGTGCCTGGCTTCATGCTGTTCTAATATTTCTATCTCTTTCTGTCACCCTGCAAAATCATTCACGCGCGAACGTACACCAATATTCGTATCAGGATTTCGGGATAGCGCACTCGCAGCAGCAGCTGTCAAATCAAGTTGTACGCAGGATACGATATCAAAAGTAGTAAAACAAAAACTGATGTTATTATTTTTATATTGCAGTGTCTTTACTTGTGTTTTGTTATGCAAAAACAATGTGATAAGTGGTTGTTAAGTTAGTATCTTAGTATTGTGTATCCTTTCTGACTAATCGATTGGGGACGAAATGTGAGGTGTTTACCTCCACGTCTAGTAAGTTAAGTGATGGTGCTTGTTTTACGATAGTGAAATTGGTTTCGGACACTGCAAAAAGGATACATTGAGAAAAGAAAATGCGGATCAAATCTTTCTCGGACTATCGCCCGAATGGTAATAAAAAGTTATTTAATTTATATTACATAAGGCAATGTAAGGTAATGCCTGCCAATATTGTTAATTAAGTATTGTATTTGTTTCTGTATAAAGTGTGGCTAGGTAAACTATATAACGACAAAATATTGTCGTCTTGAAATTATACTAAAATTAAGAAAAATATTTTACCTACAAACGATGCACACTTAAGTCTTAACAACTATTTTTAAAATGGAATATTTAACAAAAGTTAACAGCATAAAATTGGCGATTGGCGTGATCTTAATCCCCCTTATTCCAAAACGAGGTTTTAGGATAGTCCGAGATGTGGATTTAAACCTGAGATTTAGATACAGATTTACTCGTGAACTATAGTCTAAACACTATCTTTAAATAATCTTTAAGGATAGTGTTTAGACTATAGTTTCCTATATAATACATGGGGATCTTGTTTAGACTATAGTTCACGAGTAAATCAGTGTCTAAATCTAAGGTTTAAATCTACATCTCGGACTATCCTTAAATCTCGTTTTGGAATAAGGGGGAATAAGTTTTATGTATTCTATTTTAATTGTGTAAAACTTGTTTCTTTGAATAGGTATTAGGTGGAACTTATTTCAATATACTTATATTTTTTGTTATGTAAACAAAATTGTATCTCCCCTCCTACCATTTAAAGTGGACATGACATTTTTTTTCTCGTCTATCCAATTGTATAGGGTGTCTGTCCAAACCGTGTTTCGGTTTAGGATTCCGTTTGCGAAATATTAAGCTTTAAAATGCTATTAATTCCAATTATCCCCGAAATATGAATTTGGGAGATGATGCCACGCAAAATTCCCACTGTACCTACACCTTTTGGGGGATACAATTTGTGGGCATACCCCATTTTTTAATTAAGATCAAAGTAGGGCTGTGTGATGTCGATAGATGTAAAGAATTGTATAAATATTTACGTAATAATAATGTAGAAATTACAGTTCCTGAATCCCCAAATAAACAATTCAAGCAATGCGAAAGTTTTAAAAACGAGAATCATACAACTGTCGCAAAATTGATTAGAGTTTAATTAACTTTATTTTAAAAAGAATGTTCAGTAGTTTTTCGTAATTAATTTTCTTCAACAGTATGATCGAAATTTTCACATCGTTATCATCGATTATTTTAATTCTTTAGGTAATATGTTTTACAATGGCTTCTTATTAATCACTACTGGGTCTATTCATTTCTCCAACGATGTTAGGTGAAATAACAAGCAAGTTTGCTTGCTCGCGATTCAAGCAATTTTGTTTCGCCTGCCTGCGATTTCTACACAAACGCACAGTAACTAGTTTCTTCAACCGTAAACTCAATTAAGTAATATGTTCATAGTATCAAAGACGATAGATACTAGAGATAGCCTGCCAATACCAAAAATGCGTCACACAAATAAAATAAATACACCTCTTTTCTACATGACGCCAACGCTACTTTTACTGTGTTTCTAAGTTTTTAAGCATAAAGGTATTATAATGTTCAGCTGCTGATTACTAGTGAAATATTAATTTGAAAATGTCTTTAAGACCCAACGAATATATACAAAACCCATACAAATCGGTGCAGCCGTTTAGGTGGAGTTTGAAAATTAAATATTTGTGACAGGTCGCGTTATAAGAATGGATTAAAGCGTTATTGTACAGCGCTGAGTTCATCTATATCTGTACCTTTTGTCTGATAAATAGGGAGGTATTTAGCCCCCTTCTAAGCCCGCATATTGTGGCGACCAAATACAGAACCCTACACTGCGCGTGGCTCGATGACACGCACTTAGCCGGTTTTTTTAATTTGCCCACCTTCATCACTTTATATTCAGTCAGTAACCCCTCGTTTTCCATAAGAATAAGTACACATGCACGATAGAATTAGTAGGCAAGAAGTTAGCGAATTGAGTGAGTCACCGAAAGCAAGTCACAACTTTAGGGATATGAATAATCAAGTCTACATTAAATTGTCTGTTTATGGTTTCTTAATATATTCTGACTTGCCTACTTCATAATATCAGAAATGAGCAATGAATCCATAAATGAGATGAATTAAGAGTCTCGTATCTTATCTGTCAATCTAGAAGGAATTTAGGTGGGTAACCTATAAACCAACATAGTAAAACATGACATCATTAATGAATCGGTTATCTTATACCTACCGTATCTCGGTCCGTTAGGGGGACCTTTTTCAGTCATAGTTTACATGGCGGTTATTTTGAAAGTATAGGTATATGAGGTGTCGTAGTGATTTTGGTGTCCAGGTAATTTACTGTGTTGATATTGATTTTAGTCATTTTGCTTCGTAGATGAATTCAAAGAAAAACACTGATCATAAAGTTCCAAATGTGTATTAGCAAGAGCTTGATCTCATAGGTTTTAGTTTTTTCCCATTTTTTAAAAGACGAAAAAATCTGAAATATTTTTGACCATGTCCGTACCGTACTTTTGTCATTTGCTAAAAAACTAAAAATTAATTTTAGTTAAAAATTTAATATCTACCTACTCTATCTTCACGCAAAAAGGACCCAATTAAAAAAAAGGGTCTAATCGCGGAAAACAGCCTGTATACAAGTACAAGTAATTAAAAATTTCGAGGAGACCTCAAGATGCTGTGTGTTATGCTACATTTCAAATGGCGCATAATATCTAATCAGCTTAAATTGTATTTGGTCAGCAAATATCGAGATTAAGCTGCTGGTGGGTCGGCAAGATAACAAAAAAGATTTATATTAATCTTGCGGACCAAGTAATATTTTTGCTGACAAAGTCATTATTAATATTCGATATATAGATATTTGTTTGGCTAATAATATTTACTTTATTTGCTAACCGAGAAAGTATTGCTCATCAAGTATATTTTACTACCAACAAAAACGAACTTAGTACCTATGCTGAAAAAATTATTGAATGCTGATTTTACTCGCTGAGCAAATATTCAAATGACTGATCGATAGTTAAACAGTAACCCATCACTTCACTATCACTACATAGTATAAAATAAAGTCACTTTTCGCCGACCCTATGTCCCTATTTCCCTTTGTATGCTTAGATCTTTAAAACTACGCAACGGATTTTGATGCGGTTTTTTTTAATAGATAGAGTGATTAACGAGGAAGGTTTTTAGATATAATACATGCATAATACAGCCGTGCGAAGCCGGGGCGGGTCGCTAGTAAGATATAAAAATTAATCTCAATTTCACTTGGTCACGGCGGCATCACGCGTGAATGGCTGGAGCAATTTCGCTAATTATTTTTTTGTTGTGTTTGTTTTTGTCAGGAGAAGGTTCTTATGAAAGAAACAAATTAGAAAATTCAGTAGAAAATTATTACGCGGGTGAAACCGCGGGGCGCAGCTAGTTTCATATATTAAAACAGTGATTGAATGGTAGAATTTGTACTTCTACACAATATTATAAGAGGAAATATTTTTTTTGTAATAGGGTTCGGAAACTACTTAAACGATTTTGATGAAACTTGGATGGGGATACATTGATTCATTGGAAGTTGGTTGGATACTTTTAATCCCGAGATTCCTACGGGATCGGGAGTTACACGGGTAAACGGACCGCGGCGCGGAGTGCTGCTATAGTGTCTTTAAAATTTAATTCTGTGGTTTAAGTTTAGTGTGAAATCGGTCTTAGAAACGTTGACTACGTTGTAATGATATTAAATTGCGATGACTGTTGTTGGGGCCTCTTCATTGGTGCAATTGTGACTGCCGAGGTCGAACGAGTTTCATCACTAACATAAAATACAATAAAACATCACCCATATGGCTGTGGGGCGCGGGCGGCGTGGCGGCGTGGCGCTCGACGACGCATATGGGATGGTATAGACGATATTTAAAAAATTAAATAATCGACCGCTATGCTGTGACCCGAATTAGGAAGAACGTCAGCGTTGATTATTTGGGTTGAACTACCCACCATCTCGTTCGACGCCAAGTGTCGCTTTCGACATTAATTAATAATCTTGTATATATGTTAATTTATTTTAGTTGTTATTTCCAGACCACGAATGTAAATAGTTTGATTACTCAAAACGTACGTAGGAATAAGGTATTGAATTTATTGGAGACATCATTATTTGAAATAACCGTGTATTAACTGTTTTGGCACCAGACGCACCACACAGCAGCACATGCATACCTTAAAATATGTATAACACCAACTTGGGATTTCTAACATACATTTAAAAAAAATAGACTTAATGGATGGATAACAAGATTGGAATATCTTTATCCACTTATCCACATAACTATATAGTTCTGTAGATAAAGCGAATCCAACCTCTTAGTTAGAAGGTTAAGGTTGCCCACTCTCTAAAAAAAGAAGTTCGATTAGCTACATCCTTTTTACATTCGTTACACGTTATGACGCATTTATGTTACATTTGGTTTTTTAATTTACACCCTACTCTTCTGAAGATGTGTAACGTCAAAAGATTCATCGAAATTGGATTTCTTATGTCGGAGTACGGTCTGAACATCTCCACCCACAACGAATTTAAGTACGTATTTTTGAATCAACATATTTTTAGAGTTTGATCTTCCAGAAAAAACTTTAGCCTTGACATATCCAATTTGTCAATCTTTCATCCAACTATCGTTATCGATGAGACTCATGCTCCTGACATTTCTATTTATATCTAAAGACAGCTTTCATTAAAACATTTATATATATCCCCTCAATCGACTGTGAAAAGATACCTAAAAACTTTGTCCCGGAAACTAATTTGAAATGTTCTTGAAGTACTATAAAAATAAACCGTTTAACCCAAATATTTTTGTGTTTGTTTACAGTTATTTTTATCATTGTTGAGAAGTTTAATGTTTTGATTATTTGGTAAATGCTGAATACTGAGCAAAATCATATTTAGGCCGACATGAGGCTGACTCATCTTGAAGATATCCTAAACACGCAGACTCTTATATACAATCTTTATATGGCTATTAAGCCGCGGACAGACAGACGACAAAATGGCGAAATTATAAGGATTCCTTATTGACTATGGAACCCTAAAAGGGATGGAGATATCACGTTTAATCAATAATCTTATTATTACAATCTTCATAACAAAGTTGAAGGTGTTTAGACAACAATCACCCATTGTTCACTGCTATTTAACACTATTCTGAGTGTTATTTCAACATCGTACCTAAAAGACGTACTTTTTGATGATAAAAATGAAATGTAGCATTATTATAATATCGTCTGTAATGAATGTCACGTGGTTCTTAAATACTTCATTCTAAGGAACGGTCACGCGATTCGGTAATAGACTAGTATTAATTCTGTCTTGCATGCCATATTAAATTGCATTTAGTTGTTTCAATTGCACTAGTGATATATTTTATTAGCCGTTGTCTTTATTCTAAGAAAGGTTTTAATATAGGTAATTGCTTAGATAATATGCTTTTTCTTCTAATAAACGAAATGAAAGTGGTTTATTGTTGATAAAGTGATTGTTTTCTCAGATCTTTTCCAATGATGTCATTTTGATATGTTAATAAATTATTTCTAAATAAAGTTACTAAATTTGCTTAGATAACAATGTAGTTTCTTTAACTTACAAAATCTTGTCGTTTATCTTCTTGCCACATTTTAATATTTGGAACAAACTGGTAAATTTTTTGGCATAATTGACCCGAATTCTGCAACACGAGTCAACCCACATAAGATCTGCTACATAATAAAATTCTGCACAAAACCTTGAACAAAACGAATTATATAAAATCGTATTACAGTTAGATTGTCATTTTCACTTAAGTTTACATAGGGAACCAAATCGTGTCTTTAGAAGAATTGAGGCATTAATGCAAAAAGGTTTTTAGAGAGTACCAGGGATTATCGCGTTCAAACAAACAAATAAACCCTTCAGGTTTATAATATCATTATGAATTTAAATATCATTTGAAAATAAAATTTACACTTTTGTGACTTAGTTAAACTTTTCAGTATCATTTCCATCAAATTTTTCATCTTGAATATGCATTTAGTTACAATTTCAACAAAAACATATTTTAAGAGGCATTTCACAAAATTCGAACTCTAGAAAAGTGTTCGCTCAGAGCTGAACATTTAATTAAAACGTTTCTCGTCGATTTTTTGTCAATTTTGTAATAAGGCCTTTTAGATGTAATTTTCTATAACTCGTACGCAGTGGCAAAACTTCCAGATCTCCTTCTTTAGACAGCTATTACTTAACTCTAAGTGGGGAAAGCTGTTATCTTTGTACCCATCATTGTGTAATATCCACCGCTGTTGATTTTTACATTTTAACACAACCGAATGACGTTTGATTGTTTTATTGTGATATAACTTTTGTTAAAGTACTGTAACCTTCGCGAAATAACTCAAACATTCCTTAAAAGGTATTTTTTATCTTGAGGTCAGTTACAAGAGTTCCAATTATTTGAGATTTTATTGAGATAGGTTTTTTTGCTTTTGCTGGGTAGGTTGGTATTTCTTTATTAAGACATCTATTATACAGTTACATTATTTATTCGAAAATAAACAATTATTTTCATGCTTAATTATAAAAGTTTTTGTAATTATGAACTTTGGTTGATTTTATTTTGCAATTTTTGTAGGTTATTTGTTAATGTTTTTTTTGGCACGGTATTAAGGAGTTTGAAAAGTAGTCCACTTACTGTTTATGATACTTGCAGGTAATATGGGCCACTATTATTTTTTTAAATCCTTGACATTAGTGACAAAATAACAAGAAAATAAATAAATTGTTTATCAGATTTACAATAAAGCAACAACTGGGGAATGACGCAACTATTAACCCAAATATTTATCTAATGACTTGTTTTGTAGTTTTCTCTATTTTTACGAATAATCCAATTTTTTATTATGGTGATAAGTAATTTTATTACCCGTAGATACCTTATTATTTTTGAAAGATTGATTTTTTTATTGATATTAAAAAAGTGGCAGGAACAAATTGGATGAGGGAAGCAAGAGATAGAACTTTGAGGAGAACTCTTGGGGAGGCCTATGCTGGAAAGCAAGACAATCAATAAACCGGTGTCTTATGTCTAAACATAATGTATATATCTATTTTTGTTAATAAAGGTTATCATTATCATTACCTTATTCCTTATTTTTATTCAATGCCATAGCAGAAGGTGGCAAAAGTTTCTGCAGAACATTGAAATTGATTCTCGTAAGAGTTTATTCTTAGGATACTAACATGTAGTGATGTAGTTAGGCGATGTCTGGTCGATAGCTAGACTAGACGATGCCTTTGATGTCTCGATTTATTTTAGCCGCATATAGGACTGATTTAGTTAGATTGGTTAACATTTAGGGCTATTAGAGACGACCGACCGTGCGTAGGTAAACTAAGCAATTACCGCAAGGGAATCGAATCAGTTGCCTCCGTCTGTTTTTCCTGGTGTAATTAATTTAGGTGTTTTCAAGCCGAATAAATATCTAGGAAAGCATCGTCACTTACAACCAGACAGGTGTGATAGTGGTCAAAAGCTAACATACATTTGTGTAAAAAAAAACCTTTGAATAAAATTAGTATACGCCTGAAATTCCGTTCGCGGCCATAGTTTTGGTTTTGGCCAAAATAACGACCGATAATCTTTCGGCCGTGCCGAAACTATGTGATCGTGAATAGTCGGCCGTTGTTCGGCTAACTACAGGCGCAATTCAATCCTCGTGGTTGTCTCGTCTCAGCTTACTTTACCGGTCGAAATGTGTTGTGTTGAATTGAGATTGTTATGATAAATATTCATACAAACTGCGCCCTACGTTTTCACCTGCGCGTAAATGTAGCCTATGTTGAATTATTATTTTTTATCTACAGTTGGGAAGTAACAAATAATTTTGTATTTAGCTATGTAAATATTCAATTCAATCTCAATTGCTGCATAGTCCACGTGTATTGTGTCCTCTAGGAGTAACAGATAGAATATTATACTAGTTAACGCGGCTATAAAAGCTTTAGTTTTAGTTTTAGTCGTTTTGGTTGAGATCGGTTCGGCTTTTCGGTTTCGGTTTTAGTTAAAGATCCAGTGTTGGTCGGACGGTTTTATTCTTATACTTTACAAAAAAAACGTATTTATTTATAAGTTTTCTAAAGTCAATTGATTTTATGAACATAAATAAAATAATTTACCTACGTCAGTTCACTAGAAACATATCGTGTTTAAAGCTCATTACCAACACGAAACCCTCAATCTCCCCAACAGTGCCTTTAATTTAGGGAACCCTATAGTTGCAATTTATGATACATGCGTCTCGTGTTCTAATCGATTTTTTAATGAAACTGCTAATACATAAATGTACTTGTAAACTTGTCCTGGAGTGGAGACCGCGAATTGGCAAACGTAGTGAAGGACGCCCTGTGACCGAGCGACGACATACGCAAAGCGGTGGGCAGTGAATGGCGAAGAAGAGCCGAAGATCGGGCTCAGTGGCGTATCTTAGGAGAGGCCTACGTCCAGTAGTGGACTGACACCGGCTGATGATGATGATGATGACATAAATGTACGGTCGGCTGCATATTTGCAGACCCACCGTAGAGCTGTAAAACAGCTATTATAAGAATGTTTTAACACAAGCACCGAGGCACCTGCTTTGGTTGACGTTTACAGTCTTTTAACTTATGTATTTTTCACACAAAAATTATTAGAATGAAAACATTCCAATAATAGTAGTTTTAGAACTCTACGATGGGTCTGCAATTATGCTGCCGACTGTACATGACTGTCCGTATACCACATGCGTACCTATACCTCATAATAATTTATAACAAAATGACAGGCATGAGTATTTATGATCATATAAATGTCAAGGATCAAGATAAGGTTGACACGAAATGTTATCCATACCGAATAAGGGTTTAGGTTCAAAATGGAACGGAACGTCCCTTTTTTCAAAATTTTCCAACCTTGGTCATTTATTAACTTTAAATTGGTCGGCCATTTTGGCAGCGTCCAAGTAGACGGGTGTGACGCATCGTAACTCGCCTTTACGTGGTCCTCGTTGGAAGACCAAGTAAAGGCAGCGTAACTTTCTTTACTTGGTCTTCCAACGAGCGGCTACATGGTCGATAACAGCGATCATCGACCGCGGTTGGCATCATTGAAAGTCAAGTCTGGCAACTATTACTGTCTACACAGCAGAAATGGGCAATTCACCTGTGCAGATCTGCTAGTTGACGATCGTCTGGCACTTGCTTAATGCCGTACCTTTAATAAATATAAAAGTCCAAGGTTAAACGAACAACCGTGCCCCTACCCTATAAATAGGCAGTCTCGATTAAATTAGTACCTAGGCTGGGAAATTGAAAAGGGACAATTTTCGCTACGTACACTGAGAAAAAAATACTGTTGATGTAACAATAAAACTTTAATCCCTGAGAGCCGACAGGGGTGCATAGTTCCAACATCAAAGTTTTTATTGTCAAGGCTAATTTTGTCATTGCAACAACAGTATTACAGCGATATGTGCGTAAATACTTCAACAATAATATGTTGTTAAAAATAGATTGAATCACTTACAACAGCTTGCTCGCATACCTGTTCTCATTTTGTTTCCTTAACAATCTATTTTGTACCTGTACCTATGCACTTTTGTTTCCTCAGCCATGAAACCTTGTCTAACTCCCTATACAGCTTTTGCTTTTACAGCAATTTAACTATGTTCTTTTACCTATCCTCTTTTTTTTCCTCAGCAAAGTAACCTTGTTAAACTACCTATACTGCTTTTGCTTTTAGAGCAATTTAACTTTGTGTCTATACCTATCCTACTTTGTTTCTATAGCAATTTAACTCTGTCAAGTTCAGCGTATACCGATGGACGGCAGGGCGGTGCATTTTAAATTTGCTAATATAAATTCCTACGTATTTAATGGTAACAAGATTTTCATGGATTTCAAAGTTCAGTCACTGATAACCTTTGATGCTCCGTGGTCGATGTCTAAACTTTGAAATACATATACCTATATAAATTTTGTTACAATTAAATACGTACGAATTTATATTGACAAATTGAAAATGCCCTGCCCTATCGTCCGATCATCGGTGTACGCTGAAATAAAAGGATGAAAATTAGGATCAGATATGCAATTTTATTAAAAATATTACAAATCATTACAAATAATATTTATTCAAAATCCTTATAACTATAAGATCAAATAATTAAACCATAGGTGGATGGGCTGGCTTCAATTTTGCTGTCATACTAATAAAACTTAACCTCACCTCGTCTCTAGAGAGTTTTCAAACTCTTTTTTTAGTTACGAAAATGGTTGGCATCTGCCGTAACAGAACGGCTAGAAATGCTGCAAACGACGCGCGACGCCAGGTTCTATTCCGACTGCAAAAAAAAAAATTAAAATTGAAAGAAAAAAACTAGCATACTGTATATTATGTTAGTTTACTTCGATTGAATGAAAATACTTACGAGTAGCTAATTCTAGTATACATCGAGAGTTATTTGGTCGACTTTGCTGGATAGGATAGGATAATAATAGCATTGGATCCACCATGAGTATCGGTTTCGACTTCGCCTTCGCCAGTGGATCCATTTTCAATAGATTCCCACAAGTCTTCGTTTTCAAGATATGCTTTGGCGGCAAAACTCCAAGTTGGCCAACTATCACGACCTGTTAAAAGCTTCTCGATCAACATCATTGAGCTGTTTGTAGTCATTTTTGCTGAAAAAGAAGGAACTCCGGCGACCGCGTTGCACTTTTTGAGGTTAAGTCTGTTTTAACTATATTATTATACGTAATTTTCGTGAAAACTATTACGTACAGGCAGGGTGAGGCCCATAACCTGTTCAAAAAAAGCAATGGAACTCCACTTGTCTACTATACATAATGCACTGGTCAAAATCAATACTGTTCTTAATAAACTATGTCCACGCGGTACGAAGGTCTAAACGTAACTATTATGAACGACCTGTTTCAAATTGTACTGTTAACAAAATTTAATAATAACGTTGTAACTCTAAGCTATACTTACTTTGCTGAATGATGTATTAGGATTTTGTTAGGTACATGTAAACATATATAAATTAACAACCTGATGTTTATATACCAGCAACGTTTATTTTGTAAAGTGATTTTGTCAAAATTATATATAGATAAATTGTGACGCTAACAACAGTCACCTTGTAACCACAGCGATGTAACGTAACGTTGTTGTGTTTATTAAGTATCTATAGTTACAGGCACAAAAATAATTTGACAATAAAAAATATGTTGTGGGCACTAAACATGTACTGATATTGTAGCAAAAGTGTTAAGTTGCTGTAACTATAAATGTCTGACAACGTTTTTATTGTACTTTGTCGGCTTGTTTTTTTCTCAGTGTACTTACCTAATTTTCACATTTGCTTTTTTTAGAACCTTTTACAATATACCTACCGATTTCTGTATAATTTATTCATATTTTTTGTATCACTCACAAACATTTTAGAAATCTGTTAGCTTTTTTGAAGGACTTTCTAATTAGTAAGTTTATTTTCACCTCATTGTGAATTCAGTATAGGTAGCAAGAATAAAAAAAACTGTCTAAATACCTATCTAAAATTTCATGATTAGCTTTAGTCGAGAGTAAATAGTCTTGTCTTTTTTTCTGAATTTGAATTTCGAATTTCATCGAATTTGTCTGGCTCCGTAATAGTTTGTTTTGTAGTCGATTTTCCTGGAAATCTACAGAATGAGAGGGTAGAGGTGGATAAGGGTGATCTGATCACCCCTCGTTCACTCCTGTCTGCTTTCACTTCTACGTAGGTATAATATTATATACCTACCTACGTTTTACGTGAATCAGTAGGTACTAACAAAAGCTATTGAGAGTTAACTTGCTTAGTGAATATTCTATTTTCTAAAATTCTATTTTGTGTGATAACTAGCTGTTGCCCGCGACTTCGTACGCGTGGTAGTTTTGTTTTATGTACTAAGACCTTCCTCTTGAATCACTCCATCTATTATAAAAAATGTAGTAATTTTTAGGATCTAAGCATACAATATGACAGACAGACAGGGGGAAGCGAGATTGTTTTATACTATGTTGATAATAATATGTACTTTATAAATGATAATTATAAAAGCAATTAATATTGAAGGAAATTACACACAGCGTCGTTTAGCCCCAAGCTAAGCAACTAGGCTTGTGTTATAGTGACCAGACAACGGAAAGATACTCATATATATCTTTATATAAGATATGTAAGTCATGTATATATTAGTGTTAAGTATACAAAAATAAGTAGTACATAAAACAAACCAAAAAAAAAAAATCAGAAAATAAAAAAAAAATATATAAGATTAGTAGGACGTTGTGGGGAATACGTACTAGATTCGGATTTTTATTCTATAGTCTACCTATAGTGTCGAATTGCTCCTAGACGAAATGCTCTTGCTCGAATTGCTCTTGCTGATATCTAATTTCAGGGTGAAAGCATTATTTTTTAATCTTCTTTATTGCCTGTACGTACAGGGAAGGCAAAGGTTTAATTATTAGGTCACACAGTCTCATTAACTCATTATTACACACTTCGTTGATTTTACCGGCCATAAAATCTTTTAAATTAAGTCCAGTAGCACACTGGGTGAGACATCTGAAACTATTCCTATTTTTGAGTACCTACGTCTTCGAATTTTAATGTCAGTCAGGAGCATGTCATCAGTAAAGTAAAGACCATCTAATCATCTATGGAATTCGAATACACAAAAAAAAAAAAGATAGTAGGTCGACTTTTACTTACGTCTTTTAAGTTCAGTTCAAATCATACGTAAGTAAGGAAGTTGTATGTGAGACTAATTTCATTTTATTACGGAAATATTACAGACCAATTGACACGCAACTTTTGTTGGTTGGTATTTAACTGGGTCATGTGGAGTGTAGGGTTCCGTAGTACCCGTCGCCATAGAAGGGGGTTTAATGACTAATAATATAAAACAACTTTATCTAAATCATAACTCAATTAAAGTATAAAGTTTTGTTTTTTAGCCTATGATTTAGACCCCTAATTAGTTGAGTTCTATTATTTTTCTAGTACCTTCATTTTTGCGTTCTCTAAAACACGTATAGCAGACCAAGGAATGCGTGAAGCCGAAGCCAACACATAAACGCCCTTTACACTAACAACTTTAATAGAAAAGTATGATGTGGACACCAAACCGGCGATTATCCCTGTCTGCACTGTTATATGCAGTCAAGGACAACCTCCGGTTTGGATAGAACTACAGGACAAAACTACTTATACCTACGCTTTTGTGACGGGATTATCTAGGTATATTATTATCCATACCGAGCTCTCTCGATAACATAATGAAGTGAATGAATAATAAAGATAGAGACAGACGAGATAGGTAGACACAATTCTAGATGCCTAAAGGAATATATTTTACAGAGGTGTCTGCGTTAAGCGGGTATAAGGTGATAATAACGCCTACATGCCAACTCAGCTATGCCACCTAGGTCTCAATATATTAATAAAATGTTCTAAAAATAAATATTATTTATGACATACACATTAGGTATGCTTACTCACTGTGAGCATTTCAATTTAGGCAGTTATCCACTCGTAAAATCTATGAAAATCAGCTATTCCAAAATCAGTTATTAAGGTTGCCTGGAAGAGATCGCTTTTAGCAATAAGGGTGTTTTTGTGTCATAATGTAATTGTGTCATAATGTAAGGTATTATTATGTATTTTTTTTTTTTAGCAGATATTCACTTAAGTTAGAATTTATTTTGTGTTATTTTTTTTATGTAATCATCTTTCGTTTTTGTTTTTATGGTGCAATAGTGTTTATTAAACGCTTTGTTATTGAACATACTTAATTACCTAAAACCCGTAAACAAATCAATTTGCCGAAATATTATTTGGCTTAATTTTACAATAGAACTCATTCCGTCTAACACAGTACTTGGTATTCAATTTGGTTAAAGAAACCATGCGGCCATGAGCGGTTCCGACGGTTTTATTGCAAGACTCCTACCGATTAGCCGAAAAACTTGTCATTCGTGAAGGCAGAATAATTACTGCAGTATTTTATACTGGAAACTATTGCTAAATATATTTTTTTATTCTTAGCTAAAAGCTATAAGTTAATGCTTTTATAGGCAGTTTCATAAGTGAAGATAAATCCATATTATTGAAATTAGAAGTATGTCTGTCTGATCGCAATAAACTTAAAACCTACTGTACGTATTTTCATAAGGTTTTCACCAATGGATGGAGTAATTCATGAGGAAGGTGTATAAATTCATTAAGTATAGTTTTGAGTAAATTGGCTGACAGAAAAAAAATTTAAGCGCATAAATGCTCTTCTACCTATGCGAAGCCGGTGTAGGTCGCTAGTCTATCCATATAAAATGCTTTTTTCTGACTGACTGACGGATCAACGCACAGCCTAAACCGCTGATCGTAGAGACATGAAACTTAGAGGGTGTGTTCTTTATAAGACGTAGGCATCCGATAAGAAAGGATTTTCCGAAATTCTATCCCTTAGGGTTAAAAAGGGGGCAAAATTTGTATGAGACAACATGATTCCTTGGTCCAATCTACTAATTCTACGTGGATGAAGTCGCGAGCAAAGGCTAGTTAAGTATATAGAGAGTTGTAACAGAGTGACGCGACAAGTCTGACCAAATAAGGAGATATCTACCTTCAGACTAGTGTGATGTGAGCCCACTATTACTGGACTAGTAGTGTCCACCTCATTTGCCAATAAAAACCTAATCACACAGCTTTCTACTCGTATCGATTCAATTGCTGCATTTTCAAGTGTCATGTCTTGTTTGATTTACAATACGACTCATCGCAACACGGATACTTCTATCATTGTAATATATCCGGAGGCTTTTAAAACATTATTTTTAACCGACTTCAAAGGAGGAGGTTTTCAATTTGTCGCGTACCTATATACATAAATATATTTTGTCTGCTCGCCGATTACTCGAAAACGCCTGGACTGATTTGGAAAATTCTGTTTTTGTTTAAAAGGGGATAACTCACAGATGGTCCCACAAAAATTGGATGAAGATCTGATGAGGATATTCGGAGTGATGAACAGAATTGCACCTCGAGAGTGCAGCAAATTGCTCAGTTTTACATTTTTTCAAGATTTATTCATACTTATTAACTAGCTTTTCCCGTGACTTTGTCCGCGTAGGGTCAGATTTTTTAAAACCCTTTGTTATCGGATGCTTACGTCATACAAAGAACACACCCTCTAAGTTTCAGGTCTCCTACGATCAGCGGTTTAGGTTGTGCGTTGATCCGTCAGTCATTCACGACAAAGCATTTTATACTTTTAATAAAGGATTAAACAGGTATGTTAGGTACAGTTATTAACTTAATCCCTCATAATATTTATAAACCATCAACTTGTTTTAAATAAATATCAATTTCAATTAAGTCATTCTCTAGTCAAAACAGCACATTTTTAAAATTGGATGGGTTTCCACAAGTATTTGGGCTATAGAAAAACTATTTGATTCTTTTTGTAAAACACTAACTCTAAGTTAGTGACGTAAGTAACTGTACACGATGTCCTCACCTCAATCACGCAACAAGGAAACGGTTTCATTTTGTTTAAACAAGTGGGAGAAACAGTTTAGAGTGTTTGTCTAATAATGGTCAGTAGGTAAGACCATGATTGTTGACATTTAGGTTAACCACTCCTTGAACTTGTCAATAGATTACGTAACGTTTCAAATCTCATTTAAAGTCAACTAACAGGGCCGTCTTTAACCTATTGGAGGTCCTGGGCAAGTGGGCATATTAGGATAGTGAGGCCCCTAAGACTTTGACAGAACATAAGTTACCTACTCTTTTAGCATTCACTATATTGATTGAAGAGGAACCTTTCTAGATTTAAGATGGGCAAAATTATTAATAACTCTTTCAAAGTTAATGTTTTTAAGAACATCATACTCTATGGACATAAAGAGACAAACTCGTTAATCTATCTTGGAGTATAGTACTTCTTAATTCATTTTTTATCCTTTTTAATAGATAGATAGATAAATTCTTTATTGTAAACACCAATTACAAATAACATTAATAGTAAAATAAAATAAAAAATAATTTAATTTGGAGAACGAGCGTTCTCCACTGCAGTTAGTGACCATTATACTTAAAAATATTCCTAAGAAAAATAGAATCTTAAAAACATTCATGAAACGTCATGTTTCGAACGGACATTAATGACAATTTTGCCAAATGTTAAAAATGACGATAGCCCTAGTAATTTGATCTTTGTGTATAATTATTTTAGTTTTTGTAATAAAATTGAGAAAAGAGTGATCTGGCAGGAATTAGGGGTCCACTATCGATCATGGGGCTCTGGGCCCGGGCCCAATGTGCACGAGGAAAAGATGGGAAAGAGGGGCCTGCCAACTAAGCTTCTAGACAAGCGTGAAATCTCTATTTGTTAAGCCAAGTCACACTGTGGCTAAGTTCGGTGTCAACGGTGACCAAAATTATGAACAATTAGTTCCGTGTGTAATATCTTTTGTCTTTATTCGACTTTCGCTGACACAATGGACAGCTAAGTGACACTCATTGTTGAAAGTAAAGTGCACACCAAGTTACTTTACATACTTGAAACATGAGGGAAAGTTAGTCTTTTTATTAAGGCTGAAAATTTGGATAATTAGAGGTCTGCAGGCAGAAAACTCTTGACAGGGTTAGACATACCTTAGTAATAACTTAATTTCTATCCCTATAGATATGAAATTCTCGTGTCGCGGTGTTCGTTGCCAAACTCCACCTAAACGGCTGAACTGAGTTGTTTGAATTTTTTTTGGATAAATTCGTTAGGTCTAAGAATCGAACACTATTCTATATTTATTTTTTTTCGTTATTTTCCTTTATATTTTTTAGTATAAGACCAAAAAAAAGTTTGCTGGGACGGCTAGTATGTATTTATTTTTCTTTGTTTCTTGTGTACTGAATTTATTAAATAAATTTAATAATTATTCAATTCAATTTAAGTATCCGTAAGTAAAAGATCATTTTAAACCTAAGCCTTTGTCTTGGTTAAAAAAATACTCTAAAATTTAACCAAACCAATTTGGCTATTACACTCATAAGTTTAATTCTGTTTTATTCGATAGCGTGACTTTAATTTAAGTACTTTTATACTCGTTCCCCATGGTTAATTAAAATATAGTGGTCACTTGGCACAAAACAAGACCTTCGTAAATAGCGTGATATATGGACTCTAGTATATCATGATTATTCATTATACGAGTATAATGTCCATTGTCAGATTAATTACTCTAGCTTCTGATATGGTTTAAATAATGTTTTATACTGTTAGTTGTAAATGTGTCTATATTCAGTGCTTTGGACAGACGTCCGCACTTTCTAATCCTGGACATGAAAATTATTGATGAGATGTTAACAGATATTTTAATAGTTAACAGCCTTTGATTACAAGTAAATAATCCTGACGTATCTGACTTAAAATAATGCTCATAGATAGTCTCTGTATTTCTCTAACGTTCTAAATCTTGTGATATTCTAGCTGATGTTAACAGATATTTTAATAGTTAACAGGCTTAGATTACAAGTAAATAATCCTGACGTATCTGACTTAAACTAATGCTCATAAAAGGACTCTGTAAACTTCTCTAACGTTCTAAATCTTGTAATATAAAATAAAACAAACAAAATATGAATGACTTTAATCACATCTTACTTATGTCTCAGGCACTACAGAGCGCCGTGAATAGCATGAACTGAAGTTGCAAGTGCTGTTTAAATCAAATTAGATGTAAGGCCAATATTATCTTAAATACTGCATATGTATATATTATGCAAGTGACGCATTGTTAGTGCATGCGTGAGGGAGACTTGTCGCACCCTTGTCGCGCCATATTAGCGCCTCGCCTGGCTGCGTTGCGCATCAATGCAACATTCAATACGAGAATACTTATTTAACTGTTTACGTTTGGCAAAAATATGTATATTTTTAAGGTTCCGTACGACAAAAGTAAAAAAAGAACCATTATAAGATCACTCTCCGTGTGTCACCACCGATTTTTTTTACATCAAATACTTAACAAGCAAACCTGTTAGCTTCATAAGATTTTGTTGATGAACGTGTACATTGTCTTAATCGTAGTTTTGTCAACATTCAAAACTATCAAAAAAAAGACGACTACAATGCCAGTGTTCATGCTAATGTTGTGCCTCTTTTTGAAAAGTTGGCTTTTTCTAATAAAATACGTAGCTTCACAAATTCATAACTGATTTTTAACTTTAGGATGGTTTAAAAGTCAATAATGTCCCGATGTTTTATGACTAATAACTTTTACCCGCGACTTCGTCCGCGTAGAAATCGAAGAAGTAGATTGGACCAAGGAATCATGTTGTCCCATACAAACTTTGCCCCCCTTTTTCACCCCCTTAGGGTTAGAATTTCGGAAAATCCTTTCTTGTCGGATGCCTACTTCAAACAAAGATCACACCCTCCAAGTTTCAGGTCTCTACGATCAGCGGTTTAGGCTGTGCGTTGATGCAGGACAAAGCATTTTATATGTATAGATGAGGTAGGTATACGTATACACGCGAAGAATTGATTTGGATTCATTCAGATTATTTTATCTAGGAATACAGTAAGAACAATAGTGCTTGGATTTGAAAATCAAATCATTTCTGTTTAGTCTTATACTCGTTTCTAAGTTGTTATTGCTTGACCCTTATTAAATAGTAAAATGATTCATAAGAACACCTGTTGGTGTTGCTAAATTGCAGCCATGTATGTAACCAACACCACTTCAGGTAGTGTTTTCATCTTTCCATGGTTCACGCTCCGCTACCGCACATTCAGTGGGATGTTCTTGCGTCATATTCTTTAGTGAGCAAATTCCATATCTATCTTTTAGAGGAAACGATTCAAATCTGGTTGTAGGTACAACTCCACTCTCATCGAGGTGAACAACTAAAACATAAAGAGATGCAACGTCCTTCAACATCAGCTACCAGAAGGATATGCTTTGTGATTTTCATTTCAGTCGACATCCAACTTCCCATCGTGGGTGCATGTTTAATTACTCAGTGTTCTAATTGTGTAACATCGATTTAATTCTGCAACTCAATTTAAGTTATTTAGAAGTTTTGAGAATAATTGAAGTTCTGTAGGTGAGCTTATAATTTTAGTAACGTTGTTATTTTAAATTACTTAATCAATTAATGAATCACTATTTCATAAACGCAACTTCTGAGTACTTCCAGATTCTGAAACATTGACTACAGGCAATTTATTTTTTTAATTAGGTCGTAGATTATAGAGAAAGAGATAAGTATATTATCTCCTAATTTATCCACGAATTCAATGAATACCTCAACACATATATAGACATACAGGCAGGTACCTAGACATTTTTCTGTACCTAATGTAAGTTACAAATACATAATACCACTCAAATGCGTCCCAAATGCAAATGTTTTTCCCCAAGAAAAACTTATTTTTTAAGGGGTATTTTACCACTTTGTTTAGCGTTATTGATTTGTGTAGGTACTAGGGTATAGAACCATTAAATCCCTGAACCGAAAACACCGGGAATTCCTGCTTCTTAGATATTAAAAAAGGGACCCGAAATGGAAACATAATGAATACAATTATGGGAATGGGACTTATTTTTCACAAGTTTTTGAAGTTTTCCTTTAGATTTTTAGGATTATAAATCTGTAATTACTAGATGAAGAAATATTAAACCGTGACCAAACAGGATTTCAACATAAACCAGTGTAGGTAATAAAACTTCAAAAAATTATTTAAAATAATGTACTACTGTGGTACTACATGTATCTGCTTCATGTACTACATAGACTCTAGTCAATTGTTTTATTCTAATTTTGACTGTCTAAATACTTACAGTTTGCACGTAAAATTCCACGGCACTTACGAGAATCATGGAAAGAGTTTTTATTGGTAGTACAGTCACATTACTAATTAGCTGAACCCCACGTGACCCAAAGCTCATTTGCATATCTGTAAAAAATATAGTATTTGCCTATTTTGTTATTTTTTATATTGTTTAGTGTATTGTATAGTATATTGTTTAAAAAAAAAAAGAATCAGGTAACATCACTTCACAACCTTACCGATTTGCGAGTGAGCTCTGGGTCACGTGGGGTTCAGTTAATTGGTAATGTGACTGTACCAAAAATTCCCGGAAATTTTATCCCAATTCTGATGAGCAGCATCAATATGCCTTATTCCAACTTTCTATCGCGCTAAGAATATCTCGGGCTAGGTCTGACATGGCGCACAGGGTTCCTTGTCGATTACCGTAAAAATTGCCTTTTCAAATTAAACCTTGTGATGAACACAGAAGCTGAGTTCGCAAACCATAATTAGAGACTATCTTTGCATAATATACCTACAAGGAAGTCGACAACTGACTGTGCCGGTTATACTCGCGTACCTATTATTTATCCATCTAGATAAGGATGCAAACTTACACAACATTTATAACAATCATTAGATTCATCAGCTTAAAAAATCCCATTGACATATTTTCATAGTTAATTACAGATAATTTATTAACTTTAACAATTCTTTTAGAGGTCTAAATTTTCTATATATAAAAGAAAGATAGTTCGGGTTAATTACACCATTTATAACTCGGGATAACGGCTGACCCTATTTGGCTGAAAATTGGGGAACCAGGAGACATATTTTTTTTCCACGAGATTGGGACTTACGCGGGTGAAACCGCGGGACACAGCTAGTACTTACCTATTCAAAATAGTTTGTCCTCATTAAGGATCAACGCACAGCCAAAATTATTAGGCACCTAACGCTTTCTTTTATTACATCATACGTATAGAAAGATTTATGGCTAAGTTATAACTGTGGTTATATGATGTAATTCATTTGCATATTTTAATTAAACTTTATTGACTGAAAGGCCACTAAAATTATTGGTCCTCCTGCACAAACTAGATTTTTTTTTCAATCAAGCCAATCAAGTAAATTTTAAAATAGAAATTTGGTAAAAGAACACATGAATAAAGAAAAAATATTTGAAGAACATGATGTCTTACAGTGTCTCATTTCAAATAATTATATTAGCCATTAACGCTTTTAAAGGTCCTGAGGATTATATAAAACGAGTTATGGGATAAAACGAATACCAGTCGAAAAAACATGAAAAAAAACAATTATTATTGTCTTCAGACCATATCTCTATAAAACCGTCAACATTTAAACCCGTACGATCATTTTGAATATCACCATGTTAGCTTAATACCAATTTACAAGGCAGCATCATCAATCAAGAACCCTTTTCATGGTGAATTGTGCCTATAAATTAAAGCGGGCGTCGAGACAGTTCTAAATAATCACGTAGTTGAAAACTTCTCAAAAATATAAAACATGCAGTTCGCAAAAACAGTGATCGGTATGAGCGAGTGGGATGCAGTTACAGCATTAGTCCATGCAATGTAGGCCATCTCACTCAGACCGAATAAGAAGCAATAAAGCAGTAAGGAGCCTAAACAAAGTGGCGCCAAGTAGCCACTCGCGAGCCAAGGACGACAACCGCTGGTTTCGTATTGTTACCCATTGTTAGGCGTGTGTTAGGCGCACTATACAGAGATTTCATTCCAATACCAGATCAAGACAAACTAGGTAGTCTGGAGAGATATTCTTGTTACCCGTTTCTAGATCACAATAGTTCTCTATAAAGCTATAGTTATACGTATTTATAACTATAGGTATATTGTTACAGACGCTGAAGTAGGAAGCGCCAGTTTTATTATCTTGAAAAAAAAAACAGTAATCTTTGAATCTTATAAAGCGCCCAAATAGTATTTTCCTTGCCTAACTTAAACACAATAGCTAAGTTCTTAAATTATTTCCCACGTATCGAACATTATTTCAGAGCCATTCTGGGAACCAAAAGAAGAATATGCAGTTAGGTTCAAATAAAAATAATATATTACAATTTGCTAATTTAGATACTAAGTGTTATTTAGACGGAGTTAGATACTAATTTGAAGACTTTTGCAAACGTCTTTTGTAAATACTTGCTTCATTCACGAAAGCAACAGGTCAGTAACCACAGTAATATAAACACTGAAAGTAAGAGTCGAAAGACAATTAAGACTAGACTATTAAATCCAAGGATCATCAAAATTGCTAATCTTTTCTTAGATTATGTACCTAAAGAACCTACATAGTATAAAACATGAGAGAATTCAAGTCTTTTAAATAATATAAACATTTAAAAGACTTAAAGAATCTTTAAATTGTAAGAGGAAGTAGCAGTTTGTGCAGAATTTAAATTGCCACTTGAAACGGTCTTGCTACAAGACTGATGCAAACGACCCTGGCGTGAAGCTGGCAACAGATTAGTGATATTAGTCATCAGTTGCGTCCGTCAACCCATTCTCAGATACACCTACATCGTCATGTAATGTAATAAACAATAGATTACAATAAAGCAAATCATCATAATGATTCGGAGAGCAAAATGATTTCGTAGTAGAGGTAGGTAGTAAATGAAGATACAATGGTGTCTTACGCACTTTCATTGTATTATCATTAGCATACAGAATGTTTTTTTGGGTCATTTTCGTAAGCAAGCCTTAGTAAGCGTGTTTAGTTGACTCTTCATTCCATATCTCACTAGCTGCGCCCTTGGTTTCACCCGCGTAAGTCCCGATCCCGTGACACTCAGTTATCCCCAAACTATCTCTATGCAAAATTTCTTCCAAATCGGTAAACAGTTTCAAAAATTACCACCTACAACCTCAAAAACTCACGAATAGCATAGTATAGATTTATATCCTTTGATTTTGATTTTATTTCTATACCATACTTTTTGACGTAATATCCAATTAATTACCTATTTTGTTAGCTTGTCTTTTAAATAAATATTTGTGAGTATCACGAAATCGAAATAACTCGTCTAAGAAGAAGATTGTTAAGCGAGAAGGTCATTCTAATAGATACTCATCGCATGTATGTTGACCGCTGGGTCAAAATGCACACTTGACATTTTGCACACATTGCTTTGTGCATGACCACTTGTACGGGATTATTGCAACTTTCCCCAGAAAGATTACGTGACTTTTCTCGAAACCTAAAACGCTGTGTCTCTAACATGATATTTTGAAATTTCTTATTTTTTTAATGATTTACGTAACTGGTTTTCAAATTACTACAAAGAGTACGAAGTCGCGAGCTAATAGCTTTTATTTTAATAACTTTTATTTCAATAAGTATCTTTTATTACGTAAATATAACATTCAAAGTTCTTACTAACTGATGGACTGACTGTTATATCAAGCAAGCAGTTCAAGCTAATCGGGCTCAAATAATGATGGCAAGGCAATACTTGAGCATATAATACACAAATAGTAAAAATATGATTAAATTCTCCATTTTTTTAATGAAATTAAAACATGAACTAGATACGGAAAAAAGATATAAGCATTTAAGGATATAACATCACGTTTTTCATTTTCCTTATGAGCATCTGACGCCATTACACATAACATAGGAACTTCAAGAACCAGGTTCATGAAGTTTCTTGAAGTTCCTATATTATGTGTACCTTGCAAATAAGTAATTTTTGTTTAAAGTTTTGCCATTATTCTTTAGCATGCAGATAGCTATTATGACATAGGCATATGAAAGGTTTTAAAAAAAATTCGGCAGTGTCCCAGTAGTTTGGTTGCTAGTTTTCTGCCCCTACGTGAACAAATGCGAGAGTGATAGCAACTGTTAAATATTTGAGGACTAACTGGCTCGCTACAGAATTAGAAAATTGGTCATACACTGCAGTACTTTCTATTTATAAAGGTTGGTTTTCTTCCATTTTGTACAGTACTAATGTCGGGACGCCGGCCGCCGTGAAATTACCCGGCGCCCAGACTCTTTAGTTGCTTTTTAGGTGTCCTCTCAGTCTGCCGATTCCTTTTTCATATGACTCACTTACAACTTGGGCTGAAATTAGATGTAACTTACAAAACCGTTTGTCACCCTCATAGACAGTTAACCGTTTAGGACTGTGACAAAGTAGAAGATTTCAATTCAATTCAGAACTACACGACCTTTTGCCATCTCTTTTCTTTCGTCATACAATCAAGCAAACTTATACGCGGCACCGATTCATGGTGGAAATACCAGACGTCCACACTAAGCGTTTTGCTTCGTCATTCCTTATTCGTACCGCAAGGGAATGGAGTCAATTGCCTGCTTCTGTCTTCCTTGACGTGTACGATTTGGGGGTCTTCAAGTCGCGAATCAATGTATCTTCCAGGAAAGAGTGCTACATCTTAGGCCGCATCGTCACTTGCCATCAGGCGGGTGTGATAGTGATCAAAACGCTGTATTAAAAAAAAAACTTGCTTAATGTCAATTCTGCCTACATTACGGTAGAATCCTACTGTCCTGTAAAACTATTATCTATTCTGAGGTCCAATGAAGGAGAAACATCCAGACCAGAAACAAATAAAAATCTAAACTAAACTAAAACTAAACTATTAAATTCCAAAATCAGATAACATCCCATTACGTAAACATAATAAAAAAATGTGATAATATACTAATAAATAAATAAATAATAAATAAATCATTTATTCTGTAGCCCAATTTAACATCAATATTTGTCGCTGGAATCTTCTTTTAAGCATAGAAATGCTTGTGTCAGAAGATTCCGCTCTTCCTTAACTATTACATAATATATAATTGGTTAAACAGAAAATAATAATTTACTAACTTAAGTACCTGGTATCTGGTACCTACTCTAAATTATTTAGATGTTTTATCGAATCGCATATAAAATTGTTAAGTACCTACCTAAGTAGGTAAGATTGGTTTAAAAGATACCTGCTCAAATAAGATGAAAGACGATAAGAATAGAATTATGTATCTATTTATAAACTATTATATTAAACTATTAAATTATTATTTATAACTTATTATTTTTTTTTTTTATGTATCTATATATATATTTTTTTTTTTTTTTTTTACTAGTAAAGTACCTATCAATTATATTTTACATTCTGTGTCTCACAGTCATAAAATATTTCGTTGCCATAGCTTAAAATATAATCCCAAAGGAATTTAAGTAACCAATGTGTTGTCGTATAGATTTAACTTTTATTCTCTAACTCATAATAAAGGAGGAAAGCCAAAAAGTCCGTACCTACTTAGAACAAGGTTTTAGAATCAGTAAAAGAACAAAGATTTACAGTTTTTAAAAACTCAATGTATGTCTGTCTTTCCATAACCTATGCAAACCCCGGGTATTCTGCTTTTTAGCCGACTTCAAATAAAGGAGGAGGTTCTCAATTCGGATGTATGTATGTTTATGTGTAATCTAGCTAAATTGTCTTTAGGTTATCTATAATCTAGGTTCAACTGTCTTTTTAGCAAACGCTTAAATTGTCTGAATCTATTAAAATCTTAATTAATGAATAGTTCCATTTTCTGGGCCGGTCGTGATTCTTGATATACTTTAGGTACATCAAAATCCTTTAGGTATAAACAGATCTATCAACAAAAAACTAATACGGGGCGCAACTAGTTCTAACAATAAAGCAAAAAAATATAAATATATTTTGAATGGGACTCAGTTAACGTATGAGTCAGACGCAACTCGTTTCCCCATATGAATTTGAATGAGACATAATTCAACATAATACCCTCTTCGTTCATAGGATTCTATTATGTTATGGTTTAATCAGATTATAAAGGATTAAAGTAGGCAAGTATTCTCCTTATATCTACTGTAAGGAATTTTATGGATTTTTTGTCGGTATTTATTAGTGATTTGATCTTTTAACTGAAAATAGTTCTCATTGGACTAATTTTATTAGAAGAGAAAATATTTTTTATTAATTATTATATCCAAAATATTTTCTTGCTATCTATATACATTTTTAAATCTTGGATCGATGTGTAGTCGAATTAAATAATTAATATACATATTGCCGTGTAAATATAAAATAAATAAAAACAATAAATATAACATAAAGAGAACCACCGAAACCGGACAATATTAAGTTGAGAAAAGAGCTATTTGTACGCGATATAGGTAACCCTCTTATAACTGTTGGTTTGTTTTTATGTTTGTAACGAATAAAAAATTATACTTCTGGACCGATTTTGATGAAACTTGGTATAAGGATACAATGATTAATCACTACATAGTATAAAATAAAGTCACTTTTCGCTGTCCCTATATCCCTATGTCCCCATGTCCCTTTGTATGCTTAGATCTTTAAAACTACGCAACGGATTTTGATGCGGTTTTTTTTAATATATAGAGTGGGATTCAAGGGGAAGGTTTATATGTATAATACATGCATAATATAGTCGTGCGAAGCCGGAGCGGGTCGCTAGTCAGAAATAAGATAGGCTACTTATAACCCGATATTCCCCATGCGATCGGAAGTGACGCAGGTGAAACCGCGAAGCGCTGCTAGTCACTACACAGTATAAAATAAAGTCACTTTTCGCCGTTCCTATGTCCCTATGTATGCTTAGATTTTTAAAACTACGCAACGGATTTTGATGCGCTTTTTTTTAATAGATAGAGTGATTAAAGAGGAAGGTTTTTAGACATAATACATGCATAATACAGCCGTGCGAAGCCGGGACGGGTCGCTAGTAGTTTATTTAGTACCAATCACGAGTATACCAATGTTTCTTAAAATTAATGCCCAGTCAGAGTTCTACAAAATCTATGGCTATTTGTTGCGATGTCAACAAATAAGGCGCGTTCTAGTAATAGACTAGAGTTTAGTATCGATATCACCTGCCTTCTCTGAGACATGGTTCGCCCACGGTTAGTAGGTATACTATTTCTCAGAACAAGACATTCGAGGCAGCTTTTCTTTATATTCAACGGTTCTCAAAGTTTATTACTACAAAAATGTTATGTACATAATATTTAGGAATAATTAACTACCTATATCTGAACAAAACATACATTAATTTATTCATTTAAAATGTAAATATTGTTGTATAAAATGATTTACTAAGTAAGCAAAGCTAAAAACAATAAATTGAAGGCTAAAAACATAAATAAAAAATATTAAAATTAAAATAACAACTAATTACAATAAAAAATTAATTACAATAACACGTATTTCAAATACTTAAATAAATTAATTGAAAAATAAATAAACATTAATCAAACAAACCACCCCTCCGAAGTTCCCGGTGCAAAGCTGCCTAACGAAAACAAAATAAATTATGTAGAGGTACCACTGAATTCCTAATGTTTCACTGGAGCTGACATCTCAAACAAAAAGTTTGCAGCATTATTTCAGCGGTGTATGAACCGCAAAACCGATCAGATTTCACACATGCTCTGCGTCAGATCGGCGTAAAAAAATTACTTGTTATCTCCAGTACAACTTGTACCTCAAATAGGTTGCATTTCTTTCTTGGAGCCATGGATCATGCTCCAATCACCAAATGCGTGACACTATAGCAGCTAAAATCGTTATTAATAATTATTGCTGAAAAAGGTTTTAATCCAAGTTTTGTACCATTTCTAAATAATGATTTTTACCGAGAGTCGCTGCTAGTAAAACTGTATTAAATTCGGGCTTTTTGTGTAATAAGGGCCATCCGTCACCTTAATTAAAAACGAAATATTTCTTAAAAAAAACATACATACAACCGCCTCCTCCTTTTTTGAAGTCGGTTAAAAATAGGAAAAACTACATAAAAACAAGTCATTAGATAAATGTTGGCTTTATTGTCAATCTGAAAAACCATTAATCTGTTTAAATTCTTGTTATTTTGTCACTAATGACAAGATTTTTAAAAACCCAATAGGCCATTATTACCCGCAGGTACAGTATGGGTCATAAGTAAATGATCAGTTTGCTACAATAATACTATCAACAAGTATTGGACGACCTCCTTCTAATAGACGTGACACACAAACATAAATAAAAGAATTAAAAGTACTCAGTGTGATTATTATTTTCAACATGTTAGCTATGTCTTTAGTTGGCTGAGTGGTAGTCTTATATTATGTTTAGAACCACTGGATCAAAGTCTAGGTGGTCCCATGGCGCCATAACTGTATAAGGACAAGCTTCGGGTAGGTGAAAGGTTGGTCCGATCAATGCTTACTGGGTCCAACATTTCATATGTAATAAGTCTCTGTCACAGTTCTCACATTTTCTAATATCAATGATCAGTTAAGCCGTTAGTCGATCTCGTTTATATATTTTTGAGTTAAAAGTACGTGTTCCATTATGCCTCCATCCATATGGATGGCAGTATCATTTTATAGTAGAAGATTTTAAAAAAAAACTGAAAGTTGTGTCTAGATAAAGTCGACGTAGTTTGTAAAGACCTTCCGTGAAATTATAAAATTGAAAATAATAATGTTGCCATAAACATTACTAGCTTGTTGATTGTACTTACGTCTATTTATTATGAGATTTTTAATTTTTTAAACGCAACTTAACATAAAGTATGGGAGTTTGGCATATTATTTTTTGCTTGGTGCAATTTGATATCCAGGTTCATATCAACAGAAGCTTTCTCACCAAACCTGTAATTAGGTCCATAACCTACCCAATGTCAAACATTAAGATTAAGTTTAAACTATTTATTTCCAAAAGTAATACAATTAGTAATACAAAAAAGTAACTGGCTAGTGGATGCATCATTTGCAGCAATTTCAAATTTAAATTGACGATGTTTTTGTATATGAGCACACCAAGCGGCGTATTGCAGAGATAGCAGTAGGTAGGTACCGTTTTCATTGTTAAAGTTTTCCTGTGCCAGTTTCTATAAAATAGGTCAATAAGAACATTTATTTCGCAGTTCCTCGTAAACGTGTGATACGAAAATATAAATTAAGTTCGGCGTATATTGAACTCGAAAACAAACTCAAAGATGGACAACTGATCCGGCGGTTTTAGGCATTATTGCCGAATTAAAATACTGCGTATTCATTTTCTGTGCCTCTCTTGTGCCTCTACGTAATAACCTGTCAACAAGCATCAATAACTTCAGCATGTTATTCACCTTACGGACTACAAAACTGTTCATGGATGATTACAATTCTGACAGTTGCCAAATGACCTCCATCCGCCGCTCACGGTCAATTTGTGTCTGGCGATACCTACGTTAGTCTCATGGGCGATTTTTATTGTCTGTTTTTGCAATCTACGCTGCTGTTGCTGTTGTCTGAAATAAACATGAAACCTGTTTTCTCACTCGTGACATCCGCTTTGTCAAGGATTAATCGGGGATTAGCCGATACACGCCTGCTCCATAATACCGTTTGAAAAACTACACTTCTCCCCTGCATGAATTTAAAATGAAAAATCGTATAACATCAACGCAAATAGATGTTAAAACACTGTTTATTGTGTATTTTGCTCGTTTTCTCTTGCGATGATTCGCCTGATTACTAAAAATAACGAGAACGGCTTCTATATCGCGCCAAGTAAAAACAATTTTCAATTTTAGGGAGAGGTTTTGGCCGTTAATGAATGTCCCATAAAATGGCCGGCGGTTACAAAATGTCCAATGTCCAAACGGCGGCGGTCTGTTCCTACATATCATCGATGACTCAGTAGTTATTAATTAAACTAACTTCTGTTTGAATAAAAGGTACTTTGTGGGCCAACCAGAACTCTTACACGTTCTATAGCTATAACGTAGTTTTCTTTACATTCTGGATATGCACATCAACATTCCTTAGAAGGCAAGTCGCCGAGCCAGTCGGTTCCACCCACACCACAACTGGGATAAACAACACATTAATGCCATTGGTGACTCCATTGGCCTTGGGCATGTCGCCTATATATTATTAACTAAAATTGTAATTATTTAAAATAGGCATTTGGCGATGTTTATTTAGTTTTTAAGTTAAGCTATGTATTCTCTATTATGTGACATCTATGTAATTATCATGCATAAAAAAATATGTTTGTAGATGAACTTTAGTGACATTTTGGTGTAATTTTAAGAAAATATTCGCTTTGTTAAGCGAAGTTTAAGTCAATAAATGTTTACTTATCTATTTTTTCGAAACGACTAGAAATATTTCGCCTTAAAACTATTTAAAAATGCCGGCAAAGATTTCACCTACAAATCGTTAGAAATTTTTTTTCTTTAAAAAAAAAAACATTAATTCTTCTTGCAAAAATTATCAATAGGTAGGTATTAGTTAAGCTGCGACCATCGACGGACATTTTGCAATTGGCGTCTACCTCCGCCGCCATTAAAATGATCACAACGTTTTACGTAGTTTTACTGCTGGAACATTTCGCTCTTGCCGGCTTAATGCGGCGCCATGGGGTTAATCATCTAAGACCATTAAAACTTGTGTGGTAACTTCGTTATTATGTTGTATCTACTTGGGAACATGATCTGGGTAATTAGGTATTCAATCAAATTGATTATAATACGTAGTAACTTGACCTTTCATAATTTGTAATACAATGCTCTCATAGACTTTCTGAATCTTTCCTTTTTAGCAATAAAGGTTCTCATTTAGTACTGATACAAAGAATACCAATGATTTATATTAAAAAACTTGTTTAAATATAGCACCTACAACATTTCTAAAATGCTGATCTACGACCCACAGCTTCTTTAATATTGTAAAATTTCGCCTACAATCCAATCCATTTTCAAAATGTTACCCACGTCGGTTTTGGTCCTAAGTACTACTTATTAGCTATTAAATGTTTTAATTTATGGGCCGGCAAACCTAATTTGCCCAGGGGGGTTGCCAAATTTTTAAATACACCATAATAATCGCCTAACTTTATAATAATAATATGGAAGAATGGTGTATAAACTCAATTTCCAGGGTTATTTATTTTACTTCTTAAACTCAAAGTACTATTTTTATCGATTCCAGGGCCACCGCCACGGCTGGGGCTGAAGGTGGCAAGCCCCGGCGTCGTCGACGAGGACTGCAACAGCAACACCAGCCTCGGCAGCAGCCAGCACTCGGCCCACGATGAGACTGATGCACACTGTGACAACTCAGGCTACCTCTGGTTCCTCGACTATAAGTATGTATTATATAATATGTATAGTATACTTCAATACCATGCGCATCATTGCGCAATGCGTATCGTTCAAAAAAATTCGCTTCGTAAGTACCACAAGAGTCTAAAGAAATCGTTTTATAAATATGTTTTGTTGCTGTTATTTATAACATGAAAGATACCTATTTTACAATATTATATAAATAATTGATCCTACTCCTATTAATTGACCGAACGAGCGAAGCGAGAGAGGTCTAGTGTTGAGAAGGGTCGGTCGCTCGTATGTTTGTATGTTTGTATGTTTGTATGTTTGTTCGACGATAACTTGAGTACCGTTGCTCTGATCTTCATGATTTTTGGTATACAAGTAGTTGAGGTCCATAGAATTTTTAAGTTCGAACATGAGCAGGATCGGTCAGGGGGTTACGGAGATAGGGGTCCAAAAGGGGATCTACCTATATGGCACACAAACTATACTGCAAATATACCCGAGTGGGGTATCAAATGAAAGGGCGTAACTTCGGTGACAATAATATGGTACCATGGAACTGATCTGATGATAGAGCTGGAGGGAATCTGCAGGAATTATCTCATTATCCATACTTCATAGTTCATTCATTCAAACTACTCGTCAAGAATCGCCTTGACGAGTAGTTTGTCTTTCAATGGTAACCAGGGTCTGATGATGGAACTGGAAGGTGGTCATAGGAACTTCGCAATGAAACGACACAACCCCATCGAGTTTGGGCTCGTTAGAATCGTCTTGACAAGTAGTTTGTCTTTCAATGGTGACCAGGGTCTGATGATGGAACTGGAAGGTTGTCATAGGAACTTCGCAATGAAACGACACAACCTCATCGAGTTTGGGCTCGTTAGAATCGTTTTGACGAGTAGTTTGTCTTTCAATGGTGACCAGGGTCTGATGATGGAACTGGAAGGTGGTCATAGGAACTTCGCAATGAAACGACAGAACCCCATCGAGTTTGGGCTCGTTAGAATCGCCTTGACGGGTAGTTTGTCTTTCAATGGTAACCAGGGTCTGATGATGGAACTGGAAGGTGGTCATAGGAACTTCGCAGTGAAACGACAAAACCTCATCGAGTTTGGGCTCGTTAGAATCGTCTTGACGAGTAGTTTGTCTTTCAATGGTGACTAGGGTCTGATGATGGAACTGGAAGGTTGTCATAGGAACTTCGCAATGAAACGACACAACCCCATCGAGTTTGGGCTCGTTAGAATCGTCTTGACGAGTAGTTTGTCTTTTAATGGTGACCAGGGTCTGATGATGGAAATGGAAGGTGGTCATAGGAACTTCGCAATGAAACGACACAACCCCATCGAGTTTGGGCTCGTTAGAATCGCCTTGACGAGTAGTTTGTCTTTCAATGGTAACCAGGGTCTGATGATGGAACTGGAAGGTGGTCATAGGAACTTCGCAATGAAACGACACAACCTCATCGAGTTTAGGCTCGTTAGAATCGTCTTGACGAGTAGTTTGTCTTTCAATAGTAACCAGGGTCCGATCTAACATTTTAAGTTATCAAAGACCAAAAAGTATAAAATAAATTAATAGAATAAAAAACTAAAAAAACACGCTTTAATAAAAAAAGTCCAACTAAAAAATAGAAAATAAAATCTAATAAATTTGGATTAAGAATATTGTACTTAAATAGTAAGCGTGTTACATTGTGATTGCAAAAGAAAAATAACGAAGGTGTAGCATCACAAATTCACAATGTAACACGCTTACTATTTACAATATTCTTAATCCAAATTTATTTAAATTTAAAATTTATAGAAATTTATTACTTTGCCCCAAATCGTCCGAACTCTCTTTGCTTCATTTCCTATAATTATTTATTTCATAATCATGGGCTGTTTTACAATAATAGTGGTGGATAGTATTAAATAGTAGGAATGTTCGGTTCTAGCCGATCTAGAGACCCTGATAATTATAAAATTTGTGACTAATTTTTTTATAATTTTTATTGACTTGTTATATTTTAGTTTAGGGACTTATTACAGGACATATTGGTCTCAAACTTCTCTAATATATTCTCGTTCTCGAGCTTGTCTTCTCGTTTCCACTTACGTAACATTATGATAAGTAGATACATAAGGAAGGAAGGAAAGGAATTACTATCTTCTGGATATTATGTTGGACACATTCAAAATGTCTTGAGTAAAAATAAAGAGTCAACGGATGTCCAGGGTGTGATGATTGAGCTGGCCTATGCTTTTAGAACTTAACAACAACAACAAGTTATGCCTATCGTGTTTGGATTCTCTAAATCATCCAATGTCAGATAATAGCGATACTAGGCACCTATCATTCAAATAAGATAGACCTGTCGTATTTGGAGTCTTTCGTCGTTATATTATACATTTTAGTACTTTACGCTGAAATATAATAAACGCTGAAAAAACTCGTGAGGTCTCAGTTCGGGGCGAACTACTAGTATTATAAATCCAAAAATGTGTGTGATATTATGTGTGTATGTTTGTTCCTTCTTCACGTAAAAGCTACTGAACCGTTTGCAATGAAATGAAATAAGACTGAAACGAAACTCAGTTTGTAGACAGCTAGAGACGACTAATACGTATGCTACTTTTCATTCCGTTATTCCCACGGGACAGGACTTACGCGGGTGAAACCACAGCCAGTTTGATAATAAAATAAAGTCGATATCGATAAGGCAACTAAACGATAACCGATATTTGTTACTAAACTTTTTAAATTAGAATAAATCGAACCTAAATTCCTGACCTCAATACCTATTTTTTATTATCACATACGTATACTTTACCTAAAAGCAATAATTTGTCATAAAACTAAGTATCATTATCATGATCACTACATAGTATAAAACAAAGTCGCTTTCTCTGTCCCTATATCCGTATGTATGCTTAAATCTTTAAAACTACGCAACGGATTTTGATGCGGTTTTTTTAATAGATAGAGTGATTCAAGAGAAAGGTTTATATTTATAATACATGCATAATATAGCCATGCGAAGACGGGGCGGGTCGCTAGTTTAGGATAAATAATAAAATAGTAGGCCCATTATCTTATTATGCCCAGGGCCTCCAATAGGTTAAAGACGGTTTTGATTATAAATCGATGTTAACAGTATTATTATGTTATTTTCCAGTCCAATATTTCGAGACGGCTCGTGCCACCACCCCGCCTCAGTGTTATCATCTGTATCAGCATCATACAAGGGTATAGGCGATCTGGCATCACGTTTCGAATTCACATCACGTTACAACGACTTCGCCAGAGATCTAGACGCCAACCTTGCCGAGGCTGATATGGAGAGTTTCAGGACTGAAGATATTCACGCACTGCTAATGACCGCCAATTTGCCACACGACACCAACATCGACGAACGAACTCATCATGTAAGTCTATTGTTGTCTTGCTTATAATATGGTAACCAGGGTAGGTTAGGTTGACCTCTCATCTATCTATAGGTGCATATAAAATGCTTTATCCTGACTGACTGACGGATCAACGTACAGTCTAAACCGCTGATCGTAGAGACATGAAACTTGGAGGGTGTGTTCTTTGTATGACATAACGATCCGATAAGAAAGGATTTTCCGAAATTCTACCCCTTAAAGGGTGAAAAAGGGGGGCAAAATTTGTATGGGACAACGTGATTCCTTAGTCCAATCCGATTGGAATTTCGAGTTTCACACGGACGAAGTCCCGGGCAAAAGCTAGTCTATACATATAAAATACTTTGTATTGAATGACTGACGGATCGATGCACAGCCTAAACCGATATTAACCTTATGGTTCGGTAGGAGGAGCAGTGTTGCCTTAATGGTAGATACCTCGACTGTCATTCTGTAGGTCGTGGGTTCGAATCCCGGCCGGCCGTGCACCAATGTTTTTTCTTAAAAAAAAATGATGTGCGCTAATTGACATTGCTCTTACGGAAAAGGAAAACATCGTGATGAAACCCGCGGCTCAGTTGGCTCCAGATGTATTTACAAATTGTTTCCTCTGGACATGGTCGACTGAGAAGGTAGTTGGTGCTGGGCAAGCCTACTCCATCCTCACGCAAAAAGGACCCAATTAAAAAGAGTCTAATTGCGGAAAACAGCCCGAATACAAGTACAAGTACCTTTTGGTACCTACATCTCATTTAGATGATTTGTACCTATAGCAGCAGTAACTTTTAAAATCCATGCTATTCAGGCCGTGGTAGTGCCTGAGACATAAAATATATTAGATGGAGTAGGCTTTAAGTGCTTGTATACCAACTACATAATTAGGAAGTTTGAAAAGTTTTTCTATTTGTTCCATTAGCTACCGTACACTACATAATAGGTACATGAGTAAGTACTCAAAATGCTGTGGAAATTTTTAAATTAATGTTCGTGCGTTAACTACTATAATGTCCTACTGTATTTGAGTACGACAAACAAGGTTAGTCAATTACCTGAAAAGCAAAATCATTTTTGTGGCTGCCAGTAGTTTATTGCAAAATTCTTACAAATAATGGAGAAGTTGAAACTTGAATTAAGAAAGAACCTCAATTTGTAAGATATGTTGCTGTTTATTGACTAATAATAATGATGATACATTACAATACAAGTTACCTGTAATAAAAAACTGTAAATGTGTTTAGAGGTATTTTCACTATCCCCCAAACGTAATTCCCTAAATAAGGGAAAATGGAATTTTTCGAGATTCAAATCGGGAAAATTTGGGGGTTTATTACCAGATTTGACTAATAATTTAATAGCGTAACATTTGTAGGAGGCACTAAGAGTATAAGAAACATAGAGTTAACTAAAAAAAATCCATTAGAAAGTCAATGTTTAATTCCATACATCCCACGTTTCTGCGATACCTATGTTGTAAACCAAGCAACAAGCGAACTATAAATTTAACGAGGACCATTCAAATATGAACAGTAACAATGTAGGTCACTGTCGGTGAATCGCGAAGAACGTTGCGATTCATTGTGGGCATAACCTTACTAACATCACGCATATTTAAGTGTACAATACGACGTTCAAGTGCAATACCTACTTTCACCATAGGTATCATGAGTTCTTGTTATATTATTGTGATATCACCTAGGAAGAGCGGTGTTGGCTTAGTGCTAGATACCTTTCCTACTGAAGATCGTTGGTTAGAATCACGGCCGGCCGTGCACTAATGGAGTTTTCTATGTGCGCTAATTGCCATTGCTCTTACGGTGAAGAAAAACATCGTGATGAAACCCCCGGCTTAGTTGGCTCCAAAAGTAGTGACAAGTTCTCTCCTCTGGACATGGTCGACTACGCTGAGAGGGTAGAAGGTGCTGGGCAAGCCTACTCCATCCTCACGCAAAAGGACCCAATTAAAAAGGGTCTAATTGCTGAAAACAACCCGTATAAGTACAATATATCACCCAGAATCGCGAAATACGACCTCTGAAATAGCGTTTATTCATAAAAATATGAATGGAAACCACACAAAATAGAAACTATAAGGATACAAAAGCCACTAACGGACTTACTTTGTCGATTGTTTAATTGTGTCATTTTTTAGTAATTTAAGAAATATTCAAGTTGCCTTACAGAATTAAGGGCCAGGTGCTTAAAGTTGAATAGACCACAATATTTCGTAGCTGTTACAAGCACCAGACCAATACCTTCCAAAGCTCCGAGGCTTCATAGCCCCGTGATATGGGACACACGTTACCAATGGTTTGGTTATTATCTTGTGAAAATAACCATGTTGTCCAGTCACAAAAAGTATATATTTTTTGAGATTTTTACTAGTAAGTGAACAAATACCAAAAACTTTGTTTTGTAAATACTCGTAGTGAGTTCCGTTCGAGGTTAACAATTTGCGGAAGTGATGAATATCAGCTGTTTATGGACGGAAACCTGACTATAAAGGTCGATCGCTCACCTTAACTTAAATGAACACCCTATAACTTTTATCATTAAATGAATAAAAATAATAATAATTGAAGTTCCCTGGGAAGGGACTCGCTTTTGGAATATACGGCAATATGTAATAGAACAGTAATAGGTACCTAATCCACGATTCTAAACCAAAAGAGCAACTTAGCTGTGTTTTATATTAATTATGTTTATTTATTTATTTAGTTATAGTTATGTTTATTTATTTATTTTCTTTACTAACGTATGTATTTATTATCTTGCCGTGTATATTGGTGTCTTGCAGAGTAATCCTCGGGGCGAAATGTTCGCCAGCATCTCCAGTTCTCTAATGGACAGGTTTCGTTTTGACAGCAGTATCAGTATCAACAGCAGTCTGCAGGTTCGACTTGCATACTTGTTCACATATTAAAGCATCACTGCTACAGGCATATGCATTTCCCTTGAATTAAACCACCACTGCCATAGGCATATGCATTTTCCTTCAATTAAACCATCACTGCTACAGGCATATGTATTTCCCTTCAATTAAACCATCACTGCTACAGGCATATGCATTTCCCTTCAATTAAACCATCACTGCACCAGGCATATGCATTTCCCTTCAATTAAACCATAACTGCTGTATATGCATTCCACTGTTTCATTACTAGTTATTTACGAGGAAGACTTTTCCTTATTGGTCACTAGAATTTATACCTATCACAACACTATTATATTAAGTAAATGCTTTTTTCATATACCTCCCATCATTTCGAAGAGCATTTTTGTTCATCAATGGGGAAGGGAACTATCAGGGTGGTGCTAGTGTAGCTAGTTTCTAAAACATTGTGATTTTATATCACGTAGGTACGAAATGTTATACATTAATGACGCGCTGTGTCGAGTCAAAATGCTCTTGAATTGGAATTTCTTACATCATTTTCCTAAGAACAAGAAAGTTATTAAATATAGAAAATAATTAATACTTTAGTCCTTCAGTCTTAAAATTACTCTTTATGGCAGTCTCCAAAATGACCGTGAAAAAGGTGAAAACTAATTGTTTCCAAACTACACGAAACATGCTACGATCAAGCCATCTACGACCTTCCTCATTGATCAATCAACTTTCATTTTTATTTAGCGGAGACGTCATTCGTTTAAATGTTAACATCAGTAGTGCCATCTATAAATACAATCGATCGAACACAAAGTTTTGAAATTAGTTCGTCTTGCTTCTAATAGATGTCGCTTAAAACTCCACCAAAATTACAACAGGTGGCAGCACTATGTTTTGGTTGTACGTTGCACTCTGAAAAAGAAATGAAATAAGTAGGTATTTATTAGTATTTGAAATGATAGTCTACTTAATAATTATGTAGATAAGTGAATGAACTACTATAATCAGGTAAGTATATCGACGACCGTAATCTAAATTGGCGTAAGGGACATTTTGCCAAAAATAACTTTTGAATGCAGTCCGATACAGCTTTTTGAGCTCTTTCAAATGATGTAGGTAACGTTTTCGTAGCTTGTAAAAAATGTCCGATACACCATAGAAAATTTACGTTTGTTGATCTTTTTTTTTTAGCTTTTGATGTATCGGACAAATGTAAAAATGCATTTGACGTATGTATTGATATTAAATTTTAGATTGGCGTAAAGGACGCAAACTAATGAAGAAAAATAATTTTTTAAAATTTTTTGTACAATTTTTTAAACTAAAAGCTCAGGTTTCACATTAAAATAAAAAGTTAAGTACCTATTAGAAAATAATGTTTACAAGAATAATGTTTGTATTTGATTAAAAGGTCAATTTCAGTTCTAAAATAATAAAAAGTATTATTAAAAATATAATATGTGTTTACTTTATTACTCTTTGCTTAAATTATTAGATTTACTAGTACCTTACCTATTACTTAAAATATTATTAGAAATTCATAATAATGTAATAAATTTCCAAAGTCTGCGTTTGTTAATTATTCACTCCTAAACCTTTGTCCCGATTTTGATGAACTTTGGTATATTTGATTAATTTTGGTATAGATAAAGATGGGACTTCGATAAAGGACAGTAACTAATTTTTGTCACAATATTTCTATGGGTTAAGGATTTGTGCGGATAAGACCGCGGGCTTGCTTGTACATAACGGAACACTTACGCCAAATTAACTGTTTATTTATTAAATGTTGAGTCTTACGTCACTTTAAACTCGTGTGCGAAAAAAATACTAGGGCTTAATGGACATATAAATAAATTTTTTGGACGTAAAGGACAGGCTATCTTCGTAACCAAAGCGTTAATGAGTAAATAGATTATATCGTAATATAGAGGCTAAAAGTTAGTTAAAAGCTTGCAAACCACTTCAATATAAAACAAACAAAAAAAAAAGATATGACAAAATTTCAAAAAAAAAAAAAGTTATTTGGTTCCCCTGAACAATTGGTATTTCTCCTTTACGCCAATTTAGATTACAGTCGTCGATATATCAAATTAAATTACAGTAACACTTTCGTTAGTCACTGAAATAATATAGAAACGATCTATACTAGCTAGGTGCATTTCCCATTAAAATTACTGTTCAATGTTTTGGCGTGCTCAATACCTACATATGCCAAAATGTTTCATCACTGACGTAAGCTTTCTTATAGGTTTTATTAGTCTAAAAACAATTAGTACAAAATTATACCAATAAAAATTAATTGTTGTTGAGTCTCAGGAATACTCACACAAACATATACCACAAACACAAGTTGAAAGTCTGCGCGACTTGGCTAGCATTATAAACGTAATACTTACCTACCTAACTATTGGTTTTCCTATTTAACACTGGGCAAAGTACGTTGGTCTCACGGGATGTAACTGTAGTAAAGATAAAATTAGATCAATTTGAATGTGTATGTGCACGTCCAATACACACACAGGATTACGTCAATCAGTTCAGCATGTGGTTCAGCTATGGTTGTCACTAGCTTCACGTACACTGTTCTCTCTTCAATAACGTTTGTATGTGTGAGCTATATTAAATCGTCCCCCTGAGAATCGGCCTTTAAGTGTGGTCGTTCATACACACACATGACACATGGTAGCAACCATGAGTATGCGCTGCCAACGAAGTTTAACTAACCATTGATTCAGATGTTCTCAAACTTTACTACTTCCTGAACCAGTATGCATCTAGCTAGACTTTATTACAAAACATTGCAATCTACTTCAAAGGTCAAAAAAATTCTAATACATTCACACCTACTACTCAACTCATTTCCAAATTGAACTTGCTAATAAAACCCTTAGCATTTGTTAATGATTCCGTTGTTGCCCTTTGAGTGTGCTACCACACAAGTTTCTATGATGCTACTGTTTATTTTACGCGCCACTCAAGTACACTATCAGTCTGTGTTGAAATATCGTTCTGCAAAGTCGCCTGAGAGAGCCAGAGTGACTCTGATAAAGTTTGAAAAACACTGGATGTAGCTATTATTAAAATTAATATTCCCTCTGCCCCAGTCGCGCCCCGGGCTCTCGTGAGTTCTGTTCTGTGTATTTTTAACAATGAATATAATCACATGGTGGTTCATTAAAAGGCTATTTAATTATCTGGAACTTATCGACAATAATTGTGTGTGCATAAGATAAGGGACCTCTGTTGTCTGGTGACTGGTGAACTTTAACATAATCGATATTGACCTCACCGATGATACAGACGCTTTGAGCGATATGGTGCGGTGAATGATTTAGTGATTTTGTGTGTTTATTTGTGACAGTAGTGATATTGAAGGATAAAATTAAACATGGGTGTGACTGAATACGATTGGGATTCTTACAATGGATATCATTCCGTGAGTCATATTTTCAGTTAAAAGTCACCTTTTGAAATAAACATCGCTGTTTTCCTTACGCGATTTCAGTGGTTTGTATGAGGTCACTGATTGGAATACGAACATAAATACCTACTCATATTATTAATGTCAAAGTATGTTTGTTTGTTTTTTCCCTCATCATGCGGTCAAATAGCTTGGCAGATTTTGATGAACAAATAGTCCATAGTATGGGGAATGCTATAAAGGCTTTTATACTCATATCATTTTTTCACGTTGTATATATGTTTAAGTATATTATAATCTATTATTATTAATTAGGTGTATCCTACTAGTTCCAGTATCCACATCCACCCATTTTTTACTCTGCAATGACACATTTTACTGTTTTTTTTTTTGTACTTTTACGTATTATTATTTTTATTTTAATACTATCCAACTATTAAATACTAACATTCAAAATAATGTAGGTCTGATTGGTTCATTTTAAGTTTATCATTACCAAGCTACTTCATATTTCTTTATCCAACACTTTTAAACTACCCTCATTAGGTATAATAATGAAAAGTTCATCAGCAATTTACCTAATGAATGTTTGAACGACTATATTTAATTAAATAAATTCCGGAATACCTTTATAGTGTGAACAATGCAAGCATTATATTCCATTTGGTTTGTGACCTCAATTGCGACAGGAAAAGGAATTAAATTGATAAGGAGCGAGTGTCATTCTGTGCGGCGGCCATTTTGTATTTCGTTTCGTAAACTATAGGTACTATAAATCCAAAATAATTAACAATATGTACATACAGAACGTCTAGTTTTGGTTAAAAAACCGGTCAAGTACAAGTCGGACTCGTTCACGAAGGGTTCCGTACAATTATATTATGTTTTAATATTTGTTATTATAGCGGCAACAGAGATAAACATTTGTGAAAATTTCAAACAGTCAAACTATCACGGTTCATGGGATACAACCTGCTGACAGACAGACAGAGGAGTCTTAGTAATGGTCCCATTTGGGTACGGAACTCTAAAAATACTCATTATCACAAAAAACGTATCGTAGGGTCAACCTTTCTCTAGGTGTACGTAGGTTTACATAAGATATTATATTACTCAAAAGTTTTTAGATCAATTGATTACAATCAGTGTAATAGTAATCCGTAATGGATAGCATGAAGATAAAATATTTAGAACATAGATTAAATAGCTTTGGTACAGTTGGTTAACTGCAGCAGTTCATTATTTTTAGACGTATCTTACATCCGTATTCATCGCTGTAAGGTTAAATGTTTATGATCAAACTAGAACGCGTAAGCTTTCGGAATTTTCCGAGAACATTCAAATGTTATTATCCGGTGCACTATGAGTATTTCACAATTTATTAGCTTGCCTACTCGTTACAATACTTTCTCTTGTTTTAATGGATATTATCTAATAATGCTTAATGCCAACAGGGTGAGGAATCCGTCGGTTCGATCAATACGATGTCGATATGCAAGTCCGAACTTCTATTTTCGCCTGTAAAAGAGGGTGTACATGGTGTTCACTTCAGCGTCGATAGCTTGGACTGCGAGCTGCCCACAGAGCAGGACCTAATACTAACCTGTCAAGCTAATAAGGATAACTACACAATAGCTTTTGAAGGCAGTCTCACCACATACTCTGAGGATAGTGAGTGCGTTGAACCAGCCGTCAATAATAAACATGGTAAGATGTTCTTATGATGTATACCCAAAGCTTGTTTTTTGTATTGTTTTAATATAAGACTAGTTAAAAACTGTATTAAACACGTAAATTCTTAATAACGCTTAAATAAGATTACCTCAGGCGACAAATAGTGAAAAACAATGCATTCACTAATCGAATTTTATGATGCTTTATTCAACCCAGTTCTAGCTAAACAGTGATGTAATTATGTACACGAATCTGGGCTGAATCATAGATATAATCATTTATGATTATCTAAGTTGTTTGTTAATGTACATACTTACTCATTTATGTTTCAGACAAATTGGATAAGCAAGAAAACCTAGTATTAGATAACGACGAAAGAACGCGCAGGAATTTAGAATTATTAGCAAGATGTAAGAAACTAACTAACAAACTAACAACTTCTATGGCAAGAAGTGATTTAGGATTAACTACATGGAGTAAACTTAAGAAACAAAGTAGCCAATCACCTTTAAGGAGGTAAGGAAGTAACAGAATTAAAAAAAAAATGATAAGTACTTTAAGTAGGCAGATTTCACTAATATTGGTTTTCTTCAAATTTCAGGCATCCCTCAGGCAATAACAATGAAGACTCCAATGAATCGACTGAAGATGTAGCTGAAATGAGTAATTCTGTAATAAAAAGCCAAAGTTTGCCAAATCTATACAGAAGAAAACTCATGAACAGTTCCATCAACTCGGCTGCTCTTAGCAACTCTACGGTACGTTAATTAGAAAATAAATGGTTAGTAATTATGTGTAAACATTAACTGCAAATACTTACCAACTGTTGTTTGCAGGTCGATTCTTTTACTAACAATCAAAGGTTAACGGGGACTTCGATGTTTATGAAAGTGTATGATGTATCACAGCACCGTTCTTCACATGAAAGTCAGCATTCGGAACCTATGAGCACTTCTTCGACTGAAAATCAAACGTCTTCGGATAAAAGTCAACCTAAAATTAGTTTGGTTAAGTTATTTATGAAACAAAAGAGCATGAGCAATGATGGTATAGTAAGTATGGAACAGATGGATAGATCAGAATGTTGGCCTTCCAGTTCGGGTGGCGAAAGTGGGGAATCTATAGGAGAACCATCAAAAAAATCGAAAGGTACAAATATGGAACGTCCACAAATCGATCCACCCATTTCTATGGTAGATGAGGCTACTTCTTTAGTTTATGATGAAATACCACCGTCTAATCCATTCACGAATAGAGTATACGATGAAGTTTTAGTGGAAGAGGAAGAAGCTACCGAAGGAAGTAAGCTGTGTGACAGCGAATCTAATTTATATGCAACCGTAAACAAACCTCACATTAGAAGGACACTAAACGTTAACAGTCCGTCAAAAATGAGAAACAGGAAATCATGTTCATCTCAATCGTCTGCAACCAGTGTCAGTATTTCGAGTTGTTCGGAATCAGATGGCACACAAATCACAAGAATGAATAGGATTCTACATAGAGAACCATGTGATCATAAAGCAACTTCTACGCATATTGAATCTACTACCATTGATAAAAGCATGCAAACCTCAACTGCTCAACCTTCAAGTTTATCCTATGAACGAGAGATCTTCAAAGTTGTCGAACCTTCTTTCTTAGAAAAACTAAAAGAAGGAGATTGTGAGAAACCAGTTTTTGTCCTGTATCCAAACTATACGTTACCAGATATAAGTTTTTTGAACGGAAGAGCAAATATTTATTTGAACCCCTTGAAAGTAAACGTATCCTCGAAATCTAGCGAAGTTAAAAGGACAAGGATGCAAGCCAAAGGAAAACGGCCTTTCTCTTGCAATGATGTTGAAATGTTGAAAAAGAAAGGATTAGGTCATATCAAAGATTGGGATTCCTTAAACTTCCTTTTACCTGTGGAGTGCAAACAGCTGCTGTCAGAGTTGCCAGAGTTAATGCAACATACCAAAAAAAAAGATATCACATTAAAATGCGGAGACAAATATTGTGGAACTCCCAAGTCTAAAAACCGACCTATGAGTTGTGATTGCAATAATTTAGCTGGAAATGCTACTGCGGTTTCTTCGAGTTCAAGTACAGCTACACAACCTTCATCAGGTTATCGCGGATCCTCGACTATGTTGACAGATTCTTCAGCTCAGAACAGCCCGGCACCCGCTGGAACGTTTAACCCGTTATTTGTGTATCGTTACGATAGCGCTACAAGTTCCGAAGCAAGTTGTGTTAATAACGATGGTCAAAGAATGAATCCAAATTTCCCCAGACGTTCACTTTCATTGGCGGAGCAGACTCGTGCTGCTAAACAGGGAGAACTGGCACCTCCACGACCACCTTTACCAAAGAGCATCTTACGCAAATCTATGGACAAAACTAGAAAGTCTAACACAAAACGCTACAGCATGTTTGAAATGGATGACCTAATTCAAGATCCAATGGTTTGTATGACAGCTGTAACGGAAAATAAAGCAAAGAGGCGATCTCTTCAAGAACCTTACTACCTACAAAATCAAAACGTAGACTACAGGAAGAACAACGATTTAGCCGCCAAACGATTATCTCAGCAATTCCTTGATGCTGCTGATAAAGATGCAGACTATAATGAATACTACCCAGATGAAGGAGTAGGAACCGAAAGCAGTTTAGAGTCAGGAAAATCAAATGAACTTAAGTATTGCAGACCCCATTCACCTACGATGCCTAAACCGAGAACAAAGAAAACAGAATATACAGAATTTCCTCCTCCGGGTGCATTAATTAGTAGCGCTGATTTGCAACAACTTGAAGAGTTTTTGAAAATGAGTGGGTTTAATTGTCAAAATATGGATGAATGGGATCAAAATCAGGTTCAAAAGGTAAGAGGTCAAGTGACCAAATTTCTCCAAATGAAAAGATCACAGGAGGAGAATCAGAGGTCCACAGAATCAAGTGGCAGTAGTTGTAACAGTAAGAAGTCAGTGAGCTTTGCACAGAAGTCTGAGGCTAAAGGCGAAACTCAACCGACTCATCCGAAGTCTATGGAGGAGCTGAAGGTTACTGCTCTCACCACTCCACCTAACTCTCCCAATATTTCGGCTGTGGTAGCACAAAGACATTATCAGGTAAGGTATTTGCTATTCCTCTACCTGTCTTCATCATTGCCAATTGATTTCTGTGAGTACCTTTGGTTCTGTTTATTTGTGTTCGTTCTTTTTTGTTGTTTATTTTTTTCAGCTAAAATTGCTGTTGTCACTATAATTTCTCATTTAGCACACTCAAACTTCCTTTTGTTATCTGTTTTTTTGCTTAAGTTTTTTATCATAATACTAAAAAAATCTATGATTCATTAAATACTTAATAGCATGCTCTGCGACTAAACTATGTTTTCAGGGCAAAAATTTGGCAGAAATACCAATATGCGAAGAAAGCGAGGTTAGCCCTGATGAATTTGGAAGTCCAACCCACCAAGCGAGGGCAAAATATGACATTATTGATGTGTCACAAAAGAGAGGTAAATTGAAATTAAAAACATTGTATGTTACCTTAACTATTTTGAAAATTCCCACTGTTTATGGTAAATTAATATAAATTATTTATTTACAGCTTTAGTTTCAAATGTAACGGATGCCGTCGAAATGTTGATTCAACATTTTTCATTGGCGACGGACCAAGCGGAACTGGCTTTTCTCGGTGATTCCAAACAATCTCCTGCCTGCGCTAAAATTGCACTTAATGCTCTTTGTCCTGCACTTTATGCTATCTTCAGAGATGGTTTAAAGGAAAACATTGAAACTTCGTTCGGAGCTGTTAACAATTCCGTTTGGCAAATGGTCGAAGCAATTTCTAGACAAGGTTTGTGCCTACGTCTTTGTCGTTTAATTAAATAGTTTAAAAAAGTGTTAGATAAACCAAGAAAATTATGTTTGTTAGTTAAAATTTTGAAATTAATTTTTTATAAAATTTTAAGGCATAATAATCTAACTAACATGTTTGTTTTAGGTCCAATCACAAAATCCCTGAATGAGCTGGTGTTGAGAATCAACAGTGAGGATGCGGTTACGGAAGGACTGGTCAAGTTCAACGCTTTCATTTTGGGTCTTCTCAAGTAACTATCATTTTTTTTTAATGTATATTATATTATATTATATAGATTATACAAATAGACATTAATATAATTTGTTTGTTGCAGTGCTCAAACAGTTGATGCGTGGGTATCATACGTGCGGACTAGAGAATCCATTTTGGCGAAGCACTACGGCCCCGACTCGCTCATACTTGCGGGATGTGTTGGAGAACCCCGTTGTCGGGCCCTCCTTGACACCTTACTGGCCAGTCTGGAGCCCTTGAGGCTTCTTCCATTCACGCTTGACCTTATGTTTGAAATGCGAGAACTACATCGAAGCTTCAAGAGGATCGAAAGCGACATGCGAGCTGCCAGTCGGGTAAGTGTCGGCTATAAAGTTAGGAGTAAATCGAAGTTATGAGTTATATATTTCGATATTCCGTGTAACACCCTTAGCATTTTGTCAAACTGCCGCCTGACGGAGCAACATCGCTTTATTTGCATTTTATTGTTTACCGCATGTGCTTCTGAATCACAACTCACGGCGAATATAACTAGATATTTTGGCAAATATGTTTCGTGCACAGCTTACATAAAATGCAAATAAAGGCATGGCCGCCCTATCGATTTCTGCGGTTGACCTTGTCGAGGAATTTAACAATATCATAGTAAATCGCTAACCTCAGTACATATTTACGCATGATGCATGACGATAAAGAGACTTTGGTGTATTTAACAGCCCAGTTCGATTAACCCGCCACTAACACTGAACCAGCGAAATATATTGAAGTTGGTGCGATCGATGCAGTCGAGCGGCCTCTCCAGCGACGATTGTCAGACAAGCGTTATAATGAGACAAAAAGAACCTAAAAATAAAGAACCGTCAACGCCCGATCTCTTGAACGATTCGGCAAATGTGAAAACTACTGTCGAAAAGAATCGTCCAAGATCGTGCGTTAATCCAACGACGGCTATAAGCTACGATATATGCCCTAACAACAGTAGAATAGAGATAGAGACCAATAGAAGATGGTCTGGGATCCACTTAGGCTCCAAACTAATGCAGGCGTTCGACAGACTCGTATTTGACGACAGCGATGATTACACAGACAGCCTAGAAAACAATAAACCACCTGCTAAAACCACCGGCAATGATGCGAAGGTAACACGCCGGGCTTTTTTTGTGAAAACTACACGCTTCGTTACGTAGGAAATTATTTATTGTGGTTTTAGTTCGGTTATTTTGTCGTAAGAGCTGCAATTTATTTTGCTTTTCAGCAACTCTGCTGCTTTTTCACGGTTACGTATCATAATAACTAAGTTCAATATAACTATGTTCGAAATAACTACGGTCGATTCACATAAGTTCATAATACCTAACGGTCGATTGGGCTACACATTATAATAACTAAGTTCAATATAACTATGTTCGAAATAACTAACGGTCATAATACCTACAGTTTAAAATACCTAATGGTCGAAATACCTAATGGACGAAACACCTACGGTTAATTTAACTACAATTAATTCAACTACGGTTTTTCACCTGCGCGTGCGGTTTAAAAAAATCAATTTTATAAAATCCCTAACCAAGTAAAATGGGTAGAATTCGCTTCTAGCACTCGCCGGCCGCTACCGCGGCACCGCTCGCTTCGCTCGCTCGGCTCGTGCGTTGTGGTCGCAGTTCTAACATAAACCTAACCTATCCATGTCGGTTCTGGGTTGGGAGTTTTCCGGGTGGGTCTTTATATGCTGCCTTTATCACGCAACTAGAGACGAATTTTACCTATTTGACTTGATTAGGGAAGCATATAAAGACCCATCCGGAACACCCCCTACCCAGAACCGACATGGATAGGTTAGGTTTATGTTAGAACTGCGACCACAACGCACGAGCCGAGCGAGCGAAGCGAGCGGTGCCGCGGCAGCGGCCGGCGAGTGCTAGAAGCGAATTCTACCCATTTTACTTGGTTAGGGATTTTATAAAATTGATTTTTTTAAACCGCAGGTGAAAACCCGTAGTTGAATTAATTGTGGTTAAATTAACCGTAGGTGTTTCGTCCATTAGGTATTTCGAAAATATGCCAAACAACCATTAGGTATTTTAAACAGTAGGTATTATGACCGTAGTTATTTCGAACATAGTTATAATGAACGTAGGTAAATTAACCGTAGGTATTTCGTCCATTAGGTATTTCGTTCATTAGTTATTTCAAAAATATGTGAAACAACCATTAGGTATTTTGAACAGTAGGCATTATGACCGTAGTTATTTCGAACATAGTTATATTGAACTTAGTTATTTTGATATGTAACCTTTTTCACCTTTTGTTTTTGCTTTCATGTTGTTTTTGTTCCGTTGAAATTGTCGTTGTTTGGTCTAGTCTTGTTTTAATAGCGATAACTGAATGTAATTTTGGTATCTACTAGAAGTTTGTTTGTTTGACTAACAAATTCTAAAAGAATTGTGACGTACGTAATTAATTTGGGGCATTCTGGGGGCACGGCAGTAGTGTTCCGCAACACCCGTAAAATTCTTTTCTCAAAGCAACTTGTGCTACTATTAGTTCTCTTATACCGTTGTTTGCCTACCCATAACTGTATATTACTACAGAATTATTTCGTTTAGTTTTAGAGCTCACAAAAGTGACCTCTGCGCCCAAATTACAAGTTTGTACTTTGAATTACATTACGAAATATCTCGGAATTTATAGTTCTCTTATGTCACTGTCTGACACACTCAACGATCACCAACATTCTAAGGTACTTCTTGCTAGAAGTACCTTAGAATTTTGGTGATCGGTAGGTCTGCTGACCTACGAAATTGAAATTGGAAGATGGTGGAAAAAAAATCGGTCTATAAAATAACATTTCTATTAGAAAGTCCATAGAATGTTTCCAACCAAATTTAAAAGTAGGTAACACCTAGATAACTTTATTATTATTAAACCATCTTACTGATACAGCAACAGCTGGAATGCAGTGGTGAGGAACAATGGCGACCAAGTTCAGCCAGTAGCGGTGCGAGTGTTAACACAGGAAACGCCAGCAACAACTCCGGAGGCAAATTCCGGAGACTGCAGCTGAAATGGGAGATGCTTAGCAACGCTGAGAGCCCCGGCACTCCTTCAGGTATTTACTACAAAAAATACATCTCTTCTTTACACATATAAATTGCTTTGTCCTCAATCAACGCATAGCCTAAACCGCTGATTTTAGAAAACTGAAACTGGGAGGTACTGGGAACTGGTATGACGTAGGAATTTGATCAGTAAGGATTTTCCCCTTTTATACCCCCGAAATTATACCCCTTAGAGGGTGAAAAAGGGGGCCAAAGTTTGTATGGAACTACGTGATTCCTTGGTTCAATCTACTAATTCGACGCGGACGACGTCGCGGGCAAAAGCTAGTCTTTCCTTGTAAACTTAGGGCTACAAGAGTTCCTGTGTTTCTATGTGCCTACATTCTCAGTGTATTCTTATATATAAGTTTGCAGACACCCCAGTTTACCCTTGTAACTACCCCGTATTCAGAAACTCGCATATTAATACCCGAACTAAATTTAGTAGGTAAACTTTAATCAGAACAAAATTCAATATTTTGTTATACAAACCCCTGTAAGTCGATTAGCTTTTACGACGAAATTATAGGTACTTTACTAACGATTTCTTAGAATAACCTACTAACTGAAGTTTAACATTGCAAACATGACTGTTAGAAACATGCTATTTTGTGTTATATGTATATTCAGCTGTTCAAATATATTATATCTTGTACCTATGCTACAGCTGATAAACGCGTAACAGATGCTAGACGGTCTGATTTTAGAATAAATACAATACGTTCACAGTTCACACCTTTGTTTGATGAAATACTCGACAGTAATTCGAAAGAACGCAGTGAACTTCTACATTCACCTAACTAGCAGTACATTTCTGAGTAACAGACATTTATTGAGTATTGGATCTACGAGTACTATTGTATCTACGATATGTGCCTATAAACTGTTCGGTCAACATTATAGTTTCTTCCTAGAAAGGTCCTACTAATGTTATAAAATAAAAGTTTTTACTAAACCGGTTGCAATAACTTAGTAGATAGCTAAAACTCTCGAATAACAATTGTGTCATATTTATTAGGCTTTTAAATGGATCAACATCATCAATCCCCCCGATTGATGATGTTGATCCATTTAATACAGACTTCAGAAGGCTCAGGCGCGTGCTCAGTCAGCTCTTCTTTGAATCTGACCTTTGTGTCGCTGATTACTAGTCTCGGTTATGTGTTGTAATGTATTTGTATTGTTTCTGCGAATCCTTCGATTCTTGTCGTTGTGTGCGTTCTGAATTTATTATTTAATTTAAATTATGTCCATTCTTCGATAAGATTTCTTTTATATTTTTAGTATTTTTCTATTTGTGATTGTCTGTAACTGGCTATTTGTTCTATTTCTTCTGAATATTTTGTTAAACTTAGCTTTAGATAAACACATAACTGACACTGACACGCTAGCCTTTTAGGGAGACCTAACTATGTCTAGAAATTAAAGAGGGTATACGATTACAAATTGATTGACAAAATGAAGTTATACAAATCAATTATGTTTTACGCTAATAAAAGATTTAAATTACAAAAAAGAATCTACAGTAGTTTTAAATGAATGAATAGGTACGTTAAAGAGATCTACAGGGGGGAGGGGAGGGATCTACTAAATATTATTATAAAATTTTACGGTGTTCTCATAGGAGAGACGTCTCCCGCAGCGGCTCGCGGTTCAAAGATCCCACGGCCTGTATCTTCACCCGTTCGCCCGCAAGCACCAACATTACAGTCTCCTGCCAAAAATACACACCGGTACGTAAACATTCGTTTTAGAATACTATCGAATTTATATATGCTTTGTTTTTATAGGGTGAGATGTGAGTGCATTCTTTGATAATGAATTTGGATGTAGGAATGTACTACGTATATCGCATTACTGTTCTTTCTGAAAACATAATGTCGTAAATTTAATTCACCTGAGTTAATTCATTTAGGTGCTTTAAACACTGTAAACTTTAAACACAAGCCATATACTTATATTAAGTCTCTGTATTTTGATCTTCGAAGTTCAGAAGGTCTGTCAGTTGTTATTGTAACCTTTACCTTTACAGCCTTTACCTCCTGTGCAAGCAGACTAACACCCCGTAGTTTTAATGGAATATAACTTACACTATCCCTAAGATATCATCGGTAGGTAGGTATCATTGAAACCTTCTATCCACTTACTTCATTTCTGCCTCTGAAATTAAACAAGTAGATTCTATATTTAAGGTTCCACGTTCTTTTACAGCGGTATTCCAGTTCCAGTTCGTAAAGGTATATCCCCGACGACGGCCACCGCTAGACCCGCCACCACCAGAACTGCTGTAGCAGGGAAGAGACCTCCGCAACCGGCTAATAGGTGAGGCAATTCATTTACGAAGCACAAAGCTCGTATATAATATAAGTTAAGATTGGGAAAAATACTGAATTATCTATTTTATCTATTTATGCATTGTTTTTTACGACCTTTATGCAAAATTTTGTGGGTTCGATTCCCGTCATCGAATATTTGTGTACTTACTGGTAATTATTTCTGTATACAATATTTGTTATGCTCTGTTTGTTTTTCTATGTTAGTGTGCCTTACAAACAATAAGTCTATAAGTATTCTGTTTACTATAACACAAGCCTAATAGCTGAGCTTGGGGCTAAATGGTGCTGTGTTCTTTAATTATTTTAGTTTTTTAAATTGTATTAAACATGGGTGCTGGAAAATAATTTTAGTTTAAAAAGCTTTTAGTTTACACTCTTTTAAGTATTTTTATAATTTATGCTTCATAATTGCACCATTGCAACAGAGTTATGACCGAAACAACAACGAAGACAGCAAACAAGCCACAGCTACAAAATGTAAAAATTGAAGCTGTACCTAAAATCGCAACAAACGTTAAAAAAACACCGTATGTATATTATAGTATACAGCTCTTACTAACATTGTATATGCAATGCTTAAATTAATATTACCTACTAACAAAGTCGTAGCTATTGTGTATTGAGCATGTTTATGTTTTAAACTAATGTTATGCAGGGGCTAATGAAATTTAGACACCGTTTTCAACATCAATGTTCTATTCTTGAAATGTAGGGTTCTTCACGATAAATTCCAGTACGTCCTTACAGCCAATTCACCATTTTACCAATTATATACGAATAACGAATAAATGACAGTATCACATACATTCCGCCGATCTACTCTCAAAACAATAACTTCTACTACAATTCAAATTCTGGCAAGCTACGAAAACCAGCCAGCATAATAGGAAATAGGTCTTCTTCCGGTACAATAAAGTTCATATTGCAAGTTGCTTTTGGTGTCAAACGATTATAAAATTTCGTCACGACTTAAGCCCGTATTCACAAACTTTGCTCCTGAATAAATGAACGCACTGCGCTAAATGCGGCCCGATGATGAGTAAATTTTTTGCTGCTCTCTAGCGAATCAGCGTCATATTTGCGACTCTATGCGTTCGCGCGCACTATGCAATCTCATAGAGTTGATTGTGAATACGAGTGTTAGCCCCGGCGCTGCGCTTGGTCAGGTTTAGCTACATCTTCAACCGTAGTTCGTGCTCATAAGTATGCAAATGTTACACTCCAATACTTTTTATTTAGTGTTTTAGTGAGGGTTAAAACTGTGGAGCATAGGTGCCTTATAAATATGGTAATATTTAGAAATCTAATATAACCAATCACAAAATAGGTAGGTATTCTTTTAACCGTAAAACTGAACAAAATAGCTGTACGACAATTTATTGTTTCACCATTCTACCGCCACGTCAAGCTATGAAATTCAGATAGCATGTTTACGATTCATCAATATGAACTACAACGAAACATCAGAACAAAAACCTTCGCAATATAATAAAAATAACATTAAAAACCCACTTCATAAAGCCAAAAATAACTGAACTCACATATACTGAAGTTTTTTGAGAATAGCGATAAAAAAATATATAAGATGTGCATGTTATTTGTGTGACAAGCTCGATTACTAACTTGATCAACTCAGGATATTTACCTATTAAATTACTACATTACCTGGTTGAATTGAAACTACAAATTAATCTATACATAGAATAAATATATTAATTTTTTACATGGGCCTTCAGGGGCCATGGGGTCCTAAACTATCGAAGTTAGCGAAAAATGCTGACCAATGCTGACTTTTTCAAAAATGTAATGATGCGGTTTTTGCTTTTGCCCAAATCGGGCATGCAACTCCTTTCAAAGTTTTCGCTATCTCTTATTATAGTTTAGAATATACCCTGAAGACCCATGTAAAAATTTACCCCGTGTGCTAATTGAGAAGTCATGAAAATGGATTTGTTATTGCCATAAGACTAATCAGTGACGAAATTTTACTTACCTTTTACAAACCTATCCTTAATTTATCTGATAGAACATCTCGCGTGGATCAAACAGTCCACGGTGGAGCACCACGACCCTCATCTCTTCCATATGGGCGCGCCCCACCGGCTGCTGCGCCTCGTCGTGCTGCATCATCTTCAGCCACAAGAGCTCACAATACTAACTCCAAGCCGAAACAACATAATAAGTGAGTATCGTTAAATATAGTAAAATTGCCTAGAAAGCCTATGCCATTTCTCTAATAATATTTTTCTGGCATAAACCGAAGAATTTAGTTTTAAAAGGAACCTTCAAGACTTTTAAAGGTTTTGATTTAAGCACTCTGTATGTAGGTATACATTTTGATAAGATATTTTAATGACATAATTGATCCTAGTTCATTTTTGTTGAGGCTGCGCGAACAATTAAAATGTGTTATGTGTTTTTATTACTCAATTATCGATATTTTCTCTTTCTAATTCATTTATTTCGGTGTATTACGGTCCATAAATAAAACAACTAAGTACTAAAATACGTAATCCCAACAATTGCGAATAAGTTTTACAAAATTATACCTGCGATCATAAAATATCTGCCAATATATTATCGTTCCGAAAATGTGTCACCAATGATCATAATATCTATGGATTTGGATTTTTTTCGGAATTCATATATTATTTTATTTACCCTTCCGGCCGCTTTAGCAACTACAATTCGCAACAAGTTATCATAAAATAAATAGGTAAAATCCCTTTCACGCTGCCATAATTTCTGTTATCTTTTTGCAAAACAACATTTTTCTTATTGGTTGTTAATCAAAACTATCTAAATTATTCTAGGTATGTGAGGACACTATGGCATCGCCTTCCATCAGATTCAGGACACCTCGCATTCAACGAGGGCGAACGACTTCGGCTGATCTTTGAGGTAGACGATCAGTACATCCTCTGCTGTAGGGGAGACCAAAAAGGTCTGGTTCCACGTGATGCCGTGCTCCTCGAGGATTTCTGATATTGGCAAACCTAGCACGAATGGCGGCCTGCTTGGAGGCCTCTAAGACTGAACAGTAAAGGAAAGAATATTATATAACTCAGTGGTTTAGTGTAATGAATAGATCGCATGGTGGAAGACGATAATGCTCAGTTTGTTTGTGATCGTCGCGTGAACGTGCTGTTCGTATCCGAAGACTCTGTAAATATGTAGTTTACATTGTGTATGTCCTAGTCTAAACGTCTGAAGGACTATCTCTGTTTTATTTATGTATAAATGTATCTGTAGCCTTATCCAGCAATATATATTAATACCGATTCTTAACATCACTTAATCGAAACCATTTTTTATTCTCTTCGTTAAATCTAGTCTTAAATTAAGGCACGACAAGGTCTTGAACTGTATATAAATTATTATAAGAATCATGTATTGTGGGAATATTTACTGAGAACCGTACTTACACGCAAAGTTGACAGTGTATATTTATCTCAATCAAATGTGATATAAATTACTATTAATGTTTTATTTTAGGGACATAATCTCGTAATATTCTTAAGTTCAAGCTTCTTAATACTAAATAGAATTTCACTGCTGTCGAGAGAAAGACCTACTTATGGTTATTTAGAAAATTAATAGGTATTCCATTTTGTATCTGTGTCTAAAATATCCTTATCCCCTATGATATTAATCTTAAAATTGTGTCAATATTTTATTATTCATATGTATAATTACTCCGTAGCGTTATAGGTATCTTTACTTAGATGTTATGTATTGCTTGGTAATGTATTCACTTGTGCGGCAAAAGTAAACTGGTAAGATTTTTTTAACAAGAGTGATATTTTTTACTGAACAATTTAATTATTAATGTTGTACCATAATTTCTTGCAATAGACAAAAAAATATTAGTACAATAGCCCAAAGTTCCTGCCACGGATTGGTTCTAACATACGTATTAAAATTAACAAAATGTTGCCTACCTTTAGCACCTTCCTAACTGAATCTGTGGTGATGGGGATTATAATATGATCTACAAAGAATTGAAAATTGGTATTCTGGCAGGTCGCTCTAACATGTTCTAATGCTAACTGCATGGCCTTTTCCTTCTAACCATTCCTTACAGTGGCCACGTCAAAGGCTCAACAATGTCAAATAATGCTGTGTAACTTCTTAGTTTAGTTACTAACAGCATGTGCCTATCCAATATTCACATCCCATACACAGCACAGGTTTAAATCTTTATTCTCAACTCCACGTCAAAGGCTCATATATAGAGGTAATACTCGTACTATAGAGTCTTGCCACTAGTTGCCACGATATTAGTGTGATCGATAAATCATATCAATGCTTCTGAGAAGCTTAAAGAAACATTATTTTGGTACCATGTGTATTTATTGCTCAAGGTATCGTGGCGTGGCGTTTAACTAAAAATACATTACAACTATCAAAATTTAATTAAAAACATAAGTGAATTGTAAAAATTTGAATATACTGTACATAATAATGAATATTTGTATTAATATAGGTAACCTATTGGACATAATGTAGGAAACCTTTCGGACGCACGATACAAGTTCCTTACGTAGCCAATCGTGCTATTAATAGTCACATCGATGGATTGTAGCTCTTGTAAAAAAAAGAGTAGTATTGTACATGATATTATGTAGTGTTAAATAACATCATATTAAAATTTTTCGTAAGGTCGTCTTTCTCGAAACAGCAATAACAATCTTGCCAACTGCGTTCTCTAAATCAAAAAAACAAGAGGCTTTGACATGATCAATCTCATTAGAACTATGCGAACGTAAGTTGACACAAATAACTGTAGGTACAATAGACATAATATACTCTAGGATAATGATGTTATCAAAATTATAGTTGAAATATTCGTATTATGATCGTGATTAGCATCCGTGTGTGATAACGAATGTAAAAATATTACATTTCATCATCGTGTTTAGATTAATTCGCGCTTACTGACTGAATGATGTGATGTGGCCTTTTGTATGGTAAAGTTATATTAGACTAGAAATTTTCACGGTTTCACCAGCGTAAGTCCCATCTCAAAATCATCAAAATCGATTCAGTCTTTCCAAAACATTGTGGATATTTTCTTTATAATATTAGTAGTTATAAATATCGTGTTTGTGTGTGAGCTTGTTGCATCAGTCGAAGTAATCATTGTCGTTTATCTATCATTGAAACAAATATCATGAGGGAATGCTTAATTAAATAATTTATATTAATAGGTATTGGAAACTCCTCTAAGCCGTTAAAGTATTAATCAAAAGCATACTTTATAGTACTGAAAGTAACAATGGGATTGCTTTTCGATAGATTCACGATCGCTTGGCAAGTAGCGTTTATGGGTAAGGCTGCGCCAAGAATAATTTGACGGGAAGGAAATAAAAGCTAGATTTTTGCAAAAAAATATCCCTTTAAACCCCAAAATCCACACAGCAGCGTCCTGAATGGCATATATTAAAGTTGCTGACCCTGTATCTAAAAACCATATATATTAGATATAAAGCACAATATTATTTTATAGCCTAATTATGCTTGAAACTACCCTAGATTTTTAAGAAATATTACTTTTCTCTAATTGCTTATTATTTGAAAATAATCTAGCTTTTACTTTGTTCCTGATAAATTATGCTCTGAACAGCCTCAACCTTTTTAGGAGTTTGTTAGTTTGTAAGTTTTTATCGACAGTTTGTATTGAATGTTAAGGTGAAAGGGTACCTGCGCTCTCTCCATACAAACGTAGTCGACTGTTTCCTCCCTGGATAATGACACTAGGACAAATATTTTTATGCCATAAAACCTAAATCTGCCATGACTATGCCCCTATGTTTTGGTTTTTTGTTCATTTTCTAATTATTATAGAAATTAAAATTAAAGAAATTAAAAAATAAAAAAAAGCAAAAAATAGGGGCATGGTCATGGCAGTTATAAGTTTTATGCACCAAAAATATTTGCTCTAGTGTCATTATCCAGGGAGGAAACAGTCGACTACGTTTGTAATAGTTTTTATGGAAAAAGCCACCGGTACATACCCTTTCCTCTTAAACTGGTTTTTATAAAAAAAAATGACATCCCGCGCGTTAGTTTTAAGGCATTGTTGAATACATAGGTAGAGGTGAGCCTTGTACAAAATATTAAGTTATTCTATCGTTTTTTATCTATAAGTTTGTATTTATAATTTTACGATCGGGAATGATTTAAAATTGTGTTTATTTTCTTAAAAAATTAAATTAAAAAATGGAGGCTTCTCTTTGGCTATTAACCCTTCGTTACGATACGAATCTTCAAACGAACGACTGAGAAAATAATTCCGAATATTTATTGCTAAGTTAATATCGAATAATCACTTTTATTTATAAATATATTATTTTATTTGCAAGTAAGACATTCATTAAATGTATCTATTGTTCTTATTTTATTTGTTAAGTGCCATAATTTAATGAATTAACATTGATAAAATATTATTAAAATGCATAACCATGTACACCCAATTAAACAATATTATAATTATTAATGAAGTTATTGTTGTTTTCATACCTAAGAAAATACTATCATCATCTTATTAAATTAATTACCTATTTCCATCTAGGTTTTTTTTGATCTCAAGTGAGTACCTAAATTTCATGTTTTTTTGCTTTTTTAAAATAAACAGAAAGTAGGTAAGTACATAATTTCATGTTAATTTCTAAAAAATCATGCAGCAATTAATTGTGTTTATTGTCCGGACTTGTCCTTTGCAAGTTAATTTGATTCAAATTAAGCAAACCGGCCAAGTGCGAGTCTGTACCAGGTTAAATGGGAGTTTTTTTTAATGTTTTAGTATTTGTTGTTATAGCATCAACAGAAATACATAATCTGTGAAAATTTCAACTGTCTAGCTATCACGACAGACGGACGGACGGACAGTGAAGTCTTAGTAAAAAGGTCCCGTTTTTACCCTTTGAGTACGGATCCCTAAAAATAATGATTGCTCTCGAGTAAATAGGAGGAAACATTGTATGGAGTAAGCGTTGCTAGGATATCTACTGTGGAACCCACAGTACGCGAGTCTAACTCAAACTTAACCGGTTTTATAAAAAAAACATTGATGGTAACCATTGCAACGATAAAACGTTGCTATAGTTACCTTGTCAATAACATGAGGCGTTCCAGTAACGACGCGTGACGTCACACTTTTTTGAGATTGCAGGTGTTCACCAATTTATAAAACGTTATCACGTCAAAAGGTAGATTCTAGGCAATAAAACATCTGTTTTGTTTAAATCATTTATTTGAAGTACCTAACGATAGTTAACATCGACACAATGACATTTCTTTTACCAACCCCGTTTCTTATAAACCTTGATAAGCGGTGAATTAGTCAATTAAACACAATACATCAACACAAAAATTACGATAATTTGATAGATCTTGGTGATTTAAAGAACCTACTCCCATGGACGTTATATATACCTACTACTCATTTCACACATAAGCCATTAAAAAGGATAAATAAACAAAAACGATCTATTTGATTATCGTTTTTTTTAAAGCTCAGATTATGATATTTAAAGTCAAATGTTTCTCTTTAAAATATTAATAAGTTAAGATAAAAAATCAAAGTGTGTTAGTTTTATTTGCTTGTCAACGTTTATAAGTACCTAAGGGTGTTATTAAGAGTGAGTAAATTGAAATAGTGTTACCTAATCATTATCAACTTGCAAAATTCTTATTCATATGTGTTGGTACCTACTGTGTTACATTTGAGGGATTTAAGTACTTGATGGGTAACAGGAATGCTCTGAATCTAGATTTCAAAGAATTGAAATTTGATAGTAAAGTCAATTTGGTCTAACACTTGAGAGCGATGTCAAATTAAAACATTCATTATAAAACCCACCGCACTACCAGTCGACACTACCGGTAGTGTCGTAGGGATTTTTTTCTCTTCTACACTACTCGCCATTAGTGTTAACATCTCCGTGCATATAATACCAGCTTAGTCAACCATTTGCTCTATAAAATAGTCGTTGGTCTGTAAAAGTACTAGGGAATCAGAAGTTACTAGAAGGTACAAATCACACTTATTACGTCATCCCTCTCTTTCTTCAATGTTTCTCTTTCCTTTATCGTTTGTAATTGGTCTGTAAGTACTAGGCAATCAGAAGTCAGTGGAAGGTATAATATCACATTTATAACGCTATCTCTCTCTTTCTTCAACTGCTCTCTTTCCGTTACCGTGTAAATTGTTTGATAGTAATTTGGTCTGTAAGTACCAGGCAATCAGAACTCAGTATCCTACAAAAAACTGTCAGATATCTAATGTGAAATCATGCTCGAGTTAATTGAATTATTTTTCCAGTTTTATTAGGGTTCCGTACCTAAAGGGTAAAAACCTATTACTAAGACTTCGCTGTCCGTCCGTCCGTCTGTTACCAGGCTGTATCTCATGAACCATGATAGGTAGAAAGTTAGAATTTTCACAGATAATGTATTTCTGTTGCCGCTATAACAATATATAATAAAAACAGAAAGAGTAAATATTTTTTGAGCATGTTTTTAAGTATTTTAGATTATTTTCATGTTTACTATTTTTAGGCAATATTTTTTTGTTAATATACTCCCAAAAGGGCAGGCAAGACCTTTATTTTTTATTTTCAATTCCTTCATAGCCATCACATACTTTTTTAGGAGAAACATTGAAGAAAGAGAGATGACGTAATAAGTGTGATTTGTACCTTCTACTAACTTCTGATTGCCTAGTACTTTTTACAGACCAACGACTATTTTATAGAGCAAATGGTTGACTAAACTGGTATTATATGCACGGAGATGTTAACACTACTGGCGAGTAGTGTAGAAGGGAAACAAAATTCCCAACGACAATACCGGTAGTGTCGACTGGTAGTGCGGTGGGTAATGAATGAAATTAAAAGACAAAGAATTTCTTCATTTATATTAATTTTTTGCATGAGATCACTTTGGCATGTCTTTGAAACACTAAGATCTGTGCTTTCGGAACATGGCACGCCGTCCTAATTAAAAAGATATAATACAAGACACTCATTGGGTTTTTATATTATATTTTAGTGAATTCATCATGCTCACATCAGGGTGCTATAACACTTAATTTTAATATATCTTTAAATCTACCTTTTAGGTATTTTCGATAAAAGTGAATTAAAGTGTAAATAAAGTTAAAATGAGTGTATGTTTAATTAGAACACTTCTAATAAATTAGCTCGATGATTTACCCGTATACAGGTATGAAGTTACGGACGTGCTAACATCAAATCAGTGCAATAACCTTTGTCTAAAATATACCAGTAAATTGGTATAACAATTATGGACGACTAGGCGTATCTTGCGATTTCATTCCAGCCCCCACAAGATTGCTTTCTATTAGCGATGTCGCCAATCGATAGATTTAATTGTATGAAATTGACATGAAGATAAGATGGAACTTATCCACCATTTTTTTCTCTAATGCAAGACTACGTGACTTTTCATTGCTTGTGTCAATTTCAAAAAAATAAAATTTTAAAAAAGTCTGTCAATTGGTGATATCGCTAATAGAAAGCAATTTTTTAATAACAGGGCTTGTCTACGATTTTTCTGTGTTAATTTTACTGACACCTACCTCCACGTTTAGTAGTTCTATTATGTTAGTGATGAATTAATCTGAATTCAAAAATACTTGCGTACCTATCTCGTCGCTCCACCTGGTCACAGGTGGGCAGTGAATGGAGAAGAAGAGCCGAAGACCGGACTCAGTGGCGTATCTTGGGAGAGGCCTACGTCCAGCAGTGGACTGACACCGGCTGATGATGATGATGATGATGATCAACAATACTTAGCCTTAGGTATTTTTTTAATGATTTTCAATCTTTAAAAATACAGCAAGGCCTACTTAGTGTGCCTTCTTAAAGTTACCTACTTTCCTACTTAGTGCTTCTACGGTATCTACTACATATTTAATGTGCGTTTAACAATCTTTAAAAATAATTTCATTTCAGAAACGTTATAGAATTATATGCTTCATAATTTTTTGAAAAGAGTCGAATGAGATTAGGTTACTATGGATGTAATATTGTTTTTATAAGGCAAGTAGGTAATTATTACAAAGGTTTTCAGTCAGAGATTATTTTCTGTAGTGTGTGTGGATGGTTTCAATAGACGCTGAAGGCAGGGCGTTGTGTGAGCGAGGCTCGACGTGAGAAAGCCGAGGTGGGGTCGCGAGCGCTGGCCGGTCGAGCCATGGACTTGCGTCGGTTCCTTGCATTGTTCCTCGACACTAACTCGTCTTCTTCTTCAACTGCATGGTACTGCCGGCGGGGTGAGACGGCACGTGGAGTTCGCGGCGCACGCGCAGATAAACAACGGGACTTCGGACGGTCCTCTTCAGACCACTGGTGCACCGACATGTAGTAGTGGTCCTGTACAAATTAGTGAATTAAAAACATACAAAATTAGGCGCGAAAAACATAACCATTTCCTTGCAGTCGGGTAAAAACTCAGTAATGCCATTAAATAGGTAAAGGTAATAAGATTTTTTGGATAAAATTGTCTTTGTCAATTGGTTATCAATCTCAGTTGCCAATGTGGCCGGAGGGAAAGTTCTAGTCCAGACTTATTTTTCGGGAACTGGAACATTCAATTAAAAACATAAGTTTTTCAATGTAAAAAAATCTATCTTGATATTCAATGTGCACTTTTAGCTGGTTAATGTAATAACAAAAAGTACTATTTATATACACTACATGTTAAATTTGGACTAGGAAGTTAAAATAAATAAGTGAACCCAAATATCTACTAGACAGAGGCCTTACCACCAGTTGTTAACGCACTCGATCAAACGTAGTGAGAATTTCCCATGAAACTTTAAAACTGAAATCGACCAATACAGAGATAGATAACTTGAAACAATATCTCTGTTTAAAGTAACCAAATATTATTTTGTATAGACTTTGATTTTGAAATAGACACGATACCTACTATTTTAGCAGTTTTCTCAAGGCTCGTGTATTGGCCAATTCTAAACTTGAAGTCTCATCTATACTAATATTATAAAGCTGAAGAGTTTGTTTGTTTGAACGCGCTAATCTCAGGAACTGCTGGTTCTAATTGAAAAATTCTTTTTGTGTTGGATAGTCCATTTATCGAGGAAGGTTATAGGCTACTTTTTATCCCGATATTCCCACGGGATCGGGGGTTACGCGGGTGAAACCGCGGAGCGCAGCTAGTGGTAAATACGAGTGCATAAACAACACGTGGTCGGGGTACAGGTAGGTAAAGCGATACTGATAAAGGATTGTTTCTTACCCAAGTATTTGCTGTAACTTTGTTGCCAATATAATCCAACGTCTCTAAAGTGCCGCATGCGCCGGTGCAAGTGATAACAACGGCTTTGTATCTAAAGAGGTCGTAACATTTTGGCATAGTAAACGGTCAGCCATTTATATCTGTTTTTATTTGTGCCGCCATCTTTTAAACCTATGGCAATATTGGCAATAGGTATATAGAAGACATTAAGACAAACAATAAACGCCATAAAACAAAATCTCGTAAAGTGTAAGGTTTGCTTTAAAAAAAGCCGGTTTGCCAATATTAGTTTGGCAAGTAGCAACTGTAGTTGCACTAAGCACACTAAGTAGTACTTGAAAAAATAAACGAAGAAGATTCGCGGAAAAAATACATACATCCGAATTGAGAACCTCCTCCTTCTTTTTAAGTCGGTTAAAAATTAACATTAAATAGTATACAAAACTAATGGTATGGTGTGTTGTTTGTTTTAATGCACATCCTAACTCAAATTTTAAGACGTCTTAAAGTGACGTAATGCACTGCATGACTCCTATTGAACAAAAAAAAAACAGTTTGTCCTCTAATACATTGCCATATTTTTAAAAGGTGGCCACGCAAAGAAATAAAAAACAAGATTGAGACGGCAACTATGACCATCCTCATTATGTTACTACCCCTTTGTATCTACCTACTGATGAGTGTACTCTGTGAAACACTTAAGTTAGCTTTTGATTATCCTCAATATAGATAAGGTCCATATCTTTAGGAAATAACTGGTAATAAAGTATGTCACGAAAATAAACAGACCAATTACAAAGTTTGATCCAACTGACTCATTGAAATTATGATTCTGTGACCTATGAATAATAATGCAAAACATTACTAAGAGACCCAAAAAATTACAAAATATTAGATATTTTCAGATTATTAGGACCTTTGTTAATTAATAAATAAAATAATAAGTAACGAAGAATATTTCCAATGAATCATTAAAATTATGATTTTGTGAACTATGAAAAATTATGCAAAATATTACTAAGAAACCAAACAACATGAAATTTTAATTACAAAATAGAAGATATTTTCATCATGTGACTTTTCTGTGGAACCTTTGTTAATAAATAAAATATTATGAAACAAGATATTGTCATTAGGTAATCTAACTTGGTACCTCCTTATAAAGTTTTTAAGGTGAATATCGTATCAAATTAAATAAAACAATTAGATAATGTTAAATTGTATTAAATTATTTGATTAACTTCCGAATTAGGTTCGACTATGAATAACTAAATAATTATTCATTGCGTTACATAACTACCCAAGTAGCACGTTAGTGAATTTTGGAACTTATTTTGCAACTGTAGGTAGCATATAAGTGATGCAAGAGTGTATGGTATTACTTAAAGATGCAAACAGCACTCGAATTTGCAAATGAGTAACTCTTATCACTAACGGTTGCTTTTGAGTGATTTTTGTTTCTGCTTTATTACCTATGGTAGCATTAAGCCGAATCTATTACTCATAGGCGCATAAAGGTTATAATTTTCTCTCTTATAGAACTCAAAGAGGCATATGACATCTTAAAATCCCCCCTAAAGAACTGTGCCCTAATAGGTGGTATTTTTCCCTCATTTGGCACCTTTAGTACTAAATAAGTAGTATATATGAGTTATTTATCACTTGTAGTGGCTCAAGAGTTATTATTGCAGCTCATTTGGAACCTTAGTGTAATTGCCTTTGTAAGGTCTAATATACTCTTATATGCCACTGTAAAGCGTAGATCGGTTCCATTTTTATCTAATTTAGAACCACAAGATCTAATTAAAATAATAACGGGTCGAGTGCGAGTCGTACTCACGCGCTGAGGGTTCCGTACATTAGTTTTATTCCAAACAGTTACAGACAGTGTCAAACAGTTCCATACAGTGCCAGACAGTGCCAGACGGTGCCAGACGGCACCAAACTGTACCAAACTGTACCAGACTGTACCAGACTGTACCAGACTGTACCAGACTGTACCAGACTGTACCAGACTGTACCAGACTGTACCAGACTGTACCAGACTGTACCAGACTGTAGCAGACGGTACCAGACGGTACCAGACGGTACCAGACGGTACCAGATGGTACCAGACGGTACCAGACGGTACCAGACGGTACCAGACGGTGTACCAGACAGTACCAGACAGTTTCAGACAGTTCCAGTCAGTGACAGACAGTTGTACAGACAGTTGCACAGACAGTTGCACAGACAATTGCACAGACAGTTTTACAGACAGTCCTCGACTTTACAGTTAAGTAAATTTTACTTTTTTTACTTTATTATCCTTCACAATGGGTTTTGTACCCGTCTTCAGGATCCCCAATTCAAAGTAGAGACAGCAAGACCTGTGAAGTGAAAAATATCACTACTAGGTACTAATGAGTGATTTTTGGACTTAAGAGTTCCAATAAGGTAACAAATAAGTGAAAATAAGAACTACAAGGTCTACTTTAAATCGCCATGTTTAAAAATAATAACCTTGAAAAGCATTATTTGTTAAATGATATTTTATTACAATAACATAAAACAAAATAAGTTTTGATAACTATTGTTGACATTATACTTTTTGTGAAACTATAATGTTAGGTTTTTAACAACCAAATTGTTGTAAAGTATTGGTGTCGATTCGGTATAACACGACGACTTAACTTAACCTAACTAAAATACGACTAAAATAAGTTATGTCATTTTTATATTCAATTCGGTTTTACCGTCAAACTAAATTTGGTTGTCTTTTGACAGATTGTTCGACACAACTAAAATTTATTAAAGGAGTCCGGACATTTTTAGTGTAGGAGCTTAGCATAGTGATTTTTTTCCGCGGTTTATTTTAATACCCCGTTTCCAAAACACTAGCGATCCGGTGTAAAGGCATTATTTGTTGGTCCTCTATCGATAGGAATGACTCTCAAAATAAACCGCTGCTTTTTAAGTTACAGGCATGTTGTGTCTAAAGGCCTTTGCACCCGGCAGCGCAAAAGTATTCAATGAATCGCGTTAAGCCCCTCAGCCTTATTCTAATGGTTTACGGTTTATTCTTAGGTTGGGATTAGAAGAAAGAACGGAGTCTCAGAAAAACTAAGTGCAAATCAACCAAGTATTAACAGTTTCCCATTTTAGGAAAATACTAGTTTTAACTGTTTATTTTACGTTTCTTCTGTATCTGCTACAGCAACTACCATATACTACTCCATTTTCACCCCAAAAATCAACAAAAAATCGTAAAAACTTCAGAAAGTGGTTGCATTAATTTTAATCGATTCGAAATAGGTCGCGACTAAAATAAGTCGTAATTTAGTTTGATATTTCTAAAATTTGATCATTCCGAATTGCAAAATTGTGTTTTGGACTTAATTTAGTTCGACACAACTAAAAATTAGTTTACTCCTGTCAGAATTGGTTAGGTTGGGTATTTCCGAATAGCAAACATAATTTTACACATCTAAACCTAATTTTAGTTAAGTTAAGTCGTATTTGTGTACATTCGAATCGAGTCCATTATCTTATTTATTTGATCAGCACATATTTGTTAATATTTTTTGATTAAATTGAAGGCGCATCAAAATTTACTAAGTAAATATACCATGGTTTCACGATAAAAAACCATTTGCAAGGGCTCCGTGATATTATGCTGAGGTTTACACGTACATTTTTAATACTCGCCAAATAGATGCAATATGGCTGTCACAATTAACACAATAGAACAAAGCACACCGTTTTTCGTTTATCTCCGCCGAAAATAAGACTAGTTATGACAAATTGTCACTCAACGAATGAACGGTATCGCTTTATCGTTCAATCATTCATTCACAGCGCGCAATTCGCACCGTTAGTTCCAAGTGCCACTCAGGGTAACAATTCGAACTCTTATGCAACGCTTCTGCAACTATAAATGAGTTGCAATTTTTCTCCCTTTAGTAATATATAGGTTGCATATAAGTTCTAACCACCTATATAGAACTTAATCAAGGTGGATTTTATTACTAAAGGTTCCAAAAAAATACTATATGCAAGCTATTTGTTACCAAATGTGTTACTTGGGTATGAACCTAATATAATACGTGAAATGTTGGCATTTAAATAACTAGGTGTCTAATCATATAGCAAAATCAATATTTAGACAACATACAGCAGTGTAACAAAAATACCCATCAACGACTTTACGAATTATAAAAATTAAATATTTTATAACAATCAAATACGCTGCAAAAAATTGTGATAGAAGCTTCAACGTCGAATCTAAATACTAAGACATCTTATTCATAATTACAATACAAAACATTTATTTAATTCTAATACAGGGTGGTCAGTTAAGAGGTAAACAATTAATTTTTACCGCCATTTTGTTTTAGCAAAACAATGGGTATTTTGTGTAAATAAATGAATTCAATATGGAGAGTCTTTTGCTTGAGTAGGTAATGTGTTTTTTAAGCTATTGCATAGCTTTTATCGCGGGCTTTGAGCGCGGCGACCGAATCAAGAAATTCCGTAAAGAAAATAAAACCTAACACCCCCACTCCGCCTACCATGTAGTTTTTCAAAACCTTGTACTCAAACCAATATTCTATTGCGGACACACTGAGAAACTGCGGCAAATCTTCAGTAGAAATTTGATTGATTGGCCCTTAAAGTCCTGACAATGGACGTGAATTTGACAACTCCTGATTGTTTCTTGTGAGATTATCTAAGTTATTAGAGACGCAGTCAGAGGGATAACACCGAAAGTGTAAAAAAATGTGGAGAGAAACGCGATTTTACCAAAAGTTATTTTCCATACCTACACTGTGTAATTTCTCAACCGGAATTTTGTGAAAATAAATCGAATTAAGTTACATTCATTTTAAATATTAGAAAATTATATAAAATCGTATACTTCTTAACTTTCCACACTGTATGTATAATCTGGTCAGTCAGTCGCAACTCCACCTGTTCTTGCCACAGCAATTTTATAAATGTAACTGGCTGATTTTCCACTACATTATGTCATAGGAAAACTCACAAAATGGCGTTCAAAACTCTAACGTGAAGAAAACAACTTTTTTCAAATTCAGAAGCAGTGGACTACAACTTTTGCGTGGAACCAAACTAATAAAGTGCGATAAAACAATACATAATACAAAAGCTTTTACTTTTTAAGCTAAAAGCTTTAAAGCTTTTGCTTTTCCTCAGCCATATCAAAGTCAACAATATACTCTTGCTGTGTCGAGAACTGCTTACTCCTATTTTAACACGTCTTCATCCCAATAATACACATATTAATCGAGTGCATATAATTAGATAACCTAGCAAAAATAAACTTACGTATGCAAAACACAGAGCAAAGCTTACACTAATATATTAAAAATAACATAGGTAAGTATAAATGAATAATTTATATTAAATATCATACCAATATAGATATTTTAATTTCATAAATCCCACACTATATTGGTGCTACTATAAAACTAATACTTACTTAATATTGGTTTAACGAAAAAGCCATTAACAATGTGCTAAATATTACGTATTAGATGGTAATCTAATAGATAACAGTAGTATTACAGGAAGATTATTATTAAAACGGCAATATAGTGACATTGCTAAAAAAAAGTAAGAACGGTATAAATGGTTTATTTTACAGCGCCAGCAGTTTCAATCTCTTGAGGACGCTCTGTAGTGCCTGAGCATCTCATTTAAAAACATAAATAAGTAGATACTAATGCAAATAGCACGATAAATAAAATTATTTTAAATATTAACATCACTGTTTAGACAAATCACTAGATTAAGGAGATATTACATGTTGGCACTATTGTTTCTTTAAAACTTCCTATCACTAAACTGAAACCAGCTAATAGAAAATTCAGTTCAATCGAATGAATATCGCATAAACTAAAATTACTACTTAACGTCATATTGTCCAAAAGGATATGCTATAAATCATTGATATTAATTAACGAAATAAGGACCCAATGACTTCCTTAGTACAAGTACGCTGGACAGACGACTGTCATCAATAAAATGCTCCTATTTGCTCTTCATCATCTTGACGCTGAGAGCTTGTGATGGGCGGTATCTAAAGATAATTGTCATGTAAAGTACAACAGACTTTTGATATAGAAAAATAGAAAATAGTTTCGCAGTCCTTTCAATGGGGACGCTTATGTATGGAACATCAAATCTAGCGTACTTGTATTTTAGAATATCAATGTATGGGCCTATTACAGAAACAAATGCATTTCGACATGTAAACGTCTTGTAAAATCGGCCAGAAAGGTCTCTTGCAAAAACCAAACGACGGATGTGACGTCATAATTTGAAACGAATGATGCTAATCCAACCCCTTTGGGTTTTTTAAGTTTATTGCTTTAAAATGAGAACTCTTTGGTTTGACCAAGACGTTTTCACGTCTCAATTGAGACTGTATCCCTAACAGGCTACCCGATTTTTTTATCACTCAAATTGGGCATCATCAAAATATTAATAACAAAGTTAAAAATATACAAAAATGGACTCATATCATGGTTAATATAAAAGTGTCGTTTATCTTCGTGTTTTATCATTCTTGTTGGTTCAAATTCACGTCAGACTTCGGAGGCTGCGTCGATGGAGGTAGTGGACTCTACGACAGAAATTTCAAAAGTGAATTAAAAAGTTAAACCAAAAAACAGTCGCTTAAATATTTTAAATCAAAATAGGGTTAAATACACAGCAAACAAAAACAAAACAAGACAACTATCCAACAAATCAAATGAAAACATGTTAAGAGCACGCTTAGTTAGCTGGATCGATTACCTATTTAATAATATGTATACAAATACTCAGGCTGAAACAAAAAATTAAGAAAAAATGAATGAATATGGTAACCATCACCAAGAACTAAAGAAAAAGAAGCGAACAAGAATCGTTAGACCAACAAACAGAATCAAACCTCTTGTCGTGACTGGCCTTGGCTGTCTGGTAAGGGAGAATGTCCAATCTGCTTGATGTAGTCCTTGTCATCAAAAATTTTGATGTCACCACCTCCTGGTTTATGCTTTACGTTATCCAAAGATCCCACTTTACTTTGTGCTTTGAATTCCAATTTTTGCTTTTCAATCTGTTTTAAAAATGTATGGATACTAGTAAAGTAGTACTTTTATAATAACATAAATAACAATGTGAATGTAATGTATTGAAATATGCAGCTTGTACTAACTGGTCAGCTCAATATTTTATTTGGTCAGCAAATACCTTAGTGTATCGGTAAGCAGCTTGTGATCAGGAAGAAAAAAAAAGAACAGCAATTAATAATGTCTTATTGAGCAGTTTTAAAATTAGTTTAATAAATTAAATTAAATTAAATTAAATTATTGAAAATTGGGGGTCAGATTTAATCAAATTTTTGTAAAAGCTGTATAATTCTTTTGGTTTACTAATTATTTGTACAGGAACAACCACCACCACCACCACCACTTATTATGTGCTGCAATAAGTTAGAATAATAAAATTGTCAATCATAATATTAAACTGATTAAGTATTTAAAACATAGTATGGTGTCATTTTAATGCAGATTTTATTTGCTGACCAAATATTTAAATGGCGGATCAATAAAATACTCGTATTGTTCCTAACCATTTCCTAACTCAGAGAAAACGGAAAGAGAGGACAAGCTGCTGTTGCAATTTTTGTTTTGTGCAATATCGCAAAGAAGTAATTTATTATGTCCCAACGGTCCTCTGTTTTTTCATAAACAATTATCAAATAGAAGTTTTTATTGAATACTTAGTTATTTGTGTGCTTGCGATACTCGTTTCAGTAACAATACAGCATGTCCCATCTCGACACATCTCTTTCCAAAATATACTTAAACTGATTTATAGGGTTTTTGATGATTCGCTAAAAAAGCGATTAAGAGCCACCTTAGTGCATACAATGTTCTATGACTTATGAAATATTTTTTTTTACACTTTGATGTTATTATAATTCAAATTTCAGCGATTTTTTAAAATAAAGATGATTCAGATTAAAACAGTCGATAAAACTTATATAAAAAGTAAAATAATTAGGTAAATGACCTCTCCGTGTGTGTAACAGCTGATTTTCAGGTAAAAATAATCTCTTTTTTTTTTAAATGCAGAACGTTGAACAAAAGCGGTTTTCAAAGATGCACAAAGGTGACCCTCAAGCGCGTTCTTGACCAATTAATCAATGGCCCTGTAAGTGATTGTAAACATAATCAAACAGTGACTTTTGCAAACAACTATTGATTTATTGTTATCTTAATGATTCTTAATTGCTATTATATTTAATTTTATGTTGATAATAAATTATTATTTTAGATATTTTAAATAAATGACACGATTTTGTATGGGTTGCGTGCGTTGGTGTAGTAAATATTCGTCTAAAGAGCTTAGGTATATGTTATCTATTATGTAACCGTGCCTCAGAAACAGTATGTAACTACCTATGTATTGATTAGCATTCATTGCGTTCACTTTAAAATAAAGTGATGTGTGTCAGTGTAAATGTAGTAAGTATTATTTTAGGACATTTTTTTTATATTATCTATTTTGATCATATAAATATTATCAAGTTAACGTTTAACATAAAATTATCACTACTTAATTTAAAATATAGATATTTTTAACATTAGCACGAATTGTGCGACTTTTATTTCAGAAGCAATACATTCCAGCCACATGATCCCCTAAAATTTCCAAACAGCCATCATCATTTAGCTGGGAAAACACAAAACCGACCTTATTCCACAAATTGTGAAAAGCGAAATGCTTATGCGAAGCTCTCCACCGTGGCAACGCCCATTTAACAAGCTAAAAACAACAACGTTTAGGTACCATCATGGTACCATCTATTACGAACAAAAATGAACTTGATACAATTATGTCGATTATATTGACGTCATTAATCATCGTTATCATAGTAAAACGCACTATTTACTTATTGACTGGTGACGACACACAGCCCAAACCACTGAGTCTATGAACTTAAAATGTTGCTCGAAGGTTTCTTAAGGGTAGAAAAGAAGCACTAAGAAAGGGTTCCTGAAAATTACCGAGGGATTTTTGCGGGTTGGCCCGCGGAGCATAGCTAATCACATTATAAAGAGACATTTAAGCCTTTGCGGACATAAAAGTGCAGAATCAGTGAAGTGTTGACACAAATTGCATTATAATATTTTAATTTTTACTCACGCTTCTTGCTCCGTTATTTGCAACTGTTGACTAAAGGAGAATAAAATAATATTTAAATTCCTATACATTGCCTTTTGTTAACTTTTTAGGATCTAAATACCTAAGATACAAGTGCAAATACTTTGCTGTGAAGAACTAATTAGCCTACATACGTGTTAATTTAAGCTTTCTACCTAATTAATACCTAACCTTTTACATTTATGCTTCCGAAATTACTTTATACATTTTGAATACGTTTGCTGATCAATTTGTATTTTACTTACTCACTCACTGTAGCTAAAAATGTCCTACAAATGTCCTGACTATAAAATGAAGAAAATAATTATTCTAATATCAAGGAGTAGGTAAATAATACATACTTTAACTGTTCCACCACCAGGTTTATGGCTCAGGTTAGCAGTAGAAGCAACCTTCGGCTTAGCTTTCTCCTTGAAGTCCAGTTTGACTGTCTCAATTTTCTTGTCCCCACCTCCAGGCCTGTATGATGAGTTCTGCAGGGATCCCACTTTAGATTTGACATTCCATTCCAGTTTTGTGGTTGTAATCTGAAATCAAAAAGTAACTAACTTAACATCTTTCATCATCTAGATTAGAGAAAATTACATAGGGTTTATTTATGTTAGGAAGTATCACCTGCTTTATTCAATGACAAGTTTCAATTTGAATTGGGACATTTCTTAACAAAATAAAAAAACCACAAATCATAAAAATTACCTTCTTAGTACCACCACTCGGTGCGTAAGCATCATTTTTAGCTGCAATCTTCGGTGTTACGTTTCCAAACTCTAGTTTTCTGTTTTCTATCTTGACTTTTCCGCCACCTGGTTTATATGTAGTGTTATCCAGAGATCCGATCTTGGATTTGACCGCTTTAATGTTGGGAGATGGTGCGTTACCTACTTGAATCTTGTTCATTGGTACTTCTGTAAATTGATACAAATACAGTAAATTATGATACAGCTAAATATTTGTTATTGGAATCAGTGATGAGTAGTTATTTTTCAAAATCGTTTGAAAGAACTACAATGTGGATTGTTAATTGTCATAAATATTATACCTACCTTTTTAATTTTTTAGCGTTACTTATTAGGTATGTGGTACATAATTAAGTTTTAGTCATACTTTTAGACTTACTTTTCTTTTCTGAAGGTGGATTTTCAGGTGTTTTAGGCGTTGCACTTTTGCTCGATGATCGTGACAGATTTGGTTTTAGACTGCTGCTAGATTTCTCTTTTGTGGGCAACTTTGAAGAGATCTTTTTATTTGGAGATCCAGGAGAGCCATTCATATCCTAAAAATATATTTTGCTATTAGTATTTAAATGGTTTAGTATCCCAAACAATACTGGGTTATTGGTAATTATATAAGAAAGCGATTGAGGGCTATTTCTGTGCACCTTAACAATTAACTTTAGTTCTATGACTTTGGGAAATTAGAATATTATTTCGAAAACGTTGAGGTTATGTTTGCCCGAAAATCAGCTGTTACATACATGGTCATGACTTGAAGATTATACTTATTTCTTTTTAGTTTTATTGATTGTTCTAAGTCTGAATAACTTTTATTTTAAAAAAAACAGGTGTTTTTCGAATTGACATTACAAAAAAACGTTCGAACTTTTAAAAGTCGTAGAACAAAACTTGATCTTTAAGGTGCACAGAAGTAGCCCTAAAACGATTGCTAATATAATTTAATAACCCTGTATAGGAATTGGTGGACTTACATTTCCTTGTGTAGATTCATCAACACCGCTATCATTGTCCCCATCTGTAATTTATAACGATTTCATTTTATCACATAATATTTTTCTTATTACACGTAAATACCTATTAACTTAAACAATTAAAATGGCTCATTTTAAATCATAAATAATAAATACCTAGCCAAGTGGAAAGTACTGTACTTCGAAATGTACCTTTAGGGCGAGACTTAGGAGCTGAAGATATTTTCCTTGGAGTAAATTTCTTTACGTCTGCGGAATTATTAGAAGACTCCAATTCTGTTGGTTTTCTAGGAGTGACGGGAGCATGTTTTATTTCTTGGGCAGGTAATTTTACAGGTGGTTTAATCGGCACCGTTTGAGGTCTCATATCTCTCATTTGCTCTGGTGTCTTCGGTGTTTTTGGACGTTGAGGTTCTGGAATTACTGTTTGTGGTTTAACCGACGTTGGTGGACCTTGCGTTAAGTTTTTCGGTTCCGGGGACTCATCACTTCGAGTTAGAGATGGTGAGCGATCATTCAAATCTGTTTTAATCTGGTTTTTGGGTATATCATTCACATGTTTCACTCCCACAATATTATGAGAAACGACGTCATCATCATCATCTGCTTTCTTTTTTGGCGCCAAATTTGATAGAGAGCCCATGAAGGATTCGGTCATTTTTGATCCTGAAAGACGTGATTCTGGACGTTCAGGATTCTGAATATCACGTCCCTCATTAGAAGCTTCAGATCGGACACTTTCTTTAGATCCCCGAATATTGTCCCTACTTTCCAATTTACCTTCTTGTATTAGACCAAGACCTTGACTGCGACCCACAAATTCATCACCTACTCTGCCACCGATGGCGCTCACTGACTTTCTTCTATCGTCTTCGGCTTTAAGCGGACTCGCAGCGCCAGGTGCTGCGGCAATGCTATAACTTCGTCCTTTGGCCATTCCAGCCATTTCCATGCCATTTTCCGATTTAATGATATTCTGTTCATTTTTGTGCTCGATTTGAGTATCCAGGTTGGCTGGTTTGTTTTGGTACAAATTAGCTGAATCTGAACTTCTCAACGACCCCTGAGACGGTTGTTTTGCGAGTTGAACAGGAACGCCGTTTTTGACAGAATTGTTTGGCTGCTGATAAATTTGTGGCCTAGCCGCGTCTGGAGTCGTAGGACCCACTGCCGGTGGTTGCCTCGGACCAAATTGTAAGTTATTTGGTGGAAGAGCCCTCTGAGGTGCCTGAGTCGGAAATTGAGGTCTCAGTCCTTGTTGTGGCACAGCCGATGGCGAGTTTAAAGGCCGTAAAGGAGGCGGTCTTGCTGGTTGCGTTCCAGGAGCACCTGGTGGGCCTTGTGGGCCTGGTGGCCTCGGTTGCGGAGTTCCTGGCCTCTGCGCAAATTGCTGAGGCGTAGTGACCGGACCTCCAGGCTGGAACTGTGGTCTTTGTTGAGTAAGTTGCGGAGCTCCCGGTCGAAGTACTTGCTGCGGAAAATTCGATCGAGAATCGACTCTATTGAGTGGACGGACCGGCGATTGTGCTTGCAACCCTGGTTCGCCTTGACCACTTTGAGGACGATCTGCTGGAGCCTTTATAACCAAAAACAAACAATTATCATCACGATTTTCGACAATAATTTATTCAAGGCGCTTTTGGTATCTACTCAAAGTTTTACCACTAAAGTGTTTAGATTTACATCAAGATTGTGATTATTAAGCTACTAACCACGGTTACGACTACGTTAACGCTAAAATTAAATTTAACCGTGTCTTAGTGCCTATTTGTTGCTCGTTTATACTATTTAATAAATAACAATCTTCTATTGAGTAGAAATGAGTAGAAGATAATTACGTAAGCAGCTATTTCTTGTTTTTAAAGTTGTCAGGAAGGGCGTTATAATTTTTTATACTCAAAATGACATTGAAATACCCCTAGTGCAAAAACTTACCCTGGAATTTATAATCAACACCCCCAAAAATCAAATACTTAAACAAAACCCATTAAGTAAATTCAAAAGAAATTAACATCTGTCAACTCAGATCTAAAAACTCGCCCTGCATTTAAATCAACACCCTTACAAAAACCTGATAAACGATCAGAATCGAATTAGCACCTAAAACAGGTATTTTCGGTAACGAAACCCATTTTCGAATCGTTATGACAGCTGTCAAATTATTAAAAAAAAAAAAACAATTAAATGATCTTCCTAATGTTTATTATCAGTATAAAACTTAAAACTGGTTTGTTACCCTGTTATTAAAATAATTGCTCTTGTTAAACTCTAATAGCACTAATGATGTGCAAATGAAAATATAAGTACAAAGACTATTTTGTTATGAGGTTAATGATTATGAACGTCCAATTACCTAAATTTGATGTTTATTAATAAACATCAAAATACTTTATGTGTACTTTTACAAAATATTATAAGTTCAATGACTCATACAAACAATTAATGTGTTTTCATGTTCTGGAACTCAATTTCGTAGTTTGAGAGAGTTCCACGCAACTAAACATCAGCCAATAGACAGTGTAAAAGTTGTCACGAACTCGGCCACTAGGTCAACGAGCTGTAGTGGAAAAAATAATATGTCCCGTTCAATGACTTACACGAAATGTATGCAAGAAAACTCGGGAAAATGCTTTGAAAATTTTAAATCTTTATGGCACGAAGTCAGCCAAGCACCTCTTTCTATGTCAAACTTCATTTATGTACTTACTTAATAGAAGCGTTTACCGAAATTGTACGATTAGAATGTTAAATAAAATAATGTACATTGTAGGTACCTTTATACCTACTAAGGTAAAGAGCCAGTGCTAGTGCTATAAAGTACCGGGAATTTTGGGACTACCAGATAAAATAACCAGGACTCCCGGTTGTTTCGGGGTTTACGAGATTTTTACCAGATTATTAAGATAAAGTCATAAATCATTTAATTTTATTCACCATGTCATCACATTTCGCAGTATTGGCAAGTCAATTACATAGATAATTCAAACACATAAACAGGTAAGTATTAGAGTAACAGCGTAAGTATTAGAGTAACAGAGTAAAGCGATTCACTTGTTTATAATATTAGTGTTTAGAATTTTCTTTTAGGTCCCGGAAAGTTTTCCAGGACTTTTGCAACCGACATTTTCCGAGACCATTCCCCAAGACCTTTCTACGAAATTGGTATTGAAGTAAACAAAACACATCAAAATACACGTTGAACTAAACCTAAGACAGTCAATGACGTGATTTGGATTGAACTACCAAAATGAACAGAAAAAGATGATCAAGTAGGTGGTATTAACCGTTTCTTTGAATCCGTGAGAAGAAACAACAATGCTCAAGTTGGTATGAATCACGAATTCGAATGATAATGCGTAACAACACTTCAATTGGAATACAAAAAAACTAATAAAAGCGTATTAAAAAGAAAAATGACGCGGAACCGAGGCCCCAACCAAAGGCTAAAGGCTGATATTATGGAATATGTATAATGCATTTAATTAAAAGTTTGCGATACATATCCATTAAATACCACGTAGACACCTGAACGTGATTTTTTTATCACAATTAATAGAAATAACAATAGGGTATGTGATGTTCAAAATAAATCGATATTTGCCCTTACAAATCTGATAACTCGAAGGGAACTGACATTGAACAATGAACGGCTCGTAAAATGGTGACTACTCGGAACTTATACACGGCACGCAATTGAGCTTTTCAGCGCTGCCTCAACATAACTTAGGCTCATGTTACAATCCCCGCAGTAATAACGGAAAATTACAACAAGAATTGAATTTCAAACTGAAGATTCATGTGGATTGAATTTATTAATTTTACTTGTAAACAGTTGAGTTTAAGCTAAGTATAGTTTATGTATTTTAAAACTAAATATAAAACACAATATGTTGGAGCACTTTATTGCTAAGTAGTCGAAACATTACATTTGACGACCACTGTGGCGCGTCGGGCGAACACCCGACTGCGACGCAGAAGGTTGCGGGTTCGATTCCCGCCGGGAACAAGTATTTATGCTGACCAAAAATTCTTGTTTCTGGTTCTGGGTGTTTCCTATATGTATATAATTACAAAAAAAAAAAAAAGTATATAAGTAGTTTATCCGTTATCTGGCACCCACAACACAAGCATTAAGTTGCTTAGCATGGGGCTGGATGGCGATGTGTAATATGTCCTGAAATATTTAAAATAAAAAAAAATAAAAAAAAAAAAAAAAAAATTACCATGAGTGAAAAATAAAATATTGCCTAAACTTTAAAATTTACGACTTTTGAATTCATATCTCAGTGCCAGTGTCGCTAATAAAATACCAAACATGAGTTTTGCAGCTTTTACCTATATCTATCAAATAAATGTGGTAGCCAAATAAAAAGGTTATCGTCCTGATCGCGTGTTCTATGAGCAACTTAAAACGATTCTACGATACATCGGTGCAAGTACAGTTTGTGAATATTGCCAAAATTTACATCGAAACACTGTAAAATTTTGCAAAACCTCTATTAACTTTGACATTGCATGGCTGTGCTGTATCTATCACAAATACTTACATGTAAATCTATTAGTGATTTCCAATTACAATTTCCGAAAAACAAAGTTAAGTTTTGTTTTCCCACAGTTTTTTCGTAAGCAAATCGTAAGTTCATCCAACTTTCACGAAATCTAATTTTCAGTCACGAATAATGTTCAGAGGTAAGTACATACAAAATGAAAATGCTTTTCACTGAAAGCCTAATAAAATCGAGCTGGCAGAAACCGCCCTTTTATTATAGTTTTAAGAGTTTCATGGCTATCCTTTAGTAGTGCGGAAACAATGAATTAATTACATTGTATTTTTGGTGAAAACATTAAAAACTTTGTATACTCGTAAGTACATAAGTACTTATCTAAAGTTCTAAAAGTGTTTCAAGTACCTACTTCAGCTATTCTGATTGTTTGACGCAGTGCATGGTGCATCGTTTTGGCACTCAGTGCTCTCGTGATCTACTAGTAGGTACACGAGGCTTACCCTGCTTTCGTTGATGGTCTCCATGATCGTTTAACACAAATAAAAATGTTCGTATCTTCGAAATAGAGCTACTGGAGACTACTTCTCATAATTCTTCAGCAGCGAGATGACACCTAGATGCGATCTCCTTGAAACTATAAAGTCACATTTATTACACAGATGGCTTTGAGAAAATCAATATTTGTATCAAAATATGTGCTAATTTATTTGCTAGTTTTGAAAATGATGGTGAAGTGACCGTGACTGAAATCTTGTTGTTATATTTTTTGCTTCTTGTCCTTCCTCAAAGTAAACTTAAATATAAGAACTCTAACCAAAATAAAAACGCATGCATTATTTTCCAACATAAAATGAACGGTCAGTAAAAAAAACTATAACTTAGGTAAATGAATCGATAACAGGGAATTGATAGTTCCAATAGATATCAGCTATTCAAGGTAACAAAAGCATGATAATTTTAAAAGTTGAAACAATAACCTAAATACATTTAATACCTATTTTTATGAAACAAAGAATGATAAAGACTAAGTGGAAGGATCCGAGGTCATTCATTGTAACGCGAACGGTCTTGATAATAGTGACCATAAAACAATTGAATTATGATTAGGTACGATTTATACGTTGCGTTTATTAGACACTATACTAGAAGACATAATATACATAAGTTACCTAACTACCTTTCTACCTATTTGTATCTTCATACAAAAATGTAAGCCAGACAGCAAGGGAACTTATATTTTCTAGGCATATCGTTAAATTTAGCAGTCTTAATATATTTAGAACATCAGATTCACCTATTTCTGTCACATAAATAATGTTTATTATGAAAATTTTACGCAGAAAAAATATATTATTTAAATGTTATTTTTTCACAAAATTGTGTGTTTGTTTGTTGTTAAAAAGATATTTCTTGTATTTTCAGATTATAGAAATATTTTCCACTAGTGAAGATGTTCCTTTTTAACCCCTAACCCCCTTTTTAAGGTCGGTCGGGCCAAAAAGTGAGGTGATTTAAGTTCGTAAATTAGATATGAAGGATCTACATTTTGAGTCGATTAAAAAATAAAAAGTTTAATAACCTATCCGAATGAATGTTGCATTTTTGATGCAAAGTAGATTTTGATCTGTTGTGGGGCATAAATTAAAATCTTTTAACCGACTTCAAAATAGGAGGAGGGTTCTCAATTCGACGCTTATGTTTTATGTACGAATGTAGGTATGTATATTATAGTGACGTTCATTTTATTCTCATTGTCATGTTCCAAATCTAAATACAAAAAAAATCTGTTTCGTTTAATGGAAGTTTAAATACTTAGAAGGTAAATTACTCTGAGCTGTGACGTACCATGTAGCTACATATAATTTTTATTTACGTATAAGTAAATTATAAAGGTCGTTAAAAGGCAGTGATTAAGCATTCATGAGCTTGCCACTCCTAGAAGTCCTAGGCTCGCCTACAAAGGGAGGGTCTGGCCTTGTACTGGGCTTTATCTATTACATCTTTCTCTCCATTATGACGTCATGGAATCCAATAAATAAATAAATATTGCAGGACAATCCAGACAGCGCCATCTAGCCCTAAGCTGAGCAACTAAGCTTGTGTTATGGTATTTAGACAACGGATAGAATATTTATATACTTTGTCAATTTCTTCTTAATATACAAATAGAAATGCCCAGACCAGAAACAAATACTTCACATAAATGCTTGTTTGTGGCGGGAATCGAACCCGCAACCTTCTGCGTCGTAGAGGTCGTTGGTTAGATAGAACTACCAATATGATAATAAAAAGATATCTGTCAAAATAAATTCACATTCTCGGCATCGTTCTTATTATAGTAGGTATGTATTTTATTGCATTGTCTTAATATACAACATGATTTTTAATTTTTTTGAACCAAAAGCTAATATTTGACTGGAGATTGGATTTTCCCATTTACCGTTTAGCAAACTAAATTCACTCATCTGTTTAAACAATACTTAATTGATGTCTTATTATTCCTTGTAATACGTAGGTATTCACTACAATAAAAAATAGATATCTTACGTCTTACAGATTTTTGGTATTTCCCTTACATTATCTTATTATAAAGAGATAGAACAAACATTGATGTAGGAAATTTCCTTATGAAAAGAGGACCTAAACTACCAACGGAAAAATGAGCAAACTATTTAAAATCTATACATGTATATGTTAGCTTGTATACCTTAAATGTCATCAATCTATGTATGTAGGTATACCATAAACTTCACTATCACTACATAGTATAAAACAAAGTCGCTTTCTCTGTCCCTATGTCCCTATATCCCTTTGTATGCTTAAATATTTAAAACTACGCAACAGATTTTAATGCGGTTTTTTTCATAGATAGAGTGATTAAAGAGGAAGGTTTTTAGATATAATATATGCATAATACAGCCGTGCGAAGCCGGGGCGGGTCGCTAGTAAACAATAAACAATAATCTATATCGAAGGGAAACTTCAATTAAAAATTGATCGTAAAAAAATCAAAAAATAAATATAAATGGTAGGGCTCTCTTTTAAGTGATTGAAAGCTCATTGAAATCAAAAACCTAGGAATAAGGTTCAACAAATATCCAACGTGATAGTCGACACGTTGATTATTTATCTGTCGTCACAAGCTGATATCCGAGTAATGGGTTTTAATGTCTGTTTTACTTGAATCTTTGCTACGGAGGCTAACAAAATTATTTACACAAAAAATAAGGTTTCTTGAAGTAAGAAATAATCCTCTCCTAGACGCTAGAGAATAATTTCTTGGTTCAGTATTCTTGATTTCAAAGCAATATTCTTAAATTAAGAAAACTGTTTATTATTTTCAACAGCTTTTACAAAAAACAAGAAATGATTCTCTAGCGTCTATAGGGAGAGATTATTTCTTGCTTCAAAAAATCTTTTTTTTTTCTGTGAAATCTTTTGCAATTTTTGCACATTTGATGATCGAGGTGCTTATAACGACACCCTTATAAGTATTTGTAAAATTATAATATGATAAGTCGTTTAGGAGATATGGGAACAGATAAACATACATACCTATATACATACAAACATACGGTCAAAAATATAAACCTCTCCTTTGGCATTGCCGTAGTCAGGTAATTAAAAACACATGTTTAATGTAAGTAAATTAACGAGTTATGTATACCTACATACAACCAACGTACGTATATTAAAGTAAAGATGTTGACAGGAATTTTCTATCGTCAGCGCACTGAGTATGCATCAGCAAACGTCAGAGTGACGCGGAGCGGTAGAGAGTGCTGCTCTTGCCAACCCAAGCAACATGAGTCAGCAACGATATAAAATCAACTGGACAATCTAAACATCAGACATTCCGCGACAAACCACCGGCAATAACACATCAAGAGGTTCATTATATCCATGTTTATAAACGACAGCATTGTGTCTGGATTGCGAAATATCAGTTTAAAAGAAAGTAAGTGTTGTGATTGTGTAAATATTATATATTTAAAAGTTTTTTTTAAACAGAGTAAATAAATAATTAAAATAAGGGAACCGTATCAATTTAAATTAAAAATTATACTACGTTTGTGTTTCTTTTAAGTTCTACTTACGTATTGATTAATTAGTTTTTAAATGTGTGTATTATTCAAATATCTAACTTCTTTCATTCTTGGTAAAGCAGTTGTAGCTTATCAATCCAGTTTATCACATTTACCGTGTAATATTTTGAACCGAACACGTTCAAGCGTTCTGGTCGATCAATAAAGGTAACGTTTTTATTATTGTTTACAGGCAACATGCAACCTAAGGCGGAAAGACCACCCGTGTGCCCTAAGGCTCAACTACCTCAGCTCCATCTCACTCCTTCGGGAGGGAATCAAAAGAAGGGTGAGAGTATGACATCCCCGAACGGCCCCAACAACCCATGGTTGCTGAAGCCACAGCACGACATGCCAGCCACACCACCGCCCACGAGGTCGCAGCCAGCCTTCTTCCCACAAAGAATAGGGTAGCTGACCCTCCTGCCCAGAATTAACTCATCATTTTAATGGCATCATGCCATTTTGTTCCATGACGGGCTTACAAATCGAATCACACAAAAATATGCTCTGCGTTCTCGTTAAAAGAACTACGCAAATGTCGGACACGGACCGATGGAAATTTTAGGAAAATTCGTCGGAGCTGCAACTGTGTGACGTCAATTATTCAGTGAATAATTGAGACTGAATCATTTAGGAGTGAATTTGTTGCTTTTGCATTTTTAGTGTTATATTTTTTGTGAAACAGACACGTAATTTAGTACTTAAGAGTTCAATGGAAAAAGACTTCAGTTTGGTAAATATATAAAGTAGGAAGAGACCTATTTTTGTAAACTGTACTGTAACAAACAGTAGAAGATGATGGTGTTTATTTATGAATGTTATAAATTTGTCTAGTGACGTAAGTTCTCGTAAGAAATCTCTATAAGTGTTAATCAAAGCAATAATAATAAACATTAAGAATAAGGTAAACGTACCTACTACCTACCTACAATTTGTTTGCTTTATCACTATTGACGTCATTTGCCTAATTCTAGTTCAGTCCGAAGTTTTTATGTCACCGTGTTATATTGTATGTACTTATAATACTTGCGTAGTATTTTTCTACTATTTCTTCAAGAATTGACGTACCTACCTACTTCTTTTAATTTGGTCGACCTGAAAAAACGAGGTAATGACGTGATTCGTTTTATTTTAACTAAGTTGTTAATTAATAAAGCATGTCGGATTGTTGTAGGTATACGTTCGTAGATTAATTTTTATAAAAACTATGATATTTTCCTCTCTAATATTATAGTGAATTCGTTTGAAGTACTAGGATTATAGCATTACAAAAAAATTTGACACCAAAATCAGTTCATAAACAAAGAAGTCTAAGCACTCTTTAAACTGACACTATTTATATTCATAATATATACTTAATAATTATTATAAAGCTGAATAGTTTTTTGTTTGAACGCGCTAATCTCAGGAACTACTGGTTTGAATTGAAAAATTATTTTTGTGTTAAATAGTCCATTTATCGAGGAAGGCTATAGGCTACGTTTTATTTTGATATTCCCACGGGATTGGGACTTACGTGGGTGAAACCACGGAGTGCTGCTAGTTTTTAATAAACGGGGTTTTTTTAATATAAACCCAAATCGCGATCGCGACCCTAGTAGTAAAATTAGAGAAGTATGGCCGAACAACGATAAAATGCATGTACCTACCTACCTATACAATTAAGAACGTCCTTCTTTTTTAAAGTCGGTTAAAAAATTTATCAAAGGTTAGATACAAATATAAAAGGAAACACCGGTGATTCACATCCAAGTATGATTCATGCATTTAAGTAACGGGGCGCACGTATCAAGAAAGAAAGGCACATTGCTTAGATATATTATTATACAAAATGGTATTTGTAGGTAAGTAATAACTACTGGTATATAACGGTATGTAGTGGTGTTGGCCTAGTGATAGAGCCCTCGAATTTGATTCCGAAGATCCGGGGTTCGAATCCCGGCCGACCGTATGCGGATTTTTGGAAATCTATTGGATTTACAAATGGATTTTGCATATACGAAAAATTTATATACGCTTTAACATTGCTTTAACGGTGAAGGAAAATATCGTGATGAAACAGTTAAGTTGGTTCCAAACGTAACGTATAATACGATCGACTAAGCCGAGAGTGTGGTATAGGTTCTGGGCAAGCCTATACTTCATCTAATACGTGTCACACTCAGCGCTCTGAAACTCTGAATAGCATAATTTGCTGGCGCTGTTTATTTCATCTAGGTTAGGCCACACACCAAAGCACCCTAAATAGCATTGATTCGTGCTGGCGCTGGTCATTTATGTTAGGCCAGTATTATGATTACAACTGGTAGATATGATGAGAACCCAAGTAGCACGTTAGTGAATTTTGGAACTTATTTTGCAACTGTAGGTAGCATATTAGTGATGCAAGAGTGTTTGGTATTACTTAAAGATGCAAACAGCACTCGAATTTGCAAATGAGTAACTCTTATCACTAATGGTTGCTTTAGAGGGATTTTTGTTTCTTCTTTATTACCTATGGTAGCATTAAGCCGAATCTATTACTCATAGGCGCATAAAGGTTTTAATTTTCTCTCTTTTAGAACTCAAAGAGGCATATGACATCTTAAAATCCCCCCTAAAGAACTGTGCCCTAATAGGTGGTATTTTTCCCTCATTTGGCACCATTAGTACTAAATAAGTAGTATATATGAGTTATTTATCACTTGTAGTGGCTTAAGAGTTATTATTGAAGCTCATTTGGAACCTTAGTGTAATTGCCTTTGTAAGGTCTAATATACTCTTATATGCCACTGTAAAGCGTATATCGGTTCCATTTTTTTCTCATTTAGAACCACAAGATCTAATTAAAAATAATAACGGGTCGAGTGCGAGTCGTACTCACGCGCTGAGGGTTCCGTACATTAGTTTCATTCCAGACAGTTACAGATAGTGTCAGACAGTTCCAAACAGTACCAGAACTGTCTGGTACTGTCTGGTACTGTCTGGTACTGTCTGGTACTGTCTGGTACTGTCTGGTACTGTCTGGTACTGTCTGGTACTGTCTGGTACTGTCTGGTACTGTCTGGTACTGTCTGGTGTCTGGTACTGACCAGACAGTACCAGACAGTACCTGTCTGGTACTGTCTGGTACTGACCAGACAGTACCAGACAGTACCAGACAGTACCAGACAGTACCAGACAGTACCAGACAGTACCAGACAGTACCAGACACTACCAGACAGTACCAGACAGTACCAGACAGTACCAGACAGTACCAGACAGTACCAGACAGTACCAGACAGTACCAGACAGTACCAGACAGTACCAGACAGTACCAGACAGTACCAGACAGTACCAGACAGTACCAGACAGTACCAGACAGTACCAGACAGTACCAGACAGTACCAGACAGTACCAGACAGTACCAGACAGTACCAGACAGTACCAGACAGTACCAGACAGTACCAGACAGTACCAGACAGTACCAGACAGTACCAGACAGTACCAGACAGTTCCAGACAGTACCAGACAGTACCAGACAGTACCAGACAGTACCAGACAGTACCAGACAGTACCAGACAGTACCAGACAGTACCAGACAGTACCAGACAGTACCAGACAGTACCAGACAGTACCAGACAGTACCAGACAGTACCAGACAGTACCAGACAGTACCAGACAGTACCAGACAGTACCAGACAGTACCAGACAGTACCAGACAGTACCAGACAGTACCAGACAGTACCAGACAGTACCAGACAGTACCAGACAGTACCAGACAGTACCAGACAGTACCAGACAGTACCAGACAGTACCAGACAGTACCAGACAGTACCAGACAGTTGTACAGACAGTTGCACAGACAACAGACAGTTGCACAGACAACAGACAGTTGCACAAACAGTTGACAGACAGTTGCACAGACAGTTGTACAGACAGTCCTCGACTTTACAAGTTAAGTAAATTTTACTTTTTTTTTACTTTATTAACCTTCTTGTTTTGTACCCGTCTTGAGGATCCCCAATTCAAAGATAGATAGATAGATAGATAGATAGATAAACACTTTATTGCACCATAAAGACAAACACGAAAAATAATTACAAAAAAAAAAAAAAAAGTAAAAGTAAAAGTAAAGTAGAGACAGCAAGACCTGTGAAGTGAAAAATATCACTACTAGGTACTAATGAGTGATTTTTGGGCTTAAGAGTTCCAATAAGGTAACAAATGAGTGAAAATAAGAACTAAAAGGTCTACTTTAAATCGCCATGTTTAAAAATAATAACCTTGAAAAGCATTTTGTTTAATGGTATTTTATTACAATAACATTTAACAAAATAAGTTTTAATAACTGTTGTTGACATTATACTTTTTGTGAAACTGTAATGTTAGGTTTTTAACAACCAAATTGTTGTAAAGTATTATCTTATTTATTTGATCAGCATATATTTTTTGATATTTTTTGATTAAATTGTAGGCGCATCAAAATTTACTAAGTAAATATACCATGGTTTCACGATAAAAAACCATTTGCAAGGGCTCCATGATATTATGCTGCGGTTTACACGTACATTTTTAATACTCACCAAATAGATGCAATATGGCTGTCACAATTAACACAATAGAACAAAGCACACCGTTTTTCGTTTATCTCCGCCGAAAATAAGACTAGTTATGACAAATTAATCACTCAACGAATGAATGTATCGCTTTATCATTCAATCATTCATTCACAGCGCGCAATTTGCACCGTTAGTTCCAAGTACCACTCAGGGTAACAATTCGAACTCTTATGCAACGCTTCTGCAACTATAAATGAGTTGCAATTTTTCTCCCTTTGGTAATATATAGGTTGCATATAGGTTCCAACCACCTATATAGAACTTAATCAAGGTGGATTTTATTACTAAAGGTTCCAAAAAAATACTATATGCAAGCTATTTATTACCAAATGTGTTACTTGGGAATCATCGAAATAAATATTTTCTTTTACGGTAGGTAGCTTATTAAAACTTTTCTTTTTTTTACTTATAAGTCTTTTATCGGTCAGAAGAGGTAGGGTCACGGGTTAGTACCGAAAGGGTAAAGATCCCCGAGGCTCCCAATTTCTAAATTTCTATGTCAATGACAATTTTCAGTAATAACATCCAAAAATCATGATACAGTCTGCTACCCGTTTTTTAAGAAAAATGCGTTTCCTACCTCTGTCAATTTTACTAACAATAAGGAGATACTTACTTCAATCAGTAGACCATGAATTACTAAGTAATGAACGTAGGTACGGTCGGCTGCATAATTGCAGACCCACCGTAGAGCTCCAAAACATCTGTTATAAGAATGTTTTCAACACAAGCAAGATTCCAGACACCTGCTTTAGTTGAAATTTAAAGTCTTCTAACTCATTTATCAAACAAAAATTATTAGAATGACAACATTCCAATAATAGTAATTTTCTAACTCTACCGGGGGCTGTACAATGTACATACTACATAGAATCAATCAGATAAGGAAAATAAGAGTTTGGCGACTTAGGTCTATGGATAAAGCAATAAGAAAATATCGAGCCGTGACCACCGAACGCGCCGGAGGACCATGTCAACAACGTCAATACAATTGTTTTACTATGTCCTATAATACACTTGTCCCCAATACGTTTTTATACTTGTGAGATATATTATTAATGAGCTAATAAAACTGCCTCTAATGTACCTAAACATGGGCAGACATAATTCACATTATTTTCACTTCGTGCAAAATGTAAAAATTGTTCATTATTGAATTGTTGTTTAGTGTTTTTTGTGTATACCGTTTTGTAAATCAAACATTTTCGTAAACTTTGGTATAGTTTACTAAAATTTCTACCAAGTAGAACCTTACACAAAAGGACCCTCTTGCATCTAGTTGCGGATATAACCCGCATACAAGTTTAGTACAGACAAAGTTTTTTGCTCGTTTCTAGGGTTATCCAAAAAGCAAAAATAGATTTTTGACATAATAAATCATCATGAATTATTATCACCATGTATTATTCAATAATATATCTAACGTCTGTTGCCGTTCGTCTGAATCATTGCCAAATTACTTATAAATTGTCCTTCCTCGAATATGTGACTATTAAATACAATTTATCTTTTACTCACAAGCTAATATCTTGTGAGGATAAACTGCTTTTTACCTACACGCGATATTTTTCATAAAAAACAATAAAATAATGTATACTTTGATAAAAAAAAAATTGATATGGTTTGCAAACAAAACTTGGTTTTCAGGGCTATTGCGCGGTAGACTAATTCTGTAAATCATTATAATATACCAACAATAAAAGGAACTTTTCCCGAACAAAACAATTATTATTATCAAACATCAAAATAAATAGAATTTAAGATAATAGTTATCTTATCGCTGAATATCAGTAATGTAATTAATTAGTAAAAACCTGAAACTCGGCCCTGAGGTGATTGTATATCTACAAAATGACGTAGTAAGATTGTTATAGAAACAAATATTAATTAACAAATTGTACCTCGAGCATGTCGTTAATATTCTATACTATAACAGAAATAGAAATGATCTAATTTAGCCGGTGTTAAACACGACGTAATAGATATAATGCTTGCAAGAACTGTTTTCATTACTGGAACATTCAAGAAAAAACCCTTGTAAATTCTCCTTCCAACATGACTACAATGACTTATCATAATGTTCTTACATATAATCGTTTGTACATATGTCAGTATAGAATATGATTGTATGAACTCGATCGATGGCAATAACTAGGTACATGTTATGGTGATGTATTTACTTTTACAACGTTTAGTGGTATCGAACGGTAGGTAAAACTAGAATGTTTTGGGTGCGATTGCTGTAAACATTGTAAGCTTTAACATTTGAGAAGACTCACCTCGGAAGCGATGTTCAGGAGATTACACACTTAATGACAAAGAGCAAAGAAAGAATTTTTCGAAAAATATTTAGGGCGCGTTCCGCTATGGACGCCGGCAAAACCTAAAGTGCCGATGCGGCCTCTGTCGGGTACTGAAGAGCGCAAAGGACGTCTCTAATACTAGAATAGGCTTTGAAAATTCAATCCTAGTACATCCTACCAATAACAGTAAGTAAAGAAATTTAAGCGTAACTGTTAAATTGTTTAATTGACCATGGTTTCGAGTGCTTTTCATTTGAAAATTCAGTTGGAAATTAGTGTAACTTTAAGTTTAAATTAAATAATGAATATGTTCTTGAATATGAATGTTTAGGATTATTCAATTTATGTCTAACTAGCGACCCGCCCCGGCTTCGCACGGGTATATTATGCATGTATTATACATATAAACCTTCCTCTTGAATCACTCTATCTATTAAAAACTGCATCAAAATCCGTTGCGTAGTTTTAAAGATCTAAGCGGTCAAAGGGAAATAGGGACAGAAAAAGCGACTTTGTTTTATACTATGTAGTGACTATCAGACTCAATTAGTATAATAAAGTTACATTGTAAATAATGTTTGTTTATATTTGTTTACAAACTTATCTAGAAATGTGTAACTCAATGTGAATGTAAACTCAGTCCTGCGCTCTGAAAATTATGCGCGCGCAACCTTTTCGATGGTGTTCCTACAGAGCCTATTTGGAAAGGCATTGAAGGGAAGTAGTTTATGTCCTGTTCTAATCCAGCTAGCTGGTAAGAGAGGGGAAATAAAGAGACAGGTTGGTGGAGCCGCGCAGGCTACCCCGCCCGATTTGCTTTGCTATTCAAAGGATGCTTATTTTTTCATGATATTTGAGACCGGTTACGAAATACCTTTTCAAGGTGAATTTTTTCAAGGATCGTGACAGTTTAATAGCAACTAAAATATATAATAAAAGTAGCTTCTACCCGACACGCTTTCATTTCACCCTCTTAGGGGTGGAATTTCAAAAAATCCTTTCTTTCTTCACAAAGAACCTATACCATCCAATTTTCATAACTAAGACCGGCTTTTTAAGCTGTGTATTGATACCAGTCGGTCAGGACTTTGAGTTTTATATATATAGATAAATATAAAAATACCGTCCAAGTGCGAGTTGGACTCGCGCACAAGGGGAAAGGGTTCCGTACCGTTTTGTGTGGGAGCTCCACTTAAATTTTTTTTTTTCTGTTTTTAGTCATTTGTGAAAATTTTAACTGTGCGTTTCGTATATCACGGTTCACGAACAGACGGACGGACAGACAGACAGTGGAGTCTTAGTATTAGGGTCCCGACCCTTTGGGTACGGAATCCTAAAAACTTAAGAACTTAGGTATAACGAACTTGTACTAAGCTACCTACTCAGTACCTTCTCATCTAGGCTAAGGTATTTTTACACAAAATAGGCTTTCATTGACCTCATCTCACTTGATGGGAAGCGAAGATGAGGTCGATGTTGTAGCGTGCTTGCCTAAACAACCTTAAACATAGGAAGGTACAGTCACATTACCAATTAGGTGAACCCCACGTGACCCAGAGCTCATTCGCATATTATCTGTAAAAAATATACGACCGAATCAAGAAATTCCGTAACGAAAACACCCCCCACTCCGCCTATCATGTAGCGCGTACGATGCAATAGCTTCACCGCGGCAGTCCCCGAGTGCCACACGTTTTTTATATTTTTTACTTACTGTAGTTATACTTATTGTGTTGTATATCGTTTATAAAAAAAACAGAATCAGGTAACATTACTTTATAACCTTACAGATTTGCGAGTTAGCTCTAGGGCACGTGGGGTTCAGCTAATTGGTAATGTGACTGTACTTACATATAATATTCTATGATATAATGTAACATAATATGATTGAAAATGAGCCATTTTCCTATTACCTACATGTCGGTACTTAATTAATAGTAATTCTAGCATACCTTGAAGCAAGTCTGACAACCGTGATGTCATTACCTGTAACAAAACGCAAACCACAATGAATAACTGATAAGTAAAATGAAAATTAAGATTATTCAGTTAAAATGCGTATGGGGTCAAACACAAAATGCATGTCGCCAAAAAAAATATACATGGAATTTTTTTGGTATTATTGGAGTAATTAAATATGTTGAGGTTTTATTTTATTATCAGCATAAGTAATCAGCTAGTTAATACGTATCATAAACAATATCTGCTGACTTGTTTACATAAAAGAAATTCATTCCGTTTTCCTTATCAGTGGGATTGTTTTTGGTCATAGACATACAAATTTATTACCAGAAATTTTTGCCAATCGTTGCCGAAGTGAGTGCATCATCTTAGACGAAAAATAGCCTATTTACGTTAAATATGTATGATGACGTAAACATTTCTTGGAGTTGTGCAATTTGATTGCTCATAGATACAAATCAAGTTCAAGTTCAATAAAGTAGTTTAATAAATTGCATGTATCAGTGCCAGTGCGTTTCGTATAGGTACCGATATCAAATCATACTACCCGCACCCCACGGTTTTACACGCTTAAGTCCCGATCCCATGGGAATATTGGGATAAAAAGTAGCATATGTTACTCCCAATGAATCAATGTATCCTCATACCAAGGTTCATCATAATTGCTAAAGTGGTTAGGAGGCTATTCGTAACAAACAAAAAAATCTTTCCTCGTTATAATATTAGTGTAGATCAAATGCCAAGTTATTGTTACTAAAAAGTCCTTGAAAATAACGATCCTCGTTCCCAACCAGGAAGCGAATTCGAGATCGCGTGTCCCATTGCATTACTTTACTGCCTCTGCCTATCTGTGCGTGTCACCTAAAGGCGTCTATCTGGTAAATGTGTGTTACTGGTGGTTATACCTACTGCGATGCAGTAGCGTAGCAAGGAGAGGGGGCGTACCGCCGTGGACGCCACCATTAGGTAGGAGGGCGGCAAAATTAAAATAAAAGTATTTAGTGCGGTCACTGGCGATGGCGGTCAGTCAGACAATTTATTATTTAAGAAATTGGCTCTCACCCACTTGCACATATTATTATCATAGCACATATTGAAGGTCCCTTCCGCCCAATACAGGTGTTGCAAATCACGCGTCGCCCCGCATCTTTACTTGGTTTTGAAATAAATATCTCTCGCTCAATTATCTCTCTATCGTTACGTTTTATCTCGCAAACATCAACATTATTCCTCGCATCTTTACTTGGTTTTGAAATAAAAAATAAAGTTTCATTATTTTTATAATTATTAAATAAATATCTCTCACTCAATTCTCTCTTAGCGTTACGTTTTATCTCACAAACACCAACGTTATTATTTTATGACGTCAATTGGGCGGCAAATTGTCAATATTATTATTTTTATGACGTCAATTGGGCGGCAAATTGTCAATATTATTATTTTTATGACGTCAAAAGGGCGGCAAATTGAAAACATTATTATTTTAATGACGTCAAAAGGGCGGCAAATTATGACTCCGCCCCGGGCGATAGTAACCCACGCTACGGCACTGCCTACTGCGATGCCGTTTTATCGGTCAATCAATAACCGAATGTTAAAACTTTTAGGAGGTACGTTTAACTACTTACCTACTTTTTCGCCGGTATTGAAAAGGAATGCGTAGATTGACTAGGTTAATTTTTTATGGTTATGGTCCCAGATAGATCGGTTTATTATCGTTAGTATCACTTCGGAAGTTCGTTTTCAGCAATTACCTATCTAGGTAATAACTTATTTTCAGTTTTTTTATTGTTTCAGCTTTCATAGTTTCATTGAAAATGTTACAATCACAGAACTGTTTTTGCACTTGACGAGTCGAGTACTAAATCATTCTGAGGTTACAATAAAGCTAAAGTACTTATAAGCTAACTAGCGACCCGCCCCGGCTTCGCACGGCTATATTATGCATGTATTATACATTTAAGTAAACCTTCCTCTTAAATCACTCTATCTATAAAAAAAAATCGCATCAAAATCCGTTGCGTTGTTTTAAAGATTTAAGCATACATAGGGATAATATAAGGACATAGGGACAGAGAAAGCGACTTTGTTTTATACTACGTAGTGATAGTGATAATGTTACCTAATTAATCTTATTATTGTACTTTCGTTTTTGTCTAGCAACTTTATTGTAGGCTTTGAATATAGCCATTAATTCCGCCTCGTTCGAGATTCTATACACCATGTTACACAGCCCAGTGTCTTTGTGGCTATGTAGCATAGAATCTCCAACATTAAAAATCCCTTCTCCCAGGTGGAAATTAGGAAAGCCTAAATTGCTAAATAAAAACTAAGTAGGCACAATAAATAGAGTAATTTTGCGTAAGTGGTATTTTGCGAGCTATGCGTTTTGCGTATGGTGTTTCGCGTGAGTATATAATAATTGTGGTGTTATTTTATGCGTTTAAAGCAGTCATGTCAAACATATGGATGCGGCCCGCGGTAGGAATCTAAATTTCAAAAATTTTAGCGTATTTTTAATTTTTTTATTTATCTCCCATTTGTAATGACCAATCTGCAAGGCACCCTTGACTTTGAGTATTCGAAAAATTTTCATTTCTCTTGCACTTGCAGTGACCGATCTGCAAGGCACCCTTGTAAATTATAAAAAGTGCCCAATAAATGTACCTACCTCACCAAATAAAAATGCACGTGTTTAATTATTTTATGTCTGGCCCGCTAACACATCTGTAATTTTCGAAATGGCCCTATGGAAAATCCAGTTGACACCCCTGGTGTAAAGGGTATAAACATGTAGATAACTGGCGGTTCGGCTCTAGTGTGCACACCACTTTTTGGTGATTTCATTCGACTTCCTTTTGAAACATCTAACTTCAATAAAAATCCGAATTTCTAGAATTTCATACATGTAGCGCCATCTACAAGTTTACTGGTAAACTGCAAAGTGAAGTAAGGTTGAAATGCTTCGAATAACGTAACTCAGATCCGAACCACAACTTTCCACTCTACCGCCTCATACTGTCGTAGTTAGACCATTTTCCGCTAGATGGCGCAAACATATTTCTGCACATTTTAATAAGGTTTCAGGTGTTTTAATTGAGTTTCAGTTGTGTGAGATACCCAAAAATTTTGTTACCTAGGTTTACATTGTAAGTCAAAATTCAACCATTTTTAAATAAAACAGCTCAGTATTATTTTACAATAGGTAGGTAGGTACCTACCTACCTAACACTTTTATTTTACTTCAACCACAGTAAGCACCCGATATTGACGACGGCGAACAAAGGAAATTTGTCCACCTACGTGCCCCTAGCTGAACCGAAGAGGGTTGAAATGACTTTGATAAGTACCTAGGTTGGTACGTTCTCACCACCCCGTCATACTTATAAAGTAAAATTACTATTTGTACTTATTGGTATTTATTACGCTATCACGACGGTTTTTAATTTTGTTTATAATTAATTGTAATGACTAAACTTAAATCTATCCTGTATTTTTTTTATAAAAATAACTTTTCGATGACATTACTGTAGGTACTATAATAGGTATAGGTACCTACCACAGAAATGGCGACACGCGAAATCCTTAGAAAATACTAATAGGTTTTGTGGGATAACTAATTGGTTTAAAAAAAAGAATTCATTACATTAGTCTCACACTAAAACACAGACAGACAGACGGACAAGAAAGAAGGGTTCCTTTTTTTACCAAACACATATGCCGTCTTTTTCGTCGTAGTGGATAAGCTTGGAAAAACAAGTTTAATTTTTTAGGCATTTTGTTTTTGGCCCATAGGTATACCCCTGCGATTAAGGTCCCTGCTGTTAAAAACATCTTTCGAAAATGTTAAAGGCCAATGAATGTCAAAATTCAACTAGCAAGTTAATCATAGTGACCTTCCGAGTGTCATCATCATCCGCGACCTGTTAGGTAGGTACATCTTACATCACCAACATAAATAAATAGTTAGTAATGTCTAGCTAACTTGGTTTAATCATCTATTTGCCTAGTCGCCTATTGGTAGTTTTTTTTAGTTTATAAACTTTTGATTTTTGTTTTAAATGTTTCTTTTGCGTATACAAATAAAATGTTTAATTATCTATCTATCTATAATACTTAGGCCCTCCAAATATACTCACATAATATCTATATACTTACCTACCTACTATGCTATAGAAACATAAACATTTATGTTTTGTTTGTTAGATGCATTAACAAGCATTGTCTCAACAATCGAAAAAAATCCCGGCAAAATAATCTGTATTTTCAACATTGCCCACAATGCCCATGTCTAGTTCTCGCTAAATGGCGATTTTGTTGACTTTGTTCACTGGATGAGGTTGGAGCAGAGCAATTTAAGTGACAATCAGAATTTTGGAAAATCTAGGCCTAGCCTTAAAAAATTTGTTCATACCATATTACATAGGAATAAATAAGGTATTTATTATATTCGAAAACTTAATCTGTCATTATTTAGTTTCATTTTATAATAAGTACCTCATACTTATACCGATCTAATTGTCGCTTTAAGTAATTGCTGTCTAGTTATTTTATTACTTTCGTACAGTTAGTCGCCCTTTATATTATTTAGTAGCCCGGAAGTTATTAAACTGTATTATATTGTAATATATACTGTATTATACTGTATTATATAACTGACGACCCAGTTGGCACAATGGTTACCATGCCGGACTGCCAAACACAGGGTTGCGGGTTCGATTCCCGCCACAGACAAGTATTTATGCTTAGATATTTGTCTGTGGTCTGGTTGTTTCTATGTATTATAAGTATATATTTACAAAAAAAAAGTATATAAGTAGTATATCCGTTGTCTAGCACCCATAACACAAGTCTAGTTACTTAGCTTGGGGCTAGATGGCGACGTGTGGAATGTCCTGCAATATTTATTTATTTATTTTATTTATATTAGTTCAATGGATAAGACTCCATTCAATCCGATGGTCCACCCTATGATTGCCTCCAAGATTATAAAAAAGATATGTACTTACTTATATCTTAGGTGTACATTTGTACAATTACATTGCTATGTGATGTTACCTAACTATACTTACCTAAGCTAAGGCCCTTCTTAGGTACCTAGCCCAGATAGTCAACTTTACTCAATTACCACACACATAGCTGCTTTGCTGATAACCTGGAAATCCCAATAACTTAATCTTACTGGGATATGGGATCATCCGGAATTACGTAAGGTGCTAAAGAGATTAAATTTTATTTAGGGCTCTTATATAAACAGATAAATTATGGTAGAATATCTACATAATTTACTTAAGACATAATGGCCTCACAATGTTAAACAAAACATTTTTAGTCCAAATAAAGCAATTGCCGCTTCTATCTAATTGCAGTCTCTCACGCAACGTCGCGCGTCGTCGCCAAATTGTGCTAATCGTATAACAATTATAGACTTGATGGCTAAATATTCGTGGGCGAAGTTTACAGCATTAATACAATACCGATTACGGCTGAAATATATTTAATGGAGATCCTAATTGTCAGCCATTTTGGTTAAATGCTTCTTTAAATTGTATCTGCCATGTTACGAAATTGCGTCTAATTTTCTGCCCACGCTGATTATTTTCTTATTTGGTGTGACGGATAGTAAGACAAATAATGCCGATGTCCTAAAACAGAATGAATAGAGAACGGTAGCCCCGACCAATACATAAGTCATTTTATAGTGTGGTTGGCTGTTACCAACTGCTGGTAGAACTGTTACCGCTGCCTATGTATTATCATGATGTGGCTGGTCAAATTAATAAATATTTGGTGTTTGACGACATCAACAGGTAAACGCACGGATAATTTATGATATTGCCAAATATGAGTGACCGTATTGTAAAATAACTATATTATCCACCTGCAAAACCGGTGTAGCCTCAACACCAAGCCTCAGCCTCACCACCTGTGCCAAAGCACAGGCATCCGTATGAGTTACAACTGCGAGAGACCAGAAAGTCGAAGCTCCGCGCCTTGATTTTTAGACATACACTCTAGTTTGAGGCAGACAAGACTAAGTAGAAGGAGGGGACAATTTTAGGTTAGGACCTAACCTATTAATTTTAGAATTATTAGTTATATAAGGTCAAACGTTGGTTAAAGTATCATCATGAAATGGCTGTTTACATTTTTAAATGATAAACACATTGCACAGTGAAGTTTTTGACAGTTTTTAATTCTAGCCTAGAATAGTACCGCAAGGATAGGAAGTGTGTACACCACACACGAAACCCGTCCGGCAATTTATCAATCATCAACATAGAACCAAATGGGACCTGGTTTGTCTGATCAGAGCGATAAACTGATGCGCAGGAGGTGCATTTATTTCAATAGACTGGAATTGGTGGGCATCAATTCGTTAACAGATGTCACTTTTAACTTTTTTTTCCAACACAATTATTGACCGAATTGAGTGAGGTCTATGTGGCGAGATGCTGAGTAAATTTTTGGCATGCAAGTAGTTGAACTCAATAGAATGTTAAAATTAAAAATGAGCAGCTGATATCGAGGGTCTGGTTATTGAGCCGAATGGAGGCTATAGGAACTCCTCTTCTAAAGAAGATAAACCTATCGCATTTGGACTTGTTAAAATGGTGATTAGTAATAATAATACAGAGTCAGCCGATGCCCAGGATCTAATGATTGAGCAGAAATTAAGCTATCTGAACTCCTCATATCAGTAAGATGGCCTAGCAATAGTGTTTGGGTGCGCTAAATCAGAAGACGTCCTGCCTGCCTAGCATGAAGACTAAAACACGATACGATAAAGCGATATCACGCGATATAACTACATCAACTCTCAAAATATGATAGATAAAACCGCCGTGTTGAATTTTTATTATAAATTGCGAATAAAATTATGATAAAAATTCAACATGGTGGCTTTATCTATCATATTTTGAGAGTTGATGTAGTTATATCGCGTGATATCGCTTTATCGTATCGTGTTTTAGTCTTCATGCTAGGCAGGCAGGGTCGATATTGGGCACCTATCACTTAAATCGATACACCTGTTTTATTTGGAGTATTTTGTCCATAAAACTTACTATTTAGTAAGCTTTATTTATGCTGAAAGGTAAAAATCAGTTAATACATAAAACTGTGTATAGGTTCTGTAGACTATTAGTTTTATTTAATTTGAATCATCTCTAACTATGAGTCGTGATAATGATTAGGAAAATCTGCATTTAATATAAAAGATTGATCTTTAAATTAAACGGACCCATGTCTATTCCCATGTATAACCATGAAATTATGTAATTTAGGCAAAATACTATAGAATCTATTAAGGATGTAATTTGCTAAACGGTTTTCATTAATTTTTAATGGGATTCTTTAGAAAAGCAGTCAATAAAAAGGATAGCGAACCTTCAAAGAAGCTATTGTTCGATTCACAGTTCATTAATATTAATCAGAAACTTTATAAGGTCGGGATCATATCCCGCCGCACCCACAGGGAATCAGAAGCCTCTCCCAAATACAAACAGCGATATTTCATCTGAAGCGAAATGTGACTCATGTCAATGCCAATTTGAGGTTGACAAAAGGGCGATGACACAATATTATATCTAACGTGTACCTATCTTATAGATGGAACTAGCTTTTGCCCGCGACTTCGTCCGCGTATAAGTCGAAAATGGACCAAGGAATCACGTAGTCCCATACAACTTTGCCCCCCTTTTTCACCTCCTAAGGGGTGGAATTTTGGAAAATTCTTACTTATCGGATGCCTACGTCATACAAATAACACACTCTCCAAGTTTCAGGTCTCTACGATCAGCGGCTTAGGCTGTGCGTTGATCCGTCAGTCAGTCAGTCAGTCAGGACAAAGCATTATAATTATATATACTTATAGATTATGTATCAGTAAAAATTATCTAGCCAACAATTATTATAATCTATTTTTACTATTAGTTCTACGATAGAACAAACAAGATAACTCATAAAAACAGAATTTTGTTATTTTGAAATCCTTCTAATTGTAACTCTTAAAACAGACCAGTAAAAATAGAATGTCCTTTGATGTATGGATCCGGTGCATTAGTAATAGAAATACATTTTGTTGAACGACTTTAAATTCTCTGTCAACCATTAAAAACTATGTAAGTAACTCAAAGTCGATAGATTTTAATGGGTTTTAATTATTAGATATCTTGTTAATTATCTCGTGGTTGAATCAATCGGTTATTCTAATTTATGTGGCATACATAATATGGCCTAATAGTTTTGCAAATTGTACGAGCGTCATGTTCGTTTCATGTCATTTAGCTTGAAACGGCACGTGACTGCTTCTGAATAAGTACTTTCATTGTTTTAGTCGGCGGAATACTAATCTAATACCTAGTTTTAAGTTTCAGCATGTAATTATTTTTACTGATAAACTTCGTTTCTTAATTAGGATATTACAAAGTAGGTAACATTAGTCTTGAACAATTTTTAGTCTTCACCGTGACTTTTAAACATTGTCATTTTTCGTTTTGAATATAACTTCCTCAGAAAGCAAGTCTCAGTTTGAAACTAAGACTTGTTTACAAACACGGACTTGCTTCTTAATACGTTTACCTTAGTTATTTCCATTATCAAACTTTAATATTGCAACATGTAAAAAAACATCAAAATGAATATTATCTGAATACTTGGTTTCATTAAAGCGCTCATTAATAAACCTTTTTATTTCCGGGTAAGCTTTCAGTTAGTTTAATTATTTCACTGTTTGATGACTGAATGCCTGTGAGATGAGAGGAAATGATGACTGTTTTATTAAATCAGACAAAATTATTTGATATAGGGCAGCTGGCAGCAGAGACAATAGTGTCGAGATCAGCATTGCATGCGGCTTGTGAACCGTCGTCGGAACAATAGGCGCGTGCCCAACAGAGGGCAAAGACACTGTATTATTGCACTAACGAGAGTAAGTGACTTTAATTGTGTTTATGGCACTACCACTACATCACACAATAGACGCTGTCGAAGCCTATATTGCTAACTGTCTGTTAGTTATGAATATTATTGTCTAAATTTGATTTTGAAAGTCAAAGTAAAGTTTTTATGTTGTCTAAAGTCTAAACATATCGGAAAAGTGGAACTTTTATTCCACCTATCCCTACTAGTAGCTCAACGGTAGAGATAGGTGAAAAAAATCCATTCTTCTCCACCAGGGGGGATACGCTGGTAAGGACTAGGACAAAAGCCCGGTTTTGCTAGCATTACTTATCAAAAATTGAGCATTTTTCGTAAGATGAAAGTAGTTAGGTAGATATAGTTTACGTGTCAAACTATTATATTATAAGTAATTTTGAATTGAATAACAACTTATAATCAAAAGTGACAAAAAAATATCGTAGACTAACCATTGATACTCACACAATAAACAATGCACTACATCTATAAAAGGTACCTACATTACTTCATCAGTTTTTAAAACGGTATTGTGTGAAAATACAGGTAGTTATTTCCATTGTAAAACTATTTAACATTGTTCTAACAAAAAACACAATGGAAAGCTCGTTGGCTTATTAATTAAATATTATTCAAGTGGGTCCATAAACACTAGAGATTTGAGAAACAAGAATAAGATTTCGAGGTCCAAGTTCAGAATTGACAGATGTAAAATATCGTCTAAATTTTAATGATCTATCAGTTTGTTAGGTTTTCAAGGTTGTTGAATAAATTTTTGGGGTCATTTATAGGGTTAGCCAAAGCCAAATAGCAAAAGACGGCAACTTTATATAGATTCGTGATGTCTGCCGTATTTCACAGCCACTTTTTTCCGAAACTATATGAACTATGCTGTTGAAACTTGGTAAGTAGATGTATTCTGTGAACCGCATTAAGATTTTCGCACAAAAATAGAAATTTAGAACGTAAACGTATCTTATAACATACGAGCGACGTCACGGGCAACAGGTAGTAATAAGTCCATATAGACTCAAAACTGCAACTCACGTTCCATCATTAGTTGAACATCATCCACTTTTTTCAACATTGAACAAAAACTCCAAGCAAATTCCATAGAAAAATAAATCTAAATTAATATTGTAAAGTTCAGTTAATTAGAATACCGTCATTACCTTAAGCATGAAAATTAAAGCCCATGTTGGGGATGCCTGTATCAGGTACGGTATTCTAGGAAATATACGAAGGCATTCACAGCAGATGATACTTTATAATTATTAACCTAGCCAATGTACCTACCTATTTAATTCAGGTAGAAATTTCACCTTCATAAAATGCACTAGTTCTTGCTACTAACTTTACGGAACGAAATGGGAAAAGCGCAACTTTTATGTGCAAACTTTACCTACTATTCACTCTATTTGCTCGAAGCTTGCACTTTGTTGCTTTAAATTTTGTTGATAGGTACACTACACACACCGGCAAAATTATAGGAACGTTAGTTTGGTTGTGTTTCTGACTTCTATGTTTTATTTAGTATTATTTTTTGACGTGATACCGTCTAATAAATTGATGGAAGACCTGCATTCACACAAAAGTGTCATGTTAGCGGAACATGACGCGTCATGGGTAACATGACGCGTTTAATAATAATATCGCTCATCTGGGCTTGTGTTATGGTGAGTGATGAATAGAAGACTTATATAAAGGGAAAAAAATGAAAAAATATACATATAGTAAAGATATTAACAAAAATAAAAATATCAATTTTTCATCTTTCGTAAACCGACTTTAAGGGACAAGCATTTTTTTTTGTTTTGTTTTATATTTTGACTAAAATAAGAATAAAAAGAAAGATTTTAGTGTAAACAAGTACTTATTTATGTGATGTAATGAAAAATAAATAGTCGTAGTTATAAAAATGATAATCACAATTCACAGTTTTTACGTCTTTTTGTTGACGTTGGGTAAACGTTGGGGTACAGAATGGCTAATGAGGTCAGCGACCCATTTTCATTGACCACCAGTTTCCGTACATATTGAACTCACTCACCCCTACCATTGTAGACACTCCACCATATTATGCAACAGTTTCGCGCGTTTTATTCAGTGGATGAAAGTCGGTTTTGCGTTATTTTCGTAAGTGAAATAGTAAATATGTGGAGATATCGTGGACGTCCAAAGATTTTTATTTTTAATTAATTTTTATGTTTAAAAATTATATAGGTTCCTTCCTACTTAAACTGAAATTGTTTACACCGAAAACCTTATTTTTATTCTTTTTCTAGCTTACACAATAACAAAAAAATAAAACATAGATAGATTACCACTTTATTGCAACATAAAAACAAAAGGCAATTAGACTCAAAAGATATCAGTCAAATATAAAAAAACTTAATAAATTAAAATATACCTTACACCTATACCAATATACCTACCTACCTACTTAGAAGTTGAAACACCGAACAAACGTCCGTTTACTTTTGCCGGCGTGTGTATCTAATAGTCTGGCTTTTATCTTCCGTATTAACCCTTTTGTTTATAACAAAATAATGTCAAGGCACCCTTGTACTAAATTCAAGGAGCTAGAATTTATTATAAGTATATTCTTAGAAATCACACCTACGAGTGGTCTATTTGCGACTAACGACAACGAGTACTGGCGTAGGGTCAACAAACCGAATTTGTCACTGCTAAAAAAATATCAACCCTAGTGAAAATGAAAAACGAAAAAAGAAACTTAGTGAATATCATAATTATGATTTTAAATAGACTAAGTAAATAGTTAACCTGGTCCTATAGGTAGGTCTACCACAACGTTATTTTTTTCGAATTAATTAATTTTGGAAGTCATCACATTGGTAGGTTGCGTATTCAGTTTATTACATTTTAAAACATTTGCCTATCGAGTAGAAACCATGGATGTAGAAACACGTAAAATTATACCAAACGTTATCTGTAATGACACAGGAATATGTGAATCCAAGGAAACAGATTGTAGTGATGATTGTCATCGCCTACGCCATCGCCACCTTCAGGATGAGGGTCCTCATTTCTAAATTAGGTAGGTATGTGTTTAATACTGACAAATTGAATCCTACCTACTCGTTACACAAGTAGAGCGAAGTGATTTGGTTGGTACCCGTGTTTTGTGAAATTGTACTGCCTTTACAACATTGATTTGTAAAAAAAAAAAATTAAAATTATATGCTCGTACCGGGAATCGAACCCCAGTCTCCTGCTCCTGGGTGAAAGCTAGGTATCCTATAGCCACTAGACCATACATGAGGCAGGTAAAAAAACCACAGTGCGTTTCGTCTGCCATGCACAGTGTAGGATTCCGTAGTTACCCGTCACAATATGCGGACTTAGAAGTTGGCTGTTTGTTTGATATTATGAAAATATTAATTAAATTCACGGTTTACCGGCAAATATGGTCTAACAAGTTCATCTAGATAATTTCCATTGAATCGATAAAAATTATAATGATCGAAATTTTGCTTTTCGGATTTGGTTGATTACTTATTACTCGTTAACTTGTAAAGACCACCTTCTCTCACTTGAATATATATTTTTTTGGTTTTATTGAAGTGGTGAAAAATTGCCAAATTTTCTAAATTCCTAAATTCTACGTATACCCACTGCTACTGCTATTGTCTCTGTGCGAAGCAGCGGACGAACAGACAAATCTAAATTAAGTATATATTATAATTGTTAAATAATACTATAATTGTTGCTTGCCGACTACGGAACCTTAATAACAACAATGCAATGACGTAATTAATGTTGTTTTCGTTGTCGTGTAGTAAGTATATTATACACTACGAAATTACGCATGCCTAGCTAGGTAAGGCATCCATTACGAAACTATGATCTAAACACACAAAGCAAGGTTGTATGTTGAACGATAACAACGTGCTATCTATTTTTGTTAGATGACTAAATATTCTAGATACCTACATTTATTTTCCCACCTTAATAAATAAATAAGGCGTTTATTTAACAATAGTCACCTTTGTTAGATTTTCATTTTTTAATTTAAGGTTTTTTATGTGAATATTAGTCGTTGGGCGCAAAGAGCAGTGATGATGATGAATCTAAACAATATTAACTTAGACTAATTTAAATAACCCATTAGGTACCTATACATAGTTTATTAACATTTAAATAACCCATTAGGTACCTATACATAGTTTATTAACATTTAAATAACCCATTAGGTACCTATACATAGTTTATTAACATTTAAATAACCCATTAGGTACCTATACATAGTTTATTAACATTTAAATAACCCATTAGGTACCTATACATAGTTTATTAACATTTAAATAACCCATTAGGTACCTATACATAGTTTATTAACATTTAAATAACCCAATAGGGACCTATACATAGTTTATTAACATTTAAATAACCCATTAGGTACCTATACATAGTGTATTAACATTTAAATAACCCATTAGGTACCTATACATAGTTTATTAACATTTAAATAACCCATTAGGTACCTATACATAGTTTATTAACATTTAAATAACCCATTAGGTACCTATACATAGTTTATTAACATTTATTAGGTACTACGGAGACTTTTATTTATCGAATCTAACTGGTTTTATAACAAGGAAAAAGAAATTGGGAATCTCTCTATGTTAATTGAAAAACAAATATGATTGATTCATAAGTCGATCTGTTGATGAAAGCGAAAAAAAACTTATTTTGACCGATGAAAAATCCTATAACTAAGACTTCGCTGTCCGTCCGTCTGTCTGTCTGTAACCAGGCTTATCTCATGAACCATGATAGCTAAAGAGTTGAAATTTTCACAGATACTAAAAACAGAAAAAAGTAAAAAAAAAATCAGTTAAATAATCTGGCTAATATCTAAAAAGTAATAAGTATTTAAAGGTACCTGTGTTATGTTTGTCTTGGTGTTTGGTGCTTGTTGGAATTTTGCTAGTCACCTCCGCCATTTTCCGCTGAAATCACTGCACACCTGAAAAATGCAAGGTTATTTTTTAACAGCAAACTTGACTGACTGACTGTCAAAGTTTACAGTCAAAATCTATTTAAATTGTTAAGTGTTGTATGTCCCGTGTGTAGGTGAGTTATTTTCCTAAATTTTTATAAAGATTACAATTCCTTGACCTATCCAAAAGTCAATAAATCGTTTCAGTCATTTTGGAGATAAATGGGAACATCCTCTCACCCTAAATGCATATTAGACCGTCCACACTTTCGTCGCAGGTAAAAAAAATACCGCTGTTTTGGGAGGACCAATTAACTACTCATTAAAATAGGAATAAAGGGCACAACGTCCTTGAACCTATCTATTTAAAGAAAAGGGTCCTTCACTTCAATACATAAAAACCTCTGAATAAGGAAACATATAGGAACACATACGAAGTACCTAGATATATCTATACTAATACTAGCTGCGCTCCGCGGTTTCACCCGCGTAACTCCCGATCCCGTGGGAATATCGGGATAAATTAAAATGTAAGCTTTCCTATCTTTCAACTTGGATCAAACTACATACGGTATGCAAATTTGATTAAAATCGGTTAAGTAGTTTAGGAGTCCATCGCGCACAAACAACGTGACACGTAATTTATATAAATCACTACATAGTAACCCTCCCTTTTGGCTTCGCCGTAGTCGGGTAAAAACAAAGTCGCTTTCTCTGTCCCTATATCCCTATGTATGCTTAAATCTTTAAAACTACGCAACGGATTTTGATGCGGTTTTTTTAATAAATAAAGTGATTCAAGAGGAAGGTTTTTAGATATAGTACATGCATAATATAACCGTACGAAGCCGGGGCGGGTCGCTAGTTAAATTATAAAGCTTAAGAGTTTGTTTGTTTGTTTGAACGCGCTAATCTCAGGAACTACTGGTTCGAATTGAACAAATATTTTTGTGTTGGATAGCCCATTTATCGAGGAAGGCTAGTTTTCATTTTGATATTGCCACAGGATCGGGACTTACGCAAGTACAGTTAGTAGATTACAAGTATATTAAGTACCTATTTTAATCAATCCTAATCTAATATAATTGATAACCACAATTGATTACATAAGCATACAAAAGGTGTGTGCTGTTTATTTTTACAATTAGGAAAAACAATAGACACATAATTGTAGGTAAGTAGATAATACTAGATAGCGTAATTCATGAGATAATTTATGTAGGTTCATGACTAAACTAGCTGCGCTCTAAGGATTCACATACGTATATAAGTCCCGATCCCTAGGGAATTTTGGGATCAAAATAATCCTATATGTTCTTTTCCATCCCTTAAACTACCACTTTGTCGGTTTTCATCCAAATCAGTCCAGTTTATTAACCGTAAAGAGAGAACAAACAAACAAATAATTAAACAAACGTTCAGATTTACATTAAGTTAGCAACCTGAAATGGTGAAATTTGCAGTACCAACTACCAACTTGCAAACACTATTTTCCAAAGTATGTTAATAGTAGGTACATTGCGATACAAGTGTGGTAAATTGATCATTGCATAAAGGCGGTTTATGACGCGCGAGACTAACGCGAGCGCGTTTAAAAAAGCCGAGATACAATGATCAATCCACGCGTGTATCGTACGACGTTTTTATCACAATTGTTGAATTATGAGCCTAAATACGGTTTATTAAAATTCACTTTATGAGCAATTGTGATAAAAAAATAATAATGATATTACATTTCACCGATAACCTATATTTGTTTACAACAAAAACTGTACAAACATTTTTCGATAGGGGAATTGAACCCGCAGTCTGCTACCATGCCACAGACCGCTGAGTCTAGAAGCTTGAAATTTTGCACAAGGGACCTTGCCTTGCGTCTTAGGTGAGCACAGAGCATGAAGAGATTTTTTAATATTTGTTACGTGGGCAATAGTGGGCATGGGTTAGTTCGCAGAGTATAGGTAGTATAAAATAAATAGTAACTATTTAATCATAATTAGTTATATTTTTAAGCTATTGTATAGATTTTATCGCGGGCTTTGAGCGCGGCGACTGAATCAAGAAATACCGTAACAAAAATAAAACCTAATTTTGTTTATGTTGTTATACAGTGTGAATTCTTAAATGGTTTTTTAAAATTGTAAGATATATAGCAATAGGAGTCAATCACAACCTCGAATTTGTAAAAAAACTAAAACGGCAACATTTATTTTTCAAAACTCGCTACTATATCCAAGAATCGAACCTGCTAATTTTACAAGAAAAAAGAACATTTCTGTATCAATAATTGATAGTGTTTCTGATAAACATCACATCCTAAAAATAAATTTAGGTTGTTGACAAATCGAAAGAAATTGTGTGCAGAAAACTTCTGCAATTACTTAGGTACATCCATTTTCTAAATAAATAATGAAAAGCTCCCTTCTAAGACCTACGGGAAAAGGCCTTTGTTCAACCGATCAAATTCTCAAAATATAAATGAAAAACATAATGAAACTTAATTAACACACTTACCTACTTAACACCTGTCGTTGTAAATAACAAAACACGTTATCTATGCACTCTGAACAAACGTAGGTACCTATAAATAGATAACACTGAGCGAGTGGAGACGATCGCTTCACTCAAGAACCAAGATAAACACTAGCCCGCGAGAATTGTACAGCCGCGCGCCGCGTTCATCCGGACGAGTCAGTGTTGCCAGTTCTTTTAGCTATATTTACCGAATTTTGGAAATATTCTTTACATTTCCTAGTTGTTTTATTAGGGCATTATAACAATGAGACTGTGCCTAACGTTTACTAATATAACTAAAAGGATACCTGCGGATAATAGGGCCAGAAAAAGGTTTTTAAAAACATTAGTATTAGTGACAAATAACAAGAAAATAAACTAATGATTTTTTTTCTGATTTACAATTAAGCAAATATTTATTGACCTTTGTTGAAGTCGTTTTCCCTATTTTTCCGAAAAATTCAGTTTTTAATCAAAGTAAGAGTTGGCCTTTATTAACCGCAGATACCTTATTAGTTATTCTTATTAGTAAACGTTAGGCATAGCCTCATTATTATATTAGCCTGTTATAGTTATTTTTTCAAGATCGGTTCAGTTCATTTGCTAATTAAGGGTAGTTTTAAACCATTAATTAGGCTATTAGGAAGTTCGAAATGATGTTCTTTACAAATGGACCGCGAGAAAATTTTATATTTTGATCTCTGTTATTTGTTGCAAGCTTTTTTAGGTTCCCGCCAAAATTACGATCTGCGCAGCCAGTTGATATTGATCCAATTCGCATGCTGTTGGTACTGGCAGTGGAGCCGGGGCCACAGAATAGATAATAGTAGATATCCAGGATTCTTGGTTTTTCTAAACTTTAGTGCATGGCGCTGCCGGCAGCGGCACGGGTAATCTGCTGCCATATTATTAGATGGTTCTGATTGGTTGAAACATACCCAACTGCTGAATGGTGGTGCCACAACTGAATGCTGTGGCATTCACCAGCATCTGTGATGTCAACTTCTTCGCTAAGTTTAACGATTGCGTATTTCTCGTATTTCTTCTACATACCCACGACCCCGTTGGCACAATGGTCACTATACCGGACTGTCAAACACAGGGTTGCGGATTCGATTCCCGCCTCAGACAAGTATTAAGGCTTAAATATTTGTCTGTGGTCTGGTTGTTTCTATGTATTATAAGTATATATTTACAAAAGAAAAGTATATAAGTAGTATATCTATTCGTTGTCTAGCACCCATAACACAAGTCTAGTTACTTAGCTTGGAGCTAGATGGCGATGTGTGGAATGTCCTGCAAATATGTATTTGTACCTATAGGTAGGTATACATTATAGGTACATTTACAATATTTTACTTTTTCTTCGTACTTTTTGTACGAAATGCGAATTTATACCAACCCCGCCGCTCCCCTTTTTTGAATTAGGTTTCTCGAGGAACTAATTCTTTTTCTTTTTGTAACTTTACCTATAGGCGCCTGAAAATTATGTGTTGGAGCATTGTGGGGCGGCATAGACTTAAAATATACTCAGGTCTTTTGTAGGAGGTTGTTCCTCCTTCTTTTGCCCACCGTCCAGCTCCTGAGATCGCCTGGGTGAACTGTGAAATGTTTTTTTTTTGCAACGGCTCACCTTTGGCCACCTGGGTGAACCGTGGAAAGATTATTTTTACAACGGGATAATTTCTTTTCGTGTCAGCCTTTAAATTCTATCTGAGCAACGTTGCGCCATAGCTCTGCAACATCATTGGTCTCATTTAGGCCATCCAACGTGCATTTTTTGGGGCACAGTGGACACCGAAGGAGGTGATCCATAGCTATTTTTTCGGCCGGTGCACTAGTCCCTACCAACGTATCCCCCCTTTTGGGTAAGAATGGAACTTTTTCCACCTATCTCTACCGTTGAGCTACTAGTAGGGATTGTAGGGTCACAGCGCACTCCGAAGTGAAACCCCAACCGGCTCATATTTTGTCTGTACCGTACCCCCCTTGGTGGTCGATAAAGGGGGGTGGAATTGGATAAACTGTAATATAACCACCACTAGGTACTTGTCCAAGAACGATGATTTTAGGAATTTGCAGCCCTAATGCTCAGCTGCTGATTTTTTTAGTAAAAATCCCAAAAAATGTAAAAAGTTCTTCGCCTAGAACAGGGGTCAGCAACCTGCGGCCCGCGAGCTACATGCGGCTCTTTGGATGTGCAGCCTCTATAGTTATAGTAATTTAGTATTATATATTTTAAAGAAATACTGCGAGTTCAGGCACTTATATTCGACGCATGGAATAGTCTTCCCGATTGCTACAGTGAGGTGAAGAAGTTGGCATTTGGAGTGCTGACTATCTTTAAAAAACTTTATTTACGCAAGTAGTATTTTTGTTGCCACACAAAAATGTGGCACTTTAAAAACTTAGAATATGAAATTTTGTAAATGTATTTTGTGTAAAAGGTTACCGACCCCTGGCCTAGACATCTAGCAGAACACCCCTCTTTTCGCTTTATATTACCTTCGCCGAAAAAAGACTTATAAGTTTACAGGTGCTACGAGTTACGAGACGTCCCGGTGCTACGGTGCGGTGCTACGATATAAATGGCGAAATACTTTACGACTTATGGTGAAAGGGTACCTGCGCGCTCTCCATACAAACGTAGTCGACTGTTTCCTCCCTGGATAATGACACTAGCACAAATATTTTTGTGCCATAAAACCTATAACTGCCATGACTATGCCCCTATGTTTTGGTTTTTTTAAATTTCTAATTATTATAAAAAGTAAAATTAAAAAAATTAAAAAATTAAAAAAAAACAAAAAATAGGGGCATGGTCATGGCAGTTCTAAGTTTTATGCACCAAAAATATTTGCTCTAGTGTCATTATCCAGGGAGAAAACAGTCGACTACGTTTGTAATAGTTTGTAAGGAGAAAGCCCCCGCTACCATTTCCTCTTAATCTACTAAATATAAAACATATAAATAAATAATTCTAATTTACGCTCTTCGAATATAATTATTTTTACAGATAGGTAAGTATATAAATTATATTCTTTTTTTCTTGTGTTTTATTGAAGGGTTCTATTAATGTATAATCATTGATAACTTATAAGGGTGGATAGATCACATAATTTACCGCACTTCTTCCATAATTACCTAACAGGTAGTATTTGCTTATTTATACGTACTTGACTTTACATATATCCAACAGCCTGCGAAATAAACTAGACTTAATTTGATAGTCGTTGAAACGCTAATGATTGCTTAATGATTAAACAATATCGGCAGTACCTACGCGAAAGTCGTCGATAAGTGAAAATTTCCTAAAGACCCAGCTATTACCTGATGTATTGAATTTTGCAAAAGTCGGCAAAGTGAGAAAGTCGGCACTCTCCTATATCGTTATATTCAGGAAGTAATATTTGTAGGTTATTCAAGGATTTATAGCGTAAAAACTAATTCGGGTTCGGGTAATTTTTATTTGCCTAATCTACCATGAAATGGCACAAGCTGAATTTACGAAAAACAATTAATTGAAGATCACACAAGACTGTATCTTTAACAATTTATTATAAAATATGGTATTTTTTTGTATTTTCGTTATTATAAAATAAACGTACTTATATAAATAAAAGTAATAAAATTTAAAAAGACACGTACAACGTGTGTTTTTTTACAGTTTGTTTAATATAATCTTACTTAGTATGTACAGTCAATGGTAGAAGGTTGTACAATATGTGTGTTGTAATTGTATATAAAAAGGGGAGTAGTCCGTAAGATGTCGTGTTGCATACGGGGTGTTGTTGTAACGTGTGATTGCTTGGCACCTAGCCCTCCGCCGGTGCCTCCTCAGAAGCGGGTGCTGTGCCCCATCCGTCACACATTTTTCGAAGGAAAGCTAAAACATTAATAAATCAATTAGATTCCAACTACAAATATTCGGAATCTTTCCCGACAGCTGGATTAAAACCGAACGAAAGTTATAACATTATTAAATCAATTAGATTCAGCTGGATTAAAGCCGAAGGAAAGCTAGAATATTAATAAATCAATTAGATTCAAGCTACAAATATTCGGAATCTTTGCCGACAGCTGGATTAAAGCCGATCGTCCACCGCCAATTAACTAAGTTAGTTTAGTTTAGCTCGCATAGTTGAGCCTGCATAGTTTGCGGTGGACGCACAATTTATGTGAAAAACTGGCTTTATTATGCAAGCTAAACTAACTTAGTTTAGTTGGCGGTGGACGATCAGCTTAAAAGACGTGAATTTAAAGTCTTATAACATGTTCTTGCTTCAGAACTGTGATTGGACAAATCCGTCCATTATTTTAGTCAAGAAAAATAACGGACTGTCTGTCTGTGTGTGGCTAAAGCTCAGACAACATGTCCCAACCTTAGCCACACACTCTTTAATAATACTTACCACCTCGAGGAGTGAGACAACAAAGTTCTGAAACCATCTCCTACAGAATCTTCAAAGCAACAATCAACAACTTACGCCAGCACGCTCACCAAGTTCTCACAAAAAGATAACGTCAGATGAAAAGAATGAAGACTGATTGAGGAAATGATAGAATGAAAAGTTAAAAACTTTGTTATGAAATATTGAACACCTAAGCATTACACATAGAGGCCACAAAATAAGCAGTAAGAAGAGCGAATTAATCCTCAATATTGACTTACGATCTTAAAACTAAAGAATGACGATGTGATGTCTTCTACGCCGAAATGACCTTCTTCAGGAATGCTGTAAAGGGACAAATAGGTAAGACAAAGGAGCACACAAAAACTTGCGACCCTCATGCCCTGTTAGATTAGGTAGGTACAATACCTATTATATTTCTTTGAGCACTACGTGATATGACTTCTAATAAATACAAAACTACGCCAATTACAAGTTTCGGGTTGGTATTTCTATAAAATATTCATCATGCATTGTGCTAAGAGTTGTGGGATAGACAAGACATACTGGATAAAATGATAGGGCAATTTCCATCTCTTGTGAATCTAAGGAGTATCTATACTACAGAGTCTTGATTATGCTCGTTTAAATAGCATTTATACTAAGTAATATGCAACCGAGTAGTATGAATACTTACGTGCATAGGGGATCATGCCATCGTCATCCTCAGGGTCCATGCAGTCCTTTACGACCTCCGCGACTTCAGTGTCTTCCAGTTTCTCACCTGTTTAACATAATTACAAGTTATTTATCACTACATAGTATAAAATAAAGTCACTTTTCGCCGGCGCTATGTCCCTATATCCCTATGTATGCTTAGATCTTTAAAACTACGCAACGGATTTTGATGCGGTTTTTTTAATAGATAGAGTGATTCAAGAGGAAGGTTTATATGTATAATACATGCATAATATAGCCGTGCGAAGCCGAGGCGGGTCGCTAGTGTAATGATATAGTTAAAAAATAAAGATTCTTAATCATAAAGAACCTTTTTCCATAAAGAGATATTGATAGTAATTATTTTCCCGGAGCTTAATTACGTATTTTTATTTTTATTTCTATTACCTCGCCGTTTCGACTATGTTACAATAATTACTATGAATACAAATCGTGTGAGTTTAAAAAGTTTATTAGAGATATTGATCTTTGGAAATCGTTTTGTAACCATTCATACTTTAGTTACATTTCAGTGTTAGTTTCAGCCACGCATTGTTGTGCCATTGCATAAGATATTGCCTTATTTTTATTTTATTTTATGGATTGGAAACAGCAAAACTACCTTTGAATGATTAATCAAATCATTGATTCCTAAATCTATGGCCTATAGCCAAACATTCTTCACTTTTTATTGTAACCGGAACAGTGCCAACATTTTGTTGACTCGTTCTAGTTTTGAAAGAGTTCTCGTTATTTATTATACTTTTAAATTTTTGTGACAGACGAAAATGATCGCGATAGATGTGACAACCCTTTGCTTTTATAGTCGTTTTGTATTTTTAACGAGATTAGCTACAGAATGTTAAATTATATGATTCGCATTTTGATGCCTTTAAAAGATCTTTAGAAGTCTTTTGTAATTAAACTATCGCTAGTTTTAGTTTTCATCATACGAACTGTCTACGATGTCGTAGCAGTAATTGAAACATTTCGTAGCGTTTTCAAAATTTTACTTTTCAAGAATACGCTCGTATCGAATTGCGAAAATTAAATTTTTAGGGGTTAGACGAGGTGTGAAATTTTGTGTTCTTATCGGTTTTTAGGGTTCCGTGCCAAATGGCAATAAACGGAACCCTTATAGATTCGTCATGTCTGTCTGTCTGCCGTTTGTCACAGCCTCTTTTTTCTATAAGAACTATAAGAACTTTTACGGTTTTTGCGTCGGGGTTAAAAACAGAATACAGTGGTACGGAACCCTTCGTGCGCGAGTCCGACTCGCACTTGGCCGGTTTTTTTTAAAGGAATTTGAAAATTAATTTATGATATTCTTTAGAATTTTCGAAATGAAAAAGTTGGGAAAATGGGTGTGTTAAACACAGATAATATGGGATTTATCAGTTCTTCAAATTAAACTCACCTAACGCAAGAAGCGTGTGTGTAAGTTCAGCACCGAGCATAAGACCGTTCTCGTTCTTGTCGTACAACTTAAGACACTCGAGGAAGTCCTCGTAGCATCCCTGGTCTTTGTCTTTCTTGGCTTGGCTGTAGATGGGAAGGAACTCTTCGATCTGAAACATTTTGACAAATTAAGTTATTGATTAGTGTTACGAATATTAAATCTTAGTTCTTCTACATAATTATCTACTAGATAATGTCTCTTAATATAAAATTCTCGTGTTACGGTGTTAGTTACGAAACTCTTCCGAAACGGCTAAACCGATTTGTATGATTTTTTTGTGTATTTTTGTGTCTAAGAATCGGCCAACATCTATTTTTTTGTTTATGGCATAACAATGTTTACCGGGACAACTAGGTACTATATAATGTTAGGCTGTATTGCATCCACCTAAGTTACGACACTGTGGAACTAAAGTAGCCTTTACATCATAGCAGGAATCTAGCTATAACCTGATAGTTCATCAAAATTTGTTAGTCGTTTGTGTGCAATTGACCAAAAAATATCACAGACAGGGTTCGCCTATATACTGGACGAACTGTGTCAGTCCTTTTTGCCACTAGAATAGGATTAAATTTCCAAAAAACCATTCTTAGTGGGTGCCTACGTCATAAAAGGTCGTAGGCGAGTCCTTAGGCTACGCTTACGTAAGTGTAGCCTAACTCGTAGCTCTTGTATTTTCAGAGATTTCGTGAAATGCCTTTTCCCCTATTTTAAATATAAGTACCCGCTGCCCGGCAAACGTTCTTTTGCCATTTAAAAAAAATGGGCTGATTTGTGAATCCAAACCATCCAGGGCGCCACCCAAACGCATACAAAAAAATGAATTCAAAGCCGTCCAGCCGTTTAAGAGCAGTTCAGTGACATACACACGTACAGTAGAATTATATATTTAAGATTTTTATATTTATATATTTAAGATCAGAATATTTAAAAACATAAACATTTGTCTACAAAATATCTTGACAAAATTTACTACCTTTTGCTATGAAGTAAGTAGACAAAACAAAATATAGGTTCATAGCGTATCGTAAGTGTTCATGATAGTGTTAATCCCAATAATTTCGTAAAATCTGTTGTTTCTATATTATTCTTACAAGTACAAGTTCCTAATCCGTTCTCATCTGCATGCTTAAAAAAAAACTATAATAACAATAAGTACTACAAGTAATGCCTTGTAAAACTGACCGAAAGCTGTTTCTCGCCCTTCTTCTTGGTACCACCGAGTTTCTCAACGGTGGCCAATGTGGGGTTGGAGTTCAATGCCCTCAGGACATCTCCGAGGTTGAAGGCATCAATTTTGCCGCTACCGTCGAAGTCGTAGATCGAGAAGGCGAAGGATGCCCCTGGATTAAGAAATTGTTTTCGTTAAAATATTGACTGAAAATAATAATAATAATAATATATTGAACAAGCAGATAAACCTGCAAGGTGCAACAGATGTTCAAGATTATTTAGAAATACAGCATCCACAAATTCCAATCCATGTTAATAAAGACGCTGTTATGCCCAATAGAAATAAAAACTAAGGTAACATCGCATTACTCTTCAGGCTTAATAACGTAGGCACTTCAAGGTCCTTTTCTTCAATTTCATTCTGTAGTATGAATTAGAAACTTCTTTGTTTTAGTGAAATTGATCAAATTGAAATGGATTGCCATTTGTTCATACAATTTCAATGTTTGGTATCAAATTATTCAATATTATCATATTGTATTGATTAAATAACTTCTTTGTTAAGTGGAATTTATCAAAATTAAGTGATTTGCCATTTGTTCATACAATTGCAAATCACTTCTCGTTTGGTATCAATTAATTGATTCTAAAACTTAAATTGAAGTCATATTTTTGATGCTTTCAAATTAAAATTATTTATTTCATACAGAGTACCTATTAGCTTTATTGAATTTAAGTTTCTCTTGTTTTTGGATTTACTAATAACCAAGCATAAATATTGCATCTATTTTGATAATGATGACTGCTTGCTTATGTCATAATGTTCTGGAAAATGTTAAAAGTAGTTGCCGTGAAATAGTGGGCGGACATTCTTCGCCAGGAATAATACCTCTACATTCTCACTGTTCGATATACATGTTCACTGTGAACTACTGAGTCACATTCTAATTATAGATCCAATTGAAACTGTGCCGCTTACCCCAAATTTATCTTAGCACCAACCTCAAGGATTTTAATTTATTTTTATTTTCAAAATCATTTTATTTTATATATATTTATGGGATGTAGTTTAGCTTCATTTTAATCACTCGCATCAGTTTTATTCTTAAAATCAACTTCTGCAATTTTAATACTTAATTGGTACTGTGATTTCAATTTATTATTAAATCCTTCGTTAGTTTTTGTTTACAAATTTATTACTATATTTATTAATTTTGATGTAAGTATAGCGTCATTAATAAATAATGCAACAAACAGCTGATTCAAGATCAGCTCTACCTGACCTTGATGATGACAGCTAATTTTATATCAATTGTACTAATAATGGAAAATATTACGCAAAATCTTATTTGTACTTTCTCATGGCTTTTTAAGTTCATATTCCCACGCTAAACGGGCAGCTGTACTGCAATGAAATCCGACCGGAGTTTCTCTGTTTGGTCGGACGCCGATAGAGGATCACGTGACGCAAGGGTTTAATTTTAGAACGCACCGCGCGCGCGTGGCCGTGCCACTGATGCCGTATCATCCTACGGCGCGGGCGCAGGCCTCTCTCACTACCTGCACCCCTTTTATGAGAAACTGTGCTAAACATAGATGTTACGATGTTCACTCTAAATAAATTTTGTTAATTTATCAATGAAAATTATTTGATAACGAAAATGTAAATTTTAAAATGCTAAGGCTAAACTTAGTTAAATATCAAAATTGGTTTTAGTACCAATTATTTTTATTACTCTGTACTATGAATCAAAATTAAAATAAATGTGAAAATACTCACTTTCAATGTCGTTCTTGCTGAGGTCGCTCTGAAAATTACCAAAAATATATCGTTAATCCATGTGTCTGCTATGTCATGCAATGTGTGTTAGTTGCGGGGTGTATTCTTCCTTTGCTGTGGAGTTTCATGTACTCGAATATACTTCTTTCACTGGTTTCTTAGCACAACAGTTTTATTTCGTTTGAAGTGTAGGGTTAATCCGAATCGCTCGCGATATTCCGGTCAGCGGAAACAGCCACGAGGATTGTCACATTTATTTATCACAGTCCATATTTATCACTGTAACACCTTTTCACAATTTCACTGCCGTCAGTGACTCACCATTTTGTGTGGTGTTAGTTGGTTCCCTCCCGGTCTTCACTGGCAGGCGTTCAGACAAGAAGTGGGGCTTGGTAACTTTTCTCGGGACTGTTTTAACTGGCTTAGATGGCGCACCCGTCTGGATATTTGAGATTAGCCCAGGAATCCGCGCCCGTTCTATTTTCGGTCGCAAGTTGTTCTGTTTCCACAACGCTTTCAGCGCAACGCTCTACTCAAGCTGAAGCGAGATGAGACTATTTACTACGTTCCTTTAGTAGAAAGATCACACAAACGTCAAATACAATGGTTATCTACATTTATGCTAAACTATTTCTATCTGATCTACGTATCTTCAGAAACCAAGGTGTCAGCTTTATTCAAAATTAATAGGTAGGTAGATTAAAACAAAAATTTGCTCTAACAAAAGTTACAAATAATAAAATAAACAATTGAGATGAAAACAAAAAATAATAAAATAAGAAAAACTATTTATTCAAAGTAGGTACAAAGTCAGTAATGGTAAAAAAAAACACAGATCAAAGTTTCACTAAAACTCTTCAGGGTTTGTATCGAACGTGTACTCCTTCCAACGGTTAGAGTTGACGGCGGCTTCGTTAACAGTATTAAACTTCCAGGCCACAGGTTGGGAAGGTGAAGGGGATCGCAGTAGTCGATTGTCCACAAAGCTGGAGGTTCGACGACGAGCGGCCGGTGACAGTGGACACATGCCTTCTAAAGCACCATGTTGTCTTGATCCCTTTTATAAAGAAAACAATCAGCATTTAAAATAATATTTAATAACTAGTGTCATTTGAAAGTATAATTAAATCTGCACGTACTTTCAAAAGATCTCCCCTAAGGCGTAAGTGAAAAACTACAATTAATCCCATTTGATTTTGATGACATTCAAAATAAAAAGGAAAATTCATATTTAATATATCTTCTAAAATAAAAATCTATAATATAAAACAAAGTCGTGTTAGCTACACCATTTATAACTCGAAAACAGCTTGTAGGTACCTACATGTAGATAAATGGAAACCTGGATTAACACATAGGCTAATTTTTATCCCTATATTCCTTCGAGATCGTGAATGACGCGGGTTAAAGCTCTTTAACCTTTAACCTAAGTTAATTAAAGACACTTGCCGCGTCATTGATGCAATTTTACCTATTTAAATGGAACTTAGAATACCAATATTCTAAAACAGCACTAGATTATTCCAATCATTTTGTGAATATGAAGTACCTACATATATGTGTGGTCCTTTTAACTTTTCATGAATTATGACATTCAAATACTTTTAAATATTAACTTTGCGTTTCCTTGGAGCTTTGCGTCGCCACCATCCTCTGATACAGGCGAAAAGTCGAGCTCCTTGCAAACGGCATCGACGAACAAGTGAGCTCTTTTGAGACCCACTTACTGTTGCTATTTCCTCTGTCATATTCTGTCGATTGAACACAAGTCATATTGAACAGTTGATAAACTCTTTTTAAAAAGATTATAATGTTGAGAATAATATGAATGGTATATTTTTTTTAATTCGACTTTTCTCGATTCATATGGTATTTGTCGAATTTTGATGTTCGCATGCCGTACACCGGTATATCAAGTCCCATTGCGATGGGTTTTTTTATTTGTACCTATTTATTACAAGTTAGTCACCAAATTTGGAGTGAATTTGGGTCTTCGGAGTTTAGCAGAATCGTTCCTCAGAGTAGTCTGAGTGTTATTAAGCTTAGTTTTCAGTTACTAGCTGTGAAAACGTTTTACAAACAATATAATTCGGATAGATTTAGCCAATTTTGAAGATTACTTTCATTAGGAACTATTGTAATATAGGTGGAACCTACCTGTTTCGGTTCGCTTGCGGACAAATTATCCTGGGAAGTATTAGCAGTTAAAAGTTCAACTTCTTGAAGTATCATCTCTTTAGGATCTTGCAGTACTGGGAAACCATCTTCATCAGAACACTGGTCATAATCACCTACGGAAATGAGTTAACCTTACAAACGCCTCTTATCTATTATTATATAAATTAGAATTATAATTGATGAAGTTAATAAACTTACGATTTAATGTCAAAAAGGCGCTTTCAAATAAATTAACATCTTGTTCAGAGGTTTCCTTCTTAGGAGATGATTTCTCCTCGACGATCTAAAAAACATTTTTTTTTTAATATTTAATTACCTTTATACCAACTACCTACCTACTCAATTAAACTGATTAAAGAGAGAAAAAAATAGATTTTTATACATTTACCGCCGATACTTTAATGTTCTCAGTTACTTCGAGATTTTCATTAACTTCATTTTGTTCGCCCGAAACTATCTCCTCAATAAAAAATGCAACGTCCCTTCCAATATCTTCTACAAATGCATCAACTACAAACGAAGCCTCAGAAATATTGCTTTCAAAAACCTTCTCTGCGACAGTAATTTCTTGTTTTTCCTTTATCTCTTCAGTGACATCCACAAGCAGTTCTTCCAATGGGACAATAATATTAGTAACATGAGATTCAATAATTTTGTTTGTTACTTCGACAAAATAATCATTATGTGTGGTACTGTCAGTAACTTCAGCTTCGTCACTCATGATAATATGTTCTACTTCGCTCATATCGAAAAGATTATTTATAAATGTTGACGTTGACTTCGTTAGCTCATAGGATCGCTGTAAATAGTGTTTAATAAGTTTTGATTAACTTTAATGAGTTAAGATTCAAATTAATTACATATTATTAAATTGTTCACCGTTTCGATTTCTTCGTCACCTTGTCCAATTAAATCGTTCATAACAACATTTATTTGTTGATCTGCTAGAAAAAATCATATACACATACATTCAACCTGTTCGATTAACTAGCAGTCAATGTAGTAACTAGGTAAAGTAAAACCTACTTAAAGCAGCTAGGTAATAATACACCGTTTGTGTATAAACTAGGTAAGATTCCTTTGTGTAATTATGAGGAAATTGAAAATTTTATTCTAGGGAACTTATTTTACTGTTTAGGAGTGAACGTCTCGAGGGTGTGGCTGAATGAAGATGAACATAATAATATGTACTTACTAACTACACGACTGACACGGTTTTGAATTAGGTGATTGGGGCAACATTATTAAACCAGATATGTAAGTAAAGTAGGTACCTATTTTATTCCAAAAAAAACTCTACCAACGTTACCTGAACACAGAACGTGTTTAGCTGCAAGCTTTTGTGGAGTCGATGTAGCAACGATATTGGTAACCAGTTCAATCTTATTTTCCTTCACGCTGTCACCTTTCGATGATTTGAATGATATATCTTCGTCAAAAGAATCACTTCTGTTGCTTTTTAAATTTTTTAGCAAAGTTAAACAGCGCCATGGTTGACCTGATAAGTCAAATAGTTCTTTAAATCATTAGATAGGAAACAAATTGCGGTCTTTGAGTCACGAGCTTATAGGTAGGTATCTTTTATGAAAGCGTGCTACAATTACCACCGTGTGAGATAATGATCAATTGCTGACCTAAAAAGAGTTATCTACCTGATTCTTTAGCAGCATTTGCTATAACGTAAGCATCATCCAATACTTGAGTTATAAGATGCATCGCTAGCAAAGATGCAAGCCGAGGATCATGCGCCGTATCACAATCTTCTGCTAAAACTGCTGGAACAAGAAACATAATATTAATTAAAGAACCTTTAGATTTTTACCTGTCTGATTCAATAATATTGGTACGGATTAGAATAAAACTAAAGCCACAATATTAATTTACCCACCTTCCAAGTTTGTCATTTTGTCAATTGTATTTTTTATCAAATTTGACGGAATATTTGCCACACTGACCTCTAATAAGCCAGTTTGCAAAAAGGTTCTATATGCTACAAAAAACGCGTTCACCTTATCTTCTTTCTTCTTAATATATATAAATCTCGTGTCACAATGTTTGTCCTCAATGGACTCCTAAACCACTTAACCGATTATAATAAAATTCGCACACCATGTGCAGTTCGATCCAACTTGAGAGATAGGATAGCTTACATCCCGATATTCCCACGGGATCGGGAGTTACGCGGGTGAAACCGCGGAGGGCAGCTAGTTGTATATAAAAATAACAGTAATAAACAGGTATTTTTTACTCTACCCAATAGGTGACAGGCATTATGCATTATGTATAATGCCCGGGCAATATGATTATTTCAGTACAGTTATAATCACATTGCTCACTCTCATATTAGTCATTATTCATAATACCCGGGCATTATGTATAGTGACCAATTAATCACTTGGTCCATAACATATTATTCTATACCAAAATAATACGTACTTACCACAGGAATTTATTATTTTCTATGAAATTAAGTAATAGACATATTATATAGGTACTTACTTAATCAACAAGCATTATGAATAATGTTTAAGACTACAGAACATCTCCAGAAATAGTGTATTAAGACACTGATACTCTACGCCATGTTTAAAAAAATGTTTTAACTTTGACTAATAAATTTAATATTATACTGTTAAATCAAAACCATGTTAAAATTAATCAAAATTATATTTTTAAATAATTTTGAAACCTAATATTGAAATAGACTTTCAATATATTTTATATGTAACTAGCTGCGCTCCACGGTTTCACCCGCGTAACATCCTGATCCCGTGGGAATATCGGGATAAATTAAGATGTATGCTATCCTATCTTTCAAGTTGGATCAAACTGCACACGTGTGCAAATTTGATTAAAATCGGTATAGTAGGAATCCATCGCGCACAAACAACGTGACACGTAATTTATATACTTATATATTAGATTTCAATATCTCTAGGTATAAAAGCGAATGATACACGCCTTTAAAATAAATTTGTATTCCCACATCTAGCTATTTTAGTAACGTATTATTCAATAGCAACGAAGCTTCCATGCTTTGTGTGAGTTCAACCTCGAAATATTTTTATGCAATAACTAGAAAAAGTAAACATCTTATTAAAATTTATAACCGTACGGTGTCTCGCATTAACTCATGAATAACTTTAGTTCAATGGGATATATAGCTCGGCCGATTTTGTTTTTTGTTGTGTGTTTATGGGTGGTCCAGATTCACAATTAAACCCATAGGTTGTGTTTCAGAACAACGTCTGTCTCGGGTCAATAAGAAAATATCACAACATCCCACCTAAAAAAGATCCATAGAAATAATTACGTTTCGAAACAAAGCGCTAGCGAAGAGGGCAGAGGGCTAAGCACCAGCTCTAAATTGTGGTGCATTAGGTAGGTACATATATGGTACCTATTCCAAAATACCTTTTTGCTATATTCCTTCCAATATCTTTGATTTTGAATGATTATTATTTGGTACCTATTGTCCAGTGTCGAATCTGTATGTACTATCTGGGTTACAGTACCGTACAGCCGACTAACCCATAATTAGTGTAGATAGGGAACCTACCTACCTATTTACGGCTCACTCGTAAACGAGGCGACAAAATGTCTATCAAATAACTAGGGTTGCCATAAGTATATTGCGTATATGACGATCGACCAAGAAGAAGAAATAGACGAGCAACCCCAACTAATGGTCATTACCTTAATTTTGTCTATCAAAAAGTCAAAATATTTGCAGTCGCTTGCTTCGTTCACACCCTTTTCTTTTAGGTATGTAATGTATGATGAGAGAAAAATTTAAAGAGATAAATATATTAACGCTCTATTCACAATATATTTACGAAAACTTGCTCTACGTTCACAAAAATCCTGATATTTTTCGCAAAAATAGCGATATTCATAATTTCAACTTAAGAAACAGGGATGAGCTGACCTTGCCCGGTAGTAGTACATGTGTGCTCTATTATAATAAATTACCTAAAGATGTATATGATATGTCCATTAACAAATTCAAAACTTTTATAAAGCATAAATTGTGCGGTAAGGCATACTATGATACCTCTTCGTACCTTAATGATAAGAATCCATGGATGTGACTTTAATTGCTCCATTTCAAATAATACCTTCAAATATTTGTTATATTGACCTTTGTGAGCGTGATCACATAAAAAAAAACCCCATGAGTTTCTTGTGCCTTCTTCTCATTGGTGGGCGCGTTCCGAAGGCACACATCCTAACTTAGTTTTTAAGACTATTTCAAGTGATCATGTGTATGTAAATACATAAGCATTGAAAGAAATAAAGAAATTTGAAATTTGATGGACATATTTTGTGAAATTTATAATAACAGAGTAGCGGTTCGTGATTCCTATAGCCTAAACCTTGTGTAGGATTTTTGGAAGTGGGAATTCACCTTTATCAAAATTTTAGATGATTGTGTTTAAACGCTACAATCGTCCAGTGTTCCTTTCAAAAAGGTATAGCAGCCCTAGCCATACCCTACCTTTTAGGTAAATGGAAAAACAATCTTTATATAAATGGTTACTGTTTAGCGACAAAGTGGCCGCTCTAACGACCATACAGGAGTGTATCCGGGGGAAATGTGAAAAACCAAAAACCCTGAAACACGTCATCATTTATTTTCGAAGAGTAGGTGCATTAAAAAAAAATTACCCCATTCTTTTCCCCCTTAAAGTTAAAATTTCCAGAAATCCTCTCTTAGTAGGTAACAAATATTATAATAAATCTATGTTCCAAGTTTTATTTTCTATGCTAAGTGATTTTGACTGTGCTATTGTATTAGTTAAAACCGCGAAACAACATGGTACATCTTATTAAATAAATGCTGTGTATTTTATTTAAGAAATGTGTTTCTTTTGTTCCTATTATGGCCCATTTATTTGACCTAATAATAACAGGGAAACCTTTATTTCGATACTAGCTTTTGTAGCAACTTGTACGCGGACGAAGAGGTAGAATTTCGGAAAATCCTTTATCGGATGCCTAATTGCCTACGTCATACAAAGAACATAACAGGTTTAGGCTGTGCGTTGATCCGTCAACCAGTCAGGACAAAGCATTTTATATGTTTAAAGAAGATTGTTAAAACTGAGAAAGTTACAGATTTTCTAGGTGACAATGCACGCTCGCTCTCCTGCCCCATAGTGTGCCCATAGCTCCATAGTGCGCCATCGCCCGCCCGCCCGCCGCGCGCTGCCTGCTGCTCGCGGCCGCCCGCCCGCCGCGCCCGCGTGGCGCGCCCCTGTCGTCTCGACTGCTATTTATAAAGTAAATTACCTGCCACTATGTTGGATATTGATATCCACGCCAATCTCGTTAAAACAATTTATGATGAGTACATATCATTCCAATTTTCATTTAAAAAACCGATATGAACTTGCCATACAAACTTCCGCCCCCATGAATGTTGATGTAGGTATAATATTGCCAAAAATAGGACACTGACTTTATAACTTTTTAGATTTAGCAGTTTTGTCTGTGCATTTTAATTTAGGGAATTTTCAAGATGTGTCACCAGCATTATATAGCGGGACCTTGGGTAGCTCATAGTGTCGTCACTTTTTGAAAGTTCCTCAAACTGGGTAAAGAGTAGGTATTATCCCAGACTATTTTCTTTTGCATTTATGAAATACTAGCAGCGCTCCGCGGTTTCCCCCACATAACTCTCGATCCCGTGGGAATATCGGGATAAAAAGTAGCCTATGTTATTCCCAATGAATCAATGTATCCTCATACCAAGTCTCATCTAAATCGGTTTCGTAGTTTCGGAAGCTATTCGTAACAAACATAACAAGATAGGTGCGAAAACTCTTTCCTTGCAATCGGGTAAAAACAGCAAAAATATCTTTCCTCTTTATAATATAAAGTGTAGATCTAAGTTACTGCGAGTGATTAAATTATCTCCTACGTCGGGAAACGATTCCTCGCAGAGGAGCTTACTTACCAACCTAAAACGGCTATGACCCAAATAATCACAGCTGCTGTATCAGCGGCGGCCATGTTGCCATCACCATGACAACGGGAGGCTGCCTAGTGCCTCCCTCTCAAACTGCGCGCACATCCATACAGATCAATGCTGAAGACTGAAATAGGGGTGCTACTTATTTCAGGTCTTAACCTAATTTCAAGCTTCAGGAAAACATATTAAGAAACTTAGAAATTAAAGTACAAAAACTTCCGCACTGTAAATAGTTGACTTTTTTAAATGTAAAATAATGCTTATTTTAAATAGTTCTGTATTGATTTATTAATTAGTTTATTCTAAGTAAAAAAAAAAGAATTATTAATTAGGTAATAAGGGTCACCTGCCATTTTAATTAAAAACAAAACAATTTGCTTTGTCTATCTGAAAAATAATTCATTTGCTTATTTTCTCATTATTTCGTCACTAAGGGTTTTTAAAAAACGTTTTAGTGGTCCTTGTTACCCGCAGGTGACCTTAAATAATTAAAACACCTAAGTACGTAAATACACCGTCGTTTCTCACCCCTATTATCTTGTGACACGATTGCGCAGACCCTCACTCTCTCCCGAGCTTTCCTCTTGTTAGTGCGCGCTTTCATTTCCAACTTAAATCCCTACCTATTTACTTATGGTTTGACATTGCCTTCGGAAAAAGTGGTTCATCATTAGGAACATGTGATTTTTTTTGGTAGGTACCTACAAATTTGTAGGTTTAAGTACCTACAAATTTGTAGGTTAGATTTTCAATATAATTATTAAGACCTAGGAAGCCGCTAGGTATGTAGGTACCTAGAATTTTGTTTCCATTTCGATCGTCGGTTTTTTCCGTTTCGATCGTCTTTTGCTGCCGTTGCGACAATTTTTCGATTGTACCTATTTTGTTTTCATTTCGATCGTCTCTTGTTTCTATTTGTTTGTTTCTAAATCAAAGTTGGTGTCATGCGTTATTAGTTTTTTGCATAAGTGGTATTTTTCGTGTTAGGCGTTTTGCGTAAAGGTGGTGTTTCGTGTAGGTATTATATGGTTTAATCATCTTCGAAGCTCTTAGTTGTATTTTACTTTTTCAGCCCTACCCCTGAAACAAGATGAAAGGCAATGACGTAATAGAGGATGACTCGAACATTGACGATGCTATTCCAATCCCTGTTCAAATATTTCTCTGGAGACAGACGACTCCATTCGTGAAACCGCGACTGGGAAAGGTCCACGATGCAGCTTGCATGGTAAGGTAGTTGTTAGAAACCACCTTACCTGTGGTTCGTACAAACGGAAAGTTCTAATCAATTTAATGTTAACACACTTGGCTTAATCACTTTGTTTTGTGTATGTTAGGTAGGGTATGGACATCCACGATATATGTCAGTTCAGTATGTATGAGAGTCAAAAAGTAACTTTTTTTAAAAACTATACCAAAAATACCTAGATACTAACCTAAATTGTAATATATTTGATAGGTACCTCAGTTTGAAAATATTAACCTCCTTTAGAAGGACAACTGGCTTAGATAAAAGACGACTTTCTTTTAAAGGCGGTAGGTAGGTACCTAATACAATTTTTCAACTGGGTTCTACAATTTACTTACTTATGTAAGTAAGTACATGTTTTTGGAAGTAAATTTATACTTATCCCGCAATCTTGACTCTCATTGTGTTGTGACCGTATGCTTTAAATGTTAAAATAAATGTGGTCTTGTACAATATTTATTGTTCATATTTCATTAAGGTTCTTATTTCTACTTTTGCCGCCATTAATCAGTCGCCGTGCGCGTTGTCACGCCGAAACTTGAAAACAGCTTAACAGATTTTGATGAGATTGTTTTTGGATGGATGGTTTAGTTAGATTCACAATATTTAAACGGTAGGTTGCGTTTTGTCAGGTCACCCAGTTTCATACAAATAGAGTCTGGCTATCGAGTCTTGGCCCTAGAAAAGGAAGCAAAAAAATTCTAAGTAAATTACTATGAAATAATAATTGGATTAACCGAATTTGAACACTTGTTATTTAATGAAATTATTACTATGAAATAAATAATTGTTAAGTAGTTAAACCAATTATTTCAGAGTAATTTACTTAGATTTTTTCAATTTGCCGCTCTTTTCCAGGGCCAAGACTCGGTAGCCAGACTTTGTAGATCTAGGTGGATGAGTGCAATCATTATTACGATAGTTATTCAACGTCCTCTGTACAAAATACTTTTATGTCAGCTACTTTGTTTTTAATCACATGCAGATCTGCCAGAGAGCTCCTGGACATCATGTAAGTACCTACCTATATTTAGATGCTATAAATTTAAGATTACATGCAGATTCTCCGAGCTCCTGGACTATGTAAGTAAGTACTTACCCATCTTTAGCTGCTGTATAATGTTTGCTTGAGCTTAGCACTTTGTGTCTAAACTCTACTTAAGTTTAAGTATAAGTTTTTACTTTCTATTACCTATCATGCTAAGAGAGACCAAGAAAAATTAAAAGTACGAATACAAAACCGAGATCGCCACCATTAATGGGCAGAAAGTTTTTTATTTGCGTAGTAGACCAAAGGAGAAAATAAAAAAGTTTCTTTTTTTTTTTATTTATGTTTTACAGACTTAGCCTTTAAGTAGGTACTATTACTATCTACGTTTAGGTATGGGATTATGGTCTTAATGTGATAGGAAAAATATTTTTTTGTCATTTCCTAAATTTCCATAACTAAAAACAGAATAATTTTGCAATTTTATCAATATCTTGAAAGTCTAGAGATTGCTATATATTTATAAACCCCTTTTGGCGGTAACAAGAATAGTTTTTTTTAAACGAATTTTATTTTCACTACGCGTCACCACATTCCCAGAATTTACTAAATTCAAACTTTAGCACTCGTTCCCGCCAAAATCCGTGATACTTTTTCTTATAACTTTTTCTCAGTCTGAAACATTTTGGCCTTGAGCGTCTAACGAAATCTGCGACTTTTCTGCTGAAAAATGACAGAAAAATGTACTGTCGCTGTCAATCGTCTGTCACGTCAAATAATGAAAAAAAATGTAAACAAACACAAAATCAAGTTAATTTCATAAAATAATGAAATTAAGTATTTAAGACCTAATTTTTCTGTAGAAATGTGTAGGATTAAACTAAACGAGTGTTTTATGTGTTTGTGCTGCTAGGAACTCAAAGAGGCTTGCAAGGTAAACAAAACAATTAAATAACTAAATAATTTGTGTAATTTACTTAGATCTCATAAACGAAATTGATATTTCCAGTCATTTGAGAAGGTACTTGTTCAAAATCTACGGTTTGGACTGTCAATAAGTCTCACAGAAGCTATAGAAGCTATACCGAGATGGCGTTTGATTCAAGCCGCTTTACCCCATGTTATGCACTCCTTGGCTGCAGTGTTGCATACCAGGTAAATAAGAAGTAATTATTTATTTAATATACCATTAATTTGAGGCAACAAACTGCCCCTAAATACATACCTACTCTTTGATTTACCATATTAAGTTTGTTTCAAAGAATTGCTATTTCGGCAACAGATACCAATCGATAGATAAAAAAATATAGGATGATTATTTTTTGATTCGATTCCAATCAATTTCAAAAGAAGTCCTTACCCTAGGACTTCTTTTGAAATCTAATGACGCAGTTTTAATTTTTGTCAAAATCGCGAATGCAATTCTTTTTAGCATTTTTCGCTATCTCTTATAGTTTACGATATAACCCTGAAGGCCTATGTTAAAAATTCACCCTGTATTGTTATTTGCAGAGTGAAAGACAACATGCAATCCCTCGGAAATGTAGAAACGAAACTCCTCTACACACTTCACTGGATATTACTTGATGCCTGCGATGAATGTGCTGATAATGATTATGAAAATGGAATATTTCATTCAAACCCTTTCTACTATCTTTTTTCCATACCTGCCATGACAGTAAGAATGTTTATTTATTAAAATACTAGTCACAATTCACACATACCCTGATAAAACAACCTAATTAAAGCTTTAAGATATGCAGTAAGCACTAGTACAGTCACATTACCAATTAGCTGAATCCCACGTGACCCAGAGCTCACTTGCAAATCTGTAAGGTTGTAAAGTAATGTTACCTATTCTGTTTTTTTTTAAACAATATACTATACAATACAATATAAAAAATAACAAAATAGGTAAATACTACATTTTTTACAGATATGCGAATAAGTTCTGGGTAACGTGGGGTTCAGCTAATTGGTAATGTGACTATACATAATTACATACATTACTAATGCCTAACACTGTTTAGAAGAAGTTCAATTTGTGGATTTGTAATTTGGTACTTATGCATCCAAAATGAGTCCTGAAAGTGCGTTACGCTAACTCCCGCCCTATTCTATACAAAATCGCAAGGGTGCGGGCCTCTGCGGTTCAGGCCTTACGAATCCAAATGTTACCTATTCTCTTCCCTTCCCTCCTCGCATCCCATCCCTAGATGTTTTTCCCTACGATGATTTTGAAATTCTTTCTACACTTCTTCCCCCGCTTTCCTCATTCTTCTCTTCTCAAAAGAGTCGTGTATGGAGTATACCGTTAGCATAGAAGCGCGTCTTTCTATTTATCTTCTGAACAAAAAAAATTGAAATGTAATATTATTTTGTGCATTGCGACTCTATAGAAACTAACTTTCCAACCAGGTAGGTACTACAATCTTTACTAGGCATTTGAACTATTTAAATGACAATCTCCTTAAGTTAAGATCGTAAATAAATAAATAAGTAACTTTTATCTTTACATTTCAGCTGTTCGTATTTCTCTTCGCACCATTATCTCAACATTTGAAAGAGTCAGATTTCACTAACAATTTTCGTCTTGAAAATGGATTGAAGATGTGGCAAGGTCTATGGGAATTCAGGCACCCTGATGCACCATGTTTCACCACACTGGTCAAACCTAAGCCAAAACCACTTGGCGGAAATTTCTGTAAGAGATACGTGCATGGTGATGTTTTCATGGGAAGTGAGTATAAAAAATGATAAAACACAATAATGGTACCATTGAAATATACCTAATTACTATGAAAATCTAAACTAAAATCTTACCTTCTTCTGTTTTATTCATACTTTTATCTCAGCTCCTGAATGGGAATAAATGTATGTAGACTAAATTGTGACAAATTAGATGTTTGAAATACACTCACGTCGGAAAGTATAAGACCACTTATTTATTTATTAATAATGATATTATTGTACGTTTAACAAGCCATATCACGAGGCTATGGAGCCCCAGACCATTGGAAGTCATGGGTGGAGCGGAGCCAAACCCTACATGGCCTAGAGGCCCTTTGCAATAACAAGTTTGATCACAAAGTATGATGTGGACACCAAACCAATATCATCTAATATTGCGGGTTTGGTTTAACATTTGCCAAATGAGCAGGTGTTATAGACTCTGTAGGCTGCAGACTTGCAGACCTAAAATAAATCATGTTGAGATTTTCTGTTTATCACACAAAAACAAATTTCTTTGACTCTAATTCTTTGACAAAAATATCGTAGATCTATTTGTTACTGTTAAAATATTTACCTCTAATAAAAATAGTAATAAAATAAACTTTATTATTCTAAAACGATAAGATAAACCATATAAGAATACAAAATATAAAACTTTCATATAAATAGCAGCACTTTTTGTGGTCTTATACTTTCCGCCGCGACCGTAGATATTTAGATGTCAGTTAGATTTTGTATATTACGTTAACGGCAGCTTAAAAATCTTGAACAAATATTTGCAAACCATGCAAACATTTGGTTCTGCTTATTGTCACAGTCGGCTACTAGAATAGGGACTTAGTTTAACTGTAGATGGCAGCACATAGTACGTATATAAAAAGGAACTGAGTGTCTCTTTATCTATAACTGCAGAAAACAAGCTAATTTTACAGTAGCTACTTGATATGTAGCTGGCTTTTTGTCGGCCTGCAAGTTTCCAGAAAGAAACAAACTAAGGTTGAACCGGGCTAAAATTTCGCTTACAGATAGCTATGATAATGTACCCGCTAAGGAAGGATTTTGTTAAATTCAATGTGTATGTTATAGGGAAATTGTCCAAAGAAGAAGGCCCAACTGGCAATGGTAGCCCACCGAGTCAAATCGTATCCGGTTCACAGTGTGAAGTGCTGTCCAAACAGGCCAGTACGCGCGCGGATGATGAACCATGGATATCGTCTCCAAAAGAAACAATATTCCCTGAAACTATACCTGAGGAAAGTTCTAGCACTGAAGAAGAGCATGTGGTAAGATTTTCACTAGCTTCCTATAGCAAGGTTTCACCCGTCGTCGCATAGGTGGTACTTAGCTAACTCTATATTATTTAATAGCTTTTGCACGCGACTTCGTCCGCGTAGAAGACGAAAACAAACCAAGGAATCACGTTGTCTCATACAAACTTTGCCCCCCTTAGGAGTAAAATTTCGGGAAATCCGAAATTCTTATCCGATGCCTATGTTATACAAAGAACACACCCTCCAAATTTCAGGTCTCTACGATCAGCGGTTTAGGCGGTGCGTTGATCCGTCAGTCAGTCAGTCGTTCAGGACAAAGCATTATAAATGTATATATGACAGATTATTTCATTAGTATTTTGTTTTCTTAAAGTCAACTCAGTCCTCCCAAAAGCAATACTTTCTTTAATAAATAATAATAATATAAATAAATAAATTTATTCAAAAAACCATTTTACAAATGTAAACTATGAACTAAAAAATACAAAAACACAATAAAACACATTTGCCTGAACTAGGATGTTCCTGTGTTTCAGGCGAATAAGGACTTAGTTATTAGCTTATAAAATAAAATAAATTACTAGCAAAGTGATTATTAAAATAAAACCAATACATTCTTAAGCAAACAAAGACAATTCAGTGTAAAAATAAAAGTGTATAAAAATAAAATAAATTAGGTGAAAGTGTATATAAAATATAATTAAAATTATTATGAATACTAAATTAACAGATTATTATTTTAAAACAACTAATAAGTTCTCTGTATCTTCATAGGACATAATTTTTAGTGCTTCTAGGAGAGTTTTCTTTGCTCTATTGTAGCTAAGGGGATATATATTTAATTTGGCGTTCAAACTATTGTAAAGAAGAGGTCCCAGGAAAAGGTAAAACTTGTGAGTGAAGGCATGTTTTGTTGCAATATTCTGAGGGCAAGCTATATCATATCGTCTTTTGTTAGTAATATTAGCGCTATATGGAAGGGAAGAGTGCTGTTTGAGGACTGCATTCATTACAAATAATTGACGGACTGTTAATACTTCACAGGACTTGTAAAGGAGATCAGTTGGGTATAGGAAAGGGCGAAAAGTAGAAACTTTTAGAACTGCCCGCTGGGCTCTCTCGATTTTTATTAGTGAGGTTTTAGCCGTGCCACCCCATGACGTAATACAATAAGTTAATATTGATTGACATAAAGCAAAATACACTTGCCTGATTATTTTTGAGTCAGCAATAGTGCGGAGTTTTTTGAAAACAAACATCAACTTACGTACTCTGCCATTTAAAGCGTCAATATGTTGATTAAATGAGAGGGTTTCATCAATTATAACTCCCAGGTACTTAATCTTGTTAGTAATAGCAATGTTTGGACAACTACAAGGATTACTCATAGGATCCCTACAATGGTGTGCATATAATTTTGAAAAGGTGGTAGCCGAATTTAATTTACGCATAGAAAACTGTACGAAATTAGTCTTATCTGTGTTCAATGTTAGAAGATGCTGTTGAAGCCAGTTATTAACAACATTAAAGCCTTGTTGTGCGTATTCATACGCCTCTGAAACCGTGTTTGCAGAAAACAAAAGAGCAGTGTCATCAGCGTAGGATATGATTTTGCCATAATCTAATTTCAGGTCACAAAGGTCATTAATGTAAACTAAAAATAGAGTAGGGCCTAAAATACTTCCTTGGGGGACTCCAAAAGAAGTATTTTTCAGATCGGAGCTGAGTACACTGCCTACTTTTACACACTGGGTACGCTCGTTCAAATAGTTCGCAAAAAGCTTAAGCTGAGTGCCTCTTATACCTAAGGATTCAAGCTTCCGCAATAGGATGGGAATGGAAATTGTATCAAAAGCTTTAGCTAGGTCTAGGAATATTCCTATTGTCTGTTTTCCCTTGTCAAGTTCTTTCACCAGGTAATCGGAAAGATGATGTACAGCGTCGGCAGTCGATAATTTAGGCCTAAATCCAAACTGAGTTGTCGACAATACAGAATGTTTCTCCAAATATCGGACCAGTCTGATATTAATAATTTTTTCTAATATTTTGGAAATTGATGGAAGTATCGAAATAGGTCTATAATTTGTAATTTCATCCTTACTGCCTGACTTAAAAATCGGAACAACGACAGCTTTTTTTAGACACTTAGGAAAAATACCTTCAGCCAAGCATTTCCGAAAAATATAGGTAAGCGGAGCAACCAGGATGTGCTTAAATTGTTTTAGTATTTTATTGGATATGTTATCCCAACCAACCGCGGAGTCATCCTTTAGTCCCAAGATAATTCTTTCGACCTCGACCTCATCAGTATCTAACAGCACAAATGATTTCAAAGAATCGTTATAAATTTTCCAAGTATTTGAGTGTGCCGTTGGCAAACGGTTTTTAACTTTTTCGGCAAGTTTTTTCCCTATGTTAACGAAAAAATTATTTGCGCTGTTTACGGCTTCCACCTGTGAAGAGTGAGTTTGAAATAACCCTGAAGACGATTCATGCTGCTTTGACAAATATGTTACGGTTTTTATATATTTCCAAACTTTTTTACTGTTCGCTCCGGCCTTTTCCAATTCGTTTTTATCATAACTACATTTGACTTTCCTAAGAAGGTCGTTGCAGAAGTTCCGATATCTTTTATATGAAGTCTGTAATATTAAATTATCTGGATTAGATTTGGCCTTCATATGTAGTTTGTCTCTATGTCTCATACAACGAATGAGCCCCGGAGTGATCCAGGGCTTAATATTGTGATTTTTGTTACTTACTCGAATGTACATCGTATTTCTTAGAATAGCTTGCTGAATTATATTTATTAATTGTAACATGCAAGAATCCGCGTTGTCAGCTGAATAAACTAGGTTAAAGTCAATGTTGCATAAATCGTCTTCAAGTTTATTTACATTTAATTTAGTAGTACAATACGTGCGTAGTCGATTAGGTAATTTACGATTTAAGGTTAGTAGGACAGCGTTGTGATCGGTTACTGATGATTTATTTACTAAAATTATTGATGGAAAGCTAGATTTAAGCATAATATGGTCTAGGCAAGAGCCACTTTGAAACGTAGGAAGCGTATGCGCAGGGAGTATACCATGGAAGGAGCATATAGTTAGGTACTCTTCGGCATCCGAGCTCATTTTACCTGGAAGGATATTAATATTTATGTCCCCTACTAAAATTAAATTCTTTGTAGAAGACACATTTCGTAAAGTGTCATTTAAAGAATTTAAAAAATTTGTCATAACTTTAAATGCCTGAGGTCTGTATATAGCTAATATTGCAAAATCTGATCCAATTTTAATCAGCAGTCGGTTGCAGTCCAACATGACCGGTTCCTCGACGGTAACATTTAAATTGTTTCTAACATAAACCACCAACCCGTCGTTTTGGTTGTAAGTAACCTTACTACTAAACTTACTATATCCTGGCATAGACGGTATAATGCTATGTTCATTTATCCAACACTCAGTTAAGATAATAACGTCACAATTAATGCCTAATCTTTGTTGAAAAACACTGAAATTGTCAAAATTCTTAGAGATACTACGTATGTTTTGAGTTAGTATGGTAAGTGGGTTACTATAGGACGTTAGATATAGCTTGCAGCCTTCAACCTCGCAGATTTTTGATTCAGATACAGAGAAACTATCTAAATCGTTTATTAAACTATGAGTCATAATATTATATAGGTGTATAAAAATGAAGCGCTGAAAAAATACTCGAGAACGGCGCTCTTAGGCGCCTACATAATCGATCGAATTAATGTACCTATTTTCAGCAATTTTTTTTGCGGGGCAGGTAGGGTCGCCTGTTTTGTGGTTGCAGGGCTTCTTGAAGCGCAAGCAGGTAGCGCACTTTGGAGCCTCTGCTGTCTTCCTGCAGTCCTTTATACCGTGACCTACTTCGCCGCAGTGTCCGCAGGTGTTGACTTCCTCCCGACATGTCTTGGCCGCGTGTCCATACTGTTGGCATCTGAAGCACCTTGTGACGAGCGTAAAATCCCTCACAGGGCAAGATGACCAATTTATGAAGACTCGGTCGGTGGTGACTAGGGCCTTGCGAATTTGTGCCGGGACTTCCATCACATAATTACAGGTCTCGGCGTCTTTTTTACCAGATTTATGGCTTAGCTTTATGGAGGACAAGAAAGATTCAAGAGTCGTACCTTGTAGTTTCTCGGCTAAATTTTGTTGGAAAATGCAACTAAAAACCTCGGATTCCTGCATAGACGCGGGCACTCCGATCACCACAATTCGAGGTCTGCGTTTTTGTGGCTCGTCCACAGTAAGGCCAGAGGTCGTCAATTGCGCCGACTGCTTCAGCTTTTCAATATCGTCTTTGGTGTCCGTGCTGATGATAACACCGCCGTTCTTCGTCTTGCGCAAACCCCTAACATGGAGTTTCATTTGTCCTGGGTTAATGATGTTTTGGACCAAAGATTTAGTCTCCTCGCTCGACTTCATTTTGTCTGTAGGGTAGATGGCTACAGAGCGGATGTTCCTGGGCTGGATAAAATCGTTAGTCCCTTTTTTTATTATGTCGGCGAAGGAAACTTTTGCCGAGACTGTTTTTGAGGACTCTTCAAAAGCTTGTTGTAGTTCGTGAATACATTGCGAGAGGTCCTGTTTTTCTTGAAGGGCTTGAAGGGAAGTGTGGGCATGGATGGTCTTCGTCTTAAGGGCCTGGTACTGCACGGCCAACTGGGATGTCCCGTGACCAACTTTTCGGCATAAATTATTTATCTTTAGTTTTTGATCATTGTTTAATTTGCCCTCTGATGCGATAGCGCAGACTTCGTTCAGACACTGCTCGATGGAGGTCATCCAGGTCTGAATCTCGGCGGTGCTCACCATGGTAGTTGAGTCTTCTTCTTGTGATCTAGGTCTGGGCGCGGGCGCAGGCGCAGGTGAAGGCGTGGGCGGCGGGCTACGGCGCGTTAAAGCGCTCCGGTTCCTAAAGGGACTCTCATCCATTGTCTTTTATTGGCACACACTATTTACACATAACTATTTAAAAGTCAATTATCGCTTTGCACAAATGTCCGAGTAACCTAGATATCTAGATTCCACATGAATGTCTAGGTCACAATTTTGCAAGTATTGATTTATTTTATTAAAATTAATTAAGCACACGTCCGATCGCAATGAAGTGAAGTGAACAATCGTTTTAGTGTAATAATAACAATTTTTATTGCAGTTTATACTAGGTGGTTCGAACAAAGAGGCCTACACAGTTTACGCAGCCGACCCGAGCCTGTTTCAACTACGAAATACAGACACGGCCAAACAAGCACTCTCTGGAATGAAACAGCTGCCACATATTTCTAAAATGAGGTAGGTATCTTCTAGGAAAGCGTGCTACATCATAGGCCGCATCGTCACCTATCAGGTGGGTGTGATAGTGGTCAACGGCTGACCTATCATTTGAAAAAAAAAGGCATGTAGGTACTCGTACTAAATCTTTGCTGGATTATATAAAGCATTTTTAAGTGACGGGAATAGATAACATCCGCAACACAAATCAAGTAACTAGATAAAAATCATCGTTTTTGTTTGTTGTCAATCACCAAACAGTGAAAAAGATGAGTAAAAAATTTAGACCTCATCACTGCATCACTATCACTACATAGTATAAAACAAAGTCGCTTTTTCTGTCCCTATTTCCCTTTGTATGCTTAGATCTTTAAAAGTACGCAACTGATTTTGATGCGGTTTTATTTAATAGATAGAGTAATTCAAGAGGAAGATTTATATGTGTAATACATGCGTAATATAACGGTGCGAAGCCGGAGCGGGTCGCTAGTAAATAATTAAATTGTAATAGACAATAATTCAAACACACGAGTTGAACCAGGAGCCGTCAGGTTTGCAGGTCTGTAATATTTTTATTATTTTGTTCTCCGGTCTTGCTTATCTAGCGAACTGTCTTTAATGCAAACAGGTACTGCTGAAAGAAGTAAATAGAAACGCCAACTCGCTTTGTCACGATTGATTATGGTACAGGTCTGAAAGCTTCACACTGACTCTGTTATTTTTTAGGGTTCCGTACCTCAAAAGGTAAATAAAGGAAAGATCACTTTCTTGTCCGTCTGTCTGTCTGTCTGTCCGTGTGTCACCATCGATTTTTTTTCAGTTCATCAGACAAAGAATCATTAAGTGACAGCGGTGGTGGACCTCAATGTGGTAAAAGCACTCCTACATCTGAAAAACCGCCGTTATCCAAACAAATTTACGTAAGTATCGTTATTAGTTATTCGCCAGACCAAATTAAAAAAAACTGACGGGCTTCGTATACAGCCGGAGTTGATAATAACTAATATTTATCTTTATTCATGAATACTTGAAATAAATTACAAAATATTACAACTTAACTAGCTGTCCCGGCAATCGTTGTTTGCCATATGCAAAAAAAATATTATGGGAGTTTTTTTTATTATTTTTTTTGTGAGAGAAATAAAATTAGATTTTGTTCGATTTTCAGACCTAACGAATTTACACAAAAAATTTCATACAAATCGGTTTAGCCGTTTAGGTGGAGTTTGGCAACTAACACCACGACACGAGAATTTTATACCTCTCAGCTGGCAGAGCTGACCGCCCGGCGGTTTCTCCATACATTTTTAATATGGCGCCATCTAGCGGTACAGTTGATGAAATACAGGAAAAGTATTTTTGTAGTGCACATTTTTTTTCTGCTGAATATAGGTCCGCAGTGGAGTACATTTACGCAAAAAAAAATTAACATAAAAAAAACAAAACTTAATGTGAAAAACTTCCTGCAATTTCTAAATTATTGGGTATCTCAGTATTGATACACACAGTGACACGTAGGTACCTACCTTCATTTAGAGCGCGCTATTAAACTCGCTGGCGCTAGTATTGTGTCCATGGACTTCGTCGTTTTGTTAGAAACACTTAAATGGTTATAGCTCTGAGAGTTTTTGAGTTAGCTCCAAAATAAAAATAAACAATATTTTTTATTTTAATGTGCTTAAAACATACCGAAATTTGTGCCTTACATAAATACTTTTCCTGTATAGAGATATAGATATAGGCATATTCTATTGATATAAATTATAGGTTTCAGCTGCAACATTTTTAGACGTAGCTACATTGCGATGCTTATTCACTTCTCAATGGCAAGAGGAAGGTGTCTATTGGGCTTTACATTACTTGTACAACAGGTATGTTTTCTATTATTGATTAACCTATTATAATAAATAAGTCCCGATCCCGTGGGAATATCGGGATAAAAAGTAACCTATGTGTTTATCTAGGTCTCCAGCTATCTACATAACGAGATTTATCGCAATCTATCCAGTAGTTTTTATGTGACAAACACACACACGAACTTTCACTTTTAATATTAGTAGGAAGGATAGGATTGTAGAAGGTATTAATTATGTCTGTATGAATATCTAATATATATAAATTACACTGAAAAAACTAATTAACAAAAACAGTTGAGTTATTATGAAAATACCCAAACTTTGGTAAATCTCAACCAAAGTACGGTTACATGCAAGCCATCTGATTTTGCTATCTCGTATTAAACGAGTTATGTTAGTTGAATTATGTTGCGTTTTACAAAATGTTATGTTATTGGTTAATAATAACTGTTTTGGTAGTTAATAACACAACAAATTACACTAACTTTTACCCAACAGTTTGCTTACGAGCAACTTTATTACCAATCGTTATGTTATTATCAAGTCTCAGTCAGGTAATATTTACCATAATTAATTTGTTATTACAAACTAAATTATTTTTGTTATTACATGGGATTTGCATAAAATTAGCAAAAACAAATTGCTGAGTACAACCAATGTACAGCGTACATTGGTTGTACTCAGCAAAATGTTTTTGTCACTCAGCAGGACGTTTTTGCTAGAAGTACCTAACCAATCGCGTCGGATATGTTCATTTCTGTGCGATTTTTTCTTCGAGACGTTTGAGTTGAGATTTGAGATCAGTTATTTCCTTAAAGCTTGAGAAAGATTGTATTATGTAAAAGTGAATTACTTCATAAAGTTTGCTTTATGCATGCTTAGCTTAATGTTATTATTGAGTAAAAAAGTTTGGGAACTCGACAAGAAGGCTATGGATACGAACGCATCCAATTTGACCATCTGGAGTTGTATATTGAAAAGTTCATCGGTGAGCATTGAATTATAAATTATAAAGGTATTCCTATAGCAAAGTTGCAAAATAGCTTAATGTAAAATCGACAAAGAAGCCATTTATAAACCTACAACAATTACAAAAATATGTGATGTATTCATGATGTACAATAGAAAATATAAATTATCATGTAGAAAGTTTATTCTAGGTATTATTTTGTCTTGCAGATGTTAAAAGATGTTAAGGCATCATCCTGAAGCTATGGAAATTTATAAAAACTGGCTGGTATTAGGACCAAATTTGAACGAAATTGACACAAAGAAAGGGTTGACTAGCGACATTGATGGTAAGTAAATCTGTAGCGCTATCGAAATTAAAATAGTGAAGTCAAGTTTTTTGATACAAGAAGGTCTATGTTACGCGGTGGGCGAAGACCTGTGACTTCAGTAGGTTGTGGGTTCTATTCACGCCTTGAACAAATATTTATGTAGGTACAGATATTACTTTCTAGTGTAGGTATCTGTTATCTGGTCACCATAAAACAAGCCTAGTTGCTTAACTTGGGGCTAGATGACAAAGTGTGCAGTGTTCCGCAATATTTCTTTACTATTTTGACGTATTTGCAAACATTAATATAAACAATATTTTATAAAAATATAAAACATTTTGCAGAAAATAATGAAGAATTACTGGATATAGCTGCCCTTACTATAGTCTGCACTTCCTTATGGACACACTGCAAATGTAAGAATATCCCAAAAACAGTGGATTCGAGGGCTTCAAAACAAGAAGAAGGCTTTATAAAGCATGCCAGCAGGATCCTGCATTATCTTTAGTACATATTTCATGGGTAAAAGTAAAAGGCACAGTTCACAAACCAGGAACTATCACTACATAGTATAAATTCTTGTATAAGATGTAAGTGGAAATTGTAATGATTTTGATGTTAATTCTATGACTATTGGTAAAATTTTTGTATATAAAGATAGCAAAATTTTCGCAAGCAAACAGCCGACAGTTAATTTTGATTTGAATTGTTTTCAAGCAGAATATTCAAAACACTGTAATATGTTTTTCATGATCCTAAATTATCACATGTAATCACGTGAATATTGCTCTAAATGGTAAGATGTAAGATAATTTCCTTTGTACCTAATCATTTACCTATTTCAATAAATATTTTTTTCTTACATTTATTAGTTTTTATCAATACTTTCTGCTTATATTGTAATCTTAATTTTGACACTAATAGTTTTATTAGAATTTATGTATAGTCTTAACTAATATTTGGTCAGAGTATGAATTCTATGTTACTAGTTATTAATGCTAATTTTTCTTTGTCACCATACTGATATGTGTTACTAAGTTAGGTTCGGTTTGCTTTGGTAGGACATCTTTTTTTTACTTTTAAATGTTTTGTTATTGGACTTTTAATTTGTGTTCTATTCCCGTTAATAACAAAACAAATAAAAGTAAAAAGAAGATGCCCTGTCAAAGCAAAACGAACTTAACTTAGTAACATAACAGTATGGCGATAAGAAACAAAACAGTTTAGTAACTAGTAGCAAAACAATTCAGGTACTAGTAGCAAAACAGTTTAGGTGCTAGTAGCAAAACAGTTCAGGTATTAGTAGCAAAACAGTTTAGGTGCTAGTAACAAAACAGTTCAGGTATTAGTAGCAAAACATTTGAGGTGCTAGTAGCAAAATAGTTCAGGTATTAGTAGCAAAACAGTTTAGGTGCTAGTAGCAATACTGTTCAGGTATTAGTAGCAAAACAGTTTAGGTGCTAGTAGCAAAACTGTTCAGGTATTAGTAGCAAAACAGTTTATGTGCTTGTAGCAAATAAGTTTTACTAATATTGTTACAAAACCGGGTTTGGTTACTAATAGCAATAGTTATGTTGTCACTTTTTTTAGGTTACAGGTAACCTAACTTTCGGTGACATATTACAAAAGAGTTTTTTCAGTGTACGTGTCACATTGTTTGTGCGCGATGGACTCCTAAACTACTCAACCGATTTTAATCAAATTTGCACACCGTGTGCAGTTTTATCCAACTTGAAAGATAGGATAGCTTATATCTTAATTTATCCCGATATTCTCACGGGATCAGGAGTTACGCGGGTGAAACCGCGGAGCGCAGTTAAGTATATATTTACATAACAAAGTATAAATGTATTACCTATATACGTTATCTAGCACCCATCACACAACCGTGGTTGCTTAGCTTAGGGCTAGATAGCGCCGTATAAAATGTTCTACAACATTTATTTATAATTAATAAGATAATATGTGTTGCTAGATTACGCGACATACGCGATGACATGTCAAAACAGACACAACCAAGGAAACGCAGTAACTCTCTACCGATACCTAAGATAGAGGTATCGGTTTACCAAAGCCCAGATATGAAGGAACGAGACTCGTTAAAAAACTTTATAGAACTTCCTGAAGTGAAAGATTTACCTGTAGCGGAAGTCCCGTTTCCATCTCCAAAAATAGAAGAAGAAAATATTATAACTCGAAGGGCCAGCGAGAAAATAAAACGCAAAATGAAAATGGCTGATCTCAAAGCATTTGTCGAGACAAAACTTCTGTCTAAATCAGAGAAAGCACTCGAAAAGATTGGTCACGATGACCATAAGTTTTCGTTTCACACCGCCGTAAGAATGCTATCTGTATATATTTTTTTATAACCTATTTTTGTTTAATTTTTTAAAAGTGCAGACAAACAGTAACGTATTAACTTGTCCAAATTTTGAACAATCTTAGTTGTTATAATTTCCAATCTGGTAGTAAAAAGTCGGAACTGTCTGCACCAAAAGAAGTTATTATTATGGTTGGTAACTTCGATTTTAGGAATATCATCGGAGCTTAGACAATGAAGGTGATAGACCTAATTCTGCTTTGGGTGGAAACTTTCCTGCGATCCAAACCGGACTGAGAGGCGACCTATTTCAGTGTAATCTAATCAAAGGAAAAAGCATGCCTAGTCTAAGGTGAGACAGAGTACATTTAGTTTTATAAAATTTATTATTTTTCGTAGTACATTTTAATACTTAAAACTAGGTACCAAATTGTAGCTATCTGACTATTTTCTAATATCAAGTTAGTTTTTTATTCCTAAAATTACATAAGCTTACTTAAGGCTAAATTATGTGGACAAGATATTGAAAGGGAAAAGGAACTGCTTACACACGCCCTATTGTATCACAAATCACTATTTGAAATTTGCCTTTATCTACACTACAGCTATCCGAGTATTTTGAAAGTAACGTTACTTTGGATTAGACGTGTGCGTATATGTGCGTGTTTCCAACGTATACGTGCACGAAAATCAATTAACTCACACTCATAATATGAACTATATTTTCATACTTAGTATTTCTTACCATTTCTTATATAAAAAGCACAGCATGATCTATCACTCGACACGTTCTGATATTTTCTATTTAAAAATATTGACTCTTTCTCCCGTCTTTTTGCGCTTATACCCGTACACTTTTGTATTGGACGGTAAGCTGTCTGATCGATGAGCTAGCATCTAATGGGTAAGTGAAGCGTAAAGGATAGAAGCTTCGTATTTTAGACGCCATTTTGCGGTCAAACCATACGCTTTCTTAGACTAGGGACATATAAATAAACTAAAAAGAATAATCTACACACGTAAAAATAAAATTATTATTTTTTTGTTGTTTTTTTTCTACTATGTGGACTCAGCGCAACATGTCATTCTTCTCCGCTCCACTCTATTCCCCGTCAAAACTGCGTTCACTCCACCCCATATCCTCCCTAACGCAATCCCTCCACCTATCTTTGACTGTCCTCTCGCTCGCTACCGTGATCGAACCACGCCAGTCCACTCTTAAACTTAACGCAACATAACAGTTAAATTAATACATACTCTTAAATTATAAATTGGATCTATAAAAGACAATGTAAACGCTACAGTAGTAAGTATGCACGGACCAGGCTCATTAGACGCTCGCTACACAATTATAACATGACATGCAGTAGAATAAAGTAGTTAGACAGATTTGCAGTAGAACGGTTGTTTAGTCACAAATTCAATACAAAACGGCAGCGCTAATTATCACATGCCTATGAAAGGTTTGCACACTAAACAGTGCCAAGGCATTGTGCGCTAATTAGTGCATTTCGTGGTCACATGATAATCTAATATTCTTTTATAATAATAGCACCCCAACAGTTTTTAGCATGCAATTATTAAACAATATAACACTACAAAAACTTTAAGTATTTTAGCATGGTAACACTGAAAATAATTTCACAAATAGAACGACTAATTTCTATAGTCACCAATATTATAAGACATGCTTTGGTTAAGAGGAAAGGGTACCGGGGGCTCTCTCCATACAAACGTAGTCGACTGATTTCTCCCTGGGTTATGACACTAGAGCAAATATGTTTGTTGCATAAAACTTATAACTGCCTTGACATGTCCGTCTGTTTTTTTTAATCTTAATTTCTGTGATAATTAGAAAATGAAAAAACCAAAACATAGGGGCACAGTCATGGCAGTTATAGGTTTTATGGCACAAAAATATTCGTGCTAGTGTCATTATCCAGGGAGGAAACAGTCGACTACGTTTGTATGGAGAGAGCGCCGGTACCCTTTCACCTTAAGTTAATAATTGGATATTTCTTTTAGATATATCGGAGAAGTAAAAACTGAACGAGCTCAAGTTACCTCAAATGTGATGCCTACTAATATTCAGAAGAAGAAAAACCCAATAATTACTGTCACTGAACACACACCGACACCCTCACCGGATTATCTTTCAAAGACAAGACAAGTAAGTATTCCATAGAAATTAAACTTATGGCATTGCAGTCACAAGTTGCAACAAATGAAATTTTACAAGACAAACAGATGAATCACTTTAACGATTTCTGGTATTATGTAAGTATAATAGTATGACTTAGATGACATCGCATTGCATCCGTCACTGACTTAAAAATGTAATATCTAATGTACGGTCGAATTCAAAATTGCAGACCCACTGGTATAGCTCCAAAAACTGCTATTATTAGAATGTTTTAAACTCAAGCAAGATTCTAAGGTCTTGCTCGAGTTCAAGTTTGAAGTCTTTCAACTCATTAATTTATTAGATAAATATTATTAGAATACAAACATTTCATTAATAGTAATTTTAGAACTCTACGGTGGGTCTGTAATTCTGACCCATCGTATCATCTCTAAAACTTTCTATAGTATTAAAGAATATTTTGATTTAGATGTATACTTCACATAGGTTTCCAATTATTAATATGATTGTTAAGTTTCCCGTTTTATTATTAAAATTTTAGTCAATTCATTTTAGTCAGTTTTATTAAATAATTTACTAGATACATGAGTTTGATATGGCAGCTCAATATATTGTTTTGTATTTAGTATAAATTAAGTTACTTATGTAACTCATTATTGTATGTCCGGGATGGACAAACTGTTGATACCTACCTACTATAATTTGACATCTTATGTCAATAGTTTTTCAATAAATATTCTTGATTCTTGATCTGACTAAACACAGAATTAGTGCAACGTCATGGCAGAAATAAAATAAAACCTATTTATTATTGAATAATCGTTAGTAAATCTATTTTAAGTCACTTGATAAGGGATGAACGTAATAGCCAACATCATGGCCGTCGAAAAGTATGCTGTTTTAATATCAGTTTTTAGTATTTCGATGGCATCATGTGACGTAATAATTAACATGGCAGGACACTCCACACATCGCCATCTAGCCCCAAGCTAAGTAACTAGACTTGTGTTATGGGGTGCTAGACAACGGATATACTACTTATATACTTTTGTTTTGTAAATATATATTTATAATACATAGAAACAACCAGACCACAGAAAAATATCTAAGCATAAATACTTGTCTGTGGCGGGAATCGAACCCGCAACCCTGTGTTTGGCAGTCCGGCATGGTGACCATTGTGCCAACTGGGTCGTCAGAATAATGAAATGAAAATAATGGATACTTTACGATAGCCTTTCATTTTATAGGGATCTCTGGAATCTCAAATAGACTCTGTAAGCATGCAAGGCTCTCAACACATACCGACTCCGGAACGCAAACCGAGTTTGACACGATCTCAGACTGATTCTAACATTACATATGTGGTTGAAGAAATAAAGGAGGCTCCTGGTTCTATGTTTTATATCACTAAGGATGGGGATATTGATTTTCAAGTCGTTTTAAAGGTAAGTAAAAACATTCAAGACGAAAACGTAATTATATATAGGGCGTAATTTTTTTTGGGGGGATTTGGTATCTTCAGACTTTATAGCCAGTGCTAGTCATTTAGTCAGCACTAATTGTTTACAGCGCAGTGTGACCGGTGCACGGATGCCCAGCGCTTATACCACCCTCTTAGCTTAGTCGACGGAGTCCAGACGAAAGAACTTGTCAATATTTCTGGAGCCTACTAAGCCGTTGGTTTCATTACGATATTTTCCTTCACCCTAAGAGCAATTGCACGGCTGGGCGGGATTCGAACCCACGACCTTCAGAATGAAAATCACGGCATCTACCAACTGGGCCAACATCACCAACGAGCAAAAAAATTAAAGAGATTAACGTTAATATTTCAGGCTGTATATTCAGTATCAACAATGGATAGCTACTACATAACAATAAGAGTGATGGAAGTAATGTTAAACTTGGTCGACACATTGATGGAAATTGGCGTCCACAAGAACTGGCAGAACAATAAAACTGAGGAACCACCTTCAGGGTCCATCGACCCTCTCATTGACTTCGGAAAGGATAAGGATAAAGATACTAAGGTAAAGCAACTTTTACTACAGCCATTTTTAGGATTCCGTACCCGAAGGGAAAAACGGGACCCTTTTACTAAGACTCCTTTAGTGAATGGATAAAAAGTGAGAGGTGTAAGATAAATCCTTCATATAATTTTCTTATTTCTTTTAGGATAGAGATTCCGGTATACCATGCGCTGGTAGTCAAGAGTCTACGAATGTAGAAGTTGGGGAATGTGCCAATGAAAAGACGAGAGACCAGGAATCTTTGGACTGCCCTTATTATATGATTATGAATGTTCTGTTCAGGTAAACAATAAATTGTCTTGGTTTTGTGGGGGTTTGGCGTTTGCTTTCCCCCTCTAATTCGCGTCATCATCATACTAGTGATGTCCCCAGTTGTATCCCTCTTGGGAGTCCGGGGTCCGCTTTCCTGCTTTTACGCCTCCACTTCGCACGATCTTTGGCATCCCGTTTGGTTAGGTCATTTGCACGCATGTCACTACTTCAGCACTTCTTCGGTCTACCTAAACTGTTACGTCCTGGCGGAGCGGAGGCGCCATGGCAAGACATTTGTTCCCAACGTAATTAGCCAATTTTCGCAAGACGTGACCGTACCAGGGCATATCTGCAATTTATCTGCAATGTCTCGGACATGAAGGCTGCCCCGGATGCGAGAGTTGCTGACGCGAAAACTCTCCCCCTCTAATTCGCGTGTTGTATATTTTCAGATTGCTTCGTCAACTGGGTTGTTCCCACGGTTGTACTAAAGCCCTACGCGGGCCGCAAGCCGAATGTCTCAGAGTGCAGGCTCGAAACGCCTTACGGCTACTCCGGTCCGCTTGTATACCGAAATTCACTCAGCGATTGAAGGAAATGACGAAATATTCACCAATTTGGGAAGTTCTTGATAATTTACATGCGACAATTGGATTCTGTGCTGAACCGTCCACTGTGGTTTCTCCAATGAGTAAGTTTTATTTATATAAGAATTATATTTATTGAAAAAGGGGTGTAAACTGTGGTGTTGGAGTAAAAGTAATAAGTTATCTGCAACGTAGCTCAATTGTGTTTTTTAATTTACTTTTCTATTTTTAAGTGGTTAGCCGGCACTCGGCATTTTTAATGCTATTTGCCTAGTAAATATATCTGTTGTTTTATTTCTACTTTATACAGTTTCATTTTAAAATCTTAGTTTTCTTTCCAGACCAACAGAAACGTAATTGTGCCAAATCTCCAGATATCAGCCACTTGCAAGCTCAATATGCTTCTAATTTTGGCGCCGGCCAAGGAGCCAATGCGAACAAAGCCTTAGAAACATTTGTTATTGAGACCACATTTAGATTGTTGGTCACAAGATTTGCGCTAATGCATAAGGAACTCAAAATGCTTGATAATAAGGTAAATAAAATATTTATTTTTTATTAAGTCTTGTGAGTTGTCACTTTGTTTACGAGCCTATAATTACTTTCATCCCTCGGCACTAGATGGATCTTTATCAAAGTCAAGTCCACATATAAATTAATTGCATTAATTAGTTATTAATTTAACACGTCCTTCGAAGCCGTTTATTTGACAATCTTTGAGTCTTGCTATATCTTAGACCACATCCTCACTTACTCGTACCATTGAGAAATGAGACTAATCAAAATGGTAATGTCTTTTTATAGATGCTGTATATGGAAGTACGTCAATTACTAAGCTATGTGCGCGAAGCTCACGGTGGTCATTTCAGAGTAGTTGCATTCAGTGGATTGTTGGATACTGCTGAGAGACCTGACAGCCAACAGAAGGAGTCTAACATGCAGACTACTAGAGTCATCAGGTACTGGTTACATCTATACTATCGATAGATACTCTAAACAAAACTTAATTTGTTTATTATTAAAAAATAAATTATATTGTTGTATTTTGATTACAAAAACGTGACGGCCATGACTGTGACGTCACAGGTTAACCGGGAAAAATACAAAACCTTCTTGGAGAGCTTTCAAAGCATAAACCATAGGGTCATTGCGTCTTATACACAAATATTTTGCTAACTTTTAATTATTTTAATAAGTATTTTCTTTTACTCGCAAGTCGCAACTGTGATAAAAGCTTTGCGTGTGGATTATTGATCATTGCATCTCGGCTTTTTAACGCGTTCGAGTCCCGCTGGCGTCATAAACCGCCTCTATGCGACGATCAATTTACCACACCTTTATCGTTGTTTGCTAGGTTTGTTGCGATGATAGTAAAACTTAATGGATTTCATGGTTAAATGTTTAATTAATTAATTATAATTTATTATGTTGTTAATGATAATCGATTATGTTGATATGATGATATCTAGCAGTGAACTGAAATGGCCGCGGTCGGCACACACCCGCTCACGCCTCACCTTTGCTTAGTTAACAATGTTACTTACAAAGGTTTAGCCGAACAATCGTAATGTACTATTATCTATTTATTTATCTAGGCATATCCCCCGTATGTCCGAAGAGGAACGTAACTCCGACACTGGTGCGGACTCAGGCATCGCTCCCGACGATAGAACACACAAGAAATTCACTTTCAAGAAACGTAGCACTTCGTCTACAGGGGCACATGTTAGTCATTTTTTCAATAATGAGGTAGAGTTTCTCTTTTATCTTTCTATTTCTGCTTACTAAGTACCCATGTGAAGTGAGTGTGGTTTTTTTTATTGACTCCTTTCATCGCTTTGTTATAATATTGTTGGATTAACAACGACAACGGGTCGACGCGACGGTGGGTTCAATTGTTACCTAAAACAAATATTTAACTTATACTTACTACTTACTTTATTTACTTTTACCTTCTTTTTTTTTTTTTTGTTTTTTTTTTTATTATAAACCTTAGTGGTTTCGCTGTGCTAGGTTAAGTACTAAATGTTTTTTAAGTTTCTTTTAAATGGTAATAAATGGCAAAAAAAATGTGTATTGATAATAAATAACAAATATTTATGTAATATTTATGTTTTGTGTTTCTGGTCTGGGTGTTTTTGTATGTACTTATTTTAAAAAAATATTTACAAATAAAATTATATAAGTATTCTTTCCGTTGTTTGGCCACCATAACACAAGCCTAGTTGCTAAGCTTGGCGCTTTGTCACAAAAAGTATCGCTCCTAAAAAAATTGCTCTTCATTGCATTTAGAATGTTTAATTAAATATATCCATTTACAACATACTTTATATTATTTTAAACTATTTGTATTACACTTTTCACTGCATACATCACTTTCCTACCACTTTATAATTACACAAGTATAGCATGTTGTAACTTAAAAATAACGAAATATTCTTCTGTAAAATATTATAATAGTATGGATGCTTAAACCACCTTGATTGAATGTTTCAGAGTCTCTTAGAAACGGAAGCAGGAGACGAATCAGCAAGCCAATCTCCTTTATCAGTGAGGACTCGACGCTACCAACTGACACCGAGGCAATCCGAACGGACAATACCATCCGCTTCCTCCGCAGATATAACGCCACATCACAAAATAACACACTCGAAGACTATACACAAGTTTCATATTAGTGGTATAGGTACGTACAATCCACGGTCAAAAGTCTCCTGTAACGTTTACAATCCTGTGCAGCACTATTTGAACATTATAACAACGTAACCTGTGGATCGAACCCACGTCGGTTGGTGTAGCGGGTGGCGGCTTATACCACTCACACAGCTAAAGACAGCTAACATGTTGAAAATAATAATCACACTGAGTACTTTCAATTTAAATATTTATGTTTGTGTGTAACGTCTATTAGAAGAAGGTCGTAAGTCCAATACTTGTTGATAGTATAATATTGTAGGAAACTGATCATTTACTCATGACCCATACTGTTCAAATGTATGTATTTAGAAATGAAAAGTATTTAAGTATTTTATTGAATATTTTAGGAATTATTATTTTTAGCGTTTGTCGATTAATCGTATTTATACCGCACTCACAGTGAACTGGTTCCGCCAAAAGCCATCACCTCAGCCGCTAGCCCGCAACGGTTGCGGGTCCGGCGAGTCTCTGCCCATGTCTGGCAGTACGGTGTCCCTCGCGCGACCTCTGGCGCCGCTACCTCACACCAGCCGACCTGTTCACGTTAAACGACGAGTCGGACATACTTTGAACAGGTAACCCGCTTCTTTGGCAATTTTAAGGGTAAAAATTGGACCTTATTACTTAGACTTCGCTGTCCGTCCATCCGTCAGTCTGTCTGGCGCCAGGCTGTATCTCGTGAACCATGATAGCTAGAGAGTTGAAGTTTTCACAGATGATGTATTTTTTTGTATCATTTTTATTTAATCTACAATTCTACACTAATATCAATAATTATAAGAGTAAAGATTTTTATGTTTGTAACGAATGAGCTCCGAAACTACTGGACTGATTTACATGCAACCGCGGAGCACTGCTATTTATCATAAAAATTATTCACCATGTCATCACATTTCGTAATATTTGCAAGTCAGTATCGTTTATCGTATTTTTTTCTTTCATAGTTTACAACACTTTAGGAAACTGGTTTCGATATTAGGTATTACTTCATTCTCAGTTTGCTTCGGATGATTTAAGAAAAAAATTTTTTTGTAACTTTAATGTGTGTTCTTTAAAAGCTCATTTAGTGCTTTTAGTTTCGTTTCTAGACGTTTTTCGTGTTCCATACCTCTAAAAGGTAAAAAGGAACCCTTATAAGAACACTTTTGTAAATATAATTTATGCTATTCTGTTACAGAGCTCGAAAGCGAGTAGAAGATAGACTGAACAAAATGAGAAAAATGGGGAAGAAAAGAGACGGAAGCATCGAAGAAACAAGTGGCGGATGTTAGTATCCATCCATATAACATTCTCATGTTTCTATGTTTTTTACTAACTACTAGTTTAACGCGAAACGGAGTGTTGGGAGACCAGCTGCCTATTGGACCGAAGACATTATGGCGGTCGCGGGTAGTCGGTGGATGGAGGCGGCTCAGGACCGCTGTTTGTGGCGTCGTATGGGGGAAGCCTATGTCTAGCAGTGGACGTGTATTGGCTGATATGATAATGACCAGTTTATAAGGCATACTAACAATACTATGGATGTAAAAGTCTGAAATAAATGAATTATCGTTGCAGACATGTCCAGAAGAGGTTCGACGGAAGGTGGATCGGGTGGTGGCGAATCAGAAGTGGTTGTGTTAAAACGTCGACGGTTAGTCGCAGCCGCGCCGCTGTACTGGGGCCTGGCGAGATTCAACTTCTTACTTGATGCGACACAACCCGGGGGCGTACCCGATGCACTCTTCATGGCCGCTTTGCTTGATTTGGTAATTTTTATTTTTTATTTCTAGCCTAAAGCAAAGGCTCTCCATTTTCTCTTCATTGACGACCCAGTTGGCACAATGGTCACCATGCCGCACTGCCAAACACAAGGTTGCCGGTTCGATTCCCGCCTTAAATAAGTATTTATTCTTAGATATTTGTCTGTGGTCTGGTTGTTTATTGTATTATAAGTATACTAGCGACCCGTCCCGGCTTCGCACGGCTATATTATGCATGTATAAACCTTCCTCTCATATAAACCTTCCTCTTGAATCACTCTATCTATTAAAAAAAACCGCATCAAAATCCGTTGCGTAGTTTTAAAGATTTAAGCATACAAAGGGGAATAGGGACAGAAAAAGCGACTTTATTTTATACTATGTAGTGATATTTACAAAAAAAGTATCTAAGTAGTATATCCGTTGTCTAGCACCCATAACACAAGTCTAATTACTTAGCTTGGGGCTAGATGACGATGTGTGGACTGTCCTGCAATATTTATTTATTTGGTTGGTATTTTTTGGTGATTTGGTAAGTATTTTAGTAATATTTAGGTACAAAAGTATTTGAGGAACTGTGTGTAGGTCCTTATTCATACATAAGGAAATGGAATCGGTTGACTGTGTCTGTTTTTTCTGACGTGTACAATTTGGGAGTCTTCAAGTCACGATTGAACAGGTATCTTCTTAAATCAACTTTGGTATTATAATATTCGCGGGTAATATATAATATTGGCCTAGGACCGAAATGCTTGGGAAGATGTTAGGGAGGCCTTTGCCTAGCAGCGAAAAGCAAAAAATATATAAAATTTATTTGGATTAAGAAATGTGTCATAATTGTCTCATAATTCATCAACTGGCAGACTGATGGCGCCATATTATTATTATTTTAAAATATTTTTAAGATTAGGTATGATTTACTTTTAAAGTATATTGCATTGTTTTTATATTTGTGATTTTCAGCCTCATACAGTGGTGGTCGGTCGGGCTGCGTTTTTGCTAGAATGCGCGCAATTAGTACACAACTGCAATAAAGGACAGTGGCCATATTGGCTCAAATCGAATACTGTAAAGAACAATGGTAAATAAACAAATAATTATTAGAACTTGAAAAATTTGCGTTTGGCTCTAATGATCTGTTTTTTTGTTTCAGTAACTATGACACCACAAGTAAGACAGCGTTTAGCTGGGAAGCTGTTTTATCAATGGGCTGAAGTATGTATTAAAAAACTGGCCAAGTGCGAGTCGGATTCGCTTAATAAGGGTTCCGTACTGTTATATTCTGTTTTTAGTATTTGTTGTTATAGCGGCAACAAAATTTTAACTGTCTAGCCATCACGGTTCATGAGATACAGCCTGGTTGACAGACAGACAGACGGACAGTGGAGTCTTAGTAAAAGGGTGCCGTTTTTACCCTCTACGGAACCCAGAGCAAGCATACATTTTAGAACAAAAATTTAATACTTAAATACCTAACTAATGCACCTTTTTTAGGCTATAGGAAATAGACTAGAGGAAATGTTAATTGAAGATAAAAAATGTATTGACAATGTTATAAGTGTGGTCACTGACCCCGATGGCCAAAGAGATTTGTTGCAGCAAGACGAGGAAGAAGATTTTCTTGACGAAGGTTGGTTTATAAATACTTTAAATTGGGATTAAATATATCGTTATTCTAGCAGCGCACCGTGGTTTCGCCCGCGTAACTCCCGATCCCATGGGAATATTGGGATTAAATGTAACCTTAGTTACTCTCAATGAATCATTGTATCTTATTACCAAGTTTTATCAAAATTGGTTCAGTGGTTTTGGAGCATAACAAAAAATCAAATCTTTCCTTTTTATAATATCACTAGCTGTCCCGGCAATCGTTGTTTTGCCATTTACAAAAAAAACTAACGGAAATAAAATAAAAAAATAGATGTTGTTCGATTCTCAGACCTAACAAATACATACAAATTTCATACAAATCGGTTCAGCCGTTGAAGTGTACATTATGTAACTAACACCGCGACACGAGAATCACTACATAGTATAAAACAAAGTCGGTTTCTCTGTCCCTATGTCCCTATATCCCTTTGTATGCTTAAATCTTTAAAACTACGCAACGGATTTTGATGCGGTTTTTTATAATAGATAGAGTGATTCAAGAGGAAGGTTCATATGTATAATACATGCATAATATAGCCGTGCGAAGCCGGGGCGGGTCGCTAGTCATCACTACATAGTATAAAATAAAGTCACTTTTCGCCGTTTCTATGTCCCTATTTCCCTTTGTATGCTTAAATCTTTAAAACTACGCGTATAATACATGCATAATATAGCCGTGCGAAGCCGGAGCGGGTCGCTAGTTTTATATATATTTATAGGGAAGTATAGATCGTTATATAAGGGCTGATTTTGTCTGTAATCTTTCAGCGAGTATTCGCCTTCCTGGAAAACCCTTGGGCGCGGAATGCCCTCGGGCGCTAAGAATTGTCGCTTGCGTATTATTGTTTGAAATAACGACATTTATGCGCGAAACGTATCAAGCTTTACCAAAAACAAATAGGTGTTCGTTAAAAGAACGAGGCCCATGGGATAGAGTATACAGGTACGATTGATTCTTGTTAAAGTTGCCATTGGTAAGTAGTCGGTTGAAAGCACTTGTTGTAAAACGATTTATTTTTTGTCATTACGTTATGCGAAGATGGATGGAAAAACGTCGATTGTTGTGTAAGACTAAGTGAGTTCATTAAGTTCAGTTTGAGATGATGTGTTAAAAAGATTGCATATATTTGACGAAATTTTTATTTTAACAGGGCTCTTAGCAGTCAACACACATTAATGCCAGTCGAGTATGTTTTCAGAAGAAATAATGCATGATTCTCTAAATACAGCACTATGCGTGCATGCGTTTATAGATATACCTAAATAATTAACACGCAACAAGAAACTATATGCAAATGTCACTACAATGATTTTACAATAGTAATAATGGTCACTTATTGATAATTATTGGCACTGAATGAACTTCGCAGACATAACTGACTTATCACACGTCTTCGCTTGTTTCTCTCGTATTTCGTAAGCTTGCACAGTTTTACTACTATTTGCGTGCTAAGCGGTTGTGATTGCGTCGTTCGATAATAACACTTAAGTAAATAAGAATAGAGAAGAGATGAGCAAGTGATAAAAGTGCAAAAGCACAAGTAACATGCATGGAATGTAAACACTTTAAAATGATTGATAATAAAATCGATACTAAATTATTAAACACGAATTTAAAGATAATATTTTGTCAATTATATACACCTTTTTATCAAAATTTTCCAATAGGTAGTTACAGATAAATTATAGTTTAGATGATTTTAGCGGAGTAAAGTCGCTTTGCTACATTGGCATGCAGATTAAGGGCTACAACACAGAATCAAAGTAATTGTAAAAGTATAATAGGTAGAAGCTAAACCATAGCTTGTATATAGGTAACGAGATATTCAAATGTTTATATTTACATCGTATATTGCTAATATATTGCATAATATGGTACAGGGAAGCAAACCGTCGATGGAGCATGGCTCTATCAAGTATGGGACATTCGCAAGCGTCTGCGCAAAGCTTGCAATCTATTGCAGGACCTGAAACTGAAAGGAAAATCTCTTTCGTTATTCACGAACCTGAAAATGTATCTGGGGGAAGCAATGCCACTGTAAGTTTAATATTAATTTTAGAAACTTATATATACCAATTGCTTTGCTTTCATGGTATATGGTAGAGTTCATGTCAGAATTTAATGACTTTTTTGTAGTTAGCTGCAAGTGCAACTCCAAGGAAGGACTAGGTCCTTCCTTGGAGTTGCACTTGCAGCTAACTTTATACTTGTTGGATGATCGCACTAGAGTTTACCGATTGCTCAGCGCCTTGGGTGCAACTTTAGAGCCGCTATTGAATTTGACATGAAATCTACTAATATAGGCACTTACTTACTAATTATTCTAATTCTTATGATATCTGATTTATAAATATGAAAAGTTGGCAGACGCAATTCCGTCATCTATACCGCCAGACGACAAGAAGGGCAGACTTGGTTCCCGAGGTAAACCAATGCCTAGACGAAACACCCAACAATCGCATTCCGCTTCCGCTTACGGATCTTTTAAGCGAAGATCCATTAAATTGAGGCAAAAAGATGTCAAAGGAGGAGATATGGAAGAGTGTAAGTTTAGCAAATGGGCAGTAAAATTGCGCAATTCCATGCAATTTTAGCCCAATAAAACTTATTTATTATGCTATAAGTATAATACATGCAATATATAAATATCGTTTTCGACCAAAATTTTATGGAATATCGCGTTTTACAGTTTTTATTCGTAATGATTGTTGTTGCTTAAAATTATATTATTCTTGCTTTTGTCTTTTACTAAAGTAGATATATTTAAAAAAAATGCTATGTTTGTTGTGGATGTAGGTATGTAAGCGTATAATGTACTGCTGTAAAATATGTACAAACAAATATTTTATAATTTTTTTCATCTTATCTCATTCCATTATTTTAACATAGTAAGTGGGTGTGCAAAGTATGCATGTGAACGACTGCTCTGCTTCGAATTTGAATCTTATTTCGAAAAAAAATAAGAACTCAATTCGCTTGTCGTAAAAAGCTGTTGATATAAAAAATATCATCTTGATTTTACAGTTCTAAATAGAAGATCAGATTCGATACAAAGCAGGAGGAAAGTATCATCACTATCAGACAGAAGTGATACATCCGAAGTGTATCCGGGTACAGGTAAGCAATTTAAACATCCCAAACAAACGACCAAACAAAACTAACGACCGTTTTCACAAACAACACTTTAGTTGCTCTTGGATAAGTGAACGCTCTGCGCTAAATGCGTCCCTATGATTGGTCAATTTTGTGCTGCTCTCTTCACTCTAGCGAATCAGCGTCTTATTTGCGACTCTATCCCCTTATTCCAAAACGAGGTTTAAGAATAGTCTGAGATGTGGATTTAAACCTTAGATTTAGACTCAGATTTACTCGTGAACTATAATCTAAAAACATATATACCTATATAATCCATAGGGATAGTGTGAGATGTGGATTTAAACCTTAGATTTAGACTCAGATTTACTCGTGAACTATAATCTAAAAACATATATCCCTATATAATCCATAGGGATAGTGTGAGATGTGGATTTAAACCTTAGATTTAGACTCAGATTTACTCGTGAACTATAGTCTAAACATATATCCCTTTAAAATCCATAGGGATAGTGTTAAGACTATAGTTCCCTATATAATCTATGGGGATAGGCTTTAGACTATAGTTCACGAGTAAATCTGTGTCTAAATCTGAGGTTCAAATCCACATCTTGGACTATTCTTAAACCTCGTTTTGGATTAAGGGGTATACGTTCGCATGCACTAAATGCAATCTCATAAGGTTGATTGTGGATACGGGTTAATCTATTAAATATTTCTCAAATTATCACAGCTTTGTATTTCAGTAAGCAGTTTCAATTTTGCAAGTAGGTAGTTTTGTTCCTCTGTAGTTAAATCGTAGTTAGTTTTGCTTTAGATTTTTGATATCTTATTATTATGTATTGAATAGGTACAGTTATAATGGCGAATGAAATGATGGATAGTGGCGGTGAGGAAAGTCCAGGAGTTTTATCCGATGATCACGATCATCATCCTGATAGTCCTGACAGTGCCTCTACTGATGCACCGGATACGAATAAAGGATTTCCTTGGTTGAAAGTAAGTATTTACAGGGTCTTTTTGATGACATCGTTTTGATTGAGAATGGTTTTCGCGGTCCTTTAAGCATCTTAAGCCCGCGACTCTGTTTTGCCTGTCTATCTAATTTTAGTCGAATAGTTTTAAGAACTATAAGCAAGTTTTAAAACAATTTCTTAGTAAAGCATGTGTGTGCATTCCTCGTCACCCCAGGATCTAAAGCGCTCTTATCTTGCAGGTCATGGTGAAATTCCTTAATTCATTCAACTACGTGTGCTGTCATCAGAACTTTTGTCATCCATATTGTTATCGAAGAAACATGCGTGCTACTGTCCGTTTAATGAAGTCTGTACAAAAGGTTAGTATTAGGGTTCCGTAGCCAAATGACAAAAAACGGAACCTATATAGATTCGTCATGTCTGTCTGTCTGCCGTATGTCACTGCCACTTTTTTCCGAAACTATAAGAACTATACTGTTGTAACTTGGTAAGTAGATGTATTCTGTGAACCGCATTAAGATTATCACACAAAAATAGAAAAAAAAAACAATAAATTTTAGGGTTCCCTATTTACTTAAAAAAACATCAATCCCATACGTGTAGGGTATCAATGGATAGGTTTCTAATATCATTTTTTTCTAAACTGAATAGTTTACGCGAGAGACACTTCCAAAGTGGTAAAAAGTGTGTCGTCGTCCCCCCTGTAACTTCTAAAATAAGAGAATGATGAAACTAAAAAAATATATGATATACATTACCATGCAAACTTCCACCCAAAATTGGTTTGAACGAGATCTGGTAAGTAGTTTTTTTTACTACGTCATAAACCGTAATCTGCCATTTACCCTTCATTCATGTATTTTTATGTGATGATAATAAATATGTAAATAAATAAAATCATTTATTTCAGGCTACAAAGGTCCATAGATAAATACCTTATAGACTAACATACATCCCTATATATATAAAATTCTCGTGTCACGGGGTTCGAAGTTGAACTCCTCCGAAACGGCTCGACCGATTCTCATGAAATTTTGTGAGCATATTCAGTAGGTCTGAGAATCGGCCAACATCTATTTTTTATTTTGTTTCCTTTGTTTTTTTTTTTCATCGTTTTTTTTCAAAACATCGTTTGCCGGGACAGCTAATATTTTATATTAGTAATTGAATGTGTTAATAGGGAGCTTAGAACTATGTTAGTAGCACTTCCATGACACTACACTTTCGTCTTAGTAACAAGTAGTAGTAGTAGTTTGTAGTGATAATGGTACGGAACCCTTCGTGCGCGAGTCCGACTCGCACTTGACCGGTTTTTAACCATTTTTTTTGAGTACTTATACACATACTTTGAGTATCGATCCCTTAGGATTTGCCGGAAACCTACAAAATTTCATGGAGTGAGCTGCCAATGCATAAAATATGATGTTCCTGGCTATTTTCTTCTGACATGCGACAGTTCGAATTAATGAAGATTGATCAAGATAATTAGGGATATATGTTTTTGTTCATTTATAATTATGTAGGTAGGTACTTAATCGACAGTTTTTATAGTACGATTACGAGCCAATTGTATTTTTTAGATTTACGGTGAGAAGTTCGGTCCAGAAGTGAGCACAACCAGTTCCGATGAAGGCCCTGGTGGAGCTAGGAGAGGGCGGCGTACGCGCAAACCTTCTGAATATTCTACTGACAGGTAAATTTTGCTGCCGTCAATCTCTACGACAAATTGCCCGCGAAAATTCCGTCTTACTGCAACGTCACGACATATTAAATTCCACCGTTGACATCTCAAAATTTAAGTCGTTTCATCGCAGTCCTGTGGAAAACTTCTGATAATCCCACGTTACTGCAATGTTACTAAACATTAGGACCAATCAATGGGCATACCGGCATTTAAATAGTTACATTTTAACCGTATGGTGTTTAGTCTTAACTATATCTCTCCCTTTCTTTTGCTCCAAAAGGTCATGTATGTGAAATAATGTTGCCCCTTTCGTTTTCATATCGCGTAATATGTCTTCCATTGAAGACCAAGGTTTATTTTTAACCCCCGACGCAAAAACGACGGGGTGTTATAAGTTTGAAGTGTCTGTGTGTTTGTGTCTGTCTGTGGCGTCGTAGCTCCCAAACGGCTAAACCGATTTTGATTTAGTTTTTCTTGTTTGAAAGGTGAATTAGTCGGGAGTGTTCTTAGCTATGTTTGATCGAAATCGGCTTAGCTGTCTGAAAGATATGTTGTCACAAATGATGACAACATGTAAAGTCGTAATCAGTGATTTCGTGGCCAGGATCGATCGGTCAGTCATTGAGAGTGCGGGGCTCGCGTACCGAGCGGCGTGCGTCGAAAGCGTGCCACCGCCTGAAGCTGTACTTAAACCTGCAGGACTTCCGTATCCGCCGCCGGACACGCCTAATATCATGAAGTATTTAAAAGGACAGGTAAGTGCACATTTTAGACGTGTATCAAACTACTTGTTTACCGTACCTACTGTACCTGGTTACAAATAACTATTAGTTTATGGCCCAATTCTACTGGTGGAATTCGAAAACTGAGTAATCTGCTGCACTCTCGATGTGCAATTCTGTTCATCACTCCGAAGATCCTCATCAGATCTTCATACAATTTTTGTGAGACCACCTGTGAGTTATCCACTTTCAAACAAACAAAGAATTTTCCAAATCGGTACAGGCGATTTCGAGTAATCGGCGAACATACATAAAAAAATATATATACGAGCGACGTATTGAGAACCTCCTCCTTTTTTGAAGTATGTTAAAAAGTAGAGTATTTTATTAAAAATTTAAGTAAGTATGTAACGTCTACCTAAAATTTCCATTATAGTACGAGTAAATTTTTTTACATGGGCCTTCAGGACTAAATCCTAACTAAACTATAAGAGATAGCGAAAAATGCTAAAAGGAGTTGCGTGCCCGATATGGACAAAAACTAAAACTGCATCATTAGATTTTTGAATAGGTCATTACCATAGCCAGGAACTAACCAAAATAAACCTGTAGTTTTATACCAATCGATAGTGTTACTGATAGAGAGAGATAAATTCTTGGAACCAAACATAGTGTGGCAAAACAAAGGAAATAGCTCATTTTTTGTAGTCTTCCGTATGTATTTCCATAATCAATCTCTCACAACAAGTATGTAAAACAGGTTCGCGACGCATACCACACGCCTTTAGCTACACTAATCAAAGGCGCAACGACAATGAGTGAAGAAGTGTTCGGTGAATGTGTTCCCGTCGCCTGGCAGCTCCTGCTGGAGCCGGACCGGGAGCTAAGCGCGTGTGCGGCCGCGCTCTTCATACTGGCCGCTGTGAAGGCACCACATACAGCTACTGAGATTATGCATAATGACTTGAAACATGCTGAGCCTCGAGTCAGGTATGTTTTAACATCTCATTTATGGTTTAACGACCGTATTTTTTGGAGGACGCTCACGCTCGCTGATCGTTTACGGTCGTGCGGGTTAAGCGACGCCTGATGCGGTCATTACTTCGATAGGTGGCAATTTAGTAGTGTGGCAAAAATGTGTTTTCGTGAGCCCATCCGTGCTTCGGAAGGCACGTTAAGCCGTTGGTCCCGGTTGTGCTACCTCTAGTGGCATTCGTTAGGTCAAGTTAGAGGCCTTAAGGCAATATGAAAACTATAGGTGAGCCACACCACTATACGAGAAGAAGAAAAAGACCGTCGTATTCACAGACAGTACTTAAGTTGCTCTTGGATAAGAGAACGCACTGCGCTAAATGCGGCCCTATGATTGGTCAATTTTGTGCTGCTCTCTTCACTCTAGTATTTTAATTGCGGCTCTATGCGTTCGCGCATCTCATATGGTTGATTGTGAAAACGGATGTAAATGCCAAAAGTCGATTTATGTGAGTAAAATAACAAAAATGGACTCTTAGCACTTTATTATCTGTATCTGATTTCCAATAACTTAGATAGCTTAGTCACAGAATATGTACTTGTATGCGGGCAGGCTTTCCGCGACTAGACCGCTTTGGTTTCATCCTTTTTGCTACTTGTCAGGTGAAGAACGAGCCCAGCTCTTTTATATTGCCACCAGATATGGTTTCATGACAATTTGTGGAAGGCTATTGATGTCACCTATAGTCCTAAGTCCAATTTCCTCCAGTACTACGGAGTCTGGAAGTAGAATCCTAAAATTACTATTATTGGAATGTTATCATACTAATATTATTTGTCTAATTAATTCATCAGTTGAAAGACTTTAACCTTCAACTCAAGCAGTTCCTTAGAACCTTGCTTGAGTTGAAAAAATTCTAATAATAGCAGTTTTAGGACTCTACTGTGGGTCTGCACTTATGTTGCCTGATTGTACATTCGCGGCCGTCTCTAGAGCTTCCATGCATGCTCTGTTTAAGAGAACATGTCATATGCCAATATTTGTGAATATTAAACTGATGATATAATCGTTAAGAGGAAAGGGTACCGGGGATTTTCTCCATACAAACTAATACAAACGTAGTCGACTGTTTTCCCCCTGGATAATGACACTAGAGCAAATATTTTTGGTGAAATAAAAACCAAAACATAGGGGCATAGTCATGGCAGTTATAGGTTTTATGGCACAAAAATATTTGTGCTAGTGTCATTATCCAGGGAGGAAACAGTCGACTACGTTTGTATGGAGCGAGCGCAGGTACCCTTTCACCTTAACTTTCCCATATTTCAGAATAAACGCGATCCTTCGTTTCCAAGTGATGTGGAAACTCCGTTACCAAGTATGGCCGCGAATGGAAGAGGGCGCTTCGGTTACATTTAAAGTACCTCCCCCTGGAATCGAGTTCACTCTCCCTTCACCCAAGATCGGTATCGAATCTTTAGCCGTGGTAGATCCTCCATGGAGTCCACAGGTTAAAGATAAGGACATGGAGATGACCCTCAATCAGGAAAGACATGTAAGTTGTTAATAAGTTTTAAAGTGCTTAACACCATCCTCCATTAAATCATCGAAAGGTGCACCCGTAGGTTAAAATTAATCATAACAGACTATTCAAATTTCTTATACTTGAAAACAGTTATTTCTCATTTCTTCCGCATTATCGATCGAAACATTCATAAACATTACACTTACATAAACCATACTAATTGGTAATTCTACGTACATTTGAATACTTTTCGTACAGCAGCGGACAACACTGCTGTCGTCAAAAAAACAACTTCGGGTGAGAACATTGATTTATCGATTGTGAAAACGTTCAATCGAAATCAATGCGTAATCTATCGATTATCGGAACTAATCGGTTTAACATTTTTACAGAGGTCGCTAGTTACTGCGACAAAAACTCGAAAGAAACAGCAAACAGAAGCTATTAAAAAGGCTCTTCAGCAAAGGAACGATAAGAAACGTGCTGAGCGTGAAAGTTTCCTTATAACTACTATTCCTATAACGCGACAAGCGGCTCGGGAACCCGCTTTGGATCATGCTGCTGACGATCATGTCGAACGTGGGTATTATAATCAGGCAAATATATAATATATCATTAAATATGTTACCGGATATGTATGTAATCCGTCATTATATAGAATTCCTAAGAAATGTGTACATTGTCTAAAATCTACAGGAAAGGTGTAAAATAATTTATATTATACACATTTCCTAGGGATTCTGTATATTTCCTAAACAGTAATCGGAAATATGTTAAATTCAGAATATTGGTCGGTAACAGTTACAGGGGGTGTGGCAGGGTAGCGGGGTCATTGACTATACTATTCAAATGACATAATAATTAAAACACATTTATTATACTACATATTATACTAATGCCCTAACCAAGTAGAATAGGTAGAATTCGGTTCTAACACTCGCCGGCCTTTCCGGGTGTGTCTTTATGTGTGAACAAATTCGATGGTTTATAAACAATTTAACACATTTCTTAGGTACCTTTTAGGAATTGCACAATCCATAGGAAATATGTAGATTTCCTAGGAAATGTATGTATTAAATAATTTTTGATAAATTATTTTACACAAATGTAGTCGCCATTATATACAATTCCTGGGAATTATATACAATTCCTAGGTTTCATACATTTCCGGTAACACATATGCTAATCCGTATATTGTAACGATAACGATGTTTTCCTATAGCCCCTCCCGACGAAGAAATGGTCGAAGGAGTCCGAGGTTCTCACCACACACAAGTAGCCTCGGCCCTTTTCCCCTCGACATTATGTTCGGCGGTCGCTGAAATAGTTGGTTTGTTAGACGACGCGGCTGTGTCTACTGACGCGGACGGATCTTCCGTTTACGAAGTGGCATACCAAGTAACTTGTTGATTCATATTAATAATTGAGTTACAGTGTAGCGAGTAGGTATTTTAAACTGTCCCGAATCTCTTTCTATTTCTAGGTAATTTGGGGATGTCTTGTCGAAGATTCAGCGCTTTTCTTACGCCACGTGTTAGAGCGTCTAACCCGCGATCATCAAGATGAAATGTTCAAATTACTACGTAATTTGATAAGATTTATACCGAGGTTGCCTCAACAGGCTGCCTTTGCTCTTTACAATTATATCATTGGATATGTCATGTTCTACGTAAGGAGTCCGCATGAAGAGGGACAAAAATTGATTGGGGCCGCTTTGTCTATACTATGGATGGTATGTTTAGTTAGACTAAAATATGCCGTAACTCTTTTGAATAAGTACTAATACACACTTATTAGGACCGTCTTAGCCAAAGGTACATACAGAACACTTATTTGCGACAAAATACTTTTTTTTTGAAGATATTCTTCTTTAGGCGCGTTATGAAAAAATTATGAGTGTGAAAATTTAAGATGCGCGCGCATCGCTGTAACACAAAGGTAATAGGTTGAAGATTTTTTTTATTTAGTTGAAAAAAAACTGATTTTTTTTTCACTGTATTGACTACCTTTTTCCAGTCCTTTATTATGTTATTCTAATTAATTATTTGCATGCAATTAAAAACTATTTTTAACAAAGAAGTATAACTTCTTACGTGCGTACATAAGTACACGCACCCATTTTTAAACATTCTAATACCTACATTACATCAAATAGGTGTTAGGGAGAAATAATAAATAAAGGTGCTGCAGCACGTTGTCGATAAATGAATGATTAACACATAACAGAATAAATTAATTAATTTATTGAGAATTAATTTATTATTGTTGTTTTTTAGGTGGTGCACAGCGTCCACGGCATTATGTTCAAGGATTTAAAGCAAATATTAAGAAAGGAGCAATGTGACGCGTCCATTTTGCTGACTGCTAACGTGCCGGCTGCTAAAAAGATCATTGTCCATGGACCTGGTATGTCTTTTGTTACTTATCTGCTTTGTCTTGTCTACATCTACACTATCTAAACAAATACTAGCTGTCCCGGCAAACGTTGTTTTGCCATTTAAAAAACCGGGCTGATTTGTGAATCTAACCATCCGGGCGCCATCGCTCCAGCCTATTAGGAAGAGCTCAGCGACGTACATACGCACAGTAGAATCACTACATAGTATAAAATAAAGTCACTTTTCGCCGTCCCTATGTCCCTATCTCCCTTTGTATGCTTAGATCTTTAAAACCACGCATCGGATTTTGATGCGGTTTTTTTTAATAGATAGAGTGATTAAAGAGGAAGGTTTTTAGATATAATACATGCATAATACAGCCGTGCGAAGCCGGGGCGGGTCGCTAGTAATACATATATATAAAGAAGAAAGATTTTTAGTTTTTTGTTTGTAACGAAGATGCTTTGAAACTACTGAACCGATTTTGATGAAACTTGGTATGAAGATACATTGATTCATTAGAAGTAACATAGGCTACTTGTTATCCCGATATTTTCACGGGATCGGGAGCTACGCGGGTGAAACCGTGCTCAATAAAATAGCAAGATAATTATTGTGTCGTCGTTTGTTTTCAGCCGACAACGAAGGAAGTATCCCATCTCAGTTTCCCGTTCAAGAAGACACTGTATTTTCTCAGATATTAAAAGAATCGTTGGATTACTTTGGGATACCAGAAAAGATGCACCGTGAATACTTTCTGGTCGATTTTAAAACTCGTAAGTAAAAAAATATTCTTTAAAGGTTTAAATCAATATGTGCATACATGGTGGCACTGGTGATCTGTTTGTGTTCAAAAGTTACTTTAGTTTGAATAAAAGTCTTTTGGGCTTTTAACATCTAAACGACTGCCACAGCTTCTAACTGAGTATGTACATCGGCGGTCAGAAATTTCTTACCAGTACGCTAAAGCTTTGGAATAACACTGTGATTGGCTTATTACCTTCTTCTACAAACACATTACACACACACAAACACTTGTATTACTCAGTGTGATTCTTATTTTCAACAACTAAGCTATGTTTCTGGTTAGCCTGGTAGTAAAATCGGTTGCTTACCACTGTAGCGGTATGATTAAAGTAGGCCAAAGACGATGGCTATTATTTCACCTTACTTAACTACATTTCTTTCACACTTTTACAATCTGTCATCTGCAAAAGTGCCGTACTTAACATATTCTAACTATCGAAGGATTATAGATAAGGGTTGGATTATAAACAATTAGTGTAATAAAGTTTACTCATATCTTATGATGTTTCAGGGCAAATACACAATCCACAAAATTACGTCCGCGACCATTATTTCTTCAAAAGATCTCAATACCCGCAATTAGGACTCGTTCACATGGAACCCGACGAAGCCTTCAATAAACTGCAACAGCAAGAATTGCTGCTTAAATTCGTTGAAATCGGTAAAGTTCTACTCACATGGGCTATTTTGAAGAATGTTGATATGGTTAGTAATAAGTATATGTAGTATAAGTATGTATAAGTAAGTGCCTCAACCTATCCGTTCTGCTAAATCCTTACCCCTTTTTAAATCTATGGTAACTGATCACTACCTCAGTACTGTCTAATATCCGTATGTATTTCTGTATTATTTATGTATGTATGTATTTATTTGTATGTATCTAATATAATTATATATTGGTATGTATTGTGTGTATAATTTGTTATTTTTTAGCTGTTTGGTATCCTGCTTAAGTAAATTCACAACCTATCATTAAAGCTGAATCAGTTCTTTCTATCCAAAGGTTGCCTGGAAGAAATCGCTTTCAGCGATAAGGCCGCCCATTTGTGCAACTTATACTTTCTAGCTTTACTTACTTTACTTTGCGTATGTCGTGTTTTGTTTCTTCCTGTGTTGTACAAATAAAGTTATCTATCTATCTATATTATGTATTGTAAATATGTAGTTGACTCCTATAGGAATGAATGGTATGCTAGTAAATTATTAAGTTAAACATATAACCCTACTAATATTATAAATGTGAATGTTTGCGTGTTAGTGTGTATGTTCGTTACTTCTTTACTCTTTCACGCAAAAACTACTGGACCGATTGCGATGAAACTAAGTATGTAATTAACTGGAGACCTGGATTACCTAACTCATACGTTACTTTTTATCCCGATATTCCACGGTTGCATTCCACGGTTAAACCGTGGAATGCAACTAATTTTGTACAATTAAGTGCTTTTCTTTGCATATTAATTCGCAATTAACCACATTTTTTTTCCATTCAGATTGTGACCTAATATTTGACTCGTTTTACACAAATACCATTTATCAAGTTGTTCTTTTTTCTTTTCTTGTTTCTCTATGTTCCTATTCTCTTGTTTTCTTTTTTCTTTACATTTTTATTTGTAAATAATGAACCACATCGTAATTTTGTATGTATTTTTTTTAGGTTGTGCAAAGAGTTGTATTCCTTCACGATGAACTAATGAAGCTGCCTTCGTTCCCTCGGAAGGCCCTCGAAGCTGATTTAACTCTATACAGCCGCGGGCCTTTGGGATCCACTTTGTTAGGATTAGATGTCTTACATAAGTTTATGTAAGTAACCATTCACTTATAAGTCACTAAGTTCACTTTCCTGTCGGTTTAACTTTAAGGATTCAGGCATATAGGTACTGTTTGGTTCCTCACTATTCCTATTAATTTTATTGTCCACAAACAAAAGAATATAAAATATCACCTAAGAAAATTAAAATAGCAATATTATCATTAAATCTTTATAATATATAAAAATTAATACCTGTTTCTCTTTGTCACGGCGGCGTCACATAACAGCTGGACCAATTTCGCAAATTCTTTTTTTTCGAGAAGGTTTTTATGAAAGAAAAAAATAAAAAAGTTGCGCAGAAAATTACTACGCTGGTGAAACCGTGGGGCGTAGCTCGTAAATAATAAATAAGTATCGCACCTCGGTACTGGGGCCTTATTCTGCTATTTGGCCAACCATTGTCATTATATCGAGACTATAGATATTATATCGAGATTGTGACTTTATTTGGTATTCTGCTAAAGTTTTAATAACATCGCAATATAATCACTATGGAGTCTCAATGGTATGGTAATATTTACCTCGCAGGTGTTGCCTAGCAACATGGTATATGTTGCTAAGCAATATACCGTTTTGACAACTATCGAGATTCCATTAAGCCACGATTGTAGAGCAGAACACAAAAGTGAGTCAGTGGTGTGTCAGTGGTGTCTCGATAGAATAGTCAACGTTAGGAGAATACGAATTTGACATGTAATGTCATATTTTTGACATTAAATTTCTATTACGATTATATCGACACACTATTGAAATACAATTGTGTTAGCAGACTTAGGCCCCTGGTAGGGTACATAGTAGTACATAGGCTTCTTTTTTTTTAACAATTATAATTGGTATATCTTTTTTATGTCCAGGTGGGTTCGTCTAATAGCTCGAATGTTTGAAGCAATGGCCGGTAACTTCACGTCGTCGAGAGATATACATTTATTTCTGAACGTTTTGAACGGCGCTCTAATGCTTCATAGCGAAGATTCATTGATATTGAGATACGTTATAGCTACGTATGTAAACGCTGCGTTCAATTTCAAAAACATTTTCTCTACTAATGGGTAAGTAAGTCTTTTGTTTTCATTACGATCGCGTTTTGTTTTCATTTCAATCGTCTTTTGTTTTCATTTCGACCGCATTTTGTTTTCATTCCGATCGTCTTTTGTTTTCATTTCGATCGCCTTTTGTTTTCATTTCGTTAGTCTATGTTTTGTTTTCCTTGGATTAGGAAAACTATTGAGGTTGAGGAAATCTTAACAGATATTTGGGTCCCCTAGTCCATGGGGGGGGCGATGATAGTGAAAAGCTCTCAACGAGGGCTCCGTTGAGAGTAGGGGTCCGTTAGAGGAGCCGTTGTGAGTCTAAAATAAAATACATTAACAAAAACCGAAATGTAACATCCCGATTTTCTACCAATTTTGGGCCTTATACGGGTAAAACTACAGGCGTAAGTTAATTACTACATAGTATGAAACAAAGTCTCGCTTCCCGCTGTCTGTCCCTATGTATGCTTAGATCTTTAAAACTACGCAACGGATTTTTATGCGGTTTTTAATAGATATAGTGATTCAAAAATAAGGTTTTAGTATATAAAACAAAACTACCACGTAAGGAGGCTCACAGCTAAGCGACGCTCGCTGATCGTTTACGGTCGTGCGGGTTAAGCGACGCCTGACGCGGTCATTACTTCGATAGGTGGCAATTTAGTAGTGTGGCAAAAATGTGTTTTCGTGAGCCCCTCCGTGCTTTGGAAGGCACGATAAGCCGTTGGTCGCGGTTGCTACCTCTAGTAGCAGTCGTTAGGTCAAGTTTGGGCCTTAAGGCGATCTGAAAACTCTAACAATAGGTGAGCCACACCACTATACGAGAAGAAAAAGAACCACGCGTACGAAGTCTAGGGTAACAGCTAGTAGAAAATAAATACATACTAGCTGTCCCGGCAAACGTTGTTTTGCCATATAAAAAAAAATGTGATAAATGAAGAACCGCTCGACCGATTTTGTGCAAACTTCACATAAACCATCTACTAAATAGTCCGAACAAAGCTTAAACATTTGGTTTGGATAGGTGAGCCCGTTCCTGAGTTATAAAATTACAACGAAAAGTGGCATTGATTTCTATATAATACAGCAAATCAAAAAAAGGGTCTGTTGGACTTCGAAAAAGTAATAGAACAAAAATATATCTGTCTGTCTGTTTGTTTGTTACATAATCTACAATTAAAACGCCTAAACCAAGTGAAATCTGAGGAAAGTCGTGGTATACTTTACATCAAAATCCAATTAGTAGGTGCTGAGTAATCAACAAAAAAACTGCAGCCGCTCGAGAAAACCCCCCGGTCGAACGCCTTACAACAAAGACGAACGTCACAGAATACATAATAGTGTATATCCCGATATTCCCACGGGATCGGGACTTATGCGGGTTTAAATATGGAATAATTCGTATATTTAATTTCACCCGCGTAAGTCCCGATCTCGTTTGAATATCGAAAAAAAAAGAATATTTCGTACGTATATTTAATTTCATCCGCGTAAATCCCGATCTCGTTTGAATATCGAAAAAAAAAGAAAAAAAAAGTAAGTATCCTATGTCCTTCTCCTGGTTCTAAGCTACCTCTCCATCAATTTTCAGCCAAATCGGTTCAGCCGTTCTCGAGTTATAAATAGTGTAACTAACACGACTTTCTTTTATATATATAGATATTATGTTTATTGCAGGTATCTTCTTATAATGCCAACATTACTACAAATATACTCGAATTTCCAAACCAATAAACTAGTGACAACCACCATTGAGTATGCAGTGAAGCAGTTCTATTTACTCAATAGAAAACCATTTATTCTTCAAATGTTCGGTTCTGTGTCCGCCATATTGGATACTGATGAAGAATCTACTTATGGAGATGCTAGTAAAGTAAGTTATTTTATGGAAAACTCATAGAAATAGTCGTCCGACATTTGTCGTCCAACAAATAGTCGTCCGACATTTGTCGTCCGACATTTGTCGTCCAACAAATTGTCGTCCGACATTTGTCGTCCGTCAATAGTCGTCCGTTAAAAAATACCATATGTACGTCTTAATACACTCACAGCCAAATTAAAAACAGTAGGCCCAGGCATACATTTTCGCCGCGCCGTAGAGAGGGGATAGCTGTCTACTCTCCATCCGTCTTACGCTTTTTCGATCAGGTCACGTGTCCTGACGCGAGTTTAAGATTTTATACCCATTACAGAAAAAGTGCTCAACGCCGCTAAAGAAGTTTTCACTTCAAAAAAAATGTATTTGTTTTGCTTTTTTAACTATTGTTTCTGATATATTTTCAATTCCTGCCTAATGTTAATTACTTTTTTTTAATCTGATGAACGTAACCTGTTTCATATACAGGGTGGCCTGTAATGAATGGATAAGCGGGCACCTACGGATAGAGAACACTGTGCCGGTTCAGAAAAATGAAAGTTACGCTCTAAAGTTTATCCGATCAACACCCTATAATTTTGCCTGGAAGAGATCGCTTTGAGCAATAAGGCCTTTGTGACACTAAGATTTAAGCTTTGTTTTTTATATGTTATTATGTGATTTAAAAATCATATGATTTGGCATAATGATAGAACATTCTTTTTCGGCAAACTAATACAAATTCATTTGGCATAATTTTTTATTTTTTTATTGGGATTGGAACGACAGCCTCCTTCATAGGATATGCTAGCCTAGCATGAAGGCCAAAACACGATACGATAAAGCGATATAACTACATCAACTCTCAAAATATGATAGATAAAGCCGCCATGTTGAATTTTTATCATAATTTTTATCGCAATTTATAATAAAAATTCAACATGGCGGCTTTATGTATCATATTTTGAGAATTGACGTTGTTATATCGCGTGATATCGCTTTATCGTATCGTGTTTTGGTCTTCATGCTAGGCAGGCTGGCAGTTTTATCATTTTAAAGTTGTTTTATTTTGTAAAAAATATTAATCTGTGTGTGTTTGTTTGGTTTTTAAAAATAAGTTTGTAATTTGTGTGCACAGTAGTCTGGAAAATAAACTATTTAATTTTTCTCATCATTTTATAAGAAAATATAATGATTTGTTAAAAATGGTGTTCACAATAAAGAATTTATCTATCTATCTAATTAGGATTTTAGGGTTCCGTACCTCAAAATGTAAAAAAAGGAACCCTTAAAAGGTCACTCTCTTGTCCACGTGTGTCACTACCTTTTTTTTATCTTTAGGTACAATCTAGCTGCCTATTCAATCTACTACTAAGCCTCGAAACGCCCTCCCCTGATCCACTTCACATAGCCGAATTGATAAAGGAAGAGAAACCTCTAAAACCAATAGACTTCTGCTATAGAGACGAAGACGAAATGGTCAACGTATTGGACTGCATAAGCTTGTGTGTCATGGTCGTGTCTTATTCGGCTGAAAGTATGAGGGGTTATCAGATGTTGGTAAGTACTGAAAATTATTTCCAAAGTCCTTATAAACTTTGCTTCTTTGCTTTGTTTTGCAACTTTAGATGGACAAGAGTTCATCTAAATGTTGCCTGGAAGAGATCGCTTTGAGCGATAAGGCCGCCCTTTGTAACAACTTAGGCTTTGTTTTTAGAGTTCCTTAGCCAAAGGTAGAAACGGGACCCTATAGGTAAAACTGCGCTGTTTATCCGTCCGTCTCTTTGTCTGTCACCAGGCTGTATCTCATGAACCGTGATAGCAAGACAGTTGAAATTTTCACAGATGATGTATTTCTGTGTCCGATATACTTAACAACTAATACTAAAGACAGAAAAAAAATTAAGTAGGGCTCCCATACAACATGCTACGGAACCCTTCTTGCGCGAGGCCGACTCGCATTTTGCCGGCTTTTTAGGGTTCCGTACCTCAAAAGGTAAAAAAGGAACCCTTATAAGATCACTTTCTGCTTGATTTAATGATTTAATTTAATTTTAAAATGGTGTTTACAATAAATAATTTATCTGTCTATCTTAATTGTTTTGATGTAAGTATTATATTGTAAATTAAAAAACAGGATGTCAGGAAATATTCCTCTAATAAATGTCATTTATGGTAGCGCAGTGTTTATAAGAAATATTCACCTACTTCTTTTTATTTAGACCGTTTTTAAGTCCTAAAGTAGTCTTAAATATCAAAACGTTTCAGATAATTTTAGAAGCAATTCTACCTTGTTACGTTAAACAAATCCAGCTGCCCAGTTACAACAGAGAGGGTAAAACGGAGAAAGAAATCATACAACAGTTGGCGATTGCAATAAAAACGCTTGTTAATAACTGCGAAGGATTGTCAAAGTAAGTTAATTATTTCGTTTTCGCTCTACCTTGCGGTTTTACTAATTTGTAATGATCATTGACAACAAGTGATAGATTCACCATATTCACAGAGTTTTTATTGACAACCCAGTTTATAGCTTAGTTCAATTTATGTAACAAGTGGAAACGTGTTTTAATGTGGCGTAGTGAACCCGTTGATACAATGGTCACTATGCCGCACTGCCAATCACAGGGTTGCGGGTTCGATTCCCGCCTCAAACAAGTATTTATGCGTAGATATTTGTCTGTGCTCTGGTTGTTTCTATCTAATATTGGTATATATTTACAAAAAAAAGTACATATGTATTATATCCGTTATTTAGCACCCATAACACAAGCCTAGTTACTTACATTGGGGCTAGATGGCGATGTGTAAAATGTTGTACAATATTTATTTTCATTAAGGTGAAAGGGTTCCTGCGCTCTGTCCATACAAACGTAGTCGACTGTTATATTAGACTTATTATAGTGATACTAGTGTCATTATCCATAGGGAGAAAACAGTTGACTACGTTTGTAATAGTTTGTATGGAGAGAGCCCCGGTACCCTTTTCCTCTTAATGCGTTTTATACCTTTGTCGCTGAACTTTGGGAACCACTAACAAATATATTTATTTCATTACTGTAATAATGAAATAAATATATTTTTAAAGCTTTTATTTTTTAATATTTAGGTCATATAACGGTCCATACAGGACGTCACCCGAACACAAAGGATCTTCCCAACGAACAGGTCCAAGAACAGCGGCCGCTAATATAATAGCGTTTGAAGAATCGCATTCTAAATACGATAACTCTAAGATACCCGTCCCTGAGTATACTGGCGCTGAAGATTCTGAGGTACGTTATCTTTATTAGGTCAAACATACCGGGGCGAAATAGGAAATACTGAAGCAACAAAAGTTTGAGCACAGGATTTCATAAGTATTGAACTTTTGTTGTCAAAAGTATCAATATACAGGGCACAGGGTGATTAGTTTCCGATCCAAAATGCAGGGTGTAATTCTCCACATCAAAACGAATAACTTTTTTACCACCAATCACCAATTTAGTTTTTTTTCTATCTAATAAAGTGGTTGTTTAATGTCATTGAAAAATCGACATAAATAATATAATAAAATGAGTTGTTCCAGTGACGAAAATGAGACACTGACTCCGGAATAATTTCGAAATAAAGCAGCAATTAAGTAGATAATTTGTTGCCGCCAAAATCTCTGGAGCACGACAATGGGAGTATGACATGGAATAAAATTCAATGAAATAGAATAAAACTTAAAAATATTATATACAATTAAATTTTTCTTTTCTATCTGTTATCGTGGTTGTTTTAAGTTATTGAAACATCTAAGAAAATAAATATTTTAAAATGAGTTCTTCCAGTAACGAAAATGAGACACAATCTCTTGAACCATTTCTAAATCGTCGTGTTTGACGACCTCTGTGGCGCGTCGGGCGAACACCCGACTGCGACGCAGAAGGTTGCGGGTTCGATTCCCGCCGGGAACAAGTATTTATGCTGACCATAAATTCTTGTTTCTGGTTCTGGGTGTTTCCTATATGTATAATATGTATATATTTACAAAAAAAAAAAAAGTATATAAGTAGTTTATCCGTTATCTGGCACCCATAACACAAGCATTAAGTTGCTTAGCTTGGGGCTGGATGGCGATGTGTAATATGTCCTGAAATATTTATTTATTTATTTATTTAAATTTATTTTCTCGCAGTCAATGGTAAAAAGTAGGGTACACAACTCGTGAAAAAAATAATTTATCTCGGTCCTTGTATCCCTCGCTCCGCTCAGGATTCTAATCTAGAATCCTTCGCTGCTCTCGGGATCCAACTTAGTCCCTCGAATTAAATTACCTTTTTTTTCACTTGTTGTATAATCTACTATAGTACTACGACTTTTGTTAGAACCTATATCCCAAAAAAATATTTAAGTGTGTTAGTACTGTCTGGCCATTTTCTATGTCTATGTAGCAAAGAGCGCGAGCGTGGTTATCAATCGAAAATGTAATTATTATAATATGTAAATGATATTATATTATTTGTTACAGTTAGTCCGTGCCGAATACCGTCGTCCTCGAGACGTGTTACTATCGCTAGTTGGTGAATTCATAGGAAGGGCTACGACTCGTCTTCTAGACCTAAACGGATCGAAAGGCAGTGGAGGCAGTGAAGGGAAACCGGTCGAGTTGCTTGACTGTAAATCACATGCGGTAAGTTAACCGCGTAGACCTATGTCATCGTCATCTTATCAGCCATAGAACGTTCACTGCTGCAACATAGACCTCATCCAAAGGCGATCAGTCGTATGTATTTCGCATCAAACTGCTCCCCGTGACATTAAAAAACCCAACCTATAAATAGAAAACTCATTAATAGTAATTATAAACCTACCTTTACTTAGTTGCGGCCCGCAATTTTCACCGCATGAAAAAGCGTTCACTATGGACCATTCCTATTTTTTTCTTATCAAAATCTGTCGAGCCGTTTGACTATGAAAAGAGGACAGACCAACAAACTTTTGCTTTTGTAATATAATCACTACATAGTATAAAAGAAAGTCACTTTTCGCCGTCCCTATGTCCCTATTTCCCTTTGTATGCTTAGATCTTTAAAACTACGCAACGGATTTTGATGCGGTTTTTTAATTGATAGAGTGATTCAAGAGGAAGGTTTATATGTATAATACTTGCATAATATAGCCGTGCGAAGCCGGAGCGAGTCGCTATTAACTAATATAAGGAATAAAATAACTAAAAGACTTACATAAAGCAAAAACACAAAAAAAGGAAAAAACAAATTAATCGAACAAGCACCTCCCAGCGTTCCCAATTCAAAGCTACCCTAAATGCTAGCAGCGTTTCTTCGCTGCAATGGACCCCCAGGAACGCCCCGGCCCGGGCATCAAACCCCCTGTCCCGGATTCAACGACCAATAACAAAACAAAGTAAAATAGTGATATTAATTTTAAAATCAAGTAACCTACAGTATATAGCCTTTTTAGGGTTCCGTACCCAAAGGGTAAAAACGGGACATTATTACTTCACTTTCCGTCTGTCACCAGACTGTATATCAAGAACCATGCCAGCTAAAGAGTTGTTTTTTTTATACTAGCGACCCGCTCCGGCTTTGCACGGTTATATTATGCATGTATTATACATATAAACCTTCCTCTTGAATCACTATCTATTAAAAAAACCGCATCAAAATCCGTTACGTAGTTTTAAAGATCTAAGCATACAAAGGGACATTTTATACTATGTAGTGATGTAATAGATTTATTATGTTTCAGCGGTTAGCAGAAATAGCTCACTCTCTTCTAAAAGTATCACCATACGATCCCGAATCGATGGGTTGTCGCGGCCTACAAAGATATATGACGCTTGTTCTACCTGCCGGTGATTGGCCAGATGATGCGTTAAGACCTTCTCTTATTATGATATTGAGAAGACTTGACAAAGTTTTTTTGAAGATTGCTAAGAAACCTAGCATCAGGGTAAGCTATCATGTATTATATTCTGTATTTCAGTTTGATGTGTTCATTGACGTTACAATAATATTTTAAAATCTTAAAGTGATGCACGGTAGTTTCATCGTTAGGATGGTGATTTTTTGTATAAGGGCCTTCAGGGCTATATCCTAAACTATAAGAGATAGGTAGCGAAAAATGTTGAAAGTTGAAGTTGTGTACCTGATTTTGACAAAAACTAAAACTGCACCGCCTCAGACAAGTATTTATGCTTAGATATTTGTCTGTGGTCTGGTTGTTTCTATGTATTATACTTAAGTATATATTTACAAAAGAAAAGTATATAAGTAGTATATCTGTTGTTTAGCACCCATAATACAAGTCTAGTTACTTAGCTTGGGGCTAGATAGCGATGTGTGGAATGTCCTGCAATATTTATGTCGTTCAATATTTATTTAAATATCTTTTTGAAGTTTTCTGCAATTTCAGTATCATTTTGATTTTTATTTTCAGCGTAACACAGACTGGGATTCAGCGGCTGTTTTATTGAAAGGTGTCTATGAAACGATGATACGGTGTCCTTACATAATGCATTGGCAACAAGTCAAAACTTTATTAAATACGGTGCAGGTAATATATTAATCTATCTATCACTATATATCCCCTTGCTGCATTCTGTATGTACGCGATAAACTCAAACTTGGTTATTGAAGTTTTGTGTAAATTGGCTGAAATAAAATGTAGTCGTATGCTTTGCTCCCCGTACGAAGCTGGATTGGGTCTCTAATTATTTTTTATAAAGCTATTTAATATTAGTTTAATATATTTTTCAATAAAAATTATGATAAAAAATTGAATTAAAATAAAAATATATTAAAAATACTAAATTCTTAATCAAAGTTCATTTATTAAATTCTTTATTCATTTTCTTCTTATATTTTCTTATTTTTACCTTAATATAAATAATATTTTGTGTTTTAGACGTTAATAGTATCAGAAAGTAACTCGGGAGAGAATTTATCGTCTGCAACTGCGGCTTTGATGTCACAACCTCCGCCACCGCATTTCTGCAGCACTGTCGTTCGACTCATTGCTTTACAAATTATTAACGCTGGGGTAAGATACAATACTCATTTAAAGGAATATTTAAAAGTAAGGTATAGGTTGAGCAATTAATCATGACCCCCAGCGGAAGTTGGTGGGGACGGTTTGCGCATGTATTATCGCGGACAGAATTATTACAGCCAAAAAATCGTCATACTTTAACCCCGTTTAATATTTTGCCCAACCCAAACAACATTCCTTTAAATTAGAAAACTGGACAATTTATTGCACCGGAACTATAATGACATTGAATTTTAATGCATTAGGATTATCTAATTTTTCAATTTAGACATAGGCAAAGTTAGGTGTGTGGGTTTTATATGCGCGACAGTACTTAGGCGACTAAATACGTGCGGGAGCGGCATAGAGCGTGGCTAGAGACGTGTGTGCGGAACAGAGAGCGATGATGTGAGCAACTGAGGGTCAGTTGATTACATCATCGCCCTTCACTACTGTCCCCCCGCCAAACGGACCTAAAAATTGAGTTCTGCTCATAACCCTTTCATTCTCCGCTGGGGGCCATGATTCATTGTCCGACCTATACTCTCGTACTGTCCAGTTGTCTAATCATAACTAAGTAATTTGCTTATAAAGACTTTTATTATAACTTTAAGAATTCGATTTATTACTAGTTGTTCTTTTCTTTTTCAGGATAATTATTCACTAGAACAAATGTGTGGAGGCAGTCCTGTATTTCAAACTGCAGAGAAAACTGAGAACATACTGATGAATTTATTTATGCCACTGTGTTTACGAGTCGGTAGTGGAAGGAAAGGTTAGCTGATTTCATATTACCTTGTGGATTCCACCAAAGACTATCATAAACAAAAATGTGTCGCACAAAGAAAGTTCTAATAAATATTCCTTACTAGCTGCGCTCCGCGGTTTCACCCGCGTAACTCCCGATCCCGTGGGAATATCGGGATAAAAAGTAGCCTATAACCTTTCTCGATAAATGGACTATCCAACACAAAAAGAATTTTTCAATTCGAACCAGCAGTTCCTGAGATTAGCGCGTTCAAACAAACAAACTTTTCAGCTTTATAATCTTAATATATATAAATCTCGTGTCACAATGTTTGTCCTGAATGGACTCCTAAACCACTTAACCGATTATAATAAAATTCGCACACCATGTGCAGTTCGATCCAACTTGAGAGATAGGATAGCTTACATCCCGATATTCCCACGGGATCGGGAGTTACGCGGGTGAAACCGCGGAGGGCAGCTAGTATTAGTATAGATTTCTAGATAGCGTCACTGCTATTTTACCATGTTTTTACCTTGTAGTTTACGTAATTTAGAATGAGTTTCATTTATTATTTTTTCGAGCATAAATGAAATTTAGCTTCTGTTAAAAAATAATAAAATATTAATTTTAAACTGAGAAAAGTCGGTCCGAATTAGTAAAAAAAACCTTTTGGTTCTCTAATTTTTAATACAACGCCATCTGTAAGACTAATTTTCAAAAGTTTTTGACAGATGGCGTTAATAAAATTGATATACGTTAAAGCCTCCTCCACACTACTCGCCAAGTTACTCGACGAGGATGACCGAGGTCTGAATTGCGTGTTCACACACTCTTGCAACTACGCGAGAAACGTTCGCGTTCGAACTCCACGTCACCTCACCCCTTTTGACCTCGTGCACAAAAACAACGAGCGGAAGTCAACCGAGGCGAGACGATGTTGCCCGAAATACCCCGAAGTGGCTCTCCACACTATCTAATTCGGGTTACTTAGAATCAACTTCACGAGTAGTATGGAGCCGGCTTAAGATGTATGGGCGGTGTTAGTCTATACCACATCTTTTGTCTATGATTGTACTATCAAAATAAATCTCACACACTTTATTACACTTATGTTTGTTTATCAGATGTACCGCCCCTACGCCATTCGGATGTCTGCTACCTGGTATCAGTAGTGCTGAACGCCCTGTGCCCCCCGGCTCCACCCGGCCAGCTCGCCGCATACAATGCAAAAGTAAACGCGAGCGATGCCAGAGTTAATTCTTTGACATTCACTGGTAGCCGCGATACTAGGAACACTACGAGGCTGTCGAATCAGTTGTATAGGATTGCGTTTTTGGGTAAGATTAATATCTATGTGCCTAATAACTAAACATTCTATTGATATCGCAGGACATTGTACACAGCTAATCAAGAAGGCTTGTGTTATGGTTGCCAGATGACAAATAGAATACTTACATGTACAATTTACTTTTGTAAATACATAGATATTATACATAAAGAAACACTCAGACTGGTATAAATAATATTTAACTGAATAAGTTTTACTAATAATACCTACATAATAATAATACGAAAAATACAAAACCTATAGACTAACCAACAGAGAAACAACAAACAGACAGACATTAATTTAAAAACTATACAATTTTGTTCTAAAACTATAATGTGATGATGAACACTGATGCTTTTTTTTTATTTGCTTCCAAGTACAGACTTTTGTCCTCTCTTCTTTAACTAATATTATAAATAGGTAAAGTTTGTTAGGTTGCCGATTTGGATGAAATTTTGCATAGAGATAGTTTGGGAGTAGCCGAGTGTCATAGTTATAAATACTTTTAGAAGATTTGTAAAAATATCATTACCAATCGTTCGTTTCGTTATTTCAGCTCTAAAAGTTATGTGCGCATGTTTCACAAGCGAACTGTGCACAGAATGGGGTCGCATAGCGCGAGCAATGCGTGAACTTGGCCGGAGGAATGAAGCTTCACACCATCTATGGGACTTCCTAGAACATGTCGTTACTTATCGTACTCCACTTTACATACTACTGCAACCTTTTATTGTGCATAAGGTAAGCCCTTAGACAAAATAAACAGGAAAAAAAATTGTACGCGCGTGAGAAGTTATACTTCTTTGGCATCATTAAGAAATAATTTTCCAGTCACATAATATTTAAATAAATAATTACATTAAAATAATTATGTAGTAGTACCTCTTTGAACTAACCTCATTTTCAGTTTCACGTAGGTAGCTATTTGGTTTTATGACAGCTGTCATTTTGCGGTTTGCGGACAACTTCAACATGGTTTTATGACAGCTGTCATCTTGCGGTTTGCGGACAACTTCAACATCAAAAATCAACATGTGAATTTTCCGTGTCACGGTGCGCGCGCATCATATAAATTCACTCTCATCATTTTTTCATAACGCGGCTAAAGAAGTATAACTTCAAAAATAAATAACATTGTCCAAATTTTAACAAGTAGGTACCTACATAAAATTATGGGAGTTAAAATTTCAACTCTCTAGCTGTAGTTCATGAGATACAGCCTGGTGACAGACAGACAGAGGGACGGATAGCGAAGTTTTAATAGGGTCCCGTTTTACCTTTTGTGTACCTAACCCTAACTACGAAGGGGTGAGTCGATTTATTTAGCAGCCTGAAGGCTAATGCCCGTAAATAACATTGTTCAAATTACATTTTCATATCATTCCGATTACGTTTCGATTACAAAAAATAGTAATGCAAGTAAATGATCAGTTTGCTACAATAATACTATCAACAAGTATTGGAGTTACGACCTTCTAATAGACATTACACACAAACTCACAAACCAAAATACTTGAATTAAAAGTACTCAGTGTAATTATTATTTTCAACATGTTAGCTGTGTCTTTAGTTGGCCGAGAGGTATAAGCCGGGACCCGCTACACCAACCGACGTGGGTTCGATCCTCAGGTTACGTTGTTATAATGTTCAAATAGTGCTGCACAGGATTTTGAACATTACGGTGGGCAGATATTTTTGACCGTGGATTGTACCTATAAAAACCTAAACTAAACGTAGTTTGTTGTTTGTATGTATATATACCTTTTTCCTCGTGTTTGTGGCGATACAACTTATGTACTAAATTGTATTTCACAGCTTTCCCAACCACCAATAGGCGACAACGAACGTCACATGCAATTCGTCGTGAGAGAGCGAGTGAGAGGTCTCAAGTTGCCCGCTGCTAGAGCGAGAGGCGCGCTGTTAGCTGAACTAGCCAGAGAACTGAGAACGATGAGAGATACACATGATCAGTATAAATTTGGTATGTTCAAGTTTATTATAACCTACTATCCTACTGATATTATAAATGTGAAAGATCTTTTTATTCCGATATTTCAACGGGATCGATATTACGCAGGTGAAATCGCGGGGCGCACTATCTTTCTATAAACGCGAGCTTTACGTATGCTTCTTTGATGGGATAAATAATTTATCTCATCGCAACTATCCTCATCCCAACTAACTCATCCTATTTGATCATATCCCAACTATTATTAATGCGTCAAAAAAGGCAAAAAATATAAAGCTGCACTCGCTGGCTGTGGCTACTCTCGCTTCCGGAAAGTTTGAGGTATTTCATAAAATAAAAAAATCGCACAAAAACAGCCGATGGCGTTATCGTTCTTGCTTTGAAGACACACTCCATGAATTTTTGGCATTTTTTTCAAAAAAATATACCGCAGGCCTTTGTATAATTGTACGATTTACGTTTTGAAGGATCAAAAAATTTATACCGTAATTAGGGGGTAATAGGGGGGGGGCACTAAAACTATTTAAAAACCTGATATTAGTGACAAAATAACAAGAAAGAAGAGCAAGAAGCAAATATTTATCTAATGACCGTTTTTAAGTAGTTTTTCTTACTTTAACGAAATTTTTATTAATATTTCCCCTTGTTCCCCGCCGGTACCTTATTATTAATAACATAAGTATGATTAACGGAGTTAATTAGGCTAGCTTTAGACCATTTGCATATTGTGATTGGAAAGTGTATTGCAGAGCAAATAGCAGATAACATCGGTCAGACGGGAGCTGGAGGTAAACGTGCCTCGGAAGTGTTCCCTCGAGGCGGCGGCGGAGGCGTTGGAGGACCGGCACACTCGCAGCATCGACCTTCGTTGATATCGATGCTGGTGGGACGCGGGCCCGTAGCACCACCGCCGCGGACTCCTGACCACCCCACACATACTAGCCATCCACCGCAAAGAGGTACTTAAACTAGGGCTGCGGTCCGAAATAGAAATCGCGCTGTCATGCCGCTCAAACGCGTTCCGAAATGCCGTGAGCGCGCTTTTATGCGCTCACAAAAGACTGTATGACAGCGCTGTCATCTATATTCGGACTTGTTCCAACAGTAGTTCGGTAACCATACTGCCAACTGAACTATAGATACCTTAGCCATTTAGCTTTGCAAGCGTTTAACCGCTTAATCATATATAGCCTTGTAAGCATTTAACCAAATATTAAAAAAATAAGTACATAAATATAAAAAATAACAATAGATATAACGGAGGCGACACGAAAAGAAGAAGAAGCATTTAACCGCTTAGGCATTCTGCTTTTCATGCATCTACTTTAAGCAAACTGCTTGTTAGTCACTTTCGCATTTCAGGCATTCTGCTTCAGTGGCATCTCTCGTTTAGGACAAAAAGCTTTCTAGGTAAACCTTCTATTTAGGCATTATGCCTTCATTGGCATCCCGCTATTTAGGTAATTCGATCATTAAGGCCGCAGCCTACGGACTTAAACAATTTGTGTACTGTTTTGGTTCTTCGAGCCGGATTTCATTTTTAACTAAGTAATAAAGTTCTCAAAGAAAACTGATCTAATTGAGTTACCTATATTGATTTAGTTAAAGTACCATTCAATATTTGTTCCAGAATCATTGTCCAGCAGTTCAACAACGAGCCAACACATGCCTACGTTTGAAATGCAACTCTGTAGCGGGAGACAAAGTGAAATTAGTAATAACTTGAGCAGCAATTCCAACTTGGGTAAGTTTAATTAAGTTGTACCACTCTAACCACCATATACAGGGTTAATTTTGTACTTGGGGCTGCAGGTATATCCTAAACTATAAGAAATATCGACAAATCTTGAAAGGAGTTGCGTGCGCGATATCGACAAAAAGGAGAAAAAAAAAAAAAACTGCATATTCGATTTTTGGAAAGTCATTACCCTAGCCAAGAATCGAAATTCTTGATTGTGCAAAAAAATCCTTTGATCTGTCATTCTATGTTTATTTCCAGGTATTAATCTATATCAAGCAACGTTATCGTTTGGTATAAAAATATAGGATGAATATTTTTTTTTGCAAAATAAACAGTTTCAATTCTTGGCTGGGGTAAGACTTTCCAAAAATCGAATATGCAGTTTTTTTTTTTTCAAAAAGCGTTACGCCACTCAATTTAGCATATTTCGCTAAGTATCTCTTATAGTTTAGGATATAGCTCTGAAGGCCCATGTAAAAAAATCGGCCTGTAAATTAGAGACTCTAACAATCTACGCAGTATTGAGCAAGGTTTTTATCAAAATGTTCGTTTCTAGGTTCATTCAACAATGGCAGTGATACAAAACCGGTAGTCAGCACTCCGTCCTATTCCAGCACTCAGACGAAACTACGATTCGTTCCTTCGGTTGAATTTAAATTCACCACAGGTATTACTTCATACTTCATTTATGATATTTTATAGTTTTAACCATCGTATGAAAAAATATAATGTGCCGTTTTAAATCCTACTAATGTTTTAAACGTGAAAATTTGTGTGTGTGTGTTTGTATGTTTCTTACTCCTTCACGCAAAAACTACTGAATTGAAAGCCAATTCTCGTAAATAAAATTGTTCAAATTACATTGTAATATAATTAAAATTGTATTTCGATTACAAATTACAATACCCTTATGGTATTCTTGAGAATACGAAAAGCTGATTTTGAGAGTACATACTTTGAGCTACTTTGAGGGCATTTTAGCTAGAGACCTGAATTAATTATGAGTTAACACATAAGTTACTTTTTCTTAAATAGCTAGAGACCTGAGTTAACACATAGGCTACTTTTTCTTAAATAGCTAGAGACCTGAGTTAAGACATAGGTTACTTTTTCTTAAATAGCTAGAGACCTGAGTTAACACATAGGCTACTTTTTCTTAAATAGCTAGAGACCTGAGTTAAGACATAGGTTACTTTTTCTTAAATAGCTAGAGACCTGAGTTAACACATAGGCTACTTTTTCTTAAATAGCTAGAGACCTGAGTTAACACATAAGTTACTTTTTCTTAAATAGCTAGAGACCTGAGTTAACACATAGGCTACTTTTTCTTAAATAGCTAAAGACCTGAGTTAACACAGGCTACTTTTTCTTAAATAGCTAGAGACCTGAGTTAAGACATAGGTTACTTTTTCTTAAATAGCTAGAGACCTGAGTTAACACATAGGCTACTTTTTCTTATATAGCTAGAGACCTCAGTTAACACATAGGCTACTTATTCTTAAATAGCTTGAGACCTGAGTTAAGACATAGGTTACTTTTTCTTAAATAGCTAGAGACCTGAGTTAACACATAGGCTACTTTTTATCCTCAAATTCCCACGGGATTGGGACTATAGTTTATCATATAGCTAAATGTTCTTCCAGTGTTCTTAGACATATTTAATGTAAATTGATTTAGCCAAAAAGAGTTGTGACCATTTTTTCCCAGCAATCTTGATCGTTATTCTATTTTTTGTTAAGGAGACGGTTCGTACACGAATGATGAAGTGGACGCATCGCTGCCGCCTGCGACGGGGATTGACTATGACAGTCCTCCGACAGGCGAGAGCCCCGAAGACCGACCGCGGTTACAGCGAGCGCATGGACCTTCTAAGAAAACTTTCAAGTTTAGGCGCAGCAGGCACGCTAGGCCAGAGGTAAACTACAAAAAACCTACAGTCATTTGTATCACGATTGACGCTATACTTTGTATCTTAAAAGCTACACTACGCGATTCGGTAATATTATATGTATTAAGCTGTAGGGCAAAGGTCTCATCTATTTTCAAGTTTGTTGGAGAAGGATACTGAATGGTGAATATACTGTTATCTTAAGAGGAAAGGGTACCGAACAAACGTAGTCGACTGTTTCTTCCCTGGATAATGACACTATAGCAAATATTTTTGTTGCATAAAACTTATGACTGCCATGACCATGTTTTGTTTTTCTTATTTTTTTATTTTTTAAATCTTTATTTCTATGATAATTGGAAGATGAAAAAAAAACAAAACTTAGGGGCATAGTCATAGCAGTTATAGGTTTTATGCAACAAAAATATTTATGGTAGTGTTTTTATCCAGGGAAGAAACAGTCGACTACGTTTGTATGAAGAGAGCGCCGGTACCCTTTCACCTTAACGTTACGTTATGTTTCCTCAGTCATCCCACATGCGGCTAGAGTCAGAGGATGGTGCAAGCGGTTCATCCCCCGGGGCGGAGTCGACGCCTGCGCCGCTCCGCCGCGCCTGGTCGCAGCCTCCCGTGCCGCTACTGCAGCCAGCCGCTGCCGTCAACACTGACACCTCATACGATAGCGAGATATCGCAGACATCGTCTACATCCGGATACAGGTCTACTTTTGACATTAACATATAACAAAGTCGCTTTCTCTGTCCCTATATCCCTATGTATGCTTAAATCTTTAAAGTACGCAACGGGTTTTGATGCATTTTTTTTATAGAGTGATTCAAGAGGAAGGTTTATATGTATAATACATGCATAATATAGCCGTGCAAAGCTGGGGCGGGACGCTAGTAATTAAAAAATATCGATGGTCATTATGATCTTGATGATGGATATCGTTTCCATGGTTTTCGGGAGTTATTTTTGCGGTGTTACGACCCAAAATGCACCCTCGAAAACAACAGGCGTGGGTTAAAGATGTAATAGGCCAACATAAATTATTATGAATATTAGCTACCATTTCCACAATATTTCATATACGGGCGAATTTTTTACATGGGCCTTCAGGGCTATATCCTTCACTATAAGTGATAGCGAAAAAATGCTGCTATGAGTTGCGTGCCCGATTTTGACAAAAACAAGAACTGCATCATTAGATTTTTGAAAAACTTTTCTAGCCAGGAATTGAACCTGTTGATTTTACAAAAACCTGAAAACCAAAATCCTGGAAACAAACATAGCCATATGACAAATCAATGGAAATAGGTCCTTTTTGTAGTTTTCTACAATTAGCCCTGAAGGCCCATGTAAAAAAATCTATCTGTATAATATAGTTACACCTGTAAACAACGGAATCGTGTAATGTTCCAGGGAAAGCTACAGCCTACAAGTATCGATGACGGAGCCCGGGTCGGCACACGCGGCCCTAGCCTCCCCCGAGGCGGGCGGACAGCGCACCAGTAGCGCCACGCCGCACGCCAGCCCCGACGGTAAACCAAACTTCGTATGTACCTACCGCATACATCGATCGAACATACGTGTGCCCTATACATCTTCTACAAACGCTATTGTCATCCTTCTGTACTTGTCTCGCTCGACTTTAGGCTGGTTGTCGTAATAAGCCGCGTACGGACAGTGCGTACCTGGGATCGTCATATCCAAACTTGCAGCTACACGTTCACTCATGGGGAACCACCGTGCCATGCGAGCCAGCTCGCAGTTGCTCGCTTTTACGTGGGCCTTCAGGGCTATATCCTAACTAAACTTACGATAGCGAACAATCCTGAAAGGAGTTGCGTGCCCGATTTCGATAAAAACTAAAACTGCATCATTAGATTTTTGGAAAAGTCATTACCCTAGTCGGGAATCGAACCTGTTCATTTTCCAAAAAAATAATCTTCCTATATTTTTGTACCAATCGATAGTGTTGCTAATAGAGATCAATTCTTGGAAACAAACATAGTATGACAAATATATATAAGTACCTAAGACTTTCGATTGGTATAATAATATGATTATTTTTTTGCAAAATCAACAGGTTGCAAAATGATGCGGTTTCAGTTTTTGTCAAAATCGGACACGCAACTCCTTACAGAATTTTTCGTTCTCTTATAGTTTAGGATATAGCCCTGAAGGCCCATGTAAAAATTTACCCTGTATATGGACGGTAAAATGAATAGACGCGCGTGTTCATCGAGGTTCAATAATTAAAGTAATGTCAGATTGATGCAATTTAATATGAATTTCGAATTAGCGGCGGTCCGTACAAGAGCTGTTCGCGCGGATAGCGTACCCCGACTACCTACGCAAAACACAGCAACGCGCTATCCGTACGCGGCTGTAGGAAGCGGTCGCCGCGATTGCTCCTGCGCCGCACTAGTGAATGAGTTTATTTAAGGAAAACATTGTGGTCTATCTACGCGGTGGCCGCTTTCTCTATCACCAGCCTTGTGATGTCCTACTTCCTATCTCTTCTTTTCACTATTGTTTCAATTGTTTTTCTTCAGACTTTGAAATCTGCATAGTACCTACTTATAAGTATTCTTAGGTAGGTACCTGTTTTTAATAATTTATTTGTGGCGTTCTAACTACCTTCATCTGTCTCAGAAATAATTGAAACTCGTTATTTATCTCTTATCTATCTATAGATATACTTAATATAGTTACAATGTCCCAATTAATACTTATGTTTACAGCTTCCCTAAGCTGTGAATCGGCTACATCGTCGGCAGAACGCACAGCTTTACTCGGTGCGGCGAGTCAGCGCTCCCTTCTACTCAGTAGCGAATTACGTGACGAAGATACTTTGCTATGAACATTGGCATAAAACTAATGAGAACTTGATTCAAACTCATGTATGTCGAATAAATATCCGAACCGCTTCAATGGAAACAAAGAAATGAAGCCCCATATTTATACGCCCGACTAATCGGCTTATCGGCTTGGCTAATCGACTTGGCTAATCGGTAGAAAACTTATATGAAGGAAAAATATTAATCATCTCTAAAAGTATAGTTATACTGGCGTACAATCGGCGCTTAAAAGTCCACTAGTAACGTAACGTTTACAATCCTATGCAGCAGTATTTTAAACACTCCATGCAGTGTAACTACGTAAACTGTGGATTGAACCCACGTCTCGGTTGATGTAGCGGGTGGCGGCATATACCACTCGGCCAACTAAAGACCAACAACTAACATGTCAAAAATAATAATTACACTGAGTACTTTTAATTCAAGTATTTATGTGAGTGTGTAACTTCTATTAGAAGGTCTTAAGTCCAATACTGGTTCATAGTATCATTGTAGCGCGCTGATAGTGTACTTATGACGCATACTGTACATTAATCTGGCTTTGTCGTCTTAAGTTCGTGTAGGCCATGATTAAGTCGGTAATTAATTAGTCACAAAGTAATACAGTCGGTTTAAAAATTAAATGGTTTTTTTTGTGATTCAGATTAAAAGATAATAATCGTAAGACCCGAAAACCCACATAATGCAAAAATATAAAAAATGACTTAGCCAAAATAACTAATTTTAATGGTAGCTCTGCTAGAATAATAGACGCGCTATGCTATACTGTAGTAGATCATCCAATTATAGAAAGTAGGTGCCTAATTTATCATCAGAATAACAATGAAAAACCAAACAAGTGTCTATGTGTGCAGTATAGGGTTCCATAGTTACTCGTCACAATATGCAGACTAAGGAGGACTTTCTGCTTTTATTGACTAAATAGGTATTTAAATGGCCGATCAATTAAATAGTTGCCTTTATGTGATAGATGCCTAAATATATTATACTTGTATCTACAATATTCCTTTTCTTTAAGACAATTTTGTTGCATTTAGGTGTATAAAAATGTTAAATTTATTTTATAGTTAGATTTTTTATTAAATTGTTATCTACATGTAAGTATTTTATTATAAATTGTTTAATAAATTATTATTAATAGGTACCTAATTATTATTCCTTTTTTTATCTTTGTATTCAGATAGTACCTACAGACATAATAAATAGTGGTAATAAATAAAAATAATAATGTTAAAAATCAGACTTTATTTTACTAGACTAAAAGTTCAAGCTTCCTTACATAACAAAAATGGCTGAATAGCAATTTGTACATCAGGGTCCAAAGGTATCTCTTGAACATATTTCGAAAATGTTATAACAATTTTGTAAATACTTCTCTTCACAGAAGATATGAGCGCAGACTTCATTTTAATGGCAAAGCTATCATTTAGTATGTGTTTCCTTGGCACCAGGCCAGGTTTAGCTAATTTATCTAGGTTTTGCTTTAAATTTATAAATGTTGAAATCAGTATAGGCAAGTCATTCTGTACAACTCCATATTTATCTTCCTTTAGAGAAGCAGCAGCAATAAAAGCCAGGCCTTCACATGTCCACATTATAGGCTGAGCTTGGGATAAAAGGAATTTTAGTTTAGTATCAGTAAGTTCCCCAAATAGGTAACATATACCAGGTTTCTGACAAAGTTTTTGTATGAACAAGTGAAATTCTTCCTTAACAGAGTTGGCAATTGTATTTTCTACTTTGTTCTTGTTCATGTTGTGATCTTTCAGTTCGTAGAGCTTTGGTGACTGAGCCATGTTTCTTAATTTGCCATTGTATGAGAAACCAGCATTTGATGACATGTTAGCAGTTTTTCGTAAAGTAGCTTCCGTCTCTACTGGTTTAACATCCGCATTTATATTATCAAGTTCCTTGTTGAAGCTGTTTATAATGTTGAGAGATTGTTCTAATATGTTACTCCAATTTCGGGGATGACCTCCAGGTTGTGACAATGTAAATAGTTCTTGTCTTCTTGCTTGATCACTTAAAGACAGAATTCTTAAATCTTGCGCTCCCAAAAATCCATTAAATTGAGACCTCTGTAACAACGCCTGATGCAAAGTCAAGCTTCGGTCGGAGACAATAGGGAACTTCATTGGCTCGGTCAATACTATGTTGAAAACAGTTCTCATTGTGTACACTGATACAAAGAACAGACTTGTGTAGAACCATAAACCAATCCAAATGCTTGATTTAATTAAGTTGAATAGATTATCCAATGGAGGATCTTCCAAATACAAACCGTAGACATCACAGACAATGTTACGAGGCTTGTTTCCCCACAGAAAATAGAAAATACAATAATAACCCACAGGTACAACTGAATTCTTGAAACCCAATGAGAGAATATTTGTCACAGCCAATTTCATCTGCTGAAACTTGTCTTGGTAAATATGGGGAAACATTAGTACAGTTGGAGCAAAGATGTGAACATTCAAAAAATAGTAGAGCCCCATCCACATTCCTCCGAATTGTAAAAACAGGCTGTGTTCCATCAGACACTGTCCGTCTGAATGTTGGCATTCTTTTTTCAGTATATTATAATTGCTTTTAGCCATCGATGAATACAGACCCATTGTAAAATATCCACTCAATGCATATAAAATACTAAAAGCCATGTTTTGAACTGAGAACATATTGATAAACATTGAAAATCTCGTAAAGTATTTAGGCAGAGGTAACATATAACAGCTCCCGTATATGTAAGCCTGAAAGAATGATACCAATACCAGAAGCACAATGTTTAGTCCCATTTTCCATCCCATAATTTCGTTGAGTGTTGAGGTTATCCATGCTATTGGATGAAGGATATCGCTCTGGATGAGGAAAACCAGTAAAATTGCCAATAACGTCTGAAATCCGATATTCCACAACACAGCAACAACCAATCTTTGAGAGAATATTGTACTTTTCGTATCCATACCGGCAACTTCGATTTTGGCGGTTTTGAACAACGGTTAGGTTTGTTGAAGCAGTTTCACAGAAAAGTTGGCTTGATGAACGATTTGGCTTTGCAGTTTCAGTAAAATAATTATATTGTATCACATTCTCGTTTAGTTTACGAATAAACTCCAGTCTCGATTCACTTCAATTTCTTTGCATTATTCACAAAACAACAAAACATGAAATTCAAATACTTCGTCCACAGACTAAATAACACAATTTTCAAAAAGTAGTTGCCCAACTAGGTTTACTTTAGTTTTTAAAGCTGGGGACACATTGCTCAAACGCGTCCACGGACGCGTCCAGCCGCGACTTATGGTGAGCGCACACCTCTACCCGCACCGCACGCGCTGCCCGCTGCAGTCACCGTCTGTGTATGCGAGTGGCTCCGGCTGGTGACGTCATCAGCATCGGCTTTGGGGATTTCCTTCGCTTCGGTGACTGCGGCGCGTGCGGTGCGGCCACGGAACACTTTTACTCCTAGCGTAGACACCCACCTAAATAGGCATCTGTGTAATGAAAATGTATGAAATAACTGTGCACACTATCAGACGTAAGTCGCGGTCGTAACCTTGGGCCGCCCTTGATCAGTCATTATCAGTCGCGGCTGTCGGACGCGTCCGAACAATGTGAACTTTATGAGATGGGACGTCTCTATTCGTGCTTCTCGTTTGAGCTCGAATGCGTTCTTCCACTTCTCTAGATTCCTCTCCATGTTTTCAAATGTTTTGATCGTTGTCTTTTGCCACCAGTTGCCACATGGACAGTGGACATCTACCTCTGAAACATCTACCCACCCAAGTAGTAAACGCGCGAACTCAAGACGAGCGCGGTTCATATTACTTTTTCTTTATAGCTTGTACACACGTTACGATTTGGTCGTCCCGACCAAATTGACACAACCAAATCGGGTATCGCTACACACGCAACGATTTGGTCGGATACAATTCAGAGAGTACCATTGATACACATCGTGGTCATTAAGTAGTTTCTAGAATTCCATTCCTCAGGGGGAAAAACGGGACCCTATTACTTAGACTTCACTGTCAGTTCATCAGTCCGTCCGTCTATCAGTTCCATCCGTCCGTAAATCCATCCGTCCGTCTGTCTGCCTGCTTGTCTGTCCGTCTGTCATCCGGTTGTATCTCATGAATTGTGATGGATAGAGAGTTTAAATTTTCTCTGATTATGTATTTATATTATTTTCGCTTTAAAAACAACAACTAAAAACAGAAAAAATGAAGTGTGGCTCAAATACAACATGATACGGAACCCTTCGTGCGGGAGTCCGACTCTCACTTGTTTGTTGAGAACACGAAATTGGGTCCGACGCATACACACGTCCCGATTTGGTCGGATACAACCAAATCGGGTGGGCGTATCCAATTTGATCAATTAATAATATTATAATAGCTTATACACACGTCCCGATTTGGTCGGGTCCGACATCCAATTTGGTCGGGTGTACAACCAAATTGGGACGTGTGTATCGTGGTCGGGCAGACTTAATAGCTTGTACACACGTTACGATTTGGTCGCCCCGACCAAATTGACACAGCCGAATTGGGTACACCCGTTTTGATTGTACACCCGACCAAATTGTATGTCGGAGGTCGGACCCGACCAAATCGGGACGTGTGTATAAGCTATAAGGGTTGCCAGACGTTCGAGAAATCTCTTACAGTACGATATTGAACAGTTCTTCTTTTGACTTCATTTTTTTTTAACGAGTCAACTAGTCTCTTCCAAAAGTATACGAGATTTACATCAACTAAAAAACAAGTGGTTGTCTGTAAAGTCGGTTTACGGACGATAATTTTCGTTGAAGAAAATTGAGTTTTTTTGTTATTCCCATATTTGTTTCTTTCCATTTTTTTAATTTTTTTTCTTTATATAAGTCTTTAATTCGTCACTCGTCACGTAGTCTATTATATAAAAATAAGTCGGGTTTTCCTTCCTGACGCTATAACTCCAGAACGCACGAACCGATTTAGATGATTTCGGTTTTGAAATGTTTGTCGTAGTCCAGGGAAGGTTTAAACGGTGGGAAAGATCGGACTTACGCGAGTGAAACCGCGGGGCGCAGCTAGTCTTATATAATTGTTAATCTGTGCTCGTCACCATACCGATGAGTGATATTATGTTACCATGACGTATTACGGTAACATGACTCTTTTGAATGAATGCAACTGTTCCATCAATTTATTAGACGTTATCACGTCAAAAAAAAATGTGAGCCGTCACGGGACGCCTGGCAGATGTGAAACATCGACATTATTTTGTAAAAGTTATATATTATGCAGAAAAGAACAGATTTAACGCCGGATCGAGTGGGAGAGAATCGCACAGTCGATTGCGCATGGCGACGCGTCGCCACACCGTACACACTACTGCATATAGACTGTATATATCATCATATAGCGTGGCGACGCGTCGCCACGGCATGCGTCGCCACGCCAGAAATCGGTTTTACGTGCGGCTATAGATGTTTCACATCAAAATTACGCGACGAATTGAGAACCTCCTTTTTTGAAGTCGGTTAAAACTATTTACTGCTTATTTTCATGAGCTTCCTAATCATAATTTAGCAATAAATGATGAATTTGGCAATAAGGTACGAGGAAAAAAATTAGTCATCTGACAACCCTGAGGACTTTCATCTCGTTTCATTTCAGTGTCAAACTCATAACATCATCATCAAAGTGTTTGAGTACTGTAGAAATAACATTTTAGCGCGTTGCGTTATCAAAAGTACCTACAAATGTGCTAATATTATCAGTAACAATTGTATTTTTGTGTTAAAATATTGTCTTGATGCCACAGCGATTATCACTGTCCTATTTCGCCGTATAAGTAGTCGCGTAGGTCTACAAGTGCCCTACATTCACTTAGTTCCAATGGAAGAAAGTTTTGTACATATTACATTTTATTTCCATTCCATGGAAATCACATAAATTAAAATGTGAAATTGTGTATCTAGCTTGTGATTTTTGAGAAACTATTACTATGTACGCATTTGTTGAATTGGCGTTCAGTTTCGGGGTGTTAGTCACCCTTGTTACAACCCTTGCCTTCTGTGTTTGCGGATGTAAAAACTCCAATCAGAAGTAAGTATTGCTCATTACTAAGTTTTATCCTGTTGTAGGGATAAGTTTAAGTTTTATCCTTATATTAAGTCCCTATCATAGTAATTCTGGACAAATCCCCTTCCAATTAAGTACCTACATTGGCACCTACTTTTGATAAATAATATAAATGCCAAAGTTTAGGAGTAAATAACCATACCACATTCAATCTTATTGATGTAGGCAATCTTAAAATTATTGAATTATTTAACTTATCCATAACTAAGGTAGAAAAAATATTTTTATTACGATTTAGGTTTTCTTTTTTCAAGTATGCAGGTAAAATACCCACTGCAGACCTCCAAAACTGTTATTATTGTAAAGTTATCAACTCCAGCAACATTCTAAGATCCTACTCGACTTGATGTATAAAGTCTTTCAACTTAAGAATTTATTAAACAAACTTATATGAATGAAAACATTCCAATAGTAATTTTAGAACTCAATTCTGTTGCCGACTGTACATACTAAACAATTTAATTGAATGTTTATTATTTGGGAAAATGTTACAATACCTACCTAATTTTACAATTTATTTATTGATGATATTTCTGTCTAATCACTACATAGTATAAAACAAAGTCGCTTTCTCTGTCCCTATATCCCTATGTATGCTTAAATCTTTAAAACTACGCAACGGATTTTGATGTGGTTTTTTTAATAGATAGAGTTATTCATTATATGTATAATACATGCATAATATAGCCGTGTGAAGCCGGGGCGGGTCGCTAGTTACATACAAAGTCCTATAAACTTTGAAAGATCATTACCTATTACCAGTGAAATGTAACACTTCATAGAGTGGTTATCTCTGAATTTCGCATTCCTTTATTGTGACACAATAATTTGACTTGTCTTCATGTAATATGCGAACACACCCGAGGGATTATAAGTCAATTGCCTTACTTTTGTTTGGTCAAGTCTATTACTCAAAGACCTACCTCTGGTTGACATAATATCACTGCCTATTACCTACTTAGCTATAAATAATATATTTTTAAGGAACCGTAGGTACTTTGTTATAAAATATTGTATTTTTTAACAGAAGTGAGTTGGTCGGAACAGCTGGTGTGGTCAAAATCCGTTTTGATGAGGAAGCACCTTCTCCGACACCCACTACTCCAGCCTCAGTCAAGCGGTTTGTTATAGACCGTGCATGTCCCTAGATTACTATAACAAAACAGGCAAAATGGGCTAACATAAATGTATATAACATACAGAAATATTAACATTATACTTTGCCAAAATGGTTTTTCTAACAGATTAATAATGAAAAGGGACAAAAGTTGCTAAAATATTACTTAACATTAAACAAAGAATGAATAAATATACTAGGCTGTCTCGGGTCTGAGGTATCTTACACTAAATGTTCGAATTACAAACTTCTCATACATTTAGTTCATATTACACTGAGTAGAAGCTTCCAAGGAGTGCCCGAGCCGTCGGAGTGGTACCTAATCTGGCTGAGCGGTGCTCAAGCTGTCTGAACAGGGCCTGAGCTTAGGTAGTGAAGTGTAATATGAATACTAAAAGCTTAATTTAGGCTTAACCAGTTAAGTTGAAATTTAGACACTCAATACAAACTCGACACGGTCTAATATAATTCATCCCAAAATAAAATTTCTAACAGATTGCTTTCTTTGTTATCATAATTATTAAGTACTCATTGTGGAATAATACTTAACAAATAATCATAGATCTATTATTTTATGGTGCTTATAAATGATTCTTAAACCATTATTCTTAGATTTATTATTGCTTATTATTATTTATTTAATAATACCTACCTACCTATTTTAATGAAATTCTTAGATCTATAGCATAATTCCACTTATTTGTTCATAGAAGGAAAAGGGTAAAAGTGTAGCGGAAAAAAGGGTAGAGGGTGGAAAGGGTAGCAAAAGGGAAGGGGTAAATAAAGTGAGCTATTTTCACAGTAAATTAGCGTTTTAAATATAATTTTAATACAAAAATGGTTTGTATTAAAGTAAAGACTCTTTGGCACTTTTACAGATAAGTGGTGTGCGAGAAAGACGAAAGACATTTTAAGCTTAATAAATGTTATAGAAAGCTTTTTATATGTTACTGCATTAGGGGTGTTATTCTTTTTCTTAACCGACTTCAAAAAAGAAGGAAGTTCTCAATTCGTCGCGTATTTTTTTTATGTATGTTTGTCGATTACTCGAAAACTTCTGGACATAACACATTATAAACAAAAAAAGAATTTTCCAAATTGAAAATTCTTTTTTGTTTATAATATGTTTGCGATCTGCTGCAACAAACACACAACATCTCACAGAGAAACATAAAGAATTAAAAATAGCAATGTACTAGAAACCACCTTAACTTTTATCTCTAACATTTACGTAGGTACTAACATCTTTTATTTCTCCTTTTTATCGTCATCTAAATACTAGGCATTGACTTAAAAAAAAAACTAAATTGCTGATGTGCATGTTTAATACTTAGTTGTTATTTTTTAATCAGTTGGTAGACAACATTTTTTTTAAAATAAATAAAAAAAAAAAAAAAAAAAAAAAGTGCACTCCTCTGATTTATGTGTTACTAGCTGCGCCCCGCGGTTTCAACCACGTTTTCGTGGGAATATCGGGATAAAAAGTAGCCTATGTATTAATCCAGGTCTCTAGCTATCTACATACCAAGTTTCATCGCAATTTTTCCAGTAGTTTTTGCGCTAAGGAGTAACAAACATACATACACAAAAACTTTCACATTTATAATATTAGTAGGAAGGATAGTAGGAAGTAGTATTCTTAAAATATCGGGAAAAAATATTTATTGCAACGATTTTCTTCTATAGGTATGTGCAGTATTGTGCAGGGATTTACTGTCAAAGCGAGCATTTGTCGACTAATCGTAAACGATCAGTCTATATCTTAATATATATAAATCTCGTGTCACAATGTTTGTCCTCAATGGACTCCTAAACCACTTAACCGATTATAATAAAATTCGCACACCATGTGCAGTTCGATCCAACTTGAGAGATAGGATAGCTTACATCCCGATATTCCCACGGGATCGGGAGGTACGCGGGTGAAACCGCGTAGGGCAGCTAGTAAGTATATATATTTTGCCCTATGTCTGTGATCGTTGGCTGCGATGCTACTCCAGCCAAACCAGCTCCGACCAGAAGCGCAGAATCTTCCTGGGGTCCACGCAAGCTTCTCGGACTGTTGTTTAATTCCCAATTACGTCGGCCCGGTATGCAGCCAGGTTCGCGCACTCCAGAATTGCGTCAGCGATGGTCTCTTCAGTAGACAATAAAGGGCTGTCAGATATACCTATGACATTAAAGTACCTATCTATTTATTGAGCAGTGCCCGGTTATTGTGCCTACCATTGTGCGTATGTCACGCCTTTTTAGACGGAGCAGCGTTTTGGCTTGGGTTATAGTAGTCTTCCCTCGATTGTAGACTACTTGCTGTTATGGCCCATCGTTTATTATGCTGCGCTTGAGTTTGCAATCTTAACTATGCAGTGCAGTGTAACTACCCACCTGCAGTGGGGTAACTACTGGGTGGCAAGTCGAATGAATTTGCCACGGGCCTCGAACTGTATAGTTACGTCACTGCCCACCTGGGAGAAGGGAAGTGGTACCATTGAGGAAGGTCCTGTAGGTACGGAGCTCATTCCCCTTTTAGCGAATTAGTCCGCTGCATTGCTGGCTGCCGCTATATCCGCCATGCCCTTGTATCCATTGGAGTCTTACCTTGTATCCTTGAACGAGTTCCCCCATGACACCAAGAACCATGGAATCTAAGTCCAGAGTTCATGGTTATGCTCGTTAGAACCTTTTGTACGGCTGCGCTATCTGAGAGTATTTTGATTTCGTTTCGGTCTAGGTACTTTTCTGGATTCGATTGCCTCGACTCCGTTGATTATGCATATTAAGAGTCCGTGTTATCTAGTTGACCAACAAGTCCGGCAGTTTCTGAACCAATTATATTAACGATGTTGCGTACATACCATATTTTGAATGAGGAGGTAAAAATATTGGAGGAGAGTGCACTTTTAGAATGAACGATCCCTTACACCTACATATTTTATATTTATTTAAACTAGGTACATTATTGCGTGCAAGTTAGACTTGTAAAAAAAAAACTTACACATAGTTTTTACAAGAACATAGAATTTACAAGAAATAATAATATTCTAATACAGTAATCCGAAATCTCTAAACTGTCAAAATTCTGTTAAAATCAAATCCACAAATAATGTTTAAAGTTGGTTTCGACTAAATCTTTCTCTCTCTTAGAGGTGAGTTACTAAAACTGATCATCTCAGTCATTTTGCCTGTACATTTCATACAATAGCTAATACCTAAATTATGTTAATATAATCTATTATAGAGCATCAACACAGATCAGCCAACGGAGTCTGCCGGATCCACCTCAATCAGTCGCACGCCACGACAGCGGAGACACCACATCAGAGATTTATGCTATAGTCAACGTAAACGAAGGTAACTTTTTTGCATTAAGTAATTTAAAATATTATTTCAAAATATTAAAATTAAAAACACAAATAAAATTAAATTAAATAGGTACACAAATAAAAATAAAAAATAAAAACACACATAGGTACACATCACAAATAAAAAACACCGTCAAGAACGTCACCACGCGGCATCGTCCCCAAGAGATTGGCGGATTGGTGGCCCTCTCTGGATAGTCAGGCTCACCCTTTTAAGTGAAGAAGCCGCCAGCCCTTCGGTCACCTGATACCGCATTAAGACGCCCCGCCAGGTCCTTTAAAAAATAATACTTCTTACATAACTAGTAGTTCGCCCCGAACTGAGACCTCACGAGTTTTTTTCAGCGTTTATTATATTTCAGCGTAAAGTACTAAAATGTATAATATAACGACGAAAGACTCCAAATACGACAGGTTTATCTTATTTGAATGATAGGTGCCTAGTATAGCTATTATCTGACATTGGATGATTTAGAGAATCCAAACACGATAGGCATAACTTGTTGTTGTTAAGTTCTAAAAGCATAGGCCAGCTCAATCATCACACCCTGGACATCCGTTGACTCTTTATTTTTACTCAAGACATTTTGAATGTGTCCAACATAATATCCAGAAGATAGTAATTCCTTTCCTTCCTTCCTTATGTATCTACTTATAATAATGTTACGTAAGAGGAAACGAGAAGACAAGGTCGAGAACGAGAATATATTAGAGAAGTTTGAGACCAATATGTCCTGTAATAAGTCCATAAACTAAAATATAACAAGTCAATAAAAATTATAAAAAAATTAGTCACAAATTTTATAATTATCAGAGTCTCTAGATCGGCTAGAACCGAACATTCCTACTATTTGATACTATCCACCACTATTATTGTAAAACAGCCCATGATTATGAAATAAATAATTATAGGAAATGAAGCAAAGAGAGTTCGGACGATTTGGGGCAAAGTAATAAATTTCTATAAATTTTAAATTTAAATAAATTTGGATTAAGAATATTGTAAAGAGTAAGCGTGTTACATTGTGAATTTGTGATGCTACACCTTCGTTATTTTTCTTTTGCAATCACAATGTAACACGCTTACTATTTAAGTACAATATTCTTAATCCAAATTTATTAGATTTTATTTTCTATTTTTTAGTTGGACTTTTTTTATTAAAGCGTGTTTTTTTTAGTTTTTTATTCTATTAATTTATTTTATACTTTTTGGTCTTTGATAACTTAATATGTTAGATCGGACCCTGGTTACTATTGAAAGACAAACTACTCGTCAAGACGATTCTAACGAGCCTAAACTCGATGAGGTTGTGTCGTTTCATTGCGAAGTTCCTATGACCACCTTCCAGTTCCATCATCAGACCCTGGTTACCATTGAAAGACAAACTACCCGTCAAGGCGATTCTAACGAGCCCAAATTCGATGGGGTTGTGTCGTTTCATTGCGAAGTTCCTATGACCACCTTCCAGTTCCATCATCAGACCCTGGTCACCATTGAAAGACAAACTACTCGTCAAGACGATTCTAACGAGCCCAAACTCGATGGGGTTGTGTCGTTTCATTGCGAAGTTCCTATGACAACCTTCCAGTTCCATCATCAGACCCTAGTCACCATTGAAAGACAAACTACTCGTCAAGACGATTCTAACGAGCCCAAACTCGATGAGGTTGTGTCGTTTCATTGCGAAGATCCTATGACCACCTTCCAGTTCCATCATCAGACCCTGGTTACCATTGAAAGACAAACTACCCGTCAAGGCGATTCTAACGACCCCAAATTCGATGGGGTTGTGTCGTTTCATTGCGAAGTTCCTATGACCACCTTCCAGTTCCATCATCAGACCCTGGTCACCATTGAAAGACAAACTACTCGTCAAGACGATTCTAACGAGCCCAAATTCGATGGGGTTGTGTCGTTTCATTGCGAAGTTCCTATGACCACCTTCCAGTTCCATCATCAGACCCTGGTCACCATTGAAAGACAAACTACTCGTCAAGACGATTCTAACGAGCCTAAACTCGATGAGGTTGTGTCGTTTCATTGCGAAGTTCCTATGACCACCTTCCAGTTCCATCATCAGACCCTGGTTACCATTGAAAGACAAACTACCCGTCAAGGCGATTCTAACGAGCCCAAATTCGATGGGGTTGTGTCGTTTCATTGCGAAGTTCCTATGACCACCTTCCAGTTCCATCATCAGACCCTGGTCACCATTGAAAGACAAACTACTCGTCAAGACGATTCTAACGAGCCCAAACTCGATGGGGTTGTGTCGTTTCATTGCGAAGTTCCTATGACAACCTTCCAGTTCCATCATCAGACCCTAGTCACCATTGAAAGACAAACTACTCGTCAAGACGATTCTAACGAGCCCAAACTCGATGAGGTTGTGTCGTTTCATTGCGAAGATCCTATGACCACCTTCCAGTTCCATCATCAGACCCTGGTCACCATTGAAAGACAAACTACTCGTCAAGACGATTCTAACAAGCCCAAACTCGATGGGGTTCTGTCGTTTCATTGCGAAGTTCCTATGACCACCTTCCAGTTCCATCATCAGACCCTGGTCACCATTGAAAGACAAACTACTCGTCAAGACGATTCTAACAAGCCCAAACTCGATGGGGTTCTGTCGTTTCATTGCGAAGTTCCTATGACCACCTTTCAGTTCCATCATCAGACCCTGGTCACCATTGAAAGACAAACTACTCGTCAAGACGATTCTAACGAGCCCAAACTCGATGAGGTTGTGTCGTTTCATTGCGAAGTTCCTATGACAACCTTCCAGTTCCATCATCAGACCCTGGTCACCATTGAAAGACAAACTACTTGTCAAGACGATTCTAACGAGCCCAAACTCGATGGGGTTGTGTCGTTTCATTGCGAAGTTCCTATGACCACCTTCCAGTTCCATCATCAGACCCTGGTTACCATTGAAAGACAAACTACTCGTCAAGGCGATTCTTGACGAGTTTTTTGAATGAATGAACTATGAAGTATGGATAATGAGATAATTCCTGCAGATTCCCTCCAGCTCTATCATCAGATCAGTTCCATGGTACCATATTATTGTCACCGAAGTTACGCCCTTTCATTTGATACCCCACTCGGGTATATTTGCAGTATAGTTTGTGTGCCATATAGGTAGATCCCCTTTTGGACCCCTATCTCCGTAACCCCCAGACCGATCCTGCTCATGTTCGAACTTAAAAATTCTATGGACATCAACTACTTGTATACCAAAAATCATGAAGATCAGAGCAACGGTACTCAAGTTATCGTCGAACAAACATACAAACATACGAGCGACCGACCCTTCTCAACACTAGACCTCTCGCTCGCTTCGCTCGTTCGGTCAAAAATAAAAATATAATAGGAGTTCCAAAAAATCACCTTTAAACTGAGTTTATAAGTAGGTATAGATAGATGATCTAATTTTCTTCATGAAACACAGCGTATAGTAAAGTAACTGTTTTTTACCTCCTCCCTAAACTATAAATATCTATCTGGGTGCAAACTTGGGTGCAGAAGTCTGCATCCAAGTCTGTATCTGTAACTATACATAATTTCAAGTTCGTATGTCTGCATTTATATGTGTAAGGAAAAATAAACCTATTTATATTTTATTTTATGTCTGCTTGAAGTGTCAAAGTGATTAAGTACTATTTGCAATAAAATTTCCTTTTCATTAATTTTCTTCTAAGCTGATTTCTAAAAAAATTATAATTTGCGATCGCTTACTTCGCTCACTCCCGTTTCCATAATTTACAACTCAGTCATGGTTTATTTATCTTATTATTATTATTTATCAAAACGTTGCTTACCTATCTGTTAAAAAAAATATGGAAGAGATACTTCTAAATGGGTATCGGACATTTTCATTTTTGGAGCATCGAGATGAAGACTTAAGGTGAAAGGGCACCTGCGCTCTCTCTATAAACTTTTTCCTATGACCATGGGTAAAATCCGCCCTGGAAGTCCCCAATGCTAGAGCTACGTAGTTAGAATTCATACAATTTTAAAATAGAATTTCAATTTGTAAAGAATCTCGTACAAACGTAATGCTTACCTTACAAAACAAATACCAAGATAAGACAAGTAAGTACTTATTTGTTACATTCTTCTACATAGAAAGATTTAATGCATACGTATCAACATATTTTCCGCGTAAGAAATACCTAGCTAAAATGCTACCGTACCTGCTAATTGAAAGATAATGTTGTACTTAAGTAATCACTAGATTATTTCAAAGGTCTTTATAAAAGCCGACTAGGTGAGGAACTGTTGATTATTTTTAGCACTTAATGCATTTGTTGTGTCGATTGTAATCATTTGTGTATATTTGCCGACAGGTAACAAGACAGTAGCTCCATTGACGAGCCGAGACCATCCTTATGAACATGCGTATGCTAAACTACAGAATGAATCACATAATGTGTAAGTATACTGTGTACATAAAGACTAGGAGAGTCTGATTTACAAACAACGCATCAGTCTCAAAATGTATTTTTAACCGACTTCAAAAAACGAGGTGGTTCTCAATAATTGAGAACCACCTCGTTTTTAACAGACGTTTGTAACCGTTTGTAACCCTCAAAATATACAGACGAATTATTCGTCTGTATATTCGTCTGTAGTCTCGTCTGTCTGTTTTGAGGGTTCCGTACCTCAAAAAGTAAAAAGGGAACCCTTATAAGACCACTTTCTTGTCTGTCTGTCTGTCTGTCTGTCCGTGTGTCACCACACCACCGATTTTCTCAGGAGTGGGTGGATCGAGCAAGTTTTGTGTGTATTGCACAATTATGAATCGGTTGAGATGATTCTTTTTGTGTTTGAAAGGGGATACCTCAGGGGTGTTCCGGAAAAAAATACGGAGTGATGAACAGAAATGCACCTCGAGCTAGAAGCAAATTGCTCAGTTATCAACATCTCCAGTACATTCAACCCTTTAAATAATAGGTAAAGATTGATGGAGCATCTGGAATCACCTTTTACCATCAAAGCTCCTCAATGAATTACGACTACGCGTTACAATTTGAAGAATTTAGTGCCTTTTGTGCTGGATTTTAGATTTATTCTCCTTGTAATAACTGATATGTTAGGACTAATTTCATAGTTATGGGTAGAATGGTAGTTTTTGATGTGAAACATCTATAGCCGCATGTAAAACCGATTTCTGGCGTGGCGACGCATGCCGTTATGGGTGATTCTACAAAATGGCATTCTACGGTTGATTCCCTTGGCACTTTTTATTTTATGGAATATTATAAATTTAATAATGAAACATGAAATTTAACTTAATTTTAAACAGTTTAATCGAATAGGCATCAGTTTTGGTCCATCCGTTTCGAAGATATAGAATATTTAAAATTTTGGTAGACAGGGGAATCAAAAATAGTGACAGGGGAGTCAATTTTTTTTTAAACTGATGTTTGCTTAATACTTATAAACCAAAATGAGCTAATTTACAGAATTATAGTAACTCTTTAAACCATACTCATAGGATCTTAAAAAAATGCAATTTGATTATCAACATTATCACTACATAGTATAAAACACAGTCGCATTCCGCTGTCTGTCCCTATGTATGCTTAGATCTTTAAAACTACCCAACGGATTTCGATGCGGTTTATTATTGCATAGCTTTTATTGAATTGATAGAGTTTTAGATATTTTGTAGATAATTTGCAGAAAAACATAATCAGTGAAATATTTTTTTAGAATCATAAAAAGATAATTGTTAACATTCGTTTTTGAAAAAATAATATCATATTGATTTTATTCGATCGACTCTGATTGGTGTAGGGGTACAAAAGGTCCACTATTGAACTTATTTAAAAGAGTTGAACTATTGAAACGTGTATTATCTAAGGTTAATTGAAGCTAACTATTATTTTTAAGCTATTGCATAGATTTTATCGCGGGCTTTGATCGCGTTGACTGAATCAAGAAATTCCGTTACGAAAATAAAACCTAACACCCCCCACTCCGCCTACCATGTAGCTCGGGCGAGCGTTCGCTTAACGTGTATGTATATGGTACGACTGTACGAAGCTCGCACGATGCAATAGCTTTACCGCGCCAGTCCCCGAGTGCCATTTAATTTTTTTTATTTAAGTATGGAAAACCTCTTTAACTAATGACAAACAAACGGACGATCGAGTGATCTTATAAGTGTTCTATTTATAATATTCAGCTACGAAACCCAAAAAAATGTAGTTTTATGAGCACCAGATTATTCAAACAAACAATATTCATAATTATAACGTAGCACGAGAGTAAAAAAAGCACGTCAAACCATGAAAACATTGATTACCTAGGCAAAATACCAGGGCAATCATAGCCAGTGTAATCAAAACGAGTATGTTTTCTGCGATTATCTCGGAATACACTTTCCGAGATAATCGCAGAAAACATGCTATCATAAAAACTATGAAAACGCTAAATAAAAATCCGAAAACTAGATCTTTTTACTAAATTTAATAAACTCTAAAATAAGATTTAGTATTTATTATAATGCGGCCAGAGTAATCAAAGACATACTGAACCAAAACCAGGGTTATCAAACTTTTTCCTTCGCCAAATCCGTGGTGGAGCAACGAGCCAAGTGGCACCCTCCTCGATGTCTAAAGCACGACTAGTTCTCGCGTTTTAACTAATTTACACACTTCTACCACGTTCGGCTAGTGACTTACGCTTCGTTTTTTGTCGTGCCAGTGGAATCAGTGGTTGACCGCGGACAAATACTCGGCTCTCATTTAAAACAAAACTATAGTAATTACAAGTATGAAATATTTTATGGTGAATCATCAATTATCCCTCTAACGATCAGATTACTTTGATATCTTAGATTACCTTTACATCTAGGTGTTTAGCTGCTAGGTTTGCAAAAAAAAAGTGGCCAGGACGCGCCAGAGTTATCAATTTTTAAGGCTTTGGGGATTTTTTTAGACTATTTCTAATAAGATTAGACACTAATATTATTTTGCGCCAATTAGATTTTACACCGGACAGCGTTTTTTTCGGGTCTGTAGAATCACCCTTATATGATGGTATATATATACAGTCTATAAGCAGTAGTATGTACGGTGTACACACCGTAATCGACTCAGCGATTCTATCACAATCTGTTCTTTTCTGCATATTACTTTTACAAAATAATGTCGATGTTTCACATCTGCCAGGCGTCCCGTGACGGCTCACATTTTTTTTTTGATATATTATCGAGTTCAGCCTGCCTAGCATGAACACCAAAACACGATACGATAAAGCGATATAACTACATCAACTCTCAAAATATGATAGATAAAGCCGCCATGTTGAATTTTTATCGCAATTTAAAATCGTATCGTGTTTTGGTCTTCATGCTAGGCAGGCAGGCGTGATGTTTTCCCCGGTAGGGCTTGAAGCCGTCGTTTGAAGTTTTTCAAAATTCTTCCTTAGCGGATGCCTACGTTATCAGCTATATGTACGCCAATTGTTTCCCTATCCGTCTATTTGTTTGAGCTGAGCATTGATATATCAAAAACCCAGCAGTTTAGATAAAGAAATACAGCTTAATGTTTGACCGCTAACTTCTAAGTTTTGTTACAGAAGTGTAGAAATAGCTCCAGAGGAGAGATCAGACAATGAACTCGAAATAGATCAGAGGGAAGCTGGACAATCAGCCGCAGGTTTGTTTTTGCAATAATTATTTACCACAGGGCTAAAAAGACTCTCCATACCAACGTAATCGACTGTTTCCTCCCTGGATAATGACATAGCACATATATATTTTTTGCATAAAATCTATAACTGCCATGACTATGCACTTCATTTCCCTTATTGCCTTTATTCATAGAAAATAAGAGTAAAAGAAACAAAATATATAAAAAATGAGAGACATAGAGCGTCATGGAAGTTATAAGTTTTATGCTACAAAAAGATTTGCTCTAGTGTCATTATCCAGGGAGGTAACAGTCGACGTTTGTATGGAGAGAGAGCCGGTACTCTTTCCTCTTAAAGCTCCCACATTATAATTCTGGCCGGAACCAAAAAAGCTACAATTTGCAGAAAACAATTAGAGCACGAAATATATACCCACGGTCAATCATTTCCAACCTCTTGATAACTTAATTCTACTTTGAAATTACCTTAAATATAAATATTAAACTTAATCGATTTGGCCAAAATTTGGGTATTTTGCAGTAAAAATGTATTTATTTGTTCCTCTTTCACTTGATTGCGTCGCGTCGTGGTATCTTCTATCTACTTTCACAACACTATTACTTGGGTAAAAGGTATTCTCAATAAAAAATGTATGTATGTATGTACGCTCGTGAGAAGATATACTTCTAGAAGTTATATGTCCGTCTGTCTGTGTGTCTGTCCGTCCATCCGTCTGATATTTATTTTGCGGGCAGCTTCAACCTGTTACTTTAGTGTTACAGTGATGCGCGCGCATCTTAAAATTCCACTCTCGAGCTTCGACCTGTTTTACTTTTGTGTTACGCAGCTGCAACATGTGATACTTCGTCTTACCTTAATGAAAAGAACCCATGGACGTGACTTTAGTTGCTCCATTCAAATAATACTTTCAAATATTTTTAATATTGACCTTTGTGAGCGTGATCACATGAAAAAAACCCCATGAGTTTCTTGTGCCTTCTTCTCATTGGTGGGCCCGTTCCGAAGGCACAGATTCTAACTTATATTTTATTAATCACTCTATCTATTAAAAAAACCGCATCAAAATCCGTTGCGTAGTTTTAAAGATTTAAACAAAGGGATATAGGGACATAGGGACAGAGAAAGCGACTTTGTTTTATACTATGTAGTGAAGACGTTTCTATGTGATATTCGTACAAATGTATTAAGCAATTAGGTATTCATCCAAATGAATAAAACTTTTTGACTTTGACTTATGTGTTACAGATGCGCGCGCATCTTAAAATTTCACTCTCATAATCTTTTCATAAAGTTAAAACTCTCAGTCATTCCTCCCTCTTCCTGAAATATTACCTAAAATCCATTCTAAAACCAACAAAAACACAAGAAAAGAGCACAAGAAACAAGAAAAGAATAATTTGAAGGGAGAAGCAAAATACTCGACGCTGGCAAGATGCGCAGCATAGAATATGCACAGTCGCATCCGCCATAAGAAGAAAAAAAAAAAAGCGCCTAAAGAAGTATAACTTCAAAAAAACATACCTATTTGTTAAAAAACCCTTAATCTAGGTATCTAACTATAAAGAGAAATGTTATAAAAATAAATCATGTCATTATAATTAATAATCTGACGATTAAAAGAAACAACAGTAGATAAAATTGCATTTCTGTTTGTATAACACCGATTTTATCGTTCTAAGTATTCGATTCGACTTAGCTCAATCGGTTTCCTTTTAACTTGATGAAACATAATAAATTTATCATTACAAAGATTACTATAAACAAGGAGATTTTTACGATAATTCCATAATTAGAACATAATCGGAGTTTTTTACTGTCCAATTTTCAAACACAAATAAACCGCATTTAAATATAGGAACTAAAAAGAGCGGTGTTGGCTTAGTGGTAGATACCTCGACTTTCATTCTGATGGTCGTGGGTTCGAATCCAGGCCAGCCGTGCACCAATGTATTTTTCTTAAGAAAAATTTATGTGCGCTAATTGACATTGCTCTTACGGTGAAGGAAAACATCGTGATGAAACCCGCGGCTTAGTTGGCTCCAGAAGTATTGACAAGTTCTCTAATCTGGACATGGTCGACTAAGCTGAGAGGGTAGTAGGTGCTGAGCAAGCCTACTCCATCTTCACGCAAAAAGGACCCAATTAAAAAGGGTCTAAACGCGGAAAACAGCCCGTATACAAGTACAAGATTACTATAAACAAGGAGATTTTTACGATAATTCCATAATTAGAACATAATCGGAGTTTTTTACTGTCCAATTTTCAAACACAAATAAACCGCACTTAAATATAGGAACTAAAATGCCGCACCACGTTTCACGTCCGAATTAAATATTTTCGTTTAAATATTAAAACAGCTGGGTCTAAACGAAATATGAAAGATGTGAGATTTTAAACATTCGTTCCTTACGAAAATGCCTAAGATGCATCGCAACTAGCACCTACGTAAAATAGTAATAGAGATGCTCGTACGCACAATAACGCACATGTCAAATAATACCCCAATGAGTTTGTTGTGCCTCCTCATTATTTATTATTATTATTTACAAAAAGGATATAATCATACAATTTCTTATAATTAACTTTAAACAAATGCCAGGAAACCTAACTGGGTTTGTCTTGGCATCTAGGTACCTAGAACCATCACCAATGTGGTGGGTGCGTTCCGAAGACACACTAACTTAGTTTGTAAGACGTTTTAATGTGATTACATGCGAATTGTAAGATTCCAAATAAATAATATTGACCTTTGTCGAAAGATACCTCACATACCATACTTGGATATTGCGTCCATCCCTATAATATAAACGTCTCGTGTCGCGGTGTTAGTTGCCAAACTCTTCCTAAACGGCTGAACCGATTTGTAAGATTTTTTTTGTGTAAGTATATTCGTTAATTCTGAGAATATGGCAAAACAACGTTTGCCGGGACAGCTAGTCACCATATAATAGTTTTACATAGAGGTGACATCGAGCTACGAGTTCCGAGCTGCGAGGCTGGCATTGAGTGCATTAAATAATGAAATTGTTTATAAAAACATGTAATTATCTTTCCTCAGAGTCCGTGATAATATCAGCGTCGACAGCCATCAGTGGTCAGCTGCCTTCAAGTCGAGAGCTACCATACATCACGCCGGCACCGGTCCGGGCGCCCGCACCACCATCATCTCGACCGAATGCTGACAATGCGGTGCACTTCAGCGGTGATTCTACTGATTCTGCAAGTACGGTTCCTTTCATATTATGCCTCGACGCCAGTTGCGTAGCGTGGGTCACTGTCGCCCGGGGCGGAGTCATAGTTTGCCGCCCCCTTTGACGTCATAATATAATTATGTTGGTGATGGTGAGAAAAACGTAAAGATATAAAAGAGTTAAGAGGAAAGGGTACCGGCGGCACTTTCCATACAAACTATTACAAACGTAGTCGACTGTTTTCTCCCTGGATATTGACACTAGAGCAAATATTTTTGGTGCATAAAACTAACTGCCATATTTTTTGTTTTTTTTTTATTTTTTTAATCTTAATTTCTATGATAATTAGAAAATGAAAAAAAAACAAAACCCCATATTCATGGCAGTTATAGGTTTTATGGCACAAAAATATTTGTGCTAGTGTTATTATCCAGGGAGGAAACAGTCGACTACGTTTGTATGGAGAGAGCGCAGGTACCCTTTCACCTTAAGCAAAAAATATTTATTTCTTAACCAAAAGGTGGGGGTGGGGTTCCAAAACATTCAATATGTGCAAGTGGGTAAGAGCTAACCTCTTGAAAAATGAATTGTCTGACTGACCGCCAGTGACCGCTTCATTTTCCGTCCCTCCGCCCCCCCCTCGCTACGCTACTGCTTGACGCGATCTTCTGCCTGACAATTGATATGGGGTCGGCGCAGTATGTGTTCTTCCATTCTCCTCTAGTAGCATCTCATGATGAGAGAGATAGATGTAACGATGAGCGTTACATCTATCTCTCTCATCTCTTTTCATACAGTCCATTCATCTTTTCTCTGGTCTAAATTCATACTTATTACTTCATGTTTACACATGCTTGTTTGACACGATTACGGCAGAAATAGTTTTGGTTGCTGTACGTTTGGTACTTCCCTTCTGAACACTGCACTGGATTTCTATACATACCTACATTTATTTATGCTGCTTTAATAAAACTATTGATAGACAGCGTTCCTGTGATAAACTTTGTATTTTAATCTGGTAAAAAAATAATTGATACGTTTCATCGGGGTATTCCCACTATCCCCCAAATGGAATCCCCCAAATGGAATCCCCCAAATTTTGGGGGATAGTGGAATTTGGCGTGACATCATTCCCCATATTCATGTTTGGGGCAATTTTGGTCAATAATGGGAGTTAAAAGTTGCATTTTCTCCCAAAGTATTTCATATCTAGAATGCTTTTCCCCAAATGGAGGATAATGGGAATTGTCGTGTCACCTTCTCCTTAACTTTCATCGGAGAAAGACGAAAGGTATAGTTTCGTTTGGCCTCAAAATATTTTTCGCTTCTGTTATGTTTTGATTGTCTTTTGTATCAATTTTGACCATCCTTTGTTTATATTTATCATCTTTTTGTTTTCACTGAATCATCATTTTGTTTCCATTTTGATCATATTTAGTTTTTATTTTATAGTTAACTTAAGAAATAATAATGATCTGACCGTGGTCGGTCCGCTCCTCAGTGGCTCCAGAAAATAAACGCGTCACTTAATAGCACATGTGTGCTCTATTATAATAAGTTACGTAAACATGTATATGACATGTCAATTAACAGATTAAAAATTTATAAAGCAAACATTGTGCGGTAAGGCTCACTATGATACTTCGTCGTACTTTAATAATAAGAACCCATGGGCATAAATTCATTTGCTCCATTTTAAATATATCTTTAAAAAAAAAAAATCTTGTTCTCATTCGGTTCATTCGGTGCGTTCCGAATTTTGACATCCTTATTTAAAATGTGATTTCATGTTTGTAAATGAATCCAAATGAATAAAGAATTTTGACTTTGACTTTGATATCGTCTGTGGTTTCCACTTTGATAGTCTTTTGATTACGTTGTGATCATCTTTTGTTATAGTTTTTATTGTCTTTTGTTTTAGTTTTGATCGTCTTTTGTTATCATTTTGATCGTCTTTCGTTTCCATTTCAATAGATTGTTGTTTCCCATTTGATCTTCTTTTATTACAATTTTTATTGTCTTTTGTTGTAGTTTTGATCGTATTTTGTTCGCACTTTACCTGTCTCTTGTCCTCGTTTTGATTGTCTTTTGTCAAAATTTTGTCTTTTGTTTTAGTTTCGATCATTTGTTGCTTCCATTTTGATTGTCTTTTGATTCCATTTTAATCTTCTTTAGTTTCAATTTTGATCGTGTGTTCACCACTGACGGGTGATATGAGAGAATCATTGTGATTACTGGTAGACAGTTAAGAAATTGAAGTGTCAACTGACTACTGGTGAAGAGATTTGGTGGTCAGTTGGTCATAGCAAAAATATGTTGAGACCAAACGTAACTTTTACCTTTTGTCTTCCTCTGATCGTTCGTTGTCGTTCGTTCGGGAGAAGATGAAATGAGAATTCATATTATCCCCCAATTTGGGGGAAAGCAATACTTTGGGGAAAAATGCAACCTTCACCTAACATTATCCTCCAGATTGGCTTGATTATCAATTTGGGGAAAAATGCCACGAAAATTCCCATTTTCCGCTATTTTGGGTTATTTCATTGAGAGATAATGGGAATATTCTTTTGATTTGAATAATGGCAACCCTAAATCATGTATTATGGGCGTTTTGTAAACAGATCTTGAAGTTCGAAGCTTTGATCTCGTTCATTTTTAAAACGGTGGCCGTTAAAGAAAAAACTATCGAGAGTTTTTATTGACATTTTATTATTGATAACTTAAAATGGCTACTATTCAATTTTAATCGTTATAGCGATTTAATCTGGCTGTGTAGTTGCGCGTGGAATGTTATAAATTTGTTCCAATTATTACGGTCTGTATTAGAGAGTACAACAGTGACGTTGTTGATAGAACGTTAGCATCATTTTGGGGATTTGCTCGCGTCCGTAGCATTTAGCCCTAGAAGTCACATAACCTCCGGATAGCGTTAAAGGAACAGACAATCATGCAGTGGTATGCGTTCGCCGGTGGCTTCTAACACCATCTCTGGATAAAATCATGGTGCCAAGTGACTCGTCGCGTTCTATCATCTTGTCCGGGAATGCCGTTCTCTTTCTAGGCTAGCATGCTACATCCTCGACCTCATCGTCGCTTGCTTTAAGGTTAAATGGCGTCAAATGCAAGCCTATTTTGTGTGGAAAAAAAACATGTGGTGTTTGGTATTCCAGAGGGCTACACAAGTATATCGGTGCGGGAACCGCTGAGCAACATTCGAGCGCAGAGCACGAAGCCATCAACACAACCTCATTATGCTACTGTGTCCGATGATTCAGGTGATCCATTTCAATGTCCTTGTGTCTCATTGTGCCCCACGGTTTCACTTGCAAAAGCCTAGTGTGTTGATGCATTATGTCACATTGATGTTTCGTCTTTTGTGATGTGTGGCCTTACTAACCAGGATGCCGAAGATCGTGCGAAGTGGAGGCGTAAAAGTAGGAAAGCGGACCCCGGGCTCCCGAGAGGGATGTTATCGGGAACGTCGCTGGGATGATGATGATGTTTTGTCTTTTGTACTTCATCATACATACTTTTGTACATTGAGACTATGATACCGATTGACATCTTGACCTTGGATCATTTAGTAACTCTTCCATTGGATTGGAACTTGTCTATAGTATACAAATACACATAATACAGCAAAATACTTTATTTTTTAAGTCTGTTAAATATGTAATAAGTATCCGTTGTCTATTACTTATTTTAGGGCTAGATGATGCTAAATAAATTAATATTGCAGAACACTCTACACATCGCCATCTAGCATCAAGCTAAGTAACTAGACTTGTGTTATGGGTGCTAGACAACGGGTGTACTACTTATATACTTTACTTTTCGTAAACAACCAGTTCTATGTATTATAAGTATATATTTAAGCATAAATACTTGTCTGAGGCGCAAATCGAACCTGCAACCCTGTGTTTGGCAGTGACCATTGCGCCAACTGGGTCGTCGTGTGGTCGTCAGCTGTGTGAAATATCCTGCAATATTAACTTATTAATTATAATATGTAGATGAAACGTACGCAGCGATCGAGGAGGCAAGCGTGGGCGAAGGTTCGGATACGTACGCGCAGATCGCGCCGGAACCGAGACGACGCGTACATGAGTCCACGCCCGACCCAGACCTACTGCAGGCAGACACTACACATGCTCCCAGGTAACTCATTATACCTTAGGGCATAGCTTCCAAACGAAGGCCGTACCGCCCCCTGGTGGGTGCTGGAGCTTTTCGTGAGGCGGTAGCGGTTCCAAAGGCAAATTGAAATCCAACATTAACAAATTGTTAAAACTCTATCAGCCTCAACTGTCTCATTGATATTTATGTTTCTTATTTTGTCTTGTCTCTTTACCTTTGTGCAGTGCCGCCCCGATGCGGGGGCTCCGGCAAATTGGTGTAATTAACTATTATGCCCCCCCTTTTAGCTATTATGCTAAGTGCATAATAACCTTAGCATAACCCTTAGCATAATAGTTAATTACACCAATTTGCGTTGGATAGTTTTTTCTTGTAAAGGGGGTAGTCCGTAAAAGGTCGGATACTTATGCCTTAGGGAGACGATATGACATGGAATGGATATTTAATATTTGCTCATTTGTCATACCACCATCGTTAATGAAACCTTGAACATTGAAATGTTACTATTAAATTAACCGATGATATAAATTTATTAAGACAATTATGAGGAGGGGGCACCCTTATCACTTATCTGCCAAGACCAACCAAGTGAAGCGCAAGGGCACTACCTACCTTTTCTCGAAGCATTTAGTTGCTTTTAGGGTTCCAGACCCAAAGGGACCCTTTTACTATGACTCCACTGTCAGTCCGTCTGTCACACAAGGCAAAATTTCAACTGTCTAGCTATCACGGTTCACGTGATAGCTACAGTTGAAATTTTCACAGATGATGTATTTCTGTTGCCGCCATAAAAACAGAACCCTTCATGCGTGACCCCGACTCGCACTTGGCCGGTTTTATTTTGAACAAAAGATAGTATTAGTTAATATAACGATAGATTTCATTTATGTGGTTACCCTCTCTTAGCAGGAGAAGCGCGCCACCAGAAATTGGTGGAACATCTTCGACGAACGCTACACATTCCAGACAAGGTTTGTATTTTTTTTTCATTTATCTTACAATTAATTATTATAAGTTTCTCTCGAGTTCAGACTTTAAGGAACCGCTAGTTCGTCGGCTTATGAAGGCAATCGTCGAATTGTTATCACTTGTTTATTAGCCGCTTGAACTAAATAAACAGTGATAGGACGTTTCAATTTCATTTAAAACTCTGATCCAACGGGAAGGTTGACATAACAATAATACAAATATGAACAAAATATAACAAAAATCGTTGCCTGAGCGACTAATAAAAAGTAAAGGTTACATCTGGACTATTGTGACTTCGGCGCAATAGTTTTTGAATAAATTGAGTAATAGTAAAACTATATTTTCGAATGAACTTTACCTCATAGTCTTATAGACAATAGCCCAATTTTGTTAACTTTATATTACAGCATCTTCGTCTTCGTCGTCGACAGCCCTCGGCTCGCCCAAACCGGAGAAACGTCAGGCTAACTCTCCGCTCCCGCCGCCTCCCGCCCATAACGCCCACAACGCCCATACCGCCCACGCTACCCATCAACAAGGAGTCCACGCCCAACACCAACGTATCAATAGTACAGGTAAACTGTAATAACACTTTACAATCAAACCCACCTTAGAGTTCCAAAACTGTTATTAGAATGTTTTCAACTCAAGCAAGATTCTACTTTCGTTGAAGTTTAAAGTCTTCTAACTCATCAATTAATCAAACAAAAATTATTAAAATGCAAACATTCCAATAATAGTAATTTTCGAACTCTAGCAATTATGCAGCCGACTGTACTGTTTCCTATTTGTTTCTCTTTTCTTAGTTGTGTGTTTTTATGTCGTGTGTTTGTCTGAATAAATTATATTCTATTTTATTCAATTCAAATCAATTCAAATTTACATTATATTGCAATATCATGCCATTTGCATTTCGAATACAAAAAGTACTCTCAAAGTACCTCAAAAGAACCAAAAGGGTAATTTTTGAATGAAATTGCAATATTATTTGAATAATTTTATTCAGGCTTCACTTGCATGTAAAAAATATATTTCCCTCATATAAAATTTACACCTGATTTACAGGAGACCTCTTCGCCCACGACAAATTGCGGGGCAGTATCAACGAGAAACACCAACGGAATAACAGCTGCGTCAGCTCATCGGACTTCTACGGGTGTAACTATCCAGTGGATAAACATAGGTTCAGTTCCGGTGATATGATACGTCCATTAGTTGCTAGGGAACTTGATTTTAACATCAATGGACTTAGTTGCAGTGACTACTCCTCTTCCGCCGAACCGGTTACAAGTTTAACGTCCGAACACAGAGTAACAGAGAGCCCTTCACGGAATGTGGAACAAATGTACGCTAAAGTCATGAAGAAACCCAAAGCTCGAACCGAAGAGATTGCGCGAAGATCGAAAGAGATTTCAGAACACGATGCACCAAAATTTCGTACAGACGACCCCGGATACGAAACTATTGATAAAAAATTATTCGTAAACCATGGATATGAAACGATAGTTCGGAAAGAAATTAACTCAAACCAAGACCCAGGTTATGAAACTGTTAAGGATATTTCAAAGAATCATTTAAAAGTCAATCATTTGAATGCAGATAGCGGTCCTAATAGTATCGTCAGTAGTGATCCTGGTTATGAGCATATATCGAAAAATGACACGAGTGCCTCAGATTCTGACCCGAATTACGAAGTTCTTAGAAATAACCCCCCGACGCCGCCTTACGCAACCATTGCTCCGAACTTCACCCAACCGACATATTCAACGGTAAACAAAAGGAAATACAATGACTGGTCTAACAACGAGGACGGGATAACGGAGCCTAATTACGAATCCATGCCAAACGATCCGATATACAATACGGGCAGCGAATCTGATCCTAATTACGAATCTGTTCGCCCTAAACATCCAAATTACGAAAGCTTTAGCGGTAACAATTCTAACTACGAATCTTTACGGCATAAAGATCCCAAATACGAATCTGTTCGGTCTAAAGATTCAAAATACGACTCTGTTAGATCGAAAAAGGACCCTAACTATGAGAGCGTGAAATATTTTGACGTCGCTAAAAAGGAACCTCCTTACGAAAAGGTGAAAGGTGAAGGATCAAACATGGAAAGATCGGATTCATCCGCGGGATATGAAAAAATTAACGTACCGAAGGATCCACAAAGCAGTATTAATAATGGCACTGATGGTGCAGTCAGCGATTATTTCCAAGTGTAAGCTTTATGTATAAATTAACAGTATTTATTAGGTTTGATATTTTGTTTGCTATTAAGAGGAAATGGTACCGGCTTTGTCCATACAAACGTAGTCGACCGTTTCCTCCCTGGATAATGACACTGGCACAAATATTTTTGTAGCATAAAAACTATACCTTGCCCATGCCCCAATGTTTTTTTAACTCTTAATTTCTATGCTAAATTAGAAAATGAAAAACAACCAAGACTTTTATGCAACAAAAATATTTGCTCTAGTGTCATTATCCAGGGAGGAAACAGTCGACTACGTTTGTATGAAAAGAGCGCCGGGTACCTTTCCCCATAACAGTATTTATTAGATTTGATATTTTGTTTGCTATTAAGTACTTATTTATTTATAACTTAGATTAGGTATTAGATAAATACAACCTCAGTATAAACGTTTTAAAATAAGTATTATCTTCCCTAGGAATCTGTGATATATTAAAACGGAAGATGTTTTTACTCAAAATAGCGTGTGCGTATGTAATTTTAGTGTTTGAACAACTTGTATTTGTGTAATCTTTATTTATAACTTTAAAACTAAGGTTCACTTCTGTTCGTACTACCAACTCGGACCACCACTCGGACTACAAATGAAATGCAAAACATCTCAAATAAAAAAAAGAACGGTTATAGATACAATACCTACAACATTACACATTATTACCTATTATTCAAATTAAAGTAAATAGAAAAAATGACGATTGAAACAAAAGACGTTCGACTTCAGTAACACACTTTTGTCTCACTAGCCCTATTTCTATTAGCCTTCCTTTGTAAAGAATAAAATAAATAAATATACAGGACATTCCACACATCGCCATCTAGCCCCAAGCTAAGTAACTAGACTTGTGTTATGGGTGCTGGACAACGGATATACTACTTATACAGGGTTATTGGAAATTAATTAGCACGGCGTTAAGGGCTTCTTCTGTGCACCTAAACAAACAACTTTAGTTCTACGACTTTTGGAAATTCGAAAAAAAAAAATGAAAATTTTGAGGTTATGTAAATTCGAAAAACAGCTGATTTTTTAAAACAAAGGTCATTCACACCAAGAACAGTAGATGAAACTTAAAAAATAAGTAAAATTTTAAGGTTACTGACCTCTCCGTGTAAGGAACAGCTGATTTTCAGGTAAACCTAACCTCAAAATTTTCAAAAAAATGTTCGAATTTCCAAAAGTCGTAGAACAAAAGTTGTTTGTTAAGGTGCACAGAAGAAGCCCTTAACGCCGTGCTAATTAATTTCCAATAACCCTGTATACTTTTCTTTTGTAAATATATACTTAAAATACATAGAACCAACCAGACCACAGACAAATATCTAAGCATAAATTCTTGTCTGAGGCGGGAATTGAACCCAATTGTTTGGTGTTGAACAAAGGTGTTTGGCAGTCCGGCATGGTGACCATTGTGCCAACTGGGTCGTCAGATAATTTTATCATATTGCTTTGCCATCATTATTTAAATCATTTTACACAATAACTTATTGGACCACAAGCAACCTGTCTATTGTAAGTATATTTGTATTTATTATATATCACTACATATTATAAAACAAAGTCGCTTTCTCTGTCCGTATATCCCTATGTCCCTATATCCCTTTGTATGCTTAAATCTTTAAAACTACGCAACGGATTTTGATGCGGTTTTTTTAATAGATAGAGTGATTCAAGAGGAAGGTTTGTATGTATAATACATGCATAATATAGCCGTGCGAAGCCGGGGCGGGTCGCTAGTTTCTTACATTTTGATCAGTGGTACGAGTTGGTGGTGCGAATGGAAGCCAAAACGAATAGATATCTAATATATTTAATAAGTAATATAATCTTGTGTATAATATAATTAGTTGACAAGTTATTCACAATATGTACAAACTAGTATGTACGTACAATGTACCTATGTACATAGCTTATATGTTATTATATTATTTATGTGCCTATTCTTTAAGCAAGTGTATATTGCCTTAATTTTCAGTACCTATCGGTAATACTGAATAATTAAAATTTCCAATTTCATCGTATAAATAAATAAATATTGCAGGACATTCCACACATCGCCATCTAGCCCCAAGCTAAGTAACTAGACTTCTGTTATGGGTGCTAGAATACTACATAATATATACTTTTCTTTTGTAAATCACTACATAGTATAAAATAAAGTCACTTTTCGCCGTCCCTATGTCCCTATATCCCTTTGAATGCTTAAATCTTTAAAACTACGCAACGGATTTTGATGGGGTTTTTTTTACTAAATAGAGTGATTCAAGAGGAAGGTTTATATGTATAATACATGCATAGTATAGCCGTGCGAAGCCGGGGCGGGTCGCTAGTATATACATAAAATACATAGAACAACCAGACCACAGACAAATATCTAAGCATAAATACTCGTGTGAGGCGGGAATCGAACCCGCAACCATGGGCGTGCCCAGAGTTTTGTAAAGGGTGGGGCGGAAGCAAATAAAAGTAAAAAAAAACTCGATGAGTAGTAGAAAATTATAAATGTTTTTATTTACTTACTGTATTTATTTTAATAATATCGTGAGGGTTTTTGGCTAATTAATCTCTACATGATGGCTCAGCACTAAACCAGCGTGATGGCAATGCGATGGTTAAAACGCAACTACACGATGGCAACGTTCAGTTATAAATTGGAGAAGGACGTGGAAGCAGCCGTTTGTTACTTAAATTAAAAACCATTTTTTTTATTTTAAGCTCCGAGTCAGGGTGGGGCAAATGCCCCACCTTGCCCCACTGTGGGTACGCCCATGCCCGCAACTATATACAGAAAAGATGCTACAATATTTTGTCTTGCAGAATCTTTACAATGTGACGCGCTTTCATTCAAAGTTAACACCACCATATTTTTTTACCCCAAATTAATGTTATAATGCAATTTGAGCAAGTTCTATTAAACTACACTTAACTGTTACATCATTAAAAAACTATTTCTTTTGTTTAATTTTATTAAGTTGTTATTTAATCTTTTAAGTAAACATATTCAGTGAATTTCAGTGGTGTTACAACAAGGTGGCAAAATGCTTAAAGGTACTATTAGGTTGGTACATAATATAAATGTTTTGTAAGTATTTAACCTACTAAAGAACTTGCAGTTATAATTTTTAGGAAAATATAATATAAATACTGAACTATTTTTTTATTTTATTATTATATAGGTTTTTAAAGCAAAAAAAGAAACCGGTCAAGGGCTAGTCTTACCCGCGCGCCGCCGCCGAGGGTTCCGTGCATTATTTTGAACTCTTTCTCTACCCTTGCAGTGGTATGGTAGTTACCAACTAATGTATAGATAGAGGAACCTTTTTTAATATTTGGAGTTTTACCTTTAACTATGCTTTGCGTGAAAATTCGGTAAAAAATTAAGGTAAGTTTCGGTATGTACTCAATTCTTTTTATAGTGTTGACTCAGGACATTGATTTTTATACACCTAATAGGGACTATAGACCTCAGTATCTGGTATGCATTTCAACTTGCTAGGTCCACCCGTTCCTTAAACATCGGTGGTGACTCACGGACAGACAGACGAACAAGATAGTGATCTCCTTTTTTTTTAACCTTTTGAGGTAACCTTTTGAGGTACGGAACCCTAAAAACCATCAAGATGACGAACCCTTATTTTGACAAAAGCTGTCACCTTTGTGACAGATCTACGTGGGGTGTTGGCGGGAACGGGCCAACAACATGACGTCGTCACATGAGTAACTTACTCATGTGACGTCGTGCTGCAGTTCTAGTTACACGAAACTTAGTTGTAAACCGAGTTGAATTGTATGATTCTGGTGGAATGTTATCCAATTTAGCTCCGTGAAAGTAAGAATCAGTGGCAAACATGAACTTTTCTAGTTGCCTCCAAAATCTAGAAGGTTTTAGAAAGTAGCCACCGCTTTGCCAGACTGACCACTTTGACCATCTTGAAACACTTTGAGCCCGATTTCTGAAAATCGGGCCATAATTTGATGCAAAATATGCTTTGTTCCCACGTCTACAGATTCCCAATTTTTTAGATTTCCATTAGGTACCTACTACAGATTCCCGCAAATATTACTTGATACTGGCAATATACACAAACCGTACGAAGCCATAATTGACCATGTAATTGAATAAAAAAGTTTTGAGATTTTTTTATCAGTTATGGCTTCGCACGGCTTGTGCTTATAGCCAGTATCAAGTAAAATTAATTTTAATTTTACATCTAATAATTATGGCCCGATTTTCAGAAATCGGACTCAAAATGTTGCAAGATAGTCATAGTTTGTCAAGTCAGGATATTTATAATTTATAGGCGTTTTTCGCACTCCAATCTCGAAAAGCTAAACATGAGAGAAAAAAAATCTTCTGTGAAAATGTTGATTGACAGCATTCTGACAGTCAGTGTCATAAACCGTTGCACGTCACTGTCAGTTAACAATAAATTACGTGGTGTCATGTCATGTCTGGCCATTGCAAAGACCTAAGAAAAAGCTGTAAAAATCCTAATTCTATGGTTTCAATCGATTATTTCCATAACTTTTCATTAATTTTTTGTATACTCCGGTTCAAGAAGTAATTAAACAAAAAATGTGTTATAAACATTTAGTGGTAACGATATTGGCGACACTTTTTAGTGGGATATTGTCGAAAACCGTAGAATTAACGTTCGAACTACCTGATAGCGATAAACAATGTTTTTACCAGGAAATCGAAAAAGATATTAACGCAGAACTGGATTTTCAGGTAAATTGAGGCTTTCCACTACTAATTTATACTAAATTATGTACTTCGTATCGAGAAAAATAAAATTAATAACCTCTATCAACTTCACTAATTTAAGCAATTTGTTTGTATTTTCTCGTTTGTAGGTAATAACGGGTGGCCAGTACGATGTAGACGTAGTAATTGAAGCACCCAATAGGCAAATTATATTCCAAGAACAGAAGAAACAGTATGGTTCACATCAGTTCACAGCTCAGCAAACAGGTAAGTTTTCATAGTACCCGACTACGGCGAAGCCAAGAGGGAGGGTTACGTTTTAATTCTACTTTTTATCCTGACTTAAGCAGGTAAAACCTCCGGACCCAGCTAGTCCTACTAATATTCTAATTATAAATGTGAAATTTTGTGTGTTAGTATGTTTGTTACTTCTTCACTCAAAAACTACTGAACCAATCGTATTGAAACTCGGTATGTATGTAGATAGCTGAAGACCTGGATTAACATATATGCTACAAATTCAAGTAAGGTACAGTTGGCAACACAATTGGAAACCCACTACAATGTTCTAAAATTACTATTATTTAAATGTTATCATCAATAATGTTTCTCTAATTAATTTATAAGTTGAAGGATTTTAAAGTTCAACTTAAGCAGGACATTAGAATCTTATTTGAGTTGAAAACATTCTAATAATAGCTGTTTTGTAAATCTACTGTGGGTCCACACTTTTGTTGTCTGATTGTACCTATGTTATTGGAAAATGTTGACATTGAATATTTATCGCCCAAGCCATGCATAATTTATAGATAATTAAATGTTTCTAGTATGTGAAGGTATTAGTTGGTTTTTAATGAAAATTTGTTGCTAATGCAACAAATTCTTCTTCTGCTGATGATTGTATTATAATATATACAATCGTAAACTTTAAACAAGCCAAGTTTATAACTGTAAAGATCCTCCTCAGATCCTTACCAAATTACAGGAAGCACCCTTAAGGTATCTGAATCCCTTTCCTACATATACAGAATCCAAATTGGTTCATAAACAAAGATGTTATGCCCATAAATAAATCATTGAAACATCCAACTTGTGAAAACTCCTTTTTTGTAGTTTTACTCCATAGTATAGAAGTTAGGGTACCTACTTTTTGTTAAATATTGTCGTTCTTTGTTGTAGGTGTTTACAAATTCTGCTTCAGCAATGAGTTTAGTACGTTCACACACAAGTTGGTATACATGTCTGTGGTGGTCGGACCAGAACAGCAGTTGCCAGGAGTCGGAGACCATGCTACTGTCCTTACACAGGTTACTCACATTTTAATCCAATTTCTATTAAATCGAAACAGCTTGATGATATTTGTTTTTCCGAATGAGGAACACTATTCACAAACCAATGTTACTAGATGAGAAATTTCATCAAGTCACATTGTTACTTGATTCGATGTTCCTCAACCAGTCTATAGTGTCACAGGATCCAGTGTGACTCATCTATACTTATAATAAAGGAAAAGAAAACAAAAAGTCTGTACTTATAAGCAAATTAAAAAAAATAATAGTCTAGGGGACTTAGTAGTTAGTTTAGTACATATTTGCTGTATAGCGGCAAAAGAAATACATCTGTGTAATTTCAACTGTCTTTCATGGGATACAGCCTACCGACAGACAGACAGTGGAGTCTTAGTAAAAGAATTTTTTTTAACCATTTGGGTAAGGAACCCAATACCTTAATTGGCTATGAAACCCAATACCATAATTGGATGTGGAACCCAATACCATTTGGGTATGGAACCCAAAATAGGTGTAAGTATGATGAGTTTGGTACTTATTTATTCACTTTTTTTATCCAGTTGGAGACATCAGCAGAAGAAATACATTCAGCACTAAACAGAATTCTCGACCACCAAACCCACCATAGACTAAGAGAAGCACAGAGTCGTAAAAGAGCTGAAGATCTCAACGAAAGAGTGTTCTGGTGGTCCATGGGTGAAACACTAGCTGTTGTCTGTGTCACATTCATTCAGGTTATGGTATTAAAGAACTTTTTCAGCGACCGACCTACATTATACAATCGCATGTAACTTAGCTAATTAGTTACCTATATTTATTAAAGTTTCGGCTATTAAGACACACAGAGTTTTATTCATATTTCTTTATTGATTTAAAGTTAGAAGTTGTAACTAAAAATAACTAGTTTGAATAACATACTTATTTTTTTAATATCTTGATTGTTGTGAATATTAGTTAATTTAAAATTTATGAAATGTAAGTAGGTACATTAAAAAAACAACTATTAATATTTTTTTATATCATATTGTTATTGTCTTAAAACAGTACAAGCAAAGCGAACACTCCATTAACCAATGCACAAGGGTAAGCTATCAACGGTCTTTGTTCAGCGTCCCCCGACATTGTTACAAATAATCTACTGGCCGATAATGCTGACCAAATAACTGCGACTCCTGACAAACTCAAACCAATTGAACCCTCTAAAGAAAGGAATATACCCAACCCAGCAAGTACAACCATAGGCAGCATACAGTATCCCAAAACACTTGCCACACTTAACAGAGTAAAAACACCTTCACTTCTACTCATTAGGGATAGTAAGAAGTACATTAGTATGACAGACATGACTGAGAGGCCATATACATAACCAAAGTGAGCCTTATTGCCTGAGAGAAATAGGCACACAGCTAATGCTAAGCAGAAAGCTATGGGACCAGCGATATCTGTGTCTCGCAGTAAAAAGTCAGCATCGTCAGCCTTTGATTGACCGTGAAAAGGATTCATCACTGCCAAAGTTTTTTCCAGTATCCTATCCGGGTATATTTCTAATTCGTCCAGAAGGGGTGGTTCGTCAAAATCATTAGTTTCAACTGCATTGTCACCGGGGATAGGAGCTGGCGTGTAAATTGTAGGATTGTAGTACTGATTGTTATTTGCTGATATGTTCCCTTGAGTTTGTTCGTAAGAAAAATTCTGTTGTTCTGTCGTCGGGAAGTTCTGGAAATCTAAAATTTAAGCAAAAGGTAAGTAAAATTGAAACTTCTTTTTTCCTCAAATTATTGTAGTGTTACTTGCCTAACGTTTGCGGTGTATCAGGAAAGTTGTTGAACGAATAGTTTTGGCTATTATTCGGAGATTGCCAGAAGTCACCCTGATTGTTGTAATTAGCCATTGTCTCTCCAATAGCTAAAATTCACTTGATTGTAAAAAAATATGACTTGGTTTGTATATTATTCCTTGGTCACAGGTAATTTTCACCTTTGGTAATGTTCTTTCTACGGTTATTAGGAGCCGTGAATTTGCCAATTTAACGTTGGGAGAAATATTATAGACCTAGAACTAGAAATTAGTCTTTTTGAAAAAGAAACACCGAAAACGAAGCAAGTTGGGAGACGTGGGTTTTTTTCTTTTGTGTCAATGTCAATTGTCATGTTGACATTCGCACACCAGCACAGATTATACTATGATGCCAGTGTCAAGTCAACGGGCATAAGGCCAGGCGCATACGTGTGTTTTCCGCATGCGATTAGGGGACATCTAAGATCACGTTCTTTTACCGCATTCGAGTTCTCGAATACTTCGAATCTATACAAAATGCTCTGACTACCGCACACGTGCCTTTTTTTTCGGCCGGAAAATATTCCGCACGTACGGTTCGAACGCCAGCCCTTACGTTCTGATTATTATAAAGTATCCAGAATACGATAAATAAATTTGACCCAAGAATAAATAATAAAACAAACGGGGTGAGCTAAATAAAACCGTTTAATAAAGGAACGCGATAACTCCAAACGTACTTAAGCATGCGCCCGGCCGTACAACCCCTTCCTATTTCCGTGGTACAACCGACCACGAATCCAACATCACTTTTCCTGTATAAAATAGTCGATGGTCTGTAAAAAGTACTAGGCAATCAGAAGTCAGTAGAAGGTATAAATCATACATATTACATTATCACTTTCTTTTTTAAATTTTTACCCTGACAAAGTATGTGATGGTGATGGCCATGAAGGTATTGAAAGAAACTGGAAAAATAATTCAAATAACTCGAGCATGATTTTACATTATATATTTGACAGTTTTTGTGGGATACCTTCTACTTAGTTCTGATGGCCTAGTACTTACAGAACAATTTTACGTAACGGAAAGTGGTGGTGGTGTGTAAGGGCTTGCTCTCATAGAATCAATATACCTCCTATAGAGTTCTGATTGCCTAGTACTTTTTACAGACCAACGCCCTACTTTATCAGGTAAAATATTGAAGAAAGAGAGAGACAACGTATTATGTGTGATTTATACCTTCTCTATACCTCCTATAGAGTTCTGATTGCCTAGTACTTTTTACAGATCAACGTCCATACTTTGTCAGGTAAAATATTAAGAGAGACCACGCAATTAAGTGTGATTTATGCCTTCTCTGTCTTCTGATTGCCTAGTACTTTTTACAGAGCAAACGACCCTACTTTGTCAGGAAAAATATTAAGAAAGAGAGAGACAACGCAATTAAGTGTGATTTATGCCTTCTGATTGCCTAGTACTTTTTACAGACCAACGCCCCTACTTTGTCAGGTAAAATATTAAGAAAGAGAGGGACAACGCAAATATTTGTGATTTATGCTTTCTCTGTCTTCTGATTGCCTAGTACTTTTTACAGACCAACGACCCTACTTTGTCATGAAAAATATTGAAGAGAGAGACAACGTAACCTTCTCTGTTTTCTGATTGCCTAGTACTTTTTACAGATCAACGACTATTTTATACAGCAGGGAAAAGTGGCGTTGGATTCGTTGTGGGACGCAATTCAAATAATGTTTTTTTTGACGTGAAACGTTTAATAAATTGATGAACACCTCGACCACCGGGTGGCGGCTGACACTAATTAGTGCCTGCTGCCACCCCAGTGTCAAAATCAAGAGTGGCCGATGAGAATAAACGGAAAGTAGTGTTCCGCCCTCCGTTCCGTCGCGGGTAAAAATAAAATAAACGAAAACAGTAAAACAAAATTTATTTAAAATTCAAGACGATACAAATGGAAAATTAAATTTTCACTTAAACATTTAACAAATTTTGCTTAACATTAAAGTAAAAGCAATGTTCCGAAAAACAAAAATACTGTGATTATAATGTCTTAGAAAAATTACACATGAGTGCGTAGAGTAGTTAACGCTGGTCGCATTTTAAGTGTGTCCATCTCAAACCTGATTAGGTATGAAACGGTAACAATCGCACGAGAAATGCTGTCAGCGTATTTTCAAAGTCTTCAAAATGCAGACAAATACTTGTAAGTATATATTGTTATGTTAGAATGCGAGCCCGGCGTCGGCGTACGTCGTGAATATCTTCTCGATTGAGTTGGCGTAAGCTGCTGTTCTCAGATCTAAGCCCAGGTCGAACTTCATCGCAGTCTTCATTATGGCCTGCGGGACAAAAACATACATGTATATTATAATACTAGCGACCCGCCCCGGCTTCGCACGGCTATATTATGCATGTATTATACATAATATAAATCTTTCTCTTGAATCACTCTATCTATTTAAAAAAACCGTATCAAAATCCGTTGCGTAGTTTTAAAGATTTAAGCATACATAGGGATATAGGGACAGAGAAAGCGACTTTGTTTTATACTATGTAGAAGATCATGATACCTACTTAGGTACTAAGCTACCTAAACTGTATATATGCCTATAATATAAACTATTTTGGGCCTAAACTACGTTACGCGGCCCAAGAACGGGCCCCGACGACGGGTCAATTTTGTGACTTAAATCCAGCTATTCAGGGCGCTGTAGTGCCTAAGACATGTATTATATGGAGTAGGCTTGCCCAACACTTCTACCACCCGCTCACACTCAGCTTAGTCAATTTAAATTTCGAACCAACATCAGTTGTATTAAAATGGAATGTCGTCTCAATAAATAAAATTCTCGCGTCGCGGTGTTTGTTACCAAACTCCTCCGAAACGGCTAAAGCGATTTGTATGTTTTTTTTTTGTGTATATAAAATATAAAAAAATATATATATTGCAGGACATTCCACACATCGCCATCTAGCCCCAAGTTAAGTAACTAAACTTGTGTTATGAGTGCTCGACAACGGATATACTACTTTAAATACTTTTCTTTTGTAAATACACTTATAAAACATAGACCACAGACAAATATCTAAGCATAAATACTTGTCTGAGGCGGGAATCGAACCCTGTGTTTGGCAGTCCAGCATGGTGACCATTGTGGCAACTGTGTTACAAATAGGTAATAAATATAATTAGTAGGTATATTAACCCTAGCAGATCGTTCCATGGTGTAATCGAGGCCGGAGTGCACGATATCCTTCTCAGAGGCACCGGAGATCCTCTTCTGGAAGGACTCGGACGGTGTCACTGGAATGCGGCCACCGACGCGACCGAAGCGACGCTCCAACGACTCTTGCACTGATTCTGAATAACGAACATATTATCATTTAACTATTAGTTTTAATATTATTTATATTTATTATAAACACACAAAACAAAAATTACATCAAATTACATTACTAACACAAATAAAAAATAAAATAAATCCAAAAAACAACAATTTCGCCAAACTATACTCAGAAATAAAGACAAGACAAAACAAAATAGATAGAAATAATGAGATGATAAGGTAGATTTTGTTATAAGAGGATAAGGTAGATTTCGTTATAAGAGGATAAGGTAGATTTAGTTATAAGAGGATAAGGTAGATTTCGTTATAAGAGGATAAGGTAGATTTCGTTATAAGAAGATAAGGTAGATTTAGTTATAAGAGGATAAGGTAGATTCCGTTATAAGAGGATAAGGTAGATTTCGTTATAAGAAGATAAGGTAGATTTCGTTATAAGAGGATAAGGTAGATTTTGTTTGAAAGTGTATAATTACCCAATAAATGGTAGTTGGATTCCCTCTCATATTTGAATGTAAGACGTCCATATGAGACATGGTTCAAGTTCTTCAACCATTCGAAGAACGAGACGGTGACACCACCAGCGTTGATGTACAGGTCCGGTATCACGAGGATGTTGCGGTCGATCAGGATCTTATCTGCGGCGGGCGTTGTTGGACCATTCGCAGCTTCCGCTATAATCTATGAATAATTTTTTAATTAATTTTTAGTTTTGGGCTTTATGGTAAGGTGGGAATTGTAGAAAGCCATGTTGTATGGAAGCTCCACTTTATTTTTTGTTTTGTTTTTAGTATGTAATATTGTATGTCAGACGACGCTGTATAGGATAAAAGTCTTTTGCCTACCCTTTTGGAAGTATAATAGTATTGCAAAGGCCGGGAAATAAGCAATTGCAAGTCGAGTATGAGTTTGAAGGCCGAGCCGTAAGTGAGGACTTGCCATTGCAATTGCCATTTCCGCCGAGGCATTTATAGTGGATTATTTCCACACAATAATGCGGAAAAGAGTAGCCTCACTGATGCGCCGCGTCCAAGGCAGTTTTAACCTTCTCCTCAGCCCAATAGTGCAGCGCTCGGATTGCCCGACAGTGCGACACTGGACTGCAGTACACAAGCGGTCTAGAGTCGCACTATTTAATCATAAATATCGGCCCAATTAATTAAATATCTTGTTTTTCTATGTTTTTTACTAACTTCTAATTTATAAGTTATACTAACAATACTATGGATTTAAAAGTCTGAAATAAATGAATTGAATTGAATAGTGCTTTTCTCAAAAGAATGCTGGGAAATAAAATATTAACATTATTTTCGAGGTGGGAAAACGCGAGGTGTCGAGTTTGCGGACAAGGAGAATCAAATTCATTGCACGAGCGTTTTTTGAATTTGGAACATTACAGCGCTCCAGCAATGTTGTATGAAACGGCGTGCTAACGCTCGTGCAATGGATTTGACTTTCTTTGTCCGTAAATTCGATACGTCGCCTGTTCTTTTTTAAAAAATAATGACAATATGTCCATGCATGTTTGAGAAAAAGTCTTTTGTCTGCCCAATTTGGGAGTTAAACAAAAAAATATTGCCTAAAAAATATTGAACATGAAAATAACCAAAAAATCTTAAAAACATACTCAAAAAATATTTACTTTATTCTGTTTTTACTGTATGTGTTGTTATAGCGGCAACATAAATACATTATCTGTGAAAATTTCAACTGTCTAGCTATCACGGTTCATGCGATACAGCCTGGTGACAGACAGACAGACAGTGAAGTCCTAGTAAGTCTCGTTTTTACCCTTTGGCTACGGAACCCAGCTTTACAAAGTTTATAAGGACTTACCTTTGCCTGAATCTTGTGAGCATTTTCCTTGTGAATGACTTGTTCAATGGCGGCGGGCACTAAGATGTCGCATTTCTCGAAGAGCATGTTCTCGCCTTCGTATGCTTTAGCGCCGGGGAAACCGACTATCGTGCCGTTGTCAATCCTGTAGTCTTCAAGGGCCTGGAATATATTAATATAAGTAAGTAAATATGAATACAATAGTTTTGTACATAATTAAATTAATTGTAATTCCGATTAATGTGTATACTTATTATGAATAAACTAGTAGTTCGCCCCGAACTGAGACCTCACGAGTTTTTTTCAGCGTTTATTATATTTCAGCGTAAAGTACTAAAATGTATAATATAACGACGAAAGACTCCAAATACGACAGGTCTATCTTATTTGAATGATAGGTGCCTAGTATCGCTATTATCTGACATTGGATGATTTAGAGAATCCAAACACGATAGGCATAACTTGTTGTTGTTGTTAAGTTCTAAAAACATAGGCCAGCTCAATCATCACACCCTGGACATCCGTTGACTCTTTATTTTTACTCAAGACATTTTGAATGTGTCCAACATAATATCCAGAAGATAGTAATTCCTTTCCTTCCTTCCTTATGTATCTACTTATCATAATGTTACGTAAGAGGAAACGAGAAGACAAGCTCGAGAACGAGAATATATTAGAGAAGTTTGAGGCCAATATGTCCTGTAATAAGTCCCTAAACTAAAATATAACAAGTCAATAAAAATTATAAAAAAATGAGTCACAAATTTTATAATTATCAGTCTCTAGATCGGCTAGAACCGAACATTCCTACTATTTAATACTATCCACCACTATTATTGTAAAACAGCCAATGATTATGAAATAAATAATTATAGGAAATGAAGCAAAGAGAGTTCGGACGATTTGGGGCAAAGTAATAAATTTCTATAAAATTTAAATAAATTTGGATTAAGAATATTGTAAATAGTAAGCGTGTTACATTGTGAATTTGTAATGCTACACCTTCGTTATTTTTCTTTTGCAATCACAATGTAACACGCTTACTATTTAAGTACAATATTCTTAATCCGAATTTATTAGATTTTATTTTTTAGTTGGACTTTTTTTATTAAAGCGTGTTTTTTTTAGTTTTTTATTCTATTAATTTATTTTATACTTTTTGGTCTTTGATAACTTAATATGTTAGATCGGATCCTGGTTACTATTGAAAGACAAACTACTCGTCAAGACGATTCTAACGAGCCTAAACTCGATGAGGTTGTGTCGTTTCATTGCGAAGTTCCTATGACCACCTTCCAGTTCCATCATCAGACCCTGGTTACCATTGAAAGACAAACTACCCGTCAAGGCGATTCTAACGAGCCCAAACTCGATGGGGTTGTGTCGTTTCATTGCGAAGTTCCTATGACCACCTTCCAGTTCCATCATCAGACCCTGGTCACCATTGAAAGACAAACTACTCGTCAAGACGATTCTAACGAGCCCAAACTCGATGGGGTTGTGTCGTTTCATTGCGAAGTTCCTATGACAACCTTCCAGTTCCATCATCAGACCCTAGTCACCATTGAAAGACAAACTACTCGTCAAGACGATTCTAACGAGCCCAAACTCGATGAGGTTGTGTCGTTTCATTGCGAAGTTCCTATGACCACCTTCCAGTTCCATCATCAGACCCTGGTTACCATTGAAAGACAAACTACCCGTCAAGGCGATTCTAACGAGCCCAAACTCGATAGGGTTCTGTCGTTTCATTGCGAAGTTCCTATGACCACCTTCCAGTTCCATCATCAGACCCTGGTCACCATTGAAAGACAAACTACTCGTCAAGACGATTCTAACGAGCCCAAACTCGATGAGGTTGTGTCGTTTCATTGCGAAGTTCCTATGATAACCTTCCAGTTCCATCATCAGACCCTGGTCACCATTGAAAGACAAACTACTCGTCAAGACGATTCTAACGAGCCCAAACTCGATGAGGTTGTGTCGTTTCATTGCGAAGTTCCTATGACCACCTTCCAGTTCCATCATCAGACCCTGGTTACCATTGAAAGACAAACTACCAGTCAAGGCGATTCTAACGAGCCCAAACTCGATGGGGTTCTGTCGTTTCATTGCGAAGTTCCTATGACCACCTTCCAGTTCCATCATCAGACCCTGGTCACCATTGAAAGACAAACTACTCGTCAAGACGATTCTAACGAGCCCAAACTCGATGAGGTTGTGTCGTTTCATTGCGAAGTTCCTATGACCACCTTCCAGTTCCATCATCAGACCCTGGTTACCATTGAAAGACAAACTACTCGTCAAGGCGATTCTTGACGAGTAGTTTGAATGAATGAACTATGAAGTATGGATAATGAGATAATTCCTGCAGATTCCCTCCAGCTCTATCATCAGATCAGTTCCATGGTACCATATTATTGTCACCGAAGTTACGCCCTTTCATTTGATACCCCACTCGGGTATATTTGCAGTATAGTTTGTGTGCCATATAGGTAGATCCCCTTTTGGACCCCTATCTCCGTAACCCCCTGACTGATCCTGCTCATGTTCGAACTTAAAAATTCTATGGACCTCAACTACTTGTATACCAAAAATCATGAAGATCAGAGCAACGGTACTCAAGTTATCGTCGAACAAACATACAAACATACAAACATACGAGCGACCGACCCTTCTCAACACTAGACCTCTCTCGCTTCGCTCGTTCGGTCAATTAGCGACCCGCGGCTTCGCACGGCTATATTATGCATGTATTATACATATAAACCTTCCTCTTGAATCACTCTATCTATTAAAATAAACCGCATCAAAATCCGTTGCGTAGTTTTAAAGATTTAAGCATACATAGGGATATAGGGACAGAGAAAGCGACTTTGTTTTATATTATGTAGTTATTTTGCAAATTGTTACTTGATTATCAGTGGTTCACGGTTTCACCAACACAGGTCCCGTTCCCACGGGAATATGGGCATAAAAGTACCTAGCCTATGTTACTCTCAAGGATGCAATGTATCTTCATAATAAAAACCAATTCTTCACACAAGTTCTCTAATTCTTTAATACAATGTCATCTGTGCATTTCATTCTAAATAGTTTGTAGGTTTTGTTCGATTTATAAAATATGTTCGTACGCCCATACAAAATATTGTATGGGCATTGTTTGTGTATAACTATTGTTAGTCCAATAGGTTCCCAAACTTTTCAGCAATACCGCCCCCCTTTACAAAAAAAATTCAATGCCTTTCTTTACATAAAGCTTAAGCACCCAAGACAAGACGATTAGTCAGAATTACTAAAAAATATGTTAAAAAAAAGTTTAATAAGAAACAAAAATCGATGAGATGGTTGAGGCTGACGTGTTTTAACAATTTGTTAATGTCGGGTTTCAATTTAGTTAATATCAGTCGTAAATCACTACCCTCAGTGATCTAGAGTATATTCCTTTATTTAGACAGTAAATTAGCTACTGCACTAAACCCAACCAGATATGATGATATAAACGAAAAGCTTCAGCGCCCCCACGAAAAGCTTCAGCGCCTGTTATCGTCTACTATTTTCGGGTTTTATTGAAAGACGCGTTGAGAAAAGCCACTTATTTTTATTAAAGAAAATACTAAATCACAATACAACGCTATTCCGCGATTGTTCCAAGTTATTACGAATCCTACTAATATTATAAACGTGAAAGTTTGTATGTATCGATGTCTGGATGTATGGATGTGTGGATATATGTATGGATGTTTGTTCCTCTTTATCGCAAAAACTACTGAATGGATTTTAATGAAACTTTACAATAATATAGCTTATACATCAGAATAGGAAATAGGCTATAATTTACCTCAATCTGACATCTGTCAAATGTCACGCAAAAGCTACTTATTTTGCTCATATATTTTCACGGGATCAAGAATAACGCGGGTGAAACCGTGGGGCGCAGCTAGTAGACAATAAAAAAAGTGTTGCCATAATAAATATTTATATTTTCGACAGCGCCCCCACGAAAAGCTTGATCGCCCACTAGGGGGCAGTACCGCCCTCGTTGGGAACCTATGGTCTAAGACAAATTGACAATAGGCAATTTATTCAGCCTATTAACTAGATAAGTATTCACGCCATTCGACTATAAAGCAAACCAGTAATTAGGTACTTAACCCTAATTAAGTTGATAAGTTCATGTTAGAAGCTAATCAGAAGAATGTTATCACGGTTTCTATTTAAGATTTTATCTTAATGAAATTACAGTGGGTCATTGTTGTATTTACCTCCAGTCCTACTCTTGTGTAGTGGGTCTACGGTGAAAACTAAATAAGTGTGGACCCATCAGTGGGGGGTCGGTGGGACGACAGTTAATACCTCCATTATCCACGTTCAGTATATAATGAATTTATATACTCATGTATCAGGTACTAGGTATTTATAGTATACTAGTTGCGCCCTTTTGTTTGAAGTCTTAACAAATGAAGAAACAAAATTTCGGATTCAAGGATATGTTATCTACTTTATAAGGCCTTTTTTATTTGATATGCTAAATTCTATATCAGACGTTCGCCTACGGATGTCCGCTTTATAAAATCATTAGGTTTCATGAGCGTAAGGTTTGGGTTTTTTAAAATAGCGGACATTATATAATATTTCTTAGCGGATGCCTACGTCATAACAGTTATCTATGTGCCAAGCTTTACCCCAGTTCCGTCCATTGGCTTAAGCTGTGCGTTTATATATCAGTCAGTTAGGAATTTTTATTTTTATAGATATTGTATGACTAGGCACACAGTGTGGCCAAATATAATAAATCATTGTTTATCGTGAACAATTTGTCAATACGTCTAAGTATTTGATAAGTTTATAAGAAAGTCACAAGATCGTCATCAGAAGTCAATCACGTCACGTATCGCACTATATTATCATGATTAATATTGATCCCAACTGTAAAATAGTCACAGCGCATATCCAAGGAATTTAAATCCTAATTGTGAAATAATCGGCATAATTGTAGTTTAGGGGATGATCTCGAAATTTCCGTGGGATTCAGGCTTACGTGGCTTGTAATGAAATAAAATAATGTCATTGTTGTAAAGTAAAAAATGGGGGGGCGCTGAAAAAGAATTGATCTACAAAGTGGGCGGTAGACGAAATAAGTTTGAGAACCTATGTTCTACTAGGTACTATAATCCATGTAGTAACTCACCTTAGGGTCAATACCTTCCGGGTTGTGAATAGAGCCGTCGTGCTCGATGACACCGATGCACGTAGCGCCGGCACGGACCAGGTAGCGGCACGTGTGGAGACCAACGTTACCGAAACCTTGCACGATGAACTTCTTACCGCCCCATCCGGGAGTCGTACCTTGATAATGAGATTATAAGTTCGAGTAGGTAGGCCATCATTTCATTTCATTTATTTGCATTCATATGGTAGGTACAATAGATGTTACAATAGGCATACAACTTCACATATGAGTCCTGCCGGGCATTGCAATTGCGTGCGGTGACAGACAGAGACTTTTCTTACTATACGTAACAGCAAGATGCGTATTAAGATACGTACGCATCAGTCATTATTATAGATACACAAGTGCTTACCAGTGGACCTATCGCTTTTTCAATGTTTCTCACGAGTCTCGTCTACCGCGAAAGTAAATTTCTCACAACTTAGTGACTTATTTAGTTTTTTACGATTATTGACTTTAAAACCACGATAAAGTTTTAATTTAAAAGGATTATTTGCAACGCGAAGTAACGAACAAACCAAGCGTTTTAATGTTAAACTTTCTTGTAGTCGGGTATACATAGATTTTAAGCTTTTTTCTTATTCAATATTGTTTTTTTTTCCATTTACCGATTTTCGTGACACGTTCGAGACCACTGGTTCTTACGTGAGAAGAGAAATCAAGGCTTTGTAGGTGAATAAAACTATACCGAATTACAGTGCCGCAGTCTTAACAATAGTCTTTATAGAGAATTGAATCTTATGATAACTTACCGATCATGCTCATGTAGTTAGCTTCATTGATGAAGTTCTCCAGACCGTGGAACACGCCCCTTCCTGTAGCTGACACTCTTCCGTGGATACCACCCTATTAACAGATATTCCTTAAATAAGCTTTGTACCAAATTTCTTTAAAAATATAACTGAGAGCTGGTCCTGCTGGCTGCAGCGAGTTAATGTCTCAAAAATGTTGCCCGTGGGCCGTGGATGGGAAACTCCGAAAGCCAATTCTCGTAAATACTGTTGTTCAAATTGCATTGCAATATCATTTCAATTATAAAAACTAGGTACCCTCAAAGACAGTTTTTTTTGCCAAAAAGCGGAGTTTGAGGTTATTTCGACCTACTTAGTTTGAACAACGTTATTTACGAGAATTAGCCTTCTGGGCCAAAAAAATTATAAGTCTCGTCGTGTTCTGCTCTTTAAACTAGCAACATAATAACTTGGTTAATAGGTTTTCCCGTGACGCAATTAGGCTTCTGGGCCAGAAAAATTATAAGTCTCGATTGCAAAAAATACCTTCAACGCATCTTCAAAGTCAGTTTTTTTTGCAAAAAAGCGAAGTTTGAGGTTATTTTAACCTACTTAGTTTGAACATTGTTAATTACGAGAATTAGCCTTCTGGGCCAAAAAAAATTATAAGTTTCGTTATGTTCTGCTTTTTAAACTGGCAACATAATAACCTGGTTGATAGGTTTTCCCGTGATGCAAATAGGCTTCTGGGCCAGAAAAAATATAAGTTTCGATTGCATTTCGATTTCAAAAAATACTTTCAAAGTCAGTTTTTTTGCCAAAAAGCGGAGTTTGATGTTATTTTGAGCTACTTAGTTTAATCAATGTTAATTACGAGAATTAGCCTTCTGGCCAAAAAATTATAACTTCTCGTCCTGTTTTGTTTTTGAAACTAGCACCTACCTGGTTAATAGGTTTTCCCGTGACGCAAGCGTGCGCGTTGATGTCTTGGAAGCCGACGGTCTTGGCGTACGTGTCCGCGATCCAGGACATCTCACGTTCACCGGTTCCCATGTCAGGGGCTGGCACGTCGACACCGGGCCCTGGAATATTTAAAAAAAGCATAAACATGTAAATATAAGAAATTGTACAATCAACGGTCAAAAGTCTCTACCCACTGTAAAGTTTACAATCCTGTGCAGCACTATTTGAACATTAGGTATAATAACAACGTAACCTATGGATCGAACCCACGTCGCGTCGGTTGGTGTAGCGGGTGGAGGCTTTTACCACTCACACAACTTAACACATAGCTAACATGTTGAAAATAATAATCACACTGAGTACTTTTAATTCAAGTATTTATGTTTGTGTGTAACGTCTATTAGAAGAAGGTCGTAAGTCCAATACTTGTTGATAGTATTATTGTAGCAAACGGATCATTTACTTATGACCCATACTGTGCATACTCTCAAAGGAGTCCCGAAGCCGATTTTGACAGAATATAAAACTGTGCATAATATTGATGATTTAATGAGGTGTTTGATGAAATCATTATCTTAACCAAGTATTGAACAATCTTACAAAACAGCCATAAAAATAAACAATAGAATTGAGAAGTTCTTCCTATTTTTAAATTCGGTTAAAAAATAAAACAGGCTTTGGTTATGTAAAGTTTGACATTATTGTTATAATCCCCCGCGGCTTCGTCCGTGTAGGGTTTAAATTTTCTATGTTAGCAGATGCCTACATTGTAACAGCTATCCGTATGCCTAACTTTAGCCCATTGGTTTGAGCTTCGCGTTGATATATTACAGTAAAGTCAATAAATCAGCCAGGACTTTGAATTAATTGTTTCCTAGCAGCGTCACTCTAGATTCCGTGGGAATATGGAGATAAAAACTAGCCTATGTTATTCCCAATTAATCAATGTATCCTCATACCAAGTTTTATCAAAATAGGTCCAGTAGTTTCGGAACCTATTCGTTCGTCGGTCGAAGGCCGGTGGGGCGGTCCAGGTATCGCTGGAAGGACACGGCGGAAGCTGACCTGCGCGAACTTCAAGTCAACAATTGGCAAGAAATAGCGCAGGACAGGGAGCGATGGAAGACTCACGTTTGGAAGGCCAAGATCCACTTTGGGTCGCTGAGCCAGCGGAGTAAGTAAGTATCTTCTTTATAATAACAGTATAGATAGATAAGTTTGCGCGGGATGTGAGCACAATAAGTGTCAAATGTCGTCGCAAAAATATCTGCAATTTTTATTGGTCTTGTCATGACTAGAGGAACACAGTAACTCAGTCAAATAACATATCAAGTTACGTTTATTACGAATTGTTTTTGGACTGTGTTTCCGTCTTTTAGATGCATGGCGGTCTGAGGCAGGGCCTACCTACCTACCTCCGGAAGTGCATTTCAGACCACACAGAGCATTAAGCCGTGCTGAAGCACGAAGGGGCTCAAGAAAACTAAATGAACTTTACACTAGATATTATGTAAAGTGATTATTTCAATCAACTTCTGGTTTTCTTATCAGTTGGCAAGCAAATTAAATCACAAGTTAAATCGATGTAAAGTGATAAAATCGAATAATGGTAATAGACTAATAGGTATAATGATTATTTTGATAGTGTAGTAGGCATTAATTATAAAAAAACACTTTTCTTCAATGGGCTTCACTCAGATTCGATTTTTTTTCAAAATTACACAGTTCTAAATCGCTTATATCTGCTCCTGAAGGAAGGCAAAAGGTTCTTGAGCCTATACAGCCTCGTCTTTAAATACTACACCGATTTTACTGGTACCACATACTTCATTGTTTTATCCGGTACCAAGATCTATCAAACCATAATAGACCTAAGTGGGTACCTACCTACTTACTCTTTTTTTAATTATTAATTCATACATGTCTACGTTATCTAAATTGTCAGTTAATGAGTAGACTAATACTAATCTATTCAGCTATTTTAGGAGCTTTCTGTGTCCCAGATTATTTTAAAATTAAAGCGCTGAGCACACTGAGGTGATACTCGGAATGTTCCGGGACTTTTTCTATGCCCGATGTCTATGTGGCGTTGTGCATAGAATACCAAACATTACAAAAACTGTGCTCAGCGCTTCGTGAGCCACCTCCGGTTCATTATGTTTTTTCTATTTAGTTTTTGGTTCACTTCCATAGTCCTAAAAAGGACTTATAATTTTTTCGCTATGTCCGTCAGTCTCTCTGTTCCCGGCTTAGCTGAGAGACTATTAGTACTAGAAATATGTAATTTGGCATGAATATACATAAGCATCACGCCGACAAAATGGTAAAATAAAATCTAAAAAATCGTTAGAGTCAAGTGTCCCCCCCCCTAACAGCTGCTAGCTAACAGTAACAGTTGTTTCCAGCTGAATGGTTGTTTTTTGGATATATAGTAGTAGGTATGTATAACGAACTTTATAATGGAAAACTTTCACGGTTAATTAGGCTTTAATAATTAGTGAGTAATAGACGATCGAACATATTCCATTGAAAATTAGTCAGATTGAGTTGTTTATTGTGTAAAACAGGCGGTAAAATTTTATGAACCACGTAACATTGGGAAATATAATACCTACGGAACTCTGCATAGCGCGTGACCCGACATGCACTTGGCCGGGTTTTTTTCATAAGTCCCTGCGTTCGGTGTCCTGGCTTTTTTTTTTACGAGATTTTTTACTAATGTGTAATGTAAGTTATTTTCTACCAAGATATTGTCGGTTATTGACCTGCTGTCGACTGTCTTGACAGTCGATGGAGGTCGAGCAAGGATTATATGAATTCACAACATACCGATAAGTACAGTATGCGTCATAAGTACACTGTCAGTCAGTGCGCTACAATGATACTATGCACTAGTATTGGACTTACGACCTTCTTCTACGTTACACACACATAAATGCGCTAGTATTATTGGACTTACTAGTATTGGACTTAAGACCTTCTTCTAATAGACGTTACACATTCACATAAATACTTGAATTAAAAGTATTCAATGGGATTATTACTTTCAACATGTTAATTATGTTTTTAGTTGGTCGAATGGTATAAGCCACCACAAGCTACATCAACGGACGTGGGTTCGATCTACGGGTTATGTTACACTGCATGGAATGTTTTAAAAAAAATAGTGCTGCACAGGATTGTAAACGTAACGCTACTAGTGGACTTATGAGCGCCGATTGTACCTACCTAGACCACAGTGCCTAGACTACCTACCTATGGTATGTTCTTGGATGCTTATAGTTTAAATAAATGTTACTACAATGACTGCAAATAACTCTGTCATATTACCTACTTAGCATTGCAGTTGTAATAATTATTGACTTATGTTGTTGAAGATTTGTGTTCGTTCGATCAAAAGTAGGCTAAGGTAACTTGCAGGAAAATTGCAAAATCTCGATGTTATCTATACTAATATTATAAAGCTGAAGAGTTTGTTTGTTTGTTTGAACGCGCTAATCTCAGGAACTAGTTCGAATTGAAAAGTTCTTTTTATGTTTGATAGTCCATTTATCGAGGATGGCTATAGGCTACTTTTCATTTTGATGTTCCCACGGGATCGGGACTTACGCGGGTGAAACCGCGGAGCGCAGTAAAATCTAAAACTTTTGACCCATAAGACGCTATTTTGAAGTGATTGTGTCAAAAATACATTGACTAAATCTAGATTTCAGTAAATCGCGATTTTGTAATTCAGCAAGTGGTCATTTAGGTACCGACCGACCTAAAGTTGCCAAAAATTTTTGAATAAGTAGGCTGGAAATTTTTATTTACTGTCCATTGATCACTAAGTACTTAATAATTCTAAACATATCTAATCTACTCTAATAATCGCGCATAATTACTTTAATCGAATTATAGTTACTACACACACATAGTTCTGCAGTGCTATACAGTGTAGGAAACATCTATCCAATAAATATAAGCTGATTCAAGACTATTTTAGATCTTTGGAAGAATCGAATCAATTTGGTATAATCTGATGCTTAAATACCTACATTCCTTCATTGGAAGCACGTCTAATTTTTGCAACGTTTACGGTTAAAAATAAGTGATTGAGGTGTAACTTTTAATGTTAATCCTAAGTTACTTTTTTTACCTTGATGTTTAGTTCTAGCCATCGAAGCAAAGATGAGTCTATATTCAAACGATTGCTAGCTCAGGTAGAAGTCTTTGAATAAGTCAGTAGACCGATGGATAGTGACTTGGAAATTCTATATATACTTAATAGGTAAAGTCATGGCACTATACGAAAAGAAGGAGAAAAAGAAGGGTAAGAAGAGGAACAGCAGAAGGCCAATTCTCGTAAATATCATTCATTGTTCAAATTACATTTCAATATCATTCCGATCTTTTCGATTACAAAGTGTTTTTTACTTTGAAGGTATTTTTTTGTAATCGAAATGCAATCGGAATGATAACGAAATGTAATTCGAACAATGTTATTTACGAGAATTGGCCTTCTGGAAGCGATAAGAACATAAGTTCAAATATAGGCCAGAGAAATTACAAATTGAGTTTGGTGTGCTAGTTTAGATAAATGGGATAGTTAAATATATACTGACCAATGAAGCCCTTCTTAGCGAGCTCGAGTGTGAACCGACGGGTGATCTTCTCCAGCTCATGTTCCGAGTATGCTTTAGGATTGATCTTGATACCAGCCTTCGCTCCTCCGAATGGTACATCGACGCATGCACACTTGAAGGTCATCAGGGCAGAGAGTGCCTTCACTTCGTCTCTCGTCACGTCCATTGAGAATCTTATACCTGGGAAGCAATACAGAAGAACTTAGTATTTCACTTTGGTGATGTTTTATTTTCTAGTTGAGTAGATCGCAGCTGATGTCTTTGACCTGTAAATAGGTCACCTTAAACGCAAACTTCATGGTTATTTTTACTAGTCACAAATTAATAAAAACCTTCAGCTAGACAAAAACTATTTTAGATTTTGTATTATGCAATACAGTAGGTATGGATTGATGAGCCATTTCAGATTTTAAAAGAAAACAAAATTAGCTATATTTTCCTACTGTTTAAGTGATCTTTACTCAATAGAGCTTTTCATAGACCAAATCCTAAAATTTATCAAAAAATTGTCAGAAGTTTCGTCAATATAAAAATCTTGATTGAGTAGCCACCTGCAACGTATAATTATATCCGATATTTAGTAACTATTAGGTAGACTCTGCTTAGATTTGGTTGGGATTCAAAAATAGGTGGGTGTTTTATTTTTTTGAGTATCTAAGTAGCAGCAAAAAAGTTATTTAATATGACATACGTAAAAGTATAATATAAAGGTAGATGCTGATAACTGTAATTGATGTTAATTGTTCGTTATATTCCATAATAAACGTTAAATAAGTAAGAGGAAATGACGATAATTAAGGGTCATTCCTATTTGCGCCGCTGTCTAAGTCCCAAGCGGTGACAACTGGCTATTTTTTTATTTCAAAATCTTCTCAGTTGTCTCCAAAGGATGGAAGTGGTGAATAACGCAAGCAGCTATAATGACAATGCTGTGTACCTAATTGGGAAAGTAATTTATTACCGTAAAACAACATAAACAATGTTTTGGATTGCTAAATTATTAGTTATAACATTTTGCTTTTCTTTAAGGGCATTTTTGCCTGTTTTTGTAGATATTATCTTCAATTTATATTTATGGTTATAAAGACAATTTAGAATATTTTTTAGTTATAAAGTTAGTATCAGTGTTTCCTGCCTACTATAACCTAATTACAGCATCGTCCTACTCTCTATAATCACAGGGTCCCTGCTGAAAATCAGCGTTGCATTTATGCAACACATAGCTGAGCAGGAACCTATTTGGCGGCGACATTGTGACTGTTATAAATAACATAGCTTAGAATAATTATTTAAGTAAGTCTGTTATTTTTTAGTAATATGAAAAATAAGTTGTGTATTAGTTTTAGTTTTGTTGTTGGCCAAATAAAGATATAAGTATCTATCTATCTATCTATCAATATAAAAATCAATTGCTGTTCGTTTGTCTCGCTAAAATTCGCGAACGGCTGGTCTGATTTAGATGATTTCGGTTTTGAAATGTTTGTCGTAGTCCAGGGAAGGTTTAAACGGTGAGAAATATCGGTAAAACCGCGGAGCGCAGCTAGTAAACAATATAAATAATAAGTTTCGCGTGTTGGCGACTAATCTGGCCACGGTGAAGGCAAAACCAGAGTTATTTATTTTTTTAATTATATTATTAGGTAAATATCTATAGATTTGTGTCACATATCTACATATCGTGAATATTTTACTTTTCAACATTTCGGTAAAAATAATTTTAAAACTAACAAATTCCCGTGTCGTTTTGATGCTTTAGTCAAAAAATCTAAAAGTTATATCTACCAAAATGTCGGAAAAGATCTCATTAATAATTGTATTGAACATGTAAGTACTTACTATTATTAAAATCATAAGTGTTTTTTATTATATAGACACCTATTTTATTTAGTTGTTAATTGGCAACTGACTCAAGGTCATTGGCGGGTAAATAATAATGTATTTAAGTAATCGAATAAATTAAACTTTAAACTTTTAATTTAAGAAATATCTAATACCGACCACGTTGCCCGTTGATTGACAATTACTTTTTTTTATTGATCCCTAAAATTAATTTCATTGGGACAAATACAAGTCACTTATTTCAATCAGAAGGCCAATTCTCGTAAATAACATTTTCCAAATTGCATTTTGATTACAAAAAAAACCTTAAAGTAAGATATGTTTTTCAAAAATCTGAACTTGAGAGTATTTTGAAGGTATTTTTTGTAATCGAAATGCAATCGAAATGATATTGCAATGTAATTTCAACAGTTTTTTACGAGAAATGGCCTTCTGAAATTGAAATTCGTGTAGATACTTTTTATCTTCACACATCTAGCTTTACAGAAATATGTAAGTAAAGTAGGTAGGTACCTAATACTCACACAAAAATAGTTTGATAACAATATCACGAATTCGTTGGTGATGTGTAGAATTTTCTTGATAAAGTAACCTGATAACTTTCAAGATACTACCTACAGCTATCTATCTATTTTGTATTAAGATGTGGTTTATGTACCTACTTACATAATAAAATGCGATAAATAATGTCAAAGGTAAAATGGAAAATATAATATTTTGACAATAAAAATAACACGTGATCATAATTTTATCGCCCAAGGGGACAACTGCCGAATTTTGTTGATAAAATTGTTGGGTTAGGTTTTGAAACCCCTTCGTTGGAATGTTGAGAAAGAGTCATCTCCACAAAATTTGCTGATGGCAACTAAATCTTCTATACATATAAAATGCTATGTCCTGACTGACGGATCAACGCACTGCCTAAACCGCTGATCGTAGACTCGTAGAGACCTGAAACATGGAGGGTGTGTTCTTTGTATGACGTACCTAGGTATCCGATAAGAAATTTACAATTAAATTATGAATAATTTAATCTAATAAGTAGGTAGGTACATTATTTCTGACTTTTCTTTCTAAATGACTTTACTTATTGGTGGGTTAGGTCAGGTTAGAATTAAATGAGCGCAGCGAGCGAAAATTTATTTGTACGATTTCCGACAGTTAAGTAATTATGGATGCAGGTAGTCGGTTCTGTCTTTACAGTACTAGAAAAATCATCACAACGTTCCGACATTTACTTGAATTTTATTCATGAGGTACGATCTTTCATGGGTACGATATATAGCGGCTCAACGGGACAAACAGCTTGAAGATGGGACATTTTGCCACGCTAGGTAGGTACCTACATAGCAAAGAATTCTCGCTGAGGGTCACGCATGTTCATTTTCAGTTTTTCAACCAATGTTCACGTAGTTAATTATAGAAGAATGACAATTAAAAAACAAAACGATATTAATAGTTGCCTTATATTCACGCGGTAAGGAGGTAGGTACCTACCGGTAAGTGAAAAGAAAATATGACACTGTCTCGAATTAAATAAATAAATATTGCAGGATAATTGACACGAAGACATCTAGCCCCAAGGTAAGGAACTAGGCTTGTGGTAAGTTCTTTATAAATTTTATACGAGTAATTGATGTCTATAGATTTTTTTAAGCTTAAACATAAATGGGATCGTCTAAGGGGCCCAGGGATATAGGGTGTGCTGGGTCTACCGGTATATTGCAGGAAAACTATAGGGCAAAAATACCCGAGTGGGGTATCAATGAAAGGGCGAGACGTTCTTTTTCTTCGTTAGTGTCAAAGGCGTCAATTTACCTAGACAGAAAACTTATACGGCAACCGCATCACCATGCCATCACCTGATGGTGAGTAGAGATAGAAGACGTTTAGATGTCTAAATGGTAGGTAGGTATATAGATACTTATCTACCTATTAAAAGAATGGGTGTGTGTAGACGTCATATCAGTTAGTGCACGTCACATGTTGCCAGCTGCCTAAAGAAAAACGTAACGAAATTATAAAACAATATTATTTTCAATTTTTGTATTTACTTGCGCGGTGCTTTTGAGATTCATGCCTATCGATCGATAGAGGTCATTACGACGACGGACAATACTATTTTCCAAAAACATTTTTTACGTACTTACTAAGAACCTACTTATTTATTTATATTCAAAACATTTGAAAAGTTAACACAAAATGACATTGCATTGAAAATATTTTGGAATGTCGTTGTAAATATTTGAATTTCGAGCACAACTTTTAAAGTAAAACTTGTAAAGAAGTGATCTTTATATTTTTTACTAGCTTTCCCGGCAAACGTTGTTTTGCCATTTACAAAAATATATATACCTACTTAAAGGAAAAAAAAATAGATGTTGTTCGATTCTCAGACCTAACGAATACACACAAAAATATTCATATACAAATCGGTTCAGCCTTTTAGGTGGAATTTGGAGAATTTTATAAAATACATATTATATAGATTTAGATTATTCGATCTCTCTTTAATATTAAAAAATAACACGCAAAATCGAACATAAAGAAGAAGAATAGAGAAAATTCAATTACAAGTCGTATTGATTAGTTCCGATTTCGACTAAAAGTAAAATGACGTAAGTACTATCTAGAAAGTGATAAAACCAACAAGTCGTGTCTTTCACTATCTATTCAGACGTAGGTATATTGCAGTCTCGAAAATAAATAAGTCTTTGATTTGTGATTATAGCTTTCACCCGCGATTATTTTGATTTAATTTTATAAAATCCTTTCTTATCGGATGCTTATGTACTTAAATGTTGTGTTGATTATATCAGTCAGCTAGAAATTTAATTTGCTAGTTTAATCTATCTAATATTTTTTAAAGATCTAAAATTCATAGAATAACATAATTTCAAACTTTGATGAATTATATTAAAAAGTTAACAGAATGCCACCTTATAACGGTGAAGCCATTCATGACTCTAAAAAAAATATATTTATCATAAGTACCACTTGACAGATTAGATAATGGTAAATTAAAATATAAAACCTGATTATTTTTTACTTATCTCAATGTTATCAAAATTTGTCGCCAGAGTAACAAAAATACTACATGATAATAAAATGTAGGTAACCATATTGAAAAAGATTAGTGAAATGCAAAATAAAAAAAACCGGCCAAGTGCGAGTCGGTCTCGCGCACAAAGGATTCCGTACTATTATACCTATTCTGTTTTTAGAATTTGTTATAGCGGCAACAGAAATACATTATCTATGATAATTTCAGTATGTTACCAGGCTTATCTCATGGAACGGTGATAGAGCTAGGTAAGTAGTTGAAATTCCCAGATGATGTAGGTATTTCTGTTGCCGCTAGGTATAACAACAAATACTAAAAACTAAATATAATTGTACGAAACCCTTCGTACCAATCCGACTCGCACTTGGCCGTTTTTTAAGTCTGTAAAACGTAAATCATTTTCCTTAAGTCATGCCATAGTCAATGTTTGATAAGCGTTTAAGTATTTTATCTGCCTACCAACCTATCTTTACAAAATATATGACTTAGATTGTAAGTAGCAAAAAACTTTTTAGTACTTTTGGTTGGTGTAAATAATTAGGCCCATTTTCATATACATATTATGCAATATTGTGACGTTTGTTGTGGTACCACAGCAACGTCATGACCACGCCTCATGTTGCTACTCGAATGGGATGATGTTCTTGAGGTGAATGTGCCTAATCTAAAAACATATTTGTATGAAAGTGACAGTTTTATCAAAATCAAGATAGATTGTTTTGCGCTTTGCGCAGACATAAAGTTTCTAAATTGGGAGACCTCCTATCAACTAAGGCAAACTAGGTATATAACATTCTTATAAGTTACCCACTAGCTGTCCCGGCAAACGTTGTTTTGCCATATTACAAAAAAAAGAAAAAAAAATGAAATTGATGCTCAGACCTAAGAATATTTACACAAAAAATTAATACAAATCGGTTCAGTCGTTTAGGTTTAGTTTGGCAACTAGCATCGCGACACGAGAATTTTATATTTAAAGGGATAATTTAAACAATGCCTAATTGGAGGAAAAAGGGTAGCTACCGGCAAAAAGGTTATCTGAGTCTAATTGGTAAAATACCTCGACCATTTACGCCTAACGCAAGAAAATCTGCAATAACCTGTTAAAATTAACGAGATATATAAGTAGAAGACAATAATAGAGCAGATGACAAAAATAATTGAATGAGAAAATTTAAACGATGGTGTAGGTACAAAATAAATTCAAGACTACCCTATTTAGATACAAAATACCTAGTTATAAAGCAGAATTTAAAATAGAATTGTTTTATGAAGGTTTTATGCAAAACAACAGTGAAACTCATCAATATTGAACATTTTTAGGTTAGAAGCGTGAAGACCACATTATTGAAGTGTTTTTCTGACGGGAGTTAATTGAATAGAATTATGGATTACCTATTGTTTTACATAACATAAAGATTGGAATAGATTGTGATGACTAATGGCAAAATTCTGTGAAAAATTTATCTGCCTGTAGAAAGTAGTTACGTACCTAATTACTTATTAATTTTGCATTTATGAAGAAATATTACTTTCATGTTAAAGAAGATATGTTTTGAGGTAAGTATACATAATATGTATACGATATACGCAGGTATATTATAGTTACGACGACATTTTTAAGCTACGTAACATTAGGTATATTCGGTAACATCACGTGTCTGCTAGGCTAAAAATAAAATATGCCATTACAATTGTAATAACTACATAACAACTAATCTATATGAGCGAATCGGAGTATGTTACTTTATTAACGTATAAAAACCCACCTCCTTTAGTCGGGGTCCTGTGAGTGGAATGTTGAGCACGGTAGCCGTGGATCATTTCGTAATCGCCAGAATCGCGCCTCAATGGAAATTGTATCTCAAGAATATGATCGCAAGGCTGCATCAGTGAAAGAATGCCGGTAACCTTCTTCTGCTTCTCTTCGATGGAGGCTCTCGACTTCATGTCATCGACTAGTTTGTCTTCGACAACCTGACAGGCTCTGTGGAAGAAGTACTCCACCATGTCGAAGAACCTGGGGTTGGCACTGGTCGGTATTTCCTTGAGCCTGTCTGGGATCTCATGGCTGGCGTAACTCCGGCAGAATACGTTTACGGCGGCAGGAGCCATTCTGAGCGACGAATTGAGGGCCTCATTTTGAATGGAGTTTTTAAGAGGCGGCACCACCGTTTTCGCGATATTCTTGAGATGGAGCATGGTGACCGTTTAAGTACTAAGTCGGGTTCGGTATCGGGTCGTCCTACACCACAGTTAAAATAAAATACACAGAAAGAGAGTGTACCTATAGGTAATGTTAACAATAATAGATTGCAGTGACGACCCGCCCGTTTCCCGACGGAATCCGACTCACTGAATGAAGCGACAGATGGCAAAAAATAATAAAAAGGCCGCAGGCCGGGGCCGGGTGGCGCAGATCCTCTGTCTCTTTCTTGCTTATTGCCGAACACACCAATAACGTGCTCTTTCACAATGAAGTTAGATACGATACGAGCTGAAGCTAAACAATTTCGCACTCAGATAAGATAATTTAGACGTATTTAAAAATATTTAGGAAGCATCGAAAATAATGTTTTATTATACCATACAATTTTACATGTTTTAAATACATTTTTTTAACAATGACAAAGATGCCCTAGTTTTGTAAAAATCAATAGTGCAGTGTAAGTTTTACACGGAAACTATCACCACGGCCGCGTCGGCATATTGTTGAAATAATAGTGCGCAAATCTAAATATGTATTTACATAATAAACATCTCTTATATTTCCAATAACAATATTGTCAAAGCAGTTTCTCGCAAATAACAAAGTTAATATAAAAAGTACCCAAAGTGCATATTTGTTTTGGATAAAATCCCTAAGAGTAAAATTCTCTTTAAATGCATTTTGCGCTAGTATTCCTATGTTAATAACAAGATCTTGTCACAACGATTAATTAAAAATACCTAACTAATTACCATCTTGATACATTAAACCTTTCTGCCATACTGGATGTGTCCTAACTACCTAAGTAGGTACTGATCAAATCTAGGGCATGTGTATACACCAACACTGCAATAATATAGTAAAATACGCAAAATGTTCGGAGAGTAATTGTGGCCAAAATTAGTATTGGAAGTACCTTCTTACTGTAAATAGGTTGAAATGACTGTCATTCTTTAAGCGGTTACAATTTCCGACGCAGTTTCTGCAAGAACGTAGACCGCCTTACACGAGAACCATGTCCAGGTAAATAAATACTTATTTTTAACTAGGCTATAGAAAAATACGTTTTATATTGTATAAATGTACACCTATGATTTTTGTCAGCACAGGGTTGAGTGATTTTACTAGGTAGGTCTTTATGTATTTTATGACCCCTACCAATTACTTTAAAACTGTCCTAATAATTAGAATTTAATAAACTAAGAAAAATTAATCTAATTATTAGTGAAGGAATCTAAGAGATGTATTAATAATTATCTGTATATTAGCTCTATTTCCAGATTTAATTATAACCTTTGTATCTTTTATTTTATTTCTTAATTCTAATGTTTCTTCTACAGGTGTATTAACTTCTCCTTTCTTCAGTCAAAAGATAAAAATTCCCCCGATAATGACGCAGTAACAATCGACATCTTACCAAATGAATTGCTGATCGAAATATTCAAGCTTTTACCTCTCGATGACTTGCTGCGGTGCGAGCAGGTGAGCCGTAGATGGAGGAAGTTGACGCGCGATGCTGTGCTCTGGAAGCACATCACCATCATCTGCTCCGGACAACTCGGAAAAGTCAGCGATAGAAGTCTAGAAATTATAGACTCGCACAGAAAATACGTACACTGTCTCAAATTACAATATATACTCAATTACAAACTCATCAAAACCCTTACCGACAATTGTAACAATATCATTTCTCTCGAATTAATCATGTGCCGTCTTGAACAAGAGTTCGAAGAAGACATCAAAAAATGGGTCAAACTCAAAAAGCTCAACTTGAAAAATTCTCTGTTGAAAAGCCAAGCAGATATAGTGATTCAATACGATCAATTTGAACATCTTAACTACTTAGGTTTGTCAGATTTCGCCCTTTCAACTGCTAATTGTGACAGCTTGTTAAGATGCAACTATTTGTGTCACATTAATATAGAGAAAATCAGGGGCCTTAGCTTAGATTTTATAAAACTTCTTATAGAAACCAAAAAGCCTATTCTAGTCACGTTACATTTAAACGGTGGGAAAGAGGTTGACGATGAATGCCTCTTTATGTTAACTCAGTGTCCAGCTTTGAAGGATCTTGCCGTTATACATTGCGAATTTCTGTCAGACAAAGCTTTGATTCATATATCTAATATGAAGCAGTTAGAACTATTGCAACTATGGAATAACGAAAGTTTTTCCGAGATAGCTTTGATAAAGACACTGGAAAGTCCATGGTTGAGAAAGTTGAAAAGTTTGAGCCTTTCGAGAATCAAAAACGTTGCACCGGTTATCGTTGACGCTATATCGGAATATATGAAGAATTTGAAATTCTTAGCTTTGTATCAGTGTCCGAGAATTATTAACACAGATTATGAGAAGCAGTTAAGGTCTAAGTTTAGAAATATTGACGTTGTCTTGTATTAAATGTTTCATTAATAAATCAACTAACATTTTAACATAGAAAATAGAAGATTTTCAGAGTTCAATGTAGGTACTCGACTTTCTTTAAAAGACTTAATTTTTTTTACAACTGTAAATTTTTTCTATCCCTCGTTTTTTTTGTATAATAAACTGCAGTAAGCATTACTCATAATCATTAAGGGATAGCACTAAAAGGCGTTTGTTAGTATTTACTTAATATATTCACAGTTCATAAGTAAAATAGAATTAGAATGAATTATGGCCGATCCGCATAGAACAGTGACGGCACAGTTCTGATACGTGCCGTCCCGTAAAGTATCCATCAGTGTCAGTGAAAAATGATATTGTTGCATACTTTTTGTACTAGGTTATCCATACTCGTCAGTGACAGAGACGTTCAATGATGCACTGTCACTGACGAGTACGGATAGCTTAGTACTTACAAAGAGTATACAACAATATCATTCGGATCGACCTTTAATCGCTGAAAAACATATCAGTAATGGTAAATAAGTACCTACTGAATAGTAAAATAAGTAACTTACTTAATTATTATTGTGTAGACTGTGATTTATAGAAATCTATTGTTATGTTTTAGGAGCGAAATTTGTAAAGCGATATTAATAAAGATATTTCGATGCGTGTGATAATGTAAAATTTTGGCGAAGGTGAAATACTCGTACGTAGGAATTATTTGTAGCCGGATTTTAGTAGAAGGCTTGATTATTATTGGCCGCATTCAGAAACGATCCTAACAATCCTTGTTGGGAACGAAAAAAAACACTTACTTATTTACTAAAACCGTTTTTGGAACGAAAGTTTTAGGGGCTAGACGGAAAAAATTAAGACCAAAAGTTGTAACGAAACTTTTTGCATAGAAAGCAAGCCAGTTATTTTCGTTTCGTCTTTCTATTTCGCATTGAACAGTGTGGTGTTGCGACGATTATTAACAAAAAATATATACCTATATAAGAAAAAAAAAATATTACAATTCCTTCACTAATTAATAGAAAGGAACTTCGTTCCATCCGGGTGTCCCTTGACACCTCTCAAGTTTTAATTTTTTTTTTTTAAATTGTATTAAGTACTTACCTAATTTTAATTTAAGGTTGTTTCAAAGCATAATGAGGCTTTTTAGGTCGTTGGAAGGTTCTTCAGATATATTCCGCGAAAAAACAATTCGATCTCTAATTAACGTGGGTTAGCAAAAATCTAGGTTTATTTCATCGATCTAGAATACTACGAATGGTTTTTTTTCGCTCCAACTAAATTAATGTTGGCAACGTTTCTCAGTGCGGGGTGGTGGTCCAACTGCTCTGTCCAACTAGTTGGGCTAAGGGACTCCAAAAAGGCCCCTTGTCCAATTTAAAAAAAAAGTTGTACCACGCCCCTTAGTTCAGTAAATTAATTAGGTACAATAATCTAGTCATCAACTTTCATATTATCTAGTTTTATTTAAACAGGGTTATTGGAAATTATACTAGCAAGCCGTTGAGGGCTACTTCTGTGCACCTTAACAAACAACTTTTGTTCTACGATTTTTGGAAATTCGAAAAAAAAAAGTAAATTTTGAGGTTATGTTAATTCGAAAAACAGCTGATCTTTTAAAACAAAGGTCATTTAGACTAAGAACAGTAGACAAAACTTAAAAATGAAGTAAAATTTTAAGGTTAATGACCTTTCCGTGTAAGGAACTGATTTTAAGATAAACATAACCTCAAAATTTTCGAAAAAATGTTCGAATTTCCAAAAGTTCGAATTTCCAATTGTTAAGGTGCACAGTAGTAGCCCTCAACGGCTTGCTAGTATAATTTCCAATAACCCTGTATAACCATAGTTAAATGCATAGCCAAAAATATGATGTTACTTAAAACAGTAGTGATGTTACGTTCATAAAACGTTTTATTATTATATGACAATAAAGGTACTAAATAAAATGAATTGTGTTGTTTTTTATTTTATAATTACACACACAGTGCTTATAATACCTACTTAATGATAAGCCTAGAAAATAATGTATACACAGTATGTATGTAGCCTATTCAATAACAAACATTGCTGCTATTAAGTCAACAATTAAAACACTTAAGAAGAAAGGTACCCGGCTCTCTCTTCATACAAACGTAGTCGACTGTTTCCTCTCTGGATAATGACACTAGCCCAAATGACTATGCCCCCTCTTGGTTTTTTTCATTTTCTAATTATCATAGAAAGTAAGAGTTAAAAAAACAAAATATATATAAAATATAAGACATAGGGGCATGGTCATGGCAGTTATAAGGTTTATGCAACAAAAATATTTGCTATAGTAGTCATTATCCAAGGAGGAAACATTCGGCAACGTTTGTATGGAGAGAGCGCCGGTACCCGTTTCTCTTAAATTGGAACTGTTCGCCTAGGAACACTTACCTAAATTACATCTTATTTAGTACATACATACTATAAGTATTTATGTACGATTTGAATTCTATTTTGTCTAGACATATTTGTGATATTTGAAAATTATTTGCAGTGACTTATCGCCTACGCCTAATCTACCAGGGGTGGGCAACCTTTTGCAAACAGGCCAAAAGAGAACCTGCAGATACCGGATTTATTAAAACCTCTTATTGAGCATCTAAATGACATACATAATTGTGATATTTAAACTATTTCCAGTGACTTATAGATAACCTACGTCTAATCTTCCAGGGGTGGGCAACTTTTTGCAAATGGGCCAAAAGAGAACCCGCAGATACCGGATTTGTTAAAACCTCTTATTGAGCATCTAAATGACATACATGTTTGTGATATTTAAAAACTATTTGCAGTAACTTATATAACCCTACGCCTAATCGATCAGGGGTGGGCAACTTTTTGCAAACGGGCCAAAAGAAAATCCGCAGATACCAGATTTGTTAAAACCTCTTACGAGCACTTAAACGTCTTACTTATATGTTTGTGATGATGAAAACTATTTGCAGTGACTTATAGAGTACCTACGTCTAATCTTCCAGGGGTGGGCAATCGTTTGCAAACGGGCCAAAAGAGAACCCACAGATACCGGATTTGTTAAAACCTCTTATTGAGCATCTAAATGACATACATATTTGTGATATTGAAAACTATTTTTAGAGACTTATAAACCCCTACGCCTAATCTACCAGGGGTGGGCAAACGGGCCAAAAGAGAACCCGTAGATACCGGATTTTTAAAATCTCTTACAAGCACTTAAACGACTTACATGTTGGTGATATTAAAAACTATTTGAAGTGACTTATATATATCCGTACGCCTAATCTACCAGGGGTGGGCAACCTTTTGCAAACGGGCCAAAAGAGATTTTTTAAAACCTATCATTTTTTAAGCCAATGAATATTTTAACATGCATTCAATTTTGCTACAGTTTCTGTTGTAGTGTAGTCATTAATAGGTATTTTTTTTTAACTTTCTCGAAATGGTACCAGAATAGATTTATTAGCTTAAATAATAGTGAGTGAAGCAAGCGACTACCGGCAAGTAGTGTTTTAAATCACTGAATATTAAAAATGTTGCTACATTAGATAATTAGTCTAATAAATTCATTTTTAATTTAATTTCCTATGTAATTTTTTATCCACGTTCCCTGTGGATGCACCCCATGTGGGTCGTTTTGAGGTCACTCTGACACGTGCGTGCACTACATGTGGGCTACACGTGGGCTCCACGACTCCATACAAAGAAGCCTTTTTAGAGTTTACACGCGTTTTTTTGCATATATGTGTGAACAATAAACTATAAAATAAAGTTTGCCCAAAAAACCAGGCAACATTTTCATTGTTTTTCATAGAGTTGTCAGGAAACAAAAGTCTTAAGTTACTACAATTTGAATACGTGCATACTCGTGTGGGGTTCGCCTCACATTTAGTAGCTACACTGTTAAGGTGAAAGGGTACCTGCGTCTCTCCATAAAAACGTAGTCAACTGTTTCCTCCCTGAATAATAACACTAGCACAAATATTTTTGTTGCATAAAACCTATAACTGCCATGACAATGCCCCTATGTCTTGGATTTTTTATTTTCTAATTATCATAGAAATTAAGATTAAAAAAACATAGGGTCATGGTCATGGCAGTTATAAGTTTTATGCAACAAAAATATTTGCTCTAGTGTCATTATTCAGGGCGGAAACAGTCGACTACGTTTGTATGGAGAGAGCGTCGGTAACGTTTCCTCTTATCGTGTTAAAACGCTTCCCGAGCCAGATAAAAAGACGTAACGGAGGTTGTCCAAATGCCCACCCTGCCTAAACTAGACAGCAGTTTAAGTGATAGGTACCGCAGATACACAAATATAAATTATAATCATAATGTTATCTAACAAACATATCACAGCATTCCAATCATTTGGTACATTTCTATTCTCACACACGTAAACTATACTAATATTACTAGCTGCGCTCCGCGGTTTCACCCGCGTAACTCCCGATCCCGTGGGAATATCGGGATAAATTAAGATGTAAGCTATCCTATCTTTCAAGTTGGATCAAACTGCACACGGTGTGTAAATTTGTTAAAAATCGGTTTAGTAGTTTAGGAGTCCATCGCGCACAAACAACGTGACACGTAATTTATATATATTGGAAAAGATTAGCTGTCCCGGCAAACGTTGTTATGCAGTATAGATAAATAACCTAGATACACGACTGCAACGCCATCTGCCAGGCTGATTTGTGAATCTAAACCATCTACTAAATAGTCCGAACAAAGCTTAAACATTTTGTTTGGATAGGTGAGCCCGTTCTTGAGTAATAAAATTACATAAAAAGTGGCATTGATTTTTTTATATAAACTAGCTGTCCCGGCAAACGTTGTTTTGCAATTTACAAAAAAAAAAAAAACTGAAAGAAACAAAATAAAAAATAGATGTTGGCCGATTCTCAGACCTACTGAATATGCTCACAAAATTTCATGAGAATCGGTCGAGCCGTTTCGGAGGAGTTCAACTTCGAACCCCGTGACACGAGAATTTTATATATATAGGGACTAGCGACCCGCCCCGACTTTGCACGGCTATATTATGCATGCATTATACATATAAACCTTCCTCTTGAATCACTCTATCTATTAAAAAAACCGTATCAAAATCCGTTGCGTAGTTTTAAAGATCTAAGCATACAAAGGGACATAGGGACGGCGAAAAGTGACTTTATTTTATACTATGTAGTGATTTAACTGTTTGTTTGAACGCGCGAATCTCAGGAACTACTGGTTCGTATTGAAAAATTATTTTTATGTTGGATAGTCCATTTATCGAGGCAGCTATTGACTACTTTTAATTTTGATATTCCCACGGGATCGGGACTTACGCGGCTGAAACTGTGGAGCGCAGCTAGTATTTCTTAAAACTACGTGTCTTTGTGTTCAATCATGAAAACAAGACACAAAATGAGAACAAAACTGAGTACCTAAAGATATAAGTACATAGATTTTTTGTTCAATATATATTTTTCTGTATGGCATTTACTTGTTCAATTTACTCCTCAATTTAGGTATACATAGGTGATGTTCAGGGTTTATTGGAAGTTCAATATTCTCGTCAGAGTTGAAGAACTTAAAATTGAATTTCAGAGTTAGACTATAAATTATGTTCTCCATGTTTGAGCATTGCCTTACATAATAGAAAAAAATTGAAAGTTTGTATGTATGCATGTGTGTGTATGTTATTTATTATTGAAAAAACTGCTAAGGCTATTGCAATGATAGAATATTAATATTTTAAATAGAAATCTTATTAATCGAAACGGTAGCTTATGCAAGATATATATTTCAATTATTTAATCTTTATTATTTGTCTGTTGATTAGACACAAAAAGCGACAGCATTGAATGCGACGTTACAAACATTTTACTGGAATAAATACAAAACTTGCATAGAGGGAGCCTTCAAAGCTTGAACAGTAATAATAATAAAAGATTATAAATGTGATAATAAACATTTGCAACTTTAATAACGTTTACTCGAAAACTTGCAACACCTAAATTGTCTTTTATTTGTGGTATTCTATGTATAAAATAATGTTCATATTTTAGTATAGCGCATATTATACATGTTGAGGCAAAAGTAATGTCGTAAATATGTATGTCTTATGGTTAAGTATAATTTTTTGACATTTCATCGGTTTAACGTCAACTAATATTTATTTATTACGTTCTAAATTGTTTTCGTCACTCAGTTCTTAGCAAAAAGCGTTCGATTTTTTTAAAAGCTTTTAGATTTACACTAGCGACCCGCCCCGGCTTCGCACGGCTATATTATGCATGTATTATACATATAAACCTTCCTCTTGAATCACTTTATCTATTAAAAAAACCGCATCAAAATCCGTTGCATAGTTTTAAAGATTTAAGCATACATAGGGATACTATGTAGTGATAGTGATGATAGTTTACTTGCTGAATTATAACCACTTCCCTGTTCCTACAGAGTTGATTTTTATTCTATTCTTTTTTGATGTTACAGACAGAAAGTTAAGTTACAAGTTTGTGTTGTAATTGTCCGGTCGCAACTTAATGTCATACATTTTACTTAAACCTTTTAAACTATCCTTGAAAATAGTGCCTTCTTTCATAAGCGAACGCTCGGCCGAGCTACATGGTAGGCGGAGTGGGGGGCGTTAGGTTTTATTTTCGTTTTCTATTTCTTGATTCGGTCGCCGCGCTCAAAGCCTGCGATAAAAGCTATGCAATAGCTTAACAACGTGGAAGTCAATCACCTTTATGACAATACTTTTGCCGCACCATGTATAAAGCTAGGCGCAGAATCGTGGCCATGTATCAACTACGTAATCTATGTATCACTGACCAATAGTAGGGGCACTGTTTGGCCGCTACCATTGGTCAATCTAGTCTTATCCGTCTACAACGGACTTAGGACCCTAAATTACCGGATCGCAGTGGCGATTTCACCGGTTACGTAACCATGGCTATTTCTGGCTACCCAAGGTCACCAAATAGAGTATAGATCTGTTCACTCACGAAGGCGCGCCCTTCCACACCTTATGAAGGTTGTTGTAAACATAATCTGTATATAATTCTATCTCTGTTGTATGCTGTCTCTACTGATAGTTCTCACACATATTAAGACATCTTGTTAGCACGTGCGGCACTCATATTAATGCACACCGAGAAAATTTACCCTGGAGGGGCGCGCCTTCGTGAGTGAACAGATCTATACTGTCTGTCACCAAAAAAACAAGTGCGTCCATCCTCATTGGCAACTGTTGGATGGACACTGAGTGCTGCGCAGTTTACACGTATGAATTTTATTGATTACTGTGGCTACATCGCCAGGACGCCAGAGTATCCAGTCTCAACAAAGCGCATCGTCCGTCGTGGCTACGCTTCAAAACTGGCCACATCGCCACACTGTCGCCAGGTGAGTTATACTCCCGTATTCTTATACAGTACTTTACTCTTGGATAAGTGAATGCACTGCGCTAAATGCGGCCCTATGATTGGTCAATTTTGTGCTGCTCTCGTCACTCTAGTATACAGGGTTATTGGAAATTATACTAGCAAGCCATTGAGGGCTACTTCTGTGCAGCTAAACAAACTTCTGTTCTACGACTTTTAGAAATTCTAAAAAAAAATGGAAATTTTGAGGTTATGTATATTCGAAAAACAGCAGATTTTTTAAAACAAAGGTCATTCAGACCGAGAACAGTAGATTAAACTTAAAAAATAAGTAAAATTTTAAGGTTACTGACCTCTCCGTGTAGGTAACAGCTGATTTTCAGGTAAACCTAACCTCAAAATTTTCGATAAAATGTTCGAATTTCCAAAAGTCGTAGAACAAAAGTTGTTTGTTTAGGTGCACAGAAGTAGTCCTCAACGACTTGCTAGTATAATTTGCAATAACCCTGAATAATTTGTGGTTCTATGCGGTCGCGCGCACTATGCAATCTCATAGGGTTAATTGTGAATACGGGTGATATACCATTAAATACGAATTGTTTGGATACGTAGCTGGCGACGTCGTCATGGCAACCCGATATAGGGCCCTTAAAGGTAATCGATTAAATTACTGACTTACGACTAAACATACTTTCGAACCATACAACTAGATGCACATACACCGTGACTAATATTTTATTGTAGAAAGTATTTACAGTCTTCGACTTTTGTTTGGAACATCCTATAAAAACGACTTCGCATAACGAGCTATCTAAGTTCATAAATTAAAAACAAATGATGTGCTTAAAATTACCTGCTTCGTCCTCGACTACATTGTCAATATTACAAATATTATACAACACGCCAGTACTAGTAAGAAAGTATACCAATTTATTTTACTACTAACTATACTACATAAATTGTTCTAATAAAGGAGAATGGTCGAGTTTTGTTCCCATTAATAGAGATAAAGAGATAGTTTTGATTTACTTTTGTAAATGCTTGAATCAACATTTTAGGCACTCCTTTTATGTCCTTATAAAAATTATTTGTGATGAAAATTTTCTCCTATACAGATAAATCGTGTCCCAATAGAGGTTGACAATACTTTTTTTTATTTACTTCAAAAATATATAAAAACCTTAATTTTCCATGCATATTAAAAATAATGTCACTCTATTATAATAAAGCATTCAATCCTATAATTTTATTTATAAAATAAATTATAACAAATACTTATTTGTTTGTTCCCAAAATTTGTTTTTATCAAAAATCTACAGTGTTCCCAAGAAGAGAAGTCATGTATACGTAACGTGACCATATGTCCGGCTGTTCCCGACTAGTACGAAAACATCATGCTTTCAAATTTCTATGACCATGTGGTGCTCGAAGAGGTGAAAACGGCACCAACAGTTAAAAAAAACTTTGGCGTTGTGCACAATTCTAACTATCTTGGGCTAAAAAGTAAGCTAAAAAGTTGATTCACACATATCAGAGATGTTTTTAGTTTTTTGTTCTGAACAATACTTTAACTATAAATGATTGTTTGACGGACAATGCCTCGAGAGGACGACATTTTATTTAAGGGTATAAGACGTAACAGGTTTTAGTTTTCATTTATTTGTAAAAAAAATTAAATCTTTTTTAGAAGTTTATTTTACATTTTGTTGATTTAAAAGTAAGACTAAATTTTATGGTTAGTTAAAACGAGCATTCTCCTTTCAAATTTTAACTATGGATTCAACTACCTTTGGATCTACTTAAGAATCGGGCGACACCAGAGTCCTGAATTTTAACTTGTCTCAGGCTAGTAGGGCTACTGTACTAAGTAGTTAGAAATTAAATATTCTGATAGGCCCTAAAGCCATATATTCACAAAGAAACAATCATGCACAAATCAGCATATTACTCAGAACAGTACTTTTTAAATACAGATACAAACAAGGCGCGCGTCGTTAATAGACAAGTTCAGTTGTTTAGCAGAGTTTCGCGGATCATTGGTTAATCCGAGGAAGTCATTGTTTTAGAAGAAAAAGAAGTTTCAAGGCTTCTAAATCACCATCAATTAGGCAAAATGTAGGTTTTTTTTTACAGGGATACTTTGTGTTGTCTTTTTAGAAAAACAAAATAAACATGATTTTTTTGTATATTAACTCATTCAAAGTCGTATTTCCGAACTATATGGTGCTATATACACCAGGGGCCTAAGTCTGCTAACACAATTGTGTATCAATAGTGTGTCGATAGAATCGTAATAGACATTTAATGTCAAAAATATGACATTACATGTCAAATTGGTATTCTCCTAATGTTAACTATTCTATCAAAAAACACCACTGACGCACCACTTTGATATTCTGCTCTAGAATCGTGGCTCAATGGAATCTCGATAGTTGTCAAAACGGTACATTGCTTAGCAACATATACCATGTTGCTAGGCAACACCTGCAACGTTTCTATTACCATTCCATTGAGACTCCACAGTGATTCTATTGCGATGTTATTAAAACTTTAGCAGAATACCAAATAAAGTAACAAACTCGATATACTTAATATCAATAGAGTCTCGATATAATGACAATGGTAAATCCATTAATGCAAAATAGCAGAATAAGGCCCCAGATCAAAGGTTCGTAAAGAATTTAGGAGAGTTGGATGTTTAATTAGAAAATGTGCAAGTCATATCTCTGGAAAGTTAAGCTGTCACAGGACCGACACAGATAGGTTAGGTTGTAGATGATTAATGCAACCCGGTTGCCGGAACTGGGTAATTTGCATAGATGACTCTTAAATGTACTCGATTAGTGCATCGACAGCTGGAAAAAATAAAGTTCAAAGTATACACGATTATTTCGTTCTGCTCTTGTAAATACTTTAAAGGGGTTCCAAATTGTTTCTCAGTGAATACATAGCCCAATGGTAACTCAATAAGACATAAAAACCGCATCTTAAACACGTACCTACTTAAAATTAGGGCGATCACATCGTTACTGTCATCGTTTCCGGCCTCGCATGAACTGGAGTGCTTTCTGCATGAGAGGAGCTTTCTTCGGCTTGAAGGAGGTGGAGGAGATGACGGGGGCAGGCGAAGGTCGGGCTCCGCCCTTTAGGACGTTGGAGGCTGAAGCCAAGGAAGCGACGCGAGCTGCAGGGCTGGCAGTCGCAGCGTGAGCCGTGCCGTGTAACGCCTGGAACCGGAAAAAATCAAATTTTAATTGGGGCCCGCATTTTGCTTTATAATTTAACACCCGTTCCGGCTTCGCACGGCTATATTATGCATGTATTATACATATAAACCTTTCTCTTGAATCACTCTATCTATTAAAAAAAACCGCATCAAAATCCGTTGCGTAGTTTTAAAGATCTAAGCATACAAAGGGAATAGGGACATAGGGACGGCGAAAGTGACTTTATTTTATACTATGTATTGATTTAAGATTTGATCAATCTCCAGTTGAACTCCGGAATAAAGGTTGCCTGGAAGAGATCGCTTTTAGCGATAAGGTCGCCCATTGTGCCAGTTATTTAGGTTTATTTATTTTCTTTTTAACCGACTTCAAAAAAGAGGAGGTTCTCAATTCGGTTGTATGTTTTTTTTTATTTGATAATAATATTTATAGTTATGTTAGCTAGTTAATCGGAGTTTATTCCATTTGTCAATCTTCATGATGATTGTTTAGCAATTACATTAATTGGAATATACAGGAAAAGTATTTTTGTAGTGCACAAATTTCGGTATGTTTTAAGCACATTAAAATACTGTTTTTTTTATTTTGGAGCTAACTCAAAAACTCTCAGAGCTATAACCATTTAAGTGTTTCTAACAAAACGACGAAGTCCATGGACACAATACTGGCGCCAGCGAGTTTAATAGCGCGCTCTAAATGAAGGTAGGTACCTACGTGTCACTGTGTGTATCAATACTGAGATACCCAATAATTTAGATATTGCAGGAAGTTTTTCACATTAAGTTTTGGTTTTTATTTATTTATTTTTTTGCGTAAATGTACTCCACTGCCGACATATATTCAGCAGAAAAAAAATGTGCACTACAAAAATACTTTTCCTATATATTTTTTAGGGTTCCATACCCAAAGGGTAAAAACGGGACCCAATTACTAAGACTTCGCTGTCTGTCTGTCACCAGGCTGTATCTCATGAATCGTGACGGCTAGACAGTTGAAATTTTCACAGATGATTTATTTCTGTTGACGCTATAACAAATTCTAAAAACATTTAAAAAAAAATGGGGCTCCCATTCAACATGGTACGGAACCTTTCGTGCGCAAGTCCGACTCGCACTTGGCCGGTTTTTTACATTTTACATTACGTAAGGTGTCATGGGACCTTTTCTAGAGCGATTTTACTATATGTTTTTAGGCAGGCTGGATAGATAGATAGATAACTTTATTTGTACAACACAGGAAGAAACAAAACACGACATACACAAAGTAAAGTAATAGCTAGAAAGTATAAGTTGCACAAATGGGCGGCTTTATCGCTGAAAGCGATTTCTTCCAGGCAACCTTTGGATGGAAAATAACTGATTCAGCTTTAATGGTAGGTTGTGAATTTACTCAAGCAGGATACCAAACATAACCTATAATAGGTGATAATAAAAAGTATTTACATAAATACCTACGGCTTTAAAACATCAAATCATACACACAATACATTCCAAATATATAATTATATACATAAATACATACAAATAAATACATACATATAATTATGATATATGAGAACCGAAACTGAAATAAAACTTAGCGTAGATTATTAGGTAGGCTATTTACCTGTTTCCTGGCGATATTTCTCGGAGGTTTGACAACGGAATCAACGTATGCCATTTTGGTTTGTTTGATGGGTGCTTTCTTCGCTTCCTGTGTCATCCTTATGTTTGCAGTCAAAGATTTCAACTTACACTCTTGTTCCTCTTGGCATCGCTGAAATAAAAACAATAGTTTACAAAATAATTTCTTAGTTACAATAGAAAACGCGATGGTGTAACTGTCTGTCACATAAAAACTACTGAATCGATTTTGATGTTTAGTATAGATATAGTTAGCTGAATTTCTAATATTAAACTTAGCTTTTTTATTTTATACTAGCTGTTCCGACAAACGTTGTTTTGCCACATATAAAAAACTAGCGACCCGCTCCGGCTTCGCACGGCTATATTATGCATGTATTATACATATAAACCTTCCTCTTGAATCACTCTATCTATTTAAAAAAAACCCCATCAAAATCCGTTGCGTAATTTTAAAGATTTAATTAAGCATACATAGGGATATAGGGACAGAGAAAGCGACTTTGTTTTATACTATGTAGTGATAAAAAAATAAATATCGATTTTCAGACCTAACGAATATAAACAAAAAAATCATACAAATCGGTTCAGCCGTTTAGGTGGAGTTTGGTAACTAACACCGCGACACGAGAATTTTATATAGACTAGCAGCGCTCCGCGGTTTCACCCGCGTAACTCCCGATCCTGTAGGAATATCAGGATAAAAAGTCCTATGTGACTCCCGATGATTCAAAGTTTCATCAAAATCAGTCCAGTAGTTTCGGAGCCTACTCGTTACAAACAAACTAAAAAACTTTCCTCTTTATAATATTAGTATAGATAGAAGATAGATAAGTATAGATTGAAAAATTGCCATGGGATATAACACGGGTGACAAGGCGTTACATTATTATTTATTATCATACAGGGGTAAATTAGTCTTGTTATGTAGTTTATACCATATACATTTCACGCCATGTCTCCATCTCTTGTCTCTTCTTATTTCTAAAGCTTTTCTCGCAATATGTCTGCCACAAGTGGTCGGTGTCCTCCATAAGGTAAGGATTGTAATGTTCTAAAAGGAACAGCTGTTGAGGTGTTGCCCTGTCTACTACGGGCTTCAATATTTCGTATGGCACGCCTCCAGTGTATTCCAATGCTGTGAAAATTCAAAATATACTTTTTTTTTACATATGATAGGTCAGCGTTTGACCACTATCACACCTGCCTGATGGTAGGTGACGATGCGGCCTAAGATGTAACACGCCTTCCTAGAATATACCTATTCACTCGCGACTTGAAGACCCTCAAATTGTACACGTCTGGAAAGACAGACGCAGGCAACCGATTACATTCCCTTGCAGTACGAATTATTATCCTCTTATTAAACATCATGATGTAATATACAGGGTTACTGGTAATTATAGTAGCAAGAAGTTGAAAGCTACTTCTGTGCACCTTAACAAATAACTTTTGTTCTTCGACTTCTGGAAATTCAAACATTTTTTTTGAAAATTTTGAGGTTAGGTTTACCTGAAAATCAGCTGTTCTATACATGGAGAGGTCATTAGCCTTAAAATTTTACTTATTTATTAAGTTTTATCTTCTGTTCTTAGACTGAATGGCCTTTGTTTTAAAAAATATGGTGTTTTTCGAATTTACATAACCTCAAAATTTTCATATTTTTTTTCGAATTTCCAAAAGTCGTAGAATAAAAGTTGTTTGTTAAGGTACACAGAAGTCGTTTTCAACGCCTTGCTCGTATAATTACTAATAACCCTGTATGTATAGTTCTGTGTCATGATTGATCCGATGGGGCATGATCGATATACGACTGCGAGGCTCCCGAGCAAACGATGCTACTCCTCGTGACCTGCCCCTCCAGCCCTAATAGCTGTACAATGGCTGACCTGATGTCAGCTAATAACAACGCAAAAGACCTGGCAGCACACTGGAGTCGGCGGATCTGACCCTACCTCATCAATTCTCCTTTAATTTGTGCTATTGATACGAAGAAGATTAAAAATCATTTGATAGTTAGTTAAATGGTTTTTGTGCCAGTTGCACATCTGTCATTTAGAAGAGTGTGAAAGAGACAAAGCATATTTTAATTAAATACCTAAAGCTTTTTTAATATTTATGGATATGGTAAGGGGGTTAATATTTTATTTATTTGTTGTCTGTGGTCTGGTTTTTTCTATTCTTAATATATATAAATCTCGTGTCACAATGTTTGTCCTCAATGGACTCCTAAACCACTTAACCGATTATAATAAAATTCGCACACCATGTGCAGTTCGATCCAACTTGAGAGATAGGATAGCTTACATCTTTATTTAACCCGATATTCCCCCGGGATCGGGAGATACGCGGGTGAAACCGCGGAGCGCAGCTAGTGTATTATAAGTATATATTTACAAAAGAAAAGTATATAAGTAGTAAGTATATCCGTTGTCTAGCACCCATAACACAAGTCTAGTTACTTAGCTTGGGGCTAGATGGCGATGCAATATTTATTTAAAACTAGCTGCGCCCCGCGGTTTCACCCGCGTAATAATTTTCTGCGCAACTTTCTATTTTTTTTCTTTCATAAGAACCTTCTCCTGACAAAAACAAACACAACAAAAAAAGAATTGGCCAAATTGGTCCATGCGTTGTTGAGTTATGCGCTTACCAACACATTTTGCGATTCATTTTTATATTATAGATGATAAAAACGTCATTTAAAATTTGAATTATACAATCGGTCTGATTTTTTTTGTGAGATACAAGAAACTCGATTATGTAGGAACCTCTAATCTAAACGATTTTCAACTCACCATCAATATGTTCTTGAAGAACATGGACGCACATTTCATACAGTGATGTCACTTTTCCCACCACTTTATTACCGGAGTATACTTTGGTTCTAAAAGCAATAGAAATTATTATTAGTAATATTATCACATACACTGATTGCTGCTAAATAAATATCGTTTATTTCGACCACTTCGGATCACAAAGTTAGTTCAACTTACTGATAATAATTAAATTAGAAATCATAAAAATTCTAAAAACAAAATAATGTCAATGAATCAAAACTAAATAATAAATAAAAAAAATCGAGTTTAGGCTTGATTCGTGAGACAGGACAATTAGGTCAGGATACTAATGGAGCTGCCCACCCTTCCACATAGTAGTGAAGATTGGCAATCAATTCCGACGTACTCATAAACGTGACAAAGCCATCACTATCCTCAACGCATTCTTGTATTAAATCCTCATCGCACTGAAAGCTGGCTGGCCCACAGGCTATCCTTGTAAAAGGATAAGCCCTGACCAATAAGAATTCATAACAAATTAGTACTAGACTAAGATTAGTTCATAAAAATTGTTACATTGTGCATTCCTCACCTTGTCCAGGGTGAGGTGAGAAGCTATTGCTGAAATTTAACTGAAAACACGTTTTATTAGTAGCTGGCATGACTAAAATGACTGTTTCTGCGTCTATTTCCGTTATAGTTCTTAAGTTTGCCACCAGGTGGGGGCGAGTGACGCGATGTTACGTCAGAGGCGGCGCTTGGCATTTTACTTCATTGCGTTGTTGAACATCGCGCTGTTAACACGTTAACTACACTTATTTGTAGATTGTAGAGTGATTCTGTTGGAAATTAATTATACCAACATGAATCCGGATGCTGGCAGACACCGTGAAAGGAGAAAGCGACATCGATCGAGATCATCGTCATCATCTTCCTTGTCTCGTAGCTCGGACAGTTCCGTAGCGCGCGCGAATTGGAGGCACAGAAAAAGGTCACGTGAGTCTGAACCCGAAAATAATTTAATCGGTCAATTATGTAATCAAGTTCAAATATTAACGGATTTTATGCACCAATTTTCTGGTAAAAGTATGCAATCAGCTGCTGAAATGGCACCTGGTACCTCAGAATTTAACATTAATTCTGATAAACCAGATTTTTCTTTTACTACCCTAGAAACTACACTCAAAGATAGTGGCATTGGTCATACTTCAAATGAAAATTTCGAAGCAATTAAGACCTTGCAGCGTTTTGGGTCCCAGGATTGGAACAATATAAATTTTATCGATTGTCAGAAGACATACCTTTCTAAACCGGCCTTTATTGAGCTTGAAACAAATGACGATTTACGTCCTTATGATAAAAATAAATTTCTTCCTTCTTGCGAACGCAGTTTAGCGGCCATCTCGAATGCAATTTTGACACAAAGACAAATTTTGCAAACAAACGTTTCTAAACTTTTGGATTGGGTAAAAGAATCGGAGGAGTTGACATATTCTGAATTTCAGACTAAAATAAAAGAATTGTTTTGTGATGATAAAGAATACAATAAAATTTCCAATGATATGATGCAAATTGTTTGTGGAAAAAGAGCTTCTATTATTAATAATCGACGCACAGAATTGTTAAAATCGGTTAATAATAGTTTCACAGTGGATAAATTTAAGAAAATACCTCCTTCATCTGAATATCTATTTGAACCCGAACAATTTTCTAAATTGATTGAAAAGGAAGGAGGGCCTGCAAAAGTGTTTACGAAAACACAGCAGCCTAAAAATAATTTAAATCTACCCTCAACTTCTAAAGGCCCCGTGAAATTTCATGCTCAATATAGTCAGCCCTTTCGGCCCAATAATAGTAACCAATCAAGAAACCCAAAATCGCATACACAAGGCAAAAATAAACGCAAGTCTAGAAACTCTTCTTCATACCATTCGAGGGATTCCAAAAGAGGAAAGTACGATTGACAATCAATTTCAAGCGGGTCGTTTACAACATTTTGTGAAAAGATGGGAACTTATAAATACCCCAAAGTCAATTTTGAAAATAATATCGAACTTTCGTATCCCTTTCTTTCGAAAACCTCCTTTATTATTCCCAGACCTTCAAAACTTTCAGACAATAAATTCAAAAGCTATGGCCAAAGAAATTCAAAATATGTTAGACTTAAAAGTTCTAGAAATACCGGACTTGAGTCCCAGTTTTATATCCCCAATGTTTCTAGTACAAAAACCAGATCAATCTTATCGACCAATTTTCAACCTAAAACAGCTAAACCGATACCTAGCACCAAGAAATTTCTATCTCATTTCTCATTTTCAAATACCAAATTTCCTACAACCTGGCGACTGGCTAGTAAAAATAGACATGTCCCAAGCCTATTTTCATGTGAATGTAAAGAATTCTCACAGATGCTACCTCAGATTGATTTTCAAGCAAACTATGTACCAAATGACCTGCCTACCTTTCGGTATTGCGTGCGCTCCGAGAATCTTCGCTATGGTGACGAATTTTCTCGCCCAAAAGCTACGAGACGCAGGGGTAAGGATCATCGTTTATCTAGACGACTTCCTTCTAGCGAACCAAAACAGAAGCTTGCTTCAGCAGCAAACCTCATTGGTCGCCCAAATCCTGCAAGAACTAGGTTGGATTCTCAATCTAGACAAATCTATACTTATACCTACACAGCAAATAGACTTTCTAGGAATAACATGGGATACGTCAAAAAACCAGAAGTGTCTACCGCACAGGAAAGCACTGAAACTTCGAGAAGAGCTTCAGCAGCTCCTATCGAGGCAGACTTGTTCCCTAAAAGAAGCTCGGTCAATGTTAGGCAAATTGAATTTTGCCAATTATCTTGTGCCCAAGGGCCGACTACATTGCCGGAACTTTCAATCCTATCTCCGGTTGCTCCGCAGAGGTCGACCAAGACAAAGGCATCAGCTGCCTCGAATTGTTATGGAGGATCTCCACTGGTGGAAGAACGCAGTAAGTACAGTTTCATTAATCCATCTCCCTCCAATAACACATTTTTTGGTGACGGATGCCTCCGACTACGGTTGGGGAGCCCTGCTCAACGACGAATATCTGTCGGGGAAATGGGAACCCCACCAACAGTCATGGCACAGCAATCTCAAAGAAATGACTGCTATACGACTAGCAATAGAGACACACACAGATTATCTTCGAAACGCAAGTCTGTTGATTCAGTCGGACAACACGACTGCCCTAGCTTACCTAAAAAACGAAGGGGGGACGAGATCCAAAAAGTTGATGCACGAAACTCGTCAGCTTCTGTGTCTAATTCACAAACTACAGATTGCTATAACACTTCAACATCTCCCGGGGCGATTCAACTCTGTGGCAGATCGACTGTCTCGGGGAAAGCCATTACCAGAATGGCATCTCCAATCCAAAGCAACCAACAAAATATTTCAGATTTTTGGTCTTCCAACAATAGATCTGTTTGCATCAGACCGAGCCCATGTAGTACCCCAGTACGTGACGTTGGATTTCCGGGACAAAGCAGCCCAGTTCCACAACGCCTTCAGCAGGCAGTGGTCCTACCAGCTCGGGTGGATATTTCCTCCCCCGTCGCTCGTTCCTCGAGTACTTACTCACCTGAACACCTGCAAGGGCCAATTTCTATTGGTCGCGCCTCGGTGGTCCAAAGCATTTTGGAGACCCGATCTCGAGAACAGAGCCCTCAGCCGGCCGTACGAGATTCAGAACCTCAAAGAGACATTGATCGATATAACGACGGGCAAAACACTTCCTCAGGTCGACGACCTGATCTTGGAAGTTTGGCTGATTGGCGGTGGGATTCCATCTTAACTAACTGGACAACCGCGGAAGCATCACTTTTGATGAACGGATGGCGTAAGTCTACTCTGACATCATATAAACCTGCTTGGACCCGTTGGGTAAAGTGGTGCTCCACAAATGGAACACCCGTTTCCAAACCAGAGGCCAAAGATTTAGCTAAGTTTCTAGCAGATTTACACTTAAACGAAGGTCTGTCTATATCAACTATTTCTTTACACAAATCTGTAGTTTCAACTATTTGTGAACCTCACCTTGGTAAAAAGCTAAGTGAGGATATATTTGTACGACAGGTTCTAAAGTCAATCGCAATAGCCAAACCTAAGACTAAGAAAACTCATATTTGGGACCCTCAGGTGGTCGTTCATTGGTTAGAAAATAACTTTCCAGAATCGATTACATTGTACGAGGCGAATCGTCGCTGTGCCACAATCTTACTTCTCGCCTCGGGTAGACGAGTACACGACCTCACACTGCTGCGTGTGTCAGCAAATTATTTACAGATGGACGAGTCTGACGCTATTCTGTGGCCAGAATTCGGCTCCAAAACAGACAACGCGAAGAGACAACAATCAGGTTGGCGACTGCGACCCCACGAGGATCATAATATATGTCCTGTGTTTTGGATTAGAAAAGTCCTAGAACTATCACGAGAAAGAAGGACAACACCAGATATTGCACATTTGTTTATAAATACTCAAGGAGAGCCAAAGCCTGCTTCCAGAACAATTATTGGTAATTGGGTAAGGTCCATTTTAAATTCTTCAGGTATACAAGATACTCCAGGCAGTAGTCGTTCAGCGGTAGCCTCATTAAATTGGCGGTGTAACGTTCCAATCGACGACATACTCTCTAAAGGAAATTGGAAGCAGGCTTCTACTTTCCATAATTTTTATAGAAAGGAATTAAGGGAGTACAATCAAACAAACAATAACAATTTATCAAATTTATTTGAACCTATGTAATAATCACACTTAATTTTGCACGTATAATGTTAAAAAGTATACACTTTAGCCTTAATGTTTTTCAGTAATTACTTTTAATAGAAAATATTATATAGTATTCTTGATTTTCTCGCTGAAATAAATAATGTTATATTTATGTTATACAGTTTGCCTAATATAACTACCCACCAGGTGATACCAGACAGTTCTCACCTCACCCTGGACAAGGTGAGGAATGCACAATGAAATGGTTTTACCTTACCAATAAAACCGGCATTGTGCTCCGAGCCTTGTCCAGGGTCAATTCAATTGCTACCTGGTGAGAAACAATGAAGTAAAATGCCAAGCGCCGCCTCTGACGTAACATCGCGTCACTCGCCCCCACCTGGTGGCAAACTTAAGAACTATAACGGAAATAGACGCAGAAACAGTCATTTTAGTCATGCCAGCTACTAATAAAACGTGTTTTCAGTTAAATTTCAGCAATAGCTTCTCACCTCACCCTGGACAAGGCTCGGAGCACAATGCCGGTTTTATTGGTAAGGTAAAACCATTTCAATATGAGCATCGAAGTATACAATAAGATTCCTGAACAATTTAAAAATGTACCTAAAAAGCGGCAACTAAGAATTTAAGAAGGTGGCTCGTCGGAGCTTGTTTTTACAGCGTGGTCTAGTAATAACCTACCTATCTCTAAGCAAATAAATGATTTGATTTGAAGAAAACCTAGAGGCAACCATGTTAGCATGTGCAGACAACGCACTCAGTTGTGTTGAAGTTTTAACTTTATACCATTAATAGACATCCCATATGTGGCGTAGATTACTTAGCTTCTTACCATAAAAAAACATTGCTGTTTAAAACAAGCGAGTGACCTGAGAAACAACTTATCGGCGGTTAAAGGTTTAAAAAGGAATTACTAAGGTACCTTTGGTTTTTAGAAGATATGCCAGCACTAATAGCCTCTTCTTCAGTGAAATGCGGCAACAATTTAGGCGGAGGTCGGGGCCTGTAATTCGGCGATATTTCAGGTAGAGCAGAGATTTCGAGGGCTGGTAAGGGCGCTAATTTTGCAGTCGGTGCCAACAACGCAGCAGGACTTAACTGAAAATTTAAAAAAAACCATCCGCTATGATAACTGTGGTGTTTTTAGGAGACTAAAAAAGAAAGCTCTGCAAGACCTATTGGGATGACTTGAAATACTGATAAAAATGGGTAATTCAATGGACTTACGCCATACAAGCCGCTAATCAAAAACCTCTTAGCTATATGTCTCAAAACATGACAGATCGCAAGACAAATTGAGATTAAAAAAAACCTTAACCTATAATTTTTAAGAACTGTGGACATTGGACAATGTCAGTGCAAACAATAAAAGAGTCTATATACTTACATCACTGCTATTTGGAGAAAGATCTTTGTAGATTTTCTTCTTAGGCTTTGCTGGACTGAGCATTCCGAGTGCCTCCGCAAAACTGGCACCTAAGGCATAAACAAATATTTAAGAAATCTACAAAGATGACTAACAATTTATGAAACGAAATGGCGTCTAACACATACCAGAACCACAGTCAATCCCATCATCATCGCTGTTCCCACCGTCTTGCTTACTCTTTTTCTTTGGTACTTCTTCTTTTGAACTACTACTGGATTTACTTCTGTGAGAAGAGCTTGATTTCTCTTTAGATTTATCGTGTTTCTTATCATGCCTAGATTTGTCGTTAGACTTACTATCACTAGTTGATTTCTTTTCACTGCTATGACTTGATTTCTCTCTAGTAGCGCTAGACCTATCTTTTGACTTATCCTTGTTTGAGGAACTATGTTTCTCCCTTGAACTACTACTTTCCTTTGATCTTTGTTTTGAATCTCTGTCTGATGACTTGTGCTTATCACTTTCCTTAGTTTCTCTATCAGAATGTGATGAACTTCTATGTTTATCAGGTTTGCTAGAATGTTTATCAGAACCATTTCTGTCTGAATCATTTTTATGTTGAGTAGAATGGCTTTCATGTTTTTTAGAACTACTCCTGTGTTTGTCAGAACTGCTTTTATGTGATTTGGACTCTTTCCTTTCGTCTTGTGTTTTGTGATCTGATTTATGTTTCTTTTCTGTTCTTTCATGTTTATTTTTGTCTTCTGAACTACGTCTGGAGAGCTCTTTTGATTTGGATCGTTCATGGTCTCGTTTCTCAGTTTCATGTGAATGTTTTGAACTGGATACTCGGTGGTGATCATTATGTTTAGATGAAGATGATTTATGGCTTTCGGGGAATTCTATTTTTATTTCTTTTTTAACATAATCTTCTGGATTGATTTCTTTTTTAATTTTGATTTCCTCTTTTGAAGATTCATAACCTTGGTTGATTTCTTTTTTAATTCTTATATCCTCTTTTGAAGATTCATAATCTTCTTGTTTGATTTCCTTTTTAATTTTTGTTTCCTCTTTTGAAGATTCAGAGTCTTCTGAATTGCTATCACTGTCTGAACTTTCAGACTCGTCTTCACTTTCGCTATCACTAAGTTTTTCTTGTTTAATGACCACTTTTCGTTTATCATCTTCACTGGAAGTGTAGTTTCTTATTTTTTTTGAATTTGGCTCCTCTTCCTGAAATTTATTTCAAATTAAAAAACATCAAGAGTGATTTTTTGAAAATTCTATAAGACTGGTTCATCTACCTAAAACTTGGACAGTAGTAAACTGGACCCGATTAAAAGTAGTATAAATACTAAATCAAATCTACAGAAGGATAACATTATCTATAGTAGCACTAACCTCACTGCTATGTTGTTTCCTTTTGCTCCCACTATGGTGTCCATTCGTCCTTTTTTGATATTCTTTATTTACTGTAGGGTTAGGATTTTCATTCCTATATTGGTTGTATATATTACTTCGTGAATGAGTGTTATCATCTGATTCTTTACCACTGCCATGTCCGTTGTGTTTTGCAGCTGTGTTAAATATTATTAATATCTTAGAATACTGAAACCCCCACTTACCGTCGCACAAAGAGACGCTTCTTAGTTAATGATTACTTAATCATTGTATTCTCTTTATTCTTCTGAAGTAAAATATTATTTAAATAAGCAAAACAAAGCATGATTATTAACTAATAAGCTGCTGAGAAGCGTTTCTAAGTGCAGAAGTAAGGTATTTAGACCTACGATAGATATTATTAAAAAAAAACTACCTAGATTAATTAAATTATGGATATATTCATAGAAAATGTCAACAAATAATAAAATCTTATATTTTATATCTAAAATTGTAACTAAATATCTTGGATATCATTTATCTTTGATAAACTACACCATTGTGATGTTTCATAAAATTGTATTATGCTGAAACTTGCTAAGCAAAAATAATAATATTTATGTCATAGTCAGATTATAAAATTGAGCATGTGATCGGCCATTTCTATTCTTCACACTTCAGCTATCTTTATTGTTATGTGGTTAAGACATTTAAATGGTGTTTAGTTTGTAAGGTTGATTTATATGTTTTGTAACTGTTATTATTTAACTTATTTTGGATTATTATTGATATGGCCAAATGTATATTGAAATATATGTGAATACCCAAATGTGGTAGATGATAATTATCTGCTTTAGTTGGCCAAAACATGAATAGCATTTTAATTAATGGCTGTTATCATGAAATGACTTATTTTATGATCTGACTACAACACCTACTCTTACCTTACTTTAATATTAAAATTAAATAACACTCAGATTAAATATACCCTATGTTATAAAAGTTAAGGCTGCGTTGAGCATAATTTTTTAAGGGAAAAATACCCAATGCGTTTTAATTGGGTTTATTATTGCAAAAATCTATTTTGTTTTCGCCGAAACATACTCTGCGAAGCCTTAAAATAATGTGAATTTCTTTTATACAATGAGCAATTCATTTCTAACTTAAACTCAATCAAAATTAATCCAGTTAGGTGTTACTTTTGGAACTCCGTAGGTAACAGATATGTTAATGATAAGATATAGTGTTTAGTTCCAAAATATATCACGCAAAGAGAGTGCACTGTTATGGGCAACAAATGGTAGCTATGAGGAGATGTAGGCTTGCTGAATGCTTAGCTAATATCGGTAAGTACTAATAACAAAATATTATGATTATTAACATGTTTCTTTTTCAAACAAAATTAGTTATTTCTAAAGAAATATTCAAAACACCCACAAAAAGCTTAAAAATTTAACTACAAAAGCTGCTATTATAGCTTTTATATTCTGCTATTTAGGAATGGTTTGTCTTAAAATTAACTAAAACATAACATTAAAACATGCATTCATAAACATTTTACAAACTGATGAACGATTATAAAGTCCCTCACTAATGACGAAGGTCCATATAATGAAGTTATCTGAGTTTCAATAAAAGGCAATGGAGCTAATGCTGTAATTTCAAGTCTGGGAATATTATTGTATTGTTTGATGATGCTCAAGCAGTAGTCTGTCAAAGTAAGGCATAATATTTACCTACCTCTTTAACACCTTGAGTTCCATGCATTTACTTACTTGAGATGCAAGTTAAGTACATAAAAGTCTTAATGTAGAGGTTGTAAAGTTTTAAAGCTCACTGTCTGTTCTCTGATCCTCTTCTTGGTCGCTTTCTTCAGCAGCCACCATCAGTTTCCATTTGTAAACGAGTGAGCGCGCCGCCTTGCCCACATCTCCCGGCTCCTTCCTCAAAGCGTTCACAGTTCGTCCCACCCCTGTCTCTTGAAGGTGTTGCGTAGTTACTTTCAACTGATATAATTTGTCGATACATCTTAGAACCTGAAAAGCAGGTGTGTCATAAGCAAACATATGTTCGGAGACACGGAGAATGGATTATGTAGATGCAATCTCTAGCATGTCTTATTTCAAAAGAATCCTGCTGAGAAGTATCCTATTTAAATTTTAAATTACCTAGCAAAGTGCGTAAAATTCACATTTTCAGAGAACATTGTATTTTACGGTATCGGAGTACTTACTCTTTCCTCGTCGTTCGAGTGTTTTTCTATAGCTTGTTGGTAATGTTTCACTAAATCTAAAACTGACGCCATTCCAAAATTAGGAACCTATGAAAAAATTCTAACAATGGTGTTGACTTTTACATTACAAATTGAAAGAAGAGCAAAAATGACTGCGTTTTGATGAATGCCAGCTGGTAAACGAGCACCATTTTTGTCACAAAAAACCACAGACTATGTAGAACCAAAGAATCATGGAGAATCAGTTTTTTTTTCTGATAGGTTTATCATTGGTGTCTCATAATGGAATTCTATTATTATTTCTATTCTATTATTTAACAATTTATAATTCGGTAACACTTGTATTGGAAAAATGTAATATAACCCCCCGCTGCACACCTTCGACCATTTATGTTTGACCTGCGACGGAAGAAAAAAAATCTCACGGCTCTACGCTATTGTCAAAGTTAAAATGTAAAGCTGGGGACATATTATCGGACGCGTCTGACAGCCGTGACTGATAAGTGTGCACGGTCGTTTGGCATCCAGCAGATCGCTCTGGGCTGGGACGTCCGCGGACGTCCAAACGCTCAAGGGCGGCCCAAGGTCACGTCCGCGACTTACGTCCGATAGTGTGCACAGTTAAGGCTTTACACACGTCCCAATTTGGTTGGGTCCGACATACAATTTGGTCGGGTGTACAACCAAATTGGGACGTGTGTATCGTGGTCGGGCAGACTTAATTATTATTAATTGATCAAATTGGACACGCCCACCCAATATGGTTGTATCCGACCAAATCGGGACGTGTGTACGCATCGGACCCAACTTCGTGTTCGAAACAAACAAGTGTGAGTCGGACTCCCGCACGAAGGGTTCCGTATCATGTTGTATTTGAGATCCACTTCATTTTTTTCTTTTTTTAGTTGTTGTTTGTAAAGCGACACTAATGAAATACATAATCTGTGAAAATGTTAACTCTCTATCCATCACGATTCATGAGATACAACCGGATGACAGACGGACAGAAAGGCAGACAGACAGACGGACGGACGGATTTACGGACGGATGGAACTGATAGACGGACGGACTGATGAACTGACAGTGAAGTCTTAGTAATAGGGTCCCGTTTTTCCCCCTGAGGAATGGAACCCCAGAAACTACTTAATGACCACGATGTGTATCAATGTACTCTCTTAATAGTATCCGACCAAATCGTAGCGTGTGTATCGATACCCAATTTGGTTGTGTCAATTTGGTCGGGACGACCAAATAGTAACGTGTGTAAAAGCCTTTACATACACAGTTGCCTATAAGTCGCGAGCAATGTGTCCCCAGCTTAAAACGTAGTGTATGTAAATATCATCATTGGTTAAATGACACAAGAGTTAACAGCCCTTGACAAAACTTGAGCCTGCGACCAAAAAAAAGAAAAAAATGACATAAAATTTCGCGCAAAAATGCAAAAAACGTTGAGGAGTTTTGTTTTGGCGGGAACGAGCCAACAACATGTCGTGCTGCAGTTTTATTTACACGAAACTTAGTTGTAAACCGAGTTAAATTGTATAATTCCGGTGGAAAGTTATCTAATTTAGTTCTGTGAAAGTGCACAAGTGTAGTGAAAGTAAAAATCAGTGTCAAACATGGACTTTTCTCGTTGCCTCCAAAATCTCCTACAAGGTTAAAGTAAAGTAGCCACCGCTTTACTATGACCCCTGACTTGACAAACTGTGACTTGACGACTTGACCATCTTAAAACACTTTGAGCCCGATTTCTGTAAATCGGGCCATAACTTGATGCAAAATATTACTTGATACTGGCTATATGCACAAACCGTGCGAAGCCATAACTGAAGAAAAAAAAAATGAAGAACAAGATGAAAATGGCATAAGTTCCTGGGGCAAAACAAGAGAGAAAAAAAAAAACGTTGAGTTTTGGCGGCTTTTAGCTATTACTTTGCTTTGTGTAGGTGTTCTTTAATCCTTCCTGTGTGTTGTACAAATAAAGTTTTCAGATTCAGATGGGCCTAAACTAAAAGCCTTATTTGTTAACTAAGGTCCCAATTCATAATTGACCTAAAGTAAAAGTCTTAGTTGTTAATCAAAGTCTAAGTTTATAATTATTGGCCTAAATATTATCGGTTTCGTTCACTGAAAAGATAGTTGCTTAACACTTTTACGCAGGCGCAAGCAAACAATAATAATTAGATCACGCTGGCCAACGTTAGAATAGCCAACCATCATAGAAATCGCATGTGAATAGACCTACACTTTGTGTAGGCACTTATTAATTCTATGCCTCTTGTGTTAGGAACAACATTATTAGGTACTAGCGACCCACCCCGGCTTCGCACGGCTATATTATGCATGTATTATACATATAAACCTTTCTCTTGAATCGCTCTACGTATTTAAAAAAAACCGCATCAAAATCCGTTGCGTAGTTTTAAAGATTTAAGCATACATAGGGATATAGGGACAGAGAAAGCGACTTTGTTTTATACTATGTAGTGATAGTGATTTAATGGTGTTTTGACGTGATAACGTCTTACAAATCGATGAACACAGTAGGTACTGCACTCACAAAAACTGTGACATCACTCTCAGGTTCCGCTCACGTTACGAGAACGTGAGCGTAATGACAAGATAACCATAGCCACGTTTTATCGTTGCTATGGTTACCATCAATGTTTTTAATTCAAAGTGGAAATAAGTCTGTCCCCTCATCCTGTTCTCGTGAGGGAAAAAACAGGAATCAAATTTTAGGCCCGATCTTTTATATAAGTACATCTTGTTTCCACTCTTATCATCTTTTGTTGCCACTTTGCTTAGATTTTTTACTTTCATCATTTTTTCTTTCTACGTTATTATCCATTTTTATTTTTTGATCATTTTTTATTTTAGTTTCGATCGTATTTTGTTTGTGTTTAGCCTTTTGTTTCCTCTTCGTTTAAGTATATCTTTTGTTTCAGTTTTCATCGTATTTTATTAGCAATCGAACTATAGAAAGAAAGCCGCTAAATATCACCGTTCGTTATCTCACCGTGAGCTCCCGTCCTTCCTTCTTACCTACTCACTGTGAGAGTAAGATAACCCCTTAACAAGGTATTACGGTCTGACCATAAATCGACCATATATCTACTACTTACTTTATAAAGCAGGTAGTATAAAACCTACATCGGATAGCTCTTCCAAATGAACCCGATAGCACTAATAAATTCTAAATAATTTACTCTCAAGGCAAATGCAATTATGCAGTACCTACGTAACGGTAATAGAGAATTTAGAGATACTACACTCACTTTGCATTCAATAGATAAACGTATAAATGAAAAACATATTACTTTAAGTAGGTACCTATACCTACGTACCCTTTTAAATTACCTACATATTATTATTAGTAGGTAGTTGAACTGTGAAAACATAACCATCCATTTTGGCTATTCGCTGTAGTTGAGTAAAAATTGAAAGCCTCTGATAACTAGCAGACTGCTAATATTAGGAATAAGAATAAGATTTTTTATTGCATAAATTGTGTATAATGGATGGTAGGTAGTTTTAAGATTAAGTAACTACAATTTACCCATTACGGGCATGCAATAAGTACTTAAAAAAAGTATAAAATAAAATTTTAGAAGAATATTTTGTGGTAGTTGCGTTCGACTTTTATTTAGGCGCCACATTGTCTTCCTACGTTATTATTTTATAAAGGTTATAACATGGTTATAACAATAAACATAGTGTGGCTACGAGTAAAGCAACTCGTTAGTATGGATAACATTCAGTTTAGAAATACAAGTCGGTAAGATTGTTATCATTATAAAATCACACTAACAAGTAAACTTGAACTGGTAATGGGAGTCGAGACCGTTGTACGTTGCATTTGGTACCAAATTCAATACAGCGCGGAAGCATAGCGACGGTAATCTGCGCCTGCGCACCGTCCCTAGATCGCGATATTTGCTTGTATGCAAATATAAACCTTTACCGTGCGACCGCGCACTCCGCACGCTACCTACTGCTTGATGTGATAATACCAAACGGTCTCCTTATAGAGTGATATGCGGGTACCTACATACATACCTACCACTGAAAGGTATCTATCTATACTTATCTATATCTATCTATACTAATATGAAAATAATATGCTGAAGAGTTTGTTTGTTTGTTTGAACGCGCTAATCTCGTATATTATAAAGCTGAAGAGTTTGTTTGAACGCGCTAATCTACTGGTTCGAATTGAAAATTTATTTTTGTGTTAGATAGTCTATTTATCGAGGAAGGTTATAGGCTACTTTTTATTTTGATATTCCCTCGGGATCGGGACTTACGCGGGTGAAACCGCGGTGCGCAGCTAGTCACTACATAGTATAAAATAAAGTCGCTTTCTCTGTCCCTATTTCCCTTTGTATGCTTAAATCTTTAAAACTACGCAACGGATTTTGATGCGGTTTTTTTAATGGATAGAGTGATTCAAGAGGAAGGTTTATATGTATAATACATGCATAATATAGCCGTGCGAAGCCGGGGCGGGTCGCTATATATCTATACTATATATATAATATTATAAAGCTGAAGAGTTTGTTTGTTTGTTTGAACGCGCTAATCTCAGGAACTACTGGTTCGAATTGAAATAGTACATTGTTATCCTAGGTGTGAAAGCCACGCATTACAAGTCCCGACGGAGTTTGGCGCCCGAGCGTAGCGAGGGCGCTAATAGTTCGAGGGACTTAATGAGTCTTTCACCCGAGGTAAACACTGTGCTTTTCATTACGAATAATACATTTCTTCCTAACAACGAGATTGGATGAGAGACTCCATACTAGCTGATCCTCTTACAAGGTTGGGACCAAAGAGGTTATATACATGTAGTGTTATTCTTTGGTGCTACCTAAAGCAAGGAGGTTAGGTTTTGAAGTTCCTAATGTATAATGATACTGATACTGGCTATATGCACATTGCACAAGTCGTGCGAAGCCATAATTTGACGTGACAGCTGTCAGTGAAAGCGAAAAGCCCTAGGGCTGGAAGTTTTATTTTCTACACGCTCTTCAGGCATATTTAGACCTACTTTCGGAGTATGAGTAATGAAAAATTATTTTTGTGTTGGATAGTCCATTAATCGAGGAAGGCGATAGGCTACTTTTCATTTTAATATTCCCACGGGATCGGGACTTACGCGGGTGAAACCGCGGAGCGCAGCTAGTAATATTATAAAGCTGAAGAGTTTGTTTCTTTGAACGCGCTAATCTCAGGAACTACTGGTTCGAAATAAAAAATATTTTTGTGTTACACAGTCTATTTATCGAGGAAGGTTATAGGCTACTTTTTTTTTCGTTAAAACGTTCCAATAAGCAGTAACTACCTAAGTATCAACAAAATGCCGGTATCTTACAATTACTTATAATATTATTCCTGCATTATCTATCTTCGATTTGCATTAGAGTTCGTATACTTACGCCTTATAAGTTATAAGGAAGCATCATTAAGCAAAGGAGATTGCTATGATTCGAATTATAAAAATAGTAAATCAGGTTCTGCTAGTAAACGTTGCTTCCTGTGCAGGTAGGGAAGACGACTCCATGTTTTATCCCGAAGGACGAGACTGCGCGTGCGTAATAGCTTGTTGTGGACGGTCCAAAACGGCTGTTATAAGAATGTTTTCAACACAAGCAAGATTCTAGAAACCTGCTTTAGTTGAAGTTTAAAGTCTTCTACAACATCAATAATTAATCAAACAAAAATTATTAGAATGAAAACATTCGAATAATAGTAATTTTAGAACTCTACCGGGGGCTGCAATTATGCAGCCGACTAGCTGTACCTTTTATTGACTATCCTAGTACCTACTTCTTACAAATAACATTATTTTCTAACAAAATATTTAAATTTTCAGAATATTAAGTAAGTATATTATAGGTACTTAAGTATTATACCTACTATAAAGACAATTGGAAAGCCATGAAGGAGGTGGTTAATTAAAAAAGAGATCCTTGAATCTATAGGTATAAATAAAAATCAATGCTGTTCGTTAGTCTCGCTAAAACTTGAGAATGGCTTAACCGATTTCGGTTTTGAAATGTTTGTCGTAGTCCAGGGAATTACTTAGATTTTTTTTCAATATTCTTATAGTAATAAATAAGTGTGATGCAAGTTTTATAAGTAAAGGATAAATTAAAGGCTATACCTACCTATACTTACGTAGGTAGTCTAGGTACCTAGTAGGAAAGTGCCTACATATCTCATCAGTGGTACTTTGAACTTAGGATGTTTTTCCAACTAAGATATTCTAAAATGATGACCTTTCCTCAGACAAAGTAGAACATAATTTGCAATGTCGTGTCAAGTTGACAAGCATCGTGCATCGTGTTCAGCGACAGTCTATAGGTATCGATTATATTGTGGAATTCCATGCCAAGTGCAATTTTCTCCTCCGACCAGCTTCAATTGTGATTTTCATTACAGGAACCGAGGGTTCGCGACCTAGGTACTCTAATTAGCTAGATGCTTATGATTAAATGACTCGGTCACGACTAGTCAATTTACCTCAAATCCATCGCGCTTTTGTCTTGAAACGTTGAGAAAGAAAGTTAGTTTTGTGATGCGTTTAAAAGGAAAGATATTAGAAACTCCAAATATGCTATTTTTCTTGTTTTGCCTCTCTTGTTTTCAGGATTTAAACACTGGTTCCCTTTAAACAAAGTGGACCAGTTCAAGTACCTTGCATCGATAGTAACGCCAAAATTCAGCACCGAAAAGGACGAGTCATAGAATCACAGCAGCTTGGTTAAAGTGGTGTGAGCTTACAGGTGCCCTACTCTGTGATCCTCGAGGCCCACCTGTTCCTGAGAAAATCATGGTGACACACGGACAAGAGAATAGCATAAAGGGTTCCTTTGTCTACCTTTTTTAGCCATAAAAAGCAATCCGCCGCAATCTCACACGAAAAGTGAATCTATATAGGTGCGTTACTGAAATGAAAATGCTGCACTGGTCTGGTGGGTTACTAGAAAAGACAGAGTGAGGAACGATCACGTGAAGTAAGGGCAGTTATAGTTCATTCAAAGTTGATAGACCAAGACAGTTGACAAGCTCGGGGAAAACCGACTGAGATGGTTTAGCCACGACTCCTTGCAGATTTAATGACAAGGAGAGTCGTCAGAGTAGCAAGTAGGCAGTAGGAGAGTAGAAGCCAATGACATTCTTTGGTTGAATTTTCGCTCCGAATTCGAATTTTAAGGGGATCCAGGATCCTGTCAAAAATTCCAAGTTAAATCTTCAGCTTTAATTAAATCCCAAGTGAAATAATTACATTATGTAAAATTGTCTGTTCTTGTAACTTAAAATTTTAGGATAGAACTTATTGGCCATATAGATTTCAATTCTTTTGTCAGGGAAGTCGACAACGACGAATATTTTTAATATTGAACTTGGCTCTTTTTTCACATTTAGATAAGTTTTTGATGAGATAATAATTATGACACAAAACTTTATTACTTATCTACAAGTGATTTGTAGTTAACAGCTAAGTCGGAACGTATACAAAAAAGAAACACCGAAATCGGACCCTTCAGGGGAGAAAAGAGCTATTTATTTTTGTATGTAGGTGTTAGGTACGAACCGCTGTTATTTAATTAACTGTTTTCAGCGCATAAATATCGGCATATTTGATCTATGTTTGCCATATTTGTTTTGTTTTTGATTTATTAACAATTTTCAAATTGGTGGGCCTTGTTTGGCCGCAGTACGTAAGTACCTTACTTATAATTAGTAGACCGTTATCCCGTAGCCCACGCTTTGTAGAATCTTATTAGGTTAGAGATGCTTACAGTTAGGTACCTACGTTGGAATATTTCGAAAAGTGTCCAATAATAATGAATGTCATGTGCCGGAGGCGTCATAATATAGTTAGATAGGCATCTAGGTAGGTGGGTACACCGTTATGTAGGGTTGCCAATTGCCATCCGTTCGAATTTCCCTGGATTTGTCCTAGTTTAGAGGGCGTCCGGGGACCGTTCGGGCGGGGGGGGGGGGGGGGGATTTGCAATCCGGGTCAAACCGGGCCACCGTAACCAAAATAAATCCCTGATTATTTTTTCGGGATCCGTACCCAAAGGGTAAAAACGGGCCCCTTTACTAAAACTGTCCGTCTGTCTGTCTGTCACCAGGCTGTGTCTCTTGAACCGTGATAGCTAGACAGTTGAAATTTTCACAGATGATGTATTTCTGTAGCCACTATAACAACAAATAGGTACCTACTAAAACAGAATATAATAATGTAACGGAAGCCTTTGTGCGCGAGTCCGACTCGCACTTGACCGATTTATGATTTATATTATTTGTATAAAAATGCAAGACTGACTACTTTAATAGTTTCTTACAGGTTATGTATAAAATAAAAATTAAAAGTCGATTAAGTAAAAACTTTTGTTTTTTCCGGGATTGTCTGGGTATAATTCCGAAATCCGGGGTTTTCACGATTATTGTCCTGGTTTGCAGATTTTTGAGATGGCAACCCTACCGTTACGATGTACACTTGTTTACAATCTATGTACCAAATAGGGAGGTAGGTACTCAACAAAAACAATAAGTCGTTTTGTTTTTGTTGAGTACCATCTCTATTTTCTACCTAGATACCTACATAAAATAAAATACTTAACTAAAACATAACTCTTCATTTGACTTCATCGTATATAGTCAGGTTCAGTATTACGCCTCTAGTCATTGCTGCCAAATTATCTTAACCCTATTTAAATAAACACTTTTTCGGCTAACTATAGGTACTGTTTATATAATTAATAAAAAAAATTGTGAGTAACCGACTCTAATCGTCAGTAGAAAAAAATTAACAAAATAAATAAGAAAAATAAGGAGTAGCAACTCGTCTAAGCAGCGGATGGTCTGGCTCCATTTTCCTTGTTATTTTGTTTATTTTTTTCCGGTTCCTTTTTGAAGTGCTTTATTTTGCCTGAGCATTTACTAAGTACTTATATAAAAAACTATAAACATATAAACACGAAAATGAATGCTAGGTACTTACCTACCTACCTTTACGTATGTAGGTAGGTAGATTTTTAAGTTTTTTACCATCCCATACGTACACGAGTTCGTATGCATTTGCTTAAACTGATTCTGTGGTAAGTATGTATTGAAATGCAAGCGCTAACCGTGTTACTTGGTTAACAAAACCTTTCTCGGGCATGTAACGGATTATATTAATTTGCAATCGATTTCGCACGTAGCGTTGCTATTGTTTCCGTTGGGTTTCAAAGGTATTTTTCCATTTCGGAGAGCGTAGAGTGCAAAGTTGATCTAGGTTGTGGTTGATTTCATATTGGTTTTGACAGTAAAGTGGTTGAGTGAGAGTCGCGATCCTCTTGTGGCGAGTCGGCGCAGCGGCGCGGGCGCAGGCGTATGACAATTGAACAAAGTGTTTGTCTGCTCTACTCACTAGGTCATGCAGATTGGAAATCTAGATATTGTGTGCTCGCACATCATTGAAACGACTCAATAACACTTCGATCGATCTAACCACAACATAAATAATATTATGCACACCTAATTTACCGTAATTGCGAATGTTCAATTTGCTCACGTTAATAAGTTTCGAGTTTTTGCTGCTAATAAAAAAAGGTAATACAAAAGATGTGCGAATACTGTTATATTGTTTTGCATATCGCTATTGTAGAATACTTATCAAAAGGTGTCTGAGAAGAGGCAATCCGCTCGCTATGTAGGTAGGTACGAAGCAAACTACCTACTTATCTACCGGTGAGTCCATTAAAGAATACATTCCTTCTATTGTAATGTTCGGTGCCTACATCCGTCAAGATGCTATCTAGATAAAATAAACTAATGACTGAAACACACCTGTTGTTCACATGGGGCGGAGTTAGCGATACATTGACTATAGCTTTTAGCAGTTTGATGTTTGTTTAATAAGATCGGTGTCGGTATATGTGTCCTATTTGCATGTCTCTGACCATTATTAAAAAGAACGCGTTATAATTAATAGGTAAGAACCTAACTAAAGCTAAGGATACACGACGGCACTTGACACTATTGATACATCGAGTGTCCACCGCCGCGACATCAAAAATTGCTACAGTGTGGACGCTATCGACACTAGTGTCGACACGAGTGTCGAGTGTCAGTGTCGTCGTGTAGCCTTAGCATAAGAGTGCAGCTGACAAAGATGCTATTTCAATATTCACCGAACCTTAATAGGCTTCACAAGAATCGCTTTTTTTTAAACTACTTTCGAATTGCTCCGTTGATGACGTTGGAATCTAATTGAACTTACCATGTGGTCACAAGAATGCGGGCTAGAATTGTTTAATGTATGTACTTAGTATGTAGTTTGTAGGCACGTCCATGAACTTTATTTTCTGGAAACGTGTGTCATCTTGGTTTACACAATAAGCAATAGGAAAAAGTACCCCTCCAATCAAGAAATCCCCGACGATAAAAAATCGTAAAACCTGTATAACACCAAGTTTCGTCCAGATCTGTGTGAAATACGACCTGTAAAGGACTACCAACAGAGGAAAACTGATAGAGGAAAACAAGTTTTGCAATACGTGAGGCAGAGACGCTTTGCTTGCTACGCTCTCGATCGTAATGGGTAATATAAGTATCTTCTATATTATATCTATACATATAAAATGCTTTGTCCTGAATGATTGACTGACAGATTAACGCACAGCCTGAATCGCTGATCGTAGAGAACTGAAAACTTAGAGGGTGTGTTCTTTGTATAACACAGGCATCAGATAAGAAAATATTTTCCGAAATTCTACCCCTTAGGAGGTGAAAAAGGGGGGGGGCATAGTTTGTATGGGACAACGTGATTCTTGGTCCAATCTATTTCAAATTTTGCATAAACATTCTCTCGACTTCTAGTCAAGTCGCGGACAAAAACTAGTAGTTATCTCAAGGACGAATAAAACGATTTATAATCTAAAGCAGTATAAGCATGAGCTGCCGGAAAAGGTGTCGGTCACACGGTAATAGGTAGGTAACGCTCCTACGAGACGAATGGTAAGTAGATATTACAGACGACATGGTCTGCGTTTCCATAAGTATGAGAAACTGATCAAGCTAGTAGCATTGACGTTACGTGATGAATGCTTGCGAATATCAACACAAGATAATGTATAAACAACTATCAATAGCTAAGGTTAAGGTCTCTCGTCATTACAAACGGCATGTATGGTTACAGGCTGGTTATAGTGGAGGAGAATGTTTGTTATATCAATAGTCGGACATAAGAATAAATTGACGTCCGTCAGTCTCTTTATGCCCTGTATTCATGGATAGTAATAAAAGGTATTGTGGTATCTGTATAATTTTATAGTTAAAGCGTAAAGGACATAATAAATTTATGTATACTCACGCACGTAGAGGGCATGAATGATTGTTCTCCCTCCGGTGGTTGTTTAATTGGAGAAACGGTGGGTCAATGGGTGACGACCGCAGCAGACCACCGCGACCGTACTCTATAGCACACCTTAATAACTTCACCTAAATAAATCACAGCTAACGGTTATTATTTCTCTACAAAATGAATGTTAATTTGACAACTGGGATGAATGTGCGAACTTAATCATACTTTACGTTCAATCAGAACAATGAACCTCGCACGGACAGACAAAAAATTAATTCGATTAAGACATAATAAAACCACTCACTAATAATAACATATATTTATTTCATATTGAATATACATTCATAGAATAGAAGGTAGCGAAAGTAGAACACTTTTTACAAATGTTTCTGAACATTTTTTACCGCTTATTGTACTTCTATGTGGACTTCGTATAAAAATAATAGATTTTATAAATGTTCTATATAATATAACCTACCTACTCCAAAATCTATTTATTTTATTTGAAACTAACAAACCTTAATTACTAATATCGCCATCACTTAGGTACATTGGTATTACAAAAGATTTTCATATGATTTTCAAAACGACCGATTCTATGACTCAAAACACAACAGTCTTCAGCTGTTTATGGCTAATGTAAATTATTACATATATGTTTAATATTATGTACAATAAACACGCATATATTTACACTGATTGGAATATTGTGCTGCAAATTCAATAAAATAATGCGTTGTAAAAGCCTATTCCCACTTACAACATTGCTTACCTAGGTACTAATAAAAAGGCACAAGTTCTCATAGCAGTTACTTAAAATTTACAAGAAATGTAATCACTACATCACTACATAATTTGGTTAACAACACCTACGTGATATACAAAATACGTAGGTACTATCAACATTTTTTTAATAATCTTGCAAAATAAAGTAATTTGGAGAGTTTCATTTTTGTGCTTATCCTGCCATGGTTTATAAATCTATCTAAAATATAAATATGTATCTACTTGTGAAATTTACAGCAATTTTTTTACATACATATTATTTCTAAATTTTCTTCAATTGGCTTCTTGACAGTTTTACAAAACATTTATAAGATGCAAATGTTTTTTTTATACTTAAACACTTTTTGTTTTCGAAAAAAAGCATTAATAAATAGGGAAAAAAACATTTGCAACCGATTTTTATAAAAATAAGGAAATATATTTTGTATGATTATTATTGTTCGAACAGGGTTTTTATTAATAGTAATTATTTTTCCTTGGCATAGCGTAAGGATATTCTTTTTATCTTATCTCGTAAAAAAACGCGATAAAGACATGGGAAAATAATTACCATTAGTTACTATTTTCAACAAATTACATAGACTATATAAGTTTGCAACGATTCGATCCTAACTCTTATTATAAAAACTGCCAAGTACCGAATTCACTCTCTTGCAATATAAACACTTGTTTATCCTATCTAAACCTTGATGTCCCTAAACGCTAAATGAAACTAAATGCAAATTTATAGAATAATAACAATAAAATCGGGGCTATCCAATGTCGGACATAGTATTGACTAGAGAAAGCGATAGAGCCGGCGATATGTGATGAAGCCGTTGTAAATAGGTAAATACAGGTTACCTACCTACAGTTTTTTTTGAGTATATATGAGATGAGATATGATGTATTTTCTGGCAAGAATTTTTGTTAAGAGGAAAGGGTACCGGGGGCTCTTTCTATACAAACTATAACAAACGTAGTCGATTGTCTTCTCCCTGGATAATGACACTAGAACAAATATTTTTGATGCATAAAACTTATAACTGCCATGACCATACCCCTATTTTTTGTTTTATTTTTTATTATCTTAATTTCTATGATAATTAGAAAATGAAAAAAAAAAAACAAAACATAGGGGCATAGTCATGGGGTTTTATGCACCAAAAATATTTGCTCTAGTGTCATTATCCAGGGAGGAAACAGTCGACTACGTTTGTATGGAGAGAGCGCAGGTACCCTTTCACCTTAAGTTAGAGAGACGAGACGTCACATTTCTGCGTAAGTAAGTATTGACCATTATTAGCAAAGCCGAAGGTTAACGAGGCTTTATTTAATGGCGCCGCGCGCCGTTACATACTTTTTATTGAATTCCAGGGGCTCCGACGTAAATGTAGTAATTAAGAGGTCGTTATTATGTCTAATTACGTGTGAATATAGCACTTCATTACCGGCAACGGGGCATCGACCCTGTCGAATTAAATATACCTAACTATGGTAAATATATGAAGCAAAGTCCAGGTTGGTTTGCCTGTCAAAACAGACGTCACGTTATGAATGTGTCGCCGGCAGCAATACGAGATCAATCATAGGGTTCTCCGATCATTAATCGTACGAAAAAACCCGCGACCTACATCATTTTAAACAAGTGCTCATTAATAAGATATAACGGGACCGTATTTGCGAAGTGACAATATTATTTTCGTCACAATTTATCAGAAATGTGGGTTACAGACACGACATGTTTGATTTTCTCGTCAGCGAGGCGAGAGTAGGGTTACCAGATTCAATAACACAAAAAAATTTGTCTAAAAAAATAGTAAACATGTAAATAACTCAAAAATTATTTACTTTTTTCTGTTTTTAGCTTTTGTTGTTATGGCGGCAACAGAAATACATCGTCTGTGAAAATTTCAATTCTCTAGATATCATGATTCATGAGATCCTGGTGACAGACAAACGGACAGACGGACGGACAGCGAAGTCTTAATAATAGTGTCGCGTTTTTACCCTTTAAGTACGGAACCTTAACAAATGAAATTTCCCCGACAAAATTCCTGACTTTCCATTAAGTAGGTACCCATATTTCCTAACATTTTCTTATCCCACACACGTGTGCCAATATCAATCGTCTGTGACATTGTAGATTCCGAACAGCTGCACCGATTTTGATTTTGTTTATTTTCTGACAATTCTGACAATATCAAATCTTTTCTGTTACCCTGACAGAAAGCCAAATTCAGGAATTGTCCGGAAAATTTCTATCGTCTGGTAACCCTAGGCTAGAGTGCGGGCTGAGGGGGGGGGGGAGGGGACAGTTCGACGGACATTACATGTGACAGTTATCACTTGTACAGTTTACTGATCAAGCACAATGATTGTATGGTAATTAATAATACTACAGGAAACATGGCCACAAATCAAAACGTATCTATAGAGTTATTGGTACCTATATTAGCAAGCCGTTGAGAGCTACTTCTGTGCATCTAAAGAAACAACTTTTGATCTACGACTATTGGAAATTCGTACATTTTTTTGAAATTTCCGAGGAGGTGTTTACCTGAAAATCAGCTGTCTCTTATACGGATAGGTCATTAACCTTAAGATTATACTTATTTTGTAAGTTTTATCTACTGTTCTAAGTCTGAATGCCCTTTGTTTTAAAAAATCAGCTGTTTAACGAATTTACATAACAACAAAATTTACAAAAAAATGTTCGAATTTACAAAAGTATTGGACAGATAGGCCTTATATTGGACAGAAATTTGAACTGGAAGGAGCATGTTGCTGGTGTATGTTCAAAGTTAAGTCAATTCTCTTATGCATTGTATCACTTGAATAAAGTTGTAAACATTTCAGCCGTATTGACATCGTATCACGGCCATGTAGAGGCTGCACTACGCTACGGAGTTATGTTCTGGGGCAACTCTGTTGAGAAAACTACAGCGTTCAAAGCACAAAAAAAGTGTGTAAGAGCAATATTTAGCCTTAAGCGAAGAGACAGCTGTAAACCCTACTTTCATAAGTTTAAACTAATGACCCTGCCATGTTTGTATATCTATGAAATCTCAGTATTTACTAGATCCAATTTAAACTTATTCCGTAGATTACACAGTGGGAGACATCAGTATGAAATACAGTTCCGTAAAAATAAGACAGCTTTACTTAGTAAATGTGTATTTGGTATGATTCCTCGTATATACAATCACCTACCGAAAACTCTGTTACAAGAACAACATATTGATAGTTTCAAAAATAATTTAAAAAAGTTTCTTTTGAGCAAGTCTTACTATAGCGTTGATGAATATTTAAAGGATAAATTTGTATAAGTAATGCAACTTTGACATGTATATTTTATAACTCATATTACCTTTAATAATGTAACTTTTAAACCATTTGACATTGTACCTACTTATTTTAAATTATCATTTCATTTCATGACCATATTTTATTTGACATTTCTACTTATTTTCATTTATGGCTAGAGTTTGACGAATAGAGTTTGAGTTTTGTGTGACATATTTTAGCTATTGTACCTAATAATTAATTGATTTTTAATCTAATATTGCATGCCTTATGTATAGGCCGAATAGACTGTTCTATAATTCATTAATGTAACACCATACCATGTACCTACCTTTATTCGCAATAAATGAATTGAATTGAATTGAATTGAAAAGTTGTTTGTTTAGGTGCAAATAGCCCTCTCATTCACAAACCGTCGGAAGGCAACCGAAACGAAAATAAAATTTAGCTTCGCTTTCACTCCCGCGACTTTTGATCTGTTGCCATCCTTGCCTTTTTTAAGTTTTATTCGTTTCGGTAGCCTTCCGATGGTTTGTGAATCAACCTGCAGAAGTAGCCCTCCACCGCTTGCTAATATAGTTATAGCTAATATACCAACAACCCTGTACAAATCTAGCATTACAAATATCAACCTACCTATCAATGTATGTAACGTTTAATTAAATGTTCACAGAACCACGCCTTTTAATAACTTATCTTGTCAAATTTATGATTATAAACAAGTTAGAAAAAAATATCATGTTTTTGAGAGCATGAATAAAACCGTTACTTACTGATAAGGCTTGAGTTATTAATAAAGTAGAAAAAAAATCATAAGAATGAACCGGTTTCAAACATGGGTAAAGCTATTTTCAATTTGTTCAGTGTATACCAGATATAATTCATTTCCAATACTAAATTCTCATCATAATAAAATAATATCAAATTAACATTCAGTGAGAGATTGGACAATTTTTTTTTTAAACTCACACGATTTATATTCACAGTCATTATTTTCTCGGGTTTTAATCGCGGATTTTTTTTTTTTTAATTTCGCTTTCCTAGACATTTGGACTATGTTACAATAGTCATGGTCGCGAGGAGACTGGAGCAGTTGTGAGCGTTGTCATCTCTTGCTGATAGTTGAGGGTAGTAACCGAGGGTAGGTCGAGTACCGACACTCGATTTTATAAACAGTTTTGTTAATGGCCCCTATACATGATGGCCCAGCACTGGACTAGCGAGATGGCCATGCGATGGTTGAAACGCAACTACACGATGGCCACATTTAGCCATCGTTGCCCACTTTCTTTAATGTGCGACCGAAAAACCGACACCGTGGCCATCCAGTCGCAATCCCACGAACCATAAGCCATCAGCCGCCACTGCGCCCTCTACATGCTGGCCCATATTAGTGGGTCAGCATGATGGCCTATCATGTAGAGGGGCCATGTCAGCTCCATCCCAGTTTCAGTCTCCCGCGAATATGACCATTTAGTCGAAACGTCAAAGTAAGAGAAATAAAAACCGGCCAAGTGCGAGTCGGACTCGCGCACGAAAGGTTCCGTACCATGTTGATGAGCCCCACATTTTTTTCCTGTTTGAAGTAAGTATTGTTTGTTACAGCGGCATTTTAAAATACATAACCTGTGAAAATTTCAACCATCTAGCTATCACGGTTCATGAGATACAGTCTGGTGACAGACAGACAGTGAAGTCTTAGTAATAGGGTCCCGTTTTTGCCCTTTTGGTACGGAACCCTAAATATAAAAATACGCGATTTAAATACCCGGAAAATAATTACTAGTTTATTAGATATCGAATAGTTTTCTAAGATTAATGGTTTACATACAATTCCATAGTTCCGGTGTTAGTGTAACATTAAAACAACATTAGAATAACATTTCGCAAACATAATTTTCATCTTCCAACTTATTACAGCCGCCTCTAATTTATTTATTTTTTATGTAGTATACCTACTCGAATGTATTTACAGTAAAATACCTAATGACAATAAAAAAATAAACTAAAATTAGAGCTGCGCTATTTTATTTTGATAATATGTCTTTCATGTATCGATTGACTTCTTTTACGAAAAAAAAATGGGTACGTGTACTTATGTACGCGCCTGAGAAGTTATACTTCTAGAAGTTATATACGTCTGTCTGTCTGTCCGTCCGTCTGATATTTATTTTGCTTCAACCTGTTACTTTAGTGTTACAGTGATGCGCGCGCATCTTAAAATTTTACTCTCGCAACTTCGACCTGTTTTACTTTTGGGTTACGCAGCTGCAACATGTGACTATTGTGTTACAGATGCAGAAGATCTTAAAATTTTACTCTCATCATTTTTTCATAACGCGCCTTAAGAGGAAAGGGTACCGGAGGCTTTCTCCATACAAACTATTACAAACGTAGTCGACTGTTTTCTCCCTGGATAATGACACTAGAGCAAATATTTTTGGTGCATAAAACTTATAACTGCCATGACCATGCCCATATTTTTTGATTTTTTAAATTTTATAATTTTTTGAGTTTTAATTTCTATGATAATTAGAAAATGAAAAAAACCAAAACATAGGGGCATAGTCATGGCAGTTATAGGTTTTATGGCACAAAAATATTTGCTCTAATGTCATTATCCAGGGAGGAAACAGTCGACTACGTTTGTATGGAGAGCTCGCAGGTACCCTTTCACCTTAAGAAGTATAACTTCAAAAATGTACTGCATCGATCGATATGAATGATATTGATACTTATAATAATATATTATGTATTATATTATACAAACCGATGGAATATATCGGCTGTGATGTCACGTAGGAAATCTAACACTTCGACACTTTCTTCAGCTTCAATGTTATCTTCAGGAGCCTGTAACAATATTAAATTATTATTTATCCCACCAAAAGCGGGTTTATTTCTTACCGTGAAACAAATATTAGTATGATCTATATAGAGCGGTGTTGGCTTAGTGGTAGATACCTCGACTTTCATTCTGAAGGTCGTGGGTTCGAATCCCGGCCGGCCGTGCACCAATGGATTTTGACGTGACAACGTCTTATAAATTGGTTTGCCGGGTGACACTTCAAGAAACTGCGTTACGCTCCGCTCACGTTATGCGCTCACAATGAGAGCGAGTGAGAGGCACGCGGGCATGGTTAGCCCGCCTAAGAGCGAGAGAGACAGACATAAAAAGTGAAAGGCACGCGTCCCTTCCACTCGAGCACAGTTGTTGTCACGTAAAACTTTCGCCCGTATACCGACTTTACAGGCAACCAGTTTTTTTTTCTTAAGGAAAATTGATGTACGCTAATTAACATTGCTCTTATAGTGAAGGAAAACATCGTGATGAAACCCGCGGCTTAGTTGGCTCCAGAGTATTGACACGTTCCCTCCTTTGGACATGGTCGACTAAGCTGAGAGGGTAGTAAGTGCTGGGCAAGCCTACTGCATCCTCACGCTAAAAAGAACGTAATTAAAAAGGGTCTAATTGCGGAAAACAGCCCATATACAAGTACAAGTAGTATGATCTATCTATACATATAAAATGCTTTGTCCTGCCTGACTGACGGATCAACGCACAGCCTAAACCGCTGATTGTAGAGACTTGATACTTGGAGGATGTGTTTTTTTATGACGTAGACATCCTATAAGAAAGGATTTTCCGATATTCACCCCTTAGGGGATGAAAAAGTGGGGCTAAGTTTGTATAGGACAACGTGATTCTTTGGTCCAATCTACTTCAAATTTCCGACTTTTACGCGGACAAAGTCGCGGGCAAAAGCTAGTCTACGTATAAATTAATAATAAGTAGGATCTATCTTGTGAATACTTATTTAAAAAAAAAAAAAAAAGAAGACATAACCAGTCTATTGAATCCTAATAATATTATAAATATGAAAGTTTGTATGTTAGTTTGTGTGTTTGACGACCCAGTTGGCACAATGGTTACCATGCCGGACTGCCAAACACAGGGTTGCGGGTTCGATTCCCGCCACAGACATGTATTATAAGTATATATTTACAAAAGAAAAGTATATAAGTAGTATATCCGTTGTATAGCACCCATAACACAAGTCTAGTTAGTTTGGGGCTAGATGGCGAGGTGTGAAATGTCCTGTTATATTTATTTATTTATTTAGTATGTGTGTGTGTTTGTATAGGTATGTTTGGTATTGGACCGTTTGCCGGAACGTTCCCGGTGTACCTCAGTGTACTCAGCACTTTATGCGGCTGAAACCGCGGGGCGCATAAATCATTTTTCTGTCAACCAGTAAACAGGGTAAGATTTATCTTCTCATTTAAAGAAGCCGATTATTTGACATCCATATTAAAATATTGAAACTACCTATTATACTTTTAAAAATCAAATAAAATAAACATAAAGCCTACACAAGGAGAGATGGAAAACAAGTTGTTTATCTACATGTATTAAGTCTAGGTTATTAATAACCAAACCGTATTAAAAAAATGAGATTAGACAAGTTATCTGTCTTAATACCACTGTACCGTTAAATGAGCTTTGCCATAATTGTAATAAGCGTTATAATACACACATACGTTTCGTTTTTGCTCCTAAATAATCTAATTGAGTGAGTAATGGTCGGAAATGATTCGAAAGTCACACTCAAATGATAGCATAAACAGTCCGAGATGATAATTTAATAACGATATAAAACCCGCCTCAAGGCTAATTGTCTAGTTGCTCTAAAATAAAAAGTGAAAAAAAAAAGAAGTCGAAATACCTACATTTAAAACAGGAGATAGTATCGCAAAAAGTTTAATGAATGGGACGCGGCAATGACCATATTTCGTGTTCATTGTTGGCGATTTCTCAAAGCGATTTGCTAATAGTGGCTATTAGTCCGCCTCCAGTCCTCTTCCAACGAACGTTGCGTGTCGACTACTGGCTTTACTATCACAAACAAAAACGTAATTATTCCTAAAACGGTAACACTTAATTGATCCTCCATGTGTAGATTGACGGTCTTGCGGTTCAATTAATGTAGGACATTTTCAAGTGTCGATATTCGAAGTTCGACCACGGATGTCGTAGCATACATCCGTGGTCGAACTTCGAATATGTACTACAGTTTCCATTTAGGAAAATTATTAATTTTTACTCAGATTTGGAGGAATTTCCAAAATGTGGTATGACCCTTTTTTCACCACAGCACCGCTGTTGATGATATAGGTGTTGCCGAGTCTTAAACATAGGTACTTAAAATTTTTAGGGAAGCAATTAATATAATAAAATAATAAAATATCAATTCATTTATTTCCATGGATTTCTTTTCGTCTCATGTGTCATAACTTTGCAATAGGACGGGATAAAATATTAGGGTATTAACGGCTGAGTTTACGAAAGGGTTGCTTAAGGTCCAACTAATACTATGTGAATTTGAGCATAACCTGAAGCGCAGTGTCTCAAAATATGATACGTATTTTGCACCTCCTTTTCAATTGACTACTCGCAGACGAAGTCGCGCGCGAATAGATAGCGAGGTATATAAACAAACGTTGAACTATTTACGGTTATCATTAAAGTTCACATCATGTACTTGTCATGATACAAATTAGAGCAATAAAGAATACCTATGTCAAATAAATTCAAATTAACTTTTTACGATGGGAAAATAAAATATTTTATTATTCTTTAGTTATCTAATCACGTTGTCGAGTATGAAAGCACCGTGCCTATGTAAGCTTTAGAATGACATGTTTATTTAACATTATTTTACGAGTTTAATAAACGGTTTCGGTACCTGGGGACAAGCCAGTGAGTACTGTTATGTGATTTTAACGAGGTGTAATTAGTTAGTTAGTGTGTATCTACTTACACATAGAGAGCATAGTTTACTCACGTAATTACTGTAGCACCGCGTAGTGGAATGTGACTCGTAGGAGGACATTATCGTGAGTGAATGAGTGACAATCGCACGACCGGAGCAGAGCGTTTCGCTTGTCGCCGTCGCGTTGGCCGCGCAGGTCATTACGCCTGTGTCCGCGCTAGCGTCACCCGAATCTTAGGCCAAGTACGCACTATGCGGTCCGGTCGGTTGCGGTCAGTCGTCCGGTTGACTGTTACCAAAAAATATGTATGAGAAAATCTTTTCTATACGCATTCTAACCGTCTAACCGCTCTAGTCCTTCGGAAAGTAGCTGCCTGATCAACGACGGCTGGCCGGATGGTCACTATACTACGCACTTTGCGGTTTTGCGGTTGCAGCCGCACTATATACTGACCACAACAGAATCTTCTCTCTTAACGATATAGTATTTTGTGTCATTACGGTTAGCCTACATGCGGTTAACCTGTCATACAACTATGACTTGAGCTTATCGCGTGACGTCTACCCGTAACCGCAACCACAACTTGCGGTTGAGAAACCATGGCGTGGTTTCCAGTTTAATCAAGTAAGTAGTAGGACAGAATACTAAATTAGTTAATAGAGAAAATTCTGTAGCCGATAACTGCAAACCGCTTAGTGCGCATAGCGGTCGCCCCTGCGCTTCGAGCGACCGGAGTTGGTTGGACTTCATCCGCATCGCAATGCGTATGGAAATGACTTTCATTCTTTTTTTTGCAGTCAACCGGACGGCTGACCACATCCGGCCGAACTGCTTAGTGTGTACGTAGCTTTACAGCTCCCGAAAGCCACAACACAACGGTACCAGCGAGCGAAAAGAAACATATCTCAGAATGAATTCAACCAGAACTCGAGCGTTTACTGAGGTTTTAATTTAAACTTAATGTTAAGTACTCTACTTTATTATGAGCCAACAACGAGCGCCTTTAAAATATGTATTGATAAAATCGACATCATGCACAATTAATTGCCATGAAATGTAAAAGTGATATTTTGCATACAACCTATTAACGGTAGTTATTCAATATGAATGTTGGTTAAATGTTTTTATTTTCTTTAACCTAATAAAAGTCCAAGTAGTTAGGTATGTAGTGCAGGTATGTTCATTTGATTGATGATTGAGGCGCCTATTCAATGTATCTATGTCAAACTTCATACAGACTTCATATATTGGCATCGATACGTTGAAAAGAAGCTAATGTAACATTTTATTCTATACACAACGGTTATAATTAAAATTTGTTTGATATAAAAAATACAATAGTCGTGATGTTGGTACACAAGTTAAATGTTCTCCCATCGGGAATGAAAGTGTGCCAATAGTAAGTTGTATGACAAAAACTATCATACTGATCACGTACAAAGTTGAAAGGAGTATTAAATTTTACGCTTCGTTTTGGTGAAAAACGGCTGGTGAACGGTCCAGCGCCCATTCCAAACTCGAACACGAAAACAGCTACTGAACAGTCCAGCGCCCATTCGAAACTAGGATACGGATAAACTGCTGGGCAACGATCTAGCACCCATTCCAAAATCGATTACGGATAAAGAGCTGGTGAACAGTCCAATGCCCATTCCAAACTAGAGACACGGATAAACTGCTGGTCAACGATCTAGCATCCATTCCAAACTCAAACACGGATAAAGAGCTGGTGAACAGTCCAATGCTCATTCTAAACTAGAGACACGGATAAACTGCTGGTAAACAGACTAGTACCTATTCCAAACTCAAACACGGATAAAGTGCGGGTGAACAGTCCAACGCCTATTCCAAACTATAGACACGGATAAACTGCTGGTTAACGATCTTGCACCCATTCTAAACTCGAACACGGATAAGAAGCTGGAGAACAGTTCAACGCCGATTCCAAACTAGAGACACGGATAAACTGCTAGTTATCGATCTAGCACCTGTTGCAAACTCGAACACGGATAAACTGCTAGTTAACGGTCTAGAACCCATTCGAACTAGGCAAACGGCTTGAATGCCTTTCCTTCTTTCATTATTCTTAAGTCTATCTATTCCAATGTCCCAAAATAGCATTATGTGTTTAGATGTGACACTCCCAAAACATGCATTAGGTTACGTTACAGGCCGTGCTAAAAAAAAGTGGTATACCAATTGTTCCCAATTCCATTTGAAACTTGTTTGTTACCTCAAACAAAGGAAGTTGGCAAACTGCGAATCGAAAACCAAGGGTTCACTATCGTCGGAATATCTAATCTTCTTTTTACACCACTTAGAACACTTTCATCGTATCTCGGCGATTCCGTTTGAAAGTAAAAATCGAACAAATATTTAGAGCTCTTTATTCAGAAGAGCTCCGTAAGATTTATGTCACTAGACAATATGTCTGGTGGTCTCGAGGTCCACACACATTTAACAAAAACTTAACGAAAGTCGAAAGTCACGCTTTCACTTGGCGACGGTATTGTACTTAAAACCAATTGTATATTAACAAGTATTTCAATTGTATTCTTAAACGCTAAGCTTTTGAAAACAAGGGTGTTATAGTTAAAGTATAGATAAATGTACGAGACACTATTATTCAGTTTTCACTTGGTTTTATCTGTATAAATAATCTTACTATCATATTTGACGACACAGTTGGCACAATGGTCACCACGCCGGACTGGCAAACACCCCTGTGTTACGGGTTCGATTCCCGCCTCAGGCAAGTATTTATGCTTAGATATTTGTCTGTGGTCTGGTTGTTTCTATGTATTATAAGTATATATTTACAAAAGAAAAGCATGGAAGTAGTATATCCGTTGTCTAGCACCCATAAAACAAGTCTAGTTACTTAGATTGGGGCTAGATGGTGATGTGTGAAATTTTAATGTCCTGCAATATTTATAATATATTATAAACGCTTGTGTGATAGATATGATAGCCTTTGACCAACATGCATTAAAAATTGTTTTACCAAAACAAGACGCCTAGAGACGGGCGGCTAACCGCGTGATCTGATGACTAAGTTATAGGGGTCAAGTTTTAATATTGAAAATTTGTTTTTTATCCCAGTTGCTCATAAAGTGGATCTTATTCGCGCGCGCTCATAATCCAACGAATTATGCACGCGTGCGTTATAAATTACCAACTAGTGCTACAAAGTTATCCCGATAAGTTAAATACATATATCTTACTGCTAATTACATGTTAGGTAGATGAAACATTCTTAATTTATCTGGGTTATACTGTTTTGATGTATAAAAAAAGGTAGGTGTACCAACAAAGAGTTTTTAAGCTAGCAAAAATGGTTGTCTCTAAAGTCGGTTTATGTAGGTACGACAATTTTACGTGCTATGTCTTAGAAAACGATTAAAAATTTAGTTTTGTTTTTTTTGTTTTTCGTTACTAACTATATTTTTTTTTCGTGCCATTGTATTCTGTTTTTAACCCCCGACGCAAAAACAAACGGAAAAAATATTGTATGTCATACGAGGCTGTATAGGTTAAAAGTCTTTTGCCTGGCCTTTCAGGAGTATAATTAACAAAAAATATTGCCTAAAAAAATAAAACACAGCCTAAAATTCAAACCCTTTATTATTTTAACAAGTCTTTTTTTTTATTCGCAACTGTGATAAAAATGTAAGATACACGTGTGGATTGATCTTTGTATCTCGGCTTTGTTAAGCGCACTCGCGTACCGCTCGCGCGTGTTGAACCGCCTCTATTCAAAGATCAATTTTCCACACTTGTATCGCAATGTACCTACCTATACCAGTATTCACCCTATTTTCAACGAAACTGCGAATTAGCTTTAGCCTCTTCAGTTCTAGGTTAAAGATCCGAAATTAAAGATTTGTGAAATTAATGATAAAAATTAATAAATTAAATTAATGATACGAGTATGGGTGTTCAAAATGTGTAACAGTAACATGTTTTATTTGGTCTAACTTAGAAAATACCAATTTATAAATCGAAAGTATTTGATTAGCATTAACGAAATCATCAAGATATCCTTGGTCGTAAACTGATAAGGATATTTAATTTTCTAAAGTATTTAAATTTAAATTTCTATATCTAAACAGGCCAGCTGGTTATATCTATAGCTATAAAATAAATACCAATACTGACTCAAAATCGGGTACGTCGCAGCCGGGTTAGTTAAAATATGTCTCATGTTATATCAAATCGACAAAATTTTAGTAGATGTAGCTAATTCAACCTGTTAGTAAGGAGGTCCCTACCTTCTACAGAATATGGATCATGATATGTCTCGTCTTATGTCAAGTTGGCACAATTTTAACAGATGTAGCTAATCCAACCTCTTAGTAAAAAGGAAAATATGGATCGTAATGTTTTTCGTTTTATGTGAAGTTGACACTATTTTGCTGTCAAAATAGTGTCATGTAGCTAAAATGGAAGTATTAATATTTAGTTTTTAGTTCCGAGCCTAGTGCCAAAATATAACACTAGGCTCGAAACTAAATATTGAATTACCTACTTCCATTACAATTATGAAGTTCCGAAGAGTAGCGTCTGATTCAATGAATTAGATGTAGGTAATCCAACCTCTTAGTAAGAAGGTACCTTCTACAATAATAATATATGCATCGTGATATGTCTCGTCTTATGTCAAGTTGACACCATATTGACAGATGTAGCTAATCCAACCTCATAATTAAAAGGTACATTTTCGTCAACGTCTTAGTTAAAAAGTCTTAGTTAATTAAGAAGTTAATATGTGCCTTATAACTAAGAGGTTATAGATTTGCTACATCCGTTGCAGACTAATACGTATTTTAAGGCGTTACATAAGTTATATTTGATTTATCCATGTGACTATTCTGACTGGTTTTAAAGAAGTTTCACGTCAAAATTTATTTTCTAATAGAAAATAATCTATAATAAATATAAAATAAATATAAATATAATAGAAAATAAATATAAATTATAATAAATAATTTTCTAATAGAAAATAATTTTATTTTGGATTTCGAACGATTTCTACTAAAAATGTAACTGGGCTATCGACAGTGAAAAGAACATTACGTAAATGAACTGTAAAAATGTAGAAACGTTTGCGAATTTATCAAAATACGTAGGTATCTATAAGAAGGTAGGTATAAAACGCTAAGTCAAAACTGAGAGTGTCGCTACTTGGAAACTAGTTAATTTATTATGTGCCGCGGCGGCCATGGATTAATGTTTTAATGTCAAAATAAAGGATGACAAAATGGGTGGGTTCCCAGCCAGTCACACCGAACAAGTTAGATTGTGACTCGTGCGTCTATTTTCACACTGACCATTCCGATTTCCAAAAATGGTAAAATAAATAAATATTGCAGGACATTCCACACATCGCCATCTAGCCCCAAGCTAAGTAACTAGACTTGTGTTATGGGTGCTGGACAACGGATATACTACTTTTAAACTTTTCTTTTGTAAATATATACTTATAATACATAGAAACAACCAGACCACATACAAATATCTAAGCATAAATACATGTCAGAGGCGGGAATCGAACCCGCAACCCTGTGTTTGGCAGTCTGGCATGGGCAAATAAGTAAGAATGTACCTACGTTTAGATATCAAGAATCAAAATAGTTTTATCAATGAGGGAGGCGCCATTCTATCATTAACTTTTTTTCTTATGGCGGATGCGACTGTGCATATTCTATGCTGCGACTATTTTTCTTTTCTTTCCAAATTAATTCTTTTCTTGTGTTTTTTGAGGAATATTTTAGGATGAGGGTGAACGAATTGACTTTAGGAATTAATTGAAAAATCATTTTTGATGTTTTGTCAATAGCTGTCAAAGGTTAAAAATACAGGAGCAACAAATGCGTACACTATCAAAAGCCGCCATTTCCAAAGTTTTAAAAAGTTAGTTCGCTTTTCTGTATGTAAGCTCCTCTTTCAGTATGGTCATTTTTTTCAAAGTCAGTGAGTTTCATCAAGTGCCAACATTTTATTATATTAAACACATTTATACTAATATTATACAGCTGAAGAGTTTGTTTGTTTGAACGTGCTATATCAGGAACTACTGATTCGAATTGAAAAAATATTTTTGTGTTAGATAGTCCATTTTTCGAGGAAAGCTTATAGGCTACTTTTTATTTTGAAATTCCCACGGAATCGGGACTTACGCAGGTGAAACCGCGGCGCGAAGCTAGTTATCTTATAAATTAGATAAAATAGAAAATAACCTTACTTAGGTATTAACTACGACATTTAATTTTATACACATTTTAGATCGCTATATTACCAATAGAATCCTTGGTTAATATTTTATAGTGTACTAGATCAGATACTACCCTTGAATCGATTGTCATTAACCCGCCGTGAACATTATTGATCTTTGTTAGATGGGAACCAACTTCTGAGAGTTTAACTATAGTGTCCTGTACCAATTTCCTAGTCAATGGATCTATTAATTGACTATTATAATAAAGATCTATATTACGACAGTCCGAGCTTATTTCTCGATTGATTAAAATGATTTCTAAGCTTTCTATACAAACTCTATTGATTTTTAATTGCTGTAACAAAGAGACAGACATGAATTTTAAAAACTATGCCAGTGTTCGTGTTTCACTGCAAATTCTACTTGTTTTCTTTTAATTTGCTTCTATGTATATACTTTTGTCCTGTCTTCCTTTATTATAGGTACTTAGATTACATATTATAGATATATCTGTTAAATTGTGTTGAGTTGATCTAAGATGAGACGTTCGCATTTCCATTGCAAAGTAAACTCAAGTCGCGCGTCGGAGCGCATAATTTTTTTAAAAGCCTTTATTTAGTTTTTTATTTATTTATCTCTATACTTTTAAAAGTTGAAAATTATTGTTTATTAGGGGTTACACGCAAAATGTTTTACGCAAAACTAAAATACTTATATTTTCTTCTTCTTCTATTTTGAGATTTTGCATTGCAAAAGTACTCAATGTGCACTTCGCACATCGAGTACTTTTTAATGTAGTCATGAGCTTTTGCGACCGGTGTTCATTTTGCGAAGTGCACATTTTCCGTCTAACCCGTTAATAAGACGTACCTTATCGGCGCGGGCGTTATGTTCAGTGTGCGGCTGAAGCGTGTCCCAGGCGTGTCACAAGTCTCCCCACACGAGTGCTCGCTTGCCTTTGTCGACAGTAGCCAGGAGTCCTGACTGTGGGTGCCATGATACCGCTGTTATTGGCGATCTGGAAAATTGATTTATATTATTCACAACTAGGGAATGCAATCTTGCGAGATCTCGGCCTTTTTTAGCGAGATTGATGTCGGACGAAAAAAGGGCAAGTTCTCGCGAGTTTAACGAGATTGCACTCGAGTATAAAAACGTCTTATTCGAAGCTGTTTTATTACTACAAGATTTTTGTTTGATATTAAAAGAGAAGACTGGTTGTTTATTTCATTTGTTATTTTATAGATACGTACGTCAAGTTTTCTACTTAGAAGTTTACTAGCTGCGCCCCGCGGTTTCACCCGCGTAGGTCCCGATCCCGTAGGAGTATCGGGATAAAAAGTAGCCTATGTGTTAATCCAGGTCTCCAGCTATCTACATACCGAGTTTCATCGCAATCGGTCCAGTGGTTTTCGCGTAAAGGAGTAACAAACATACATACACACACACGCACACACACACACACACAAACTTTCACATTTATAATATTAGTAGGATTAAAAAAAATATACACAGATACGTCAAACAATGTTTGATGTATAAAAGTCTATTGAAAAAAATCGTGAAAATGTTTATCTCATAATACTTATAATTTTTATTATTTTTTTCCTAATTTACTCAAATATTGTAATTATTTGCAAAAACTGCCAATCTCGCGGATCACGCAGTATTGTTATTCATAAACTCGCGGGATCTCGCATGCGCCCCAATCTCGTGAGATTTGCATCATTCCCTATTCACAACTGTTCTTGCGTAGTCGGCGTTTTGGACAAAGTCTACACGGAACCAGGCGGCTTCAAAATCTCCAGGCGGGATTGCCAGATTGTCAGACTACTTAAGCAATAATTAAGGGGGACAATTTTCTGGCAGATTGGCAATCCAGAGAGGCCAAAGAGGCAATCCAGTTAGGCCTTTGCCTTGCAGTGGGACACCATCCCCCTTATTCCAAAACGAGGTTTAAGGATAGTCCGAGATGTGGATTTAAACCTTATATTTAGACATAGATTTACTCGTGAACTATAGTCTAAACACTATCCCAATTATAATCTATAGGGATGGTGTTTAGACTATAGTTCCCTGTGTCTAAATCTAAGGTTTAAATCCACATCTCGGACTATCCTTAAACCTCGTTTTGGAATAAGGGGGCATAAGTTCATAATAATAATAAAACCATGGATACTATGACGCCTGCCGTAACAAGGACACATAAAATTGATTAATTCGTTATGCAAATTAATTTGTATCTATAACCTGCAAGTAATCGTGGTAATTTATAAAAGTCGTAGAGTTGATATTCGCCCACTGGTTGCGCTACTTTTTAACCGTGACATGCGTAGATCGAAAAAAAGTAGGTACGTATACTTAGCCTGTAGGTATTAGGTATTCTACACAATATTAGTATAAGTATATATATATAGTAAGCAATATTAGTATAAGATATCTAACATATTCCAAACAAAGTTTAAAAAAATATAAATAAAAGTTAATACTTTCAAAGAATAAAGCACATTTTATGGCACACTATCCTGTAGCGCATGGAATAATTAATAAGTAATAATTATTAATGCTTACGATGCGATGTTTCATTTCGATAAATAAAGGGATAAAGATTGACGCCTTCTATTGCATTTATATAGCATTTTCAAGCTTGTACGACCAAATCTATGGTCGTGATCACTAAGTAGGTAATAAAAACACCAGAAGCACTAAACATTATTATATAAAAAAAACTGGAGCATTTTTGTTGTCGAGTGTCGTGCACCGTTACACTTCTCAGAATGTTACACCAAAAAACTGAACGGTTTTCTACCACCAATTTACTGAGTATGAACTAATTATGGACATTCACATTATAAATATTAATAAATAAATTATATTTATAGCTATAACTTTTTTAACTTGATACGTCAGCGTTTGACCATTGACAAGAATTCTATTTATATTATTATATCTGTGTTCTGTCTCAAACTTAAATAGAGCTTAAATTAAGCTTTTTTTTCCATCCAGTTCGGTCCTGGGCTAAGTTAAATCAGTCAGTGCCAAATAGTACAGTCCTTTGGTAGATTTACATGGAAAGTTTTCCGGGATATTTGAAAATTGGTTATTTTATAGATATCGATGTGGTCTTTCCGAATTTCAACTTTTATTTGGTTTCGAAATTATTTTTGCCGCCATATTGGAAAATAGCGCCTATAAGCAGTTATTTGACAATATCTCCTTTCAGACTCATTTTACGATAAAAACAGTTTATCTTTATAGATAATATCAATGAAACTAGAGACAATTACCTACAATTTATGTACTTACCTTTTCTTTTCATAAAGTCAATAGTTTAGGCGTATGCTGCAAAGTGTAATACAACACGCATTTTGGCCAATCTCATTTCCACACCAGCTTGAGGTAGAGTAAGTGGCGCGACTTTCCAGGGGCCTAAGTCTGCTAATACAATCGTGTTTCAATAGTGTGTCGATATAATCGTAATAGAAATTTAATGTCAAAAATATGACATTACATGTCAAATTGGTATTCTGCTAACGTTTACTATTCTATCGAGACACCACTGACACACCACTGACTCACTTTTTTATTCTGCTCTACAATCGTGGCATAATGGAATCTCGATAGTTGTCAAAACGGTATATTGCTTAGCAACATATACCATGTTGCTAGGCAACACCTGCAAGGTAAATATTACCATACCATTGAGACTCCATAGTGATTGATGATATTAAAACTTTAGCAGAATACCAAATAAAGTCACAATCTCGATATAATATCAATAGAGTCTCGATATAATGACAATGGTTGGTCAAATAGCAGAATAAAGCCCCAGGTAACCACTATAAAAATTACTGTATTCAAATGCATAGATTCGATTCGTAGTTAGTTGAAAAAACAACAACGATTCTTAGAAAAGCTTAATGGAAAAATGCATTGAATTATACCTACTTATCTTTTTAAAATTTCCACTACTTTTTTAAACATTAAAATAAGCTTTTGTACTAGTGCACATAAGGGGAAGAGATTGTGAATCGAAATAAATTTTATTCTTACTGCCGATTTATCTTTACTAACAAATATGGAAGAATTGATCAAACTAGTTTTGAGTGTATATAAGTTATAATAAGGTTGGGTCGATTGTCGGGGACCGCTCCAAGGGTTTACAACGTATCTCTATGCGGGGAGAGGCTTCTCATAAACAAGAATTAGCGTCGGGTATGTTCGGCTCGTTTACACATACCGCTCCCGGTCTCGTATAACGAGCCTCTCCACAATACATATCCAATACGGAAACTTAGAAACGGCGGTAAACAAACCACAATATATATTTATATTGTTATACATACTTTCCAATTATTTCCTTATAGGCAATAATAAGTTTAAAGTTTACCCGACTACGACGAAGGGTTGTGTTTTTCGCTCGTACGTAAAGTTGGCTACATAATTGCAGCTCCGGTAAAGTTCGAAAATTACTATTATTGGAATGTTTTCATTCTACTAATTAAGCTATTGCATAGCTTTTATCGCAGGCTTTGAGCGCGGCGACCGAATCATGAAATTGCGTAACGAAAATAAAACCTAACACCACCCACTGTTTTTGTTTGATAAATTGATGTGTTAGAAGAATTTAAACTTCAACTAAAGCAGGTTTCTAAAATCTTGCTTGTGTTGAAAACATTCTTATAACAGCCGTTTTGGAGCTCTACGGTTGGTCTGCAATTATGCAGCCGACCGTATGTGCAATAATAAGTTTAAAGTATACCCGACTACGACGAAGTGAAAAGGGAGGGTTGTGTTTTTGGCTCGTATGTAGGTACCTATATGTAGGTTGGGTATATGAGTATTTATAGGTTAAAGTCGGGTTTTACTTTAAACTGGTTGGAAAAATGTAAAAATATTAAACCTGATAATATTAATTCGCAATGTAGACGAGTTCATTGAGATGCATATTTTTAATTGCATTTGTAGGTGTAGGTTGGTGTTTAAAACTGTTAATATCAGCGGCGTCTATAGCTTACGTAGCACCCGGGTGCAATGAATACTTTATAGGCGCGGGGCGAATATTTTAACTATAGTTAAGGTTCTTATTTTTCATCTGTGATCGGAAAACTGGATGAAAAAAAGGTGCAATTTTACAAGACGTTGAAGAGCAATTATAGCCCATTTATTTTTTGGCTTATTAACTGCTACTTTTTTTATGTCCATTTACTTTTTTGTTTATTATCTACTTTACTACTTATATGATTTTTAGAGAGCGACGTCATCTACAGCAAACATTTCTTAACGAAGGGAATAAAACACATTCTTAATTTTTTAATTTTTGGCCGGAACGTGAAGAGTATAAAATGGGGCGTCGAGAGCCGCCATCAAGAAACTACTAAGCGCCCTGCGCCCGAGTGCTACGCATACTCTGCACTCAGGGTAGAGACGGCATTGGTTAATATGTAACTGTCGACATTAAAATTATCTTTGCCGATGAAAAACTGGAGTTTAATCATTTGATCCATTTACTTACAATCATCTTACAATGTACTAAAGTAAATTGATTGAACCAACTTCTTCAAAACATGCGTATATTTGATTGTTGTAGTTTATTTTATATACGGCTTTGTGTCACGCATAACATGTTTGGAAACAGGTTACCCAATAAATAAATTTAAAGAACCTATCCACTGCGGTCGTTACCCTTTCCGCTACAAAAAGCATGCACCGCGATTAGCCGAGACCAATGTCCGAACATAGTGCTTACCTACATAAATTTAGGCATATAATGAATGAGATTACCAGTCAAATAAAAATAGTAGAGAAAACTGCGTTGAGTTTACCATCTTTATTGTATACTAGTTGCGCTCCGCGGTTTCAGCCGTGTAAGTCCCGATCCCGTGAGAATTTCGGGATCAATATTATCCTATGGCTCTCTCCATTCTAAAACTACCATTAAGTATACCGATTTTCATCCAAATCAGTGAAGTCGTTTGACCAAAAACCATTTGTCTATATTTGTTGCTATAGTTACCTACCATGTCAATAGAACGTGACACTTTTTTGTGAGTGCATACGGTGCTCATCAATTTATAAGACTACTAGCGACCCGCCCCGGCTTCGCACGGCTATATTGTGCATGTATTATACATACTAGTAGTTCGCCCCGAACTGAGACCTCACGAGTTTTTTTCAGCGTTTATTATATTTCAGCGTAAAGTACTAAAATGTATAATATAACGACGAAAGACTCCAAATACGACAGGTCTATCTTATTTGAATGATAGGTGCCTAGTATCGCTATTATCTGACATTGGATGATTTAGAGAATCCAAACACGATAGGCATAACTTGTTGTTGTTGTTAACTTGTTGTTGTTAAGTTCTAATTAGCATAGGTCAATCATCACACCCTGGACATCCGTTGACTCTTTATTTTTACTCAAGACATTTTTAATGTGTCCAACATAATATCCAGAAGATAGTAATTCCTTTCCTTCCTTCCTTATGTATCTACTTATCATAATGTTACGTAAGAGGAAACGAGAAGACAAGGTCGAGAACGAGAATATATTAGAGAAGTTTGAGACCAATATGTCCTGTAATAAGTCCCTAAACTAAAATATAACAAGTCAATAAAAATTATAAAAAAATTAGTCACAAATTTTATAATTACCAGAGTCTCTAGATCGGCTAGAACCGAACATTCCTACTATTTAATACTATCCATCACTATTATTGTAAAACAGCCCATGATTATGAAATAAATAATTATAGGAAATGAAGCAAAGAGAGTTCGGACGATTTGGGGCAAAGTAATAAATTTCTATAAAATTTAAATAAATTTGGATTAAGAATATTGTAAATAGTAAGCGTGTTACATTGTGAATTTGTGATGCTACACCTTCGTTATTTTTCTTTTGCAATCACAATGTAACACGCTTACTATTTAAGTACAATATTCTCCAAATTTATTAGATTTATTTATTTTCTATTTTTTAGTTGGACTTTTTTTATTAAAGCGTGTTTTTTTTAGTTTTTTACTGTATTAATTTATTTTATACTTTTTGGTCTTTGATAACGAAATATGTTAGATCAGACCCTGGTTACTATTGAAAGACAAACTACTCGTCAAGACGATTCTAACGAGCCTAAACTCGATGAGGTTGTGCCGTTTCATTGCGAATTTCCTATGACCACCTTCCAGTTCCATTATCAGACCCTGGTTACCATTAAAAGACAAACTACCCGTCAAGGCGATTCTAACGAGCCCAAACTCGATGAGGTTGTGTCGTTTCATTGCGAAGTTCCTATGACCACCTTCCAGTTCCATCATCAGACCCTGGTTACCATTGAAAGACAAACTACCCGTCAAGGCGATTCTAACGAGCCCAAACTCGATGGGGTTGTGTCGTTTCATTTCGAAGTTCCTATGACCACCTTCCAGTTCCATCATCAGACCCTGGTCACCATTGGAAGACAAACTACTCGTCAAGACGATTCTAACGAGCCCAAACTCGATGAGGTTGTGTCGTTTCATTGCGAAGTTCCTATGCCAACCTTCCAGTTCCATCATCAGACCCTGGTCACCATTGAAAGACAAATTACTTGTCAAGACGATTCTAACGAGCCCAAACTCGATGGGGTTGTGTCGTTTCATTGCGAAGTTCCTATGACCACCTTCCAGTTCCATCATCAGACCCTGGTTACCATTGAAAGACAAACTACTCGTCGAGGCGATTCTTGACGAGTAGTTTGAATGAATGAACTATAAGGTATGGATAATGAGATAATTCCTGCAGATTCCCTCCAGCTCTATCATCAGATCAGTTCCATGGTACCATATTATTGTCACCGAAGTTACGCCCTTTCATTTGATACCCCACTCGGGTATATTTGCAGTATAGTTTGTGTGCCATATAGGTAGATCCCCTTTTGGACCCCTATCTCCGTAACCCCCTGACCGATCCTGCTCATGTTCGAACTTAAAAATTCTATGGACCTCAACTACTTGTATACCAAAAATCATGAAGATCAGAGCAACGGTACTCAAGTTATCGTCGAACAAACATACAAACATACAAACATACAAACATACAAACATACAAACATACAAACATACGAGCGACCGACCCTTCTCAACACTAGACCTCTCTCGCTTCGCTCGTTCGGTCAATAAACCTTCCTCTTGAATCACTCTATGTATTAAAAAAAACCGCATCAAAATCCGTTGCGTAGTTTTAAAGATTTAAGCATACAAAGGGAAATAGGGACAGAGAAAGCGACTTTATTTTATACTATGTAGTGATATCAAAAATAAATAAAACGTGTGGCACTCGGGGACTGCCGCGGTAAAGCTATTGCATCGTGCGAGCTTCGCACAGGCGTACCATATACATACATGTTAAGCGAACGCTCGGCCGAGCTACATGGTAGGCGAAATGGGGGGTGTTAGGTTTTATTTTCGTTACGGAATTTCTTGATTCGGTCGCCGCGCTCAAAGCCCGCGATAAGAGCTATGCAATAGCTTAATAAAAAACTTTCGGATTTATAATATTAGTAAGGATTTTATGTAGACCCCACGCGGTATCTTAGTTGCAATGATGACTCGTAGACGACTCATTCAAGATGAAAGTGACGTACTTACTGCACGTAGTTAGGTACGTGATTGTCTAGACATCTAAATGCAACCTTGCCAGTGCATTACGACATACTAACACGCTACATTCCACCGTAGAAAATACTATTATTTCCTTACAATGACAAACATTAAATTCTAAGCAAGCAAGCGCTACGCAATAACTTCAAAATCACATAAATATCTAAGGAAATTGCCAAAGACCAAATTATAATGTACAGGCACGCAATCTTACTAAGTATTCACAAAATAACAGTTATATGGAACATGAAGTTTATAATGTGGCTAGACGGGGAAGTACTTGTAGGTATTCATAAAGTTAATTTAATTATTAGATATACAGGTGACAACTTGGTCGGTTTAATGAGCTGTGATTTTTATCTACGTCAACATTAATCCTCTCGTCTCGTCGGTCGTTTAGTACAGGGAAGCGAAATATAAACAGTCGCACAGATGCATCAAGATGTGTGTTAATTTGCAGTTAGGTTTAAATGTCCAGGTATTCCCATAGTGACCGGTATCTGTGATAATGATCAGAGATAAGGACGCGAGGGACCACGCGATAAATCATAACGATTTCCGACGACAACAATAAACGCGAGTCGCACATGTTCTGGCTAATTTTGCGCAAGGGCCGCATGCTGCGCAGACCTGGACAACGCCGTGTTAAGGGGGCCCCAAAGCGGTCTCCTTAGTAGAGATTATGCTGATACGACACTAGCTCGCACATAATACTGTTACACGGACATTTCCGCTAATGTTCGCCTCAAGTTTGTACACAAACGAGTAACTCCGACCCAGAAATAGATACGTACGATTCTGATTTAATGCTATCTCAGTTCATTAACTAATTAATGATAAGGATATATCCATATACATAACTGGGCATCGGGTAAGCTGATATTGGAGTGCACAGACAATATAAACAGTAGTTAAACGAGTACAGTAGGTAACAATGTTAACGAGCCATTCGAGATAACCACTATAACGTTTTCTGCACAGGCTAACGTAGGTAAAGCAGTATCTTCGTAACGAGGTAGAGTTAGTAAGAGCCTACGTTACGTGGTCGTAGTTAGGCGCGTTTATGAAATGGGAAACAATAGCCGAAGCCAAAAGGAAAGCAATCTTTACTGTTCATCTCATTCTGCTTCTCGATATTGTATTCGAATTGATTTCAACCGAGAACGATAACAATTTTATGTTCTAACGGTTGGTATATTTAAAAACCGTAGTAAATAATGTTTATTTCAATATTAAATTAGTAAATCTAGACAGGAAAATGAAATACGCAATTTCGTTAAATTAACTTGGATGAAACTATTTTAAAAATTGCAACCGAGATAGATCAGTGCAGGCTATTTTTTTTGTTTATAAATCAAAGTTGGTGTTATGCGTAGTTGTTGGTTTTTTGCGAGTTATGCGTTTTGAGTAGTTGGTGATATGCGCGTCTAAAGGGGCCATCCGCAATATAAAAAAATAATATCAGTCAAGTTTTAAATTTAAGTAACTAAATGGCGCCACAATTTTTGAAATATAAGGCCTTATTGGATATACATACACTCCTTAGTTTTAATAGTACAAACCTTTTCCCCCTTATTCCAAAACGAGGTTTAAGGATAGTCCGAGTTGTGGATTTAAACCTTAGATTTAAACACAGATTTACCCGTGAACTATAGTCTAAACACTATCCCTATAGATTATATAGTGATAGTATTTAGACTATAGTTCACGAGTAAATCCGTGTCTAAATCAAAGGTTTAAATCCACATCTTGGACTATCGTCGTTTTGGAATAAGGGGGTTACAGTTTCTCTTACGCTTTTTCGTTTCACGTAACGCATAACATTTTTTTACAGCTAGGTCCCCTCGCCAACCCGCAGAAGGAACTTTGTTCCAATAAAAAAAAACATTAACTTGGATGGGTTTACGGCTTAAAGATATTGCTAAGTGAGAACATACGAATGTCAAGAATCCGTTGGTTTCCATCGATTTATCCTTGTTCATGGAGAAAACATTTACACAACGCAGGAGATAGGAATAAAGTCAGACTGTGCTGTGCTTTATACGAAGCGGACGTCTACTCATGAGAACAATAATATCTGATTTGCGAGGTTTTGTGAAGGGAGACATAAAGCTTTTCAATGTAAGTACCTAATGTTTGATCAGGTCACTTTGCCATGTCGAGAGTAGGCGTTTTAATAGAGTACGTACATTAAAGTGACAAAACGAGGAATCATAAACCATTGAATATTGTTTGAGTCGATATGAATTAGATCGTTAGATACATGATCCAAAAGATATAGTAAAGTTATTGATAGTTAATAAAAATATATAGTTAATTAAGAATATGGTTGTACTTGTACTTGTATATGGGCTATTTTCCGTGATTAGATCCTTTTTAATTGGGTCCTTTTTGCGTGAGGATGGAGTAGGCTTGCCCAGTACCTACTATCTACCTCTCTGCTTAGTCGACCATGTCCAGAGGAGACATGGAACTCAGACAACTTGTCAACACTTCTGGAGGCAACTAAGCCGCGGGTATATCATCACGATGTTTTCCTTCACCGTAAGAGCAATGTCAATAAGCGCACAGACATTTTTCTTAAGAAAAATACATTGGTGCACGGCCAGCCTGGATTCGAACCCACGACCTTCAGAATGAAAGTCGAGTTATCTTCCACTAAGCCAACACCGCTCTATATAAGAATATGGTTATTTAATAATGTTTATTTGAAAATCAGTTAATTTAAAAAAGTTAACATAGTTTGAGAAATCAGTAAAATCTTAAAAGGTCCATAATTAACAGCTTTTTTTTAGAGGTAATAACCTTAAATTTTTTGGAAAAAAAACTTTCAATTTCCAAAAAACGTAGTAAAATAGTTGTTTGATTTAAAAAACGCTTAGCCTAAAACACGACCGCTATTTATTAATTAATTGTTGAACAAATAGGTAAAAAATACACAGCAAACAAAAGTGTATGTTATTGCCACCGACGACGACGTAAGTATTTAATCTCCATTGTACTGTTTTAATGGTACAAGGCAGGTGTAGAGATAGCTTAATGCCAAATAAATATGCAATGTAACAGTATGGAAAAGAGAAATTTGCAATGTTGCGACAGCCCGAGCCAATGTTGACCTCACGATTTCAATTGTCCATGCGAACTGTTACCAGGGAAGCGAACGATGTCACGAGTAAAGCAATTCCAGTTTAAAATTCAAGGTCAGATACATTGTGGCGGAAATTTTACAGGGGTCATAGTCCATGAGCTAAACTGTATATTATGCAGATTTCAAAACGGTATTAAGTCTACCGTGTATCTGCCTTATTTATACCCCAACCCGAGGTTCTGTAAACAGCCTGATTAATATACTGACTGCAAGACGTACGAAAGTCATTTAGAAGTGTCATGAACGTTTCCTGATTTGACTCAACAAGTCTATGCATAAGATTATATTATTTGTCATCGATGGCAAATATACTATTCTTGAATACAATATTGTAGCTTCTGGGCAACAACGGCGCGTAATTCTTTAATGGAGCTCGTTGTTATGCATAAACATATAAATAACATCAACTATTTCATCGGTTCCATTTGAATCTCGATTATGTGATTCCAATTTTTGTTGAATAACATCAATACACTTTGAATAAATAAACAACGAAATGTAATAAAAAAATATTTTTTTGTATTAAGTCGAATTTCATTATCATAAAAACAAATTGGCCACTCACTTGTATCGTTTTCAAGCTAAGCGAAGGTAAGTCATTGAAGTAAAAAATGGGCCTAATGTGGATCCTTCAGGGACCTCCATTGTTAAAGCAGATTTAGGGGATTGCCTTTGACGTGATAACGATCGATTAACACCGGCACTCACAAAAAAGTGTGACGTCATCGCTCACGTTCCCGTCGTGCGTCATGTTATTGACAACGATAGTACGTTGCTATGGTTACCATCAATGTTTTCTTATGACGTTATCATGTAAAATTATCGTCCGTAAGCCGACTTTACAGATAATCATTTTTTTACACTGTTATCAATTATTCTAAAGATGCTGAAGTTACTGGATCCAACAGCTCGGTTAAGAAGAGCTAAGATCTAGAGCGCCTCATCCCTAATACCGTAGTGGCGCCAGTTCGTTTTTTACATTTTAAAATCATGAGAACCCATTTAGATGAGTCTTTATTATACCTAAACATAAATTTATAAGGTGTCAAAAATTGATTACCGTGCGGAAGCACTTAAATTTCTTATAGATAATGTTATTTTCATGCAAATTCGTTATAATGAAGAATTTTTATGCCCAATTAGCGAAATTAACAAAATCTCGATTTTATATTTATAATTGTATTTTTATTGGTGAGATGTTGATAGCTTTCTGTATTATTATTATAAATATTAAAAATAATTAAACTTAATTAATTGATGACCCAGTTGGCACAATGGTCAACATGAACTGCCAAACACAGGGTTGCGGATTCGATTCCCGCCTCAGATAAGTATTTATGCTTAGATATTTGTCTGCCGGCTGGTTGTTTCTATGTTATAAAAGTATATATTTACAAAAGAAAAGTATATAAGTTGTATATCCATTGTCTAGCACCTATAAAACAAGTCTAGTTACTTAGCTAGGGGTTTGATGGCGATGTGTGGCATGTCCTGCAATATTTATTTATTTAAACTTACGTGTTGTCTTTAAGTTTAAGAACGGCTTCTAGTTTCCCGGTATGTGTGTTCCATACATATGAGGAACCGTCAGCTGCTCCGACCGCCAGTAATCTACCACCGGGTCCGAACGCAGCCCGTGACCAGTCGCAGCCCACCTTGAATGACTCGTCACTGAAAACGTAGTCAATTATGATAAACAGTTACAAACTAAGGCTTTGCGCAAACGGGCCAAAGTGGCTGGCCACCGGTGGCTGTGGTCGGTGGTCCGTTTGCTTAGAGCCTTAGGGTCGCTGCATACGTGACGGGAAAAAACCTCAAACGGGACGGGGACGTGACGTGACGTTCACGTTTGACTTTGACTTTCTTGACATCAAAAATTCAATTTCATATTTTTTTTATTCTATAGGAGTTATGCAGTGCATTACATCACTTTGAAGCGTCTTAAAAATTAAGTTAGGATGTGTGCCTTCGGAACGCGCCCACCAATAAGAAGGTACAAGAAACTCATGGGCGTTATTTTTTCTTTTTTGTGATCATGCTCACAAAGGTCAAGATAACAAATATTTTTGAAGATATATTTGAAATGGAGCAATTAAAGTTAGGTCCATGGGTCCTTATCATTAAGGACGACGAAGTATGATAATACGTTTTACCACACAATTTCTTCTTAATAAAAAAATTGAATTTGTTAATGTCAGTACACGTCATATACTTACATCTTTAGATAACTTATTATAATAGAGCACACATGTGTTTTTAAACGACCTGTTTATTTTCCGGAGCTTTCTACCGGGCACGGTCAGATCATTTTTATTTCTTAAGTTGAAAATTCGTCTTTGCATGTAAAGATATCACGTCCCGTCCCGCACGAGAAAAATCACGTTACGTATGCAGCGGCCTTAACCAGCTAACTCATTACAAACTACCTCTAACTATACCAGTTAAGTTCCAATCACAATAAACTTTGAAAATAATTTCTCAGTAATAAAACATTTCAAAGTAACAACTTTACAGAGCTTTCATAAGACAACGGCATACTTTATAATAAATTGTAAATTTCCGTATTTCGTTGCGAGTCGCACGATATTACTATAAGATGTGCGGTACTGTGCATAAACAAGTGCGAATCGGACTAGCGCACGATGGGTTCCGTACCATTACGATCGATACTATCTAGCAAAAACACTAAAAAATATTGTATGTCAGACGAGGCTGTATAAGTGATCTATTCCTTTCTAATACTAAAAAGTAATAGGTACCAATGGTATTTGTTTATCATCGTTAAGTATCTTTTTACTATTCTTAAGCGGACCCCGGGCTCCCGAGAGGGATGCAACCGGGAACATCGCTCGGATGATGATGATCTTTTTACTATTCTTAACGAATACCAAATTTTAAATATTTAAATGATGTACTAAATCTATTCCCAACGAATACCAAAACATAACTTTTGGTACCTACAGTCAGAGAAAAAAAAATTTGTTTACTAATAATTTAATATTATCGTCATAATACAAATCTTGATCTTTCCAAGTATAAGTTAAAAGATTTTTGCCTGCCCTATAATTACAAAAAAAGATATTGCCAAAAATTATGGAAACATGAAAATAACCTAAAATTCTTAAAAACATACTCAAAAAAAATATTTACTTTTTTCTGTTTTTAGTAATTTGTTGTTATAGCGGCAACAGAAATACATAATCTGTGAAAATTTCAACTCTCTAGCTATCATGGTTCATGAAATACAGCCTGGTGACAGACGGACAGCGAAGTCTTAATAATAGGGTACCGTTTTTACCCTTTGGTTACGGAACCCTAAAAATGAAAAGAAAAGTCATGGACAAGTAAGTACTAGGTCACTTTGGTTCTAATTTATTTCATGCGACAATATTTTCTTAATTACCGGTACATTATTCACTTACCTATATTTAATGATAGTTAACTTAGGTTATGATTTTCTGAACTATGTTATCTTCTATACCTAATCACTACATAGTATAAAATAAAGTCACTTTTCAACGTCCCTATGTCGCTATGTATACTTAGATCTTTAAAACTACGCAACGGATTTTGATGTGGTTTTTTTAATAGATAGAGTGATTAAAGAGGAAGGTTTTTAGATATAATATGTACTTGCATAATACAGCCGTGCGAAGCCGGGGCGGGTCGCTAGTAATATTATAAAGAGGGATGATTTGATTGTTTGTTTGCATTGAATAGGCTCCAAAACTATTGGTGTTGATGAAACTTGGTATGAGGATACATCGATTCATTGGAATTAACATAGGCTCCTTTTTACCCCGATATACCCACGGGATCGGGACTTACGCGGGTAAAACTGCGAGGCGATGTCACATATAAAGATTATTAAAATCTTATATTTTAGAGTTATGTCATAGCTATCAATACACTTGTAGAGCACCCTATATCATTGACTATTTGTCCTACTTATATTGTTGGTCATTCAAACCTCGTGCTCAATCTTTCTAAGCGGAGTTTAAGCGTTTCTATTTTCCAGATACAAATCTTCTAGTCATTGCTATTTCTATTATTATTTGTGCAAATAAAACTCAACTGTGCTGAGTAAGGCTCGGAATTGGTTTCTAATTTGCAACCGGTTAAGTCAATTAACATCTTTAGAATTTTTTAATGTCCTTTCTCCTTTATAAGTAGACTAGCTGAACTCCACGGTTTCACCCGCGAAAAGCCCGAGATCTCTTGGGAATATCAATATTAAAAGTAGCCTATAGTCTTCCTCGATAAATGTTAAGTTATAAATCTATAACTATCTATTCTTCGCTACGCTGTCTTTTGTATTTTTGGTATGTTTATATTTATGATTGTCTGTAATTGTCTTTCTGTTTCTATTTCTTTTGTTTATTATGTTTAACTTAGCTGTAGACTTTCCTTTAAATAAATATGGACTATCCAACAATAATTTTTCAATTCCAACCAGTATAGTTCCTGAGATTAGCGCGTTCAAACAAACAAAACTTTGCAGCTTTATAATATTAGTTTAGATATACTTAGCTAGTTGTATAATAAAAATAAATACTAAAATCCACATGGGTATCATTAATATCCAGCGCTATTTAACATTTGGTATGCATGACACATAAAGGATGACTCTAAATGGTTGAAGGTGGGCGACTTGCTATAACTTATATGGTGAAACTTCATGCTATTTATAAAGAAATCATAAAGATTCTTCTAGGGAAATACCTACTGACCTCGATCGCAGACATTTTGGGGTTTTTAGACGAACCTTATGAGGAACTTCTTTTTTAATAATAAATAATACTTAATTATGACGACTGTTTCGATCAAGATATCTTTCGTTATGCACTTCCCATGAGATTTTATCAATATAGAACAGGTTATGACCGTAATCGTTTATTCTTTAAGACATATGATAAATGGTAATAAGCGGAACACCCTTCACGGAAAATACAGCTAACGCTTGCACAACCCAATTTGATTTTGTTGTCTCTCTCCATACAAACGTAGTCGACTGTTTCCTCCCTGGATAATGACACTAGCACAAATATTTTTGTTGCATAAAACCTATAACTGCCATGACTATATTGACTATGCCTCTATGTCTTGGTTTTTTTCATTTTCAGATTATCATAGAAAGTAAGAGTTAAAAAAAAACAAAATACCTATATATAAAAAATTAGACATTGTCATGGCTTAAGTTTTATGCTACAAAAATATTTGCTCTAGTGTCATTATCCAGGAAGGAAACAGTCGACTACCAACGTATGTATGGAAAGAGCGCCGGTACCCTTTCCTCATAAGATAGGCACTGATAAACCATGCAGATATTATACTAATATAACAAAGACGCAAAGTTTGAATGTATGTTTGTACCTAAGGATACACTGAATCTTGGAAATAAATATATTTTTTAACTCAAGATCCTAGGATGGGGACTGATGCCAGTAAAACCACGGGGATGTTAATAATGAAGACTCTATTAAAACATGATTTTTTAAAGTAAGAGGAAAAGAAGTTTATATTTCTCACCTGAAAGATCGTACAATCGTGTTCATTCTTAGGTCTATAAGTTGTATAGTATCATCTCGAACACACGCCAACAAATAATTGCTATCTGAAACAACAAAGCATGGGCAGTTAAATAAATAACAAACAATTGCAGTATTCTGATGATTTGTTATACTCGTTGATAATCTGTTTGACCCTCTATTTTCTCTATTACCTACTCACCTCTTTCGTAGTACCTAGGTATTTTGACCTTAACCCTTATCAACAAAATGCTTTAATGGATACGATGACAGTAAACGCCATATAGTACGCGAACGACGTCTTATTAAATTAAAGGTTTAAATTGCATGATAATATCTCTGTTTAGACAGTCATCAGTCATTTAATATAAAGAGTAATCAAATGTCTTAGGGTCAAACCGTAAATTCTTGCAAAGATTTAAAGCCATTACCGACAAGTTTATAATACAGACGTGTATCGGAAACTAGGTAACGAAGCGCATGATCGAAGCGGTTAGCGATTGAACTTTATATTTGTCGAACGGGGTAATGTCTCTTTTGTTTTATAATGTCGGATTGAATATGGTAAAACCAGTAGGTTTTAGACCTCAGAAAATTTCCGATAAAGTGTTTCCGATTCAGATTCAAATCAGTATTCAGAAGTAATCGTTGCGCTTGATATGATCGAGTTTCGATATACTTATCTGGAGCGAGCGTGATGGGTCAGTTCAGAGCGCACTCGCAGCGTGTTCGTAGTGAGTTGTCCATCCGGTGTCTAAGTCTGCGAGACGACGGAATCGACGTGATTTAATCAGTTTCTGTGGCAGTGGCCCGATGGCGAAGGCGTCCCACCCGACACTCACCTTGATAGAAGGTATCAATCTCAACGTTTCGTGCAATGCGCAGACCGTTATTGACAAAAAGGGATCGATCGAGACATTCGTAACGGAAATAGGCATCGCGTACTCGTCACGTCTCTGACACGAATACCGATATTAACACGCGTGCATTTTATTACTTGTTAATATACTTTTTTTATTATGTTACGAAAATTAACAATCCATTTATGGGATGCGAATAACTCTTTCTGTTAATGATATATATTCTTGTTGTAGGTACTTTTGTGAGTTAGATTGTGTAAACTTTAATAGTATACTTCCTATTCAGGCTCTTAAATTATAACTACTGTACTTATAGTAATTCAGAATAATAAAGTAATTACCTACCATCTGTATTATTGATGTCAATAACAAAGGCCGCTACCAACTAATTGTTATAGTTCGAATATAATTGCATGCAACTTGAACTTTTGCAGTACATATTTGATGCAGGGTTTTGATAGAGATAATCTCTAAATCCTGAAATTCTCGAGTCGCGGTGTTATTATAGTTACCAAACTCCTCAGGAACGGCTGAACCGATTTGTATAAAAAAAAATGTGTACCTATATTCGTCAGGTCTGAAAATCGAACAACATTTATAAAGCTATTGCATAGCTTTTATCGCGGGCTTTGAGCGCGGCGACCGAATCAAGAAATTCCGTAACGAAAATAAAACCTAACACCCACCTCCGCCTACCATGTAGTTTGGCCGAGCGTTCGCATAACGTGTATTTGTATGTATATGGTACGACTGTACGAAGCTATCAGGATGCAATTAGCTTTACCGCGGCAGTCTCCGTGTGCCACACGTTTTTTTTGTATATGGCAAAACAACGTTTTCCATGTCAGATAGTCTTCTTCTTCTTTCCCTTATCCCGGTTTATCCAGGGTCGGGCCTCCTCGTATTTTTGCGTCAGGTCGTACGATCCTGTCATCAGATCTGTCATGTCAGATAGTAATAAAAGAAATAAATTACCTCTACTTAAGTCGAGTGATGTGACCCTGCCCTGAAGCACGATGTGGTTCGCAGACATTTCGGTGCGGATGTCCCAAAATCGTATTGATTTATCAAAGTGCCCCGAAATTATCGTTGAGCCAGCGCCGTCTGACGTCACTAGATCATTACAGGATGATCCTGCGAACTTTGTTTCTGTACCTGTAGACAATTGCATATCAACATATTATACATATTATATCTAGGTATATTATTTATTCAACGCAAAATGCACTTTAGTCTAAAACTAGCGAGCCGCCCCGGCTTCGCACGGCTATATTATGCATGTTTTATACATATAAACCTTCCTGTTGAATCACTCTATCTATTAAAAAAACCGCATCAAAATCCGTTGCGTAGTTTTAAAGATTTAAGCATACATAGGGATATAGGGACAGAGAAAGCGACTTTGTTTTATACTATGCTAGGTACATAGTATAAAACAAAGTTGCTTTCTTGATGCTGAAATTAGGAACATAAAAGGAGTAGACCATGTGACCATGTTCTTTTTGTAGGTATAACGCTAAAGGATGATTGGAAACTTGGAAGTTTGAGGGGGGGGGGGATGTTAATAGTGGTAAAGTGTGTATGAAGGTATTGAATTTCTAAAAATTCAATACCTTCATACACACTTTACTTATTATACTACTATTACTTATTATTTAGTTATTATTACTTTTATTTTTTAAGTTCCACTTAAAAAATTGGTAATCTATCTACTTGCCGGAAATAAACAAAACAGTATTTGAGAGTTTGTGAATTTTCCTAGAGGAGGAAAGGAGGAGTGAAGTTTTATATTGGGGTGTGTATATCGATTTTTCAAAGGCACCTACACTGAGAAAAAAATAAGCCGACAAAGTACAATAAAAACGTTGTCAGACATTTATAGTTACAGCAACTTAATACTTTTGCTACAATATCAGTACATGTTTAGTGCCCACAACATATTTTTTATTGTCAAATAATTTTTGTGCCTCCAACTATAGATACTTAATAAACACAACAACGTTACGTTACATCGCTGTGGTTACAAGGTGACTGTTGTTAGCGTCACAATTTATCTATATATAATTTTGACAAAATCACTTTACAAAATAAACGTTGCTGGTATATAAACATCAGGTTGTTGATTTATTTATGTTTACATTTACCTAACAAAATCCTAATACATCATTCAGCAAAGTAAGTATAGCTTAGAGTTACAACTTTGTCATTAAATTTTGTTAACAGTACAATTTGAAACAGGTCGTTCATAATAGTTACGTTTAGACCTTCGTACCGCGTGGACATAGTTTATTAAGAACAGTATTGATTTTGACCAGTGCATTATGTATAGTAGACAAGTGGAGTTCCATTGCTTTTTTTGAACAGGTTATGGGCCTCACCCTGCCTGTACGTAATAGTTTTCACGAAAGTTACGTATAATATAGTTAAAACAGACTTAACCTCAAAAAGTGCAACGCGGTCGCCGGAGTTCCTTCTTTTTCAGTATTTTAGATAAATAGTTTATACCAACATAAATACAAAAATGACTCGGACTGCTCAATGATGTTGATCGAGAAGCTTTGACCAGGTCGTGATAGTTGGCCAACTTGGAGTTTTGCCGCCAAAGCATATCTTGAAAACGAAGACTTGTTGTGGGAATCTATTGAAAACGGATCCACTGGCGAAGGCGAAGTCGAAACCGATACTCATGGTGGATCCAATGCTATTATTATCCTATCCTATCCAGCAAAGTCGACCAAATAACTCTCGATGTATACTAGAATTAGCTACTGGTAAGTATTTTCATTCAATCGAAGTAAACTAACATAATATACAGTATGCTAGGTTTTTCTTTCAATTTTAACTTTTTTTTGCAGTCGGAGAAAAACCTGGCGCCACGCGTCATTTGCAGCATTTCTAGCCGTTCTGTAACGGCAAATGCCAACCATTTCCGTAACTAGAAAATGAGTTTGATAACTCTAGAGACGAGGTGAGGTTAAGTTTTATTAGTATGACAGCAAAATTGAAGCCAGCCCATCCACCTAAGGAGGTTTAATTATTTGATCTTATAGTTATAAGGATTTTGAATAAATATTATTTGTAATGATTTGTAATATTTTTAATTGCATATCTAATCCTAATTTTCATACTTTTATTTCAGCGTACACCGGTGATCGGGCGATAGGGCAGGGCATTTTAAATTTGTCAATATAAATTCGTACGTATTTAATTGTAACAAAACTTATGTAGGTCAAAAGCATCAAAGTTTATCGGTGTCTGAACTTTGAAATCTATGGAAATCTTGTTACCATTAAATACGTAGAAATTTATATTGGCAAATTTAAAATGCACCGCCCCTGCCGTCCATCGGTATACGCTGAACTTGACAGAGTTAAATTGCTATAGAAACAAAGTAGGATAGGTATAGACACAAAGTTAAATTGCTCTAAAAGCAAAAGCAGTATAGGTAGTTTGACAAGGTTACTTTGCTGAGGAAACAAAAGAGGATAGGTAAAAGAACATAGTTAAATTGCTCTAAAAGCAAAAGCTGTATAGGGAGTTAGACAAGGTTTCATGGCTGAGGAAACAAAAGTGCATAGGTACAGGTACAAAATAGATTGTTAAGGAAACAAAATGAGAACAGGTATGCGAGCAAGCTGTTGTAAGTGTTTCAATCTATTTTTAACAACATATTATTGTTGGAGTATTTACGCACGTATCGCTGTAATAATGTTGTTGCAATGACAAAATTAGCCTTGACAATAAAAACTTTGATGTTGGAACTATGCACCCCTGTCGGCTCTCAGGGATTAAAGTTTTATTGTTACATCAACAGTATTTTTTTCTCAGTGTAGGAACTCGAGGAAACTGGATAATATGATATTCCCACGTGATTGGTACTTACGCGTATTTAAACATTCAAAGCTCAAACCATTCGTAGTATTAATCATATATTCCATCGTTGTTATTACTTAATGCTTATCTATTGACTAGTTATACTGAGATTATAAATTTTAGTGGATATATATACATTTATGTCTATGTTTAGGTGTGTACAGGTAGTTCGATTATTATTACTAGCAGCCATAAAATGCTAACGGGAAAGTATTAAAGGTCGAATAATTTAAAGGGCCGCAATTAGAATGGACTATATACTTCAGCAGTCATTTAATACGAGAGAAAGAGAAAGAGAATATATAATATCAAGCTATGATTATTTTATTGCAATAGTTCAGTATAAGTTTTATTCAAAAGTTAAGTATCTAGGTAGCTGTACAGCTCTTTAGGATTATTACCTCGTAAGTTCTTTTATACCTAACTAGCGACCCGCCCCGGCTTCGCACGGCTATATTATACATGTATTATACATATAAACCTTCCTCTTGAATCACTCTATCTATTAAAAAAACCGCATCAAAATCCGTTGCGTAGTTTTAAAGATTTAAGCAGTCAAAGGGAAATAGGGACAGAAAAAGCGACTTTGTTTTATACTATGTAGTGATAGTGATGGCCTAATGGCATGATTTGATTAGGGTAATGTGTTAAGGTATGGTGTTAATTTTTAGGGTAAACACGGGACTCTATTACTAAGACTCCATTGCATGTCTGTCTGTCACCAGGCTGTATCTCATGAACCGCGATAGCTAGACAGTTGAAAGTTTCACAAATAATGTATTTCTGTTGCCGCTAAAACTAAAACACAGAATATCGGTAATGGTACGGATCTATGTTAGTTTCGAAGAGTAATTTGTTCGTTATTTGAAACCACATCATGAAAAAAAAATCGAAAACATGCCATTTTTATGCTACTTATACCGATTAAAAAAAAATATATGTAGGATTGTTTCAAAAATAAGGGAAAATCTCATAAGAACATTTTCTCATAGCTTCAGCGGTTCTACGACGGACATCATTATCACTGATAACAGGAAATAAACATACAAACAGGGTGATTAATTTGAGTGGATCCCGACTGACTTACTCAAGGTAACCACCCTGTATGTATGTTATCAGTGACAATAATGTGATTCTCGTAACTGAAAGTAAACGAAGTAATGGTTAATGAACGCTTCAAGCAATAGCTATAACTGAGAAGTTTATGTTTTCTTGCACACAATAGTAATTTCGTTTTGAAAGCAGGAAGTGGAATGAAGCAATAACAATATTTTATCATTTTAAATTTTCTGCAATACCATGTAATTATTGTCTAAGTAACGAACAAAATATTAAAACGCGCCATGATCCTGGCTTAATCACATACTTGTACGTACAATCAACGTTCAAAAGTCCACCGACACCGTAACGTATACAATCCTGTGCACTATTTGAAAATTATAACAACGTAACCTGTGGATCGAACCCACGCCGGTAGGTGGCGGCTTATACCACTCACACAACAAAATACACAGCTAACATGTTAAAAATAATAATCACACTGAGTACTTTTAATTCAAATAGGTATTTATGTGTTTGTGTGTAACATCTATTCGAAGAAAGTCGTAAGTCCAATACTTGTTGATAGTATTATGGTAGCAAACTGATAGTGGACTTATGACGCATACTGTAAGTACATACTGAGATTAAAAGCAATCTTAAGCTTGGCTAGTATTTACATTTAAACTATGCAATTTGTTTACAGAGTTATTGGTAATTATATTAGAATGTAGTTGTTGAGGGTTACTTTTGTGCACCATAACAATCAACTTTAGTCCTAGGACTTTTGGACATTCGAACATTTTTTCGAAAATTTTGAGGTTATATTTACCGGAAAATCAGCTGTTACTTAAATGGAGAAGTCATTAAACTAAAGATTACACCTACTTGTTTTTTGAGTTTTATCGGCTGTCCCAAATTTTAATGGCCTTTATTTAAAACAATCAGCTGATATCCGAATTAACATAACTTATAAAAGAAACGAAAAATATTCGAATTTCCAAAAGTCGTAGAACAAAAGTTGATTAATTAAGGTGCACTGAAGTAGCCGCTTTCTTTTATAATAACCAATAACCCTGTATAGCTCTCTCTGTTAGTACCAAAGCTTTTGAAGGTACTACCGGAAGAATAGTGTGCCGTTTCAAATGGTATAAATACATAGGTATAGGTCGGGCAATGAATCATGGCCCCCAGTTGAAATTGGTGAGGATGATTTGCGCATGTACTATCGTGGACAGAATATTTTGCCCAAACCGAAAAACACACCTTTAAATTAGAAAATCAGGCAACGTATTGCACCGCAACTAAAATGACATTTAATTTTAATGCTTAGGGTAATACAATTTTTAAATTACACTTAGCCAAAGTTAGGTGTGTGTGGGTTTTATGTGCGCGACAGCACTTAGACGATTAAATACAGGACAGAGCGCGGCTATAGACGTGTGTGCGGAACAGAGAGCGATGATGTGAGCAACTGACCCTCCCTTCACTCCTGTACCCCGCCAAACGGACCTAAAAATTTAGTGCAGCGCATACTCCTTCCACTTTCCGCTGGGGGCCATGATTCATTGTCCGACCTATACATATTAAAAAGAAAATAAAAAAATACTTACACATTCTGCTTCTTAAATCCCATATTTTAAGCGTTCGGTCGTGGCTTCCTGTGATTACTTTAGTCGGTTCGCCTAAGAATTTAGCCGCCATCACCTTCCCGCTGTGGCCAGTTAACGTATGCTGTAACAAATTGATAATTTTTATACATATTCATAAGAAAATCTCATATTTAAAAATTGTCGTGTCAAGGTGTTTGTAACAAAACTCCTCCGAAACGGCTTGACCGAATCTTATGAAATTGTGTATATTTGATAGGTCTAAGAAAAGGACGTAAACTTTTTTTTTCTATATCTATTATCTATACTAATATTATAAAGAGGAAAGATGTTTTGTTTTCTGTTTGTAACGAAATTACTGGAACTAATGGACCGATTTTGATGAAACTTGGTATGAGGATAGAATGATTAATTGGGACAAACATAGGATATTTTTATCCCGATATTTCCACCGGATTAAGAGTTACACAGCTGAAACCGCGGAGCGCTGCTAGTTCTAAATAAAACAGAACTACTACGCATACAAAGTAGCAGGCAACAGATATTATATTTTTAAAAAATAGGTTTTAAATCAAGGTGAAAGGGTACCTGCCCTCTCTCCATACAAACGTAGTCGACTGTTTCCTCCCTGGATAATGACACTAGCACAAATATTTTCATGCTATAAAACTTATAACTGCCATGACTATGTTTTTTTTTTTTTTCATTTTCTAATTATCATAGAAATTAAGATAAAAAAAATATAAACAAACCAAAAACATGGTCATTGCAGTTATAAGTTTTATGCACCAAAAATATTTGCTCTAGTGTCATTATCTAGGGAGAAAACAGTCAACTACGTTTGTAACGGTTTGTATGGAAAGAGCCCCCGGTACCCTTTCCTCTTAAGCGTTAATGATGACATCGACGGAAGTCAACACATATATACATATAGGTAGGTAAGGTACGTTTGATATTGCGTGCTATCCATTCGATCTATCCTATAAATAAGAAATGCAATTCTAGCGGACCTCATCACCCTATAATACTAACTTATAATCTATTCTAGTCGTATTTTAGTCTGACAGAACTGGATATATACAATGATGATGAATGCACTGTGGATAGATTTAATTTAGCTTCGAGTCTTGTTTATTAGTAGTATTTAGATAAATATACATAGCTGAGTGTGAAACAAGCTGTTAAAACATGTGCTACGGTTGTTAGATTCATACTTTTGATCGAATATATAATACTTTAACATTGACATCTTTTTAACCGACTACGGTAGGGTAATGTTTTCTTTCTTTACAATTTGTTTTCAATAATAAGTTGTGTTCCGACGCAGTTTCACCAGCAAAAGTCTCGAAACTATGGGAAATTAATTGTTCACTCCCCAATAACCCCTTTTCCTTTAATATTTGAAATTCAGAAAACCTTGAAACACGTCATTATTTATTTATGATAAGTAGATATTTCCAATTTGTTGAATTTTACATTTTAAAACATGAAGTTTACAAATTAAAAACTTTCACCCCTCGAAACGAAATCTAAAAACCCTTCAACGTCAACTTAACTTACAGGATAATTAAAAACCCAAAAATCAAACTTACAAACATGGATTTAGGCCATTTTTTATTGTTTAAAGAAAGATAGATTAACGCGTTATTTGCACAACACATAAAACATAGAAAATTATTATACCTATACTAGCGACCCGCCCCGGCTTCGCACGGCTATATTGTGCATGTATTATACATATAAACCTTCCTCTTGAATCACTCTATCTATTAAAAAAACCGCATAAAAATCCGTTGCGTAGTTTTGAAGATTTAAGCATACAAGGATATAGGGACAGAGAAAGCGACTTTGTTTTATACTGTGTAGTGATAAGTAAAACAAAAAGCTACAACTAAAAGTAAAAGTTTCAAGTACCTATATTTTTTTAATACAACTAGTCCATTTTAAACATGACAAGCTGTAAATGTTTCCGTATAACATGTAGGTAATAGGTACTAAAACGGACGGCTGACAGGCTCTTGCTGTTTTTAATGGCAGACAAAACACTTCGCTATCTGGTGGTGCAGTCGCAAAGTTCATTCCATTTAAGTACAAACTATTATAACATAAACAAAGGTATAGTGCGGACAACATCGGACTGCACTCGTCCACCACGCGTCATGTAAATTCATTACAGGGGCGGATTTAATACATTTCCGCCCGCCTAATGCTTATTGCTAGCAATTTTAACATGACAGAAAGATCTTTTGAATGCTGATTGTTTGCAATCCACTCATGTAAAGTCGTTATGCTCCACTCATTTTACCTACATAAATTATACTTAGTGCATTCCTTAGCTCCCCTCATTATAAAATGTTTAAAACGGTATTATGGTAAGCTGAAAAAACTAATGGTAGCAATAAAAACGCCGCCGGATCGAAGGTTGTAACATATAACTCATACATGATAAAATAATAGCGGGTAATTTTATCCATTAACTTAGCATTATTTTTAACATATAAAATTAGGCAGGTCAAAACTACTTAATATTTTGCAGCAAGATTGGTAAGTATTTTTTAAAGTACTGCTAAATTCACCAAGAACGTTCGTTTAGTTGGCGACGAAGAATTAATTAAAGTTATTCGTACGAGGTCTTTAGTCGGCGAGTACCAGTGAACGCGTAACGGGACCCTATCAATGCTTTTAAAATTTATAGTATAACGGCTAATTAAGTGTACACCCGTTGGGTAGATTATTGGCGTCACGATTGCGGGACATATAAGTGTTACCTTATTCCGGTGGGATATTGCTAAACGATAATTGAACTTGTTGCTAGATTTCGAGTACTTCAGTAGTTTAGAAATGGCAAATATTTAAATTTATCTATGCGAGAAAACCGACGTTTTATTCCTCAATACGAAAGTAAGAACAAAGCAATATTTTAGGCGCACTTATTGAGCGGGCAGGTTTGTGATACTCAGACAACCTAATACCCATTAAAGCCCAGTCAGTTTATAGTGGTTTATTTAATTAAAAGTAAACATTCATTCAAAAGTAACTACCTAATTAATGTTCAAAGGCGAAAAGTAAAGTCCATGAGTACCTACTTTAAATCCCTCGCTCAGTTTAGTATTCTATTTAGGAATCCCTCGTTGCGGGATTTTACTCTAAAATTCGTCGTAGTGCTCGAGATTCTACCCTAGAATCCCTCACTTCACTCTGGATTTAAAATTACGCACTCCCCGTAAATATATGCTTACGCCTGGAGGCCCAGGGATCTCCTTCAATATGGACCAATTTTGCAGCTTAGGTATTTTTTTTCGTTGTCTTCATGTAATTTATAAATATTAAAAAACCATTTGTAATAAGTAATACATTATTATCATATAATTTATAGCTTGAAAGTTACTAACATTAAACAGAAAGAGGTAGTTTATAAGAGGTATTTGCGAGAGCTCGTTTAAATCTTTTGTATAGAGAAGGTGCATTATAGATAAATCCATTTATTTAATGTAAGTATAGCAAATTATTTATCATTATATAATGTGACACCGTCGAGTTATCAGCACTTCCCCGTGCGGCTATCGGAATCAATAAACTAAGACAGGTGGCTGTTAAATCACAGTGGCACGCGCGATATGAGGGGCGACAACCTCGACAACAGATGCAATCAGCTAGTCGTCGCCGAGGGCGCGCCCGCGCCCGCGCCCCCGCCCTCCCGACGTCTCTGACGTTACTTATTCGCGATTCTTGGGAGGTTGGTAGCGGTATTGGTATTGCGATCACAGATCGCTAAAATCGTTTAGATTAATCTGTTTGTCTTCTAAAATCAATTAAAATAAAACTGCTTTTACTACTAATCCGCAAAATTTGCAGGTTTTTGTGTAAATTATGAAATGTTGCATTTTGTTAACTATGCTTTAAAAAATCATTTTTCCAACTACCAAATTCTTTTTAAGCTTTGAAATTATCCCAATTTAAATAACAATAATTGACAGTTCATTCATAAGCTTTACTTTCATTTATATTTCTGAAAAGCCAATTAATGAATTAATTACCATAAGTAGTTGGAAAATTATGTTTTAAAAACGCGGTTTACAAGTTAATGTTTATATTACGAACTAATTATAATTTATGAAATTTTGAAAAAAAAAAAATTGCCAGGTCATTACTTTTGGTGGTTTCCTACCGGGTTCCTACGCGATGGTCCTTATGCTAGAAAATTTAGAATTCCTTCTTAGCTTGCATCTACGACTTACAAGGAACCCTGCAAAGTTTCACGTCTCGTGACCTTAACGGTTTAGGCATTGTTTTGTCATTAGTACACCAGGACGAAAATTTTAAGAGTATCAGATTAATATGCATACAAAAAAGATTGGAACTTTAAATGCTCAATTAAAATCACTTTAAATGGATTATAACTGAAAATCACAATGGAACCCGGGTCATTGTAATACGTGAGAACAATTATTTTGTTTGTTAATGTAATTAAGTACTACAAAGATTTTTATTTGCGATTTCAGCCCAACCGTTTTTGTCAATTACAGTTAGGTACCGTGTAGTCTGATCAAACATTTGCTAACGGAGTTATATTTGTACCTCGAATGTAAATAGGTAATATGTTTGCTTATTTGACTAATAATAATAACAGTAACACCCTGAGAAAGAGTAGGTATTTACGTACAAAAAACCAATCAATATTACAATTCAATAAAGTAAAGAGGTTCTATTATACACAAAAGTATTAAGTTATATTCTAGGAAGGCGTGCTACATCGCATCGCATCGTCACTTACCATCACGCAGATGTGATAGTGGTCAAACGCAGATTCTAAAAAAGTATCTACTGAATTTATGGTAGTGAATTTATCTTGCTTTTTTAATGTTAGGTAAACATACAAACCCTTCAAATATGGAACCCATTGAGTTATACATAGGTATATAAAAATAGCTACGAGTATAAACAGCTAATAGTGACGGTTTTAGGTAATCCATTCAAATATAATAGACTGAAGACAATATTTGTCTGTTTGAACGTGCTGACATCCGAAATTATTAAAACAATTATAATAATTTTATCGCTGATAGAAAGCACATACCTAATCGAAAAGTGCTATTATAGAATATATTTTATTTCCATTGTTATCATCTTAAATAACAAAAAACGATATAGACTGAACTGCAGGGTAAATCTGGGATCTGGGTATGATTGATATATCCATGCAAATCCAAATCAAGACTTCAGGGCTCCCGAGTAAACCATGCACACGGAAAAAAATATTTTACGGTTTAAAACAGTAAGAAATTTTACAGTTGAATTAACTTATATTTCAGTTAGAATTACCTATTTCAGTCAGTACGTACTACTGTTTTAAAACAGTTACAAGTCAAACGGTAGTTTTAACTCATTCAACATTAGTTCTTACGTATTGAAACAGTAACTCTAACGGTTTACCGTAATCAATAGCAAAACAGTAGAATGTAATGATTAAAATAGTTGTTTTCACTCATCGAAACAGTAGTTCTTACGTATTGAAACAGTAACTCTAATGGTTTATCGTAATCAATAGCAAAACAGTAGAATGTAATGATTAAAATAGTTGTTTTCACTCACTGAAACAGTAGTTCTTACGTATTGAAACAGTAACTCTAACGGTTTACCGTAATCAATATCAAAACAGTAGAATTTAATGATTAGAATAGTTATTTTTACTCACCGAAACAGTAGTTCTTACGTATTGAAACTGTTACTCTAACGGTTTACCGTAGTCAATAGCAAGACAGTAGAAGTTAATGATTACAATAGTTGTTTTCACTCACCGAAACAGTAGTTCTTACGTATTGAAACAGTAACTCTAACGGTTCACGGTAATCAATAGCAAAACAGTAGAATGTCATGATTAACATAGTTGTTTTCACTCACTGAAACAGTAGTTCTTACGTATTGAAACAGTAACTCTAACGGTTTACCGTAGTCAATAGCAAGACAGTAGAAGTTAATGATTACAATAGTTGTTTTCACTCACCGAAACAGTAGTTCTTACGTATTGAAACAGTAACTCTAACGGTTTACCGTAGTCAATAGCTAGACAGTAGAAGTTTTAATGATTACAATAGTTGTTTTCACTCACCGAAACAGTAGTTCTTACGTATTGAAACAGTAACTCTAACGGTTTACCGTAGTCAATAGCAAGACAGTAGAAGTTTTAATGATTACAATAGTTGTTTTCACTCACCGAAACAGTAGTTCTTACGTTTTGAAACAGTAACTCTAACGGTTTACCGTAATCAATATCAAAACAGTAGAATTTAATGATTAGAATAGTTATTTTTACTCACCGAAACAGTAGTTCTTACGTATTGAAACAGTAACTCTAAAGGCTTACCGTAGTCAATAGCAAGACAGTAGAAGTTAATGATTATAATAGTTGTTTTCACTCACCGAAACAGTAGTTCTTACGTATTGAAACAGTAACTCTAACGGTTCACGGTAATCAATAGCAAAACAGTAGAATGTAATGATTAACATAGTTGTTTTCACTCACCGAAACAGTAGTTCTTACGTATTGAAACAGTAACTCTAACAGTTCACGGTAATCAATAGCAAAACAGTAGAATGTAATGATTAACATAGTTGTTTTCACTCACCGAAACAGTAGTTCTTACATATTTAAACAGTAACTCTAACGGTTTAGCGTAGTCAATAGCAAAACAGTAGAATTTAATGAATAGAACAGTTGTTTTCACTCACCGAAACAGTAGTTCTTACGTATTGAAACAGTAACTCTAACGGTTTAGCGTAGTCAATAGCAAAACAGTAGAAGCTAATGATTACCTACTATAGTTGTTTTCACTCACCGAAACAGTAGTTCTTACGTATTGAAATAGTAACGCTAACTGTTTACCGTGTACAAAACAGTGTTGCCACCTTAGTGACGTTGTCACTAGATCATCATAAATTATATCTAAATATTATATCAAATAAACGATTTTTTAAATATTAAGAAATATATTTTTTTTTTCTTAAAAATAATCTGTAATAAATGATTAGTTAACTATTAATAAATATCTATTTGAGCATGCTCGATAGTAAAATATTTCTTTAATATCAAGAAATCTTATTTAATTGATAGACTATAAGCCTTTAAAAATAATAAAAAGCGAAAAAAAAAATAGTAGGATGAAACCCATTAGAAAAGGAAATCAAAATTGCAAATCAAAATATACTACTATAATTACGTACACAGACAGTATACTATACAACATCGTACAAAAAATTCGATTTTCTCGATCGGTTTTTTGCATTTTCTGAGAAGATTTACTACAGTAACATATTTTTTTTTCACCATCGGAAAGTAGAGATTTTAGCAAACAGAAAGAAAGCATACCAACTTTTTGAAAAAGCTGATATTTTGACGGGTAAATTTTCGATTGAAAATTAGGATGATTTTTCGATATTAATTCAAAATAAGGTGAAAAAATAAATATTTCTAATCAAATAAATTACAGGGTATTTGGGACATAGAAAGGTAAGTTTTCACCAAATTTCGTGAAAAAATAAACATTTAGTAAAAGATAAAAATAAAAAACCAAAAACTTGGTTTTTTGAATTTTTCATATGTGAATAAAGTGTGGATACAAAAGTTTTAGATCTTTTTATTACCTACAACTTTGCCATTTGACTTTTTTCCATAGGACTTTTAGTTTTGCCGGAAATCGAAATAAACCGTTTTTTGCCCTTAAAAACTCACCCCCATCCCCTTCCCGACCTCAGATCGCCCGTAAATTATTTTTCCTTTCATTTTTATAATATTCCCCCTTTTCTAATGGGTTTCATCCTACTATTAATTTTTTTGGTTTTAAAAATTATCGACCCTGGTCTATGAAAGAAATTCTTCTATCAGTGTATAAATGATATGTCGGACAGTAGATTTGCTGTTTTGAAATTACTATTTTACAGTTTTCTGCTGTTTTTTTAAGTTCCATTTGCTGCTTTTTGCTTTCGTGAGGTAGGCAACACTGCCCGCCCGCCCCGCATTTATCGCGCAAGCGGCGCAAAGCGTGCGTCGCGTCGTCGCTCGGTTGAATTGAATTATATTTTAATTTCAGTCAAGTGCAGATAATATCTTTGAAGTGCAGTGAAATTAAAGCTTTCCTTACGGAAGTTACAGAAAATGAGGTAAGTAAATAGTGTTTTTATCTTAGTTAAAAATTGAGTTCCATTATCTTTCATGAAAGCGTCTAGTTGTGTGGGAAAGTCAATTTTTAAGGAACCTATGAAAATATTTATCAACTATTATACTAGTCAAAATACTAATGAATGTTAACTTTTTGTTATGAAACCGTTTCGATAAACGAAAGTTTTAACATAGCTGCACTACAGAGTTCTCAATTTCCCCTTATTTATATGTACGTGTCGTATTGTTGTATCTCGTAGAGTTTTTATGAGATTGAAGTAGTTTTTTCACCATTAATTAGATATTATTGATATATATTAGATTAACAAAAGCGAAGGACGAAATGTATAGTACAGTGGACCCCCGGTAATCCGGCCCCTGTCTAATCCGGCGCCCCCTGTAATCCGACATGACTTAGAATTACATGTATGTTTGACAATCTTTGCTAATACATATAGATCACGCAGGTTTGAACAGGTCACAACTCGTACGCGCCACCGCTATTGTGCTCGACGCGTATGCATTGTTTTACTTAGTTTGAATTTGACTACTAGTGATAGCGGTACGGCCTAGCGTGCGTTCATTGTTTACTATTTATTCATTGTGTATTAGGTATAGTACCTAGTAATGTCGTCACAAACCCAGAAGCGAAAGCAGGTCTTAGGCAGTGCTCTATAATCCGACAAATTCGATAGTCCGACACTGCCCTGCATAATGTTTGCCGGATTACCGGGGGTCCACTGTAATTGATTTGTATTTTTTGCAGTTCATGTAACGATGCAAGTGAACTGTTAAAAACATGGGCACTCGACCAATACTATGTAGAGACATTTCTTGGTAAGTAAGTTATTTTTAAGTCCGCGGCCTTCAAATTTTGACTAAAAAAGTAAATAAAGTGTCCCCCTGCCCTAAATGATCACGTCATTTCTGGATGGAGCCCTTAGCTAGCCTTAATTGCATTATTTTTTCGATTTTTCTAGAAAACGAAGTGGACATAACTGCATTGCCTTTCTTGGATAATGACCAAATCAAACAGTTGATTCCACATAATATTGGCAACCAGGCGAAATTTAAAAATATTATTTTTCATTGGAAATCTACTCAGCTGCAAATACTTGAAAATCCGCACAGTTCCCAGGTAATCTAACGGCTCCACTACACAATCGTCTGTAATCGCCGATTGTGTAGTGCAGCCATAAAAGTCATTATTGTCTGGTATTAGACCGTGGGCCAGCAACAGGTCTCGGTGTACTAATATTATAAAGCTATACTATACTAAAGCTATACTAATATCATAAAGCTGAATAGTTTGTTTGTTTGTTTGAACGCGCTAAACTCAGACACTACTGGTTCGAATTAAAAAAATATTTTTGTGTTGGATAGTCCATTTATCGAGGAAGGCTTTAAGCTATATAACATCACGCTGCGACCACGGTATCGAGGCTTATGCAGGTGAAACCGCAGGGCACAGCTAGTTAGCGAATAAAATTCGTCTGCCGGTTGTAGAGCGGTGTAATGACCGTCTGCCAGTCGCTTGAACATTTCCTCTCGCATGAAATTTTGTCAGAAATTGGTAAAGTTTTATCTTTTTCTTTTATATAACAACATATTGTAATTTGAAGACATTTTTATACCATATCTTTGTTCTCTTGTACTGTTACAGAACGAGTATTCCCGGCAGAAAATAGCTCTATTTATTACACTAAAGGACCTGCGGGGTTCGGGCGAGCCCATGACCGGCTGTTTGACGCTGTCACGAATTTGAAGGCCAAGTATCGCCGAAATAAAGTATACCAGCCAAGGGCGCGTCGTTCCTTAGAAATAAAGTTTACTCCAACAACAGCATCAGTGCACGCTACAACTAACAAAAGGAAGGTGCTAGTAAGCGACGACCCTTACACTATACCTCTGCGAGCGAAGCGGAGCCAGATTCAAAGAACACTGAAATAGAAGAATGCTTCGACAGGCTCCATTCGTCTGCAGACAATTATACTCTTTGTGATGAAAAGTGGGCCATAACAAGGAAACGGCGCCAGAAGTCTGTCTTGTCAGAAGACTCATATTCATACCTCCAGGAATTTCCCTGCTTAAAACGATCTTGGGGATATCTTTGGTAAGTTTACCAAAATAATTTATTTATTTATCGTAGGTATGGCAGTCTACAAAATAATATAAAAACGTTTGTAAAAGTAACACAACCATTTCCAAGCATGTTTCAGAAAATATCTTATGAGCCTCACTCTAGATAGTAGGGTAAAAGACCGGAACCCCGATTGTTGACAGTTTGGGCAGTGTCCCCCTGTCGGCTGGTCGGCTGGTAGCTAGTCCTTTATTTTATACAGGATGGAACAGAACGAGGGATAAATAAAAAATACTTTTGTAACTATTAAAGTTAAATAAAGTTAAATTATATTGTAAATCATTAGAATATTGTGTAAAAAAAATATTACCATCATTTATTTTAATACTTATTTATAATAGTCAGAAGTGTCACACCCCTACAGCTTCAACATTGTTGTTTAATTATTTATTTACATTTTAGAGTGCACACACTTATTATAAAATAATGTTGAAACAAGTTACATGATGCTTTTAAATTGATGTCTTTAGGCTATAACATAGTTTATTTGACAAAAGTATAAATAGTATTTAGGCTAACCAATCCTCTGTTTGCAGGAAAGTCCTTCGTTCTGTTCCACCCAGTATTTTTTAGTGTTTCATATATTTATACAAAATAGGGAAATGACATGTAAAACTTGCTTAATACAAACATATCTACTGTTTGAAGATGTGAAAACACTGAGAACTTATTTTAATTTTTTTTCCAGCTTGTGGCAGACTTTCACAAATGGTATAATGGCAATGAACATGCCTTCGAAAACAAATTTCCATTATTGAAAAAGAAGTTAATACCTAACATTATTTGAAAAAGTTTTAAACATAAGTACATTTGTGAAGGAACTTAAGGAGCTTGCAAAAAGTAAGTGTTTTTACCTCAAACTATGACTAGCTTATCGCCTTCTTCGTGATGGATCCCTCTATTAATACTCCACGACTTATGGGAACCGGATAGCTACCATACACTTACTGCAGTCTGTGGGATGCATGTCTTATAATGTACATTTCTTTTGTTATAGATCCTGAACAAGAAACAAGCAATCTAGCTGCACTTCTTATGATTCCGCATCTTCTAGGATCAAATCAGGAAGACGAAATGTTCTACGGCCGAAGTAGGGTAATGTAACGTACCTAGGGACGTTTTCTACAACTTCAACTTTGAACAAACCTATCTCTGTATGTAATTAAGGTATTTAGCTGGGAGTTATTTTATTTTGTAGCGCATAGCAATCTGTAACGACTTGTCTGGGTTTGTTACCAAAGCTTTAGTGTTGCCAGATTATTTTTTAAGAAAAAAATGTAAGATTTGTGGTTTTGTCCAAAGGTACGTTACATGTTTGTACCTTGGGACACCCCGAACGATTGATCTAATGTACGAAATAGCTACGGTTAATAAAAACAAATCCAATTTTATAAAATACAGGGTGTATTTTATAAAATAGGATTTGTATTTCCTAACCAAGTGAAATAAGTAGAATTCGTTTCTAGCACTCGGCGGCCGCTACCGCGGCACCGCTCGCTCGGCTCGTGCAGCATATTATTATAAAGACCCATCCGGAACACCCCCTATCCAGAACCGACATGGATAGGTTAGGTTTATGTTAGAACTGCGACCAAAAACGCACGAACCGAGCGAGCGAAGCGAGCGGTGCCGCGGCAGCGGCCGGCGAGTGCTAGAAACGAATTGGACCCATTTTACTTGGTTAGGGAGCGTGTATTTTATAAGTTTGATTTTTTTTAAACCGTAGGTGAAAAATCATAGATGAATAATTAATTGTAGTTAAATAAACCGTAGGTGAATTGATTGTAGTTAAATTAACCGTAGGTGTTTCGTCCATTAGGTATTTTAAACAGTAGGTATTATGACTGTCGTTATTTCGAACATAGTTATAATGAACTTAGTTATTATAATATGTAACCATCGAGATGATCTCTATTCGAGATTCATAAAATGACTCTACCATTCCATACAATCTCACGATAGATTATGCATCTCGCTCGGACCCCCTGAATTGAGTTGATAAACGTTTCAACAAAAAAATAATGTTACATGATGAAAAATGTATGAGTGTTATATAAACACTACCGACTAAATTATTGATATTACAAATAAATGTTAGAAATGAAGAAAAAAAAAAGAAATGTAAAATAATCTTTAAAATATATCGTTAATATCCGTTTTTTTTCATTTCATGTCATGACATCATGTCATACGTGTCAAATTTTTACGAAAAGTATGTTAATTATGATTAAGTTTCATCAATAAATAATGTTTAATTTGTAACACCATACTTGTGTATGTTTCTTAACAGTTCCTCAACAATAACAACACCTGCAGTCCAGCTGCAGTTGCTGCTACTGTTGGGCAACAGTAACAGCTACTGTTCGGTATGTAGTTGCATCTGTTCCACTACAGTAAGAGTTAATGTAGTGTCTTTCTGATTGGCGACAGTTGCTACTACTGTTTGCGAACAGTAGCAGCTACTGTTCGGTATGTACTTGCTACTGTTCCACAACAGTAGCTCTTACTGTAGTGGAACAGTAGCAAATACGTACCGAACAGTAGCTGCTACTGTTCCCAAACAGTAGTAGCAACTGTAGACATCAGTAAGGTCTACTGTTGTGGAACAGTAGCAACTACGTACCGAACAGTAGCTGCTACTGTTCCCAAACAGTAGTAGCAACTGTAGACATCAGTAAGGTCTACTGTTGTGGAACAGTAGCAACTACGTACCGAACAGTAGCTGCTACTGTTCCCAAACAGTAGTAGCAACTGTACACATCAGTAAGGTCTACTGTTGTGGAACAGTAGCAACTACGTACCGAACAGTAGCTGCTACTGTTCCCAAACAGTAGTAGCAACTGTAGACATCAGTAAGGTCTACTGTTGTGGAACAGTAGCAACTACGTACCGAACAGTAGCTGCTACTGTTCCAAAACAGTAGTAGCAACTGTAGACATCAGTAAGGTCTACTGTTGTGGAACAGTAGCAACTACGTACCGAACAGTAGCTGCTACTGTTCCCAAACAGTAGTAGCAACTGTAGACATCAGTAAGGTCTACTGTTGTGGAACAGTAGCAACTACGTACCGAACAGTAGCTGCTACTGTTCTTAAACAGTAGTAGCAACTGTAGACATCAGTAAGGTCTACTGTTGTGGAACAGTAGCAACTACGTACCGAACAGTAGCTGCTACTGTTCCCAAACAGTAGTAGCAACTGTAGACATCAGTAATGTCTACTGTTGTGGAACAGTAGCAACTACGTACCGAACAGTAGCTGCTACTGTTCCCAAACAGTAGTAGCAACTGTAGACATCAGTAATGTCTACTGTTGTGGAACAGTAGCAACTACGTACCGAACAGTAACTGCTACTGTTCCCAAACAGTAGTAGCAACTGTAGACATCAGTAAGGTCTACTGTTGTGGAACAGTAGCAATTAATGTTTCTCTTAACTGTTATCCTTAACTGTTTTCTTTTACTGTTTTCTTTAACTGTTTTCTTTAACTGTTTCCTTAACTGTTATCTTTAACTGTTTTCCTTAACTGTTTCCCTTTACTGATTTATTCAGTTAAATTCACTGTATTTAGTTACTGTTTCCATTAACTGTTTTCTTTAACTGTTTTCTTTAACTGTTTTCTTTTACTGTTTTCCTTTACTGATTTATTCAGTTAAACTCACTGTCTTTAGTTACTGTTTCCATTAACTGTTTTTATTAACTGTTTTCTTTTACTGTTTTCCTTTACTGATTTATTCAGTTAAATTCAAGCAATTGCTTCAACTGTTTTATTTTTTACTGTTTCTCTTAACTGACTATTCAGTAAAATCAACTGTTTTACACTTACTGTTTTATTACAGTTAAAATAACTGATTTTTACAGTTGGCTCCATTTTAACTGATTTTTTCAGTTAGGCTTACTGATTTTTCAGTAGTATTCACTGATTATTTTTTTCAGTGCAGCACTTACTAATCTGCCTTTCCAGTTCTAGTAGCTGTACGATGGCTGACTTAATGTCAGCAAATAACAATGACAAGGATCAAAGTCAAAAACAAAATTATTCATTTGGATGCGTAATACATTTTGTACACAGATCACATAGCAACGTTTTAAAAACTAAGTTAGGATGTGTGCCTTCGAAACGCGCCCACCAATGAGAAGAAGGCACAAGAAACTCATGGGGTTTTTTTTTCATGTGATCACGCTCACAGAGGTCAATATTACAAATATTTGAAAGTAATATTTGAAATGAAGCAACTAAAGCTACGTCCATGGGTTCTTATCATTAAGGTAAGACGAAGTATAGTACGCCTTACTGCACAATTTATGCTTTATAAAAGTTTTGAACCTGTTAATGGACATGTCATAGACATCTTTAGATAATTTATTATAATAGAGCGCACATATGCTATTAAACGAATTTCCGAATTTCCTATTTATTTTCCGAAGCCTACTATCGGGCATGGTCAGATCAACCTCATTTTTTAAGTTGAAATTATGAATATTGCTATTTTTGCGAAAAATATCAGGATTTTTGTGAACGTAGAGCGAGTCTGTCAAGATCTGGATCGTGAGCAAGTCAAGATCTGGCAGTATAAAGTGAACAGATCTGACCTTATTAAATTTAAATTAATAGCGCTATCGACATGACGATGAACAAGAACATTACAAAAACACATTTATAAATCAAGTCTACAAAAATAATATTTTGTATTATTTACAAACGTTTTAAGCGCCTAATGAACTTAATCAACACTAGCTGTCATTTGTTATTTTTATTACTTTTCTTCTTTCTTTAATCGCAGACTCAAGTTATAGCTGTGCGATCAGAAATAAGTTACTTTATAAACGTATCAGTTTATGTGACACCGGCTAAATGAGCTGTCAATTTAGTTAATATAAGTATGAATTCACGTTGATTTACCACAATGGCGGTTGTAAATTTGCTGGTTTTTGTATCATTTGTGATTCCTATGACGTTTATTTCTGTCGTTATTACAGAATATCATAGTATATATTGATCGCGTGTTATATTCATAATGACAATAATGAGCGGTATAATTAATGTATGAATATATTATAAGAGACCACTGTTTGCGTTTGCACTATACATCCATGATCTATTCAAAGTATCATACATCGAACAGCGCTCTCATTGGATGTTGATGACGTGATACCACTGACACACTACGATGCAGAGAAGGTTGGGGTCGTTCCTCGTAAGGATAAAGCACACACGTCAATGTTTGTATCAATGGAGTACGAAATTATCAAAAATAAAAAAATTGTTTCCAAATTTAAAGAGCAACAAATCAAATACTGCGTTACTTTTTTTTTAAAGAGATATATACATTTATCAAATATTTTCAAACATTTTTGGACCTCCCGACACATATTATACTGCAACAAGCGACGTTTAGAGGACGTATTCTTAAAAATTTGAAGAAGAAACTAAAACATAGATAATCACAGTGGATTGCAGCAGGACGCTTAGAAAGAAAAGACATAGTAGCCGATAGTAACAGATCACTATTCAAACTCCAAAAAAACACTTAAATTTTCTACTCACTTGCATATTTTACTGCCTTAAATCCAAAAAAAAGAGTTAGATTTACAGTTTTATTTATATGTAATTAGAAGCATAATAACCGGAAGTCATCTTCCTAAGCAGAAAAATGACGAAGTTTTCATGCAAACTGTTATCCGCTTAGGGGATGGAGTTGATACACGCATCAACTCATTTAGATATTTACAAGAAATATCGCAAGGACTTAAACCCATTCCCCCTTATTCCAAAACGAGGTTTAAGGGTAGTCCGAGATGTGGATTTAAACCTTAGATTTAGACACAGATTTACTTGTGAACTATATACTTATAGTCTAAACACAATCCAGATTATATAGGGTCTATAGTTCACGAGTAAATCTGTGTCTAAATCTAAGGTTTAAATCCACATCTCGGACTATCCTTAACCCTCATTTTGCAATAAGCGGGATTGAGATCATTACAGGAAAAATGAGCGGCGAAATGTTAAAAAATATTTTATTAAAGTTAGTTTATTTTTTAATGAGCCACGTTCAGTAATTTATGGAAAAGATATCATTGTATAATAAGATTAGTGTCAGATCATAAAGTCCTCACATAAATTGTATACAGATTATTAAATAAGTAACAGTAACTACTTAGTGTTGACTACAAGACTACAGTTAATCGATTAATAAATATGGTGAGATACTCAAATGGGTAACGGACTTGTGTATCGAATCTATATAAAATTAAATGATTTTATAATTAAATTACTTAATTAGTAGCGTTTTAATCATTCAATTTGAGTGAAGGCATTTAGGTAGCCTCTCAACTAGGTAAGTGGCTATAAAATAAGTTGTGGAATATTCAAAGAGGATTTTACATAATAAGCGCACGTACTTTTTTATTAAGGTTTTTGGACTTTTGGACCTTTTTACAGAAATTAAGGGCTGAGCGACGATTTGACTCTCCAAGTCAAACTCCAAGTCATGGAGCGGAGGTAAAAAAAAGTAGGTACATATTAAAAACAATATACAAAAAATTCAAAATACATAAAAATACAATAATATAACGGAATCGACACGAAAAGAAGACAAAGAACCAGCGGTGTTTTTTACGTATTGTTTTTGGGCACTACGATTCTGATCAACTAAAGTTAAAAAATATTGCAGGACATTCCACACATCGCTATCTAACCTTAAGCTAAGTAACAAGACTTGTGTTATGCTAGGCAGCGGATATACTCCTTATATCTTCTTTTGTAAATTTATACTTATAATACATAGAAACAACCTGACCACTGACAAATATCTAAGCATAAATCGCGTAAAGCGGCAACCCTGTATTTGGCAGTCCGGCATGGAGACTATTGTGCATTGTGCCACCTGCGTCGTCAATTATTGACATATTTATTTTGTATTTCAGAAAAAGAATGCCTAAATCAACCAGATAAGTACAGAGTTTATTAATTAGGGTTTGGTAATACGAAATACGGGTCCGGTAGTTGCAAGGCGGATGGTATGCGCGTAAGAACCGAGCTCACGACACGACGCGACATCTACAGTCGATTTATGTGTGGGAGAGTTAGGGTCCTGACCCCATACATACATGTTAATTTCTATTACATTGCATTGGTTTTAAAATTTAATTACTTACATATAACTTTAAGCGATAAGGCCGCCCATTTGTGCAACTTAGTTTTCTAGCTATTACTTTCTTTGTGTATTGTTCCTTTCGTGTTCTATGTTCCTTTCTGTTGTAAAAAGTTTTCTATCTATCTCTCTACTTATATACATAGGTACGCCTATATATCAGCACATCTTTTCCAAGCAATATTATGAAAAACAGTCTACATTTAATGTACTTTGAATTACTATTACCTAACAAAACTAAACAGGTAATAACTTATGATCAAAATATGGTTTAAATTTACATGTGTATACTTAATTGAAATATTTACCCTGAAACCGGATTTAACTCCCCCGAAAACCTTATTAACGATACCCATTACCGTAAAAATGATAAAAGTTACATTTATCACCAAATAAGTTTTTGGATCATACAAAAACTTATTTAAATGACTTCTAAGAAAGGAGGCTTCAATTCAATACTTTTAAATTTTTTTTTAGTTTTCTACACATTTTACCGTTTTACTTTAAATTAACCTGTTTTAGAATTTTACATGAATGATTAAAAATTACACACAGTTAACCGGCACGCGGCGGGTACACCGTATTTGCATGATGCCGTTTTAACTCCAAATGTATGTTACATTTAGCAAGAAACCCAATTTCTTAATTAAAAACTGTTAAACTAAATTACTTAAAAAACGGAAACCGTTTTTTAAATTGATAAAGAACCGGTCAAGTGCGAGTCGAACTCACGCACGAAGGGTTCCGTGCCATTACTGTTTTTAGGATTTGTTGTTATAGCGGCAATAGAAGTACATCATCTGTTAAAATTTCAACCCTAGCTATCACGGCTTAGGCTTCACTATCACTACATAGTATAAAATAAAGTCACTTTTCGCCGTCCCTATGTCCCTTTGTATGCTTAGATCTTTAAAACTAAGCAACGGATTTTGATGCGGTTTTTTTTAATAGAGTGATTCAAGAGGAAGGTTTATATGTATAACTAGCGACCCGCCCCTGCTTCGCGCGGCTATAATATGCAGTATTATACATATAAACCTTCCTCTTGAATCACTCTATCTATTAAAAAAAACCGCATCAAAATCCGTTTCGTAGTTTTAAAGATTTAAGCATACAAAGGGATATAGGGACAGAGAAAGCGACTTTGTTTTATAATATGTAGTGATACATGCATAATATAGTCGTGCGAAGCCGGAGCGGGTCGCTAGTTATCTAATAAGGTAAAGCCTGGTGACAGTCAGACGGACAGTGGAGTCTTAGTAAAAGGGTTCCGTTTTTATCCCTTTGGGTAGGGAACTCTAAAAATTTTGTTGGTCAAGTGTGCAAGTATAGTTTGTTGGTGAGATGGTGATAAAGCTGTGAAATTCCGAACTGGGCGAACTAGTGAAGAGTGACCGCGATACGGATAGCAGTAATGCGTATATGACGTGTCCCATACTACCTTTAATGTTATTATAATAGCGATGTTAGTTATATCGTGTGAGTGCTAAGTAATAGAGCACTTGTCTTTGTACGGATATTACTAGTCTTAATACATATAAAAAAAGTTTTATTTATGTTCATTTCATAGCATTAAATGTGTGAAACGGAACGTTGAGTATTCATCTAGCTAGGTGTAATCAATCGTATATCTATTTCAAGCCAAGATGACAATAAAAGTAGTAAGTATACTTAGGAATAAATTACAATTACTTTGTTATTTAAGGAAATAGGTACTGATTATGTGTAATAATTTAAACAATGTGCTTAAATACATATTATGTACTTGTAGATTTTTTTGACAACTTAATCATTAGCGAATATATAAGTAGGTACCTAAGTAGGTACATCTTTTTAGGGATCCGTACATCAAAAGTTTAAAAAAGGAACTTTTTTAAGATCACTCTCTTGTCCACAAACAATTAGGTCAAAATTAAAAAAAACATAAAATTTATTTGTGTGAGTTAGTTAAGCTTGTGACACTTGCACTCAGTACAAATTTGGCCAATCTAACTATATCTGTAATAAATGTAAACAACAATATAAAATAACATTTCTATTACATAGAAAGAGAACCTATAAAGCCGCATACCAAGCAATAACAGCGGACATTCTGATATTAACCATTATGACGAAACATTAACAATAAACAAAGCAAAATACTTTCTACTTTGCAACAACTCCATGGCACGATTAGGTAAAAGTGACATTACTTACCACAAACACAATAATCTGTTCTCTAAGGTATCTGCGACCAATAAGGGCCACTAAAAGGTTTTTTTAAAACCTTGATATTAGTGACAGAATAAAAAGAAAATAAACAAATGAATTGCCAGCTATGTATATACTTATGGTATGGATAAGTTTTTTTTTTGCATTTATAAGTTTTAACCTGTTTTGTTATTCTTTTGTTTACGTGCACGGTAAAATTCGAAAGAGTTTATGTTACACCTTTAGTTTTTGTACTAGAATAAGTTTTTTATATTGAAATAAATAAATTGTTTTTCAATTTTCAATTGACAATGAGGCAAATATTAATATAATGACCTATTTTTACCCGACTGCAAAGCAAGGCTTATGTTTTTCGCGCCTTTCGTTGTATGTTTGTATGTATTTTTTAAATAATATTCCCTATTTACCGAACTAAGGGTTAAATGTTTTTCGCGCCTATGTTTGTAATATCTTTCTTCCCTCATATCTTCCAAATTATCTTAAATCTTTAATTTAGGTATTATTAGATTCCTCTCATTTGTTCAAGAGTTCTCATTTATTTTTTACATAACCTATATTGTCCCACAGCAGGGCAAAGGTCTTCCTCATGTGTTTCCAAGCCTGTCGGTCCTCAACTATATTGGGCCAGTCTTCATCGCATGCATCCAAATCATCACGTTATCGTCTTTTGATTCTTAGATAGGTAATAAAAATATATATACAGGGTTATTGGAAATTAATTAGCACGGCGTTAAGGGCTTCTTCTGTGCACCTAAACAAACAACTTTTGTTCTACGACTTTTGGAAATTCGAAAAAAAAAAAAGGAAAATTTTGAGGTTATGTAAATTCGAAAAACAGCTGATTTTTTAAAACAAAGGTCATTCACACCAGAAACAGTAGATGAAACTTAAAAAATAAGTAAAATTTTAAGGTTACTGACCTCTCCGTGTAAGGAACAGCTGATTTTCAGGTAAACCTAACCTCAAAATTTTCAAAAAAATGTTCGAATTTCCAAAAGTCGTAGAACAAAAGTTGTTTGTTAAGGTGCACAGAAGAAGCCCTTAACGCCGTGCTAATTAATTTCCAATAACCCTGTATATATATATATATATATATATATATATATGGGGGCTGCTAGATTTTATTGTTTAAGGTGAAAAACTCTTAATTTTTTTTATTTTTTTTACGAAATATTTTTTAGTTTTTAATTAAGATGGCAGGTAACCCTTATAACCCGCAATTACCTTATCATATAAAAGTATATTCATAGAAAAGCGTTAAGCAGTACTTTTTTTTGGTTTTGAACATCAACATCCGATCGAGCAATTTATTAAATTATATGTTTGTTTAGTAAAAAATAACTATGGTTTTGATAAAAATTGTTTCCTGTCCGAGTGAAAGCAAACTTTTTGCATGCAAGAAGTAAGTGCTGTATTTCTTTCTAGCACATACGAAAAAAAACCATTAAGTGTATTATATTCTTGAGATTATGTACGATACTTATGTGTTTTATTTGTCTGCGCTCCGCGGTTTCACTCGCGTAACTCCCGATCTCGTAGGAATATGGGATAAAAAGTAGCCTATATTTTAATCCAGGTATCTAGCTATCTAGATACCTTATTTCAATCGGTCCAGTAGACCCATAGAGTCCAGTAGAGTAAACTTTTACATTTATAATATTAGAAGGATAGGAAGTAGGATGTACGATACTTATGTATTTTATTTGTTACTTTTTTTAAAGGTGAAGTAGGACCTGAAAACCCCTATCCCTTTACCACGTGCGCGCCGCGCCATGACTCTATCCCTTTCCCCCGCGCGCCGCGAAATGGCCTTTTTATGTAATTAAAAGACACATCTATTTTAGTGAAAAACCATCAGAAGGCCAATTCTCGTAAATAACATTGTTCAAATTACATTTCAATATCATTTCGATTGCATATCGATCACAAATAATACCCTCAAAGTAGCTCAAAACACCCTCAAAGTTAGCTTTTTGTAAAAAAAAACTGACTTTGAAGGTATCTTTTGCAATCGGGATGATATTGAAATGTAATTTAAACAATATTATTTACGAGAATAGGCCTTCTGTACTACCTTATCGGATTTGATGTAAAGTTTTTTGAATATTTAAATTTTGTACTTGTTTTTTCTTTACAATCGCCGTAAAAATGACGATTTTTAGGATTTTCACGATTTTTTTTCTATCGAGGCAAATCACTCTAATCGTGTTTCGAAGTATTTGACCATACAAAGCATTTCTTTACCTTTAAGACAGTAGGAATATCATTCTATGGATTTGAGTGGTTGATACCCAAAAACTGTTTCTAAGACATCTCTATTGCGCTTCTGGTCATACCACTTCGTCTTAAGGATAAAAGCTGGCATTGACGACGGGCGCGAATATTATGTTCAGAAGTGGGTGCTAAGTGTTCCTCAAGTAGGTACTCATAGTTGATACAGTGTAAGTAAAGTGTACCGAACAAAGGATCATTCTCGCATTTAGTGCGCTGTGTGAGACAATGCGCACTTGCACAGTCCAGGGGCCCAACTAGCGTAACGTAAGGTGAATGAATGCTAAATAAGTTCACGGTGTACCGATGAGTTTGCACTTCAACACCAACACACCATAGGAATCTATACTTCACTACATCACTACATAGTATAAAACAAAGTCAGTTTTTCTGTCCCTATATCCCTTTGTATGCTTAAATCTTTAAAACTACGCAACGGATTTTGATGCGGTTTTTTTAATAGATAGATTGATTCAAGAGGAAGGTTTATATGTATAACACATGCACAATATAGCCGTGCGAAGCCGGAGCGGGTCGCTAGTAGTATATAACAAAGTCGCTTTCTCTGTCCCTATATCCCTATGTATGCTTAAATTTTGAGATCCAACATTTTGCAAATTCAACATTGTGGTTCTGAAGGGTTTTAAAGATCTAAGCATGCATAGGGATAGACAGCGGGAAGCGACTTAGTTTTATACTACGTAGAGACGATGATTAGATGTATTGATGGTATTGGTTCCCATGCACAGACATAGACGTTAGCCCGTGACAAATGTAAGAAGTTCGAATTTATTGTTACGAGGAAAAACTAGAAGCAAACAAGCAGAGTCAATTTAGGCATAGCTTTCGTCGAGCCGTCTCGTCGTTGTTGTATGGCGTAACTAATTCGTTTTACATTTTGTACCAAACGAAATAGGTGTACCTACCTATGTACGGTCTTTGACTTTTAATAAGTTATTCATATAACAGTGATTCCTGGCACATACGATAATTACAAAATATAGCTCACTAGGTATCAGTGGCGAGGTGTGATATTTCTTTAACGGTAAGCCAAGGAATTATGTTATTGCCAATATTTATCATTATTGACATTATTTTGTTTGTTGACTTGTGTTAAAATAGATAGGTCTAGGTGCCGGTGGACTTTTAAACGTTGATTGTACCTTCTACAATTAACGTTCAAAAGCCCACAGTCACAGAAACCGCTTTCTCTATCACCAGCCTTGTGATGTCCTACTACCTATCTCTTCTTTTCACTATTGTTTCAATTGTTTTTCTTCAGACTTTGAAATCTGCATAGTATATTCTCATGTACAATCGACGCTCAAAAATACACCGCCACCGTAACGTTTACAATCCTGTGCACATTATAACAACGTAACCTGTAAATCGATCCCACGTCGGTTGGTGTAGCGGGTGGCGGCTTATACCACTCAGCCAACTAAATACATAGCTAACGTGTTGAAAATAATAATCACACTGAGTACTTTTAATTCAAGTATTTATGTTTGTTTGTAACGTCTATTAGAAAAAGGTCGTAGGTCCAATACTTGTTGATAGTATTATGGTAGCAAACTGATAGTGGACTTATGACGCATACGTATTACGTACCTATGCTTAAATCCGTAAAGGTAACAAGAATCAGGTTGTATGGACCCTTCGCTACTGCTATACCCACTCATCGATAGAAACATTCCTACAGCTTTTCTCTCGAGGTACCTATTAGTAGATTATTAATAAAAATAAGAAGATTTGATGTTCAATTCGCGCAACGCAAAATGGTAATGCTTTTCAGAACTCGTTAAAACTTATAAGTGTACTTACCTATGAGAATTTAAAAAACAGTTTTAAACACAACCATATTGAGCCAATATTTAATAAGGAGTTGATTTAACGACGCATAAAATTATAGCCAAAACAACGATAGAGACTAAAATTCGCATTAAAATTTTAGTTCGTGCACTGTACTGTAAGAGAGCAAGTTAACACGATTGCGTTTGTCAGACCATGACGAAATGTCTTTGTTTTTGGTCAAATTAAAGTTCCACAAATATAAACTTACTACGTTTTTAATAACACTAGCCGAGAAAAGGGTAAACGACATCTTGACTACGAACCTATACAGGGTTATCGGCAACTAAATTAGCAAGCGATTGAGGGCCACTTTTGTGCACGTAAACAACCAACTTTTGTTCTAAGACTGAGGTTTTGAGGTTATGTAAATTCGATAATCCGCTGATTTTTTTAAAACATAGGGCATTCAGAATAGTAGTTAAGACTTAGAATAGTAGTTAAGACTTAAATAAAAAAGTATAATCATAAGGTTAGTAACCTCTCCGTGTAAGGAACAGCTGATTTTCAGGTAAACAAAAAAACTTGTGGCACTCGGGGACTGCCGCGGTAAAGCTATTGCATCGTGCGAGCTTCGGTGTTCGTCAGGATGGCCAGACCATTAAATATTATTTATTTTATTTATTTATTATTTATTTTATTTATTATTATTTACTGGTAATTAATTATTTAATTAATAAATATAATTACCTAGAGCTTCGTACAGTCGCACCATATACACACACGTTCGGCCGAGCTACATTAGGCGTAGTGGGGGGTGTTAGGTTTTATTTTCGTTACGGAATTTTTTGATTCGGTCGCCGCGCTCAAAGCCCGCGATAAAAGCTATGCAATAGCTTAAAAATGTTTGAATTTCCAAAAGTCGTAGAACAAAAGTGGTTTGTTTGGGTGCACAAAAGTGGCCCTTTACCGCTCGCTAATATTGTTACCAATAACCCTGTTTATATAATTTGTTTTTATTGGTAAAAATGATTCACAATACCATATTTTTTTGGATCGGCTTCAGAATGTTCGTAAACGCTCCCATCTTTGTTGTATGGCTGTTTAAAAGTAGGCACAATAAAACCAGCGTGACACAAACTCTGCAGCGTGTTAGGTTAACATAAATTTGTGCAAACTTAGTACGCTTTCAAGATACAATCGTGGGAAGAGAGAGACGTTAAACTTCTATGTAATTATATGAGCACATGAATGTCAGTGAATGAACTGAGCTAAAGTTGCATATCATGTGTGTGAAAGTTGCCTCCAATTGCTTGGACACTCGCTTGTGTTTACTGCGATTGTTTCAACACACCAAAAAACGTGCATATTGTTATAATATATAGTCTTGTATATAAACTTTGCCAGACAGTCCAAGTGAAACAGTCATTTGTTAGACAGACAAGTACCGTGAAACTGAGCACAATGGTATTTGACCAATCAGTCACGCGCCGGGACTAATCCAAATTCGAGTAACAACAAACTACTAGAATAATGATAACTAGTAGTTCGCCCCGAACTGAGACCTCACGAGTTTTTTTCAGCGTTTATTATATTTCAGCGTAAAGTACTAAAATGTATAATATAACGACGAAAGACTCCAAATACGACAGGTCTATCTTATTTGAATGATTGGTGCCTAGTATCGCTATTATCTGACATTGGATGATTTAGAGAATCCACACACGATAGGCATAACTTGTTGTTGTTGTTGTTAAGTTCTAAAAGCATAGGCCAGCTCAATCATCACACCCTGGACATCCGTTGACTCTTTATTTTTACTTAAGACATTTTGAATGTGTCCAACATAATATCCAGAAGATAGTAATTCCTTTCCTTCCTTCCTTATGTATCTACTTATCATAATGTTACGTAAGAGGAAACGAGAAGACAAGCTCGAGAACGAGAATATATTAGAGAAGTTTGACGCCAATATGTCCTGTAATAAGTCCCTAAACTAAAATATAACAAGTCAATAAAAATTATAAAAAAATGAGTCACAAATTTTATAATTATCAGAGTCTCTAGATCGGCTAGAACCGAACATTCCTACTATTTAATACTATCCACCACTATTATTGTAAAACAACCCATGATTATGAAATAAATAATTACAGGAAATGAAGCAAAGAGAGTTCGGACGATTTGGGGCAAAGTAATAAATTTCTATAAATTTTAAATTTAAATAAATTTGGATTAAGAATATTGTAAATAGTAAGCGTGTTACATTGTGAATTTGTGATGCTACACCTTCGTTATTTTTCTTTTGCAATCACAATGTAACACGCTTACTATTTAAGTACAATATTCTTAATCCAAATTTATTAGATTTTATTTTCTATTTTTTAGTTGGACTTTTTTTATTAAAGCGTGTTTTTTTTAATTTTTTATTCTATTAATTTATTTTATACTTTTTGGTCTTTGATAACTTAATATGTTAGATCGGACCCTGGTTACTATTGAAAGACAAACTACTCGTCAAGACGATTCTAACGAGCCTAAACTCGATGAGGTTGTGTCGTTTCATTGCGAAGTTCCTATGACCACCTTCCAGTTCCATCATCAGACCCTGGTTACCATTAAAAGACAAACTACCCGTCAAGGCGATTCTAACGAGCCCAAACTCGATGGGGTTGTGTCGTTTCATTGCGAAGTTCCTATGATCACCTTCCAGTTCCATCATCAGACCCTGGTCACCATTGAAAGACAAACTACTCGTCAAGACGATTCTAACGAGCCCAAACTCGATGGGGTTGTGTCGTTTCATTGCGAAGTTCCTATGACAACCTTCCAGTTCCATCATCAGACCCTAGTCACCATTGAAAGACAAACTACTCGTCAAGACGATTCTAACGAGCCCAAACTCGATGAGGTTGTGTCGTTTCGTTGCGAAGTTCCTATGACCACCTTCCAGTTCCACCATCAGACCCTGGTTACCATTGAAAGACAAACTACCCGTCAAGGCGATTCTAACGAGCCCAAACTCGATGGGGTTCTGTCGTTTCATTGCGAAGTTCCTATGACCACCTTCCAGTTCCATCATCAGACCCTGGTCACCATTGAAAGACAAACTACTCGTCAAGACGATTCTAACGAGCCCAAACTCGATGAGGTTGTGTCGTTTCATTGCGAAGTTCCTATGACAACCTTCCAGTTCCATCATCAGACCCTGGTCACCATTGAAAGACAAACTACTTGTCAAGACGATTCTAACGAGCCCAAACTCGATGTGGTTGTGTCGTTTCATTGCGAAGTTCCTATGACCACCTTCCAGTTCCATCATCAGACCCTGGTTACCATTGAAAGACAAACTACTCGTCAAGGCGATTCTTGACGAGTAGTTTGAATGAATGAACTATGAAGTATGGATAATGAGATAATTCCTGCAGATTCCCTCCAGCTCTATCATCAGATCAGTTCCATGGTACCATATTATTGTCACCGAAGTTACGCCCTTTCATTTGATACCCCACTCGGGTATATTTGCAGTATAGTTTGTGTGCCATATAGGTAGATCCCCTTTTGGACCCCTATCTCCGTAACCCCCTGACCGATCCTGCTCATGTTCGAACTTAAAAATTCTATGGACCTCAACTACTTGTATACCAAAAATCATGAAGATCAGAGCAACGGTACTCAAGTTATCGTCGAACAAACATACAAACATACAAACATACGAGCGACCGACCCTTCTCAACACTAGACCTCTCTCGCTTCGCTCGTTCGGTCAATAATAGAGTTTGATCTTTCCATCAAAATATCATCATCATATAGGCAGCATCGTTTTTGTCTGAAATTTATTTAGTATACTATTTTTAGTTTAATACCATTCACTGGGTAAAAGTGATATTTGACATACTATAGGTATCTTTGTATAATATTAATTAATCATTATACGTTATAATAGGTTTATTAAGAAATCGTTGCTTAGTGTAGTAAAGACTGTTCATATACATCCCTATTTATTTAAAATTCTCGTGTCGCGGTGTTAGTTATCTATCTCCACCTAAACAGCTGAACCGATTTGTATGAAATTTTTAGTGTGTATTCGTTAGCTCTGAAAATCGAACAAGATCTAAGTATTTTTTTTTACCTTTTTTTTGTAAATGGCATAACAACGTTTGCCAGGACAGCTAGTTTTATATATTTTTTAGTTGAAATGTTTTTGCCACATATATTTCAACTGAGTACAAGTTACGTAGTGTAGGTACTGTTAATTTGACATATTCTTACTTAACTACTTACTTACTTAACTTTGTATATTTATGTATTTTTCTCTTGGTGACTAAGCCGTTTCTTGGGAGCGGAAAAGTCACCCACAGGGTGCGGCCGGAAGACCAGCACTGCAGATGCGCCTGCGTATCTGCAGCACATGCTGAGGCTCTTTACCCATTCGGGCAACACACGACTTCTCAGATACTTTTTATTTTTATTGTCTGTTCTTTGTATTTACTTTTCTCTGTAACTATCTCGTTAATGTTTCTTATTTGTATTATTTTTCTCTGTAACTATCTCTTACTGTTTCTTATTTGTGTCTAAATTATGTCGTGTGTTTGTTCGAATAAATTCTATTCTATATTATTCTCCAAAGTCACAATAAAATCTATCTATCTATGTCGGTTCTGTGATAGAAAAGCATTCCGGGGTTGACTTGACTTGACTTCTGGGAAACTTTATACCATAGATCTATATCCTTATACATGGAGGTTAGTGCTTTAAACCCATAGAATAATATGTCATATTGTACAAAATAAATTATTGCTATGTAATTTGAGGAGTAGGAATACCATCTATTTTAAAAGATTTTATTTATATTTAGTAAATCGTATTTTGTAAATGTCAATGGATAATTATCATTATTGTATGTTTTGATTCTTATATTAGCTAAAATTATGTCTAACATTGGATATCTTTTTGAACAATTTAAATGTATTTAGAACAATTATTACTAACCAAATATAACTATGAATCAGTGGCCACTGGCCAGTATTATCTCACTCAATAATCATATGCAATGATTCTTTTATTACGGGCGCCTGTCTCGGTCCGCAATATTTATAACAAATTAAAGACTAGGCCGAGATTAAACGATTTGAGTCGAGATTAATTTCGCAGAGCATACAATGGGTGGACCGATAAATTATTTTTAATACTGTTTAGTAACTCCAGAGACGGCCATAGATAGGTTCGTAATGTCAAAGAACTAATAAAGGATCATAGTCTTAATTTATCATTGTTTTTATTTAATGCCACACACAAAAAACTTGAAAAAAGTAACTGTACATAATATCGATATCAAAATATTTGATTTTAATATCGCAAATATTCGATTAAGCGAAACCGCAATGGTAAGAAAAATATAGGAAATAGTATAACTGTACTTTCAATGTATATTGATTGCAAAAAACTAACAAAAAGTCGATCGACATGGGTGGTATAACTAACCATAACATAGTAACACAGTTAAAGTAATTTATGTTACAATTGAAAAAACAAATTGTTTTTAATAACAATTTGTAAGAAGCATTGACTAGGTACTGTAAAAGGGGTCCGGACATTTAGTATGGGAGCTTGGCAGTGTTTTTTTTTGCACGGTGCATTTCGAGTTCCATGCATGCCAATTGATAACACGTTTTGTTAAATATCCCGTTTCCAAGACGCTTTAGGGGTTCGGTGTGAAGGCATTATTTGTTCGCCGTAATACCCACTATGGATTGGCATGGTTTTGAAATTCACCGCGGCATTTTAAGTTACTATGTAAAAATGTTCAAAGGCTTTTAGATACGAGAAAATTGATAGCGTGTTAATAGAGTAAATACTTATTCGTTGACGAAGACGGAACGTTTTATTTTCTCACCGTTCATTGTTTCGGTTAAAAGGGTTTTAATTATGTTGCTATCTTTAAACCGAGCCTGGGATCGTCGATTACGATCGTGGACAAGTTTACCGGAAGGACGCTTGCATGAGAGACAATGCTTAGGTTTTTGTACTGTGAAGTCTGGGTAACTACGTCTCCGAAAAGCCATACTAATGTGAATTAAAAGAAGGCCGGTCGATGGACGAAATACATTGCCATACAGCATGATAACGTGAGAAATGTCGCAACTTCGTGTTTTCGCCAATCACAAGATTAACTCCTAATGAAAACAAAAACTAAAAAAACTTGAAAAAAAATCCTGGTAACAAAAACTAAAAAAAACCTGAAAAAGAAACCTGAAAACAAAAACTAGAAAAAGACTGGAAAAAAAAAGAACTAAAAAGTGAAAAATAATCCATTTCGGGTCACTAAAACAGCAGATAACATAAACATACTTGGAAGTCGGACTGGGTTAGATTGAATGTTGAGAGGTATTATAGGAAACATGGTGTCACCCAGTCCGACTTCCAAGTATGTTTATGTTATCTGCTGTTTTAGTGACCCGAAATGGATTATTTTTCACTTTTTAGTTCTTTTTTTTTCCAGTCTTTTTCTAGTTTTTGTTTTCAGGTTTCTTTTTCAGGTTTTTTTTAGTTTTTGTTACCAGGATTTTTTTTCAAGTTTTTTTAGTTTTTGTTTTCAGGTTTTTTGAAGTCGGTTTTTTAAATTTTAATTTATTTTTTTATTTAACCATTTTTAGTGCCGCTGACACTGAAAATTCTACTCCATGAGGCGAAAGCGACTATTTCTTAAAATTGCAACCTGTACCTAATCGTAACTCATTGAAGGGTTTGGTGATGAGAAGGTTCAGATGCTCCATTCGTCGATAGGTAAATATTAGTGTATGGGCCAATTCTACTAGTGGTAATGGAAAATTGAGCAATTTGCTGAACCTCGCTGTGCAGATCTGTTCATCACTCCAAAGATCCTCATCATATCTTCATTTAGGATAGGGTTCTCTATCAACATTCATACAAGCCCAGTCCGGCGACTAAATTCGACTAAATTCTTCAAATTGTAACCTGTGATCGTAACCGATTCAAGAGTTGTCTGATGAGAAGGTGGTTTTAGATATTCCATTTATCGGTAACTATTAGTTTATGGGCCAATTCTACTGGTGGAAATCGAAAATAGAGCAATTTGCTGCACTCTCGAGGTGCAATGCTGTTCATCCCTCCGAAGACCCTCATCAGATCTTCATTGAAGATAGGGTTTTCTGTCAACATTCATACAAACCCAGTCCGGCGACTAAATTCGACTAAATTCTTCAAATTGTAACCTGTAATCGTAACCGATTGAAGAGTTTTCTGATGAGAAGGTGGTTTCAGATATTCCATTTATCGGTAACTATTAGTTTATGGCCCAATTCTACTGGTGGAAAACTGAGCAATTTGCTGCACTCTCGAGGTGCAATTCTGTTCATCACTCCGAAGATCCTCATCAGATCTTCATTCAATTTTTATGGGACCACCTCTGAGTTATCCCCTTTCATACAAAAAAAGATTTTTCCAAATCGGTCCAGGCGTTTTCGAGTAATCGGCGAACATACATAAAAAAAAAAAAAAATATATATACGCGACGAATTGAGAACCTCCTCCTTTTTTGAAGTCGGTTAAAAATGAGAACACATACATGTATATATTATGATGTTCTCATTTTCTAGCAATCTTTATTTGTTTTATTACCATTCTTTAGGGCAAGGTTGCTGCGGAAGCATCGATCATATAACCGAATAGATACAACATCGCTTCGTTTTTGTTCAGGACGTAGTTCACCAAATCATGAGGTAGCGGGGGGCGTAACTGCCGATGTCATAGTGTTGGTAATAAGTAATTACTAAATATCGATACCATAGATTTTATCGATGTTTGTATTATAAAATTATAGAAAAAAAAAACTGCAACGAATGTATTATTTTTAAATAAATATAAATAATTAACCACTGAGCCGACTTACATCGTTTAATTTTATTCATGAACCCACCTTATCTTCAAGCTGTCTTCGAGTAATCGACGAATAAATATACGCAAACCCTTTCTTTTTTAAGTCAGTTAAAATACTTTTTGACAAATAAATTCATTAATGTAAAATACAAAACATGTCAGTTCTAAGTTTTATCGAATCGATATTATTTTTTTCATTTATACCCCACCACTACTTACACGTGCTTAATATTTTTGATAAAATAGCACAATTCGTTTTCTATTGAGTGAGGGCGCTGTATCGATATTTCAAACAAATTTGTTCCTTACCAATTAGTTTGCGTGTATACCGCATCAAAAAAATAAAATTGTTTTAAAACCAACTTATTTGTGCAGTTGAGTGGAGGCGCTAGTGTCCGTACTAAAACTGAATTTTCGCACCAAAATATGGTTAGTTTTTGTTTTGTTACACGCAAAAAAGTGTTGGTTTTACTACAAAAAGACTTCAACGCGAGCCCGTTTTATTTGACGAACAATTTTTACCAAGATATCTTTTGCAGTTGGGACAGTCAAAATGAAAGTTTAAATCACTTACCGGTGGAAAGTTATCCCATCTTTCTGGTAGCTGGATGTTTTTTTATTTTTCCCACACCATTTTATAGAACAATACGCCATTTCTGAACCGATTCTCGCGACGACAACAGCAAAAAATAATAAAAAACTGCGAGTAATCGACTGCACCACTCCTTGGTTCCCACTAAAGTTGTATTCGAAAGGACCCTTTGATATAGAAGCTAAAACTACTATGCGTGGTGAACATTACAGACCCTTCATTAGGAGTCTATTGGTAGTGGTCGATGTGCGGAAGCCACTGTTTTGGAGATCTACCGCTATCTACGGAATATTTTCTTGATTCATACTTTTCAGAGTGCGACTTTTTCATAGTCAGGCTTTAATTTTTTGAACTTATTTAAAAAAGAACCTTCTGACAATAATTATTACGACAAAAAAATTATTACCAAAATTGGTGCAGCAGTTCATGCGTGATGCCATGGCAAAGGAAAATAGGGATTCATTTATAGATTTATAGATATGCTGCTGATACCAGCAAAATATCAGTAGAATATGTTTAATAGGCTTTAATTCGATGTCAGCATAATTAGAGATAGTCGAGTTTGATTGCTAGTATTTTTATGAGCGTATCGATAGTAAATATCGCCGGAGGGACGGTCGCGGTGGTTCGTCAGTCGCTGTGGTGTGTCGCGTTGCAGCCGAGTGATATCGAAGCGGTCTGTAACGTAACTGTTGATAATTAAGAGTGGTCATTTAATGGCCATTGACGGTAACGGCACGGGTGCCGCCGGTCTCTCTTGCTTCCGTACTACGCCCGCTGTCACTGACGTGTGACAACATCATGTTGTAAACTGACAGAAAGTTGAATAATTTTATACTATTCACTCTTTTTATTTTTACTTACTATTTTACGTACAAGTTACAAATAGACATTCAACAAACATCTATGTTAGTACTATTTTCTTAGCATTAAAAAGTCATATATAAATCTTGACAGACTCTGCTTAAGAACGGGATGAGGCATTGAAAAATAACAGCTGCGCGCACGAGTGTCCTTTTGCAAATATATAGTAGGTAATAAATATTAATACGTATTCTTCATTTACATTTCCAGAAACGAAACGAAGACTCTTTAAAGTCACCGGAGAGCCACATGTTACATATATAGCAATAGGTAGGTATATGTTATATTTTTATTTGACTAAGTAGGTTTATATTTAAAAAAAATACCTACTCCCTTTGCAAATTATACATGTACCTAATGTCAACACGTTTAACTTCCATAGTAAAGTTTGTATACAAAAACAAGTTTAATAAATGTAGCTAGAATTAAAAATTGTATAAGTAAGTACACTTTTCATAGACATTTTAATTTTACGAACTTTTTTAGGTTTTCTCTTTACCGTTAGTACTAATTTTATGACATTTTCGTAGTTTGATAAAAGTACATAGGCCATACAAAGTACCTTAGGATTTTGATGAACAGTCAGCGTGTTAATGACAAAAAATATATATTTTTCATCATAAAAGTATTTTGCAATTTGGAGGTAGAGGTAGGTTCAGTGATTTCTTTTGGTTACCGAAAATATACAAGCTACGAAGATAAAGGAGGCTTAAAAATAACAGCGAGTTCTTTTGAGAAAAGGATGTTACGGCAAGGTTAACTTGACTTTGCCGAAGGCATTCTGTGCTTCCAGTTAAAAATAACGCACTTCACGTAGTGTCTATACTTATCATCTTAATTTTATTTTATTTTAATGTATATAGAATGATAATTTGCAATTTTTAAATGTTAATCTATACATTAAAATTCTTTCTCCTGACTGACGGATCAACGCATATCCTAAACCGCTGATAGTAGAGACCTGAAACTTGGAGGGTGTGTTTTTTGAATGACGTAATAGGCTTTTGACAAGAATTTTGGAAAATTCAGACCCTACGCGGACGAAGTCGCGGGCAACAGCTAGTTTGATTATAAAGGCATTTTATTCTCATAAATCTTACGTAACAATTCAATATTTACGTTAGGTTAACACCAAATGGGGTGAGTAAAGGAATATGATCAAAATGGTGTTGAGTACGATATGCTAGATCGAAAATACTGGAAAAGGCAATACCAGCCACAACAGCACTGTATCCACACGATTGTATTTCAGGTATGCTGAGTAGAGAGTTGAGTTATCGCTTGTCGTCAGTCGGGCCCTTTGCTTTCAGAATGGCTTCCTGGACCGTCGCGTGTCCTCACCGATAGTACCATGACGCCCGCGGTCCTTTTGATAATGCTAATATTACAACGATACGCCGATACTGGAATCACACACAATATAGAAGTCGATCGAACAGGCATCCACGGCCACAGTACGCTGCGGATTCCGATGTGTTTGAATATTTACAAACGCTATAAATCATTCGAAAAGATAACAGTTATGGTCACAATAAGCGACCTATCTGCTGTATGTAGCCATGAGATAGCGCATTGCCATTATGAAGAGATAAAGTTAATACTTTGCTATTTCAGTATCGTTTAGTTACCATTTCTGTTTTATCGACAACATCTGGAAATCACTATATGCATCCCTAAAATTCTCGTTAGTTACCAATCTCCACCTCAACGGCTCAACTAATTCGTATGAATTTTTTTGGGAATATTCTTTAGGTCTGAGAATCGAACAACATCTATTTTTATTTCTTTTTTTGTAAATGGCAAGACAACATTTGCCGGGACAGCTAGTATTTATATAATTACGTATGAGGATCACGAATATGGTAACAACTTTTCGTCAAACAATTCAGGGAACTCAAAATCTATAAATCACTAGCTGTCCAGGCAAACGTTGTTTTGCCATTCATAAAAAAAATTGAAGTTCGATTCTCAGACCTAACGAATATACTTACACAAAAAATCATAGAAATGCGTTCAGCCGTTTAGATGGAGATTAGTAACTAACATCGCGACACGAGAATTTTATATAAGTAGGGATAAGACAAATGATAAACTACTAAAATTGACAAAATGATGATTGTCATCGTACTAGTCATATATTATCGAAATTATTCGATTCAGTAGGTACGAGTAATATTGAGTTATTAGTGTAACAAAAAAGAGTTCGTACAGTTAAGTGTTATTTACTACTCACATTAGCTTGCCTATGAGGTATTACATGAACCGGTGAATATTTGCGAACAGCAGCGTAGGTACATACCTCATAGACGGTAATTAGACCTGACTCTATAATTTCAGCAACAATACACAGCGATTTCTTCATTAAGTGAGTCTGAATTCATTGGCTATATAACAATCATATGCCGTTTTATTTAGGAATGAACTATATGGCTACGAAACGGTTACGCCAATTATCTTTGGCGTTATGTACATTTGTGAGCGAAACGAATTTAACGTGAATTTGTTCTAACTGTACTATAGTTGTTTCGACAGTTATTTATGCGATACCTAGTAAATATAATATTCGAATCAATATTTATGGTTTACGCTAAGGGATGTTCGTCTGCAAACATTGCGGGCCGCTAAATATTTTTTATTTTGTGTAATACTATAATAATTATATTATTACACAAAATAAAAATAAAAATCTTAGGTAAGATTGGGGGTTAGTACTGCTCGCATCCGTGGGATTTAGACCAAGATGTCCCACACGTGACTCCTCGGTGATGCTAAAGGAGCAATCTCTTAGCGGCTTCGGCCGCCAAGCGGACTCGTCTGTGGTTTGGTTGTCGATGCGTAGGCCGGTGTAGCCACCAAAGGAGGATGAGTCAGAAAGTTTTTGTTTCACTGCTGTCTTCCTACCTTCACTCGCGTCTCTCGAAGCCTTTTGGGAGTCTTTGGGTCACGAGCGTATAGGTATCTTTTTGGAAAGTGTGCTACATCTTAGACAGCATCGTCACTTACCATCGTGTGAGATAGTGGTCAAACGGTGACCTATTTTACTATCTATATATTTTGTGAATATCTAATCACTACATAGTATAAAATAAAGTCACTTTTCGCCGTCCCTATGTCCCTATATCCCTATGAATGCTTAAATCTTTAAAACTACGCAACGGATTTTGATGCTGTTTCTTTAAATAGATAAAGTGATTCAAGAGGAAGGTTTATATGTATAATACATGCATAATATAGCCGTGCGAAGCCGGGACGGGTCGCTAGTAGATAAATAAAATACAACATCCACATCACGTAAATCCACCCAAACATCAAATATGTTCGTTACTAGCACGTTAGTTCCTTTATCTGTCACATGTAAAAATAATTTAGGGTTAAAACAAACTTATTTTTGGATTTGTCTGAGGGCGATAATGTCAACACTTTGAACAATTTTTTCGAACCGTAACAAAGTAGTTCTCTTTTTGCTACATGTAGAAAAAACCTTATCTAGTTGTTATTACAAACATACAAAGATAGGCGCAAAAAACATAACCCAGTCCTTGAAGTCCGGTAAAAAGACATCAACGCATGCTCTAATTTTTATGACAAACAATTTCACTTCACTAAAACTCTAACTCCATGGAGTTTTATTAGATAAGGAAACATACCATAACCAATAATAATATCTGTTAATTATAATGACCAGTTTCAGTAAAATAATATCAAACATAAATAAGACGTTAGGAACGGAAATTACCCATAGTTCTTTAGTTTTCTTTAGATTTCCGCTCGTTTCAGCATTGACTACTTTCCGAGCGGATTTAATTTTATTATTAGGTACCTAAGTACTAGTTTTTTTATATTAGACTTCAAAAATCTGAAATTTAGGATTATTTCCTGTGCAGATATACAAACCGCTTACAATTCGTGATCTACCTTAGTGAGATTTATAGGTGGAAGCATGTAAACATAATTTATAAGCCGGCTTATCCTACTCTGAGTTATTGTTAACTGCATTTGAATATCCTGGAATCATAAATTGGTTCAAAATCACCACTAAAGTACATAGTTGATTTATCGTGGTATACGATAACTTGGCTAATATGTCATAGTGTTGTGGTAAAATAATACACAGTAGAACGCAAAATAAACGCCAATTCTTATTATTCTACAGACTTACGGCATAGTCTAAGGTAGGTACAACTCTAGAACTTACTTAAAAATATAATATATAGCTAAATGTGAATCTATAATTTGAAACAAATTACATCTAGGCTTAGTTCAACGAACTAGGGGTAATTTGTAAGTCATAAAAACATGGACTGAAGCAGAACGTTAGCATCAGCTCATTTTGGCAAATTATTATCAAATGTGAATCGAAGTAGACAACCTGTGGTTTACTGATTTTATGGGTTTGCGATAAGTGGATATATGAGTTATTAATGTGCCCCAAATCTCAATAATAAGATCGGAAACACCCTTAAGTCTGGCAATTTCAGGTTATAAACTAGAAATCGCCAGACTTTTACCCAAAAAACTGGTCGTGCTCTGTAATTTGTCCAACTAGGTGTGATTCATGCTTCTCAGCCAGGTCAAAGTTCACTGATGCCTCAAAATGTACAGAGAAATTGTAGTCAAACATTTATTTTAATTCCGCATATTTTGTTGAAGTGACTGGAGCATGAGAACATTGAAATTTAATGTAATCATAGCAACAAAACGTGATGTGGACAGACAGTTAGGAGGCGAGCGGGCAGCCGCGGGGACGAAGTGCCGAAGTCGAATTTCACCTCCACGAAATTTATATATCGAAATATCGCGCTCATCACTGCCGCTTTGCCTGGGGGCCAGAGGCTGGGAATAGCGGGTGAGTTGGCCGCTCTCGATCTGTCGATACGGGACATTGCTCACTTCCTAACATAAATTCGGTGTACGGGAATCGGATATTATTATTCAATCGTACGATCGAAGTTCGCGAGGGTGCCATAAGTCACAGCGAGCGACTCTAACGCCGGCGGCCTCCGTGAGCGGTGGCGCACGACCATGATCCTCTATCGTTTGTGAAGACCGCTACCTAACACTCACATACATAATGTCCTCATCAATTCTTATCATCTCTAACTTCGCCCACACACAGTAGGTAACAAATTTGTTTTTTATTAAGCTATATTGCATAGCTTTTATCACGGGCTAAGAGCGCGGCGACCGAATCAAAAAATTCCGTAACGAAAATAAAACCTAACACCCCCCACTCCGCCTACCATGTATTTTTATATCTCAGGTCAATAAAGTTCCCTTATTGAGACGTAGCTTCCGAACGGATTAACCGATTTTGATTTCGTATTTTTTTTTCAAAAGGTTGTAGGTATGTATGAATATGTTTGATTAAAATCGGTCGTCGGGGGTTTTTTTTATGCGTTATTTTTAAATATGTAGTGGATGCTCCTTCTTATAAACCCAAGTACTCACTTTTTTTTCCTAATTATGATCACCTAATTTGCTGCGTTAAATACATGCCTTTTTTAATTATTTGGACAAAGTTAGGGGTTGAAACGGTATCAGTTAGGTATACGATTTCCCTAGAGTTCCTGCCAATATTTATACCTACTCAGAATGTGATTGATGATTTGCACAAATATGTGACCGGTTGGATATTAGTTACAAGTACATGTATTGACAAGTACAGTATGCGTCATAAGTCCACTATCAGTTTGCTACAATCACTACATAGTATAAAACAAAGTAGCTTTCTCTGTCCCTATATCCCTTTGTATGTTTAAATCTTCAAAACTACGCAACGGATTTATATGCGGTTTTTTTAAATAGATAGAGTGATTCAAGAGGAAGGTTTATAAGTATAATACATGCATAATATAGCCGTGCGAAGCCGGGGCGGGTCGCTAGTAATACTATGAAAAAGTATTGGTAATACTATAAACCTTCTTCTAATATACGTTACACACAAACATAAATACTTCAATTAAAAGTATGTATTCAGTGTGATTATTATTTTCAACATGTTAGCTATGTCTTTAGTTGACCGAGTGGTATAAGCCGCCACCCGCTATACCAATAGACGTGTGTTTAATCCACAGGTTACGTTGTTATAATGTTCAAATAGTGCTGCACTGGATTGTAAACTTTACGGTGTCGGTCTACTTTTGAGCGTTGATTGTACGGTCGGCTGCATAATTGCAGACCCACCGTAGAGCTCCAAAATGGCTGTTATAAGAATGTTTTCAACACAAATAAGATTTTAGGCAGGTGCCTAAAACTGTATACCTGCTTTAGTTAAAGTTTAAAGTCAAACAAAAATTATTAGAATGAAAACATGCCTATAATAGTAATTTTTGAACTCTACCGGGGACTGCAATTATGCAGCCGACGACTGTACGTAGCAATAGGGTATTATAGGTAAGCTACGTATCATTTGAGTTAGTATGTTAAGTGTTCGATGTAATGACCACCTGTGAGCATGAGCATAGTGCAGCACAACTAATCCATGGCTCCTGCGTAATTACGGTGACTTTACGGAATACGTTTTATGAGAACACGACGAAAAGCTTAAGTTGGGTTGACATTGATTCAACAAAAAAACCAATGTATTTTTATGAATTACTAACTGCGCGCCGCAGTTTCACCCGCGTAAGTCCGATCTTTCTCACCGTTTAAACCTTCCCTGGATTACGACAAATATTTTAAAACTAAAATCATCCAAATCGGACCAGCCGTTCTCGAATTTAGGCGAGACAAAAGAACAGCAATTGATTTTTATATATAGAAGATAAGGTTAAACATCGATTTATTATCCAAAATGCTGTTATATTAAAAAAATCGGTGTTTATTTTACGGTTTATCGTAACGCGTTACATAATTACTGGGTTATGTCCCCTCGCTAACCCGCGATAAGGAACTTCGTTCCAATAATATTAAGTTAGAATAACTGTAAAAACAAATCCACTGCTATTGATAAATTCTTGTCTTTCTATTTTCCAGGCCGGTATAATGAGAATTTGGTAACGTAAGCCTTAATAGTTTTCTATCATTATTTCACACGGTCGCGGTCGAGTTGAATTATCCCGTTATCAGTGCACCAGACAATTAGGCATACCATACTCGCAGCCATGTTGAACCTTCATCGAACATATACGATATAATTGTGAAAAATTACCGTCGCACATCAAAACGATAACGTTAAGGTGAAAGGGTACCGGCGCTCTCTCCATACAAACGTAGTCGACTGTTTCCTCCCTGGATATTGACACTAGCACAAATATTTTTGTGTCATATATACCTATAACTGCCATGACTATTCCCCTGTCATTTTCTAATAATCATAGAAATTAAGATTTAGAAAACAATTTAAAAAAAAACATAGGGGCATGGTCATGGCAGTTATAAGTTTTATGCAACAAAAATATTTGCTCTAGACTCTAGTGTCATTATCCAGGGAAAAACAGTCGACTACGTTTGTATGGAGAGAGCCCCCGGTACCCTTTCCTCTTAAAGGTAATTTACAAAACGGCTTTTCGGAAACCTACCAGCAGCAGGTAATCGATACATCATTTTCTTAGCACTATTTTTGAAGGATATCAGCGAGTTATAAAATCGTAATGTTAAGTGCCTATTTAATTAAAATGCAAACAGGACAATGAAAACGAAAAAAAAATTTAATCAAAGCCTGGCTCTCTAGTTGAATTAGGTGCATTGTTTAAGTCGAGGATGTGCGGCTACTGTATAAATGTGCAGATTCTTTAAGCGTCGCTGACACGCCATTACTTGTAGATGGAATAGAGTAGAGAGGACGAGATGAGAGAGCCGAGCGTGCTGTGGCTGCAGCGGGTAGCGTGAGAAATACGCCTCGGGACTGTACCGAAGCGTGCGCACCCAACTCCTTATGCAAATGTCTGCATCTCGCTACGCCCGCCGCCGCGCCCGCCCCGATGACATCTACCAGACCTACCATTAAACTTCTACGAACAACGAATGTTGTTAGGGATGGAATATGGAACCTGTGAATTTTGTGATACAGAAGAGTTGTAAGTTCCTTGCCACTAGAACTAATAATTGAACAAATTAACAGATTATTAAAAAATTCATTGCTATTTGTCGCTGCCGTTTACGTCCACAAATAGCAGCGATGAAAACTGGGATTTCCATAGATTTTTTAAAGCGGTCTCGTAAAAGTAATCTTTGGATGGACAAGGCTTAATAAATAAATATTGTAGGATATTCCACCCGTCGCCATCTAGCCCCAAGCTAAGTTACTTGACTTGTGTTTTTGGTGCTAGACAACGGATATACTACTTATATACTTTTTAGTAAATATACTTATAATACATAGACACAACCAGACCACAGTTAAATATCTAAGCATAAATACTTGCCTGAGGCGGGAATCGAACCTGCAACCCTGTGTTTGGCAGTCCGGCAAGGTGACCATTGTGCCAGCCAACTGGGTCGTCATTGAAGGTGAAAATTTGATATTATGGAAATGAACGATAAGTAAGTAATTGATTTTCGCAGTAGCACAGCAAGGTTTAAGTCGCTACAAACCGCGTGCGCTACCTACTTTAATAACGGCTGATAACAGAGCTGAAAGTCACATCGATCGGTAGGGTTGCCAATTGTAAAGGTCAAGAAACAACTATTTAAATAGGTTGTGGGTGTGGGTCAAACATCCTCTATGCTACAATCAATTTATCAATTTGCTGTTTTCATGGTGGAAAAGCTGGCTTCAAAACTTGGATATAGAGCTTTGACGCAGGATGAACGTCATACGTAATGATAATCAATTTGCTGTAACGTTTAAGACAAAGTGAGTGCGGTATCTAGACTGAAATGACTGAACTGACATTATATTGTAAGTGAATAATGAATTATTAATCAGCTTAAGGTTTTCATTATATTGCTTCTATAATTATAATCTTCTAATTTAGCACTAATTTAATATTTTTTTACAATTGATAGGTTTGACAACTATTACACCTATGCCTGATGATAAGTGACGATGCGGTCTGATTTAACATACTGCGGACATATTGCGCTGACCCAAATAAATTGGGATAAGGGCAGGAAGATGATGATGATATATGATATATATTTAGCACGCTTACCTACTTGTTCATTAATGACTTGAAGACCCCTCAATTGTACATGTCAAAAAAGACGCATAGACAACTAATTATTGATTTCTCCCGCAATACGAATAAGGAATGACGAAGCAAAGTGTTTAGTACAGGTGTCTGGGATTTCCGCCATGAATCGTTGTTGCATAGTAATATCAGTTTGCCAAGTTGTATGACGGAAGAATGGATATCGCAAAACTAGGTCGTGCATTTAAAAATAACGACGCTGAACATTTATCGGAACTTTTATTGCATGTGACCGCACGAAGTGTTTATAGAAACAATTACTAGCAATTAGCTATCAAAGTATCGCTACGAATTAACCATTGAATATGTTATTTTGCAAAGCGTCTAAATCACAACAACAATAGGGGGACGGCTAAGACGACTCCACACAAAAGCCTAAAGCTTAAAACCGAAAAAGTACTTTTGCTAAAAAAGCCCTGTTTTGTTAATCTAGTTAAGAAATAATCCTTAGCATAAATGAGCTAAAACATAGTCACTTTCAATAACGTTTATGTATATTTAGAGACTGTTTCAAGACTCTAAATATACATAAGCAGTATCCCTTTTTAGCCGCGATGGAACGGAAAACGGTATATGCATGTAGGGTGAGAGGGGTGTTTCTTTATTTGTGCACTCAAATGTTCCCCATTTATTTTCAACTAACGGCTGGACCGATTTATATACGGTTTACTGTCAAATGTTTGTGATTAATTGTTCTGAATGTGTGCTTTGTTAGTTCGTTGAATTTGACAGTTTTATATGATAAGTTTTTTTAGTTTGCGTTAGTGAACAAAGCGGGAGGAGCACTGCTTTTGCGGCTTCAGGATCCGATCACTTTATAACAACCCTATACAAAAGCTCTCAGGGTGCAACTGAAACAATCGAGGAAGGTAATAGTTCGGCAAAATGTACATTTAATGTTTTATTGGCAGCATTAGAAGAGAACTAGCCTTTATAAGCCTTTATACGGCGTATCACAACAATGGGGGTTTAATAGCGACAGCGTAGCGCTCGTTACCATCCGACTATCCCATGTCGCGGGAAATCACCTCCCCTATTATTGTCTAGTGCGCCTCTAAGTGGACAACAAAATAAAACAATTTGCGAACACTCATTTTTTATCCCACACAAATCAGACTCAGAAGGTAGAGCATGACAAGGTATTTTAGTAATGATGAAATTCACATGTCTCAGACTTAAGTGTTTCATCTAAATTTCGTTCATCATGCGATAATTAAAATAATTAAGATACCATTAAACAAAAACAGTTATAATGTAAATACTCGTCAGTTTATTATATTTCATTGGCAATAAACGTCGGCGTCGAGACGTTTTTAGGGCACGAGGTCTGAACGTCAGGTTAGCAACTGGGGCGGGCGTACAGACGGCGACCGACCGATGCGATGCTACATAGATCCATCTATTCGCATAGATGACATGCGATGAAAGATGAGTGACGCACACACTGGTAGAGATTGAATCGGACAGTTCGGGATGTTATTGTTGGAATTACAAGCGTTTAATCACGAAGAATGCGCGCGAGCTAGCGATTTGGGCCGACAATGGCTGCACTGTCACGGAGAACGTCTTGCCTCGCGCCCGATCACGACCGCGACATCGGAAATCAATAATCGGATGATTTAGCCACCGCGTCTCGTGCGAACCTGATTAGGCACGATAATGCCTGCCGCATCTCTCTGCTACTCGGAGGTTGCGCCCGCGATGCCGATGGCGCGGGCGATGGGTTATCGTATCAACTGCTTCTTCCAAACGATATACCAACTGTATTACTTTCTTGAATAACGGAATGACATATTTTTAAATGATATCCATCTCATGAAACCGCGCACGACAATATGATTTACAGTAACATACAATGTATCATTCATTGGTATCGGTGAAACTAGGTTTACAACAGCTACGGTTGAATATTTAGGCTAATAATAGTCTTTGTGGTTACCTAACTAATATCTTACGCCTCGAAAAATAAATCCCTTCACCTTAATAAACCTTTCAGTAAACTGTTCTCATACACAACTTGGTAGATCCACCCCGCTCCTGAGCAAATCGGTGGTGACACACGGACAGACAGACAGAAACGGGTGGGAGACCCGTTTCCGTTTCGTTCTCCGTTTCGGGAAAAGTTGTTTGTTTATGTGAACAGAAGTATCCCTCAACAGCTTGCTAGTTTAATTCCCAATAACCCTATATACCTATCTACCCTACCTACACAAACATATCTACATCAATTATAGTAGATTCCATTTTGATGTTCTAATTATATATCTGGTATTTATAATTCTAAATTGTATACTTACCTACTTACTTTTAGTGGATTTTGTGCTTGATTTTTTTTTTAATTTTTAAAATCGATTCCGTAAATATTATTTTCGTGTAGAAAACAATAATTTGCGTAATTAAATAATTAATTTATTATACTCTTTACAACATAATTATTTAATTACAATAATATTTGTTACGGTCGGGTACTTCTGTGAGATAAGTGCAAAAATACTACATAATAAATAAAGAACAACACCATTTACTTAGCGGTTCTTGAAAATGGTTAACATTTTTCACTTGACATCTTTTTAACAGGATTAAACTTAGTCCAAGAAACACTGGGTTAAAGTTATTAATTACATAGTTAGGTGAGTGCTCCTTTGGTATGATAAAAATAACCCTTTTTATGTTTATTATATACTAGTAATGCCCCGCGGTTTCACCCGCGTAACTCCCGTGGGAATTTCGGGATCAAAAGTATCCCCAAAATCGGCATATGACACTATGCCGATTTTCATCCAAATCGTTTGACCTTGAAGAGAAAACAAACAAATTTACAAACTTTCGGATTTATAATATTACTCGCTGCGCCTTGTGGTTTCACTCGCGTAAGTCCCGATCCCGTGGAAATATACTATCCAACACAAAAATAATTTTTCAATTCGAACCAGTAGTTTCTAAGATTAGCGCGTTCAAACAAACAAACAAACAAACAAGCTCTTCAGCTGTTTATATTAGTATACCTAGATATAGTTGGGATTAGGAAAAGTTATGTCCCGCAGTTTTACCCGCATAAATCCCGATCCCGTGGTACTAATATCGGGATAAAAAATCTATGTGGTATTTCAGGAATAAAGCTATTTTAGCTAATATAATATTAACAAGGTTCACGAGGTAACGAACACAATATAATGTGCGTCTTGCCCTATTGCATTTTTGGTAATTCACTATCATGATCATTCACGAATTGACGAATTTAAATACGCGATAGGTCAAAAGTATATTAATTGGTTTTTCTCGTTTTTGGTCATATGCGATGATTTATATTTTAAATATTAAATTAATAGTAATAAATAAATATTGCAGGACATTCCACACATCACCATCTAGCCTCAAGCTAACTAGACTTGTGTTATGGGTGCTAGACAACGGATATACTACTTATATACTTTTCTTTTGTAAATATATACTTAAAATACATATTATAAACAACCAGACCACAGACAAATATCTAAGTATACTTAAATACTTGTCTGAGGCGGGGATCGAACCCGCAACCCAGTGTTTGGCAGTCCGGCATAGTGACCATTGTGCCAACTGGGTCGTCCAATAGGACAATTTCCGGTTGTAAGTACCTACGTCTATATGTATCTTCTGTATTATGGCATGGAATTATTCAATTAAGATAGAATCAAATAATTTGACGGTCGATGGAAAAATAGGCGATCATGGAGCGCAAGTCATCATTTACTTAATGCGGTAATGAAGTTGCACAATGGAGTGTATTCCCATGTAGGATAGCTTGGAACAAAGCCTAATTACATTTCGTGAGGTATCAATGAGCGCGGCAATTACGACAGTGGCCTGTAATCTGATGCTAGGAACGTATTTTCCTGAGTTTCGCTGATCTATCGAGAGTAATCTACTATTACCATGATATAATATATCTTACGGATCACGGTCGGGCTGGGTTAATGACAGACTCTATTCGTGGAGACGCATATATGGATCTACACTTGTATTCCAATAGAAAATTTGGTGTTTGTTTGTTGTTGATGAAGATTTGATGATCTAGTTGGCACAACGGTCACCGTGCCGGACTGCGAAACACAGGGTTGCGGGTACGATTCCCGCCTCAGACAAGTATTTATGCTTAGATATTTGTCTGTGGTCTGGTTTTTCTATGTATTGTATAAATTTACAAAAGAAAAGTAAATAAGTAGTGTACTTATTCGTTGTCTAGCACCCATAACACAAGTCTAGTTACTTAGCTTGGGGCTAGATGGCGATGTGTGGAATGTCCTGAAATATTTATTATTTATATAAAATGCGAAAAGAGACTTACATTAATTTATAAAATTAATGGAAATAATTTTCCTTTCAATGTATTTATCTTAGGCAGCCGCTGCTATCACATAAATGTCTAGTTTGCTTTGCTTCTTCGTTAACTTATTTTTCAATTTATTCAACCTATGAGTAATTGGCTTAGGTACTCCCTAAAAAACCTCATTTCTGAGTTTTTTTTAAATAGTTAAGTATATTTACATATACAACAGGTAGAAGTAGGTGATTGGTATGCGTTAGATTTTTAAGCCCTACCTATTTTGGATATTATATTATTTGGTAAACTCATGAATAATTCAAAAAAGTTGAGATCATCACTACGGGTCAGAGTTTAGTATGTCTAGTCATTTCCAAAATAAACTATGGATTATATTTATTGTAACGGGATAACAACAACGTTGGGAACAACGAACCCCCTTAGTTACGCCATTTGTTGATCTATACAGAGCTTTCGATACTGTGAGCAGGGAAGGTATATACACTGTTCTGCATAAGATTGGCTGATCAAACCGTTAAAACTTAATCAACGTCAGTATCGGAAAAGCTTTCACGATGTTCAAGAAGTGCAAGAAAATACATCAGACTGTGAGAAACAAGACGATCGCGTATAAAACATGCATCTTGTCAATACTCTTGTAGGGTGATGAAAAGTGGACATTGTATGCCAAACAGCAGTGGAGACTTAGTTTCCATATTATTATGCGCTGTCATCGACGCATCCTTAATATCTAGAAGAAGGATCGAATTATAAACGAGAATGTACTCAGCGTCGCGTGCTTGCTCAATATCGCTGGTATCTTGAAACGAAGGCGTATGCGCAGGCTTCGGCACATGCATTAGATGGAGCATTCTCATTTGCTACGGAAAACTCTCCTTGGCTAAATCGCACATGCTAATCGACTAGTCAGTAGTGGGATAGTGCGAAGCGTGACATGAAATCTTGTAACATTGATCCAAAGACGTGGGAAAACGAGTCTGTAGATGGAGACTCTTGGAGAAAGACCCTATGGTTTGACAAAATTAGGCCTATACCAATGGAATATCAATAAAATAAATTCCATTAAAATACTTGGAAACTTATTTTAAAAAGAACATTATAATTTTAATAGTTGAATAACCTAGAAGTGGAGGTTCTCAATTCGTAGCGTAGGAATATATTTTTAATGTATGATCACCGACTACTCGCAGACGGTTCAAGATGATTCTTTTTGTTTAATTAGTAATTTTGTAATTAGGGTCACAACTTGGCCGCTGAATTATATGGGTGCATAAAGGCTTCAGCGGTCGAGTTACGTAGTACCAATTAGCAGTAGCAGATTAAACTTTGCTCATTAGTTTATTTATTTATTCTAATAAGAGATCATAAAATGTTCCTATTTGCAAAATTGGTCCTTAGCCAATCCGAAGATATTTGAGCAAAGGCTTTAAATTATAGTAGTTAGTTTTTATGTCGAATTATACTAGTATTGGCATCGTAAAAAGTAGAATTATGCTCAATTCAAACAGCAGCCTGAAGACTTGTTTCTTACCTTTTGCATAAACTTTTTTTTCTAAAATCATATAGCTTAACACATATAAAACATTGTCTAAATACGCACCATATTAAGGTGGACAAATTCAACGTCCGCACAGGCCTCATAAGTATGAAGCAGGTGAGTAGATATTTCCTACGAGAAGTTTTACTTTTAACGAACGATCTTCAAAAGCATACTTGCAAAGCTCTTACTTTTTACTTGCTAAGTTCAACTTTATTTGTGGCTTTGTTTTCCAAGGTAAAATAAAATAAAGATAGAATACAAAAAGTTGGCAAAAAGACAAGTGTTTATTGGCCTAAAAAGATTCATTATTCAGTGAGGCGCCAAAATCAGATCTGGGGCATGATATACTTATGTATCTAACGCCCGCCGCGCGCTGCCGCCTCTCTTTCATATGGGTACCTACTAGCCTACCTATGTTATTCACATAGTATAAAATAAAGTCGCTTCTCGCTGTCTATCTGTCTCTATCGCGGTTTTTTTAAGAGTAATTCAAGAGGAAGGTTTTAGTATATTATAAAACACGCAAATACCACGCTTACGAACGCGCGGGGTATTTATAACAGCTAGTTAGAAATATATCTACTAAGGTTCTGACTATCTCAACGACAATTTATTTATTCATAAAAGCAAGAATTTTGCGAATTAAATGTCGTTTGACCATAAAATATGACCATGTCATTGACGACGTCATTTAAATAGCACAAGCTATTTAACTTTGTTATTAAATTTAATAACCAAGAGAGCCGTTTTTGTACATTTTATGATCTTACTAAAAATAATGTTGAACAAAAGCGAAGACATGCATGTCTATGTATGGGCTTAGTCTAAATATAAATCAATCATTGTTGGGACGTGTAACCTATTTATGCAAATGGCTTTAAAAAGGATCCTTCGATTTATTTTACATATTATCATACTGGATTACACGACATTCTTAGACGTAGGACTTTACACGGCTTTAAGAGATAATGGTATGTTAATGCCCGTGAATAGATGTTTCTTAACCGCATCGTTATTGGTAAGTGAAAAATCTATGTTATTTTCACAACGCCAAAGGTTTTTTTTTAAATAAAAATGGTTGTCTATAGATAATTTTACGTGATAACGTCATAAGAACTCTTTCTTTCCATTTTGCATACTTCAATACGTTGCTATGGTTACTTGTCAATAACGCATGACGTCACACTTTTTTGTGAAGTGCACTCACAAATTTATAAACGTTATAAATTAAAAAAAAACAGAGTGGGAGATCAATAACTTTATACTGACCGGTCCTTGACTTGTAAATTCAAAGGTTGCCTGGAAAAAATCGCGTTTAGCGATAATTGTGCCATATTTTAAGGTAATCAATATTAAACTACTTTTAGCAGATACAGAGTTACATATTGTTAGAATTTATTTATTTTATTTTTTACTAGCGACCCGCTCCGGCTTCGCACGGCTATATTATGCATGTATTATACATATTATAAACCTTCCTCTTGAAACACTCTATATATTAAAAAAAACCGCATCAAAATCCGTTGCGTAGTTTTAAGGATTTAAGCATACAAAGGGATATAGGGACAGAGAAAGCGACTTTGTTTTATACTATGTAGTGAAGTGATAGTGATGATATGTAATCATTTTGCGTTTTGTTTCTATGGTGCAATAAAGAGTTTTTATTTATATATCTATCTACTGATCAAGTTATTTGCAAACCATTTCAAATAGTAATAACTATCGACTACTAAAAGAGAGACGTCAATATAATGCAAAGGAATGAACTGTGTAGGTAAGTATAGATTGCAAGAAATGCTTAATTGGATAGACGTTATCGTATCGAATATCAACAGCATAGTTTTGCACAATTAGGGATATTCTAACACGGCAGTACTGTATATGGGGTCTTCCTCATTAGGCGGATACAAGGCTCTCTCGGAACCGTCTCTTGCTGCGTCCAGGCCGTCCAGGGCCAAACACACCCTATTTAATATTCATCAGCCAGCAATTTGCAAAGAATTATCATTAAGTATCTATGGCATGGTTAAATATTGAAACACTAAATTATAGTGCATAACTGGGAACAACAATGTAATGGAATTGCCCCGGTTTGCCTTTCCTATAGCAGTAAGTAGTCAATGCATCTGCTATAAAAAAAACGAATCGACACGGAATTTCAAGTGGAACCCGTGGGAATATAGGGATAAAACCCTATCCCCCTTATTCCAAAACGAGGTTTAAGCATAGTCCGAGATGTGGATTTAAACCTTTGATTTAGACACAGATTTACTCGTGAACTATAGTCTAAACACTATCCCTATGGACTATATAGAGAACTATAGTCTAAACACTATCCCTTCAGATTATATAGGGATAGTGTTTAGACTGTAGTTCACGAGTAAATCTGTGTCTAAATCTAAGGTTTAAATCCACATCTCGGACTATCCTTAAACCTCGTTTTGGAATAAGGGGGTATGAGTTTATTTAGGTCCTTCAGCTTTCAATATATCTAGTTTCATCGCATCGGTTTAGTAGTTTTTGGGTGAAGGAGTAACAGACACACATAACATACATACACAAACAAACGTTACTTAGGTAATTTCTTACATATATTACATGACGTTTAGCTGTTATAAAATAAAAATTATGAAGTAAGTAACATTTTACCGGAGAAACTTACAATAAGGTAAGTACTTAGGTTCACTAATGTTTAAGCAGCTAAAAACTGTTTCCGGGTATTAAATAAAATGACCATATTTCGCTTCGTTCCTGTATTACCCAGGTCTAACCTAACCTATCCGTGTTCGTTTTGTGACAGCTTTCCGGGTCTAGGAAATATCTCAAACATTTACTATGCCAAGTACTGTTTTAATGTTGAATAACAAGTGAATTGTTTGTTAAACTAGCTTTTGCCCGCGACTTCGCCCGCGTCAAAGTCGAAAATGCTCCCCCCCCTTTTCCACCCCCTTAGGGGTAGAATTTCGGAAAATAATTTCGGAAAATCCTTTCTTATCGGATGCCTACGCCAAACAAAGAACACCGTATCGTAGAGACCTGAAACACCCCCTGCAAGTTTCACGTCTCTACGATCAGCAGTTTAGGCTGTGTGGTGATCCGTCAGTCAGTCAGGACAAAAGATTTTATATGTATAGATGATATTTTTTAAGTTATTTTTATTTTCAGTACTTATTTGTATAAAGATAAAATAATAATTCATGTTTTTTGCTAATAATTGGTTGTGAAGTGAAAATTTGCAAATTGATAGACGGCGAAAGAAAGATTAATATGTAAATTGGAAACTTGAAATACAGAATTTCAAATTGTTGAAGGCTCATTATTCAAGGGAAATGCAAGATAAATAAATTAAGTATTATTTAATTAAAATAGGTTATCTTAGTAAGTATAACGGCAAAACCCTAAATTCAATCGAGATTAAAGTCAACTTGCAAATGTGAGGCTGAGGACAATCGTCGAACACGATTTATAACTGGGACAGAAGGACTCTGGCCGGAGAGTATGGGAACGGAGCGGGATAACGTCATTCGACACTGTCCATGTGAGAAAGAGACAAACATATACTTTTGAACAGAGTAGCAAGGACGCCGGACAAGGCCATCCTCACATACCAAAGGTTTTTCATCGTTTTATTAATTTCAACTTCAAAAAAGTTCTGTGTATTTTAAGTCGTTGTAAACATTACGAGTTTAAAGAAACAAACAAGTATGCTATATAGATATTTGATTCTGGTCTGGGTGGTATATTATCACTACATAGTAAAAAACAAAGTCGCTTTTTCTGTCCCTATTTCCCTTTGACTGCTTAAATCTTTAAAACTACGCAACGGATTTTGATGGGTTTTTTTTTAATAGATAGAGTGATTCAAGAGGAAGGTTTATATGTATAATACATGCATAATATAGCCGTGCGAAGCCGGGGCGGGTCGCTAGTTAAGTATATATTTATAAAAAAAAATGGGTGCGTGTACTTATGTACGCGCGTGAGAAGTTATACTTCTTTGGCATTATTAAAAAAAAAAAAAAAAAAAAAACTCGTCCGACAAAAAACTCGTCCGACAAAAAACTCGTCCGACAAAAAACTCGTCCGACAAAAAACTTGTCCGGCAAAAAACTCGTCCGACAAAAAATTCGTCCGAAAAAAAACTCGTCCGACAAAAAACTCGTCCGGCAAAAAACTCGTCCGACAAAATACTCGTCCGACAAAAAACTCGTCCGACAAAATACTCGTCCGACAAAAAACTCTGGACTGGAAAAGGATTGTCAACACAATCAATAAAGTTCAATTTAGATTTAAACAACTTCTCCCGTGAGAATTTTGTGTGACGTGAGAATTTTGTGTGACGTGAGAATTTTGTGTGACGCTTTTGTAAAATTTCACTCTCATCATTTTTTCATAACGCGCCTAAAGAAGTATAACTTCAAAAAATATATAAAACGTATTCTATCCTTTATCTAGCACCCATAACACACGCCTAGTTGTTTAACTTGCGGCTAGATGGCGCATTGTAAAATGTGCAGCTTAAAGTTTGTGACGGAATCGTGCAGGTTGAAGAACCGAGATTAGCATACATAAAATGAATTGTAGGTAGCTCATAAAATGTTATGGGGCACGTTTGTACTGCGCCATTGATGTTTCAGTAGATTGATTAACTTGCATTTTAGTGACGTATGAACAATCAAACAATAATTGTAAAGACTACTTGCGCCCCGTGGATAAATAGTAGTTATATACTATAGTATATAGGGAACTATAGTCTAAACACTATCCCTATAGATTATATAGGGAACTATAGTCTAAACACTATAGCTATAGAATCTATAGGGATAGTGTTTAGACTATAGTTCACGAGTAAATCTGTATCTAAATCCAAGGTCCACATCTAATCCACATCCTGAACTATCCTTAAACCTCTTTTTGGAATATGGGGGGTAATCTTTCTTCATCTTCGTATCTTTGTAAGCATGAACGCAAATATGTAACAAACATATCACATAGTCTAATAAGTTTAGTTGCTCAACGTTTTAACTATGTAGTAAAGTTCAGTTACCGTTCAGTAGCATTCAATAGCAGTACTATCTAATATCTCGGCGCCTGATATAAATTGGCTTGATTATAAAGAGACAAGTCTGTATTCACGATACGAGTAGATACAGTATGCGTCATAAGTCCACTATCAGTGTATAGTACTGAATTTACGACCTTCTTCTAATAGACGTTACACACAAATATAAATATTGAAAAAAAAGAAGATTTAAAAAAAATCACCTTAAATTATGAAATCTACCACCAACTATATTTTTTTCATGTCACCTATATATAGATAGATAGATAAATTCTTTATTGCAAACAAAATTTAATACCACCATTTATTTACACCACTTATTTTCTAAAATCCTATCTAAAACACTTGGACTAATGAGACGAATCTAAAGATACCTTAATTAAAGAAATCCATCGAGTAGTTTGGAAGATATGAGGGAATAAAGAATATTACAAACATAAGCATACAAGATAGGCGCGAAAAACATTACCCTTTCCTTGCAGTCGGGTAATTAAAAGTACTCAGTGTGATTATTATTTTCAACATGTTAGCTATGTATTTATTTGGCCAAGTGGTATAAGCCGCCGCCCGCTACACCAACCGACGCTTCTTGGGTTCGATCCACAGGTTACGTTGTTATAATGTTCAAATAGTGCTGCACAGGATTGTAAACATTACGGTGGCAGTGTACTTTTGAGCGTCAATTGTACCTAGTTCAGTTCGCTATACCGGTCGACACACCATTTCAGTACACAATCTGAACTAAACTTGCCCAGTTTGGGCTGTAGAGACTTGCTATCTTATCGCTTGGAATCTATTTCTGGCAGCAATATTTTGCGTATCAAAAGACGCAATAGGACTTCCTATCGGTTCAATATTATTATATTGCAGGACTACCCACACAGCGCCACCTAGCTCCAAGCTAAACAACTAGGCTTGTGTTATGGTAGCTAGACGACGGATAGAATACTTAAATACTTTTTTTTTGTAAAATTGATTTGTTTGTAACGAATAGGCTCCGAAACTACTGGACCGATTTTGATGAAACTTGGTATGAGGATACATAGATTCATTGGGAATAACAATACATGTACAAAGAAACACCCAGACATGAAACAAATACTTGTTTAAGCCGGGAATCGAACCCGCAATCTTCTGCGTCGCACTAGAGAGGTCGTCCTTCCCAATATAATATGATATTTATTCATTCGAAGATTATTTTACAATAAAAAGAAACACTAAAATAGCAGGTGCAAATGATCACTCCGAGATGAGTCCAATTAACGACTTACCTACTTTTATCTTAGCTATAAAGAATTGTCTGGCAAAGCTGCAGAATTGCAAACCAGTGATATATTAACTAAAGTCAATGGGATATGAACGCTAAATTCTTTTTAATTTATATGCCTACTTATTACATTAAACAGGGTTATTGGTATATCACTACATAGTATAAAATAAAGTCACTTGTCGCCGTCCCTATGTCCCTTTGTATGCTTAGATCTTTAAAACTATACGCAACGGATTTTGATGCGTATTTTTTTAATAGATAGAGTGATTCAAGAGGAAGGTTTATGTGTATAATACATGCATAATATAGCCGTGCGAAGCCGGAGCGGGTCGCTAGTAATATTATAAAGCTTGTTTGTTTGAACGCGCTAATCACAGGAACGACTGGTTCAAATTAAAAAAATATTTTTATGTTGGATAGTCCATTTATCGAGGAAGGCTATAGGTTACTTTTTATTTTGATATTCCCATGGAATCGAGACTTACGCGGGTGAAACCGCAAGGCGCAGCTAGTTATATAAGAAAGGGCTTAAGTGTTCCTTCTGTGCACCTAAACAAACAACTTTTGTTTCAAGACTTTTGGATTTTCAAACATTTCTTTGGAAATTGCTGAGGTTATGTAAATTCGTAAATTAGCAGACTTTTTCATAAACCGTGAGGGCGTGTTCAGATGACACGCGTCGACCACGCGCCCACCACGCGCATCACACGCGTTGACCACGCGTTGAACATGCTTTGAAATTTGTTCTATCTATAATTTGAGTCTTATGACACATCAATAGATCTCAAATTGCATTTCTGCAAGCGGGCGCGGGACGTGCGCGGGGTGGACGCGGGGCGTGCGCGTGGCGGGCACGGGGCGGGCGCGTGGCGTGAGCGGGTGGACTTGGATAAATGTAATTTGAGATCTATTGATATGTCATAAGACTCAAATTATATATAGAACAAATTTCAACGCGTGTTCAACGCATGGTCAACGCGTGTGATGCGCGTGGCGGTCGCGTGGTCGACGCGTGTCATCTGAACACGCCCTGATAGCTAGACAGTTGATTTTCCCAGAAGATGTATTTCTGTTGACGCTATAACAACAAATACTTAAAACAGAATAATGATATGGAACCCTTCGTACGCGAGTCAGACTCGCACTTGGCCGGTTTTATTTCATTTAGTGGAATGAAGTAGTACGAATAGAGATTAAACGAAACAGAATAGCATTGTTATTGTGATTTAAACAGGTAGCTTTCGTAAATGCAGTTTTATTATACCTACTATACATCATGGGCGTACCCACAGTGGGGCAAGGTGGGGCATTTGCCCCACCCAGACTCGGAGCTTATAATAAAAAAAAATGGTTTTTAATACCTATAAGTAACAAATATAAATATTCATTATGTTACTTTCAAAAGTCGAGTGATTTTTGAACGACTACCGAAGTTTATCCGCCCGCGTTTCCTACCCTCTCCCTCCACTTGCACGCTCGCGACAAATTCAATGGCCCCTCTTCATGATGGCCATCATGCTGGCCCACTGATATTCTGGGCCACGGTGTCAGTTTTTCGGTCACACATCAAAAGAAGTGGGCCAGCGATGGCGGTATGCATCTGCACGTGGCCCATTCCTCAGTAAGGCCTCGAAAATTGGTACGTGGTGCATAGATATTATATTGCGGCAACGGCTGCTTCCACGCCCTTCTCCAATTTACAACTGAACGTTGCCATCGTGTAGTTGCGTTTTAACCATCGCATTGCCATCACGCTGGTTTAGTGCTGGGCCATCATGTAGAGATTAATTAGCCAAAACCCCCCGCGATATTATTAAAATAAATACAGTAAATAAAAACATTTATAGTTTTCTACTACTTATCGAGTTTTTTACTATTTGCTTCCGCCCCACCCTTTACAAAACTCTGGGCACGCCCATGCTATACATAATAGTCAATCAGTATAATTTGGCTTCAATTAACCAACAGATTGGCCGCCTGGTATGCGTTGGCCTCAAATGAGATTTGATGAGATCCTGATCACAAGTGCTGCAGCAGTGTCAAAGTTTAAAATTAATCATTTCTTATACCTACGATCAACATTTTACAAACTTCAAACGACCATAATAATATTTAATCTTATCGTCAGATTTTATAGCAAGTTAACTGAATATGTAATCTACCTACATACCCAATAATTAAAATTGAAACATTGTAATATTTATGCTAAAACTTTATACCAACACTAGCTGCGACCCGCGGATTCTCCCGCGTAAGTCCCGTGCCCTGATCCCGTGCGAATATCGGGATAAAAACTAATCGAGTTTCATTTCAATCAGTTCGGTGATTTTTGAGTTTAGGAGTAACAAACACACACACACACACACTCACACACACACACTCATAAACTTTTACATTTATAATTTAGTAGGATGTAAAGTTGTGTTAAATAAATGAACAAAAATAATAATCAATTTTGTTTAAATAATTGGAATAAATGAAAGTAGATAATATACTCGTATTACCTAAATCATTTAAAAATTAATGTGGGGTAGGTATACATACATAAAGTCGCATGTATTTATCAGATTTAACCCCGTACTCTAGAACTCAAAGAAGAATTGAGACGTGTATTGGGAAGTCCAACGCGGCAGATCAAGGCGACGACGATGGCGGGATGATTTTGACTCCTATAGGAATGACTGGTGTGCAATCTACATATCGGGATCAATGGAAGAAAGGTAGAGAGGCCTTAGCCCTGCAATCAATATAAATGAAAGTAGGACAGTGTATGCTCTTAATTAATTAGTATAGATAATTCGAATAACGACACGCTGTCCACCAATGGATTTCACTTAAGTAGCCTTTGGACGTTTTGCCATTGTAACTTAAAATGCTGAGGTGCATTTCGAGGCCCATCGATAGAGGGCATTATGGCAAACAAACACCAAACCGCTAAAGCGTCTCGGAAACGGGATATTTTTTTTTGGATCTGGCCCATGGATCTTCTGAGAATGATCCAACATTGCACTTACGGTGAAAGAAAACATCGTAATGAAACCTGCGGCGGCTTAGTTGGCTGCAGGCGTATTGAAAAGTTATTTCCTCTGGATAAGGTCTTTATTAGCCTACTTTATCTAACACTTGTCCTAGGTACTACAGGCAGGGCCCTGAATAACATGGATTATAGTTGCCAGCGTGTAAATAATCTTAGATGTAAAAGGCCAATCTTCGTAGAGGGGGAGGGAGGTTATGTGATGCCTTATATTGTTCTTAACAGTTGAAGGGAAAGATATGTTGTTATTGTTAATTTTTTTGTTGTTAATTACACCCTCGAACGACCAGGCAAAAGACTTTTAACCTATGCAGCCTCGTCTGACATACACTATTTTTTTTAGGGTTTTTTACATTTGTTTTTGCGTCGGGGGTAAAAAACAGAATATAATGGTAAGGAAAAAATATATTGTTTATTTTTAAAAATATATAATTTTTTATTTTAGTTATTTAAGTCTGGTTAAAATATAATAAAATAATCCATGAGAATATTGTGAAACCAATTTTTATTTGCACAAACAAATCCAAAATTATGTGTAAGTTAGCAATATTTCTAAGATTAACGTATAAAATTTTCCAAACTAGTATGTGCTTGTAAAATATTGTACAAATTATGACAGTTAACCAAGAAATTTATAGAAATTACCTAATCCGCTTTTGATCACATACGAAGTAAAACGTATAAACCTTATAAAATAATTAATATTTAAGATTTAGTGACTAGGAGATTTAAGCCTAAGTTAATTTAAACTTAATTAAATATTCAGTATTTATTTTTTAATGTTTATTCAACCATAAATTCTTCGTTCATGAATCGGTATATATGATTCTTTTTACAGTAGGTAATTAAATTTCATTATTAAAGACAGTCTTCCGAGTTAATAAATTCTTACTTGCAAGGAAACAAAATTTGTTTTATAGAGGATAAAATCGGTAAAATTAACCAATAAAGATTTTCGAAGTTTTTAATATCGTAATAAACATTATTGAGTTGATGTCTGGTTCTGAGAATGCTAACATTTTTTTTAACTAGTTGCGCTCCATGGTTTACCGGATTAGGCCCGAATCAGTGGATTTTTTTGATTTATAGAGGTAGTAAAGCTGTAGAGCACGTATAGTCGGCTGCATTATTGCAGTCCTCAGTAAAGTTCTAAAATTACTATTATTGGAATTCAATTGCATTCTAATAATTTTTGTTTGATTAATTGATGAGTTAGAAGACTTTAAACTTCACTTAAAGCATGTGTCTAGAATCTTGCTCGTGCTGAAAACATTCTTTTAACAGCCGTTTTGGAGCTCTACGGTGGGTCAGCAATTATGCAGCCGACCGTACATCCCCCGAACGCGGCAGCAATTTTTCGTTGATTACTCAAGTTCTGCTTATTAAATTTAGATATATTAATACAATAACCTTTGCAGAAAATAGAGCTGTCCAATAGTGACCAGATTTTAATAGGTTCAGTAATATTTAAATGTTTAGGCAAAAACAAGACAAACTAACAGACAGTCAGCCATAAATTCGTGTTTTACTGCTTTTATCCCCAAGACTGGGTTTTTATATTTTGTTCAGGTTTTTGTACAAGACCATGTTTAATTTCTTCCTTTATTTTCAGTTTAAAGAAATATAAATATAGTTTATTCTCAACTAGGCCACGTATCGTTAAATATAGAGATAACATGTTTGTAACGGAGGCAAATAATTGGTCGAATAAAAATTATAATTAATTAAGAACCTTAGCAGTAATATTTCAATTCAAAGTAGAATATTAATATTATCGCAACTTCTTTATTTATGAATTAATTTTATTTGCAATTTAATTAGCTACTCGACTACTCGGATCGGAACAAGTTATTTGTCGACTATCGATGAGGACCTCAACTTTTTCTTTGACTAGAGCCTTAAGAGCAAAAATAAAAGGAACGTAACAAAAATATTATAAAACGGCATAATATTCCGATGACAGCGATCTACCGTTCAGATGCAAAATATTTGCCAAACCAGTTTTATTTAAATTCATCAGCCAAGTGGATAAGTACTTATCTAGATGCGGTACGATCGACTTTCAAAAAGATATTGACCCCCAATAGAGGTGGATGCCTGATGATCAATGAACAAATTAATAGGTAATAATATGTAGAGCGATTAGATGGCGCTTAGACAATAACGTTAGTTGGGTGCTTATTACGGTACATAGGTACCCGTTATGAATACTACGCAACACGTGCATATTTAGCAAAACATTTAAAAATACAGTGGCTAAAGGACCTTACCCTAATGCAAAAGAACGCCCACCTTTCATAGGTAAAGATCACGAATAACAAGTGTCAACAAAATAGTAATAAGCTGGCTTCGACACAATTTTAATTCAATAACTTTCGCACAAATAGTTAAAATTCATGGTATAAAATCTTTTATCCACCAAATGACAGAGATTGAATTGAGTGAACGAGATACATCTACATCAGATGCAGACAAGACATCGCGATAGAAGCAAGTAAAAGTGTGGCGCCCGATCGACAGCCGTTTCAGTATTATCTATTTATAAAAGATGTTGTACCTACGGATGAGTACTGACTAGCAAAATGGATCTTTCCATTAAACCAAAGCCAAATGGTATTTAACGCGAAACAGCGTGAGGTCTCAGGCAATCGGATAGATTATTGATAAAATGCATACGAATTAGGAGCACTTCTTATTGACAGCTCTCCGCTTTGTAATATCAATGACACATCATTTACAATAAGTGTTTCCGATGAAAAAAAAATAATCGAAATGTATTTCGGAGTCTTTGACCGTGATGATCTCGACAATTCGTTTAATAAGTTTTTACACTTCGATAAACAAGCTTATTTGTATAAGTGATACCGTTGAGGGCGTGGGGTGAGATGACCCCGGGGCGAGATGCCGAGGCGCCGAAATCGACACTATTCATTAAGTCGATCAATGTTGGGATCAATCGCAATGTAGATTTCTATTGGCGAATTAATTCGGCGGACGCGAGATCGAGTAACGGTGTCGGATGCCATTGACATTCGTCAGCGAGAACGAGGCGGACAGCGCGGGAGTGGTGCCGAAGGTACTCAGTCAGTCGTCTCTTTGACCACAACCTGCGTTTACGTTTTTCAGTAAGACACATAAATGCCTATTTTGCAGATATATATATATATATATATATATAAGAAAATCGTCATATGCATATATTTATTACTTAATTCCTAAATTATATTTAAACTGACAGCCGCCCTGCGTTTTATCTGCGTAAGTTCCGATTTCGTAGGAATGTCGGGATAAAAAGTAGTAGCTCATGTAGCTGTTTAGAGCCCTATACAAAAAAAAAAAATGTTTTCTACTTATATTATTAGTAGGTATGGCTCCTTTTTCCTGAGTACTCTAGATTACAAGTTTTAAGATTTGAAAGATTTATAGTTTTTCGCTTAGATCCATATTTTTTATAGTTATTACGGATATATTAGACTAAGTATTGAATCGAAGATAGCACATCATATTATATCTTGTATTATCATAATATAGATATAACTATCACAGAATAACTTTGTTAAAAAGAAAAACCACGATGTTTTTCAATAATAAATGGCTTCCTCAATGGTGTACGATTACGGGCTGCAATAAGGAGAAATTGCCATATCGAGGGTAAATTTTAGTGACATTAAAAATATGTACTTATTTAATATTTTATTAGTTATTTTTCGTGTCTAAAAATAGATCAAGAAACTTATATGAATCAGAAATAATGTTTGGCTGCCGGTTTGAGCTAGAGCTTGAGATTTTAATCGACAGCGGAAGCACTTGAACACCCATCAAAGTTAAGCTCTCACAGCCGTAAATATATGGTGCCTGCTGCTGCTGGGTTATAAAGCTCATCAGAGTTAATTATTTTGATTAATGCTTGGCCAAATAGAGAAGTCAAAACCACATAACTTTTTATAACGATTCGAACTCGGATTAACTTAGATTAGTGTCAACACATCACTTGTCTATCGTCAGAGCCGACAGAGTAAGCATTTATATTACATACCTCAGAGAATGAAGCACGGAATGTGCGAACGAATTCAATAGACCAATAAAATTCTCATTCGCTAAACTTGTCTACGGCGAGTGGAATCGTCGGATCGTCGGAATAAGTAAATTGTTCAAATAAATAACATCAACAAATAGAGGAAGACTAAAATACACATTGGAGACCATTAAATATTTGAAGCGATTAGTTACGGGACTTACTTGTTACGGGAATCAAAAGAAAATTTCAAGAAGTAATGGCTTTTCCTGTAAGTTGGTTGTAGAACTGATGGGAGTTTATTTATTACGGTAATAAAAATACGCCACCGTCATAGTTAGTAACAGTCGCAGATGTATAGTGAAGAAGTGATAGGTCAGCGTTTGAACACTATTTCATTTGATGGGAAGTGACGATGCGGTCCTAGATGTAGAACGCTTACCTAGAACATAATTGTTCACTCGTGACTTTAAGACCCGTAAATTGAACACGTTAAGACAGATGCAGGCAACTGATTCTATTCCTTCGCAGTATGAATAAGCAAAGCGCTTAGTGCGGGTGTATAAGTTTTCCAACAAGAATCGGTGTCAATCAGTTTGCCTGATTGTGTGACAGTAGAATGGTCGTGCAGTTCTGATGCGCTCTCCCCGAAATGTATAAGACAAAAGACCGAAAAGCTAACCAGCTCGCGACGTCCATCCAATGCCTTCAGGCAAGCTCATTATTAGCCTCCTGTCTCTCATCTCATATGAGAACAATACTCCATACACGATTGGACTTGTGCTTGGTATAAGATGAACAACTGCCATCACGTGATGTTATACCGTCTCATTTAAGCTTTTTGCAAGCCCACTTGCGGGACTTGAAAACCTTGTTGTAGGTTTTCGTCTTCATCCTTAACTTTCATGGTTTTAGGGTTTCAAGCATCAACCCAGGCCAGGTATGCAGTGTGCCTATTTTGTCATAGATATTTGTTACCAATATTTTTACGGTTGGTGTCATAGTGGTCGAACGCTGACCTATCTAGCTAGATGTAACTGGTATTGGATTTTACCTGGCATTGTTAACCCGTACAGTAGTGGGGTAGGTCTAGGCATGTTATATGTGAAATAATCAAACGTCGTACAGTAACAGCAGGCATAGTTTGCATCGATATGACATTACGAGTTTAAAGTAGGTGATGTGGAAGTCAGCCTTGGTGGTCTACATTTTGTTCCGCGAACCACCTGCGTTCGCATCGTTTGTGACGAAGAAAATGGCCTGTGAAAAATGGAAAGTGGAGTAATTTCGTCTAGTGCAGTGTGTTAGTGTCCGAGTTGTAACGGTTGTTGTCGCTCAAATAAAGGATTATACACAGTCGGAGGAAATTATATTTAAATGTATTGTGCAAATGTTATCATTATTATATCTTCGGCGTAGATGCAAAAAATAAATAACTGAGATTTTGGCGAAATTGACTTTTCAATATAAAATCATCAAAAACAAGGTGTCTTAGGTCAGTGAGTTGGTAGTTTATAAATATCATTTATTTAAGTGAATCTTGAACAAGTTTGCAATTAAAAAAAAACATGAAGTCTTTCAAAAATTATGCTATTTCTATAAATTATGATCCACATAATATTTGACTTTTTACTAATGATACCTCTACTCTTCTAACAGATTTTAAAGAAAAATTCAAAAAAAATGTGTTTGTTTCTCCGAACTATAAAATCGGGTTATTTAGTTTAAGATATACCTACGAATACACGCATTAAAAGCGATTCAAAAACCGTGAGAGTTCCAAACGCCTTCCCGTTAAAATTGTACAGACGATAGTATCTCACTCGGTGTAATCGCGACAATCTATTAACCGCACTGTTGAGTGTGTAATCTTTAAAGTATATACTTAACAGAGTTTATTTAATTGAGGAACAGATATTGCACAATTATAAGTAACTAGTCGTTATCTGCGCTTTTACTCGCATAAAACCCGCAAGCCGCGTCGGGTTTTCGCAATTTTAACGTAGCCTTTGCATCGTTCAAGGGATCATCGCTTTCTTCTTACTTCTTGTGGCGCTACAATACAACCTCCAGTGAGACTTCTTTACAATCTTCTTCCATTTCTCACTTGCTGTTTTCTTTCAAGATTCTCCATTCGCCACAGGTCTTCTTTTACAGTCCTTTCAGGGCTTACTTGGTTGTCTCCTTGGACGTTTTTGTTGGCGAAAGTGTATATGATCTTTATTGCTCTGCCTTCAACAATTCTGTTCAAGTACCCTGCCCATTACAAACGGTCGCGGTGTGACTTACAGTATCTGACGATGTTTCGCTTCGGCATGTTTCATTCCCGGTCGGTCGATACAAATCGTCATGATATTAGTCCAAAGATCTTACGCAAAGTTCGTTAAAATGGATCTTGTGTAATTGAGTCAAAAAAATATGAGACTCATGTAGGGTTTGCTCTTGTGAATTCAGTTTTCAAAAATGCACGAATGTGTACGTCTTTGGTTTAATATCTGTTCAATACACTCACTGACATTGGCTCGTAAAACTTAGTGCGCCGCGTCGTCCCGTTTTTTTATTCTATGGCTTAAAATCGTGTAAATACCAACGTACAAGCCTTTAGGGTTGCCATAACTTTTTAAAATCAATACGGGACTTGTAACATTTTTATGTTCATCGCAAATCACTTTAGCACATTACAAATTTATGTAAAAAAATAGTTCATTTTTCGAATTTTTGACGATAGTTTTCAGAAAAATTGATAATAAAAAAGAAATAGAGTAAGTTTTACAACTAAGGTTATTGTTAATTAATAAACTACCACTTAAAATACAATTAATAAAGAAAATGGAATGGAAAAACCGCAAAATTTTAGGAAAATAATGTAAATGTTTACGTTTACCCCCTCCTCTAGTAATACTCCCGTACTTGTCCTGTTTTTCAATGGTTATTATTACGCGATGGTTAAATACGGTGACTATCCCGTCATATATCGAATACGAGACGAATGCCAAACGTAATAATGCGATTGTTGGTTTTATTACATTTATAATGATATCTTATAATATATCAGTCTACTTCAGTTATTTAGTGCCTTTGTCACTTTTAACGATGCTATTCCTTAAACGTAAATCATATTGAATAATGCAGAGTAAAGAGGTTCAATTAGATATGTTTATTGTTCAGTAACTATTGAAGAAAATCAGATGCGTATACGAGTCCAGACAGTTAGCACGCGCGGCCTCAATCGTGATCCGAATATAATCTTTTACAGATGAGGGAAAGTGAAATTGATATGCCCATTAACACTTATCAGATAGGTACTTTTTAACAGGATATTATGTGTGAGTCACATCTGACAAAATAATAACACTTTATAAAATTACCGCAAATCGTACCAATGTGGTATAATGACTTCCTACGATTGTCCAAATTTTATTATAAGGTAACAAGCATAAGTAACGGTTTAAAAAATTTGGATCAACTGAATTAAAATGATTATGAGAACTCATGCAAACAATTGGCTAGTTTAGAAACAAACGGTAGATAAAGAGAAACTTAGCCACGAATAATTCAGTTGACATTTCTGTCTGGGTCTGCATTTTGGGTCTCCGACTATGTACATGTTACGGTTTGATTTGTGTTCTATGACCCGTCTACATTCATGAATATGTCAAAGAAAGACCGTGAAAATTTACTTATTGTGTGGCCAAAAATGTAAGAATTTAACAATTCTGAACGAAGTCTAAAAATATGACAATACTTAGTTCAAAGATTTTTTACGCAAACGGCCCTTTTTACGCCCCTATCAAGAACTTTATTACGATTAACCATCTCCCTGCACTAGGGGGACCGATAATCGTTGATTTAAAATAAATTTTCAAGGTCTGACGGACCCCTTATGCTTCCCCAGGGGAACCGTTAAGCGCTGAACTGTTTTAGATTTTTTTACGCTCATCTGGAAACATGTCATCGCGAAATGGAAACATGTATCAAAATTCAAAATTCTTGAATCATTTGGAATCACATTGAAACATCTTAAAAACTAAGTTAGCGTGTGTGCCTTCGGAACGCGTCCACCAATGAAAAAAGGCACAAGAAATTCATGGAGCGAATGTCAATTGTTACCTGATTGACTCTTTCGATTGAAGTGTGATTGTTCGGACTATAATCAATAGGTACTTTAATCATTTTGAAAACTGCAGGCTTATGTAGTTTAGACGATGAGTTTCTATAGATTCCTTTTGGCTCTGTCATTATGCGGCACCATAATACAATCTTCAAAAAATTTGGCTTTTTTGTATAAATACTCATAAAACTATTTTACGATGCAAGGGTTTTTGCCAACTGAATATTTATATTATAAATATTAAGTTTTGCTTCACGTTGCGTGCTTGGTTTTGGATGTAATAGTATGTTTTAATTTTAAGGAAACACTAGCGGCTAAGTAAGCTTTACAAGTTAACGATTCGTAGTTTGTGTAGACGACCAAATATAAAAAGAAAATTCCGTATGAATTCCAATAAATATTAAGTAATAGGTATTTGTTGTAAGTTATTGGCCGTTAAATCGGAAACTCAATTATTGTGTTTATGGTATTTAACAAATGGCAGTCTTCCTAGGCCTAATATTGAGACAGGTAACTAACTACGGAACCCGCAATATTAGGCTCTTGTTTTTTACTTATTGAATTCCGATTTAACCATTATCATTGCAAGACATTTCACACATCGCCATCTAGCCCCAAGTTAAGTAACTAGACTTGTGTTATGGATGCTAGACAACCGATATACTACTTAAATACTTTTCTTTTGTAAAAATATACTTATAATACATATATACAGAATATGCATAAATACTTGCCTGAGGCGGGAATTGAACCCGAAACCCTGTGTTTGGCAGTCCGGCATGGTGACCATTGTGCCAACTGGGTCGTCAAATGAAACAAGGTGAACAGGAATAACTACAGACTACCTTTTAGCATGTTTAAAAATAATGGCGTAAAGTGAAGTTTCTCATTTACACTTTGATTTAATTACTGGTTACAGACAAATAGTAGCTTAAACCCAACTAAATAGGATGTTATAATTATCTACTTTCAACAAGTTATATCACTACATAGTATAAAATAAAGTCACTTTTCGCCGTCCCTATGTCCCTTTGTAGGTATGCTTAGATCTTTAAAACTACGCAACGAATTTTGATGCGGTTTTTTTAAATAGATAGAGTGATTCAAGAGGAATCAATTATAAATAAAAGTTATCAGAAAAAAAAATGTATACAGGGTTATTGATAATCATATTAGCAAGCGGTTGAGGGCTAATTCGGTGCATCTAAACTAACAACTTACAGAAATTCGTTCTTTTTTTGAAAATTTTGATGTTATGTAAACTCGAAAATAAGCTGATATTTTAAGTTATATTTCTTTAGGCGCGTTATGAAAATATGATGAGAGTGAAATTTTAACATGCGCGCGCAGCTGTAACTCAAATGTCACAAGTTGTAGCTGCGTAACCCAAAAGTAAAACAGGTTGAAGCTGCGAGAGTGAAATTTTAAGATGCGCACACATCACTGTAACACTAAAGTAGCAGGTTGAAGCTGTCCGTAAAATAAATATCAGACGGACGGGCAGGTGGACGGACGGACGGTTTGATATTTATTTTGCGGGCAGCTTTAACCTGTTACTTTAGACGGACGTATAACTTCTAGAAATATAATTTCATCGCGTACATAAGTACACGCACCCATTTTTTTAAAACAAAAGATTATTCAGAATGGGTTCAGTACTTAAAAAAATAAGTACAATCTTAAGGTTAATGACCTCTTCGTGTTAGGAACAGCCGATTTTCAGGTAAACATAACCTCGAAATTTTCACAAACGTCGTTGAACAAAAATTGATTGTTGCACAGAAGTGCCTTCATACATACCAATAACCCTGTATACGAGAACATTACTAACATGATGAAATACTGGACATAACTGATCAAAACATGAGATGTTTTACAACAAATTTATGGTGATTGTGTTGCATCAAAATTGATTAAAATAAAAAGGGTTAATGTCCAACTGATCGTTGTATCTCAAAAATTCTTCGATAGTTTCTGTTATAATAACTTTAATACCTGTCAAATACGAAGATTGATGTACTATAATTCTCTCTGTTAGTTTATACTGTTAGATACGGATTACGAAAACGTAATCCGTATCTAACAGCAATGCAAAGCAGTAGCAATGATATATTGAATATTTTTGGAAGTAGATTGTTACGGAAGTCGATGATTGGCAGGATGGCAGGTGCTACGCTGTAACTCATTTTATGTATGCATATGGGATGGCAACACTATGTGTTCTGAGTATGTCAGTAATTAATCTATACTATCTTTACTTATATTATAAAGCTGAAGAGTTTGTTTGTTTGTTTGAACGCGGTCTGTCGAACACAGTTTGCGAATAGAGATTTTGTGGAGATTAAGGAAGAAAATTGAATAGGCCAATGGCTTACCGATTGAAGATAGTCCTCCTGCTGGCCAGCTTTTTCGACGAATATGTCACAGTTCACTTCTAAATCACCTTTTAGCACTAGTTTATGAAGTTTTTGATTTAACACACCGAAAATTGGAGCGCACTTTTGTTCCTCTTTGAACCGAAAACGCCATATTGGCTCTGTCCGTTTCTCACTCGCTCATTGGCTGTATAGACGGAAATAAGGATAGGTATATTAAAGAATGCTTAAGAAAGAAAGAGACGGAGTATCGCTACTGTAATTTGACAGATTTACGTAATTTCCTTTTAGTATTATTTTAGTGTTGCCACTTTCCTGGCCCAAACATAGCTGGTGACTAGATAGTAAAATATCTTGCAATTAATCTGTTATGAAGTTTTTACTACAAAAATAAAGTGTTAATTACGCATAGACATAAAATGAATACATCTTTTATTGATCGTAAAAAGTTGATTCTATGTTTCTTTGGTTAACCATTACATCGACAAGCTACTCCCAACTTATTTAAAATCAGCGCTTATTGGCTAACCCAGTTCAGGGGAGACGTTAATCGTGAGATAGTTCTTGCCAGGGGGTCCGTTGAGCGTAGAGGAGCCGTTAAGGTAAAATTATTTGCAGCACCAGGACAACAAAAGGAAGGGCAAAACATGATATCAGCTACCGCCCTCCGCTAACAAATACATAGCTGATAATTTATCAGTACGATAATTAGGTGTAATAAAGGCGACCTGTTTATAAATATAGATGATACGCAATATCATCTATATTTATAAAACTGGTCAAGTGCGAGTCGGACTCGCGCACAAAGGGTTCCGTACAATTTATATTTTATTTTAGTATTTGTTGTTATAACGGCAATATAAATACATCATCAGTGAAAATTGTAACAGTCTAGCTAACACGGTTCATGAGATACAGCCTGAAGGCCAATTCTCGTAAATAACATTGTTCAAATTACATTTCAATATCATTCCGATTGCATTTCGATTGCAAAAAATACCCTCAAAGTCAGTTGTTTTTTTACAAAAAGACTTTAAGGGTGTTTTGAGCTACTTTGAGGGTATTATTTGTGATCGAAATGCAATCGAAATGATATTGAAATGTAATATTAAAAATGTTATTTACGAGAATTGGCCTTCAGACAGAGAGACAGCGGGGTCTTAGTAATAGGGTTCCGTTTTTACCTTTTGAGTACGGAACCTTGGATGTTTGAATAATTACCAAAATTCGTAGAACAAAAGTGGTCCGCTTAGACGTCTAGCACAACCTCCTTTATGAAAACCATTGTAAAAATATCAATTTAATTGTACAAACAACTAATAATTACTTTCAAGAAAATATAAATTGTATTTGGAAGATTGATGAGTTCATGTAACAGTGGAAGTCAAATAAATGATGAAACAAAAAATAATGACCAAGATAATGAGAATGAGCTTTCTTTAAAGACAGTCGATTCTAAGCATTGGTTTGTTCGCCTAATGATTCTAGTACACGTGAAGAAATGATACATTTTCATTACTAGGAATGTTTCCTGGTTCCTAGTTACCTACCATAAGAAATGTACCAGTTGATTAATATCAAGGCGTTGCATCTCGATCGGAGCGTGTGAAACAAACACGGGATGCAGTAAAATACCGTATAGTAATATTTTAAAGGTTTTATCTCAATTAAAGTTTGATAACGAAAAACTTCAAATTTAGAATAAAAAAACGGTTGCACTCCAAGAAGAAAAAGAATAATTAAAAAAAACGTGTGGCACTCGGGGACTGCCGCGGTAAAGCTATTGCATCGTGCGAGCTTCGTACAGTCGTACCATATACATACACGTAAAGCGAACGCTCGGCCGAGGAACATGGTAGGCGGAGGGGGGGTGTTAGGTTTTATTTTCGTTACGAAATTTCTTGATTCGGTCGCTGCGCTCAAAGCCCGCGATAAAAGCTATGCAATAGCTTAAAATTAACAAATATATATCAAGCAATAACTGAAGTATTCGGTGAGATTCGAACCAGGGGCTAAACATTCATACAAGTGTTAAGTAGCGCTCAAAACCACCAAGCCACAAAGTCTTATTACCGAGCGACGAAAATATAGTAATGTTTGAAGCCGATAATGACGTAGCTGTCACATTGCGTCTCGGTAACGAGTTCAGAGATTTTTTCTTATCTAAAAATATGAGTACTGCGCTAAAAGAAGTTACACTTCAAAAAACCCGGGCTTTTATCCCCCATAACTTTTAGACGGCTGAACTGATTTCAACCAAACATGGCTAAGAACACTCCTGTCTATCGATAGAAATCACACACACACAGACACGTCAAACTTATAAGAACCCGTTGCTTTTGTTTAGGGGCATAAAATAAATTACAATAGGTACTTATTACAGGAAATTACAAAGCCATAAAGATCTGATGTGAAAATGGATTATAGCTATTAATCCATTTTCACATTCACATCAAAAGCTAACATTTATGTTCCTATAAAATCAGTACAGACTTTTAATGCAGTTGCAATTTATGAGTAATTATCCTTCTTCTATATCGCTAATTGTAATTAACGAATGCTCTTCAAATTCATACTTTAATCCTATCTAATGGTCACATTAATTCGATTCTTGAATGTTTATTTGAATTTAGCCTTTGGTAGCATGAATTTAGCCTTTAGTATATTAGCATTGGTTGTCAAGTTCTCCAATCTCGGTAATGTTTTAAACGAATCAATGATTTATGATACAATACTTCCCTCCCTGTAAGAAAAAAAATAAGAAAAATCGAAAGAAGAAAGAAGAGAAAAAGAAGAAGAAAGAAATAGATTTGACAAACACGAAAATAATCTCTGAAAATAATGAAAGCTCTCTGAAACACTCAATCGCACTCTACATCTGTACCTATAATGCAAGATCACTCTCAACAGTTGCAAGATTACTGGATAAAAAAATAAAAAATGCGGGAAAAGATTGGATAATTAAAGCACAGAATAGAGACAATTATAAAGCCATGGAGGAGGCCTTTACTCAAAAAGAGATCCTTGAATAACGGACAATTAAATTTTCACAGTAGATTTAGTATATCTTTTTTCAATATTCTCATAGTAATAGTTTATTATGATGCATGTTTTATAAGTAATTTTAATATTCAAAGGATAAATAAAAAGCTAACTAAAAGCTAGCTAATAGATAACATACGCATCACACAGTATCATAAGAAAAAAAGAAAGAAAATGTCCAAAAAAAAAACAAGAAAAAGTAGTACAGCGCCCAGAAAAAATACTGTACAAAATATTGTCTATTGTCCGGAACTAATTCGACAAAGTTTAGATATCTAGTTTAAATAAATATTGCAAGTCAACCCACACAGCGCCATCTAGCTCTAAGCTAACTAGGCTAGTGTTATGGTAGCTAGAGGACGGATAGAATACTTAAATACTTTAATATTGTATTACTTTACTTTTACCTTAATACTTCTTTTCTTTTTACTTAACTTTTTAACTTTACTCTTTTTGTCTAAATCTAAATAAAAGAAGATGTAGAGGGGCACATTCGTTGTAATATAAAAAGAAAAGCTTTTAGATGTTTTATATTTGTAGTTAATAGGCTCTGAAACTACTGGACTGACTTTGATGAAACATCGCCGTATGAAAATGAAATCCTTCGGAGTAAAATATACTATAATCCCGGTATTCCTACAGGACCGAGACTTACGCGGGTAAAGGTTGCGGCTACTCTTGACCTAAATTTCTAAGTTAATCAAATAGTACTTGGGTGACCGAGCTTTGCTCGGTTATTTTACGTTTTTTTTATATAGCTCGCCCCCAAAACCCTGCATACTAAATTTCATGAAAGTTGTTGGAGCCGTTTCCGAGATCCTGATTACACATATACAAGAATTGCTCGTTTAAATATATTAGATTAGATAATAGCTATAGCTAGGTAAAAGCGGTACAAGCTATAACGATCACAGTCAATTATAAGGAGGTAATAGGTTTATTTAAATGATTATTAATGCAATACTAATAGTAAATAATCCACATTTGACAACTCGACAGTTTATCAGAATTATCAGGAACATAATATAATTAAATATAGTAAACAATGACATAAATATCACAGATCAGTAAATCTTTAAATATAAAATTCGGTTCTGAATGATTGACTCTACGTACAGCTTAACCGCTCTGGCGCCAAAGACATGACATAAGGAAGGTGTGTTTTTTGTGACGTGTAATTATTTACTACGGGTTTTTCAAAATTCCACCCATAAGAGGTTGAAATAGCAGGCGAAGCTGTGGGCAAAAGTTGAATAATAAGCACTCATAATAAGCAATGAATGATGAATAATGGGAAGCGTAAACGAACGACTCACCATTTCATGATCTTGGGAATTTTCTTTTTATTATGCAACTATTATTAATTGACAATGAATTACCCATGCACCCATGGATCGATGCATTCACTAAGATTACACGTTTACACTCATACAAATGGACTTGTTTATAGGTATGTTGGCTTGACTTTAATTAAGAGATTCTGGAAATAAAGTGGTCTGGTATGTGAAATTAAAAATACGACTCTATTGTGTTAATAATATGTTATCTGTGACAATTAGCAATTTTATGAGAAGTGAAAGATAGGCATGTTTATACACCATAGATAGGTATTTCGGTCAACTTTTAGATTTTGAATTAAGGTAATGAGATCTGGCTTTTTGGATCTCTTGGAATCCAACAATGTCGGTCGACTTTAGAAAATAAAACTTTTGAAATAATATTGTTTTTTTCCTACTCTTTTTCATTGTTCTTACTCAGGAACTCAATTTATTATTAACCCCGACTCAAAAAGAGGGGTGAACAACTGAACACCCTTCACTTGGTCAGCAGGATTATGCAATATATTGGTCAGCCAAAATATTACTTGGACCAGGGCCTCCCTAACTGTCCGTCGTGACGCCCAGGGGCGTCGTCGTCGTGAGGCGATTTATACAGGCTTATTAGTACCTAGCTACGCTCCGCGATTTCACCCGATATCAAAATAAAAAGTAGCCTATAGCCTTCCTAGATAAATGGACTATCCAACACAAAAATAATGTTTCAATTCGAACCAGTAGTTCCTGAGATTAGCGCGTTCAAACAAACAAACAAACTCTGCTGCTTTATAATATTGGTTTAGATTATATAAGGCTACTTTTGTGCATCCACCAATAATTTTTTGTTCTCAGGTTAAAATATTAATTCGGAAAACTGATTATTTAAAAAAAAAGTTTATTCAGACTAAGAACAATCAACAGATACGCAACAGACAAGATACAACAGAATACCAAAGTGAAAGTAAGATAGGTATGCTTGATGTAAGATTAAATCTTAGTACCTATAATGAATCGAAGTCCTGGTGACCTTATAGCAACCAGGGTTATGTTAGAATCGATTCTCCGTTCAAAGAGGTCACATTGGTTTCACCAAATGTCGTTTTATCGAATGTCATATCATGGTAGTCGTTTCATCGACAGTACATTTAATCGAATATTGTTTCATCGAAAGTATATTTCATCAAAGTTACGTTTTATGGAATGTCGTATTGGTAATTCTATCGATTTTCTACCCCGCATAGGTTCGGATTATAACAGCCACCTTAATGGGTGTCTTGTTTAGCGTATTGGCCATCTATGCGGTTTTGCAGTTTTTACTGATTTTTTTTATTTGTTTGATTAATTGTTTTTTTTTTAATTGCCTATGTTTTTATAACAAATATTCATTAGGCAAATTATGTTAAATACACTGGAATAACAGGCGTTAGAATCCAATAATCAAAACCAATTAGAATTTTACCCAACAGAACAGCACATTTTTTTAGTTTCTTTCTGGCCACGGTAATAAAAATCTCAAAAGATATAGTAAACATAAACATGTAATTGCATAAACCTTATTAATATCTTTAAAACTATACTCGACGACTTCCGTAATCTTCCGTAATCAATTACGTAAAGTAGGTAATCACTTCGTTTTCTTATTCTTTTTCGATAAAATGAACCTTCGATGAACCGGCATTTCGATAAAACGTACCTAGGAGTTTTATTGAATGTCGTTTTTCAGCACACACGACTTCATCTCGCTTGCTTTTCATGAGGTGAAATAAGGTCAAATGCGTATTTTGCGTAAAAAAATAAATATACTAAGTACATAATATGCCACCCGTTAAATGTAGCATGTATATGCTACATTTAACGGGTGACATAACCCGGGGTTAGTATTAACTGAGTAAATCAGATCGTTAATGACGTAGTACTGGGTGTTTGTGACAAGGAGCCATAGAGTATCATAATTTGTTCAGGGTTCATATTATTATGATAAGGAGTTTTTTTTTATAAAATTGGTAATAAGTTATGTTAGGTATATTATCATATTGTACATTACGATATAGAACATCGGGGGCATGGTATCAATCAGCGCGAGAGCAGCGGTCAGTGAGCGATGGCTGGCAGTGCGCATCCCGGTGAGTCGTGCGAGTTGCATTTGCGCGGCCGCTCCCGCGCCGCTGTCCGCGCGCGCCTTTCGTCCAACCAACCGCCATCTCTCCCTTTCTCTCGAGGCTATTGCGCTCTCTCTCCGTCCTTCGGCGATCTGTTCCTCTTCTTCTTGCAAGGTTAAGGTTACGTCAGACATGTTATGTTATAACCGTTGGGGCTGACTCCGGCAAGTTCAGTGTCTCGTCGAGAGTGGCTGCGACACTTTGTCCGCGACCATCGCAGCGTACGCGTCACCCCGAGGACTGTGCTACCTGCCTGTGACTTACGAACAGTGACTAGTTCATGAACTGGGTGGTGAAATTTGTTAAACATCACGTGACACTCCTGTCATATCAACATCCTGATCCCGATATCCTGTGAAGGTATGTACTTTACATTACTTACCTTATTAATTTCAAAAGAAATCAAACTATTGGATTAAATTAGATTTTAAGATAAGATTTTAATTCCCATTTTAAAATTTAAAAAGGTCATTGATGTTGTAAAATTTAAAAGGTTATCAATAGTATAGCAGCAAAAACATTTATCTAGGATTACCATTAACTTTTATATAAATACAAATGATAGAGCTTAGTGCATGTGCAGGACTATCTGTTTCCATATATCTGAAACAGGAAGACGTATTATATTTATCGATATCCTTAATAAAAATTAATTAGATCGTCTAAGAACTGAGATCCGATATAATATAAAGTACCTACTTATATATTATAAAGAGAAGAAAAATGATGTAGGTACGTAGTATCTGTAGGTACCGTTGTCTTATACCTACTTGTAGCGAGTAAGGTTTTTGCGGTTATATGCTCTTGTCTTCAATCGTGTAAGGCGCGATAAGCTTCGGTGCACATGCACCAATAATAGTCCAGAGCTATATTTAGAGTCGCTTCGTTTGGTTTCTTTGCAGGAACATTTATCGTACTATTGCATCGTTTTGATTATTTATACCCCCGAGTAAATTTTATAAATAAGAAACAAGTCTCTTGAATATTAATTCACTTAATAAATACTTAACTCTAGAGAAAATAAATACGTCTTTATTAAAACAGAATTGTAAGACTGACGTTATTATTTTATAATTCAATGTATGTAAAATATTAATTTAATATTAATATATAAAAGGAAAGAGTAACTAGCAGTTTAAAATTAATGGACGGAAAGGCTGAAATTTGCCGGAGGTACAGATATTTTCAAATACTACGCGAACAAGTTAGAAATTTGAATAATGCGACAAAATCTTATTCAATAATTCTAGTCGGATAAATTATGTTTATTAGATAACAAAAAATTGAGGTAATAAAATGTAGCAAAAAAATCAAGCTTATAAATCAATTAAATAAACTTCTCTACAATCTTTGCTTTTTACATACAAAAGACTTCAACGCGCTCCCAATACTACATTGCCCTAATCTAAAATGATTAAGATGTTTTAAAAGAATAGTATCCAATATTTTAGTGATTCCGTAGAATTCTGGCTCTAAAGTTTAATTTTTTTTTGATGAGTGAACGAATGAACATTTATCAAACTCCCTCAGTTTAACTCAACATACTTTATAAACGTTAAATATTCTAGAATTAATATTGTTTTTCATCATTAAACATCAAGTAAAATTGATATTCTATAAGAATACAGATTACAAAAATTCTTAGAATAGCTCAGGGCAAGCAATAAAGAATAATATCTTTTATGAAAAATAATATTAGTAGCATAAGAGCTTTATGAGCATGAAAAGGGTACATAAACTCATAAAAGAATAACTTTCCGCTTATTAAGCTCCTGTATGAAATTAATAGTTTGACAAAATAAAAGAACTACTTGTATACGGGCTGTTTTCCGCAATTAGAAGCTTTTTAATTGGGTCCTTTTTGCGTGAGGATGAAGTAGGCTTACCCAGCACCTACTGCCCTTTCAGCTTAGTCGACCATATCCAGAGGAAATAACTTGTCAATTCTTCTGGAGCCAACTAAGCCACGGGTTTCATCACGATGTTTTCCTTCACCGTAAGAGCAATGTCAATTAGCGCACATCATTTTAACTTAAGAAAAAATTCATTGGTGTGCGGCCGGCCGCGGGCCGGGATGTAAACCGACGACCGTCGGAATGAAAGTCGAGGTATCTACCACTAAGCCAACACCGCTCTCTAAAAAGAACTATTCACTTACGCAACTGCTTCCCAGATTGATAGACATATTTCTTTAGACCTATTTTATTTCTAATCTTCCTAGCAGTTTTACTTATCTAAAGCCTAGTTCGCATTAAGTAAATTAGTAATGTAGTAGCTAAAATACTCGCTACTGCCGAAAAATAATTCGTACCTTCTCGAGTACACAGAGAGTTACAAGCTAGGGATGTGGCGTCAAATACTGAACTCGACTAATTCAACATGTTCGGATTTGTTTAACCGGTGAACCAGTGAGCATGGAAGGTGCTATTCACCCAATAAAAATAGAATAAAATAGCTTGACATAATTACTTACTAACTTAATCGACTAAAATATGATGTTAAGACATGTTAAGCTACTAATGACTCGCTACTCGACTAAAATACTAGCCTAACGCGAACAAGCCTTATACTTGACAATATATTTTTCACTTAAAAACCTGTCTTTGATAAAATTAAAAAAATATATATTAACTCCTGTTAAATTGCTATTTCGAAGACCCCATTTTTTTTAAATTGCTTCTATGCAGACTTTGTTAAGGTTAGGTACCTAGAAGATATAAATGTAAGTAGCTAAGTAATTTATTTTAGAAACACACTTTATTTTTTTATTTACTTAAATTATTAACTTTGGAAGTAGGTACTCTTCAAAAGTGAATTATTTAAGTAATTGTTAAATATTATTAAGTATAAGTTAGTCTACCAATAGGTACAATTTTCCCACGATGTGATAAAAACCAGTATTATGAGATCCATGGACCATAGATATCTAGGACTTAAATAATTGTTCACGGAATTACCGCGCAATACAGATAAGAAAAATGCAGCAGATTTTTGTCAACCAGTCGACTGATCCTGTTTGAATTTAAATTCAATTTCTCGAAAAATATCGAATTTATGACCTCTACCGTTATAAAAATACGGAAAAAATAAAAATGCATTTCAAATAAATATTTTACCAAAAAGGAAATTACGTTTACGCTAAAAATTGATAACCTGTTCTTTTATAAAGTCGTTGAAATTAATTTGCAAATTCGGAAGATTTCTAAGTAAAAGCGCAAAATAATGTCATTAAGATTCGATTAGGAATTAATAAGATTCGAATACTAATGCTAATTTATTTTTATCAAGGCGAAACGGTAAGTTCCTTTTGAAGATAAAAACGGTAAAATACTCGTAAATAGTGTATGAATCACAACTTCAGCTTTTGCGAATTAAAAAGGTGTCTACCTACAACGCGTTAAACGCCACACTGATATAAAGTAATACATCTGAAAACTTAATCCCGGTCATCAAAAACTAAATTTAAAGTTTGTAAAAAGAAGCATTTATAATTTACCGTACATTACAATAATGTATCATTAAGCTTTGGTATCATTATCATGTTTTAACGTGAGAATTACAAGAGATGTGTAGAGCGATGTTTCGTGACTGCACTTCTATTCTTCGATGACACGCCACTACGCATTATCCGGCACAAGGCTACAACCATTATTAACAAGAATGAGTTAGATCTTCATACTTATCAAAAAAACTTGAGAGGTGTCAAGGGACACCCGGATGGAACGAAGTTCCTTTCAATTAATAAGTGAAGGAATTGTAATATATTTTTTTTGTAAATAATCGTCGCGACTCCACACTGTTCAATGTGAAATAGAAAGACGAAACGAAAATAACTGGCTTGCTTTCTATGCAAAATGTATCGTTACAATGCAAAAAGTGTCGTTACAACTTTTGGTCTTAATTTTTTCCGCAGTGTCGTTACAACTATTGGTCTTAATTTTTTTTCGTCTAGCCTTCTATCGCAACGCGCGATAAGGAACTTTCGTTCCAATAATGTTTTAGAATAAAATGACATAATAATCTCTAAAAGAAATTACATTGAAAAGCGTTTTTTCGTTGGCATTGCACGACAGCAACGCGTCGTGCGCTAGTTGTGGTGGCCGCGAAGCCAAGCTGCTCCTATTTATAAAGTAACGTTTAAAGGGCGGTACAGTGCGGTCGTGCTTGGGGTCAGGATGAATTCCATCAGGCGTGCTTTCCATGAAGGATTTTAATTACGTCGCGGTGCGGGTTGAATAACCTCTGCTGAGCGAGGTGCGGTTGCTATAGCGCCTACTTTTGACAGTTCTTCTCACAACAGGTGTCTAAGACAATGATGGTAGAGACAAAAATACTGAAGCAATTTAAATAAGTAGTACATACATACATTATTATATCGTTATTGAGACTGCCTATATGAGATTAATTGCTGTGAATTGGTATAACTTATTTTATATTTCTATGTGCAAAAGGTAACTTGTACATAGAAACTTATACTTTCTAGCTGTTAATTTGTGTATTGAACACTTCTATGTTCCTTACCCTACAAATAAAGTAATCTATTTATTTATCTTGGTTAGTTAGAGATCTTAAAAAGTAGCGAGTGAACAGACATCTTCTAGGAAAGCGTGCCACATCTTAGACAGCATTGTCACCTACCATCAAACAGGTGTGATCATTTGTATAAAAAAAGAACATTTCTTATAAAAAAAAGAACAGAAAGTAGTAAAACACCGTTAATACCTACATGAATAATTTTATTAAGATGCAAGGCAGCGTAAGCGTTAGTGAGTCATATCACTGACACAGATTCCACGCCCAAATGTAAACTGGACAATAAATATACCGATTTTGGATAACTGGTTTCTGATCTCAGTGTTTGTTGACAAAACCTATAAAGTTTCTCTTGCTTTTGGCACTAAAGTATCTAATTTGCAAGTTCTTTAAAATCGAAAGAAGTAGTCGACCCAGTTACAAAAATACTCAATAAAACCGCATTTCGAATGGAAAATAAAATTTTAAAAGCTAAAGTGATAGCTAGAGAAACGATGTATAATATTTCAATAAAATGAAACTATGTTCTTTTAATACTTTATTCATATTTAAAACTTTTATATTTTTTCTTCTTTCAAACGAGATATTACCATGTTTTTTGATTATATTTTGTTCAGCTCGATATAAAAATGATGCTTGTTACAGCATCGGAACATCGAGTTCCACAAAATTATTAAATAAATAAAAACATGGTAACACGTTTTAAATAACTTTAGTAGTGAAAACAATCATGTTAGTTTAAAATTTTACGTTTTACTTGTGTTTGAATCAAATTACAGAACTTGAGACTGAAAGCATATATTTTACTTACGTTTAAATGAAATTTCTAAACTAGTATCTGTGACTGAAAGCTGTCACAAATAATTACCGTTGTACAATTCGTTCAAGGCCACATTTCAAACAAAATAAAAGATGTCTTACGGTTCTGCCTTTTGTGCAACACAAAATCAGCTAAGTAATAATTTTGTTTTCTGAACAAACTACTGAACAGATTTTCTTATGCTATCCGTGCGAAGTCGGGGCGGGTCGCTATTACAATATAAAAAATCATACCTCAGCATAGCAGTAAGTAGTAACTATGGTTATTGGAACATTTGGTGAAATTTACTTGACGCAAATGCACCGTAGTAACGACAATTTAATGAGTGGATAAATCGGTGAGTGAGTGAGCGGGTGGGTGAATGAAGAAGTGCATACGTGAATACGTCTCTAAAATTGCTTACATAGGGACGCAATTAAAAAAAACGAATGATAACAAAATCGCAGGATACAGTTCAGTGTTGTAGCTCCATATCTGTAATCCCCATCCAAATTTCAATTACACACTGAATAACTAAACAATCAAAGAATTTATTATGCTAAGGACTGTAACACATTGCACGCGGCGAAGGCGGAAGCCCCGCTAATTTAAGGTCATTTTGCTGCGTATCGATTATTTCCATTTTTTGATATTGCACAGCGCCATCTGGCCCCAAACTAAGCATGGCTTGTATTATGGTGGTCAGGAAACGGATAGATTAGGTACTTATTAAAATTTCCTTCTTAAATACCAAACGAACATACAGAAACAATCAGACTAGAAACAAATATGAAATACGCACTTTACCCAGGAAACACGACACAGTCAATGTGCAGCCATAGTTTGTAGGTTATTAATTTCACGAATACTGTGTCATTATACGCACTGATACAATCTTTACCGTGTTAATCTACAAAATTAAAGACAATACATGCGAAAATTCTAATAAAATAAGTACTAATGAAACGGTACCGATGGCGTGCATCACATAACGGGTATGCTCGAGTTAGCTCCCACGACTGACACATTATGCAACCTGCGAGCTGAGCTGCGCGCAGGCAACGCGCGACGCGATACCGACATGCACAATGATAGCTGCAAACAATTGATTGCGGTCGATGATCAGATTATGAACTCAAAATTACAAACACCGTAAGTGAAACCATATGCGATCGTTAACTACATTTCATCTGTCACAGTAGAAATGCCAGCTACTTCATCAACGACGGGACACCGCCATACACTACGCATTTTTAAATACGTAAAGGCTCATTCACACCTCAGTTCGTTTTACAGGTCCGTCAGTAGTTAAGCTATCAATAGTTATATCCAAACCGGAGGTTGCATTTTGTACCGCAGACAGGGATAATCGCCGGTTTGGTGTCCACATCATACTGTGCCATTAAAATGAAGGGCCTCTACGTGTTGGTTTCGGCTCCACGCACGCCTTCCGGGGTCCGGGGTTTCATAGCCCAGTGATGTGGGACACAGGACAAATTGATCTTATAGTAAAACCTCCAGACTTATTGTCGAGTTCTTTCCTCCGAATACGGTAGACTAAACTGAGAGGATGGTAAAGGATCTGGGCAAGCCTACTCCATCTAATACTTGTCCGATTTATTCATGGACAAAAGTTGCTGGCGATGCATAAATCTTCTATACATATAAAATGCTTTGTCCTGACTGACTGACTGACGGATCAACGCACAGCCTAAACCGCTGAACGTAGATTCCTGGAGGGTGTGTTCTTTGTATGACGTAGGCATCCGTAAAGAAAGGATTTCTGAAATTCTACCGCTGAGGGGGGTGAAAAAGGGGGAAAAAAGTTTGTACGGGACAATGGGCTTCCTTGGTCCAAACTTCAAATTTTCGACTTCTACGGGCAAAAGCTAGTTATCTATAGATTAGATGTAAAGGCCAATAATAATGTGTATAAATGAGCCCTAAGTTGTTCGAAACGGATGAAACTATTTTTGCAACCAAGAGCATTTACTTACCTAATTTTATTTTTACTTGCAGCGCGAGCGTGCATAGAGAATACTTAATGTTTCAGCAATGTCAGCTGTTGAATACTAACCAGTACCTACTTTGTATATGTTTAATTTAAGTTGTAACCATTGGAATATATTAAAATTATTAATTAGCTAAGTGCAAACACGTGAAAACAGGTAACACAAACACTAATTGCAGAAAATAATGAAATCTTGGAGCCCTCATATAATTTTTTTTGTCACCTATTTAAGAACAACTAATGAGATAAATCTAACGATACCTTAATTAAAGAAATCCATCAATTGATTTGGAAGATATGATAAAATAAAGAATATTACAAACAAACATACAAAGATAAACGCGAAAAACATAACAGTTTCCTTGCCGGGTCGGGTAAAAAGACGGTAAATTTCTGTAATAATTCAAATGTAAGAAAAAATATTCGCTATTAAGGTAAAATTAATGGTAATTTCTTACAATGTGTGGTCGTATATTAAAACACGATCGATCAGTAATCAATAATCATAGAACAGAGATAAGAAGTCAACGGAAGAACTATCCTTACTAATAGTAAAAAATGCGGTGCATGATTTAATTACAAATTTACATATTGAACATATCAATAACAGCTCTGTTTAGATAATTTTCTCACATACATAATCATAGAAAATGAGTAGGTTACGCGACCAAGTTGTGATTAACTAAGTGATGGCAGCGATTTCGTCTGCTTTAGATTTATTACGTTTTCCATTTACTTGCCTTATTATATACAGGGTTATTGGTAATTATATAAGAAAACGATTGAGGGTTTTTTTCTGTGCACAATCAACTCTCAATTTTTGTTCTACGACTTTTGGAAATTAGAACATTTTTTCGAAAATATTGAGGTTATGTATACCCGAAAATCGGCTTTGACTTACACGGAGAGGTCATTGACCCTAACATTATACTTACTTTTTAAGTTTTATCGACGGTTCTAAGGCTGACTGAATGACTCTATTCAAAGAAAACAGCTGATTTTTTAAATAACATAGCCTCAAACATTTTCAACAAATGTTCGATATTCCAAAAGTAGTAAAATAAAAGTTTTCCTAAACTATAAGTACCAATAACCCCGTATACCTACTACGTATACTCCTTCTTTGAAGTCGGTTCAAAAAGCGCTATCTATGCATTTATCCTAACCATTTTAAAATACATATTGGTTGAACTGAACACAATTAAGTTCTACATGAAAATATTTCAGTCGGTCGACACGCAAGGCAAGCAAGCAGCGCATCGAGTTCATCGGGTGATTAATGCATCAATAGGTACCTACAAGCTCGGTTATAGTGTGCGACTACTAAGATTTAATTAGCTCAGTTCAATTACGACGCTCTACTACTATTATACTCTAAGCTAGATAGAACGCTTTATTACAGACACAAGTTATAAAAAACCGGCCAAGTGCGAGTCGGATTCGCACACGAAGGGTTCCGTATCATTATATTCTGTTTTTAGTTGGTAGGTATATGTTACAGTGGCAACAGAAATACATAATTTGTGAATATTTCAACTGTCTAACTATCACGGTTCATGAGATACAGCCAGAAAGACGGACAGTGCAGTTTTAGTCAAAGGGTATTTACCTTTTGAATCACTACATAGTATAAAATAAAGTCACTTTTCGCCGTCCCTATGTCCCTTTGTATGCTTAGATCTAAAAAACTACGCAACGGATTTTGATGCGGTTTGTTTTAATAGATTGAGTGATTCAAGAGGAAGGTTCATATGTATAATACAAGCATAATATAGCCGTGCGAAGCCGGAGCGGGTCGCTAGTATCAAAGAAAAAGCTAGCTAGAGTTAAAGTTTTGAGTAGTTTATTAATATTTCAGTTAATTTGGGTAAAAATAAAGTAGGTTCCTACTTACAGTCAAAATTTCAATGGATGTGAATTTCCCTTTGGATGTGGCACGTTCCAGTAGCGGAATTTAGTTGTGGTTTGCGATGAGCGTGACCGCAGCCCGAAACGCACGCTCCGCAAATTTGCAGGGAACTATTTAAGTCAGATTACTTGCGGTGAGAATCCACAGCTTTGCACTCACCAGTCCATTACCAAGAATCAGTGTGTGACCTAAATAAGCTTCGTGCACATTTATTTGGCACGCTACGAATGCGAAATGTCATTTGCAAAACGATCCGCTATCTCACACCGCAACTGAGAATTTGCGCGGTCATGTACGACTGTCTTCAATTTTATTTGTTTTGAACTACTAACTGTAAACGATCCGCGCATGCGTAGACAATGCTTACGATTTTATCTCTTCGTATTTTCTGACCGAGCAGGAAATGTGTTTAGATCCTTTTAGGAATTGTGTTAACAGCTACTAAACGTCTTATGTTAATGTTGCATTGAATAGCAATAAGTCGTCATGTTCTTTTTAAGGTTTTTGTTCTTTACTACAACAAATGACAATTGAAACTTACATATTTACTTCATTTGTCACAAAATAGAAATAGACAGCCAGACGGACAAGAGAGTGATATTATAGGGGTTCTTTTTTACCTTTTGAGGTACGGAACCCTAAAAATGATATTAGAAACACATAAATGCGTTGGTGACGAAATGTATTAGTGATTTTGGACTTTTACATCTAGATTGAATTGCCATTGTGACGTAGTATGATTGTGACAACTTTAAATGTCTAATCGCGTATCTTGATGTCTTGACGTTTTGCCGTGTAACAAGAAGCGTTAATAACAAAGCAACAAATAAGCACTAACAAAGTAAGACGAATTGCAATACATCGTAATATATTTAGGTATAATACTATTATTGGTAGAGTGGCATTAAGCGGGAATCAATGAGATATAAACATTCCTGCGCTCAGTCGTGACGATTGTTGGACAGATGGAGTGTGTAGCGACGGCGGCGATCACGGTAACGAGTGTCTGCCACTCTACAGTTGAGAGCCCTTTACATAGATCCAATGCAAATTAAGTAGAGATTTGCTCAAGCATAAATCAGCTCTAGAATAGCCAACACACAACTACTAGCTATTTCGTCAATTAACGTCAACCATACTGTGCGCGATAAAGGTGTGCGTCGCATTGCTTGATTTATTCGCAGTTCTACAGAGATATTAAATCCTTTGATAGCGGACCATTGCGCTAGTAATGCTTGGGATTTAAAAGATAAACGTGCAAATGTTAAAAATAACAATAATAAAAGAAAATTGAAAAGAGAACGCATCTGCTAACTAGAAAGCTAATAAATGAGGAAATTATCGTCTAACCAAAGTGGGGTAAATTATGGGAATGCAGGTCTTCGAAATAAATACACATACTGTGTACGTGCGCTCAAGCCGTCCACATTATTTATAATGACTTCTAACATTTATGGAATTTTAATATACATTATAAATGCTGTATTATGTCGGTTAAACTAACATTTAAATTAAATAAGATGTTAATAGTTTGTTCTAGACAACGATGAGGACGGAACTGGTGTCCTAAATGAACTTAACGGTTCAGAGATTATCTATGTTTATCCTGGGGCAGCATGAACGTGCACGCCTATCATCGATGCTTCCGATTAATATTCGAAATATATGTACCTATTAGTTAATATTAACCACGACCATATGAGGGTATCCAAAGTCGCTTTTGTGTGGGGTCGAACGTGGGTCGAACAGTGGGCGGAAATGAGAACGTCGTGAGATCGGTTTGCAGATCTGCAACATGGTGATCGCGAGAGTTCAGGCAATACGCAATTAATGAACCCTCTCGTTTTGCGTAACGAGCCACCGCGCGGCACATCTTATCGCTAATGAATGAAAGCCGAGTTTGCGGCGTTAGGCGCGCGCAGTGTGCTCCGAGTGCACAGGCTATGTATCAGGACCACCAGCATACCCTTCATATACACTCAAGCTTTCACATAATTAGTTTAGTACCTACCTAGATATAGGTAACTAAGCAATTTTAACATATAAACACCAGACAGATTAAACGACACGAAAACACCAGTGCCTCTGTCTGCCGGGCGTGTGTTATAACTCCAGTTTTTGACCTGACGACTTAAACTTTAGTGAAACGAAAACCTTATTGAATCGTGGTGTCATCGTGTTTCTGTGTAGTGTTGTTTAACAAAAAGCAGATACATTTGCGTTGAAGGTGAAAGGGGGCGCACACCAGCAGCCCAATTGCCGTATTCTTATGCAGCGCGTCTTGACTGCGTTTGCGTCATAACCATAGATTTCGTATTGCTAAGACGCACTCGTCACGCACACGTTACGCAAACCTAAACCACATGAGTAACTGCGTGACGAGTGCGTCTTAGCAATACGAAATCTATGGTTATGACGCAAACGCAGTCAAGACGCGCTGCATAAGAATATGGCAATTGGGCGGCTGGGGTGTGTATTGTGTAATGGGTTCCACGATTTTGAAAGAAAGGTATCAAATCAAGCGAACAAAGCGCGATGACGATGGCTCGTCGCCCGCCGGTGGGTGGCGATCGGGATAACCACCGCCACCGCGCCCACACGCCAATTATGTGGGAAGAGGTTACGATTCGAGACGCAAGATATCACAGAATAACGCAAATGGACCTACCTAGCAGCGATCGCGTGTATTAATCGATTGACTATTGCCAATACTACTCCAGATAAATGTGTTGATTGTTGTAATTACCTAAGCCGATATTACAATTGCATTAATTATCAACTGACTTTAAAAGAAAAGGTTCTCAATTCGTGTGAATGGACTTCGTGGTCGTAATCGTCATCGTGTGTGGACGATGCTCACGCCATACTCCAGCATATGACGTTCGATTTAGGTGGTTCTTTTTCCATTTAAATGGTCTTAAATAAGTTCAAATACAATTAGGTGAGGAGCTGATTAGCTAGCAGTAGTGCTCCTGAAAATTTAATATATTGCTCAGTTTCTGATTACTGCCAGTGAAAACTTCATCAGATCCTTACCAAATTTTATAAGGCCCAACGTCGACAGCAGCGACGTCTATTCACAAGCATTGAGAATCTCCTGCTTTTGAAGTCGGTTAATAAACACCGATCACATGCCAGCAGAAATCATCTGTAACGCTCACAAGAATGTCGGTACATTCTTGCAATTACGTAACACTCTAGGCGTCTAACTCAATTACTAGTTCCGGTTAAAATAATGCTTTTAAATTATTATAAATATTATCTCCAACCATTTCAATGCAGAATCTTTGCAAACTGTTTTACTTACAAATTATACGGACGAGCAGCATTGTAAGCAACAGTTTAGAAAGAATAACGTAGTCTGTTTATGATTCATATATGGATTAGCATTATGTTGAAGGCACCTTCCGTATATTCTTCGCATATCAACATGATAGCAAGCCAATATTTCTAAGCCTGACATGAATACTAATGTTCTGAGTGGCATAGCATCTTTTGCCCCTATAAAGAAATGGTTGACAGGATTATTTGAATTTATTTATCACTTTAATAATATACCCAGCACGTTTGATAGATTATTGATGGATATCTAATATACATATTGCACAAATCAGCGTCATGACCATTCAATTCAAAATACCAACAACCAAATAGGAAACGGAATGAAACGTATCAAATTGCAAAAGGTTTGCAGAAATTAGTAATTTTAATGGAGATATACATCTTACAAGAGCCAACAAAGTTCTTACAAATTAAAATGACGATGTTTATAATTAGACTAAATCTTTGATCGATCTGTAAACCAGTAAACAACTTGTTTACCATCGAGACTATGTAGACGTAAACACAATTTTACTAGAACTAGATAGCAGCAAGTTTAGTATAATGAGGAGGTGATGTCTAATTAGGTAGCATCGTGCGTTATAATCAGTAAGAAATAATCGTTAGGTGTCTTGGCAAAATCACGTATAGTCGCTAAGCTACTACGGTTTACCTGTCCCCATTGGACCAGTTCCTACACGCGTCGCTGCTTTTTAACAAGCTATTATATCGACCTTAATCTCTACACTAGAACGTACTAAAAGATCCGATTAAATTTCATAGAATGTATCTTACTAAAATTAGTCCCAATATGTAGGTATTTGAACGTAGAGCTGAGCGCTGACAAAGATGACCTAACATAGCACAATACAATCACCTGAACATCATAGAATAAATTGCATTTCTGAAGAACATAATACAGGTTTAAAAATAAATTGCATTCGAAGTTTAGTTACCCGAGGAAAGTGTATAGAGTAATGACAGAAGGGCGGTTCAGTGTTATTACTGTAATGTCAGGTTGGTTCGTCTTCGTTCGCAAGCGTTACATAGCATTTCTCCTCAGCATAGTGAAACTAAAAAATAACACAAATAAACGGCTCGCCACAAACTCTATTAGATTTTCAAGTTACTTTTTGCAGAGGTTGTTGTCGCCTAACTCAATCTTGATGAGGACGTGAGAAAATTGTTATTCTGTTACACTTGTTATGATACTTTCATACATAAATATTCAAGAGGAATGAGTTCAAATGGTTTTCCTACTCATTCCTTTTGAATATTCTCTCTTAAATGTTAGTTTTAAATAACAATTTTCAAGACAAAGAAGATCACTTCGAATTAAATGGCACATTTTATAGAATAAGGTAATAAGGAAAGGAAATACCGCAAAGGAATGTGACGTCGAAAGGAAGAGTGCAAATGTGAGAGCGTAGCGTTGAAATGCGACAGGGAAAGCTCTTCGACATATCACGAAAGGGAACTTTGAATCCACACTCAGCTCATCAAGTTTACAAACAACTTGCCACATTTGTTCCAAGACAAGATCGCACCCAGGAACTAGTGCAGCCACTTTCTTTAACATAGGTATTCAAGTTTTTTGACGTTTTGTTCAATAGACTGAATACAGTTTTTTATACAACCTTTCCTCGACACAAGATGCCTTCGGCGTGATCTTATTTCCTATTTGCGGTTGTTGCTTTTCTTTATTTCGCGGGGCAATTCGTTACCTTACCGCCGATATCAGTGTAACGGTTCATAAACTGAAGCATTTGCATGATGATACCATTACGGGTGGAACAACCGGGGTGGAAATTTATTTAGATAGGTATTAAAATGTACTTAAGATCGTAACCATTCGGCGTTGGTGATAAAGTGTAGACATTGCAGAGTCGTGAGCTAGCTCCAAGCTTTATTGCGTTCAGGATGCGATCGAGTACCGCAGGCGAACGCGATGCTAAGCCAGTCACTGGATTGAGGTGTTCCGAGAGCGAACGGCTCACAGCACGCCAACCGCTTGATGGAAACACGCATTATCTCGTTAAACCTCATTGTGCCGTCGCAGATCTTGCCAATGCTCTACCTAATTGACTAAGTACCTACTACTATGTAAATTCAATGTTAGCACAATATTTTAAACGTTGCACCTTAAAACTGTAATACAACTTGGTAGCAAATGTTCTCGTACTCGCACTGTATGTAGGTATATTTTTGTAAAGATAAAGGATGTAATCGTAAGTGTACTGGTTCAAGGACATACGGTTAGAAAGTGGGACTCTGTACCACGTCCATTGGTGACAAGAGCAGTACAATTGCGTGACAAGTCTCGCTCCGGACATTATCATTCCACGTACGATGCTAAACCACTTATTCGGCGCGCGTTGACCGTTATCCGAGGCACGCACAGCGCACACTGGCTGCATCAATGGCATATTTTTCCCCAGCACACACACATTTACCATTCAAGGTTAACCCGGTTAGTGTCATGCGCTTTGTTTACAAGTGTCGCGACGTCCGACATCGTACAGGATCTCTACACACGGATATTATTTGAGGCTTCCGGCGACTGTTTTGGCACGTCTTTTAATTTTTTAGACATGTCTTTTGTTATAAGGATAACCTTATTTATGTAGGTATAAATTGTTTCAGGTGTGAAGCGGACTATTCAAATCTATTTAATGTTATAAAGTTGAAGAGTTTGTTTGTTTGAACGCGCTAATCTCAGGAACTAATGGTTCGAAATGAAAAAATATTTTTGTGTTGGATAGTTCATTTGTCGAGGAAGGCTATAGGCTATCTTATATTTCGATATTCCCACGGGATTGAGAGTTACGCTGGTAAAACCGCGGAGCGCTGCTAGTAAACTATAAATATTGGGTTACAGTAAGGTAAGTAAAACTAGGTTAAGTGGGTTAACTTACCTATTTTGCATTTATGGTAGATTCGGAGTTATCAACTAAAAATGGCGAATGCTCGCGCTACAAACATCGCGATCAATGATTTACTATTTAACCTGATTTTTGTACAGGTTAATTTGCTTTCTTCAGAATCCGTCAACAATTGTAATCAGTGTGTAAATAAAAAATACCTGAGAAATGTGTAGTGTAAACAAGCTGTGTTTTGTTTATTCAGGGCAACCTAAGTAGGGTGTTCTAAATAGTGTCTAAAGTAAACCACATACATCCGCAAATCGGCATCATATGTAGGGTTGATAAACCTGTATGCACACGTAGCACCAGTTACCTTTAAACTGGTCGAGCTAGAAACGAGATTTTTAATAAGGCTCAGCCTTGCTAATCACATCTCTACATTATACATTAGAAATTCCTTCTCTGTAACTCATGAGGGTAAGAGTAGAAAAATATCCAAAAAGCTAAAAGTGAAAATCGAAGAATAAATTTAATGAGTCTGAGAAAAGTTGAAAGCCGGTGGATGAGACTGAAATAGGTAGGCATGTCAAATTGCACAGGTAAGTATGGTTTCCATGTTATGCAAACCATACCCAGGTAGCACAAATAAAGTAGTGGTAACAAAGTTGCAAGCTATGAGAACGCAGCTGTTCCTTTGCATGCAGTGGTTATCACATAATGGTAGATATACAGCTTCTATAAAGTCGGAATGGGAGCATTTTATACAACCTTTTACTGCTGCATGCTTATTTATTATTACTGCTGCATACATATTTATATCAGCAAGAAGAGAAGCCACTAAATGAATCAGTTCCGTGCAAAATTTATAAGCGACTACGTCGTACTTATAAATTGTTTTTAGGATTTAATTCATTCCGTACTTTTATTAGCCAACACGTCTTTTTCATTTTTTCGCTAATTTATTTCTATTTTAAACTAGCTGCGCCCCGCGGTTTCACCCGCGTAATAATTTTCTACGCAATTTTCTTTCATAAGAACCTTCTCCTGACAATAAAAAACACAACAAAAAAAGAATTGGCCAAATTGGTCCAGGCGTTGTTGAGTTATGCGCTTACCAACACATTTTGCGATTCATTTTTATATTATAGATAACAATGCACATGTTTACCTCACGCGATAATACGAACAGGCCGAAGTACGTATTTTAAAGCATTTGACTAATTGCTCTGGAAGTCTTGAGGAAGGCCTATGTTCAGCAGTGGACGTTCTGTGGTTGATATGATGATGATGACGAGAGCATCTAAGAATTTTTCATGATGTAAAGGGCAATTGTTATACTTTAAGAGATATTCTGAAATAAAAAAGGGCACTAGATGTAGTAATTCTACGCAGACGAAGTCGCGAACAGCAAGTGCTTTTTACTTTTAATCAGCAAATTATCGAATCCGCGTAACGGAGTGCTAAATGTAACTTAAATGATTTTTTAAATGATAATTGTATGAATATCCGCGATCATTATCACTGTTATAATATCCACTTTATATTCTCTACCTTACATTTATACAGAAAACAACAGTTAAATGTCTGTTTAAAAAGAGCTGATTACTTTTTAAAGTTGACATAAGAAAGTTTGGCTTGCTCCTACTCTGTTAAATGACAGCATCTAAAAAAACGCTGTTTAAACATTTACACTGCAATTTTATGATGCTTATGATGAAAAAAAGATAATTAACAATTTATTATGCCTCTTATCTACTCCAACTGCGTATTTTATACACTGCAGCTACATAACCTTTAAATTACTTTATGCTACTAAGACAAATCATACACAGCGTGGGTTATCATTTGTGCTACCTAGGTGCTTAACTAGATATTTATGGCGCCCCTGTCTTATTATAACTTTCCTTGGTTAAGTAAACTTGTTCTTTGCTTTTTAGTTACAGCCGCAGTTAGGTTTAGTTTTTAAAATTGTGTTTAGCTTTTTACTGTCGCAGTCAGGTTTAGTTTTTTAAATTGTGTTTACTGCTTTTAATTACTACTTTTAACTTACCACTTTTAAATTGTACTTATTGCTTTTTACTGAAATAATATCTTTTCAGACCTAACAACTCACTTATACGACCCACACAATGTTTGGAAGAAATGGAAATTAACAAACCACAAAAAAATCATGTTAGTTTTTCATACTGTTTTTTTTTTGATTAGGTAGGTACTTACATAATATTATTTGTAAAAATAAACCTATTTTAAAGCAAATGTAGATGCCACATAATTAAGTGGGTATTATGTAAATTCAAGGCAAAAACAGAACCCTATTCCGCAGTCGGGTAAATAGAACAAAGCGCGACCTCATAGCACGCAAATTTAAATGCAATAGGTAGATGTTGGTAGGTAAATAGGCAGACGTTCGTGTTGATCGGAGATGTAATTTAAAATCCTAGCAAAATAACTAGAATATAACCCAATTTAAAATAAATTTAAAAGGGGCGTCAATGTTCGGCTGACTTCAAGAGACCGATCATAAAACTCAAAGAAATTTAATATGTACCTTTATAAAAATAATTCAAGTGTGGAACCTCGAATGGTAGCGCCTATCGTGGTTGTCCAATGCGAGCACCCGTCATGCCATACGTACATTTAACGAGAGCGAGATCACCCGCGCCGATAGCGACAGTCTAATGAAAACTACTGAATAATGCATTAAATACTAGCGTTAAATCATGAACACACTACACTTATCGAAGCCGCGAACGTGAAAATACTACATGCAAATTTAAGTCAATACCGACCCTTCTTACGATAACCATTCGTAATTTGAGAAATGTAGTTCACTCGAGAATAAAATGTAATGAATACCGTTGTTATTCCGTAACAGCCGCCGTTTCAACTTTGAAAACAAGCTTAATATTTATGACTACATTAAAACGGTTAAGAGTCGAGTTCGTCTGGGTTATGTATGATAAATAAAATGATCCATCTGACCTTTACTAAGATAAATGGGTTAGGAAAATGACTGAAAAATAGGCGCTGATAGTAAATGACCTAGTGAATGAGTGTAAGACGGTCCATCATAGGGCACCCTATAGATGTCGTGTGTTGCTTCACGGTGTGACCTCGCTCACCTTGCTATTGAAATGTCAGTGTGCAGACTGGTGATGAGACAATCGTAAACACAATGTTGAGGTCAGATCATGACTTCAATAAACAATTCTAAACACGGGAAAACTGACATCGACGCCCGCGTCGACCCCGCTGTAAGCGAGACCTCCTAAAAGTGTGTCAACATACGAACAAGGATGCTCGATTCTATTCCGGATGTTCCAAAACAAAAATGTATAATCTGAGCTACTGCAACTAAAGGTTAATTTATTGCAATAAACAATTACAAGATAATATAATGCAAATGTACAGGGCAAGAGTCAGGGGAAGGGACAGAGTAAGAAGGCATACCGTCCATTATTAAACTACCGTTCCCGCGTTCCACATCCACGTCGACCATGCAAGAACATGCCGCCGGATTGGGGTCAGCCGGCTTCACCTTAAATGGCGGCTTTTTTGAGGTTACATGAAATTTATTAAGTTAAGGAGTAATATCAACTAACGCCTCTAAATAAAGTCGATATAAAAATATAGACGAAAAATATATTACAAGAATATTTGTGTGTCATCAGGACACGTGCACAGTGAGAAAGAAGGCTTCATCTAAAATGGTGGCTTTTTAAGGTTACGTAAAATTTTTTAAGTTAAGGAATAATATCAACTAACGCCTCTAAATAAAGTCGATATAAAAATATAGACGAAAAAAGTTTTACAAGAATATTTGTGTTAGGCGGGGTAAAATAAGGCTTTACCTAAAATGGTGGCTTTTTTGAGGTTACCTACATGAAATAAGAAGTAAAACCTACTAACGCTAGAAGCGGTAAATATTAAAAACTATGCAAATATAGCTAATATGGTAAATATTAAAAACTATGCAAATATAGACTAATAATATATTACAAGAATATTTGTGTGTCATCAGGACACGTGGTGAAAGAAGGTTTCACCTAAAATGGTCGCTTTTTTGAGGTTACATGAAATAAGGAGTAAATCCTACTAACGCTTCTAAATAAGGTAAATATTAAAAAGCTATACAAATATAAAAATCTATTACAAGAATATTTGTGTGTCATCAGGACACGGGGTGAACGCTAAGATAGCGGGGTTTTACTTTCTTGTAGTGGCCTCAAGAAACTAGTTAAGAGAAAGTAGGATTAGTACGTATCTTTCATATCCATAATTTACTTCTGTTATGTAATAACAAAGCAAAGATTTTATTTAAAAAATCAAAAGGAAAAGTTCACATTATGTTCTTACTAATATCGATAGCGCTTAGGTGCTCTATTTTTCTTGGCTTGCGAATACCATAGAATTAACCCCACGGTTTTACCGGGAAAACCTGGATAAATAACAGCCGGCAATCTTCTGAATACTGAATTATCAACTAAAACTGCGGCTGCCTATCTAGTCGCAGTTTTTACTCGATAATTCAGTATTCTAATTTTAAGTTAATAACGACCTACTCAGAAAATACAGCTCAACAATGGAGAAAACCAGATTTCAATCGGTTCAGTAGTTTTTAATTGCATAGGTAATAACAGAGGAAAAAAACAGACAGACATGAATTTAAAAACTATAAATTCACGTTCTTAACCTCTAGACTAGATCTTATAATTCGCTTCCATAGACAAATACTTTGTCTTTTCTTTCTATATAATAAGCTAGATTGATTCGCATTGTGCCCGTCAGACTGAAACAAATTCGCACCTACAGACGTCCAATTAGGCGGGCGCGCGGTATCGTGCGTATCCAGCAACCCACGTATGTTGAAAATAGGCACATGCTTATAAATATTTATGACAGGCACAAAGCCGTCTTTGTACACTTCCACATTCAGCCAGAATTATAATGGCTGTCACAGTAGGATCCTGAACAAGAGCCGAAACGGCTCGCATTAAGGAATATAAAAGGTATCCGCGACAGTTCTACTTAGCAACCGACACGGCGACTCTATGATAGAGAACATAGAAATAGCATTCTCTGAAGTTAATAAGGTGTGACATCTATGGGAAGGTCGATGTAGTCACCGTCATCGCCGGAGGTACTTGTCGATGCGGTGGTGCCCGATCAACGGCGGTAGACGGTAGCAATACAGTTAGTTCGATAAAGGCTATGTCTCCGTTGTTGACGGCCAACGTTGTGATCTGTCAATTAGGACCCTATACCCTGGTTCATATCTGTGCCCACACCATATTTGGCTCTAACGACCTACAGTAACACACAATAAGTTATTCAAGAGCTAGTTACTATAACTTCGCAAATCTTAAGTGTTTATTTTATACAAAACGTACAAGGTCAATAGCGGGTTTCACAGTCGCTGAGTTCCGATATAGCAGTACTTTGGTAAACCATATTATTATCCGCTCCTTTTTACGGCACTTTCAACATGTTTTATTGACACAAGTATGTGTTTTCGTCGATAGCGTTCATGGAATTTATAAGAATATTAAACGTCAGTGTCGACAGATTACAAGAAATAAATAAACTGAGAGAGTATATTATCTGTATATAGAACATTTGTCTGCAAAGAGAGCAGTAATAATAATGCAGTCTAGTGGAACGATGGCGAGGAGTCGATGACTGTAAAAGGTGCGTGGCATCACGTAGTAGCATCGACCAAAATATAATCGTGTCTATGGCGAGCCACAGGTCGACGTCCGACTTACGCAATTCTAATCGAATTATACAAAACTCATCATCAAAAATCCGTATCATTGACTTTTTTCTTGAGTCAGTTCGTTAACCTCTAAGAATGTAGAGCTGAAACTAATATTTACCATAACATAAGACTCGTGCAGCATAGATAAACATCACCGAGAAATATTTGCAGTCAAATTTGTCTGGGTGTGAAATGGGTATTGTCTAACTAAACCGTGGTTTATGCGTTTCCAAGGTGCGTGTTGCGTCAAGATTGAACCGTTTAACTGTCACTGAGTTGTCCAGTTTTCAGTGACAGCATCTGACGTCGATATTTATGCTTAAATGCGAGGGACAGAAGCATAGCGTGGGTGAATTGGAAAAGTAAGACAACTCTGAGTAGGTACTGAAGTGTCGCAGTCGATATCAGCACATTTCTATCTCGATGGTGCAAGCTACTGTTTTATGACTATTTCACTTGCAAGGAACGGATAAATATTATTTAAATGCAACAATTGGACTGGACTTGTTAATGGCAGTTACACACGAGTGTCAGCAAATAAATTCTTCGAAAGAAAAAAGTCATAGCCCATGCACGCACGTTTTGTGTGCATAGGCGCGTGCCTTTGCGAGATGAGTCAATATTTACAGGGTGATGACCTGACTTCCTTTCTCGTAAAGGATATCAGAGGAAAAAAGCCATTACAATAATGATTTTATCATTATTTTGTGATTGCAACATTAGTATTGGTTTTAGGAAATGTTGTATTACAATCTGCACTAGAGAGTCGTGATTACAGATTAGGGAAGGGAGCGAATCCGCAAACAGGAATGCTTGTACGATGTTCTGTTGCTGTTATCTAATGTAAATTTACAATTCGAGATTTATAATAATATTGGTTAGGCCTTTATATCTAATCGAGATTATTTATACAGCGCCAGAAACTTTAGTTTATGCTTTTCAGAGCTCTGAAGTGCCTGAGACATGTATGAGGTAGAGTAGGGCTTGCCCAGCACCAAAACTACTCTCTGAAGTTTAGTCGACAGTTTCCTAAGGAAATGACTCGTCCATACGTCTGGAACCACCTAAGCCGCGGGATTCCTTACGATTTTTAGGGTTCAACTCACGGTTCAACTCACTAACTCAAAGGGTCTGCCTCTCTGCTACCAGGCTGTATCTCATGAACCGTGATGGCTGAAATTTGAAATTTTTACAGATGCTGTATTTCTGTTGTTTCTCTCAGTTGAAATTTTTACAGATGCTGTAATTCTGTTGTTTCTCTTTCCTGTAAGTGCAATGTTAATTGAACATACATTTTTCGTACGTCCACGACATTCGGAATTAATGTCGAAGTATCTGCTTCTAGACTAACATTGCTACAAAATCTTTAATTCGAGATTAAACTAGTATTAAACCAACATCTACACTGAGGTTTCGATTGGAAAGCAAGAGTCGTCTTCTGTATCTTTGCGGCTTGTATTAATTACACCTATCTTTGCGGTGATAAAACATTTCCTTGCATTGCACATAAGGATGTGCATGCAGGTGGAGATAGCCACATTGGCTGATGTTGGGTCTAGGTAAAGTTCTATTATCACTGTTTTGTGGATGCTCAAACGCTGCAATTAACGCGTCAATTTTAAGCGCTTAGTTTTGCGAAACTTTTCACGCTATAAAATAATAACATAAATGTGAACTACATCGATCAGTAAAACCACATAGTAAGCGAAACCTTGCAGGCAGAACACGTAGATAATAAACACCGAAAAATTAAGCATTAATCTTCATATTTTATATACTTACTTCTAGTTTTAAAAATCTAAAATTAATTTACAAAGCTTTAAATTATTATAAAAGTTTAAATGCTTCTATTTACATTACTTAAATTAATTTGTAAAACTTTAATTTATAATAAAAGTTAGGTAAGTTATTCATTTAATGATGTCTTAATAGTATGATCCGTGAAATTGTTAATTACCTACGTTAATTTTGTAGGTAGTTAAATATGTTATCCTACTAAGCATACAAAAACGAATTAAAGTTTTTGCATCGCACTGTTCAATGCTCTATGCTCTGTTGATAAAACCGAAATCGGTAAAAAAAAACTGTTATAAGTACCTATTTAGTAAAACGAGTGGGAGGAGAATGAAATGTGTAGTCAAAGTAGATTCATTATTATAATACTTTTTAGGGTTCCGTACTAAATGGGTAAAAACGGGACCCTTTTACAAAGACTCCACTGTCCCTCTGTCTGTCACTAGAAGGCCAATTTTCGTAAATAATATTGTTCAAATTACATTAGAATATCATTTCAATTGCATTTCAATCACAAATAATACCCTCAAAGTAGCTCAAAATACACTCAAAGTCAGCTTTTTGGTAAAAAAAAACTGACTTTGAGGGTATCTTTTGCAATCAAAATGCAATCGGAATGATATTGAAATGTAATTAAAACAATGTTATTTACGAGAATGGGCCTTCTGGTTGTATCTTATGAACCGTGAAAGCTAAACAGTTGAAATTTACACAGACGATTAACGATGACTATTGCCGCTACGACAACAAATATTAAAAACAGAATATAATAGTACGGAACCCTTCGTGCGCAAGTCCAACTAGCACTTGGCAGGTTTTTTGGTAACAGTAGTCGGTACTAATAAACTTTCGTTGGATTTTTAAAGTAATTCTTTTTTATCCGACCACGGGCGAGTAAAGTTTTTTTATTAACAAAATAGGATTGATGTTTGATTATTGGCAGAGAGAGATAGACAGAGATGTTCATGATGCATGAATAGGATAAATAAAAGTATTTAATATCTTATCTCAGAAATATCCGTATAAATGTAGTGAAATGGTCATAACGTTAAATAGATCTCGTTTTACCTGATAATTAAACACAAACAAGGGTCGTCATTAAGCAAGTAAAGTCGTCGAATGTTTCCAATAAGTATTGTTATTTAATTAAGATTTGACAAGCAATATAGTCTCCTTGTCTAGCCATTACCTTTATCATAAAGAGAAAATAATTTTTCGTTTTTTTGTTCGTTACGAATAGGCTCCGAAACTACTAGACCGATTTCGATTAAACTTAGTATGAGGATACATTGATATTTTACTTTATCGGGACTATACTTACCATCCCGATATTCCCACGGAATCGGGAGTTATGCAGATGAAACCGCGGAGCGCTAGTAGTGATAAATATATACCCCGGGACCTTTTCTCACAACACCATCTAGGCTCAAAACTAAGCAACTAAAGTGACCAGAAAACAGAATATTATGTTTTTTAAACGCATTCTCCTCCCGAACTTTGACCTGAAGACATTAAAAAAAGCGAAATTTCCGTAGGATCGGGATTAATCTATAAGTTTGAAAAGTTTCCATAAAGTACTATGAGAATAACCCTTTTATTACAAACTGTCTGTTTCGTTTATGTGTGAAATTACGATTGAATACGCATGTAATGTTTGATCAGCTACAAAGCAATCAATGTGAACACAAGTGCCGTTTAAAGGTTCAACGATCAGAAACACATGAGACTAAGTGACGGATTGGCAAGTTTTTCTATCGGTTTGTATCCGAGTCGTTCAACCGCGGTATATTGACTAGCTGAGATACATCGTTGGCATAATACAAGCTGTGATTTGATTAATGGAAGAGATAGAGTCGGTTTATGATACATTGATCTATTATTGTCAAATTGACAGTGTACAAAGTATAAACTAACAAGTGTGTAGGTAGAAACTTTTTAATATAAATTTTGATGTTGTCAGTTTTTTAATTATGGTTCCTGCGTGTAATAAGGGCCACTAAAAGGTTTTTAAAAATAATAAGAAATTATACAAATTGTTTTATAATTAAGTAAACACTATTCAATATTGGGACTTTATTCATTGATATAAAAACCACAAAACCGACGCGCAGAGCTACGTGTCGCGCGCCCAGCATGACAGTGACGTCTCGCTGTCATTGTCAACGAAACGTCGACCGTTTAGCCTGGCGGCTGAAAACAGGGAGAGAGCCTCCACTTTACAACACAAATGAATTGTTTTTTTCTGATATACAATAAAGCAAATATATATCAAATGACCAGTTTTAAAGTAGTTTTCCTATTTTTATGAAATATTTAGTTTTTAAAAGGTGGCAAGTTGCCCTTATTACCCGCAGGTACTTTACGTTGAGTTAAAACAAAACACAAAAGCTGAAAGCGTGAAAATTGTTTTTTTTCTGAACCGGTTTATACTTAAGTCCTCTGTAGATAAATACCTACAAAATATAAGACTTGAATTTATAAACGCTCTCACCGTAAAAAATCTTAATTAGTCGAACACGTGATAGCTAAAATCGAAACTATCTGTGAAACAACTGATTGCATTTTTCAATTAGGATTTTATGATGATACTTATAAACTCATAAAAGGAGTAGTAGGACAGCATAATATGTTACGTTAAAAAAAATGAAAAAAAAAAACATAAACATTAGAAAGTTCCTCAAATTGTTATGGTATTGGTATTTTTACAAAAAGTATTTAGGTACCGACTCAAAATCTAGGTACTCGCGTTTTTTCGCTTAATTTTTTAAGGTACTTATAACTAAATGAACTGTGAAAAAATTTATTAATACTTACGTTTATAATCGAAGATATAGCAAACAAATTACCTGAAACAAAAATGTAAAATATAACAATTATATCAACTTCTAATAGTAGTAATGGTAGTTTTTATGATTTTGGGATTTTTTGATTGATTTATTTATTTATTTTTGTATTGATTTAAGTATTTGTTTATTGTTTTTAATGATTGTGATTTTCTTTTAGTTTTATTTGCTTTTGATTTTATTTGTATTTAATTGTGATTTTTTTAGTGTGAATGAATAAATGACCTACTTCTAATTATATTTAATTCAATATTATAGAGTAACAAACTGTTACGATACAATTAGCGTCTTATTAGCGACGTGATAAAGTGTTAAAGCATTATCGGCTTAGTAAGAAGCTTAGTTTAGCATTGTGCGTCCGTAGTAGCTTACAACGTGCTGTGTTACGCAACAATCCATGTTCGCGGTTCTATCTGTTATTAAGATCAATGATTATAATTTGTGGGGAAAGATAGCCGCGGTTACACGATGCAATATTTGATGCTAATAGGTTTATTTATTGAAGTTATACTTCTTTAGGCGCGTTATGAAAAAATGATGAGAGTGAATTTTTATGATGCGCGCGCAGCCGTCATACGGAAAATTCACATGTTGAAGCTGTCCGCAAACCATTTAGTAGGTACAGTCGGCAACAAACTTTGAGGCACACCGTAGGGTGGGTAGGGTAGGGTACTAAATGGGATGGGATGGGATGGTGGACGGACATACAGACGGACGTATAACTTCTCACGCGCGTACAAAATAAGTACACGCATCCATTTTTTTATATACCTAGACAATAGAATTATGGGTAAAATGTGCATTCCGGAAAGTTCTTAAACGCAAAACGTAATTATACCGATACGGGGAAATAGCTCAACTCGGTTCCCGGACTCAATGCACTTGCTGAGAGGGTTGCGCGAGCGTGAGTAATTAGCTAGTTTCCAGTCGTAACTATATAAAATATGAAAAAAGTACTTACGTTAGAAATGACTGCTAATAGGTTAACAAAATTATACCTACATTTTTTGCATTACAATATTAAACTTATATAGAATGTTCTTTTTATTTTTTGGAAAATTGTGCGATTCTTTGAGTGTTGATTACAAGAAAAGAAACGCATTAGCCATGGCTGTGACGTCACATTTTAAACCGGCAGTACATTTTACGAGTAAATATTACAAAACTTTCATGGAGGGAGCTGTCAAAGCGTAAAATTATATAACGTCACCAACGCCAGAAACAAATGTTTTGTTTTAATTAGTTAAACAACGCTTATTCTTAAAAAAAAAACACTATTAAAAAATATTTAAAAGATAATATATGCACTAAAGGTATTTTTTTATTATCTATTTAAATATTTGGAACTGGTATTTAAAAAAAATAAAAGAATATTTACCTACATCTTCGAAAACTTGCAACTAGCCAATTGAGTATGGTGTTGCCTGCGCAATGTGTGATTAAAAGTCAACTACCTATAATTGAATAGTTTGTAATTGTGTTACAATCGTGTGTAAACTACGTAATTAATGTTCTTTTTTTCTGTTGATCATAGGACGGCGGACGGTGGCGGTTTGCAGGCGTCTGTGGTTGCGAAGCTCTCTCAGGTCAGTAACCTAGCGCACCTTACTCTCCTACGATCGGAATTCGTGAATCTTCAGAAATAACACGTCATTATGTCTTATTAGCCATTGAGGAAGCACTTAGAGCAAATGTAAGGAAAATAACACGTCTCCTACACAGCTCGGAGATTTGTTCTATAATATCCATTATTGCAACCATTATAAAATTAGTCTAGCTTACATACAACCAGACGGGTAAGGTACGGTAATTGATTTTCTGAAATTAAGACAGTTTCGTTTTGTACCGTACAATTTTAAGAAACAAGTATCATTAATTTGACACGAACAAAATAAAGAACGTAGTAGAATAATTGAAGTTAATTGCATGTTATAAAGATATTTAAAAACGTGAAATGTATTTTTAATGATGGCAAATTATATCAGAGAATTGCCCTAAAAATAACTGACTTAAAGCCAGCGATGTGCAAACAAAGATATGGATATACAGTTATTTTGGTGGGTATGAAATAAGAACCTGCTATGAAATTTACTCAACCGCTCAGATGAGTAGTATGCGTGGTATTATTAATGGGTTGGCCATCAAATAAAATGGCGCATACGCATGCATCATTTTATGAAACTAATATCTATACTCAAAAGATAGATGTAACATGACAAAGCTTTTAACACTGACGATACTTCCGAAAACAAAACTTAATAAAACAACTAACAAAATGTATCTACTACTATCAGTTGCTAGCTTTTGCCCTTTGCAATTTAAAAAAAAACCTCTTTTAATGGATACCTTTACTGCACAAAGAACACGCCCTTGAAATTTCATGTCTCTATACAGGAAAAGTATTTTTGTAGTGCACAAATTTCGGTATGTTTTAAGCACATTAAAATAAAAAATACTGTTTTTTTTATGTTGGAGCTAACTCAAAAACTCTCAGAGCTATAACCATTTAAGTGATTCTAACAAAACGACGAAGTCCATGGACACAATACTAGCGCCAGCGAGTTTAATAGCGCGCTCTAAATGAACCTACGTATCACTGTGTGTATCAATACTGAGATACCCAATAATTTAGAAATTGCAGGAAGTTTTTCACATTAAGTTTTGGTTTTTTTTTTATTTATTTTTTTGCGTAAATGTACTCCACTGCCGACATTATATTCAGCAGAAAAAAATGTGCACTACAAAAATACTTTTCCTATATAGAACCGTGGTTTACCTAAGCTTAGCTTACGTTTACATATCAATCAGTTAGGTGTTTGATTTAATATTTATAGATTACCTAGGTACGTAGATGTATTCCGGTTTTGAGGTTTACATTCCCAAGAATCCAACTTAATGACATGTAAATTCCTAAAATAAGGAAATACAAGAATATATAAATGAGAAATTGTGCAAATACAACTAAAAAAAAAAACACTGAAAACAAAACATTGCCTTACATCTAGTTTTTTAAACCTACATGAAATTAATACAAAAAACCCCGTCCTCCAAAGCGTCCCCACGAGCCAAAGTCCCAAGCAAGCTGGCAGCGTTCCCCCTCTGGATAGTCAAGCTAATCCGCTGGGAAAGGAAACTACCGGCCCTACGTTCCCCAGTGGCCTCGCAAAGACGCGAAGAAAGCACTCTAACAAACGCCTTTGCACCGGGACCCCAAGAACCAACAGTCTCAAAACCCAAAGGCATAAAAACGTAACACCCAGGAATGTCCACGTATTTACGCATCTTTAGAGATTCGGCACCAGCAGCCGCTGCACATGCCTGCGCACAAGTGGCTCGAAGATGGGAAGGAGCCAAAGTATCGACGCACGTCACGTCCCAGACCAAACACCTACCCTGTTCCCAAGGAATGAGAGTCACTCCGTCGGGTCTCTTGCCATCAGAACGAACAATGCCGTTTGGTAAAATAAGGATATGTATTTAAGTAATTTGTTAATTTACGTACCTACCGGTTTAGGTACAGTTATCCTGTTATTTTACCGTTCAATAGGAAATGTTTTATGGAGAAAAAACGACGACATCCATCATTTTGTAATGATGGGTTTTGTGTTCTTTGGAAACTCAACGGATAATGTTCCATTAGTAATATTTTTAAATAATTACAATGTGTAAGCAATGCAACGTTAAATTTTATTAACCAGTTGTTGTGGGATTACTTATACCTACTTATACAATTTAATACATGTTTTTAAGCTTAGAAAGCATAAATTATTTCTTAGCAAAGTAATTTCAATTTATTTTAAAATCATTTTACTTAAAGTGAACAGTTTAAATGCAAATGAGGCTGTTTAGCTAGACAAATTGCAAAATGAATTATTAGCTAGCGCTCACCAACAAGTACCATGTTCCTATTATATTGGTAAGTAGAATGGATATTTATAATATTTAATATTTCCATTCCCTACAACCTCTTTCAACAATTTTATTTTTTTAGAAATTGCGGTAATGTCGCCTATTTTTTGGTAGATTTTTTTAGTAAACAGTATTTTTGTCTTTGTTTTTTTTGAAGTGGCAACGCCTTATAAATTAATGGAACACCTGCATTCACAAAAAAGTGTCACGGTAATATTGTGTGACGTCATGCGCCATGGTAATATGACCAGACGCGTCATGGTAACTTAGGAAAAAGAGTATTTAGAAAAAATATTATTTAAATTATTATTATTAGAAAAATAATATCGCTCATCTGGGCTTGTGTTATGGTGGCGAGTGACGAATAGAAGACTATATAAAGAAAAAAAAAGAAAGAAAAAGGAAAAACATTTTTTATATTTATTTTTTTCAAATGTTTCTTGTGAGGCCGTTTATTTAACGTTGAATCTTCCGACTAACCTAACAATGAATGTTTATACCAAGGGTCGGATTATGAAAGTGCAAATGGAAACAATAAATAAGGTTTATCATGTAATAATAATTACAGATAACTATTTAAAATATTCAAAATTAAGATTAGCCATGAATAATATTATTAGAAATTGCTTTTAATATGTATCTAACAACCTATAAGACCACATTATCATATCATTAATAGTAAAATAAATAAATATTGCATGGAAATCTACACAGCGCCATCTGGCCTTAAGGCTACTTATATGCTGCCAAACGCAACGCGCCAGAAATACCCGTCGCTTACAACTAATATTGTTGATTGTAACGAATGTGTTTTGTTTTTCTCAAAAGTGCTGAGATAGAATTGTAGGTGAAATTTTTACCGATATTTTGGGGTAATTTTGAGGCGAAAATTCTTTGTCGTTTCAAAGCTAGACTAGTTTTAATTCTTAATTTTAGGATAGCTTCAAAACTATAGGAAATGTTTGGGTCAAAATCACACCAAAATGTCGGTAAAAATCTCACCTACAATTCCATCTCAGCACTTTTGAGAAAAACAAAACACATTCGTAACAATCAACAATTTTCACCAACGAAGGCGACCGGTGCCAATAGTAACTATTTAGTAGGCTGTGTACCAAGGTCGTTGGCGTATGGACCCCCCTTAAGCTAAGCAACGGCTTATGTTATCGTAGGTAGACAACAACGTTTAGAATACGTTTAGAATAGCCCCTCTACATGATAGGCCATCATGCATGTAAAGAGCGTAGTGGTGTCTGATGACTTATGGTTGGGATGGCGACTGGATGGCCACGGTGTCGGTTCTTGGTCACACATCAAAGGAAGTGGGCAACGATGGCTGAACGTGGCCATCGTGTAGTTGCGTTTCAACAATGCATCGCATGGCCATCTCGCTGGTTCAGTGCTGGGCCATCATGTAGAGGAGCTAATTGTAAATACATAGGTATTATACGTATAGAACAACCGCGAACCGAAACAAATACTGTATACTGCACATACATATTTGTTTTGGCGGGTTTTCTTTGAAACTGCCAACGTTTCATTGCGCGTTCGATAACCGCAATGAAACGTTCGGCGGACACCAACATGGGCATAAAATTTTACCATGCATTTCATTATGATAACGTCAATGCAATAATTATTCACTTACGATAGCCGGATATGAAGAACTTAACGTTTGTAAAATGATGTTTATGAAACAGATAGTCAGTAAAATTAAATGGTCATGGTTATTTAGATTTACGTTTGTGAATTAGTTTTAGCGATAGTCAAGCAATATCAGATAGGTAATTTTTAGGGTTCCGTACCCAAAGGGTAAAAACGGGACCCTTTTACTAAGATATCATTGTCTGTTTGTCACCAGGCTGTATCTCATGAACCGTGAGGGCGCGTTCAGACGACACGCGTTGACCACGCGCCCACCACGCACATCACACGCTTTGACCACGCGTTGAACACGCGTTGAAATTTGTTCTATATGTAATTTGAGTCTTATGACACATCAATAGATCTCAAATTGCATTTCTGCAAGCAGGCGCGAGGCGTGCGCGGGGCGGGTGCGTGGCAGGCGCGGGGCGGGCGCGGGGCGTGAGAGGGTGGACCACGCGTTGAACACGCGTTGAAATTTGTTCTATATGTAATTTGAGTCTTATGACACATCAATAGATCTCAAATTGCATTTATCAAGTCCACCCTCTCACGCCCCGCGCCCGCCCCGCGCCCGCCACGCACCCGCCCCGCGCACGCCTCGCGCCTGCTTGCAGAAATGCAATTTGAGATCTATTGATGTGTCATAAGACTCAAATTATGTATAGAACAAATTTCAGAGCGTGTTCAACGCGTGGTCAGCGCGTGTGATGAGCGGGGCGGGCGCGTGGTCAACGCGTGTCATCTGAACACGCCCTGATAGCTAAACAGATGTTGTACTGCCGGTATAACAACATATACTAATAAAACAGAATATAATGCTACGGAACTCTTCATGCGCGAGTCCGACTCGCACTTGGCCGGTTTTTATATTAACGCGTTACTAATGCATTTATAATGAAGTTTTACTCAATCGGCAAGAATTCTTTGATCAGATCACAATAATAATGTTAGATAGAAATCTAAACAGGTAAATCTAATAATTTAGACAACACAATAATAAAGTTTGGTTACTAAATGCATACGAGTAATACAGGAAATGTCCGAGCTATATCACCCTCGAGCTAATGGCATGCAATAGTTCGTCGTGAAGCAATAGTTGTACAGACTATAGAACAAGCAAAGGGCGGTCGGTATATTAGCTAGAGGCTTTTAACTTTAAATAATTATTGCAGGACGTTGCACACAGCGCCATCTAGCCCTAAGCTAAGCAACTAGGCTTGTGTTATGGAGGTCAGACAATGGGTAGAATGCTTATATACTTACTTTTCTTTTGCAAATACATATTTACTAATTTGTATCTCGACGATTAGGTACCTATACCTACATTTTTAAAAGATTTTATTATTTGTTTGTTTGCATTGAATAGGCTCCGAAACTACAGAACCGATTTAGATGAAACTTGGTATGAGGATACATGAATTCATTGACTTTAACATAGGCTACTTTTTATCCCAATATTCCCACAGGATCGGGAGTTACGCTGGTGAAACCGTAGAGCGCTGCTAGTCAATTCTAAAACTGTCCCAATAAGAATTAGTCCTTCATCGAATTAGAAATTTACAAATCATTATTTTGTAGCATTTGTCGACTAATCGAAATATGTTTAGAGGCGGGAATCGAATCCACAGCCTCCTGTGTCGCACGCAGATCCTCGCCTCCCACGCCAGAGGTCGTCGAATCGACAATGGAAAGCGACCGATATAGATCTACTGCGCGATAGCTTTTACCTTTAACCCTCTCATTAGTGTTTTATAGAGAACTCCACGATTGCTTTAAGCGATCAACTGACGAGCATGGACCTCACGTCTTTATCCATATCTCTGAAAATCTTCGCGTTTGGTTCGAAGAAATAAGAATACGTTAAACATAGCTTTATACGTAAATTAAATGTTATTTAGAGGCGAGAACTTTTATAATTTTTTTTATGGAAATTTTATTTTTTGAACCGATTTTTTTATAGTTTTTCTTTATCTTCAAAATTTCAAATTCTGGTGGTCTGCCAGAAGTAGGTACATTAGCATTATAAGTGAGTGATTGATCAGTCAGTGACAAAATAAGGGAACCTTCGATAATAAGGGTCTTCGAAATATCTATTGAACTTTACCCACATTTAATAAATTGTTAAAAGAGTACCGCGAATTAAAATAAAGGAAGAAGGGGGCAAAAACACTGTGTTTGAAAGAAAATATTTTTTATATTTTCTTTTTTAAGGCTTAACGTTTGACCACTTTCTCACCCGATGGCAAGTGACGATGCGATCTAAGATGTATCATGCTTACCTAGAAGAAGAAGAGAAGACCTATACGCTCGTTACTAAAAACCGGGACCTTCTAGAGACGCAGGTAAAGATAGGAAGACGGCATGCGGCAGTGGACCTAGAATATATGATCGATGACCTAGAACTTATCTGACCCGCCCTCCTTTTGTGGAATTCATGTCTGTCTGTGTTTCCGTTATCTATTAAAATAAAATCTCATATGTCGCGAACATACGCAAAAAGAGTTTTAGATGAAAAAAAAAAATAGTCGGACGACAAATAGTCGTCCAACATTTGTCGTCCAACAAATAGTCGTCCGACATTTGTCGTCCAACAAATTGTCGTCCGACATTTGTCGTCCGACATTTGTCGTCCGTCAATAGTCGTCCGACATTTGTCGTCCGTCAATAGTCGTCCGACATTTGTCGTCCGTCAATAGTCGTCCGATAAAAAATACCATATGTACGTCTTAATACACTCACAGCCAAATTAAAAACAGTAGGCCCAGGCATACATTTTCGCCGCGCCGTAGAGAGGGGATAGCTGTCTACTCTCCATCCGTCTTACGCTTTTTCGATCAGGTCACGTGTCCTGACGCGAGTTTAAGATTTTATACCCATTACAGAAAAAGTGCTCAACGCCGCTAAAGAAGTTTTCACTTCAAAAACTAGCGCACCTATTGAACTTTCGTTTTCACTCTTCAGCTATATTTTCCAAGAAGGTTTCAAGCAAGTGTTCGACTAAATAGTTGAGTAAAAGCCAAAAGAAATAATTTAATTTACTCATCATCATCCGAGCGATGTTCCCGGTTGCATCCCTATCGGGAGCCCGGGGTCCGCTTTCCTTTAGCCCTTCGGCCAAAATAATTTAATTTACAATTTCAGTATAAAGACTAAAGGTCGTGGCACACATATCAACTCGTAAACGGAACGTAAACGTATCAATTCGAGCAGTTCAGTATTCTTTGTATGAAACTTCCTACTGCAACGCACACTAATCGGAATCGTAACGTAACAATAAATAATCATTTTAATGATTATCATCATTATTAAGCGGCAGTGAAATATAATCAACAGCGAAGCAATCTGATTTGTATGGTAATACTATGTCCGTATTTTATAGGAATGAATAACAAAGTAACGGAGCACATTTTTAGGGTTCCGTTCCCAAAGGGTAAAAAAGGGACCCTATAACTAAGATTTCACTGTCTGTCTGTCATCAAGCTGTATCTCATGAACCGTGTTAGCTAGACAGTTGAAATTTTCATCAAGATGATGTATTCTGTAGTTTGTAGTAGTTTCAAGTATTTCTGTTGCCACTAACAACAAATACTAAAACAGAAAAAAAATATTTTAGGGGGGCTCCCATACGACATGGCACGGAACCCTTCGCGCGTTAGTCCGACTCACACCTGGCCTGTTTTTATTTTTATTCTTTTCTTTCACTTTTAGTTTATATTTTAGTGCGTTACCGTTACACGATAGCATTTTTTGGAAAAAATTAACATAATCAAATTTTAGAAAATGATGAAGTTGATTTACTTCGTAATGTTGGTAAGTCGTAGAGCTTATTAGGTACGGTCGGCTGCATAATTGCAGACCACCGTAGAGTTCTAAAATTACTATTATTGGGAAGTTTTCTAATAATTTTTGTTTGATAAATTCATGAGTTCAAAGATTTTAAACTTCAACTAAAGCAGGTGCCTAGAATCTTGGTTGTGTTGAAAACATTCGTATAACAGCCGTTTTGGAGCTCTACGGTGGGCCTGCAATTATGCAGCCGACCGTACACGTATGGTTGGTTGCACTGGATTAAAAGTGGAGCAGCTGACCGGTATGCATCGATCGGATGCTATGGTGTATAGTGAGGGTGAGTAGTTACCTACATGCGTAGTTACACCTACCCAATGAGTACCGGAAGACACGGCTCACCGTTATAACATTAGCGTTTTTGCATCCGCCATCACTGGGACAGGAGTGTCTCCCGTACACCAGGAACCAATCAATTACATATTAGCTTAATGCGGAGTAGATGACTGCGCTTCGAATCTCAGATTTACATGGTGTGCGATGGCGACGACAGGCTCGGATAGCGGTGTATTGACACAATCACATACCTAGTAATTTCTCTCGATACCAACTTGTAATTGACATGTTCAAGCTGTCACTGACAGGTATGCCTTCAGTAGGTTCAGAATTAACCTGGGAACATATTATCGGACGCGGCTTACGGATGCGTCCGACAGCCGCGACTGATAAGTGTGCATGGTCGTTTGGCATAAATTGGCCTAGATCGATCTAGAACGTCCGCGGACGTCCAAACGCTCAAGGGCGGTCCAAGGTTACGACCGCGACTTACGTCCGACAGTGTGCTACATACATTTACATTACACAGATGCCTATAAGTCGCGGCTGTCAATGTGTCCCCAGCTTTAATCTGAACCCAATTGCAGGAAGACTGTATTGCACCGTCTTGAAACATATCGATGATCACGATCCACGATATCGGACCGTTGGGATTTATGCGGTACAAATTTGTTTCATTAGGAGAAAAAGCCGGGTCGTAAAGAAGGTTCTAATTGGTGGTGCATGCGATAGGATGGTGCGCACTGTGCAACAATGGCAGCCGTGCTCGAGAGGCGGGGGTACGTGTTGGCCGGCGGCGGGCGCGGCGGCACCGACTCGCCCGCCTTTTGCTGAATCGCACCTCACAACACATCTCGTTCCGCCCACGACCATAATACAAACTTCAATAGGTACTACAACTTTATGTTATTCTCAATTGATATTATTTCTAAATACGACCGATAGAAAATCGACCTTTCATATAACATTAGCTTCACTTACTTACATTATACATATTTATGTTCTTATCTATACATATAAAATGCTTTGTCCTGACTCCTGACTGACTGACTTACGGATTAACGCACAGCCTAAAACGCTGATCGTAGAGACCTGAAACTTGGACGGTGTGTTCTTTGTATGACGTAGGCATCCGATAAGAAAGGATTTTCCGAAAAATGTGTATGGGACAACGAGATTTCTTAGTCTACGATCGACGAAGTCGCGGGAAAACGCTAGTCTATATATATAAAAATCAATTGCTGTTCGTTAGTCTCGCTAAAACTCGAGAATGGCTGAACCGATTTATATGATTTTGGTTTTGACATGTTTGTCGTAGTCCAGGGAAGGTTTAAACGGTGAGAAACATCGGACTTAAGCGGGTGAAACCGCGGAGCGCAGCTAGTGTGATATAAAAATATGAGTATACTCGTACCGAGGTTGATTATGAAACAACAGCTCGGATGTTCGACAGTAGTAAACAAATGTATAGCGCTAATAAATTGAAGTCAGCAGATCTATATAGGTAGTAGTAGAGAATATACGGGTTACGTATTCGTAAACTAGTGTAACAAATAAGGATAACAAAATACGAGTAAGCACAGCGAATGCATAAAACACGACGGGCGAGCTATAAACATGCCAGAATCGACACTAGTTCAATACCTAAGTTTGCATGTGAAGTCCACCATTCAATAGGGATTTAAAAGCAAAGCAATTAATTATAACATCTTGCAGAACTAATCACATTTGAATTATTACATGAACTCCTTAAGAAATAGTAGAGCTTCACCTCTGCTAAGTCTTTCGATATTTGACAGGTATATTCGAAAAGATATTTTCCTAATTCATTTGTTGTATTCACAAAACTTATAAGTATAGTTGATGAGTAAGTTAAAATAATCTTTATGTGGGAAGTGACCACAAAACTTCGCACAAATTGTAAATACTTAAAATACCTCAATGAATACAAATTGATATTATAAGAATGGTCTAATTGATCGAAACGAAGGCAAAACAAATTGCTCATAAATCGACGAGTTTGTTTAAATACATAAATATTAGTCTTTAGAAGTAGGTAAGTTTTTCGTGAGTATACAAGTAGCTGTCAGTCGATTTCGACGATTGATGATAAATAATGTTCATCGAGCATAACAAGTTACAGGTTCCGTTATATATAACCGGTCGCATACTTCAGCGTTCAGGCAGCAATCACTTACCAATTAGTGACCACCGACTGATGTAATTTCGTCATTGCAAGTCTCACAGATAGGTATCTACATGAAATATATTTAAGCGCCCACTTCCCTAATACCGATTGTAGCCTGCCTTAACGGCCAATTAAACAACTACTGAATTGAATATGACAGAGAAATGTAAGTGATGAATGCGCTCGGACGTTGTTGTGCAATGGTCGCGGGAAATTGAAAACGTTCGATAAATCGAAACTCATGCATAATTTAACAGATAGCATCTAATACTGATGTTTATATTGAAACACAATTTTTTTACTCTCGATCCCGATCCTGAGAAAAATCGGAATAAATAGTAGTCATGATTTTCGTAAGGCACTCGCAGTTTTTCGTTGACAATTCAGTTTTTACTAAGTGGATTTTGATGTTAAATGTATACCACGACCGTCCCATAAAATAGAGATAACTAATGGTAACAATCAATGGTAAAACTATTGGATATATTTTAAAAGGTTATTTTTCCATAAAAAAAGGATAAACCTAATCAAGTAAATTAACATGGTCAACCGTTAGAGCTGTCACCGTAAATTATGTCCAATTTTAAAGATGTTTATGATTAATATGAATCAACCTTATTTTATTACTTTTCTTTTGCTGTAATTATTTGTGGCTCTATAATATAGTTTCTCAATAATCTAGATGTTCGTAAATCCTCAATGCAATTCAGTGTGCATACCTACTGCGAAGATTGAAGTGAACCTGTAAATCGAATCTATCACGTACGAGTTGCTGTCATTACGGTAAGCTTAACATTTCCTTGCGGTATGCCATACTACGACTCATATTACGCGCGATGGCATTATACATTCGTAATCATGTGGTTACCATAATCCATTTATATTTGACAAATTGTTTATTGATTTTCAATCGAGACAAAGTAACGGACATTAGTCAATAGAATACGATCACCGTTGATTAATGACGAAGCAGCTCAAATCTTAATTGATATTTGAATTTCAATTTGTTTCGCCTAAGCGTTATTATCTTACTGAGTAAGTGCATAAATCACGGCAGCACATTCATTCATATTTCATTCGATATTATCTGACGTACCTACCGCTGACACGGTTGTATTATACTCTGTTCTATTAACAATTTTCAAGGCGGAAAGTACCTACTGCTGAAAAAGTTATACGAGTATATTGTCGGAATTTGAGAAAGGACTAACTGTTAGGAGCGAAATAAAATACCTACTACCCGTTAGTTATGCGTATCTTCGACATTAAGAAAGGGCGTAGAAGAACCTGTAAAATATTAAACGTTACAAAGCTCATGCCGTTAAGTTTTACGACGACCAGCATGACATTTAATAAATTCAGTGACATGCAAGTCGAAGCGAGGAAAACAATCACCGTACTTGACTGTCTGTCGCCGGTCGCCGTCGACGAAGAGAGTATGGAGGTAGAGAGTAAAGTACTATTTTATTTATCATATTTCCCGCATAAAATGATAAATAATGATTTTTAAAATTAATAGACTTATCAGAATTATTTTTTCTAAAATTTAAAGACAAAAAAATATCAATGTAGGTAATACATTTAAAATTTTTTTTTACAATTCTATACCTACTTACTTATATATTTTTTTTGATTTTCCATCGTTTTTTACCGATTGTTTGACGAGTGTAAATTCGTTATAAAGCATCGGTCTGCAGAAGTGCGGGTGTCGAAAGTGTCACCCGGGGCGGAGCTCCCTCGTTCTCGGATCGATCGTGACTGTTGCGCGTGCGTCGCCGCCGTTGTCATGCGCTACTTGTGATTATCATGTCTCGCGACTCGCGCCCGCGTCACGCCTTCCTATTGTGTACTGCCCGCGACACAATAAGCTTTTTGCCGGTTGCAAATCCGAAATTAAAGTAGCACGAACGGAAAATACGGTTAATTAATAAAAAGATAAACGTAATATTGGGAACTAGTGAAATTGAACTCTATTGAGCACAGACTTATTCGATGACTGACTCTAAAAATAAGGAAAAGTAACTTGGTAGGTACGATAGTAAAAAATAAAAAAATACAATTAAGTATTTTCTTTTGGATTTATTTTATGATGTATTTTTATGTAATTTCGTAATAAAATACATTAATAGCCTATAAAAGGCTGGTCGTAATGTCTATTAGATAAAGAACAATTAAATTCTCAGAGAGTAAATGAAAAATGTACTTACGTGTAAGTGCAGAATCACAGTAAACACAAGACCAATCAAACGTTTCTAAAAAAAAATAACCTAATAACAATAAACTAAAGACCTGACTGCAGTTGTGGATATATAAAAACCACCCAAGTGCGTGTCGGGTCACGCGCAGTGTAGGGCTCTGTATTTGTTCGTCAAAATACGAGGGCTTAGAAAGGGGCTTTGATACTATGAAGACGGACATTATTAGATTAACGTCTAATAATTTCCAAAAATGGGTAGCTACGATTTAGCAGGCAGGGCCGCATGCAAGCTAAATATGTTTTTTTTTTGATAACATACATGTAACGAAGTTATAAGGAAAACTAGCAAAGCATAGACAATAGTTAACTTATAAAATGTAAAACCTCCTTTTTTAGTTACTAATTGGGCTAATTTTTTTAGTTACTAATTATTCTCTATATCTATCTACGGAACTCTACACTGCGCGTGGCCCGACATGGTCGTGTTTTTTAGTATTTGTAATGAAGTTTTTAGGAAAGTTAAATATATTTCTTTAAGTACTTACTTACTATTTTAAACCCTTAAATTTGCCACCCTACTCGACAGGTATAAAAAATTTTGATGTGAAACATCTATAGCCGCAAGTAAAACCGATTTCTGGCGTGGCGACGCATGCCTCTATATGATGGTAGGTATATATTTTTTTATAAGTTTAACTTCGAAATGTCATGAAAAATATAGATAGATAAATCTACGTCAATAATTATTATCGGTTAAGCCATGAGGACCCTTCAATATTACAAAAGGTGTAACATATTTACCCACATTCAAGGCAAAAACTTTGAGTAAAAATTTAAAAGCTTTTAAAAAGACTTCAACGCGTTCAAAGCGAACGCGTTGAAGTCTTATAAACGACAGATACGAATTGTAAGAGTTAGCATGCATTTAGGCGAAGCTGTCCACCTATCGGTGATAGTAGTGATGAGTGTCAGTTAGTGTTCAAAATTAACATACTCGTAGTAAAACATTACACGGTTTACTTCTTCAATAGATTTGTATTCATAAAATGCAAATAATTTAAACGTGTTTCTCGAGAATTCAGTGAATTAGTTAAAATATTTACGTGGTTGTATTGAAAATGTTGTTGGACCAGAGTGCACGGGTACGGGGAAGTGAAGTGCGGCCGCTTCGACCTCCGCGAACGCAATAATTGAGCATAGAAATCAAATTACAGATGATTGATGATGCCGTTACCGCACGACCGAAGCCGTAATGACGCCTGGGGAGCGGACCGTATCATTTGCTTAATAGGAATTCGACAAAATATACAAACACATCCAAATCCCAAACGTGCTAAACAGTTACATTCCTGGAATCAAGAACGACCTACAAAATAAACAAAATACTTTATTATAAAAATACCGTAAAAACTAATTTTTGTTTTAATGTTCAAGCATGAATATAAACCATTAAATGTAAATTATTCTGTCAACAGAGGTTAAGTATGGTGAAAGAGACGTGTAATTTTACGATAGGCCATTATAAGATTAAATGCTCTATCGATTCATGCCTGGAATTGGTGACGCTTAAATTTATTGACCAACAAACATCAATAGCAAAATATAGTTTCATTTATTAAGAAAAATGTTTGTAACAATAAATCTGGCTTTAAAGTAAACACAACATTTATTGACCAAATCTCAGTATGACTGGATCAGTTTACTGACTCAGTTTACTGTGTTGTTATGGTACAGTTGCATTCAAGAATATTTAAACCTGAAAACTTTATTGTTGTAAAATAAAAATATCAAGTAGATATTAGTAAAAGTAACGACAAACAAGTATTATAATTTATGTATGAACGAAAATTTTAATTGATTGAATAATCGAAATTTCACGGCAATAGACATAAAATACTTTCTCTGTTGTTTTATATCACTTTAGTCTTAACTATTTATACGATTCAATTTGCATTAACAGTGCTTCTCAAGGTTCGGGACCCACTGAAGTTTAGCGTCTAAAGTCATACCTAGAAAGACAGCCTTACTAATTAATTTAATTAAAAAATTTCTCATTTCAATTTTTTCTCAACAGTTTTAAAATTAGGTGTGACCCGAATTAGTTTAGCTTTGGGTCCATTAAACAATAAATTGTTTGTATTAAGCCAATAAACTATTTAAGAGAACACGCCAATATTTGAATGACGTATTCCAACCATAAACAATAGGGAGGTATCATCTGCGAATAATATCCGATGATTGTAAATTATGAGGTATCGATATTAGATAAGGTCCTAATACCTTGAGGAACACCTATCATAAAAGGAGATCCTGGAGATCGTTTTCTGTTAACATTGACACTCTGAACTCTACCGCTCAAGTAAGAAGAGATTAGATCCAGGGCGCCGTCCCTAATACGGTAGTGGTATCGTTTCATGATCAATATATCATATTGAACGCTATCTAATGCCTTGGAAAAGTTACAGAATATGCCATACGAATCATGCAATCCCAAGTATCATTACCAACGACAGCCAAATAATGCATGTCAAATTATCAGATCATAACTAATAAAGCTGTTACAATAGACATAATAATTATGCTAACTGTTGGTTGAGATAACGGAACTACATATAATAATTAGTTTAACACTTGGTTAAGTATGCAATTAGAGGCACGTAATGATTTTACTAGTAATTTAGGTACTTTAGGAAAATTTTGAAATTAGTTCTGTAAGTATAAGTACGTAAGTAAATTAAATAAGTCTAGGCATTAAACCGGTTGGAAGAAGCCTCGTTGAACAGGTGCAGATGTTAGCCGTAAGTACGTGGATGTGACAGGGTACAAACCAGTATTAGGCGAAATTTACGAACCCCCACACACTACACAACGATAAAATAACTTTTAATGGCACAAATCGATGTTATCTTACAGATGAATCACCGTGTAGTGAGCCAAGATAAACAGTGTACAAGCACTAGTGCTCTACGTAAACTTATTCGTAACGAATACATTACCCAGTATTCGTAAACGTATTAGAAGATAACACGAGACGTTCATTAACATTGGATCTTTACGGTGAATTTGTATCTTCTATTGCGTAGTAGCATACGAAACGAGTTTCAATGAGAATTGTTAACAATTCAGCTAAATGGTTACTTATTTATTTGTAGCTGGTGTTAATTGTCTGTTAGAAAGTCCGTGGGAGTACAATCATTTTACTAATATTACAAATGGGTTTCAAATTTATATAATTATAGTGTTGTGCTTTGTTTAGGTCCACGCTCGAAATGTAAGGGATACAACAAAATAGTGTTTCGCTTATAATTGGTCAATTTTCAAAACTGACATAATAACCAGTTTAAGTATAATAAAAGAAGTGAGTACCGCGAAAGTAATCAAAGTTGAGGGAAAAGTGAAATTGCACATTACACTACAAAGGATTATGTGTATAGAAATAGAATTAAATTACGTTGTCGCAGTCGATAAAACGCTCGTGACCGCAATGCACTCCTCTTATCCGAGAGTCACTGCTACAAGGCCATATTTACCAGACAAACGTAATTGCTAACCATTTGGGTTAAGCAGCCATTACAGAGTTTAATTTTAATTCATTGCAGCTTTGCCATTGTTTGCATAAAGTAAAGAAAGCTCCGGTAGACACGGATGCAACCAGTGCACCGAAAACCTACTTTTGATTGTGCTTCAAGCTCTGTACAATGCTGCAAAATTATAGGATTTAGAGGTCTCTCATCGAGTTAGCATGATTAATCGCGTAGAAAACAAGCTGAGATTGTACCTCGGTAATTTGAGATCGCACGTTTTATACACGTATTTTAGCGGCTATTGTATAAAGACGTTCCACACACGATTGATTTTTATTTACATTTTTTTTTTCAATCATACACTTAGTAGGTAGACTATCTGTTAAAATTACACGTATTACCGTTTGAATCGTGCATGCTTAATTTAATATATTGCCTTTGAGATAATGAGCTTTGCCATTGTTTCATAAAAGGATTTGTACTTCTACATATTGTTAAATAGAGATACTACAATCGTTTAAATACTATTTTCAAACGAAATGTTAAATATTTTTCTTCACAACCACATAATGACGAGAAGAGTTAAAGCGTACATTTTTCAATGTTCACAAACCGCAATTAAAGGTATATATTTAAATAGAAATACAAGCCGCGAACGGAGCAAATGAAAAGGATGATAATAAAGTGAAGCAATTTCCACCTGCCCACTGGAATGTGGCGCCTTGAGCTACACTGTAGAAAGTGGTTTAATTTGTCAAATACTAAACTCAGTTAAAAGATATAAAATAACTAAACAATAATCTTTTAATGCACCATAGCATTGACCTGACTTATGGATTGGATATAGTACCTATAGAAATGATTTCTCATTCTCTCGTAGATTTTATATTTATTGCAAGTTTAGTTTTATTGCAATTCATCGTGAGATTTCACTTCTATTCAACCGTGCTCTTACATATTTATTTTTCTATTTTCTATCGTAATTTTTTGATAATCTACTTAAGTCAAACGCCCAAAACCTGAAAGAGGTTATGTGGCGTTTGTTTATGTAAATAAATTGACAAAACTGAGTAAGTACCTACTTATTAGGTTAATGTAAATTGGGTTCACTACTCCATTTCGAAAAACGTCACGTCAATTTATCGATGACACCTCGTCGATTGTTTGTTTGTAGGATGCGTTATTTACCGGAAAGTTGATACGTTGTAAATTAATTAGTACTGAATCTAATAAGGCTAATCTACATATAGTATGGTAAGCAGAAGCTGGTTGTGTTCCACCGATCGAAACCAGAGAAATCGAGAATTTCTCATTAATGTAAATCGCACAGAGGCTCGCGGCTGGCGGATCAACCTACTAACCTCAGGAGTGAGGACATCTGACTATGCTTTATCCACTTGTAGCACATGAGCATCATGCATTCATACCTATGAACAATTCTAGTTATTTAATTAGCTGGTAGGAACTTAACCCAAATTTTAGAAACGTTTGGATTTTTATTAATTGGTTATTTTTAACTGATTTGATTTTTATTAAAACGAGTCGCGATCGCGTTTGTGTTATTTTTTGAGTTAGTATCGAATCGTCGCAAACTCAGGTCGTCTAAGGTAGCCACCCGTCTAAGCAGCGGACGGTCTAAAGCAATTGTTGTCATAAATACAGGTGGTCAGAACTTCAATTTCATCTAAATAGGGGTCTAAATAGTCTAAAAAAAGCTTTCGTTATCAATCCCATGAAAATTATATCGACGTTTAAGCTGATTTACACAAAACGACGAGGTAATTTTCAAAATAATTATCAAACTCACGATCGCCACCCGCAGTGTTAATAAAATAATAATTTAAATGTGTATGTTTAAAAAGTGTATTATTAATTCTGTGTGTTAGGCAATTGCAGTGCAGTTTCGAACAGGTTAATAATACCTCAACTGGCCTAAATGGTTTTATGATAGCTAGTCATGTGAAATAATTAGTACCACAGCTTAAATAAACAACATGGTTAAGATATTTACCTACCAATAAAGTAAAATAAATTCAAGATGAATGTGTCTATAATAAAATGAAGTGCTCGTGCAGTGCAACATGAGACGAGTTTGTAAATTATGCAACAACTGAATAACACATTTATTCTGAGTGTCTTTCTCGGTGTAGTCATTAACAGGCTGTGAGCTTGTACTAATCATTAAAGAGTATGAAATGCCCAAAGGAGAAAAGTACTTGACTTATACAAATTATGCAGAAATTAGTCACTTATTTAAATGCTGAGCTTTTACGAAGATAATTTAATATTTATTTGAACTGAGCTCTTGACTGCAATTAGAATAATCTCCTCATACTTTATCTTAAGGTAGGTATATGTCTCATTTCACGAGGCTATGGAGCCCCGGCCCTTGCAAGGTATGCGTGGAGTCGATGCCAACACGTAAAGGCCACTTACAATGACAAGTTTAATATCCAAGTATGATGTGAGCACCAAACCGGTGGTTATTTTGTCTGCACTATAAAATGCAGCAAACAAGGACAACCTCCGATAAATAAATCAATTCTTCTTTAGATCATTTCTGCACAAGTCAGCATATTGGATTTCAAACTGGCATGGTTATTTTCACTACTAAAGATACGGAATATTTGCCATGGTTTTTTTCGTTTTATTTTTTTTGTAGCTTTACATTTCGATCGATACCACTTTCACGAGACAAAAAATATGGTAGATATCCTGTTTTAAATAAATTTACGAAGTAAGCATATTGCTTTTAAACCCTCTTTATAACAGGACTAAAGCAAATTGCAATTTCATTGAATGTAAATCCGTAGTCGTGATAATACTACCTAATAGTTGTGCTTAAACTCGCCTAATAGTTTACAGAAGTGAATTAAGCTATTCAAAGTTCCTTTTGTATTCGAGCTTTATCAATTTATTATACGTCGGACGGTGCGGCGCGAGCGTCTAAGATGTATTTATAATAAACGTAATTAACTTTAACGGTAGCTTATGCTTTTATTGCCTCAATGAAGATAAATAGCACAGTCGTAAAATGCTAACAAAGTTGGAAGTTAGACTATGTAGCTTTTATCAGACGGATTAAACACAACATTTACAACTAATCCTGTTTAATTCGATTCTGGTTAAGATTAATTGGCGCTTAGCAATTAAATCGTATAATTAATTGTTTTTTTATACATCTGCAGAACGTGAAATACTTGTAAGACTCCAGAGAAAGTATAAATAAAAAATATGAAAAATTAAAAAAAAAGATCGAGATTTACGCGGGTGAAACCACAGGGCTTAACTAGTCTAATTAAAAAACTGTCCAACATCTGCCCGATTTCAAATTGCGTGAACATTGTCCGGACGACGAAGATGTCTATTTACCCAAAAAAAAGCGCAGCTTTGAAAGGAAAACTTAGAAATTATTCCTTTTTTTGAAGTCGGTTTAAAACTGGGTTTTTCTATCAAACCTGCGCGATGCAATTTATAAAAGCTAACAGGGCCACTTAAAGGTGTAGATAACTACTCTAATATGCAAATATGTCACCGGTATGCCTATTGTTTATTATAAAAGCGGCTTAATTAATTAACTAGCAACGCAATGCTATTAAAAGCTGTTAATGTATTGATACACCAATCGGATACAGGCAAATAGCACGACAAGTATTTATAAGAAAAGGAGGATTATACCCATAGTGTGCCAACCAGTCCTGGTATGGTGAAACGTAAATAGCAGGTTGATGGCATCCTACTTATTGAATGCGGTGACCCCATCTGAGCGCAAGTTTACAATGTTCGAAGCTCTGTTAAAGCTCTGGGGTGAAATATTGTACTTTTTTTTGTTCAATTTCTCAAAATAATGTGTATTATATCTGAGGTCTTTACCGACATTTTTGTATAATTTTAAAACGAAAATATCTTTTACAGTTTTGAAAAATAAGTCCAATTGACAATTTCTTGTAGTATCGAAGCTTTAGCCAAATAAGTAAATTCCGATTTTCCGGAAATATTCGTCTGATTTTCCGGAAATATTCGTCTAAAATATATTTTTTATTAAAGTTTTCAAATAACAAGGAATTTATGTCTATAAATTATACCAAAATGTTAAAATTGTATTGAAAACTTGAATTTAACAAAATTCAACTCCGTAGGATAAGAGAAAGTGGTTATATTTTAGCTTGCAAAAGTTGACCTAAACAAACTGATATTCCAACATTGAATATTAAAGGAAAGCTTGTAAAAACAATTTGACATGCAATTATTAACAATTTTAGTGTTTTGGTGACCGTGCATGCCCAAGGTCGTATACTTATTAATAATTGCTAATTTTCCAACAAAGAGGTATATTATGTAGTAGGTGGGTAAATAATAAGGATTTTGTGGAAATTCTCACGAAATCGTGATTTATGAAACTAAAATCCTGGAATGATATTCGCTAAGTCTAGATAGAAACGTTAATCAGGGATACAGCACGTTTAAAACTTTAATTAATAAAAGCACAAATAAGACCAAGAAGTGAAATTCTAATAAGATGAGCATATACTGATGCCGATGGGAAAGCCCATAGGGCAAATAGCTAGTTTACAATGACGCTTAAAGTGAGTTCTTATCTATCGCACGCTTTGCAATCATATACACATAATGTTGTTAAATAACACAGTTTTCGTATGCAAGAGAAAATCAAAAGCCATTGTAAGTTCTCATGGCTGTAAAACACCACGAGCACGACCTACTTCATAGAAGCTACTCTGTAATACCCTCCTGATGCGAGACCTTTGCATACAGGTCAACATTACTGTGATGAGCATATAAGAAAACGATCAATATCGTCTGTAATGCATATTATATTGAGCAATCTTCACAACAAACAAGGACCATAGTCATTTTCACGTCAACTAGGTTGATGTTGAAAATAGATACATAAAGTGTGGCCTCAATAATCTCAATGTATTACTATAGGCATAATATCAACCCACGTTATCCGTATCCGTAAAGTTTAGAATAATTTAAGATTCCATATAATTTAGATAAAACTAAAAGGAAAAATCAGTAACCTAGTAAAATTATTAAAAAAGTACAATCCATTTTAATAAAAAATGTACCTATCGCCGAAATATCTTATATTCGCGCGTAATTTCGAACGACTGCACCATATTGGATAATTCTCTTTTTTGTGTTTGTTATTGTCAGGACAAGGTTTGTATAGGTATATATATTTTTTTAACCGTACGCCCTTGATTCCGGAAGCGCAGCTAGTTTATTTAAATGATTCATAGTATCAAGCAAGTAGTATCATCACGATAAATCTATACTTTTATAAAAGAAGAGTTCAAAATAAAGCAGCTCTCGATTTTAGATTTTAGCGACCGATTTCGTTACTCTCTCCTCGCGTAAACTGACCTTCGATCGGAAGGGCGTGGAAATTAGTTCAAGAGAAACTTTAACAATATTAAGTTTTACTATTGAACATAATATCTATTAATGAGCACTCGTAGCAAAAAATCACGATTTATATACCTACTCACGTTTTTTTCTAGATTGAATTATAATGATTCATATTTTAGAACATAATTAAAATTGTATGATGTTTTTTTTACATTTAATAAGGATATAAAATTATTCGACAAAGGCCTGCTCCAAAGCCCTATTTTCTCGCTGTTCGAATCCAAACTGGTCCAGCCACTTTCTTAATATCATCCTCCCAACGTTTCATCTTTCGCCCTTTCTTTTCTTTCCCTTTGGAAGAGGTCTTTGTCGAAATACAAGCTAGATGAATGAACCGTTGACCGATAAAATAAGATTTTTTAAAGTTTGTAATTTTTAAACAGCAATACAGGCTCATTTATTTATTTTATACAATTATTTGGCACTTCCATGGTTTGCGGAATGACCTTTAAATATATTATAGCACAATATCGTACCTCTTATATTACGATAAACTATCTAAAGTTGCATGTAACCACCTGCAGAGTAGTTTAACCTAAAATGGCTAAGAAGCTGGCAATAAAACCATTAAACGTTTACTTGCACACGTTTTGAATGAACTATTGGTGCCGATTACGCCTAGGCGCCTGGTCTCTTCATATTTTACGTCTTAAATTTCCATACCATACAGCACTATCTTGACAAATGGCGTCAGCTTACTGTGCACATAAAAAAACGTTTCTTGAAGCAATCCTTTTACTATAGACGCAAGAGAATAATACTTTTATTTTGTGAATATATGATTTTATGCCAAATGTATTATGCCATGTGATCAAGGACAAATATGTTTATGCGAATGGGAACCCTTCTAGAACTTACAAACCATTTCTGAGCTAAGCCGTGAACTTGGATTACAAGTAAAGGTTTTCAATTACATGCATTTCAATTTTGAAATAACCATGCTGAATTCAATTTAATTGAGTTTTAGATAAAAAGTGCAAGTGTGTAACAGAACAGACGTTTATACGCGAGTAATTTAATTTTATAATAGATACGGAGATCAAATTACTATGAAGCCGTGAGCGACAAGAGACAAGACGCATGAAGGTTCGCGCTACCACCCCCTCTCCGTTGCCGCACCGTATTTTTTTGCAAATGATAGTTTAGTTTTTTTGACTATACTATCACAGTTGTCTGATAGTAGGTGACGATGTGTTCGTTGCAGTTTTGTCTTTTTAAGTGCCGGCCACACTGGGGGCGAAGCGAAATTTTCGCTCCCAGTATGGTCTGCGAATACGCTTAACAAACATACTATGTTAACAAACATACTATGTTTGTTTCCAGGAATTAAACTCTACCGGCAACACTATCGATTGGTATAAAAATGTACGATATTTATTTTTTGCAAAATCAACAGATTCGATTCCTGATTCAGAACAGATTCGATCTAGGGTAATGACTTTTTCAAAAATCTAACGATGTAGTTTTAGTTTTTATCAAAATCGGGGACGCAACTCCTTTCAGCATTTTTCGCTATCTCTTTTAGTTTAGGATATAGCTCTGAAAGCCTATGTAAAAACTCAGCCTGTATAGTAAATTAATAGTTAATATACCTACATACTTAAGAAATGTATGCTACGCAACAGTAAGTGAAATGGTAAATAATATAGTAACAGATTCTATAACAATAAACATTATTAAAGTAGGTACCGATTATTTTGACAACAATGCAATGATTATTTGACAAAACCTATAAAAAATTGGACAATGAGGTGTGGATAGATATCGTTCACTGTTCACAATACAAATTGTTATTTCTATTCGGGCGTGTCCAATATATTTTTACAATAAAATAGGAATAAATTGTACCGTTGGACACGAAGTGGACGGACGCGGACTTGGAAGCGACAAGATGAAGACCGTTACGTGAACATTGTGCGTTGGACGTGATCCAAGAGTAATACAGCATCCTATTATTAATTCGCATATTGTTGCTAGATATATAATAGTTGCTAGCTTTTGCCCGCGACTTTACCGCGAAGTAGGTAGTCGATAATGGTTCTAATAGGATTAGACCAAGGAATCACGCAATCCCATACAAACTTTGCCCCCTTTTTCACCCCCTAAGTGGAATTTCGAAAAATCCTTTCTTAACGGATGCCTGCGTCATACAAAGAACACACCTTCCAAGTTTCAGGTCTCTACGATCAGCGGTTTAGACTGTCCGTTGATCCATCAGTCAGTCAGTCGTTCAGGACAAAGCATTTTATATGTATAGATTGGTGATTTTAAAAGAAAGTATTTCTGTGCACCCTAACTTCATCAACTTTTGTTCTTAGGAACAAAATTGTGTATGAAATAAAAATATTGTGAAAAATTACAATTAGGCATATTTCAAAAAAGTCCTAACTCGAGTGGGGAAACATGCGAATAGAAATTTTGCTATGCAGAATTATTAAATTTCGGAAACAGTACTAATTACCTACTCTTAAAAATTTGTATTTTTTAGAATTTTTTTTTCTAAAATTTTAGGTTATGTTTACCAGAAAATCAGTATCTATAACCATTTACGTACACTTACGAAAGGTAGGCCATTTTAAAGAATTCGTTTTCATAATAACCATAAACTTAATTGATTCTTAAAAGCCATCGCACGTGTTAGGGCGGCCTATTAAAGTGTTATTAACGTAAAGCTATTTAATAATAATAAATAAATAGGGTTCCACATTCAATCTAGATGATTCTTACACCACCAGCAACTTTAATTTATGCTATTCCCTTCTTTTGTTTTTTTGTTTTTTCTTTTTTTCTTGCTTTCTTTCTCTTTTAGGCCGCCCTTTGTAACACTTAGACTTAAGCTTTGTTTTTTATATTTTATGTAATTTAAAAAATGGTGTTTGCAATAAAGAATTTATCTATCTATTCAAAACCCTATAGTGCCAAATATACATAAGCATCCAAATGAATAAAGAAATTGGACTTGACTGGACTTGACAACTAACCTCTCAGCTTATAGTCGATCAAGTCCAGAAGAAAGAACTCGTTAATTATACCTCTTTAGCCAACTAAAACCTAACTTTAACAAAATAAAGGCGATTATATCCGTTAAAAGAGTTCCATTATAAAATAACTTGTTTCTAAACATAGCATGTAATTACGTAATGACAAACGTTTTTAATTTCAAGATGTGCATCGCGTAACATGTTTATTACAATTATAGCCAATTAAAAATCATAAACGTTGATTTTAATTGTTATTTGTAAGTTTCATTTTCACATCATTAAAATAAATAAGATCCGTACAAACATTTTAACTGACATAATAGATAAACAATTTTGTTTTATTTCGACACTTCTTATGAATAAGAGGAGGCCCTTTTACCATATACAAGATCCATCTATCGAAACTGTTATTTCTTAGATAAATAAAGATATTGGAAAAAGCCTTAATATAATAGCTACTTATACTAGTACTAACATAAGATAGAAACCGAAAGCCAAAGCTCTAAGTGGATACATAAATGTAGAATGTTCCTTGAAGAACAATAAAATCATTGATCGAATCAAGAGAAAATAAACATAAATAAGATTATTGATAAGTAGAAAATAAAGATAAAGTTCAATGGAACCATAATAGCAAAGCCTCATGGTCGTAACCTTATCGAGAGCCTAGGACGGCCAACAATAAAGGCTAAGTTGTCGTTAAGTTACAATAATTCTAGTAACAACTTTATATCTTTAAATACATCTCTTCGTTGACCGCGGTTTAAGTGAAGGCTCTCAATATGGCTATTAGATGCTAAACAATTTCACAATAGATATATAGGTACATCTCTAAAGAGATGTTAGCGTGCGCACAAAGCTGATTTACGTTAATAAATCTGAAACTTCACACGCAATTAGGTAAGATGTTTAAATTGCCCATGAGGTTTTTTAACGTAAACTTATCATTGTTACAGATAAGAAATATTGCCACGGCCCCTATCAGAGAGCACAATGCGGTTGATATTCAGTTTAGTGGTAGTTGTGTGTGCGGTGGAAGCGGCAAAAAAGTTTGAAGGGACGTTGAGGTCGGCAGTAGATGCGCCGCCTCAAGATAATTTAGCTGTGGAGTCGGGATCGCCGGAACCAGCCGTAGTGGCTGCTCCGGACGACTACAAAAACCCTGGAGCGCCACCGCCTGCAACGCCGGATAAGCTCGAAACGGAAGAGACTGCACCGGCCACTCCAGAAGAGTCGGCTCCTGTTCCTGAAACGGCAGCAGAGGGTGTTCCTCCGTCGGCACCGAGCGGCGCCTCTGCTCCTTCGGCCCCAGCTAATTCACTTGAAGAATGTGATCCAGAAATGATAGGATTCGAACTCGTTACTGGGTAAGTTCATGTTTCACGTCTTGATGTTATTACTTTGATAGTGATAATATATAAAAGCTTAGTAATTAATGAATGACCGATGATTGCAAAGGTAATCCAGATTATAAAGTCAGACATTCCTTTCAAGATAAGTGAAGAAAGTGATTTAACAAGCGCCGCGCACTCTGCTCTTAAGTGACTAGAACTTATCGTTGATATCAATCGTAGGTACTTTGGGCTTTAGCTTTACGCCTAAAGGGTCCTATTACAAAATTCAACAAAAAATATGATATTTTTGTTAAATATAATAGGATGATTCCATGGGCCGGATTCAGTAAATTTAAAAAAAAGCCTGGTTATCCCACTTGGGACTTTATATTTTCGAAAGTTTTTAAATTTCATTTTGGGAGAAAAATATTAAAATCTAGGTCTACATTAAAGTGTAGACAATAATTTGCAAACAAAAAGTTGCTCATTATAATTTAATATATTTAGTACTAATAACACAATTATTTATTATAACGAAATGCGCTCGCGACCACATCTCGCGACTTGAAGTCAATTCCGAGCGAAAAATCTTCGATAGTTCGAGTTTTGTAAACGACCCTTAAGTTATAAGCTAATATTATAATATTTTGTTAGCGAAGGCCAGAAGATATTTATTATCTCTCAATATTTTATTTTTAGGTACGTATTTTCAGCACCCTCGCACATATTAGACGACATCCCCGGTACGCTGATGTTGACCGACTGCCTCGAGCAATGCCAGGCCAACGACACTTGTCGTGCCGTCAACTACGAGACAGGGCTCTGCGTGCTCTTCAGTTCAGATGCTGACCAGTTGCCTGGTGAGTTCAATTAAGTTTATAACCAGAACAAGATTTAATTCTAACAGGAAGGGTTTCTCGTGTTCAAACTAGATATATCAATCGAGATTTAATACTTTACTTTTGACGGAAATAGCACTAGATTTTAATAAGCGGCAACAACTTGCTGCACGCGTATGTATAGTCGGCTGCATAATTGCGGCCCCCGGTAGAGTTGGAAACTTACTATTATTTGAATGTTTTCTTTCTAATAATTTTTGTTTGATAAATTGATGAGTTAGAAGACTTTAAACTTCAACTAAAGCAGGTGTCTAGAATCTTGCTTATGTTGAAAACATTTTTATAATATCCGTTTTGGAGCTCTACGGAGGGTCAGCAATTATGCAGCCGACCGTACACTCGATGATGACAAGCTAACACGATCACAAGCAAATTAATAGGTAGGGTATAATTAGTTATATTTAGAACGAATAAATCGATCGACACTATAAAGAGAATTATAATAAACACTTAAGTGTAAAAAAGACTAATATAACGGCACAAATAGATGCATGTGGTATAACTAGGACACATAGCAGGTGGCTCTGTAATGGCGTCAATACTCTCGTTTGTCCGACATAGAGGTGTGAGCTCGCAAGGCGTTCCGATTTTTTGCTTCGACGCATCATTTGAATGTCGATAACGGCATGACTATGCCCAGTCATCAAACCATATTGGGAGGAAATAACTCTCACCACTAAAATGAAAATTGATCGTATTTAATTGCTTTAGTGGGACGTGCATAATTCGAATATTCGGCCATTATTTGGTACCTAAGTTAGGTAAGGTACACTTGCACAAAATTTAACAATGTGAAGTTAGTGTCTTAGGAAACATATATTTCAATAACGAAGTTAGTACCTACAGGTACCTAATCTAGATTAATTGCATTGGCCACAGACCACCAGTTAATTTAATGTGGCCCACAAAGATGCGTCGAAACCACAGATGTCGAAACCCTTCTATAAAGATTTAAAATCCGGAAGTTTTAAATGTTCCGTTCACATAATTAACAATAATGTTTAATTGCAGGAGCATTAACGAAGTCCCAGTTTCCTGTATTCACAATTTACGCCCAAAAATCGTGTCTCGGAGTACGTCCGTGCGAGAGAGCGTGGTGCTTTGACCGTGTTCGCGGTTACCATCTAAAAGGACGCGGCAAGAAGACCCATGTAGTCGGCTCGAGGCAGATGTGCCTCGACCTTTGTCTCGGTGAAAACGAGTTTGTTTGCAGGTTAGTTTGACACTGCATTTTAGATAGCATCGACTGTGATCTTTGTTATTTATTATAGGCATTAAGTACGCGTAAGTTGCAACACTGTGGGATTATCGCGATGAAAGTAGCCTATACATCATTTTAGAAATCTAGCTATCACCATACAAATCTTCATCAAAATCGGTTTTGTAGTTTTTGTGTGAATAAGAAAAAAATATTTAAAGAAACTTACAGTGCTTACAGGGTTCGATCGTGATAAGTAATTCTAATTTCAAAAAGGTACGAATGTTACAACTGTTGTCCTTGACACCAAGGAACTTCTGTATTTTGACGGATCAAACTAATCGGCGATTTGAAAGTAGATTTAGAAGATTTTGAACCTGAAAAAATATATTTTCTTCCGACTTAATTTGTAAACATATGCTTTAATAATGAAAAATTATATTAATGTAAATAATATTTGTCTATATCACTGTTCGATAATTCAGTATTCTATCAGTAAAAGAATGATAGAAATCGGTTCGGCAATTCCGGAGATTAGGCCGTTCAAACAAACAAACCAACTCTTAATTTTCATTACCTTATATGTTACCATTGTTCACAAGAGCAAGAGTGTAGATTTATGCATTCATTATGTTCCACACTAAGAAGAACTAGCAATAAATCATACTAAATATTCAATACAAATTACAATGGTCGTATCGATTGAATGTGAAGAAAAAAACGAAAACTTACAACATCTGAAGTCAATTTTCTATTTTATTGTCAAACGTTTTTATCCTTCACATGCAGTAGAAAAGAGTGTTGTAATTAACCCTTTGATATTACCTATGTCAATGACTTTACTTTATGTTTTAAGGGAAGGATAAATAAAACATCGGGTACAAAGAAATGTAGGTACAAAGTGGGTAGAGCGTTTTATGGGCGGAGTTAAACATGAATGACCTGCAAGCCCTTGCACTCGGCCTCGATGCGACCTATGAATACTTAGTTCCAACCACTTAAAAGTCTAATTACGCTTTAAAACGACCCTAAGTTCTTAACCTAACAGATTTTGGTCAAATCCGACAAATCGGTTAAATTAAATACCTAATTGGAAATGGTGTTTTTAACAAAGTACGCGGGGAAATGGTAAAAGCTTTCTTATTTCGGCAAATCTAATTTATTTAAGTTACCCAGCACTCGGCTTAAATTAATTTGAAGGAGCTAAAATAAATATTTTTATCCATCGTTGAAGTCGTCCCAAATGAATTTGAGGGTTCAAAGATTAATATTTTTATCCATCGTTGAAGTCGTTCCAAATGAATTTGAGGGTTCAAAAATAAATATTTTTATCCATTGTTGAAGTCGTACCAAATGAATTTGAGGGTTCAAAAATTAATATTTTTATCCATCGTTGAACTCGTCCTTATTAAGAAAATTATATTTGGCACAAAACTAGTCTCTGAGCTATCCTGCGGATAGACCAACTGACGGATGGATAGTGAAATTATATACCTACTAGCGACCCGCCCCGGCTTCGCACGGCTGTATTATGCATGTATTATATCTAAAAACCTTCCTCTTTAATCACTCTATCTATTAAAAAAAACTGCATCAAAATCCGTTGCGTAGTTTTAAAGATTTAAGCATACAAAGGGAAATAGGGACAGAAAAAGCGACTTTATTTTATACTATGTAGTGATATGGGGTTCTTCTTGACTACGAAGTCCTAAAAATGTTGATAATACTGTTTGCCCATATAAATAATCGATACGATTTTGACTGTCTCTCTTTTTCATCTGATTACTAATTAGTGGTCTCCCATTTTTATGATAGTTGTAGGTATTATTCCGTAGTTGCATTTTTCTCGAAAAATAAACTTCAATGTAGTTGCGATATCTACCGAAAAAAAATTTAATCCATTATTTATTATACCTAATGTTAAATTTAATCACATTATTGTATTTTACGGTTGTAGTGGATTTTAACCATTTAATATTACTTATTACAACTTAATTTCGAGATGTAAAACTCAATTTAATTACTTATCAGTTACAGATGATTATAGCTGTCGTAAATAAAATACTAAGTAAAAGTTGAATGAAAGAGAACAAATCCCAATACACTTAGGTGTCAATAGCTGTAAAAGCCTATACTTGTAGCTGTAGGTAAGCCATAAACCCGAATGAATAGCAGTAAAAAACATTTTAAATACTTTATCTACAACATTTAATTAAAAACTAATTGCTTTCATGCAATTTAACTTCCATTGCAACATCAAGAGGTTAGGTTAGGTATGGATGCGAGAAAATATGATGCTTATAAAAAAAATGTTTTTAAATACTTTAATTATATTTCCACTAGCTTCTGCCCGAGGCTTAGCCCGCGTTGCCTACAGAAAATGTGATTTCAAAAAACCTTTTCTTAGTGAATACTTAAACACACATCGCTGGCCTGTGGTTTAAGAGGAAAGGGTACCGGGGGCTCCATACAAACTATTACAAACGTAGTCGACTGTTTTCTCCCTGGATAATGACACTAGAGCAAATATTTTTGGTGCATAACTTATAACTGCCATGACCATGCCCCTTTATGTTTTATTTTTTTAATCTTAATTTCAAATCAAAATCAAATCAAATCAAAATTTTTTATTTCTTTGGATGTATAATACCTTAAAAGTATAATAGACCACTTGAAAACGTCTTAAAAACTAAGTTAGGATGTGTGCCTTCGGAACGCGCCCACCAATGAGAAGAAGGCACAAGAAACTCATGGGGTTTTTTTTTTTTTTCATGTGATCACGCTCACAATGGTCAATATTACAAATATTTGAAAGTATTATTTGAAATGGAGCAACTAAAGTCACGTCCATGGGTTCTTATCATTAAGGTAAGACAAAGTATCATAGTACGCCTTACTGCACAATCTATGCTTTATAAAAGTTTTGAACCTGTTAATGGACATGTCATATACCTCTTTAGGTAATTTATTATAATAGAGCACACATGTACTATTAAACGACCTGTTTATTTTCCGGAGCCTACTACCGGGCACGGTCAGTTCATCCTTATTTCTTAAGTTGAAATTATGAATATCGCTGTTTTTACGGAAAATATCAGGATTTTTGTGAACGTAGAGCAAGTTTTCGTAGATATATTGGGAATAGAGCGTTAATATGTTTAACTCTTTAAATTTTTCTCTAAGTGATTCCCTGGGGCCCATTTTGTAGATAGCTTTCTATGATAATCAGAAAATTAAAAAATAAATAAATAGGGGCATAGTCATGGCAGTTACAGGTTTTATGGCACAAAAATATTTGTGCTAGTGTCATTATCCAGGGAGGAAACAGTCGACTACGTTTGTAATAGTTTGTGTGGAGAGAACCCCCGGTACCCTTTCCTCTTAAGTTGTGCGTTGATTTATGAGTCAGTTAGTCAGGAATTTGAATTTTATATTTATAGATATCTACCTAAGCGATAGAAGATTACAAACATTAAGACGCTGACACTGATACTAACCATTACAATTGCACTAACAAGACGAGAAAACAGACATTGTGTAAGGTCATGGTTCTATTCCCTTCAATCAGATAATATCATGCTTAGAATGATTCAGTATTGTGTTTAACGAGTACGTACAGTTACAATATCTGTACTGAAACGTTGTCCATTACTAATGCACATACACTGTTAGTTATTTATTTAAATTACTTATGTGTTAGTTAGTCGATTGTTTCACTATACAGCGGTCTTATTAACTGGGTACGCTTTTAAACAGATAAGCAGGATAACGAAGTTAGTTTCAGTTACCATAGATGGTCCTCCAAGCACGTCTTGGCCGCTCAATTCAGTAGATAAGTCACGGCCGCTTCCTGATACCTATTGCGTTTCTGGACACTGCCAACGAGTATTATAATATACATACAAAGCAGAGGTCAATTCGGTACTTGACAGTTTTAACGATAAAATATGTTGGAAATAATTGCAAATTATTTATCTGGAAAATAAAAAAACGATAATTTTTTTGTTGATTACAAGACACGAAACGCCGCGACCGTTTGACACACTAGTACACGTCTACTTGCAGTAGGTACATTTTACCGGAAAAATATAAAACAACGATGGAGTGAGTCCTAAAATATGGCCTGTGACCTCGTCGACTGTTTTCGTGCGACAATTTCAATTAAATGCATTTTAAATGCAGACAAAGCATTTTAAATGTATAAATTGACGTTTTTTTGAGAAAATATAACAGTAAGAGGTTTATACTATAAACATTTGCGACTTTTGTAACACTTACTGGAAAACTGTCAAGGTGCCAATTGCATAGCTTACATCTCAGGCGTCTAATGTAGTGAGACACGATTGTCCTATTGTGTTTATTCTAAAGACTTTCAATATTATTGCCAGAAGTAGACCGGACGACAATTGTAAAAAAACTTTTGTCCACATTTTTTTTATTATTACAAAATCTCTCTATATACTGTGACGTTTATGTTCTGAACAAAAGTTCACACATAGAAACTTTTAGTAAGTTTGTATGATTTTTTTCAAGCAAAATAGGCTTGCATTTACCTACTCTTAGGGCGCGTTCACATATACGTACGTTTTTACAAGATCCTTTTTAACGGATCCGTCGCTACTGGAGATAGTTGACATTGTGGGACACCAGCGTCCCACAATGTATCTAATTCTAACCTAATTGTAACCTAGTCCTAATTTACATTATAGTACTATAAGTTTGCCATGTACCTTTCTTTATTTTTTATTGTGGGATGAAATAAACTTTATTTTTATTTTTTATTTTTATAGTATTCACACAGCATATAAAGGATCCTTTTTAACGGATCCGTCGCTACTATCCGATATGGATCCGATAAAGGGATCAGTATACCTACTGGATCCGAAATACTGTATTATGTGTGAACTGGCTCATACAACTACATACGCTAATAACACATACGTTTAAACGGACCTGTAAAACGGATTGCTGCTTATTTTGTCGGATCGGTATTTTCTACTGGATCCGGAATACTGTATTATGTGTGAACTCGTTCATACAACTACATACGCTAATAACATACACGTTTCAACGGACCTGTAAAACGGACGTTATATGTGAACGCACCCTTACGTGATGGCAAGCAACGATTAGATCAAGGATGTAGCATGCTCGCCTAGAAGGTTTCTATTCGTCAAAGGTTGTAGTTTTGGGAGAACAGCAACGCAGCCATAGTTTCACTTCTAAGAAATGCACACGATAAACAGAAACATATACATACACGTTAAGCGAACGCTCGGCTCAGCTACATGGTAGGCGGAGTGGGGGGTGTTAGGTTTTATTTTCGTTACGGAATTTCTTGATTCGGTCGCCGCGCTCAAAGCCCGCGATAAAAGCTATGCAATAGCTTAAAAAAAATGTCATATTTTATGTCCACGCTATGAAGGGTTAGTCTCCGAGCGACCCGAGATTCTCACTTTCTAAATTCCCGACAAATGACGAGTAAGAATAAATTTGGAATAAAAATACAGTCAGCGAATAGGTTTAATCTCTTTGGTATATTTCCTTGTAAGGTTTTTGCTAACATTAACATAAATAGTGTCCGCGCCTCACATTCGATACACGTAGTTCTGTAGTTGGCATGTCCAGGTCATGATGACGAGGTTCACAAACTATCTCGGTTTTGTAGCGCTAATTTGCTACTGTAGGTGTGTGGTACGCATTCTACACACTCGTATGTCGGGTAAGGTTACTGAATTGCAAAGTGAGTGTTGCGTTCTTCTGATTCATAAACATACGCATGTTGCTGAAGATAGCTCTGGTTAGAACACAAAATATAGTAAATACGCAAGATGCCATTAAAGGCAAGTTCTGAACTTTAAAATGACAGGCTGACAGGCTACACGGAGAAAGTGGATTGATAATGATCAATTGAACATTAATTTGTTGTAAACATACATCAATATGTTCAAAGGCCGCAGTTGATTACAATGATTTGGCATATTTTTTTCTGACTACTTTTTATGTTATGAAATGAATTCAGAAATAGCTGTAAGTAATTAAGTTATTAGTGGCAGTAAAATATGAGTAAGGAATTAAATGTGGTATTTAGCTTCGACACTTGTACCGTTGGGTTCAAACGTTTGTATCTCTATTGAGTGCGCGGGCGCACCCCGGGCGCCGCGGTCCGCGCCGGGCGGCGCACATCGCGATCATCGCCGGTCACGACGTTTGGTAAATATTCCCCGGACAAAGCACCACAACCTCTGTGCCACAACTGCGCCCTACCCGCGTACTGTGAGACCTAAACTATCACTTCCTTCTTTCAATCACGATGTTTTCACTTATAAAGTCATTTGTATTCAAATGGATGTAAATTATGATCAATCAGTTGATTCTCGCGCCAAACCCAATTAAAATATACGTCTAATTAACTAAATTGATGTTGCATGAGTAGGTTTATGCATTTAATGTGTCTACACAAAAGCGGAAATCGCTCATTCGGAATTCCATGACAAATCAAGCTACACATAATTACAAACTAAATTAACGAGCTTTAGACTGTTTTGTTTTTAATTAGGTATAAAAGTATGGACTACTATTAAATTACTAAAACAAATCTTTTGTGATTGTCTGTCTTTATACGGCGTGTGGTATCGGATTACTGAGGATAATAGTTAAAATTACAACTAATACAAATTATAAATCATTGTCTATTCCTTGCCAACTAAGACCACCAAGGCTGTCGCTTCATAATAGTTAATGTGGGCACAAAATGCATTTATATCACAGATAATGCAACGTTTTGCTCAGAAATTGTAGCTCTGTTCTGTGTGGAGTATACAAACAAAGTGTCTCCATCTATCTATACTTACTAGTACTATAAACATTTTTTTGTTTTTATGTTTGTGGCGAATATGCTCTGAAACTACTGGACCAATTTTAATGAAACTTAGTATGAGGATACATTGATTAATTAGGAGTAACATAGTCTACTTTTTATTCTGATATTCCCACGGCATCGGGAGTTACGAGGGTGAAACCTCGGAGCGCTGCTAGTCACTATCACTATCATCATCACTAATAGTATAAAACAAAGTCGCTTTCTCTGTCCCTATGTCCCTATATGCCTTTGTATGCTTAAATCTATAAAACTACGCAACGGATTTTGATGCGGTTTTTTTTAATAGATCACCTATCTAATCAATTCTGGCTTTTATGAGGTAATTTATAAGAAACAGCATACAAAATGTAGATTCAATTTGGTCTAAGTTCTGTGTACAATAGGTTAGAATATAAGGTATAATAATGACTGTAGAATCTTTGTTAATAAATAAATAGATAAAGTGATTCAAGAGGAAGGTTTATATGTATAATACATGCATAATATAGCCGTGCGAAGCCGGAGCGGGTCGCTAGTATAATAATAAAGTGAAGTTTTTGTTAAGACTCGATGTGTAAACTAGTTGTTTTTAATTAAAATACGATGAAGATACAACCCAGCTGCTTGTAAAATGAGAAGTAATTAACACAACGAACGTCCAGCGTCCAATAGCGGGACGCTAGCGATCAATGTCAAACGTCTTCTTATAACAGTATCGACTACCCGTTAGATACCTATCCGAAAACCATTTTACTTTAATGTGTGTAAATAAATATATTGAAATTCCTTTTCCATACTAATACGTTTTATAATGAGGTAAAGTTTGGATGTTTGAAGCTACTAATCTTCGAAACTGCTAAATCGATTTATCGGGACGGGTTAAATTTATTCTTATTTATGTAATTTTTAATTGCGAAAACTAATCTATTCGAATAAAAAAAAATATTTCATGGTTCAAAATCTTCGAATTTAAATAAAACAACCACATCTTCTACTATAAATCAAATCTTCAAATCGCCGAAACATCCGTGTAAATATAGAAGTTCCTTGGTGTATACTTCGATGGCTTTTATATTGTATTATAGCATTATTGGATATCTAAATACGCGATAAGTATGTTTTGGCATTTTGCGTATTTGGCACTTTGGGTCGAAAAGTACCTATAGTATATCAACGTGTATACCATACGGCAAACATATTAGCAAGGAGGTCAGGTTGTAACATTAAAAAAAAACAGAATTCCCTTGAAAGTGTCCGACATCAGAGCGGTTAAGGATTTGTTTCGATCGTTTTAAAGGAAGACAAATAGAAATTAATGATAGAAACTTTTTGCGAGTGACCCCTAGGGCACTTACAAAAAACCCAAATGAACCGAAATGCAAATTCATAAAATTTTTTGCTCATTCACACTTAATCACTAAACCGATTTTGATAAAGTTTGGTTTGGTGATAGCTAGATTCTTGCGATGATAATCCTACAGTGTTCAAACATACGCGGTTAAAACCGCAGGGAACAGCAAGCGATAATTATTATAAAAGTTTGTGTGTTTTCTCTTCAGTCCAATGTAAAGAAAGAATAATTATTCACAACCAAAAGCATATAAGAATGCCCAGTAATCAATAAATTCTTAGAGGGTTAAAGGTTTGTCCATATGAAATCCGTATAAACGAGGCTCAGATAATAATGTCTATTGTAACAGGGTTAAAGACAGAAATGTGTCATTAAGCACGCGAAACAACGTCTAGAATCACTATAATTGTAAATGGTTTCTTCAAGAACAATTTTATACTTAATGGATTTATAGCATGTAAATGGCGTAGTAAAATGGCGCCATTTGTATAAAGAGGTTAACTCTTGTTTATGTTAACTCCTTGGGAAAGTTCACACAATGAATACAGATAGCAAAAAGGTAGGTGGTGTTAAACCGCGCGAAACACTGTTGCAGATCGGCGAACTACAACAATAAAACTGGGGAGTGCGTGCTGTCGAACATGGACCGTATTACGCTGGGGGGAACCAATGCATTCCAGCCTAACGAAGGTAATTAGATCACACATTCCATTACTCGCTCCTAGTTTTATATTTACTCCTCACATAAAAATCACATTCGACTTACATTCTTCCACTTTTTTAGATACTGACTATTTAGAAAATAATTGCGTAGAAGAACCGACTAAGCTATGCGAGTTCAAGAAGATGGGAGGACGAATTTTAAAAACTGTGGACTCAGTGTACCAAGATGTTGCCACTATCGAAGAATGCCGAGAACTATGCTTAAATTCTCCATTCCGTTGTCATTCTTATGATCACGGAGATACGGGTGATCACGTTTGTCGTCTTTCTCACCATTCCAGGGCCACATTGGCAGACATACAGGTATAGACTATCAATTTACTTTTTACTTAAACTTATAAATTGTTGTGCCCTATAAGTAATGTTCCTTTACTTTGTCTTAGGATCCGTATCTTGAAGTCCCTGAAGCGGCCACATATGAACTGTCCTCGTGCTATAACGTGTCGATCGACTGCCGATCGGGTGACATGGTTGCACGTATTCAAACTTCGAAATTATTTGACGGCAAGATCTACGCAAAGGGTAGCCCCAATTCTTGTGTCGTTGATGTCAAGCAAAGTCTTGAGTTCGAACTTCATATGGGTTACAACAACTTAGAGTGCAACGTTAAACAAAATGGTCTCGGAAGGTAATAAACAAAACTGTTTCCAAGCATATATAAATTAATCGATGAAATTTAAAATAATAATACGACCTGGACGACCCAGTTGGCACAATAATCACCATGCCGGACTGCCAAACACAGGGTTTACTGATTCGATTCCCGCCTCAGACAAGTATTTATGCTTAGATATTTGTCTGTGGTCTAGTTGTGTCTATGTATTATAAGTACCTATATACTAACAAAATAAAAGTATGTAAGTAGTATATCCGTTGTCTAGCATCCATAATACAAGTCAAGTTTCTTAGCTTGGGGTAAGATGGCGATGTGTGGAATGTCCTGCAATATTTAAGTAACAAAATCTATTCGCAGATATCTTAACGATGTTGTCATCCAACATCACGATACGATCGTCACATCATCGGATCTCGGTTTAGCTGTAACCTGCCAATACGACTTGACAAATAAAACAGTCGCAAATGAGGTCGACCTTGGAATTCATGGTGATATCGTTACTGGAATCTCGGAAGAGGTTATCGTCGACTCTCCTAATGTAGCGATGAGGATTACTGATAGAAATGGTGACGACACAATCGCCTCTGCTGAAGTCGGAGACCCATTGGTAAATTATATAATTTTACTCGAAATATTAATAACTTTACGGATGAATATTAAATGTTACCTCGTGTTTGCAGGCATTACGATTTGAAATCATGGATCCGAACTCTCCATTTGAAATCTTTGTGCGAGAACTGGTGGCAATGGATGGCGTTGATTCGAGCGAAATTACCCTCATCGACAGCGATGGTTGTCCTACTGAACATTATATTATGGGACCACTTTTCAAATCAGCGGCCAGCGGAAAGGTAATTTATTTTATATTTTTTTCGAAGGTGTAATATTAATTTCAGAATGGCAACTAATGAAGCTCGTTTTACAGATGCTGTTATCTAACTTCGACGCCTTCAAATTCCCGTCATCGGAGGTTGTTCAATTCCGCGCCCTGGTGACTCCGTGCATGCCGACATGTGAGCCGGTGCAGTGTGATGGCGGCCCCAACGAACTCCGTTCGGTTATGTCATACGGACGCAGAAAGAGACGTTCTACGCCCGCGGCTCCCACTGATGACATGCTGCTCGTACAAACTATTCAAATTACCGACAAATTCGGTTTCGACAAACAACGATCCAAGAACGTTACCGAAGATTCGGTGTACGTGAGGGAAACAGACGTAACATGTGTGAACACAGCGGGAGCGATGCTCGCGGCCGCCGCTTTTCTCGCGGCTCAGCTAGTCGTCCTTGCCGCTTGGACCTGCAGTTGGCAACGAAGGCGCGCAGCCGCTAAAGCCGCTGAGCTCCTCCCTGGACCCAACGCTCCTTCCGCTCTCTGCAAAGTCTACGATGCCAGTTTTTCCCGTGCCCATCAGAGGCACTTCTGAATGTAAAGAGGCATGTTGACGTGATCGATGTCCGCAATAGTAGTTTATTTTATTAGTTTACAAAGTCTGGTCCTAACCTGTGAACAGCGTGTTGGTATTCCATCGTAGTTATTTGCACGCGTTTCTTTGGTAGGGCATAGTATCGCGATAGAGTTTGCAGTAGTGATAAGCTGTCGCGTCAGCAGATTCGTAGGAGATGAACGTCACGGAGACGAGGACGACCGATTAAGCGCATATGTCTGCGGAAGGATGCCCGTAGCGGCCGTGACAGTGCGAACTGGCCCGGTCGCGGCCGCGCTTAGTGAGTGTGTATTTGTGTGAGAGCGCTCGCTTGTCCTCATCCCCGGCGTCGTTGTCGGCGGGACTGCCATCGAGGCTCGTTATCAAGATCACGTCGCTCATTCGTTCACTTTACGATCGGAAGTTCATATTTAGGACTCCGATTCCGTATTGTACCATATTCTCTTAACTAGAATAAGCCTCATAATTATTATAACGTTAAGTAAATCATTTCAGTACCTTAAGTAGATAATCGAATGTGCGACCTAAGTCATGTAACGTTGGTTAGACGGCCGTCCCGACATCGTAATTTATTCAATTAGTTTAGTGTCTTTTTACATACTTAATTTATATTTTTTTAAATATGTGTACCTACTTATTTCAATCTCAAAATATTCTAAACTTATACAGCATAAGTAAATACAGAAATTGTCTACATGATATTAAGAAAAACAGTGCCTTAAACGTAATATTTGTAAATAAAATGCTGTTTACGAATTTTAAGCAATTAATACATTTTGCATTTCTTCCGTCCAAATGTCCTTTTTAAAAATTAAATAAACTTTTAAAAATAATATTGTCTTATTCATTTTATAATGTTACTGATTCGAATCGAACTCATTAAAACAAAATGAGCAGTGTTTCCTCTACCATTGCATGCCGTAAGTACTGTACCAGAGCAAGTTATAGAGAATGCATAGATTAAATATCGTGCAAGCGCATAAAATTCCAAAGTGCATTGGGCATTCGCCGTTCGTTGAGCGAGGCGAGTCGAGGCAAGAAACAGCTCAGATTAGTGCGAGCGATGGGATCTCAGAAAGTCTGCACAATCACGTGTGAGTGTGAAGGGGCAAAGCTCAAGTCGCAGTCGTAGTCGCCGAGATAGTATCAAAGCGACACGGCGCGGCACGCGACAGCACACACGTGCCGACTTCGCAAACCTCGACCATTAGTAGCCATGCAACAAAGAATCCGTCTCCTGACTTGTGTTTCTCGAAAGATTTAGATTGCGGTCGACCGGTATTGAAAAAGAAAGGCCGAAGCGCATGCTTGCACGTATGCACGTTAAACTATTCACTAAAGACCCTATTAGTGGGCGATAGGTATTTAGATTTAACTTGCACAAGTTACAATAATAGAGCCTCCCTACCTAGAATGTTTTTGTTTTAAAATAGGAGCTTTTAATACATACCTCAATAAAAATAAAATACTAAATAAATAAGTATTCAAATGTACATACAAACATTGATGGAATCCCAACAAAACGATTTTATTTAGCCAACACTCATAAACTGTAAGGGCGGATGCTCTACCTTTGCAGTTTGACAATAGTCGCAATTTTCATATGCCTATAAAATTCAAATGTTGAATACGAGTACAACATTGTAAGGAAATATAAAGTTGTTTGCGATAAATATGAAATATTCATAAAAAGGAATTGACAGTGGCCACCGGTTTTGAGAAAGCGTACCTATACATGAATTCATAAAAAAACGACTTAAGTAGGCCTGTGTTGACTGTCAAGCATCGGACAAGTGGAACGGAACAGTAGGTAGGTACTTGTATATGTTGATGGTTATTCCTTAAAAGGTATGTCCTTGGAGAATGTATGGTAAGTAGGTGTCCGCTCAATATAGACTCTATTTCATATCTTGTTCCTGCTCGAATGTCTAAGAGTAATTAATGGGGCGGACTATATTCGCTTTTATTTTCTAAACTTGATTCAAATCGCTAGAGAGATGGCGTGCTAAACTATTATAATCTCCGGTCAAGAGAATAAGGGCTAGAACAAGAATAGTTGCTTAAAATTTTATTAATTTAGTCATGTACTTTGTATATTTTTTCACAATAAAGTACAGCGTCATAAGTACGGTATACGTAAGTATAAATTAAATAAATACGGCACAGACACACTAATATAAGAAAAAGGAATGATTTTTTGTTTGTAACATATAGGCTTCGAGACTACTGGACCGATTTCGATTAAACTTGGTATGAGGATACATTGATTCATTGGGAAAAACATAGGCTACTTTTTATTCCCCTCGGGATCGGGAGTTACGCGGGTGAAATCACAGAGCGCTGCTAGTTATTTATACAATACACGAACGATAATAGAATACTGTCGTTGAACAAACGAAGACTGGCGCAAGATTGTATGCCTTTTGGTGTTTTCTACTTCTTTGGCATCGGACGTTATTCAGAGCGGAGTCTTTTAAACCATCTTTTGTTCTATTGATTATTCGCTGTATATCTAAAACGCATTGTGCCTAGACCAAACCAGAGGCAGGAGTAATGAGACTTAGGTCCATTGAGTTTTAGGTCAAAAGCTAGATAGACCTAGTGTGATTTAGGTTTGTTGAGTTTTACGTCAAAGCCTATCACCGAGACTTACTGAGTTTTAAGTCAACGGTGATATACTGTGGTATTTGGTCTATTGAGTTTTATTTAGGTCAAAAGCGCGATAAACTTGTTTACTTGGAATGGAATCGGTTGCCTGCGTCTGTCTTTCCTGACGTGTACAATTTGGGGGTCTTCAAGTCGCGAGTGAATAGGTATCTTCTAGGAAGGCGTGTTACATCTTAGGCCGCATCGTCACCTACCATCAGGCAGGTGTGATAATGGTCAAACGCTGACCTAATCATATATATAAAAAAAAAAAAAAAAAAACTTACATGTCTACCTGTGCTCAACTAGGTTCAAAATCCTTTCTTATCGGATGCCTACGTCATACAAAGAACACACCCTCCAAGTTTCAGGTCTCTACGATCAGCGGTTTAGGCTGTGCGTTGATCCGTCAGTCAGTAAAAAACATTTTATATGTATAGAATAGATGATCGATTCCGAAACTGGAGCGGGCATCATACCTAGCGTAACGACACTTACGAGATTTTCCGGGATTTTAACCAAAGTAGGTTTTTATTTTAAAGTAGTTAAGTTTAAGTAGAAATCGAACGTGCAAATATAACGGAGTATTTTAAAAGTAAACATAACACTGGGCTTCGGTAACATTGAAAGTTTGTTCTTGACCGTGGAACCGAGACACAACACCGTTTTGTTAATGTTTCCGATAACAATTAATTTTCATTGAGATATTAAAGACACTTTAATTAATTTCCTTTTTAATCTTACTAAAATGTTATTAATGTGGGAAATAATACAACTTGGTGGGCGTTCAATTTGTTTTAATTAAGGATAGGATGTAGGTAGGTAAGTACATACAAGATGGATGACTTTTAACCGACTTTAAAAAAGTAGGAGTTTCTTAGTTCGTGAATGGATGTCATTATCGTCGTCGTGGACTTCAAGATGCTTACAATTTACCTAGTCCTTTAAGAAGTCCGATTTCGATAATCCTTTATTAATAAAGGTGCGGGGACTCGCTATTGTTGTTTCTATTAAAATTTGATGAGGATCTGATGAGGGTTTTCTAAGTGATTGGCAGAATTGCTCCATTGCACAGTATGCTTCATAAGCATAAGTCTACTATCAGTATACTATAATCACTACATAGTATAAAATAAAGTCACTTTTCGCCGTCCCTATTTCCATTTGTACGCTTAGATCTTTAAAACTACGCAACGGATTTTGATGCGGTTTTTTTAATAGATAGAGTGATTCAAGAGGAAGGTTTATATGTATAATACATACATAATATAGCCGTGCGAAGCCGGAGCGGGTCGCTAGTAATACTATAAACAATTATTGGACTTACGACCTTCTTCTAATAGACGTTACACACAAACATAAATACTTGAATTAAAAGTATTGTGTGATTATTATTTTCAATATGTTAGCTATGTCTTTAGTTGGCCGAGTAGTACAAGCCGTCACCCGCTACACCAACCGACGTGGGTTCGATCCACAGGTTACGTTGCAATAATGTACACTGCATCGACGTTCTGGGAATCGACATACTGAGAACAACTCGTTTAAATAGTGCTGCACTGGATCGTAAACGTTACAGCGGCGGTGGACTTTTGAGCGTCGATTGTACATTGCATAGTACAGTAAATGGCTCGGTTAAGAGGGGTCCATACGCCAATGACCTTGGTACACAGCCTACTAAATAGTTACTATTGGCACCGGTCGCCTTCGTTGATGAAAATTGTTGATTGTTACGTATGTGTTTTGTTTTTCTCAAAAGTGCTTAGATGGAATTGTAGGTGAAATGCCGTTGGGAAAAAATGGCAGGATATTTTTTTTTGCGCGGCCAGCAACCAAACTCAATAAATTAGTTGTAGAATACTAATACAAACAAGAAATGTTCGAGAGTTTTATATCTAGACTCAGTCGGGGCGGAGTTATATCCATTTTAAAAATTGTTATTTTGGTAATAATAGGTAGATTGGGAACCATTGATTTTTTTATAATTAAACCTCATTTTATGGATCTCATTACTGGATACTTGGAGACGGTATATCTAGACTCTGTGGTCATAAGATATTTGAAAAAGAGGTTATGATTTAAAAAGTTTGTTTATTGTTTTTTTATTTCGTTTGAGTTGGTACGTATCTAACTATTTTATTTTTTATGAATTAAACCATAATACTGACTGAATATATTTTTCCCGTTATAATACTCGAATGTGGTTGTTTTAAGGTCATCCATTGAGTTGTAACAACTTCAAAGATAATAATTAAATAAGACTAGGTAATATATCTTTATCTGCCATTTTTTAAAAATAATTAAAGTTTTATCTTGATTTTCGCCACCTGGTCCTATCTATATGCACTAACCGTGCTAAACCATTTTTTGAAGAGAAAAAAGCCATTGATTATGTTCACACACAAAAAAAAACAAATGGTTGTCTGAAAAGTCGATCTACGGTCGATATTTTTACGTGATAATGTCATAAGAAAACATTGATGGCAACCATAGCAACTATAACACGTTGCTATGGTTACCTTGTTAATAACATGACGCGTTCCCGGAACATGACGCATGACGTCTGTTTTTTTTTGTGAATGCAGGTGTTCATCAATTTATACGTTATCACGTCAAAAGAATATAAGTATTCTATCCGTTGTCTGGTCACCATAACACAAGCCTAGTTGCTTACAATTTAATTTATTTACATTTAGTATTTTCATCTACCTACCGAGCATAAACGAAAAGATTTGTGAGGTCTCAAAGATTAGGGCAGTATGCAATGCACAAAGTCAGGTGCGAAGCCAAAGCCATTAAAAGAAAAAAAAATGGCGCCATTGCAAAAAGTGAAAATGGAAAACACTTTAATTTGCATTCGTAGTTTAAACCGTAGTAATAACAGAACAAGGAGATCATTTTATTTTAAACTAGCGACCCGCTCCGGCTTCGCACGGCTATATTATGCATGTATTATACATATAAACCTTCCTCTTGAATCACTCTATCTATTTAAAAAAACCGCATCAAAATCCGTTGCGTAGTGTTAAAGATCTAAGCGTACAAAGGGAAATAGGGACGGCGAAAAGTGACTTTGTTTTATACTGTGATAGTGATGACCAGTTTTTTATAAACACCCGTATAAATGTTAGGGATTATATTATACTTTTAGTCGGTGATTATTGCAGAAATAAGCTAGATGTAGGTAGTATTATATTTAATTAGTCCTTTTCTTGCTTTAGTAAGCATAGGTAGTATTTGTGTTGTCGATAAATATATATTTATTTGATTGATTTTTACGTAATGCAGATCTTATGAATCAATTACAAAGGTATCTGTTTATCAAATAGCCAATATCTATTTATCATGAAAAAATACCTATACCATACCATAACAAAATGTAAGTAGGTAAGTAAGTAGGTACCTACCTACTTTGGAAATCTAATGTATCAAGTTTAACTTCTACTTCTTTTCATTCATCTTCTTACTTATTATTCTGGTTTCACTAAAGCGAGTGACAATCTCTAATAGAACCATACCCCCAGGTACTTACTACCTAGTAACTTACCTACCTAGGTAGTTGAATTTCTTGTTCAACTTCACAATAAATAATTATCCTGCTAATATTATAAATGTAGAAGTTTGTGTGTGTACATGTATGTTTGTTACTCCTTCACGCAAAAACTACTGAACCGATAGCGTTGAAACTCTGTAACGAGACAACTGATAAACTGGATTAACATAATTATAGGCTACGCTACTTTCATCACAATATTCACAGGGATCGGGACTTACGTGGGTAAATCCTGTAAATAGTTTTTAATAAGTATATCACTATAGATCACCTGAGTTTTTGGTGGCTATATTATGAAAGATAACGAGACGGGCAGTTTGGTTTTCTTTTTATGAGTACTTCTAACAATGCATGCATGGTCAATAAGTAAGTAATTTAAAAATAGTTTGGTTAACCGAGAATGGTTGGTTATTTTTAATGCAAATTGTATGATTCCAAATGAATAACGAATTTAATTTTTATAACAAAATATTTACTTAAAAATTCTATTTAATTTGCCTTATTTCACACGTAATAAAACTGTCAGTGTTTAAAATATTTCGACCACTTTCTAATAGGTAGTATTAAACCTCACTCATAATATATTATAATATTTACTAGCATAATTGTTTGTTAGTTCGATTGTTAGTTCGTCCGGCTACACTCATACATGTACCAAGAAAACATTTTTTTTTTGTCCAGTCACATTTTTTTTAATTAACATAACAATTAACATTTTTTTTTAATCAAAACCTCTTTCGTATCACTCTTGACCACAGACTCTATGCCAAGTCTCCAACTGTCCATTAATGAGTTCTTTATAATGAGGTTTAATTATAAAAAAATCCAATGGTTCCTTTTGTAGGTAGATTAAGTACCAAAATAACAATTTTTAAAATGGATATAACTCCGCCCCGACTGAGTCTAGATATGAAACCCTGGAACATTTCTTGTTTGTATCAATATTCTACAACTAATTTATTCAGTTTGATTACTGGCCGCGCTAAAAAGAAAACCTGCCACTCCGCCTAGTAAAAGTCCCAATGTCATTTATACCGACATTTTGGTGTGATTTTGAGCCAAACATTTCCTATAGTTTTGAAGCTATCCTAAAATTAAGAATTAAAACTAGTCTAGCTTTGAAACGACAAAGAATTTTCGCCTCAAAATTACCCCAAAATATCGGTAAAAATTTCACCTACAATTCCATCTCAGCACTTTTGAGAAAAACAAAACACATTCCTTACAATCAACAATACTAGTTGTAAGCGACGGTTATTTCTGGCGCGTTGCGTTTGGCAGCATAAGCAGCCTTAACGAATAAAAACGCATTTGAGAAATCGGACCTATAAACCGGGTAAGTACTTATTTATTTTTTAATCGAATTCAGAATACTGTCGCATGTATGAACACACTGCTACATACGCCATCACCAAATAACAAACGAACTGTGTGAATAAGTCCTACCTAAGTTCCTTCTTTTTCCAAGTTTTTATAGTAAGTTTTAATTAATAACTATAAACTGTGAGAGAATAGTCGGAAGTGATCAAAGCACGATCGCTGACACGGTAACTATGTAGGTAGGTACTAATAGAGCTCGTGACCCGTTCATCTCGACACCAATAACGTACCTGACAGTAAAATTCCGTTTAGGAGAGCACTCGACTCGAATTTATAGTAGGTAGGTAGATGTTTTAGAATGCCGCTGTATAATTAATACAGGGTTATGGCATCCCTGATTCTTCATTATTATGTGCTTTATATTTAATTCTATAGATTGTTTTGTAATGATGTCTACCTATTATATATTTATTTTCTTGTCCGTGTGCTTTTCTAATAAATGTCTATTCTATTCTTATTTAACTTTTTAGCAAACGTTTGAGGCCTACTTCTGTGCACCTAAAAAAACAAATTTTGTTCTACGACTTTTGGAAATTCAATAATTTTTCTTTGAATTTTTAGGTTATGAAAATTCGAAAATCAGCTGTTGTTTTTTAGAATACAGTATCATTTATTGTTCTATCTGTGTACTTAAAGATCTTACAAATAATATAGTTTCAACAGATTACTCGTTTCGAGCATACAATATTAAAAACATAGATGCTTAAACTTAAATCCCTAATTATACTAAACTAGCGACCCGCCCCGGCTTCGCACGGCTGTATTAGGGATGTATTATATCTAAAAACCTTCCTCTTTAATCATGAAAAAAATCATCTATGAAAAAAAAACCGCATCAAAATCCGTTGCGAAGTTTTAAAGATCTAAGCATACATGTGATTGGTACAGGTACATAGGTACTAATAGGTAATCTATTATTTTTCGTCATTATCGAACAAAGGTCATTCAGACTTCGAACAGTAGATTAAACTTTTTTTAGGTAAAGATAACGTCAAAAAGTTCAAAAAAATTTTCGAATTTCCAAGTGTCGTAGAACAAAAGTTGTTTGTTTAGGTGCACAGAAGTAGCCCTCAAATGCTTTCTAACATAGTTACCAATACCCCTGTATACATAGCACGGCGTAGGTAACAGACTATTATTATAATCAACGTAAGTCCCGATCCCGTGGGAATTACGGGATAAAAAAACACGACACTTAGCTGCCCCCAAACTTACTGTACTTGTACTTGTATACGGGCTGTTTTCCGCGATTAGACCCTTTTTAATTGGGTCCTTTTTGCGTGAAGATGGAGTAGGCTTGCCCAGCACCTACTACCCTCTCAGCTTAGTCGACCATGTCCAGTCAATACTTCTGGAGCCAACTAAGCCGCGGGTTTCATCACGATGTTTTCCTTCACCGTAAGAGCAATGTCAATTAGCGCACATACATTTTTCTTAAGTAAAATCCATTGGTGCACGGCCGCCCTGGATTCGAACCCACGAACTTCAGAATGAAAGACACCCCCAAACTATCTCTATGCTAAATTTAATCCAAATCAGTTCACTGGTTTCGGTCATTATCCAACGTCACAAACTGAAAAACTTGGCCTGTCTAAATAATATTAGTATAGATATAAATATTGAAGGACATTCCACCCATCACCATCTAGCCGTAAGCTAAGTAACTAGACTTGTATTATGGGTGCTAGACAAGGGGGCGTCCATAATTTACGTGAGGTGTTTTTTGAAATTTTCTGTCCCTCCCTCCCCCCCTGGTGAGATGTCGTGAGATTTTATTCAACCCCCTCCCCCATCCTCCAATCTCACGTGAGATTTTTCTAATAGATCGTTGCAATAACGAACTAATCAACTGTAGAGTGTGTTCAGTTACTGGAGCAGTAAAATACAGCTCCGGTAGCAGAATTTTTTTTTCAGTGTGTACAATCTGGATTAAATGGACCAAAGAAGTATAATTTTTTTTTGTTTCAATCAGAAAAAAAAATGCGTGATATTTGCTGAGACCCCCCCTCTCACCAACGTAAGATTAGATGAGATTTGACCCGACCCCCTCCCCCCCTTAACCATCTGACGTAATTTATGGACGCCCCCCAACGGATACACTACTTTTATACTTTTCTTTTGTAAATTATACTTATAATACATAGAAACAACCAGACAACCAAATATCTAAGCATAATTACTTGTCTGAGTCGGGAATCGAACCCGCAACCTTGTGTTTGGCAGTCCGGCATAGTGACCTTTGTGCTAACTGGATCCTCGATATAAATAAAACGACTGTTACTATATTGATTGGCTCTTTGATAGTTTGCCAGTAAGTATTTTAAAAGTCGCATATGTTTATTATAAACCTCTTATCTTTTTTCCTGAAAAAATAAATGCAATTATTTTCGTTAATTTGAATTGTCGCACTAAAACTGTCGATGACGTCACAGGCCATACGGCTGAAATAAACTAAGGAAAAATTATTACGCTCTCGGTGCTTGCTCGACTTTGCCATACATGATGGTTCCATGTTTTTTTTTCGAAAATCGAACGTCGCATTTTTTTTAATAATCTGCCTCAAGACTCTTTAAGCATATTTCATAATCTCTTATAGTTTGTAATGAAAGCCCATTTCAATTACGTAGAGATTTTTCAGTGTAAAACGCACGTCCCACAATACAGAGGCGTAGCAAGGGTCACTGTCGCCCGGGGCGGAGTCATAATTTGCCGCCCTTTTGACGTCATAAAAATAATAACGTTCGTGTTTGTGACAAAAATCGCAATAAAAATTGAGTGAAAAATATTTATTTCAAAACCATGTAAAGATGCGGGGCGACTCATGATTTGCAACAACTGTATGGGGCGGGAGGAATATTCAATAATAGAGTTAATTTCTTGAAAAAGTATCCACCAGTTATCACACAAAATATTTTATTCCCAATTTTGCCGCCCTAATGGTGGCGGGGCGGTCCGCCTCTTCCTCACTTCGCTACTGCCCACAATAGAAATTATCTCAGCTATAGGTATTAGGGTAGGTGGAACCAACGAATCCAACAGGGTGCGACCGGAAGACCAGCGCTGTAGATGCGCATGCGTCTGCAGCACAAGCTGAGGTATTACGCATTCCAGCAACATAAGACATCGCTGCCAGTTTGTCTGTCCTGTCTGTCAGGCAGTATCTCATGAACCACGATAGCTAGAGAGTAGAAATGTTTCTATTTCATATTTTAGTAAGTATGTTTTTAAGAATTTTAGGTTATTTTCATGTTTACCTACTATTTTTTTAGGCAATATTTTTTGGTTATTCTCCCAATTGGGCAGGCAAACGACTTTTATCCTATACAGCCTCGTCAGACATACAATATTTAATCATACAATAAATTCTATTCTAAATGGATCCAATGGTGAAGATAGTCGATAGATAAACACTTACCCGTAATCTTTGATCGGCGACAGTCCACACCCGACTCGCGAAGTCATTCGAAGCGCCCACGATGTAAGCACCAGTCGAGTCGAAGTCCACGGACATCACACCAGCGTTAGAACCCACTAAACTACCTTTACTTTCTACTGCACCTAGAAACAATAATTCAAATTACTACATAGTATAAAACAAAGTAGCTTCCCGCTGTCTGTATGTATGCTTAGGTCTTTAAAGCTACGCAACGTATGCTTAGCAACGTATGCATGTATGCTTAGATGTAAAGTTCAAAACCGCTTTAAAATCTAAAGCGGTTTTGAACTTTACATCAAATCCCACATGGTAGTACAGATGGTTTTTCACTAAAATAGATGTGTCTTTTAATTACATAAAACAGCATTTCGCGGCGCGCGGGGAAAGGGATAGACACATCGGATAAGGGATTTCAGGTCCTACTTCCTAAGGTATACAGGGTGAATTTTTTATGTCGGCCTTCAGGGCTATATCCTAAACTATAAGAGATAGCAAAAATGCTGAAAAGTTGGTCGTTGGTCGGAGGGTCGTGCCTGATTTTGACAAAAACTAAAACTGCATCATTCTTTTTTTTTGAAAACTTATACCCTATCGATTGATATAAAAATATAGGTTGATTATTTTTTGTAAAATCAACTGGTTCGATTAATGGCTAGGGTAATGATTTTTTTTTTATCTAATGATGTAGTTTTAGTTTTTGTCAAAATCGGGCACGCAACTCCTTTCTGCATTTTTGCTATTTCTTATAGTTTAGGAGCCCTGGAGGCCCACCTGAAAAATTCACCCTGTAGAAAACAAAACTAGCACGCGTACGAAGTTGCTGGCATTAAAAAAAATACTGTTGTCGTCCGTAGTCGGTTGGAAAAATCGCGTTCTAAAATGTATGAAACTTGTGATGCGAGGATGGAAGAGATATGAACACTTTGAAGTTGCACTGTTTACTGAATGTTTATTGAGTAAAAGCAGGGGTTTTTATACTAATTAAACTAGGTACATATCACGTCACATGACCTTCTAATACAATATTGATTCCTATATAACCTTGGCCTTGACACATCTTCTTATCGGTGCAGGTGCGATTACTATGTTTACATTATAGTTTTGTCTATAACTTTTACAACTGGTTTCGCTTGCCTTCATTCTTACACTACAAACTAGAAAATATTCCGTGGATAACCGTGGTCCCCTAAGTGCATAAATGCATAACATACGGACCGAAAATATAGCCTCTTCCTTTTAGCTTCGCCGTAGTCGGGTAATAAAAGTAATAAATTACCTACTTGCATAATGTGCTGCAACTATAATTGCTGAGGCAGAACCTTTTTGAAGGCACACGGCTCCTTAGATCTTAGTTTTTATTTCTTTTGTATCTATTCTTTAATTTTGTTTTTATGTCAGTGCTTTTATGTTTGTTACTACTTTTGTGTCGTGGGCTAGTCCAAATAAAGGGTTTTCTTTCTTTCTTACTTGCTTTGCCGTAATATTCGCAAATAAGTTATCTAGTTTTATGAATGTCAAGCCGTTAGAGACCGTTAAATGCACGGGAGCTTTGAATTTTTAGAATTTTTGACTGGTGAATTTTTGAAACTGTAAACTCTGTAAAGCTTTCGAAATGTCAGATTTAACAAAAGGCAAAAAAAACGCGTATATATCAGTTCAAATCGTACCATTATGAAACCTTTGCAATTAATAACCCATACTAATGTTATAAATGCGAAAGTAACTCTCTCCGTTTGTATGTCTGTAACGTTTTCACGCCTAAATCGCTGAACCGATTTCGATATATTTTGGTACTTACAGAGATAGATGGAACCTTGGAGAAAAATATAGGCTACTTTTTATCAAGAAAAAAATTAAAATTGTAAAGTGTAAATAGGGAAGTAGTGATATATTTGACTAGGTAAGGTTATACCTACATTTTGAAACGTCCCATAATTTGACTTTTCTATCCGCACCACCCGTTGCTATTAATCTATCTGTTGGACTCCATTTTACTGCATTCACTTCACCATCGTGAGCATCCTAAAACATAAAAAAACAATTTTAATTAATCTCACTAATTGTAGATCTATTCTAGCATCATTACTAGTCAAAGTCAATGTCAAAAAAAAAAATTTCATTTGGATGCTTAATACATTTGTATAAAGATCACATTGAAAAGTCTTAAAAACTAAGTTAGAATAGATAATATATTGACCCCCGAATACTGAAAGGCTACTTAATCATAAGTGGCGTTTAAATTGACGTTAAGTATATGCAATCTATTGAAGCTTACACTTAAATTACTAGCTATCCTTGTCCATGAGATACAACCTGGTAACAGACAGAAGGACAGACAGACAGACAGACAAGAAAGTCTTATTAGTAATGAGGTCCCGTTTTTACCCTTTGGTTACAGAACCCTAAAAAACTGTTCTTAATTGTCTTTATTTTTAATATCCGGAAAAAAGGCCATGTCTTAATATCAGTAGCTTTGTCTGCTCGTACAGGCTAATCTCATTATGAAAACTGCCTTGATGCCCACTCTATGAATAGGTTTTATATCTTTGGATAGAACCTGATGAAACCTCAGAAAGGAACAGCTTAAGATGGCTGAAGTCAGAAACCAGGCAGAAATCACTGAAGACATTGTCATCAAATGGATGATCCGATAAGAAGTTTTAAACTTACAAATTTTAACGCAACTTTGGACGGCAAGATTGTAGCGTAATACGGCATGGAATCAACTATCTTCTCATCTAAACTGGCGATAGACGCAGAGCCCGGACTACTTCGACTGCCGCCTTCTCTAGCTGCTTCTTCCAACTCCTTTCGAACCTTGTCACTCTTCTTTCTGAAAGGGACACACAGTTTTAAACCCCTTTTTGATATTAACTAGCAGGTTTTGCAGCATTTACGGTAGGAAGTAGTTTGGAAGACGATGATTTTCATTGTTAATTTTAATGAAAACCATTGCCAAACTCCTTTAGAATCTAAATGACAAAAGTAAAGTGAATTACACATCGCAATTTCAACAGTTTGCCACAGTCACATATCTCTTTATTCCGTGATTAGTACCCAAACGACACAACCTAAACTTAGTCATCCTACTATGAAGTATGTAGGTATATGAAGCATACCGTGGAAGCAGAATTTTTTGACGATTTGTCGAGGTATCTTTATTATAAATATTAGGTACCATACACCATTAAAGTACACCATAATGATGTATGGCGTTTAGCTGATCGTATTGATAGTTACCAACCCGATCCACTTATTTATATATTAACTAGCTGAGCCCCGCGGTTTCACCCGCGTAATAATTTTCTACGAAATATCCTTAATTTTTTCTTTCATAAGAACCTTCTCCTGACAATAACAAACACAACAAAAAAAGAATTGGCCAAATTGGTCCAGGCGTTGTTGAGTTATGCGCTTACCAACACATTTTGCGATTCATTTTTATATATAAGATATAAAAAGACGCATTGTCTAACGTTATTTTTATTGTATTTACAGCATGCAACTGCTTAATTAAATTTACAAGATAACTTACTCAAATACCAAAGCCTTTTTGTAAAGTAAGTATATGCGATAATTAGTGTAGAATACCATTATATAAACGCATGAGTGCCCAAAGACTTTCATATAAATACGAAAATTGAATGATTCTTAGAATAAGATAACGATCGCAATAAACAATACTTTAGTAAATAAATATTCGAACGCAGAGATAAAATTAGAATTCTGTTGTCGACAATTATCCATGTACATTTTTATGACGGATTTTATAGTTAATCTTTGCCGTCGCAGACAAATAATAAACAAAAATTATTACTCATTCATAAAAATCTGTCTAGGTATTGTAAGATAATTTTATGCTTACTATATTAACCAGTCTTTAAAAAAATAAACGGTGTTCCGGGACACGTATTTGGAACCGAAGTCCATTTACCTATTTTTTTTTCATATATGAATGTGTTTAATACAGGATGATTTTTTTATGTGGGCCTTCAGGGCTATATACTAAACTATAAGAGATAGCGAAAAATGCTAAAAGGAGTTGCGTGCCCGATTTTGTCAAAAACTAAAACTGGAAAACTTTACAGGAATTGATTATTTTTTTGCAAAATCAACAGGTTCGATTCCCGGCTAGGGTAATGACTTTTTCAAAAATCTAATGATGCAGTTTTAGTTTTTGTCAATATCGGGCATGCAACTCCTTTCAGCATTTTTCGGTATCTCTTTAGGATTAAGCCCTGAATGCCCACATAAGAAATTCACCCTGTATATGGAACGACCCAGTTGGCACAATGGCACCATGCCGGACTGCCAAACACAGGGTTGCGGGTTCGATTCCCGCCTCAGACAAGTATTTATGCTTAGATATTTGTCTGTGGTCTGGTTGTTTCTATGTATTATAAGTATATATTTATAAAAGAAAAGTATATAAGTAGTATATCCGTTATCAAGCACCCATAACACAAGTCTAGTTACTTAGCTTGGGGCTAGATGGCGATGTGTGGAATGTCCTGCAATATTTATTATTTATTTATATGCGGGAGATTCGTTTTTTCTTTTGGTTTTTCGTTTCACGTTTTCATAACATTTTTTCTCGGCTAGGTCCCCTCACCTACTCGCGATAAGGAGCTTCGTTCCGAAACAATAATAATAAAATATTCGCGTCGAATTGAGAACCGCCTCCGCTTTTTGTTTTCGTCGGTTTAAAAGTATTATTTTACTTATTAGTACTTATCGATAAAATATCACGGCGATGAAGGGCGCCATAAAAATAATAACGTTTATTCACTTTTACACTAAAACTATTCTTGAAGCGAATATACTCTATAAAATATTAAAAATGCCATGTGATTCAAACCATGCACAAACAAACATAAAATAAATATTGTTACAATTTCAAACACAACATGTCATGAACCCAAAAAAAAACAAAAAAGTTGTAATTAGAAATTAGTAAGAGATAAAAATGAACAGTTTCCGACTCAAAATCGAGAATAGATTGCAATGAGTCAGTTTTAGAGTGCAGTTAAGACATAAAATGATCCATTTTCATGAAGAGTAAATGTTCAATTTTATGAACACCACAATGCTTTTCAAACCACCACATCATTCAGGTTATGTCAAACTCACCCAAAACTAACTCTACCAAACGTGTTGATGAGAAACGCGGTAGGGCTTGACCTGTTGAAAAAATTAAACAAAAAAAGAAGCAAAACAGGTAACGTTGCTTATGCAAGCTCAGCAAGCTGCCTTACGCACACACAAATCAAATTATACATAAATGGTTGTCTGTAAAGTTGGTTTACGGACGATAATTTTACGTGATAACGTCATAAGAAAACATTGATGGTAACCATAGCAACCTTTTATCGTTGCTATGGTTACCTTGTCAATAACGCTCACGTTCCCGTAACGTGACGTCACACTTTTTTGTGAGTGCAGTACGGTGTTCATAAATTTATAAGACGTTATCACGTCAAAATTGTTGTTGTAGGTATAGAAGGTGACACTCACACAGGCCCACCCCATTACATATAAATAAAATTATGGACAATTGGAAATGGACATACTTATACAGACATATGGAAGCGCATACCATGCCTGGTTGGCATGGTAAAAAAAAAGAAGGGGTGCACGGGGCGTGTCTATGACTCCCTTATTCCAAAACGAGGTTTAAGGATAGTCCGAGATGTGGATTTAAACCTTAGATTTAGACACAGATTTACTCATGAACTATAGTCTAAACACTATACTTATATAATCAACTAGCTGCGCTCCGCGGTTTCACCCGCTTAACTCCCGATCCCGTGGGAATATCGGGATAAATTAAGATGTAAGCTATCCTATCTTTCAAGTTGGATCAAACTGCACACGGTGTGCAAATTTGATTAAAATTGGTTAAGTAGTTTAGGAGTCCATCGCGTCGCGCACAAACAACGTGACACATATATATATACAGGATGTCCCGTAATGAATGGCCAAGCGGGCACCTACGGATAGAGGACACTGTGCCGGATCAGAAAAACGAAAGTTATGTTCTATGAAAGTCTCTTAGTTCCCGAGATAACCGCCATTTAAAAAAAAAAAAAAATTTCACTCCTTTCTCCATGTTTTGTTATGCCAAAACTGCAAATCCAGGAATTATCCCAATCTGTTTTTTGGATAGTATTCCAGGATAAATGTGCTATCGAATGCAAACAATATTTTTTATGACACATTGAAAGTTTTTTTTTAAACTAAGGTTTAACTCAAACTTCGTGGTTTTTTTTTTTAACCTGAACTTTAACCTTTCCTGGTGTAAAAAAAATGTATGGTCACCCTAGTGCCAAATTAAAAAAAAAGTTGCCTACTTCATTGAGATTCTGAAAAGGTATAATATGTGGTATTGCCAGCATTTAATACTAAATAAATTTCTAATAAAATGAGCAAGAGCATGCTTTTTGTGAAGTAAAAGTAGTACCAAAATTTACTTTATTGTACTTAAAATATATCAAGAAATTTTAATTCTGAAATTCCCCGAATTCACTATGGAAAAAAAAGGAAAAAGGACAGCTCTGGCTCACTTTAATAGGAATTAATTTTGTATTGAATGCTGGCAATATCACGTACTAAATCATTTTAGAATCTCAGTGAAATAGGCAAGTTTTTTTTAAATTTGGCACCAAGGTGACCATACATTTTTTTTTACACCAGGAAAGGTTAAAGTTCAGGGTAAAAAATTAAAAAACCATAAAGTTTGAGTTAAATCTTAGTTAAAAAAAAACTTTCAATGTGTAATAAAAAATATTGTTTGCATTCGATAGCACATTTATTCTGGAATACTATCCAAAAAACAGATTGGGATAATTCCTGGATTTGCAGTTTTGGCATATCAAAACATGGAGAAAGGAGTGAAATTTTTAATTTTTTTAAAATGGTGGATATCTCGGAATCTAAGAGACTTTCATAGAACATAACTTTCGTTTTTCTGATCCGGCACAGTGTCCTCTATCCGTAGGGGCCCGCTTGGCCATTCATTACGGGACACCCTGTATATATATATTATATTAGAATAGGGATAGTGTTTAGACTATAGTTCACAAGTAAATCTGTGTCTAAATCTAAGGTTTAAATCCACATCTCGGACTATCCTTGAACCTCGTTTTGGAATTAGGGGTGTGAGTTTAAACACTAAAATTATACAATTACTTAGTATATACTTTCTTTCTAAAAACTAAGTCTAATATGGACATTTTCTACAGTGCATTTAATAGCATTGGACACATTCACACCCGGGACACAACTAAAAAGCAAAACATTGACAATTACCTACTAAGTACAATAATAACTAAGATTATTTCATCTATTTGCCAACCATTTGGTATCCGTCTATATCAAAAGTATTATTTCTAGTCCTATAATTATTGTTTTTAGAGGAGCAAAATGAAAACTTTCAAAATCCAAAAAACATGCTTAGAATTTTTAGTCCTCATCAAAAGTGTGGATGGAAAATTAAATCAGTTGATACTTACTTGAGAAAATGTTCATTTTCTTCGTTCATTTTATCTGCATCCTTGGCTTTGTACTTTATCAATCTGTCCACTAATGCACGATTTTCGTCCTAAAAAATTTAAATTCCTAATAAGTTTTAAAATTGAAATAAAATCACACAAGGAATAAGTAGGTATGAATTAAATACCTTTTTATTACTAAAAACTCTCCGCATTTTTACTCAAAATGTACACACCAAACGTCATAAGCCGTACAACTAGCGAAAAATTCTATCCAACTGAGTGTTGCTAGTAATTTGAGATAGGTAAAAGCTTCATACGCAAACTGTTATCACGTGAACATCGTAAAACAAACCTATAGAGCAAAACAAACTTTACGAGGACGAACCTCTTTCAATTCAATTAAGCGAGTACTTTTTCGACACCATTTGCGCGACTATTAACGTAATTGGCTTATGTTTTGTCAAGCTAATGGAAAAATATAATACCACTGTATTTTCCGAAATGAAATATTATTGAAACACATATGATAAGATACACTAAAATAAAATTGGAACTTGGCCAAATTTTGAAAGTTCCAGTGGAATAAACTGACCGTTTTAATAACAAGCATACATTACTATGCCAAAAATATTAAAGTTTATATAAACAAATAGTGGATGACCTACGCAGACAAAAACCGTAAAACCAAAATAGGTACACTTTTGCCATTGGGTAAACGTATACTATAAGATTTTCGTTTGAATGAGTTTGAAAATGATTGTTCAACGTAGAGTCTTGATTAAAGTTTATACCCGTAGCACGAGAGCCATGACGTTATGAATTTTTTGTAAGTATAGTATTAGGGCGGCCACATACATCAGTTTTCCTGATTCGGAAACCGTATCATGAAAAATCCCGTACAATTACCACACACATTCGTTTTTTTTCCGTTCGGAATACCTCGATTAGTCTTGAAGTAGCTTCACTGGAGTTCACACGTTTGGAAGAAACATGGATTTCGACGACGATTTCCTCCTTGCAATTGCATTTTTACTTTATCAGAATTTACTGAACTTTATTTTTTCCGTCAGGAATTCCGGATGCACGGGCTTACATTCGGAAAGAACGGACGGAAAAAAAACTGTACGGAAAGTTATCGAATGTGTGTGACATGCAATTACTTTTGTATGAATTTACTGCGTTCGGAAAACTGATCAGGAAATCGAATCAGGAAAATTGATGTATGTGGCCGCCCTTAAAGATTTTTTTCTGAAACCTATCGTGTAAGTCAAATGACATACAGGCCGGTTCTAATATATACCATTATCTTTCATTGACTTGTTTAATAATAGCTACTCAGATTTATTATAATTTTTATTTTTTTTGTATATATTTAAAAGTTGTAGAACTCCTCAGGCTTTTTTAAACTAGGGAAGTTAATTTTAAGTTAAGCTCTATTTTACAAAATTTAAAAATCGGTCGAAAGATGGCGCTGGACTCTAAATCCATTATAATTCCAGATAACCTTTGGTCAAGAGATTTTATGATAATGAACACAAAGTCAAAATGAGAAATCTTGTACGGGAAAGAAATTCTCATTTTACTTTACCTCTTGTTTCATAGTATTTTTTGATTTTTTTTTTTCATTTTGTTAGTAATGTTTAACAATCCAATTTTTTTAAATAAATAGTATAGAAAGATTGTGCTGCTATCTATCGAGGCATAACGGAACTAGCTTCTAGTAAGCCTGATTGGTACTCCCCGCACGCCACCAACGAGTTCCATACGATTTCGCTAGATGACGCTACTAGTTTAACCCAAAATAAACAGCGGCCTTTCAAAATTCATTTTTAGGAAAACACTAATTACTAATGTAGAAAAGTCTTCTTACTCAATAACTAGTTACAAAAACAGTGAAGAAAAATCTACTTACGTAGACAGTTATTAAACTCTACTTACGACTGAGGCTTAAAGGTTTGTAAGTACTTTTAATAAGGATGAGGTGGACTACTTGCCTGAGCTTTCCTTAACTTCTCTTCAATTGATGCAAATGCTATTTGCAGAGCTTGGTGTTCATCTCTAAGCGCTTGATTCAAACTTTGAAGCTCAGCCATATTTGTTTCATACATTTGAATTTCAGCACGCAATGAGGCAATCAAGGCCGTATTTTCTGAAATTCTAACGGAAAGGAATATAATTTAGTTGGGTAAGTCAAGTTTTCTTATTATCTCATGTCTTTTAAGTTATAGGTACTTATATTAATGGATTATGTGTACAATTTAAAGGCTTAATAAAAACATTTTAAGACCCCAACTCTTGGCTTCAGATAAATAAAATTAACTCTAATAAAATAAAATGATACCAAAAGAAGGTCCTCATAACATAGTTATTTAAAAAAAATATCTACGCAAGACAGATAAATTAAACATAGACAGATTTAATTTTGTGTTTACTTGTGTTTTGTTTTTATGGTGCAATAAAGTCTATAATTAATTAATTATCTTTTTTAATTTTTTCGTACATCATTTTATTAATTGTAACTTGTAATCAGACTAATGTGTAATTGAGTTTTAGAAAAAATATCTAAATATATAAAATAGGTATATTATCTATTCTACTATATAAAAATAAGTCGGGTTTTCCTTCCTGACGCTATAACTCCAGAACGCACGAACCGATTTAGATGATTTCGGTTTTGAAATGTTTGTCGTAGTCCAGGGAAGGTTTAAACGGTGAGAAAGATCGGACTTACGCGAGTGTAACCGCGGGGCGCAGCTAGTATTTTATAATAAAAAAATAAAAATAAAATCTATCTATATAGGTATGCTTCATCCGTAAGTTTAATGCGTGGGTATATCCAAACACTTACCAAAACTGATAAATTGCTACCAAAATGGGTAAATGCTCAGTTGAGTTTTTTTTATTTTCAAATGGTTAGTTGAATCACAGATGATAGTTTATCTACCAGTATAGACTGCTTATCACATAAAAAAATGCGTCACATAAAAATACCGCTTTTTCTACATGGCGCTATAGCAATTCTTACTGTAATAAGTACTTTTATAATCCGCGCGCGATGAGAATGGGATGGAACCTTGTCAAAGTAAATCGAAAATGACAGAACTTTTATGCTAACGCCACATGAGTAAATAATTAACGCTACTTGAAAACTGTCATTTTCGATTTACTTTGACAAGGTTCCATCCCCTTCTCATCGCGCGCGGTTTATACTTTTAGTAATTTAGAAAGAGTTTCGTTTTTTTGGGCTTAAATACTTATTATTCAGCTAATGTTAAGAACATTATGAAAGGTGATTAAATGTTTACAGTACTTTGATATTTTGGGATTAAATTTACCTGTTTTGGTAGGCATTTGGAATTATTGGTAACTAGCATCACCTCGCGGTTTCACTCGCTTAAGTCCCGATCCCGTGGGAATATCGGGATAAAAAGTTGCCCATGTTACACCCAATGAATCAGTGTATCCTCATGCGAAGTTTCATCAAAATCGGTCCAGTAGTTTCGGAGCCTATTCAATGCAAACAAACAAGCGAAACTCTCCTCTTTATAATCTTAGTATAGATAATTATTATTTTTCGAAATTGAAATTGTGGTAAAGGACCCAAATGCCTTAGAGAATATAAAGTTAAAAGCAGTAGATACTTACACTACATCTTTAGTTTGTAATTGCTTTTCTAAGTCATGTACTCTCTCATTAAGATTCAATATTTGCTGTGTACTCTCGCCTCTTCTTCTATGCAAGGACGTTAGTTCTTCTTGTTGAACTAATATTTTTTGTTCTAATGCCTGTAATCTTTCATTACCGGCATTACCTGAAAGGTAAAACATATTTAGGTATTAACATCAATCAATTCTGATAAAGACTGTTAATGCAAAATTTGAAGTAGATTTGGACCAAGGAATCATGGTGTCCCATACAAACTTTGCCCCCATTTTTCACCCCCATCCTTTCTTATCGGATGCCTATGTCATAAACAGAACAACAACCTCCAAGTTTCAGGTATCTACGATCAGCGGCTTAGGCTGTGCGTTGATCTATCAGTCTGTCATTCAAGACGAAGCATTTTATATGTAGGTACCTACTAGATGTCCGGGCAAATGTTGTTTTGCCATTAAAAAAACCGGCTGATTTGTGAATCTAAACCATCCAGGGAGCCACCCAAACGCTAACAAATAAAACACTCAAATTGATCCAGCCATTTAGGAGTTCAGTGACACACACATACAGTAGATTTATATATTTAAAGATAGATAATCTATCTATGTCATAGAAATATTTTATATTTTGTGAGCACATTGTTAGGCATAGAACATTTCCAATAACATAATAGTAGGTAGTTATAGTTATTATACTTTCATGTCCACACATGGAGTGTATCCTTCAATAATGTATTCAAAGGATTACATCATCGTGGACAGAATAGATTCTATTCATTGTCTTTTAAAATTATGTCTGGTATATATTATATACTTGCTACGTCTCGCGGTTTCACCCGCGTAACAATTTTCTCGCAACTTTCTTATGTTTTTCTTTCATAAGAACCTTCTCCTGACACAACAAAAAAGAATTAGCAAAATTGGTCTAGCCAATGCGATGTAATGACAAAGGAAAATAGAGATTCAATTTTATTTATGTAAAAGAGCTTTTAGCCCCACTAAAGATCACTTAAAAAGTTATAAGTTAAAGTAAGCTTCTTTGACATAATCCTCATATGGAATGAATAGCATGTTAACTAATACAGATAAACATAAAGTATTTCATACTTATTAGTATTTAGTTATAGTATTCCGTGTTAAAATATTCACTTAAGATTAATTATGACACTCATGACTAATTATATTATGAGTAATCTAATTTATTAGAGAAAAACTCACTAACAAAATTGCTATTACCTATTGTTTTCAAAACAAACAGTTTATTAAAATCAATGCATGGAGACAGTTTAAGTAGGTAGGTAGGTATACAAAAAAAGTTTTGCTTGTTTTTAGTATCATCTTCTTCTATTTATATATGTACTAGCTTTTGCCTGCGACTTCGTCTGCGTAAAAGTCTAAAATGGACAAACGTCGTCCCATACAAACTTTGCCCCCCCTTTTCACTTCCTAAGGGGTAGAGTTTTGGAAAATCCTTTCTCAATCAGATGCCTATGTCATACAAAGAATACACCCTCCAAGTTTCAGGTCTCTACGAGGAGCGGTTTAGGCTGTGCGTAGATCTGTCAGTCAGTCAGGACAAAGCATTTTATATGTATACTAGCGACCCGCTATATTATGCATATAAACCTTCCTCTTGAATCACTCTATATATTAAAAAAACCGCATCAAAATCCGTTGCGCAGTTTTAAAGATTTAAGCATACAAAGGGTAATAGACTCAGAGAAAGCGACTTTATTTTATACTATGTAGTGATATACATTGTTTTTGTTACCATAAATTTTTGAAAAAAAATTGTTATTTGTAGGTACTTGTACCTAATTACCTAGTTTATTTATATAAATTTTTTTTTTCCGTGTATTATTATGTATGCTTCACTTTTGACAATACATAGGTAGTATTTCCACTTAAGTCTACATATTGTTGCATGATAATAAAACAGCACTTACCACCAGAAGTGACATTTTCAGTGCCTGTAAATCTTATCCGTTCATTGACAAGCTGTAGTTGTAAGTTCTCATTTTTTAGCGTGTTCACATTGTCAAATAGTCTGCTTTCTGAAAAAAGAAAATGTATTTTGTTTTACAAATTTTTTATTGAAATCTTTCAAGCGGTTTGATCGTAAAGGCAAACAAAAAAACTTTAGCTAGGATATTTCCTACTGAAACTTTCGAGGAAAATAGCTAGGTTTACTAAATACCTAGTAGGTTACAGATTTAATCTGGTTTGCTTCGTACTGTGAAACAAATATACTTTTTGAATTACCAACTCTCTAAATAACAATTTCATATTTAAAACAATAAGTATAATAAAAGAAAAAAAAAGGGTTTCAATAAGTATTACTTATCATAAAATATATGTTCATACAGCATAGTAGATAGTTATATTATATTAGTAATTTCCAAAAATAGTAACACGTCTAATAGACCATAAAACTTACAACTTTTATCTATAGTCATTATGTTAACTCATCTAACTAATTATCTTGATAACAAATTTCTATTTGTGTTTTTGTGTACACTACATAATTAACCGCACAGCAATGTCACCTTTGGAGACAACTGGGAGGATTTCTTAATAAAAATCCGTCACCACTGGGGACGCAAACAACGGCGACAAATGAGAATGACCCCACTACAGTAGACAGTTTATTAGTCTTTAGATAAATAATGTCATCAACTCCTTCACCTTAGAATCCACACAAAGGCGAATAGGTTAGCTACTTACGAAAGGTAATAATGTCCTGGAATGCAGCTGTTTGGTACTTGTTCCTGGTATGCAGCTGGGATATTATGATCTTCCTCCATTCACCACTCTCCATTTTTATTAACACGTTGAATTGCTTAAGAAAAATGTATAGTATTATTTAAATTATGGACCAAAACATACTGTTATGATAATGTTTACTGCTATATTTGTTTGTTAGATGAGTACCTACGTGAGCACCGATATTCCAGCATCAGAACAATAATACTGTAAAGATTTAAAACGTTTTTAGTAGAAGAATATTATTTTAAAATGCACTCAAATTATCTAAAATTCACGATCCCTCCACACGCGATTGTGAGAGAATTTCTTTTTCTTGTCAAAGTTGTCAATCTCTTGTCTCGCTTGACTGACAGACTGTCACTACTGTCAGTGCTAGTGTTGCCAACTTGGTTAACAAGCAAATGGATTTAGGTAGATTGATTTAGATAAATGTTTAGATGTTTAGATTAAATGTTTTTGATACGTTGATACCTGCTAAAAAGAAAAAAGATGTCAAGGGGTTGTAAGTATTTGGTACTTATAGCATTTAATATGACAAAATTTATGAGTGAAAGTTGAAAATTAATTCAGTGTGGGCTTTTCTTGTTGCCTCCAGCCGTGCGATGTCATAAACTAATAGAAAAAAACTGCTGTCTGACATTGTCAAATAACAAATGTCTGTCAACTGTCAATTTTTGGCAGTGACGTTGACAGCCAGGAAAATGTGACGGGAAAACATTCAAAAGTTCGTTTTTTAATTTATTTTTCGGCATTGTACGGTTGTTTAAATGCCAGGGTCGTTAAGGTAAGGACAGACTGAGCCCACGTACGCAACGTATACTATGCATTGTGGGAGAGTTGATGTGCACACTAATTGTCCCGCGTACACAACGTATTTTGACGTCAGACTCATAAGTCATTTCTGCAGGTGCTGTTGTGTACAATGTTTACCGATTCTGAGAGTGAATTTGAGGACGATTTATTGCGTTTGTTATTTATAAATGAATATTTGCGCGTCAAAAGAACAAGTGCGAAAGTGCCTAGAGGTACTGACAAGCAAAAATGCGAAATTAATTAAAGGCGAAACCACATTAGATACTCATGTGGCGAAACTACGCGGGGTCGCCGGTTGGTGCGATGGCCGATGGCCGCTTCGGAAATTCATTCCCTCAGGGGGTAAAATAGAAAATTTTATAGTCACAGCAACATGACCAAAGCTTGACCCAAATACCTGCCAAAGACTTTCAAATTATAATCTCCCTGACACATCAGCTTATTATGTACAGATGGTATAGAAGAAGCTCAGAATACAAATTTCTGTATTCTGAGAGAAGAAGGTAGGTAATTTGTAGGAGTGCAAAATGTCCTACCTAGATTTGCTTTATATCCCGAACCTTACGTTCTACCATTAAAAATGCGAAAGTAACTCTGTCTATCTGGATGAATAATTTTGGTGTAGAGGATAGACCTCGGAGACGGATATTGGACATTGGCTACCTACTTTTTTTTATCTCGATCCCGATCCCGGACTTACGTAGGTGAAACCGCAAAGCACAGCTAGTAGTTAAGTAGGGTAATATTAACAAGGTATGTTATGTAAATCATCAGCTAATATCTTTCTCTGGGATAATTCCTCATTCATTTGGACTTTGACTGTTACTATTCAATTAAGGATTCCGAATTCAATTATAACTTTTGAGAGTTGGAGCCTTAGAACTGGGACTTAAGGCAGGTAGATATTACCAGAAGTGCCAGTGGCGTATTTTGGGTTATAGCCACCCGGGGTAGCCGGCTGCAATTTTGCCGCCACCTAAGTATATTTTCATTTGTTGTAGATATTCTTTAACCATGTTCTGTATTAAAATTCAATGATTTTGAATTTCAAATGTTTCACGCACCATTGTAGGTTGGTAGGGTGGTTAGATTAATCCATAGAGATGTACAATGCACACAATACCTTACCCATACCAGCTTGCCACAAGAAATTGAACTCTTCTCGCTTTTCTATAGCAAAAATCTTATACTTAAGTAATTGTCGATGTTAATATTAATAATATGTTCATGGTGATTATTGCTAAATTCGTAGGTACCTAAAGGCCTGTCCGCACAGCTCAGTAGCGACACAGTGACGGCACAGTGACGACAGTTCCGTACCGTACCGTGCCGTGAAAGCCTATCCGCACACCTCAGTGACGACACAGTGACGCCACAATGATTTTTAGTACTCTATCGCAAGGATTACCATAACTTTCATGCGCCAGTCCAACTCGCACTTGGACGGTTTTTTATTATATTATGTAAAAAAAAGAGAGCGAGCAAAGATAACGACCGCAACATTTCCGATATTTTGACTGCGGTTTTATGGAAAATAAATGTACCTAGGGGTCGATCGTCAAAAAAACAGCGCACTCCGGGAGTGCAGGCAGAAGTGAAAACTGTATATCTGTGTAAAATCTCATATGTCGCGAGAACATACGCAAAAAGAGTTTTAGATGAAAAAAAAAAATAGTCGGACGACAAATAGTCGTCCGACATTTGTCGTCCAACAAATTGTCGTCCGACATTTGTCGTCCGTCAATAGTCGTCCGACAAATAGTCGTCCGACATTTGTCGTCCGTCAATAGTCGTCCGACATTTGTCGTCCGTCAATAGTCGTCCGACAAATAGTCGTCCGACATTTGTCGTCCGGCATTTGTCGTCCGACATTTGTCGTCCGACATTTGTCGTCCGACATTTGTCGTCCGTCAATAGTCGTCCGTTAAAAAATACCATATGTACGTCTTAATACACTCACAGCCAAATTAAAAACAGTAGGCCCAGGCATACATTTTCGCCGCGCCGTAGAGAGGGGATAGCTGTCTACTCTCCATCCGTCTTACGCTTTTTCGATCAGGTCACGTGTCCTGACGCGAGTTTAAGATTTTATACCCATTACAGAAAAAGTGCTCAACGCCGCTAAAGAAGTTTTCACTTCAAAAACGGGATAAATAAGGGCAGCACACGGACCATTTCAATAAACTTTTCGTCGGCCATCTTGAAACACTGCGACCGTGTCAGGCAAAATATTGTCTGCTACAAATTCACACCGGATCACGGCGAGCGTCGGAGCAGCACTGAACATCACTGTCACTGAGCAGTACGGATAGCCTAGTACAAAAAGTATGCAACAATATCATTTTTCACTGACACTGGTGGAACGTCACGGTACGGCACTGTGCCGGCACTGTGTCGTCACTGAGCTGTGCGGATAGGTCTCTATTGCCCGCCACACCACACTGCCGCCCGCGCCCTTTGAGCTACTCTGTCCTTCCGCTTCCGCCTGCGCTGGTTCCACTCGCCGTTTTCATCCTGTCAGACGCGGGCAGCGCGTGCGCGATTTTTATAGGTGCGAGCTGGTTTCTTAATTTTTCCGAACTCATAGGTAAGTACTTACTTAAAAATTGGGCCGTTTGCCGCCCCCTTTCCTTTGCCGCGCCCGGGTTTATTTTGATAGTACGCCATTGAGAAGTGCCTTTGGCGCGCAGGGCGTCCTAATTAATTCGTACCTACCTACTGAGTTATTATCAATATTATCTCTCTTTGTTTAAATCTTAGAAGTTTGGTTAAAAAGAACTGCAACAAAGTTTTTATTAACGTCACCTTTTTGACGCAATTTAATTTTTTGTGGTCTTTATTACATTTTTTCTGTTCTGTGTTTAGTACCTACTTAGATAAATATTACCTATATACCTATCTATTAGAATAGTAGTAGTAGGTACGTATGTATGTAAGAAAGTAGGTAGGTACCTATTATTGCCCTTTCTACACTGTGAAAATAAATAGGAAAAGAAGAAAATATGAGCTCACAAGCGAATCTAAAGTAACACATACATTATTTATGTGAAATCAAATCGCAACAGCTTTTAAAAAATCAATAAAAATCTAAACCCTAATCAAATAAGCGGAGTAAGAGTTAAAATTGAACGGAGTGGTGTCTCAGTGTTGAATTATTCATTAATTTCAGATAAATGCGAAGGAAAAAGGAGATAAAAATCTAACCCCAGTATGAAGAATGAGGCGTCTTTATTATTTAGTACCAACCTATCCAGCTAGGTGTTTCCTTCCTACGTATTTTTTGTGATCTTTTCAGTTTTCCTTTTATTTATCTAATAATTTCAAATACTTATTAATAAAAGATATAAGTTCCATTATTTTTTAATTAAATTATTAATTAAAACAAAATTAATGATCTAAATAAGTCTCCTTAGGTAGGGTGCCCAAAAGGCTCGCTGCTTTGCCTCTTTCGATGGCAATGCCGATCCTTTGGCCGAAGTAGCAGCCAGCCCTTTGATCTCCTGTACAATACAATTAAATTGTACAAGCTCCAAAACTGATTATCAGAATGTATTCATCTCAAGCAAGATTTTTAAGGTTGTGCTTGAGTTTGAACTGTTTGAACTCATGAAGACAAACATTATTAGAATTAAAACATTCCAATTTTAAAACTCTACGGTGGGTTTGCCATTCTATTGCAGACTGTACCTATTGGACGGTATAAGTAGTTATATTATTAAGTACTAACTAAGTGTGTCATGAAATGAAAATAAGATCATTTTTGCTATAAGTAATTTAATATTTTTTACTAAATTTTAGATATTCCGAGTTTACGTCCGTTCACACTCTTGTTGCCTGAAAATAAGAATAATATTTTGAAAAATGTAGGCACAACCACGCAATTCGCAACGACTCAGTACTTAACGCCATTAACTCATTTGTAAAGCTACAGACACTGCTTTGCATAAGATGATGTAAATAGTCAATACTTTGATTGATATTGGTAAAATGTGGTGGTAAAATAAATCAAAGTTTTCAACCTCCTGGGATAAGGCCATTCGCCGCCATCTTGAATTGAATGTAGGCCAAAAACCACATTTTGCAAAATAACCATAGAAAATAACACTGGAACCTTTGTCTATGATAGCAAAAAAATTGAAAGGATATAGAGAACCTAATTTTAAAGCATTTTTTTTCTACACTACTTTTTGTAAGGTGGTCTATGAGATTAAATTCTGTAGTATGAGTAGAGACATGTCTTTTTTTTTAATTGTGCCAAATACCTTTCTTTTTTAGGAGCTTTCGCATTTTCTTCACACTTCTTTTACGACGTGATCCTGAAAACAAAAAACCATTATTTTCAAAATTGTCCTCTTTCCTATCAAATGGTTCGACAATTTGTACGAGAAGTAGGTATATAGGTTACTTAAAAATGGTTGTCTGTAAAGTCTGTTTCCGGACGATAATTTTACATGATAACGTCATAAGAAAACATTGATGGTAACCATGGCAACGATAAAACGTTGCTATAGTTACCTTGTCAATAACATGAGGCGATCCAGTAACGACGCGTGACGTCACACTTTTTGAGATTGCAGGTGTTCACCAATTTATAAAACGTTATCACGTCAAAATAGTAATAGAGCAGGACACAAATCTAGACTTTCAATGGGGGTGAAATCGCAGCAAGCAGCTAGTTTATATTATTGAAAGTTATGGGGCCGATCTAGACAAATATCCTAGAATATCTCTGCACAGGATGAAATTTCCGAGTTGCATAGTAAATAGTTTTATTGAATTTTAAAGTTCATATGACATAGGCTGCTTGGAGAAATAAATATTAATAGGTATATAATAAGACCGCTACAGACTCGTGGTCACACCGTTTTACTACACCAGTGTAACCACGAGTACCTATCCAGCCTCATCTAGCCCCAAGCTTAGCAATTATGCTAGTGTTATTGTAGATAGGAAACGGATAAAAATTAAATACTTTTATAATGAAGAAATGCCTCACAATATACACAGTATTAAATACCAGTACCTATAATCCACCTTAGTATTTCTTACCGTCAGAATCAGAAGGCTCGTTGTAGCTAGGTCGATTTGAATCCTCTTTGAAAAAAAAACACTACAGGTTAGGTTCTGATCTGCATGGCCTACGCGACGTCGCAGTCACTTACAAATAGGCTGTTGCAGACATTTAGGCAGATAAATAAATCGACGGACGAAAACGAGAACGTTATAAGTAGATAAAACCCAATCGTTCACCAGAGCCATAAAACAAAATTAAGTTTTTAGTGCTAAGTTATTAGAAATAGGGTGTTCGCTACTTACAGCAATCGATACCTACTTAATTTCCGTAACAGAAAAATGTCGGACGTTGTTTATAATTTACCTGAAGTCTAAAATGCGGTACCTACCTGCATTTTTTGTGGATTAAGTACTTTATAATCATTTGTAAGTGTCATCAAGAAAAATCTTAATATATAATTTCACACCAAAAGATGTAAATGACGTCGTAACGTTAGAACTGCGTAAGCTGCCAAATATTGTCGTAAGTCAATTAGGTATCATCAAAAACACCAGTTTTTGGAATACTTACATCAAATTCATCAAATTAAAGATGGTGTTACTTTTCGAAACACTTACAGCGTAAGTGTTATTTTTCATCGTAGAAATATGAGAGTCAGAGAAATAGATGCAGTATTTTTTTAGTCATTCAATGATATTTTCAACCTACTTACGCCATTTTTGCTACTTACAGCTTTCTTGTTTTCTTCCGTCGAAATATTGCAGGACATGCCATCTAGCCCCAAGCTAAGTAACTAGACTTGTGTAATGGGTGTTAAACAACGGATATACTACTTATATACTTTTATTTTGTAAATATATATTTTTATTACAACCAGACCACAGACTAAATCTAAGCATAGATACTTGTCTGAGGCGGAAATTGAACCAGCAAGTCTGTGTTTGGCAGTCGGGCATGGTGACCATTGTGCCAACTGGGTCGTCAATATTGCACCGACCGAGGAACAATGCGAGTGTGGAGTCCCGTCTCTTATGCACCTACTCAAAGGCCCATTGTGCCCTAATACTTGCACTGGAGGAACTGATGGAGGCCAACGCTGCTGCAATTGCAGTCGCTAACTATTGGGCAGGAAAATATTGACTGGTCGAGCGTCACTCGAAAAGAAAAAAGAAGAACATTGAAGATACTTATTACAGGAATTTATCTACCTACGAGTACACTATTGCAATATGTGGTTTTATCTTTGTGTTAACCTAATTTTAATTGAATTACCTTCAGCATCAAATCCCCCTCCTCTCGTAACGCGACTTTTTGCACTAGAATCTGAAATAATGTTTTTACAAGATTTTTTAAGATAGAATAGGGATTTTAGTGGTAAATTTCAAATAGGTACTCTGCTCTGAATCTGATGAGCATCTCCACCGTCCCGGGGGCTCAACCCAAGAACATTGGAGATGCTGCAGAGCATTTTTCCTCAGCATAAAAAAGGAACAAGCAAAGTTATTTTAAAGGACAAATTCATGGTTTTACACCTATTATTTTCAAGTCTACGGTTGTTTGAAGATTGGTCTGTGGCATCGGCATCTTGAAAAAAGTCTGGGTAACAGATAAGTATATACTCTTCATTAAATGACTGATTTTCTTACACACCGTTAGCAGAAACGTCATCGGACTTTTGTTTGCTTGATTCAAAAGAAAGGTCTTCTTTAACATCTTTACGATCTTCTTCGCTTGAACTACTTAAGGAATCTGCTCTGACTGCGGTTTTATTTGTGGTATGTTTTTTTTCATCTTTTTCTGAACTTTCCGCTCTGGGGTTGTATTCTCCCGATTCTAAAAGATTACCGTTTAGTTAATTAATTATCGTGTTAGATAATAATTTCACTATTCTAACAGGTACTTTCAGCTGATTTTAAAACTGTCGATACATTTGTCATAGCACCGGTTACTGATATCACTGAGATGATCTTTATGTGAGTCGTTATTATCATCAGGAATACTCATATCAGGTATCTGATCCTATTCTTTTACGTAATGTTTTTGGATATTTATGCAATCAAATTGGGATTTATCCGTAGACGGTTTGTGATCACAATCGGATGTGGTTCTGCAATCGCATAATTCTTTTGCAACTATGAATGCCACTTAATTTTTTCTCAAATATATTAGTTTATTATTTTATACATATTAATATTTGAATGAGATATCGTCAATCGGATTGCAAGTTTATTTATTTTTTTGACGAAATTGGTGTATTTTTGTGTATGATATCCAAACGAAAAGTCATACAACCATCAGACAGGACAATGCAACGTCCACCAGTTATCTATTCTAAATATGAATATGTTATTTAGTTATAGATGACAGTTCAGATATAGATAGATACGTAGATGTGCCGGATAACCTCTCTTCTTGGAACTTACCAAATTTTCTTATTTTAAGGGAAGGCATCCCATTGCTCCCTTGTGTTAAATCAAATCCTATTTTGAGATTCACTGCAAATATGTACGGTCTAATAGGTCAGATATTTATACATCAATTTAAATCCAGTCAAAAATCATACTAAGCGTACTTACGTATACTTTCTTCAGATGGATATCCCCGCGCTATGGTCGCCAAACATAATATTATCTGTCAAAAAACATTAATGTTAAAATATTACCTAAATAATGTACAAAATCTACCATTTCTCTAGTAAAATTAATAATTATTTTACCGCGAGACAGAAATATGGTTTTAAAATGTAATTTGGTGATAAAACCATGTTGGAATAGGCTACAATGGTTTGCCGTCTGAGATTTTCATATGATACGGCATGAAAATAATAACAATAGCGAAACGTAAACAGAGAGATTAAAACCAAAGAAACATTTACATTTTTAATTTCATTATCCTGCAATGTACTTACACACTATGAAAAATATACCTACATTATGGTCTGTAAAAAACTCTGTAACCCTCAAACACACTGTTGTCCATCAACTACGGCTCAGAACGCGTCGTCGTCTTGGTAATTCTCCATAGTCTAAGATCCCTTTAGGACCGAACTTCACTGAGCCGGTTAATGGATGAAAGTATTTTATATTATACAGGGTTATTAAAAATTATACTAGCAAGCCGTTAAGGGCTACTTCTGTGCACCTTAACAAACAACTTTTGTTCAACGACTTTTGGAAATTCGAACATTTTTTCGAAAATTTCGAGGTTAAATTTACCTGTGAATCAGGTGTTCCTTACACGGAGAGGTCAGTAACCTTAAAATTTTACTTATTTTGAAAGTTTTTTCTACTGTTCTTGGTCTGAATGACCTTTGTTTTAAAAATTCAGCTGTTTTTCGAATTTACATAACCTCAAAATTTTCATTTTTATGTCGAATTTCCAAAATTCGTAGAACAAAAGTTGTTTGTTTAGGTGCACAGAAGTAGCCCTCGACGGCTTGTTGGTATAATTTCCAATAACCCTGTATTATCAAATGAAATAGACACTAAATAGATATTATATTGCAAACGGGTTGACTAAAACAATTCAGTCCAATGAATAGTTAACAATTTTATTTTATTTTTAAACATTTCACTGGTTTGATTAATAAACAAATTCCATTACCAATTGAAAGCATGTAGCTTATAAGACGTTAGGTTGACTATTATGGATACTAGTAATTAGCACTGAAGGCCAATTCTCGTAAATAATATTGATTAAATTACATTTCAATATCATTTCGATTGCATTTCGATCACAAATATTACCTAAAAGTAGCTCATAATACCCTCAAAGTTAACTTTTTGTAAAAAAAAACCTGACTTTAAGGGCAATCGAAATGCAATCGGGATGATATTGAAATGTACTTTTCATTACTCATACTCCGAAACTAGGTCTAAATATGACTGAAGAGCGTGTAGAAAATAAAATTTCCAGCCCTAGGGCTTTTCACTTTCACTGACAGCTGTCATGTCAAATTATGGCTTCGCACGACTTGTGCAATCTGCATGTAGCCAGTATCAGTATCATTACGCATTAGGAACTTCAAAAACCTTAAGTATTGAATACAAATAGCAGAAACCTAAAAAAACACTACATAATGTATTACCTCTTTGGTCCCAACCTTGTAAGAGGATCAGGTAGTAAGAGTACCTACTCATGTGGTATGGAGTCTCATAGTCTCATTCACTCTCGTTGTTATGAAGAATTTTATGTATTATTCGTAATGAAAAGCACAGTGTTTACCTCGGGTGAAAGACTCATTAAGTCCCTCGAACTATTAGCGCCCTCGCTACGCTCGGGCGCCAAACTCCGTCTCGGGACTTGTAATGAGTGACTTTCACACCTAGGATAACAATGTACTATTTCATTACTCATACTCCGAAAGTAGGTCTAAATATGCCTGAAGAGCGTGTAGAAAATAAAATTTCCAGCCCTAGGGCTTTTCACTTTCACTGACAGCTGTCATGTCAAATTATGGCTTCGCACGACTTGTGCAATCTGCATGTAGCCGGTATCAGTATCATTACGCATTAGGAACTTCAAAAACCTAACCTCCTTGCTTTTTTTTTACACCAAAGAATAATAATTACGGCTTGGCACGGCTCATGCATACTGCCAGAGTTTACTACTAAGTAACTATTTTATCTTATTTTATTATGTTTTTGTGTTAAGTTTAATCTGGTTTTTTTCATTTATGATTGTGTATTTTGTGTAAATAACATTTTCTAGACAAACCGTGTTACAAAAACTGTAAGTTAAATCTACGGACTTCGCTTCATTTCCCAATGTTGGATTAACTCATTATTAAAAACTTCTTCGGTAAGTACCGCGGTAAGTATAGTCTCATTCACTCTCGTTGTTATGAAGAATTTTATGTATTATTCGTAATGAAAAGCACAGTGTTTACCTCGGGTGAAAGACTCATTAATAAGTCCCTCGAACTATTAGCGCCCTCGCTACGCTCGGGCGCCAATCTCCATCTCGGGACTTGTAATGAGTGACTTTCACACCTTGGATAACAATGTACTATTTCATTACTCATACTCCGAAAGTAAGTCTAAATATGCCTGAAGAGCGTGTAGAAAATAAAATTTCCAGCCCTAGGGCTTTTGACTTTCACTGACAGCTGTCATGTCAAATTATGGCTTCGCACGACTTGTGCAATCTGCATGTAGCCAGTATCAGTATCATTACGCATTAGGAACTTCAAAAACCTAACCTCCTTGCTTTTTTTTTTACACCAAAGAATAATAATTATGGCTTGGCACGGCTCATGCATACTGCCAGAGTTTAGTACTAAGTAACTATTTTTTCTTATTTTATTATGTTTTTGTGTTAAGTTTAATCTGGTGTTTCATTTATGATTGTGTATTTTTTGTAAATAACATTTTCTAGACAAACCGTGTTACAAAAACTGTAAGTTAAATCTACGGACTTCGCGTCATTTCCCAATGTAGGATTAACTCATTAATAAAAACTTCTTCGGTAAGTACCGCCGTATTTAAGTATTGAATACAAATAGCAGAAACCTAAAAAAACACTACATAATGTATAACCTCTTTGGTCCCAACCTTGTAAGAGAATCAGGTAGTAAGAGTACCTACTCATGTGGTATGGAGTCTCATAGTCTCATTCACTCTCGTTGTAATGAAGAATTTTATGTATTATTCGTAATGAAAAGCACAGTGTTTACCTCGGGTGAAAGACTCATTAAGTCCCTCGAACTATTAGCGCCCTCGCTACGCTCGGGCGCCAAACTCCGTCTCGGGACTTGTAATGAGTGACTTTCACACCTAGGATAACAATGTACTATTAAACAATATTATTTACGAGAATTGGCCTTCTGGTCTCTTTAAATGAAGTAACGTTTAGTTGAAATAAAGATTATTGGTATTCAATTTATCTATATAGACCAAACCAGTGAAATGTGTAAAAAAACCTTAAAAATTTATTGATCATTCTGGACTGTCATTTTTAATCAATCCATTCTTTTTGTTATTTTTAAGTTTGATTGTGGAAGACAATTAATAAAATATTTTATATATTTATTTATTTTGACCTATTTAATTTGATATAAAATACTTTTCATCCATTCAGCTCGGTGAAGGTCGTTCATAAAGAGATCTTGTACTATTATTGCCACATCGGGTTGTAGCATGATAGCCACGCATGAATTTCACTTCGTGGCCTTTCTGTGTTTGTCATAACGCTTCAAGTCCGTTTTCAGTTTTCACAACATGATTTTCGATTGTAGCATTGTTACATCGACCACAACGCATTGTATGTACCTAACCTGTTTTTAACCGACTTCAAAAAAGGAGGAGATTCTCTATTCCATCGTAACGTTACAGGTACAGTCACATCACTATCACTATCACTAAATAGTATAAAACAAAGTCGCTTTATCTGTCCCTATATCCCTATGTATGCTTAAATCTTTAAAACTACGCAACGGATTTTGATGCGGTTTTTTAACTAATAGAGTGATTCAAGAGGAAGGTTTATATGTATGATACATGCATAATACAGCTGTGCGAAGCCGGGGCGGGTCGCTAGTTACCAATAAGCTGAATCCCACGTGACCCAGAGTTCACTCGAAAATCTGTAAAAAATATAGTATTTAAGTACCTATTTTGTTATTTTTGAAGTGAAAACTTCTTATGGCGCGTTGGGCACTTTTCTGGGTGAGCATTTTCAGCCGTTCTCGCGACAGATTTTGACGCGACAGATGAGATTTTATTTGTGTTAGTCTTTTTGTTTAACTTGTACTGCCATCTATTACACAAATTGAGAAACTTAGTTTCTAGAAAGACCGCTATTCGAATGTAGATGGCGCTGATTTAAATTTTTTACTGCCATCTAGCGAATAAAAAATAAACTATATTTGTTTAAGTGAGTGCTAATAGATGGCAGTAGCAGATCGTTTCAAGAAATATTCTATGAGAAATAACAAGTTTATTGTTTTCACTTCTGCCTGCACTCCCGGAGTGCGCTGTTTTTTTTGCATAGTATTTTGTATTGTTTGGTATATTGTTAAAAAAAACAGAATCAGGTAACATTATTTTATAACCTTACAGATGTGCGAGTAAGGTCAAAATAGTAATCCTGAAAATAGTACTTTATAAATTAAATACTTGTTTGTATGAAACGAGTAGACAGCAAATACTTCAATACATAGAACTACACGTTCGTACCTCACAAATAATAATTATTGAAGAGTGTTCTTCTTATTTAACCAGAAAGCGGTTATGGAGTTTTCAAGCCTGTCCATAAAACAGCCATTAAACCAATTTTGATGAAACTTTCACAACACTTGAAGGTCGGTTAAAATACAAATCATTTCTGTGAGACTCAGTCTAAAGCTTGAAAGATCCGACTGCTCTTGAAAGTGCAATATAACGATTTGAGGCTAGACTTCTGTGCGCTGAGGGATTTACAGAACTCTCCAAGAAAATGAATAGAATAAATCCTTACCTAGTTGTTGTTGAAAGTTATGCCAATCTAACATTATTTCTTTGTCAGTAACGTTACGGTTTTTGAAAGGTTTATCTGTCTCAGATTTTGGTCAACAAAAGCAACCCGTCCAAACCATCAAAGCTTGTCAGTTTGAGATATATCTAAGGTCTATTTATATACTAACAACGTGTCTATCGTGTGTCTGCCGATATAGCATTTGTCAAAGACATGAGCCCTGTGATGATCTAGCTAACTAAAAGATCCATAGCAATATACACGGTGTAACAAGGGGGGTGGATCATCGGTAGTTGGGGGGTGGGGGACCTCAGTACCTGTAGAAATATTATTTTTAGAACCATATAAAGATAGTGTAAATATTAGATTTTGAAAAAATATGACTTCAATGGTTTTATTTTGAGTTTTATAAATCTAAGACTCTGATTAGTGTAGGGGTACAAAAGGTCGACTATTGAACATGTTTCACAAAAAGGCAGAATCGCAGACCTGATAGTTTGCCGTAATTGCGAAGTTTAGGGTGAAATCTGATTTTTACTAAAATTTTACTAAAACCCCAATAACTTTTGAACCACTAATTATTGCAGAACATACAGGGGGGTTAAATCGATAGGTACTGAGGTCCCCCACCCCCCAGCAACCGATGATCCACCCCCCTTATTACACCGTGTATAATAACTCTATGTGGCCATAACGCGAATACGTAGATAAATTTAAATCTTCTGTAACGTTAAAGATAATATATGTATAAAACAAGTATATTGCTTTTTGTTAAAGCAAATTATACCTGTCTTATAACAAATAATTGCCTTATATCTGTGGGGAGACTTGCTCAGTTGTAGGATGCTATAGGTTAAATTTTTCAACGAAATTGCCTCTAAAATTAGCTTTTTATCTGAAAACTAGCGACCCGCCCCGGCTTCGCACGGCTATATTATGCATGTATTATACATATAAACCTTCCTCTTGAATCACTCTATCTATTATAAAAACCGCATCAAAATCCGTTGCATAGTTTTAAAGATTTAAGCATACAAAGGGAAATAGGGACAGAGAAAGCGACTTTGTTCTATACTATGTAGTGATAGTGATGATTATTCATAACAATAACCAAATTAATAAACAAAACAATTAAACCGTACCAACTATCTACATGGTACTTATACTAATAATACAATTGACAAAACAATATTTCACTGAGAGGAAATCGACAAAAAATCAGTAACAATGACAATAATGAGATGTTCACTAATTAATATTGTTCCTCGTTTCCTACGAGTGGGTGTGGCCAATCTTCCTGTTTGCCAACTAAGGGGAAGAAAGTTAGATTAAATGAGACCCATTGTTACACCATTGTAATAAGTAGAGGTACCTACGACAAATTGCACCGTCAGCAAAAACCTTCACACAAATACCTTAGGATGGAATTAAATCATTTGTTAGCTTTTGCAAGTGTATATTTTTGCAATTGCAAGTCTTCGGTTTTTCGATTTCAGCCTAAAATTCCAAAAGTCAGACGTTCGCACCAAGCGTTTTGTTTGCTTCTATTGCTATTCGTACTGCAAGGGAATTGAATCATAGTTGCCTGCGTCTGTCTTTCCTGACGTGTACAATTTGGGAGCCTTCAAGTCTTATTCTTTTTCTCGTATAGTGGTGTGGCTCACCTAAGGTTAGAATTTACAGATCGCCTTAAGGCCTCTAACTTGACCTAACGACTGGTACTAGAAGTAGCAACCGGGACCAACGGCTTAACGTGCCTTTCGAAGCATGGAGGGGATCACAAAAACACTTTTTTGCCACACTACTAATTGGCCACCCATCGAAGTAATGACCGCGCCAGGCGTCGCTAAACCCGCACGACCGTAAACGATCAGCGAGAGTAGCTTAGCTGTGAGCCTCCTCACGTCGCAAGTGAATAGGTATCTCCTAGGAAAGCGTGCTTAATCTTAGGCCGCATCGTCACCTACCACCAGGTAGGTGAGATAGTAGTAAAAAGCAGACCTATCATTTAAAAAAAATGGTGGACACCTGACTATGGACCTACTCTAGATCTAGTTCATACTTATTCTTTACCTATATAGGTACGTATCTAAATCGATGGATAATAGCGAAGCCCCTAAAGTAAATTTAACTAAATAAATTTATAAACGTTTGTCGTGTTTATATTGAAATTATTTTCCGAAAAACCAATTTGCAATCGACCATTGAGTTCAAAGAGTTAAAGCATCTGGTATAAAGCCGTCTATTAAAATCAGAAACTTCATTTTGCCGGATAAATTGCTTCTTTGCAAGATAAATAACCAGCCCTAATCTAAAACTGTAGATAAATACGGTGTGAAAGATTCCAGTAAAGTATGCGGAATTTCTATTCCGTTTATTAACTGCGAAGCAAAATTAATAGATCATATTTTACTTTATCAAATTTTAGGACGAAAACTTAGGTGGATTAATTAAATTTAATCCACACCAGATGCCCTAATCCCTTGATCTAGTAGGTAATTGGTGATGGCATGAAATATCATTGGTGTGGTTGTGCCTTAAGAGGAAAGGGTACCGGCGCTCTCTCTATATAAACGTAGTCGACTGTAACTGGAGCAAATACTTTTGGTGCATTAAACTTATAACTGCCATGACCATGTCCCTATTTTTTGTTTTTATTTTTTTAAATTTCTATGATAATTAGAAAATTAAAAAAAAAACCAAGACATAGGGGCGTAGTCATGGCAGTTATAGGTTTTATGCAATAAAAATATTTGCTCTAGTGTCATTATCTAGGGAGGTAACAGTCGACTACGTTTGTATGGAGAGAGCGCCGGTACCCTTTCACCTTAATTCGCTTAGTTATGGTTTTCGAATTTCGTTGGATCAAAGTTCGCGAAAAACATTCAGTTTTTGATTGGTCGGTAAACCGCCTGTCGTTTTCATATTTGCTAGATATGATCCTGGATATACTTACCTACCATCTGCAAAGTTTGACCCACGCAAGTGGTCAAGCTCCAGAGATATTATGTAAAAAAATCATAATTTTGAAATTTTGCTCATTATGACTCACTTTGTCCGGGAAACGTTCAGAACCGTTTTGACTATGTTTACTACTGGAGGGATGGAAAACTACTTCAAGCATACATGCAAAATTGTCGAAAATTGACAACTTTTGGTAGTATCTACTGAAAAATATGGAATTCTGCTATGGTAAAAAAAAGTACCTAGCTTCATGCGGTATGGAAGGTAAGGGCGAGTAATAATAGCATCCGAAGAAATGGTGGCAGAGGATGCCCATTGATGTTTAGACTTTCAATTGTGTACAAATAGTACCTATATAAGTATTCTACCGGTATCTGGTCACTATAACACATTCTGAGTTGGTTAGCGTGGGGAGGACAATAGTGTAGTACCTAGAGTATCTACCTAATGAAAAAAGACCCGCTGGAAGTGATCAAAAATAAAATAAGGTCTATAGTCACCACCCCACCCAGTGCGGCCAAAAAATAATGGGCGGTATCCCATTACTCATTTATGTACTCAAGGTTTGGTCTGAATAAGAACAATTCTAGCGGTAACCTTACAGATTTGTAACATAGACGATAAATAAATTATAAATACATTTAACAGCGCACGTTTCGAACCATTTCTCTTCTTACTCGACTAGCCCATTTGCAGATCTCCAAACGGTGCCATTACTCAGCAATAAATTGGCATTTGCGCCGTCATACATAAATTACGAGAGAGCGCACAGAAAACCAAGTTCTCTCGCAGTCACTTTCTGTTATTATTCGTAAGTTATTTTAATCTTTGATATTGCATGTGTCGCAGAATCGGGGACGACATACGGAAAATATACCAAGAATGCTGTAAAAGCCTTAAACTAAGAATTTATGTAGTTTAATCCACTCTATTTCTACGGTGATAGATTTATGGCACCATCTGTAGCCGTGACAGTCTATCACTAGGAAACAAAATGGCGCGCGTCGGCGCCAGAGAGCGGTCAGATGGAGGACAAAGGCAAAAACTATGAATGTCTTCACTTGTTTAAAAGTTATTTATTACCAAATTGTCTAATATATTTAGCTAGCTGTCCCGGCAAACGTTATTTTGCCATAAACTTACAAAAAATATAAAGAAAAAATAAAGGGGAAAATAAATAGAATAGTGTTCGATTCTAAAACCTAACGAATATATACAAAAAAAATCTTACAAATCGGTTCAGCCGTTTAGGTGGAGTTTGGCAACAACACGAGAATTTTATATAATTATTATAGGAATTATAAACTTATTTACAGCCATGCACAATTCCAAAATACCAAACAATACTACCAGAGTCGTTAAGCTTGTAAAAAATTATACATCTTCTTAAAGGCTAATGCTGATTAGTTCCATTTTTATACATGTTTCGTTTGGCGAATAGGTTGTTGCATTTAATTATAGGTAGGTACTATGTTTTCCTTCAAATTGATGTTAATTTCCTGTATTTTGTCCACCGGGATGTAGGAGACGTATGCCGGAAATACGCATCCGTCAGATTGAGGTCTCTGGAACGCTGTACCAATCACAGTTCCGATCGTGCATGGAGTACTGTTCTATCTAACTCTTTGGATGTTTCTGGAGCTGTTGGAGTCTGTTGAGAGAAAGCTAGAAGGCTCATCGGTTACTATGAGCTTGTAAAACAAAAAAAAAGGTTTCAGACTTGAACATCGTCGGAGACATGTCTTTTATTCCTTCCATTTCCTTCTTTGTAGCCAGGTGGGCGAACGCCCGCCTGCAACGCAGAGGTTTCCGGTTCGATTCGCGCCTCAAACGAATATTTATGTAGAGTATTGGTTTGTAGTCTGGTTGTTTCTGTATGTAACACGACCTAATTTTATCATCTTCATTCCACCGTCATACAGTCAAGCAAACTTATAAATGCGACATCGAAAACCTAGACACCCACAGCAGGTAAGGGTTTTGTTTATTCGTATCATTAATTATTCGTACTGCAATTGAATACAATCAGTGACCTGCATCTGTCTTTCCTGACGCGTATGTTTGGGGGGGGGAGGGGTATCTTTAAGTCTTTTAAACCGACGAAAAAATTAAATTTATGTATGATCACGTATAACTTTTTACAAAGTAGTCCGATTTGGATAATTCTTTTTAGTGACACCTTAGATCGCATCGTCACTTACCATCAGGTGAGATAGTAAGCAAACTCTGATTTATCACTTATAAAACCTAACTCTAACATAAGCTAATATTCGTACACAAATATATGGTTGTGATAGTTGTGTTTATTGTAGTTTTGTTTCCAAATATACTCGCTGTCAATACTTTACATGTCGCTCAATAAACACGCAATACTCATGAAATATTCATGTGCTTTTCGGATTGCAATAGTGTTTATTTACCTACGCAATATCATAGACAAAAGGATCCAGTGATTCTTTGTCAATGGTAATATTTAATTCTTTTTATTTACCTTTTATAATCGTTGAATACTCACTATAATATATTAATTACACTAATTATGTGTATCAAATAAAACCTAGAAAAATATATCAATCAATTATAAAAAAAAATAAGAATTAAAAAAAAAAACTGGTTGCCTGTAAAGTCGGTATACGGGCGAAAGTTTTACGTGACAACAACTGTGCTCGAGTGGAAGGGACGCGTGCCTTTCACTTTTTATGTCTGTCTCTCTCGCTCTTAGGCGGGCTAACCATGCCCGCGTGCCTCTCACTCGCTCTCATTGTGAGCGCATAACGTCAGCGGAGCGTAACGCAGTTTCTTGAAGTGTCACCCGGCAAACCAATTTATAAAACGTTGTCACGTCAAAAACCCCCGACTTTTATCCACCATAACTTTCAGACGACTGAACCGATTTCGATCGAACATAGCTAAGAACACTCCCGACCAATTCATCTTTCAAACAAAATCGGTTCAACCGTTGTGAGCTCCGATGTCCCAGATAGACAAACACATAGACAGACAGACACGTCAAACTTATAACACCCCGTCGTTTTTGCGTCGGGGGTTAAACAGTGGTTTAGATTTTTTGTTACCTATCTAATTCAAGCTATGCAATTAATATTAGGTATCAAATAATGTGTGAGCAATGTATAGCCTAATAACATCGTGTAGTCTTTGTAATGCACCCACGTAACCGAATAACCTACTAATAACACTATTTAACTATGCACTATGTTATAATTAGTTCTAGCAGTAATTTAACCAATTTTCAAAATAATCACGTCGCTTATTGCACGTCCCTACATGAATCTTTTGAGGCTTCGTGCTAATGAAACTTATAAGCATCGTTCTAATACCAGTCCATTTACACTTCCCAATAGGTATTTGTAGGAACGGGAGAAAAACCCACCCCTGTCTAAAGGTATCATTAAAGTTAACACACAAATTAATGGTACCATTCACCTTTATAAAAGCCTCAAACGAATTACGTATAACTGCACTATTAAATAGATACACAAAAACGTTTAGAGATGCAAAAAAATTTAGAAACTACTACTTTTTTTACTTTGTGGTAAGTATTTATTTTACCACGACTTCCTCATCTTTCTTTCCTCATCAAAACCTCATTTCATTATTTAGACGTAGATCTTTTTGAATAGAGTAGAATGAGACTTTTGACTGAAAAAGGGTTTGGCTAGACTGTCTACTGATTTCATATGATTTCAATAACTAACATATTATGTTACTATGCTTTTAATCACCCGTATGCTAAAACTTTTACAACCAAACTACCGAATTTAAGTCAATTTTTAAGATGTAAACATACGGATGAGTTAGGTCATAATTGTTAGTATGCTTAATTTTTCATGATGGGTTTAAATTATTTATCTTTATTAGATATTTTTGTTAGACATTAACTTATAACAGCATGAATTCTATTTTAAACTAAATTTTCGAAACAATTTTAGAGGAAACTGCGGACCACTTAAACAAATCTCAGCAAGATCGAAGTTTGCTTAATACTTTAAACTGGTAATGAAGGCATTAAGGCGCGCTGAATGCATAAGGAATGAGGTTCCGAAGCTGCGCGCTGAAGCTGAGGTTGTGGCAGCGCGCGGCGCGCCGCGCGCTGCCACAACCTTCTTTATAATTAGCCTCTTTATTAGCACATATTTTACATCGGAATGCTTTTATCTAATCTGCAATGTTACATCATCAAGAAATCTTATTTTGACATAAACACAAAACTGGGTTACTTGTAGGAAACCCGGTTCATTTAATCGGTACATCTCACAATATGTTTTTAAATACTTACATTATTGCTTAAAACCATTTATTACGACTTCACCAAACTTACGAAACGAGAAGCTATCCATGGATGGATCAGAATGTAACGTTCAAAGTCTTCCAAAAAATTTTTCTTTTTCAGTATTGGGTCAGCGTGATATGTGCATTCAGCCATTGTCATTTAAGTATTCCCTATGCAGTCGGTGTTACGGAATCAAGACCCAGTGGTCTAAGGCTGTGGCGAGGTAATTTTGATATTCCCAGTTAATCTACCATACCTACCTTTGAAACCACAGGTTTCACAGAATTTTTTACTTTACCATTCAGTTTTCACAATTTTTTTTCCTAAAATTATTCCTAGTTTTATCAGAATTGGAAAATGGAACAACTGGTTAACAAACACGAATGTTTTTTTTTAAATTTCATATACCTACGTATTATGTGGATTTTTTGCATTTTATCAGTATTAATGTACCCATATCAGTATAGGTTTTGAACCAATATCACGAGTTGGGCGTTCGAATTGGAGTAAGCCCGTAGGTACATTAACAAGAATTTTCCAAGGAGTTGCCTTTTAGTTTCTTTGGGACGGGGCGTAAATGAAAATATATCAGCAACTTTATTGCATTAGCTGTTTCACATGCCTACTAATAGGGATTGGTTTTGGGTGTCTATTCGTTTATTTATTATAATATTGGTAGCAACTTTGATTGAAAAAGTTAATAATGGTGTTTTGGACCATAAAATTGTATATTATGTTATATGTGTGTAATTTGTATAATATTATGACATGGACACAATGGACATTTTATTTGAGTGAGATGAGAAAGCAGAAGACGACGCATTATAAATCAAAATCATTTTTCTGGGCTTAAAATCTTTGAGTTGCAATGAAACCATAATCCTAGCGCATCTTCCGCTTTCAAACCGCCACCGATAAGTCCGATCCGTGAAGGATCCTAGGATGTCAATTTAGAAGTTCCTTGGTGTGTTTTAAACTTTCACCTTTGGCAAGCAGGTTAGGGTTAGGTTGTAACATTCATACATATTTGAAAACAGAATTCCTATGTGTGAAATTAAAAATTGCAATTGACCCATAATTTTCTAAAAATAAAGAATTTTTTATGCTTAACCGATTTTGACAAAGTATTCTACAGCTTACACGGATAAAACTACTACATTTGTAAATGTTGACGAAAACGTTTTTACTCCTCTATTATAATGGCCTAGAAGCAAGAAAGGGTTGAGAATAAAGGGTGACTTTCTTCTTATTTGTATATTTGCAAATGGACGGCGGGTAGGGGTACTGTAAAGGATAAAAGGCAACAAAAATGAAACAAACGATGAGAGCGCCTGATATGGAAGCCAATCAATAATACTTATGGTAATCGTGCAGTATTGTAAGACAGATTTAAGTCGAATCCCAAAATTTTCGATCTCGAGAAAAGGGTGCTCAAAACACCCTTGAAACTAATTTGATAAAGTAATCGAGAAGGTTTGCTGGTTTCCGTATCGTCTTGTTTAATCTCCATTCATTGGGCAACCCTCTCGTTAAACAGCAGTTTTGACGCGATAATGGCCAAAGTTTATTTACGTTATTGAACGAACTAAATTAACACATCGCATTTATATTTTGTCTATCTGTTTGTTTTAAATTGTTTACCTGTGGTGTAAGGAAGAAAGAGTCTGTTGGTGCTATGTTTCTTTGCTTTCATAAACTGTCATACTTATTATAATTCAAATCGTCTGCATATAGGTAATATTCTACCAGTTGACATCAGGTAAACCAACGTAAAGCTACCAGCTACCTAGAGCAAGACGGATTAAGAGATGCTGCAAATTATGCTAGCAGTTGAAGTTCGAGAAGCCTTAATCGCACCTGTGTATTGGTACAACTAAAAGTCTATCGATCTCTATCGGAAGTCGATACACTTTCTTTGTATCAATACACTAAAGTCTATCGATTCGTCGAATAAATACAATAAAGTCCATCGACTTCCCATAGAGGTCAATAGACTTTCGTTGTATCAATACACTTCGCAACGCTACATGAAAGTGATGCTAATTTCATCCCGTGTTAAAGCCTACCTTGCGCCACAGTAAACAACCTTCCACCCTAAACGCATATACATTCTCCGTTCCATAAACACCTAGAATAAAATTGAAAAAGAAAAGTTAATTGATACTTTTTAATTTCTAATAGTTTAATCAACGAATTACAGAATGAAATGCAGGACCGTATACGACGTATGAAATGATACTATCTACATTAGAAAAGCGTTGACCCTACCTAAGATTAAAGTTAAAGTATGTTCGGGTTCGCCCTATATCCCTATCTCTACTAACTACTAACCCTCACCAAAATATATAATGTTTGTTTGTGTTGCCTGCACAGTCAAACGGCTTAACCGATTTTGATGAAATTCTGCATAATAATAGTTGGAAAATGACGGAGGAAACAAAAAATGATAAAAGCAACAGGGTATAATAATACTAGTTGCTTAAACCATAGAAACGCGCCCGACAACCACAGTTGCTTTTCGCGTCACCCCCCAAGCGCGCGCGGCAACCACGGTTGCCAGAGATGTACCGTGGGCAATGCGTGGGAATTGTCGAAATTGTATGAATTTGATAGTAAAAGACCGGGTTTTGACTGGCCAATATTGTAGACACATAGTTTAGGATTGTCTATGACTATTGAATGATTTAATAGAGGTGATATTTTTATCTGTGTTTAGTTTATAGTATTGTAGAGTGATAGGTAACCTTAAAATCGTTAAGAGGAAAGGGTACCGGGGGCTCTCTCCATACAAACTATTACAAACGTAGTTGACTGTTTTCTCCCTGGATAATGACTCTAGAGCAAATATTTTTGGTGCATAAAACTTATAACTGCCATGACCTTGAACATGCCCCTATTAAAAGTTTTTTTTTTATTTAATTTTAATTTCTATGATAATTAGAATATGAAAAAAAACAAAAACAAGGGGCAGTTATAGGTTTAATGGCACAAAAATATTTTTCAAAAACAGTTGATTACATTTGTATGGAGAGAGCGCCGGTACCCTTTCACCTTAAGCCTTAAATTTCATCGATGAGAGTGAATGTTCACGTTTCTTTACGGAATATTCTAAATAGGTTAATACCTACCTACCTATTCTGTTAGTAGGTACCTACCTCAGAAAATAATTTCTAGGAAATAAAAAAAATTAAGTTTAAAATATATATACCTCCTGATATTTAATTTTATTTTGCTACAAAATCTCATTATATTTACAATTAAACGCTATTCATTATCAACCAGTCATTTCATTTACGAAATTGTTGTTTTAATAATGCTCATTACTCCAATGGTAACTACCGTTACCTTCTCACGACTCTTTGATTAGGGCTGACTGTGAATTGAGTGAGGAAAGTAACTAACACAAAGTTTAGGTGAGAACAATAGCATTGATTGTTTCAAAGATTCTATTTTACACAAAACTTTTAGCAATAAGTAGAGAGAGCCTACTTGCTTAACCTGTTTTACGAGTATAAGTACCTGTGTAAAATACCTTATTTGTATTTTTTTGATGTTTTTTCCCTGTTCTTCAGTTACAGAGACGTCGGCAGAATAACGATGACACAGACACTTCATCATGAAAGGAAATGCTTCAACCCTAGTAAAATAATAATGAACATCCGATTGTATTTACTGACAATGCTCTCAACGACATTTTTTTGTGGCGGCTTTGAATGAAGGCTCATTTAACCATATATTTTTAGCACAACTTAAACATTCAGTATGTTTTAGGAATGCGTGTGATCACGAGCGATACGACGAGTGTTTGCTGAAAAACAATGAATAAATAAACATAAGACATAACACGTGAACGTCGCGCGATCGACTCGCAAAGGACGATAAATAACCTCATTTTGATCGGATCGCGTATCGGTTGTTTAGGGAATGGCATTCCATCGATAAAAAAAAACAAATGGGTGTAGAGATTACACGCCCACGTTCACATGGCTCTGACAACAGAATCTCTGTTTTTTTTAAATACGTTCGAAAAAGCTTTGTACATTAATGGAATGAGATAAATCCTCCGGTGGGTCCATAGGTATAAGGATCAACTAGGCGCTGTCACAAGATACTGCCCGTTAGCCGTGCGTTAATAGGATCAAACCGGGCTTTATTCGGGATGTGTCTACGCGCTTTCACGTAACTTATCGAATTTGCAAATCGGATTACACTTCGTTAACTATACTCACTCATGTCCATATGGACTTGTTATTGATCAAATAAAAAGCTTTGATAGAAACTGACATATTTAAAGTCAGGAAAATGTTTTATATTAAAAATGGTTAGGTATCTGTAAAGTCGGTTTGCTGACGATAATTTTACGTGATGTCTTATGAACTCTTTTGTATCGTTGACATTACCATTTTGGATACCATGGTTACCTATCATGACAACATAATCTGACACGTTACCATTTGCATACTTCAATACGTTGTTGTGGTGATCTTATCAATACGTAACGTAACGCATGACGTCACACTTTTTATGAATGCCGGTGTTATGTGTTATATACGACGTTATCGCGTCAAAAATTATGCTGCACCCTGCTGTTGTTTACCCGTGTCAGTTGGTTTTTTGTTGATTATTTAATTCTTACTTGGTGAATTTTGATGTAAGCCACGACTACGACATTCCCAGAAATTCGAACGATCTACTGGTGAAAAGTAGATTTTAATCAGTTTTGTAGTTTATTATTGCTTACATATATATTATTCTATTTTATTGCTATTATAAGACCCTAGACTTTTTTTTCTTATTTGGCTTTAAGTACAGACATTTTGTTCCTGTTTCCTTTAAGTTATGAGTTCAATAGGCGCGTCATGTTTAATCTCTTTGTAAGACTTTCCTGACAGTTTTTCTTTTAACAACTTTTTAAAACGTATAACAGAATTGTAGACCCACCGTAGAGTTCTAAAATTATTGTTATTGGGATGTTTTCATTCTAATAATGTTTGTCTAATTGACCGAACGAGCGAAGCGAGTGAGGTCTAGTGGCGAGACGGTCGGTCGGTTGTACCTATGTATCTATATATCTATGTATCTATGTATGTTTGTTCGACGATAACTTGAGTACCGTTGCTCTGATCTTAATGATTTTTAGTACACGTGTAGTTGAGGTCCATAAAATTTTTAAGTTCGAACATGAGCAGGATCGGTCGGGGGGTTACGGAGATAGGGGGTGCAAAAGGGGATCTACATATATGGCAGGCAGACTATGGGGCAAATATACCCGAGTGGGGTATCAAATGAAAGTGCGTAACTTCGGTGACAATGATATGGTACCATGGAACTGATATGATGATGGAGCTGGAAGGAATCCACAGGAATTTATCATCTCAGCGGTCATGTTTATATCAAACTTATTTGTATCAAAAAGGAAAAAAAACGCTTAGACCTTCTTTTATGATTAAAAAATGACAATGTCAGGTTTTCTTTCTGTCATTGTCGTAAAACATATTATTATGATTTCCAATTTTCAAAACCATTAGATAACTTAACTTCGTGATATTATAAGATTAAAATGGATGGATGATATGGATGAACCATATTAGGTACCTACATAATAATATTATGGTTATCCTAAATTCAAATAATTCGCAAAAGTTTATAGTGCAAAGTCATGTACTCTTGGGTTCGCTCCCGATGGTCTTTGAAGGAGATGCTTGAACCAGCTATTAATCAGCAAAACTGAAGCCGAGGCGAAAATTGGTCGAAACTTCTATGGTTGATGTTGTCTGGGCCACTCAACCTACCTTGGGTGAAGACTGTAGTTTAAAAGCGTCTATTCTACTTTCCCTTAAATCGTCAGACCTCTTTTTGCTTCATAACCAGCTGCGCCCCGCGACTTCACCCGCGTAAGTCCTGAACCCGTGAGAATATCAAAATAAAAAGTAGCCTATGGCTTTCCTCCATAAATGGACTATATTCAACACACAAATAATTTTTCGGTTGTTAAAAACAAAAAAAAGGTATAGATTATTCATTTATTTCTTAATCAAGGGTTGGTTAACAATTGTGGTGGATAATATTAAATAGTATAGCTAGCCGATCTAGAGATTCTAATTAAAAAACTTGTGACTTGTGACTCTTTTTATTATTTTTATTTACTATTAAATAGGGACTTATTAAATTATAGGACATAATAGTTCCACCGATAATATAGGTCTCAAACTTCTGTAATATATTTGTATCGAGGTAGGAGCCTCTCTCCTCTTTTCTTCGTTCGTTACGTTATGATGAGTACATAGGTACAAAAAATTTGACAATAAGAACTCAAAATTATCTTGGTAGCAAGATAGTCATATCATATTTGGACTCGTTTAAAGCACCTTAATAAGTAGGTATTCTAGCTTCTGAAGAATCAGCTGATATCTGGGATCAGGTGATGGAGCTGGAAGAAGGCACTCAACTTCAAAGAAATATGAACTCATCTTCTAGACAAGATAAGTCTATCGTTAAAGTTGTCTTGATAAGTAGGCACTCTAGGTGTTAAAGAAGCAACTGATATCTGGGGTTTGGTACTATAGCCGGCGGAAGAAGGCTATAGGAACTTATCATTCGAAAAGTAAGGTCTATCGTGTTCACTTGATGAGTAGGTAGGTACTCCAGGTACTGACGATATGGTGATATAGACGGAAGGAGGCTTTAGGAGCTTTTTAATCTCACGCGATTTACATTCATAGTAGGTGCTTAGGTATTCCCCCGAGTAACTTATCTTCTCATCTTATCTTATATAATGGGGGCTGACAAATTGCCAGCAACACTTCGACCCAATGGGATCTTTTGTGTTCACCCCTACCTTGATGTTTCTTACTCTTTGAAGAAGTGGTCGACTAACGCGGTGATCCCACTGAGAGGAAGAAACCTATATTCCTCCGGTTTGGGATACGCATTCCCAAGGAGGCTCATACGCTTCGCTGGTAAGACGTCGCATTCACACAGTACGTGCTCCATAGTTTCCCTGACATCACCGCAGGCTCTGCAGTCATTATTTGAAGTTAACTTCATTTTCAAAAGCATGTCATTGGTTCCGTAATGTCCTGTCAAGGCACCAACCACAGCTCGTGCTTTGCTTCTACTGTTGTTCAATATAAATTTAGAAGCCCCTCTGGTGCTGCTACCTATGAATTTCCTCGAATGTAGCAACCCTTGACTGATTTCCCACTCTTGCGTGTGTTTCTTATCAGCGTAATCCTTTACGGCCTTTATGATTGTGCATGCTGGCAGGCCCATACATGGTTTAAGTCCAAGCATAGCACTTTAGCACTTGCCCATCCTGTCCTTGCTAGCTCATCAGCTTTCTCATTTCCTGTTATTCCTACATGGCCTGGGACCCATAGTAGTCGTAGTTTGTTCCTGCGGCCCAACTTGTTTAGGGTTTTTACCGCATTCAGGACCAATTTCGAGTTGACCTTGCAGTAATTTAAGGCCTTTAGTGACGCTTGACTGTCGCTAAGAATGTAGATAGTCTTATATACTCTTAGATACCCCCGAGTATCAATAAAACACGAAATAAAAAATACGTGATTGAGACCAAGCAAATTAGGCTATGGAACTCATTTTATAGACAGGATATGCCTAACGCGATTAGATTCGTGAAAAATATGTTTTGAAAGTATAATAGAGTCAGTGATGTCCAGGGTCTGATGATAGCGATACTAGACAAGACACCTATCATTTAAATAAGATACTTACGCCGAAGTATTTGGAGTCTTTCGTCGTTATATCATACTTTACGCTAAAAACTAAAAATCAGTAAAAAAAACTCGTGAGGTCTCAGATCGGGGCGAACTACTAGTAAATTAATGAGTTAAAGACTTTTAAATCAACTCAAGCAGGCCCTTACTTGAGTTGAAAACATTCTTATAATAACAATTTTGGAGCTCTACGGTGGGTCTGCAATTTTTTTAGCTGATTGTACCTACCTACTTGAAATATAAGTCCAATTACATATTGACTGACATTATTATTTATTAAGTTAATATTTCTAGTTTAATAAAAAGCACTTGACTGTTATTATAACTGCCAAAGAATGAGACCTAAACAAGAAGAAATCAGGCACAATAGACTTAAATTGTGTAGGTATGTATACCTAGGTAGGTACGTACTAGCAACCATTACGTAGCATTCTTCAATTCCAGCTCATCAATAATTCATCAGGATTACAATGGAGATGGAAACAAAACAATTTTAGTGTAAGTAGGAAATAGGCGAAAACCTTTCCCCGCTTAGTCTCTTAAATTATTAACCATTGCTAGGGCGATACGCAGAAAGGTTTTGTCTTGTTTACGCGTTAAGGGAGACAGGGAAGGGAACTTAATACCCTATATCACTGTCGGAGTAATACAAACTAGCAGGGTCGCAACCTTTTCCACTAAATTACGTATCGGCACACAGGATAATCTAACCTGAGTTGAAGTAGGTACTTTTAGACCGCCACTTAACAAATAAATGCATTACTTAGGTATTACCTACTTTAAACTTATATGGTAGATGTAATAAACGGTAAGATAGAAACTTGATGGTCCAGCAACCCTCGCCGTTCAGTTTGGTTAAACAACCAGACGTAGTCTTTTTAAAACCGACTTCAAAAACAAACAGAATGAGGTTCTCACTTCAAATGTTTTTATGTTTTTTATGGATGTTTGGGCAATTGGGCATTATTCTTTGTCGTTGTCAAACCGTATACATATAATTAAGGTGAAAGGGTACCAGCGCTTTCTCCATATAAACATGGTTGTCTGTTTCCTCCCTGGATAATGACACTAGCACAAATATTTTTGTGCCATAAAACCTATAACTGCCATGACTATACCCCTATTTTTTGTTTTTTTTTTTTTCAATTTCTAATTATCACAGATATTAAGATTAAAAAAATAAAATAAAACTAAAAATAGGGTCCTGGTCATATTGGTCATGGCAGTTATAAGTTTTATGCACCAAAAATATTTGCTCTAGTGTCATTATCCAGGGAGGAAACAGTCGACTACGTTTGTAATAGTTTTTATGGAGAAAGCCCCCGGTACCCTTTCCTCTTAAACTAAAAAAACACCTAGATGACATAAGTTTTTTGACTTCAGTTTTGATAAGCTTAGAAACAACAAGTTTGTTAACGAATTATTGTAAAATGATTAAAAGCAACTTGGTGTGATATTCTATGCATAAATTATGAACCTATCTATCCTCGCTGGGATATCGTCCCTTCAGGCGTTGTGTACCTACATATATGTGACGTATTATAACCCTCGGCTCGCGTTAATAATCCATCAGATTGACTAAATCTTCGCTCGAAAATACGAGACAAACCTTTCTGAGACTACACTTAACCTTTATATGCGTCTGTCTTTTGTATGCTGAGGGCATATTTTATGACGTTTGGATAAGCTTTATCAGGCAGTTAAAATGAAAAGGATTCCATTTGAATCCGAAGATAGGTGAAAATCTAACACAGAATTTATATTATTACCTACACACGGCCTAAGTTCAGTAGACATTGAGAATAACGTAGGCGTCTAGTCACATGTCTAGTCTAGATGATAGGTAGGTAGAACATACTTATAAAATAAATAAATAAATATTGCAGGACATTCCACACATCGCCATCTAGCCCCAGGCTAAGTAACTTGACATGTGTTATGGGTGCTAGACAACGGATAGGTATACTACTTATAATACATAGAAACAACCAGACCACAGACAAATATCTAAGCATAAATACATGCCCGAGGCGGGAATCGAACCCGCAACCCTGTGTTTGGCAGTCCGGCATGTTGACCATTGTGCCAACTGGCCAAAGCCACCTGCAATCGCCGTAAGTAACGTTAGTGTTTTATTATCGGCTGAAACCGTTATTTTAACGCAAGCTAGGCAGAAGCAAATTAAAAATTAATTTCATGAAATAAAATCGCCGTGATTTCACCCTGTAGAGTGTTACGAGAGGCTTCTCTCCCCGCTCTCGGAGCGACCGTAACGCGCGAGTGCCACTTACCTGTTACAACTTACTGAATTATTTATAAAACTATCCTCCTTATTGGATTGAAATATTGCCTTACGGTCTACGGGATATTTGCTTCGTAATGTCTTGTTATTAGACACGTTTCTAAATTGAGCACATGTGTCGTAAAGGATGTTGTATAATTTACCTCTAACGACAGAATATGGAGTGAAAATTGTTTTCCAACATTAATTATGTTCAATTAAACGTAAATTGAAATTCAATTAACGTTTGAAATTCTGTCATTCACATTATTGGACAATTATTATGGGTACAAAATTGAAGATAGAACTTTAGTTGCGAGGCCAAATATCTATAGATGCTATTAGTAGTTAAGAAATAAAGTTTTATCGGTCAATGTGTTAGAATAGTTATTTCGGTTTATTGCTTCTCCTCCAGTCATCCCGAAGCTATTAAATTCGACAGAAACGTCGCATAAAACGTCGGAATCGATTTCGCATAAACGGTAGACGTGACCAACCGGTTGGTCCATAACGCCTAATTTGACTCGGCTGTCAAATGAAATTCGAGACCCATCCTGTTTATTGTAAGCAAATCTAATCAAAAGTCTTTGCACCGACAATTGAAATTTTATACAACTTGCAAGACTTGATCTTGGGGAAGTTCACAAATGAAAATTAATTGATCTATGCCGCTCGCTACCCCGGGTTTAATGGACGAAATTGATGGATTAAAGATAAAGTAAAGAAAATATGCTCTAAGTATATTGTTACGTCATTGTTTGTTTTCCTTCAGAATAACCACTCGCTATTTTTAATACCTACAGAAAAGAAATAAGTATTGATATAAAAAGATGTAATGATTCAATGAGGAGCAATTATTCCTTGGGGTGTTCTAAAATATGGGCTCTCAAATCCTGACCGTGTATTATTATGCTTTGAAGATGAAGAAAAATCGTCTTGCGAAAACCGGCTAGTTACGTGGGGAACAAATGTCTTGCCATGGCGCCTCCGCCGGGTCGTGGTAGACTGGGGTAGACCCAAGAAGTGCACCAGAATGCCGAAGATCGTGCGAAGTGGAGGCGTGAAAGTAGGAAAGCGGACCCCAGGCTCGCGAGAGGGATGCAACCGGGAACATTGCTCGGATGATGATGAAGATGAAGAAAAATATCCTAAGGAAATTCAAATGTGTTCTAGAACTCATCAAAGTTTGAAGGCATGGGAATTTGCTAACACGGAGAGAAAGCCATGCCGTCCTTTAGCCTTTCCCCATCTTTCGCGGGCCAACAGAGAAATGGATTATTTTGTTTGACTGTCGGTAACCGTCTATACATTAGAATGTTATTTGTGTCTTCTAGCAGAACGACGCAGAATAGATGACTCGATTAGACGACCGCGACGGTTTTCGTTTAAGTAAAGGTAGGTCTAATTTGTCTTTAGTGTCTGTTTTATATAGAAATCCGAAGAATGATTAGGTACTGCTCATTTATTTCGTAGCTCATAACGTTGATTGAGTTTATAAAATTACACTTGTTTTTGTAAACCTACATTTTCTATGCCTAGATTGTAATACCGGCTAATAAGAGCCACCAAAAGGTTTTTTTAAAACCTTGATATAGTGACAAAGTAACAAGAAATAAACAAAACATAATAAAGCAAATATTTATCAAACGACCCATTTGATAGTAGTTTTTCCTATTTTTAAGAAATATTTAGTCATTAATTAAGGTGGCAGGTACCTTATTACAGTTTTGAATTACCACTTTTTTAATAATTACAGAATATTAACTCTAATTCCTAACATTCAAAGTTCAACATTACGGTATAAAGTTAACAGAGTACTTAATAAAATTAATTGTTCGGCGTGTTATTATGAGGTCGAACAGCCATTTTATCAAACAATTAGTTCTGATGGTATCGGGACTATGGTCATTATTCACTCTGAGTTTAAATGTTGCTAGAATTAGTATAACCTACAATTAACTTCAATTCTATAAACGTTTACATTAGCAAAACAATGCTCATATTTAAGCAGCTCTATTTTTTACGATTATGAGCTTAGAGTACCTCAAATGTTGGATGCAACTGTTAAGACCAGTGTGAGGCTGTAAATTTCCATACAAATAGCGGTAACGTTTTCCCCCCATAAACGAAGTCCGATTTTGATAATTTTTTAAAAAGTGTTCTAGATCTAATGGAAAACTAGGTTTAACCGTTTTCATTTTAAAGAAATATTGCATAAGATAGAAGTTATTAGCATCTAAAAATCTATATTTTTGACTTAAAAACTTCATCGAGCGTTTCAATTGTTTTTTAAGACTAAAGACTAGACTAAACTGAATAACTAAAAAAAACGTGTAAACCTAGAATAATAATTTATTTCATTTTATGAAGGATAAAGGGGGTAAAAATGTTACGACCCGCAACATTATTTGAAAGCAAAATGTAGGCAATTACGTCCGAACTTAACCCGCGATCGGTCGCACGGGGTTTTTAAAAGCCCAGTGTTCAGAAGAACTGTTTTTTTTTTTAAAAATGGTAATACCTACAAATCTGTGTCTCCTAGTAGCTTCCTGAAATATATTTACACACCACAAAATCTATGTTTGAGTCAATTTGCATCTTTCTCTTGACTGGCACAGACGTTTGTTTTGCACGCGGGCTCTGAAAGACCCCAGGTGACCGGCCGTGTAACTTTATTATTTTGGGGACTGATTTGTCTTTTTGTGATTTAAATGGTCAAATATGGCCCTTCTGGAAGATAAACAAATAATTAGATAGCTGGAGGATGAAAATGAGAATAATGTGGTGGTAGACGCACCAATGAATGGTGAGGACACCAATTATTGAGCAAATGACCTAGTAGAAAGTTCTCATGAGACGGTTTCATAGCAAGACTGTATATCAGAAACTAAAGATGTAAAGAATTAGAATTAGATGACAGCGAAGATGATAATTCGAAAATATTTGACTGTGTGTTATTCATGTCATCAAAATATATGTTTAGTTGACATGAATAACATATAGCATCAACTGTTTAAAGGCACGAAATGCAGAACAAAAAAAGTATTACTATTACCTTACTATTTACTTTTATGTTACTTTTATGGTAAAAGATTATTTGTTTTTTGAATTCTTTTATAGTTTTTGTTAAAATATTAGTTTTTTTGGTACTTGCATAGTTTTAAGTAATCTGTGTCAAAAATTAGTCAAATCTCTGATATATTTTTTTGTAATGAAGACAGATAAAAAAATGTAAAGATTTTTAACATTTTTTTTTTGTTTATTTTATTGTAAATACTCACCTTTTAATAAAATACAATAAAAAATAGTTAATAAATTGGAACATATTCTAAAAATATATAGTTATTAAACCGGGTTTTTAAAGACCCCACGCGACCGACGATGTTTCCATAAGTAGCGCGACCGACCTAGGGTTAAACTCTCTCTATTGCACGATACGTGTCATTTTTGAAAATACCTACTCGCGCCGCGTATCGAAAACTCACAATTCTCTTAAATAATACCATAGATGAATAATAGCATATACAGCGTTATTGGTAATTATACCAGCAAGCCGTTGAGAGCCACTTCTGTGCACTTATACAAACAATTTTTGTTCTATTACTTTTAGAAAATCGAACATTTTTTTTAAATTTTGTGGTTAGGTTTATCTGGAAATCAGCTGTTCCTTACACGGAGAGGTCATTAACCTTAAAATTTTAGTTTTTTTTTAAATTTTGTCTGCTGTTCGTAGTCTGAATGACTTTTGTTTTAAAAAATCTGCTGTTTTTTTTTCGAATTTACATAACCTCAAAATTTTCATTTTTTTTCGAATTTCCAAAAGTCGTAGAACAAAAGTTGTTTGTTATGGTGCACAGAAGTAGCCCTCAACGGCTTGCTAGTATAATTACCAATAACCTTGTAGATCCTCCCATACAAAATCGCGTATAAGTGCATTTTAGTAACGCCCATCTGTTACAAATCTTATAAATTTTGCATTATCTAAGATTAACAATTATCATTTTTAATCTCTGAAAATACCTAACACGTCGATATAAGCATGTTCTATAACCGACAATGTCTAGACACTGTATAGTTGCCTATAATCCAAATGCCTAATAAAGAATCAAAGAACTTTCGTTCATTAGTAAGAATATTATATGCCATTGTTATTCTATGATAGTACTTAACACGTCAATAAAAGCGTATTGTCTAACCGACTCTACAACAACAATGTCTAGACATTGTAGTTGCCTATAATCCAAATGCCTAAACGGCACTTTGTCTCTCCAATACCAAATGCTCAAGTGTGTTTGAAAACTCTTTGGTTGTAACACCATTATACTTAGTCATTTCTATTGATAAGTTGAATTTTCAACGCTTCTTTTATTACCAAATACGAAGCTCTTTGGTTGTAACACCATTAGGTATATTTAGTCATTTCTATTGGTAATTAAATATTCAACGTTTCTGTTATTACCAAATACGAAGCAAAGAATTACTTAAAGCTACGTTAAAAAATATTATGAAGTTAGCTATACGGCGGGTTCACCCGCATATCAACTTAGTGCTCAATGTTGCACAACTATGGATAAAGGAAACCTCAGTGCAAAATTCCATAATTACTAAGAATAAACTCAGATTGGACCTATATTGTCTGTTAGTCAGCATATAAAGGATTATATTCTGTGCTCGGCTACGGTTTCATCTGTAGTAAGTCTCTTCTTTTTTCTAAACGTGTTAAAACGCTACACGAACAAAATCGCGGGCAACAGCTAGTAAGTAATTAATAATTTTATGTTAAGGCAATTGGCGTTACCCAACGTCTTATCAGACGGAATGTAGCAAAAATGAATCTAAAAAGAAATCTCTCTCTAATTTATTTTAATTGACGTCAGCAAAAATCTTTTGAATGAGCTTTCAACATAATTTTCACAACTTGTTTTTACGACGGTGAATACCTACTCTCTCTCTATTCTTCGTCTTCCATTTAAACTTTCCACTATTTTTACATCTAATGGAGCTACTGAAAAAATAATAATGATGCTGAAATCCATGAAAAGTGTTCAGAATCACGAGTCAAGTGGCACATCTGTTACCAGTCCGTTCGCTCCTCTGACTTGTTATAATGGAATTAACGAGCTGGTTATGAACAAACGGCGTCTTCATTTCCAGGGTACCGTTTATTCGTCCTTTGCCCTATTTCACTGCCACACCATTACACTGAATGAAATAATAGACTCGATATTGCGCTCATTTCAACGGACTCCCCACGTCTAGGATATATTTTCAAGGTGTTTATGATGTCAGCTCTAATGAGATAAGTTAAACGAATCTTGGGCATTGTTATGATTCGATAATTTATGAAATGGACTACCAAAGTAGAATTACATTTTCTTCAATTGGAATAACTTCTACTGGTAGATAAAACTGAACAATTTGCTGCACGCTCTTGGTTCAATTCTGTTTATTACTCCGAAGATCTTCATCAGATCCTCACCTAATAATTATTTTGGTCACACCCAGTGGGATGTAACTGGTCACACCTAAAAATCATTTTAATCGATTGAACCATCTTCCAGTAATCGGTGAATTTTTTTTTTTCAAAGAATTGAGATCCTTCTCCTTTGAGTGATGAGTGGAAAATCTATTTTCTAAATAGCTTTTATCTCGTAATATAATTACAGAACATTCGTAATCAAATTATAATTGCTATCAATGTTACGTTATACATTTATACTTGCATTATACTCCCCTATGCACTATTTTACCAAATAAACCGAGTTGTCTTGGAAATTTATCATCTAAATAGCTGAGCTTAAAGCGGCCCCATATAAGTGGTAATGTATAACAGACGTGCATGCATCCAGCTTCACTCAACACGTTCTTCCACCTTATTTCTCAGTGATACCGGTTTTAAAATTTTGGGAACCTGATTTTCAGGAAACTGTTCATGTAGAAACTTTAAAAAATATATTATATAGAAGCGCTCCGCTGTTTCACCCGCGTAACTCCTGATCTCGCGGGAATATCGGGATAAAAAGTAGCCCGTGTGTTAATTCAGGGCTTCAACTATCTACATACCTAGTTTCATCTAAATCGGTCTAGTAGTTTCGGAGCCTATTCGTTACAAACAAACAAAAAATAAATTTGCCCATTTATTTTTATCGTGTTGACCCGCAGGACCTTGATTATTATACACCTAATAGGGACTATAGACCTCAGTATCTAATATGAATTTCAACTTGCTAAGTTCACCCGTTCCTGAGAGAATCGGTGGTGACACACGGACAGACAGACAAGAAAGTGATCTTATAAGGGTTCCTTTTTTACCTTTTGAGGTACGGAACCCTAAAAACAAACAAAAAATTTTCTTCTTTATCATATTAAGTGTAGATATAGTGTAGATTAAGTTTTTGGACTATGAATTCTTCTCTGTGCTTGCACATCTAAACAAGAAATTACAGTTGATAAGTAAGATAATATCTTTAGTGTTTAGTTATCAAAGTGTTCCTATAAATTATGGACCCTTGTCCTAGTGGGCAGTTCACAATGGACAACGTCAAAACATTAAACTGGCTTTGATAAGTTTACTCATCTTACAAAGTAATCCCGGGCTTGTGGAGGTCAAGCTCCTGTCCTTAGGTTTAATTAACAGAGCTATATAACGAGATTTTTAGTTAGTCGTAAGCTATTTTACTTAAATAAGCATTAAGCTACTGGAACAGCTCAAAAACCCAACAACTTTTTTAGGATTAAATAGGATAGGATTTTAGGATTAGATAGGATTAGATTTTTTAGGATAGGACGGAATAATACTACTAAGACTCCGCTGTCTGTCTGTCTGTTTGTCGCCAGGCTGTATCTCAGGAACCGTGATAGCTAGACAGTTAAAAAATTCACATATTATGATGGATTTTACTGAAATAAGCACTAAGCATGTAACCTGTATAGCTCAAAAACCCAACAACATTTTTAGGGGTCCGTACTTAAAGTGTAAAACGGGACCCTATTACTAAGACCCCGCTGTCTGTCTGTCTGTCTGTCACCAGCCTGTATCTCATGAACCATCATAGCTAGACAGGTGGAAATTTCACAGATGATGTATTTCTGTTGCCGCTATAACCTCAAATAAAAACAAAATATAATGGTACGGAACGACTCGCTCTTGGCCGGTTTTCCGTGTAGTAATTAACAATTTATATTAGTTTTAACGAAGTTCGTCTCGTTAATGTTATACAGTTGAATCTATGTAGTTCGCAAAACGTAAATTTAACAAAAAAAAACAGCGCACTCCGGGAGTGCAGGCAGAAGTGAAAACTGTATATCTGTGTAAAATCTCATATGTCGCGAGAACATACGCAAAAAGAGTTTTAGATGAAAAAAAAAATAGTCGGACGACAAATAGTCGTCCGACATTTGTCGTCCAACAAATAGTCGTCCGACATTTGTCGTCCGTCAATAGTCGTCCGTTAAAAAATACCATATGTACGTCTTAATACACTCACAGCCAAATTAAAAACAGTAGGCCCAGGCATACATTTTCGCCGCGCCGTAGAGAGGGGATAGCTGTCTACTCTCCATCCGTCTTACGCTTTTTCGATCAGGTCACGTGTCCTGACGCGAGTTTAAGATTTTATACCCATTACAGAAAAAGTGCTCAACGCCGCTAAAGAAGTTTTCACTTCAACAAAAAACATGCGATTATTTTCGTTAAAATAATTTCATTATGAGTTCAAGTCTCGAAAACCTTAGAAAATACTATGAAACTATGTATTTGATGGATGACTTTTCCTTGGTCGAGAGTATTTTCTTGCTTTCCTAGTTTTACTTAACACTTCAAAACTTATCGGACAAACTTTATCTGCACTTAAAAGTTACTCGAGTGATAATCGATCATCTGTAGTCAATGATCTGTATACGGAGTATGTGACGAGCTCACATAATACCTACTTTTATATTATAGTTTAGCTAGTTAGTTACACACTATGTTAATAAAATAAGTATTTCTTTACTTCTTTGGCCATTAAATAGTACAAATACCGCACTTTAGTCTGTCTTTCCTGACGTGTACAATTTGGGGGTATTCAAGTCGTGAGTGAATAGGTATCTACTATGAAGGCGTGTTATATCGTAGGCGGCATCGTCACCTACCATCAAGGAGGTGTGAAAGTGGTCAAACGCTGACCTATCACATGTAAAAAAAACCTCTTCTAAAACAAGGTGAACTAGGGGGTTACCTAATATATTCGCCACGATTTCGATTTTTAAAGATTGAGAGAGGATCTTCTAAGTGATGATTAGAATAGCTCCTCAAAATTTCACGACTTTGTTTGTAAAATATAAAATTTAAGCTGTAACAGACACAGAACCTAATTAATATTTTAATTACTCGTAGGTAGTTGTATTTATATTTACTAACTTGTCAAGTCGTCTATTGACTCTTTGCCATAAACAATGAAGCTAACTTTAAAACTATTTAAAGCTGTGATATAAATAAAATAAATATTGCAGGACATTCCACACATTGCCATCTAGCCCCAAGCTAAGTAACTAGACTTGTGTTATGGGTGCTACTAATTACATTTATTTTTTGTAAATATATACATAAAATACATAGAAACAACCAGACCACAGACAAATATCTAAGCATAAATACATGTCTGAGGCGGGAGTCGGACTCGCAACCCTGTGTTTGGCAGTCCGGCATGGTGACCATTGTGCCAACTGGGTCGTCATACATATGTCAACCAGAGGTGCTAAGTCTTTGCGTAATAAACGTGTGGTCAAACACGAAAGTAAGGCAATTGACCCATAATAATATCTCGATTGTTTTCGCATATGCATATGAATCGAAGATAACCATTCTATAAACTGTTACATCTAACTGTTTTAAAGTAGTTTTGATGTTCTAAATTTGGTAACGGGTACAACGATTAAAGAAACGAAATTTAGAAATCTTTAGATAGGTAATCTCAAAGACGGGATTACGTAAAGCATTGAATTAGGGGAGGCGTTTGCAGCTATTGTATGAGAGTAAGCCGTCTAAATCGTTGTGGGGCTCAATGGATTTACTTTATTGCATTTACATATCCAGATCGTTGATGTCCACATTAGGAGACTACTTAGTTAATTGAACGAAACAATGGTCGATTTCATGATACAAGGACGGTTTACGTCTAGTTTAGTACGATTGACCCATTCACCTGGGAAGGTAACGTGTGTAGATTAAGAATAATCTCTTTTACGATGTAGTAAAACGATAACGGCTTCATACAGCGTTATACTTGTTAAACTAAACAACAATATTCTACCTTTGTTACTTAACGTACTACCCGAAAGGTACATAAAATGTAGCTCTCTGTCTTTATTAGGTACCTACTTTGTTGGATTGAGATTGAGAATTTATTCATACCTACCCATCGATCATTACCTACCTATTAAACTTGTATTCGGATGAGTAGTACTTATTTTTCCTTCGATAATAATTTTTGTTATGTGTTGTATATAAATAATAGTCATTCTTTTTTATTAAGCTATTGCATAGCTTTTATCGCGGGCTTTGAGCGCGGCGACCGAATCAAGAAATTCCGGAACGAAAATAAAACCTAACACCCTCTACTCCGCCTACCATGTAGGTCGGCCGAGCGTTCGCTTAACGTGTATGTATTTATTTCTGTACACGGAGGATATATCAATAATGAGACGTTTTGATATTAGATTTTAATCTTGTGTGATCTCAATTATATAATAGAACGTTTTGCTATTAGACTAAATTTTGATCTTGTGTCTTTTTTACCCCCAACGCAAAAAGAGGGTTGTTATAATTTTGACGAGTCTGCCTGTGTCATCGTAGTTCCCGAAAGAATGAACCGATTTCGATTGTTTTTTTTTGTTTTTGATATGTATAGGACATTATGTTATTAGGTCCTTCTGATATGTAAGGATATCATCATTTACATCTACCTCGATATTAGTGTTAGATATTAAACAGATTATCCATATTAGTAAAGTTAAACGCGTCTTTGGTGTTTAAATCTGTCTACCTAATTAGTGGCGTTTCATGTTTGCTATTTACCGTCATTAAAACATGTACACGAGGGGTGGGGCGTAATAAAAAAAATCAAGGAAACTCTTCAGATGGAGGAACTTAATTGCTCTATTTCCACGCAGTATCAAAGGTACTCCGACGCAATTACGAGCTTCCCACCAATGCGTTCTATGTAAGGCCATAAAACAAGAACTTTCCATTAAATACCTTTTAAAATTTATCGTCCTTCAATTAGCTTTTCCTTTGATTTTAATCGACTTTTAGAAAATATAATTCAGTACCAAATATCTACCTATAATACCGTTCATACTCTTTCTTGAGTCTGTAAAGAGGGTATTTAGATTGCTGGTTTAGTCGCTCGCACGTGATTTTATCTCGTATAATATGATATTCGTTATATCCACGGAACTATATTAGAGATTTAAACCTTCTACTAATCAAATAGAAAAATAAATGTATTCAACTTTTAGCAGATCAGTAGGCTCATTCACAAACCATCGGAAGGCTAGATAGATAGATAAACACTTTGTTGTACCATAAAAACATAACACAAAATTAATTCAACAAAGTACTTACATGATATTAAAACAAAAAATTAAGCTAAATAAAAGTCAGAAAATTATAAGAAACTAAAAATGAAAAAATATGGCACAATGGGCGGCCTTATCGTTAAAAGCGATATCTTCCATAGGCAACCTTTGGATGGACAAGAATAGAAGAAGGGATGGGTGGGTTGTTTAAAACGTGCTAAGGACCTAAACGACACGAATAAAACTGAAAAGACAAGGAAAGCAACACGTCAAAAGTAGCAGGAGTGAAAGAGCAGCATTTTTTTTTCTTTTCGGTTGCCTTCAGACGGTTTGTGAATCAGGGGGCAGGTGAAAGTTTAAAACGTAACCCTAGTTTGCTTTCCGCTAACTTTATAGCGTCAACCCACCCTGCTTCGATTTAGCCATTTAATTTTCGAAGTGGTAACGTTTAATGAACTTTCTCGTCGTATTTTACGGTTCTCAAATATTTGGCGGTGTAAAAAATGACTGATTTTTCAATGAATTGAAATGAACTGGGTGAGTTTTATTCCTTCAACCGATTTTTAAAAGTGAATTTTCAACAGATTGTAGCTGTACCGACTATTAAGTAAAGCGTGATACTTAGATGATTATGTTAGTCGGAGATTAACCTTTAACGACCTTCATCGAGCTGTCTAATGGATGATTTAATGGATTATTTCAAATTAAATAGGTCAAAAAATATGTTGCACAAGTGGGTTGTCTAAAAAATTTGAGTCCAGAATAATGATTAATTATCAAACCTTTTGAACTTTGCCACAGTCGGGAAAAATATATGATCTGATAAAAACAAGCATCATTATTATTTAATATTTTAGGTACTTACGGGTAGGGACCACTAAAAGTTTTTTAAACCTTGATATTAGTGACAAAATAACAAGAAAATAAACAAATGATTTTTTTAAGCTATTGCATAGCTTTTATCGCGGGCTTTGAGCGCGGCGATCGAATCAAGAAATTCTGTAACGAAAATAAAACCAAACACGCCCCACTCCCCCTCCATGTAACTCGGCCGAGCGGTCGCTTAACGTGTATGTACCTACTACTAATAGTAGTACATCGTTAAGTTAGTTAGTTAATACTGCATAAATAAAAAAATAAAAAATTCATAAGTTGATAAAAAGGCTATGCTTTACCGCGGCAGTCCCCGAGTGCCACACGGTTTTTTTTTGTTTTCAAATTGACCAGCATATACCATAACATAGCTGGTATTAAATAAATTAAAGCACCTTAACCTAAAAACTCTTGTAAAATACAAAACCTAATTGAAGATAAAGAGTAGTAACAACAAACAATCAACAGTAATTTACTTATCTCAACTACTTAAGCCTCTAATCTTGAAAAGGTTTTTCTGCAATTAAGTCAATCACGGTGTATTTAACTCGATTTTCTTTTATTAAGAAACCTATTACACGCCCGCGCCGCCGGGACCGTGCTAGATGCTAAGAGCAAAATTGCTGCAGGGTAGTCTAGAGTTTCATTTTAGAAGATTGTCAATGCAAATGATATTACCTGAATTAAAACTAGACCCAAGTTGGTTTCTGCCTTTATGGATATTGCGTTTTCAATTAAAACCGATACGATTTTCTTTCTAACTATAATGTTACTTATTTAGTAAGAATCTTTAATCTCATTTGGGCGTGTGGTTGTAGTAGCTATTTTGTTATATTTATGAGACGAAAAACCAAACCGTCATACTCTTTCATTGTAAATAGTACGGGATTCGTTCAAGAACGACCTTCATCGGGCTGTTTAATATATGAAAAGTGTTATATATAAAATAAATAGGTCAATAAATATAATGCAAATGGGTTGTCTAAAAATCTTTATTCGTCTTTATTTTAATTTTTTCTGTTTCTAGAATTTCACTGGTTTGGTCAATGGACTTATTCCGTACCAATGAAATACATAATCTTTATTTTAACTTGACTTTAATTTATTGACCAGACCAGTGCAAAGGTATCGATTTACCTGCCTACCCAAGAGTTGTGACGGGAAAAAATTGTCAACCTAACGTTTGCATATTCTATATGCTCCATACTTTCTATTGGTTGGGGGACGATCTAAAGCTCGCGTCCGCAGGAGTTACCGAACCATAGTTCTGCACGTGTCCCCTGGGTGGTGCTAAACGAACTTCGAAGTTTAAAAGATATTAAATGCCATACGAATAAATAAATAAATTGGTATGCAATTTGTCTCCTAAACAAACCAATCAAAAACAAAACAATTTTTTTTTAAATCTTACTATTTTGTTTTATACTTATAATGTAGTGATAAAAAATTAGTCAAGAATTTGCAATATTGACCTATTGAATTGTCTTATTTGATTTGATAAATACTTTTCACCCAATAAACAGCTCGATGAAGGGCGTTCTTAAAGGGATCTCCGACTAAAACAATATAATATATTTTTTTATTACTCTTATCAATCTAAAAGTTAAATATTAAAGAAATGTAAACAGGAGGTATAAAATTATGATAATTCGAATCACATTGAATTAATAACGACATCTTCAAGAATAAGATTATAATAAGGAAATGGTATTGTAATTTATTTGAACGAGGACGCAAAGTTACAGTATGATGAAACTTTTTATGTCTTCTAAAACGGTAAAGACCTACTTGAAACAATTTGCTGAATTTTCATGATGTTTATTAATAAAGAAGCGATTAGAATACAAAGACGTACTTAACATGATTAAAATATTTTATTAGAATAAGTATAAATTGTAATGTGAGTAAAATTAATCCAGTGTATTTTGTATACAAAAGGGTTCGATGATGATAAAAGATGGTAATTTTCACTATGAAAGTAATTTTAAACGGGATTTTCACCATTTTTTATGTTTTTACTAGCGACCCGCCCCGGCTTCGCACGGCTATATTATTCATGTATTATACATATAAACCTTCCTCTTGAATCACTCTATCTATTAAAAAAAACCGCATCAAAATCCGTTGCGTAGTTTTAAAGGTTTAAGCATACATAGGGATATAGGGACATAGGGACAGAAAAACGACTTTGTTTTATACTATGTAGTGAAGTATAAATTGTAATGTGAGTAAAATTAATCCAGTGTATTTTGTATACAAAATACACTGGTTTAATGGTTTAATGGTTAATGGTTAAATAAGGGTTCGATGATGATAAAGGATGGTAATTTTCACTATGAAAGTAATTTTAAACGGGATTTTCACCATATTTTATGTTTTTATTACACCTGCGAACTCCAAGTCTCGTTGAGAACACAGCGCACTCCGGGAGTGCAGGCAGAAGTGAAAACTGTATATCTGTGTAAAATCTCATCTGTCGCGAGAACATACGCAAAAACAAACATACTCTGGCAAATTAAAGGAAATTGCTCATTTTAGTAATCTTCTGTAATTTTCATACAACCATCCCTAAAAAAATCCAAAAAAAATCCATAAATTCTTGTTTCTGGTTCTGGGTGTTTCCTATATGTATAATATGTATATATTTACAAAAAAAAAAAAAATATATATAAGTAGTTTATCCGTTATCTGGCACCCATAACACAAGCATTAAGTTGCTTAGCTTGGGGCTGGATGGCGATGTGTAATATGTCCTGAAATATTTATTTATTTTATTTTTATTTTATTTTATCCCTGAAAAAAATGCAGTGAGTAGGTATGGCCAATGACATGACAAACTGTTGCACTAAAAATATGAACTGTTTTTACAAATTTTATGTAAAGAACTTCATTTATAACTTATTTTATAATATTTAAAATAATATCACTTGTCCTCTATGTTTTGCCATAGACAGAAAGGTGAAAATTACAGAAAACTACAAAATTCAGCCATTTCCTTTGTTTTGCCATACTATGTATGTTTTCAGGAATTGATCTCTATCAGCAACACTATCGACTGATATAAAAAAAAAACTCAAATTAACTTGATATCCCACTCGGGCATATCTGCTTACATTCGGTTGTTAATCCCGAGTATTATCCCCCATAACTTTCATACGGCTGAACCGATTTTGATCAAACATAGATATTTGTAATGTACGAGTCATGCCCTTTCATTTGATATCCCACTCGAGTATATATACTTACATTCGGTTTTTGATCCTGTCTTTTATCCCCCGTAACTTTAAGACGGCTAAACCGATTTTGATCAAACATAGCTAAGAACACTCCCGACTAACTTACTTTTCAAACAAAAAAAATTAAATCAAAATCGGTTCATCCGTTCGGGAGCTACGATGCCACAGACAGACACACACACACACACACACACAGAGACACGTCAAACTTATAACACCCCGTCGTTTTTGCGTCGGGGGTTAAAAAGAGTTTTAGATGAAAAAAAAAAAATAGTCGGACGACTATTTGTCGTCCGACAAATAGTCTTCCGACATTTGTCGTCCGACATTTGTCGTCCGACATTTGTCGTCCAACAAATAGTCGTCCGACATTTGTCGTCCGTCAATAGTCGTCCGTTAAAAAATACCATATGTACGTCTTAATACACTCACAGCCAAATTAAAAAACTGTATATCTGTGTAAAATCTCATCTGTCGCGAGAAAATCTGTCGTCTGTCGCGAGAACGACTGAAAATGCTCACCCACAAAAGTGCCCAACGCGCCATAAGAAGTTTTCACTTCAATAAAATCCCGTTTTAAATAACTTTGCATAAATAATATACACGATATATAAATATTTCATCATTTTCACACGATATGTTTCAATTTATCTTTCAGCTGCTGTCTTAAAATCTTCCCTCTTGGATTCTTGGGTAGAACATCGACAAAAATAACTCCACCCTTTAACTGCATGTAGGCTGGCACCTAGAAGCATTCAAATAATTAAGATAAAACAAATTTAGGCAAGCATTTAAATTCTTCGAGCAATTTAATAATGATTTCATTGACGAAAAATTGGCAAAGTGAGTTTGGGCCACGCGCGTAATGTAGGGAGTTTTTTTTTTTACATTCTGCGCATCGCCATCTAGCCCCAAACTAAGTAACTACTTGTGTTATGGGTGCTAGACAACGGATATATTACTTTGTGTAATTTTCTTTTGTAAATATATACTTATAAATACATAGAAATAACCAGACCACAGTCAAATATCTAAGCATAAATACTTGTCTGAGGCAGGAATCGAACCCGCAACCCTGTGTTTGGTAGTCCGGCATGGTGACCATTGTGCCAACTGGGTCGTCAGTTGCTTAGTTGCTCTTTACAATATGCAGACTTAGTAGGGGAATTTTGTTCGATACAAAAATCGAAAATTTGGCATTGTGCTCAAATTAAGCGCAAATAAAGTATAATAGACAAGAACTTCTATTTTTTTCTCATATAAATTACGCAAAGTATTCATCTACTACACATCTAATCAAGGGAATATAGTCAAGAAAAGAAAAATACCCGTAGGGGAATTAAAAGTAAGCTTATTTTGATTAGTTAATTTTTTTTTTATTATTAAAAAGGACATATACAATTTCTTACAATTAATTAGTTAAACAAATGCCAGGAAACCTAACTAGGTTTGTCTTGGCATCTAGGTACAATCGACGCTACACCATTATAAATATAAGTTTCTAAATATAAAATTCCTAAGCGCTCAAAATAACTTTTAAATCAATAAGTACATTAAAAATATTATGAAAAAAAAAAAATATAAGGTTAGGTACCTCTGCAGCTAAATAATCAATTAACTCTTGTTCAGTAACGTCGACTCCATATTGTTTGACAATAAAAGCAGTTGGCAGTTCCATATATAGGGGATCTGGTTTACCCACTACACCTGCTTCACGAACACCTGGATGCATTTGTAGAATTGTTTCTAATTCTAGTGGCGGCACCTAAAAAAAATAGTATTTTCAAAGTGAAAATCATAATCATCATTTATTGCTTCAATGGTTACAAAAGTATAAGTATTTAGACACGACTTGAACCCGGTTCAGCACTACAATATTATTAGGTTTACTTAATATAATAATATACATATTACTTATACTTACTATATTATGTGTTATCATCAAAAAACTCTTTCATTGCATAGTAAGCCTTATTTACTAAGTACCTACCTATTGATGCAATAGTTTAAGCTATTGCATAGCTTTTATCGCGGGCTTTGAGCGCGGCCACCGAATCAAGAAATTCCGTAACGAAAATAAAACCTAACACCCCCCACTCAGCCTACCATGTAGCTCGGCCGAGCGTTCGCTTACCGTGTATATACATATATTATGGTACGACTGTACGAAGCTCGCACGATGCAATAGCTTTACCGCGGCAGTCCCCGAGTGCCACACGTTTTTTAAATAATGTTTATTTTATTTTCATTCTTTGCATAGATAATATTACACATATTGACATTACACACGATATATAAAATAAACTAACAACTGCACTTTTAACCTCTATTTAGCTGTTTAAGACGCTTGTAAATAACTTCAATATTTTTTTCATTCAACAGATTTTATACGAGCGGAAAAAGACAGTTGATATCGTAGATAGTTTATGTATCACTCGTTTTTACGGTGAAGTTAACTTATAAGTGGAAGAAATTGAAAATTTTAGGCTTACATTAAATCCGTTATGTATTATTATTTCCTTTTGCCTTCCAACAATATAAAAGTACCCGTCTTCATCGTAATACCCGAGATCGCCTGTTTTGAAGAAACCTTCTTCGTCAATGTAATTTGAAAGGTCCATTCCTACATAGCCCTTCATAAGAACCGGACCCTTTAGACAAATTTCACCCCGTTCATTCGGACCCACACTTTTATGGGTTTCTACATCTGAAACCTGAAAGAAAATAACTCTAAAAATCCACGATAAATTAAACGTTAATTTTATACTTAAGTGATATTGTGTGAATGTGTGTTACAAATAGAAAAAAAAAATAATATAAATAAGTTTCCCTAAGTAGGGTGCCCAAATTTCACGATTAATTTAATTACTATATTTGTAACCCGATTTCCGGTTTTCTTACATTCCCTTATGTGATGGTAGGAACTGGCGTGGTACTAACTATTTCTCGGATTAAAAACAAACACGGAAATCTTGAATTTACCTTTAAAGTGATCCCAGGGGACGCTTTACCCACACTGCCAGGTTTCGGACCTTTATGACCCCAACTTTCTGAAGTTAGTTCTCCCGCTTCAGTCATTCCATATCCTTGTAATACGTTTTTGAGATTGGGAAATCTGAAATTATAATGAAATGGAAATTCTCTTCTTATTTATTTATTTCATTAATAATTTACAAAGCAGATTACAATTACAATAATTTCATTTATATTGCTAAGAAATCTACATAATATTGTTTATGTAGATTATATTAGCTTTTTGTATTCCTATAAGACAGACAAAGATAAACGAGTAGGGAAGTATATTATTATGAACTTGTATACCTAGTTTTTCTTCTTTTTCTTTGCCTTTTACAAATACAAATACAGTTAGTAGGTCTACTAATTAAAAAATATACTTATATTATATTTAAATTTCCTATTTGTTGCAAACAAAGTTAAATTGCCCCTTTAGTTGTTAGTTGTCGTGAAAACAATAAGCCTTAAAACATTCTTGTAAATTTTACTTCTTTTAATAGAAATAAACACCACGTCGAAAATTGTTAAGAATGAGAACATATCTAACTTAAGGTGAAAGGGTACCTGCGCGCTCTCCATACAAACGTAGTCGACTGTTTCCTCCCTGGAAAATGACACTAGCACAAATGTTTTTGTGCCACATAACCTATAACTGCCATGACTATGCCCCTATGTTTTGGTTTTTTTTCATTTTCTAATTATCATAGAAAATAAAATAAAAAATTTAAAATATTAAAAAAATCAAAAAATAGGGGCATGGTCATGGCAGTTATAAGTTTTATGCACCAAAAGTATTTGCTCTAGTCTCATTATTCAGGGAGAAACCAGTCGACTACGTTTGTAAAAGTTTGTATGGAAAGAGCCCCCGGTACCCTTTCCTCTTCAATGCTTGACCTAGTTATTGTCTATAGTTTGGTCAAAGAATATTGAACAAACAACAACAATGTTTTCTCAGCCATTAAGGACCTTGAAGCAAGCAATATACCTTACATGGGATGAATTCGTAAGAAAATAAAACCAGTCAATAAAACAGGCGACATCCTCGATACTTATGCGGACTTACTGCCTCTTACCTTTGTTTTACTTTTTCTATTGTCTTTTTATGGAGTGGAGATGATCTCGAGTAGATTATTTTGAGAGAATTCACGTTGTATTTGTTTAGATTAGTCTCTTTGGACAGGAAGTTCACAAGGGAAGGTACAATAAACAGGATGTTAGTCTGTAATACCAAATATCAATAGATTAATATGAAATCTTTCTTGTCACAACAATATCAATTGAAAAAAAATATGGAAAATATTTTCCTGGCTATTCCTGGCTAGAATAATGATTTTTTCAAAAATCTAATGATGCACTTTTAATTTTTGTCAAAATCAGGCACGCGACTCGTTTCAACAGCATTTTTTGACATATCTATCTAATATATATGTCGGAGCGAGCGGATTAGGGGCTCTACAACATCATATGTGTCAGTCTAGGTATCCATTATTTGTGGGCCGGAGTGGGTACACCCACAAGTAGGCAAAATAAGTTCATACTGTCACAACAATTGCTTCAGTTTAACACTTCAACTGCTACCAACTCAATACAACAACTGCTACTAACTGCTACCAGTTACTGGTAATCAACAATACGTAACTATGTAATGCACAACTAGTCTTTTGTGGTTATCAGTCTTAATAGGCTTGACACTTAACAACAAGCAAGGGCCAATATCCCACACTAAACTTTACTTATGGTTTACTTTAACTTTAAACGAATAACACTAAATTTATTTACGAAACGGAAACGAATCCGCGGGCCACGAGTCACAGCGCACAACACGGCATCCAGCCTCTATCCCGGTTCCAAACAGAATGCCTCAATATACTCGGTAACCAAACCTGAGCTTAGAACAAAGCACAACAACTAGCATTCATTCAGTACTCTGGCCCACGGCTACGTTCGGCAATGTAAACACTGCCCCGTTCCTAAACAATACAAACAGAGACTTTCTTTGTCTTCAAATTCTGATAAGAGTTAATGCTGTTAATGTAAACATTCGACCGGCACCGCGCGTCCCCTGCGCGGGCGCCGCTGTTTAGGTACTTAAGGTACCTCGCGCCGACATATATAAATTACGTGTCACGTTGTTTGTGCGCGATGGACTCCTAAACTACTTAACCGATTTTAATCAAATTTGCACACCGTGTGCAGTTTGATCCAACTTGAAATAGGGGATAGCTGACACCTTAATTTATCCCGATATTCCCACGGGATCGGGAGTTACACGGGTGAAACCGCAGAGCGCAGCTTTATATATTTTGTATATCTATATCGCTATCTAGTTAAGGATATAGCTCGATGATCTATATAAAAAACTCATCAATATTTATAATTGAATTATGTAACTATACTATACTAAATAACAATTAATTGACGATAGTAATATTATGTACTCTGTTATTAAACCTTGTAATATACTCACCTGTTATTGCAGTCGTGAATAACGATCGGATTTTAGTTCATATAAACTTGTTTTTAATATGTTTTAATTTGTTACCTACTTGATACTCATCGATGACCTTTGTAATTATTGTTTCTGTATTAATTTCATCCGTGTTATACAGTATTCTCCTTCCAAGTACAAGAAATTTAAAAGTAATGAAAGTATCATAATTGTGATACCATTCTCCTGTTACGTATGCCGTTTTCAAATCATCATCTTGGAAACTAAGGTCAGAAAAAATATTTTAAGGTGAACGGTACCAACGCTCTCTCCATACAAACGCAGTCAACTGTTTCCACCCTGGAAAATGACACTACCATCAAATATTTTTGTTGCTTATAACCTATAACTGCCATGACTATGCCCCTCTCTATGTCTTGGTTTTTTCCTATTCTAATTATAATAGAAATAAAAAACATAGGGGCATGGTCATTTGCTCATGGCAGTTATAAGTTTTATGCAACAGAAATATTTGCTATTATCCAAGGAAGAAACAGTGTCGGTACCCATTCCTCTTAATAATAACTTATTTCAAGGAAACAACAATATTATATTCTGCGTAAATGCAACTTACTCATCGGGCAAACTATTTAAAATGCAATTTAAATGTGTCAGTTCCACTCCTTTTGATAAGCCTGTGGTACCAGATGAGTATAAGACGAAAGCAACGTCACTCTGTCCACACACTGGATACGGTTCAAAAAGTTCCGGATCTACATCATCTTTAGCCAAATCATTTATCGAATCTTTCGAATCAAAAGCTTCGTCGAATGTTAAATATAACTTAATACATTCAAAACTTTGAAGGATATCTTTATGATCGTCCCAAAATAGCCTCGAACAAATAAAGTATTTAGGTTGAGTTATGGTTAACTTATGTTTGAGAGCAGCTGTAATAAATGATTCGATTAGTTCGACACTCAGATAAATATTCTGGTTAAGTTAACTTGGTATTTATTTTACCTCTGCCGCAATTTAAATCATGAGGTGTATAGGTCGCTCCGCTTAATACGATCGCAAGAATAGTTGGTATGAATTCAATTCGTTTTTCGGTTCCAATTGCAACAATGTCGCCTTTGCCAACCCCTAACTTTGTAAGAGAAGCGGAAAGATTGATGGCAAACTGCGTGAATTTCTTATAAGATAGTTTTTCTTTAGTGTCGATATTTTCCTGAAATACACAAAGAATTTAATTAAAGTCTGTTAACAAATATTTATTAATGTAGTATTTTTAATTATATTGTTTGAATGATTCATAGATATCTACCTAAGTACAACTTTAAAGTAAAGGATCATTTACATATTTTGAATAGTTTGATACGCCAAAATAACAAACGCAGAAAATGATTAGATTCCTAATTTTTGTTTTTTTGTTTTTGTTGCTTGAAAATCCGTAGATAAGGCACCTAGGTTACAACTATGTTTGAGGCACGTTTATTTAATTTGTTACTTTAGGTATGAGTTAAAATTAATCTCAAACTGTTTTAGTAATCTCACGTGCGAGTTACTGACGGAAAAAATATTTAAGTATTTTACAACTACAATCTGTTCATTTAGTATTTTTTATTCATTAAAATCATAATTAATAGCCAACGCTTACTTTTTATTTTTTAGAAAAAACATAATACTTACTATTGCGGTTTCGTTTTTTCGTTTCTTCAAATGATCTAGAATGTATTTACCGAAATTTAAATGAGCAGGCACTTTGACGTCTTGATCTCCGAAAACGTAATTTTTGTTATTCATCATTTTGCCGGTGTTAGCTGAGTGAGGTATTGTCGTAGACTGATGTTGTTTTAGTCCTTTAAGGTTACTTTATTAAGTCGGTAGTCTAGTTTGTAATGGTTATTTAACTTGGTAATTGAAAGATAGGAAAATAACGTATAATGAGTAAGCGCTGATGAGTAATATGGCTGAGGTTTTTGAACCTCTTCCTCATTACCCCTGGCTACAGGGTGGTCCGTTAATAACTTAACTAGCTGTTGCCCGTGACTTTGCACGCGTAGTAGTTTTTGTTTTATATACTTAAACCTTTCTCTTGAATCCCTCTATCTATTAAAAAAACCGCAAAAAATTATAAAATTTCAATAGTTTCAATACTTTTTGTTTGATAAGTAACAGACGTTGAAACAGAGACAGACAGATATAAATTATAAAACTATACAATCGTTTTCTACTTTTGAAGACCACTGAACTTTTCGTTTATTAGAAGTAAAAAAAATTGTATTTTAGCTTTACCTACGTATGGAAAATACCTAACATTTACTGAATTAAATGTCCACTTCTAAGCACGACAAATGTGAGCTCTTTTTACCGCGTTTCTCATCAGATTTTCGCACATTTCGGGCGTTATTCCACTGAGTCAGTGGAATAACGGTTTTGGATATTCTGTTTCAAATGTTGAAGATTCCACGGCGTATTAGAAAAGCATATTAAGCAGGTCCCTTAAAGAAAACTGTCACGAGCTGTCAAATCCGGAAGTCTTGGGGTCAATCAATCAAATTTCTACCGGAAATGGTCTCAATTTCTCAGCGTTTCCGCAGTAAAAGATTGGTTTGAGCACTTTTTAATAATTAAAAACGATCCGTTGCGAGTTTGCTGTAACTACACAAAATAATTGTCAGCGAACGACCACTAATCAAAAGAAATTCGGTCGATGCCGAAACAAAATTGCGACAAGAATAAGTTTTTTTAACACCTTTTTAACTGACCCTGTGGCACGTGATGTTTAGTCATAATCGGTGAACTTAGAGCAAACCTAACACGACGAATTGGGAAACTCCTCTTTTTTTTAGGTCGGTTAAAAATAAATGGTGGCATTTTAAGCCCCTTAATCGAAGGTATAGTACCTTCGTACCAGTTTGTATTTCTTTACCTATTTGATATAACACAGTTGCATGTTGTTTTCTACTACTGTGTAAGACAACTTAGCTGAGCTACTCGTATACTAAGTGCAATATCCTCTGAACTATATCTTAATTATTGTAATAATTTATAAACTTATCTATCAATTTATCAATTAATAACATACCTAATACAATTATTATTAATGTTTGTATTGTGTCTGTTGATATAGCTGATAAAATCTATTTATATAAAAGAGAAAAAGACTTACAAAAATCTCTGAAACTTGGAGCAAGGGATCTGAAAACAAGAGCAAGGAATCTGAAACTTCGCGCATGGGGGTTCCTTTTATGACGTAATGGGATTAAGAAAGCATAAAGCATTAGGAAGGATACTTGGAAATTACCTCGAAAGAGGTAAAAAGGGCTGTTAAATTTTGCAGTATATAGATAGGTGTTATACAGGGTTATTGGTAATACCTATACAAACAACTTTTGTTCCTACGACTTTTGGAAATTCGAACATTTTTTTGGAAAATTTTGAGGTTAGGTTTACCTGAAAATCAGCTGTTTCATGCACGGAGAGGTCATTAACCTTAAAATTTTATTTATTTTTTAGGTTTTATCTACTGTTCTTAGTCTGAATGACCTTTGTTATAAAAGTCAGCTGTTTTTCGAATTTGAATTTTCAAAAGTCGTAGAACAAAAGTTGTTTGTATAGGTGCAGAGAAGTAGCCCTCAACGGCTTGCTAGTATAATTACCAATAACCCTGTATATTGGGGGTGACTCCCGCTCCGGCTCGATCCTGGCGCAGAGGTCAGCCATCGCCATCCAGCGTGGCAATGCTTCTAGCATTATGGGAACCTTTTCGCCGGGAACGATAAGATGCGGGTTATTTGACTAACTGGTGTTTTCATTTATTTGTACCTATTTATAATGTTAGATATATCTGTTTTTGCTTTAAAGTAAAAAAAAAATTATAAGTATATTCTGTGTTTAAAGGAAATGAAAATCACTTTGAAAAGGACATCAATGCAGATAAAACCGAGGGGCACAGCAAGTAGAAAATTAACTAAATAAGTATGTACAGAATAATCTCAATATTTATACCTAAACCGTATTGGAACACTATTTCACAAAATACAATCTGTGTCGTTATCACAACACAAACTTTTTTTATACGTATTTACTTAATTTTAATATTATATTATTATTATTTATTTATTTTATTATGAATCCACTTTGGACGGCCGGTGAAGGCAAGCCAGAGGCGGGGGACCGCTTCCTCGTCAGTGTTCACTCCGACCAGCCAACTAAGGCAAGCCGGAGTTGAGGAACGGTGACTTCCCCCTGAAGAACTCGGGACCGCGGGGTCGTTACTCCCCTTCACCTCGCCTCAAGGTGCCCTGCGGGCTTATTATTATTATTATAATTTTTTTTTATTTTTTTATTATTTTTTTTTAAATCTGCAATGTTTTTAAATTTCTATCGATACCTATTTCATATTCCTGTCTTGTAAATTCGTCAATCAATAAAGAACCTTGAAGCTTACCTAGAAGATTGCATTTCTTACTTGCTCGGTTTATTATCAACGTACGATCTTATTTAATATTAACATTGCACTCTATCCGAGATCGCCCCCATCGCTCGTCGCGATAGAAAATTAAAACTCTAGTGCAGTAAATTACTAAGTAAGGTATCGATTGTTCCGGACGGGCGGCGCGGCGGCGGCGTGGCAGCGGACAGTAAAGGGCAGTAAAACTGCACCGAGATTGTTCTACGTTACGTATTAATGGTGAGTGGCGTGAATGCCAATCCACGTTTCTCTACTGCCGAATTCAATGGTTTCTCGACTCTACTGAAGCACTTTAATACATTTTATCCGACATTTTTTTTTGTTGGCGACGTTCACGCCGCCCACCGTTCTAACTTTTCCAGCACGATTAAGTCGAATGTTTTAATTTGAGTCAAGTATCTAAACTTTAATTTGAACTATTAAATGAATCTCCAGCTTCAGGTAAATTAAGTATTAATAAAAAATTGACTTTTCCGAAAGGAAATAAAAATAACTGAATGGAGACAGCGATACCTACTTACCTACCTGAAATTGGATTAGCCAAATTCTGAGATCAAGTTCAAATAGCTCCAAAGATAGGTTATAGGGGGGGGGGGTCCGATTTCCGCAATTAGGTTCCACTCTGCCCATCGTGCGCGTATTGTAAAGCTCTAAAGTATCGTCTAACGTGGAAAGGTATTGCAACGTTATATCGAATTGGAAAACTAAAAGTGACCACTTCTAAAAACACCTTAACATCCATCATTGAATAAATAAATAAATTCTATTGCTCGTTATTTATTACACATGTTATTTATTATTCCGCACCGGCCGTAGTCTATGATATTATGAATCTCATTTAGCCACTCAGCCATTTAGCTTTACAAGCATTTAACCGCTATGCCATGTAGTTTTTTATGTATTTAACCGCTTAGGTGGATGTTTAATGCAACTATAGTTGCCAAACTATTATTGGAAAACCGGTTTTGCTTTATAGACATTTACTTAAGCAAACTGCTTGTTAGCCACTTTCATATTTCAGGCATTCTGCTTCAGTGGCATCTCTCGCTAAGGGCGAACAACTTTCTAGGTAAACCTCCCATTTAGGTATAATGCCTTCATTAGCATCCAGCATTTAAGGTAATTCGAGCAAAAGGGAAAATATATCCTAGATAATTCGAGGCAAAGGCCTACCCAGTCAATAATATCCAGACGTTATTTTACCGGTAACCCATTTTAGTCACCTTACTCTGACTTTAAGGGGGGTCCATACGCCAACGACCTTGGTACACAGCCTACTAAATAGTTACTACTAGCACCGGTCACCTTCGTTGGTGAACATTGTTGACGAATGTGTTTTGTTTTTCTCAAAAGTGCTGAGATGGAATTGTAGGTGAGATTTTTACCGACATTTTGATGTGATTTTGAGCCAAACATTTCCTATAGTTTTGAAGCTATCCTAAAATTAGGAATTAAAACTAGTCTAGCTTTGAAACGACAAAGAATTTTCCCCTCAAAATTACCCCAAAATATCGGTAAAAATTTCACCTACAATTCTATCTCAGCACTTTTGAGAAAAACAAAACACATTCGTTACAATCAACAATACTAGTTGTAAGCGACGGGTATTTCTGGCGCGTTGCGTTTGGCACCATAAGCAGCCTTGACCTACTCAACTTCAGGTAAACATTTGTCACCAAGAGTAAAAAATAAATAAAGATTTTGTCTTTGAAGTGAATTTTAATTCCAATTTTTATTTTCATGTTCCCACCTACCTACCTATGTATTGCTTCTATACCTATTTCGTATTTAGTATTTACTATTAGCGACCCGCCCCGGCTTCGCACGACTGTCATAAGCATGTATTATATCTAAAAACCTTCCGCTTTAATCACTCTATCTATTAATAAAAACCGCATCAAAATCCGTTGCGTAGTTTAAAAGATCTAAGCATACATAGGGACATAGGGACGGCGTGAAAAGTGACTTTATTTTACACTAGCGACCCGCCCCGGCTTCGCACGGGTATATTATGCATGTATATTATACATATAAACCTTCCTCTTTAATCACTCTATCTATTAAAATAAACCGCATCAAAATTCGTTGCGTAGTTTTAAAGATTTAAGCTTACATAGGAATATAGGGACAGAGAAAGCGACTTTGTTTTATACTATGTAGTGATAGTGATAGTGACTATGTAGTGATAGTGATGATTGTAATAATTCAAATTCAAACAGTAAAATATTCATCCATTGGTGCTCTGCCGTTCGGGATTCGAACCACGAATATCGGAGTGAAACTTGAGGTATCTACCACTAGGCCATTCATTCATGAATACCAACCATGAAGCTAGGACTAACTAGCTCCATGATACCAACAACCTAAAATAAGCCGGCTTTACTTTTGTGGCTCAAGAGAATTTCAGTTTGTCGGACTAGGACAGTGAAATTGCATTATTTAGGTTCAAATCCGTAACATGTATAGGTACCTTTTCAAATTATTATTTTAACTCGTACCTTTTAGACAGAACTTTGATAAGGTTTACCTACGTACCCATGTCAATTGTCTTCAATTGTCTAATATTGTTAGAGCCACGTTACCTATTTATACATAGGTAAATTATTTGAGTAAAAGCAACTTATAAAAGCATCCGGTTTATTCATAATTTACACATTTATTTGGCAGTTCCATAGCAATTATAAAACATAAAATATTTTATTACAAAACTCTAAACACGTATCTAATATCGATATACAAAGAGATTATCTTAAATATTTTACAATAAAAGCAAACGTCGATTATTAATGAACAACTAATAACATAAACAAAAATCTATATATTCTACTTAACCTATTTAATTCTACAAAGCACAGTGTAATAGACTTGGGTTTTAAATACAATCGTTCAGTAGAAAATTTCACAACTACTCGAATTCTACTTTTACTTTTATAATTGGACAATTATTTATTTTGAAGATCTCTAATTAGGCGTTGTATACAAATCGATGTCTAATTTAACATTGCATATACATAATTAGGTAGGTACCTATTTTTAAAATTCATGTTCTAGTAAAACTACAGGTACTTACCTAGATAAAATATCTATAAAAACACATGAAAGAAAATTAGATCGGTAGGTAACTTCAATCTTAAAAATATTTTTGTGCTTAGAAATTTATAAGTAATATTATTTTATAACAGGTACAAAGCAATAATCCCCGCAAAGGGAAATGTTTATAAATACAATATTGTACAATGATTTGCGGTATTTTTTATCGTATATACCTACGCAAAAGGTAGTGTACAAAATACCTATACATAAAAATATTAGTTAGATAATAAACGGTTGCTGTAAGTTTGTACGTATACAGGGTTATTGGAAATTATACTAGCAAGCCGTTGAGGGCTACTTCTGTGCACCTTAACAAACAACTTTTGATCTACAACTTTTGGAAAATCGAAAAAAAAAAATGAAAATTTTGAGGTTATGTAAATTCGAAAAACAGCTGATTTTTTAAAACAAAGGTAATTCAGACTAAGAACAGTAGATAAAACTTAAAAAATAAGTATAATTTTAAGGTTAATGACCTCACCGTGTAAGGAACAGCTGATTTTCAGATAAACCTAACCTCAAAATTTTCGAAAAAATGTTCGAATTTCCAAAAGTCGTAGAACAAAAGTTGTTTGTTAAGGTGCACAGAAGTAGCCCTCAACGGCTTGCTGGTATAATTTCCAATAACCCTGTATATACAATTTACTTATAGTACGCACAGTAATATTTTGATGTCCAACCCTCAAAAACATAATACTTAATAGGAATTATTAATTTGTGTTGATAAAGGTAACGTAGGTAAGGTATAGAGAGTATACGTGTATTAGAAACTTAAACAAATCAGCACATGAGTTTGTATGAACAAAGGACATCTATAGAGTAGGTACGTAGAAAAATACCAGTCCAATGCCTAGAAGGTTTTAGTATTCCTAGTAAACTAAAACCTTAAGGTTCATATAGGGGCCAAACGCAAATACCTGTCGCCGACGGTTAAAATTGCATTGGAAAGCCCTCTCCATACAAACGTAGTCGACCGTTTCCTCCCTGGATAATGACACTAGAGCAAATATTTTTGTTGCATAAAACTTATAACTGCCATGACCATGCCACAACGTTTTTTTTTAATTTTTTTGTTTTTTAAATCTTAATTTCTATGGCAATTAGAAAATAAAAAAAAACCAAGACATATGGGCATAGTCATGGCAGTTCTAGGTTTTATGCAACAAAAATATCTGCTCTATAGTGTCATTCATTATCCAGGGAGGAAACAGTCAACTACGTTTGTATGTAGAGAGCGCCGGTACCCTTTCACCTTAAGTGTTGTGTGTACCGTTTGTATGAAAATTCCTTGTCGTTTCTAAGCCTGTCGAAAAGTCTAAAAACACCTATCTTTTACAACTTCAGCTATTTTCAATATTTCATAATAAAATCTATTAGTACCCGGCCAATCAACTAATCGCACATTAATCCGATAAGTCAAGTTTGTCAAGGTATTTGATACGGTAGTATACGTAGTTACCTACTGGTAGAGAAGGAGATGAACCTTGATAGAATTATCTTATCCTATTAATTAGACCATGGAAGTAGGTAAATTGGTAGGTATGTGAACAAGTTATTGTCTCAAATAAATGGTAACAAACATAGCTTTAATAAATTATAACATAGCAGGAACATAGATTAATACTGACAGAATTAACATTTAGGTTGGCTAGGTTATGTTTTTTTTTCAATTACACAATTATCAAGAAAGCATATGATGCCTAAGTATTGATATCACATAACATATTTTAAAAGAAATTAATACTTTGCTTATATCCGACCGATATGCTGAGCTATTTTCGTCTTCAAAATCTGAAAAAAAAATATAGAAATTATAAAACATATTATTATGTACAGTCGGAATATCAATTAGCTGAACCTTACGTGACCCAGAGCTCACTCGCACTTCTGTAAGGTTGTAAAGTAATTTTATCTGATTCTGTTTTTTTTTAACAATAAACTATACGATACAATATTATACCATATAAAAAATAACAAAATAGCTAAAATACCTACTACATATTTACTGATGTGCGAGTAACTTCTGGTTGGGTCACGTGGGGTTCAGCTAATTGGTATACCGACTGTACAATTTTTCGTATAAATAAATAAAATAAATATTGCAGGACATTCCACACATCGCCATCTTGCCCCAAGTTAAGTAACTAGACTTGTGCTATGAGTGCTAGACAACGGATATACTACTTATAGATATACTTTTCTTTTGTAAATATATACTTATAATACATAGAAACAACCAGACCACAGACAAATACCTAAGCATAAATACTTGTCTGAGGTGGGAATCGAACCCAACCCTTTGTTTGGCAGTCTGGAATGGTGACCATTGTGCCAACCGGGTCGTCGATTTCAGTATACTTGTACCTTGTAAACAGGCTGTTTTCCGCGATTAGACCCTTTTTAATTGGGTCCTTTTTGCGTGAAGATGGAGTAGGCTTGCCCAGCACCTACTACCCTCTCACCTTAGTCAACCATGTCGAGAGAGAACTTGTCAATAATTACTTCTGGAGCCAACTAAGCCGCGGGTTTCATCACGATGTTTTCCTTCACCGTAAGAGCAATGTCAATTATTATTAGCGCACATAAATTTTTCTTAAGAAAAATACATTGGTGTACGGCCTGCCTGGATTCGCACCCACGACCTTCAGAATGAAAGTCGAGGTATCTACCACTAAGCCAACACCGCTCACAAAAGTATACTTTCGCATTTCAGTTACCTACTTATAAAAATAAGACAAAATAAGTAGAACTAGGTAAGTGCTCTACAAAAAGCCCATATCAACTCAATTTGCTGGATCTAGTTTCTAACAATAAATCACGCAAAAGGGACCCAACCAGATCTCTCCCAGTAGAGAACCCTAGCTCTGGTCGATATCAAAATCATTATGTATTAAATTTTACTATGAATTACAGATTACTTTATTTTATTTCTTAGGGATCACTAGCTTTTGTCCGCGCAGGATTTCAATTTAAAGGATTCAAAAATCATTTCTTAGCGAATGGCTACATAATAATCTGTGTGCCTTTCAGTCGGATCTGTCTATTAGTTTGTCAGTCAGTTTTGCTTTTTTTTAGCTTTGGAATTTTATATAGGTACTAGCAGCGCTCCGCGGTTTCACCTGCGTAACTCCCGATCCCCTAGGAATATCGAAATATAAATATAAGCCTACTAGCTGTTGCCCGCGACTTCGTGCGCGTGGTAGTTTTGTTTTATATACTATAACTACCTATCCGTTTTTAACCCCGTTAGGGGATGAATTTTAATAAAATACGAAACACGTGTTCCATTAATTCTGTTAAAGAATGTTTATGCAAAATTTGAAGTAGATTGGACCAACGAATCACGTTGTCCCATACAAACTTTGCCCCCATTTTTCACCCCCTTAGGGGTAGAATTTCGGAAAATCCCGTCTTAGTGAGCACCTACGTCATAAAAGGAACCCCCATGCAAAATTTGAGACTCCTAGCACTTGTAGTTTCTGATATATCGTGATGAGTGAGTGAGTGAGTGAGTGAGTGAGTGAGTGAGTCAGTGATTTCCTCTTTTATATATATAGATAGCCTTCCTCGACAAATGAACTATCCAACACAAAAATAATTTTTCAATTTGAACCAGTAGTTCCTGAGATTAGCGCGTTCAAACAAACAAACTCTTCAGCTTAATAATATTATTAGTATAGATATTATAATATAGATTCCTGAAATTCTACTTACCAAAATCTCGTATTTGTTCTCCAAAAGCACCGCCTTGAAAATTAGAAGTGATTGCGTTATTATTCTGAATCACTTGCAGTTGACCTGTACAATGAAAAACAATTAACAAGGTCGACAAGTAAACCTACTACAAGACATTAAAAGTTACTGTCAAAACGTATAGCTGAAGAGCTAGCGACAGAAGAACGGTTGCAAATTTTTGAACAACTAAAAAAGGTATTTGAGTTTCACAGGTGTACCTACTATCATTATTAGTTGATTCGGACGCGCCTGGCAGCTGTTTATCAATAGGAGTGAGTGGTAGGGCAACAAAGTCGTTGTAAAATCAATTGAAGCCGTGCAATTAATAGATTTGTAGTGTTTAATGTGCGTATTATAGCAAGTTAGATATTTAATTTATAAACAACATTGCAAGACATTCTAGTTGGTGGAAAAGGTGAGGAGATATTTGCTTCTGACTGACAGAAAGACATCGTTATATAGTAGTAAGGTGCAGTTTTCACTCCTTGGGTACCCTGACAATGATTCGAATTATTTAAATAATAATAATAATAAATCATTTATTTCAGGCTACGAAGGCCCATAGATACATACCTTATAGACTAACATACATATTTTATAACAATAATTGAATGTGTTAATAGATAGCTTAGAACTATATTAGTAGCACTTCCATGACACTACACTTTAGTCCTTGTGTGTTCTTGTGGAATAATTAATAACTTCGTAATAATTAGCCTTATTAACATACTAAATTACTAAACCCATAGCTTTACAAAACGGAACAGCTTCAATTGATTTTACAACCCCTACCACTCTCACCCGACCGATGAAAAGTTGCCAGCCGCTCGGATCAATTATTAATGATAGTATGGCACACTAAGAAGAAGGATTTCGTTGGTCTATAATTTGCAACTTTTTTTTCGTAACTAGCTCTTAGACTATGATACCCACCTTTTTTTCTGATTGTTTGATTGTCTTGTATTGATTTTTGTGTCGTTGTAAAAGCAGAGGGTGGAGCAGGAATTTCTGTGAATTGTAATGTAAAATAGAATTTCATTTGCCAAAGATTATTTTGGGTCGTACCTAAGTACTTAGGCGCGCATCTCGACCTTCATTTTGAAATGTAATGAAATTTTCAGAAACAAATTATTATCAAAGCGACATCAACGACAACAATTAAATTAAAATGGAAGACAAAGAAATAATAAACTGAGATTTTTTCTTCTTCTCGTGTGGTGGTTGGGTTAATTGAATTGATCAGGGTTAGACTTTCAGAAGACCAATTCTCGTATAAAACATTGTTAAAATTACATTTCAACATCATTTCGATTGCATTTCGATCACAAAAAATACCCACACAGTAGCTCAAAATACCCTCAAAGTCAGCTTTTTGTAAAAAAATGACTTTGAGGGTATCTTTTGCAATCGAAATGATATTGCAATGTAATTTAAGCAATGTTATTTACGAGAATTAGTCTTCTGATCTAATGAGTGCTACCAGAAATAGAAGCTTTTAAAAATAGAAGAATAACTTTCAAGTTAGTAAAAAGAGAACTTATATTTATAATTATTCAAATTTACCGTCTAATTTTATGATGCCATCAGTTTCGCCGAGGGAGTTCTTAGCGATGCACTTATAAAACCCGAAATCTTCCTTGGTTATATTCCGTATCTTGAGCATCATAAACTTGTTGTAGCCGCTGTCCATTGGGAATGCCTCGTATTTTCCACCTACAATTTCCATTTCTACTTAAATAAAAAAACCCGTATATCTAGGTTTAAAGTTTAACGCTAAGCTAGCTAAACAAACGAGAGCTAATTTTTACTTTTTACATAAAAAAAACCTATCCCATTTTATACTAAAAATTGGTTTCAAATTAGGTCATAATTTTTTTTTAAAGGACCTATTATATAACTTTATTTAAATTAATTTATAGGTACAAATAAATGAAGTCAACATTTAGTTGATAGTTAAAAAATATAAATTAAGCCAGTTGATGCAAAAAATAAAATATTATACTAAAATAAAAATAAACAATAATTCAATTACAATTTTCTTCCTTAGTTGTTATAGAAGAAGAAAGGACTATGTCTGTACACAGAAACCAAAAAAGGGTCTTAGAATAAGCAGAAGAACACGAATTCATAGTTTTTAAAATTAATGGCTGTCTTTTTTGCTGTATTTTACTTTGTTACCTATGCAATTAAAAACTAACTAAACCGATTGAAATAATTATGTTCTAGGAAGGTCGTGGAATATATGGCCAACATTGAATTCTAAAGTTGTAGTTCAGATTTACCAAAGTAACTTCTTGAAATATCAAGTTAAAGTGAATCAAAGACTACATCCAAGCGAGCAAATGTAATTAATTGAATTTTTTTTTAATTCGTTTCAATTGACTTTCAAACTTTTCTATTTCGATGAAGTTGAAAAGGTATTTCATTACGCAATTGTTTTCACGTACCCACCTACACGGGCGAATTAATTCGAAACGTTCGTTGATCGGCAATGGCAAACTGAATCCTCATTCGTTTGCTCCAACACAACAGAAACTATTTTCATTATGAAGTAATAAATCAATGATAGAATCGAACGATGCCATAGCAGACAGGAACACATGTTATTTATGTGCAAATGATAAATGTGTGTTTCAATATTCTGTGTTCGGGGCTAAATTCGACAGTTTGATATGAGGTAGGTATTAGTTGGTTGATTATAATCATTATAATACCTACCACTGTTTGTGTTATAGAACGTGTTCGCGACAGGATGATGTGCCTGCTTTACTGATTGCCGTTTGATTATAGAATCTTTAACTGCTCAATTTACATAACCTCGATTTCAGCCATAGCTATTTTATTTATGAATCTATAAGTATAATAGATTTAAACAATGTGCGAGGTAATGTAATCCAATTGAGGGTTATTCTCCACGTCTAGACAAACAACTTTGGTTCTAATACTTATGGAAATTCTAACTTGTTTTCGAAAATTTCGAGGTTATATTTACTTACTAGATTGTTTTAGAAAAATCTGGAGCTAATTTTGGAAGTATAGACTGTTACTGTTCAAAATGACAGTTTATTATATAAACAATTTTAAAACCCTAAATAATCACTTCAAACTCTAAGAAATAGCTATAAAACTTCGAAAAAAAAAACAAACATAGTTTGAATTTGCAAAAATAGTAGGTAGAACAAAAGTTGATACATAACCATGCCAATACATAACCATCGTCGAAATCAATTGTATCTAAACTATTAAATGTTAATCTTTTAGTTAAGATTATTTTATTAAAAAACTTTGAAAGAAACAAGCATTCTTTTTTATTTTATATTATGGTCATCAACTCATTATCCGACTGCAAGGAAAGGGTTAGGTAGGTATGTTTTATCGGGCCTATATTTTTTTGTTTCTATCGTTAACTATGCTTATCGTGTATTTTACTTATGAAAATTGATTTTAGGATTTACCCAACGACGTTTCGACCCTGTTAAGGGGATCATGACAGATGATCTCTGTAAGTGCATAAGAAACATACATATAAACCCTGATCTAAAAAATGATCTACTTTGTCACGTACTTAAAGAAATGCCTATTATTATCTTAGTTCCCTGTGATTTTCAACCAAAATGGCAACCGAGTGGCAACCCTAACCATAAGCCTGTAACTCCGTGAATCATAGCATGTCGTAAAAACATGAATTTGTAAAGTTTCCCCTTCTTTGCATGCTCAGCGAAGCAAGAGTAACGACTAGGCGACCCCAAATGTTGCATAAGTCTCACCGGAAATGATCATGTCTCCTCTATCCGTAGTCCAATAGTTTATGGAAGAAGGATAAGCTTCAGTGTGACACTCCAGAGTGACGTCCTGTCCGATGTATGCACCTTCCAATTGGTTGGGGATCGACAGCATCGGTGGAACTGCAAACAAATTTAAAATGTTACCAATGCCTGACTGCAATACCATAAGCAAAAACTTTATTTTATCTTCATACTCAATTTGATTTAGACCCACCCCCACGGTTTTTGTGAACAGGAGTCTCCGAAACTATCCATTAGTAGCCATAACATCTTTCCAGATCAACGTGTTCGGCAATACTCTCCCACCGCCGAGACAACGTCAAGGGCCTACTCAAATTCTTTTTAACACGCTTTTATTAGTTTCACCTGTATGTTTGCTTGCTTGCTTGTTTGTATGTACAATCCACGGTAAAAAGTCTCTGCCCACCGTTACGTTTACAATCCCGTGCAGCACTATTTGAACATTATAACAACGTAACCTGTGGATCGAACCCACGTCGGTTGGTGTAGCGGGTGGCGGCTTATACCACTCGGCCAACTAAAGACTTAGCTAACATGTTGAAAATAATAATCACACTGAGTACTTTTAAATCAAGTATTTAGGTTTGTGTGTAACGTCTATTAGAAGAAGGTCGTAACTCCAATACTTGTTCATAGTATTATTGTAGCAAACTGATAATTTACTTATGACCCTTACTGTATGTAACCGACTCTTTTGGGCTCGATTTTAATGCATAAAACAAGTTATGTAATCGAATCCCTTAGAAAACATAACAACGGGGTGGGTCAACATTTTTGAAGTAATTTGGCAGTTAAATAATTTATTTTGATTGTTAAAAGTTCTAACGATAAATAATGTACATGTTAAATATGTAGAAAATATTTTGTTTTTGCAAAATAAATTCAAGACACGAAACTCGGCGGCCATGATTCTGACGCTACAGTCTAAGCCTGCAGTAGGTACATTGCATACCTTACCTACAGTACTAGAAAAAATACAAAATCTTCATGGAGTAAACCTTCAAAGTGTGAACGATGACGTCACCGACAGTTTTCATGCACGACAATTTTTATAAATATTTTCGTAAATGCTTTGAATAAATGACCGCATGCATTTATGTTGCATACCTACTATACCTACATACAAAGTAGAACACTTAAGTGAGTGGAAACATTTATTTTTGGAACCATTACAACTACATACTCAGTTACGAATTAAAATACAAAATCGTTTTCTCTTAAACAACCAAAGCGTCTTATTTTAAGACAAAAGAAAAGCAAAAGCGACCACAAATCACAACGATTGTTTGCGTCCTAAAGCTCGTGTTCTGAAGGGAAAAGACGTATTGTTTACTCCAGTGAGTGAGTACTCTCCATCTACTAATCTTCTAAGAGGCAAACTTAGTTCGTATGAGTGATAGGGGCGTCTTAAGTGTTTTTGACTTTGTGAACTAATCCGTGTACGCATTTGTAAAGTTAAAAGTCGTGACCGGCAGACTTCTTTGTTAACTTACATTGCCTCTTAAACTCTTTTCATTTGAAGGAAATGTTTAAAAAGATGTGTTTAGGCAAAGCGTGGCTTTGATACCGGAGTAACAATGAAACGGTAGCCTAATAAATGCCCACGTTAAATAAAAAAGCCTTTGTAAAAGGTAAAGAAATTTTTAATTTAGCTAAGTGCCGACAAAGATTTTAAGTAAGTAAATTTGAATAGAATCTAGGTACCTATCTAACCTGGTCATGTAAAATAAGACGTAGAAGATTAAAAAACTCACATGGACAACTTTGATGAATAGGTACCTGTGCCACAAAGTAGGACATCGGCATACATCGAAGTGAATCGATAAAGAGTCTAGAGACACGGCCAATATGTATTACAGCTAATAAAGCTGGTTCAAATCATAAATATACTGAACAGTCCCGATAAGATTTCACTTTACTTTCTATTCTGCATTAATGTATGAATCAAAGGAGTCGCATAGCTAATACGAGAAAAATGTAGCTTTTTTGCACCTTCAAAATCAAGAGTGACATTTGACAGATGTCAATTGTCGATCGTCTATGGTTACCACTTCAATCGTCTCTTGTTTTTTTTACGATCGTCTTTTGTTTTTTTTTAGATCGTCTTTTTTTCGTTTCGATCGTCTTTTGTTTCAATTTCGACCACCAAAGTATTTGTATGAGTATTTTGACTACGAGGAAATTTATTAAATTGGGACAAACTAGTTTGACCAGAAGGTTTTATCAGCAGGAAGGTTGGTACAGTATGGGTCATAAGTAAATGATCAGTTTGCTACAATAACACTATCAACAAGTATTGGAGTTACGACGTTCTCCTAATAGACGTTACACACAAACTTAAATACTTGAATGAAAAGTACTCAGTGTGATTATTATTCTCAACATGTTAGCTATGTCTTTAGTTGTGTGAGTGGTATAAGCCGCCACCCGCTACACCAACCGACGTGGGTTCGATCCACAGGTTACGTTGTTATAATGTTCAAATATTGTTGCACAGGATTGTAAACGTTACGGTGGGCAGAGAATTTTGACCGTGGATTGTACAGTCAGCAAACGACTAAGGGTAATAGGTGCATAATTGGAAGTTTTTTTTTTAATGACTGTTCTATATTTTTTGTTTAATCTGCGTAAAATAACTAACACTTCGAAAGCTTTAGTGATATCAAGCGAAATAATTTATTATTAGTTATATAAGAATTATTAAATAAATTAAAACTTTAAAATATGCACCTGCTACAGGTCTTTTGTACCAAGTCTGATGGAAAAATTTCATGTTCTAAGATCAGAATTAACATAACATTAATGCTTTAAATACTATAAAACTCATTATGTTTACGTAAATGTTAACATTAAAGCAGCTATAATACTCACATTGCACCATGAGCATGATCCGTTTACTAATAGAGGGTGGCACTCCATTTGATGCTATACACAGGTACGCTCCCATGTGTAACCGAGACACCTTTGTTATCGTCAGTGTTTCGCCGTCAACAACGCTCACTGTCAAAATGGGAATTAAATTATGGAAACGTCATATTGAATACTAAGATACTAGTTGACATTAGTATAATATTCACAGTTATATAATTACGTGAATTGTAACGATATTTTTTATCACAGTTGCTCATAAAGTGAATCTTATTAAAGCTTTTAGGCTCATAATTCAACGTATTACGCACTAGTGCTGTAAAGTTATCCCGATAAGTTAAATTACTATCTTAATGCTAATTACTTATACTTATGATAAGTAGATGAAACATTCTTAATTTAAGTGGGTTATACTGTTCTGATGTATAAAAAATGTTGGTACCAACAAAGAGTTTTTAAGCCAGCGAAAACAGTTCGAATATTAAAAAGGCTTCAAGGAAATGGCATTATATAAACTAGACATAAAAAAAAATTGATTGCCGCCTTAAACACAAATATTTTGTAAACTTTTTACTATTTTAACAAGTCTTTTCTTTTACTCGTAACTGTGATAAAAAACGTCGTACGATATTGCATCTCGGCTTTTTGACGCACTCGCGTTCTACTCGCGCGTCATAAACCGGCTCTATGCAATGATCAATTTACCACACTTGTATCGTAATGTACTATTAGGCTCACTGGCCAATTGTGCAAGATGCGTTGACATGTATAGACAAACGCAAATAACTCAGTTAACTTTCATAAATAAAATGTATTATTCGTCTACGAAAACATGACAAAAGGAATATCTAGGTATGATACCTACATCGATATTCCTTTTGTTATGAGTCAAGGCTATTAGTTTCGCAGAATGCTTTATTGCTATTGGAAGAGCAAAAGCCTTTTAAGTAGGTAATAATCCTTGAGTGGTCATTACCTGATTCGCCATTATAATTAAAATCTTGTCCGTCTTCTCGTCGCCACATGACGTAGGGCTCCGGATATCCCGAAGCGCGACAGACCAAGGTCACATCGGACCCTTCCCTCACCACCATATCCGTAGATGTCATGTTATCGATGATTGATGGTGGCACTAAGAACAACAAATGTTGTACCTATCGTATTATATTATTAGATGCCAGAGTTTATTTAGAAAGTTTAGGGTAGGTACACTGAAAGTTTTGCACTCCTGGCCTTTAATAAATGTTTGAATTTTATGTGTAGAGCTTCCAATGCGAATATCCCCTATATTCGCTTAAATAAACTGTGTAAATGTTTTGTGATTTAGATACAATGTACCTACTACTATATGAGAGCCTATATCCTATAATTTTTTTGACGTGACAACGTTTTATAAATTGGTTTGCCGGGTGACACTTCAAGAAACTGCGTTACGCTCCGCTGACGTTATGCGCTCACAATGAGAGCGAGTGAGAGGCACGCGGGCATGGTTAGCCCGCCTAAGAGCGAGAGAGACAGACATAAAAAGTGAAAGGCACGTGTCCCTTCCACTCGAGCACAGTTGTTGTCACGTAAAACTTTTTTTATGTAAATAAACTCTAAAAATGATTTTTGGTAATTAACATCCTAAGGTTAAATCTTAGGTATGAGAGCAAAAAATCTTAATCTCTTAAAAGGTAGACAATATCGAATTTCCGTGATCCCTGTGTTTTTAACACGCTTTTATTAGTTTTACCTGTATGTTTTTGAATGTAACCGAATCTTTTGGGATCGATTAAAAAAAAACGATTTGTTTTTAATTTATTGAAAATTAGTTTGAACAGAAATATAAATAAGGCCGCCCTTTATAACACTAAGACTTAAGCTTTGTTTTTTTAATTAAAAAATAGTCTTTACAATATAGAATTTATCTATCTGTACCTATCTATCTATAAATTATTCATTCTCCAATTCATTTATTTTTCTTAAATTTAAATTTTTATAAAAACAAACTGATTACAAAATATATACATCACTATAAAAACTTATAAAATAATTCTATCTAAGCTTTAAAACTTAACCTAAATAAAATTTAATTTACAAGTTTTAAAAATAATGTATAAATTTTGCATATAAAACAGTAAATCATTATAAAAACCTAAACCTAGAAGACCGTCGGCAGCGAGGCAGGGCCCAGGCTACCGATGGTTAGAGCCGCAGAGAGAGGAATCTTCTGACAATACGTGCCGTATCCAAGATGACTGCCTTCTGGATCTGACCCTTGACCCAACCATCCAGCGAGAGCCTCTTGAGGTGTTGATCAAGGCTCTTCGCTATGAGTCCATTTGCCGATACAACTATCGGAACAATACTCGTCGAATCAACGTCCCACATGGCGGTAATCTCGTGGGCCAAGTCCAAGTACTTAGTTTCTTTGTCCTTTTCGGCCTTGACGAGATTAACGTCATGTGGAACGGTTATATCGACGAGTATTGCCCGTCGCTCCGACCGGTCTACTATCACGATATCAGGCTTATTGGCGACAATAGTCCTGTCCGTGATGATAGACCGGTCCCAGTAGAGCATGGCACGGCCGTTGTCTAGAACTGGCGCGGGTGCATATTGATAGTATGGCACCTCTTGGTCCACGAGTCCATATTTAAGAGCAAGTTGCTGGTGGATAATCCTAGCTACTAGGTTATGTCTGTGCAAATACTCACCATTGGCAAGATGAGAACAACCGGAAATAATATGCCTGAGTGACTCCCAGGGACGGTGGCATGCCCGACAAATATCGACCGTACCGTCCTTCAGGATATATTTCCGATAGTTGTTCGTCATCATAACCTCGTCGGCAATTGCACAAACAAAACCTTCGGTTTCCCCAAAGAGGTCACCGAAACGTAGCCAGTTCACCGAAGCGAGGAAGTCTACATCGGGATCTGTAAGAGCCCGATAAAACCTCCCGTGCAGCTCCTTGCTCTTCCATATGTCCTTGCGGTCCTCGACGCTGAGTATCGAGGGTTTACGCCAATTCTCTTTTGCCAAGGAGAGCGGAGTGAGGTTATTATCCACAGCTACCACATCACAATGCATCCCACTCTCGGATCCGAGGAAATATTCCCTGAGGCTGCACACTTCCCGATTGTGTAGGGTCTTAGCATTTAAAAAGCCTCGACCACCACTCTTTCGGGGAATGTACAGTCTCATCACCGATGAGCGCGGATGAAGCATGCGATGGACTGTCAGCTGTGAACGTACTCTCCGATCCAGGGCGTCAAGTTCAGTCTGAGTCCATCTAAGTATGCCAAAAGTATAGATGAGTAAAGGCATAACCCAGCCATTGAAAGCTCGCACTTTGTTGCCACCCGACAAAAGACTGTTAAGAACTTTTGTCAAGCGACCAAAGAAACGCTCTTTCACTGACTGTTTTACGTCCCCGTCAATAGCTAATGCTTCTGCCATACCTAGATATTTGTAAGTTTCGCCTTCAGAGAGAGATCTGAGCGATATTGTCTCTGAAAGTTGCAAATCTGATGAATTTACAACTTTCCCTCGTTGTACATGTAGGACCGCACACTTATCGATACCGAACTCCATATTGATGGCGCTGCTGAAATTATGAGTGATTTCTAACAAGGCCACCAACTCTGGTTTTTTAGTAGCGAAAAGTTTGAGATCGTCCATGTACAGCAAGTGAGAAATAACTTCACCCTCTCTCCGTAGTCGATAGCCTAAACCTGAATTCTTAAGCAAAGTGCTAAGAGGATTCAGGGCTAGACAAAACCACAGGGGACTCAGACTGTCACCCTGAAATATACCCCGCTCAATCCTTATGTAGTCCTCCGGCTCAGAAAGAGTATCTACACCGCCTGGTTGACAAAGCACCGTGATCCATTGCCTCATGCACGAATCAAGAAAATTTCTTAGAGTTGTATCGATTTATAAATTATTATTATTATTATTAAAATAATATGTGAGTTGCGCAAAACTTTCAATGTGATCTACGTTCCTAACGTAATAAGTAAGTAAAACTAAAAATGTTGGGTCACAATGGACAAGAAGAATAGATTCAAAAAGAGGCGAACATTTTTAACAATTAAGTTTGCAACGTGAAACTATTACTTTTTTATTGTATCGCCTTATAATGCACATTTAGGTGCAGAACACACGGAAGCAGCAGGATAGAGATGCGTTTTGTATGGACAAGTTTTAAACCGACTTCAAATCAGCAATATGGCAGCACAAAATTGTATGGAACCGCGTCGTGTCGTCCGTGTCTAATCGTGTGCTTCGCGCCTTAGAATACTGGACAAAGAAAATAATTTTACTTTGTAACTAACCAACAACTTGAAGATATCCCTTCCTGGATCGCATGGGGTCAGTGTTGACCTGGCACATGTACCAGCCGCGGTCAACTTCCTGCACGTTCTTGATGTGGAGGTACCACGACCGGTGATCGTTGTACGATAAACTGATGCGAGGGTTTTGCGTTATTATGTTGTGGTGAATACTAAGAATCGTTTGTGTATCCATACGCACCCACGCCACCTACAAATTATTCTGAATTCACTTAAGGTGAAAGGGTACCGGTGCTCTCTCCATACAAACTTCGTCGACTGTTTCCTCCCTGAATAATGACAATAGCACAAATATTTTTGTTGCATAAAACCTACAACCGCCATGACTATGCCTCTATGTCTTGGTATTTTCCTTTTGCTAATTATCGTAGAAATTAAGTAGGTACTAAAAATAAAAAAAGACGCTTACCCATACGGGGCATGGTCATTGATCATGGCAGTTATACGTTTTATACAACAAAAATATTTGCTATAGTGTCATTTTCCAGGAAGGAAATAGTCGACTACGTTTGTATGGAGAAAGCGTCGGTACCCTTTCCTCTAAAATGAGCGCAGCGAAATTATAATTAATAACAAGACACAACATTACGTAACTAATGGGAAACTGGGAAACCCTACTAATTGATGTCAATCGAAGATAACTAAATTGGATGGAGTGAGAATTGGGTCCGTAAAGTTTGCAAGTGACGTTCTCGAACCGAATAGAATCGGTTCCTCTGCTTAAAGGGTTATCTCTAGTGATTTTATCGGCATAATATTGTTAGTAGTTTGAATATTAGTTTGAAATTAGCACAACTAACTTTATCCTGAACATAAAATATACACACATCAATAAAGTCTAGAGAACAAGGGTAAAATTTTGTTTTTTTTGGGGAAAAATAGTATTTTTTCGGAATTTTATACTCGTATCACCATACCCATATTATATTATACTTATTATGCCACGTTGATATCTAGTCGTCGTTAATGCTATTGGTGGACCAACAGATGGCATTGAATTTACCAAGAATATTTTTTATATTAAATTCTAACTTGTTTTTTTAATTAAAGAAACTTGGTTTGTTTCTCAATTTCGGCACTATTTTAGTTTTCATAATAAACTTTCTTTTGTTCAACCATTTCATTAAATCACAGCGTCAAAAAGAGTATGAAATTCCGCTTCTATTGCCATTAGACAATAGGATAAAACCCAAAAAAAAATACTATTTTCCCCAATAAACCAAAATTTTACCCTTGTTCCCTAGACTTTGTTGATGTGTGTATTTTAGGCCGATACATTATTGTTAAGATGGGAATCACAAACTTGTACCTACTGATAATGTTCTTAATTTATTTTACCTTGAATCCCCTCAAATTATCGACGACACATGCCAACAGCGCGTCTCTATCTCTGTAGGAAATTCCGATTCTATTTGGCTTAGGACAATTACGATAAACACCCAAAAAAAAAGTATTTTTCGCCAAAAAAACAAAATTTTACCCTTGTTCTCTAGACTTTGTTGATGTGTGTATATACCTATTTTAGGCAGATACATTTGAGATGGAAATCACAAACTTGTATTTACTGATAATGTACTTAATTTATTTTACCTTGAATCCCCTCAAATTATCGACGACACACGCCAACAGCGCGTCTCTACCGACCGTGACAGTTACATTTGGAATTGGCTCAGCAAATCGAGGATACATTGACTCTGTAACAAAATGAATCTTTAATTATTTCTTGATTATGATATGTAAACAAACATGTTTACTCAATATAAAAGTTTCGGCCCCGTTCAGAGAAGTAGGAGTCACAAACATGACGAGTTTGGTGCCGTGGTGTCTGCCGCCGGCTGAAATGTTACGCTAGGGCTGCCAAATACTGGATACAGCAAAGTAATTAGCACTTTAAGAACTTTAACGTTATTTCTATTACCCATTACAAAGTTTTCTATTTCGTAGTAAGTTTTAATTAAATTGACCGCTCTCCGAATATCTACTATAGGAGAAAAGCAAATATTGAAACGGAGCTATGATGAGTTTCAATGAGGTAAGTCTTAAGAGGCTTATAGGAGCTAATTTTCGGTCACTGTTGGACGGCATAGATAATGAGAGGTGCGAGATGGCAATTTTTAAGTAAGTATATTCGAACTCAGGGCTATCTCTTTTACCCGCGCGCAGTGCTATGACCGTTTATTACCAAAATTAATTCAAAAATCCCGTAAGGTATAATATATTACGTCCATGATCTGAAACTAGAATACTATACTGTCTTTCTTAACAAGAGAGTTTCGTGTTCCTGGACAGTAGAGTTTTTAAACGATAGGTTAGAAAATAATATTAGAAACCCCAGTTTGAAAAAAACTTTCGAGATTAATGTTATAATGTTTTCGCCATATGAAAATCTACTCAAAGATTTAAGAAGTATTTTCGTTGTATCAAAAAAACAATAAATATTAATACCATGTACTTGTATTACGTTAGAATTTTTAATGTACTTATAGTTTTTAGAATTTTTAACCATAAAATATTACTTAAAACTATATAATCGAATCAATATGTCATATTTTTTGACCACAGTATGTCTGTAGTATATGTAGTGGTAATGACTATATTATATCTGGTTGACTGTAAGTAAATCCCTGGTATAGTTGTAGTCGTTATAATACTCGCATTTGACGACCCAATTGGCACAATGGTCACCATGCCGGACTGCCAAACACAGGGTTGCGGGTTCGATTCCCGCCTCAGACAAGTATTTATGCTTAGATATTTGTCTGTGGTCTGGTCGTTTCTATGTATTATAAGTATATATTTACAAAAGAAAATTATATAAGTAGTATATCCGTTGTCTAGCACCCATAACACAAGTCTAGTTACTTAGCTTGGGGCTAGATGGCGATGTGTGGAATGTCCTGCAATATTTATTTATTTATTTATTTAGGGTCTGTCTGCCCCTTAAGTTGTCGACGATAGGTAATTTATACCTGTCTCGTTTGCTTTGCACTTCTCGCTTCCAATTTGTTTTACTTACCGTTATAAATAACATTTTAATTAACATATTAACAACACGCCCCAATTTAATTAATGTATTTTAATTTATTTCACTGTTAGCATTAAGTATGTTAAAGTGTTTACAGTGTTGTTTCATCTCAGGTATGTTTTGGTAACTAAAACTGTATACCTTTTGGATCGGATAGTTTTTGCTTTGAAAAAAATATATTTATCTAACTCCAATAAGAATAGGTAAACAATGGGAACAAAATAACAGATTGTATTTTGGAAAATATTGTCACTAGTTTTTAGGCATTTATTTTTAGGATCAGGACTTGCGCGGGTGAAACCGCGGGGCGCAGCTAATTAGGTATACAATGGGAAAAAAAATAACAAATTGTTTTATTAATATTCTAAGTAGTTACTGATCTATATTTTATTGACGATTTTTTTTCTAATGAAATAATGGCTACCTACTTGCCAGCGAGACCAAAGTCGTTTCTTAATACCTACATCCCTCTCTATTTTACCCACTAGAAATCATCAGTATGTATGTACTGTATATTATTAAAGTTATTGTATAGGTAAACACAGTGTTAACCCTAGAGTAAGGGTTGTGTGATTTATACACGGCTCACCAACGAGAAATAGCGGTTTGTCGCGGCACCGTTCTTTTACCGGAGAAAATAACGTGTAAGAGGCACAATGCAAAAAAGGATCTATCAAAAAAAATAGCAACACCTTAGAAAAAAAACAAACTGATAAGTTAAATAAAAAATACGCCAATTCAAAGTAAGTAATCAAACAGAGTTACACTTGTTAGATATATAAATAAACTAGCTGCGCTCCGCGGTTTCACCCGCGTAACTCCCGATCCCGTGGGAGTATCGGGATAAATTGACATGTAAGCTGTCCTATCTTTCAAGTTGGATCAAACTGCACACGGTGTGCAAATTTGATTAAAATCGGTTAAGTAGTTTAGGAGTCCATCGCGCACAAATAACGTGACACGTAATTTATAAATATTAGATAAAAATAAAAATTGCAGAACAATCCACGCAGCGCCATTTAGCCCCAAGCTAGGCTTGTGTTATGGTAGCTATACGACGGATAAAATACTTTTTGATTGTAAATAATTATATTAATAAAGAAACATCCAGAACCAAAAATAAATACTTTCATACTATTAAATTATATGATGAGTAAATACACTGATATTTTTTTTTATTTACGTTGTAAAGATAAACTGAAAACAAACACTCTATTGAAAGATTGCGTTGTCTTAGCTTATATTAATCTTGTGGTAACTGGTTACCAGCCTCCGGTTTCGTATGCGGCCTAAGGGATATTTTTACTGATAATTTTTTGCCATCAATTCCAGCAATAAAACCTACTGATGTAGGCAGTAAATGGGCTGGTGATTATTGGGATTTCTGATCGCATGCTATCAAAAACGGGATTACAGTGTTATTTAAATTGCAAATGTTAATGTTGCAGTTTTTGGACCGCAGGTGCTCTGCCAAAGCATAGCAATAAGCCCGAACATTAAAAAAAACTAAAGTGCTATAAAATTGGGTGTATAAATTATGCTTGAATGCAATGTAAAGTTTCTGGTCTTTATCCCTAGCACAATAATCATATAAAGACACAAGATTTTCCGATAAACGTTGTTTTGCCATTCACAAAAAAATACCTATATATTTTAATGTATGCTCGAAATGAGTAATCTGTTCGCACTATTTTTATGACCTTTATGTACACAGATAAAACAATAAACTCTTCTTTCGTATTCTTATTATAATAAATGAAGTAAAAATAAGGAAAAAAATAAAAAATTGGTAGATGTTCAATTCTCAGACCTAACGAATATACACAAAACATTTCATACAAATCGGTTCAGCCGTTAAGTTGGAGTTTAATAACACTACGACACGAAAATGTTATATATATAGGGATATAGCCATAAGAAAATTGAAAAGCATACGTTTTTTAATTTAAATTTGAAGTAATATGACAACACAACTTAGTGAACAACCTCTATCCAGGCAGCCCGTGAATGGCCACGAATCATCGTGGCCATTCACGGAAGATTCATTCACTAAGGAAGGAACATTCACTAAGGAAGAGGAAGTACACTTCACACCTCCGGATACTCGACCTGTCTTAATGTATGAATCAGTATGCTAAGCCGTGAAGAAGAAGGATGAAAGTAATCTACGTTCATCCATCTACAGAATGCAGTGGAGATGAGAATACTGTGATGGATGTGTGGAGTAACGAGGATGGAGAAAATAAGGAAGTATATTAGAGGAAGGCCGAAAGTAGCGCCATTTATTGACGACCCAGTTGGCACAATGGTCACCATGCCGGACTGCCAAACGCATGGTTGCGGGATCGATTCCCGCCTCATTTATACTTAGATATTTGTCTGTGGTCTGGTTGTTTCTATGTATTATAAGTATATATTTACAAAAGAAAAGTAATATAAATACCGTTGTCTAGCACCCATAACACAAGTCTAGTTACTTAGCTTGGGGCTAGATGGCGATGTGTGGAATGTCCTGCAATATTTTTTTTATTTATGGAAGTGAACCGTTTGAGTTGGTATGAACATGTAATGAGGAAGACGCTTGTAACTAGAAGAATGATGAATATGAATGTAGAGGAATGGATGACCTAAGAAAAGATCGATGGGAGAGAGAGAGAGAGATTGATGTGAAGGATGAGGGAGGTGAATGGAAAAAGAAGACGTACTACGCCGGAACTGAGCAAAATAAACTTAAAAACGCAACGTCTATTATATCGGCCTAATAAATTAATAATATCTTACCAACTCAATACGACTAATCTATTCATAAACTCATATCGATTTACCTACTTATCTATAAATAACTTTTACACAACTTCCCGCTAATGATTTAAAGTTTAGTATCTATATGGAAGAAACCTTCCGTTACAAACAGTAGTCAAATAGGTACCTACTGAAGTTGTTTCCGAAGTATCCGTTTAATTAGAGCCAATTAAATATTAACAAACAAAAGCAGTACTTACCATCGGGAACTTCTATAGGCGCTACGGATACTATGTTCTGCCCTGTAGACAATTCTCGACCTGAAATTAAAACCTGTTCTAAGGGCTCGTGCAGACTACAGATTTTGTGTCGACGACGTATCGGTCGATGTTTTTGCGAACCGATAGTTCGCCGACAGACAATGACCTCAATAAATGTTCACTGACTGCAACTCACTGTCAATAAATAAGTACCTAAATACATTCTTTTTGTAACATAAAAAAATATTTACATTTTAAGTTTTAGCCCTACCGGCTGCTTTAGCGTATAGAAGGAACAAATCCTTCAAGTCGCGAGTGAATAGGTATCTTCTAAGAAGGCGTGTTACATCTTAGGCCGCATCGTCTTCTACCGTCAGACAGGTGTGATAGTCGTCAAACGCTGACCTATAATATGCGAAAAAAAGCCTATCTGAAGGTAAAGAAAAACCTGCAAAGTGTGAGTCGGACTCACGCACGAAGGGACATTCCGTACATATTGTATGGAAGCCTCACTGAAATATTTTTTCTTATTTTTTTCTGTTTTTAGTACTTATTTGTTAGGAATACATCATCTGTGAAAATTTCAACTGTCTAGCTATCACGGTTTATGAGATATTATAGGCAAGTGACAGACAGGCTGCCTGTCCACAGAAGCACAAAATTCCGCACGCGGAGTTTTTGCGGAGCGCTAATAGTGGAAACGCCGGCCGTTCCGCTACCTCGCTCCGCTACAGTGAACAGACAGTTTGGGTACGGAACCTTTAAAATGTATAATGTGAACGGTTGACGAGCCGTCGGCCTACAGAAAGTCTGTAGTCTGAATTAGCTCTAATGAAGATACGAGAAGGTTTTTAATTTCATGAACCCTGCTTGTTGGTCGTAACAACGAGAAATTATTTTACTACGGATAGTGGCCACGTGCAATGCATATTCTGCACTGCGCCTAAATAAGTATTTTAATCAAGGAGTTTAGGATTTCATTAAAAAACAGACTTGATTATGTAAGATTTTTTTATCATCTATTTAATATATTATACACACACATTATTATTTATATTTATTACACACCGATCTTACAAAAAGAAGTTTAAAAATATTGGAAAACAAGCAAGATTTTTAAGTTTGGGAAAAATAACCTTAAAATCCTTTTTCTATAAATTTGGTTAATTTTCTCGAAATTTAACCTAAATTCTTTTATTAAGTTGGTATAGGGTTATCGTTACTTACACGCTGTTATAGTTATTTATACACGGTGTAACAAGTGGGGTGGATCATCGGTTGTTCGGGGGTAGGGGACCTTAGTACCTATCGATATAACCCCCATGTATGTTCTGCAATAGATAGATAGATAGAACGCTTTATTGCACACACAAGTTACAGAAAATGACAACACAACACAACGACGACGACGTCAGGTCTACGATTCTGCCTATTTTTGTGAAACAGGATCAATAGTCGACCTTTTGTACCCTTACACCAATCAGAGTCTTAGATTTATAAAACTCAAAAAAAAACCCATTGAACTAGGTTTTTTTTTTTAAATCTAATGTTTACATTATCTTTATAATATGGTTCTAAAAAAATATTTCAAAGAATATTTTTTTCTGCAACCTATCTTAAAAACTACTGTCTTTCATAAAGAATAAACCCTGAAAGATAGTATAGATAGTAACCCTGATAGTTTGGCTGTAATTGCGAAGTTCAGGGTGAAATTTGATTTTGACTAAAATTTCAGTAAAACCCAAATAACTTTTGAACCAGTGAATATTGCAGAACAAACAGGGGATTAAATCGATAGGTACTGAGGTCTCCCACCCCCAGCAACCGATGATCCACCCCCTTGTTACACCGTGTATAGTTTGTTAGTTCACTCAAAACTATATAAAATCAATAAAACTAGAAAAATAACAGTGATCAGTAAACCGAGTTAAATTTACTGCGCATTCGAATAAATTTTTAATCTAATATTGGTAAATTGCAAAATTGCAGTTAATATCATTGTTTGGATTCCTATCTAATTATTTATAGATAAAAACGCTTCATTTGTAAACTACAAGTAACCTGAAAAATAAATTTGTCCATTTTTAATCGTGTTGACTCAGGACCCATAACACAAGTGTAGTTACTTAGCTTGGGGCTAGATGGCGATGTGTGGATTGTCCTGCAATATTTATTTATTTACCTTGATTTTCATACACCTAATAGGGACTATAGATCTCAGTATCTGGTATGAATTTCAACTTGCTAGGTCCTACCGTTCCTGAGAAAATTAGTGGTGATAGACACACAGACAGACACACGGATAAGAAAGTGATCTTATAAGGGTTCCTTTTTTACCTTTTGAGATACGGAACCCTACAAAAGAAACATAAAACAAAAAGCTTTTAGCTAACTATATAACTATACATAGTAATGTAATCCTTAATGTTTTGATTTGATCTTGATTACTTTTATCTCTATTCTTATTCTGTCTCTCTTTATCAATTTTTAAAATAACATTGAAGGAAATGGGTATCATTTACCTTTTTGATAATCCCAACTACTTAAATACTACTAAAATTATTAAAAATGGGATATTTACCATGGTTGTTGTTATAAACAACCCGTACCAACGACATTAATGTACCACTAAAGTTATTAAAAAACGGTATATTTATCAGGTTTTTTGTTTCATATCTCGTTTTAATTAACTTAGTAGTGACTTACCATATTAGTTTTAAATCCTAATTATACTATAAATATCGGTTATACATAAATAAACCTTATCAACCTACTAATTTCAAAATTAGCCGCACGTTTGTTCACGACTGCTCAATTTGCTAAACTACAATTGTTATCTAATTTGAGCTTTATTATTGGTACAATCGATGAACTATTTTCAAAACATGATAGGTATATAAAATCGTTAATTGTAACATAAATACAGAAAATAAATTGATGATTATTTGTCAGACAAATTAAAAAAACCCTCGACTCATAAGGGAAATTGCATATAACTTTTGAACGGCCGATTTTGATCAAATATAGCTAAGAATGTTCAATGTCTGATATCGGTACGACTTAATCTCAATCACTGATACCAAGAACAATCCCGACTTTTTCACCGTTCAAACAAAAAAAAACATAATCGGTTCATCCGTTCGCGAGCTACGATGTTACAGACAGACACACACACAGACACGTCAAACTTATAACACCCCTGATTTTGCGTAGAGGGTTAAAAGTGCGGGTTTTCGGGTCCGAGCCACATGAGCCCAAGCTACGCACATTGTAGAGTTCCGTAGCTACCCGTTACAGTATACGGACTTTGAAGGAAGCTATTTGAGTTCACGGTTTAACTGCTAATAGCGTCTAACAGCTTCATCAAAGTAACTTTCTATGGAATTTGTGCGTTTTTCTTTTGAACCGACTTCAAAAAAAAGAAGGAGGGGTCGTTTATTTTGATTTACATTCTATTAAACAGAAAACATGCACATTTTTTTACAAACTCTCCGGCCAAACTGCTAAGTTCGTTTGTTGGCGAGTCTGCGCTTTTTAACCGACTTCAAAAAAGGAGGACGTTCTCAATTCGTCACGTACCTATATTTTTTTTTTACATGTGCACTAACTTACCTGAGCCTACCCACTTAATTAAGAAGGTACCTACTTATTTAATTTGAAATTTTTAAATAATTTTCACACACCTCTAATATTTTTACTATAAGATAAAAGAGATTTTAATAAAAAAATCATTTTCACTTATTCGTCGTGGGACCCTAAAATGGATGGAAATGGAAAGTTTTAATTTAAGTAGGTATAATTTATAGGTAAATTATAGGTCATTAAACACGACGATTGACACGTATTTTTAACCAACTTCAAAAGAAGGAGGTTCTCAATTTTTTTTGCCCGCGTTTGAACTGAGGACGGATAGGCATGTAGAGTGAGAGAGTCTTTGTTTGTTTGTTTGTGAACTGAAATGTTTTTAATTATTATCTATGCTTTAAGAAACCTTGAGAGTCGTGAACGAACTCTTTAAATCTTTTTTCAACCTACTACTATTGTAGTCATACTTAGTTAGTGCCTATACCTAATAGTTTCTCGTTTTCTTTTGCCTCGAACGTTTTGACTATATTATGTTGCAATAGTCTGGCGAGTGTTATCATCTCATACTGATATTTAATATACTCTTTATTACCACTTTGAAATTTTCAAAACGTAAAAATGGTGTAAGTTTCAAAAATGTTCTATTGTGTTCTTAGGAAACCGTGCCTATCTATTGAAACCGAAATATTAATTACTAGCTGCGCTCCGCGGTTTCGTCCGCGTAAGTCTCGATCCCGTGGTAATATCAAAATAAAAAGTAGCCTATAGCCTTCCTCGATAAATGGACTATCCAACACAAAAATATTTTTTTAATTCTAACCAGTAGTTTCTGAGATTAGCGCGTGTAAACAAATAAACTCTTCAGCTATATAATATTAGTAAAGATGTCATTACTTTAGTTTATTCAGGTATCTAGTTTAGTTACTGTAAAAAATATTTCAGGGCTAAGATTTTAAATAGTTTATAATGATCCATAGTTAGTTACTCAAGTTAATTTTCAAGCTTAAGAGTATCTATTAACTTTGACTTACCTAAACCAATTTTATTTAGGGAAAAAATACGGTATTACTTATTTAGATGATAATCATGGATCACGGGTTTTTGGGTCAAGTAAATCGATCTATCTAATCTTGAAGGAAATTCGTTTTGGTGCAGATTTTTCATAATCCTTGTTACGGTTATTCGCCTCGTTCCTCGAATCGGTATGATTTTCCTCCAATATTTCACTGATCGAATACCTACCTATTTAAGAGGAAAGGGTACCGGCGCTCTCTCCATACAAACGTAGTCGACTGTTTCCTCCCTGGATAATGGCACTAGAGCAAATATTTTTGTCGTATAAAACCTATAACTGTCATGACTATGCCCCTATGTCTTGATTTTATTCATTTTCTAATTATAAAAGAGTTAAAAAAACAAAATTAAAAAAAAAAAAAGACATAGGGGCATGGTCATGACCGTTATAAGTTTCATGCTGCAAAAATATTTTTGCTCTACTGGCATTATCCAGGGAGGAAACAGTCGAATACGTTTGTATGGAGAGAGCGTCGGTACCCTTTCCTCTTATACGTCGACGTACCTGATAATGATGTGATGGCAACCGACAAATGCAATATTTCATGCACTAAATAAATTTGTTAATGATTTCATACGAAATTGGTGGTTTTATCCTAATTTTATTTTATTACTATTTGCGCTCCGCGGTTTTACCCAGGTCCCGTGAGAATATCGGTATGAAAATATGTTAACTCAGGTCTTCAGCTATCTACATACCGAGTTTCAACCCAATCGGTTCAGTAGTTTTCGCGTGAAGGAGTAACAAACACACTACATTTTAAAGAATACATTTTATAGATTAAAATCTTTGTAGAAGTTTTCGTAATGTCCTTGTCGTTTGCATTTACTTATCCAAATTTTAGTTAATAATTTTGATTTATCGTTGTGAATACTTAAAAAATGCTTAAAAATGACTTACTATTCTAGCGGCGGCGGGAGCTGATTTTTTTACAAAAGTCGTGGTCACGAGCTGTACCTATATACTTAAAAAAGGTATCGTTAGATTTCTTGAGATCTCTAGATGACGAATTAGCCTGTTTTGGTTTCGAAATTCGGGAACAAGTAGCATTTATGACGTCATAAAGATTGCGGCTCGGTACTTTATTTTTATTTGCAGATTTCTCGAGTTCTTTTCAACCAATTTATACTTGTAAGGTGTCATTTAAAATATATTTTAATGTTAGTTTATATTTTATATAAACACTATGTGCAGAATTACTCTGGTTAAATAAATATTCTCATAAAATTTACTTTCTCTCCACATGCCCAATACATGCCATTCTACATTTTGCAATTAAACTTTTAAGAAACTAACTTTTTTGTCACAGTCGCGCGTCGGTCGTCTTTAAACAAGATAAAGAACATTTCAAAAGCTATCCCATGATATATAAAACATACACCTAATGTATTAGCAACAAAAGATAAACCCATTTCCGTCAAACAGATACCGTATCTCTATACGTATCCTGCTACCATGAAATTTGCTTATAATATTTGCAATGAAACAAGTAGTTTTATATACACTGCATAACTGATGATGCAACTCGATAATAGTAATTAATTTTTATATCTAACTAGCGACCCGCCCCGGCTTCGCACGGCTGTATTATACATGTATTATATCTAAAAACCTTCCTCGTTAATCACTCTATCTATTAATAAAAACCGCATCAAAATCCGTTGCGTAGTTTTAAAGATTTAAGCGTACAAAGGGAAATAGGGACAGAAAAAGCGACTTTATTTTATACTATGTAGTGATAGTGAAGTACAGAGCCGCAATGTTTTTGACGTCATAAATGCTACTTGTTTCCGGCATTCGAAACTAAAACAGGCTAATTCGTCATTTAAAGATCTCAAGGAACTCAACGATACCTATTTTAGGTATACACATTACACAGCTCGTGACCACAAAACTCGAGAAATATAATAGAGGACTTTTGAGTGAATTGCCGCTAGACTATACTGTATTCGTTGCCGCTATAATGACACTTACTAAAAACAGAATATAATTGTACGGACCTTTCGTGCTCAAGTCCGACTCGCACTTGGCCGGTTTTAAGTTCTCTAGACTCATTTTTAGGGTTCCGTAGCCAAATGGCAAAAAACGGACCCTTATAGATTCGTCATGTCTGTATGTATGCCGTATGTCACAGCCACTTTTTTCCGAAACTATAAGAACTATTACTGTTGAAACTTGGTAAGTAGATGTATTCTGTGAACCGCATTAAGATTTTCACACAAAAATAGAAAAAATACCTACAATAAATTTTAGGGATCCCCATATTTAAAATTAGAACTGAACTAAAAAAAAAATTTTTTATCAAACCCATACGTGTGGGGTATCTATGGATAGGTCTTTATAAATGATATTGAGGTTTCTAATATATTTTTTTCGAAACTGAATAGTTTACGCGAGAGACACTTCCAAAGTAGTAAAAAGTGCCCCCCCCCCCCCTGTAACTTCTAAAATAAGAGAATGATGAAACTAAAAAAAATATATGATATACATTACCATGCAAACTTCCACCCAAAATTGGTTTGAACGAGATCTGGTAAGTAGTTTTTTAAAATACGTAATAAACCGTAGACCGCCATTTACCCTTCATTCATGTATTTTTACCACTAGCGCCATCTATTTTTTTTGCATTTGTTCTTGCGTCGGGGTTAAAAACAGAATACAGTGGTACGGAACCCTTCGTGCGAGAGTCCGATTCGCACTTGGCCGGTTTAAAAAAAATTAAGTAAGTACACACTTTTTGTCCTTCTTTCCTATAATATAGATACTTACCGTAGTTTTAAGCTGATTGTCTATGTCATTCATTGGTCATTAAGTAGTTATACTTGGATAGCACTTCGAACCAACGACAGGATTGTTCCATTATCGACACATGGATCAATAATGACATGGAATCCTGTTGGATGGATGCGGTGATGATATTTTGTTTTCACACCTTGCTTTAAGTTTTAAGATAAGTTTAAAAATGTTTCATTGTGAGTAGGGCTTATCTGTATCTATTTATATCTTCGTCTATTCTTTACTTATAAGGAGGAAGTGAAGACAAAAATTCTGCAATTGGAAGCAAATAAAAATAAACAAATATAGTTTATTTTTTATTCGCTAGATGGCAGTAAAATTTTTAAATCAGCGCCATCTACATTCGAATAGCGGTCTTTCTAGAAACTAAGTTTCTCAATTTGTGTAATAGATGGCAGTATAAGTTAAACAAAAAGACTAACACAAATAAAATCACATCTGTCGCGTCAAAATCTGTCGCGAGAACGGCTGAAAATGCTCACCCACAAAAGTGCCCAACGCGCTATAAGAAGTTTTCACTTCAAAAAACCGGCCAAGTGCGAGTTGGACTTGCGCACGAAGGGTTCCGTACCATGTTTTATGGGAGCCCCATTTTATTTATTTTTTCAGTTTAGTATTTGTTGTTGTAGCGGCAACAGAAATATAATTATAATCTGTTAAATTTCAACTGTCTAGCTATCGCAGATACAGCCTGGTGGCAGACAGATAGCCTAGGAACAGTGTTTACCCTTTGGGTACGAATTCCTAAAAAATGAGTCTAGATACATTTTTGCTAAACTATACTTTTTCTAAGTTATAGTTTTTAAAATTCATGTCTGTCTATCTGTTTGTTTCTTTCTCTGTTACATAAACCTACAATAAAAAATGACTAATCCAATTTAAATATGTTTTTCACTATTGGATAGCTCTTTTTTCGAGGAAATCGTGGTATACCCTTTGTTAAAAATATATGCCTTACTTATATTATTTAACATGGAAGTTAAAACGGTGGTATCAAAAATATTGATATTTTAGCTGCCAGTAATACACTTCTTTACCTATGTACGTATGTTATATAGGTAATCATAACATCGTATCCTACTAAATTCTAATGAAAGTTTTTTTTATTGTTTGTTTGTTTTTCCTTCTCACAAAATCTACTGAACCTATTAAGATGAAACTAGGTGTGTAAATAGCTGAAGATCTGAATTAACACATATAAAGGCTTTATCTTGATATTCCCTCGGGATCAGAAATACCCGGTACTTAAATATTATTTGTAACATATCAAGAAACACATTTTTGTCCTGACAGTGTGATTGGTTAACACAATCGATTGCTAAAATAGCTGACACACAGAACACACTCATATCAGATATAGACGTTTGCCCTCTACTTGAGTTCGTATATCATTTGATAGGAACTTCCTCAAGTCCCGACGTTAAGGGTCACGATTATAAACATCCCACTTCCAGCCCAATATGCCAAGTTACCCATAAGTGGATTGAATTCTGACCGAATTCAGTAGCTAACGCCCCGCGTCGCCTCGTCTCGTTTGCTTCGTATCGCACTTATGTAACTTGATGTAAACTCACTTCCATTAATTAAAACTCTGAGCTTTCGGTATTCGGTAATGAATGATTTACTAATTATAACCATTATAACTATGTTATTAGCAATAATAATCTCTCATCTCATCCTAACTTCTAACTAATAATACCATTAACTAATATATTGTATAGTTAGTACGCAGGGAGCATTTTTTGTATTTTTTATTTTTTTTATTTCACCTGATTATGACTGTACCGTTTATTATTTTTGTTTGTTTCTTTGTATACCTACTTATTTATTTCTTCCTTGTTCATGGTCAGATTTAGATGGCAATCGGCATACTGGTAGTTTAAGGCATGGAGCTAAGACTAAGTCCTACCTCCATTGTTTAAGGTATGGAAAAGGATATTTATGATACTTTTGATCCCGAAATTCAGGATCGGGATCGCGGGGGTTTAACCACTATGCACAGCTAGTTGCAAAAAAATTAAGTACTTACCTATAACTCGTTTGATTATTTAGGTACATTCGTAGATTTCGACTAGACTATATTATACTATAGAATATTTTGTAATAAAAGTTTGAGGCAAAACTATAGCCAAACTAACTTGACTATTATATCCAGACTTGGCACCAACATCGCGTCACAAATATCTCATTCGGGATCCGAAGCCGCATGAAAAATATAGTAGGTACCTAGGTATTCATTACTCATCGGATCAGCTTTGTATTTTACATCGTGGGCAGCAATGCATCGATAACTGTCGAGGGTTCTGATACCGAAGGATTTCAGTAATATCCGTAGACGCGTCACCGTATCACCCCACATTTGTGATCCTTCCCCCTTGTTAACTAAATTATGTTATAAAAACACGAGATCTCGACTCCAACCCTCTGAATAAATCTTCTTGAAGCTTTCGGTTTCGACTCTTAGATTTCTGTTCATGTATTTTTAAGATCTCAACAAGCGGCAATCCTATTAACAGACACTTCGTTTCGCTTTACTTAATAAAACCTTTTGATAGTAGTCGTTGTAAAAAAGATCATTAAACCTCTCAAAATACAAGTACAATACCATCTAAGTAGGTATACCTAAGTGTAGATACCTATTCTTATGTGGAATAGATAATATGGGAAGACCTCACGTGTGACACTAATTTGGTAAGTAGGTGAATTCCGGTGAATAATAGACAATGAACTTAGCTACTGTGGCTACTATTTTATAACAATACTAGCTTTTGCCCGCGACTTCGTCCGCGTAACAGTCGAAAATGGTTCTAATAGGATTTGTCCCATACAAACTTTGCCTCCTTTTTCACCCCCTTAGGGTTATAATTTCGGAAAATCCTTATCGGATGCCTACGTCATACAAAGAGCACACCCTCCAAGTTTCAGGTCGCTACGATCAGTGGTTTAGGCTGTGCGTTGATCCGTCAGTCAGTCTTTCAGGACAAAGAATTTTATATGTATAGATTGTAAGGATTAATAAGGATTAATACCTATAGATAGCTTTCATAATAATTATACAGATCATGACCTCATTAAAAAATTTAAATACCCAATCATTATTTTTGAAGAAAATAATTGTTTAGAAATTGTAGCGCCACATTTATGTTTTAATTTTTACGATTATTTTTATCGAACTAAAATGTGGACGAACTATAGGTAATCATTAAGTACTTGCCGACGTAAAAAAATACAAATTAAGCTCTTTACAAACCAGTACGACTAGACTAGTCGCACGAATCTCTGGACATGGCCCAGTTATTGACAAAATATTAGTAATTCATTAATTATCTGTCTGTCGCCTACTTTTTAAGTCGTGCGATTAGTAATGCTGGTTTGTGCAAAGTCTTTCACACTAACAACTGTAATTATTTCGTAAAAGTGTGAGATACAATACACCTGGCATTGATTCAAATAGATGAACTAAATAGGTTTGTCACATGGTTGGAAAATTAACTTTTTATTCATTTTATTTTGTTGTCAGAACTAAGTAGCACTTTGACCTTACAATAATTACAATACAACCTTACAATAATTTAAAATAATGTACCTACCCGTGATATCAGTAGTTTATTTTAATTGGTTTATTTCGGAGCTACATAAATGATGATTAAAATTTACTACCATTAAATAATATTGCATATTATAATATGTTGTTCAACCCTTGCCAACTTTTCCAAATGATTTTATTTTTCTAAATAAAATATAAAGTCTGTCTGATTCATAGTTTTCTTTTGGTAGTAAATTTTTTTTTAAAAAAAATCCAATTTTTGGGAACAAAACTCGTAGACAAGTTGCCGACGGACTCAATAAAAATGCTAATATGCACTATCAACTTACCTGTAGTGGTGCAGCACGTCAATAACGCTATACATATTATTATAACACAGTATAAACGTACAAAAAGAGTCATCTTGAAACGGTCACATTAGATTGTTTGTGTTTTTTTTTGTTCGTGGTTCACCTGTGTTGCGAGGGCGCGCGTGCGATAGACACCGGGAGGGAAATCGCGTCGGGGCGTCCCATCGCTTGGGCGGACGGCGGAGGCACTGCCGCCGCGGGGCGCCACTCGCCTAACTACCCCTAGTCAGATAAACAACGTCGAGAAACTGGTAACAGGAAGACAAGCCGTCTCGTTGGCCTTTATTGCCGGCACTGACTAACGCTTAATAAAATAATACAAAAGACGTGGACAGGATGAACTGAACCGGATGTCGGATGGCTACGAAACGATAATAAACTATTATGTACGTTCTTTTGCTCGGAATTAGCTGTTAATATTTCATTACTTTAGAATTTATTCCAATTTCTTTAAAAATAATTTTAAAAGGTTGACCGGAGACAATTGAAGAAGTTCATGATTAAAACAATATTAATTCCTCAGAAACCATCGAGTTTATTATAGTACCCAGTAGAAGCGCAGTGCGGGCCATAAAATTCCAAAACTACTGATCAGTTTTCGAATTTTACGGTTTTCAACTGAAATGCTAGTGTTGCACAAGTATTTTACATTACTATATTTAATAAACAACCAGTATGGTTAAAAATCAATAAATGTACATAGGTAATTAGGTATAGTTAGCTACATACCCTAAACATTCAATTATTTATTTATTTCTAAAGATTTATTTTATTTTAAATTTTCCCGTATGTTCTGCATCTCTTAAATTCATTGATTTAGAAAGACAGCAGGCGATCACGCGGCAGCTCAGAAGGAAAAGGACTGGACCCAGCTGGCACTAGACAGGGAACAATGGAATGAGGGGAGGGAGGCCTTGGCCCTGCAGTGGGACGAAATATAGGCTAAGAACAAGTTAAATAAAAGCTTTTATTAGTAAAAAATCAAAATAAAAAGATAAACCTACCAAATGTTTCATTTCATAACATAATAATGTAATGACATCAAACATATGGATTCATTATTTGCAAGCCCAGCTGTAGTGTTTGTTACGCTGACAATTGGTATTGGAAGTGTTGTTCGATCAATCGGTCGTTGCATTGCTTTGGCGGAATTTTTGCTATACCAAATAAACGACATTTCCACTCTACTTTAGCACATACCCGACTCGATGTCGGAATTCATGGTACCTATGTGTGTGATGCCTCGTTCGTTGCTAGGTAGGCCATATTTGATTTTGTGGTTATTTGGTGCTCTAGCCAACGCGAACGGTGCGGCGATGCAACGCCTAAACCAATTTCATCCTAAAAATAAGATATTTTCATTTTTACCTTTCATTGCATTGTTCCATTGTTTGAATTTTTTTCATAATTTCATTATTTATAAATTACTTTTGGTTATCGATAAAATCAATATGTTTTGACGTAGTAATCAATTACGAACGAGGGTTATTCTAGTTTTGTTTTATGACTTTTGTAAATACGAGAACACTCTTTTTGGGTGATGCTTAATGCTTATGGGGACATCTACAAACTTAGCGATTTGGATCAGTGACCAAATGCACTAAAGATTATACGGTAAGAAAAAACAAAAACGTTGTTACCAATGTTGTAAATTATTTCAAAATGGTTAAACATTTTTATATTTTCCTACCAATATTTAGGTAGGTGAATTTTTTTTATTTTCTCCCTTTATTATAAGTAAGTATTGGTTTAATCAGGTAATACCCACATAATATAGTTTTCGATCATATAACTTACCTACTCTTGTTTACCAAGCTCTGATTTCTCATAAAAGCTGTTTCTTTTTGTTGGAAACAAGAAAAACAGTTCACGTTACTTGAATATTTTATGAGTGTGGAGTATGCGAGAGTACGTATTCTTGGTCGAATTCCGAAGATCAAAGTTGACACAATACTCTACATTTTTTAAGAGAAGGTGCTTAGTACTATTAAGAAGAAGAAGAATAGTAAAATATTCAAGGTTTTTCTTACAATTTTAGTTATCTTTTCTACAATATTTTTTGCCAATCTGTCTTTAATAAGCGATTAACTCAATAAAATACAAATATTTATACTACTGTATATTTTAATCATAACTAATATTATTCTAATCCTAAGTAATAGTATAAATCCGAAAGTTTATTAATTTGTTAGTTTGTTGCATAATATCTGTTTGTTTGTTCCCTCTTCATGGTTAACGATTTTTGATCCCGAAATTCCCGCGGGTTCGGGACTGGCGCGGGTGAAATCTAGCCACCATAACACAAGCCTAGTTGCTTAGCTTGCGGCTAGATAGCGCTATGTAAAGTATACTGCAATATTATAATTATTTAGTATGGACAAATTTAGTGTCTACTTAATAAGAAATCCTTACTACGCCACTGATTGCTGCCGATGCCGCCACGTAGTCGCGCCAATGTCGCATCCTAGTTTATCGACCTCAAAATATAGGATAGTAAAGACATTTGTTACGACTATGTCAGTCTTTAAACTTGTTTTGCGACCAAGCCGAAGCAGAAGATGCGATTAAATTAATTGCTTGTTTTCGATTCAGTACCAACATACAGTCGATCAAAATATCCAAAAGTATAGTCATGTCCAGTCTATAATTACTTTCATGGTATTATTAACGTGTAAAAACTATCATTACCTATACGTTTGAGGTATAATTTAAAATAGAGTCATGTAGGTAATAAATAGATTAGTATTACACAACTAATAATAATGATACTTACCCGCAGGGCACCTTGAGGCGAGGTGTTGGGGAGTAGCCGCGACCCCGTCGTCCCGAGTGCTTCAGGGGGAAGTCACCGTTCCTCATCTTCGGCTTGTATTAGTTGGCTGGTCGGAGTGAACACTGACGAGGAAGCGGTAAGGTACCCGCCTCTGGCTTGCCTTCACCGGTCGTCCAGAGTGGAGTCACAAGAGCTGCTCGAAGGGAAGTGATGGTTTAAAATCTTGTGAGGTTTCTCCATTCTTTAGCCGCTCACGTTCCTGTTGGGGCCTCTACGTGTCTACGTGTGGGGTCCAATCCTGATGATGCGTCGTGCAAACGCGAAACACGTGTCGTGGTTTATGAATGGTGTTACTAATACTAATTTTTGCTTGTCCTCATTGCATGCCTCTTCAAGTGGGCGGGGCGTGCACATTGCATTTTGAGTTTTGGCACTAGGCTCGGAACTAAAAATTAAATATTAATACTTCCATTACAGATATGGAGTTTCGAAAAGTAACGCCGGATTCAATCAACTACAAAGTTTTAATCTTAATATATATAAATCTCGTGTCACAATGTTTGTCCTCAATGGACTCCTAAACCACTTAACCGATTATAATAAAATTCGCACACCATGTGCAGTTTGATCCAACTTGAGAGATAGGATAGCTTACATCCCGATATTCCCACGGGATCGGGAGTTACGCGGGTGAAACCGCGGAGGGCAGCTAGTTAATTTATAAACTTTTTCATTACGTATTCCGTTGTAACACTGATGTAGAGTCTCACGACATCAACTATCGAATAAAAAATACTTATTTAATTATTATACTTACATAAAGATCTACCCAAGGACAAGTATGGCCAGGTAAAGAAGATTTACCTGGCTATACCTACTTGGTTTCATCCATCCAAAGGTTGCCTGGAAGAGATCGCTTTTAGCGATAAGTGCGTGTGCCATTGTGCCATACTGTTTGGTTTGTTGATTTTTAACAGGAATTTATGTTAGAATTAGCTTTCGCCCGCGACTTTATTCGCGTCAAAGTCGAAAATGGACCAAGGAATCACGGTGTCCCATACAAACTTTGCCCCCGTTTTTCACCCCTAAGGGGTAGAATTTCGGCACATCCTTTCTTATCGGATGCCTATGTCATACAAAGAAGACACCCTCCAAGTTTCAGGTCTCTACAATTAGCGGTTTAGGCTGTGCGTTGATCCGTCAGTCAGTCAGGACAAAGTATTTTATATGTAAAAAATATATAGATTAAGGTTTAATATGGTATAATAAAGAGTTTATTTATATATCTTGTACCTAATGCAAGCTGTATATCCACAGTTCGATCGCTATCGCCATGGGAGCCTTAGCGTTAGTTACCTGCACCTGCAATTCATCTCTGTAAGCCGAGCTAAAGGGATTTGTTAAATATGAGTGTTAATCTAACATCCATGTTCTACAATAATTCTGTGCATTATTAATGTGTTGGAAAGCCATTCTTGTTGAGTTTTATCGTAAACGAAATACCTAATTCAACACTTTAATAAAGCGAGTGTGATATTAGAAAATTTATGAAATAAGCACCTTGCACTACCAATATTATAAGCAAGGTATTCCATGACTAGCCGTGGCATAAGACCACGGCTATCTACGGAATATTTTCTAGTTATAAGAGCACTATTTCTCCGTTGTAAGTTTTTGTTTTTTAAATTATATATTTTAATTATTTTGACTAGTAATATAATCATCATCATCAGCATCATATCAGCCCATACACGTCCACTGCTGGACATAGGCCTCCCCCATACGACGCCACAAACAGCGGTCCTGAGCCGCCTCCATCCACCGACTACCCGGGTAGTAATATAATATTGATTAAAAATGTGTAAATAAATAATACCCAACACGGGTCCTTTGAATTTTAAATTCATGACTATATGTCGTATAGAGGGCGCCGTATTGAATTGAATGTTACGCCACATCACCTTTAAGAGGAAATTGGGTACCGACGCTCTCTCCATACAAACGTAGTCAACTGTTTCCCCCTGGATAATGACACTATAGCAAATATTTTTGTTGCATAAAACTTATAACTCCCCTGTCTAATGACCATGCCCCTATGTTTTGTTATTTTTTGTTTTGTTTTTTAAATCTTAATTTCTTAGAAAATGAAAAAAACCAAGACATAGGGGCATAGTTATGGCAGTTATAGGTTTTATGCCACAAAAATATTTGTGCTAGTGTCATTATCCAGGAAGGAAACAGTCGACTACGTTTGTATGGAGATAGCGCCGATACCCTTTCAAGAAGTGCAGTAGCGTGGCAGATTAACGGGCAGTAGCAACCTGAAAAGACTGCTAGTCTTGGACCTGGTGATGGTTGGAGTGACGAGATAGGATATTCTCACACGCACAATGGCCCAAATAATGAGGCTAAGTGCGGAAACAGCCCCGTAAAAAATCATAGCCCTTGGTTTTGCCGTAGACTGATAAAAAGCAGCCACTCCTTGTAGCTAAAAATCCCAATGTCATTTAAATAAACTAGATTACCGGGAAACAGCCTAAGCTATTGAAGTTTGTAATTTGAGATGGTTCCGATTTATTTCTGCCAAACCTAAATCATTGCCAAACACTGCTATTTGTCTTCCAACAAAGCATTTTGGTGCCGTTTGAAAACCTTTTCCACATTCTTTTCGGAAATGCAAGACAAAATTCCGAACCGCAAGTAACAATGTATCAATTTATTTATATGTACCATACGTGTGTATGGTACATAATATCCATTTCATACGTGCTTTATGTGGATAAAGCAATTTAAACTTACAAATATTATTTTCTCAGTGGAAATTTAATTATAAGTCATTTATTAGATCGTTATAATTAAATTAAGTTAAGCACTTTACATTACAAAAACTAGCCAAGTGTGAGTCGGACTCGCGCACAAAGGGTTCCGTATCATTAAATTCTGTTTTTAGTATTTGTTGTTATAGCGGCAACAGAAATACAAATCTGTGAAAATTTCAACTCTCTATCAATTACGGTTCATGAGATACAGCCTGGTGACAGACAGACGGACAGTGGACTCTTAGTAAAATGGTCCAGTTTTTAACAGAACCTTAAAATCGAAACCTAACTAAAAGTAGGTAGAGAATTACTTGCGATTTGTAAACGAGTGGCAAGTAATTAAATACAAGCCGTACCTAACGTTAAATCGATTAATACATTTGAAAATCGTATCAATCGCGAACGTTTCAACCGATTAACGATTCGGAAAGTTGAAACCTGTTGAGCGTACCAAAAGTACTTACCTTACTTCGAATTAAAATCTTGATTTCATAGTAACGATTTTTCTAAGGAAACAAGCATTGGATTCGTATCACGTACACTCCATTAGCTGATTTGCCATGGTAAGTGTTTGGCGAATAAGTGCCGTGATTAAAATTTCCGCGGCATTTTACTGGCAGACTCAGTTCTATAAATAAATGTCTATAAATAAAATAAATTAAGGTGAAGTAGGACCTGAAACCCCCTATCCTTTTCACACGCCCGCGCCGCGCGACGACTCTATCCCTTTCCCCCGCGCGCCTCGAAATGGCCGTTTTAACTGTTTTATGTAATTAAAAGACTCACATCTATTTTAGTGAAAAACCATCTGTACTACCTTATGGAGTTTGATGTAAAGTTTATGAAAATATAAATTTTGTATTTGTTTTTTCTTTACAATCGCCATAAAATTGAAAAAGCTCTAAGTAATGACGATTTTTTAGGATTTTCACGATTTTTTTCACAAGCAAATGGCAACGCAAATCACTCTAATCGTGTTTTAAAGTTTATGACAATACAAAACAGTTCTTCACCTTTAAGACAGTGTGAGTATAATTCTATGGATTTTAGTGGTTGTTACCCAAAAACTGTTTTAAGACACCTGTATCATTTGGAACTGAGCGTGCTACGTCCATGATATGTAAGAAAACTAGAATTCGCGAACCTCAAAAATATGCGGGGTTCACAGTGACTATATAGAACTCTGATTTTATTAAGGTTCTGATTGTAGTTCGAAGGCATTGGACATCCGCCAACCCGGAGTAAGCATCCTTGGCATCTTACTTCCAACACCCGTCAAAGAAAGCCCTGGTTGTAGAACATATTTATGGTATAACTTTAAATAATAATACATGCCTTCCAAAGGTCCGGGACTCCATAGTCCCGTGATCAGGACATATAACAAACAATAATAATAATAAATCATTTATTTCAGAAAAAAAACATTAAGACACATTATTTTCCATTTTATTATAAATTAAATTAAAAATGAAATTAGGTAAGTACATACTATTTAAACTTAAATACATAGGCAGGGTCAGTCTACTTGGCTGTGGAAAGCATGCATTATCCTCCAGTGTTTAACAAATGGCCCATCCAACCGCTCTGAGACCGTCGCAAAACTCGTTGAATCAATCACTTTTATATTTTTAACATAATCACATAAAAGTGAGAGCTCTAAAGGTTTCACAGAAAGAAAGCACCCAAAAAGAAACAGGAAAACCCTGCCTCTGCTACATACAGCCACTTTTAGAATGTCGTCACAATAATATAAATAATATTCACTATCCCTTCTCACTAGCGATAACGGAGATAGGTGGCCAAATGATATTTTGAAAATATTCTGGTCACGTGAAGTTCGGTCCTTTGGTAGTTAATTCACGGCGACCCGGTCGGGTGTGTAATCGAACTCTGTACTTTACGAGTAGTGCTGAACTCAATACTTGTCGATGCTCATTTATTATAGCATGGGACTGTTTGTTTAGGTGTCCTATAGAATACAATAGAAACGCGTCGGTCTTATGTTACTATATTAGGAAATAATCAGGATCAATTTGTATTACAGCCGGCGCAGAACGTCGCTATATTGGGATTATTTCGTATGCAAGTACTGATACTTGCATACTAATTACATAGAAGGAATGTTTTGGATTTCAGGTAATTTTAGAATTCATATCATTTCAAATAATTTAGGTAATTATCTAGTAAATTAACAAATAAGTAACCAAGCTCAAACTATTTTTTTTATTTAAAATTTGATGTAGATTCTAAAATGAGCTAATGAAACACATTTACCATTAAAAACTTACCTAATATTATTAGTACAAACTACAGCTTGACACTGAGGGTCATTCCTGCGAGTGTTACGAGGTTCTTTGCTTTAGAAGCTACCCGGGGAAGACTGTTTTATAACCAGTATTTTTGTATAATTTACTCCATCTTTTTTGTGTAAGGTTTGAGCAATATGAACCTACCTAAGTAATTCAATTATTTGAATGATTCTTACTTATATTTCACATTGGGTTACTTATTGTATAATTTATAATTAAATAACCTAGTTATTATTGATAAAAAAGTGTAGTATATTTAATACAACAGCGCTTACATCAAAGAAAATAAGAATTAGATTATTTCTTCATGAAAAGAAAATATGAAATATTTTATCGTTAGGTAACGCTATGATTTAGATATAGGTAGTAGTTAATTATATAGTTAAATAAGCCTTGGTGGTTCGTTGTAGGTACGTTAACTTATATTCTTCTGCTAACATATTATGTGAAATTATTTAAAGAAACCTAAATAAATACAAAAAAGAGAATGAATTAAAAGAAAATTGTTGTCTGTAAAGTCGGTTTATGGACGACATAAGAGTTATGGACGTCATAATAAGAACTCTTTTGTATCGTTGACATTACGTTGCATTGGTTAACTTGTCAATAACAGTAACGTGATATTACGTCACACTTTTTTGTGAGTGTCATCGTTATATAAGACGTTATCACGTCATAAATTAAGACAATGCTCAATTCTTCAGAGTTATATACGCTGAAAACATAATATAGGTACGATCGACTGCATAATTGCTAACCCATCGTAGAGCTCCAAAATGGCTGTCATAAGAATGTTGTCAACACCAACAAGATTCTAGACACCTGCTTTAGATGAAGTTTAAAGTTTTCTAACTCATCAATTAATCAAATAAAAATTATAAGAATGCAAACATTTCAATAATAGTCATTTTAGAACTCTACTGAAAAGGCCTCGAGGAATGAGAAGACGTTTTAAAAGAATAAGGTATGTATTTAGATATTAACTGAATTGACAAACTAAGGTGAGAGAGCGCGAGAGGTACCGCGCGGCACGCTCGCTCGCCGCCACGGTTCGCTGGCCACTGGACCTCTAATCCCGAACGTTCCGCGAGGGGAAGCGGGGGGATGCGAGCACTCCCGCGCACCGTACCCCTCGCGCGCCCTTTCACAACCACCAAGTAAGTAAAGTAAGCAAGTAGGTAGGTACGTATACAATATTCAGATCGAGTCGCTAACAACCCCCACCCTAGTGCTGCATCAGCAGTACTCATTTACAATAGGTATTCGAGCGACTCGTACAGCAGATCTAGTAAGTACACCACTTTTAGTTCTAACTCTAACCATTCTTACTCGTCCATCTTTTCCAGGCACTACTTCCTCTATGACACCTCTGGGCCACACGTTGCGAGGACCGTCAGGATCCACCACTAGTACCAAGTCACCTACCTGTAGGTTTCTTACCTCTTCGTTCCATTTAGTGCGGGGTAACATGTCGGGTAAAACTTCCTTTACCCATCTGCGCCAGTACATGTCAGCTAACCGCTGTGCAATACGCCATTGCTTACGAAGGTACAGGTCTGAGTCATCGAATGCTCCAATGTGCGGCAGACTTGATGAAGATCCCACCAAGAAATGGTTTGGAGTTAGAGTTTCTTTATCTCCAGGGTCGACGGACACATGGGTCAACGGTCGACTGTTAACAATGTTTTCTACTTCTGCAAGGAGCGTGAGTAGTGTTTCATCTCGAGGGGCTCTCTCCTTGAGTATAACACTAAGACAATTTTTTACTATTCTAATCATTCGTTCCCAGGCGCCGCCCCAGTGTGGACTTCGCCCTGGGATAAACACCCATTTGGTGCCGTAGTTCAATGCCTCACTCTTCAACAGTTCTTCGTCCAGCTCTTGTATAGACCTTTTCAGCTCGGTGTTAGCACCCTTGAAATTTGTGCCGTTGTCTGAGTACATCTCTTTCGGCCAACCACGTCTCGCAGCCATCCGTCGTAATGCCATTATGAACGAGTCCGAGGTAAGTGAACTTACTACTTCAATATGTATAGCTCGTACCGTTAAACACGTGAAGAGTACACCATATCTCTTTTCACGTCGCCGTCCGACGGTGACTTCCATTGGGCCGAAGAGATCTACGCCACAGTAAGTAAATGCGCGCTGATGATGGGCCAGCCGGGCGGCGGGTAAGTCTCCCATTCTAGGTGCTTCCGCTTTGCATTTTCGGAGTCTACACAGCATACACTGCGAGGTAATGGTTTTTACTAGCGGTCTTAGTCTAGTAATCCAATACTTCTGTTTAACTTCGTTCACTATCGACTCTCTGTTTCCATGCGCGAAACAGAGGTGATAGTACCTCACTATTAACTTGGCAATGTAATTTTTCCCGTCTAATATTACAGGGTTTTTTGTTTCAGGTAAAACTTCAGCAGCGGCTCCTATACGCCCACCCAGGCGCATAACTCCGTGCTCGTCGAGGTAAGGTGAAAGGGTAAGTAATTTACTACTTCTAGGTAAGCTTCTATTGTTTTTTAAATCAAATATTTCGCGCGCAAATGTCTGCGCTTGCGCTTGTCTCAGCAGCAGTACTTCAGCGCGTTCCATCGTGTCATCGAACAGGTGAGTTTGTTTTCTACACTTATCTATGAATTTCAGTACTACTGAAGTAGCTCGAAGTAGGCGTAGCCATGAGGAAAATCGCGTCGCGTCGGGTACAGGTAAGTCACCTTCGTTACCTACTGTTTTAATTGTGTTTATGACTTCCACTAGCGCTTCGTTTTTTACAGGTTCGTGAAGCGAAAAATCGCGTGGCCACTGACCCTCAGGTTCACGCAGGAAGGCTGGGCCGTGGAGCCACTCGTTTTCCAAAACGTCAATGTTAAACACGTCTCGCGTCGCGACGTCTGCGATATTCAAAGAGGTAGGTACGTATCGCCACTCCTCCGAGTTCGTACGTTCGTCTATTTCGCCCAGACGATGAGCTACGAATTGTTTATAATTTCTATTGTTATTCCTTATCCAAGATAATACAGTGGACGAATCACACCAAAATATTTTTCTTTCAGGTTTAATGCGATGTTCCTCGATTATCGTCTCAGCTAGTCGCGCGGCCATTACAGCTGCCTGTAACTCTAGTCGCGGCACGGATACAGGTTTTACAGGCGCGACGCGACTTCGACTCGTTATGAACGCAACGTAAACATTATCATTAAATCTCCAACGCCAGTAAGCTACCGCGCACATAGCTTTCATAGACGCGTCACAATAAACATGTAGTTGTAGGTACGTATAACGATCAGCTGGAGCCGGCGCATTCATACCTACCGCTCGATGCATCGAAGTTCCGCGCGGTTCGTGCTCCGTCTCGCTCGCGCGCGCAGATGTTGCAGCCGTCTCATAGTATCTAGGTAGGCGTACATTACCTATTGTTTTCAATTGCGATGTCCACTCTGTCCACTTATGGTAAATGTTATCAGTGATTTTATCATCCCAGCTGATTTTTTGTTTCCAAGTTTCTTGCAGTATTATTTTACCTACTATAGTAAATGGTGCAAGAAAGCCGTAGACATCGAATATTGACATTAAGACACGTAACATTTCTCTCTTTGTAGGTATTATCGTGCCGTCGGTAACTTCGGTTTGTATTTTTTTAAAAGAAACATCGTACCTAAGCGTATCGTCGCCGGGGTACCATATTAAGCCCAGGGTTCTCTCGCCTTCGTATTCCTGTCCGGTTTTAAATTTTACGGCGGCGTCTCCGAGGGAATCTTTAGGTATCGAATCGAGTACTTCCTTACAATTGCTTGTTCAGTTACGCATTTCGAATCCGCCCCTGCTGTGAACTTCTGTGACGTCATGAACTAGCTGGGCCGCGGTTTTTGCGTCAGGTAGGCTGTCCAAATAATCATCCATGAAGTGCTGGGTATATATAGCTGTAGCAGCAGCTGGAAAGTAATCTTCATGCTGTCGAGCGTTCTTGTTCTTTATAAACTGAGCTATGAACGGCGAGCAGTTCGCACCGAATATGAGTGACGTCATAACGTAAGTATCAACAGTTTCCTCTGGGTTTCTTCTATATAGGAAACGGAAGGCGTGCTGATCCTCAGGTCTGGTCTTCACACGAAGAAACATATCCTTAATGTCCCCTGACACCGCGTACCCATGTTCACGGAACCTCAACATAACGCCGTAGAGCGAGGCAAGTAGGTCGGGTCCCTTTAGTAAGTAATCGTTTAGTGACACCCCATTTGTTTTAGCCGCAGCGTCGAAAACTAATCGTAATTTATTTTTGTTAGGGTTATCGACCCCGAAGTGCGGTAAGTACCAAGTCTTATTACTTCTACCCGGCGCTAGTTGGGTAGTGTCATTGTATAACTTGATTGCGTAGTCGTTGTCCAGCAGGTGAAATATGCGGTCTGTGTACCTTTGTGCATATTCATTATTTCTTTTCATCTTTTGTTCGACTCCTTTGAGTCTTGACATAGCAGTCGGGAAAGAGTCAGGCATGACACTCTTTTCGTCCTTCCATGGTAGTCCGACGTGCCAACGTCCGTCAATTAACGTAGAAGTTCGTTCTAGAATATTCTCGGCGCGTATATCTTCTTGGTTCTGTCGCGGTCTAGCAGATATACCTAGAGACTCGAGGGAGAACGATCTCTTCACTTCTTCATGTATCTCACGTAATAGTACATTTTCATTTTCGGTTACGTCACTGGATATAAACATTAAGGAGTGACACGGAACAGTAGGTAGGCGACCAGGTGACCTACCGTGTAGGCACCAGCCCAGAGGGGTCAGAGTGGCACAAGGTTCGTTCGGTCTGCCTATTTTTGTTTCTAGAGAAACGAGTAAGTGATAGTTATCTTGCCCTATAATCATTTGAGGTTTCAACTGTTCTGTACATAAATTAAACATTTCTAAGTTACGTAAGTGCTTATAGTTATTTAAGTTAATACAATTTAAGTTTTGCTTAGGTAAATCGAGTTTATCTATAACGCGTGCATTTATTGTAAACATATTATTGTTATAGGTACTAGATAGGTTTAAGTCGACCAGCTGAGAGTCACAGACAAGCTCAGTGTCATTAAATGCACCTCGAACACGTAAACAATCCCTATGACCACGAAGTCCCGCCTCCTTAGCAAGGTGGGAACTAATAAGTGTGACAGTCGACCCGTCGTCTAATAGAGCGGTCGTACGTACGACGACACCACTAGGACCGTGAATGTTTATAGGTAACACTTTTAATAGTACGGAACCACTAATGTTTATATGAGACACGGTTTCAGTTACGGTTTCAGTCTTTTTCACAGGAATAGTTGTATCACTAACCTCGTGACGCGGTACGTAGTGAAGTAGCCGGTGGTGAGCTTCCCCGCAGCCCTCGACGCCGCAGCACGAAGCAGGACACTCCTCCTTGCGATGGCACGCTATTAAACATTTGTAACAAATACCATACCGCTTGACGTGTTGCCATCTATCCTTACGCATCGCTTTTTTAAACTTTTTACACTCGATCAGCTTGTGATTAGAAACTTTACAGAATCGGCACTTTAATTCACTCTGTCCGTCGTTCACTAACACTGTTTGTAAATTATTTACGTTTTCAAATTGTTTGCGTTTATAATTGTTGAACGCGGGTTGTAGTAAACTAGCACTGCACGTAGTTATCTTCACAGCTTCTTCAGTCAGGAAACTAGATAGAATATCTAGCCTAGGTCTAGGCGAGTAGGTAGTAAAGAAAGGGTAACTGTAGTCAGCCCATTTTGAGATAAGTGTAGGGGGCATTTTTGACAATAACACAGCAGTCACTTCTGTTCCTTGTAGGTATTCTTCACGACCTACGGCACGTACAGCTGCCACGTAGTTTTTTACTTTAATAGAAAACGGCACTATGTCTTTGTGATATTCTGAAGGTAGACTGTTAAGCTTCTTTATGTCAGTCAATAAGCGAGATAGAATTATTTCAGCGTTTCCAAACTGAAGCTGCAACGTAGACATTACATCAGCGGGTGACGATCCACTGATAAGAAGAGCTGTCACGGCGTCACGAGCCTGACCACGTAGACATTTTCGAAGTCTCCAAATGTTCTCCTTGTCTGTGAACGAGCACACCTCGGTGGACTCCTCGAACGCTTGTCGGAACGACAACCATTCCATCGGATCTCCGTTGAATATAGGTAACTCTTTTGGTGTACTAAGCCGGCTGAGTAGATTGTTGTTGTGCTGGGTAGTTGAAGAGGTGAATAAATCCCTTAGTGCACTAGTTAGCTGTTGAACTGGAACATTGGTGTCGGGGGGACCCGACGGCTGCGGCTTGCCGTTTTCATGGACTATAGTGGCATGCTGCAACTCCAATTCTTGCTGACTGCGCTCCACCCACTTCGCTACGTCTCCAGCATCTTCCTTTGCGATATCAGAGTGTTGTGGACTGTATTCTTCTTCTAGGTCGGCCAAATCGGCCTCCAACTGTTTGTCAATCAATGACATTTCGATCTGCGCCTTTGCTTTGGCCGCCTCTAATTGTAGTCTTCTTTTTTGAGACTGTAAGGAATGAGTTGACGAGGCGTCCTTTGGTCGAGACGACGACGGTACGGGCGGTGGCATCTCCTGCGCAACCTGTGTCTTTTTCTGTTCTAAAAGTTCTAAAAGATCCTCTTCTTTTTCTTTCAGAGTAGCTTCACTTCTTGTCTTCACCATATTGCTCGGCGGCGGTGTTTTAAACATAGCGCTGGACGGTAAGTTATTATGATCCAGGCTCGAAGACCACTTGAAAAGGCCTCGAGGAATGAGAAGACGTTTTAAAAGAATAAGGTATGTATTTAGATATTAACTGAATTGACAAACTAAGGTGAGAGAGCGCGAGAGGTACCGCGCGGCACGCTCGCTCGCCGCCACGGTTCGCTGGCCACTGGACCTCTAATCCCGAACGTTCCGCGAGGGGAAGCGGGGGGATGCGAGCACTCCCGCGCACCGTACCCCTCGCGCGCCCTTTCACAACCACCAAGTAAGTAAAGTAAGCAAGTAGGTAGGTACGTATACAATATTCAGATCGAGTCGCTAACATCTACCGAGGGCATCAATTATGCAGCCCATTGTACGTATAGGGTATAAACATAACATTTTTAGTAAGCACAGATTTATAAAATAAAAATCATAATTATATTATTATGACTGAATGTTAACGAAGTTTTCCTGAAATACTCGTGAAAATTCTTCACTAAACATATTCCAACAAGCTTTTCTTTAGCGGTGGTATTTATGCATATTTTATTTCATAATACAACTGGGTTTACCGAGTCTTGTACCTTAAGACTTTTTGATTTTTATTAGAATTTTTAAGGTGGCCCGTCACAATTCTCGACACGTTTAACGCAAAGGTGATATAAAGCTTCATTTAATGTAGATATTTTTTTCTTATATTGGAAGTCAAAAATACATAACACCTATTTGATAACGTAAAACGCCCTAGTCGCAAATAGGTGTTCATTAAATTCATTTTCATTTTATTTAACGGGACTCTATTACTAAGACTTCGCTGTCCGTCCGTCCGTCTGTCTGTCCCCAGGCTGTATCTCATGAACCATGATAGAAATAAAGTAAGCGGATCAATGTAAAATGACGTCACACGCGGTCACGTGACTGTTAGCGGGACTCGAAATTTATCCTAAGATTAATCGCCTGTAAAATCAAAACTAATACTTAGCTTTTTTTGACTAGAACAAAAACTAGTGTAATTGTATACATACAAGCTTTACTGTAACAAACTTTCAACCGATTTGGCATACCTAGTAACATTCTTCATTGCACGCGGCCGTTCGCGCGCGCAACCCATTTTCATTGCCAAACCAAACATGAACGTCATGAAAGTCATGAAAGGGTCTCTTAATAATAATAATCTGACATCAAAAAACTTCATCGAGTACGTCTAGGTATCCAATGGAAGTTTCCGTTCCATTCCTGCATGAAAGTTGGTAAATCAGCAAGTAAATGCAGATTGAAGCAAAGCTATTTCCAACAAAACGGTCCGCATCGGCTCAGAAATTGGTTCCTCTCTTCCCACTCCGATGCTCGAAGAAACTTGCTACGCTAAAACCTATTTTTATTATTTTGTTCTACGGACTCCTTGTTTTATAGTGATGTACTGAAGTTGTAGATGGATTTATGTACCAGTACTCTGTATTCGCCCAGCTTATGACGGATATCATTTTCAGCTTTAGCTTGTAATCAGCTATCGTAAAAAGTATAAAAAATCTGTGTAGGTCTGGGTAATCTGGGTGGGTTCTACGTCTGCCGCAAGAGAAGAATTAAATGAATAATTATAATTTTGAATAAATGAAGATAAGAAAGGATTTATAAGATTTAATAAATAGACTTAAATCATCCTCACATTATTTATGACTTTCACTTAGTATTTCATTTTTCCTGCATAGTTTTCTATTTGGTTACGTGTAATTTGGGTATATTTTTTAACTCAGGTCTACCTTGGTGAACTGGCGATAACATGGCCATAAGGTATGATTCTTAGGCTACCTTTTTTACGTTGGTTAAATGCATTAGGTATCTACTGCATCATCTCGGGGCAGCGAGGGTATGTAATGTAAGGCCCTCCGGCCTGAGGATGGTAATCGACCGGAGTTTTAGCCAGTAAAAACTCAGTGTTACGTCAATAGTTTGGGTTTGGGTCCCACGGAGTATGGTAAGCTTTAAGTTTATACTTACCTACTTGCAACTCCTAAACTTTTAAGTAGATACCTACGCAAGTACATAATAATTGACGTAAAAGCTTATTTTTTATAATGAAAATAAAATTGAGGCATTGTTAGTATATAATTACTAACATTAAGAACAATAACTTTCTAAACATATAAATGCTTAATTTTGTTGCTTACCGACTTAAAAAAAAGATAGATAGATAGATAACTTTATTTGTACAACACAAACAAGACTAAACAGAACACGATATACACAAAGTAAAGTAGGTATCATAGCTAGAAAGTATAAGTTTCACAAATGGGTGGCCTTATCGCTGAAAGCGATTTCTTCCAGGAACCCTTTGGATAGAAAAGAAGGAGGATTGTCAATTAGATTGTATATCTAGTCGTTCAAAATCCTACTCATAACTACTTAGTAGGTACCTACTTACTTTGAATATTTTAACGTTTGGTAGGTATAGAGATACCAATTATATTTGATTTAAAAAGTTAAGAAAAATTAAATTGTTCCAATTCAATTGTCTGATGTCAATTCTATCGTTTCTCTCTGAGTGAAGAGACGGGAAGAGATCTTATCTTCCCGTTTTTATTATTTTCCAAGTCAATATTATGCGAGATGGCACTGCAGATGAATCAGAAAATCTTAAATCTGATATCTAACCATGTTTGTGCATGACTCATACCCCAGTCGTACCACTCTTTAAAACTGAATTCACAAAAACCGGAAAAGAGAAAAACTGAAAAGAGTCAAAGCAAGCGACTGAAATAAACGTGAAATATTCACGAATAAAACGCGAACTAATACGAAATAATAGGCTTTTTGTTTTGTCACCTCCCTTGCGTACGAATTTATTAGCTTTTACGGTTATCACGGCGTATCTCTCACTCGTTGGGCTTTTGTGGAATAGTCCACATTCCGGGCGCACGCCCAGCCCGCAGTCGCGCCGCGCTGCGCATAGTTCGCCACACTTCCGCCCGCCTCGCCACCGACGAGACGGAACAATCGTGACATAAACTAGTAGTTCGCCCCGAACTGAGACCTCACGAGTTTTTTTCAGCGATTATTATATTTCAGCGTAAAGTAGGTACTAAAATATATAATATAACGACGAAAGACTCAAAATACGACAGGTCTATCTTATTTGAATGATAGGTGCCTAGTATCGCTAATATCTGACATTGGATGATTTAGAGAATCCAAACACGACAGGCATAACTTGTTGTTGTTATTGTTAACTTGTTGTTGTTGTTGTTAAGTTCTAAAAGCATAGGTCCAGCTCAATTATCACACCCGTTAAATTTGGATTAAGAATATTGTAAATAGTAAGCGTGTTACATTGTGTTGTGATGCAACACCTTCATTATTTTTCGTTTGCAATCAAAATGTATTTACAATGTTGTTAATCCAAATTTATTAAATTGTATTTTCTATTTTTTAGTAGTTTTTTTTTATTAAAGCGGGTTTTTTTAGTTTTTCTAAACTATCAATTTATTTTATACTTTTTGGTCTTTGATAACGAAATATGTTAGATCAAACCCATTGGCCCAATGGTTACCATTGAAAGACAAACTACTCGTCAAGACGATTCTAACGAGCCCAAACTCGATGGGGTTGTGTCGTTTCATTGCGAAGTTCTTATGACAACCTTCCAGTTCCATCATCAGACCCTGGTTACCATTGAAAGACAAACTACTCGTCAAGACGATTCTAACGAGCCCAACCTCGATGGGGTTATGTCGTTTCATTGCGAAGTTCCTATGACCACCTTCCAGTTCCATCATCAGACCCTGGTTACCATTGAAAGACAAACTACTCGTCAAGACGATTCTAACGAGCCCAAACTCGATGGGATTGTGTCGTTTCATTGCGAAGTTCCTATGACCACCTTCCAGTTCCATCATCAGACCCTAGTTACCATTGAAAGACAAACTACTCGTCAAGACGATTCTAACGAGCCCAAACTCGATGGGGTTGTGTCGTTTCATTGCGAAGTTCCTATGACCACCTTCCAGTTCCATCATCAGACCCTGGTTACCATTGAAAGACAAACTACTCGTCAAGACGATTCTAACGAGCCCAAACTCGATGGGGTTGTGTCGTTTCATTGCGAAGTTCCTATGACCACCTTCCAGTTCCATCATCAGACCCTGGTTACCATTGAAAGACAAAGCAAGTACTCGTCAAGACGATTCTTGTCGAGTAGTTTGAATGAATGAACTATGAAGTATGGCTAATGAGATAATTCCTGCAGATTCCTTCCAGCTCTATCATCAGATCAGTTCCATGGTACCATATTATTGTCACTGAAGTTACGCCCTTTCATTTGATATCCCACTCGGGTATATTTGCCCTATAGTTTGTGTGCCAAAGAGGTAGATCCCCTTTTGGACCCCCTGTCTCCGTAACCCCCTGACCGATCCTGCTCATGTTCGAACTTAAAAATTCTATGGATCTCAACTACTTGTATACCAAAAATCATGAAGATCAGAGCAACGGTACTCAAGTTATCGTCGAACAAACATACAAACATACGAGCGACCGACCGTCTCAACACTAGACCTCACTCGCTACGCTCTCGTTCGGTCAATGACGGAGAATACACCTACCCACCTATATGTCTATCCCGTTATTTGCGTTGCAATTGGCTTTATTCTTTACTTGTTCTGAAAACTTTGAATTATCAGCCGTTTAAAATGAGTAAATTCACTATTGCAGACGAAAATTCATTTACGTCGTTTTATTGCAAAAAAATGTTTTTGCGAAGGAGTAAATTTTGTACATAAAAGTAAAAGCAATACGTTCAGCAACAAATCGACACTTGGAAAGGCCGTATTTTATTTGAAATTTCGAAAGAATCACTGCCCCATCTACGCAATATGTTTTATTGCGAAGGCGACGAGGAGTTAGCGAGAAAAATGTGATGCTATTCGTCCGCGCTGATCGTTCGTCACGGGCACCAACTGCGTGTAGGTACATGCTTGTTTAGATTTAGTCATGCTCCCCTATCGACACCCCACTTTATACAACCCTAGATCAAACACTCAGGCGTATATTTGACTAAGAACAATAGATAAAGAACATCAATAATTTAGATCTGAGAAGGGAGTTTCGAAAGACAATTATTTGCTTTTGTTGCTGAGAACCAATTTCTCTGGAATTAAGCACATCTATCAAAGTTCAGGTTCGTAACTAAGTTAATATTTTCGGGGCAAATAACGAGTATCAAAATACCAACTAGATCATTTATTTTATGAACATGATAGGTAAAATTATTTATATTTATTAGTTATTTTCAAGTAAAATAAAAAGAAAATAAAAAAGTTACAGGATATGATTTGAAAGCAGTGTATAGCAGAATTGTCAAATAAATTGTTGTATTTAAACAAGAAAATTTCATCATTCATCATCATCATCAATCATCAACAAAAATCATTCAATCAATCATATTAAAAAATAACTATTTATCGTCATAAATAGCAATTAAATTAAAAATTTTGTAAACCCCTGACACAAAATGAAAACAGCACAGAAATATCTAATAGCAATGAACATTCATATTGCATTAAATTTTCAGTGTCCCTTAGTTACAAAGTTTATATAGTTTCGTCAAGACAAAATGGTAAACTTAAATATATTTTTTTAATAAATTTAGGGTATTATTAAGAAATGGCAACCACTTAAAGCAAGCAGACCAATTGAGACCAAGATGTTTCATATGCGGAGATTATCATTCTTGGAATAGGTAACATAAAACTACCCATTTCTGTTATTTTTCCCAAAAATGTTTCTTATCTCTTCTAATATTAGGTACAGTTGGCAACAAAATTACAGTCAAACCGTAGATGTCTATAATTACCATTATTGAAATGTTTTTCTAATAAATTAATTAGTGGAAATACTTTAAGTTTTAACTCAAGCAGGAACCTAAAATCTTGCTAGGGTTGAAAACATTCTAATAATAGTTTTTAGAGCTCTACGGTGAGTCTGAACTTTTGTTGTAAATCTATTGCTATTATGAAAAAGATGAAAGATTTAATTCTTTGTTTGTTTGAATTGAATAGGCTCCCAAACTACCGCATCGATTTTATTGAAACCTGGTATGAGGATATACATTGATTCATTGGGAGTAACATAGGCTACTTTTATTCCGATATTCCCACGGGATCAGGAGTTACGGAGTTACATAAAAAGGACAAACAACATTATTTGCAATCGCTGAAAGGAAAGTCTGCGGTCTGTTTTCACCCTGAAATGAAATCCTGATGTAGGACAACAAACTCATAACAAGTGTTATTGAGATCAACTCGGCAGACCGTCTTGGCAACTCTGCAAGACTGTCTCGAAAAAGGCCAACATAACAATTGTCTGAACAGACATTTGTCTAGTAACATTACTATCATAGATAATATATTAACATAAAAATATCGTAACTTGGTATGGCCTTGCCTTACGCTAATCCATTTTGATACATACAATCTTTACTAAAAAATAGTAGTGAGTTTGTTTGAACGCGATAACCTCCTACTGTACCAATTTCAATCAAACTTTCACTGATAGAAAACTACAGTAGGTATAGGGATGGTAGGCTATAGGAACTTAATTTTTATTAAACTATATTTAGTTACACAGGTATTAAAAAATCCATTGTTTATATTCACGGGTTTGCGACGGGCTTTATTTCATAAAAAATCAGTTTAAAATAGTTTGAGCGTTAGGAAAAATGAAATGAAAGAGAATTAGCTCTCACACACATAGATATCAGACAGACATACACACACATAATATGTGTGTGTGTATACCTACCTACTGATATTATAAATGCAAAAGTAAATTTGTCTGTCTGTCCGTCCGTCTGTCTGTCGAAAGGAACTTCGTTCGAAACACATGAAACGTTTTGTTTTTTTTTATTTACACTAGCTGCGCGGTGTCATCCGCGTAAATGCCGATACTTTGGGAATTTTGGGAAAGTAGCCTGTCCGTAATTTTAAGGTCTCCAGTTACTCATCACATACCAAGTTTCATCGCAATCGGTCCAGCCGTTCTCGAGTTATAAATGATGTAACTCTGGTCATTTCGTTCTAAAATTCTGGTAATTTTGTTCTGCATAATTTTATTTTTTGTCTTAAAAAGATTATAAATGGCGAAGAACGTTGGCTACACTGTTACAAGTATCTACTTAATAATCGTCAAAAACATTTAATTGTACATTGTGGAACATTTAAAATATAATTGTCGTGTTATTTAATTATATTACAACGTATATTTTCCGACAGACTAGTAATCGAGCGATTGCGTAGGTGTATGTAAATGTAGTAAACATTTAGTTATGAATTAGGTAAGCAACTTAATGCTTGTGTTATGGGTGCCAGATAACGGATAAACTACTTATATACTTTTTTTATTTTTTGTAATAAATAAATATTTCAGGACATATTACACATCGCCATCCAGCCCCAAGCTAAGCAACTTAATGCTTGTGTTATGGGTGCCAGATAACGGATAAACTACTTATATACTTTCTTTTTTTTTTTGTAAATATATACATATTATACATATAGGAAACACCCAGAACCAGAAACAAGAATTTATGGTCAGCATAAATACTTGTTCCCGGCGGGAATCGAACCCGCAACCTTCTGCGGGTTCGATTCCCGCCGGGAACAAGTATTTATACAGCGCCAACAACTTAAGTCCATGCTCTATTCAGGGCACTGTAGTGCTTATGACCCCTCAGGACTGTACCCCTGCTTAGGGCCAAAAAGCAACTGTGGGTTGCCAAATCCCCCCTCCACCAGTCTTCATCGCACCCACAGAATTCCTTCCTGCTGGCGGTCTGCAGTTGCCAAAAAGAACATGGCATGGGGTTTCTCCGGATCGGACACTTTGTGTGAGTGTGGGAGGGCCACCCAAATGATGGCGCACCTGACGGCTTGCTTCTCTGAGCTGTTAGCTGCTCTACTGACGACCTCAACAGGGCAACAGATAATGCCGTGGCTAAGTTTTGGGCGGGAGTGTTGTGATCAAGGTGCATTGGCGCCGTTGACACGAAGAAGAAGAAGAGTGCCTGGGACATGGGATGTAGTTGTATTGCTCCGAACCTATACCACCCTCTCAGCTTAGTCGAGCAGAGGAAAGAACTCATCCATATGTCTGGAGCCAACTAAGCCGCGGGTTTCATCACGATATTTCCCTTCACAGTAAAGGCAATGTTAATTACCACACATACAATTTTGGTAAGAAAAATCCATTGGTGCTGATAGGCTTTCCAAAGAATCAAGCTTATCATGTATCATCCCTTATAATCGTTTGCAAAAGCCGAGATAAGCCAAGCGGGACAGACAAGACTTGACAGTAAACGCGGCTATTAGCATATAGCCGCCACCACGTCCAGGTCCTGACAGCGAACATTTTTATGGCCATACCTACTAGCTTTCCCGGCAAACGTTGTTTTTCCATTTAAAATAAATATATACTTAAAGGAAAAAAATAGAATAGTGTTAAAAAAATCATACAAATCGGTTCAGCCGCTTAGGTGGAGTTTGGCAACTAATTCCGCGACACGAATTTTTTTCTTATATTATACCTTTAAAGGGATGACAGTAAAAACAGTGTCCGTCAGTCTTTGGCGTTCGACTATTACCTATATCATAACATAACACAAAATAGATAATTGTCTGCCAATAATAAAGACTATAATCAACAATAAACCAAGGTTTTATGTTGGGATAATTTTCCGACAAAATAGGTAAACAAGTCCGATATTAGATGTATGTTGTATATTCTTTATTAGATACTTTAAAGTACTTACTTTTAAGTTATTACTACCTTTTAGTGTTCTTACAGTAAGTGTTATACAATTGCTTTTTAGGGTCCCATACCCAAAGGGTAAAAACGGTAAAATTTTACTAAGACTCCACTGTCCGCCCGTCTGTTTGTATGACAATAGGCTGTATCTCAAGAACCGTGATAGCTAGACAGTTGAAATTTTCACAGATGATGTAGTTCTGTTGCAGCTATAATTATCAACAAACTAAAAACAGATTATATTGGTAGGTACGGAATAATTCGAGCGCGAGGCGATTCGCACTTGACCGGTTTTCTATATTTAGGTGCCATCAAAAACTTTAGCTGGAAAAATGACGAACTAAACAAAATAAACTTAAGTATTCAAATACTAAAATAAGTTTTTTCTTATCGATTCGTAGAACGTAGATAGAATGAAAGATTACTAAATATAATAAAGTTACGCAATAAAGTCAAACTTATTCATATTTTTGATAGAAGGCAAAAACGGGGTTTGTTTGAATGGGACATGCATGTCTTTGATGGCTTCATTTCAAATATAATTTCAAAAATATTATATTATATCTTTATGACTTTTGTGAGCATGATCACAAAAAAAAGAACGCTGAATGAGCTTCTTTTGTCTTCTTGTCATTGGTGCGCGTTTTAAAGACGATTTACTTTGACTTTGAGTTTAGGACAGATTCAAAAACATGATCTCCGCTATTAATCGCTTGGAAGTAATGGTTCATCTAGTCACATTAACAGCATTGCTGTTATTAAGCTGCCGGCATTATGTCCCAGGGAGTTAGTCTCGGAATTGAGCGAGGGAACGTCCAGCATCCTGAGAAATTGTCCCCAAGATGAGAGTGGGAAATGCTGCATTTCCCACTCTCTCGACACTCTCGCGAGAGTGTTGCTCGCTTCGTGTTATTTTAGGTTAGGATATGAATGAGTGTAATTTTATTTGTATTTTTTTTATTATTACAAAAAATGTCCAATAACTAAATAAATAGAACTTGATTGCAGCGTCACCTACTTATTACAATGATAAAGTTTAAAATTTTTTAAAATATAAAACTAGTTCCTTAATATATTAGAGGCTTTTCTAGATGACTGGTACTTGTCGTTTTAACTTCATACAAAAAAACGACGAGAGTCTAAGGCAGTCATGTCAAATATACGGCCCGCGGGCCGCATGCGGCCCGCGAATCATAATGATGTGGCCCGCCGCAGTCGGAATCTAGATCTCATAAATGAAAGCGTATTTTTTAAATTTTTGTTTCTCTCGCACTTGCAATGACCAATCTGCAAGGCACCTTGACTTTGAGTAGGTACTCGAAAGCTAGCTATCCTTTTTCGTAGTTGATATTTTGTGGACAAAAGTTTTCTATTATAAAATGAATAAGAACAAATATCGCTCAATCCTAGTGATAAACATCCAGTCTATTCTTGAAATAATTACCACGAATATGACACCCGACATATATTATGAAAAACAAAAGAAGTCAAGTTTCCGGATCCTACAGATAAATTTACTTCCCCTTTTTAAAACTAATTATTGTTTGTGTACTTACCTACCAATTGAAAAAGTACCAAATAAATGTACCCGCCTCACCAATAAACTTAATAATAAAGGGAAAATTCAGAAATATAAAAAAAGTTGAAAATTACTGTACATTTTGGTACTTACAAGTTCTCGTGAATATGTAATTTGCCCATATTTTTTATTGTCTTGACTCAGGTTCTTAATTTTTATACGCCTCATAGGGACTATAGACCTTAGTATCTGGTATGAATTTCAACTTGCTAGGTCCACCCGTTCCTGAGAAAATCGTGACACACGGACAGACAGACAGACGGACAAGAAAATGATCCTTTTTTACCTTTTGAGGTATATAACCCTAAAAAAGTACGTTTTTAAATATTTCATGTCTGGCCCGCCGACACATCTGCCATTTTCGAAATGGCCCGATGTAAAATCGAGTTTGACACCCCTGGTCTAAGGTTAAAAATAACATTATTTATTGATATCTCAAACTCGAATCCTCAAACTTGTCCCACCGTGAACGGTAGGCAAGTATGTGAGACGTGTTTAAGATTTACTCATCTTGTTATGTGAAAGTTTTCTACTTAGAACAGCTATTGCCTAATAAATAGTTCCGAAGATCCACGTGTGATTACATTGGCATTCTCCTTGGAGTGTTCTTGTTTGTCTCTGTAAGCGAGTAAAGTGAACAAAATGCAGAGAACATAACGAAGGAGGCAGCCGCCCAGCCATCCACTGGCCAACCGCCGCTTGCTCTTGGCCAAATTCCAGAACCTTGATTTAAATGCGCCATTTATCGGGACTAGTGAAACAATTTTATTTTCTTCTCTATAACTTTTCCCTATAGGTATCAGTTGCAAGGGGTTCGTACAACTCGATTTCTATCGCCTTCCTTGGATCATAAGCTGACGGTCGAACAAACACAATGTCAAAACCTACATAAATTCACACACGCATAAAGTCAAATTATTTAATACCAAGTTACCGTTCCGCGGCTTACGGATTCAAGCATACCTTCCCTAGTCCTATCTATTTTAACACAGAACAACAAACAAAACAAAACAATAGCAGACATTTTTGTATTAGTTTGTTGTTTTTAAGTTTCTTGTGTGTGTTTTTTTAGTCAAAAGTGTTCATTCAGTGATATTAATCCCAAAAAAATATTTATTCATTGTTACCTTTTTTTTCATCGACGATTATACCCTTAAAATAATATCGGCAAGTTTAATTACCAGAGAAGTTCAACAATCCAGGGGTCACACAATATAGGACATGTAGGGCTCAATCCCACGGACGACGGAAGGAACATGCACGAACCACCAAAACCTATATCAAAAAGCTTAGTAAAAAAGTGGTTCTATTAGGTACTATAACAATGGTTACGTTTTCTAAATAATTATAACGTACCTTCCTACCTATTGTATTTCACATCATGATAATTACAAAAAGGTACTCTAAAAATTGATCACACTCTACCATAATGGAAGTTTTCTTTACGAGGCGCTCTGTTAAAATAGCCGCGTATACTTACTCGTAGACAAAATAAATGAGGTTATTATGAGTTCGGCTACGATCGGCTTCGCGATCGCATTAACTTCACCAAGCATCCGTAACGCAAGCTCTTAAACTTTATAGACTCCTTAAATTTATTTAAACACCGTAAATGTTAACAAACTAACAAATTTCTTTATAAAGAAAATCGAGAAAAAACCGCTCATCTAACTTCTCTCATAACATCGAATGTTCTAATATTTTACAAGCCTAAACGAATTTTTTCTCGGCACCGTTTAAAAGTTTACCTTTCGAGGTATTAAATTATATTTTATATGCTGTAAAATAGCGGAATCACTTTGTCGGCTTTTTTATAGAAAAATAAAAACAAAATCTGTAAGGTCGTACTTACCTACCTACTACGCACCGGCACCGGTAACTGTTGATAAAGATAATCCGGCAATAGTACTTTTAAACCCTTCCATTTAACTCGTGAATCAATGGAATGGAAGTTCATATTGAAATGATTCGTCGAGTTATTAATCCGATTGCTTTTTAGATATATTTCTTCGACAACAGCTGACTATGAGGCGGTATAGTTATGTGTGTACGTACCTATAGTTGACCGCTATAGCACTCCACTTAATGAAATAATAAACCTTTATGGATCACAATACATATAGCAACACAATATACTTTAAGTTATAGGGCATTAAGATGTTTACTAAGTCGTTAAGTCAAGTTAGAAGCTTTAGGGCGACCTGAAAACTGTAAACAGCCAAAGTAGGTATCTACACGATATTGGTGCAAAAATAATTGGTCTTGGGGTGATGAACTAAGCAGAGTAGTGGAGAATTTAAGAAAGTAATATAATGTATTAAATAAAAGTTTTAAATAAACGAAGAAAAATATAATTGTACTTAAGAAACGTAAATATCTATACAAATATTATTAAGCTGAAGAGTTTGTTTGTTTGAACGCGCTAATCTCAGGAACTACTGGTTCGAATTAAATTTTTTTTTGTGTTGGATAGTCCATTTATTGAGGAAGGGTTTAGGCTACTTTCCATTGTGATATTCCCACGGGATGGGTGAAACTGCCGGGCGCAGCTAGTGAGTTTTAAATGTACCTAAGACCGATGTCACGGCAAATCGTTTTTAAATTATTTTGAGGTGTTTGTGTGACCTTCTTCAAAAAAACTTTTTTGTTTTTTTTTAGTAGCTGGTAGCTTGGTAGCTTCCAGAGATGATGTTTCTCAGAACGCGGACGAAAAAATTAAAATATATTTATTGGCTACATATGTTTATCTTTTTAGTTTTAAAGAAAACTCGTAGCGTCCTCTGGCTGTATTGGGAATTGGACAAGTAAGTTTAGCGGGCCCTTGGCCAGAAACAATTTCCAATTGAGATTGCAATCATATTATTATATCAAAGTTTTAAAAAATCTATGGCTTAAATATTCGCAACATCACATTATCAAGACCAGAAACAAATCTCTACATAGATACTTGTTTGAATCGAACCCGCAACTGTCTGTTTCACGCAGACAGTGGCCGTCATACCTATTGAAAATCCTTTGAACATTTTGGCATAGTAACTTAAAATGCTGCAGTGCATTTCGAGACCCATGCCAATCGATAGAGGGCGTTATGGCAAATAAATAATGCCTTCACACCAAACCGCTAAAGCGTCTCGGAACGTCTCGGAACATAGGACAACTTGACAACCAAACGTGTTGCACGCAACACGTTTGGTTGTCAAGTTGTCCTATGATTTTCCAAAAATGTGCGTTGTATTTCGAGACCCATGCCAATCGATAGAGGGCGTTATGGCAAACAAATAATGCCTTCACACCAAACCGCTAAAGCGTCTCGGAAACAGAATATTTAACCAAACGTGCAACACGTTTGGTTAAATATTCAAGTTGTCCTATGATTTTCCAAAAATGCGCGTTGCATTTTGAGACCCATGCCATTAGATAGAGGGCATTATGGCAAAAAAATAATGCCTTCACACCAAACCGCTAAAGCATCTCGGAAACAGAATATTTAACCAAACGTGCAACACGTTTGGTTGTCAAGTTGTCCTATGATTTTCCAAATATGCGCGTTGCATTTTGAGACCCATGCCAATCGATAGAGGGCGTTATGGCAAATAAATAATGCCTTCACACAAAACCGCTAAAGCATCTCGGAAACGGGATATTTAACCAAACGAGTTGCTGTTGTCCTATGATTTTCCAAAAATGCGCTTTGCATTTTGAGGCCCATGCCAATCGATAGAGGGCAGTACAGTATACAGTAAACAAATATTTACGATGTCCAAACGACGTTCGACGTGAAGACAATATTTGTTCACTCTAATGCCCTCTATCGATTGGCGTGGGTCTCAAACTGCATCGCGCAAAAAAACACTATGCCAAGCTCCCATACTAAGTCCCCTACTAAACCCCTTTGTTATTATTTGCCTCGTAAGGTTTGTCTAAATGTTTTACATAAATAATTACCTATCTATAGGTATTAAAATTAGGTTCTAGGAAATCAACACAAACTAAACCTTTTTTAATTTCACGAAGCTGTTTTGTCAAATTAAAAAAGATATTATGTTTTATACAATTTAAAAGGGAATGTCCCACCCACCCTTATCCAAATGTCATTTTCACGAATTCTGTAACTTTATGCTGAATTACAGCTCAAAAAAAGATTTCAGTACCTATCTGTTTGCTAAGTGTTTGTATCTATACAGACTAGCTGCACCCCGCGGTTTCACCTGCATAAGTCCCGATCCCGTGGGAATAAAATAAAAGTAGCCTATAGCCTTCCTCGATAAATGGACTATCAAACACAAAAATATTTTTTTAACTCAAACTAGTAGTTCCTGAAATTAGCGCGTTCAAACAAACTAACATACTCTTCAGCTTTATAATTCATTCAATTCATTTATTTATTGAGAATATAGGTCACAAATTGGTCTTACAAATAAAGCATAGTACAGCTATATCCAGCCTTTTCGGCATTCAATATAAAAAAAGGAGGTACATAAGTTCGATGTCAAATGAATAACAAATTTATAATACGTCCATGCAAATTACATAGATGTCACTTTGAAAATAAAATAAAATTTAAAACTGTCAAAAAGTAGGTAGGTACCTAGGTAGTCAATTTTAGAACTAAATTAATGATAACAATTGAACAGATTAATATTATATTAAGTATAGATATAGATTATTACACAAACTTTAACTTATTTATAGAGACGTGCGCCTACGCTCGGAGCTTAGGGGTTAATTTTACACTAAGTACCTAAATATTACTTTGTTTCTTTGCACAACATATTTTATCTTTACTTTATTAAATGTACCTATGATAAGAAAGTAAATTATCCCTAAAAGCAAATCGAGATAATCTGTCTGGCTCTTTTCAAAATTTTGGAATTGTTAGTAGCTTAACAAAATCACGTGCATATAAGCTTACTAGCGCTGTTACCTACCTACACATATAAGCTCCTTGATACCTTTGAAAACCTATCAACGATTCATTCTACGAAGTCATTTAAGTGTAGAAGGGAGATAATTCTGAGTATGATCCCGTCAATAACGTAGACTCGTCGCCGACCAACACTAAAGTCTCCCTGAATAACGAAGGGGTTCTTTTATATGAAACCGGCCTGAAAGGAAACCACTTTTTTTATTGATGAGGATGGTCTATCTTGAATATGCACAGTCTGTCGCATCATTCAACATCATTAGAGCGAGAAATAACAGTGCGGGTCTGAATGCTTTTTTAATCAATAGATTTACGGTATTACAAAGTTGGAAACTTTTGAGAGGCTTTTCGTTTTACGTAAGGGGCGATTTATTTTAGTACTTAGCCTCATTAAAAAGGAGAGTGGTTTAAATAAAGTACAGAGCTGTAAAATCAAGTGGACCGGAGTGAACCGTCGCTCGGTCGGATATCTGAGACGGAACTAATTTCTACTATATTTTAATCCAACAAAATACAAAGGAACCCAATTTGCATAAACCTCGGTTGTTTGTTTCATGCAAGGACTGTATCCGCTTTGCTCTGAACTATTTTGTAGCCAATTTATCTGTTTGCACGTGTTGCGTTTGTGAATGCAACACAGTCTATCTGATCACCACGCTTTGTCACATCATAACTTTGTTATTTACTGTTTATATTTGAATTAGCACAAGAGACGTACATCGGTAACTATAACTACCTATTTTATTAAACTAATTTTTACGCGACTTATATACTAATCAATATTTTAACGCGGGTCGTATTAGTTTTGCAAATATGAATTGTTCTCGTTACATTAATCCAAGACGTTATACAATGTGTTGCATCTAACATGACCACGGCAACGGAGTCACTATCTATTAAAAAAACCGCATCAAAATCCGTTGCGTATTTTTAAAGATCTAAGCATACAAAGGGACATAGGGGTATAGAGACAGCGAAAAGTGACTTTATTTTATACTATGTAGTGATAGTGAAATGATAGTGATTGACGACCCAGTTGGCACAATGGTCACCATACCGGACTGCCAAACACAGGCTTGCGGGTTCGTTTCCCGCCTCAGACAAGTATTTACGCCTATAAATTTGTCTGTAGTCTGCTTGTTTCTATGTATTATTAGTATATTTTACAAAAGAAATGTATATAAGTAGTATATCCGTTGTCTATCACTCTAAACACAAATCTAGTTACTTAGCTTGGGGCTAGATGTCGATGTGTGGAATGTCCTGCAATATTTATATTTATAGTTATTTTATTTATACATACAAATTGGACAATTTAAAAAAAATAAAAATTAGATAGTAGGTACGGTCGGCTGCATAATTGCAGACCCATTGTAGAGCTCCAAAACGGCTGTTATAAGAATGTTTTCAACACAAGCAAGATTCTAGACACCTGCTTTAGTTGAAGTTTAAAGTCTTCTAACTCATCAATAATTAATCAAACACAAAATTATTAGAATGAAAACATTCGAATAATAGTAATTTTCAAACTCTACCTAGGGATGCAAATATGCAGCCGAATGTACCTATAAGCATTCTTTAAACCATATTATGATAGGCGGGTCTCTAAATAGAGATGTGTTTTCCACTCGCCGACTCTTAACATGCTATTAAAAGAAGTTTCCCTCACTCAGGGTATCCCGAGCGCATGTGAATATTCATAATGCTGTTCAGTATACTTGCTGAAACTTGCGGAACAACTTTTAAATTCCTTCAAATATATCAGTCATTGTGAGACCACAACTTTGCTGTAGACGAATGAAGTTAACTGCGGATATTTGCTTGAATGTGAAGCAGTTTAACAATTATAATAGGGACTAATTAATCACAAAGAATTAGGATGAACAAATAATCTTACTAATAGGTACGGTTTTATAATTAGGTCAAGCTGAAAATACACTTACCTATAAGTTCGTATGGGAGTTTTGCTTTGTGTTCTCACTTTAAGATGATGAATTTTGATGTTCTAAACCTATCTATTTTACTTATTTTAATAAAGGAATAAAGCAGTTAAAAAAAATCGAGATTGTGGGTCTTAAAATAAGCAGTAGAACACAAATTCATAGTTTAAAAAATCATGACCGTCTGTCTGTTTTTGACTCTGTTACATAGGTATATGTGATTAAAAACCACTGAAGCTATTAAAATCTAGATATATAAAAATTACCGATATCAAATCCACAGAGCATAAACTAAATTATCAATGAACAACTGCGGCGACCTTACGAAAATGCCCTCTGCGGCTGCTTCCCAATTTTCCCAAAGAATCGGGACTAACGCGCGTAAAACCGTGGGACTCAGTTACGTTTATATCTATAAATAAATATATATCTATAACGTAAATATGAGGTAGGTACACCTACATGCATATACCTAAATTGATGCAAGAGTTTGAATATTATAGATTAGAGTGCGATACGGCGGGCGACGTCTACCAGTTTTCGTGCGGTAGTAGGTAGGTATTCGAAACGGAAACGGAATATTCTCGTCATCCGAATTGCAATACCATCGGAACAGCCAGCGCACATCGATAATAATTGGAAATAGCATATACCTATCTTTGTGCACTCGTCTTCGGTATTATTCATATGCCTAGATCAAATGAATATTTTTGATTCAATGTATTTGGAAAAATTCGGAATATTTTTACCATTCTACCTATACCTAGGTACCTAAATTTGTCGATAAACAACCATATTTTACGATTATTAATATCTGAACTGTGCTCTCTGATTTCGTTAAAAATGGTTGACTATTTTAATATAACTTTTGAGCGCCACGCCCAAGGCTCTGAAAAACATAGGCAACGAAAAAAAACATTTTCAATAATGAAATACGTAATCAAATTGTAGTGTTTTTATATTATGTTTGTCTACATATTGTTTTAGGCAACATAAAGAATAACAATTTACTTTCACAATAATATAATGAGGAAACATCATGATAAATAAATATTTCTTTATTGACTTCTTCCAGTTCAGTTCATCGCCTTACAAGTACATAATACTTACTAATAAAAAAAAGTTAACTAGAAACTTCCTGCCAAAGTTATCTGCACTGCGAGCTACGAGTAAATTCAACATAATGTGATATCGGGGAAATAGTGAAGAATAATAAGTTTGTCGTAGAAAGTTAAACAGCGGTACTCTATCGTCAGTACGTATGGTGAACCTTACTACCGCAATCCTTTGACTTTCATATTATTATGAAAAAGAATGTGGGACCACTTTTATTTCTGTTAAGGGTCTTTCTAAGTGAAATTACTTAGGTTTATTACGTAACTTTTGTGTTTAGAAGGTATTACGTTTTCCCCAGGTGTTTATTTAGAACTTTTGTAAATCTTCTTCTTGATTTCTCGTCACTATACGAGTACATAGTATAAAACAAAGTCGCTTTCTCTGTCCCTATTTCCCTTTGACCGCTTTAAATCTTTAAAACTTCGCAACGGATTTTGATGCGGTTTTTTTAACAGATAGAGTGATTCAAGAGGAAGGTTTATATCAGGGACTTAAATACCGGTAAAATACAGTAACGTTATCTGTGGAATTGCAAGATAACGTTATTTGTGAGAGAAACGATATAACAAAACGATATTATTCAAAGCTTTGAATATGTATAACGTTATAATAACGTTACGTTATATTGTCAATTTAACGTTATTAAAAATATTGTTATTCATATAATAATGTTATAATTATTGTTTTTATGCTATCTCTTTTACTCAAAGTAATGTTTACTTTTTCTTCGTGTGAACTATCGAACGCAGTGCTCTCTCTGGCTACGTAAGGGTGTAATCTATAGGTACATGTACGTACTATGTAATAGTATAAATGGGAAAGATTAGATTTTTGTTTGTTTGTATTGAATTTGCTTCAAAACCACTGGACCGATCTGAATAATTCTTCTAGTGTTGGATATCTCAAATATCGAAGAAGGCTAAAGGTTACATAACGTCCTGAAATTTACTATTACTTTGGTGTTAGATATATGTTTAGTAGGAATAGGTAAAATTTCCGAAACACATTTTTTTATCATAGTGAATCTACGATTAAAAGTAAAATAAACCAATCAATAATGTAGCGATAAATTTTCACAGTGCAATTAGTATATACCTAATACCTACCAACCACCTCTTCTGCGGCCAAGCAACGTTGCCGCTGCGTTCGAAACCGTGCGCGAGCGGTAGTACCTACCAGGTACCACCGCTCGCGCGCACACGGCGCGGCGGCAACGTTGCACGCGCGCGCTGCCGCACAGTGGCTCGAAACGGCAAATGATGGACATAGGGCTGTTTTTGATGCAGGTCGTAAGCCGTCAAAATATGAAAAAAATGTATGAAACGTCACATGTTTTGGTCTCTAGGTTACAAACCAGAGCAGCTTACGCACTCTAACTTTTAGGCATGTTAGTTCAACTCATATCTCTCATTTGACACCACAAACAGCTTGCTATATCGATGACTTTGGAAAATAGAAGCCATTGAAAATACTCGTATTTTCAATTGAATTTTTTATGACCAAATCTTTAACTATCGTGGTTTTTTTTACTAATCGCTAGAGCTTCTTTATAAAAACATAAAATATTTTATAAAAACATTCAAAACATTAATATTTTCCGAGAAAATCGGCATTATTTAAAAAAGTACTAGAAATTTTGGCCTTTAGCATCAAAACCAAAGTCGATAACTTTCATCACTGAGGCGTGTTAGTTCAACTCTTTACCTTTAATAAGGCACCACAAACCACACAAACAGCTTGATTCATTTGCGACTTGCGGAGCATTAAATTTTTTAGAGTAAAAAAATTATGAGCAATCTTTAATAATTTTTTTTATTGCTGCCTATCGCAAGGGCTCTTCGGAGAAACATAAAAGATTCTATAAAAAAATTGAAAACATTCATATTTTCTAAGGAAATCGGCATTATTGTAAAAATATAAATATTAATAAGCCGATTTTCTTAGAAAATATTAGTTTTTTTTTTAGAAAATACTACACATTACTACCTACTTACTATCTACTTCTTTCTTAACTTACCTTTAAAACTTTTTCGCAAACTAAACATTTTGAGGTCTTATTATTATCCTCAAGATTGAAATATCTGTAAACTTTGTTGATTTTTTTTTCGACCCATTTCGCTTTTACCAACTGATGCGCAAATTCCGCCGCGCGTGGCGCGGATTTGTAAAATGAATAAGTTTGGCAACGTCGCGTATTTATCGTTATAATAACGTTATTTTTGCAGTTAAAATTTCGTTCTGTTACTCGTAAAACGTTATACAAAAGATCGATAACGAAATGTTTGCTGAGATACCGATACTATTTATAACGTTTTTATAACGTTAAACATTCTGATATGGATAACGTTTTAAGTCCCTGGTTTATATGTATAATACATGCATAATATAGCCGCGCGAAGCCGGGGCGGATCGCTAGTTAAGAATATAATATGAAAAACACTAAGTTCTCGATCCTAAATGTAAAAAAAAACATCTTTTTCCAAGAGGATTGGAATAATAATTTTTAGTTACTGCATTGCTATATAAAAATTGAAATAGTTTTGTAATTACTTCACTTTTTTAGACAGAAGTTTTATTGATACCATTTGTTTTTATTACTGCATATCATTTGAATTGCAAATTTATTCCTTTTTTAGGGTTCCGTATAGTCAACTTTATTTTCGCCATGTCCGACTGTCCGTCCCATTGTCTCTGTCTGTCGGTGGCTTAACTTGTAGATTAATTAGTATCTACTAGAAGTTTTCATGCGTATAAGTATTATAAATATTATTGACTTAGTAGTTAAATAGTTAAAATCTTTGTTGAAAGTGTTATCGTCCTTTGTGGGAAAAACAACAGGCATTTTAGATGTTACTAGGCGTTAACGGGGGTCCATACGCCAACGACCTTGGTACACAGCCTACTAAATAGTTACTACTGGCACCGGTCGCCTTCGTTGGTGAATATTGTTGATTGTTACGAATGTGTTTTGTTTTTCTCAAAAGTGCTGAAATGGAATTGTAGGTGAGATTTTTACCGACATTTTGGTGTGATTTTGAGCTAAACATTTCTTATAGTTTTGAAGCTATCCTAAAACTAAAAATTAAAGCTTTGAAATGACAAAGAAAGCACATGAAAAACAAAACAAATTCGTTACAATCAACAATATTAGTTGTAGCAGCATAAGCAGCCTTAAACCGTGAACACAATTAAATATAATAAAAATACCTATTCATTCTAAGTCATTCTAAGTTCGCATATTACGACGGGCAGTTACGGAACCCCACAATGCGCGTGGCTCGAAGGGCACTTTGTCGGTTTTTAGTGTCGTTTGAAAAATGCAGAGTCAAAAATAATAGAATAATTTTGGTCTATTAAGTTTACATGGTTTTAATTTAGAGTTAAAGTAACAACAAAAAAATTGTTTTCTTGTCTACGGTAGTCTCCTACATCAACATATTATGTGACCATCGTCTGTTTTGTAAATACAGAACCCTAAAAACGGACACAGAATAGTTCAAAATAATAATATTAGTAGATATAAATGAAGATAATGTATAGGTAGTTACCTATGCTTAAAGCTAATATGATAGAATATGTAAATTAACCTAAACACACAATGCGCAAAAAAAATCACCTGCTAGAAAACACAAATGATGAGAATTTTATTTTCATGCTCACATTTACGCAATTTGTATACAGAATGTAAATTAGAAAGCTCCTTATTTCAAGCAACGGGCGTCAGGATATTTGGCTCAGTGTCACGATGTCTCTTCACAAATAAAAATATTATAACAAAATACAGATGAATAAAGCACTTGACTCGCATTCATTTCTTACGAATTGTGCCCCATCTAAGACGAATAAATAGGCAAATACAATTTGATACGTCTTTTATCATTACTTTTACGATGCGATAAGGGACTTGACGTTCGATTGCCGTTTCTGGCGTGAATCTTTTATACTGTGCTTCTACGCAATTTAAAATCAAGTAAGAACCTACACATTTTATACAATCAACGGGCAAAAGTCTCTGCCCACCGTAACATTTACAATCCTGTGCAGCACTATTTGAACTTTATAACAACGTAGCCTTTGGATCGAACCCACGTCGTCGGTTGTTGTAGCGGGTGGCGGCTTATACCACTCGGCCATCTAAACACATAATTAACATGTTGAAAATAATAATCACACTGAGTACTTTTAATTCAAGTATTTATGTTTGTGTGTAACGTATAGAAGAAGCTCGTAAGTCCAATAGGTACTCGTTTATAGTATTATTGTAGCAAACTGATAGTGGACTTATGACACATACTGTATATGATATAGTATAAGTCCACTATCAGTATTTTTACACCAATGGAACGGTAGATATACAGTATATCTACCGTTCCATTGGTGTAAAAATATTACAGAACCTATAATAAAATATGTCCTCTATGAGTAATTCAAAAACTCAATCAGTGAATTGATTTTATTGAACACAGGACGTTGTGTAAAATAGGTATGTAGAGAATATTGGATTTTCATCTAACAGTTAGGTATTGCTTTAGGTATGTACAAAATCGAATGGGCACAACCATAGCAGGTGAATTAAAAAAAATGTTGCGAACTCACCTGTCCTGTCCACTGCAAGATTTACAACGTTCCATTACCACCGATAACTACTATAGGATAGGTACCTGCGAGTATATGTGACTGTTTTGTCCGGCCGAGTGTAACGCCTGAATTTTGCAGCAAATGCAATTTTAACCACTTTCGTAGTTGAATACGCGCTTGCTGTTTTTACCGCTTTTTTAAATCGTAGATTACCTACTATATCTTAATGTCTCTATATATCAAATATTTTTATCTATCATCTACCTATATTTATAACCTAATCCTCACCATCCTAAGGTTGCCTGGAAGAGACTGCTTTCAGCGGTATTGTGCCACTGTTTTATTTTTATAATTTAAATTAATTTTCTTGTTGTTGTCATTTTCTGTAACTTGTGTGTGCAATAAAGGGTTCTATCTATTTATCTTTCTGTATCTACACTAATATAATAAAGAAAGATTTTTTTAAGAATAAAGAATAGGCTCCGAAACTACTTGACCGATTTTGACGAAAATTAGTTTGAGGATACATTGATTAATTGGGAATAACATAATAATATGCTACTTTTTATATCGATATACCTACCTGCCTACACCTACGTAATCGAGAGTTACACGGGGGAAACCGCGGAGCGCTGCTGTATTTCTATAAAGGTTATTTGATTTTCTTGGAAGTTTTCTACATATTTTAACTTAATTAAGTTAGGTGATAGGAGCTATATATTTACTTACAGTAAAACTGGTCATCAAAGCGTATACGTAGCCTACATCACCACATACCACTACAACTTAGACCAAAGAAGTCACGAACCTTAATAAAAAAAAATAGCCAATGTAGCCAAAATCGGTAAAGGAGACATAATCAAAAATAATAAAAAGAAAGAGGCCCAAAAAGAAACAATCGATGATAAAACAAATTACATGATTCAAACACCACTTTAGGTTCCAACTACGAACAAAACTCGGCTCTGTTTTTTTATAATCGATAAAAACAGCCTACAGATTTTTGATGGCCGATAGCTTGTTGATCGTTGTCATTTTCAGATTAACAAAAAAAAAGAAAATTACTGATTCCCTTCAATTAAAACGGTCGGCGAGCTGTCGGCCAATAGAAAAGTTTTACTGTTTTCGTCCTTAATCCCATAAGAGCTGGTAAGATGTTTGACCTTCGTCCAAGCCGTTTGTCGCGACTACTATCAAGACAATGATCGTAGAATCGACATTCCACTCTGCGATTTATGTCGACGGAATTTAGTAATCGTACTTACTTAGCTGTTCCTTTTCGGCCTTTGCAAGATTCTCGTCCTAAGAAATGGTTATTGCTTGTGCCCGACATCTCAAATAATATCGCTAATATCTATTAAATGCCAAGTTTGTTTTGGTTATGGAAACCAATCAGTCGTCAATTCGTAAAGGTACGGATTAAAAAAATTGGAAATAAAAAAGGAAAAATAACTGCACATAATCTGAAATCGAGCAGTTTTACGTATAGGTATAGACTGGTATACCTAGATCCAGTTAGTAGTTTGGCTTTGGCTGCTCGATCTCATAAAGGCACAAAGGTGCATTGATTTTCACTTTTTGACGTTGATTTTCAAATTTTTTATTTTATTTCCTTCAATCGCGACAGACTACAGAATGTGTCATAGTCCAACCCGCTATTTTAAGCCATTGAACAGTTTCGTGCTGACAAGATCCAGGTGTATAACGGACGATTCTACTAATACAAATTAAAAAAAAGATAAATTTATTATACACTGAGGAGTAGGTACTTAATTCTGCACATATACAATTATGAAACTACCACAAGAAATTAAGTTTAAATTAAAATAAAGAATAATCGAAATCGAAATGTGTGAACAATCCATACAATAAATCAAATAAATTGAAAACTTCCTTTTATATTTCAATTGAACATTTCTAAGCTATAAATAAAAGTTGCAAAGGTATGATTTCTGATCGTTTCATTTCAAATATGAAAAGTAAAATTGAACTCGACAAATACTTACGAACGGTTAGATCTCAACAATATGATGGAAACAAGAAATGCACTGAACCAAAATAAACTTAGCTAACTTCGGTTAACACGAGAAACGCTAAGAAATATAAGCTAAAATATGAAAGCGGACGGCTTTTGACTTGAGTGTTTCTCGAAAATAGACTGAAGGAGATAGGAATGAATGTACAATAGATAGCAGGCGTTCTTTTAGCAGTGCACAATATAGGGGAGGAGTTTTGAACTACCTTGCTTATTCTGTTTGATTTAATATTGAAAAAATCTTTCTCTCAACTTACTCAATTTTATACACCGTTCTCTATGATTTCGCAAAAATGTAACAAAATTTCCGCCAAGTAAGAAAAATATGAAACAAAATATCCACACTTAATTAAACAAGGTTATACAAAACACTACATTGAATGCTAAAACTTGTTAAATGTTGCAAAATGTGTGCTTGGACTTTTTATCGTCAAAAGGAAAAACAGATTTTGGTACGCCACTCACGCGTCTGGCTCGTTTGTGAAAGTAACAATGTTGAGTGGGAAAAGAGTTAAAAGGCTGGTGCCCTCAGTGTGCAGCTAGGGTTACCTGCTCATTACACAGCTCACCACAGACACAATATCTCTAGGGACTTATTCTCATATTTCTAAAGCCAATTAACCGCAAATAACATTGTTCAAATTACATTTCAATATAATTCCGATTTCATTACAAAAATAACCCTCAAAGTAGCTAAAAATACGTCAGCTTTTGGTGTTCTCAAGAATACTTATACGTATTTTTTGTAATCGAAATGTAATTGAAATGATATTGCAATGTAATTTGAACAATTTTATTTACGAGAATTGGCTTTCTGAACTTAGTAAAATATCTTTTTTTGCACCTGCCACAGGTTTTTTTCGTCAGTACAAGGAAAAATACTTAAGTACTTGAATTTCTGTCAATATACTCGAGTGTCTGTGTGTGTTTGTAACCGACATGCAATCGAAATGATATTGCAATGTAATTTAAACAATTTTATTTGAGAGAAGAATTAGCCTTCTGAACTTTGTAGCAGGGAATATCTTTTTTTACCAACTGCCACGGTTTTTTTCGTTACAAGGAAATATTCCGGAGTTTCTGTCAATATGTTTGAGTTTCTATCTGTGTGTGTTTGTAATCGAAATGATATTGCAATGTATTTTGAACAATTTTATTTACGAGAAGAATTGACCTTCTGAACTTTTCTCTCTCTGGTCGATTCTTCATGACTTAAGATCGCGACCACCACTCTTCTTCACCCAGCGGTTTGTAAAGGTCCTCCACTTAATCCAGTCTGCGGCCATTCGAACCACTTCCTCAAACCTGGACAAGCTCTCCTGTTTCAACTGGATCTGACCACTTCATCGGGATCTACCACGTTGTAGAGGGCAAACGGCCCTCTACATTTGCACAGATGGTCAGTTACTCCAGGTTTTCGTCTTGACGTCTGAATTTAGTAGCAGGGAATATCTTTTTTTACCAACTGCCACGGGTTTTTTTCGTTACAAGGAAATATACTTGAATTTCTGTCTAAAACTTAAATAATAAAATCCTTCAATCAGTCATTGTCAGCTATATACTTTCGGCTTTTTGTCAATGAAAAGGATGTAATCCATCATGGTTATTCGCTTGGGATAGATAGGTAAATGTCAAGTCGCATACTTGTGGTTACCATCAGCCTTTGAGCGGTTATATCTCATGTTGAAAATAAGGTATTTAGGTACAATGTTTTTAAGATATAATAAAAACCGTAGGTAGGTAAATAGTAGAGCAATTTAGTAGAGAAATGAAACATTATATTTTAATAAGACATTTCAATATGCTGATAAACGTCAATAAGGTTTACCTACGCAAAAAAGAACTAGTTTTTGTATGCTTCCTTAAATGGCAACACTTATTAGCTACTACCACTGCTACTGGTTAAAATACATTTAAAAAATACACTTTTTTTGAAGTCGGCTAAAGACTGAAAGATGTGTAAGACCAAAAATAATTTTGTAATAATGTACATTTTTTACCGACTTACAAGAAAGCAGGAGGTTCTATATTCGTCGCGTATATATTTTTCTCTCTTGACCAGAGATGATGATAGTTATAAAGCGGTTTATCTATCGAGCAATTGGAACTTCTTTAGAAAAAAAATGCAAATTTATTAGGTTTTCCATATTGCTGGCATTGACAGCCCTATGTGGCTGGAAATTCTGCTCTGATGACTTGCTGTGATAACTTTCATATAATTTAGTAAAAAAATATATGCTACTTACCCTACTACTTATTTTTTGTGATAATTGTCTTAAACAATACTTAACTGACTTATTGGTACTTAACAAATTTAACCCACGTCTACAACAAAATACTTATAAAACCCTCTTCAGGCAACCCTTTAAAATCGACTTATCTCCGTTTCCTAGGTTGCGGTAAATCGACTATTATGTAACAAAATAAATAATGAGTAAGGGCCAAATGTCAAGTTATTCAGCGCTCGTCTCTGAAAGATAAACACAAATGGTAACGGTAGCAACTAAATCGGATCCAGGTAGATAGATATACACGGACACAAACAATTGAAGCTTATGGAAATCAGGGTCGGTTGTATTTTACCGGATTAAATATACTAGCAATTAGTGCCGTCCGGGCCGCCCCTACAGGCTAGTTATTTATCGCGAGATCTAAGACTTAATTAAAACATCTTACTTTGAGCTACCCCCAACTATAATATACGGTATCCCTTTGATAGTACAGTAAATTAAATTAGGTCAACCTTGCACCGTGTTTCCGCTTGTCTGTTGTACCTATTAAGAAGTTCTCTCTCTTAACGTTAATTATTACGGCACGCTATGAATAGCGAGCTTTTATTTTAATTATGTGTTACGTTTAAAAGTAATAAGTATGGAAATTATTTACATGTATCTATCTAAGTTAGTATGAATTTCCAACGTTTTGCGTTGGGTTAGCTACATACTAAGTTCTCGAGTTAAAAATGGTGTAACTAAGACGACTTTGTTTTTGTATTTACAAGACTAGCAGCACTCCGCGGTTTCACCCGCGTAACTCCTGATCCCGTTTGAATATCGGGATAAAAAGTAGCTTATGTTACTCCCAATGAATCAATGTATCATCATACCTAGTTTCATCAAAATCGGTCCAGGAGTTTCGGAGCTTATTCGTAAATAAAAAAAACAGCGCACTCCGGGAGTGCAGGCAGAAGTGAAAACAATAAACTTAAAATAAAATAGAATATTTCTTGAAACGATCTGCTACTGCCATCTATTAGCACTCACTTAAACAAATATAGTTTATTTTTTATTCGCTAGATGGCAGTAAAAAATTTAAATCAGCGCCATCTACATTCGAATAGCGGTCTTTCTAGAAACTAAGTTTCTCAATTTGTGTAATAGATGGCAGTATAAGTTAAACAAAAAGACTAACACAAATAAAATCTCATCTGTCGCGTCAAATCTCATCTGTCGCGTCAAAATCTGTCGCGTCAAAATCTGTCGCGAGAACGGCTGAAAATGCTCACCCACGAAAGTGCCCAACACGCGCCATAAGAAGTTTTCACTTCAAAAAAATCTTTCAACTTTATAATATTACTAGCGACCCGTCCCGGCTTCGCACGGCTATATTATGCATGTATTATACATATCGTCAGTGGAAAGGCTACTTGGCTAAAGCGCCATATTTACCAAAATACGTTTTTTATATCATTGGATTGGATTTTTTTTTCTGCGTCGATTGATGTCGGTTTCGAGTCAATCTGAGCACTTTTTTGGCGCTTTAGCAATCCAAAAATTTAAGAAAAATGTTGAATATCAATGACTAAAACGACCCAAATACGTTGATTTTGCAATTGACGTCGCTTAGGAGCTACAATTTTCGGTTTCGTAGCGCTTAAGAGTTTTTTGTTTGCCACATTTTGTTCTCTTCAGTAACATAAGCGTTTCTTCTTTTCTTTAAGTTTGTTGACATTATTATGTTAGCTGTTTTTGCTTACCATGGAATCAAAAAATATGGCGCTTAAGCAAAAGTCTTTGCATAACATTTTGAGACGCGTGGAGTTTAAGCAATTTTTATTGACTTGTGTTTGCTTACTACTTATTGTTATTGTTATACGTTAGCGAAAATGATTGTCTAAATTATTTAGTATAATATAGGGTTGTTCTCAGTCTGCGACTATTTGTTTACTAAGGCTGTGATTAAAATTTGGGTTTAGTTCCTGTACGTACGTCTAGTACTAGTAAATGGTATTTTTTAGTTTATTGACTAGATATACATAACCTTTATTTTTTTATGAAATAGGTTGAAAATTAGGTATCCACTGGTATGGTCAACTTGTAAAATAGGCACAATATAACTTACAAAATAAATAACTATTATTTTTAAAAGTAACTTTTTTTATTCGTTGAGTGCACTTGCTATTTTTAATCTAATTTTCTTTGTGACCAAAAAATAATTTACGATTTTAGCTAAAATAGTTTTTTTTTTCACTACTAAAGTTACCTGTAACTTTAGTAGTGAAAAAAAAAACTATAAGAAAACTCCATTCGTTGGTTAAATACCTGTATTTAACCAACGAATGGAGTTTTCTTGCTGCCGAGACGTACCCGAAAAACTCTTGTCTCGTAAAAATGGGTGCTATAGCATCGAAATATCGAGATTCATATAATAGAAATCATAATATCCCATTTTCAATAACTTTAACAGGAATTTACATAATTCTCCACCCAAAAATTGTCTCTACCTACCGCGTTGAATCTAATTGAATCTGCTATAACAATTACACTTACAAAAAAGAAGTGATAGGTTATTATTTTCCGTTTAATAATATATTCAATTTTGTAATAACGATAATCTATACCTTTAATTAAGGAAGAGAGGATAAAAAGTCTATACTTAGAAGCGAATTAAAAATCTATAGATAAACAAAGACTAAGGCCTTTGTTGGCTGATATGGATGTTCGTCAAATTATTATACAATTAATTGAAATGTATTGCTTAACTAAGTAAGTGTAATTTTTCTAGTGGTGTTATTACATAGCCTCTATGAGCTTTAATTCAAATTTTTAGAAGACTACAGCTTTTGATGGTCGTACATAGTCATCGAGCTTCGCAGCATTAGAAACAAAAAATATTTTTCGATATAAAATTTAAAATCGTAGCGACAGTAATTTATGGAAAATATTTTTAACAAAAACAATGGAATCGCAGCGGATGGGAACAACCCGGTACGAAAAGCACTTATAGCATTTATTAAAATGAAAATTACTGATTATGAAACTACTGCTAAAACTAGTTTTATTTTTATGAATATTTCATAACAAAAATTGATCAGTCAATAAGAAATATTTGAGGATAATCTTATTTAAGGTGAATAAGCAATGTTTATAATTCACAAATATCAGAACACTCATAAGATACCTACGTAGTTAGCAACTTTTACCTAATTTTGTTTCATAGTTATTCGTTTCATAAGCGATTTTTCATTCCATAACTTTATACAATTTATACATTTCTAGTTTATTAGTAATTTTAATTTACTGTGTTTAAGCTTAATATTATTTATTAGCAAATTTAATGACTACATTTGAGACGTTGATGGTAAATTAGCAATTTTTCCCTGACTAACACTTTGTTATAACCTAGGTAATTTTTGCTAAAGCGACACTTATTTCACGAACCAAGGGATATATAGATCTAGAAACAAATTCTCATTCTCACGTGTATAAATAGATACATTTATTAATTTGAACTAGTTAACGTTAAAGGAAAAAAAGATTGAATTTTTTTCGTAAAAAAAAACTTTAAACCTCATTTCCCAACAATGTCATTTTGGCGCTTTAGCCAAGTAGCCTTTCCACTGACGATATGAACCTTCCTCTTAAATCACTCTATCTATTAAAAAAAAACCGCATCGAAATCCGTTGCGTAGTTTTAAAGATTTAAGCATACATAGGGATATAGGGACAGAGAAAGCGACTTTGTTTTATACTATGTAGTGAAGTAAGTATATATGTGTATAATTAGGTTGGCCAGTTTGAGAGTAAAGAGGTTTGAATTATAATTTTTATCAGTCTATTCAATCTTTGTAAAATTGATTTTTCGTAACTACCTATATTTTATTAAATTACCTGTTTATAGACAGACATTCCTAACTCCAATGAAAACCCAGTAACCTTCTTCTCTTTGCAGTACTTTTATTGAAGAATACCTACTTAGATTAACGATTTTCTTAAAAACTAACAAAAGACAGTTAAATTAACGTAAATTAAAAGTCAAGAGTAATAGACATTAGCATTATTTGAATGGCCGACAGGGGAGACTGGATCCATGAGGCTTTGAACGAACAGTTTCTGAAAATTGAACGGAATACAGATTCGAATTAAAACTCCTTTAGAAAGATTACCCTACATTAGTGCAAGTTTCAACGAGAAATTTATCTTCAGTTGTATGCTCTTTAAAACTATGTATTTGAACGAGCTGTGTCCCGCGGTTTCACCCGTGTAAGGATCGGGATAAAAAAACCTTATATGATATTCCAGGAGTTCATCGGTTCAGTAGTTTTGGCGTGAAGAAGTACAACAAACATACACACACATACTTTCACGCTTATTTAGAGGTTATAGAAAGAAAATAATTTAACCATTCACATTATTTTAGGCTACAAAAACGTTACAATTCAGATCCATAGATATAAAACGTTATGAAAATAACACACCCACCAAGTTTCAGGTCTCTACGATCAGCGGTTTAGGCTGTGCGTTGATCCGTCAGTCAGTCAGTCAGTAATTCAGGACAAAGCATTTTTTATGCATAATATCTTTCTACGACTTTTTCCATATTTATCCAATACGACTAATTTTTATTTCTTAATTGGAATGTCTAACTTTCTATGCTCTGCTCTGATGCAGATCATGTTGTGGCACTGAGCTCGACGTTCTCAAGAAGGGAACTCACTCAATTGGCTTATTTTTTTCCTAAACCAGTTTAAATACTTAGTTGGATGGTGGGCTTTATTCTCACCGTTGTCTCTGGTCATTTTTTTTTAGTAAATCGGGTCGGGGAAGGCAAATGATACTGAGTGTGCCCATACAGCTAAGTCGTTACAAACTTCGTCGATTGTTACATGATAAAAACATGTAAAATTAATTCGATTTTTGTAAATCTTCTTTGATGTATAAATGCGCTGCAATCTGTAGAGGCAACTGGTATATGCCCTTTTTTGAGTAATCTAAGCCACTGATTAGAGTGGTACTACTCGGTAGGGTAGACTTGCTAAAGCTGAAATATTTTTTAGTTTTAACGAACATTTTATTTTCAAAACATTTGTTCTATTAAATGTCAATTACGACATTATTTTAAATAATTCTTCTTTTCTAATTGTAGGTATTTGTGAGGCAGAATTGATGGTTTTCAAATAACCCTAAATATCGACGTAAATACTTACAAACTAACAGATATAATCATTTTGGTTGAATAGCACTTGTTCAAAAAGCATGGAACACAACACCCTTCGTTCAAAAGTTGTACATGTGCATACTTACTTACACTAGGTATAAATAGATTAATATTGACGAAAGAAAACGAGAACGCTGTAAGTAGACAAAACCCAATTGTTCACCAGAGCCGAAAAACTAAAAAAAAAATAGAAAAAGATTCATGTCTCAAAGTAAGTTAATTAAATTAAGTAAATTATTTTTGGAAGACATATTTCTAAGTTTTTAGTGTTAAAGTCATTAGAAATAGGGTTTTCGCTACTTACAGCAACCGATATAATATTGTAAGTTGTTTAGTTGTTTATTTCACCTAAAGTCAAAAATTCAGTAGGTACCTGCAATTTTTTGTAGATTAATTACTTTAAAATGATGTAAGCGTCATCACGAAAAACCTTAAAAATCTTAGTGTATAATTTCACACCAAAAGAATGCTGAAAGTGGCGTCGTGATATTAAAACTGCGTAAGCTGCTTAATATTGTCGTAAATCAATTATCATCTAAAACACTGGTTTTTAGCATACTTACGTCAAATTTTATGGTGTTACTTTTCGAAACACTTACGGCGTAAGTGTTGTTTTTTTTATCGTAGTTTGAGGGTGGGTCTACTTACGCCATTTTTGCTACTTACAGCGTTCTCGTTTTCTTCCGTCGATATTCTTTAAAAATATATTTAAATACCAACGGTATTAGCCTTACAGTGAAGTTATTATTAGACCGTTCCGGTCTCTGCGGTTGGCAACCTTGTATGCAAGTCCGAATTTGTTAATTGTGGCAGTAACATAACGTAGAACGTAGCGTAGGGTGCGACGTGACTGCAATACGTTCACAATTAAAGTGCCTACTCTGTTACCCTATTTATATACACCTACATGCCGTTAACTCTGGTTTGTGGTGAACAACACAATAATTATAATGATTACATAATAAATTTATTGGCCGACAGCTTCAGTCTCGTAAATTGTGATAAAGTGAGTGAAGCGAATTTGATTTCCGACCAAAACCGAGGCGTGATTATTTTATTTACTTAACCTTCTAAAGATTTTTAGTAATACTTAGGTACATGTCTAACCCTGCAGTAAATTCTTTAGAGGTTTTTCAGTCGTTGAGGTAATAAATCGTTGCAATATACTTACCTAGTTATTTTGTAGAAATGCCGTCGTTAATCATTTTCTTTTTTATTAGACCAAATAAACATCAACAGACGGAATAGCTGTCGAAAAGGTTAAGACGTGTTTTATGTTCTGTTTATTAAATTTTCCCATACGTAAGTAAAGTAATTGAAATATATGTAGGTGTTTATGTCGTAAGGGAATAAAAAACTGTTTTTTTTTATTTCTGGTAAGAAAGTAACAATGCCGACCTGGCATTCTGCCAAAGCTAAATTAGATAATGGAGTTTGCGTGCAAAAATATAGGAAACCGAGAACAAAGACAAATGGGCTCGGTTTGTGTGAAATAAAACAACACGGAGAAGATTGAACTCAGTCCTAGAACCTCTCCAGACATGTACCAACCATCAAACGAAATCGATATCATAGGTACCTATTTTTTTATTTTTCGGTTTATATTTAGCAGAATACATTCACAAAGCAAACAGAGCTTTGAGATCAATTGTAATTTCCATGTGTTTTTTTTTACATTAAAATTCTGTCGACCAATGCTACCTACCTACTAATAAAACTACTTATATAGAAAAATATTATAAAAATTGCAAAATACACAAACCGATTGCGCAATCGGTTCTTAACTTTCAGGTTTTTCTCGTAACGTGTGGGTGAGAGAGAATTAAATATTCAGTAGTAGTAAGTATTATATCTAAAACATCTGTTCAAAATTGTGACCATTATATAACATAATAATAATATTAATATCTAATTATACACTGGCGGCCAAAAAAAATCAACTCACCCACGGTTTTCGCGAAAAGAAACCTCACTCCGAAACTAACCATTCTCTTCCAGATTCGGGTGTACAGAGATACTCTGTACACCCGAATCTGGAACCGTCTCCAAGACAACGTCAAGGGCCTACTCAAGTTGTAGTTTATATAGATAAGCACGCAAAAAAAAAATGTTTTCGACTACTAAAATATCGAATAAGTACTACGAATTTAATCTATACCACATACCTAATCGTGGAGATTAATAAGTTAATTCCTATTTATTTATTTTTTTAATTAAACCCGTTTTGATGCTTTAATTTATTATTCTAATACAAGGATGTCTTTAGTCAAGCGTCACCCAAAATTTCTTTTCTTCCACGCGCTAAGTATATAATAATAAATAATATAATAATAAATGAAATAGGTAGGTAGGTATGTAATGTTAAAAATCACAAAACAAATTCACTTTGTCTTGTTTTTGATACCTATATTTTTTGTTTTTCTATCGACCTTCACAAGCTCTTACAAACTGCTTGTGTGTGAATAGGAACAGATGTCTACATCTGAAATGATTTTGACTTGACATTGATAAATAATATTGTGTTGTGACTTTGTCGGAACTGTGATCGCACATTTTATTATACCATTAAAAAGAAAAAAACTTTTTGTCCATAGGTACATTAGTCCAATAACTTTAGGTTACAGACCGAAGAAAAACCAAAATATAACTTACCTATTTTAATACAATAAACTTAATAACCCAAAGTGGTTGAATAAGCAAAATTTGTTACAAATTACGATAAGCATATTTATGGCGTCACTTTCGTAATTTAGTTTTTGCTAGTGATCCCCTACTATTTGGACCGATTTTAAAGATATTGGCTTGCATCTGTCTTTCCATGATCTTTCCCGACGTGTACATTGTACAATAGTGTACAATTTAGGAGTTTTTCAAGCCAAGAGTGTATGACTTGGTGTAAATAAACATGTACTTAGTGCTACTAAGTACATGTTTATCTAAGACCGCATCGTGACTCTCCAATCAGGCATTTGTGATTGTTCTCAAACGCTGATTTATCCCATTTTTATTACAAGCACATAGGTCATAATATATTTAATAACATTTCTTATAAAATAAAACCATGTCAGAAGCAGAACCCTAAAAACTACTGAAGTAAACACAACTTCATCCAAAGCCATTATCGTATTAAAAAAAGGTAGGGTGACGTTGCGTGTAGAAATATGAAGGAATCTATTCGATATTACACGCAAATGACGTATTACAAAGTCGTTGTACCTTTTCAACAAAAGCAGAAGAGAGTTGCAAGCTCTCTCTCATCCCAACGTGGGCCGTAAGGTGTGTGGGACGAGTTTAATGTTGGTTCAGGCAATTAGTATTGCTCAAAAAGGTTGCATCAACATAAGAGTGCTTAATGCTTATTATTCATCCATAGCACATTTAGATCAATCATAAGCAGTTGCTAGAAATCGTATATTCTTTAAAATAGTACCTGCAGATAAATTTTATATGAGGTTAGTCTTAGGGTACTTCCTTTTTAGTTTGAAGTAATTTACTGTAATTTCAGTTTTTGACAAAAAAAATTGATAATTGCTACAATTAGACAAGAATCGTTATAAATTATATCGAACACTTATTCTGTTTAAATGTCTATTGGAATGTTCCGTTACAATGTCCATTAGTTAATTGAGTCGCATTTTCTTTTTCCAATGACTTATAATGTAGAAATATTATGGAATCTGCGGTGGCTATGGCTATATTGTTCTAAATTGCCGCCATTGTGCTATGATGATTTGTTTGATGTAGGTAAGTGGTAAATTAGTTATAGTTTGTGTTTTGATGTTTTAATTTTTAGTTGTTTTTCTAACGGAGAAAGGAACGTTCTCTTTATAATAATACCCATTTAAGATAGTAAATGGGATATTAATTCAATATAATTAGTACAAAATATAAGTGAATTTGTGTTTAGTATAGTTTCCTATTTTTTTTTTAATACAAAGTTTAGATGATAGGTGACAAAATCTCTGAACTCATATTCATATTCATTTAATCTTTCATAAACACGGGTATTACAAAGTTATTATTAAAATTAAATTTGGTACAGCCATGTTTCGCCATATTGGCATATGAATTGTTATCAAATTACAGTTAATCAAAAATCATGTCAATTACTCACCTACTTGTGTACCTATCTCAAATAGTTTAAAGTAATACAAATAAAGAATACAACCGCGACACCGTTACGAGACGCAGCTACAGTATGTACAGTAATATGTGTAGTAAATAAGTTTAAATGTTTATTGAAGTTTATAGTTTTTTTTAATTAGTTTTTTTTTCTAAGTTTTCACTTCTGAAAGCACTCCCAGAGTGCAACAGTTTTGTTTACACCTAATATATTTGAACTCCTTAGAATATTACAACATGCACGTTTATTTATTATGGACCGGACTAAATAATAATGTTATGATGCTGGCAACAATGATTTATTATATCGGTTTCCTCGACCGCTCGAATGAACCACATGAAAAATGATCTAGGTTATTGCTACCACCAACCCTGCAGTTGACGCTTTGTTTAAGCACAAATGACTTGCACAATGAAACTTATTTTGTAGGATATGTTTTTATTTGGACAATAGAGAGGCGAGTCAACTGCCGTTTGCCGCTGGCAGTATCGCATACCTAGTTGCTTTCAGTTTTCCTAGTTTCCTAACTTCAAACCTTTCTCCTAAACGAAGAAACATTTACATAAACCCGATAGCGCGCTCTCAAAAGCGCTTTTTTGTAGAGACCTTTCTAATTGTCATTTCGGTCTAAGCGGAAAGTGCGAAACGGTTGTGATAAGGGTTTCTTTTCTCCGTGGTGCCGGAAATTAATTGTCACCGAACGGAAAATAGGGCGAAAGTCCAATTAATTATTAGTCACTTCATTTATTTAACCCGCCTTTGCGAAGCTTCTTTCTTATATTAATGTTCAAAGTGCCTGACTAATCTCGGATCCTCTTAAAATTAAAGGTATACACAGTTTTTCCTTGTAATTTTATAAATGACTTGAAACAGTGATTTATCAATTACCTTAAAAAGACTTTACATACTGAACTGTGTAATAAAATAGTGAGGTAAAGTTTTGACGTGACAACGTTTTATAAATTGGTTTGCCGGGTGACACTTCAAGAAACTGCGTTACGCTCCGCTGACGTTATGCGCTCACAATGAGAGCGAGTGAGAGCCACGCGGGCATGATTAGCCCGCCTAAGAGCGAGAGAGACAGACATAAAAAGTGAAAGGCACGCGTCCCTTCCACTCGAGCACAGTTGTTGTCACGTAAAACTTTCGCCCGTATACCGACTTTACAGGCAACCAGTTTTTTTTATTTATGAAATTAAATGTCATTAACTATCAAAATAACAATTTATTTACAAACAAAAAGGTCTCAATAATAACTTTTGTATCTACATAAAAGTTTGCTTTAAAAATTGGCAAAAGTTTGAATGAAGTGACTTAGCTAACTCGCGGGCGGCGCTTTATGCCGTCAGCTGCGGTGATCCCATCGCCTCCCTAATGTAATGAAATAAAAAATAATATTTATTTATAGGTACGTAGACGTTTACTGAACAAACTGACATGGAAAAAGTTTACTGACACGGCGAATTTAGAAGGAAATAGTAGAGCTAACAAACAAAAATCACTAAAAGTTATCTACCAATCTTTTTATTAACACAATCTACTGACAAAGTTCATGTATTTGATTGCTAAGAACATTAGATACCTACTTCTTCTTCTTCTTCTCGTAAGTGATGTGGCTCACCTATTGTTAGAGTTTTCAGATCGCCTTAAGGCCTCTAGCTTGACCTAACGACCGCTACTAGAGGTAGCAACCGGCACCAACGACTTAACGTGCCTTCCGAAGCACGGAGGGGCTCACGAAAACACATTTTTGCCACACTACTAATTGGCCACCCATCGAAGTAATGACCGCGCCAGGCGTCGCTTAACCCGCACGACCGTGAACGATCAGCGAGCGTCGCTTAGCTGTGAGCCTCCTCCTCGCTGGTGAGATACCTACTTAAAATTTATTTTATTGTAATCTAAATGTTTCATAGTTAAATTTATTATGTATACCTACTAACAGAAGCATTTGCGAAACTTAACAAACCACTCAATGTAATTGCAATGTGAATGGTAGGGAAAGATAAGACGGGGTATTATTTGTTTCCATTACGAGCGGTAATATTTACAGAGGGCACAGATGCATGTATTCGACCGAGGAGTCTGCTGAGTTTGCAAATAAAACGACATTAGCATTGCCTTAATCGACACCACGGGTGTCGTACTTTGAACGCCCGAGCTCGTCGAACCAATAGTCTCGCTTCTGAAGCAATTTTCTTGTTTTGATAATTCTACACAATTTGAATACCGTCATCAGTATTCATTGGAGTCAGTGGTTATTTAAATTCCGGATCTCGATACAAAAGGAAATCTTATCTTTTTGTTTGTAAATTAATTTGGCAACACGTTTCAATGCGTGATGCAATTGGTACTCAATAAATTCCAAAGAAGGAATCCTGTACTTAGCACTAAAATTCGACTTTTTTGTTATTTTGTTTAACGTTTTGAAAAGCCTTTTCAATTATTTGTCAAATTAAAAACATGAATATAGTATAGTTATTTCGATAAGTACATATTTAAAAAAATATATTTTTAGTATTCCAACTAGCGGCCGGCTCCGGCTTCGCACGGCTATATTATGCATGTGTTATACATATAAACCTTACTCTTGAATCACTCTATCTATAAAAAAATTATACTATGTTTTAGTATTACAATACATTATCGAACGAAATTCATTTGAAGAACTAAAAGTTATGAATACTTAAAGCTAAGTTAAAACTTAGCTTAAAGCTAAGTTAAAACTTAGCTTTAAACGGAGATTATTAGGAGTAATAATGAGATTGCTAAGTGTAAGTTATCGCCCTCTAAAGTGCATGTTATATTAACATTAAACTGATTTACCTATGATAATACCTTTTAGACGTCGTAATGCAAGTAGCTATAAAACCTAATGTTAGGTTATCCAAACTACTTACTAAATAATGATATGCACGAACTTCAATTTCTCTTAACCTTTTTGAAGGAAATTAGAAGAAAAAACTTTCACGATGAAATGTTCGGCAAACAGCAATATCGATGAATTTTATATTTCTTGACTTTAGTGTCGACTTCTAATACTTCGAGGAAAAACGTGGGGAAAACAGTCCCCTTCAGACGCGACCCCGTGCTTCCTCTTATATTATTGGATTTTCGCATGTGTGCGTAGTTTGTATACAGATGAAAACTTTGAACTGATTTACATTCTTCCGTTTGTGTTTCTTCTATTCAATATATGGGAAGCTCAGATGGGAAGAAATTACTTATGTATATTTACACAATCTAAATTTTGTTGATGATATTTTGATTTCCCTATATAAATAAAATTCTTGTGTCGCGGTGTTAGTTACCAATCTCCACCTAAATGGCTGAACCGATTTGTATGAAGTTTTTGGGTGTATTCGTTAGGTCTGAGAATCGAACAACATCTATTTTTTTCCTTTTTTTTTTTAATTAGCAAAACAACGTTTGCCAGGACAGCTAGTACATCACTACATAGTATAAAACAAAGTCGCTTTCTCTGTCCCTATTTCCCTTTGTACGCTTAAATCTTTAAAACTACGCAACGGATTTTGATGCTGTTTTTTTTAATTGATAGAGTGATTCAAGAGGAAGGTTTATATGTATAATACATGCATAATACAGCCGTGCGAAGCCGGGGCGGGTCGTTAGTATTATATAAAAATCAATTTATGACAGTTAGATCTTCGAAAAAATCATAGTAGGTAGGTACCTCTTCAATAAGACGCAAAATGCGTTTTACTCAATTAGATAGGAAATTGCATTAGTATTAGTCAGAGCCTTTAGAAGGAGCTTAGTGGTGGTCGAAGCGAGCTGTACGACGATAAATAAGGCTCTGTCTAAATATCCAGCGACGAACTAATTGCCACAACTTTATCCACCAAAGCAAAATAAGGTTGAATTTTAAAGTATTTGGCCTGCTTGTTGGTAGGATTGCTGTTAGTGATAATTTAAATTATTCTACCTATAAATTCTTATGCATTTTATTTATCATATCGTCAGTGGAAAGGCTACTTGGCTAAACCGCCAAAATGACATTGTTGGGAAATGAGGTTTAAAGTTTATTTTTTACGAAAAAAATTCATATCTTTTTTCCTTTAACGTTAACTAGTTCAAATTAATATATGTATCTATTTATACACGCGTCCACAATTAGAATTTGTTTCTAGATCTATATATCCCTTGATTCGTGAAATAAGTGTCGCTTTAACAAAAATTACCTAGGTTATAACAAAATGTTAGTCAAGGAAAATTTGCTAATCTACCATTAATGTCTAAAATGTAGTCATTAAATTTGCTAATAAATAGCATTAAGCTTAAACACAGTAAATTAAAATTACTAATAAACTAGAAATGTATGAAGTTATGGCATGAAAAATCGCTTATGAAACGAATAACTGTGAAACAAAATTAAGTAAAAGTTGCTAACTACCTATATATCTTATGAGTATTCTGATATTTTGAGTTAATAACTGCTTATTCACCTTAAATAAGGTAATCCTAATTTTTTTCTTATTGACTGATCAATTTTTACTATGAAATATTCATAAATAAAACTAGTTTCATAATCAGTAATTTTCATTTTATGAATAATGCTATATGCTTTTCGTACCGGGTTGTTCCCATCCGCTGCGATTCCATTGTTCTTGTTAACAATATTTTCCATAAATTACTGTCGCTACGAATTTAAATTTTACATTGAAAATTATTTTTTGTTTCTAATGCTGCGATGCTTGATGGCTATGTACGACCACCAAAAGCTGTCGTCTTCTAAAAATTTGTGTTGAAGCTCATAGGGCTATGTAATGACACCACTAGAAAAAATTACACTTACTTAGCAATACATTTCAATTAATTGTAGGTATAATAATTTTATTTAGACGAACATCTATATCAGTCAACTAAGGCCTTAGTCTTTGTTTATATAAAGATTTTTAATTCGCTTCCACGTATATACTTTTTATCCTCTCTTCCTTTATTAAATGAATAGATTATCGTTATTTCAAAATTGATAATATTATTAAACGGAAAATAATAACCTATCACTCCTTTTTTGTAAGTGTAATTGTTATTAGCAGATTCAATTAGATTCAACGCGATAGGTAGATACAATTTTTGGGCGGAGAATTATGTAAATTCCTAAAGTTATTAAAAATGGGATATTATGATTTTTTTGTTTTTATTTTATGGATCTCGATATTTCGATGCTATAGCACCTATTTTACGAGACAAGAGTTTTTTGGAAACTCCTTTGATCTAAAGACCGAATTGGACTACCTCCCTTCGCGTGCGTTTGCTGCATTCATTAGTTACTTACCTTACCTTAAGTAACTTTAGTAGTGAAAAAACCATTTTAGTTTAAAATCGTAAATTGTTTTTTTGGTCACAAAGAAATTAGATTAAGAAATAGCAACTCAACGAATAAAAAAATTAATTTAAAAAATAATAGTTGTTTGTTTTGTAGGTTACATTGTACCTATTTTACAAGTTGACCATACCAGTAGATTCCTAATTTTCAACCTATTTCATAATAAAATAAAGGTGATGTATATTTAGTCAATCAACTAAAAAATACCATTTACTAGTACTAGACGTACGTACAGGAACTAAATCCAAATTTTAATCACAGCCTTAGTAAACAAATAGTCGCAGACTGAGAACAACCCAATACTACTAAATAATTTTGACTTTTTTTGCTAACTCAACTTTTAGTACTAAATTTAAAACAATAATTTTCGCTAATGTATAACAATAACAATAAGTTATAAGCAAACAAAAGTCAATAAGAATTGCTTTAACTCCACGCGTCTCAAAATGTTATGCAAAGACTTTTGCTTAAGCGCCATATTTTTTTAATCCATGGTAAGCAAAAACAGCTAACATTATAATGTTAACAAAATTATAGAAAAGCAGAAATGCTTAATATGTTACTGAAGATAACAAAATGTGGCAAGGAAAAAAACTCTTAAGGGCTACGAAACCGAAAATTGTAGCCCTTAAGCGACGTCACTTGCAAAATCAACGTAATAAGGTCGTTTTAGTCATTGATATTCAGCATTTTTCTTAATTTTTTGGATTGCTAAAGCGCCAAAAAAGTGCTCAGATTGACTCGAAACCGACATCAATCGACGCAGAAAAAAAAATCCAATCCAATGACATAAAAAACTCATTTTGGCCAATGTGGCGCTTTAGCCAAAACAAGATCCATATAGTTAGATGGTGCGGTTGAGCAGACACACCTCGGCCACTATACCTACACGATTCCAACACATACGATATAAATAGGACACTACCCGAGTCCGCTTAAATTAATCAAGGTAACCACCCGCCACATACCACCTGAGAGTCTGAGTATTTGCACCAAGCCAATGCAAGCAAAAACATGCTGGATAACTTACCGACACGGTGACGTTGACAACTTATTTAACCGGCTTTTTTTGCAACCCATTCTATTTCAGGAGAAAGTCTGATTCTCAGGAAAAGTCTTTAGCGTGAAAATTGCGAGCGAGCTTTGGCGTTTTCATACATTTATGTTTTTGTTAAGATCTCATTTCTTTTTGTAGCTATTTTTCTTTTTTCATTTCAAGGTTTATCAAAATTGGTTAAGATTATACTTTCAATATTTCCTGAAGTTTATTATCATTTAGGTAAGCTTTTTTCACAGTCTGTCTGTCACCAGACTCCATCTCATGAACCGTGATAGCTAGACAGTTGAAATTTTGTATTTATATTATGTTGCCGCTATAACGACAAATACTTACTAAAAACAGAAAAAATGGGATCTGTCGTCAGAAAACTTTTCAGAGGGTTAGACTCACCTTTGTATAATAACTTTATAATATATTTCTTTTTTGTTTATTTATTGTGTACTGGGTTTATTAAATCGCTACATAGTATAAAACAAAGTCGCTTTCTCTGTCCCTATTTCCCTTTGTATGCTTAAATCTTTAAAACTACGCAACGGATTTTGATGCGGTTTTTTTAATAGATAGAGTGATTCAAGAGGAAGGTTTATATGTATAATATATGCATAATATAGCCGTGCGAAGCCGGAGCGGGTCGCTAGTATAAAAAAATAAAGTCACTTTTCGCCGTCCCTATTTCCCTTTGTATGCTTAGATCTTTAAAACTACGCAACGGATTTTGATGCGGTTTTTTTAATAGATAGAGTGATTAACGAGGAAGGTTTTTAGATATAATACATGCATAATACAGCCGTGCGAACCCGGGGCGGGTCGCTAGTAAATAATAAATTAAAAAATTTTAATGGGGCTCCCAAACGAAACATGGTGCGGAACCTTTCGCGAGTACTAGTCGCACTTGGCCGGTTTTTTTTTCAAATCCGTTTAAAAGTGAAGAGATTAATTACTTTTAAACAAAAAGCTGACAACTCAATATTCAATCTCTTGATTATTAGTTGAGGTGTCTGCTTAAGTAACATTGTGGTTGAGATGGTTTAATTAATACATGTTAAACTCCAATAGGTCCATTATTTCTAATGAAAACCGCAAGTTTATCGCCTCAAGGGATTTATAACTAACTAGCTGCGCCCTGCGATTTCACCCACGTTAGTTAATTTTTCGTTGATTTAAATCTATTGGATGAATTTAGGTGTCTCAACCTTTCCACAAAATATTTGAGCTATCCAATAGTCAGAACTATAATCAAAAGATTCATTAATTTTTATTGCTTACATATCTAACAGACAATGTTTTTAAAACTATGGATTCGTGTTCTACTGCTTATACTAAGACGTCATAATTTAATTTTTATTTATTTACTTCCAAGTACATACATTCGGTTCCTCCTTTTTTTATAAGTATAGATGAAACGTATCTGAAGATAGTGGCTTAAAGTCATGAAACACATAGTTAAGGTAAGTGCTTAAAGGTCTCCGTATTTTCTAAGTATATTATTATACCTTCTAGGATTCCTTTGATTGGCTTTAAAGGCTAAATTAGATTATGTTACTGACGTCACTACGTACAATCGGCTGCATAATTGCAGGCGTCGATATAGTTCGAAAATGACTAATATTGGAATGTTCTCATTCTAATAATTTTTGTTTGATTAATTGATGTGTTAGAAGACTTCACTTAAACAGGTGTCTAAAATCTTGTGTTGAAAACATTCTTATAACAGTCGTTTTGGAGCTCTACGGTGGGTCAGCAATTATGCAGCCGACCGTACGCTCGAGCTACGTACATATTCAGTTTGCTTTCTTTTACCACATGATTACTGAGTTTACTAAGTTAACAAACAAAGCATACTAGGTTTTTTAAATCTTGGTAAGCCAAGATTTAAAAAATATTAAATTTAGAATTTAAAAAATCCCCGAATGTTATCCCTCATAACTTTCAGACGGCTAAACCGATTTTGATTAAACATAGATAAGAATACTCCCAATTAAATATGCATTTCGATCACAAATAACACCCTCAAAGTAGCTCAAAATACCCTTAAAGTTAGCTTTTTGTAAAAAAAAACTGACTTTGAAGGTATCTTTTGCAATCGAAATGATATTGAAATGTAATTTAAACAATATTATTTACGGGAATTGGGCTTCTGATCATGTTACCTAAAAATCAAATTAACTACGAAGCATTATGCATTACAGGCCATGTCTAAGAAACTAAACCACTAATAAGCAAACTACCTAAAATTCAGTATTTTTGAAAAACCATCGTCACTATAGTTAAAAAACCATCGTCACTATCACTATCACTACATAGTATAAAACAAAGTCGCTTTTTCTGTCTATTCAAGAGGAAGGTTTATATGTATAATACATGCATAATAAAGCCGTGCGAAGCCGGGGCGGGTCGCTAGTATTTTTATAAAATCAGAAAGAAACATTGTACATTTCCCTATGGATTTAAAGCTGGCAAGTTTCCGATCGCCGACTTACGTGGTATAAATAAAGAGGTTGGGGCGCAATGGACGGCCCACGAGGGCTATTAATCAAGCTGACCACCTGTGACTGCAATCTTACGTAGAACAATACCGCTGTACCAATTATATATCAATCAAATGGATAGAACAAATAGCTATTGTTGTTTGATTTCTTAGAACTTATCGAAATAAAAAAAACATAATATTATTAAGGCGAAGTATGACCTGAAAACCTCTATCCCTTTCCTACGCGCGCCGCGCGATGACTCTATCCCTTTCCCCCGCGCGCCGCGAAATGGCCATTTAACTATGTTTTAAGTAAAAAAACCTAAAATATATTTTAGTGAAAAACCATCTGTAGGTACTTACTGCCTTATGGAATTTGATGAAAGGTTTATGAAAATATAAATATTGTAGTTGTTTTTTCTATAGAATCGCAGTAAAATTTAAAATTTAGAAAATGTCAATTTTTTACGTGTTTTTTCTATCGAGGCAAATCACTCTAATCGTGTTTCGAAGTGTATGACAATACAAAGCATATCTTCACCTTTACGACAATAGGAATATCATTCCATGGATTTTAGCGTTTGAAACCCTAAAACTGTTTAAAGACACCTCTGTCGAGATATTTTACGCTTCTGGTCTTAGCATTTCGTCTTAAATAATATCTCTTTAAAAGTTTTGTGGTACGGTTCTGGTGGTTAAAACACAAAAATTTTATAACTGCTGTATTTTCTGCTTTGGAGAAGATTAGGTCAAGACAGACATAATTATCTACAAGCACTTTATGTAATAATTAAAAAAACCTGCAAGTTAAGTTTGTAATTATAAAATATTCAGCAAAAATTAACACAGATCGTCTTAATATCTGTAATGAATACAAGAGGATAGTTTTAAGAGTTTTTATCTGTTTGTTTGGACTGGACAGGCTCATTTCATAAACGAACAGATTTTGATATATCCTATACGAATATGTTAAATACAGATAAATATCTGGCAGGTATATGTTTCAATTTATATTTCTCGGGCAATGTTCTTTCTTTTTCTTGTGAGGGATGTATTATTAAAACCGAGTAGAAACATCTTAAACAAATTAATAATAGACCTAAATTATATTGCACTCACTAGAGTTGCAATGAATATACCTAATACGTAACGTAAAGTAGGTAAAGCAGAAGTTCGAATTTACAGGTAGTGTCCACGTAGTCCGTAGGTAGATACGTCTTGAATGCCCTTTGTGTCCATTTGCATTTCTGCAGCTGCAGCTCGCAGACGCTCGTAAATAATCCTTTGGACCTGAAAAACGTTTCAGTGAATCCAATAAAATACGTATCCGCAGAGACTACGCCGCAGCGAACTCGTTACCACCCACGCCTAGACGATTTATTGAGATTTGAACACTGAAATATTTTAAGTGCCCCGTTTTAAACTGTTCCATGATGTAATAGCTTAATTGCGTAGATAACAGAGGGAAAACAGACAAGCAAACATTTGTTTTCGACTTTCTCTTAATTTTCCGTCTTTTTATCTTATACACTCTGCACCCCGCGGTTTCACTCGCGTAAGTCCCGATTCCGTGGGAATATTGCAATAAAAAGTAGCCTATAGCCTTCTTCGATAAATGGACTATCCAACACAAAAATAGTTTGTCAATTCGAACCGTTGTTACTGAGGTTAGCGCGTTCAAACAAATAAACTCTTTGGTACATAGGAAGTAATTTATTCCAATTTAAATACAAAATTAAATGTCAATATTACAAATTACAAGGATATACCTAATATCTAACTAACAAACACGAAATTATCAAAAAAACTATACAAATGTCATACTTTAAACAAAATTTAAACATTAAACACCACAGGCACAAAAAAAAAGATTTGTTCTTATGCTCTGCACATGCCAGTGTTCTTATGTTTGTTTGTCTCTCTACTTTTCTAAAATATTATCTTGTATCGTGAACTTGTTCATATAAATGTTTTTTTTTTCTATTCTATTATATTATGTCGAATTAGAGACGTACCTGCCTGTGCCTAATGCAGTTCTAGATTGAAAGGTTAACCTGCCAATCTTATAACCCGATTTTTTTACCGCGACACCTTTTTCACGTTTCAAATCCCAAAGGATCTTTATTCTACGACCGCTTAAACAAAGAATAATTTTTCTAACACAAAAGTTTGTTAATTTACAACAGAACTGAATTAATTTAAGAAACTTAGGAACAAAGTTCAGTTGTTTATTTTTACCTGGGATTCTTGGTCTTGTAGTTTAGAACCAGGAGTAAGTAAGGGTCTTTACATCAACATAATTGTTCCGCGAACAAACCGCATGTCCAATATTAACAAAATGCAGGTTAATTAAAAACTTTGTCGTATTAAAAAGTGTAATTAATTTATGCGCGGGAAAGCAGCTCTAATAGTGCTGTGTTTTATTAAAATTATTAAACGATAACGCAATAATTTTGTGATATTAATTATAATTATCCACGTTTCGAATTTAAAATATATTTAACGTCACTATATTAAATTTCATCAGAATCATTAAGCTATTAAATTATATTTTTTGTTCAGTAAGATATACGTTGGTTAATTCGTAAAAATACCTATCCATGAAACGACACATTTATCGATGTAACACCGCGCCTCACTGCCTCTCACGTTTTCAAGAAATCATACCGCTACCACACTTTTGACCCACGAGTTTAATAACTTTATTTTATTATCGTATAAGTAAGATTATTATTTTATTATAAGTTAATAACTATCTTATCAAAAGCAAGCTAATGTTTTGTTTTACAGTAGGATAGTTTTTTTTGTACGAAGTTTCTTATTGCGTAAATATTAAATATTACGCGTTATGTACGAAAAGTGAAACGAAAAACCGTGAGAGAAACTAATCTTTTCAACATTCACATTTATGAAAAAAAAAACCTATTAAAATGCCTGGTTAAAAAAACTTGAATAAAAAAAATTAACACGTTCATTTTTTTATAAGTAATACCAAAATACGTCAGGGTTTGACTACCATGCTCGTGACAAATAAACAGGCAATAAAGTCCAAAAGCAAGGTGACTCGTTCAAAATATTGTCATTTCAGAGCAGTAGAATTTTGCTCTTCAATTTTAAAATATATCGGGGCGAACTAATTATAATATAAAACGTGCAACCCATTCTGCTATGCTTAATCTTCATTATGAATGTGAAATTCGTTCGTGGCCTGAGGCTCTCGCGTTTCATGTCACATGAAACACAATGTAGTAAAGATAAGGTTGCCCTTTCCAAGTCACTGAATCTATTGTCAATCTCATACGCACGCAGCTTGCCATGTTAAAAGGAGCATCGTGATAGCTAAAGCTTCAAAGAAACTGTTCTGACCCGAACTTGTAACTGTTCGCGCTATTTGACATAATATTGTAAAATGATAGAGATATAGTTTTATTTGATAAGACATTCAAAAGTTATATAAATGCGCCCCGCGGTTTCACACGCGTAAGGGCGTGTTCAGATGACACGCGTAGACCACGCACTCGCCACGCGCATTACACGCGTTGAACACGCGTTGACCACGCTTGGAATTTGTTCTATATATAATTTAAGTCTTATGACACATCAATAGATCTCAAATTGCATTTATGCAAGTCTACCCGCTCACGCCACGCGCCCACATAGCGCCCGCCACGCGCACGCGACGCGTGTCATGTGAACACTCCCTAAAGGTCGCATACGTACCGTGATTTTTCTCGTGCCGGACGGGAACTTATATATCGTCCGCGACGTTCGTGTGCAGTGAAGTGCAATTTGTTACGTTATGCCAAATACTACGTTAAAATGTGTCTCGTGCAATATAATTATCGACGAACTCTTGTCTTATATTCAAAATAAAGTTTCAATTGCGGATGAAGAAAGTTTGGTGCGGATATGTGCGTCAGCTTTTACTTCGGACCAGATTGAAAATTCGAAGTCGTTACTGTTTGAATCTTTATCAAACGAGATGAAAAAAACAGTTCGTCGTGGCAAGGGCAAGGAAAACAGAGATTTGTACGATATAATTGGTGTTTTTAAAGCCACGGATCCTGATGAAATACCGACATTTGTCGCGAGAGACCTGGAAAAATTGCCACCAATTACGTTCGACCACCTCGACGTTTCTAAGCTCCTTAAAGATCTAGTTTTGGTACAAAATGAAATTAAAACTATCAAACAATCGTATGTTACGCAAGAACAACTAAATTCGATCATGAAGGAGAACAGAAGATTAGATAAAACACAATTTTCCCCACCTTTTTCGGCAGCCAAAATCAACATAAAAAGAGGAGCATACTGCGATAGTGGTCCGATGGGACTAGCATTGAACAGTTATTCTGATGATAGTGCAGAAGAACTTGAAGATTTGTTTCTGAATAACTCTAATTTACACAAGGAAAATACGTTAAATATTTGTGTTAATTGTGATGAGGGTAGTTGCAAAACTAGTCGCATAACGGTCAGCAACAGCTGTGATTCGAAACGCATCGAGTGTGTGAGCGGCGCAAGCGTTCTACCTATTCCCGAAGGTACCGTTACTCGTCAAGACTCAACTCATAAGGTATCGTCGATCGGTCAGCTAAATGCAACGGAAAAACAATCTTATGCAGAGGCCGTAAGGTCTAGTGAATCAAACGATGGCTTTGTTTTGGTTCAAAAGAAAAAGCGTAAAATGAAGAATCGTTTTATTGGAAAAATAGGTAAAGTGGTGATGCAATCCGAGGAAAACTTTAAGGCCGCGGACCGAGTTGTTCCTATTTTTATCACAAATGTACATAAAAATACAAAGGAATCGGATATTGTTGATTATATTCAGAAGAAGACCGGAGAACGGGTTAATTTAGAAAAATTAACAATTAAGCGGCAGTGTGAACACAATGCCTACAAGTTTTTCGTGATGGAATCCAAGCTCTCGATGTTCTTAGATAACAATTTATGGCCGCAAGGTATTATATTCCGACGTTTTGTGCATTTCAAGCCAAGACGTTTTCACGATTCTTTGGTAACGGAGAGCGGTAAAAATAAGGCAAACAAATGACAGTGTGCAAATTAATGAGTTTTAATTGTAGGAATGTGAAACGTTCCGTTTACAGTATACGTGATTACTGCAAAGTATATGATATCATAGCCCTACAAGAGACTTGGTTATTGCCGTCTGATCTAGCGTTTCTAAACACAATAAGTAACGAGTTTAGCTGCACGGGTGTCTCGGCAGTAGATATGTCAGCTGGTATGTTACAAGGGAGGCCCTATGGAGGTGTCGCCCTGCTATGGAGAAAGTCTCTTTTTCAGCATGTTGAAGTAATCGAGTGCAATAATTCTCGAGTTTGTGCAATAAAAATAGTGGTAAGCGATAAATCGTTTGTAGTTGTGAGTGTTTACATGCCGACGGACAATAAAACCAACAGTGACCTAGTGGATTTTACGGGCACGTTGAGCTCGGTGAGTGCAACTATTGATAATACAAATGTAGACTGTGTGTATGTGTTAGGAGATTTTAATGCGCACCCCTCTGAACGTTTTTACCGTGAACTTTCTGACTGTTGCGAGGAACACGAGTGGTCATGTGTAGATACCGATATGTTAGGGTTATTATCTAGTAATTATACGTATATTAGTGATATAAATGGCTCAAAAAGATGGCTTGATCATTGTATAGTTACTAAAGCCGCAAAAATGTCAGTGCTGAGCGTGAGCGTACTGTATGACGTACTTTCGTCCGATCATTTCCCATTAGTACTAGAATGTAATATAAACGTTATTAAAGGTAAAATTTATGAGCCTAACACATCAAACACCAGTATACTGTGGGGGGACAGAGATCAGAGTCAGCTGGAATTGTACAAAGAAAAGTGTCAAGCTGAATTAGAGTTGATTAACTTCCCATCTTTATTGCGGGTTTGTTGTGGTAGGACATGTAACGAGTCTAGTCATTTAGCCGTTATAGATATTTTGTATGACGATATTGTAAGGGCTTTGCAAACGTCAGCGCGAGAGAGTCGAGAGAGCAGGCGTCCTAAGAGAAAGGTAGTCATAGGGTGGAATAAACACGTTGCGAACTCTCATAGGGAAGCTAAAAATAAATTGCAAGTATGGCTGGGTCAGGGTAAGCCTACTTCTGGAGCTAGCTATAACGATATGAGAGAGGCGAGAAAAATATTTAAGTCACGTTTAAGATGGTGCCAAGCTCATGAAAATCAAATAAAAATGGATATTCTTGCCTCTCATCACGTCAATCATGATTTTCGCGGATTCTGGAAACAAACCAACAAGTTACAGCATAAAACCGGTCTCCCTGTGAGTGTTGGTGGCGTGAGTAGGCCTGAAGATATAGCAAATAAATTCAGGGAGCATTTTACTGTGAATTCTATGCTAGGGCATAGTGTCTCCGGGGTGAGTGTTGAGCCTGGCATGCCCAGTGAAGTACTGTTTCAAACGAAAGAGATCGAACTTATTATAAAATCTATGTCGAGAGGGAAATCACCTGGGCATGACGGGCTCAGCATTGAGCATCTTAAATATGCTGGTCCGCACCTGTCAAGGGTGATTGCGATGCTCTTTAATTTGTGTGTCAATCATAGTTATCTGCCAACTGAGATGATGAAAACTGTGGTAGTTCCTATCGTGAAAAATAAAACGGGTGACATTTCCGATTTGAACAATTATAGGCCCATTTCGTTGGCTACGATTGTAGCGAAGGTTTTTGACGCCTTGCTTAACACACGACTAAATAGTTGTCTCAAAATTCATGACAACCAATTCGGATTTAGACCCGGATTGTCAACAGACAATGCTGTGTTGTGTCTTAAGCAGGTTGTCTCGTACTACACTAGCAGAAAGACGCCCGTGTACGCCTGCTTTCTCGACCTTTCTAAAGCATTTGACCTGGTTTCATACGACGTACTCTGGGGTAAACTGGAAAAGCTTAAATTACCAAATCAGCTAACAAATATCTTTAAATATTGGTACGGAAACCAGGTTAACAATGTGCGTTGGGCCGGAGCCTTCTCGAGTCCATATAACTTAGAGTGCGGAGTGAGACAGGGCGGCTTGAGCTCCCCATCGTTGTTTAACCTCTATGTGAATGAGCTTGTCGGTGAGCTCAACGGCACTAGAGTCGGTTGTTATATAGACGGTGTCTGCGTGAATAACATATCGTATGCAGATGACATGGTGCTGTTGAGCGCATCGATTTGCGGACTGAGAAAGTTGTTGGCGATTTGTGAGCAATATGCTAAGGCCCATGGTCTAATTTATAATTGTAAAAAGAGCGAGATCATGGTCTTCGGAGTGGGAAGTCAATGTCCTATAAGTGTACCACCTGTAAAACTAAATGGCAAACAATTGCGAAGAGTGTATAAATTTAAGTACCTAGGACACATATTGACGCCTGATCTGAAGGATGATGAGGATGTTGAGCGGGAGCGGAGGGCTTTGTCGGTCAGAGCGAACATGATAGTCCGCAGGTTTGCACGTTGCTCGAGAGAAGTAAAGTTGACCCTGTTCCGAGCCTACTGTACATCATTCTATACGTGCACCCTGTGGTCTAGATATACTCAGAAATCGTACGGGGCCCTCCGTGTTCAGTATAACAACGCCTTTAGGATTTTGTTGGGGCTGCCACGGTTTTGCAGCGCATCAGGGATGTTTGCAGAATCGTCTGTAGACTGTTTTTATACCATAATGCGAAAAAGAGGCGCGTCCCTGGTGCGTAGGGTACGTGGCAGTGCCAACACCATCTTAGCCATGATCGCAAGCAGGTTGGACTGCGAGTATATAAACCGCTGTTGTGCCACTGCTCATGGTGTAGAGGTTAAAAAATAATGGCATGGTATCGATGTTTTTTAATTTTTATGTTTCTTTAATTTCTAATTTTTATGTTTCTTTTTTATTTTACTTTATTTTATTTTAATTTACTAACTTAAGAATAAGTATTTTACTAATAATATGAGTCTCTGTAACTTGAGTAAATAAATATATATATATAATTATATGAAACTATGTCAAGAAATCGTCACGTCCCCGTCTCGTCCGAGGTTTTGTCCGAGGAGGAGGAATATTGGGATAAAAAGTTACCTATATGTTAATCCGGGTTTCTAGCTATATACCAAGTTTTACTGCAATCGGTTCAGTAGTTTTTGCGTGGAGGAGTAACAAACATACACACACACAAACTTTCACATTTATAATATTAGTTATTTTTTAAATACCCTATTTTGTCCCAATGCAGGGCAAAGATAATATTATAGGATATAATATGTATTTTTTGGGTACCTACCTACTTAGCTTAGTGATTGACTGACAGACATTGCTGTTGCAAACTATATAATTGTCAAGACAAAATTATATTATTATAATTTGGTTGAACCTCTGACAGGATAATAAAATGTGATAAAAGAACAAATACCCAAAACCTGATGTTCTGGTAAGCAAAACAGGGATTGTTAAAAAAATATTGCCTTAAATGCCATCACACCGTCTATGCGCAGGTGAGGTCTATTCACAAATAATAAAATTTCTATTAACTATAAAAAAATTAAATGCTGGGTCAAATAAAAATTAGAGGGCATAGTTCTTCTTTAGTGAAAATAGCTTCCTTTAGATAAAGAAAACGTATAATGGAATGCAATAACTCTTGACCGGGTGTGCGAAGAAATAACACAGTGTCATATTTCACAACCCTCCAACATTTTTATAAAAGCGGACCATCTGCTTTTGACCCCTCATTCTTTTTGTTTCACGAATTATTTCTGTAAAAGTAAAATATTAGGTATCAGCGGGGCTGCCAATAAGATTTTTCGGGCACGTTCCACTTCGATTCTTTCTGGAGTACTTGCCTACCATAAATTTTCCTTGTTTAAAATAAAGTTCGTAAAAACAGACAAAACATTAACACTTTGGAACACAGAGCAGAAAGAGAGTTTGTGCTTCTATTATTTAGGTACCCTGTCATATACAGGATGAATTTTTAACAGGAATTGATCTCTATTTATTCACACTTCCTATCGATTGGTATAAAAATATAGGCTGATTATTTTTTGGAAAATGAACAGGTTCGATTTCCGACAAGGGTAATGACTTTTCCAAAAATCGAATGATGCAGTTTTAGTCAAAATCGCGCATTAGTCGAATCCTTTCAGCATTTTTCACTTATATGTAGTTTAAGATATAGCCCTGAAGGCCCATTAAAAAATAGCATCCTGTATACCAAATACTCAAATACTTTATGTACAAATACTCAAATACTTTATGTACTTATTAAATTTCATGAACGCTCGTTTATATAACAGTGTTAGCTACATAGTCGTATCTTGTGTGTTAAGTGACCTCTTTAACCCTCTAGAGGACATTTACCACAATCTGCATACCTATCTACATCGTCCAGTGCCCATTTTGTCAGTTCTATTTAGTTAGCTTCGGAGCCGTTCATTCGCTATTTTCGTCATTTTAATTTGAAACATTTTCATTGCGCGAATGAAAACGTAACGTCGTTGTAAATATTTGCATTTTGGAATTTTACAGCTCAATTTAATTCCGATTTATTTGGTTGCAGAGTAATTGATGCTATGTATGTACGTAGTAGGTAGGTACTTTTTTATACAAAGAATGGTTTCAGGTAAAGTATTATACCAAAGTGGTTTTATGACATATAAGGAAAATTTCAATATAGGGGCAAATGCTGTTTGTGTCCATAAAATCTACTGTGGGGTGAGCGTGTAAAGAATAAATAAGTCACTGCCACTGGAGTGACTGCGGTCATTCCGCTAAACGAAGATCAGAATCGCAAGCTGTTAGCATAGAGATTGCGATCGAATGAAAGCCGCCCCAAGTATTCCATCCAGAAATCGAGGGGTTCAGAATATTGCGGCCACCCGATACAGCCCTTTTTGACTCCACCGACATTCCACCGGGGCACTAAGCCGCCCTTTGATTTTCTTTACGGTTTAAAATACCTCCACATTTTATAAAATTTCCATAATAAGCGAGCAAGCGCTCATGTCTCAACCTACCTACTTTTATTTCCCTTAGTTCAGTGGTTTGAATTATTAGCCTGTCGTATGATAAAGTGACCGTAGCTTCAATCTATTCAAACTACACAATGGAAAATGACACATTTACTTTACGGGAAAAAAAGTTCGACCATCGAAATGTTTTGAATCTAGGTATCGATTGTTTTGTATTGAGGGGAATTTTCTTTTGATTGATTTGATCGATGGGTTCTTTCTTAGCCATTAGAGCTTTTAAAAGTTGTCGTTTGATTTCATTCACAGTAATCATGGCGTTTTTCTTTGAAAGTATTTTGAAGGAACCCATTAATCATACAAATTCTATATTGTTATATATATTTTTTTATTTAATTTATCAAACTAGAGCTGATTGTTTGCGACAGGCGCGCGATGTAGCGTGAGTAGCATTTTGAGAAAACGCAAATTAGTTTAGAGGAGCGGTTTCGTATTTTTTCCATTCGATGGAGTTGGAAATCTGATTGTAGATACGAGATTGGACGCTTTCGCGTTTTGCGGCGGCAGAGAGGCGTTGAGGTTGCAGAAGGTATTAGTTAATATATTTCCTGACGGTTGAACAACGGTCAGGTAATTGTGGCTGAAACTTATCTCAAGGGGCGGACGTGAGCAGAATATTAAAAACTTTGCAGCTCTTGTGCAAATTGCGAACCGTGTTACTCTTGCATCTCAGTCAAAGGTATACTACCTATTTGTAAGAAATTGTTTTGTTTGTATTGATTTAATGAGTGCTGTTTTGGTTGATTTGTAATTGAAATATTGTTAATGGTTGACTTCCTTTGCCCGACATACGAACTACCACAGGTCAAGCAACTATATAGACGCCCGGTGTCTGGTAGATAAGATATCATATCCTTTGTGATACTACAAGCTGTGACATCGTCTATCAATAAGAGATGACGACGCCTGTCGCTGCTCAGTCTCCTCGTAACCACGCCAATTGCAACATAGTCGAAACGTCTAGGTAACTAAAGCAAAAATAAAAAATCGAGTTTATGATCCGGGAAAAAAACTGTTGAGTTAAATAAGCTTCTAAGGAAACTAAGTGGGAGTAGTAAAGGTTCGAAGAACTTAATTAAATATCCGATGTTACACAAGTTGGAAATGTCGTTTTATTTAGTGCCATCTTAAGTGAATCAGAGTTTAAACTCAGTGTTTTTTTGGATGGCACGAAATCGATTTGAACATGGTTTGGTTATTAGGTTCTTCTTCTTCAGCAGCATGTATTACCCCACTGCAGGGCATATGCTTCTCCAACGCCTCTCCACAACGTCCTATCACCGGTCTTTCTGGACCAAGCTGCCCCAGCATGAGCACTAATGTCGTCGGACCATTAGGCAGGTGGTCTGCCCGATTCTTGGTCTCCATTTGAGAACCTTGATACACCTAGAGCTTCCATCTCCCCTTCGACACACATGTCCAGCCTACACCCGTTTTAATTTAGCTAGGCACCCTACGTGTACTTTGGTGCGTTGTCGAATGATGGTGTTGCGAACTTTGTCTCGTAGGGATATTCCGAGCATAATGTGCTTCATGGCCTTCTGTGTCTTTCAGTCTGCGGATCAGCTTTATGATCAGGTTAGTTGTAAGCCTAGCTTAGTTAGGTTATACTCGTCACTGCGCTGCGCACAGTGCGCTGTGGTGGTCCAAAACAAGAAATGGTAAATTTGCTTGCCCTACCAAAAGCACAAAAGAGGACTTGACTAAAGCCATAGACGCCGGCGCCGCCTTAATTGGCTAGTTCCTGGTAAAGGAAAAATTAAGTGTTATCAACGGCCATTGACATTATATAAGAAGGATAATCGATTTAATTCAAGTATGAAAGGTTAGAACTGAGGATCTGACAAACGTAGTCTTTGTTCGAATTATTTACTTCAGAGCGTTCATTAGCTAAATGACAGTGATTTATTGAAAGAATAATCAAAAGTGCCATACATTCTTTGAAATACTTTCTACCTTGTTCGTGGCATGTTTTACCGAGATTGCTGTCTTTAAATGAGCTTGTTGTGTACTTTAGAAATTTATTTAGCGAGAGAATTACTCCGTCGTATTTACACAAAGAAAATTGCTGAAAAGAAGTTATGTGGGTCAAATTAATAAATATTTTGCTGGGCAGTATTCACACCGAGAAAAGTCTTTGTTCTCACCTGGATATACTTAGTAAGATATTAAAATAGAGGTAAAATAAAGACAAATGAAAAAAAAATTAAGTAATTTAAAGTCAAAACACTTTATTCATAATAAATCATACTGTTTGTACAAGATCACATTGAAAGTTAAGAGGAAGGGTAACGACGCTCTCTCCATATAAACGTAGTCGACTGTTTCCTCCCTGGATAATGACACTATAGCAAATATTATTGTTGCATAAAACATATTTAACTGCCATGACCATGTCTTTTTTTTGTATTTATATTTTAATTTCTATGAAAATTAAAAAATTAAAAATCCAAGACATAGGGGCAAAGTCATGGCAGTTATAGGTTATATACAACAAAAATATTTGTGCTAGTGTCATTATCCAGGGAGGAAACAGTCGACTACGTTTGTATGGAGAGAGCGCCGGTACCCTTTCCTCTTAAGTAAGTTATATTAGCAAACACCACAAAAACCAGTAAAATATGTGTACAGTCACATTACCAATTAGCTGAACCCCACGTGATCTATAGAGATCACTCGCAAATCTGTACGGTTGTAAAGTAATGTTACTTGATTCAATTGTTTTTAACAATATACTTAATATTTATTGACTTGTTCACAAGAAACATGTTTAACTTTTAGTTATTTTTAGACTTTACAAACACGAAAACGAAATACAAAAAAAAAATAGGTAAATACTTGGTCTGCCGCGTGGTCGTAAATATAATAAATACTATATTTTTAGTATATTTATAGGGTAATAATATATTTTTTACAGATATGCGAATGAGCTCTGGGTCACGTGGGGTTCAGTTAATTGGTAATGTGACTGTACTTAATATGGCGATATCTACCTTTAAGTACAAAAGTTGGTAACTGCCAAACGTCTGAAGAGAACCCAGCTCAATTGCACCGATATACAACGTATAATATTACCCTGATATCCCAATTAAAATTATTACTCAAATAAATTTAACACGACGACGAGGGTACGAGCTCCTCATAAATGTAAAAGTGCTGTACACGAAGTACTTTGCGCATCGTAAAAAGTTTTTGTTGCCTTTAACATTACCATCAACTTCTAAAAACCTTAATTAAAATTGTACGAAAATCTCGAACATTTACAACTTGTAGCAAATATTATTTGGTCATTTGTAGATATTCTTATTTAATGACAACTGAGTATGTTGGATATATTTTCATGGAAAATGCATCACTATAACATAGCATCTACATAGTATAAAATAAAGTCACTTTTCGCCGTCCCTTTGTATGCTTAGATCTTTAAAACTACGCAACGGATTTTGATGCGGTTTTTTTAAATAGATAGAAAGATTTAAGAGGAAGGTTTTTAGATATAATACATGCATAATACAGCCGTGCGAAGCCGGAGCGGGACACTAGTATAAAATAAAGTCACTTTTCGCCGTCCCTATGTCCCTTTGTATGCTTAGATCTTTAAAACTACGCAACGGATTTTGATGCGGTTTTTTTAAATAGATAGGGTGATTCAAGAGGATGGTTTTAGATATAATACATGCATAATACAGCCGTGCGAAGCCGGAGTGGGACGCTAGTATAAAATAAAGTCACTTTTCGCCGTCCCTTTGTATGCTTAGATCTTTAAAACTACGCAACGGATTTTGATGCGGTTTTTTTAAATAGATAAGGTGATTCAAGAGGATGGTTTTAGATATAATACATGCATAATACAGCCGTGCGAAGCCGGAGCGGGACGCTAGTATAAAATAAAGTCACTTTTCGCCGTCCCTATGTCCCTTTGTATGCTTAGATCTTTAAAACTACGCAACGGATTTTGATGCGGTTTTTTTAATAGATAAAGTGATTCAAGAGGAAGGTTTATATGTATAATACATGCTTAAAATAGCCGTGCGGAGCCGGAGCGGGTCCCTAGTATCTGATATTTTATACCGCGACGAGACTCGAACTTGCGATCGCGATCGTTGTATGAGAGCACCACTTTTTTTTTCTTCTGTTTTTAGTATTTGTGGTAATAGCAGCAATAGAAATAGATAATCTGTGAAGATTTCAACTCTCTAGCTATCACGGTTCATGAGATTACAGCCTGGTGAGAGACAGACAGATGGACGGACGGACGGACAGTGGAGTCTTAGTAATAGCGTCCTGTTTTAACCCTGGGCACGGAACCCTAAAAAATAGGTACTTTAAATTGACTTCCCTCATGAGAATTAATATCGACTGTTGAAGAAGCTTGCAAGCTTGTTTAAATCCTATACTATCCTACTTCCTATCCTATTCCTACTATTCCTACTATCTTAATATATATAAACCGATTATAATAAAATTCGCACACCATGTGCAGTTCGATCCAACTTGAAAGATAGGATAGCTTGCATCTTAATTTATCCCGATATTCCCACGGGATCGGGAGTTACGCGGGTGAAACCGCGTAGGGCAGCTAGTATTATAAATGTGAAAGTTTGTGTATGTGTGTGTGTAAGTGTGTGTGTGTGTATGTATGTTTGTTACTTCTTCACGCAATAACTACTGAATCGATTGCGATGAAACTCCGTATGTAGATAGCTAGAGACCTGGATTAACACATACTACTTTTTATCCCGATATTCCCACGGGATCGGGACTTACGCGGGTGAAACCGCGGGGCGCAGCTAGTCCTACTAATCCTACTAATATTATAAATGTGAAAGTTTGTGTTTGTTTGTATGTATGTATGTTTGTTACTCCTTCACGCAAAAACTACTAGACCGATTGCGATGAAACTTGGTATCTAGATAGCTGGAGAGCTATATCCCGTTATTCCCACGGGATCGGGGCTTACGCGGGTGAAACCGCGGGGTGCAGTTAGTTTGTTTATAAACATTATTGAACAATGTCATTTGCAAGGTGTACCGCATGGCGTACTGAGACGCAATAGAAACAAAACCGATATACGGTTATACCCTGACAGCTGAGCTCTTAGGTGATTGTGGTGGAACTTTTATCGGATGTCGAACGTGAGCAAAATGGCGATTCCCGCGAACTCACCTGAACACGAACATAAAGTTACTTTTTCAGGAAGGGACAGCGTATAATTTTGATCGTCTTTTGTTTTAATTTATTATTAATTCCGATCATCATTTCGATCGTTTTTTGTTTCCGTTCCGTCTATTGTCTTTTTTGACGTGATAACGTCTAAATTGATGGAACACCTGCATTCACAAAAAAGATGACGTCATCGCGTTCCATAGCAACGTCATGTTATTGACAAGGACCGTTCCATAGCAACGTCATGTTATTGACAAGGTAACCATAGAAACATATGAAGTATGCAAAATGCTAAAGACAACTAAACAAAAGAGGTCTGTCTGATGACGTTATCACGTAAAATTATCGTCCGTAAACTGACTTTATAGGCAACCATTTTTTGGCTATCGTCTTTTGTTTTTGAAATAAGCGGCTGTCGTCTCCCCTAGTGCAGGCAGGGGGCCTGACGGGCGTGATAATGTTCTCGATAGGCCGTCGGGAGTAGGGGATCCGTTAGGGGAGCCAACGACATGCGTGAAACAAAACTAATTAGTATAGTAGAGACAAGCGTATCTAAATACAGTTAAAAAATATACTTAACAGTGGTTGTAAAAAAATAATTCAGAATTTACATTGACATTGACATTAACAATTATTAGGTATCATGCTAGGGTACGAAGCAATATAAAGTAATCAATTAAAAATATTCAATTATATTTTATCAAAACTGTATTTTCCTAAAGTTTCGTAACAAATTAATAAAAAAGTTTCTGTTACAAAATAAATTCCCTGATCAATTTAAATATAGAATTTTGTAAAATCTGCAAAGTTATGATTGTGAAAATATCAGGTAATTTGTGCCTTGTTATTTCAGTTTACTTATTTATTGAATGGATAATTTTCAAAGTGTTCGCTTTAACGAGGCAAATTACAGTACCTTCAATTAAGCACAGCGGTTCGTTGTATAATTAATTAACTCAGTTTATTGATGTGCCGCTGCCCCTTCCGATTTAAATAAATAAATATTGCAGGTCACTTCACACATCGCCATCTAGCCCCAAGTTAAGTAACTAGACTTGAGTTATGGGTGCTAGACAACGGATATACTACTTATATTACTTTTCTTTTGTAAATATTTACTTATAATACATAGAAACAACCAGACCACAGACAAATATCTAAGCTTAAGGTGAAAGGGTACCTGCGCGCTCTCCATACAAACGTAGTCGACTGTTTCCTCCCTGGATAATGACACTAGCACAAATATTTTTGTGCCATAAAATCTATAACAGCCATGACTATGCCCCTATGTTTTGTATTTTTTGATTTTCTAATCATCATAGAAATAAAGATTTAAAAAATAAAAAAATAAAAAAAAAATAAAAAAAATAGGGGCATAGTCATGGCAATTATAAGTTTTATAAAAATATTTGCTCTAGTGTCAATATCCAGGGAGAAAACAGTCGACTACGTTTGTAATAGTTTGTATGGAGAAAGCCCCCGGTACCATTTCCTCTTAAATACTTGCATGAGGCGGGAATCGAACCCGCGACCCTATGTTTGGCAGTCCGGCATGGTGACCATTGTGCCAACTGGGTCGTCGATTTCGATGTCCATCTAAAAAATAAATCCATTAATCAATTAATAAAATTAATTTCTGGAAGAAGACATTCCCATTAACCACCATCAATAATAAGCTAGGTAGATAGACATTTAAAAATGTCTAGCATAATATTTTGAAGCTCATACTTTCAGAGAAAGTTGTCAATTTTTAATAATAATTATGTAAGTGTCAAATCAAAATGAATATAACGACCCAGTTGGCACAATGGTCATCATGCCGGACTGCCAAATACAAAGATGTGGGTTCGATTCCCGCCTCAGAAAAGTATTTATGCTTAGATATTTGTCTGGGGTCTGGTTGTTTCTATGTATTATAGGTATATATTTACAAAAGAAAAAGTATATCAGTAGTATATCCATTGTTTAGCACCCATAACACAAGTATTATTTTTACTATTATTATTATTTTTTTATTTGTTTGTGTCTGTGGTGTTTAATGTTTTAATTTTGTTTATAGTATGACATTTGAGGACATAGGGACAGAGAAAGCGACTTTGTTTTATACTATGTAGTGATAATTGGTTTAGACTCTCTACCTTTTACATCCTTTAAATTCTAGTCCATTCAAAGGTTGTCTTGAATAGATCGCTCTTAAAGCGATAAGGCCACCCTTTGTGTCGCCCAAATTTAAGTTTCTGTTTATTTTAAACGTAATTTGTGCTAAGGTGTATGCAGTAAAAAATATCCATCTATCTCTGGAGAAGTTCTAGAAACTCTACATCTCTAAATAGCTTTTAGCTTCCTACACAAAAACATGGAGTTTTACTATCAATACGCGTCATTTTATCCCATAAAGTGTATAAGCTTCATGGGCAATAATAACAAAACAATTGAATTATAATGTTGCAATAACCAAATCCTGAAGGTACTTTATGGATTACGGTTATTATTTGATAATGAAATTTTGAATTGGTTCGACAAATGATTTGCATACCTATGGGATTTTAATGAAACTGCAGTGAACCGATTCGTTTATAACCTGATATTTTAAAGAATAGAAATAAAATGTCTTCTCTGCGTCTATAGAGAACGATAAAATATTGGCTTCATATCTCGCATCCAATCGTTTTGTCACATTCATTCTCGTTACAACGGTATGAACGTGAAACTAGACAATAGTTTATCTTGAGTTCTATTAAACTGTGACTGAAACGCATCAGATAAAAATAAAGTACTTAGATACTTGCCTTTAGTTTATATTTGCCGACTCCAAAATTGGAATTCTATAATACTTAGAGGTATAGATGAGTATAATTTATGCAGACTTCAAAAAAAAGGCCTATAGGATAGGTAAGTCTGTTATTTGACGACCTCTGTGGCGCGTCGGGCGAACACCCGACTGCGACGCAGAAGGTTGCGGGTTCGATTCCCGCCGGGAACAAGTATTTATGCTGACCATAAATTCTTGTTTCTGGTTCTGGGTGTTTCCTATATGTATAATATGTATATATTTACAACAAAAAAAAAAAGTATATAAGTAGTTTATCCGTTATCTGGCACCCATAATAACACAAGCATTAAGTTGCTTAGCTTGGGGCTGGATGGCGATGTGTAATATGTCCTGAAATATTTATTTATTTTTATTTTATTTTATTTTTAAGTCGTACCAAAAATAAGTTGAGTCTATGGTTAATCTATCTATCTACCTTTTGTTTGATATTATGAATATTTTCAATTGATTTTACTTTTTAATATTTTGACGTCGATAACGTCTTTTAAATCGATGAACACCGGCATTCACAAAGAAGTGTGACATCATGCGTTACGTTACATTATTGACACGGTAGCAACGTTTTGAAGTATGCCAAATGGTAATGTCAACAAGACAAAAGAGTTTTTTATTAAGTCCTGTCTTCAACACATTCCAGAAAATCCAAAATGGTACCACTCGAATTCATAAAGTTATTTCTTCTTATTTTAGAAAAATCACTGTGAATCCCAAATACCTAGTAGGTAGGTACGCTACGGTTAAATATACGACCGATGCAGTGCTGCGGGTTACTCGAGTGATACGTAGGTTTCTCTCGATCGCCTCCGAGCTCAGCATATCTGTAATGGCCACTCAAGCTATCTGCTCTACCGTTATTCTCAACAAATCTTCCTTATTAGTATAGATTCTAACCTTTCTGGTTTTAAAAAGTATGAAACATGACCTATTGGATCAAAATAAGTCGGTTAACATGGTAATTTTTTAAGGTTTTCGCGACTTGAACTTATAATTATAATTATACTAGCGACCCGCTCCGGCTTCGCACGGCTATATTATGCATGTAGGTATTATACATATAAACCTTCCTCTTGAATTACTCTATCTATTAAAAAAACCGCATCAAAATCCGTTGCGTAGTTTTAAAGATCTAGGCATACAAAGGGATATAGGGACGGCGAAAAGTGACTTTATTTTAAACTATGTAGTGATTTGAACGGATATATTCGCGTTTCTTATTTTTGTTTTAAACCTGACGTTTCGGTAACTTTGCAGATCCCATGGTCACAGGCAGACTGACGTCAGTTTTAAAACAAAAAATAAAAAACGCGAATATATCCGTTCAAATATAATTATAATTACAAAATGAGCCGGTTAAGATATCATTACCCTACGGAAATAAGTCCAATTTAGCCCACAGAAGGGATAATACCATGGGTTAAATTGGACTAACTATGACTATACCATTATTCGTCTAATACTTTAACTAAAATTTCACTGTTTTTTCAAAAACAGCTAATCGTGTGACTTTTATCGAAAAATTAAGATTCGGTCTCTTTTTAACCGATTTCAAAAAAAGGAGGAGGTTCTCAATTCGTCGCGTATATATATATATATATTTTTATGTATGTTCGCGGATTACTCGAAAACGCCTGGACCGATTTGGAAAATTGTTTTTTTGTTTGAAAGGGAATAACTCACAGGTGGTCCCATAAAAATTGGATGAAGATCTGATGAGGATCTTCGGAGTGATGAACAGAATTACACCTCGAGAGTGCAGCAAATTGCTCAGTTTTCGATTTCCACCAGTAGAATTAGGCCATAAACTAATAGTTACCGATTAATGGAATATCTGAAACCACCTTCTCATCAGAAAACTCTTCAATCGGTTACGATTACAGGTTACAATTTGAAGAATTTTGTCGAATTTAGTCGCCGGCCTGGGTTTGTATGAATGTTGATAGAGAACCCTATCTTAAAGGAAGATCTGATGAGGATCTTCGGGGTGATGAACAGAATCGCACCTCGAGAGTGCAGCAAATTGCTCAGTTTTCCATTTCCACTAGTAGAACTGGCCCATACACAATAGGTATCGATGAATGGAGCACCTGAAACCACCTTCTCATCACCAAACTCCTCAATAGGTTATGATTAGGTAGGTACAGATTGCAATTTGAAGAAATAGTCGCTTTCGCCTCATGGAGTAGAATTTTCAGTGACAGCGGCACTAAAAGTGGTTAAATAAAAAATAAATTAAAATTTTAAAAACCGACTTCAAAATAACCAAAAAATAAATTAAAAAAAACTCAAAATCTAAAAAAATTAGTGAAAACAAATACTAAAAAAAACCTGAAAACAAAAACTAAAAAAAGTGAAAAATAATCCATTTCGGGTCACTAACCCTCAAATACTGAAAGGCTACTTAATCTTAAGTGGCGTTTAAATTGAAATTTAAGTGTAGGCTTCAAATGAAAGCATACACTTAACGTCAATTTAAACGCCACTTAAGATTAAGTAGACTTTCAGTAATCGGGGGTAACACAGCAGATAACTTAAACATACTTGGAAGTCGGACTGGGTTAGATTGAATGTTGAGAGGTATTATAGGAAACATGGTGTCACCCATTTCCAGTCCGACTTCCAAGTATGTTTAAGTTATGAACCTGTATGACGCTCAATCAATACCACGCTATCCCATTTCGTTGTTTTATTTCCATTTCAAATTGGTTTACTATCCTGTTTTTATTATAACGATGTCCGCTTTTCAATTGCAGTATTATGTTTTAATAAAATACTTCAATATACATTACCAGGTTAAATAGGTTTAATTAAATTAAAATCGAATGACAACAATCGATGCAATCATATTAAAGTTATTTTGCTGTGACAAACAAGTACGCATTTAATTTATATTAATCGCATTATTTCTGAAGTTTATTAATTTGTTGAAATACCTACTACATTCACTATGTCTTTCGAAAATTAGGAAACCATCTACATGGCACTGCATGTAGTAATGACACATTACTAAAGTTATTTAACCACATAACGGTATATACTAATATAATATTATGAAGCTGAAGAGTTTGTTTGTTTGTTTGAACGCGCGAATCTCAGGAACTGCTGGTTCGAATTGAAAAATTTTTTTTGTGTTGGATAGTCCATTTATCGAGGAAGGTTATAGGCTACTTTTTATCCCGATATTCCCACGGGATCGGGAGTTACGCGGGTGAAACCGCGGAGCGCAGCTAGTGTTCAATAAAAACAATCCCGCAAAGCTTGAATAGTGAAAATAACCATGTTAGTGTAAAATCCTATAAAGTGTTGTTGTAGGTAGCCAAACAGATTTGAAAATGGTTTTACAATATAATAGAAATTTTTTTCAGATTTCTGGTCCATTTGTTAGTTTAATAAAATGAGCTTAAAATACTATGTTAGTAAATATAGAATTACTTAAGTTATGATTTCAAAACTTTTACTAAAGCTTTCAGATTAAAGCTTTAAGATTTCTTACAAAATAACCAAGCTTTATCGAAAATAATCAAACTTTATAATTTTACCTGAAAACGTAATTAGTAACGGAATACTTTTAAATAGGAAAAGGCAAGTCGAAGCGATAAAATTAAAAGATAAAAACTACCTAAATAAGAAATAAAAGCTGCCTTTGTTATAAATTGAAATACTTACCTTCCATTTTTTTTCTAAAAATACTATCTATCGTGAAACTAATTTAGTTTCAAATGTGGAAAGAGCAAAGTAGCGGTTTATCTTTTATGTTGTTACTGTTTTTGCTAAATTGCATTCCGAGACAAAAGCGTTGCGTTTATCAGCAACTGTTTCTCAACTGTATTACGGTTTTCAAGAACTGAAATAAAATAATTTACAAATGTAGAGATGTTAACCACATGCACGTTGGTAGGTAATACGTGGAAACGGAGACTGCTTTGTTTCTTTGGATTAGATGCTACTTATACTTTGTCTACAGTGAAAATCTACTTTACTAATTGAATTAAATTTAGCATTATTCATACTCATACTCTCTCTCTCCTATGCAGCTGTTATTAATTCCATCTGAGACGGTGGAGTCTGCCTTGATCGTCTTCTTCTTCTTAGATCTAACTGACGCAGCGTCTGGGGAAACTTAGCAGTCTTTTTAACCACGTCTGTCCACTTCTGCCCCTCCTATAATGACCTAGGATACTGAACGAGATGATTTTGTGTCCATTATTATATTTTATGCTTACTATATATTTGAGGTAATAAATAATATACCTATTATTATGAGTATATTGATTTTTCATTGGTTCGATTGATAGAACTCCGTCGATCGGACCACGACCAATAAACGATACTATTTCTTATTATTAAAATCTTAAGTATGCTAGTATAGTTCAGTTTAGTTTTACGGGGCTGTTAGTATGTGCTAGTAAGTATAAAAAAAGTTTGAAAGGTAAATATTGTAGGTTGGTAAAAACACTTTATCATCATAAGTTCCCTTTATAAAAATGGTTCATCCTAAATAAGTTAACGTAGGCACATAAGAAAAGAAGAATTACCTGTTACAAATTGCCGAGATGGGACAAATATTTGCCGCTTAGTGGATAGGTATTTTCCTCAATCTAGGAAAGTGCCTGTCACATCATGACCCGTGTAAAGTTTAACACGCTGAATTTGAACTTTCGTTTTCATGTTACGTATTTAGCTTTTCTGTTTCCGGTATATTTTGTCCATTATTTGAATCCGAACAAGGTAGGTATAAAGAGTAATAAAGAGGTATAAAGGTATAATAAAGAGTTTGTTTGTTTTATTGTTTGAACGCGCATTAGCGCGTTTTTTCAATTCGAACCAGTAGTTCCTGAGATTACTCAGGAAGTACTGGTTCGAATTGAAAAAATATTTTTGTGTTGTATAATCCATTTATCGAGGAAGACTATATGCTACTTTTCATTTGATATTCCCATGGGATCGTTACTTATGCGGGTGAAACCGTGGAGCGCAGCTAGTATATCATCACTACATAGTATAAAACAAAGTCGCTTTCTCTGTCCCTATTTCCCTTTGTACGCTTAGATCTTTAAAACTACGCAACGGATTTTGATGCGGTTTTCAAGAGGAAGGTTTATATGTATAATACATGCATAATATAGCCGTGCGAAGCCGGAGCGGGTCGCTAGTATACTAATATTATAAAGCTGAAGAGTTTGTTTATCTGTTTGAACGCGCTAATCTCAGAAACTACTGGTTCGGATTGAAAAATTATTTTGTGTTGGATAGTCCATTTATCGAGGAGGGCTACTTTTCATTTTGATTTTGGGTTCGGGACTTACGCAGGTGAAACCGCGGAGCGCAGCTAGTTCTTTTTATAAAACCTAAATTGTGCAGTAAGTAAGGCGTACCAGCGTTCTATGTTGTTTATTACATACATGATTTTAATTTTAATTGCTTATTTTAGTACCTACGTATTATTATCTACTCAGGCAACAAAAGTAGAGTCTCATCATAGAGTATTAAAATGGCTAGTAATTTCGTTAGTATTTAGTCTATCTCAGTTATTATTAAAGTAATTAAATCCCTATAACCCCAATTAACTCAAATTTTCTGTAACTTTAATTAGCAATACTTAACTGAAGGTCGCTTTGTTGTATTATAACTTGCTTCTGGTAGTTATTGGTTTCAATCAAGAATATAAAAATAGATAGGTGACTTATTTGAGATCTACCTATTACATTTACCTATTATTACTAGGTATAAGTTGGAAAATTGGATTTAAAAATGGTTGTCTGTAAAGTTTACGGACGATAGTTTTATGTGATAACGTCACAAGAAAATGATGAAAAAATGTTTTGTTTTTCCTTTTTTTTATTTATTTGTTTATTTTTTTCTCGACTCGACTTGAGACTCGACAAATGGTTTTCTGTAAATTACCTCGTCAATAACGGAACGTGGGCGGTAACGTGAGCGATGACGTCATCTTTTTTGTGAGTGCCGGTGTTCATCGATTTATCGCTAACACGTCAAAAAAATATATTTTATCGATGCGAAAATACGAACATTGAATGTTGTTACAATAAGCCAATTAATAAGGCCTTGTTCGAAATAATGTGATAGCGTACATTTATCTTGTTGTAAACTAACAACGGATACACGAGCGCAGGAGTCAGGCTGTTTTTATGGTCCAAAGTTACCGGAACAATGCCTTGAAATGTGTGAAGTAAACACTTAACTGCAGGTTTACTTGTCGTAATGCAGTGCAAGTTTTGCCGCACGCTCGACCACAGCGAACTGAGACCGTCTAAAGTTTTATAGTTGGACCTTGCTAGTTCCCTCGCCTCGGTGACTCGCTCAGGAGATGTTAGACTCCGTCGCGTGGATCAATTTGCATTTTACGGTTTTTCCATAAGAGCTCCAAACGCCCTTTACAAGATAACTTACGAGTCGTCTTTATAATGTAAACGCGTTTTTACAAATTCCTAACGTAATGTTACGACGCCGGCCGGAGAGATTTGAATTAAATCGGACGCAAAGAATGATTTTAAAACACCGTAGAATAAATAACAAATGTTCACGTAACGGCTGGTGAGTCAGGAAAGTTAGAAAGTAAATGGTATTAGCATCATCTAATCACTGCCTGGGGAGCACTCCGTCTAATGCGCTGAACCGAGTACAAGTGTTCGGAGTCGCTCCCGTATACTTGCTTGCCCGTACTGGGAGCCTTCTTGAATGCAAATAAGCATTAGGAACGCCTTTACAACACTGAGACGCTCTTTATTGGACCTGCTCGAGCATATAAACTGGCGTGGTTGAAACGTACCTTTCCGACGCACCACCCCGCGAGAACACGCCTCCGCGGCTCTAATAATGAAATGGGACCTTAAAAAAACTCTGATGGGACGAAACCTTATCAGAAAATAAGTACAAAAATCAAGAAATGCAAATTCAACGGGAACGGCGAACTAAAGCGTAGCTGTAAATGTAATTAGATTTTCAAGTTTACAAAGACAAGAGCGCTCAGGTTGTTAGATTTACTGCTGGCTGACCCACCGCCCGCCCGGCGCACCCCCAGGAGAAGGATAAATGAGATGCCGCGAGGTAGCGATACTAATTATCCTATAGGTAGACGCGTTACGCCGCGCCACAGACGCCGCAGTCCACGTTCGCTCTAAATCTTGTTAGCGGTCGGAGGTGCAATTGTGATAAATGCACATGCTACGAAAATTTAGCGCTTCCCGCACAATAATGCATTTGTCTTCTTGCGATTGTTCGTTTATGTTAGATTTGTTAGACCAAAATAGATACACGGATGCAAAGTAGGTAATTACTAACAATGGAAGACCTTCGTGATCCGCAACGCAAAATTCTGTGGGTTCGATTCCCGCTACAACTATTTATGTAACTTAGGTAGGTACATTATTTGTTTCTAACCTGTGAATTTACAAAAGAATAAGGGTAACGTTTTTTGCCATTTGGCTACGGAACCCTAAAAAATTGATACATTAGTATTATTTCCGTTGTCTGGCCACCATAACACAAGCCTAGTTGCTTGGATTGGAGCTGGATAGCCCTGTGTGCAACGTCCTGTAAAATTTATTATTTATAAAAGAATTTCCATCGTCATAATTTTCATGATGAAAAATTAAGATTAATTGGATTTTATACCTGTCACGGGATTATCTATCAAAATCGAAGTCAATTGAAAAGTTAATTTAAAAATCGGCAGAGACTTGGTAAAAATGCCTTTTTTATATACCTGTAAAGGTAACATAATTTGGAACTTTATAAGCAAACTTATAGATTTGACTTATTGAAATCATCTAGATTGGACGGAATAGGTCTAGATCTAATAATAATTAGCAAAAAAAGTTGGTTTATGGACGATAATTTTACATGATAACGTCATAAGAACTCTTTGGTATCGTTGACATTACCATTTTGCATACTTTAATACGTTGCTATGGTTACCTTGTCAATAACGGTAACGTGACATGACGTCACACTTTTTTGTGTGTACCTACAGGTGTTCAATTTTGATCTTGTGTCGTTTTGATTAAATAAATATTTCAGGACAATCCACACATCGCCATCTAGCCCCAAGGTAAGTAACTAGACTTGTGTTATGGGTGCTAGACAACGGATATAGGTACTACTTACATACTTTTCTTTTGCAAATATATACCTACTTATAATACATAGAAATAACCAGACCACAGACAAATATCTAAGCATCAATACTTGTCTGAGGCGGGAATCGAACTCGCAACCCTAAGTTTGGCAGTCCTGCCAACTGGGTCGTCAAGATTATGTAGGACATTTTGCTTTTTTGTCGTTCCGATATGTATGTTCATCGATTTAAAAGACGTTTTCACGTCAAAATAGTACCTTACCGTACCTATTAAGTATTGTACTACGTGCCAGTGATTTTGCTCAATGGTAAATGTTGATAGCACAAGTAAACAAGTGACACGCGACGCTGCGCTGCACGCTGGTGGAAGGTATTAGTCTTGAATAATTGTGGCAATCACTTGATGGTGACTAACAAACGTACCGGTCTTGCTTCCTAGTGCTACACAAGCTAACTTGTTGTTTAATTCTCTGTGACAGTATTGGTTTATTTTCAGCTGCAATTTTAACTCTATTTCGGTGTAAGAAACATTTGTTTCAAACGTCTAATAATAACTATGCCATAATAATATATAATAGAAGATTAATATACAATTTTTGATCAATCGAATGCTTGAATAAATTAGTGTTGATTAGTAATTGATTACTGTGAGGATTTTGCAATTTTGTAAATTGTTTTCTAATTAAATTATCCTAAATAATAAATTTGTTCTTATTCTATCTAAACCGGAAGTTGTTCTTGGCTGCATTTTATAGTGAAGGTATTTTTTATTCTTTATTGCCTTTTTCAGCAATGGCAAAAGGTTAATTGCCTATACCTACAGCTTACATACACACTTCATCGATTTTTAACTTTTTACTGACCAACATCTTTTAATTCTATCGAGGCATAATGGATCTAGTCTTTTTTTGTGTAAGACTTTTAGTTCTTATAATTATTGAAACTGTTTATCGCTAGTTACCTAATCTAAATTGTAATAGCAAATCATGAAAAACGTTTCACTACTAAAGGAAAGGTCAGACCTAATCTCCCTAAGTTAACTCAACGGTAGCTTAGTGAAACAATTTAGCTTGTGTGTCTGTAATCCAATTAGATAGCAAACTAATACGAGATGACAGAACCCTATTAGTTCATGCTGTATCGCCCAGATCTGTATTTGACTAACTTTGTCGTTTATTAGTCCGGGGTCTACTACATATTAAACTGTGACTGAACTGATAAACGCGTATGTGCCTCGGTAACAAGACACACATAGAACACATAGATAACAGGAGTTTTATTAGTTAATGTTTACTACTAAAATGAATTAGGTACTCGCGCACTATAGTGGTAACCTATAACTCATTTTCTTGGGAACCTTGAGATCAATGGTAATGCCCATCAAGGTCGAGGTTCACAACGAAATTTTTGCAATGATTCGCAGGGCTAATAGATAGATAACTTTTTTGTGTATTGTACAACAAAGGAAGAAACATAACACGATATACACAAAGTAAAGTAATAGCTAGAAAGTATAAGTTGCACCAATGGGCAGCCTTATCGCCGAAAGCGATTTCTTTTAGGCAACCTTTGGCTAATATCCAAAATGAAAAATATCGAAGAGCTTATTAATGTGCAAATCTAGAAATGCTTAATCAGAAAAATATATAAAATCGTCATACCAGAAAAAATCTGACTAGAGAAATTTGCCTCAGAAAAATGCCTAAAAAGGTATAGCCCCAGAGTCCAACATAATAACAAAATGTTCTCTTGATGTTTGAACTTAGTTTTACTTATCCCAAGGAAACTACTGAATTACGCGCTTTCATTATTTATATATTGGGTATTATTATTTACGTGCAGTAAGAGTAAAGTTTGACGCTTTGTCAGTAAGTAATTAAAGATAGGTCTCAATTCTGATACTCTTGCTGAAAGCAAAAAGTCATCAGCAGTTATCTCTATTGTTGAGTGAGTCGGTCACTTACCATCTAGTTGTTATCTAGATTCAAGATTGTTATCACCTAGAAGTGGTGATTATAAATGAAAAGACAACAGAATACAATCATTTCCTTAATAAATGTTATAAAAGCATGTCATTAAAGGGTGTTAACCCGATTCATCGCTGAAGATAATTCGAGGCAACATTATGCATAATAATTACTAAATACGTTTGTAATGAAGACTAGGTATTACCCTGCTAATAAGATCGCTGCTGAATAAATACTTGATCAAGACTCTACGAGCAGCTATTACCATTTAGCGGTTAATAAATGTGGGGTGAGAGACTAAGGTGACTGGTAGACTAGAGAGGGGATCAAAAATCGTTGTAATAATCGTAAAAAGTTTCAGAGTAAAGGCACGCGTTGAGAATTCGGAAGAAGATACTCAACGATTTTCTCATACGTTGGTTGATGTCTCATCTAGGAGGTGCTTTGTTTCTAACAGCAATGACCTCTCATTTATTTATTTAACCCTTTTTTCTTTTCAACCCCTTTGTTTTAAGACTACTAACTTACTGGTTGATTTGTATTCAGTACCTTGGAACAAGTAATTCACGAAGTTTCTAGTTGTTAAAGGTTTAAACAATATACTCTGTGGTCAGTTTTTCTCGTTTGCGGTGTGAAACCCCAGCAGTTTCAACGATTAATGGTCCTCGGTTTAATTGTTACTTTGGCTGTTTCGAAGGGCATTATTATGTATCATGGACACTAGCTGTTGTTCGCGGATCCATATATGGATACTATTAACTCTTTTGCAAAAAGGAAATGTAAATTTAAGGTAACATAGTAACGATTTAGTCTTCTATCAATTACCTTGAGAATTTCCTATCCTCCTTTTCTATACTTACATACATATACCTATTCTTATCTTATTTGACTTCTAAATTCTCACTAATTTTATAAAGAGGGAAGATGAAATTTGATTGTTTGTTTGCATTGAATAGGCTCCAAAACCACATGCCAAAACTACAGGACCGATTTTGATGAAACATAGTATGAGATACATTGATTCATTTGAAGTTACATAGGATACTTTCATTCCGATATGCCCACGGGATCGGGACTTACGCGGATGCGAGGTGATGCTAGTGTTAAATAAGGCCAGGGGATATGGGTCGACTGACCCTACCGTACTTTTACCATGTGTACGTTGTACTCATGCTATGGGGTCAGTTGACTTTATGCAAAAACAAATTGTTACCAAATAGACCTCGAACTTAATTAATGATAAAATATTTCTATAAGCACTCCGTTCTTAGAAAAGCCAATTGTGTGAATTTTCCCCAAATAATGTATCTGGTTAAGACGGATTTAGCTTTAAAACTTTCATCCTTAATTAATCATATATCAAAACAAACAACACTCTCAATGTTTGGAGAATAAATACGGATAAGCTAAATACTCACTTAAATTCCCAAAATAAAAATCAATGTTGAGATCTCATCATATTTGCTCCGTAAACAAATTAGTGTATTTTGTAAGAACAATGTTTTTGTTTTCTCTTCCTTCGCTCTTCGGCGTAATTTATGTAAATTATTCTAAAAACATTTTTGGAATTATTTTAATGAGTTTTATTTTAACTTCTTTAATTCTCTAATCTTGCTATGGTAAATCTCAGCTGTTTTAATAAGACTGATTTAAAACTTTTTCGTTGTTTTTAATCTTCGTAACACAATCCGAAAAGATAATATCTATATGACGATACTGGGACACTGGTTGCATCTCCATGCCACTCCTAAGAGGAGAGTCACTCCTAAAAAAGCGGCAATTAAGAATTTGAGAAGATGGCTCGTCGGAGCTTGTTTTTACAGTGTGGACGAGTTCCTATCTGCTAGACGACTTATTGTTACATAAGCTTTAATGTTACCTACCTACACTAAGTTTGCATGCTGACCTCATGTTAGCGAGATAGAGAATCATATATAATGTAAAATGTAACAACTTGTAATAACCTACCTATCTCTAAGCAAATAAATGATTTGATTTGATTTGAGTCAGATTGTGGTGATGATTGGGGAACAAGGTAGTCATGTAATTTCTTTATAATTTAATTTTAATTTTATAATTTAATATAATATTATGTCATCTATAATATAAAAATCAATTGCTGTTCGTTAGTCTGGCTAAAACTCGAGAACGGCTGGACCGATTTGGCCAATTCTTTTTTTGTTGTGTTTGTTGTAGTCCAGGGAAGGTTTAAACGGTGAGAATTTTAAGATCGGACTTACGCGGGTGAAACCGCGGGGCGCAGCTAGTAGATACATAATATTATATTAAACTAGTAGTTCGCCCCGAACTGAGACCTCACGAGTTTTTTTCAGCGTTTATTATATTTCAGCGTAAAGTACTAAAATGTATAATATAACGACGAAAGACTCCTGGTGTCTAGTATCGCTATTATCTGACATTGGATGATTTAGAGAATCCAAACACGATAGGCATAACTTGTTGTTGTTGTTGTTAACTTGTTGTTGTTAAGTTCTAATTAGCATAGGTCAATCATCACACCCTGGACATCCGTTGACTCTTTATTTTTACTCAAGACATTTTTAATGTGTCCAACATAATATCCAGAAGATAGTAATTCCTTTCCTTCCTTCCTTATGTATCTACTTATCATAATATTACGTAAGAGGAAACGAGAAGACAAGCTCGAGAACGAGAATATATTAGAGAAGTTTGAGAACAATATGTCTTGTAATAAGTCCCTAAACTAAAATATAACAAGTCAATAAAAATTATAAAAAAATTAGTCACAAATTTTATAATTATCAGAGTCTCTAGATCGGCTAGAACCGAACATTCCTACTATTTAATACTATCCACCACTATTATTGTAAAACAGCCCATGATTATGAAATAAATAATTATAGGAAATGAAGCAAAGAGAGTTCGGACGATTTGGGGCAAAGTAATAAATTTCTATAAAATTTAAATAAATTTGAATTAAGAATATTGTAAATAGTAAGCGTGTTACATTGTGAATTTGTGATGCTACACCTTCGTTATTTTTCTTTTGCAATCACAATGTAACACGCTTACTATTTAAGTACAATATTCTCCAAATTTATTAGATTTATTTATTTTCTATTTTTTTAGTTGGACTTTTTTTATTAAAGCGTGTTTTTTTAGTTTTTTACTGTATTAATTTATTTTATACTTTTTGGTCTTTGATAACGAAATATGTTAGATCAGACCCTGGTTACTATTGAAAGACAAACTACTCGTCAAGACGATTCTAACGAGCCTAAACTCGATGAGGTTGTGTCGTTTCATTGCGAATTTCCTATGACCACCTTCCAGTTCCATTATCAGACCCTGGTTACCATTAAAAGACAAACTACCCGTCAAGGCGATTCTAACGAGCCCAAACTCGATGGGGTTGTGTCGTTTCATTGCGGAGTTCCTATGACCACCTTCCAGTTCCATCATTAGACCCTGGTCACCATTGAAAGACAAACTACTCGTCAAGACGATTCTAACGAGCCCAAACTTGATGAGGTTGTGTCGTTTCATTGCGAAGTTCCTATGACCACCTTCCAGTTCCATCATCAGACCCTGGTTACCATTGAAAGACAAACTACCCGTCAAGGCGATTCTAACGAGCCCAAACTCGATGGGGTTGTGTCGTTTCATTGCGAAGTTCCTATGACCACCTTCCAGTTCCATCAACAGACCCTGGTCACCATTGGAAGACAAACTACTCGTCAAGACGATTCTAACGAGCCCAAACTCGATGAGGTTGTGTCGTTTCATTGCGAAGTTCCTATGCCAACCTTCCAGTTCCATCATCAGACCCTGGTCACCATTGAAAGACAAACTACTTGTCAAGACGATTCTAACGAGCCCAAACTCGATGGGGTTGTGTCGTTTCATTGCGAAGTTCCTATGACCACCTTCCAGTTCCATCATCAGACCCTGGTTACCATTGAAAGACAAACTACTCGTCGAGGCGATTCTTGACGAGTAGTTTGAATGAATGAACTATAAGGTATGGATAATGAGATAATTCCTGCAGATTCCCTCAAGCTCTATCATCAGATCAGTTCCATGGTACCATATTATTGTCACCGAAGTTACGCCCTTTCATTTGATACCCCACTCGGGTATATTTGCAGTATAGTTTGTGTGCCATATAGGTAGATCCCCTTTTGGACCCCTATCTCCGTAACCCCCTGACCGATCCTGCTCATGTTCGAACTTAAAAATTCTATGGACCTCAACTACTTGTATACCAAAAATCATGAAGATCAGAGCAACGGTACTCAAGTTATCGTCGAACAAACATACAAACATACAAACATACGAGCGACCGACCCTTCTCAACACTAGACCTCTCTCGCTTCGCTCGTTCGGTCAATTAAAAAATTTTGATGTGAATTGAATTGTACGTGAATTGTGAATGTAATTTCTGAAATAAATGATTTATTATTATTATATGTGAAAGACGTAGTGAACACATGTCTAATACCTACCCCTTTTTAGTGTTCTGTAATCAACTCTAGGTACTCTTATAGTTTTGCCATGTCCATCCGGTTGTCTGTCTGTCAGAGATTCTTAGCACTAGACAGATGCAATTTACAAGACGTTTTGAAAGTTAAGAGTTTAGATCAGGAGGACAAAATCATGCCGACAAAGTGGTAAAATTAAATTTTTATGTATTAGGGTTCCATACCCAAACAGATGGACGGACCCCACTGTCCGTCCGTCTGTCTGTCACTAGGCTGTATTTAATGAACCGTGGTAGCTAGAGATGTTCACAGATTGTATTTCTGTTGCCGCTATAACAACAAATACTAAAAACAGAATATAAGGTACGGAACCCATTGTGTGCAAATCTGACTCACACTTAGCCTGTTTTTTTATTAGTATACTTTCCCTATAAGTAAAGTGGATCGTAAGTCCCATAGTTTATTCGACTTAAAGAACTTACCAGATTCTGAAAATCTTAAGAAAAAGTTTTACATGACACAACTCCGCAGTCAGGAGGCAGATCCTAACCAAACAAAGGCCAGCAGATAGAATTGGCCGACTATTTACCAAACACCTTGTATAAGTAAGTATTTTTTTATTTACTAGACAGGTACTTTTATCAACAAAATTTGTAAAATCCTAGGTTCCAACAGGGTTGAGACAGTTCGTAAATATTGTATTATGTTGAATTAAAAAAAAAATTAATTTCCTTTCTTCGTCGTGACCCGCGCACTCAAAAAAATATGTTTAATTACGTGTATTGGGTTTTGATAATCTACTAACATGGTCATTCACGAATTGACGAATTTTAAATATGTGATACGCCTAAAATGTATGTATTGGCGTTTTACGTTTTAGGTCACAGCTACGAAACCGTCGGGGGGCCAATTTCTGTGTCGCTTATGACTGCTAAACTGTCGTATATAAGTCGATTGAATAGCAATATTGCCTAGAACAGTTATTTATCTTTTTTTGGTACATCTGAAACTTACGCCTTAGTAACGTCACCTAAGTGAAAAACCTTTGATAAAAACTCGCTAGCTAAATACACATTTTTTCGAGAGGCAATCTCTACATCAAATAAAATAAGTATTTTCTTGATAATCAAATCATAATTATCAACTGTTTAGAGTTCCGAACCTCAATAGGTAAAAAAAGGAACCTTTATAAAATCACTCTCTTGTCCGTCTGTCTGTCCGTGAGTAACCACCGAGTTTTTTATTTTCAAATAAAATCAATGAAATAGAATCTACCCCTCAACGTACCTTGTTTTAAAATACAATTTATTTAATTCCCCTTCTCTTTAAACTTACAAACCACAGTGCAGCGGCTATTTACTTTTATTTCCTCATCACTCAAGTCTTGAAAGACTCATAAATATGCATGTTGTTGAGCCAACTCTTCGTATTTCACCACTTTTAGCTGGGATATCTACACAATAGGCGAACGTCACCATTGCATGGGCTGCACTGAAGTTTCACAGAGTTACAATATCGGAACGTTCATAAATATTCACAACAATGTAAAGTCTACTTACTAACTAGTTTTAGTAACCCCAGAGGGCGTATAACTGTTCCTTTTTCCATTTAAATATGATCTTTAAGTTTTGATATCATAACCAGCATCTTGGTTGGACATCGTCTGGCGCTCTTATCTTTGTCTTTGTTACGTTCGATTTAACATAGTTAGCTAAAATTGGAACAAAGTTCGTTATCGCGGGTTGGTGGGTTGGGAACTTCATTTTGACGTGATAACGTCTAATAAATTGATAGCACACCTGCATTCACAAAAAAGTGTCATGGTAATATTGTTTGACGTCATGCGTCGTGGTAACATAACCATGACGCGTCCGTTCCCGTTAGGAAACAGAGTTTTTAATAATAATATCGCTCATCTGGGCTTGAGTGCCAAATAGAAGACTTATATAGGTAAAGGAAAAAGAAACTTTTTCTATTACCGCTATCACGTAAAATTATCGTCCGAAAACTGACTTTACAGACAGCCAATTTTTATTGTTGTCTATATTGTCCCACTGCTGGGCAAAGGCCTCCCTTTACAAGCATTTCGGTCCTGGGCTAGGTTTAGCCAGTCTGCGTAAAATGCATCGAGAAAAAAATAAATGTAACGCGTTACGAAAACGTGTAACGAAAAACTGTAAAAGAAACTAATCTACCACATACACCATACACCATGTGTGTGTTGTATGGGTAGGTGTTATTTTTTATCGTTTCTGCTGTTTCATACAAAAACTTCCAGCGAAATGTTAAAATTTTCAGAAGTCGTAGAACAATAGTTGTTCGCCTAGACGTCTAGAACAACCCCCTTTCGTATTAAACCCCCGTCGCTGAAACACATTGTAGGTATATCTCCCACACTTAATAATATGACAAGAAAGGCATGTAAAGCAGGTACTTCCAATTTTTTCAATTTTAAGCTATTGCATAGCTTCTATCGCGGGCTTTGAGCGCATAGACCGAATCAAGAAATTTCGTAACGAAAATAAAACCTTACACCCCCCACTCCGCCTACCACGTAACTCGGCCAAGTTATATAGTACCTTCTCTACCTACCTAACACTAGTGTTAGGTAGGTAGGGTGTAGGCCGTAGCGGTTTTATTTAAAAGTCTCGTCACTGTGGAATTTTCTGTCTTTCACTTCCCCTATTTCCCCCCTGGAACCTGCATTATTTATTTATGAAGTACCTTAACTGCCTTTAAAAAAACCGATAGCCCCATACAAACTTCCACCCCTCATTTCCACTTGAAAATTGGAATTCTATGTACTTATTATCATATACAAATAATGACTTGTTTCAGGCTTTTTGAATATTTACATTTTACGGGGAGAAATGGGGGGGGGCTGAAAGATAGATAATCCCACTGTTGTGGAGACTTTACGCAGGTGAAACTGTGGCTGGACGCTAACCTAACCTTTAAAATGAAAACAAGCAAAGTGCAATTCAAACTCGCGCACTGTTTTTAGCTATCACGGTTTGAAAGATACAGCCTGGTTACAGGGTCTGGTTACATTTTTTACCCGACTGCGCAACGCAAAGGAGTGGTAATGTGTTCTTCAGTCTATGTATGCATGTAAGTTTGAACCTATGTGGCTCTCTAGAGCCTAAACGCGTGGGCCGATTTTGATGATTCTGACGTTAATTACCCTTTGGGTATGGTACCCTTAAAACCGACCATACAAACTTCCACACCCCATTTACACTTAAAAATAAACCTATTGCAAGCTAAATTATTAATTTATTTTAGCTACCTAAATTTAAGCTTAGTAGTCTGAGTAATTTTGGCTATGTGATGATTTTTAATCGAGATTTTTACATAATGGACCTATATAAAAATATTTTAAAATAAAAACATATTTAAAGTAGACATGAAATAAATATCTATAGCGTAACTGTAAACTTAACTAAAGTAAATATAAGTACCTACATTAGGTACGTTTGCCTATCGATCGAGAAACGGACCAAAGTTTGTTTTCGCCGAAAAAAATCAGTAAAATTACTTATATCGGAATAGCAATTTAATAGACGTGTTAATCTCACGGTGTCAAGAGCATGTGACGATATTATTTTTCTCGGCATTATATCGATGATTAATAATGTTATTCCTTTAGCCGTACTTAATGACAGCCGTTCTCTCTATGTTTGCTTTTATTTGAAGTATTCAGACCGTGATACTGAGTTAATCGTTGATCCTTAGGATGGTCATTTATTATTATTAAGGAAATTGTTGCTCCGCTCCCAGTATTCAGTGTGTAAGCTCATAAGATTTGATGTCTAACGCAGCTGTTCCAATATCGGCAATGCTGCTTAGTTCAGTTAATCACAACTTCACTATAAACGTTGTTTCATCACTTTGATACGTCTCTATCTACTGCGGAAATTAGTAATGCACTGAACGTAATAAATACCAACCAACATAGAATTATTTACAACAATACAAAATCGAATAATAAAAATAAATTTCCGCATCGTGCCATCTACCAAAAGCGATTCGACAAACATAAATAACGAGACTAAAGCACGACGTGTTAAATAAACTTTTTATAAAAAGAACCCTGTCCCGACTTATCGAAATCATATTTCAGAGTCGTGAGGACGATATAGCTTACCCTTTTCCATTGTCTGTTAGGGAGCGTTTACTCCTAACAATCCTTCTGTGATTCAAATTCCCCGGTCAATAGGGCAAAAGAGGGATTTAAGCTACTTGATCGACCCCCACTTAGCTGGTGTGAACGAAGCATCACCCTTTTCCAAAGCATTGTCTATATCACATTGTCAGGAACACGCGGCGACACAAGATATTTGTTTGAGATAGTATAACTTTATACTTGTAATATTTTGAAACATATTTGTTTTAACGTTTGGCTATAAATATATTGTATGAGGCAGCATGTTTCTAGTTTATACTGTTATTACAACAATATTGCAATTTTATTATAAGAATTGCAGTAGTTCATTTCAACAAAACAAATGATTACATTTCGTTTAATCCTATAAGTAGGTACCTACTTTTGAAAAACTAATTATTATATTCTTGAATAAAAATCTAAATTTAATCTAGAAACTAAATCTAATTTTAGTAGTGAAGCAATTTCTAAACAAGTCGTACATATGTCACGTAACAGAGCTGCTTGCTCGGTAGACGTTGAGTGGATGTTTATGGTTGCAAGACATTCAGTGAGAGGATTCCACGGTCTCGTATTCGAGACGTGAACTAACGAGATGCAGAGGTAGCCAGCTACCAGCCTCGGCCCAGTCCATCTCTAATAATGAGAGAGTCTCCATCGTTAAATAAATTGGATAAAGACGTTTGTGATCTCTCAAGAACAACTCCGTCGTCTTCACAGTGACTAGCAATTAACTAAATTAAAAGATTGTTCGTGCACTTACCGAAACGTCTGAAACACTTCACTTACTTTTTCTATGTGAATTTTATTCGTTTATTATTACTTCGAGTGTCGTTGTGCTAATGAATTAGAAATTATTTTTGTACCTCTACGAATTTTTACTTACTTAAAAACTTCTTCATACGATAAGAACGCTGAATTTTCTTAAGGGTAGGTATTATAATTTTTTGTACTATATTTAACTTGCCTACACATTTTTAAAACATCTTCATAATTATGATAACAACGCTGAATTTTCTTATAGATATTACTAGCGACCAGCCCCGGCTTCGCACGGCTATATTATGCATGTATTATACATATAAACCTTACTCTTGAATCACTCTATATCTATTAAAAAAACTCATCAAAATCCGTTGCTTAGTTTTAAAGATTTAAGCATACAAAGGGAAATAGGGACAGAAAAAGCGACTTTGTTTTATACTATGTAGTGATAATTATTTACACTATTTTCGATACAATATTAATTTAAAGATTACTTTAATCTTGCTATCAATAGACAAAAAAATGGAACCCATTATAAGCTCATTCAGAACTGTGACAATATCGTTGATAATAAATTTACTCATGTTTACGAAACGATAAATGAACTGTGTTGATTTTTCCGTTCCACACGTTGACTTGCCTCGCCCGATGGGCAGAAATAATAATATATTTTTGCAATTTTATTTTTTAACTTTTTTAATTGTATGAGGCGGAATCTTGTATATTTTTGTTTTCTCTTCCGTTATCGATACGTTATTGTTTATTGATGGATTTATTTAATTACTAGCTATGCCCTGCTGGCTAACCCGCATACTCCCGATTCGTGGGAATTTCCAAAAATTCCTTCTTAGTGCCCAGGTACACAGGCCTTAGGGCGCATCACACGCGTTGACCACGCGTTGAACACGCGTTGAAATTTGTTCTATACATAATTTGAGTCTTATGACACATCAATAGATCTCAAATTGCATTTCTGCAAGCAGGCGCGGGGCGAGTGCGAGGCGGGCGCGGGGCGGGCGTGGAGCGTGCGCGTGGCGGGCGCGGGGCAGGCGCGTGGCGTGAGCGGGTGGACTTGATAATGACACATCAATAGATCTCAAATTGCATTTGAGATCTATTGATGTGTCATAAGACTCAAATTACATATAGAACAAATTTCAACGCGTGTTCAACGCGTGGTCAACGCGTGTGATGCGCGTGGTGGGCGCGTGGTCAACGCGTGTCATCTGAACGCGCCCTTATAGTCCTAGTGCGTGATCCACTGTTTATGTATTATTTGTTTTGTAAATATAAATTTGTTGTTGTTTGATTTGTTGGTAAATAAATATTTGTATTTAAGTGCCCACTTGGGTCCCATAAGGAACCACTTCCAAATTTCTAGACTCAGCTGTTTAGGCTGTACGTTTTATTAAGTATTTATTTATTGTCGGATTATTTTAATAATGGTCCTATTTACTATAATATAAATTACTAAACATGTGAAAATTAATTGAATACTGACAATAATGCTTACCAATTTTTATTAATAATCGTGGTATGATTTTGAATAAAGTCATAACATTTAAGTACCTTCATAATCGGTTTTTCACGGGTTTTCCTCACGTTCCCCTGCCACGATACTTTATATTGTGAAAAGGATGTATATGTATAAGATAGGTTTTTAATCCGATTACCTTCATCAATTAAATGCCAGCATTAAAGAGCGTAGCATTACACGTATAATGTGACGATTTATATCTGATCCCTGCAAAGCAGGAGGTTTACCAGATGTCAGCTGATCTAGGAACTCACGACCCGAATCACAGGATTAACTGCCTGGAACAGTGGGTATAGGTACGTCAGACAGACCAGACGTCACTAAGATTTACGCTTCTGTTTTCAGTTACTGATTCCATTAAAGATTTGTGACAAAAGGTACACCGTAATTGGTGGCGGGTTGTCGATCAATAACTTAGACAGAGTTTGACGGCCAGTTGATCGTCAAAATAACCCCTTTGATATTGACACGCGAACGGCTGATACACGTCAGACTGGGCTCATATTGGATCTAGTCAGTTCCACATCCACTTCGCTCGCCGGGCGGACCGACGAGCGTAAGCCTTTAATTTCTGCATTGCGTCACGCCGAGCGGAATGAGAGTTACCTATCGGTTTCCCTGCTGATAAACACAAACGAATGAACTCGCCCCTACAATCCAACTCAATAATATCCATCCGTGGCATTAAAATTGATTATTACAACACAAAAATATTACGGTACGTTTTTATTTTATTCGATCGTTAAAAATACCTGAAACAATATTTTACCGGAATTGTTTATGAGTGGTCATACCATGCGTTGATTTGTAAATGAGAGCTTCCAATGGTTGCTCTCTAATGGCCAAAATGGCAGAATTAACAGATAACCAGCGAGACTCACTTTATTACAAAATTCCTCTTCGATTTCTATTTCATCAATTTGGGATTAATAGTTATTGAGTAAAAAATATATAGGTCAGATACGTTATCAGCTGTTGTTAATAAAGGCTTAAGCACATATTAGGTATCCTGTTAAGGTATACGGATAGTCTCTACTGCTAAAAAAAAGCTCTCTCACCTAACACGGTCCTGACTAACGATGTATAAAATTTCCATTGTCATCAATCTCTGACACGACGCCGAGGATTCGCAAACTCTTCACTAATTGCAATTTGAACAAAAACTAAAAAGCGGAGTCATCACGGACTGCAATTTTTTACGCTACGTCCTTTAAAAATAACTTACACAATTAAAAAAAAATCGTACATCAACTGTAGTAAATTGCGGTATTCGTTGTTTTATTTTATTACCTTTGTTTGTGTAGGTACGTATATTTTGTTTCAACTTCACGGCGACATTTGAATAGCACCAAAATCGTGGCAATATATTGTTTGCTTGTATATCTGCATATCGCGTGAAACTTTCTGTTAACGATTTAGCTCACATGAGTCGAGAATAACATATTTCATACACCTTCAACCACAAAATGCTAGAGCAGAAAGTTTTAAAATACAACAAAAATTTAATTTCGTACCTGCCCATAAAATTCAATAGGTGAGAATTCGTTAGTTTCTGTATATAAATAAATATTTTGTATTTATTCCAAAATATGAAATTGAGCAATTGTTACGTGCAGAAATTGCAGTAAAGCAATAAGTTATTCCACAGAGAACTTTTTTTTATAATCTCACTATTAATAGCCGGCATTCATTGGGTTAAGATTTTACAGAAAATAATAACAAAAAAAAGAAATCGAAATGTCACGTTATTATGTTTGTTAAAACTTGAGTGCTTAATATACTCGTAGTTATTTATGTGCTTGCGACACTCAACTCCAGTAGAACCTAAAAAGAAACTACGCAGCGTGGCCATCATTTTGATCGTCTTTTGTTTCTGTTTCGATCGTCTATTGCTTTTTCGTTAACGTTCAGTTCTTTTTATCATATCGGGTAGAGTTGGGAGTTTTTGTTAGGTATTTTAAAATCGGGCAGAGATGGGATCAGGTAGAGTTGGGATGTAGCCAGTTTTCTCGATTGTTGTTGGTTTTTTTTTTCGTTAAATTATTCCACATTTCGGAATTTTGTGGAACTGTAGGACTAATTAGTGATTATTAAATTGAATACTTCAGATCGCACAATACCAACTTTTTTGTGAACGTCGAATTTTTACATCACAGTTCGCCAACTTGGTTCAACTACTTTTGTGTTGTTGACAATTTTACATCGCATCAAGGTTATTTAATGTTGTCTTTGTGCTACGGATTCTATGACAGTATTGGAATATTATTGGCCAAATATATTAGTAGGTATCCCGCTAGGTATCTGTAGTCTTTTTTTATCAACGAAAATAACCTACATTTTTATATTATCTGTAAAAATCTGTTTAAAAGGAATGTGTTAGTCGAATCAAAGGGCGTTTCTTTCTGAAGTTTACCTTCACAGTGTTTGTGCCATTTAAATGAACACGGCATTTTTATTTATTACGTAATTCGCTGTAATAATTTTTCTAAAAACAATGGTAACCGCTTTTAGCCACACCTACATTGATAAAAGTGAAAAGCTTGGTTAGGAATAGGTAATTTTCCAATGAATAATGATTTTTCAGTAATATTAATAAAGTATTTTCCATAAGTTCCGTTTCCGTTTTTATATTCTAGATACTTCACTTTTTAGGGTTTTGTGCCTCAAAACGTAAAAAAGAAACCCTTATAAAATCACTCTCTTGTCCATCTGTCCATCTGTGTGTCCGTGTGTCACCACCGATTTTCTCAGGAACCGGTGGGATTCCGCGAAAACTTGTAAGTATCAAAATTTACCTTTATTGACGTGAAAAAGTATAGTAAATTGATGGAACCTCCGCATTCACACAAAAGTGTCACGGTAATATTGTGTGACGTCATGCGTCATGGTAATATGACCAGACGCGTCATGGTAACTTAGGAAACAGAGTGATAATATCGCTCACCTGGGCTTGTGCTATGGTGTTAGGAGTGACGAATTAGAAGACTTATATAAATGAGACAAAAAAGAAAAAAAATCTCAATTTTTGTCATCGTTTTCTTATGACGTTATCACGTTTTTTCAAAAATTATCATCCGTAAACCGACTTTACAGACAACCATTTCTTTTTTTTAAGTTTAGTAACAATTAGTTAAGTGTGATTAAATAACGATAAGTCAAAACACAATGCTAAGGTTAGGAAACTCTTATTGTAAGAGATGTGTAACAATTTAAATTAGGAATTCCCTTTATTATTTAAATGGAAACACAAATGTTTACAGCAAATAAAGCTACTTACACACGAGACGTTATGGCAGAAGCTTCAACGTTTTATCTCGGGATTAAACATATTCCGCCTAATTACGTGGTTCTCGCCTTTACATTAATGATACTTTGTATTTTGATTCAAGTATGAAGAATTTGTTGGAAATACTAATGTACGGTCTGCTGCATTATTGCAGACCCACCGTAGAGCTCCAAAACGGCTGTTATAAGAATATTTTTCAATACAAGCAAGATTCTAGGCACCTGCTTTAGTTGAAGTTTAAAGACGTCTTCTTATGAATTTATCAAACAAAAATTATTACAATGAAAACATTCCAATAATAGTCATTTTAGAACTCTACGGTGAGGCCTATGTACAGTCACATTACCAATTAGCTAAACCCCACGTGACCCAGAGCAAATCTGTAAGGTTATAAAGTAATGTTACCTGATTCTGTTTTTTTAAACACTATACTATACAAATTTATACAATACAATATACAATATAAAAAATAACACTTACCACTTGACTTAGAATAAATACAATTTCGAAGTTTTTAAAAATAATTCAAATTGGTACTGAGTGTGTAAAAAATTCATCACAAGATAAGTACATTAATTTCTCGATTTAAATTGTCATGCAAATATAGTTTTAAACCAATGTTTGTGTGATGTTTTTTGTTCAAGGTCACGAAAACTACTAAACCTAAGATGGGAGAGGATCAGCATCTATACGACCCAGTTGGCACAATGGTCACCATACCAGACTGCCAAGCACAGGGTTGCGGGTTCGATTCCCGCCTCAGACATGTATTTATGCTTAGATATTTGTCTGTGGTCTGGTTGTTTCAATGTATTATAAGTATATATTTTCAAAAAGAAAAGTATATAAGTAGTATATCCGTTGTCTAGCACCCATAACACAAGTCTAGTTACTTAGCTTGGGGCTAGATGGCGATGTGTGGGATGTCCTGCAATATTTATTTATTATACCACTCTCTCAGCTTAGAGGAAGGGCATAACTAATAGTCTACAATGTAGGTACACTAATTTATTAAGAGGAAAGATTTTTTCTTGTTTGTTTGAAACGAATAGGCTCCGAAAGTACTGGACCGATTTAGGTGAAACTTGGTATGAGAATACATTAATTCACTAGGAGTAACATAGGTTTTTTTATCCCGATATTCTTACGGATCCGGAGTTATGTGGGTGAAACCGCGAAGCGCTGCTTCTAAAAGATAAAGGCGAATAAGATTTTATTTATTTGTTTGCAACTTTAATAAAAATTACCCACACATCGATGTAACATATTCAGTTTTATTCAATCATTCCCCCTATACGAACGGCGATGTAATATATTGCTACTGATATTGGCTATAAATAATCGAATAAAATATCTCCATTTGTGGTCTATCTCAATGTGCGAGAGTGTGGGCGGTTATCTTAAGCATAATTTCTGAGAACCCAGTTGGCACAATGGTCACCATGTCGGAATGCCAAATACAAGGTTGCGGGTTCGATTCCCGCCTCAGACATGTATTTTATGCTTAGATAGTTCTCTGTGGTCTGGTTGTTTCTATGTATTATAAGTATATATTTACAAAAGAAAAGTATATAAGTAGTATATCCGTTGTCTAGCACCCATAACACAAGTGTAGTTACATAACTTTGTGCTAAATGGTGATGTGTAGAATGTCCTGCAATATTTAATTAATTTAATTTACGGAAACGAAACGAAAGCTATCTAATTAGATACCGAAATGGTAAATTAACTCACAGAGTACACTTGTAGAGAACATCATTTCCAACCTTCTAAAAGTCTAATTATGCTTTGTAACTACCCTAAATTTAAATATTTAACTTAGCAGATTTGGCTTAGGTACAGTCTGATAGGAAGTTTTGCATTTAACATCGATCTCTAATTGGGTATTTTTTGCAAAACTAGCTTTATTTTGTTGTTACGTACTAGTACTCTATATACTTTCTTAATTTTTAAGCTATTGAACTGCTCAGGCGACTGAATCAAGTTTTATTTAAGAATGCAGTCAACAAACCTAAATACCTATATCAGCACACGAGACAAATCATTGAGATTTTCGGTCTGCATTATGTTCATTAGGGTTATATAATGTTTATAAAAAAAAAAAACAGCGCACTCCGGGAGTGCAGGCAGAAGTGAAAACTGTATATCTGTCATATGAGATTTTACATCTCATATGTCGCGAGAACATACGCAAAAAGAGTTTTAGATGAAAAAAAAAAAATAGTCGGACGACAAATAGTCGGACGACAAATAGTCGTCCGACATTTGTCGTCCAACAAATAGTCGTCCGACATTTGTCGTCCAACAAATTGTCGTCCGACATTTGTCGTCCGTCAATAGTCGTCCGTTAAAAAATAGCATATGTACGTCTTAATACACTCACAGCCAAATTAAAAACAGTAGGCCCAGGCATACATTTTCGCCGCGCCGTAGAGAGGGGATAGCTGTCTACTCTCCATCCGTCTTACGCTTTTTCGATCAGGTCACGTGTCCTGACGCGAGTTTAAGATTTTATACCCATTACAGAAAAAGTGCTCAACGCCGCTAAAGAAGTTTTCACTTCAATAAAATAATTATATAAAAAATAAATACTGCAGGAAATTCCACACATTCGCACATCGTTATGGGTGCTAGACAACGGATATACTACTTAAATACTTTTCTTTTGTAAATAAATACTTATAATACATAAAAACAACCTGACCATAGACTAATATGACGGGAATCAACCCCGCAACCCTGTATTTGGCAGTCCAGCATGGTGACCATTGTGCCAACTGGGTCGTCATAAAATATCCTGTCAAATTTCACAAATTATGCTTGGCGCAGCCTTAAGAAGGTAGATAAGTACGTATCGATATCGGACAAAGCAAGATTGTCCGTTTGAAATTACCAACAGGTTTTTGCTCATTGATTTGTGGCGCCCTCGGGCAACGTTTGATCCGACACGCTTGCCCTCGTCGGCATCGTTTTCGGCCGAAAACAACTTGTGTTTACGTAAAATTATTCAAACTACGTGGGTACAAGAATACTTAGGATGTACTAAATTAAATATATTTATATTGACTAGCCGCGCCCCGTGGGTTTACCCACGTTAGTGTCGATCCCGTGGTTAACATCAGGATAAATAGTAGCTGCAGAGCGCATTTTTGTACCGCGACCCCGTAGTTTATCGTTGATAACTCAGGTTTTACATGGTGTATTTTAATGTAAAATATATTAGATAATGTAATTAAGAGCCTACACTGTCCCACTGCAGGGCAAAGGCCTCTCTACCTTACTTCCATTGATCACGATCTGTCGCTATTGCACACCAATAATTCCTATAGGAGTCAAAATTATCTCGCCATGCATCGTCGCCTTAGTCTGCCGCGTGGTCGTATCCCTATGGGGGACCATTCTGTTGTTATTTTGGCCCATCGTTCATCTGACATGCGGCAAACATGTCCCACCCAGTCGTTTTTTGCTTATCGGCTTTCTGGGAGACGTCAACATAGAATAGATAATTTTAGATTTCAAAAAATTCAAATCGCATCAGTAACAGGGGGGACAACAAACAAATCGGAAAGACAGACATGATTAAAAAAAAAAGTTTTTCAATAATATTTTATAGTTTAGATAATATTTGTATAAAACAAGTGTGACCACTTAAGTTTTTTAAACCCCTAGACACGATATTTTTTTTTTAATTTGCTTCCATGTACCGTACGTACTTTTTGTCCTTGCTTCCTTTATCATAATGGCCCCTCTACATGATGAGCTATCATGCTGGCCCATATTAGTATATGGGCCAGCATGTAGTAAGCGTAGTGGTGTCTGATGGCTTATGGTTCGTCGGATGGCGACTGGATGGCCACGGTGCGTGTCGGTTTCTCGGTCGCACATCAAAGGAAGTGGGCAAAGATGGCTCAACGTGGCCATCATGTAGTTGCGTTTCGATCATGGCATGGCTATATCGCTGGTCCAGTGCTGGGCCATTATGTAGAGGGGCCATTGTAGAAGATAAGATAAGATTAGAAGATATGCTAAACGGGTAAAAGCCTAAAAACGTAGGATTATTTACCGCCTTCCCAACAAGAAGGAGGATTTTATTTGTCAAAGCTCTTTTCGTACCTACACCTATCGATTTACTTTGAAAATTATTATGTTCCAGTTATTTCGGATTAACTCCTATTATTATTGTTTTGTTTTGGCAATATTGAAACAATATCTATTGCAAAATATTAATAGTCTTGTCAAAACTCAGTCAATTGACTATAACCAAATTTCCTCTTGAAAGTATAATTCCAATTAACAACATTTATTTAACCCTTTAGCAATGAAATCATTTAAATTCGAGTAACGAAACTTTAGACGTATCAATTAAAGCCTTAGGTAAGTATTTCTGAAATGGATATACTAGTTCTAAGAAATAATTTCGGTAACCGAACCAGAACAAAAACTACCTTAAGCAAATTAAGTATTTAACTTGGTTACTTAATTGAGTTCTCAAATAAATTAAGTATAGCCTAGATTAACATTTGACGTGGGTAATTATTGAAATTAGCTTTATGCTGCTCTATTCTTACTCATCACGCTAATCACTACCACTTTACAATCATAATAATTATTTTCACGGGTCCATGAGTTTTCGATACGCGGCGCGAGTAGGTACCTATTTTCAAAAATGACCCGTATCATGCGATAGATAGAGGTTAAGTTCGGACGTAATTGCCTTCATTTTGTTTTCAAATAATGTTGCGGGTCGTAACGTTTTTACCCCCTTTATCCTTCACAAAATGAAATAAATTTGGTCTCATTCAATTCACTGCATCTTATTCTAGGTTGATACGTTTTTCTTTTTTGGTAGTTCAGTTTAGTCTATTAAAAAACAATTGAAACGCTCGATGAAGTTTTTAAGTAAAAATATAGATATTCAGATACTAATAACTTTTATCTTAGGCAATGTTTCTTTAAAATAAAAACGGTTAAACCTAGTTTTTTTCCATTAGATTTAGAACATTTTCAAAAATTATCAAAATCGGACTTTGTTAATGGGGGGAACGTTACCGCTTTTTGTATGGAAATTTACAGCCTCACACTGGTCTTAATCGCGTGTTTTTATTTTTATTTCTCTTACCTCGACGTTTCGACTATGTTACAATAGTCATGGTCGCAAGGAGACTCCCGGGAAAATAATTAGGTACTATAATACATAATAATGTAATAATAAATACAAAACGTGTGAGTTTAAAAAGTTTACTTCACAATCACTACATATCATAAAACTAAGTCCTCCACCGCGTCTGTTTGTCTGTCTGTTCGCCAGAAACTAAAAACTAGCACCGATTTTCATGTTGTTTTCACCAATAGATAGAGTGGTTCTCGAAGAAGGTTTTACTTTTATTATTTTGTAGATAAATTAGATAGATACGTAAGTATACTTTAATTTTACGTTCGACTGTGTCGGTAATAAATTTTAATTTGGTGAAAGACTTTATAATTTTATATTTTATAAATACTTTGTAGTAAACACAGCAGGTTTATGGAAATACCTAGCGATTACAATTTGGAAAATATAGACGCATATATTATTTTGGGGAAAACAATTTTTGCACATTATGCTAAAGCTTACCTTTGGTGTTCGGATAATTTGTAATAGGAAAATGGAATTGTATGCAGAATAATAAAAACCGCCGACCCTTTGGAATCGTGCCCATAATAAATTTTACCGTTCGGTTTTCACCCTTTATCATTTTAGATCTCAACTACAAAATTACTTTTGTTTGTAATACGAAATATTCCATTCATTTTGGGAAAACAACCAAAGGTTACAAATGAAAAGTCGTGTCAAAAACAGCCCCTTCTTGAACAATACGTGACCTGAGGACTGTGAAGTGTTTTATTGATCAAGGACAAATCATCAAAATTAATAATATATAAAAAAAACAGATAATATCCTTAAAAATAGGACCCGAGGTACTGACCCATTTAAAATAAATACCTTTTAAACGAATTATTAGATCATATTTTAAAAATTAAGTTATCGGTTGATACTTAATGTTTTTTTGTTTAATTATTATTGTATATAAATCAAAGTTCAAAGAAATATACTAAAAATAGTGACTTTAGAACGTTTGTATAATAAAAGTATAAGAATAAACTGTAAGACGCGAACGGGTGCTTCACTCATCAATATTTCGCGCGCGTTCGAAAACTTTCTGCCACAATTACCTGAGAGCTCAAGTGTCGGAAAATATATTGGTTTTGTTCGTCTTACTCTCTATCTAGGTGATAAATCGATTTCCCAAGATATAATCTATATCAGAGGCTTCGAAAGAGAAAAACTTTAATATTTGGAAATACTTTTTATTAGTAAACAATTGCTGAAAATTGAAAGCACTGAAAATTCCTTAAAAATAAATCATTTTACAGTCAAGTTGAGAAATCACAACTCATTCGTTTACTGTTTTGGGTGACTATCAGGATATCTTAAAAAAGTCTTAATATTAAAACGCCATAGTTAGTAAAAATACATTAACGCCAACTGCCCTTAGTAGCATAAAGTTGGTAACTATGTTTTTATTTCAACGTGTTTCAACTTAGTAAAATTATTAATCAAAATAATAAAGAAAGTGAGTCGTGGGTCGGTGTCGAAACAGCCCCGGTCATTGCAATTATTTTCTAGACGCGTCACGGACGCCGTAGTACATTCAGCCGAGTTAATTAATAACAGCAAAGAGGAAAGGGTCTGAATATATTCACATAGCGAAGAAAAAATACCATTCCGCTGAGCGTTGGTTAGTTAGCAGAAAAGACTGGTGTATGGACCGAAATAATAAGCCGCAACCCGCACCGCACCAGTGATTTATTGTTTTGACTTTGCGAAACCTCACTCGGAAGCCCGGTAAAAAATGATCACACTTATTAACACCGCTGGCTCGACTCGACTTCATTACGCTTTGCCGATCTCAGTGATAAGTCAGTGGGTAAACATTTTTTATTAAACGTTTTTCTTTTTCGAATTTATGCTAGATAGAGAAATGTTGCCGATATGACTCCCGGAATCAAACCACACCCTTTACTCGCATAAGAATCGTTGTATGAAATCATGCGCCCCACGGTTTCACCCGCGTAGGTTACCGTGGGAATATAGGGATGAAAAGTAGCCTATGTGTTAATCCAGGTCTCCAGCTATCTACATACCGAGTTTCATTGCAATCGGTCCAGTAAGTAGTTTTTGCGTGAAGGAGTAACAAAAATACATACACACAAACTTTCACATCACTACATAGTATAAAACAAAGTCGCTTTCTCTGTCCCTATGTCCCTATATCCCTATGTATGCTTAAATCTTTAAAACTACGCAACAGATTTTGATGCGGTTTTTTTAATAGATAGAGTGATTCAAGAGGAAGGTTTATATGTATAATACGTGCCTTATATAGCCGTGCGAAGCCGGGGCGGGTTGCTAGTTTTTAATATTAGTAGGATGGGTTTACAGACTCTAAAACGATTAGCACAACACGTTGCCATCAAATCAATCTTAGTAAAATAATAATATTAGGCAGACAATAGATCACTTTTTATTCATTTGTTTATCTGTTCCCTTTTCACGGTCAAATGACTGGACCGATTTTGATGAAAATCGGCATAGTGGTAGTTTAGGGGGTTGAAAGGGACATAGAATTTGATCCCGAAATTTCCGTGGGATCGGGACTTACGTGGGCGAAACCGCAGTTAATCTATACTAATATTATAAAGCTGAAGCTTTTAGTTTTAATAATTTATAAAAAATCTACATTATAAGTACCTACATTCATAATAGTCACCAAGATAATGAACATTGTTTAAAAACTGATATATTATCGATACACCATTGTACCCATTAATTGACTTCCAACAAGCTTCCCTTCCCGCACTCAAATAAATTCATACTTTATAGCTCATGATTTAAGAAGTTTAAAGACTTTGTGGTTATTACTGTAAGCAAAATTCTTTACGGTATTAGAATGGGCCTACCTCAGGAAAGTTTTCAAATATTAACACCATTATTTCACGAGATGACAGAGGTTGGGCACATATTAGCAAAGTTCGGGGACGATGCGGTTTCATGTCACTCGATTTATTTTTAAGGACATAAAATCTTGAATTATTACCGTAATGATCATACTTAGAGGGAAAGACTGCAGTTAGGTACCTCATTTAAGTAAAAGAACACTATTTGGTTAATCATTTTTTTTTTGTAAAGAAGGATGGCCAATCATAATTTATTTTAAAAACAATTCTTTTCAAGTTAAAATACAAACGCAATGATTTCAAATTTCGCGCTACTTTTTTTTACCATTCTGTCTCAATAAAAGTGGAACTGCGTCAGAATATTTTGGCCCGATGATTTCTACGAATCTAAATTTTAATAGCATCGCCTAAGACCAAACAATCGTTTGACTTTAAATGGCATTTATAGATAAAGGTTTATCTCGACCGTGTGTACTGCTAGTGTAACCAATTTAAAAGTGCGGTCGACTAACTTTGAGGGATGAAGAAAGAAGTGATCGCCTTTTATCAGCTGTTACGGAAGGAAACGTGTTAGCAGTTAAAAGTTAATTCAAGAGGATAGGCGAATACGGATGAAGAGATTCAGCACTTACTGCAGATTGAATCAGGGAAGCGTTCACGAGATTCTACAGAAGCGCACCTTTGCGTGAGTAGGATAGTTTGAAGCTGTTAGATCCTAAAGATCCGAACAGCGTTTGAAGGCTATAGAGAAAATATGCCTGTGTCTGATGAAAAGAACTGTTTTTTTTTAATTATTGGTTTAAACGCATGAACCTTGAAAATACTTTAGTCCATAGAGAGCTTTTTTGTTTCGAAAAATATTCTGAGTGGCTTACGTAGGTACATGATTATAGACCTCATACAAGCTGCGCTCCTCGGTTAACTGGCCAAGTGGGTTTTAAACACTAATTTAAATCAGCACGTTGCATCTCTACGCAACACGAGCAGCATACGAACATCTAACATGTAGTAATTTAGCGGGCGCTGCCGCCAAAAAGTCTCATAACATAAACGGGAAAATTAATTTACATTTCCACGTTTACATAAATAAAAAGGGGCCGTATTGCCATGCCTTTGTGGGAGTTGGAGCTCCCTCGAAATGCTAATGCGAGAATGTGAAACCGCGCGACTGTTCACTTTCTGGGTGCTAATAATTTCAATTTAAGGGGCCGACAAGACTTAAATACGGGCATTTATAACGCGTAAAAGTATATGATTTACTTCAGTGAACCAATCAAAAATCATAAACAACTATATTGGTTCAATAAATTACATTACAAAATTCAATAAAATAAATAAAACCAAAAGTGTAAAATATCTGTACTGAAATACTTAAACAAAATTAAATTGCAAATAATAAATAAACCACCCGCGATGCTCCATGCACAAAAGATGAAAGAACGCACGCGGCATTCCCGAGCTTGGTCAATCTTGTAGCAGGAACGATCCGATGCCCAACTTCCTTGATGAACCCAAATACCGCACTTCTCCAGGCCCCATACGTCTTCACGGCCACAGGGACAAACCAATACAAAACAGAGCAACAGTCTCTAGACGTAGATACCCCATGATTTGCAGCGTAGGTCTTAACACACGTAGCATTTTCCTTTTCCGTAGCACTTAGCATTTCCAAGTCTTTAAACACGTAGCATTTTCATTTTCCATTACATTTAGCATTTCTAAGTCTTTACACACGTAGCATTTTCCTTTTCCGTAGCACTTAGCATTTCCAAGTCTTTAGACACGTAGCATTTTCCTTTTCCGTAGCACTTAGCATTTCCAAGTCTTTAGACACGTTGCATTTTCCTTTTCCATAGCATTTAGCAATTCTAAGTCTTTACACACGTAGCATTTTCCTTTTCCGTAGCACTTAGCATTTCCAAGTCTTTACACACGTAGCATTTTCCTCTTTCCCACGGGACCTATTTAAGACCTTCCGGTCTCTTCCCGAAACACCCGCTAGCTCAAGTAAGCAGGAAATGTTTGACTAGATCAAGATCTTGCACAATATGTCATGATGACGCGGAAAACATGGCCTACGCACTGCGTCGTCGCACACAGGATTTAATTCACTTCACTTCATGAAAGAATATACTACCGAAAATACTCTCTATTATTTTAAATGAATGTGTAGGTATATTATTTGCAAATAGTTAATTACATCTGATGATCACACGTATTTATATGCAGTCCGACAGTAACCGACCATTGACTTGAAGTGTATGTATCTTTAATATTAGTAGATATATAAATAGGTAGGTTCGTGTGCGCGCACTAGTATTGTAAGATAGCAAGTAAGCATTAAGTTAAGTACCATTGTCATTCGACGCATTCTATTATTGGAGACTAATATACGCAGTTGACCTGTACAGTCGCATTTTCTATTCAATCCGAATCCCCAACATCTCATGGCGACCCTGCCAAGGGCTCTGCCAAGGGGCATTCGCTTCTTTTGTTTTAGCTTTTAGGCTACCACACAAAGTTAACAAAATTGAGCTATCCAGAGCTGGGACAGTGAGATGTAAGCTTTTTTAGATCCTGTCTGCCCCTTAAACAGCTACGGTTAATTTTACGTTTAGTGGGTCGCACGCGCCGCAGTATTAACTAAATGGTGGTACCAATGTCGTTTCTTTTTACGGCATTGATTAATGTAACGGAAGTTACAAACTAACCCATTTATTTTTATAAAATATCTTTCCTGATCTTTAAAAGCTTTTGGCGGTTGGGCTTGCGTTCCATTATTATTTCTGAAAACTCTCAATGTTAGAAAGAACTCTACAATTATTAGATCAATTGTCACGAAGCTGAAAACTTTGGAAACTCAAAACCTTATCCTTTAAAAATTAAAGCAAATTGAGACGCTCTGCTCGTTTTCTCGTTAGTTAAAGACTATAATTTAAACTTAATAATAAAGACGGACAAGCGGCTTTGTTTGTTCTTGAAGGTAAAATTTCGTGCGCCGCACCGAACGAAACGAATGCTAATTAAGAAATGTGAGCTTAAGGGATAAATAAGAACCGTAACAATATCAAGACTTGTCATTCTAATTAGGAAAAATTACATAGAGAATCTTCCTTTCATTAACGTTTTCGACTTTTTAGAATTAGGCAAATAAGTGGGCTCTTTGATTAAACATAAATTCAGGAAAGTTTCAGCTTGTTTAAAACAAGTCGAAAAATTGTTCAGTTCACATTATCAAATGTAAAAGCGGATATCCATATGTCTTGTATAATCTAGGAACATTACAAGTGCCGGCTGCGATTCGCCTTCCGCCCCGTTGAGATATTGTAATGAAATCCCACCATCTGTTTTCTCTCGCCAACCTAATATGATGTGCGACTTAAGCCTGGAGTTTGTTTTTCGTATATTTCGATTAAAATAATATAAGGTGTATTCTGAATTGTTTTTCTAATTTAATGTTTTTACACAGAATAACTTTCAGGATAGGGATATAAACATGATACCTTCTATTACACCTACTAAATAAGTTATGATTTTCCCGTAACTAAAGTTATGTAGATACACCTATGTAAATAAATAACGATTGTTTATTCTGAAATATTAGAAAAAAAAGTACTAAACAATAACTGATATCCATAAAATTTTGTACTGTTTTTAATCGAGGGATGAGAAATCTAAGTTCATAAACTAACCAGTATAAACGTTTCCGTCTCGTCTCTTTGTGTAATAGAAGTAATCACAAGTAAACTAGACACTTATTATGGCTTCTGCCTAGTGGCTGCTACATGTATTAGATGCAGTAGGCTTGTCGAGAGCCTATACCACACCACCGTGTCAACTTATTATGTCTAGTGAAAAGAACTCGTCAATATCTCTGGAGTAAACAAAGCTGTGGAATTCATCACGATGTTTTACTTCACCATAAGCTCGGCAGCGGGCCGGTATTCAAACCAATGTTCTTCAGAATGTACCACTTAGCCAAGCCCCCTCGATAAACTAGACACTAGGTTTAATATCCATAATGAAAAGGAGCTAATATGAAATCAGTGTCAGTGATTAGATATTATGTGATCTGGCAACGATGTCCTATATCAAACTTTGTTGTTATTATATTGAGCGTGCACGCTCTAATATTCGATTTGTATTCACAGTGGTGTTGTTTATGGCCTATTGAGATGCGAGCGCCCATCCGCAGTCCAATTTACATTGTGCCGATAGTTTTGTGCCCAGCCCTGATGCGGTAATGTTCTAATTATATCCAATGAGTTATCCCTGTTAAGCCTCTACTGATTTTATACGATAATGGAATTTCCACAGCAAAAAATACATTTTAGTAACCGTTAAACTAGAGTGCGAAATTAACGTATAAATCTGGAGTTATCACAGCAAACATCTATTTATCGTCGAGCCTTCGGTTTTAGGACTTGGTCCTATCCAGTCCGGTGTCCCATATCTCGTTACCCGGTAACGACAGATGGGAAAAATTGATCGAAATGGAAACAAAAGGGCTTACCAGTGAGTAAGCCCACCAGTAAGTAGGTATGCCCTTTACCACAAACTTATGCTACCAGTGGCATGCGAAGGCATTTGCATTCCCCCTCGTAGCACTGATCGTAGTTCTAGGGCAGGGGTCGGCAACCCGCGGCTCGCGAGCCACATGCGGCTTTATGGATGTGAAGCTGCGGCTCTTTATGATCCATACGCAAAAAATAATTATTGGATTTATTAGAGTGCTGCTGCTGACTATCTTCGGATCGACATATTCGTGCGTTATCATGCATGAATTAAAAGTAAAGTAAGAAGCCAACTAATAAATGAAAATGTTTGAAACTTAAAACAACAAGTTATGAGCCAAAGGTGAATGAGCATTTTTGTACGGTGTTCCACATGTTTTATAGAGTCAAGCTATATGTCGATGAAAGGTCATGACAGTAGCTTTATTTTATTGTATGGCACCAACCCTGTAACACGAGTAGGGATAAAAACTTTATTTATGAAAGTACTATTTATTGTTGACAAGAAAAAATAATTTTGTGGCTCAAAACCTTTGATATTTTATAATTTATAATTTTTAACTCTTTCGACTCAAAAGGTTGCCGACCCCTGTCCTAAAGCTTTCTCTTGGTAGTATTGCCGTGGTATTACCAACTCATACGTACCACTGGTAGTGCGAGTTTTTTCGTATAGCAAATGCTAGGTTAACAGTTGACTTTATGCGTGATTATTTCCACACATGTTTTTCAATCCATCCTGGTGTTTCTAGTACATCTGACAGTCCAATTAGGTACGGAAATTTTTTAATGGATTTGCCTTCAAACACAATTTAATAAATTCATATATAAATTCCTATTATCACTTTGATTTGTCGCCACGTTAAATGCTTACATGCCATTATTATTTTCTCACTTTACCTTATAGATATAAATTTCAGGAAAATATTTATTAGACATTTCTTCAAATGAATGTAGGTAGGTATTCTAGGTACCCACATAGGAGTAAACGTAGATAAATGTGGGAGGAAGGAGCACAGGAAACTTCTTATCATTCATTTTGCGAAAGTTTCTTGATAAATGAGAAGAGTTTTGTATGCGGTACAAAATAAAGCGCAACTATGCACTTCCTATCACTAACAAAGTTTTGAGAGACGTGTTCTGTTGCATCTTATAGTGACAAGATATCTAGAAAGGTATTGATACATCTTAAGGTGGCAAGAGGCAGCAGTGGGATCAGGTAGCACAGATTTTGCTAGAGGGCATCGCAAACGCGTAGTTTCTTTAGATACAGCAACCTTGCGGCAAGCATAGCTATCCTTGCCTACAAACAGCTGTTGTACGTATAATTACGTTGATGAATTTAGATTTATAGCTTGAAGGTAGGTACCAGCAAAATTAATAAAATCACGCCTGTGTTAAAAATGTACACTTGCCACTTACAAAGTAGGTTTTTACCAATTACCTACTGAAAAAATGGTTCGGGTTCGAGATAAACACATTGAACAATAAAAGCGAGAGTGTCCCGTCCATTCTGCAATTTTTTGGGATTTCCCGAAGGATCTTCGTTTTTCCTGTATGTAACCTCGACTTATGTCCGGTAATCGCAAAAAAAGACTAAAATTCTCGCCCGAAAAATTTTGAATTTCGACCATTTGTTTTGTTACACAAGTATATTTTGTTGAGTAAACATAATTTGTCTAAAATAATAAATTGAAAAAATAGTCAGTGTGGTCTATAGTTATAGCCTATTGGTATAATAATTTAAATAGCCCAAGTAAATTTTCATTTTTTAACGAAGACGATATTTTTCTTTGTCCACTTTTTTCTGAGATTCCTACGAGGGACTTATGCGGGTGAAACCGCGCGGAGCGCAGCTGGAAAGGTTTAGAAAAGTCTTTATTCAATGAGTACAAGCTTCTAAAAATAAAGTTCACACTGTTTATTTTAAGGATTTTTCTGTAATAAAACATTCGTTACGTTTTAACTCAGCGTATTTAATTTAACTTTTAACGTAGACGATCTCTTTTTCTTTTAGGCCACTTAGGTACTAAATTTAATCAGCTTAAAATCATAGAAAATATGCGAAACATTTTCACAGTGAAGTTAGCCATTCGCTGAAATATTTTAAAACGTAATTCCGAGTGGGTACTAGAACCTTTATAATGAATTATTCAACTTTTAAGAAGCTTAGACTCACTAAATAGTCTTTATTCAACTAGGTTAAACTGGTATTTAAGTACTTACACCGTGATTATACTATACATAACGAATCGTTGTTATCACTATCACTACGTAGTATAAAATAAAATCACTTTTCGCCGTCCCTATGTCCCTATTTCCCTTTGTATGCTTAGATCTTTAAAACTACACAACGGATTTTGATGCGGTTTTTTTAAATAGATCGAGTGATTCAAGAGAAAGGTTTATATGTATAATACATGCACAATATAGCCGTGCGAAGCCGGGGCGGGTCGCTAGTATAAAGTAAATTAAATAAATATTGCAGGACATTCCACACATCGCCATCTAGCCCCAAGCTAAGTAACTAGACTTGTGTTATGGGTGCTAGACAACGGATATACTACTTATATACTTTTCGTTTGTAAATATATACTTATAATACATAGAAACAACCAGACCACAGACAAATATCTAAGCATAAATACTTGTCTGAGGCGGGAATCGAACCCGCAACCCTGTGATTGGCAGTCCGGCATGGTGACCATTGTGCCAACTGGGTCGTCAAAAATAAACAAAAATAGAATTTTGTCCATATTAGCGCAGTTTTCTGCTTAAAATCTAGGCTGTTTTAAAGATGTACGAACGTCCAAAATCATCCGATTTAGAACTTACTTCATCTGAAACAAACTTACTCACCATATAGACATTTTATTTGATCAAAATAATAGTAATAATATACTACATATAGGGGCATAAATTAATATCCTGTAACAACGGACGATTGAACCAATATTGTTTATTAGGCGAGTAGTTTACACAGCCTCACTATATTGTATTTCATATACTTACGTCGTAGGATCCAAGCATTAAATTTGATAATATTCAAAATTAATAATCTGAATAGTGGTTGTAAATAGGCAGTAAAGTTAAACTTTAGGCTATCCGAGCTTGTTAACGCATAAACTTTGTGAACAATGTAAAGTTTGCTGAAGTATTTACGTAACTTATTTATTGATATTACAGAATATTGGAGAATCTGAAATGCCCACATTGAAAGGAATATATTTATATGTAATCAATTTACTTTATTATATTATATTCTACTTATTTAGTACTTCTCTTAGTAATGTTATAAATGTTTACCTATATGGCTGTATATTTTGGATTTTGTTATTGATTGTTACTCTTTCAAAAACTCATTCTCTCATTCAAAAACTGCTAAGCTCATTGGTATTAAATAAAGATAGCCAGTTACTTTTTTTTTCTGATATTCCACGCGGGTGAAACCGCGTGGCGAGCGCAGCTGGAAAGATAAAGAATATTTTTTAGGTTAAAACAATACGTTTTAGGTTACTCTGATTATTTTCTTAATATTGCCTCTCTTGTAAATTGTCAATGATAAAAGGCTTTCAAGAAATTATTCAATAAGTACAAACTTCTGAAAATAAAGGAAACACTGTATATTTTGAGGATTTTTTGTAATAAAACTGTCGTTACGTTTTAACTCAGCGTAGGTATTTAATTCAATATTTAATTAACAGAGCTTCGGAGACAAAAAGTTTGTAAAATACCTTTTCCTGTACATTTGAATCACTGTAGTAAGATTGCTAAAAACGATTTATCCTCACAAAAGTAGTCAAGTAATAAAATGTTCAAGTGGAGTTAGATTTTTTTAAGAAGTAATAAAGCTGAAAAGTTTATGAAATTACGCGAGTAAGCACATTTAAAATTAATCTTTGTCGTCAGGCTCGTTTTTAACAAGCGTTTTGGTTTTAAGTGCCGAAGATGTAACGCGGTACGAAAGAACTTTTTAACACACGTAGTGCTCTGACTTTTTTTGATCTTGGAACTGAAAACCAGCAAAGTACGTATCGTCTGACCATGCACAGTTGCACACCACAGTGTCGGATTCCGTAGTACTGGTCGTAATAAAATGTAGACTTAGTAGAGGGCTTTTTGTTGGATACAAGGGATATTTAACTACACGCTAATTAATACGTGTATCATTTCATTTATGTAAGTTTTGATTTTGGTCGACTATCACTCGTTATCTTGTACTCGTGTTAGTTTTCCATCTAACTTTGTTAATTAACTATTATTCACAAACCATTCAGCTGGGAACAACCTGGCAGGGGGAGAACACTTCACTCTCTAACAAAGGTTAGCTTTTTAAAAAGCTTAATATTTTGCAAATGGATCCCTGACTCGTAAAATGGTTTTCACACTCCCCTCATTTTTTAAAAGAGCTTTCACCCACACTATGGGATACAAGAGAAACAAACATTTCATCCCCATTTTACATGTAGGAGGGTACCACTCCTACATGTTAAATGGGGATGAAATGTTAAAATGTTTTTTTCCAATATTTTATTTTACCACTTTACCACATTAATATCTTTCTAGTAAGTACTTATAGTCTCTGAGCTATGCCGCGGACGATCAGACAGACATGATAAAACTAAGGGATTCCTTGTTGACTACGGAACTCTAAAAAAAAAGTTCTGACAAAGCATTGTTATAGAGTACGTTATGTTGTATGTTTATGTTGGTTTTTAATGAACCTTTTGTGTATACTTAGATACTCAGTCAGTCGTCTAGGAATCACCGAATGGATCTACCAGTGGATTGAATAGCACTCTGGAGTTGACTTTAATCCACCTTTGGATTTTGTGGATCTTATAACGCTTCAACTCCACTAACATCTATTAAATAAATCCACCCGGGGATTAAATACATTCTATAAAATAACTTTTTATAAAAAATCTATGTTTCAAATGGCCCTTTAGGCTTAGTAGTTTTGGCTGTGCGTTGATCCTTAATCAGGACAAATTATTTTATGAATTTTATTAGGTTTGGTTTGATGAATAGAGTTTTTTCGAGATTAGGCAGGTTCGTGATGAAATCAAAACAGGGCGAAAGGCGCGGCGGTGGGCGGTACTGTTGAAACGCGAGTCCAATTATAGTTTGCACCTTGGAGTGAATCTTGAAGTTTCCGTTAAAGATTTTATTCATACCTAGTACGAGATAGTAGGTACAGTTCCAGTAACGAAGTGACCTGAAGCACCCGTGAGGACTCGTCGAGAGGCCATTAAGGCACCCTCCGCTGTGCCAATCTCCTTGAGTATCACATCCAATTCTTACAACATTGTCATTTTTTATTTTGAATGAAAAGATCATTTTATTCACGATTTTATTGTACAGTATTTTCAATCTATTATAAATATTTACATACACTGAAAATTGAGTGATTCATGGTTTCAGCCGATACACCTACGGTCCAAAGGGGCCAAAAGTGTCGAGTCAAAATATCAAATATTTTCTATCCCATATTCGTCTCATTTTTTAAGAATTTTTATGTACCTAAGTATGTAGTGGAAGTTTTACGTGAGGATGGAGTAAGCTGGCGCAGCACCTATATTACCGTTTCACCTTAATCGACCGTGTCCAGATGAAAGAACTTGTCAGTACGTCTGCTGTTCCTTCACCGTAAAAGCAATGTCAATTAGCGCACATCATTTTTTCCTAAGAAAAATCCGTTGTAAAATCCAACCGGAATCCAAACCTTCGGATTGAAAGTCGTGGTATCTACCACTAGGTTAACACCACTCTTGGCCTACGGATCACTTATAGGTACTTTTACCTTCAAGGTAAATAAAGGAAAAGATTATGTACCCTTTATATTTTGATATAATCAAATGTGGTAGTGGATTAGGAAGAAAATGTGCAGATGGCGCCTACCGAGTAAGTAAAGAGAGCAGTGATAGGGTCCCGATATACGTGTCTCGGTTACTGACGAGCGTTTTCACATTTTTGATATTCAGATCGAGCAACCATTCTGAACAAAAACCAAGTTAACTCTACTATATTGAAAGCTTATGGATTTTCTATGGTTCCTCTGGGTAAAGCTCGGTAATCAGTAACCACTTCGCTAAATATTATCTTGAACTCTGATGCCAGCACCTGACTGACTTTATGTTCTTCAACAGCTGCGGGTAACGATGTGATACTTTTGAAAATTTAACCATACATAAGGTCGTTGCATGAAGGCAGATTTTTCTCGTGCCGGACGGGACGTGACGATTTCTTGACATCGTTTCATATAAAAATATCACGTACGGTCTGGCACGAGAAAAATCACTTTACGTATGCAGCGACGTTTAGTAAGGTGAAAGGTTACCTGCGCTCTCTCCATACAAACGTAGTCGACTGTTTTCTCCCTGGATAATGATACTAGCACAAATATTTTTGTGCCATAAAACCTATACCTGCCGTGACTATGCCCCTATTTTTTTATTTTATTATTTTAATTCTATGATAATTAGAAAATGAAAAAAAAAAAACAAAAAAAATAATTCACCAAAAATATTTGCTCTAGTGTCATTATCCAGGGAGAAAACAGTCGACTACGTTTGTAATAGTTTGTATGGAGAAAGCACGGTACCCTTTCCTCTTAAGATCATAACAATTTAATTCGACGAAAAATAAATGATAACCGTACGTGTATTTTTCTACAACTAGCAGTACTCCGCGGTTTCATTCGCGTAGCTCCCGATCCCGTGGGAATATCGGAATAAAAAGTATGTTACTTCCACTAAATCTATGTTACCTCATACCACGTTTCATTAACATCGGTCCCGTATATTCGGAGCATATTCGTTACAAACAAAAAACAATAAAATCTTACCTCTTTTTTATATTTGTGTAGATGTAGATAAGGCTGAAAAACTGGAGGCTCAGTGTAAAGTTTTGAAATTGCTATTACTTTAGTTATTATTTAAGATTAAAGTCCTTCACCTCAAGTGGGAGTATAAAGCCATACTTGACTTGTAAACATTCTAATAATAGCAATTTCAGAACTTTAGATTAAGCCTCCACTTCTGTTGCCGATTATACCAAATGGCGTAAATGTTCCGTTTTGGCCACCGGACCGTTTTGGTTGGTGGCCAATTTTAATTGAATGGAAAAATGATCGTCTATACATTTTTTTTCGTTTTGGATGATGGGCTAATGGAAATTGGCAGTGGCCCCTGCTGCCTCCCGTGCCAACTTTTGCGAAGCTAGCTATCGCTACGCTCCAGTTCGGGCAACCACCGGCACCGGTGAGATATATATCGTTTCGATTGAATAATGTCCTCATGCCAATTGCCTTTCACTGTCTCACCAATTAAATTCATTACCCGAATTGTCTTTAATTTTTATCTGAAAATTAAAACTTCCAAACATAAACATGCGGTTTCGAATGAACGAATTTCGCATTTGAATGATTTCATTCATCTTCCAAATGGGAAGTCGATCGCATGTGCACCAAATGGACGTATTGGCATGCAAAGCCTTGTGCAGTTTCTATTGAATTGTAAATTTGAGTTCTGAGAATCGAGCACTGGTTCACGATAAAAATAGGTATTATAAATTCGTTTCCCTTGTATCGTTTTATCACACTTTATAATAAAACCAACCTATCTACATTAAATGATATTGTGTATTATTTAACATAATAGGGAGATAAACATCTCAATATACTTATCTTGTAGTGAAGTAAAATCTTGTCTTTTTAGTGCAAAATATTAGGTATATTATAAAAAAAAACACAGAATTGATACGCATAGAAGAAGAATGATGAGTATTGTATGATGATTGTCCAAAACCACATATAAAATATCAAGAAAAAGGACATCTTTGTATAGAAAGTAGACTGATTGCCGATCAACGCATAGTCCAAACCGCTAGGTCTAGAAACTTGAAATTCTACGACTTTAGGTAGAAAACGGAATGTCAGATGGCGTGGGGTTGAAGTCTTTATATTATTAAAGTCTAATGATTGAAAGTAAAGGTTGAAACCGGATGCCACTAAAATTAAACACGGGGTAGCTTTGGTGTCGTAGGCGTGCAATTAGAAGGGATTTTTAGAAAAAATCTTAAAGGTTAAAGATCCATAACGCTAAAATTCTGGAATGCTAATTCCTGGGTCTAGAAAGATGAAATTTTGTACACGGGTCATCATCATCGAGATCTTCTATTTTTGAAATATTTACCTACTAGACTGGTTTTCAAATAACAACTCGCGCACGAAGTCGCGGGCGAATAGCTAGTCTACCATGCTTCTGATTTTATTAGCATTTATGTTAGGGGCGATATAATTCATATTATATCATCACTTGGTAACCAATTTCTTTTTTACGATTATCGACTTTATAATTCCATAATAATATTTAATTTAATCCGTGAAATTTTGTCGGAAGTGTGGCATAATTAGAACATGAAATAAACATTTATTTACAACTCGAAGTACCAAACGAACCAACCGTTTTTCTAGGGTTCCGTACCCATAGGATAAAAACGGGACCCTATTACTATAAGACTCTACTATCTGTCTGGCTCTCTGTCACCAGGCTGTATCTCATGAACTGTGATAGCTAGTTGAAATTTTCACAAAAAAATGTTTGTTGCCGCTATAACAATATTAACAGAAAAAAAAATTAGTGGGGCTCCCATACAAAATGGTACGGAACTCTTCGTGCGAGAGTCCGACTCGCACTTAGCCGGTTTTTTTTTTATTTTCCCGCTGTCTGGTAAACAGTTCGAGACCATTAGTAGTTTCAAATATATCCTGGATTTAACATAGTAAATTAAGAACAAATGTTGTGTCTTTATTTTTGTTTTTTGTTATTTGATTTTAAACTATCATGGTCGTTTTCATTAGTAAAGATTTAAAACGTTATATAATTATACGGGAAATGACCATTTAATTTATATGGCAAACATCCCGTTTTTAGGGTTCCGTCCCCCAAAAGGTAAAAGAAACCTTATTAGATCTCTTTCTTGTCCGTCTGCCTGTTTGTTTGTCTGTCGTCCGTGTGTCACCACTGATTTTTTAACTGTAATGGTTAAAATTTGTTGTTTTAACTTGTACCTTATATTGTAGACATAATATATGTGTTTATCGAGTCGTGTTTGGAGAGCCCTCGCGAGCACTCCACTCCCGCGTTGCATGATTTAATGAATGAGAATATTTTATGTATCGTTAGGGCCAGCGTCGAAATCAATCACGATATTAACCATGTGTAAAATAAATTGAACGAGCAACTTCTGTTCTCATTTATTTCGTTCAATTTGATTCCCTAAATGTGCTAGCACTGAAAATCTGACACGTACTTATTTGTTTTGTGTTTATTGATATATTTTTAGCCATTAAAAGAAGTGTTGGCCTATAGTCGATACCTCGACTTTCAGTAGTGGGTTCAAACCCCGACTGTGCATCGATATTCCTTACGAAAAATGTATGTATACAGTAAATTCGTTCAAAAATTAAGAATATTTTTTGAAAAACTGTGTAAATAAGATGACTTAATATAGTAGGTAGGTGTCAACAGTTTATCCATCCCGGACATACAATAATAAGTTACATATGTACCTAACTTAATTTAGACTAAATACAAAACAATATATTAAGCTGCCATATCATGCTCATGTATCTAGTAATATATGTAAAAAAAACTAATGAATTGACTAAAATTTAAATAATATAACGGGAAACTTAACAATCATATTATAATTAGAAACCTATGTGAAGTAAACCGCGTTTTTATCATGGAGGAACAAATAGTTGTTGTCTTAAACCGTTTTGGCGAGAAGTTAGGTACCTACAGCTGATAGACAGGTAGGTATATATACTCCATCTTTGACCGATATATCCCGGGCACTACAACGCAATTATCTAAAATAGATGGTAAAGGCCAATGTTTTCATTAACAATTAATTTCCAGTGAAAATTTCCTAGGTCGTTTGTTGTGAACTCGGAAAAAAATAATTTTGAAATAAAAAGAACCTTCTTCGTCCGATATTCATAATTACTTATGTATTGTCAATGGATATACTACCAATTACAACTAATTTATTAAAAACCAAGTGTGAGTCGAAGGGTTCCGTATCATTATTTATTTTATTATTATTATTAAGAGCCTACACTGTCCCACTGCAGGGCAAAGGCCTCTCTACCTTTCTTCCATTGATCACGATCTGTCGCCATTGCACACCAATCATTCCTATAGGAGTCAAAATCATCTCGCCATCGTCGCCTCGGTCTGCCGCGTGGTCGTATCCCTATGGGGGACCATTCTGTTGTTATTTTAGCCCAACGTTCGTCTGACATGCGGCAAACATGTCCCGCCCAGTCGTATTTTAGCTTAGCGGCTTTCTGGGAGACGTCAGCAATGCGAGTTCTGGAGCGCAGGTTCGTGTTTCTGATGCGATCGGTTAATTTAACCCCCAGCATGCTGCGCTCCATACCTCTCTGACTCACTCATTGCATTTATGCAAGCGGGCGCGGGGCGTGCGCGAGGCGTGTGCGGGGCGGGCGCGTGACGGGCGCGTGCGTGAGCGGGTGGACTTGGATAAATGCAATTTGAGATCTATTGATGTGTCATAAGACTCAAATTATATATAGAACAAATTTCAACGCGTGTTCAACGCGTGGTCAACACGTGTGATGCGCGTGGCGGGCGCGTGGTCAACGCGTGTCATCTGAACGCGCCCTAAAGCGGCAACAGAAATACATCATTTGTGAAAATTTCAACTGTCTAGCTATCATTGTTCATGAGATACAGCCTGGTGACAGACAGACGGACGGACGGACGGATGGTCAGTGGAGTCTTAGTAAGAGGGTCCCATTTTCGCCATTTGAGTACGGAACCTTAAAAACTAATTGCTAGTTAATACACCGTAGACAATTATTGTGTTGTTACCAAGTGTAGAAGAAATCGATTTATTAATAGGTAGGTAACCTACTATAACTACATTGTACTTAGGTATACTTCAAAACTGTTGTCGACTGAACGAACAGTGAAACTGTATAGTACTACTCAAAACAAATAAACTTTAATTAATAATTTCTAACCAAAGTCAAAGTTAAAACTCTTAATTCAATTATACAATTTGCTTAAAATCACATTGAAACGTCTCGAAAACTAAGTTAGGATGTATGATTTCAAAACGCGCCCATCAATGAGAAGAAGGCACAAGAAACTTATGGTTTTTTTTAATTTGGAAGCAGTCACCGTTTGTATGCGCGCGGCTCCGGCTGGTGACGTCATCAGCATCGGCCTTGGGGATTTCCTTCACTGCGGCGACTGCAGCGCGTGCGGTGCAGCTAGGTGTGCGCTCACCCTAAGGGCACAATGGCCCAAATGAATAGGCTAATAATAACTAAACTAAGGGCTTGTTTCACATTTGTTTATTTTCTGTATTTAAATCTATAAAAATAATATTGAAGAATTAATGAAAAATTGATGTCCCTTAAGAACGGAAAGTTCTTGAGTGAGATTGATTTCCCGTCAAGTGGTATAACTCTCGTAACGAAAAGTTCTCTAAGAATAGTATTTTTAAAAAGAAATCGAACGGTAAATTTATTTGGTAATCTGCTAATTTAGAACGTAATTTATCTAGTACTAAAAAAACGTAAATTAGACTATGCAAATATCCTAAATTTAATGAAATGTCTGAATTAACCTAAATGTAGGTATGCTTTTAAATTTAGGTTAAAAAATTGCAAATTATGTATTGTAAATTGCAATTAAATTTGAATTTGGGACTGCTTCAAAGTCTTATTTAAAAAATGTTAAAAATGACGACAATTGTACGGGATTACGTGTTTACATTGATGGTAATCATAGCAACGATAATACGTTGCTATGCTTACCTTGTCAATAACTCACGTTCCCGTAACATGACAACGGTTACCAACCATGTCAATAACATGACACCTTTTTGTGAGTGCAGTACGGTTTTAATCGATTTATTTCGTGTTCTCTGAGCGATATCACAATAACTGCTCTTTTTATTTTAAGTTACAATTTTATACTAATTGACTGAAGATTGAAAATGTATACCTAAGTATTTGCTTATCTATCGCATTGGGATAGTAGTTCGAAACTAGCAGATTAGAAAATAAGGTATAACATTTAAATTTCCTATCGGATCACGCATACATACGAACACAAATATAGACGAATATAAATTTTCAATTATTAGTTAAAACTAAAATTTGGAAATATTCGTCTAAGTTCTGATTTGAAAAATAAATCTTATCACTCTAAAAGTATATAATTAGAATCTACGAACACTAGCAGCAATTCAACGCAAAAGAAATATTAAATTATTGTGTTGTGTTATTTTTAAAGCTTTTATGTGAAATATTTTAGGTAGAGAAACAAAGGCTCTATCACGCTCTATTCAAAAGTCGATCGTGTGCTAGGCCACAGCAGATCGCGGGCCTGTCAGCAAAGCCTAACCGCAGGCGGACTACAACGGATTGGGCGGCGCGAGCCGGCTCCGATTCAAACGTCACTTTATTGTTCGTAAATCTTTTCCAGCATGCACATTTTCCATACAAACCGAACGAAAGTAAACCTATATGAAACAACAAAAATAAACAAGAACGATGCGTCTACTCTTTCTACCTACAGGATTCTTTTATGTTGACCAAACAATTAAGGTGAAAGGGTACCTGCGCGCTCTCCATACAAACGTAGTCGACTGTTTCCTCCCTGGATAATGACACTAGCACAAATATTTTTGGGCCATAAAACTTATAACTGCCTTGACTATGCCCCTATGTTTTGATTTTTTTAATTTTCTAATTATCATAGAAAATAAAATTATAAAAATTCAAAAATTAAAAAAAACAAAAAATAGGGGCATGGTCATGGCAGTTAAAAGTTTTATGCACCAAAAATATTTGCTCTAGTGTCATTATCCAGGGAGAAAACAGTCGACTACGTTTGTAATAGTTTGTATGGAAATAGTCCCCGGTACCCTTTCCTCTTAAGAGTACCAACGGTATTTTAAAATAGTGTTTTTAACCTCTGTCTAAAAGTTGGTGTATTCCATAGAATTTGACGTTCGTGTAAGTTTTTTGGTGCATTCTTTTTTTTGTCATTGCAACACTAAAAAGTTTCAACGTCCAGACATTGATGATAACCATTATTCATTATAACCATATTAGTGAAGAAAGCAGTGAGATCTCGCTTAGATAAATTACACTTATTGAGAATTTTCAAGTCGAATGAAACCATTTGGATAAACTGAAAAGAGGTCTACATAACGACACATTGTTAAAGTGACTCTACGTTGATAACTTTTTCATAAGCCTTGCACGAAATACGTTTTTATCAAAAATTCTTATAACAATAAGTAATTTCATTACATTTCAAAAGATTAAACGATCCAATAAAACGTATATTACCTCGTCGCATTGTAAAAGAAAATTTGAATAAACGGATGGTATTACAATTCGGTGCCATTTGCTCTCACGTCGCCTCTTGTGTTCAAATACGTGCTTGTGTTTGGAAACTTTTTAGGAGACTATAAAGAAAATTCTTTCCCTTGAATTTACGATTTCCCTATCGCGCTTAAGCGGCGAATCATGACGCATGGATGAAATATTATCGCTCGCAGTACCGCGCACGAAGTCCTACCGCGCGCCGCCACCTTATGTAAAATGTTCTCGGATTTTCACGGGTGTCTTTGCTTTTTCCCAGGATATAATTTGTTACACTAAAGTCAAATTAGATCCGGTACGATTTCAAAAAGCTCTGAAAATAAAACAGAGCCGAAAAGAACTTGTTTGAAATATTAACTTGAACACATACAAAAGGGTTCGAGGTCTAATGCCCCCATTATGAATTTCAAAAATGTTTAATTAAATCCTATTATATTTTAGCTTAAAAACAATTTAATATAAAGCTGCTTTGTAATGAAGATTACACCCGCGTAAGTCCCGATCCCGTGGAAATGTAACGAATTAAAAACTTACTTATTTATCTAGATTTTCAGCTAGCTACATACCGAGTTTCATCGCAAATGATTGATGGACTTTTTGTGTGAATAAGTAACAAACATTAGCATAAACAGTAGATAGGAAAATGTGGAAATGATAATTTTTGCTCCTTTGAGAAAATAAAAGTCTATATAATACATTACCTATCTGTAATGTATTAGACTTCATGTTGAAGACCCCGACCCCGAAATATCTCTTGTGCCTGCAATAATTAAAGTAGTCGAAGAAGGGGCTGTCGAAGTAGTGAATCTTCGAAGGTTTTGTTATCAAAGTATTTTCTGTCTAAACTAATATTTCTCAAATCATGTTCAGTCGAAACAATGACTTATCGAACTATAATTTTCGAATAAAATGTCGTGTCGAAATAAAAAAACTGTCGAAGTTCAAAGGTACACTCGTCGCTAACCTTACATAGAAAGGTCCCCGAAATAATTTCCTCCTATATCAGTCTTGCAATCCTATCCGTCAAATTATTCATCAATTTCCGATACCTTATTTTCAACAAAGGCCGACGAAGAACACGAAAATTCATCAAAACTTTATTGAAGCTGAAACAATACATCAAGGCGCTAAAACATCGTAATAGCCGAAAGATTGATCGTTCGGGGTTGCTGGTTGCTGCTGGCGTTATCAGATGAAGCTATTGTCCGATCTCACTCTGTTTGGCATAAAACAACCATTGTGGTTTAAGGCGCCTCCATACTTAGCCCTATTTATTTAGAAACAGGAAAAGCCTGACATTTCGATTTTCGTTGGTTGTTAATCCAAAGTTTCAAAAGAAATACTGTTTTCAATTGACGAGTTTTTTTCTGTAGTTCCTCAAAAAACAAAATGAATAGGAAAAGAAAGGGCGTTAAGAAAAACAAAAATATTCTTGCATGAAATTAAAAGAAGTATTTTAACTTAAAATTCGGGAAAGTTACCGTAATTTACTTTAAAAAAATAGTAATATTCTAAATGTGGCAACTTCATTATTAGTAGGGGTTTTCCTTATTTTTCATTTTAGTTTTTGAGTTTGGTCCAGGGATATATACATGTTCCCTTTTCCAACTTGAATAGTGTCAACTTGAACAAATTTTAATTAAAATCGGGAAACAATAGAATTCGATTGAGAAATTAATGGGTATCATGAGAATATTATATACGAACGTTCTACATGTATTTAGCAATAACTTTATTTATAAACGTAAACAATGTTCACCTAAGTACATTCTCGGTCGTTATCCTATCATCTATTACTAATTATATTTAATTAATATCAACAAAAAGACTGATTTTTGTTTGAGGTTATCACCTTTTTTGATGAGTTAAAAGCTTTGATAAAAAAAAGGAGGTTTAATCAAAGAGTTAAAGCAATTATTGACTAATTTACAAAAACCAACTGTAGGTTACCAGTGGCAAGGGGTGACATATATTTAAAAGTAAGCCGATAAAACACCAATAGCATCAAAAAATATGTTTATTCATTGATTATTTTCAATAAATGTGATATGTAATTGACACAGAATATGTGATACACAAAAAATCACCTTATGATAAATTCCGGTAAGTTTTTAGTCGTTTATTTATGAATTAATCAACATATTCAGAGTAACTTCCTCTTCCATTTTCTCTTAGGGAAAGATCAAAAGTAGAGTGTACGTACCACGCAGGATTAAAATTTTTTTTTGGGCTGCGTCTTTAAAATACCTCACAGCGTTCAGGATTCTTTAAAAGAATCCCGCTCTTCACTCCGGTTCCCCCACACGTAGAAAGTATTATTATTTCACCTGGAGACACAATCTGCTGTTAATTGTTATTTATGTAAACTTGTTCACAATTAAAACCATGTAGGTACCTTCTTACCAACTTAACATGATTTAATTTCGTAAAATCATTATTATAAAGTTTTCTAAATAAAACAAAATAATCAAATTAAATAATGGTACCTACACTATAAGCTCAAAGTAAAATTGTTCAAACGGAGCACGAGCTTTCTAGCAAAAATATTTCGTTTACAACTTTTCTTTCTTTAAAATTGATTATCTTACTCCGATGGAATGATTTACTTTTTTATTTCCAACTTAAATGGACAAGTTTCAGTTTGTGATCAGAAAATAAAAGTTTTTGGGGAGCACTTTCGTTGATTTATTTTCTATGCGATCTAACTTTTTGTTCGATTAATTTTGTGCTTCATCATACCGTTTTCTTTGTTCGCTAGATGATGTAAACATTTTGTTTTCGACTTAGCCTTGTTTCTTATTATTTTCTTAACCTAAAAATTGTCGTCAGCAAGTTGATATTCTTTGTTATGCATGTTTACTTAGGGTATTTTTCATTCTGGATGTTAATAATTTGTATGAGGCTTAGTTGACGCGATCTAACCACGGGCTATAGAATATCCCACAACCTAAAATATTACATCAAAAGACTAAAATAACATCGAGATTAAAACTGTACGGAAACTACGATGTTACAATGTTGTTTTTTAATTTTCGCTCCGCTCCAACATGTGGTTTTTAATCATTTTCATTACCCATACTGAAAATAGTATATTATAAGCAAACCGATAGGTATCTTGTATTTCGACAGGTGGCTACTTATTTTTATATTGTACTAGCGACCCGCCCCAGATTCGCACGGCTATATAATGCATGTATTATACATACAAACTTTCCTCTTGAATCACTCTATCAATTAAAAAAACCGCATCAAAATCTGTTGCGTAGTTTTAAATATTTAAGCATACATAGGGATATAGGGACAGAGAAAGCGACTTTGTTTTATACTATGTAGTGATAGTGAAGTCTTAAAATCCTCTCCATCCTTCATCCCCATCGGGTAATTCGAGGATACTTGCCGTTTTTTAAGAAAACTATGTACTAAACATCATAGTCGAATATTTTTCACAACTTCTAGTAAGTAGCATTTTTACATCAAGGAGTCTATCCCCGCATCAGGCAACTATCAACCTTTATAAGGTTTAAAAATACCAATAATTGTGATGAGAATTACAATGATTTTTCCAAAAGTGTGACAACTATCCTGCTTGTACCCTATTTCTATGTATCTTAAGTTAGTTAGATATTTTTATTGTTTCGATATCTTATGATTCTCATCACCCATTCCCCATCCATCCCTGTGAATACAGTCGTCGCCTGACCAATTGTGCCATTGAGAAGTTTCATTGATCTTCGTCACTATAGCAGTACCACTTGAATGCCACGATTTGTTAACATTAAATGCCTGTCCACAACGGGCCGACCGGGACCGTGTCACGTGGCCGCGCTAGTCTAACATTAAGATGAAGTAGGACCTGAAAAACAGTTAAAAAAGTCATTTCAGGAAAGGGATAGGGGATCCCTTTCCTAAAATGACTTTTTTAACTGTTTTATGTACTTAATTAAAAGACACATATATGTTAGTGAAAAACTATCTGTACTACCTTATGGGATTTGATGTAAAGTTTATGAAAATATAAATTTTGTACTTGTTTTTTCTTTACAATCGTCGTATAAATGAAAAAGCTAAAAAAATGACTATTTTTTAGGATTAATCGTGTTTCGAAGTGTATGACCATACAAAGCATTTCTTCACCTTTACTACAGTAGGAATATCATTCTATGAATGTTAGTGGTTGATACCCAAAAACTGTTTCTAAGACACCTCTATCGCGATTCTGGTCGTTGTAGAACTAAGGAGTGTCCTCGTCAGAAAAAATGTCACGTTCATCGAACCTTATCGCGGACCTCATACGCAGCCGGCGACATCTGCGCATTTCCTATGTTACTCACCAAAGGACACATTTTTATAGAACAAATTTAATCTAAGCAAAAGAAGGGATCAGTCTCGGGAGTACCCTCAGAGCACGTGTCTTGTGGACGTGAGCTTCTAACGGTTCCTTACACTGTTATTAGGTCAGTATATATAATATGTCCGATAAAGGACTTTATCATATCGCCAGCGGCATTGCGGTCGTTTTTACATATTATATGTTCGTTTTTTTATCATAAAAAGTTTGTCATACATAAAACCTAATATTGATGTACCTACCTACACATTTAATTAGATTTTATATGTATTATTTTGTTTTTAATCCTGTCTTTTTTGATTATAGCTTTTTATTGTTCGCTGTATTTTCAAAAAGGTAAGAACATGCGTGAAGATTTCATAGAAACTTCGAAAAAAGTTATACTTAACAATTACATATAAATCTACAAACAAAATAAGAACAAACATAGCACTCGAGGTGAAAGACAAACGAAAAGGAATTCATTATGCTTTACAATAAATTACAACATCATACACAATGGTAGTTAAGTTGAGCTTAACAATAAAGCCAACCTAACCACTCCAAGACGTCATTAAGTTTTTGTAACTCTTCCCTGGGGGATTTACAAGGATGTAGGGCCGTGCGAAGAAAATTTTCTTAGAAAAACAATAAATTTTCTGTGAGGTACGCTCGAGTGAGTTTCGGTGTCGGCTGAGCGAGAGCACGCTCGCCATAATATATTGAATTTGAAACGAACAAACTTTTACGTTCTCGTCGCCCGCCTGTAAAAAGATTTTCTCAAAATGTTTACAATGAAATAATTTTTATTTGACATCAAAGAACAACGGCGCATGAATCAGATTGCCAGATTGCTACAAAAACACATTATCCAATGTCAATGATCTTTTTCAGTAGAGATATTTTGTTTAAGTCGGAAATAGCCGCTAAACGCAAAAATATCCATCGTCGCTTATCCTACTTCCTTCTAATATTATAAATGTGAAAGTTTGTGTGTGTGTATGTATGTTTGTTAATCCTTGACGCTAAAACTACAGGACCGATTGCGATGAAACTCGGTACTTAAATAGCTGGAGACCTGGATTAAATTCCAATAAATTTTGAAACAATACGGAATTTTCGTCTATGTATTATACCTAAATCGGAATCGGTAATATTATATAGGTACCTACCAACATAATTAGAGTAAACCAATAATTTTAGTTATTAAGTTTCCATGAACAGATGTACATGGAAACTAATAATTTCAATATTATCTACGGCTATAATTATAATACAACTTGAAAATAATATGGAAGCATATAAATATTAATATTATTCAATGCATTTGTATACAACCTACATGTTCTCTTTATTTTCATATTAACATATTATTATGTAGCTGAATTAATATTTTAACGGTCAATTAAACTTATTTCCAATGTCTTTGTGGAGTCGTATAAAGTTAAAATTTAATGTGAAAGACAATAACTTCATTCTTAGCGTTGAAATATTAAAGTCGTTTTACATTTTCCCCAATCACGAAAACACGAAAATCTCATTAAGCCTCATGGCCCTTTTCTGTATCTTTAAACCCTTTCTTATTAAGAAAATCTATCGCTGAGTTCTCTGATGTTATATCATTCAAAATACTTATTGATCGGTAGAAAAACACTTTGTATCACAGCGGTTTACCGGGGCTTTAACCGCAAAAAATATTGGCGAAAAGGTGTGAGCTCTCCTGCCTTAATCTCCGACGATTTGCGAAGAAGGAAAAAAGGGTTTGTGTGCTCTGATCCCCCAAACCCGCCTTCTGCCTACGCTTATCGTGCCCGCACCTATTTATTTTCTCGAAAAATATTACTAGTGGCAATTTTCCAAAATGGGCACTTCAGAACGCAATTTTGGCGGGAACAATTAAATATAAAAGCTAGATATTTCCAAAAAAAATTGTACACAGGTAAAAGTCGTTCAACCATCTTAAAGCATAGTAATGCTTTAAAACTACTTGGACAAAATCTAGCTCTTATTTGTTCCGGCCAAAGTGACGCGCCATCAATTATTTTATTACTAATGTGCTACGTTATTTTCAAGAAAGTGAACTCAATTTACTTAGATAAACGTAAACCAACACACCTAAAAGTTTTAAAGATTTGATTTCAAGATAGCGTTAACATTAAAATAATTAAAAATAATGTATCCAATGTAGTTTCTTAACTTCATCTGCGTAAGTGGTCTACATTCAATACCTTTGTCTATTTGTTAGAAATTTGTTCAGAGCATTTCATTAGTGAATCCACCTTGTGGCGACACTTAGTGGAAACTCTGCACATTAGCGAATAATATTAGGTACTTACTACCAGACTCAAAGGAAACACTGACTTTGGTCTGGGCGGTGGAGCACTTCTACACAATATATTTATTCGGTAAGGATAATTTCGAACACATTAGTGACCATAAGCCTTCAGAGGTAACATTGTTATGCCTGAAACTCTGCCTGTAGCAGTTAGATCTTGGACTTGGGTTAATTTAAAATGGGATATATAATAACACTTAGGACCCAATCGTAGCTAATTAGAACTTTGTTTTCAAGACAAATTAATTGCGTGGGAACAAAATCGTTATCCTTTCAAACGATCATAACTTTTAGCAGCTGCTCACCAGGGGCATCCAGGTATGGCCATTAAAACGCGGCTGTGCTCTGGTGGCTAAAAATTGACAGGGACGTGGAAAAAACGTCAGGTTTTATAAAGGTTCTACGCTGGTCTCTGCTCTAGTTCCATGGAACAATTTCATAATGGAAAAACCAATCCAATGCACAGGCGAGAATTGCCTACACAACCATGGATTGACATGTGTATTGATTTTCTTGATTCATTGTCCAAAAAAGTAGACACTGCCCTCACTATAGCCATGCTAGTCAATACTCTCTCTGTTAAACATACCAGTAAGTATTACTTTTGAAAACGGCCGAAAATTTACAGAATTCGGTAGTTTTACAATGAATTTGGTATACGGTCATAGGATATCCTATATGAATAACAAAAACCAATAATAAGAATAGCATTTCTTATTGCCCTGACAATAAAATACATGACAATAAAATAAAACCAAACGGAGAGGTTCGATTTTCGAATTGCCGATTAGTCCGTCCCATTTAGTAGATAAATGCAGTTTGGTCCGTCCACTGTAGGGACGCTACTGTTGTGTGCAGAGATATCAAGGAGGTTAGGTTGCAAATGTTCCGAACACGAAATGTACATAGATAGTGTACGTATATGGTTTATATCTCAATATTTCTAATAGATCGGAACTTACGCCTCGAAATTGCGGCAGGGGTTACCGTAAAAACACTGACTACAGTATTTAAATTTAATGACACAGGAGAAATGTGATCCCATCTTCTTTCTTTTTAAGCCCAGCAGCATTTTTGCACGTTGGACCATAGCAGCCCGCTTATTTAATAAAAAACTAGCTGCGTCCCGCGGTTTCACCCATGTGATAATTATCTGCGCGACTTTCTTATTTTTTTCTTTCAGAAGAACCTTCTCCTGACAATAACAAACACAACAAAAAAGGAATAAGCGAAATCGGCTCAGCTGTTATCGAGATTTGCAAACATATTTTTATATTATAGATAGATTGCACCTTTCTTCTATTGTTTCTCTATGGTTCTGACACGTAAGACGTCTAAGATACCATCGCCAAAACGGAACACCACACAGTGAGCGTAGTTTTGTTACTTTAGCTTCATAGGGCGCACATGACTTTAATTGTTTTTATTCCGACTTCTAGGATGTAATTTTACGGGTGCACAAAGTAATTTCCCCCCAAAAATAATCTTGCACTTACTTGTTACTTTCCTATTCGTATCTTAAGTGTAAATTACTTTTATGTATTCGAATCAGGTTGTTTCGCATTTTAAAAGCATTTCATTGTTCGAAAGCCTGCAATGTAGTTACGTCGAGAAAATGGAATAGTGCATTTCGCTTCCTGTGCCTTGGGGTGCAAATGAAATGGTTATTTTTTATGCTCACATTGTTTTGTAGTGTAACTCTATGTTTCACGTTGGTTTTAATGATATCAGGAGATAGTAGTTTGATACCTTAGGCGTTGTGATATGTTTTCAAAATGGTACTTACAACTGAATAACTGAAACTCTGAAACAAGATATCTCTGTTTATGAGTATATTTTTGACCTGATAACGTCTAATAATTTGATGGAACTCCTGCATTCACAAAAAAGTGTCACGGTAATATTGTGACGTCATGTGGCATGGTAACATGACCATGACGCGTCCGTTCCCGTTACCGAAGGGTAGGTATTTAATAATGATATCGCTCATCTGGGCTTGTGTTATGGTGACGAGTGACGAATAGAAGACCTGTATAAAGGATAAAAAAGAAAAAAATATACTTATAGGGATAACAAAAAAAACTCAATATTTCATCGTTTTCTTATGACGTTATCACGTAAAATTATCGTCCGTAAACCGACTTTACAAACAATCATTTTTTGTTTAAAAACTTTTTTATGGAACAAAGAACATTTTTAGTCAGAATATTTTAGTAAGTATATAAGAAAAAATCCTATTATGCTTATCTGTCAGGCGATAGTTGAATGAATAAAGAATAGATACGCAATTTCGGATATACAAAAAGATTTGATGTATCCCTATTTATATAAAATTCTCGTACATATATACAGGCTGATTTTTTTATGTGGGCCTTTAGGGCTATATCCTAAACTATAAGAGATAGCGAAAAATGCTGAATGGAGTTGCGTGCCCGATTTTGACAAAAACAAAAACTGCATCATTAGATTTTTGAAAAACTCATTACCCTAGCCAGGAATCGAACCTGTTGATTTTGCAAAAAAATTATCATATTATATATTTATTATTATATTTTTATACCAATCGATAGTCTTGCTGATTGAGATCAATCCTTGGAAACAAACATGGGATGGTAAATTTAAAGAAATAGATCATTTTGACGTGACAACGTCTTATAAATTGGTTTGCCGGGTGACACTTCAAGAAACTGCGTTACGCTCCGCTGACGTTATGCGCTCACAATGAGAGCGAGTGAGAGGCACGCGGGCATGGTTAGCCCGCCTAAGAGCGAGAGAGACAGACATAAAAAGTGAAAGGCACGCGTCCCTTCCACTCGAGCACAGTTGTTGTCACGTAAAACTTTCGCCCGTATACCGACTTTACAGGCAACCAGTTTTTTGTATTTTTCAACAATTTCACCCTGTATTTAACCTATTTCAATATGAAATTATATTAGTTCAATGAGTATATCCTTGTTTTCGGCTAAACATCAATAACGGGCGTATTCTCAGTGCCGTCACTTATGTTATGAGGTATGATTAGGTGATCAAACAAACCTACATAAGTGAAGTTTAATCTAAATTACTATCTTGACTTCTCTGAAGAAATTAGTTTACATAATGTGGTGGTGTTCGAGCTAATTACATAAATGTTTAAATAATAATAATAATGTCATTTATTTCGGATAATTACAATTCGTTACAATTACAAACTGGTGTTTTTATTTATTTGTATTTATAATTCAAATATGTTTTTAATTAGATATAATGTTACTTATACTATGTTTAATAAAGCAATTACAATTCCATTTGTTAGTAAAACTTAGACCTAGTGTTAGTAGCAATTACAATGTCTATTCAAAAATTTATTTTTATAGTAGGAGGACATAATATATTAAATGAATGATAGTCCAAACTATCATTCGTTGAAGAATTGTAGGTTTTATTAAGATATACATTGATTTGCCTGAAATAAACGAGTATTTTCTCCCTTTTTTAGGACATAGGTACGATCTAAGATACATCTTATACAGACATTTTTAAGTTAGTTTAAGAGTGCTACAGCACTATAAATGCCTATAAACACACGTGACTTCAAGACCCCCTAATAAACAGGGAGTTAAAGTAGGAAAACGGCAGTGGAACAAAAAATTTCTCAACCCTCCTGTTGTGATAGCACCGGCCTAAAGTATCGGAATTCAGACTAGTCCGCTTGATGATACGACTTTGGCCGGTGGGTGATAACAAGCCGTGGCCGAAGCCAATCAACACCACCCTTAGCACCAGCTTTAGCATCACCCAGTGGACATGTTGGCGACAACCCAGTTGACACAATGGTCACCATGCCGGACTGCCAAACACAGGGTTGCGGGTTCCATTCCCGCCTCAGACAAGTATTTTCGCCTAGGTCTGTGGTCTGGTTGTTTCTATGTATTATCCTATCCTACTAATATTATAAATGTGAAAGTTTGTGTGTGTGTGTGTATGTATGTATGTTTGTTACTCCTTCACGCAAAAAGTACGGGGCCGATTGCAATGAAACTCGGTATGTAGATAGCTGGAGACCTGGATTAACACATAGGCTACTTTTTATCCCGATATTCCCACGGGATCGAAACTTACGCGGGTGAAACCGCGAGGCGCAGCTAGTAAGTATATGTTTACAAAAGAAAAGTATATAAGTAGTATATCCGTTGTCTAGCCCCCATAGTATAATGGTAGCAAACTGATAGTGGACTTATACCGTATCTTTACACGTTGAAGCGATACATTATGCATTGTAGTAAGGTATTTTTACTGGGATTATTAGAAATATAAAATAACAAATCCTCTAGTCTGTAATATTGCAGACAGTAAAAGTGACTAACAGAATTCGAAAAGTAGTTATGTAGTTTGTTTCATCTGTTAAAAACTTATCGGCTGTGATCACGAATGGCTTTTGCTAATAACAAAAAACCGGCCAAGTGCGAGTTGAACTCGCGAACGAAGGGTTCCGAACCATGTTGTCTCAATTTTTTTTTGACGTGATAACGTCTATTTTATATCAATGTACACCGGCAATGGCATTCACAAAAAAAGTGTGACGTCATCGCTCACGTTCCGTTACTGACAAGTTCCGTTTCCGTTGTCACGGAAAATTATCGTCCGTAAACCGACTTTAGATAGCTTTTATTGTTTTAAGTTTTTTTTTGTTATAGCGGCAATAGAAATACATCATCTGTCAAAATTTCAACTGTCTAGCTATCACGGTTAAATACAGCCTGGTGACAGACAGATGAATGGACGGACAGTAGATAATATGGTACCGTTTTTACCCTTTGGTTACGGAACCCTAAAAAGATTAAGGTGAAAGGGTACCTGCGCTCTCTCCATACAATGGTAGTCGCTATTTCCTCCCTGGACAATGACACTAGCACAAATATTTTTGTGCCATAAAACCTGTAACTGCCATGACTATGCCCCTATATTTTTTTTATTTTTTTTTTTTCATTTTTTAACTATCATAGAAGTTAAGATTTATAAATTGGGGCATGGTCATGGCAGTTAAAAGTTTTATGCACCAAAAATATTTGCTCTAGTGTCACTATCCAGCGAAAACAGTCTACTTGTAATAGTTTGTATGAAGAGAGCCCCCGGTACCCTATTCTCTTAATGCGCGTTGGTGTGTAATTGAATACGCGCTCAGGCTATTTATGCAAAATGCTTTTATATCTATGTTCATTCAACACTATGGCGAACGCAACGAACGCTTCCAATTCGATTTTATTACTGAATGCATTGACACGGTTTCGATGTATCGCTTGTTGATTAAGAACCCAATAACCATAGTCGAGCTACAGCGAATTGTTTAGGTTATTTTGCGGTGTAATGTTATTTTACTGCCAGCTTGTGGTTCCAAATAGAGACACTCACAATTACACATGATTAAGTTAAAACATTTGCGGGCACGTTTTAAAGTAAATCACATGTGAATGAGAATTAGATTCCGAGAAAGGTCCCAAATTGGTAATTAAATTTAAGTAATGCGATTAATGTTGTAGTTTTAGTAGGTTCTTTCAATCTATATCTATATTCTTGAGTAAAACACTGACCGAAATGACTGCCCTTAGAAGAATTATCTCAAAATGGTAGAATTAGAAACTGACAAACATATCACTCAACATAGTATAAAACAAAGTCGCTTTTTCTGTCCCTATATCCCTATGTATGCTTAAATCTTTAAAACTACGCAACGGATTTTGATGCGGTTTTTTTAATAGATAGAGTGATTCAAAAGGAAGGTTTATATGTATAATACATGCATAATATAGCCGTGCGAAGCCGGGGCGGGTCGCTAGTTTATTTATATATAGCTGCGGTCCAAGGTCTCACCCGCGTAAGGCCTTTTTAACCCTATTAAAGGATAGAATTTTCACAAATAATTTCTTAACGGGCGCCTTAAAGGAAAGTTTTACGAAATATCATCTGATCATGGAGCTTAGCTCCATGGGTCTGATGGTAGGTGCCGTTGTGGTCTGAGATGTTACCTAAAAGATTATCTGTTCACTTATGACTTGAAGACCACCAAATTGAACAAGGTTTGTGTTTAGCGTGGATTAATTCCATAGAATATTAAATGAGTTATTTCGTTCAAAACAGTTGATCTGCGGTTCTATTATTGGACTCGCATGGACTAAGCTTGGCTCATCTCATGTTATGAACATTAAATGAGTAAATACGAACCTTTAAGGCTGCGTAACAATGAAAATGACACTTTATGAAATGGGCCTCGCCTCTGATTAATGGAGTTAGAGTTGGGACGCCTTGTTGGCCCTTATTGTTGTTTGTTTATATACCTATAATAGTATAGGATCTTACCCTACGATCTGGTTACCGGATAAAAAGTATTTTATATCAAACTAGCGACCCGCCCCGGCTTCGCACGGCTATATTATGCATGTATTATACATATAAACCTTTCTCTTGAATCACTCTATCTATTAAAAAAACCAAAACCCGTTGCGAAGTTTTATAGATATAAGCATACAAAGGGATATAGGGACAGAGAAAGCTACTTTGTTTTATACTATGTAGTGATAGTGATAGTGAAGTGGACAAAGGATTTTATACGTTGGAACGAAGTTCCTTTCGACAGGACAGACAGGACAGACGGGACAGACGGGACAGACGGGACAGACGGGACAGACGGGACAGACGGGACAGACGGGACAGACGGGACAGACGGGACAGACGGGACAGACGGGACAGACGGGACAGACGGGACAGACGGGACAGACGGGACAGACGGGACAAGCGGGACAGGCAGGACAGGCGGGACAGACGTGATAGACTAATTTCGACGCCTTAAACCTTTTTCATTCACCTAATCCTCTACCTTTAGAGATTCCCATGACAAAGTCATGCCATAAATTAGCAATCTATTATTTGTTTTCACAATGATTTCCAAATAATTTATTTAATACGACCTACTTCGTTGGCACGTTTATCTCATTGCATGAATACGGAATTAAGACCTTAGTTGACGCAAAGGGTCTAAGGAATCGTATAAATTATGGATAAGAAATCTGTGGGAGCCTTAATCGTAGATTATTTAATCAGAGTTTCCACATAGAACAGAGGCAATAAATGTCGTACGACAATGCGACAGACAGTTTATGAAACAGCAGCTCCCGTGATGAATGAGTTGTGTCCGACCGCGGCTGCGGACTAAGAATTTATGCATACCCGTCAACACCATCGACACCAATACAATGACTTAAAATATAACTCTGCAAGCAAATAAGTGATTATTGGTGGAAACGGTTTTATTGTCGTTTTTAATAAAAATATTTTTTCATACTACAGTTTCCCAGGAAATTGATTGTATTTATCTTTGAGCTGTCGACAATAAAATTTACTCTGTAGCAAATCAATCCTATTTTCTTTTGTTGGCTGGACCAATTTCGGTAATTCTTTTTTTGTTGTGTTTGCTGTTGTCTGGAGAATTCATTTACATTTTTTTAGCGGACAAAACCTCTGTGCGTAGCTAGTAGGTACATAATAAAAAATTCGTTATATGTAAGCAGGAAGTGCAGTTATGGTGGGTTTTTTTTAGTTTAATGTTGCGTTAATTGTCATGTAAGTTTAGTATTATTTGGCATCAGCCTTCGCTGCTCCTCCCTCGTAGACCCTGGTACTTGTTATGCCTAAGCGATCTGATTCTGATTAAAGAAATACATAACGTTCATATCCGTCAGAGAATTTCAGGAAGTTTATTTATTATATAGTTTATTATTATTTCTTCATATAATTTGTGTCTCCACGAATGTAGTTTAAGGAGGACGCACTGGTATTAAGTTTATACTCTTTTGTTGTACTTTTATTAGACAAGGAATAAAATACGTGGCTATTATATTTGACGGCTTGTTGCAGAGATTGTACGCTGCCGTTCATTGGGTTCTTCCCACCCATTATTCCGTAACTCCAGGTCAGGCCAAGCTATCTCAGAACTTAGGGACCCTTCCACTCCTAGTGAAGTGAAATACTTCCACAGCCTCGGGTGAAACTTTTTAATGGGAAAGGGTACCGGCTCTCTCTCCATACAAACTTATAGTCGACTGTTTCCACCCTGGATAATAACACTAGAGCAAATTTTTTACCATGAAACTTATAACTACCACGACCATGCCCCTAAGTCTTATTTTTTAAATATATTTTGTTTTTTAAACTCTTACTTTCTATGATAATTAGAATATGAAAAAACCAAGATATAGGGGGCATAGTCATGGCAGATATAGGTTTTATGCAACAAAATATTTGTGCTTGTGCATTATCCCAGGGGGGAAACAGTCGACTACGTTGTTTGGAGAGATAGCCGGGCACCTTTCCACTTAATCGATCCCGTAAAATCAACTTCAAACTTTACATCACGCAATTTAAAAGTAGTTGTTTGTTTGTATAATTCTAAAAATGTCCCAAACGTTCGATTTATACAGAGCACGTAACTCCAAATTAAAAACGTTCTGTAAATATTTTGAAAGGTTGCTTTGAATGGAATTGTATTTCGATATGACGCAGCGCGGCATTGAGAGTGGTGTTTAAATAGGCTGCTAATCCTACCAATATTGAAATATCTGCGACAATATTCAGCCTGAAAACCGTGATCCGGTTTTATTAAAACACCAATATGAGAGATGCGACGGTTGAAAAAAATGTATACCTACTTAAACCTAGTTTACGATTCTGTTAACAACAGTATTCTACCGGAGTTCGGTATATTGATTTGTCGTAAGAAAAACAAAATGGTCCTTAGATTTTGATTTGTAATAGATACCTATTACGATCGTTGTTATTCCAATTGTAAATTTCACATAAAACACGATGGGATAGTGATGTTAAATGGCAATTTTTAACGTGTCTTTAAAATCGGTCTGAAGTTTAGGGGATCCCTTGAAATGCGGATAGTGTCACCAATATGACGTCATAATTTGTAAAAAATAAAGTAGGTTATCTAACGCCTTCATCAAACTGTAGGTACCTACATACCAATAATAAGTTACTTACTTACATTTTGATGTATGTACGGTCGGCAGCATTTTGCAGACCCACCGTAAAGTTCTAAAATCACTATTATTGGAATATTTTCATTCTAATAATTTTTATTTGATAAATTCATGAGTTAAAAGACTTTAAAACTTCAACTAAAGCAGGCGCCTAGAATCTTGCTCGTGTTGAAAACATCCTTTTAACGGGGGTTTTGGAGCTTTACTACGGTGGGTCGGCATATATGCAGTCGACCGTACAGCTTGATAAATTAGTCAATTCTGGCAATATACGCAATGTCCACCTAGTTTTGGTCAATTTAATAAATCAACTCAAGATATCTAATGCTCAAAGTCGTTTAAAATCAATCATTTTTATATCGTCTCTAATGAAGCGAAAGTGACGCTTAGTGATATTTGTCACAGGCACAGCGTAGTGGATCGAATAAAATCGCACATCTGGAGAAACAATATTGCAGAACACATTCATACATTTAATGAATTTTACAGGAGCAAGGTTTAAAGGTTTAGAGGGTCCTTAAATATAGAAATTGGTTTATTTTAAGTTCTTTTGTATTTTCTACCCATAGGACATAATAAAATATATTACGATACATTTTATTCGTTTTGGTTTTGCGAAATTATCTAAAAACATGCATAAACTAAGAAGTAGAGTCATTCAGTTGTGTCATTGTTTTCTTATTAGGCCATTGTTTTCTTGTAATTATGGATTTAAAATGACTTAAAAGAACTGTGACTGTGAAAAATTATACGAGAACAACTGCACATTAATTGACAATAAATGTGTCATTGTTTTCCTATATTTGAAACTATACTTAACAAATGTGTCACTGTATCACTGTGTAATATAGCAAATATGCCGTTGTTCTTTTAACCATGCGATCAAATTTTTACCCGACTGAAGAAATTAGTTAAGCGTCCCGGAACAACTGACCAATGCAATAATATTACAACGACAATAGCGACTTCTGTCAAAAACTATACAAACTACCGTTGTGCCGTTTTGTCACACGTGCATGCATGCATTAGGCGTTTTTGAACACTTAAAACAAAAAAAAGTCATTTTCGCATTTTTTGTAAATGTGCCATTCTTTCTCCAGATGTGCGAAATATTATTTGTGTTACCTATACTGCAATCTCCAAAGTTCTTAATTAATACTATACTTAAATCTTAACAATTTTATTATAGATTAAGTATGAAATTAATAATAAATGCAAGTTATAGTAAACATTATCATCTCTCAGGCTTAAATCTGGAAATTTAGTGACGTGAATTTATCTAGTCAATTCCAAAAAGCCAGAATGATTGCGGCTTAATAAAACTTACCTATTCTATATTATTCGAATAATTTGTAGTACAATAACGTACTTATGCGGTTTATTCATTGTAACAGTTGATTACTTTACCTTCTTATAACTTAGGTTGGTAATAAAAGCCGTACATTCTGCCCAACTTATAAGTATATTTTACTTTTGTATGTAAACTTACTTACTCAGCTATGCTTGTAAATATATGAAGTCAATGACATTTGCACGATTTTATTATAGGTATATATTTCTTTAATTATCACTCACACACTCGCACTCACTCCCATCACACACTCTCTCTCTGTCTCTCTCTCTTCTCTTTTTCTTTTGACGTGAAACGTCTTAGTTTTAGTTTAGTTTTACGGGTCTGTCTCCGCACTTAGCCTCTTTATTTAAGCCATTGTACGGTGATAACATCTTATAAATAGATGAACACCGTACTGCACTCACAAAAAAGTGTGACGTCACGGTCACGTTATGGAACGTGAGCGTTATTGACAACGAAACGTATTGTCGTTGCTATGGTAAAATTATCGTCCGTAAACAGACTTTACAGCCAACCATATTTTTTTTCACTTCGTTGATTTATCCTTCTTACCTGCTCTCTGTAATGCTTCCATACTTATGAAATAATGATACTAATCCCTTTATGAACCATTTTCAAAAAATATGTACAATGTGACTAACATGCTAAAAATTGTGACTAAACTGTTTTGTGACATACCTGTATTTTAATACAAATGTGAGTCACATTTATTGTAAAGTAGAGTTTACACGAAGAAATATTTAGTTACATAACTATATTTATAAATAAATAAACATCGAAATGTCTACTTCTTTGGTTATTGAATAAAATTGTATAACGATAACACCGGACACCGGCCTTAAATGTGTAAAATTAAAATAAAATATAGGCTAGTTCATTATTTTTCATAATATCAGCCAGTGTAAACAGATCTTTACTTTACACTTCCATGTGAGTCACGAAATGTGACTCACATTTTTAGCATTTTTTGTGAAAAAGTAACCTCAAAAAGAACCAAAATCAGAATAACTTACTATATCTATTAAAGCGATTACATTATTATAAATTGTATTTGCTAGGCTTTTAAATGGAAAATAGTTGAAAATAATACTCACTTTACTTTGATTCAAAATGCACTGTGATTCACTTGTAAATTTTTTGGGAATATTGCCCCGTCGTTCCGTGACAACATGTAATTGGCGATAAAATAAAATTACGGAGATTTGGTAGAAACAGTATGGAGCAAAGTGTTGCCAGTTATGAAAAATGACCTTCCAGTGGTAGGTATGGAACGAAAAGCTACGAAATCTACCGTGACATATTCTGAGTGACTCACATGTTTATTATCTTGGACAAATTTTGATATATTTTTTTTATATGTAGGAACCGCATTAGAATAATCTTGTTTTGAATAAATTAACGGTAATATATTTATTTCAATAATTAGATTCTTAAAAATTGCAACAGGGAACATATCAGAGCTTTATGATGAATCAAACCTGTTAAAGTGCAAAAAGGACATTTCTGTTTGAATGGAACGTGATAGGTGGCAAAATAAAAAAATAAATTATAAATAAAAATGTTAAATAAATGCCATTAGTTCGATGCGGGCCTTGAAGAAGAAGGTTCATATTTATACAAAAAGTTGCCCAAATTAAAAATATGCAACACTGAGTCCGTTCAAATCATATTATATTAGTCTGACATATTTATTTAACCAATGTACATTTTTTTTTTAAATGGTTCTTATACTAATTTGTACAGTCGGTTGTTTAGTCATTTTAATAGTGATTTTCTAATAGGTCGGTAACTATAAGAACATGATTTATATTGTTTTTTTTTTAAAGGCCATGGACGTAATATTTACAATGATTTAGTCAAAATAAATATTGACTGAAAATTATTTTCCTTCTAAATATGATTTTAAAACCACTAATCGAAAGAAGTCAAAAGCGAGTTTTTTTTAACAAAAAAGAAGATGCTTGATGAAGCCTGATCGCCTTGAAGGTACCTATTCACTCTTCTTTAATATCCAAAAAGTAAACATCTTAAAATCATCTAAAAAGATATATAATATTTATTATTTGAAGATATACAAACGGCTTGTTCTCAACTTGGACGAATCACAAGCTGTGCATTTCATTTTATCAATCCCAGTTTGGGTTCGGCGCAGTAAGCCGGACAGAAATGGTATCAGAAAATAAAACCAAGAGTCTTTCGCCTTATATTCTTGTTCCAAAGGATATGCTCATTCTAGCGAATAGCAAGGCCTCTGCATGGAATCGAATCTCGTAAAGAGTGGCTTAAAATAAAATTTTATTTTATTATACGCTGAAAATCTTATTGGATTGTTTTCGAATTTGACCATTACCAGTGTTATTTAAAAATTAAATATATAGGTCGTTCGCAACGTTCCACGCCTTAAACAACGTGCCTTCTATGATTCAAAAGTGTAGCGAAATCTTTGAACCACCATCATATTAAAACGTTAATACTGACTCACTTCATCTGTGTGCAACTCTATTTACCTACACAGCTTTAGCAATTGCAGACTCAGGTAAATGCACCAATAATGGACACAATTTTTTTTTTACTTTTTTTCTACTTTTTTCTTCCTTAATTTTTAAGCACTAATTATGATAAAATATAGGTAAAATCATTGCAACAGCTGATTTATTTGGCTTTCTTTGCAAAATCCCACATTCTACACTGGTTTTCGTTATGGAACATAGTTTTTAGGTTTCAGAAAGTCATTATAAATCGGGCCATAATTTGATTAGGAATATAACTTGATACTGACTATATGCACAAGCCGTGTGAAACAATAATTCATTAAAAAATTACATGGTTTAGACTTGCAATTATTAAAAAATAAAAATAACCACTTATTTTTACCAGATGAAAAAATATGTTTATTACTCGAACGCTGTCCGTTACTAGTGCACGTACCTTACATTGGAAACCAGCTTTATTTTCTGCGATCTCGGATTCGCTTCTTTAGCCACCTCACAAATAGCTTATTAACTTCGTTTTTTATCTAGTGTTTTCTTAGATTTTACCGCAATTTGAGCTCATAATATAAATATTTTCTTATCTACTTACTGTACCTATGGCTTATTATTTGAATTAATAAATTCAATTCATGGTCTTTATTCATCATCATCATCCGAGCGATGTTCCCGGTTACATCCCTCTCGGGAGCCCGGGGTCCGCTTTCCTACTTTTACGCCTCCACTTCGCACGATCTTCGGCATCCTGGGTTAATTGTAAGTCCATTTGCACGCATATCACCCTTTACGACGTCAAGCCAGCACTTCTTGGGTCTACCCAGTCTGCCACGACCCGGCGGAGGCGCCATGGCAAGACATTTGTTCCCCACGTAACTAGCCGGTTTTCGCAAGACGTGGCCGTACCAGCGTAAGCGACACTCTTGCAATTTATCTGCAATGTCTCGGACATGAAGGCTGCCCCGGATGCGGGAGTTCCTGACGCGATCCTTTCGCGTCACTCCACACATCCAGCGCAACATCTTCATCTCCGTGACACACAGCTCCTGCTTATGTCTTATGTCAATTCATGGTCTTTATTAAGGGCATTAAATGTTTTTAAAAACTCTGATACGAATATTAGTGACAAAATAACAAAAAATAAACAAATTAATTGTTGTTCTGGTGGACAATAAAGCAAATATTTATGTGACCTATTTTAAGTAATTTCTTCTATTTTTAAGTGGAAAGGGCGCTCTCTCCATACAAACGTAGTCGACTGTTTCCTCCCTGGATAACGACACTAGCACAAATATTTTTGCAGCATAAAACTTATAACTGCCATGACTATGTCTCTATATCTTGGGGCATGGTCATGGCAGTTATAAGTTTTATGCTGCACAAATCTTTTCGATGCATAAAACCTATAACTGCCATGACTATGCCCCTATGTCTTGGGGCATGGTCATGGCAATTATAAGTTTTATGCACCAAAAATATTTGCTCTAGTGTCATTATCCAGGGAGAAAACAGTTGACTACGTTTGTAATAGTTTGTATGGAAAGAGCCTCCGGTACCCTTTTCTCTCAAGGTGCAGGTTGCCCTTTTTACGCGCAGGTAGGTATTTTATTATTTTCAAAATTACTGAAAATGTTTTACCTATTTTAATGCTTGTCGGAATATTGTTAAGGCGTAAAAAATGCACAGCTCTATGCAAGTTATTACTTTAATGGTTGACGCCGATGCTTTTTAAAATGTTCAGGTTGCTTTCATCATTAATGTGATGAATGCAGAAAAATATCAGAAAAACGGGAGAAAAGAACAAATTACAAAAGACAATGAAAGCTTTTTCTGTAGAGTTATGTAGAATTAAATAAAGCTTTGGTTGTGTTACTTTAAGCATTTTAAAAGGTAGGTAAGTACTTATTTTCAATAGTTTGTTTCTTTCATTTCTAATTTATAAAAGACGATTTTTAGGGTTTAGTAACCAAAGGGTTAAAACGAAACCCTTTTACTAAGACTCTACTATCTGATTTTCTGTTTGTCACCAGGCTGTATGTCATGAACCGTGATAGCTAGACAGTTGAAATTTTCACAGATGATGCATTTCTGTTGCCGCTATAAATAGGTACAGTAAGGGTCATAAGTAAATGATCAGTTTGCTACAATAATACTATGAACAAGTATTGGAGTTACGACCTTCTTCTTATAGACGTTACACACAAACCTAAATACTTGAATTAAAAGTACTCAATGTGATTATTATTTTCAACATGTTAGCTAAGTCTTTAGTTGGCCGAGTGGTATAAGCCGCCACCCGCTACACCAACCGACGTGGGTTGGATCCACAGGTTACGTTGTTATAATGTTCAAATAGTGCTGCACGGGATTGTTAACGTTACGGTGGGCAGAGACTTTTGACCGTGGACTGTACAAATACTAAAATCAGAATATAATGGTACGGACTCGCACTTAGCCGGTTTTTGTTTTATAAGTACGAGTAGGTATAGAAAGTAGGAGACGGCTGTTTATTAATTTTATTTATATACCAATCTACTTTACCGTAGAATATTAACGATTTTATAAAGACGTACCTTAATAAAATCAATTTCACATTGGTATGCAGCGCAAACTTTACAGTTAAACATTTATGTTAATTCCATTAACTGCATAAAGTTCGATAGTTAAGTAGGTACTAGGTACCTTATACCCGCACATGTATGAACTGGATAACTTACTGAGAAACTTTATTCCTTCTCGGCGATAAACTTAATACTATAAAATCTCGTTGAATATAAATCCTCATAAACAAAATATGTACGTACAATCAACGTTCAACAGTCCACCGGCTCCGTAACGTTTACAATCCTGTGCAGCACTATTTGAACATTATAACAACGTAACCTGTAAATCGATCCCACGTCGGTTGGTGTAGCGGGTGACGGCTTATACTACTCGGCCAACTAAATACATGGCTAACATGTTGAAAATAATAATCTGAGTAGGTACTTTTAATTCAAGTATTTATGTTTGTGTCTAACTTCTATTAGAATAAACAAAGAAGATATGCGCGAACATCCATAAAAATAAAAAACTGGTTGCCTGTAAAGTCGGTATACGGGCGAAAGTTTTACGTGACAACAACTGTGCTCGAGTGGAAGGGACGCGTGCCTTTCACTTTTTATGTCTGTCTCTCTCGCTCTTAGGCGGGCTAACCATGCCCGAGTGGAAGGGACGCGTGCCTCTCACTCGCTCTCATTGTGAGCGCATAACGTCAGCGGAGCGTAACGCAGTTTCTTGAAGTGTCACCCGGCAAACCAATTTATAAAACGTTGTCACGTCAAAATAAAAATTAATAAAAACATACATACCTACAACCGAATTGAGAACCTCCTCTTTTTTTGAAGTCAGTTAAAAAAGTCGTACTTCCAATAGGTACTTGTTTATAGTATTATGGTAGCAAACTGCTAGTTTACTTATGACGCAAACTGTACCTAATAGTATTAAAACGATATTGTACTTTATGGTTGGGCACCGAAAGTCCACCGATTCAAATAGATACAACGAAATTGACCGTTTACCCTCCTCATGTAACCTATAAATAAATAAATATTACACATCGCCATCCAGCCCCAAGCTAAGCAACTTAATGCTTGTGTTGTGGGTGCCAGATAACGGATAAACTACTTATATACTTTTTTTTTTTTTTTTGTAAATATATACATATAGGAAACACCCAGAACCAGAAACAAGAATTTATGGTCAGCATAAATACTTGTTCCCGGCGGGAATCGAACCCGCAACCTTCTGCGTCGCAGTCGGGTGTTCGCCCGACGCGCCACAGAGGTCGTCCTATAGCCGGCACCATATAATAATAACCTTAAAACAAACCTAAAATCCATTCAAGCTTTAGGACAATGATTTTGATGGTCATCCCACTATTATAATTTATTGTTTTCCATTATTATTTTTATTCGTTTTTATGTGACAATTTTATCGGAATAGCTATAATTTGTAGTTTATTTACATTAGGTTTGGCTATTGTGAGTAAGCATAAATTATCATCATGAAATTCTGGTGAACGTTGTTTTTATTATGTTCACAGTAGACATTGGAAGATCGTTATCAAAATTTGGGTGTGTGAATAAATAACACGCAATGGTGTAAGGTTCGAGTAATTTTAATGGCTTGTTTGCAATCCCAATTTACAGCGATGGTCCGATAAGTACCTACCTTGGTAATAAATTGGTAGCTCATTTTATAATAAAACCTGGAATACTGGCAAATTAAGTGTGGTTTTATAGCTTAATATTCCACAGTCTGTTCAAAGGAGAAAACTAACTTGCATTTTGCATAAAATCAATATACCTACCTAGCCTCAGAGGGCGCTCTACGCTCTTAACAATCTATACCTATGTACAATTTACGTTTAACCGTCCCATATTTTATTAAAAGGGAACCATATTTCTGACAAATTCTAAAGGTTGCCTGGAAGAGATCGCTTTTAGCGATAAGATGACCGCCGTTTGATACCATATTATTATGATACCATATTGTTCGGTTTACCTATATACATTTTTTATCAGGATTTTTTGCTACAATTATAGTTTGATATGGTACAATAAAGAGTTTATCTATGTACTAGCAACCCGCCCCGGCTTCGCACGGCTATATTATGGATGTATTACACATAATAAACCTTCCTCTTGAATCACTCTATCTAATAAAAAAAACCGCATCAAAATCCGTTGCGTAGTTTTAAAGATTTAAGCATACAAAGGGATGTAGGGACAAAGAAAGCGACTTTGTTTTATACTATGTAGTGATATTTTATTTTCAAAGTAGAAACTTTTTAACTTCGTTATTTGTTATCTGCCTGTCTATCCGTCTATTTGCATCATAATTACTTAGAATAACCGTTTTCCCGGTATATGAGTCGCTAAGGCTTCAACGCAACATTGGGCGTTGTAATTGTAATCGAATTGCATTTCGTAATAATAGGAATTAAAGAGGCTCTGGATATTGATTTTGTTTATCTTTTAATCCTTCAGTGTAAGTAAAACAGATTTTGGGTAGGTACAATACAAGTATGGTGAACGGGGTTTTTTGTTTTTAAATTTTGAATGTTTTGGTTTATTATTGTCATTATTTATTTGTTATTATTATTTTTTTAATTTGTTTGTGATTATATTGTTGTAATTAGTATGGTAAGTAAATATAGGTATCTATTTTCGGATATTTCGAGAGCTACTAACAGTAAAATGAAGACTGACGTGTTTATTTTAATAATAGAGCAAACACAATGTCGGTGAATATTATAATATTCATGAAGTGATTGAAACCGAATATCGGTGTAATAAACTTAAAATATGAGCTACTTTTGACCTGATTTGAATGAGGTGAGATTATATAATGTAATTCCAAAAAACTGGCTGCGGCTTCTGTCTGTAGGTATTTTGTGTGAAACTATTAATTAAAACTTGGCAGTTATTGGAAACGAGCCGTAAGTCGAGTCTGTCAGGACAAACAAGTTGCGATAGGGTGTTAGTTAGCTTAGAAAAACCGTCGACTGGAATGGGTAGCATTTCGTTTTTCCCGAGTAGTTTAAAGGTACTATATAAGTCCTTTTTCGCCTGAGATACAGGAATACCTAGTTCAGGCATATGTGTTATTTTTGTTCTCTTTAATATTTAGTGCTTAGTTTATTATGTAAAATGAATTTTAATAAATATATTTGTATTTGTATTTGTATGGTAAAATGCACATATTGTATACTTTTCACTAAATTTAATATTTTTGCTTTATATTTAAATTAAAACTTTAAAAGGATTTGTTTGAACGTCGAAATCGTACGGCATATACTCGTAGCCCGTCGTCTTTTAAACACCAAATGGTAACATTTTTATTACTTTTACTACTTTACAACATCAACATAAATAATGATATTTTGAATTACTATCAATGATAATGCTGTGCTCGGAGTTTCTCTACGTGATAGAATCTGAAATACGGAAATCCGTAGAAGAACCAAAGTCACCGACATAGCTCTCAGGATATTGTAAGCTGAAGTGGCAATGGGCAGGTCATATAGCTCGCAGAACTGACAACCGCTGGGGAGTAAGGGCGTGTTCAGATGACACGCGTCGATCACGCGGCCGCCACGCGCATCACACGCGTTGACTACGCGTTGAACACGCTCTGAAATTTGTTCTATATAAAATTTGAGTCTTATGACACATCAATAGATCTCAAATTGCATTTCTGCAAGCAGGCGCGGGGCGTGCGCAAGGCGTGTGCGGAGCGTGTGCGGGGCGGGCGCGTGGCGGGCGCGGGGCGGGCGCGTGGCGGGCGCGGGGCGGGCGCGTGGTGTGAGCGGGTGGACTTGATAAATGCAATTTGAGATCTATTGATATGTCATAAGACTCAAATTATATATAGAACAAATTTCAGAGCGTGTTCAACGCGTGGTCAACGCGTGGGATGCGCGTGGCGGGCGCGTGGTCGACGCGTGGCGGGCGCGTGGTCGACGCGTGGCGGGCGCGTGGTCGACGCGTGTCATCTGAACACGCCCTAAGGTTCTCGAGTGGCGGCCGCGATGCAACGCGAAACGGAGTGTTGGTAGACCAGCTGCTCGGTGGACCGACGACATTGTGGCGGTCGCGGTCAGTCAGTGGATGGAGGCGGCTCTGGACCGCTGTTTGTGGCGTCGTATGGGGGAGGCCTATGCCCAGCAGTGGACATGTATGGGCTGACATGAAAATGATGATGATGAATGATCATTGATAAGCCATTGAGTTTTAAAGTTTCAAATTAATGTATCCACGAAACCATTGACTTTTTAAATTAAATAAAGACATATTTAATAAAACCAATTGTCTTAACCTTACCTACCTCAGAAAAGAATATCCGGGCCCATTAAGATTTATTACTGTTGTTTAACCATCTCCACGTATTTTAGTTCCGTAAAGCTATGGGCTCGTCGCCGTAAGTGCATTAAAGTGTCTGCAGGCAGCGGCGCGGCGTGGCCAGGTAATGTTTCTCCTCCCATTATTTTATGCAAAATAAACGGGAAAAGTAGAAGTGTATTATTATTGAAAACAATAAAGGAGCTGATCATCGTTTTACAAAAGGTGTGGTGAAGAAAACCTTACATTTCAACGAGTAAAATTTAAAAAAAAAAAATGAAAACTGAAGTTCATAACCACACTTTGATTACAACAATAAAGTCACAAGATTAGTAAATACTTACATAATAATTTATTTTACTTGGATGACATTTTGGTTCGGTAGTGTGATTTTACTACTGAACCTATTCCGATTAAATTACTATGTGACCAATATTATTTCGACAGTTGGCACAATGGTCACCATGCCGGACTGCCAAACACAGCGTCGCGGGTTCGATTCCCGCCTCAGACATGTATTTATGCTTAGATATTTGTCTGTGGTCTGGTTGTTTCTATGTATTATAAGTATATATTTACAAAAGAAAAGTATATAAGTAGTATATCCGTTGTCTAGCACCCATAACACAAGTCTAGTTAAGCTAAGTAGCTTGGGGCTAGAGGCGATGTGTGGATTGTCCATTAAAAAAAAACTGTCGCGTCAAATCTCATCTGTCGCGTCAAAATCTGTCGCGTCAAAATCTGTCGCGAGAACGGCTGAAAATGCTCACCCACAAAAGTGCCCAACGCGCCATAAGAAGTTTTCACTTCAAAAATTTCAAATAAAAAACATATACCTGCAAACATTTAGAAAGAGCTTTTAATAATTTCCACATAATGGAGTAATCGCAGGAAGTAAAGTTAAAATAATAAAAAAGGAATAGTTTTAACAAACTTCTTTTATTTCTTAACTTTACATAAACAGCTAATTAATTGCAACGATCCTATACAGTTTAACGCGTAGATCGTCTGAGATATGTACTCAAACATTTAATTACATATTTAGTTTGCAATAATGTTAACACCAATCTAATATATTATTAATATTTACACTGCAAGGTTGAAAAGCTAGGAAACTATCTGCAGTTTCAGTAATAATTAAGGTGAAAGGGTACCGACCGGGCGCTCTCTCCATACAAACATAGTCGACTGTTTCCTCCCTGGATAATGACACTAGCACAAATATTTTTGTGCCATAAAATCTTTAACTGCCATGACTATGCCCCTATGTTTTGGTTTTTCATTTTCTAATTATCATAGAAAGTAAGATTTAAAAAAAAATACAAAAAATATCCATGGTCATGGCAGTTATAAGTTTTATGCATCAAAAATATTTGCTCTAGTGTCATAATCCAGGGAGAAAACAGTCGACTACGTTTGTAATAGTTTGTATGTAAAGAGCCCCCGGTACCCTTTCCTCTTAATAGTATATGGTTCACCTCATTTAAGGAATAGTCTACATATTTTTTTAATTTCTCAACTCTTTAGTTTATGGAACAAACAAAACAAATTGTCGCGTTTATTATATAAGGTTTTACTACCATTGGATTAAAATACTATTTGCAATGAGAGCGGTAACAAGTACATAGGGTACATATATTTATAAATATTAATATACAAAGCACATATAATATTGTCATTATTGCAGATGAAAATGTAGATTTTATTCACAAAAGGTATTTAAAAAGAAATGTTCATCTAACACAAATATCTAATCTATTTAGTATTAATCTATTTATAGACTATTTTGTGTTTACAATTATTACATTCATTGGCAAGTCATAACAGTTTGATAAATAATTCAAGGATATACATATACAACGTTTTTAATTTAATTAAATAAGTAAATGTTTTGAAGATATGATCTTACGAAGGTACATCAGTCATCTATACCTACTAATATTATAAAGAGGTAAATAAAGTTTGTGAGGTTAATCTCCGAAACCAGTGGACCAATTTGGATGAAATTTTTATCCCGGAATTCCCACGAGATCGGGAGATACGCGGGTGAAACCGCACAGCGCTGCTAGTAAATAATACGTTTAAATTCTATAGAACTAACTTTTATAGAATATGTATTATTTTATGTGTATCGCATGTAGGTAAGCTAATTACGAAACACTCGAACAATGCATTAAAGCCATTTTATACGAGCGCTCTACATTCAGCATTCTTAAGTACATACACAACTAATTACCTACTAAAACTACCGGTTTTCATTAGATATGGCACATTTACCGTAAAAAACTATCAGTCTTTTAATAAGAAGTTAATATTTACAGTTTTATAAGATCATAAAATAATATTCGATGTGAAAGCAGATTGTAACGCATATTTATTTTACTTATTGTACAAAATATGTTAACTTAAAGCACAATTGTCTGTTGGCACTGAGATGTAAATGAAGCGACGATGACTTGTCAGCTGGCGGGCAGCACCAGCACGGCAATCATAATAATCATTAGGTGGACTCCTCGCAAGGGTGCAGAGTTGGAAGACTGAGTCGACTCGTAATCTGTACAAATATTACGACAAATGTATCATCATAAATATAATATTTTTGGAGCTCCTTGAACATCTATCAATTAATATTAATAAGAAGGATACACACCGACGTCTTTCCACTCTTCCACCTCGTAATCTCCAATAACTCTGTTTTCAGCAGAGCTGTCTCGCCAGCGATTTTTATGTTTACCTGACAAAAACAACGTATGTTCGTAAGTATATGAGATAAAAATGTCGCGAAGAAAAAAAAACGATGCGGAAAATGATTGCGTCATAAAATTTTCTTACACGGTGCTAAGGGCCCGTGAATGTAGGCTTTCAAGTGTGAACGAAACACATGAGGCCGTAAAGAAAGCCCAAATCTATAACAATAAGGCAGTACATTGAGAGTCAAAGAGCAAACAAAATCCTTTTTCCACAATAATATTACTAACGACCCAATTGTACGGAAGCATTGGGTTGCGCCGGCAAAACCAATAAATACAAAATCCACCATCGACCTTTTCCGCACCGACGACCTGAAGGAGCACGATGAGAGGAGGCACGTCGCTATTACAACTTTACATTCCTACTGAATTACTAATCGTGGTTTAGGTGCCAAAACTAAACTAACAAAACCTCGCCATTGCTTCGGCCTACTCATCTATAATTAATTTCATCTAGCAATTGATCACGAATAGCAAACCATAATAACTACACGTCTTAAAACACGTTAATTAATTGTGTTAATGAAAACCATTTCAATTTCTGTTGTTAATTAAGTTCTACCTATAAAAATTTGTTTGAATAATAAGAGTTTTAAAAGAATAAAAGTTATGAAATACCTTTTTTCCTTTGAGGAAATGTAGCAACATAGTTCACTGTAGTACTAACAGTGGAAGGGGCAGGAATCTCTGTAAGAAAAAATCAAAGTCAGAAAATATGCTTGATATCTCTAGAATGCCATTTATAGCATTTGATCTTTTGTTGACACATGATTGAAAGATAAAAATAAAAAAGACGATCGAAACTGGAAAAAGGCTATTAAAAATTGACATCTCTATCAAATATCACTTTGATTTTGAAGTAGGGTATCTATCATTTAATAGGTTGTACAGTCAAACATACATATTTTAAGTTTAAAATAAGTTAGTATACGTAACTTATCGCTATGTCGTATAGTTACAATCGGCAACCACTGATATATATCACTGAAAACGTAGCCGGAGTATTTAGTGTCAAGATGGTATTAAATTGGCGTAAAACTCAATGTAGCGGAGATCTTTCTGAGAAGACCGGTATTCACGGCACATAACAGTCTACTTAATATGAGTGATAATAATCTAAGTAGGTATACCGTCTAGGCGGATGAGCCCGTCTGTCTCTCCGAGGGAATTCTTGGCGACGCAGCGGTAGGACGAGAAGTCTCTTAGCGACACCTTACGTATAGTTAATTTCATTTTTCTAGTATAACTGTCATCGCTTAGAGAGGTGATGTACTTGTTGCCTGTAGAATATTATGAAGGTTATAAAGGTATTAAATTAAGAGGAGGAAACGCTCTCTCTCCATACAAACGTAGTCAACTGTTTTCTCCCTGGATAATGACACTAGCACGAATATTTTTGTTGCATAAAACCTATAACTGCCATGACTATGCCCCTTTGTCTTGATTTTTGTAATATTCTAATTATCATAGAAAGTAAGAGATAATAAAAACACAATATATAGAAAAAATAAGACATAGGCGCATGGTCATGACAGTTATAAGTTTTATGCAACAAAAATATTTGTCTAGTGTCATTATCCAGGGAGAAAACAGTCGACTACGTTTGTATAGGGAGAGAGACCCTTTCCTCTTAACAATATCGTCAAAATTTTGAAAAGTTTTGTGTTTTGACTGACCTTTGAACACGATAGGGATTAAGCAATTACGGAGATAAACTTCGTTGAAAGATTAGCACGTTTCAGAGAAAATAGTGGGATAAACTTGTATGATAATAATCTAATAATACCTGATATTATCATGTCCCCTCTGTCTGTGGTCCAGTAGTTTATAGAGGACGGGTATGCTTCTGTATGGCACTCCAGAGTCACGTCTTGTCCAATATACGCCGCTTCCAGTTGATTGGGAATCGATAACATCGGCGGAACTAAATTGGAAATGTTATACTTGATTATTGTCAAATATGATTATTAATTATATTTCTCTAGGTTTTCCTCTATTAATAAATATTTAAACACAACAGTCGGATTCGTGCCACCCACGCACAATCACGTAGTTGAGTCACGCACTAGACAACAGTGAAAAATGTACGGACTAAAACTTTGTCCTTAAAGGAGAATGCCCAAAAGTGGGGCAGCTTATGGTGCCATCATATCTAAACTTAGTTCTTGTTTTTCTTTAGTTTATGTATAATTAGACTAATAGGTAAGTAGATAACTTTGAAAGCTCGCATACGTTAAAAAATCACATTAAGCTTTTATGTGGCCTGCATGTTGATAAGAAGTTCTAGATAATAAATGAAAATTACTACAAAGAATATTTCCTTCTCTCAATGTTCAACAGTGTGCAGAGGAAGCGGTTATTAACTTTGTGAATGTATAAAATCCGGCACGGAATCACGGGTTTAAATAGCACACATAAAATGTTTTTGTTCGCATAAGTACAGCGGCCCGATTGCCGTATTCTTATGCAGCGCGTCTTGACTGCGTTTGCGTCATAATAACTATAGATTTCGTATTGCCGAGACGCACACGTCACGCAAACCTAAACGTCGCTCGCTCGCCGTTTCGCGCAAAATTTTGACGTGACATAAATGTCAAATTAATTGTCCCTTTAGTCAAAAATTTCGTACGCCAACAGCCGTATGACGCAAACGCAGTCAAGACGCGCTGCATAAGAATACGGCAATCGGCCCGCAGGTTGTCTTCACAAAGGTAGGTATTGGCGATAACTAAGGAATCCGAGCAGTTAATCGAGCGAAAGCTGCGGCCGTTTACCGTCACAATTGACGAGTACCTATTACGAAACGCACTGATAAAATTATGCTGAATGTGAATTAGTTATAAAGAAAAGCGTCGCATTGGTTTTCGAGAAGTAGGCGGGCGGGCGGGAGCGGACGGAGAGATAGTATCATCGTTATCGCGTCCGTGCCGTATTCACGTCAGCATAATGCTCTAATTGGGTGCAATTACGGTCGATCCGGCGGAAGGCGCCACCGTCAGGTAGAGACGCCGTGTTCTCGTAAATACTCGTTAACGACACCCACCCACAGAAAAATAATATTTCTCGACGCTGACTCTCGACTAAAGTAAACTGCGACGTGAAAATACTCACGTACTTGCCGAGGAGGAATTTGAGGCTAAGTTAACGGACTGGGAGAAATGTGCGAACGTTTCTTTCTCCTTGATGAGGAAATGATATCAAACGTGAGAGTAATTTGGCAGGCCGGCTTAAACGACAAACTGCGTGTGATTAGTGGTTTTCACCGTCTCTTTATTTACTCTCTTCTGTAGATATAAAATAGACCCAGGAAGATCATTTTCCTTTATTAGCCCATTTTTTTTTAAATTATTCTTTATGAATTGAAACTTTCTTGCGTAATAAGGTAGGTATTATACTTCAAATATTAATACTAACTATCCCGACATAACAGAAGTTGTCCTGGTGTCCGATTGTGAAAAATACATGCCATCGACAAACGGGATACCGAATGAATTTTAAACCGACTTAGTCCTTTTTGACTGATTGCATACTCAACCAAATGAAATATAGAACCGAACAGAGAAACGGAACAGAATCAATGTTCATTCCAATCGGCTTAGTAGTTTTTTCGTAAAAGAGTTAAATTCATACACACACACAAACTTTCAGATGAAAAATATTACTATATTAATAACTAGCAGCGCTCCGCACTTTCAGCTGCGTAACTCCCGATTCCGGTGGAATATCGGGATAAAAAAAACGCCCATGTTATTTTCAATGAAATAATATATCATCATATCAAGTTTCATCAAAACCGGTCCAGTAGTTTGGGACCCTATTCATTACAAAAAAAAAAACTTTAGCTGCGCCCCGCGGTTTCACCTGCGTAAGTCCGATCTTTCTTACCGTTTAAATCTTCTCTGGACTACGACAAACATTTCAAAACCGTAATCATCTAAATTGGTTAAGCCGTTCTCGAGTTTTAGAGAAACTAACGAACAGCAATTGATTTTTATTTATATAGATAAATAGATTGTAGAAGGAAGAGAGAAGTCTAGATAAGTAACATTAGTAATAAAAGTAAGATAGGATATTTAAAAAAAAATAGTCGTCCGACATTTGTCGTCCGACATTTGTCGTCCGACATTTGTCGTCCGACATTTGTCGTCCGCAATTTGTCGTCCGTCAATAGTCGTCCGTTAATAATCGTCCGTCATTTGTCGGGGGTGTTAGGTTTTTTCGTTACGGAATTTCTTGATTCGCCCCCCAAGGCCCGCGATAAAATCTATGCAATAGCTTAAAAATAAAGCAGTAATAATAAAATCAGTAGTAAGTATCGGAATATTATTTCAATATTCATGTCCCAAGAATTTGAGGTAAAAGGGTAGGCACTAAATAAATTATTCCCAAAGTTGTCCCCTCACATGTTTGGCTTGGGACGGGGACGTTGTGACATTAACTGATTGTTATTTAATAAGGTTTGAAGTTCCAAATCTAACAGCTGTAATTTATCAATTTCGTGATTGTGAATAATTATTGTTCATTGAATTCGTAACATAACTTACAAAGTTTAATTAATCGATAAATATTAGTTTTCTTCGTAACAATGACAAGTAAATAACTTATTGTTTATAAAGATTTTAGTTAAAATTAAAATGTATTTATTTCATCTTGAAATAAAGTTAGTCTAGGTTGTAACCATCTCTACCAGCACCATACCTTTATGTTACACAAACAAAATATAAATAAGTAAACAGAAAGAAATAAAACAAAGTTAATAATCTAAATAAGTCTCCCTAGGTAAGGTGCCCAAAAGGCTCGCTGCATTGCCTCTTTGGATGGCAATGCCGATCCGTTGGCCAAAGTAGCAGCCAGCCCTTTGGTCACCGGATCGCCCTTTATTTAAGATATTTAAATCCATAATCACCATTCAATTCACTAAATATAATAGGGAAAGTATTATGTCTTTACATATTTAGAATATACTAGCGACCCGCCCGGCTTATATGTATAATACATGCGGCAGGAAGGTTTATATGTATAATACATGCATAATATAGCCGTGCGAAGCCGGGACGGGTCGCTAGTATTAAATAAAATCAAAATACTTAATATAAATAAAAACTGAAATTAGTTTAAAATGTCATAAAAGCTTTTATTGTAGTACAACGACATTTTGAACTTTAAAGTTTAGAAGGTCAGCCATTTCTTTAACTTGTGGATAGTAAAACATTGTCGCCGTCTTTATAATATAATAACCATAATTTTATCCCTAACTAGTGGTTATTGACCTCGCTCCGTTTACTTTTCGTAACAAAACTGCTTGGCTTGAAATAGGTACTAAGTTGTTTTGACGTGACAACGTTTTATAAATTGGTTTGCCGGGTGACACTTCAAGAAACTGCGTTACGCTCCGCTGACGTTATGCGCTCACAATGAGAGCGAGTGAGAGGCACGCGGGCATGGTTAGCCCGCCTAAGAGCGAGAGAGACAGACATAAAAAGTGAAAGGCACGCGTCCCTTCCACTCGAGCACAGTTGTTGTCACGTAAAACTTTCGCCCGTATACCGACTTTACAGGCAACCAGTTTTTTATTATGTGCTTTCTATTTGATCAAGAGAGTATAGAATAGAATAGAAATAAGTTTATTCATGCCAGAAAAAAGATACACACACACAGAATAACCTAAAATACTTAACTATACCTACAACTAAATACAAAACTTTATGTGCATAGGTATGTATACAATTCTGTCATTGTCTATTTTGGAAAATTCGTTACTTACAATAATTATTATTTCAAAGAATATATAATATATAAATAAAACGATACTATACTTTAAACTAAATAATAGAAGCAATTACTTTCAATAAAAAATTAGAAACTATTAAAAATAAAGAAATGGTATAAAAATATTTTTGAAAACTTAATGGTATTAACAATTAGGTAAGTACTATTTATAATACGAACACTGAAAACGATCACTCATTATGAAAGCCATGAAATACTGCACCACTAATCAAAGTATCCTTGCTTTTCAATAGTAGAGTAGAGTAGTGGAACAGCTGTCATTTATTAAATTTGTAGCCCGATTATTTAGGTAAAAACACGAAGAATTGAGCTCCTCCTTTTTTTGAAATCGGTTAAAAAGCAGTACTGAATCCATAAACTAAACCGATAAACTTTAATCTTAGAATTGCTTTAAATTGGTTTAAGTTTCTCACAATGTTGTACGTATACTGCAACAACAGAGTTAGTAGTTGAAATGAACTGCCATGTCGGTAATGTTTTTATCTATTATTAAATTTTCTCTGTTAGAAATTCTTAGAGCGTATAACGGAACTCGAGTAATGAAGTAGTATATATTTAATTGCTTCAAGCATGGTTTTCAATCTTTTCGACTAAATTATTCAGCATTTATTTTACTTTATTCGGCTTAATGGAGGCGCGGACGATAAAAGATACAAATATCGAGGCCCATTAGGAAACAAAGGATGGATTTTACCGCGATAAAGTTATTAAAGACTTTTTTACGTTGGCGCACTGATTTTTATAGGATACGAAGGTCACGGATCTAATTTAATTGCTTTTAAACCGTAATTTCTCATCGCAGTTCATAAAATGGTTGGATAGTCGTTGGTCTCCTAATTGCTATAACTAGCTATAGTTGGTTGCCTATTTTGATGTATGCCGAGAGTGGACGTTTTATATAGTGACCATCCTGTGTAGTTATCAAAACATCTTGCGTTTGTTTAGGATGGGCGTAATTGATTTCAAATAATTTCAGAATTGAAATACGTACGAGAATAGCAGTTTATAATTTAGTATGCAAATGTCCAAGTTTGTATATTTGGATTATTTATCTAGGTATAGGTACTGCATAATAATCTATATCTATATTTTTCTATACTTTGAATATTATAAAGAGGAATGCTTTTTTGTTTTTAAAGAATAGACTTCGAAACTACTAAAACGATTTAGATGAAACTTAGTACGAGAATACATTGATTCATTGGGAGTATATCGGCTACTTTTTATCCCGATATTCCTACGGGATTGGAGCCGCGGAGCGCTGCTAGTCACTTTCACTACATAGTATAAAACAAACTCGCTTTCTTTTTCCCTATATCCCTATGTATGTTTAAATCTTTATAACTATACGCAACGGATTTAGATACGGTTTTTTTTAATAGATAGAGTGATTCAAGATAAAGGTTTTTTGTATAATATATGCATAATATAGCCGTGCGAAGCCGGAGCGGGTCGCTAGTTATGTATAAATATACACGTTGCTGTTTGTATAAAATAATTTTGCTATTTGTATAAAGCATTTTTTACAATACAGTACACAAATTTATTTTGCAATATTTTTGCGCTGCCTGTAAATAGATACTCGTATATGAATCAAACATCAAACACCGATCGTGTGTCGTAATGCCTTATTTATTGCTCCCTAAGGACTTACTTACGTTTTGTTTGATAAATACCGCTGCCACTCCGTAATTCCCCTGTTAATATCGTTTTATTTTGTTTTCTGATTGTTCACGATCATTTGTTTTTTCGGAAATAATTTGGCAGTGTATTTAATGTACGTATTTAACAATCGGTTGGGATTTGTTTAAATGAATTAGGCACATTGTTTAGATGTATTTTAATTTTCAAGGTGCAAAGGGAACGCTTCAATTAAGTAGGTACTTTTAATTAGACTGCTGTTTAGTAACATTTCTAATATTTTTGTAAGACCTCAATCTACGCTGAGACCATGAGAGCTGTAAATCTCTCGAAACGTAAGGTTTTAACCAAAAACAAAATTTATGCAATTATATCCGTTAAATTAGTTTTTTAATAAAAAGAAACTTAATTGGTAACGAGATAATTTAATGGAAACTTACATTGAACCATGAGTACAACCCGCTTGCTGATCGATGGTGGCACTCCGTTCGAAGCTATACATAAGTACGCTCCCATGTGTAGACGAGACACTTTTGAAATTGTCAAGTTCTCACCGTCAACCACATTCACTGCAAAGGAATTTTATATTAGTAACGCGTCCTTTTGTATACAGTCTTGTGTTCAAATAATAGCAAGATGGGTAGCTAGGGATGCAAAAAAATGGGTGCGTGTACTTATGTACGCGCGTAAAAAGTTATACTTTTAGATCCGTTTGTCTGTCTGTCTGTCCGTGTGATATTTATTTTGCGGGCAGCTTCAACCTGTTACTTTTGTGTTACGCAGCTTCAAACTGTGACTCTTGTGCTATATATCATTTTTTCATAACGCGCCTAAAGAAGTAGAACTTCAAAAATACATCGATGTTTCAAAACATCGATGCATTGTTCATAAACATCTATGTTCGTAAACGATACATCGTTTTATAAGAACGATTTTTTTAATAAGCGACTAGTCTGAATTTTCGCACTAAACTTCGTCGATTTTTACTGGTCCTAGACATCTTTTAAATAAACATTTTTTTGATGTCAAAATGCTGCTGCCATAATAAAAGTGGTACTTTTTTATGATATCCTAGTAATTATGTTACTTATTCCTTAGTTTTTAAACAAAATACATTACATACATACATACATTATGATCTCGATTCGAAATTTTTTACTTAAACAAAATTTTATGAAGAAAAATATAACAAGAGGGAAACATCAATACATCGGTAAAAAAAGAACGATGTTTTCGACATCGATGTTTCACTTTTAGACATCGATATTCCAACATCGATGTTTTTACGAACGATGTTGCATCCCTAGGTGTCACAGCTAGGTCATATGCAAACGAAACAATTTCATAGCAGCTTTATACCAACGTAAAAATAGGTATGTGGATATTTTTGGATCGCACTAGCTTGCAAATATTTGTAGTAATATTTTTAAAATCGTCTTGCATACCTACCTTTTCGCCTTTTTTACTTTATTTGCAATAGAAATGAAATCGTAAATCTATGAACCTCTTATTACGTCATATTCCATCACTAATAATACTATTAACCTTTTTCATCTAATGGTTTTTATACAGCGTCAGCAATTTTACTCTATTCAGTCAGGGTTATGTAGTGCCTGAGACATGTATTAGATGTAGTATGCTTGCCCTCTCAGCTTAGTCGACCATGTATAGAGGAAATAACTTGTCAATACATCTGGAGCCAACTAAGCCGCGGGTTCCATCACTATGTTTTCCAAAATAATTAGGAAATTAATTATATTAGCACAACTAAATTTTTCGTTACAAAAAATGTTACGCGGCTGCGGAGTTCTAACCCACGACTTTCGGAATGAAAGTCGAGGTATCTACCACTAGGCCAACACCGCTCATGCCATCACTAGATCATTTAAAAAAGTCCTAAAACACGAGCTACATATAATAATTGGTCTTTAATTCAATTAGTATTTGAATTGTTTCAACTAGACAATTTCGTCATCGTCAAATGTGGAAAAAGTCGTCCTGAAATAATTTAATTAATATTAAAAATGAACAATCAATTCCGAAAGAAACACACATTTATTCGAAATAATATATATTATTATCACTACAGGATAAAATTCAATTGATTTCATTTATTATTCTCTCTTGTTTTTCCTATTGCTGAAAATGCTTAACTACAATTTACTCGTATTGTACGAAACAATCAAGTTAAATTTGCCGTTGTCATTTTACCGGAAGATTTCTTTAACGGACGATTTGACTTTTTATTTTGTTCAATCTTCGTTTATAGAGCAGTATTCAGTAATTTGTATTGATATAATTTATTTATATACTAGCTATTTACAAACTCTGCATCTATATTAGTCTCATCCCGAGCGTTGAAAAGCTCTTTGTGTGTGTTAGCTCAACTAATTAGAAACTATTTGGCATGTCTCACAGAACAAAATTTAATTGGAAATGCAAACAAACAGGCCCTTTTCTCCAATTCGAAGTTTGTAGGACTAAATAATCTTCGAATTTGTAACATTTTAGCAAGATACAATCGATTTGTTCTGCAAGTGGTTATACGAGTTCCGAGTCCTTTCCAGTCCATTTCGCGCTCCAGAGATTTCTTTCGAGTGTTTTGTTTCTTTGTAAGATCGTCAACATAATGAGCTTCCGGTGACAATGTTTTGACCGGATATTTATTATTAGACTTAATTCTTGTTACCTTTATTGAGAGACTTCTTTTCGTGTTATTATATCTAAAATCTTTTTCGCATTAAAAGTAACTACCTACATTTGTTTCAGAGTTAATTAACAACATGTTTTGACCATACTTACTTAATTATGAATCCGAAATAGAGATTTGATATAGGTAAATTAAAACCCAAAATACTGTTATTCAAGAAATTCTGCCTTCTAACAATTATTTTGTCAAGTTATTTTTTTATTTTACCGTACAGTGCTTATCTAAGGTACTATATTATTATTTGTGTTGATGGGTAACAAAATGTTTATTATTCATAGAAATCGTCAGTCCTCGTTTATAAATTGTTTAGAGGACACAAAACCTTTCCTTTACGATTAGACTTTATTTCGACGTTACGAAAATCCGCTTCATCTTAATTTCGACAATGCTTCACTACGTAGTACCTTAACCCCGATACAACTGAACACCGACAAACCGTTTCTTCGACATGATTTTACTAGGATTGTTATGAGATCGACAACAATGCTATTCCAACATAATTCAATTTTGAAGTAATCTTCGTGGTGTTGCAATCTAGTTTCTATTTGTTTGACGAGTTTTAATGTTGCTTTTTCTTTCGCTTCAGTCATTTTCAGCAAAAGCATTAATTCGCTTTAGTATGTCGTGAGTTCTAGATGAATTTAGATGAATTCATAAAGTGTCAAAAGATGACGACAACGTGACGGTTTTGTTTAAATTTTGAGGTAATCTCGAGGACTTAAGAGGAAAGGGTACCAGCGCTCTCTCCATACAAACGTAGTCGACTGTTTCCTCCCTGGATAATGACACTAGAACAAATATTTTTGTTGCATAAAACTTATATCTGCCATGACTATGCCCCTATTTCTTGAATTTTCATTTTCTAAATATCATAGAAATTTAAAGGTAAGATAACAAAAAAAACATAGGGTCATGGCAGTTATAAGTTTTATGCACAAAAAATATTTGCTCTAGTCATTATCCAGGGAGAAAGCAGTCGACTACGTTTGTAATAGTTTGTATGGAGAGAGCGCCGCGCCGGTACCATTTCCTCTACTTCTTAATTTTTTAACGAAATTAATACATATCGGTGCTCCATTATGTCGAAGTAAAATCTTGTCAAAGAAAGCTTTGTCGAAATTCAGGTATAAATAGGTATAAAACGTTTGCTTACCTTGTTCGCCGTTACAGTTGAATTCCTGTCCGTCCTCGCGTCGCCACATCACGTAGGGTTCGGGGTATCCTGTCGCCCTGCATACCATAGTCACGTTGGTCCCTTCACGTACCACCATATCCGTTGACGTCATGTTGTCGATGATTACAGGAGGCACTATTTCACAAAATATTCATAATTAGCTGCGCCCTGCGGTTTAACCCTCGTAATTACCGATCCAATGCGAATATCGGGATAAAAAGTTACCTATATGTTAATCCAGATCTTTAGCTATCTGTATTCCAAGTTTCATTGCAATCGGTTTAGAAGTATTTGCGTGAAGGAGTAACAAACATACAACCATAGCAACACTTAAACTTATACATTTATAATACTAGCTCCACCCCGCGGTTTCACCCGTGTAAGTCCCGATCCAATGCGAATATCGGGATAATAAGTAACCTATATGGTTATTCAGGTCTCTGGCTATCTGTATTCCAAGTTTAATTGCAATCGGTTTAGAAGTATTTGCGTGAAGGATTAACAAACATACAAACATAGTAACACTTAAACTTACACATTTATAATACTAGCTCCACCATGCGGTTTAACCCGCGTAAGTCCCGATCCAATGCGAATATCGGGATAAAAAGTATGTAAGTAAGTATTACCTGTATGTTAATCCAGATCTCTAGCTATCTACATACCGAGTTTCATTGCAATCGGTTTAGTAGTTTTTGAGTGAAACAGTAACAAACATACTAATGCACGAACTTTCTCATTTATAATATTAGTAGGATAGGATTTAAATTCAGTTTCATCATAAATTTCAGGCACAACATTGCAAATGTCCATGTCGATCTAAAACCACTATTGTTCGGAACAGCTATTCACCGAAGTGCGCATTTAAAATGCAATTAGCTCTCAGTGTCAGCGTAATAAAAATATAAAGCTATTAAATCTGTGCAACGGTAGTTGTTTTATGCACCATGAATATTTTTTAGCATTAAAGAAAACAGTTTTTCCTGGCTGAAGCTAACGCTAACCTTTCGAAGCATAATCTACCATAAATAAATCTGGTAGCATCGTCATTAAATAAAATACGTAGATCGTACCAAAAAAAATTCCTCAACCTTAATTTTTTTAAGCTTTCATAGGAAAGGGTACCGGGCGCTCTCTCCATACAAACGTAGTCGATTGTTTCCTCCCTGGATAATGACACTAGAGCAAATATTTTTTGTGGCATTAAATTTATAACTGCTATGACCATGCCCCCATGTTTTTTTTCTTTTTTCTTTTTGAAATCTCAATTTCTATGATAATTAGAAAATGAAAAAAACAAAGACTTTTAGTCATGACAGTTGTTGTTTTTATGCAAAGAAAATATTTGCTATAGTGTCATCAGGAAACAGTCGACTACGTTTGTATGGAGAGAGCAACAGTACCCTTTCGCCTTAAGGAAAAAAAAATGTTAAATACATTACGGAAGGAACAAGTATTATAATTAGAACTAACCAACAACTTGAAGATATCCCTTCCTGGATCGCATGGGGTCAGTGTTGACCTGGCACATGTACCAGCCGCGGTCAACTTCCTGCACGTTCTTGATGTGGAGGTACCACGACCGGTGATCGTTGTACGATAAACTGATGCGAGGGTTTTGCGTTATTATGTTGTGGTGAATACTTAGTATAGTCTGCGTGTCCACACGAACCCAGGCCACCTAAACATATAAGTTTAGTTCTTAACTGAAACAAGGATATGTTATAAACATTTGACGACCCAGTTGGCACAATGGTCACCATGCCGGACTGCCAACACAGGGTTGCGGGTTCGATTCCCGCCTCAGACAAGTATTTATGATTAGATATTTCTCTGAGGTTGTTTCTATGTATTATAAGTATGAATTTACAAAAGAAAAGTATATAAGTAGTATATCCGTTGAATAGCACCCTAACACAAGTCTAGTTCCTTAGCTTGGGGCTAGATGGCGATGTGTGGAATGTCCTGCAATATTTATTTATTTATTTATTTGAAAAACCAGCTAAGTGCGAGTTTGTCTCGCGCACGAAGGGTTCCGTACCATGCGCAACTTTTTTGTTTTTAGTATGAAAGAAAGAAAGAAAAGATTTTTATTTAACAACTTTAACCTTAAACTTAACCCTAAAATAAGTACATTTTTATAAAGTTACAATGAACAATATAAATAAACTTACAAAAATACAATAATATAATCAAAATGGAAAAAACATTAAGGCAGTTATTAAATAAGGACGCAACTCAGCTTGATGCTGCTTTCTTGCTGTATTTGTTGTTATAGCGGCAATATAAATACATAATCTGTGGAAATTTCAACTGTATCGTGGTTCATGGGATACAAGCTGGTGACAGACGGACAGTGAAGTCTTGTAAAGGGTCCCGTTTTTATCCTTTGTACGGAACCCTAAAAACTATTCTACTAAAGAACGATAAATGTGGTACTTAGCTAGCACATTAAATTAGCAAACGCTACTTCTGTAGCACTAACTTCATAATTCTTTAACGAGAATTTCCTCCTCTTTAGTTCCAATGTTATGGTAGTAAAAGCAAGTTTTACCTCATCCCATATAAATCTCGGCACACTACACACCACTCCAATTTTGCTAACTAGCCGTCCTGAATGATTAATAACTGGCGAATCGTGCATTTCTGAGCAAAGTGATATTAAGTTGGCTTGTTAAAACTTTACCCCGTGCACGGCAAGAACACACCTAATTATATGAAGTTCTGTGCTACGTATCCGTTCTCGTCCATCACTAGATTTGACACGTCATTCTCATCGCTTGTTTGTTGTCTTAATTGAAGATAACGCTTACCCTTTTTAGTTGGACAATGAAATATTACGGTAGCGATAAATCTTCTTGTGAGCTATAGTGTAGCGCGTAATTCAGCAGGTTTCTTAGGTAATGTGGGGTACGGAAGGGGTGTGCAAGTTAAGGTTTACCTCTGTCAATCTTTTCTCATGTAATCCACAATTTGCAAGGAACCTACTCAGTAACGCGTTACCGCTAATTTTGCAAGAACTGTGCTGTCTATTCATATTCTGTTCGAATAAAATTATCTCCTTTTATAAAAGAGAAAAATACTCAACAAGAAAGCTCTGAAACTATAAACGCTAGCACGTTGAGAACTTTGCATCGGGGTTCTATTTGGGACTTAAGAGAGCATTAAAAAAGGATTTTTGGAAATTCAACCTATAAAGAGGTAAAAAGGGCTGATCAAGGTAATAAATATTTATTCTGTGTTTGTAGAAAAACAATATCACTTTTAATAAGACACCAACTCGAGGAAAACCCCAGGTCGTAGCTAGTATAAGTAGCTACTGATTTGAATTCAATTTGTCTGAATAAGCTCTTTCGTAGGTAAAGCCAGCATAAACCAAAAGGAGAAACGAAAATATTTACAGCCGAAACAAATGAAAAAGTTTATGAATATAAAGCAATTTCATACCTTATATCCGCGCAAATCTTCGACGACACATGCAAGAAGCGCGTCACGACCCACTGTGACGGTTACATTCGGGACTGGCTCTACGAAACGTGGGAACAAAGACTCTGAAACAAATTCATAATATTATACACTGGCAACGCTTCGCGGTTTTACCTGCGTAACTCCCTATTCCGTGGAAATATCGGGATAAAAATTAGCCTATGTCACTCCTAATGAATCAATGTATCATCATACCAAGTTCCATCGAAATCGCTCCAGTAGTTTCGAATCCTGTTTCGAATTCAAACAAACAATAAAATCTTTCCTCTTATTTGTACAACACAGGAAGGAACATAAAACACGATATACATAGAGTAAAGTAATACATAGAAAGTATAAGTTGCACAAATGGGCGACCTAATCACCGAAAGCGATTTCTTCCAGGCAACCATTGGATGGAAAAGAACTGTTTTAGCTTACCTATTCACTAATATTAATTTAAAATGTTTTTTTCGTTTATTGGTCGGGGTCTGATCGCCGCCGCCGGAGTTCTACTTTCAATTGTTTTGGTATTTAACTATTTCCAGATCGTTTTTTACTTGGACAACAGCTTTAACTAGGGGGACGGATAAGCTTGAAAAAATCTAACATTGTTATACTTACACAGGGGGACCGTCAATCGTGAAATAAATCTTGACAGGGGGACTGTTTACCGCAGGGGGACCGTTAGGGGGATGGTCAATCGTGAACCGTTTACTGTTATTTTTTATACCTATCTACCGTCCCAGTAATTCTCAGAGTAGACATGAAGTTATTTCATTACAAATTAATGTAAAGACAATCAAATAGAATCAAACTACGGTCCACAGTAACGGTAATAGGTATGCATCACTACTATTAGAGTCAGTCATTCATTAACCAACGGCTGTTGCCAAAGTACCTCCGCCTATTACTGTTCAATATTCTATCAATTGAGATCGCTACCTTCATTAACTAAGAACCCCCGAACAATGCTTAGGCATCCTGTTTCAAATTATATTGATTTGTCACTGATCTACTCAGTGAATAGCATAATTTATTCGAAATTTCCTCAAAGGCTTGATTATTTATTCACTCTCAAGTGTTTCGAAAGCGATACGACCGGACAATTGAATTACTTCTCATACTTTGTTGTACATAACCTTGATTGATCGATTCTATTATGTTCTGATTCAATTTACTACGGTTTCATGAGTGTATCGTTCTTGAATATCATATGGAACACATTTTCTCGTAAATATACGTATTCTAAAGATAACTTTCAGTGTTATTGTAGTACCTTCTTAGTTTCTTTAACTTTATTGTTATAGTTTAAGTTTCAAAGTTTTAGCGTGATATGAGATAGTTATAATAATTTACCTATGCTATTTCAGAAATGCATATAATATCTAAAAAAAACAATGGTTGTCTGTAAAGTTGGTTTACGGACGATAATTTTACGTGATAACGTCATTGTTATTCCTTTATATCTTTTTTTCTTTTTTTTTCATAATATATTTTTTTCCTTTATATAAGTCTTCTATTCGTCACCATAATACAAGCCCAGATGAGCGATATTATTATTAAACTAACCACCCGCCTCGGCTTCGCACGGCTGTATTATGCATGTATTATATCTAAACCTTCCTCTTTAGTCAGTCTATCTATTAAAAAACCGCATCAAAATCCGTTGCGTAGTTTTAAAGATCTAAGCATACTTAGGGACATAGGGACATAGGGACGGTGAAAAGTGACTTTATTTTATACTATGTAGTGATGATACTCTGTTTCCTAAGGGGAACGGACACGTCATAGTCATGGTACCATGACGCCTGATGTCACACAATATTTCCGTGAAACTTTTTTGTAAATGCAGGTGTTCCATCAATTAATTAGACGTTACGTCAAAAATGTCTGCATTGAGTTTTGTGCAAACTATGGCACGCTTGCAAACAAAACAGAGAACACTACCAGATTCAGATACGAAACTGAACACCGTTTTAAACTTGACTATCCTATTCAGTTGAAGCGTGGATATTGTAGATAACTAGGTAGGTATATATGTATCGGTACAGAAACCGCATGATATCGGCGAGGTTATCGCTAGCAATGTTCAGATCAGTGAGCAGTTGAGGTCAGCCGCAATGTGGCCTTTTGACCACATATCATGTAAATAACATGAATAAGTTAAACACGTCAGATAAGAAACCTTTTAATAATTTGACCATACAAACCAAAAGGCCAGTTCCCGTAAATAATATGGTTCAAATTACATTGCAATATCATTGCAATGTTAAAAAGCGGAGTTTGAGATTATTTTGATCAACTTAAAGGATATTGTTTGTAATCAAAATGCAATCTGAATGATCTATACATTTAATAAAAAAGATTAATCAAAATCGGTTGATAAACAAAGAAGATATGCGCGATAATCCATAAAAAAACATACATACAACCGAATTGAGAACCTCCTCCTTTTTTTGAAGTCGGTTAAAAATCCATGGTTCGTGGGTGAATTCTGTACATTAAAGATATTTAGAAAATTTCTACTGCAGGGTAGTCTATTATCGATGCTGAACCAGAAAATGTAGTAAAAAACATTTTTGTCTGTCTGTCCGTATCTGGGCCGCGCATCACGTCGTACCTACTGAATGGATTCAAATTTACAAAAATTAGCCTTCTGATCGTATTATTCTTCTGCTAATAATTAAATTTTTAGTCGACAGTTATTTCACGATTGGCGTGATCCTAACCTTAATAAGATACCTCCGAAGTTGATACGAGTATATTATTTACAAAAAAACAACTGGGGACATGGAAAATTATCCGCGAATGATTGATGAGAGAGTTCGCGAATAGAACAAATCCATCGCGGCCATAAATCTTGGGTTCGGTACCCTGTGTGAGACGTCGTCGCCGACTCTAATGAAAGAAAAGCTTACCGAGCACGTATAAACAATCACAAAATGTTGTTTCTAATATCCTCGCAAGATAGATGGCCCGTGAAATGAGTTCTCTGTACGGGATAAAGTTGTACAGCGTACCGCTCACTTTTTTTCCATTCCTAATATAAAATGCAAGTAGACAAAGTTTTTGCTTCGACTAATGTTTTTGAATGACTACAGACTTTTTACGATACATTTGCTTTTTACGTTTTGGATTATAAAATACCGTAGTCCCTTTAGATACTTCATTACATAGTATAAAACAAAGTCGCTTTCGCTGTCTGTCCCTATGTATTCTTAAATCTCTAAAACTACGCAGCGGATTTTGATGCGGTTTTTTATTAGATAGAGTGATTCAAGAGGAAGGTTTTGGTATATAAAACAAAATTACCAAGCGTACAAAGTCGCGGGAAACAGCTAGTAACACTATATACGCGAAACACTAACTCGAGATTCCATATACTTACGCAAATCACCAACTCGAGATTTTGTGGTGCTTTGCAGATTAGTAGATATAAATTAAAATTCCACAAACGCAAAACAGCACCTTGCTTTTTTACCACCAAAGTAGAGTAGAAACGAAAAATCTCTACTTATAATTATGAATAATAAAGTGTAAATCAAAATAACGATAACTTAGCAGTCAAGGACGGGTTTTAATGTTGTTTAATAATATGAAAATCAAATTATAAAAGTTTTATCAAACCAACAGATATAATTTATGAATGCTTTTAAAAACTCCAAATCTTAGTGTTATTGCGAAACTTATTTAAGTAAAGCAATTTGACTTAAAAACAGTCATTGTAGTTGTCCACTTTTTTTTACTTATACAGGGTTATTCGTAACTATACTAGCAAGCCGTTGAGGACCACCTCTGTGCACCTTATCAAACAACTTTTGTTCTACGACTTTAGGAAATTAGATTTTGTAATAATATTATCTATAAGGTAATAGTTATTTTTTAAGTTTTATCTGCTGTTCTAAGTCTGAATGACCTTTGTTACAAAAAATCAGCTGGGTTTCGAATTTACCTATAAAATATCCCCAAAATTAAAAAAAATGTTCGTATTTCCAAAAGGTGCAAAGAAATAGCCCATAACGGCTTGCTCAGTTACCAATAAGCCTGTATATGCCTGTAACTATTTTGTCTGTAACTATTTTGTTTGACCGTCGAATTTGAAGGTAGACGTTGATTTAGAATTAGATGATAGAGAAAGCTTAGTCTGTCTTTAGAACTTCAAGAACTAACTTTACTCTATTACTTGGACTTTCAATTAATTTAAGAACTTAATAAAAGGCTTAAAAGATAACGTGATAATAATGTACTAAAGCGTTGATGAAACAACGAAATTACCGGCCACTTGAAATATGATTATTACGGTCGGGACGCTCATCACGGTGTAAGTGTTTACGGATGCACGTGGCGCGACCGTGCTCGGCCACGTATTTACCTAATTGGCACAGTACGTTGAACAAAAGTCCTCGCAGGGCCCCTGAGCAAATTAGATTTCAGGCGCCCAACCAATCCGCTCGCTGCCCACCACGACTCACCTAACCCGTCGAAGCTTTACTTACCTCTTTCACCCTAAATTGACTTTTCACTAATTGAAATACGCGTCAAAGAGCCATTCGGCGCCGATTAGTCTTTTTGGATCTTTTCATTAGACCAGCTTAGTGAACTCTATTTATTTGTATAGTTTGACTGTAAAGTGAATTAATTAAGGTTGGTAAGTATTTGGATTTTAGATGTTAATAGAAATTTGAATTAAAGTTTTTATTGACTTAAAAATCTTACTGTTTTGACAAAATACAAATTAAGACTAGTTATGTGTGTATGTGTGTTCATACAAGAACACACATACTCACTTAACTAGCCGCGAGACGAGGATATCGCGCGACGGGGGTCACTCGGCAAGTTGCAAACTGAGAAAATGTAATATAAAAATAATAAATAAAGCAATTGTACTAAATTCGAGTAGGCTTCTCTTACTTTGGCGGGCGTACGGCGGCTCCAGTGTGGCTCCAACTTCGAGTATTCATGAGTATCGATTTTATGCAAACTGCAACAAGATTCACTTGAACATGTTAACTATACGATACGTATTGTACGAGCAGCCTATCTGACAATATTATATTGGTATGGGGGCCGTGTTATCGACGGGAAACGGTATATCCCAATAGAGAGGGATTCGAAGGCGTGTATAAACACAAATACAGCACACAATTAGCGGTTAGGTCTTACCAGTTGCCAGTTTTATCTACCCCACGTAATGGCCTCTACATGATGGCCCAGCACTGGACTAGCAAGATGGCCAAGCGATGGTTGAAACGCAACTACACGATGGCCACGTTCAGCCATCGTTGCCCACTTCCTTTGATGTGTGACCAAGAAACCGACACCGTGGCCATCCAGTTGCCATCCCAACTATAATTCATCAGACACAACTACGCCCTCTACATGCTGGCCCATAGTAGTGGGCCAGAATGATGGCCAATCATGTAGAGGTGCCATAATAAGAGACTGATACATACAATTTCAGAAAGGGATTCGGCTTTTCTCCGTATGTTTATTATCAGCTCCCTAATTTCGGTTGAACCGGTTCTATTGTGTGTTCCGGATAAGTAAACAACTTACTAATGTGAATTTTGGTTTGTTACGTTAATAAGAAGTTTGTAGACAGATCAAGATAGTTTTAATTGTTATTGAAACTGTTTTATTCAAAAGTGGGTAAGTTGTTTTATTTTAAGTAAAAAAACTTTAAATTATTTTTGATAGTAGTGGGCCAGCATGATGGCCCATCATGTAAAGGGGCCATAATAAGAAACTGATACATACAATTTCAGAAAGCGATTCGGCTGTTCTCCTTCTGTTTATTATCAGCTCCCTAATTTCGGTTGAACCGGTTCTATTGTGTGTTCCGGATCAGTAAACAACTAACTAATGTGAATTTTGGTTTGTTACGTTAATTAGAAATGTGTAGACAGATCAAGATAGTTTTAATTGTTATTGAAACTGTTTCATTAAAAAGTGGGTAAGTTGTTTTATTTTAAGTAAAAAAACTTTAAATTATTTTTGATAGTAGTGGGCCAGCATGATGGCCCATCATGTAAAGGGGCCATAATAAGAAACTGATACATACAATTTCAGAAAGCGATTCGGCTGTTCTCCTTCTGTTTATTATCAGCTCCCTAATTTCGGTTGAACCGGTTCTATTGTGTGTTCCGGATCAGTAAACAACTAACTAATGTGAATTTTGGTTTGTTACGTTAATTAGAAATGTGTAGACAGATCAAGATAGTTTTAATTGTTATTGAAACTGTTTCATTAAAAAGTGGGTACGTTGTTTTATTTTAAGTAAAAAAAACTTATGATTCATTTTGTTTAAGGGCCATACGCCAACGACCTTGGTACACAGCCTACTAAATAGTTACTACCGGCACCGGTCGCCTTCGTTCGTAAAAATTGTCGATTGTTACGAATGTGTTTTGTTTTTCTCAAAAGTGCCGAGATGGAATTGTAGGTGAGATTTTTACCGACATTTTGGTGTGATTTTGAGCCAAATATTTCCTATAGTTTTGAAGCTATCCTAAAATTAAGAATTAAAACTAGTCTAGCTTTGAAACAACAAAGAATTTTCGCCTCAAAATTACCCAAAATATCGGGAAAATTTCACCTACAATTCTATCTCAGCACTTTTGAGAAAAACAAAACACATTCGTTACAATCAACAAAACTAGTTGTAAGCGACAGGTATTTCTGGCGCGTTGCGTTTGGCAGCATAAGCAGCCTTAAGCTACCGTATGGCTATCGTATGCCTAAATATTTTGTCATCATCGCAGGTCTTCGGCATCTTAGCGGAGTGGCATTTCCACCAAAAACTCTGCGTGCGGAGTTTCATAGAATTTTATTGGTGAACTGACTTTACAGACAACCATTTTTTTTACATGTAGAACTAAATGTATGGTTCAGGGACGTAGTAATTATACCTGCTGCCGAGTCTATTTCTGACTTCGTTGTGTAATTAGTATCTCTATTAACAAGTAAGGAATTCTTAAAAACAACGATATTACAGGAAAATCGAATTTGGATTTCATGAAAACTTAATGAAGATAATGACGGTCCTTGTTTCACGTTGTCATGTTCGCTGAGAAATATTCAATATTTTATTTAACTTTTGAAACAATAAAATCATTTTGATGAGGTATTTTTATTGCATTAATTAGTAATATAAAACATTGCATATCAATGTAAAAAATGGTTGTCGTAACCATAGCAACGTATCATCGTTGATATGGTTACCCTGACAATAGTTCACGATCATCAATTATCCCAACGTCAAAAATAATAAGTTAACTCAGTTCGTAGCATATCTACATGGGTACTACGAGCGACAACTACAAGCTACAACGGCAAGACTGCGGCGCAAGCGGCGCGGATGCAGCGTAGTTGGCGGGATAGCCAAAGCCTAGCCACAGGAGTTTCTTTCTTTGTAGCCTTTAGCAGCGCAGTCGCTAGACTCTAGCAAACGTTCGTAGCATAGCGCATCTACGAACTACATTTGTGCTACGATCACGCGATACGAACTCGTTCGTAGCGTAGCACTGCTACGAACTACGATCAAGGTCTCTCTGTATTATTATAGTCGGCCCCTCATGACTGAGGATCGTGGTCATCATCGGGAAGTTTGCATTTGGATCGGATGATTTGTCTCCAACGGCTTCTATTCATCGCATCTCTTACAATGTTATGGAACTTGACGGCTGATGAGTCCTTAATCTGATCCGCCCATCTGGTTGGGGATTGGCCTCGAGAGCGTTTTCCATCTGTGTTCCAAACCACGATCAAGGTAATCTAATAACTAATGATTTTTTGGAAACAAAATAACTATTCTAATACATTCGAATGTATTTTTTAGGTTAAAATAAAATAAAAGAACACAAGATTATAATCGTAAAGATATTTGTAACAATATCGCTTACACTTCCCAAAGATCGTGGAACAATTTGGCAAAGAAATAGAGCTCTATAAAGGTTTCTGTTATTTATCCGAATCCGAGGACAGAAATCGAAGAGTAAATGTCGCGAAAGAATCGTTCGAAAGGAATATCGGGCCGTATGAAGGTTATAAAAATATGTGGAGGACAGGTTGGCGTTATATTGGTGTTATAAATCAGAATTGGAGACAGGCGATGGCGTAGCGAAGTGAGTAGAATCAGTGCCACCGTGTGCCTGTCCCGGCGTTCTCGCGACACCGTACTGATGCATAAAAGCATCACCTTTATACCATTTATATCACAATATGTCACGAAACAAAAACTTAACTTACACGCTTTTGTATTATACTCATCGTTCTTTATAAATGTAACACAATATGGAATTCTTCCATAGTAACCGTTGTTGGTACCTAATATAAACGTAGACTGTTTCTTTATCCAGGGAAGAAACAGTCTACGTTTGTATGGAGAGAGAGCGCGGGTACCTGCGCTTTCACCTTAATAAACTTACTATCCGCAGGCGCATATTTTTTATAATTTGTTTTTTTAATTCTTACTTTCTATGATAATTAGAAAATGAAAAAAACCAAGACATAGGGTCATGGCAGTTATAGGTTTTATATAATAAAAATATTTGTGCTAGTGTCAATATCAAGGAAGAAAACAGTCGACTACGTTTCTATGGAGAGAGCGCCGGTACCCTTTTCTCTTAAGTAATTGTTGTATTTCAATATGTTGCAAAACCAATGTGAAATCACGGGTTATTCCCAGGCTCCGACTATTTGATTACTAATACTGTAAATTAATTAATTTAACAAATCAATTCAATTATATTTTCTTACCACTGCTGCGATGCAAGTAGGCAAAGTACGGTCAACAAAATCATGGAAACTATTTCTTTTAAATATTTTATTTTATAGGTAAGGCTTTTTTTACTAGCTGTGGCCCGCGATTTCACCCAAGTAAATCCCGATATCGTAGGAATTTCAGGACCAAAAGACCCACGTCCTTCTCCATCTCCTAAATTACAAATATTCCGATTTTTATCCAAATTGGTACAGTCGTTTGACCGTTAAAAAACAAGCAAACAAATAATTTGTTTATTTGTTTGTTTGTTTTTGCTTCTGCTTTTGGATTTATAATATTAAATTAGGATTTTAGGTACTCACAATCTATTACAAAACCACAAAAGTACTGTATTGGACACCTCACTGTTTTTTAACAATCGTTTTTCAGTGGAAATAGAACATGCGATACCTACCCATTCAGACTGACAACGGCAGTTGTAAAAACCGGCCAAGTGCGAGTTGAACTCGCGGACAGTGGGTTCCGAACCATTACGATCGATACAATATATGGAGCAAAAACCCCTAATAAATATTGTATGTCTAGACGAGACTGTATAGATTAAAAGTCTTATGCCTGCCCTTTTGGGAGTAAAATTAGCGAAAAAACATTGCCTAATAAAATGGTAAACATGAAAATAACCTAAAATTCTTAAAAACACACTTATCCCTAACCTAGAAGAATAGTACAAAATAACTTACCAACTTTATCACACGCCAAGCAATTAATTATAGCTAAACACACCACTTGAGCTGACACTTGACACCATGACACAACAAAAAACACAGCAAAAAGTTTCCGTGTGTTTTGTTAATAGTTTTAGAGACTTTAAACATCGTCGTAATGTTATCTCCTTCACACTGTATAAATTCGAACAGGCTAGATATAGTGTACGATGCAAGTCATTCGATTGAAGTACGCGCGAACCGATCCACCTTATTAAGGTGGCGCGACAGATGCGCCATATTTAAAAACCGCCTTTAAAAGGTCGTGCGACAGACGAGCAGTTAAAAAATATTTACTTTTTTTGTATTTGTTGGTATAACGGCAACAGAAATACTTACTTACATCATCTGTGAAAATTTCAACTCTCTATATATCAATGGTTCATAATATACAGCCTAGTGACAGACGGACAGATGGACGGACAAAAAAGTCTCAGTAATAGGGTTCCGTTTTTATCCTTTAGAGATGGAACTCTACAAAAGAATGGTAAAACAAGTTAGGGTCACTTGATACCTAGTCTGTATAGTGGTTAGTACGTCGATACTACTGAATCGGAAACCAAACACGAAAAAAGCTTTATATATACCATTCCCACTCTAGAAAGCTTATTTTATTCATTGAAAACAGTGAAAAGAGGCCTTTTAATCACTATTTTAAATATGTTATGGGAATTGTATTTTTATTTTTTTATTTTTTTATTTTTTTATTTGTAAATAATCGTCACGACACCACACTGTTCAATGCGAAATAGAAAGACGAAACGAAAATAACTGGCTTGCTTTCTATGAGAAAGAGAGAGAGAGAGAGTCGTTACAACTTTTGGTCTTAATTTCTTAATTTTAATTTTGGTCTTAATTAATTTTAGGTCCCCCGAACTTTCATTCCAATAGTTAGAGTCAGTTATATTCCGATATTCCTAGGTATCGGGAGTTACGCGGGTGAAACCGCAGAGAACTGCTAGTACAAAAATTTACCTCGTTATGAACATGATCCTTAGGCGATAATGGATTAAGATGAGGTAATACTATAGCCCATTAAAGTAATAATAGTCGTATAATAATGGTATATTAACATAACGTTAGTAATGGATAGGTATTTAATTACCATTACGTAATGTTTGAGCTTATGCTTAACCGGAAGCAAAGCTCTTCTACTTAAACGTAATTACCTACCTACTTATGTTGCCTTTAATTTTTTGTTATTTTTTATATATTTTTTCTTACTCATTATTTGAGATGGGATTGGGCAGGCCGTATATCAAGTATGGTCGGGAATAAATGGGCTGAAACAGCAACAAGCTGGACACCTCCGGGTGCTCGGCGACATCGGGGTCGGAAACGAAAGCGTTGGCTAGACGACCTCGACCCCCTCCAGCCAACTTGGCCGGAGGTGGCCCAGGACCGAGACCGATGAAGGGAGATGGGGGATACCTTTGCCCAGCAGTGAAATACTATGGGTTAGATAATTGAATGAATGTATAACCTTTTAAATTATATTATAACTAGTTGTGCCCGCTTTAGTATCAATCCTGTGAAAAATCAGGATAAATCAAGCATCCACAGAGCGGAAATCCGTAGCGGGTGTTCGCGACAACACGGGCAGGTATAACCGCAGTTTTTCGTTAAAGCATAATTGAGTTTATATTTGGTAAATTTGATGTAAAGAATACCACAACCTTCTCAAAAAATAAAGCTATCCAATGTTTATTTGAAATGAATAAACATTGAAGACATATTAATTCACTCAGTGAATTCCTGAAAAATAATCGAATCCAATAATGCTTTCCACAAGAGTTTATGGTTGAAAGTAGAGTGAAATATGCTCTCAGGACTGTGATCACTGAAGCCGGTGTGAGATTCACTTACATTCGCATCGTGACCGAACTCAATACACCGGCACCGCTATGTATTCGAACCGTAAATAAAACGGCATTGTGGCGCGGAAACCGCACATCGAAAAACCGGAGAACGTCGCGTGAAATGCTACCGGTGTGCCGGCATCGGCATAGACCTCGAGAAATATGGGCAAACGTTCCGCACATACGAAATATGGCACTATAAGGGGCGGTGTCGTTTCGTACCTGGTCTTTATCGACATATTATAGTGTATTATTGCTATAAAAATGACTTGTATGAGTTTTAATCGTTTTGTTTTCGATATCAAGGTATGAGACGTAGGTAAGGTGATACCAAAAATAAGTTGTGTGTAATATTATGCAAAATCATCATCAGCATCAATTATTATATTAACGACTTTTTCGTAGTAATTAACTAGTTTTGCCATTTTATATATATTTAAGCTATGTAATCAGAATTTACCGTATGCCGGAAGAACTTTGGACCAAAAGCAAAAAATTTTAGCAACGGCAACGGAAAAAGATTACCCGGCAGACCCCGTTGAAGATAACGAGACGATATATACAAATTTTAAACAGATTGTCAATCCGTCGCAGAAGATCACAAACTATGGAAGGGGAGTAGAGTAGAGAGGTCTTTGCCCTGCAGAAGGACACTACAAGCTTTAAATAAAACCTAATAAGACTTCAGTGTTTTCAGGTATATTTAACAAAGTTTTTAAACCAAAATATACAAATCGTAACAGTTTCGTTGAACTTACACGGATGAGTAATTTTGAATAGTTGTTGAAGAAGATCTGGCATTATGGTTTTCACATTTTCTTAATGCCTTTGCAGCTGACTCAGAGACGCAACTAGCATAAACTTTGAGTGAGAGAAAATTTACTTCAAAATATGTTCACGGAGAGGACCTAGCACGGTGAAGTCGGTGAATAAGCATGTTTATGTACACAGATTTCTTTTAAAATTAAATACTCTACATCCGAGAAACTTTGCTGGAGTTTAATAAAAATTAGCTGGAAAAATTTATCCATAGAGGGTTTCGCGTGCAATGGAAATTTATTTCTTATTTCTGAGTTTACGATCTAGCTAACAATATTTAAATTAAAACTTTAAGGCAGATTTAGCCGCCAAACGCACAATGCTTTTGACGTGACAACGTTTTATAAATTGGTTTGCCGGGTGACACTTCAAGAAACTGCGTTACGCTCCGCTGACGTTATGCGCTCACAATGAGAGCGAGTGAGAGGCACGCGGGCATGGTTAGCCCGCCTAAGAGCGAGAGAGACAGACATAAAAAGTGAAAGGCACGCGTCCCTTCCACTCGAGCACAGTTGTTGTCACGTAAAACTTTCGCCCGTTTACCGACTTTACAGGCAACCAGTTTTTTTTTTTTAATTAGCATTATGTACATACCAATTATATATTTTGATGGTATTGCATCCAATTACAAAAATAATGTTAATTATTTCAAACATACAACTTTAATTTACTTAGAACTTTAATGTAAATGATTTTTATTTTCGTTTACAACATCGTATGGACCTAATAACTCATTTCTTTATGTTTGTTTGTTTTAAAGAACAAAATATTTAAAACATGAATTAACGTTAATGTTTTGATACCATTTCCTTTGAATTCCGAAACCAGTTGATAATTTTCCCGAATTTCGCAAACTTCAATGTTTCCGAAATAAAAATAAAACAAACTTTGCAAAGGTTATTGAAACTTTAATCGGGGAAACTTTAGTTTAATGTTAGACCATTAATTAGTAAAATATTTGTTTAGGAAAATTTGATTCTGGATACTTTTGATATTTATTACCAAAGGTAGACCGAATTATAGTAACAAAATATGGTGCCAAAATGTTGTACATACTATGCTAGTCAGATGCTAGTACAAAGTGGTTCAGTCTAGTGTGACGTTTATGTTTTTCGCAGAAAAAAACACATGAGCAAGAGCTCTTTTCTAAACCCATACGATTTTTATTCATAGTAGATAATTATTTTCCCGGCTCATTTTTTAATCTTTATTTCTCTCACTTGTACGTTTCGACTATGTTACAATAGTCATGGTCGCGAGGAGACCATGACCATCCCCTCGCAACCATGACTATTGAAACATAGTCGAAACGTCTAGGTAAGAAAAAAAACGTGATAAGCCCGGGAAAATAATTACTAGGGCTATTCTCTTTGTTTAATTCATGTCTTAGACAAATAACATTTTGTTTATTAAATCAATGCTTTTGGAATTCGAAATCAAAAGCAATCTGTTTGGGCGGAATCGTGAAAGGAGATGGATGACAAGGAAAATACGCGAGAAAATTCAAAAGCAAGGTGGAATGGGCGCAGAAAATTGGCTTCATTAGATAGAGGTGGAGGGCGCGCCTGATGCGGACACACGGGTAGTAAAACTATAAAACCTTTTTTGATGTTCAAATAAACAGTTTTCATTATATTATTATACTAGCGACCCGCACCGGCTTCGCACGGCTATATTATGCATGTATTATACATATAAACCTTCCTCTTGAATCACTCTATCTATAAAAAAAACCGCATCAAAATCCGTTGCGTAGTTTTAAAGATCTAAGCATACAAAGGGACATAGGGATATAGGGACGGCGAAAAGTGACTTTATTTTATACTATGTAGTGATAGTGATTAAACAGGGTTATTGGTAATTATACTAGCAAGCCGTTGAGGGCTACTTCTGTGCACCTAAACAAACAACTTTTGTTCTACGAAATTTGGAAATTCAAAGTTTTTTTTGAAAATTTTGAGTTTAGGTTAACCTGAAAATCTGCTGTTCCTTACACGGAGAGGTCATTAACCTTAAAATTTGATTTATTTTTTAAGTTTTATCTACTGTTCTTAGTCTGAATGACGTTTGTTTTAAACAATCAATTTTTTTGCATATTCATAACCTCAAAATGTTTATTTTTAATTTCCAAAAGTCGTAGAACAAAAGTTGTTTGTTACGGTGCACAAAAGTAGCCCTCAACGGCTTGCTAGTATAATTACCAATAACCCTGTAAAAAATTCAACTTCTTCTTACGGCACGTATTGGTTTATGTTTAGAGATAGTTTACTGAGATAGCAGCAAACACATCTTTGTGGACCAGTAAATTGTCTCATTCACGACGACGTCTATGTCCTCTATTAGATGTTTGTCTCCTTGCATAGGTGGAAGGGGACGATTGACAGAAAGTTAGGTGAGCCATGCCATGATTTGAAATTGAACTAGGTAGGTCACGTGTCTAAAAAACGAACGGTTTTTTACAAAAAAGTCAATAATAATCAACGCGATCAATTGGTAAAAACTGTTTGATAAGGAAACTGGTTTTTTAAATATTTTTATAATTCCTAGCGTACCTACCTATACCTATACCTAAATATGAAAATAATAATTTATTGAAAAACGAATTGCAAAGAATCGAAAAAACCTGAAGTCAAACACTTTTTGTTCAACCAAAAACCGTCTTTTTGCCGCCGCCGCCTTTCTTTTAAAAATGGCATTTACCATTTTTGTATGACCAGAAAAAGAAGTAAAATTCAAAGAGTAGTAAATAAATGTAGGTACAGTCGGCTGCATAATTGCAGCCCTAGGTAGAGTTCAAAAATTACTATTATTGGCATATTTTCATTCTAATTTTTTTTTTGATAAATTCATGAGTTAGAAGATTTTAAACTTCTACTAAAGCAGGTGCCTAGAATCTTGCTTGTGTTGAAAACATTCTTATAACAGCCGTTTTGGAGCTCTACGGCGGGTCTGCAATTATGCAGCCCACCGTACCTAAATAACGCACTGAAGTATTATGTCAGTATGATTTTAGAAAGCTGTGTGTCACATGAATCAGTGCAGGAATAAACTGAGATGTTCTGGGGCATAGAATTGCGCTATCCAAATCTTGTACAGCAAACACAGAATTATTATACACCGAGAACTTTCAACTCATAAATCATCCATTACAGAATAGTTTGCATTATTATCGCTTAGCTCTATCTTTTAAATCTATTGTGTGAAACCAAGCTCCGTTTTGATATGATTTCAAAACAGAATTATGAAAAACAAATACTAAATAGAGAATTATGGAATTAAATGAGAATATTAATATTTCAAAATACCTCTGTATTTTACACATAAAACAAAACTCAGTGGGTACCTACTCAATTATTTATTATAAGCTGACCCACTTTTATAACAAACGTATTTTCGAAGGAAATCGGATTAAATTGTACGAGGTAGTAACGCAAAATTGTTCCGGTAATAAAGTTGGAAAACTTGTCTTATCTTCGTCATATCTAGATTGTGCCACGGTTTGCCGACATTGACTTCTCCGACCAACGTATTGCCGACATTGACTTCTCCGACAAATGAACTGTTCCAATGACAGTTTCATTAACAGAATCTTTAACGACGAACGTTTCGCTGACTTATTTGATTTAGATACTACGCATCAAGTGTAAGAGGTACTAGTTTCGCTCTGAAGTTTCACTCGAAGTAACCCAGTAATAGGTTCAGGTTTTCTGCGCTAGGTAATAGCTTAACTGGTGATAGCATAGATAAAATAATACTTAAATAGTTAATTTATTTACATAAGAAAGATATTAATTTAAAATAATTGTATATATGCTTGTACCACCTTCCCTGTCTTAGGCTTAGCCGATTTCAGTTAATTATGGAAAAGAATTTCATTGCAATCCAAAATATACAACTATCTTTATTACCATTTAACGCAAAAATTAATGAACCGATTACAATAGCACTATATAGTTAAATACCTACATGAAGGCCTAAAATAACACATAGGTAATTTATTATTCCGATATTCCTATGGGGTGAAACCCCGGGGTCGCTGGCCGGCATTCTTAACGTTAGTTTCTTGAAAGATTCTGTCGATGTAACTCTAATTGATGAAAGACAGTTCTGTCGGTGATCCGTTCATCGGAGAAATGAATGTCGGGAAACAGTGGTGCAATCTATATCTATACGGTTTCATCTTCAGTCGGTATGTTATAATAATTATGTGGTCGCTGCCATTCAAGTTACGCACTTGGAGCTTGTTATAATGAGTATGTCTAACTTTTGTATTAGACGTTTTACGACTTGTAAGAACAGTAAACTGAGAACTTTTGATATCGCGGATGCATACCGTATAACCGTAGCCAGTGCTTGTTTATGTGGTAATTGGCGTCGCAATGTACCTACTCAACTCGCTTGGAGCAAGTTTTCTCCAAAGGCGTACCGAGCTCGGTAACAAATTGAAGCGTGCCGCCGACAACTCGCAAATAATCATACACAAGATGAGTTGGTTCTGAGACAAGAGCTCTAGAACTTCATGCGGCTTAACTGATAGGAATTCAATTCAGGATTGCGGTCAAGATGCGAGAGAGTCTTGAGTTTAACCGCCTTAGTTTCGCACTTCCTCAAAGGTGTTCTAGCTCAAATAGACTAAAGACTAGATAAATTGGCTCACACCCGGGAAGAGTTTGATATTTGTCAATATAGAAATGTGAAAAATATTATATTTACTTTTGAATCTCAATCCTTATCTAATTATTTCTATCATAGTAAATTATAGAAGCCTACGGCAAAGGTGTTTGGTCCTTGCTAGAGACATTGCCCAGTTTAGAAATAAAACGGACCTAAAATATCAATTGGAAAGTGAACTTATCCGTATCGGCCTCACGTGGTGACGTGATAGATTATAGCCCATAACCAATGTGTGTGAAGGGTGAGTGGTTACAAGCAATAAAATCTGTTTGAAACCAGTTTTGAGATGGAAGTACCTTTTACAACCATAAATGGAATGAAATAAAACAAATGATGAATAAACTTTATTGAATAGCTTGCGTATCTGATTGAAACGTTACCGAAACCTCTTTGTGACCATTCGAGTACTCAAAGGCTTTTTATTCATCATGGCTGTCGAGTTTGTACCGTAAAATATCGATAAGCTGATAAAAAAATAGCTAAAAGTTTTATTTCAAACAAATATTTAGGTAGGTGCCTAACTGACGACTTAGTTGGCACAATGGTCACCATACCGGACTGCAAAACAAAGGGTTGCGGGTTCGATTCCCGCCTCAGACAAGTATTTATGCTTGGATATTTGTCCGTGGTCTGGTGTTTTCTATGTATTATACGTATATATTTACAAAAGAAAAGTATATAAGTAGTTTATCCGTTTTTAGCACCCATAATACAAGTCTAGTTATTTAGCTTGGGGCTCGATGGCGATGTGTGGAATGTCCTGCAATATTTATTTATTTAACTGTTATACTTACTCTGTTTAATTTCGTCATAGACTAAAAATAATAGCTAATATTGTGAATAATAATAAATTAAAAACATTGATATTAGTGACAAAAGAACAACAAAATAAACAAATGAAATTTCAAATCACTATCACTACATAGCATAAAACAAAGTCGCTTTCTCTGTCCCTATGTCCCTATATCCCTATGTCCATTTGTATGTTTAAATCTTTAAAACTACGCAACGGATTTTGATGCGGTTTTTTTAATAGATAGAGTGATTAAAGAGGAAGGATTTTAGATATAATACATGCATAATATAGCCGTGCGAAGCCGGGACGGGTCGCTAGTTGACAATAAAGCAAATATTTATCTAACGACCTATTTTAAGTAGTGTTTACGAAATGTTAGTTTTTTTTAATCAAGGTGGAAGGCCCTTACTACCCTCAGGTACCTTAATCATGCACCTGAATAATTCATGATGATGATAATTATCTGACCTGAAAACTAATTAATATAGTTTCAAAGTTATTTAAGACAACTTAAGTGAACATAGATTCTGACATAAGAATGTAGCTTAGTATATAGTAATGGCTTAATTGTAAGGTAGTTAAGTAAGTGCCTTTATTGGATCCTTGAATAACCTACTTGATATAAAATTACTTACTTTACACACAAGGAAATTGGATATAAAGTTTTCCTAAACACCTACTTAATGCTCGTTACTTGTTCAAATAACAGTTTTACTTGTTATTAAGTGGTTTATAAAAGTAGAGCTTACAAAAATAATTCTGATGTAAATTCCGATGTATTAAAGTTAATAAAACCAATTAAAGATATTAGTATGCCAATAAAGGTAACGATAAATATTTATGAAATCTAAAGAAGTTGGGATTATTATGGAATCGGATTTAGTGCGTTATCGTGCATGATAACGTAATTTTAATAATAAGGTAAAAGAAAAACTAAATTATGCATAATAAAACTATATACGAAAGAGATTCAGCAAACATCAAATTCTATCAAAACAAAACAAGTAAAAAGAAGCGAAAGAATGGGGAAGCCTTATGGGACAACTCCGGCTAATGTAATATAATAAACAAAACAAAAGTGATAATGTTAGAAATGTTATCGTTTGTTGCAGAAGCATGACGGAGAACTTACCGTCGGCTGGCACCGCGGAACAGCTAATTATAAGTAGCAAGAGAACAAGTGTCACTGGCGCCGCGCACGGAACCAATCTTCCCCCTCTCATTATGCTAAATTACTGTACCCCAAAGACATCCTATAATCGACTGAACTTTACCAAAGAACTAAAGGTAGGTACGTCAATAAAGTGTCGTCATGACTGTCAGAGCGGTAACAAAGTTCGCTCATTCATACGGCAAGCATCGGTATCGGCTCGATTAAATATTCATCGTTGAGGTGAATCGAGAGTGGGGTGTCGTGGTGCGCGGGGTGATTGCGAGCGTGTTAGCGTCGCGAAGGCTGCGATCCCGCGGCGCGCCGGTTGCGTACTGGCCGCGCGGCACGCTCGCTCTACACTTCGCTTTGTCTATAACACTGGAAGAGAAGCGCTACGATGCCGCGCGGCGCTTGCGTAGCCCCGCCTCGCAGGCTCCGATGAAACGACGACGGAATATTACCAGTATTTGTAACAGTTTGCGTCAAATTGATATAAATGGAGACGGTTTTAATAAAGTGTAATTGACTTTTGCCGACTTTGCGTCGCATTAATTTTGACCACGCTAAGATGCCTCGGGCAGGTGCGCCGCTAAACACCATCTCGGTAACTTTGTCTTATGCCATGAATAATATCAAATTTAAATGAATATTAATTATGATGAGTTTCCAGTAAGATTTCCGGGGATAGGTAATGTTATTCTCTTAATTAGGAATAAAACTTAATTGGATTTGGTTTACCTAGTGTAAGTTGGTTATAAAAAGTTCATTAAGATTAATGTTCTTCAATTTTAGGCAGTTAACTTGAATTTAAGGAATATTACCTTTCAACTCATCATCATATTACAACAAAATGGATCTACCTAGAACTGGAAATAATATAAAGAGATTAAATAAAAAGAAAATCATCAAAATCAAAATGAATAAGTACTGTAAAAGTGAGTGTGATCAAGAATGGTACCATTTACTTACTTGGTTTACCTTAATGTTATCGAAATATTTCAGCAGGCTGCGAATCCAATCAGCATGAATAAATTATTTGTAATATGTTAATACCTCATTCAGCCTGCATGCCATCGCTCTGATCCAATAGGATAGCAATTTTTATTGTTTGGTGAATACCTATTTAAATTATGACTTATCCAAAATAAAAAAGTAATTTTTTCTATGTTTTTTGCACGGCGTTGTGGCAGGAATTTGCCACTCAAATATACAGTTGATTGTTGACGTGATTACGTTATATAAATTGGTAGCACTCTCAAAAAAGTCTGACGTCATCGCTCACGTTCCGTTACATAGAAGGTAGTCATATCAACGTCACTCACGTTCCGTGAACGTGAGTTATTGACAAGGTAATAGCTACGATAATACATTGCTATTGTTAACATTAATATTTTCTTATGAAGTTATCACGTAAAATGATCGTCCCTAAACCGACTTTACAGACGACTACTTTTATTTTTTCGTACAATAAAAAAATTCGGCCATAATTGTCCCTTTAAGCGCTGAGCACACTGAGGCGGTACCAGGAGAGTTTCGGGGCGGGAATTTACGTAATGTTCGAGATTCTATGCTCCATGCCACTTGGACACCGGCAGTTCACTGTATGGCATGGTGAATAGAAACTCCAATATTATCTCAGTGCGCTTGAAGCCCGTCACAGACGTAGCTATAATATATATTAATGTATTTTATAGCAAGGCATTTTACTATATATTTTGCATAGTAATCTTCGAGTGACCTCAGACGCAGCTATAATATATAGGTATCTATAGCACAGTATATATCTAATATATAAAATTTTCGTCTCACAATGTTAGTTACCATTAACTCCTCCGAAACGGCTTGACCGATTTTTATGAAATTACTTAATATGCATGTTCAGTAGGTCTGAGAATCGGCTACTACCTATTTTTTATTTTGTTTCCTTTATTTGTTTTTTTTTTGTAAATGGCAAAACAACGTTTGCCGGGACAGCTAGTTAATATGGGTTCACTACGCTAGATCGAAACACGTTTTCACTTACGTTTAACTATGACGACTCACCATAAGCTAAATTGAACTAAGCTTAATTTTGAAATTTTTTTTTTTTTTTTGGACATTTCACACATCGCCGTCTAGCCCCAAGCTAAGTAACTAGACTTGTGTTATGGGTGCTAGACAACGGATATACTACTTATATTACTTTTCTTTTGTAAATATATACTTATAATACATAGAAACAACCAGACCACAGACAAATATCTAAGCATAAATACTTGTCTGTGGCGGGAATCGAACCCGCAACCCTGTGTTTGGCAGTCCGGCATGGTAACCATTGTGCCAACTGGGTTATATTACACCGATGCTTCATTTCACCTAATGACATTTTATTACTGGTTTATTTTGCCTATAGTTCATTCATTCAAATGATGTTTCACCTACGTGCCATTCGATCAAAAACTGATATATATTATAGCAACGTCGGTGACGGGCTTAAAACAGAAAAGTAACCGGTCACAACCGTCAGTATCTGTTTTTGCGAACTATAACTAAACACCCCTTTTGAAACCCATTTTCTCAATAAGCAATATAAAACACATGAGTAAATAAAATATTAACCACTAATAGTAGACAATATGGTCTACATTGCAAGCTAATCATTTATGCTCAGTGACGTCTGGTACTCGAAGTGTGAAATCCACGATTAAGGCCACAGCTGCCACCGACCGCCCTGGACTGAAATCGTGTTCAATAGTAGATAAAATACATAATAACGAAGTACATAAAACTGTTTAGTTAGTTTTATCATAATATGAAAATTACTAGCGACCCGCCTCGGCTTCGCACGGCTGTATTATGCATGTATTTTAACTAAAAACCTTTCTCTTTAATCACTCTATCTATTAAAAGAAACCGCATCAACATCCGTTGCGTAACGGAAAGATTTAAGCATACATAGGGACATAGGGACGGCGAAAAGTGACTTTATTTTATACTATGTAGTGATGTTCACCTATAAATCAGCTGTTACTTACACGGAGAGGTCAATGACCTTTTTGAGTTTACTTCCTGTGTATATACTAACCGGTCCAGTAGTGAGATTTTAGGTAAAAAAAAAGTCGATCGAAAAAAAAAACAATCGTTTTTTCCGATCGTCTTTCGTTTTCTTTTCGATCGTCTTTTGAGCCGATGAGAATAGTAGGATCACATAAAAAAACTCCCACAGCACTACTAGTAGTGCCATGTAGTAGTTAGTACAAGGTATTAAAAACATTTGACAAACAAAAAAGTCAGTTTACGGACAATAATTTTACGTGATAACGTCATAAGAAACGATGAAAAATTTAGATTTTTTTGTTATTCACATCGGAAACGGGACGCATGACGTCACACAATATTACCATGACACTTTTTTGTGAGTTCCATCAATTTATTAGACGTTATCACGTCAAACTTAGACGATGTATATACGTATACTTAATGACGCCCTCTGGGAGCTAGATACAAGAACCTAGTATAATCAAAACACTATTTTACGTAACCTTACATTACTCTACTCAGTGTTCTATTAACACAAAAGGTGGGTAAGTAAATGAAGAAATAAACACCACAGAGAAAGAAAGAATTTTTCCTCTTTCCTTTAGCTGAAACAAATCGAAAGCGTGCACGGACCGAATGTAATAGGTACAATCAACGTTCAAAAGTACACCGGCACCGTAACGTTTACAATCCTGTGCAGCACTATTTAAACATTATAACAACGTAACCGGTGAATCGAACCCACGTCGGTTGTTGTAGCGGGTGGCGGCTTATACCACTCGGCCAACTAAATACAAAACTAACATGTTGAAAATGATAATCACACTGAGTACTTTTAATTCAAGTATTTATGTTTGTGTGTAACGTATAGTAGGAGAAGGTCGCAAGTCCAATACTTATTGATAGTGTTATGGTAGCAAACTGATAGTGGACTTATGAGGCATACTGTACACTTTCCCCGCAGGATAAGTTCTCCTAGTCAGACTGCCAAAGGAGACATTATTTTAACATGTAGATTTATAATATTTTCTAAGGTTGCGCTACTTGAAATGCTGTCGCTGTCTTTTATATTTTTAGTAATGTTTCTATTTGTGATTGCCTGTAATTGACTTTCTGTTTCTATTTCTTCGTTATATTTTGTTAAACTTAGCTGTAGACTTTCTTTACAAATAAAATAAATAATAACGGATATAATCGCGTAATTCACAAATTCAGACTAATTGTCATCTCAGACTGCCGGTGACTATGGTATCTGTAAAGTTCTCGAAACGTCAGGTATTATGTGTATGTATGTGTTTCTTACACCACACGACCTACCAGTTAAGCTAAACCTTCTCCATCCTAAGGTTGCCTGGAAGAAATCGCTTTAAGCGATATGGTCGCCTGTTTGTACAATTTCGTAGCTTTCTCGTCATTTTTATTATTTTCAATGTACTTATTGTGTGTTGTACAAATAAAGTGTTTATCTATCTATTAACAAAAAAACGCGATTATTTATTTATAATTATTTATTATAATTAGTTACATTACGTAAATTTATTTTCTATCGATACGAGGAATAATTTTAGTGGAAGAATTGGGACTAAATCAAATTGGTAAATGCATTTCAATTTCACATTGTATCTCTTCATGTATCTATATTGAGAACTAATAAAGGTTCACGTCGACATCGATTATAAAATACAAGCTGCATTTGTATTTGTTTGTTGTGCAGTTTGGGAATATCGGGATAAAAAGTAGCCTAAGAGTTAATTCAGGTCTTTAGCTATCTACATACCGAGTTTTATCGCAATCGGTCTAGTAGTTTTTACGTGAAGGAGTACCAAACATACTAACACAGTCATAACCTTTCACATCACTACATAGTATAAAACAAAGTCGCTTTCTCTGTCCCTATATCCCTACGAAGCTTAGATCTTTAAAACTACGCAACGGATTTTATGCGGTTTTTTTTAATAGATAGAGTGATTTAAGGGAAGGTTTTTAGATATAATACATGCATAATACAGCCGTGCGAAGCCGGGGCGGGTCGCTAGTTTATAATATTAGTTGAATAGGAAGTAGGATACACACAAGATCGATATCGACCCCAAAATACTCCTTCTATTCTTTCTTCTTTTACTCTTTAAAATATCCAAAAAAATAAAAATAGTCCTCGGCATTATACGGGTTGATTAAGCGATAAAAGAAGATTGATAGAGTTAAATATCTGGCAGGATAAGATTCTAGTACGATATATTATAATGGACGTAGACTTTAACATCCCTGCATTGTTTCAGAGAAACAGAAAAGATGATTTGATAAATGTCTACAAACTTTGTTGGTCTCGTGAACGAGACGAAACGTGCTTTTAGGAATATACGGACACAATTTTGAATAGAATGCTCGAGGCTCTTGGCTCTAGGTTTTAAGATGTAATAGTTTCCTTTCATTGTTTTGATATCAAACTCTTTTATATTGCATGTCCCTTGACCCCTTTTATTTGGGGTTTGAAACATTATTAACTATTTCAAAATTATTAGTATTGTGACCAAAGAAGTGTCTGCTACTTTAGCCAACGGATCAGCATTGCCATTCTGCGTTACCTACGCAGCCAACTTTTTGGACCTACGAAAACTTATTTATATTTTTTTTTGTTTTTTTCTTTTGTGTTATTATTATATATACAAATAATATTTTATATTCTATTATAATAGCCTATTCAATGCAAACAAACAAACAATCAAATCATTCCTCTTTCTAATATTAGTATTTTATTGCAGTATAGATTGAGAAGTGCTACAAAAATCGTAGCACTTCGTAGCTTCTACTTACATTTTTTTAATTTAATAGGGTAGAGAAGAGTTTAATTAGAGACCCAATCTTTCTTTTTAAATTGATGAATCTGCATAAAAGATATTATAGTAATCAAAGAAATAAAATCAACCCCTAATTATAATTCATAGATGAGAAAATAATTAAGTTGAAGCGGTTCAAACTCGGAGAGATCCCGCCGGCGAACGGTAAATTAAATTTCCCCTCGCGGCCACTTGACCCTCGTCCAGTGTCCATTGTGCACTAACTGGTTATTGATGCAAACCATAAAAACAAATTTATTTTAGATCAATACGGGTTGGAAGCAATTTCTTCTAGAGTACTTAGCTAAGTAGAGCTGCTTCTGGGTAATGGGTTTTGTATCATGGTACTTGTTCAGACATTGATTGGTGTTTAGTAAACGAAATAATATTATACATACCTATACCTAGCTTGTCAAAAAATACGGCCAAGTGCGAGTCGGACTCACGTACGAAGGGTTCCGTACTATTATATTCTGTTTTTAGTAGGTATTTGTTGTTATTGCGGTAACTGAAAACCATCTGTGATATCGGTCCATTTTGCTGGTAACTGTGCTAGATAAGGTTCTGGAGAGTAAAATGGAACTGAATTGATGAAGGAGCCGTAAGGAATCCACAGTAAATTATCTACTGAAAAAGATATGCCTGCCGTTTTAAAAGCTTCCTGATGAAAAGACATTTGGAGCGGTTTGCATAACATTATACTTAAACAAATTTAGCTAAGTTCTAATAAGAAAAATAATTAATTCTATTTTAATATCCATAGGTTGATATTCATTATTCAGTTTGACACTTTGACAGTTGGTTCTAATCATGTTTATTGTGTTATTTAAACCGAAGTATTAAACGCTCTTAATTTTTGTTGTGCAAACCTTAAAGTTGAACTTGATTTTGATGTGAATGAGACAAATAAAACCCACCTGAATATTTAGTTAGTGCCACATTTTTACTTATTTTGATTTCCTCGCCAGCTATTCGCTAGTCATTCTATCCTACCTCTATTCTCAGTATTTCCCAACCCTTTCCGAGGGGTTCGGGTTAATTGAATCTTTTGAACTTTTACGTAAAATAATTTTTCGTCATCATTCTGCCCGGCCGATTAATAGCAGCTTTAGGAATCAACTGAATATTTCAGTTTTTAAGAAAGATTTATTTTATTAAATCTTTTTCGATTATAAAAGCGTGTATGGTTGTCAATTATTAAGTACAATTTTGGTGTGACGTCGTTAACCGCCAAATGTTCATTATAGTATTAAAACGGTAAATTAATTAAAATCAATGTAGTTAAGCCTTATTTAACTGGAAATTTTATTAATAAAATTGTCATGAAATAAACATGATGAAAACAATACAATAATTGATAAAACAACAATTGATTGATATGATTTTGTGAGGCACAATGAAGCAACCAATACATATACAACAAGCAAAATAATTAAAACGTAACTTTTAAATAATTAAAAAGTAGGTACTAAGGTATGAACAGTGGTAAAGTTTGTGAGTTTATGTAGGTATATCCAAAGGTTGCCTGGAAGAAATCGCTTTCAGCGATAAGTCCGCCCATTTGTGCAACTCATACTATAGCTATTACTTTACTTTGTGTATGTATGACGTGTTTTGTTTCTTCCTGTTTGTACAAATAAAGTTATCTATCTATCTATCTATATCGCCTTAACGTAAAATTTCTAATTTTATGATGTGACGGGCGTTTTCAGATTACTCTAATCTGATTTATATCGATAATTATTGGTCATTTTATCATGTGAACTTTGATTATAATATGATGTCAACGGAGATTTCATATGTTTCACGTGCTATATCATGAAACAGCCAAATAAAACTGGTAAAACATCGACGTATAATGATAAATATACAAGTTAGGTTCAAAAATTGTTACAAAATCGAATCAATCCGCTTTTTGCTTTTATCACCCGAATACGGGGAAGCCAAAAGGAAGGGTTTAAATATTTTGCCCCGTATTTATGTTTTTACAAAAACCAGCTAAGTGTGAGTCTGAGTCGCGCACGAAAGGTTCTGTAGGTACCTTGTTGTATGGGAACCCCACTTAATTTTTCTTTTCTGATTTTATTATCTGTTGTTATAGCGGCAACAGAAACACATAATCTGTGAAAATTTTATTTTGTAGCGGTATGTCTACTATACCATGCCTACTTTTTAATTAGGTAATGCCGAATTTATGTCGCAGTCCCAAAACACGTTTATTTAACAGTATAATGCATACTTTAATACAGTTTCACACAGAATGCAAAAGTTCAACTCTCTGGCTAAAACGGTTGATGAGATACACCCTGGTGACAGACAGACGGACGGACGGAAAATTAAGTCTTAGGCCGGTTTCAGTGCTCAACCGACCGTCGGTGCGTACGTCGGTCGCGCTTGTCATTTGTATGAAAATTCTGTACAAGTCTGGACAGTGCTCGACCGATCGTACGCACGCGTATATTGCTACGCACTGCGTACGAGGACCGTCGGTCAAGCGCGTCCGCATGCGTGCCGTCGGTCGACCGACGCGCTATGAAAACGTAATAACGCGTTCAGTGCTACACCGATATCGGTGGACCGACCGTACGGATGCGAGTATCATCGTCAAAAATCTTCAATAATGAATTATTGTTTGATAATTTTGATCAAACATGGCTTATATCGACACCGAACGCTTTATTACCGAAGTTGGTCAGGAGAGCACTGAACGTTACAAACTGACGATCGGTTATGCGTATCGTCAGGAACGACGGTACGCACCGAACGGTCGGTTGTGCACTAAAACCGGCCTTAGTAATATAATCCCGTTTTACTCCTTGGCTACGGAACTCTAAAAACAAAATCGTAATTCAGCTGCCAGTCTTAAATAAATTATCAAGGTTTATATATTGTTATTTCACGTCATCACCGGCTATATGCAAAACGATATTATAGTAATGTCAGTGTAGTATAATAGGCCAGCATATCGCCGTATTAATGTACGTAAACACGAGAATCGCTCCTTAACAGTTAGTTTGACTAATGTCCACACCACATAAATACAGACAGGTAAATGCCAACGCGATTAATGGGTACAAACTGCATAAATAATTGCCCATACATTGCGACAAGTAATATCTGCTAAGCATTTCATTACCGTCCGTCGTTGTGTATATCTTCTTTACAAATATAAATGTTTTGTCCTGAATGACTGACTGACGGATCATCGCACAGCCTAAACCGCTGATCGTAGAGGCCGGAGGGTGTATTCTTTGTATGACGTAGGCATCCGTTATGAATGGATTTTCCGAAATTCTACCCCTTAGGGCGTGAAAAATTTGAGCAAAGTTTGTATGGGACAACGTGATTGCTTGGTCTATTTTCGACTTTTACGCGGACGAAGTCTAGTATAAAAGCTAGTTTATCTATATTAATTTATATCTATAGGGATCGAGTCAGGGTGCCAAGTGCCGGTCTCCATCTAGGCGAACATGCTACATCCTGGACTTCAGCGTCGCTTCCTATCAGGTTAAATGCAAGCATATTTGGCGCAAATAACAAAGTATTGGGGTCTTAGAAAATACCATACAACAAGAATTTATGATTTTTAAGGTTCCGTATTCATAGGGGTAAAACGGGGGCCTTTTACTAAGATTCCACTGTCAGTCTGTCTGTCTGTCACCAGGCTCCATCTCATAAACCGTGATAGCTAGACAGTTGAAAATTTCACAGATGATGTATTTTTCTTGCCGCTATAACAAAAAATACTAAACATAGAATATAAGGTACGGAACCCTTCGTGCACGAGTCCGACTCGCACTTGGCCGGTTTTTTAAATAAGTCATCTCATACCTGCCTGACTGTTAGCTTTTACCTACCGTTGTGGTTATAGACCGCGTTTCAGATAGCACAAGTCTATGGCACTTTATTGATAATTTATTAAAATGCAACCGTCACAGCCTCGACAATTTAAATGGAAATTGACAAATTTGTTAAGCCAGTCCTATTCCGATACTAGTAGATACCTATAACTTCTATTTATAAAATTCTCGTGTCGCGGTGTTTGTTACCAAACTCCTATAAAACGGCTGAACCGATTTGTATGGATTTTTGTGTGCATATCGGGTAGGTCTGAGAATCGGCAAACATCTTTTTTGTATATGGCAAAACAAGGTTATCCGGGACAGCTAGTATCTCTTTAAAAATCTACTTACCAAAGTACTTTTGTTATAAAAAAACCCTAAACATAAATAGTTCAAACGCATAACATACCTACAAGTCAAACCTTTTCCCGTGTCAGGATCTTGATACAAATTCGGTAGAAATAGCACCGACAAAAATCTTTTATCATTCATCCTTCCGAGAGTTCGTGTAAGGATATCCTTCGGAAAAGTTAGCCGTGTCACCGCATCACTTTGCCAAATAATGTTTACACACAAGTGACGCGAGGCAAATCTTAGGGACACAGTAAAAAATACGAGTTTTTGGCAGAAGGTTAACTTTGCTTAGATGTTTTAATTAATATTTTTCTATAACACACATTTGAATAGGGATAATAGATATGAAGCTGCAACTATAACTGTATTCCTAAACGTTATTAATAGTTTTTTTTTAATTGCGTCCCTATGAGAGCAATTTTGAAGAGTATTCACGTCAAAAATAAGTACGAGTTTTTGGCAGAAGGTTAACTTTGATAAGATGTATATTATGTAGAGGAGAAGAGGTATGTTGATTTTTGTTTCTTAGGTTTTTTAACAATAATTGATCGAATAATTTGTGTAACTAGCTTTGCCCGCGACTTTGTTCTTTGCTATCTTTGCTAAATTTTAGCCCTATCCATCTGTTGGTTTGAGCTGTACTTTGATATAATAATATCAGTCAGTCAATCAATCAGTCAGTCAGGATTTTGAATTTCATATTTTATTTACCGAATTGAAATAGTCGAGTAAGAGACTTGACATCACAGAATTCGAAATAAAAACAGAAACCGCAAACAGATATCACGGGCATGCGTTGTGTCCAAAAACACGGTCCGCATTACCCCCTGCGAAGCACTTCTTGCAAGCTCCATAGCATTTACACATTTTGCAAATCATTGCATATACTTTTATTTTACAGGAATATTAATCGTCATATTACTATGGTTGTATAGTTATTTTAATGATACTTTTTAAAATTATTTTTGTCTTTGAGCTATTTGTTTTAAATTGTGTTCACGTGACTTACCGAAAAACACAAAGTCAAAGTAAAAGTCAATTTTTTTTATTTCTTTGGAGACTTAATACATTATTTGTATATAGACCACATAAAATCATCTTAAAAACTAAGTTAGGATGTGTGCCTTCGGAACACATAAAGGTACATGTGAATACATAACAAAATTATCTTAATTTAAAGGCAAGAAGTTCCCAAGTACGTTCGTCACAAAGGAAAACATTGAATTAAAATTTATTAAAATATGCGTCAAAATATCATTAGCGTCTATAAATTATGTAACTGTATACATATTAAAATGATTTTTTTTAAATCCAGTTTAATAATTAATAATAACTTAATAGTTTTTGTTTTAAACTAGTTAAGTATTGTGAAAATGCGGACAGTGACAAAGTGGGATTGAAAGTGACTAACTGGAAAAATTAAGCTGTGTTCACTGTGAAGGAACTTTTATATATAAATCAGTGAACTAGTTGTTCGGGGTCAACTACTAATAAAACATAATTTATTAACAAGTACACTGTTTAGTTTATAAAACGTTTCCACTGTCAGACTCTGAGGTGCTAGTTTTTATTCACTGCAAAAACCTCATACTAAACTATTGTGAAATTAACTTAAACCTTTCAAACAAAAAAATCGGTCTACAAAACGACGAAGATAATAACATACGTCCACAAAAAACGAACACAACTTTCTCCTTTTTTTCAACTTACAAATAGTTAAAAAAAATAAAATAACGTATATTGTCAATGCATATACTTACAGGTGAAAGATCCTATCCTGTTTCATATCAAATGCACGCAACTAAAGGTATTTTTATCAGCATAATTATTTTAATTTAATATTTCACATTTTACTTCAACACGTAAGATGGACATCTAAAAAAACACTTTAATAAGTAAAACTATAATCTATCTAAAATGAAGAGTTTTGTTGCTTCAGCTACATGCGCAAACAAGCTACAAAACAATTTTGATTTGGACTTCTGTGCACAAGTTTGAAAATAAGAGGCGCACTGCGATGTTAATGACCCGAGTCGTAACTATTATTATAGGCAGAGGATGCCACTTAACATCAGGTGGACATTGGGCAAATTCCGTCACTTATTTTACACATAAAAAACGATAGCCTTCTCCTAGAAAAATTAGATTATTTTCTCTGAAACAAGCAATTCCGACGCCAAATTTCACTGCGAAACTAATCCATCACTTCCTCTAACTTTATTACTCGTATGTACCAATTTGAAGTACATACAAAGATTTCTCACTGAATAAACTGGTTTTAGGGCGTCAACTTCCTCTAATCCATTTGGGCGAACAACTGGAGTCATGTCAGGTTGATTGATGTAGGTACGTACAAGGTGATTCGTGTGGTGACTTTATCTACACCTCTTTGACACCGACCCCAAATCTGAGCCCTGAAACTCACACAATATTAAAGTGGCCTCAAGGCTAACATTACATAGTAGTCAAATGACAGGATGTTGTATGTTACTCGTTTCAAGGAAATATATACAGGATGATTTTTTTATATGGGGCTTCAGTGCTATATCCTAAACTATAACCCCGTTATTCCAAAACGAGATTTAAGAATAGTCCAAGATGTGGATTTAAACCTTAGATTTAGACACAGATTTACTCGTTAACTATAGTCTAAACACTATTCCTATCCAGGGTTATTGGAAATTAATTGACACGGCGTTAAGGGCTTCTTCTGTGCACCTTAACAAACAACTTTTGTTCTACGACTTTTGTCGAAACTTAATACATATCCCAAAAAAAATATTTAAGTGTTTCTCGTACTGTCTGGTAATTTTCTATGTCTATGCGGCAAGTGCGCGCGCGCGCGCGATCGGCACGGGGCGCACTGCGTGCGACCCGATCGGGTTGTACCATACCTACTATTATTGATTCTGTGACGTAGACGTAGAGTTGAGTATTATTTGAACTGTTGGATTTAATTTTTTATTTTTGTATGGAATATTTTTATAATGAATTTCCAAAAGTCATAGAACAAAAGTTGATCGTTAAGGTGCACAGAAGAAGCCCTTAACGCCGTGTCAATTAATTTCCAATAACCCTGTATAATTTATAGGGATAATGTTTAAACTTATAGTTTACGAGTAAATCAGTGTGTAAGACTAGCTGTCCCGACAAACGTTTTGCCATATAAAAAAATGAAAAAATAAAGAATTTTCGACCGATTTTGTGCAAACTTCACATAAACCATGGTACTAAATAGTCCGAACAAAGCTTAAACATTTGGTTTGAATAGGTGAGCCCGTTCTTGAGTTATAAAATTACAACAAAAAGTGGCATTGATTTTTATTAATATAGATAGATAGATAACGAAATTTTCTGAAAGGAGTTGCGTACCCGATTTTGAAAAAAACTAAAACTGCTTCATTAGATTTTTTTTAAAGTCATTACCGTCGCCAGGAATCGAACCTGTTGATTTTGCAAAAAAATAATCGTATTATATTTTTATACCAATCGATAGTCTTACTGATGTTCATCTCAAGATTAATTCCTGGAAACGAACATAGTATGGCAAATCAAAGGAAATTGCTCCTTTTTGTAGTTACATTCGCTATATCTTATAGTTTAGGATATTATTTTGTGGGCCTTCAGCCACATAAAAAAATCATCCTGTATACCAATACTAAACTTTTAAGGTAAAAATTAACAGATAGTTATCAATTTTCAAGTACCTAGTAGTAATGTTAACTATTGACATTTAACGCTTGCAAATAGCTATTCTATTGGTGATATGGATTGGCAAATGGATAGGCAATTGATGGTAGAGCGTCGATTTATTGGTTGATAGCAATATCGAATGTAAAGTGACTCCATGACTAACTAGCTGTTAAATAACACAAAATTATATGGATTTTCAGTTGTAACTTACCTGTAAAACAGTTATGTAATTGTCTTTGTACATTTTTTTATTGTCGAAATTTTAAAATTAATTTAACTGAAAACTTTTTTCTATAACACTTTAATACGAGTTAAAGATATTTTTTTCGGTAATTAATTAGATTCAGAGAATTGTATTTTGATCAGAGTTGTTTTGAGTTGGAGCAGAGAGTTGATCAGAGTTGTCTACAACGATAACTAATAATGTTTTGATATTTTACTTTGATCATACAAATAATATGTAGATATTTTGTAGGGAATATTTATTTTATTAACTTTAAAATATAAACAACTTGATAAATCAAATAAAAGTAGAATCATGAGGCGTGAGAGAGCATATGAAATCCAGTGTAAATATTCCGGCTCTTCGTAGTTGAAACTGAAACAATTAGGACCAATTTTGAAAATAAACGTTAAACACACAACTGATTGCCACAAGCCACAAGGCAATCATATGCAAAATGTATAGTCAACAATTATGTTTGCTGGCGGAATAGAGCAGATTTAATATTAACTACTATTAGAGAATTAACCAATATAAATTAGATAGGTACCTACCTACGTCATAGACATATCTATATCTAGGTATACCTACTATAATATCAAGAGGAAAGATTTTTTGTTTTTATATTTCTAACGAATAGGATCACAAACTACTGGTCCGCTTTTGATAAAACTTGGTATGAGGATACATTGATTCATTTGGAGTAACGTAGGCTACTTTTTATTCCCTAGTTTATAAATAACTAGCGACCCGCTCCGGCTTCGCACGGCTTTATTATGCATGTATTATACATATAAACCTTCCTCTTGAATCACTCTATCTATTAAAAAGCCACATCAAAATCCGTTGCGTAGTTTTAAATATCTAAGCATACAAAGGGACATAGGGACATAGGGACGGCGAAAAGTGACTTTATTTTATACTATGTAGTGATACTGTTCACATTTACAATATTAGTAGGATACCTACACAAATATTGGAAGGGACACGTAAAATATTACCACTTATTAAACTGCAGAATAAAGTTTTGAATATGCATGGGTATAACGTAACTAAGATACCTACTAAATAAGTATCTAAAACATTAACTATAAATTTGATCTCAAAGAAGAAATTGTAGAGGTTGGTAGTAGGCAGTAAATTACACAAAGTAGTACAGGTTAAGTCAGAGCGAGTCTAAGTTAACGGCTCATTGAAGCGCAGCGTCTCTCTCGCGCGCCGGGGTGTTCACTGCCTAACGCGGGCGTGGTGGAATGATTCTCATTAGACCGGGCCGAGACGGGGCATTGATTTGAAATGTTACATACATTTTGTATTACACCGTGCATGATCCGTGTCCCGACCGGGCACGCTCGGACACGGCCTGGTCTAATCTAAATCATCCGTTAGGGATAATTCTCAGAAAACCAAGCCATGTCCGGGTCGGGCCGAGTCCGGAACGGAACGTCCATGATGCACGTTTATATTACACCGGGTTGTCAGCCGCTGATGGAACGGGGTGGATCCGTGGAGTAGACGAGCGTCGTCCGGGCATGGAGTAGAGACGGATCATGCACTGTGTAATACAAATTGCTTTATACAAAATCTATGTAACGTTTCAAATCCGTGCCCCGTCCGGGCCACGTACACCTACACGGCCCGGCCCGGACACGGCCCGGTCTAATGAGAATCATCCCTAAGTCTCCAATTTAAGTGTTATTTCCTTTTATATTACGCCCTCAGAGGTTTACAGATTTTATGTTTCACTTTATGATTTATGACGTATCCGGTTCAGCCGCAGAAGTATTCTGAGGGTACAACTCATAAAACTAGTGTCGTAACTGATTGCCATCGTTCGAATCGAACACTCAGTATAAATAACCATTAAAATATGTGATTTATTTTAGAATTAGAACATTTACGACCCAGTTGGCACTACGGTCACCATGCCGGACCGCCAAACACAGGGTTGCGGGTTCGATTCCCGCCTCAGACAAGTATTTCTGCTTAGATATTTGTCTGTGGTCTGGTTGTTTCTATGTATTATTAGTACAGTCAGTCGCATAATTTCAGCCCCCAATAGAGTTCTAAAATTACTATTAAGTATTGGAATGTTTTCATTCTAATAATTTTTGTTTGATTAATTGATGAGTTAAAAGACTTTTAACTTCAACTAAAGCCGGTATCTAGTATATTGCTTGTGTTGAAAACATTCTTATAACAGCCGTTTTGGAGCTCTACGGTGGGTCTGCAATTATGCAGCCGACCGTACATATTTACAAAAGAAAAGTACTTATATTTAGGTAGTATATCCGTTGTCTTGCACCCATAACACAAGTCTAGTTACTTTGCTTGGGGCTAGATGACGATGTGTGGAATGTCTTGCATATTTTTTTTTATTTTTTTTTTTCAGTTCTAAGACTGTTCGTAAAATGTCTTCTCAGACATTATTACCTGGCTTTAGTGCAAGTGTAATGCTGTGGCTATTAGGTACAAGCGTCTGTGAATTTTAGTGTCGATCATTAAATTTATCTAGTAAATATAAATATTGCAGGACATTCCACACATCGCCACTTAGCCACAAGATAAGTAACTACACTTGTATTTTGGGTGCTAGACAACGAATATTATACTACTTATATACTTTTCTTTTGTAAGCATGCATGGTGACCATTGTGCGCACTGGGCCGTCAATTGCTAATAGCTATTTGATTAAACTTTTGCTTTGAGGTTTATACTGAAATAAGATTACTGGAGTTAGTAAATATTTACAAAAGAAATGTATATAAGTAGTAAATCCGTTGTCTAGCACCCATAACACAAGTCTAATTACTTAGCTTGGGGCTAGATGGCGATGTGTGGAATGTCCTGCAATATTTACTATTTTAACTTTTTTTAACGGTGAGTGTTCTTTTGAACTTATATTTAAAATGAAAAGATAGAGAAAGGAGAACAGAAATAGAAACACAAAAAGTTTAACGTTTAGTTAAAAATTCCGCTGCTTTAGTAAAACATATGCAATGTGTGTGCAAATTGAGGCGCTCGCTATCTTTGTGAAATTAGGACTCGGAGCGCTAATATAGGTATACAGAATACCGTTCGTACAAAATATTTGTATATGCTGCACTGATCTTAATGAACTCTCTCAATTGCAATGAACGAATACAAACATTGCTTATATAGAAGAAATGTGTTCTATTAACTTTGCGATACTCTACTCAGCGGGAACACCTGTTCTTTTGTAATAGGTGTCGTGAAATGAATCTGTATAATTATACAGATTCATTTCACGATTGATAGCCCTAATTATTAGGGCTATGAATGGTGACGAAACTGGAATTTGTTCCGTATTAAGTTCAGAGTTATAGTTAAGTATAAAAATAAAAAAAATATCGCTTAATAACCCAGTTGACCCAGGTGACGACCCAGTCACCATGCCGGACTGCCAAACACAGGGTTTCGGGTTCCATTCCCGCCTCAGACAAGTATTTATGCTTAGATATTTGTCTGTGGTCTGGTTGTATCTAGTCTCCGACGTTTACCTACTAAGTAGGTATAGGTATACATTATAATACTATACTCTAGAGAGAGAGTGATTGTTTAAATTAAACTGTGCTAAATATATTTCAAGATATTTTTTGTTCAGTTAAATCTCATTTCTATGTAACGTTACATTACGTTACCGAAATTGTTTTCCATAAACTCGGAGTGTTGTTAGTAAGCACTGGGTACATATTCTACTCTGCAGCCATAAGCTTGTATACAAAATGTTATGTAGCTAGGACGGAAGGATTACGGCATTGATGTAAATTCGACCATCGGTATCTGTCGGATTTTATCTCTAAACGAACATGTTTCATGTTACTGGCCTCTTTTATTTTGCAAGTGAGATGCCAGCCAATCTATTTTTAAAAACCAATCTGTCATCTAGTTTGTGAATGAATGATGAGTGAATGATAGATGCTAACTTAGAAGCAAGGTTGTAAAATGGATGTAATCTTTTATTTTGCAAGTGAGATGCCAGCCAATCTATTTTTAAAAACCAATCTGTCATCTAGTTTGTGAATGAATGATGAGTGAATGATAGATGCTAACTTAGAAGCAAGGTTGTAAAATGGATGTAATCTTTTATTTTGCAAGTGAGATGCCAGCCAATCTATTTTTAAAAACCAAGCTGTCATCTAGTTTGTTAATGAATGATGAGTGAATGATAGATGCTTACTTAGAAGCAAGGTTTTATTTTGTAAGTGGGATCCCAGTCAATCTATTTTTAAAAACCTATCTATCCTATCTATTTTGTGAATGAATGATGAGTGAATCATCATCATCATCATGATGATGATTCACTCATCATTCATTCACTGGATGCACTGCACTGCATTACATGGATGTAAACAAGTAGGTATTTAAAAAAAATGTTGCACAATTAAGACTATTTTTAACTTTTAAATGGGTCAACTGATCTTTACGGGATAAAGCAAAGAATATAAAGCATTCAGCTTTTAGAAAATAATGCATTTAAATAGGTTTATTGGACAAAATGCATTCTCTACTAGCACAGCAAATAAATCGTTTACAGACAATAAAATTAACCGAGACATTAGCCAGGACTACTGACTGTGTAGCCTTAGGTATATGGTAATAACAAACAATACAAACTGAAATTGAATTAAATAACATGATTATTTATTCTACTTACCAAAATTATTTAAAACAAAAAACAAGGTTTTAAGCTATTGTTTTTTTATTAAATTAGTAGTAGGCTGAATATATAAGTAGGTATGAGCATACCTACTTAATTATAAGTGAAATGAAACTATAAAATGAAATAAAGGGTAGAATTCTGTTTTTCTGGTCGTTGGACTACTTTTTCTTGTTATGGGTATGTTATTTTTATGTGTACCTACTAAGTACGTCTAGAAAATATTTTTTTTGTTTTATGTAACGTTAGAAAGAAAAATAAGTTAAAAATATTTATAAGACAATGCAACAGTATAATGCTGCGTTATGCGGGGCAGCGAATAACGTGGTAAGTTCCAAGTGAAATCGTGATCAAGTTAAAAAAATAATAGTTTAAAAAAACACGCTTTAATAAAAAATCCAACAAAAAAAATAGAAAATAAAATTTAATAAATTTGGATTAAGAATATTGTAAATAGTAAGCGTGTTACATTGTGATGCTACACCTTCATTATTTTTCTTTTGCAATCACAATGTAACACGCTTACTATTTACAATATTCTTAATCCAAATTTATTAAATTTTATTTTCTATTTTTTTAGTTGGTTTTTTTTATTAAAGCGTGTTTTTTTAGTTTTTTTTAACTATTAATTTATTTTATACTTTTTGGTCTTTTTTACCGAAATATGTTAGATCAGACCCTGGTTACCATTGAAAGACAAACTACTCGTCAAGACGATTCTAACGAGCCCAAACTCGATAGGGTTGTGTTGTTTCATTGCGAAGTTCCTATGACCACCTTCCAGTTCCATCATCAGACCCTGGTTACCATTGAAAATCAAACTACTCGTCAAGACGATTATAACGAGCCCAAACTCGATAGGGTTTCGTCGTTTCATTACAGAGTTCCTATGACCACCTTCCAGCTCCATCATCAAATCAGCACCATGTTATCATAATATTGCATTGTCATCGGTCTTTGACAAATGTGCAAAGTTTGAATTAAATCTGATCATTCTAAGTAGGGCAAAATCGTGCCCAAAGGAGTCGGTTACATACAAACATACAGGTGAAACTAATAAAAGCGTGTTAAAAAAAAACATTTTGATCAACAAACAATTAGTTTCTTAGAGGAAACTGAATCGAATATACCAGTTAAACTCCTCCTCGGTAATCGAACAAAACTGTTCAGGTTTTGCAAAATTTAGTTTTAACAATGCGCTGTCGAATAACTAAACAAGTGCTTATTCAGCAGAAACTAGCTGCACCGCGATTAATAACAGTTGTGTACAAAACTGAGCGAGTTGGTTTGTTAGACATGTACCTACCTACTGAGCGCTGAATGCATCCGCTTCATCAAAATATTCATATGTTATGCTAAACTTTTGAGGTTTCAACATTCAACATACGTACGTCTAAACAAGAGCCTGCTTATAAAGATTTGTTTCGGAATCGAAGTCGTATCTCGGTTGTATAATAATATTGGACTGTATTTTGATGTTTGATAAGTAAAATTTAGAATAACTTCAATTAGAAATTAGACTTTCAAATAACTATGTTAATAAGATTGGCATAGACTTTGAAGGCGTTATTGAAATGTGGTCTTTAAAGTAAATATTTTGACGAGTTTCAATAATTAATTAATATATTGATAGTCTTAACAGTATAATTGTAAAAAAGGTATGGTAATGTAGATAGATTTATCTAGTTAAGCATTATAAAAAGTATCCATGGAGCAGCCAACATTACATTTGAATTTCACCGTTATTTCCTGTAAGTACTTTTTGATAAGTTGATATTCTGGACTATTAGGAGAACAGTGGAGAGTTCGTCGGTTAGCATTTGCATAAGTTACACGTTTCATTTCCGTAATTACAATTCGATCGTAACCATTAATCTTGTGACGTAATCCCGCTGGGAGCGTCAATCGTTTGACTCTAATCACGGGATTTGCTTTAAACGCCCGCCTTTCGTGCCGGGCCTCTTACTGAATCCTTTTGAGAAAAAGTTGTTAAAAAAGCGGCACAAAAACAAAAGGAAATAGTCGGGGTGGTCCCCGGAGAGTCGTTGTTAGCCCTGGGACGGTACTTAAATCAAATGTTCACCATTCAAGGAAATTATAAGAACAGGGCACGGATTCTCGTACCCTCTGAGAGAATATCCTTGGATAAAAAGGCTTACGTTAGAACACTGTCGTGAATAGATTTATTGTTCACCTAATGCTATTTAACAGTTTTAGCTTTATTAAAACAAAACAAAATTGCGTGTCAACTCCGACACTATACTTTATACCAAATGGTGTTTACAATAAATATCTATCTACAATATGTAACAAAAACTCTGTAATCCCTCTATAGGTACACGTCGGTACACCCAGACTCTCATTGTTCTGAGAAAAATACTTATTTCATATTTTATCTCTATACATTAGAACTAATCCAACCTCTTTGTTAGAACCTAAAGGCAAGAAGCTCCGTAGCACCGTAACCTCTTTCGTATCACTTTTCGTTAACAACATAGACTAACGGGGTTTTTGGCGGGAACGAGCCAACAACATGTCGTGCTGCAGTTTTATTTACACGAAACTTAGTTGTAAACCGAGTTAAATTGTATAATTCTGGTGGAAAGTTATCTAATTTAGTTCCGTGAAAGTGCACAAGTGTAGTGAAAGTAAAAATCAGTGTCAAACATGGACTTTTCTCGTTGCCTCCAAAATCTCCTACAAGGTTATAGTAAAGTAGCCACCGCTTTACTATGACCCCTGACTTGACAAACTGTGACTTGACGACTTGACCATCTTGAAACACTTTGAGCCCGATTTCTGTAAATCGGGCCATAACTTGATGCAAAATATTACTTGATACTGGCTATATGCACAAACCGTGCGAAGCCATAACTGAAAAAAAAAAAAAAAAAAAAAAAAAAAAAAAAAAAAAAAACATAGACTAACAGAATGTTAACACTACAAATGCCGCCACTCATAACACTGTTAAAAACATCTTTCAAAGATGATATAAAGGCCAATGATAATGATATTTTACTATCCATCTTTCATACCTGGTGCTTTTAGTTAAATCGATTCTAAAGAAGAAACCCAAAAAACACATTTATTAGCTATACCTACATTAGTTAAGACTAAAATTAGACAAAACAATACGTTTAGTATGCAGGACAGATTGCACGTTAAGGATTTACTTTTTGTTGTCCTCAACAATATTACTTTACCTCGCAACAAACTTAAGGAGCCTAATCTTCTTTTTAAGTCGAGCTTTTACTTGCCTTATGACAATACGGGCTTACAGCAACGAAAGACTTCGTACAAGAAACTTTTTAATCTTTACGTTACCTCGTGTATCGGAGCATTATTTTATCGATTAGATAAGTATATTGAACTAATATTATGTATATGAAATCATCTTGATTAGGAAGAATATACTATGTTTCATTTCTGATTTACGGATAACGTATTTGGAGGATGCCTATTATGTAGAAAGGAAACACTGATTTACATAAAAGCGGAAAGACAGAAGTTCGTATAAACAATATTGTCCTTACGTCGATGTCGTATGCTTTGAAGCGGTCCCCTCTCAACGAATATGAATAAAATTTTCTTATACAAATTGCGAGTTCGCGAAAACGTGTCGATTTCTTTATTTATTCAATACTTTTCTCCTTTGAAACGTTTCTCCTTGGATTCGTCTGCGCTTATCTTGTATTTATGAATTATTTTGGATTTTTATCGATATAAACCGCTTCCATATAGCAACTTTTAATACAAGAAGGCGAATAATATTTTTTTTTTTTCTACAAAAACGGTGAAATTTCCAAAACCGTCTCATTCCCTATTTTTGTAATTAACTCTCTTTGTTTACTTCTTATGAGATGAATTGTATTCAAAACCTTAAAAAATAGTTTTAAGGTTTTAAAAATATTTTTGGTAAGTATTTTCTTTTTTTTAATTCTAAATTTTTCTTAATACTTACTATCGGTCGTAGGTATTCTATAGTAATACAAAGTGAACTTCAGTACCTACTTATGATTCATATGAAACCAGTGTGTTCTTAAATCCCACGTTTTTAAATCCTACAGCTTAAACTTTGTGTTGTCATAAAGTCAGTGAAAAGTGCGGCATATTAAGTACAGCGGGTACTACGTCCGCTTACAGGTTGAATGTTCCGAAATCCTCTGTGTATAGTTTACTGAACTTATAATACAAAATAAAATGATAATAATACATTTAATCTATACTAATATTATAAAGCTGAAGAGTTTGTTTGTTTGTTTGAAGGCGCTAATCTCAGGAACTACTTGTTCGAATTGAAAAATTATTTTTGTGTTGGATAGTCCATTTGTCGAGAAAGGCTATAGGCTATTTTATATTTCGATATTCCCATTGGATCGGGAGTTACGCGGGTGAAACCGCGGAGCGCTGCAAGTCGTTTATAAATAGGTAGACATGGAAATTGGTAAGTACTAAGTAAGTATGTTTCAACCAACTTAATAATGACTTCCTCAACATCAAAACAGAAGAAAGATTTAATAGAATTCATACATAGTTGCCGATAACTATGCTATCTACCTAAATTTAAAATTTCAAAGTTATTATCGGTAGAGGGTTAATACCCGCTCAAGGAGCGGACTGACCAAATAGAGGTCCCACGGGACCGAGGAACCTTATCTCCAGAACGGCATAGGTTCGTCTACGACAGGGTTCACCTACCTCCAAAACCAACACTAACAGTACCAATGCTGCGTTATTTGCTTACATTTTGCCCTGTTTAATGCTGCATACGATATTGAAAAAAAATTTATGTCTTCATCATTCTATCTTTCTCTTACGGTTTTTCGTTCCCCATTTTCGTAACGCGTTACATTTTTCTTGGCTAGATCCCCCCTGCAACTTCGTTCCAATTAAAATACTTTTTAATAGAAACCAAATAATTCTGACACTTATCTAAATCACGTCTCCCAGAAAGCTGGAAGACGTAGAAATCGATGAACGATTGGCCATAATAACAACCGAATTGTCCCCCACAGGAACACGACCACGCGGCAGACCCAGACGGCGATAGCGGTAACGGAAATTATCCGGGTGAAACTACAGGGCGCAGCTAGTTAATTTATAAATACATCACAACATAGTATAAAATAAAGTCGCTTTTCGCCGTCCCTATGCCCCTATGTATGCTTAGATATTTAAAACTACGCAAAGGATTTTGATGCGGTTTTTTTTAATAGATAGAGTGATTAAAGAGGAAGGTTTTTAAATAATAATACAAGCATAATACAGCCGTGCGAAGCCGGGGCGGGTCGCTAGTAAAATATAAGACATTAGTAAATAGAAGCATTTGCCATAAACAAACATGTTTATAAAATTATTGTTTTTTTTAATTAAACATTTGCGGAACAAAGTTATTGCAAAATGAACAGTTTGAAATAACAATATTGGTTATAAAGTAATTTTGTTAATATTATTTTGGTGAAACATTAGTGAATCGTACAAACTCGAAAAAGTTTTCATTATTGGTAAAGTAACAAAAAAAAACAAAATCTTTTATACCGTAAGTACCTTAATAACACAGCGCATTTTAATGAAAAAAGTTATCTGCGAAGACATTTTAAATGCAAATTAAAAGCCCTACACTAAGAAACTTAAGAAGTACGCGTCTGGTCTAGTCTCATATTGAATTTAATTGATAAAATATAATAGTTTGAGGTGACATTACGAGATAAGATCTGAACTAGTCAGTTTTTAGGGTTCCGTTTAGTTTCTACCTTATTTTATAGAAAAAACTAGCTGCAGCTCGCAGTTTCACCAGCGTAAGTCCCGAGTCCCATAGAAATATCTGGATAAAAAGTAGCCTATATGTTAATCCAGGTTTCCAGCTATCTACATACCGAGTTACATCGCAATCGGTCCAGTAGTTTTTGCGTGAAGGAGTAACAAACATACACACAAAGATACGAACAAATTTTTACATTTATAATAGGAGTAGGATGAGTAGATAAATAAACAGTTTAGATTGTTTTAACATGGATTTAGTAGTACAATAACGTCTCTATTTAAGGGGTAAGGGGATATCAATTGTGGGTTAGGTATGTCTGTCTGAGCAAAGGTATTGTGTGTAGGAACGTGGCTCGCTGGATTTCAGCTTCAGATTGCATTACGGCGAGACGCGGACCGCAGTCGCTAGACATTACTGAAGCCATTACCTTATCTAAAGTCCCTCTCGGATTTATTTAGTTTTCCCTCGCCGCATGTTATCGAAAACCGCTCGATAAAGTTGTCAACAGGAATGGATCTGGAGCCAATTTGAGAGGAGAACACTTGGAATGTTCTGCGAAAAGGGAAACGACATTTTTTATTCTACGTTGCTGATTAAGTTACCACAGATGTTATTTGAGGAGGCTTTGTTTTATTACTGTCAGATTTACTCACAAAAGAATATAGAGTTATCAGCATTAGGATTCGCAATTCGGTTTACAATTTAATGTAACTTTTTTTTAAGTTAAGATATTTAAAAGATTTTTAATGAAACTATTTTAGAAAGGAACGTGAATTCCTTAGCATAGGTACAGTCGGCTGCATAACTGCAGACTAACCGTCTAGCTCAAAAACAGCTGTTATAAGAATGTTTTCAACACAAGCAAGATTCTAGACACTTGCTTTAGTTGAAGTTCAAAGTCTTTCTAACTCATAAAATTAAACAATAATTATTAGAATGAAAACATTCCAATGATAGTAATTTTCGAACTCTACCGGGGGCTGCAATTATGCAGCCGACCGTACATTAAATGTTTGAAACTCTCATTAGTGTAAATTGTATAACAAAGGAGACAGTAACCTAAACCGTGTACCTACTTTATGAAGCTCACAGAAAAGCAATAACCATATACAAAACTTCAAAGTTCTTTTGCAGTAAAGCCGTCAATTGAAGAGACGTTAGTTCTAGCTGAGGGAACATTAGTCAGCATGCAGGAATTTATGCAAAAAAGCTTCCAGCTTACGTTACGTAAAGTGCCCGTACCGTACACAAATCCCTTTGGGTGTAAAAAAACGAAGGTTTAAAAAGGCAAACTTACCAAAACGTATTTAAGCTGTTACGAGGAGATATAGGCGGTGGGTGGTCGAAGTAACGCGAACATTTTTCAACTGGCTACACGAATATCTCCTTCACTAATAAATCGTGTTTGTAGGTACTACCCTATTTTAATTTAAAGAAATTAACATTTTAACAGTTTACTCGCAGTATATTTATTAAAACATGTTGTTTATTATTTTATAATATATAGCTATAGGGAGGCGAGAACGAAGGTTGAAAACCCTAAAACTTAACTTAATTTTTTATAATATTATCTATATGTATGATAGTCTGTAAGGTATATATTTTATATGGGTCTGTACTTATTTATAAGGCTGTTACCTGAAATAAAAATATTATTATTATTTGTTTGTTATATGTCCTATATCACGGGACTATGGAGTCTCGGACCTTTGGAAGGCATGCGTGGGGCCGAAGCCAACACGTAGAGGCCCTTTACAATAACAAGTTTAATGGCAAAGTATGATGTGAACATTATTATTATATTTCTTTTTGCAATATACAAATAACAAAAATAGTGAAATTCATACTTTTAATTTAAGAATTAGAGATCTATATGTTACCTACTAGTAAGGTCCATAAGCAGGTCGTTTATGACTGCGCAGAACATAATTTGACAGAAAGGAAAAATAATCCAGTAATTATTGCAATAAAATCAGCCCATCGCATCATTGGCCTTCTTAGCTATTAAATTAATAGAAGTTATAAAAACATAGCTAAAATTACATCTGTGAGAGTTTTTACAGATGCGGGAAGATGGTCTCCAGCTAAATCTCGTCGCAGTGCAATATTTAGATATTTCTTAGGATATATTTCTAAAAATAGTCTTTGTGTTATTCGAGGTATTCAGCTATCTATACTTGCCGCCTCCGTTGAGAACAAGTAAGATAAACTTTGAGATTCTCATTCTTACAAACAAACTTCTAGAACACTTGTGAGAGAATCACCTGTAACCCACGCAGAACGCTTTAAACCCTCGAAAACAACGGGTTTGGTCGAAACTTAACGCAAACACTCCGTTCGAGTTGGGTATGGCCGTCAACAAACTTACTTCATCCTGCATGAGAATGCTGTGTGAGGAATGAAATGATGCTTACTTAGTTTTACAAATTATTTTCAAGTGAAATTGTGCAAAACTATGAGAAAACTTCATCTATATTATTATTATGAAGTGGAAAGATTCAATTGATTGTTTACATTGGATAGGCTCCGAAACTACTGAACCGATTTAGATACATTGATTCATTGGGAGTAACATGTTTACTTTATATCCCGATATTCTTACGGCATCGAGAGTTACGCGGGTGAAACCGCGAGGCGATACTAGTTTATAATGATTGGGTTTAACACCAAAATTAATTTTAACCTATCCGTAAACAAAATATAATTATATGGATAAAAAAGGTCAAATATTACTTCATTGATAATAATACCTACCTACATAGTTGAGCTACTAAAGTTGACTAATTCAACGGCATTGAAGACAGATTGCTGGGGAAAGGCTGGGGATGAATGTACACCCACCGGCTCTATGGTAAGCCGGATTAAATCTGTTTTTAAGTTTATCGCTGCTGTAATATTGTTCGCGACTTAAACGCAACTTAAGTATATAAAACTTGCTAAAGTTAGGTACGGAGCACGTACAATGCTTCATTTGTGTTACTAAGTCTTTCAATAGGGACGCCTCAGAGGGACGCTATGAGAAACTTGTCGATACATAATAATTATATGTTCTGTGGTCGATACGATACAGCTTTCCAACACTGTCATGGCTGTTCTCTTTTACATTTTAGAAATTTTCACCTATTTTCTGCGGCAAAAAGCTTTACGGTCCCTCCCTAACAAAGTTGATTAAACGACTACTGTTTCGAAACGACATTGTACTTAGCTACTTCGACACTTTCAATTACTTTGTAAGTAGTAATTTCAGATTTGTTTTACAATATATAGGTAAGTTTTTATTAATGTTTGTGAAACAATTACATAATTTTGTTTCCTAGTTTTGTTAGTTAAGTTGAAATCTTTATTTTACTTTAGTCAATAATAATGTTACCAGAAATCGAATAAAATCCTATAAAACCCTAATAAATGGGAATCCAATTTGAAAGCAAAGCAGCAGAATTTTATTTGACGGCATTCCTAATTGCATTTACTTGAATCTACTTTCATCCTACGTTTACATTTCCGCGCTTCAAGTTCTTGAAAAGCAAGGAATTTAGACATACTTACCTGTTAGAATGATGCACCCTGGGTTATTCAAAACTAAACCTTAGTTTTTCTTTTGCTGATGCAGAGTACATGGGTTTGATGATCTTTGTTATTGAGCACCGTGTTTTTCTTAGCTAGAGCAAACTATTAGTATAGTGAAGTCAATATTAAGTTCCTTGATTATATACAAGGTCATTGGTAATTATACTAGCAAGCCGTTGAGGGCTACATCTGGGCACCTTAACAAACAACTTTTGTTCTACGACTTTTGGAAATTCGATAAAAATATAAAAAAAATTGAGGTTATGTAAATTTGAAAAACAGCTGATTTTTTTAAAACAAAGTGCTGTTCCATACCTCTACGTGTATGGAACAGCTGATTTTCAGGTAAACCTAACCTCAAAATTTTCAAAAATGTTAGTATTTCCAAAAGCCGTAGAACAAAAGTAGTTTGTTTAGGTGCTCAGAAGTAGCCCTCAACAGCTTGCTAGTATAATTACCAATAACCCTGTAGAGTAACAAAACAATTAAGATACCGATTCACTAACAGTAATGTAATGTAGAACAGATAGTACAACTTTTCAGCCGGTTATGACGCTTTGCTTGTCTCTGCTCAAATTAAGTCTAAAATTCCTGGGCGTCGTAGGTAAAAAACACGAACCGTAATTTGCTAAGACGAATAACGTTTGATTTAATCCGGCACGTAGAGCAGGAGCAACCCGGCAACCCGGTCGGGGACCCAGTCGGGCCCGTCGATTTACTTTTATTTACTACGTTTTATTTCGTCGGGCCCGATGCTGTCTGATGTGGCCCTGTTTTCGGGATCGTTAACGGCAATGTGCTAATCTTTTTTACACAGCTGTACCACGCCTGCCCCCGTGGCTCAACAATAGGTAATCGACTTTGATGGTCTCGACCTACGGACGCCCGCCGTTACTCACGCTAATGTTCCACGATTAAGGATTTAAATTTTCAGATGAACAAATCTCATTTTAAATCTCCGTACCTACCCTTTCATTTCCACGATACGCATCGATGGTAATGGACCTCGTATCCCTCGTATGTTTCATTTTATGTTACTTTCATTATTCTTCTATGTCTAATATTAGGTTAAACCTGAAAGTATATTATAAATTGTCAAATATACTAGAGCATACGATAAAATATCTTCAGTGAATTACTCAGTTAACCGCGCCTAACTTAACGTCGTCGAGGGAAGTCAATTACAACGACTTTAAAATACGACATCTCAAGACATTAAGAGACAAAGTTAAACATGCCAATAAACGGTCGGAGAAAATGTTTAGCTTCATTCCCTGCTATTTAACACCAAGAAAGTTTGACTAAGAGTTGGTAACATGTAAACTTATATATTTGTACCGATATTCGAGCTGAAACAAATACATGTGCGTACCTATCTCCTTACTGCTTATGAAGTTCTCAATATATTCACAGCCAATTTTTCTGTAAATATCTCGTCCAAGTGGCAATAAAAGCGTATACTTACCTCGATTTTTTATTAAAGTATCTCATAACAGCTCACAAACCTCCTACATAATAAATAGCACGACCTAAACACGTACACATCTCTCGTAAAAAGGATCACGAAACACACACAGTACGTTTTCAATAAAGGTGTCGTTACAAGGAACCCCGCAAAATCGACAAAGTGACTGTTTCATTTCGAAGGTGAAAGCAATTCCTTCTCTTTTGTGAGATACAATTGCCTCTTAGAAGGCAGGACTACGATGTAAAGTGTTTGGAATAAGATATATCTTTTAACAACCACATGTTCGATTGAATTCCGGTCGGATATCCGGATAAGTATAGGTAACTTTGTGTAGATATTTTTTAACGCCAGTAGATATAATTAGAGCAAGCCGTTTTCAGTCATCGAAAGTGAGTTTAAGTTATTAACTATTTTAATAGTGACGTCTTAATTACGTAAGAGTAACACAACACACTCATTAATCAAAATTAAACACGCAATTTTTTTTGTTTATCACTATGGCTTATCTTTAAAGGTTCACCCCGCAAATTTTAGTTCTTTGAAGTTCTTTGAAGAAGAACGATAACGATACCATCCTCTTAGCGCGGTTTCAGTAAGTCCCGATTCCGCGAATTTCAGGATCAAAATATCTCATGTCTTACTTCATCTTCTTAACAACCACTATGCCAAATTTCATCTAAATTAGTCTAGTCGTTTAAATGTAAAGAAACAAATAAAAACCAAACTATAATTAAATAATATTAGTTAGGATTATGATTATTAGAGCCATCATTAATAAATTAAACAAGCTAATTTAAACTTACTAAACTTTATTTTAATATTCATATTTGTAAGACCTACTTAATCTATTTATCCCTTTTTTATAATTATTTCTGTGCTACTTGTGTCAATTGGGTATTGACAATAGGGTAACAAAGTCTTTAGAATTCGGTTGGAAATTGAATAAAATATAAAACTCCACTTAATTAAAAGAGCTCGTATTTATTTTGTTTTGTGACTGCTGTGTTGTAGAAGTATCATTATTTTTATGAAGTTTATTTTTACAATAACAGAACATGTTAAAACGTGGTTCAATATCGCTTATACATTCCGATTCGTCTCCGTACCTGAAAATTAAAATAATATATTTTGTTGTTTTTTTTTCTGTTTTGACAATTACTTCACAACTTTGCAAAATAGGTATAACAAAAAGGTGACTTCCAATCAAAGTAACAAAATACTGTCATCAAAGTTTATCTAAAACTCACATAAAAGTAACAAAGAGTGCTTCCCACTTCAAAGTCACTTTTCTCAAAAGTATAGATCAATTTTGCGATTTAATATTGCATAATAATATTTTGATACATACTACATAATTACAATTTAAATTAAAAAAACACTTTTGGGAAATAAAAATTTGTTAATCACACACAATCAAAACTGCTGTGTCTAAAAGAAAGAAAGTTTGCACAAAAGTTTCTCGTTCACGGGATTTAGGTGAAGTACTAATTTACTTACGCGTTAGTTCTTGATATTTCTTCAGAAGTTAACTCAAAGTAATCGTCTTTTACGATATATCGTATCGAACCTTCATACATCGCAATACCGGGACTCATTAGTATCTAAAAAATGGGTTATCTGTACAAGTGACGCAGTCATTGTAGTGCCTTTATTTAGTGAAGTGGTAACTTTGCTGACTAAAATGTTTTACTGCCAACAAAATCAAAGTATGCTCAAAATAAAAATAGTTCTAATGATGATTTTGCTGGCTAACTAAATACGGTACTGTTATGTGACATAATGAACGTTTCAGTGCAAGTAAGGGAATTATGCCCGAATATTCAAACGACTCTCAAATATTTAGGGGGTCCCCTAAATTGCCACTTAAGATAAGTAGCCTTTCAGTATTTGGGCATTAGGAATAGATAAATAAAATAAAATAGCCATTATCTAGTCTGAAACTACGCATAGTAAAAAAAACCAGATAATGAATAGGCATGAGAAATATCAAAAGACACCAAATGACCCCTTTTGAGCATTTTTCTTGGTAGATTTTGAAAAAAACGGAAACTGACGGAAATGGCGAAGCAATTAAATAAATCCCATATTTATTTAGGTGACTGACCTTAACCTGGTAATAAACATTGCTTCTATCATCGTTTGGTAAATTATTATAAGTGTTACCCATTCTTAACACCCATTCGATTGAAATTAAACTGCGGGGTGCGCAAATGGACCTGTTAAAATACATATTTGTTAAGGGAATTCATATCGGTCAACGGCCGGTCGGCCGACCACAAAGGATACAGTCGAAGCGTGTGTCTGCACTTAACGAGAGATCATGTAATATTAGAAAACTAATTTTACAGTTTTTAGGTCTAAATTAGGTCTATCTAAATCACTACATAGTATAAAACAAAGTCGCTTTTTCTGTCCCTATTTCTCTTTGACTGCTTAAATCTTTAAAACTACGCAACGGATTTTGATGGGGTTTTTTTAATAGATAGAGTGATTCAGGAGAAAGGTTTATATGTATAATACATGCATAATATAGCCGTGCGAAGCCGGGGCGGGTCGCTAGTATATTATAACACATTATTGGGTCAGTCTTTTTTTGCTTTTTTTGACATTACAGCGAGCGGCCAGCGATGTACTCCGGAATTATTTGGGACATAGAGCGATAAAAGACTTTCGTTTCGGGGGTCAAGATCCACTTTGAGTCTCTGAAGTCACATACCTAAAATAATTATTTAGTACCTTCGAGTTAATTTTCCTAAATGTACCTGCCCACCTCAATGGTCGTATCGTCTTTTGATTTTTTTTGATCGTCTTTTCGAATGTTTTTTTATTTGTTTGACAATTAACAGTTTTTTACACGACTTAAAACTTGACAGTTAAATTATACTAATTTTTACTTGACTGATATGTTAAAGTTAGACTTAAGCGAAGACTTGTATCGATGTTTTAAAAGTTGCAATCCTAAGAAAGTAGGAATCATGCGAACAAATGGTATACGAGCCTGTTTTCAATGCCCTTCGATGACTACGGGAAGGATGTAATCTGGTTTTTTTTTCTTACCGTATTTCAGCCGTAATACTATCGATATATGCTGCCAATATTCTTCCTGTGCGTTTGTACATGGGATCAGATACTGAAACGTTATGCCAAATTGTGCATGCACAGTAATGTGGCAATATGAATGCTTCCGCGCAAGAACGGGATTTAGGAATCTATAAATAAAAAATAAAAATAGCATTATGTTGTCTTAAAAGGAACCAAATAATCAATAGGCATAACACAAGACACTTCTGCTTTGAGCACTTTTCGGGGTCGATTATGAAAAAAACGAAAACTGCATCAATAGATTTTCATTAGTATAGAACAAAGTCGCGTCCCGCTGTCTGTCTGTCCCTAAGTTTGCTTAGATCTTTAAAACTACGCAACGGATTTTGATGTTTTTAATTTATATAAAGAGTGATTCAAGAGAAAGGCTTAAGTAAATAAAACTACCACGCGCACGAAGTCGCGGGCATAAGCTAGATGATATAGAGAATACAAAAATGACGTGCATATTTTTAAATAATGAGAAACCAAACTTACCGGTTCAAAAAAACTAAGCCCTCTCAGTAACTTAGATCCTGGTACTTTGTACATATTTCTATATTGTATTAAGCCCAAAAAGTCTAACATAGTTGTGTGCAAATCGTAAGGTGTGGTCAGAATTTCAGAATTTGCCTTTAAGTTCCTTTCAGCTAAAGGCCTTTTTGTTTTAAATGATTCGGGTAAAACGACTGATAGGAATGGCAACTTCTCTTCTAGTCTACCTTGATAAGTATTGCGTACTCCTGCATATCTATAAATACAAGTAATTTATTTATAAGAAGAAAATGTGGATAATAACGTTCAACTACGGTAGCATTAGATAGAAGACTACATTCAAAATCGATTCCTCTTTGGGTTGGTAACTAAAAATTTGAAATTTAATGTCAATTATTGAAAAAAATCTGCATTAACCAGCATTCATCATTTGACAAACGACATATGTAAATAGAAGCATTTACCAATATCGTTTTTGGAAAGTGATTAATTGTAAAAATAAAACATTTGCTAAAAAAAAGTGTTTGATATACTTACGCATAATAAAAATAGTTACTGAGTGATCAGAACTCAGAATTGATTAACCAAAGGCGTAACATAAAGCTAATTTACCTAGACCCATGATCAGCCAAAACAAAAAGCAATGTATCATTTCTTCCCCAAGTCTGAAATTGCTTAAGGAATTCAACCACATCATCATCTGCTGCATTTAGCATACTCTGGTCATCATGAGATGGAAAAACACTAAGCGTTAGGCAGAATTTCTTACCCGGTAGAAGAAAAAACTGAAAATAAAACAAAATGATGCGAATGTTATACATTTTTAGATGATTTAGGTACTAATGACATGAAAGAAAGATGTTAATCTGTTTAATTGTAAACGATAAAAAAAAATTAGCATCATCAAAAATAGAGTATTATATTTTTTTTTTTTCAGATGACATGAACTCAGTTCAGCTCATAAGCAGTATTCTATTTCTGTACACTATTGTACCCGATTCTCATTTAAACGATATTTGAAAATATAGAATATAGATCGATCGATAAAGATCGAGTCGAACGAGTGTGGAAGTTGTAAAATTTCTTAGGTATGAGATGATTATTTATTAGGTTTAATAAGATTCCTAAAATTCAACCCACTGGCATGTGGCCCACGTAGTGATGCCCAAATACTTAAATATTTAGGGGTCCCCTGTATAGACTCTCCCATCCTATTTAAACATGACACTTAAATGTCAATTTAATCTCCACTTAAAATAAGTAGCGTTTCAGTATTCGGGCGTCAGTGATTTAGAGCACCACGACGGTAACCACATTTATCTAGATGCTTACTCTAATTGTTTAACTCACCTGTTTTGTCATATTGAGCATAAAAAGATTTAAAGGTACCGAACCAATACAATTGGAGTTTTTTGTTACGAGGCTCCACCATTTAATTTCTTCTTGAAAGAACGGTCTAAGATAATGATCGGTGGGTTGCTTGGAGAATCCATTGAATCTATACTGGAAAGTGCCTATTCTAGGGCTGTCTTCGAAAAATGCAGTTCGGTAACTAAAGAGAAATTCGAAACAAAAATTAAGGTTAAACATGCTGTCTTATCTTTAAAACCCGCAGACGAGCTAAATTTTTTTGTAAAATACTAGCTTTTAATGAAAAGAAAAATCATTACAATCTATTCTATAGTTTATGAGACAATTACGATCATACATAGACAGAATTCTTCTTTAAACGATAGGTATTCTTAGTTCGTTTTAGGTAACTAAAATATGAAATAGCAACATTTCATGAAATGCCGACCACATCATGCATTGACGAATTTTACGATCTGGCTACGACATAAATATGACTATAAAGATACCAGAAAGCAGGCCACTACATGGACTCTTTATTGTCTAAAAATATCTAAGTTTAATTGCTTGTCTAGAAAATAAATCTGATACAACGTTGAATACCTAATCAATCGCCTAAAAATAGGCATTCTCCTTTAATACCTTTTAAGATGAGTTTGAAAATATAAAAATCTTACCCTTTAATCTTCAACAAATTAAATATGAAAGGGTCCAAATCAATCTTTCTCGTGTTATTACCAATTTTCCTTGCATCGGGTAATTCCATATAATAATGACCAGTCACCATAGGATTCAAAGCTTCGGCTGTACCGTCTCCGACAATGTTGTAGCTACAAGATAGATAACAATTCACTCAACAATCACAAATAATATCAAATTGTCTCATAAAAGTTAAAAGAATATCGACTGTAGCATTTACAATATCAATAAAACGAAGGCCCTTCGATATGGGTTTCTTGCCTAAACTAGCCTACAGGGCTCAAACCAGGTCTTTGGCCAAAAGTCACAAGTCCAGGCTTAAAGTTAGCCAAAGAGCTATAAAGTATTACGTACTCGGTTTAAAACGTGGTTAAAATACGACCTTGCGCTCCAAAACAGGGACAGCCGACTTTGGCTGAAACATTTTTAGCCAAAGAACAATAAATTGAAAAAAAATGTTTGACGCTGGCTGCACGCACAAGTCATACAAACTATTCATTTAAAACAATTCCTACGGTATCATCACTATCACTACATAGTATAAAACAAAGTCGCTTTTTCTGTCCCTCTTTCCCTTTGACTGCTTAAATCTTTAAAACTACGCAACGGATTTTGATGGGGTTTTTTTTAATAGATAGAGTGATTCAAGAGAAAGGCTTATATGTATAATACATGCATAATATAGCCGTGCGAAGCCAGGGCGGGTCGCTAGTTATCAATAGAGGAAGGAAGGAAGAGGACAAACTAAGAAAAATTAATGGACTGTGGGAGACCAGATATGATAGAGATGGATGTGAACGATTAGATGAAGGCTAGTAGAGGTTATTAGAAGAAGAAATAGTAAGTACTGTGGCGACCCCAAATAAATTAGACCAAGAGTTGGTAAAAGAAAAAGAATACGATATAATCAAAAAGATAACTTACCTATTCATAACAACAGCTTTTAATTCTTCAGTGAGGTACTTAAAGCTTTTCGGCACGAGTCTCATGAAGCTGTTTCTTGATACAGAATCAAATATTAATAACAAAATATTGAATCGTTCTTCTTCAGGATCAGTCAAAGGAACTTCTACAGGTCTAAAGCCTGCCTTGTTTCCACCCCAGCGTTTTGAAAAAAGACCTAAGCTAAAAAGAAAAATTGATAAGAAATATCTACGCATTGCTCTATCAGAAGAATTTAAATCTTTTTATATTTTGAATTTAATGAATTTAACATTCATTACAGAAAATAGCCGAACATGTTGGGAATTCAACAGTAAAAAAACTCAAACTCTATATTCATAAAGGTAATATTTGGGGATTACTACGACTGAAAAAAAAGTGCGGTTAGTTGCGCCGAATCACTTTACCAAAGTCTACCACCACAGCTGATCAGATAATAACTCACCCCCATCTATCCGTTCCTTTACAAGAAATTTTAACATGGTCACTGCGAGTCAAATTATACGATTGGCCATCTAAAACTTTGACGCTTGGTCCCAAAACGTTAGTGTCATCATCAACATAAATAATATCATTGTAGGTACATTCAATGTCCTTCATTTTGTATAAAATGTCGTTTTTTATTTTACATTGTCCTAGCTGAAAAAGCAAAATAGTTCATCCTACTAAATAAATTATGCGAAAGTTCATGCCGAAACGGCTAGATGCATTCGAATGAGACTTTGTGTTTAGATAGCTTAGAAGGGTAAAACAGCGTGTTGTAACTAGTTAGTATTAAATATTTTAAATATTATTTTAATTTGTCATCAAATTATTGATGATTTTTAACCGACTTCAAAAAAGGAGGAGGTTCTCAATTCGGCGCGTATATATATATTTTTTTTTATGTATGTTCGCGGATTACTCGAAAACGCATGGACCGATTTGGAAAATTGTTTTTTTTGTTTGAAAGGGAATAACTCATTACTATTAATTATAGTTGACGACCCAGTTGGCACAATGGGCACCATGCCGGACTGCCAAACACAGGGTTGTGGGTTCGATTTCCGCCTCAGACAAGTATTTATGCTTAGATATTTGTCTGTGGTCTGGTTGTTTCTATGTATTATATGTATATATTTACAAAAGAAAAATATATAATTATTATATTCGTTGCCTAGCACCCATAAAACAAGTGTAGTTACTTAACTTGGGGCTAGATGGCGATTTATTTATATTTAAAAAATACAGTGAATTAGTAAGCCAATTGATGATTGATGACCAAATTCAAAAGGCTAACCAGACCAGTTAAATAAGAGTTAAACAGATTAAATACAACGTGAATCCAGAACTATATATCATCACATCCAATAATCCGGCACTCTACACCACCGATTTTTCTCACATTTTCAACTCTTATGAATATTAATTTCATGTTTTATTTACCATATTTTCCCATACATTTTCCAACAAAATTACGAACAATTCAGTGCCAGCATAAAGTTTTTAAACGTACTTGTATGATAAGATATTAAGGTCTTAAATAGTGCTGTTATTGTAATTATTGTCTTAATTAAATTGAATTATTGCATAAACTTACGACGCATTCCACCCATTCGACTTCCTTACAGATAATCTTATCCACTTTATGTATGAACTTCAGCATTTCCGGGGCAAATGGATTCAGTTTTGGCATCATACAGACCGTTCCATTTTCTTTGATTAAATTCTCGCTGAGCTTTACTTGTAGTAACCTAGAAATTAGTGGAAAAACCAAGGTTAGATTTGTCAAACTTTATAAACATAAACTTAATAAAGTGCACTTTGAGACCCATACTAATAATGCTTTCACACCATTCCTGTCTGATGGATATTTGATGAAACATGGAACATACCTACCGCGTTTCTTTAAATATCCCGTCCCTGTGTGCAAGTATTGTTCATTCGTCTCGATGGCCTCTATCCTTAGGTAGGTACCTATATGTCTCAAAATGCACTGCGGACTTTTGGAAAATCATAAGCCATCACATTTTTTCGAATATCCCGTTTCCGAAACGCTTTACGGTTTGGGGTGAGGGCATTATTTCTACGTCGTTCTTTCTATCGGTAGCTTAAATTGCTGCGGTGCTCTTCAAGACCCATACTGAAAGCGCACCGCAGCAATTTAAGGTACTAAATCTGTTTTGTCCAAAGGCCTTTCACATTTTAAAAGTAGAATTGGTATACATACATACACCCCTAGATCATAGGTAAAATTATTTATTGTCCGACAAAAATCGGACACGCAGTCTTCTACGTTGCAAACTTAACGCGCCACAAAGATCGTCAAAGGTTGACCATCAGATCGTACTAGGAAATCACTATCACTACATAGTATAAAACAAAGTCGCTTTCTCTGTCCCTATATCCCTATGTATGCTTAAATCTTTAAAACTACGCAACGGATTTTGATGCAGTATTTTTTAATAGATAGAGTGATTCAAGAGGAAGGTTTATATGTACAATACATGCATAATATAGCCGTGCGAAGCCGGGACGGGTTGCTAGTTTCCATATAATTGCCATATCAAAAGATAATAGGAAGAATTTTCATTGTCGACTTGCTAGGCGTTTAACGCAAATTATTTTTCAGTCAATTATCCATCAATTATCGTCGTTCTTATAAGTCTCAAAAGCAACAATCATCGACTGACGATTTAAGGTCTGACTGTGCTGTCCTCACGACTCATGAAAAGAACTCTACCTAATCGAAATAATAGGTCGTTGCTCCACCTACAAAAATCTGTATTAAGTACTAACTAAAGGTACTTACCTCCTAGCAGAGTTCATTTCAGTACATTTACCAGGCTTGACCCGATAAGCCAAGTAGAACGTCGTTATGAAAGACAACAAAATCAATAGAAGGAATAGACATGGTGGTTTCACATATTTAAATAGTCTCGTAATAATGAATGCATGACACTGAAATAAATAATTAAAAGAATTATCAAATATCTCTACCAAAGAGAATTTAAATATGCTTCTATCGGTGATGGATACATATTTCTGCCGTTTGCAACGGAGACACTTGGCCCTTGGGGTCCAGACGCCTTAAAATTTCATAAAGAAGTTTCAAAATTACTAGTTTTAGCTTCGGGTGACCAAAGGGCTGGCTCGTACCATTGAGGTATTAAGTACTACGTACACTTAATACCTCAATGGCTCGTACCTCGGACAACGGATAAGCATCGCCATCCAACGTGGTAACGCTGCCAGCCTTTTGGGCACACTTCCTAGGGACCCCCATTTGGACTTTTAATTTAGTATAAGTAAAGTAGGTATGTAGTTTATTTAATTAATTTAAGTTTTCGTTATTTAATTGTTATTTAGTATATTATACTTACTTCTAATACCTAGGTACTACGTTCTCTAACTTTGCTATTTAAAAATACAACAGAGAACTTTAATAAGTAAAGAAAAATACGAAGGCGCTAGTCTATTTGACTTCCGTAGGGGCTAAGACTCCTTATTTTACGCAAATTAACCTATAACGAAAAAATCGAGCGTGGTAGAAGTCAGGCTTCAATGGGATATTTTACTAACCTTATGCAAAATCATTTTGCAGTAAAATAACATTTCATCAGCTATTTACTACTAAACAGATAAACAACAATTCGTGACGCGATGCCGGACAGCTGTCAAACAGATTTGAAATTTGTTTTTAGAACAACTTACAAACATTAAAAAGGTTGGAGTATTGTCTATTTGGAATTGGACCTCCTTTTGGTGGAACTATAAGATGGGTTGAAGTTTTTTTAGCCTTTGCATAGGTGTATAAAGTTATTAATAAAAATCATAGAATATACCATCGATCACACAGCAATTTAATGCACCGAGAAATTAATCAAACAAAGTTTAGTACAAAGGGTGATGGTTAATAATGTACAGTCGTGTAGCAATTAATAAACAATGTCCTCCTCGCTGAAAACTATCATCGATCTCATAAATCAGTTTCAGTTAGCGTGCGGATGAACTGAATGTGGACTAGTCGATAAGCTCAGACCTAGGTATACCTAACTAGACAGGCATTGAGCACATAGCATAGGCACATAGCAATAGCATTGCTTTGTCTATGCCAGTAGAGAGAAGATGCAGAGATGCAGTGACGTCAATTTAGCACTTTTGGCGCTTAGTTTGCCACTTTTTATACCTGATTAGCACATAATTTATTTCTCGTTTAGCGCCTACCACCTTTTGAATGGCCTGTTTCCTGGATAAAATATTTTTAAAACATGAAAGGAACAAACATTTTCGCTAAAAAAATATGGATAGCAACTTTTTTTTAACCTATACCAGCTGTCGTACACAAGCAACTTTTATTATTATTACTGAAGTTTTTGAATGATTGATAATTGTGCAATAAATTCGCGGTGAATTTTGCACTTTTGGCACTTTCTCCTAAAGTTAAGCTTTTTAGCGCTTTATTTAAATTCAGTTGACAACACGGAGGAAATGTTTATTTTGTTGAGAACGTCCGTCCATGAAATCAATGGAACGGGCAATTGATTGGTCCGATTGACAGACCAACGATTCAAGGTTATAATTCTGTAAACCAACTTGACGTCATTGCTTCACGTAAAACAAATACACAGAGTCCATTGTGGCTTTTGAGTCCTTATAATCTATTGTGAATGTGAGGTTTCTATTTATATTGTCTTCAATAAACGCTATTTCTGAAGCCTGTTTCCCGATCGACATCATTAAAAAGTCATTCGGAATCCTAGCCCTGATTGTCGACGTAGGTAACACTAGAGTTATTCTAGTAAATAACTATCTTCTATCTAAATTAAGCTATATTTATAAATATACTAGCAGCGCTCCGTTGTTTCACCTGCGTTACTGCCGATCTCGTGGAAATATCGGGATAAAAAACCTGTAACACTCCCAAAAAATCAATGTAATCTCAGACGACCCAGTTGGGACAATGGTCACCACGCCGGACTGCCAAACACAGGGTTGCGGGTTCGATTCCCGCCTTAGACAAGTATTTATGCTTAGATATTTAGATAGATAACTTTATTTGTACAACACAGAAAGAAACAGAACACGATAAACACAGAGTAAAGTAATAGCTAGAAAGTATAAGTTGCACAAATGGGCGGCCTTATCGCTGAAAGCGACTTCTTCCAGGCAACCTTTGGATGGAAAAGAACTGATTCAGCTTTAATGGTAGGTTGTGAATAACTTAACTTATAATAGGTGATGATATAAAATATTTACATAATTATGGTTTTTAAATATTAAATTACATATTATAATACATTCCAAATAACTATATGCATAGATACATACAAATAAGTACATAGATACATGTATACATACATAAATAATACAGGAATATATACGGAAATTAGACAGTACTGAGTTAGTGATCAGTTACCATAGCTTTGAAAATGGGAAGGGACTTAGCAGATCGGATGGGTTGAGGCAGGGAATTCCAGAGGATGACAGAGTGAAAAGAAAAGGATTTATTGTAGAAAGTAGAGTTGAGGAGAGGAGCTTGAAGGAGAAGGGATTCTGTCGAACGGAGTTGTCGTGAATGGGCGTCACTCAGGAACTTGAAACGTTCTCTGAGGTAGTGAGGAGAGGAGGGAGCGAATAGGACTTTATAGAGGAAGCAAAGGATATGAACATTCCGGCGACGGCGGATTGGCAACCACTTGAGCTTATGGCGAAATTCAGAGACATGGTCATATTTGCGAAGTCCAAATATGAACCGTATACAGACATTTTGAAGTCGCTCAAGTTTGTCGAGTTGCTTATTTGTCTGGGGTCTGATTATTTCTATGTATTATAAGTATTATATTTACAAAAAAAAAGTATTTAGGTAGTATATCCGTCGTCTAGCACCCATAACACAAGTCTAGTTACTTATCTTTGGGCTAGATGGCGATGTGTGGAACGTCCTGCAATATTTATTTATTTTTATTTATTTATTACTTACCAAGTTTCATCAAAATTTGTCTAGTAAATTTCGGAGCCTATTCAATTCAAACAAACAAACAATCAAATCTTTGCTCTTTATAATATTAGTATAGATAGATATAGAAAACAAAGCCGTGTTAGATCATGTTAGATAGATAGATAACTTATTTGTACAACAGAAGAAACAAAACACGACATACCTACACAAAGTAAAGTAATAGCTAGAAAGTATAAGTTGCACAAAGTTGCAGTTAGGTAGGACCACCTTTTTTTTTTAAAAGGTACACCATTTATAACTTGATAACGGCTGGACCGATTGCGATGAAACTCGGTATATATCGCGACCTCCGTGCGGGTGAAACCGCAAGGCTCAGCTAGTGTATAGTACACAGTAATAGTAGGGGAGTTTTTTTGTTTGTAACGGACCCAAAACTATTCTGAACCGGTTTAAAAATTCTTACACCAATAGAAAGCTACGCTAATATCGTTATATTTAGTGGTATAACATGTTATTTTACTCGTATGGAAATAAGATATGTAGGTAGAAGAAAACCCACAGCACGTGCTCATGGAGTGCAGTAGCGTGGTAGATCAACAGCAGGGCTCGGCATCTCTTCCATAGGCCTGTAGCAACCTGAAAAGGCTGCTTGCCTTCTGGGAGGACCTGGTGATGATTGGAGTGACGAGTAGGATATTCTCAGACGCACAATGGCCCAAATAATGAGGCTAAGGGCGGAAAGAGCCACATAAAACTAAACTAAACTTAGATATGTAGATATTACGAATTTATACAAGTAAATCGTTTTATTCCACCATGCTTAAACTTATCTAAAGTGTTATTTATACGACCCGATTCAAATATAACGACATTTAGAATCGGAAAATATCTCGAAGCTTTTCTTGCGTGATAATCTATATTAAATTTTTTTGGGCAAGGAATCCCGGAGGACTGGTGTAAAGACCTATTTCGGCTACTTTCAAATACCATCTGAGACAAAAAACTTCTTACGGGTGTTAGAAAACACATAGAATAAAACTTGAATAAAAACTTGTAGATTCCAGTATACAGGGTGTCCGGTAATGAATGGATAAGCGGGCACCTAGGTACGGATAGAGGATACTGTTCCGGTTCAGAAAAATGAAAGTTATGTTCTGTAAAAGTGTCTCTGTTACCGAGATGGTGGGTCATTTTGAAAAAAAATGAAAATTTTACTCCCATCTCTATGTTTTTGATGCCAAAACTGCAAATGAAGGAATTACTGCAATCTGTGTTTTTTTTTGATAATATTCGAGGATAAATGTGCTATCGAATGCAAACAATATTTTTATGACACATTGAAAGTTTTTTTAAACTAAGATTTAACACAAACTTCATGATTTTTAATTTAACTTGAACTTTTACCTTTCCCAGTGTAAAAAAAAATATGGCCTCCCTGGTGCCAAATTTAAAAAAACGTTGCCTATTTCATTGAGATTCTGAAATGGTACAAAACGTGGTATTGCCAGCATTCAATACAAAATTAATTCCTATTAAAGTGAGACACCCTGTATATATATTTTTACACAAAATAGGCTTGCATTTGACTTCATCTCACCTGATGGGAAGCGAAGATGATGTATCATGTTCGCCTGACGCCTAAAAGCCAATTCACTCTAGATTTGAAAACTCCAAGGTTGTAGTTTTGTGGAAACAGCAACGCGGGCAGAGATATTAGAAGGTACAAGTCGATCCCCCATATATATGAATTGATCTACGTCTACGATTTGACGGTTTGACGACCCAGCACAATGGTCACCATGCCGGACACAGGGTTGCGGTTTCGATTCCCGCCTCAAACAAGTATTTATGCGTAGATATTTGTCTGTTTGTCTGGTTGTTACCACATGAGTAGAGATCTATGTATTATAAGTAAGTATATACTTACAAAAGAAAAGTATTTAGTATATCCGTTGTCTGTCACCCATAACACAAGTCTAGTTATCTTAGCTTGGGGCAAGATGGTGATGTGTGGAATATCCTGCAACAATTTTTTTTACAGCTTAGGGGTTCAGCCTGCAACTCTAACATTTTGTTAATAATACTTAATCGCTACCTATCAGGAATGTAAAATAAATACAATTTATTTAGAAAGTTACAATAAATGATATTCTCTTCTATTCTATACAATTTGAGTAACAAATGATACTCAGGCGTGTTTACAAATACAGTAATCTGCCAACAATCGCGTATGTTTTATCAAATGATGTCAAACCGAGTGCCCACACTCTTGCCAGCACAATGAAAACATCGAATTGTTGGATTCGTCTCTTGTCGCGTGTTTATTGTAGATACAAATGTACGTGATTTATCCGCGATGCATGTCCGGCACTGTTGTTTTATAGAGTATCATTGTGCCTCGGAATCCATTGCAGAACAAACCACGCACGCGTTCACCGCTTACTGTTTCGTATCTCCTGAAATACTGGCATTTATTTCATGATGACAAAATGACAAAGGAACATTATTTTTACCGGTTATGTTTTATAATGTTCCTGTGACCAATTATCATGCCGTTTTCTTACAATTCGTTGTGTAAATTGGTGCTCTCGAAACTAATAGGTTTTATTATTCAAAACAATGTGGATAAATTAAATAGTAGTTATAAATTAAAATAGACATCCGATTTGCATTAAATTAAAATTATAAGCACCTATCCTATAATACAAGTGGTAGGTACTATAAATACGTATTTGAACCAACCTATAAAACCATTAATTAAGAAATAATGTATATTATTTATTTCAGAATAATAATGCGATGAATAAACAAGTAAGAGACAAAGGTAACAAAGAAAAGTTAAAACCTAACCATACGTTTCCAAATACCTATCTATGGAACATCGTCTCGGTTGCATTTACGGGCGTCCCGAAGACATTACAAAAGCCAATTTTCTTATCTAATGTTTCTCGTCGGATTTATTTAACTTTTCCACGCCTCCACATCTCGAAAAATCGTTCGATAAAGATGTCAACAAGAAAAGGTTACCGGGACCGCAGGGATACAAAACACAAACTCGTGTTTTTTATTGTCAAGAGGTGCTTACTATTCACACATGAGATATTCTGAGCGATTTCAAAAAGCGTATAAACAACTTTTTGTTCAACGTATTTTTAACAAATTTCTCAAAAGTTTTCAGAACGTTACTCAGCCTAAACTTTCGTAGAGACAGAAAAAAAGATACTTTTTCTTCATTTAATCTATTGGATAATCTTTATATACTAGTATACTAGGTATATAAAAATGAATCGTTAGTCTCGCTAAAACTCGAGAACAGCTAGACCGATTTTGCTTTGGTTTTGTCGTTAAGCTCGCTTTAACTCGAGACGTGCTAAATATAACCAGCCCAATTACAACTCTTAAAACTTCCTCAACATTAGATAGAGTTAAAGATTGTTTATGTTCCTTTACTTTTTAGTGTTGCCGCTTTGTAAAAAAATGGATTGAGAGAATCGTTCTAAAATAAATGTAGGTAGGTACCTAATTGCTTACCTAAACCCAAATATTCGATTACGTAAAGTTTCGTTTAGGTTTGAGAATCGCAAACGAAAGCTTACGAAGGCAGGTGGATATCCCCTTCCACACTAATCGAGCAATTTTACCCATGTTATTAAAAGAAAACGGGAATGTTGGCAGGCCATTGCGTTCTCAGAACGAGTTTCTTATAGACGGTAGGTATTGAATATTTAAAAAAAAATTCGACCCACAGCATCCTTCGCTGAGGAGATCCATTTTATGTTATGGGATTAGAACGTTATTTCACAATTAAACCTCTCAAGACCCATCATAAAGTTAAATAACAACTAAAACCCGATATTTTAGTAGGTAAGTATATAAAGGAAAAAACACACTTTAACCTCCAGAAACTACTATTAAGTGAAATGGTTCCTTGTTTAATCTAATTGATTATTTAATCAGATTAATTGTTTAATTAAGAAAGACTAATAAGATCCACCACAAATGCTTAGTGAGAGACGTTTAAAAATACTACAAAACAGGAGAGATATTTCCCTTGGGCAGCGTTAATGTTACGGTGCTGGCGTGGGCCATTCGGCCGAATCTCTGGAAATTAAACCAGGGAAAAAGTCAATAACTCCAAGATACAAGTTAAAACGAATTACAAATACTTAATGTCAAGATATAAGAAAGGTAGGTAGGTAGGTACAAAACTCCATGGACGTATTATAAAACTCTTACACCGGGTTTTAAAATGTGAAATCATCACTATCACTATCACTACAATATAGTATAAAACAAAGTCGCTTTCTCTGTCCCTATATCCCTATGTACCTATGCTTAAATCCTTAAAACTAAGCAACGGATTTTGATGCGGTTTTTTTTAATAGATAGAGTGTTTCAACAGGAAGGTTTATAAATGTATAATACATGCATAATATAACCGTGCGAAGCCGGAGCGGGTCGCTAGTTATATTATATTACCTAACTAGCTGCGCTCCGCGGTTTTACCCGCGTAACTCCCGATCCCGTGGGAATATCGGGATAAATTAAGATGTAAGCTATCCTATCTTTCAAGTTAAATAACTGCACAGATTAAAGTCGGTCAAGTAGTTTAGGAGTCTATCGCGCACAAACAACGTGACACGTAATTTATATATACATACTTAAGTACTTATATTAGAAGACTAGCGACTCGCTCCGGCTTCGCACGGCTATATTATGCATGTATTATACATATTATAAACCTTCCTCTTGAATCACTCTATCTATTAAAAAAACGATTAAAGATCTAAGCATACAAAGGGAAATAGGGACATAGGGACGGCGAAAAGTGACTTTATTTTATACTATGTATAGGGATAGTGATGTGTGACATGATGAAGTAAAGCGTACATAAGGACTTCATAATGTTACTGTCTGTCTAAATAAAAACAAATAAATAAGGCGTTTATTTGACGACCCAGTTGGCACAATGGTCACCATACCGGACTGCGAAACTCAGGTTTGTGGGTTCGATTCCTGCCTCAGACAAGTCTTTATGCTTAAATATTTGTCTGTGGTCTGATTGTTTCTATGTAAAAAAGAAAAGTACTTATACTTATAAGTAGTATATTATCCGTTGTCTAGCACCCATAAAACAAGTCTCGTTACTTAGCTTGGGGCTAGATGGCGATGTGTGGAATGTCCTGCAATATTTATTTATTTAAGTTTAAACATTATTATTACCTACCTAACTAAATTATTGTTTAATTGTTTATAATAAACCCCGCTCTCCCACCATCGATGCGACCATAGGAAAGATATCAACGGCATGTTAAGATAGAACGTCATTTTTATTATTTGCATACTAGCTCTTACCCGTTTCTTCATCCGCGTAGGGTTAGAATATTTTAAAATTCTTTCCTAGGGAATAACTACGTCGTCATAACTATCTGTATAAGTACCAAATTTAAGCCAAATCCATCCATTGGTTTGAGTAGTCAGGACTTCAGTGATGAGTTGGCCCGCTCGCCAGGATTACCAGCAAGATCTGTACCTACCATGGATAATATGGTTCAGAAACCAGTGAGGCTTCTCCATCCATTAGTTGCTCATATTCCTGTGGCCCCTTGCTGTAATTTGGTCAGCTACACAAGGTTATTGGTAATTATTTAACAAGCCGTTGAGGGCTACTTCTGTGCACCTAAACAAACAACTTTTTGTTCTACGACTTTTGGAAATTCGAACATTTTTTTGAATTTTTTTAGGTTAGGTTTACCTGTAAATCAGCTGTTCCATACACGGAGATGTCATTAGTCTTAAAATTGGGACGCTAAGCGGCATTATCCTTTTACTCATTTTTTAAGTTTTATCTACTGTTCTTAAGTCTGAATGAACTTTGTTTTAAAAAATCAGCTGTGCAGCAAAAGCACCTTTTTTTTTCGAAGTTCCAAAACTCGTAAAAAAAAAGTTGATCGTAAAGGGGCACAGAAATAGCCCTCAACGGCTTGCTAGTATAATTACTAATAACCCTGTATATGCTGGAAGGCTATAAGTTATATTTCATTCGTAAAAATTTGCACCTGAAAATAAGGATTTGGGCAACGATATTATGTAAATTGAGTCAAATTGCAAAAGGTAGTTTCCCTACGTAAGATTTCCTCAGATGAAACATAGAATCCCGGTAGCGGTAGTCTCATTGGGCTGCTCGTGTATAAACAATGCGTCTGGCCTTCGTAATGGAAATTACATACCCTCTAGGTCGGAAATCAAATTGACAGAAGAGGTTAAACAAACGATGCGGTCAGGGAGCCGGGACCGTAGTCCGCCGAATATTAATCGCTTGGTAGGTAAATGCGCTTTTATTTGTTTTTCCTTAGGTTTATTTTGCTTACGAGAAATATACAACTTTACTTAATGACTTCATTTTTTTTGTGTGTTCGTGCGGTCGATAATAGAATGCCTATGTTGTATTTCATGATTTAAGCAACAGATCCTGCATTTGTACACTGGTACCAAGGTTTAGGTACATGTGGGAAGGTGCTTTAATAAACACACATTAACAACATGCCATTACATACTTTCCGCCGCATCTTCTGTTTGTTACAGGAAAGGGTACCGAGGGCTCTTTCCATACAAACTATTACAAACGTAGTCGACTGTTTTCTCCCTGGATAGTAACACTAGAGCAAATATTACCAAGGAAACATAAACCAAGAGGTTAGGGACCAAGAGGAGGGGCAAAGTTATGGCAGTTATAGGTTTTATGGCACAAAAATATTTGTGCTAGTGTCATTATCCAGGGAGGAAACAGTCGACTACGTTTGTATGGAGAGTTGTACCCTTTCACCTTAAGGTATTGATACAAGTCTGCCATCCTGTCACGAAGTGAAAATGATGGTCAGCGCCAAAAAGACAAAGCTCTGGGCTGTAAGTACCAACCTCTTTATCACTGCGGAGATCTTAATGGCAGACTTAGCAACCACAGTTGCAGAAGTTACAACGCCGCCGTTGGTTCCATAAGATTTGAGAAGAGAAAGGACTGCCAAGTGGTTTTACCGGTTGGAATAAAAATAGTACCTACCAAAATAGGTATAGCTTTATGTCTGTGCAATAACTGGAGAGGGGCTTATGCCTACTTTCAATTCAAACGAGAGTATTGTGCAAAATACTCGGACCACTCCTACGTGATGAACATTCAGTGGCGTAGCGTGGGTCACTGTCGCCCGGGGCGGAGTCCTAATGTGACCCCCTTTTGACGTCATAAAAATAATAATGCTGACAATTTGCCGCCCTTTTGATGTCATAAAAATAATAATGTTGGCCATTTGCCGCCCTTTTGACGTCATAAAAAAATAAAAATGTTAGCCATTTGCCGCCCTTTTGACGTCATAAAAATAATAATGTTGGCAATTTGCCGCCCTTTTGACGTCTTAACAACAACAATGACAAAAGCAACAACTGTTTTGGACGGGAGGGACATTTAATATGTGCAAGTGCGTAAGCGCTAATTTATTTAAAAAATTAATTGTCTGATTGACCGCACAAACCTATTTTTCCCCAATTTTACCACCCTGGCGCCCTGGGCAGTTCACCCTTCCGCCCATCCCCCCTCGCTACGCTACTGTGAACATTATACCTTGTATCTGACCAGATAAACACAGTGAAGTTGATATCTGACCAGATAAACACAGTGAAGTTGAAGGCAGACTGAAGACGGGGGACCGCTTCTTCGTCAGTGTTCACTCCGACCATTGGCCATCCAGTGACTACATGACTGTGATAACGATAAAATATGAAATATGTTGAAAATGGAAGCTAATAGGTTTACAATAACTCTACAATATTTATTTCGCATTTAAATGTATTGTAAATATTTTTTTCGCAAATTAAATTTGCTATATTTTGTCTGCTGAATAAAAGAAACGAAACGCGAGCGGCCATGACTGACCTTCCTGTGAAGTCGCGATTTTCTATTTTACTAGAGAAAAAACAAAAATGCGCGCAAGGCGCAAGGAAAGGTAACGTCACAGATTAAAATGTATGGTGGCCGACTGTTTTCGAAGGACTTTATAAAAAAGGAAAATTTATTTTTTGAAAAATGATAATTGCAAGGGGTTTATAGTAAACATTTGCGACTTTTAAAATACTTAGTGAAAATCAGTCAAGATCCCAATTAAGTCAAGCCGTAAGTATGTTGAGGAACGGCAATTACACAATAGAAAATAATTATCGAAATCGGACCTACTCTGTAAAAAGTTATGCGTGGTCAAACAAAAAAAAATATTATAGCTAAGTACCTACATATAGGTACCAACGTGCAACGTGCGTGTTTATACAATGTGTTTCAGCAAAGGGGTTTTAATGGGAAAGGAGGTTGTTCTAGAGGTCTAGGCGAACCACTTTTGTTCTAGGACTTTTGGAAATTCGAACATTTCGATTAAAGTTTTTGTACGGAACAGCTGATTTTCAAGTAAAAATTCCCTCAGAATAATCATCGAAAAAAAAGTTCGAATTTCGAAGTCGTAGAACAAAAGTTGCTCGTATAGACATCTAGAACAACCCCCTTTCGTATAAAAACCCCCTTCGCTGAAACACATTTACACGTGTCGTCGACATGAGAACCTCCTCCGTTTTTCCTTCGGTTAAAAAAATTGATACTCACTGGTCATCTGAGGACGGTATCCATTAAGTTAATTATTAATATCCATATATGGTGAGACGGTGTTTGTTTGTGGACTATAAATACCTATGTTCCCATTTATTTATCCAGTGGCTAGTAGTAGAGCATGTGGTAGAGTGGGCTACTGATGCTGCCATCTATCGAGGCATATTCCACGGTGGAATATTATTAATTCCACCAGAATTATGCAATTCAACGCGGTTTGCACTAAGTTTTATGGATAGCTCGTTCCCGCCAAAACTCATGGGTTGTTTTTTTTTTCTTTGGCTGGACTCTTTTTTTTAACTTAATATTGACATTTTACACTCAATGTTGCCAGCGAAAGCAATTCTTTACATTTTAGGCAACTCATGCCGGCCATGTGGAATGGGGGCGCCCAAATTAACTCGAATGGCACCGGTCGCTGAGCTATTTATTTAGTGAAAAAACAGTTAGCTTAGCTAGCTTAGCTAAGCTAACTGTTTTTTCACTAAATAAATAGCTCAGCGACCTATAACGATAACAGCTGTTATTGAACATTTCTTGTGATCAAATTGTGGTCAAAATTCAATTAGCCCCCAGATTCACAAACCGGCGTCGGAAGGCAACCAAACCGAAAACAATTTCTTTCACTCCCGCAACGTTTGACGTGTTGCCGTCCTTGTCTTTTAAGTTTTAATTGTTTCGGTAAACTTCATTCCATACACGGAGTTGTTTAGTCGACTTTTTGTAATAGGCTATCCGTACTCGTCACTGACAGTGACGTTCAGTGATGTCAGTGATGCACTGTCACTAACGAGTATGGATTGCATAAAAAAGCAAAAAAAGTATTCAACAATATTATTTTTCGTTAATACGTTACTGAACGGCACGTGGCGGAACTGTGCCGGCATTGTTCTGTGCGGTTCGTCCTTTATTTCTAGCTAAAACCATGTTATAATCAATATCACGTTATTTTTTTCTAACAAACAATTCCGACTTTAACAAAAATTAAAGTTTTATTTCCGCAAGTAATAGCTAGGCCTGCTTGGTTTAATAAAAATGGCGACTTTTAACCCTGAGACGTTGGCAACACTCTTTTCCTTACGTAGGTTATTCTGTAATCTCTGCCAGCAAACGATTTCTGTGTTGTTGTTTTGTGTATATTTAGTCGAAATGTTGTAAATAAACAATAAACTACCTAATATGGCTACCTCTAAAGACTCTAATACCGATGTGTCTCCTGCCGCATCGACAACATCAGTGAGATCTCAAATACTGGAGAGATCGCAGTCTGGTTCATCATCTAGAGAAGACAGATGGCCGGAACTGTTGTTATCTAGACCTCAAAAATCATATTATTACAGCTCTAAATGTAAGTATTCTTAGTCCTTCTTCGCTATAAATTCATGTCTACTTAGTTACATAATTAAATACTTTTTATCTTTTGTAAATCTGAGTAAAATGTCTAAAGCCTTAGTCCATCGCCAACTAAACTAACTTTAGCTTAGCTCGTAGATAAGCTAATTTTTCATACATGTCCGTCCACCGCAAACTATGCCTAAACTAAACGTAAAACTGCGAGCAAAGTTTAACCAACTTATTTTGGTTGGCCTTGGACAGTCGAGTGTCAAACTATCTCACAGCTTGGTTAGGACCAGTCAGCTACTTTCTAGATAGATCATCATAGGTCTTGAAACTACAAGCCAAAACACTAATGAAACAGATAATGGTTTGGCCAGATACCAAATAGTCAGCCAATCTCAAAGCCGCTTCACTTTTTATACGAGGACTTTAAGCTTTAAAGTTGGGTGGATCTTGTAATTTCGGGCCCTTTCGGAAGCTGGTCTTGTAGATAAAGACAAGCAAAGCCGTCTGTTACTTTATAATGCAGAGAAATTGGTGTTTATTCATCCTAATAAGTACCTATAATTTTTTTTGTTCTTTTATTGAAAATTCATGATTCTCTATGTTAAATATAGATTAAAGTATGTTCGATCATTATGTTGTACGTATTTATTTGAAATCTGTTTTCTATCGGCCAGATTTAAAATTTGAGCCGGATGCCGAATAGTTGTCGGATATCCGTTTTATCTCTACTAGATATCATGTTTGCTACGTTTCTTCAATGGGGGAGGATTAAAAGGCTCAACTAAACTTCAGGCTTCAAGACATTAGCTATTGACTATACTTTTCCATGTCTGTATACCTAGCAGGGCCCTTTGTCTGATTAGTAGCTCAATGGTTTAAGCAGAATCTTCAATTGTTGCCCAGCAGGGCCCTACACAGTTCGAAGATCTTCATGTCAGTATACTAGGTTCAATGTTCTTTATTGGTAAAAATGGAGTTACAAGTCAGGTATACATTTACAATTAAAAAACTTACTGATATTCTAAATTAACTAAATCATGTAACTATCAAAATTTAAACTTTAATGAAATTGGCTGTCAAATTTATAAAATACAATAAACCTCATTCATTAAATGAATAGAAGGCTTGCTTGATAAGCAGAGTGAGGTGGTATTTGTTATATCTACTGGTAATTTATTATACAGGGTGAATTTTTCATCTGGGCCTTCAGGGCTATATCCTAAACTATAAGAGATAGCGGGAAACGCTGAAAGGAATTGCGTTCCCGATTTTGATAAAAAACTAAAACTGCATCATTAGATTTTTGAAAAACTCATTACCCTAGCCAAGAATCGAACCTGTTGATTTTGCAAAAAAATATTCATCGCATAATTTTATACCAATCGATAGTCTTGCTGATAGAGATTAATTCCTGGAAACAAACATAGGATGGCAAATCAAAGAAAATAGCTCCTTTTGTAGTTTTCTACAATTTTCATGTTTCCGTCTCTGACAAAATAATAGCGTATGAGACATAGAGAGGAAGTAATATTTATCTAAATGTTTTAAATATGTTCTAGATTCTCTACATTACATAAAATTTGTAAAAACAGATTATATTTCTTTGTGCAGCAGTTTATTACGTCATTAGCCATACTTCCTCACTTCATTTTTTCAGGGATATAGTAGTATGAAAATTACAGAAGACTACAAAAATTTGCTATTTCCTTTGATTTGCCATACTATGTTTGTTTCCAAGAATTGATCTCTATCAGTAAGACTATCGATTGGTATAAAAATATGCGATGAATATTTTTTTGCAAAATCAACAGGTTTAATTCCTGGCTAGGGTAATGAGTTTTCAAAAATTGAATGATGCAGTTTTTGTTTTTGTAAAAATCGGGCACGCAACTCCGTTCAGCATTTTTCGCTATCTCTTTATAGTTTAGGATATAGCCCTGAAGGCCCACATAAAAAATTCACCCTGTATACTGTCTGTTCAATGACCTCAGTTAACTTGGACGACCTGGCCAGAGAGCGCCCTATTGTGGACAGCTTGTCTGCATTGCGGGTGCAGCGTGAGTGTATTTCACCATTTTGACTCTTCCAGATTGATTCTAACATACAGTACCTACTTACTCTATACAGTGGGAGTTTTTATATGGGACTTTAGGGCAATATCCTAACCTATAAGAGATAGAGAAAAATGCTGAAAGGAGTTGCTTGTCCGATTTTGCCTTACCTAACGATACTATTTGAATTCTATCTACATAACAAAAAAAGTTAATGTGTTAGGCTTCTGTACTCAAAAGGTACAAACGGGTTCGATTTTTATTATATGAAACCAACTCTCATTTAAACACCGCCTGTGTTTATAAGAGACTTTGTAATATTTTGAAAACAACTCGGTTTTTTTTAGATTTTAAGGTAATTTTTAAACATATTTTTCAGAGATAGACTGTAGGTACTTATTGAAATGCTTTTTCCCTAATTTTTTTTGAGATTGGAACATTAGATCTACATAGATGAAGTTATTAGACGTTATTAGAAGTAAAAATATGTTAATAAAAAATATAAATAACCCGCTAACGAATTCCGCATATTGTGACGGGTAACGGGCCACGCGTAGTGGTTCCGTAGGAACCACTACGCGTGGCTCGACAACACATACTTGGCCGGTTTCATTTTATTTCGAAAAGTTTCGCAAATATAAATGCCGATTTCTTTACACAAGGCGATTAAGACAACAAGGAAGTAGGTACCTAGTCTATGCTATTATTCTACGCTAAAAAATGCTTGGTCCTGACTGACTGACTGACTGACAAATCAACGCACAGGCTAAATCGTTCATCGTAGAGACGAAACTTGGAGCGTGTATTCTTTGTATGACGTAACTTGACGTAAACATCCGATAATGAAAAGATTTTGAAAAATTCAATTACTACTCGGACGAAGTCGCGGGTGTAAGCTAGTTCTGCGCTAAGTTAAAATCTAACTTGGTACTTCCTCGGAAATCGGTTAGATGGCAGCACAACGTCGAAAGTATTGATTTTTCGCCCCTCCGCGAGCGTAGGTGTTTTACCCGGGGAATCAATATTTAGGTTTTCTGAACTTACTGGAAAAACCTAGTACCGAGTCACGTTAACGCGTATTTACTGATATCCGCTGAAATATCTCGATAATCATCATTTAAAATAGACAAATTGAAGTCCTTGTATTCGCGATACGCGATTTCACCATTTACTCCGTGAATTTGAAATGAATATACGAGGGTGATCAAGATAACGAAAATTGTGATTCCTGTTTCGCTTGCTGGTTCTTTTGCTGCTTTATTATGCGTTCTCTCACCGCGATACACGGGGTAGATCCCTTGCCAGAGCTCGGGCTTCCATCCGGCATCCAACATCAGGGGGATAACGCAGACGTCGACATGGCCGGCGCACAGGACACCATTTACTTATGCAATTTCCGCGTCTCCGTTGACGGAGAGTGGCTATGTTTGAAGGAGTTGCACGATATGGATAATATGCAAGACTCTTACATTCGTCCGTCAGATAACGGCGCTGTTACTTCGCCGGACGATCCTATGCATTCCTTGATGGGTAAATGCGTGATTAAACAGCTTACGTTGTTTGTGACTTCGACATTTACAAATTGTATTCTCATTAATTGTTATTTTGTAGCTCGTGATCCAGTTGTGATAGAGCGAAGCAATCTCGTTAACATATCTAAGCTCATTGTTAAAGAGTTAATTGAACAATCGCTGCGATTCGGACGTATGCTCGACAGTGATCATTTGCCGTTACATCATTTCTTTATTGTCCTTGAGCATGTTATGCGTCACGGACTTAAACCTAAAAAGGTAAGTTGGTACTTTCTGTTTGTCCTTAGCTGTGTATAGTTATAGCTACTGGGGTGTACTTAATTGACAGAAATGTCTTCGAGTTATTAATTCAGCTATCAGCGCCCTGCAATTTTACACACGTCATTTCCAAATCTATGGAAATATCGGGAAAAGTACCTCTTGTTAATTCCCAGGAAGCAATGTAACAATTTCATCAAAATTAATTCAGTAGCTCCAAAAACATAATCTACATTCAAACACCCAAAATACCTCCTTTTAATATTGTACCTATTCAATTCAATTCAATACATTTATTTCAGATAGTTAAAATCCATAAAAAACACATAAATCACACGAATAAAATCAATAAATTAAAAATAACCTATAGATGAGCGAACCGTGCTAAAAATATTTCCTTTTTTCAGGGCCTTCTTGGACCTAAGAAGGAGCTATGGGATATTTTACAAATGGTCGAAAAATATTCACCCGAAGCAGCTGACATCACTGCGAGTGTCAGAGATCTTCCTACTGTCAAGTAAGGATCGCAATAACCACTTTAATTTTACTTTGTATTGTAGCGTAGAAAAACATTGTCCGCTTTTAAATGAAGACAACACGCTTACTTACTTAAAGTAAAAAATTCCGATGTCGTAATTATAGGTATAATATTCTATTTGTCAAGGAGGTATAGTTCACCTGTAACGTTACTGAAGCAGATAACTGTAGTTCACTACGTGGTGATACATAATAAATAAATAAATAAATATTTCAGGACATATTACACATCGCCATCCAGCCCCAAGCTAAGCAACTTAATGCTTGTGTTATGGGTGCCAGATAACGGATAAACTACTTATATACTTTTTTTTTTTGTAAATATATACATATTATACATATAGGAAACACCCAGAACCAGAAACAAGAATTTATGGTCAGCATAAATACTTGTTCCCGGCGGGAATCGAACCCGCAACCTTCTGCGTCGCAGTCGGGTGTTCGCCCGACGCGCCACAGAGGTCGTCAGACATAATAATAGATAGGTATAGTACCTACCTATATATGTATTTGATGTCATACATATATTATTGTTTCAGTAATAATTATGTACTTCTATCCAATTTACAGTGTACCTATCTAATGAACTTTTAAACTCACACGATTTGTATTCAAGGACCCATAAAATAATAATTACCTACTATGAATTCTATTCTAGTCATGATTGAAGGTTGTTTACTGCTGTCGCTTAATTTGTTTACCTTATTTTACTAACTTCAAAAACGGTTCGGCGGGTCTCTATAGGGATGTTTGTATAGTGGATAGTCATTGTTATGGTTTGGGCATGATTTCTTTGTTTGTGAATAAAATCGCTTTTTCCCTCTGTTTCCCTCTGTATGCTTTAAATCTTTAAAACTACGCAACGGATTTTGATGCGGTTTTTTTAATAGATAGAGTGATTCAAGAGGAAGGTTTATATGTATAATACATGCATAATATAGCCGTGCGAAGCCGGAGCGGGTCGCTACTAAAAAATATTACAATGAAAACATTCCAATACTTAATAGTATTTTTAGAACTTTACGGTGGGTCTGCAATTATGCTGCTGACCGTGCCCATTTCTAAAGCCAAACTTCAAATAAGAACTCGCAAATAAGCATAATACGTACCTTTGTAGCGAGGCCCTACCTTACCTACCTAACTTAGCCTAAGTATCTACTTTGTTTAAAATCTTCGTTTATCCCTAGAACGGCCTTGGGACGCGCTCGAGCCTGGTTAAGACTGGCATTAATGCAGAAACGTCTCGCTGATTACTTGAGGATCCTACTAGAACATAGAGAGGACACGCTCGAAGAATACTTCGAGCCACACGCGTTGATGCTAAATGAAGAAGCTGTCATTATAACTGGGTTGCTCGTCGGGTTGAATGTTGTCGATTGTAATATTTGTCTTAAGGTAAATTGATGCGAAAATAATGACTTGCAAGTCTACGATATATTAAAAACCCCTTCCGATGTCCGTTGTCTTCTAGAGGTCGCTGTCAAACATCGGCCTCCAGGAGACCGATCATTCCTGGCATATTTCAATTCGAATTTAAACATTGTACACTATATCTAGCCTGTTCGAACTTATACTATGTGAAAGAGAAAACATCACGATGATGCTAAAAGTTTCACAACTATCAACATAACACCCAGCAACTAATAAGATCTCGCTAAATGCCAGGAAAAATCGCCTCAGGTCCAGTTACAACTCCACGTTCATCCAGTTAGGCCAGTTGCACTGTCATTTTTGCATTAGAAACTTATAAGAAAATGAATTCGGAAGCCACTTTCACTCCCATCAATTAAAATTAAATAGCCAAGGTAATAAATACGGGTAACTTTTCAGGAGGAAGATCTGGACAGTCAACAAGGCGTTATAGACTTCTCACTTTATTTACGAGGCAGTAACTCCTCGAACGACATTGCTGGTAATGGTAACAGCGCCAACAATGAGCCTAAACAACGTCATATCAACACTATGTTGGATCAAAAGAATTATATTGAAGAGCTGAATCGACATCTCAAGTGAGTATCGAAGATATATTATTGCTAGAGACTGACTGACCGACTGAGGAACAGAAAAAATGTCGGACTGGTTTACTAAAGTGATACTTCGTCGTTCCTTAATGATGAGGACCCATAGACAGGCAGGACATATCTTTAATTACTCCATTTCAAATATATCTTCAAAAATATTTGTTTAGAAAAAAAAACGATGAGTTTGTTGTGCCTTCTTCTCATTGGTGGGCGCGTTCCGAAGGCATACATCCTAACTTAATTTTTAAGACGCTTCAAAGTGATCTTGTAAGATTCCAAATTAATAAAGAATTTTGATTTGATTGAACGAAAATAATAGACTGACTGATACCCTGACTAACTTATGGACAAACCTACTGGTTGACTGACTGACAGACAGCCCGCAACCAAAATGGAAGATAATGATTTGTGATTAATTTCCAGTGCAACAGTTGCCAACTTGCAAGCTAAAGTTGAAACTCTAACAACAACAAATGCATTGATGAAGGAAGATTTAGCGATTGCCAAAAATACTATGATAACGCTTGTTGAAGAAAATAATCAATTAAAACATGCCTTAGGTGAGTTCTAACCTGCTAAAGTTTGTCTGTTCGTTTCGTTTTTCACACCGAAATTTTCAAAAGAGCGGTACTTGCACATGTCAAACCGCGGAGAGCAGGTAACCTACTATATTTCTTCAAGATTTACCTGTTTTATCATTATCTTTATGATTTTTTCAAAGTGAATGATATCCATAACAGAGCCATCATCATCCGAGCGATGTTCCCGGTTGCATCCCTCTCGGGAGCCCGGGGTCCGCTTTCCTACTTTTACGCCTCCACTTCGCACGATCTTCGGCATCCTGGTTAGTAAGGCCATTTGCACGCATATCACCCTTTACGACGTCAAGCCAGCACTTCTTGGGTCTACCCAGTCTGCCACGGCCCGGCGGAGGCGCCATGGCAAGACATTTGTTCCCCACGTAACTAGCCGGTTTTCGCAGGACGTGACCGTACCAGCGTAGGCGACATTCTTGCAATTTATCTGCAATGTCTCGGACATGAAGGCTGCCCCGGATGCGGGAGTTCCTGACGCGATCCTTTCGCGTCACTCCACACATCCAGCGCAACATCTTCATCTCCGTGACACGCAGCTCCTACTTATGTCGCTCAAGTACCGGCCACGCCTCACTACCATACAAAAGGACAGGTCTAATGATGGTTTTATAGACCTGTCCCTTTAGTTTAACCGGCATTTTGGGGTCGCAAATGACACCAGTCACCTCACGCCACTTGGCCCAAGCCGCTGAAATGCGTGACTTGACGTCGCAATCGATGTCGCCGGACGCGTGAAGCACAGATCCCAAGTACTTAAATTGGTCTGTCCGCTCGACCATATGACCGTCTACGCAAACAGGTGTGGGATCTGTGGTATTGCAAGCCAAGTACTCTGTCTTCGCCACATTCAGTTGCAAACCGCCGTTCTCAAGCGACTCCTTCCACGTGTGTACACGTTGGACCAGCCGCCCCTTATCCGAATCCGCCAGCGCAATATCATCAGCGTACATGAGCAGCCATGGAGGCTGCTCGTGTGCATCCCTGATGGCAACGGACAGTGCATCCAATATTACGCTGAACAGGAACGGGCTTAGGACGGAACCCTGGTGAACTCCAACGGTAACAGGGAAGGGCTTAGTGTCGCCAACAGCAGTTCGCACCACAGAATCAGAATTTCGGTACATGTCTCTGATGATTTCAACATAAGCTTCCGGAACCCCTTTGGACCGCAGCGCCCACCAGATCATCATACGAGGAACACAGTCGAAGGCCTTCTGCAAATCTAGGAATAGAAAATGCAGAGGCGTATTCTTCGTCCTGTATTTCTCCATAACGATCCTTAGGGCGAAAACAGGGTCCATGGTGCCATGCCCGGGGCGGAAACCATATTGACACCCAGAGACAGTGCACTCCTGTCGGATCCGAGAGTCCACTATCCGCTCGTAGACCTTCATGGTCGCGATCTTCAGGAGAGCTGGACGCTTGCCACTTTTTAAAGAGGGCTTTCTTCGCCTTAGTCTCCCTCTGGACTGTGTCGTCCCACCACCAGGTCTCCCTGTCACATTTGCGTCCACCTTTAGACATGCCAAGCACTGCCTTCGCCGCACCAGTGATCGATGCTGAATCTTATCCCAGTGGTCCTGGACTAGTTCGTCTTCGGCACCAGCGCACTTGTCACCGATAGCCGAGACAAGCTTCTGGGATTTGGTTTCATCCAGCATCCACCATCTGATTTGACGACGACATTGCTCAGGGTGTTTGTCTTTGGGTTTCACACAGAGATCCATGACAAGAAGACGGTGTTGATCAGTAAGACTCTCACCGGGTATGACTTTGCAGTTAGCTACGTTGCCGATATGGTGTCTCCTGGTGATTAGAAAATCGATTTGGGTAGCGTGCCTTCCACTCGTGTAGGTGATCAAGTGGTCGGGTTTCTTTTTGAAGTAAGTGTTCACGAGGGCCAGGTCGGCAGTGGCACACGTACGTAGGATTTCTTCCCCTTCCGTATTCCGACTGCCGTACCCGTAGCTTCCGTGAACACGCTCAAATTCCACCCCCATCTCGCCAACATGACCGTTCAGATCACCACCCAAAACGATCCCCTGTGACAACGGGATGGCTCCAAGGACCTCACCGAGTTTGTTCCAAAACAGTATCTTATCAGCGTCGCTACAACCAACCTGCGGCGCATAGGCACTTATTAAGTGGGTTACAACCCCCTCAATAAGCACCTTCACGGCCATAAGTCGGTCGCTAAAGCGTTTTACCTCCAAGATACAATCATGAAACTCAGCGAGTACCACATCCACCTAGTTCTCTCCACCAGGTGCACCCGTGAAGATCAGCTTGTAGCCGTTCCCAATGTGCCGGGATCTGCTGCCTTTCCATCGAGTCTCCTGCAGGAACGCCACGGCCACTTTTCGCCTGGAAAGTGCGTCGGCTAGCTCCCTCGCGCGTCCGGTTAGCGTGCCAATGTTCCACGTTGCGAAGCGGAGTTTCTTTTTGGGAGTTGGGGCTCGCGTCTTTGGCCGTGCCCGCCCATGGCACGGTAGCCCTCGTCCACTTCCCACAGGAGTCGGGCGAGGCTCCTGCGCGCCGTTATGCGGCGGCGCCCTATCTGTGGGACAACTTCTTTCTAGACTTTCCATATCTGATGTGGCTTTAACTTGACTTTTACGGGGGCGACTGCCGTCTGACCCCCCAACCCCAGAAAGGAAAAGTCAGCGCCAGAGCCTCGTCCGTCTCTCAGCAGGTGCACCAGCTTGCAGGTGAGGTTGACTTGGGCCCAAAGATCTTAGCGGGCCCCATACACACCCTTCCATTCATAACAGAGTACGCAAGCTAAAAAAAACCTAGGATGGCTGTAACATATGCCCTTTCCTTTTCGGGGTTCCGTAAAAAGGAACCTTTATAAGATCACTCTCTTGTCCGTCTGCCCGTGTGTCTCCATCGATTTTCTCAGAAACGAGTGGACCAAGTTGAAATCTATTTCTAACTCATTACAAAATAGGACCCCCTAAAAACTAACAAGTAAATAACAGAGGCATGTTATGGTAAACCTTGGTTTTATGAAAAGAAAGGTGTGTACAAATGTATTAAGCATTCAAATGAATAAAAAAATTGACTTGAAACAGCTTTTTTGGACCTCTACGGTGGGTCTGCAATTATGCAGCGGACCGTACAAATCAATAAACTAATGTCTAGTCTTTTCAATAAATACTTCACAGAAGTGCTTTAACAATGTCACGGTCGCTAATGTTTATCTGTCGAAATCCCGTCTAGTTTGTAAGCAAAAACTACTTGATAAATAACATAATAATATCACCTTGCAAATGATGACTCAAATCTATTGTGCCGGTTAGTATGCATTAGGATGCCGCACGCATCGCACGCGTTTTAAATTGTCACGTAATCACGAGTACAGTTTTATTTAAACCGTTATGAAGTATAAATCGTATTTAATGGGTAATACGACGGCTAAATCAAATAGAACGACTTGGTTTAATCAATGTTAGTTATTTATTGTTGAGGTGTTTATTTATGTCTTGTGTGTGAATGTGTTTATTTATATTTATGCCTTGTTGTTTAGGTCAGGATATAACTAGAGATACGAGGATGAAAGTGACTGAGCTACAGTCGGATGAAGAGGTATGTCGTTTATGTTTATTTAAGCTACAAACTAAAATACATGCAAGTGCACTTTCCAAATATTTTCACTCTTTCCTAAAAATGTATATAAACTCTTTCCTAAATATTGTATGCTCGAAATGAGTAATCTGTTGGCACTATATTATTTTTAAGACCTTTATGTACACAGATAAAACAATAAATGATATTCTATTCTATACGTGAAATAATAAAAGCCGGCCAAGTGCGAGTCGGACTCACGCACGAAGGGTTCCGTATCATTATATTCTGATTTTAGTATCTGTTATAGCGGTAACAGAAATACATCATCTGTGAAAATTTCAACTGCCTAGCTATCACAGTTCATGAGACAGCCTGGGGACAGACGGTCCCGTTTTTACCCTTTGTTTACAGAACCCTAAAAAGACGACTTTTCTGCTGTTTTATACAAAATTTAATCTCTACTTTGCTGTCCAAATTTGAATATATTCAATAATCTAAACGAAATAGTTGCAAATAGCCTACGCGTGGTGTTTTTGTATCCATCTGAGTTTTTGCTAAAGCAAAAAATAATCTACCTGACACTAAGTCACTTGTGAATGAAGTAATAACACAAAGACTGTCCTTCTACGAAATGTAATGACTTTATGACTAATCTTATTCAACATAATGATAAGTGAACGACCATTGAGTAAATATTAATAGATACCTACTTATAACAAATCACCGCGTTATGTTTTACGGTGAAGGAAAACATCGTGCGGAACTCAGCACAGTTTTAATGCTACTATTAGCTTACCCACATGAGGCACCCTTTACAATTCCTAAACCATAGGATAGATAGATAGATGATCACTTTATTGCATCATAAAATTAATTCTAACATAAGTAGGGTTGGGTGGGCAACAGTGAGCCAGGTGGAAACAATGAGCCACCCCACCTAACTAAAAAAACCGAGGTTGCCGCTCGTATGCATTACGCAGACACGAACGCCATTATAGCTACGTCCCTTACTACCCAGTTTCCAACGAGGTCCTGAGTGAAGTGGACGGCACAGTAGCATTTTTTAATTTTAATATCGGAAATCGAACAAAAAATGTAAGTACATCGTTTGATTTATTTCATTTCTTATGAATTATATTATAATTGATGTTCGTTACATATAATATACGTTTAATTGTTCTTCATTTAAGAGTTTTACCACTGCCGGCATGTATTTCGTTTGGTTGCTACATAATCTCAAACTTTATTTGATACGGGGTGTACTCATTGGGCCAATGTATAGACGTCAACAATGAGACAGTGGCTCATTGAGTACTACGTGTGGCTTATTGTATGCAATATACATTATGTATATGGTTTCTTACCAAATAAGTTGCTTTAATTAATCCTAAAGTTAGTAAAATAGGAAGTGGTAAGGTACCTACTAACCGCTACAAACGCACCGCCTATAAACATCGCATACAATGCTGCATGTAGATGCTAGTGCTTTGTTTATGATCTTAATTTTTGATCCTGTGTTGTTGTGTCGACAGCTGATGTTTGCTTGCTTTTTATGCTAAGAATATTTTATTTATTTCTTTACAGCATGCCTCGACCTAGTGGATATTTCCTCAGTCGCAATGAAACGTGCTATAGATCTTCATTTGAATAGTCATAGCATTTGACAAGCTGCAAAGGAGTCCCACATACCATACCAGACCCTACAGAGATACGTCGCGAAATAAAAAAAGAGCCACTGATAAGATTTGAGCCAAACTGTTTTAAAAAATTGTGAAAAAATTTCTTTTATTGCCAAAAAACAATACGATTTTATTAATAATAGATTAAAATTGTGTTTTGAATACTTTATATTTTCCTGTTGAATATTTCTAATAAATATTTTTCTATAATTTTACCTATTGATTTAAGTTTTCGTGCCACAACTAATTAGTTGTGGCACGAAAACTTAAATATTTTTTTAAAATATGAATATTTTTGTTTATATTTGGTTGATAATAAAAAAAAAATTAAGTCTGATTAATATTTGTTTCCTTATTTATTAGTTCTTCGGTAATAATAGGGAATTCTATGTCAACTGTTGTGCACCGACCCATTGAGTACTACCTGGATCATTGTGTACCACCCCCTATGCTCATTGTGTACCACTGGGTGTAAACAATGAGCCAATTTCCCACTTTTTTTAAATTACATTTTGTAGCTTAGTGTGTACTTTTTATGGGACTTATAAGCATGCCACTTTAAAACCAATGAAATTTCCTATCAAATGGTATATTTGAAGTTACATTTGGATAAGTGGGGGCAGATATATATGATTCTAAACTTTTTATGGCTCATTGTCGACCACTCAACCCTACTTACATATTCTACACAAATATTATAAAGAGGGAAGGTTTTTTGTTTGTTTGTTTGTAACGAATAGGCTCCGAAACTACTGGACCGATTTCAATTCAAATTCTTTCACCAATACAAAGCTAAATTATAATAAAGCTGAAGAATTTGTTTGTTTGTTTGAACGCGCTAATCTCAGGAACTACTGGTCCGAATTGAAAAATTATTTTTGTGTTGGATAGTCCATTTATCGAGGAAGGCTATAGATACTTTTATTTTGATATTTCCACGGGATCGAGACTTACGCGGGTGAAACGACGGGGCGCAGCTGTATTTGATACAATAAAAATTAATAAAAACTAAAAAATATGGCACAATAGGCGGCCTTATCGCTAAAGACGATCTCTTCCTGGCAACTTAAGACAGCGAAATGTAAATACTTACCATGTTCTAATAAAATAATATCAAAAATGTTGTCGGAATAAAGCACAAACTAATGAATCTAGAAAGTTGTTTGAAACTTTATGTTACAACCCAAGAATTTTTGGAAATTCCAACTAAATGGGGTAGTTTGTATAGGGTACCAGTTTTTGTAAAGGTTTTGTCTTCAAAACTTGAATTTAATTCTACCTACCTTATATAAATAATGATTAGTTTTTTAGCTTTAATGGATTTTTTAAAATTTTGGAAATTTTTATAATATTTTTTTGTCCTGATTAATAAATCAGTACTTACACAACCAATTTTTTGAAAGTGACATTTCCTTGAATTACAGGAAAAGAGGAGTGTCAAAAGTACAGCGTCTGACAAGTCGAAGAGTTCGAAGACTGATAAGGACGGCGAGACAGGGAAAATATTAGAGGAAGAGAGAAAGAAAAATGTCGAATTGCAAAGGGAATTAGAGTTGCAGGTAGATTGCACCTAGAATATTGAACCTCTGTAAACAACATGGTATATACTTAAGGTGAAAGGGTACCGACGCTCTCTCCATACAAACGTAGTCGACTGTTTCCTTCCTGGATAATGACACTAGCACAAATATTTTTGTGCCATAAAACTTATAACTGCCATGACTATGCCCCTATGCTCTGGTTTTTTTTTCATTTTATAATTATCCAGGGAGAAAACAGTCGACTACGTTTGTGTGGAGAGAGCCCCCGGTACCCTTTCCTCTTAAGATGCTTTGCAGAATTACTCTACATAGCGAAAAAAAAAATGTTTCTTTTAGTATTTCTGTACAAATTCTATATTTTTGCTTTCGTTATCATTGAGGTTGTCGGGGGGAAAAAAGGTATACTATTATCTTACATTTACCGGCATTGTACCTGAGTTCATGGAGCTCTAGGAAGCTTTCATATGTTCATAGCCGTTTTTTCAGGCCTTTGACTGAAGCTCTCAGTAAAGCCATGTCATGCGTGTAAGCTGATGCTATTAACATAAACTCCATTGATATGAAAACAACATGGGTGCTAAGCCCCCTATCTCACCCCGCACTCCATCTGTATGTCTAAGCAAATGCTCCTGATATTCACGGAAATATCAGGAGCATTTCAATATCAAGAGCAGCACTTCTCTCCGACCGACGCATGGACCCCTAAACCCATTTGTAAAATATGAGCCGTTTATCAAAAAACTGGCTATGGTTTCAGCACCCTGAAGGCCAATTCTCGTAAATAAAATTGTTCAAACTACATTGCAATATCATTTCAATTACAAAAAATACCCTTATGGTAATTCTTAAGAATATCATAAGCTGACTTTGAGGGTATGTTGAGCTGCTTTGAGGGTATTTTTTTGTAATTGAAATGCAATCGAAATGATATTGCATTGTGATTTGAACAATGTTAGTTATGAGAATTGGCCTTCTGTACCCTTACCGTGAGTTTACAGTGACCGGACTCGCTAGCGTCTGTGTAAAAAAATTATATGAAAAAAATGTACTTCTAATGACCGCTAGAGGCGCTGTACATTTTTTTCATAGAATTTTTTTACGGGTACTGAACACCACACACACCCATAAAAAGGCTCTGTCGAGAATTTAATTTTGCATTTCATTTCTATTTAAGTTTATCAAATCTTTAGACCTATACATTTTTCTGTAGTTATACTTAAAATAAGTATTATTACGTTACAGATATCGCTCAAAGCGGAAATGGAAGTAGCAATGAAATTGCTAGAAAAAGATATACATGATAAACAAGACACAATTATATCTCTAAGGCGGCAGCTTGACGACATTAAATTGATTAATTTGGAAATGTACAAAAAATTGCAGGTGAGTCGGTAATAAAACTTGAACTTTTCTACTTTATTTGTATCCTTAAAAACTTTACTAACCAAAAACTAGATTCTAATAAGCTAACTACATCTAGTCTATTACCAGACTTTAAGTAAGACAAAGACTACAATTTAAATAATGTCAAACCAATTTAATTACTAGGTATACAATCTCACATAAAAGGGCTGATCGGCGATTGTAATAATATGATTATTACAATGAAAATATACTTTTTTTTCGACCCTTTTCGCTTGTTAAAGACCAGAAGATAATAAATTAAGAATACTGGTTTATTGCCGCCGATATGTCTAAACTCTGGTTTATTGCCGCCGATATGTCTAAACTCTGGTTTATTGCCGCCGATATGTCTAAACTCTGGTTTATTGCCGCCAATATGTCTAAACTCAATAACTGTTAGAAGTCGACATAAAGGTGTTATTTCATATCGGTGCAGTGGAGTAGTACCTTAATTGTTTACTGAGTATAAAGTGACTGACAAAAGCGATGCGATGACCCGTGAAGGCCGATCTCGCGGTCGTGGCCTAACACCGCCTCTAACGCCCATGCTTTTTATTCAATAATAATTAATTACTTTGTACATCTATTTACATTTTGATTAATTGGCGCTTTAGATTGTTTTAATTATTCGCTGGCTGTTATTTATTTACTTTTTTATAATCTATATTTTATCTATGATATCTTTGCTTCATATTTATAATATTGTGTATCTGTTTTGTTATTATGTGGTTGTTTTCTTGATAATTAATTTATATATATATTTATACTAACCCGTTGATGTATTCACAATGCCGCATTGTCTAACGGAAGGAATGCGAAATGGAACTCACACAGAAGGGAGAAGTGGTGTCACGGCTTCAGGGGAAAGCCGAACAAATCGGCAAAATCCTACAGAACCTCGAGAAATTTAATCACTTCCTAGGATCAGATCATGATTTAGTTAAAGTCCTAAGGTCTCCGACGACCAACGATGCGAATATAGGAGAAAAATTAGACAAAGTCAGGGCACAAACTCACGCGCAAAAGGGTACGAAGTCCAAGGACGAAGGCCCGCCCAATAAAAAACTTAACCTCCAGGAAATACCACCGTTTCGTAAAACTAGTGCTAATGACAAATAACTGCTTAGATTATTACTCAAAATTACAATGTTCTGCCCTTTCTAAATACTTTGAATTTATAGTTTAAAGTTGACGGTATTTCCGGGTTAAGATCATAAAATCATAATAAATATAAAAGTATATTTTATTTATTGTACTAGTTGTGCTCCGCCACGGTTTCACATGATTAAATTGCGATCTCGTGGGAATATTGGAATGAAAAACATGTATACTATCTCAGCGATCGAACCATCTCTATAACAAATGGGCTCAGCAGCGATTAAGAAATAGTACATTGTTACCCTAGGTGTGAAAGTCACTCATTGAGTCCCGAGACGGAGTTTGGCGTTCGTTCGTTCGAGGGACTAAATGAGTCTTTCACCCGAGGTAAACACTGTGCTTTTCATTATGAATAATACACAAAATTCTTCCTAACAACGAGAGTGAATGAGAGACTCCATACTACCTGATCCTTTTACAGGGTTATTCTTTGGTGTTACTTAAGCAAGGAGGTTAGGTTTTTGAAGTTCCTAATGCGTAATGATACTGATACTGGCTACATGCACATTGCGCAAGCCGTGCGAAGCCGTAATTTGACATGACACCTGTCAGCAAAAGCGATTTTCCCAAGGCTGGAAGTTTTTCTTTCTACACACTCTTCAGGCATCTTTACACCTACTTTCGGAGTATGAGTAATGAAAAAATCATTAACACACTGCTCACTCGCGCCTGGAAATTATTTATCTCTTGACTAAAAAAAAAACATTGTTTTTACATATTGTGGTAGGTCAGCGTTTGACCACTATCACACCTGCCTGATGGTAGGTGACGATGCGGCCTAAGATATAACACGCCTTCCTAGAAGATACCTATTCACTCGCGACTTGAAGACCCCCTCAATTTACTGTGTAGTGTTGATATCCTAATATTTCCACGTTATCTGAATTCCCTGAAATCGCGCCCGGATACAACTAGTAGATTATAATTACTAACTTACTATTTATAGAACATTTTGTATTCATAGCTATAATAATATCGAGGATGATTAATGTTTCTCATTTCAACTCATTATTATAGAGCTGCTTTATTAATCTTACTTTTAATACCTAAACCTATCTAATACCTAAATAACCGATATAAAAGCAAAGATGGCAATAACTTAATGAAAAAAGGTGGTGAAATTGTCAATTGTCAAATCAAGAGCCCTTCCTCACCGGGACACCATGGCTGCGTATCCAATTAATTCGTATTGAAATGTATGGAAGTCAACTCACCTGGTGACGGCGTATGTATGTATGGTGACGTTACCAAGTTGGAAGCGTAACCACGAACGACGCGGCGCTTTGTGGAGACTGGATACTCTGACGTCCTGGCGACTTAGCCACAGTAGCCAGTAAAATGTATACGTGTAAGCTGCGACTCACTCGGTGTCCAATGAAGTCACCAATGAAGAAGGACGCACTAGTTTTTTGTGATAGACAGTAGCCAATGGCTTTTCTATTTGGCGACATAGGGTAGCCAGAAATAGCCATGGATACGTAGGCGGCAACGTCGCTATGGCGTCCCGGTGCAATAGGGCTCTAATGCCCGAATACTCAAGCGTTTAGGGGTCCCGTCAATATTAAGACGCTCCTATTCTATTCAAATATGACGCTAACCCCCGAATACTGAAAGGCTACTTAATCTTAAGTGGCGTTTAAATTGACGTTAAGTGTATGTTTTCTATTGAAGCCTACACTCAAATTACAATTTAAACGCCACTTAAGATTAAGTAGCCTTTCAGTATTCGGGGGTAAAATGTCAAATTTGTCGCCACTTAAGTAGCCTTTTAGTATATGGGCCCTAAGAAGGATAAATCTCGCCACTGAGGAATAACAAAGCCTTAACTAACCACTTACTAACACAATAACTTCAATCTGAAAATTGTAGATAATTTCTTAAATGTATTGGCCTTGTTTTAGGAATGTGAAAGTTCCTTGAAACATAAAAGTGAGCTTATAGCCAAATTGGAAGCAAAGACTGAGTCGATGGGCAGCACCATACATCAACTCGATGAGAAGTAGGTTTCATTTTGTTATTATGACGTCACGGGCTAATTACCTATGCTACGGCTACCTATATTAAACTATACAAAGTGTAACGGATAAGGTAACTTAAACGAGAGAAGATTATTTTCCACACCGCGGCGAATACTTTGATTCTACGATTTTTTAATGTCCACTCGAAAAGCAGCTGTTTTAACCGACTTCCAAAAAAAGGAGTAGGTTCTCAATATGTATGTTCACCGATTATTTGAAGACGGCTCAACCGATTAAGGTGTTTGTTTTTTCGTTAAAGAGGGGATACTTCAGGGGTAGTTCCAAAAAAAATGGTGAGGATTTGATGAGGATCATCGGAGTGGTGAACAGAATTGCGCCTCGAGTGTCCAGCAAATTGCTCTGTCTTCAAGATTTGTCAAATCGACCCTTATTCGTAAAAAGGCCGTTTAAGATTAGAATTGAATCGCTAAAACTCGATAAACCCTGAGGTTAATGACCTCTACGTACAAATAACAGCTGATTTTCGATTGAACCTTACCTACCTTCGAAAAACGTTATATTCCTAAAACTAGAAAAAAGTTAATTGCAGAAAAAAATGTCCAACCTGGCCTACTTTTTAGGCGAAAACGTGAAATTCCTAAAACTCGTTGAAAAAAAGTTATTTGCTGGTAAAATAATCCAATTTGTGTTCAATTCCTATATCCGTTATACATTGTAAAATGCTTGTTGTATCACTATCGACTCATCACTAGCTATAGGTACCTATGTATGTTACGTATCGCTTAGGTTACAGCTTGCATTTCATGTAACAGCTATACCTCGATATTGGCAAACCTTCACAATAAACGTAGATATTGTAAAACCTATTTTCATAATAAATATGATAAGGGTTCCGTTATTTTTTCATTAGGTCTGGAACCCTAGTAATTAATAAGATCAATTAACTACGCCAATGTTGCATTTGCTTCGTTGCTTTATAAATGTTAATAATATTTGTTAAGTTTGTACTTATTTACTACTTTGCTAATTAAGTTGTTATTTATCAACCGACTTCAATTTGAGACGTATTAAGTAGGCGAGGGCACGTAGAACGTGTATAGAGTGTGCTAAAAAATATACTGAATCAATCGCGTCCCTCAAAGGTCCCTTGTCTTTGGGTCACGAGCGTAGAAATCTTCTAGGAAAGCGTGCTACTATCGTGTGTCACAGTCACTTACCATCGTGTGAGATAGTGGCCTAATGCTGGCCCTATTTATCATAAAAAAGATTTAATTAAAACTCACTATTTTTCTTAGCTAACAATCTTACTTAAACTTAATCTTACTAAATATCTTAGTTTTTTTACAAACTCGCCATTGAAGTCGGTTATTGATTTGGTAACCAAAAAATTAAACACTATTAAGTAAATATACACAGTTAAGAAAATCTAAAATGTTGTTTTATATTGTTCTGTTCAAAAATTTTAAGCTTTTTTTTCGTTGAAGTACAATACGATTTCAATAACCCTAGGACTGGCCCAACACTATTTTGTTTCCTTGCAGCAGAAGAACTCTTATAACTTCAGTATTTACTGCAGGTTTCAAATGTGACATCACAGTCATGACCGCTGCGTCATACATACATACATACATAAATAAAATATCAACACTAAATTGTAATGTAAACATTTTAGTAATTCCTATTAGCTACTTTTTCCAAGATATTTCATATTTTATTATTGTGTGAGTGAGATCTACTCAATGAGACGACCATATCTTTCACATCATAGTACGTTTTAAGATGGCGCTAAGCAGGTCCTTTTGTTATTTTTATCGGATTGTATTAGATCGTATTTGTACGTTCTCTAGTGATATTATATAAAAGCATTTTACCTTAGAATAAAGTGCATATTAAATATTAACTTCTTCGAAGCCTAAAACATATATTAATTAGAGCTTCCGTTTCCCAGTGTAGAGCCACTGTGCAATGACATTTACTAGCTCCGTCTACTTTTCCCTTCCACTACCGCCATCTAGCTTGATTTTGGATTTGCAACTTTTCCTCATTGCGGAAATATCACTAGACGAGGAACTTTGCATTTTTAGACACTAGAATCACTTAAATTATTATACCTATTCTGAAAATTGAAAGGGTGATAAACAATGCACAAAATATTTAAACAGTCACCACAAAAATAATGTTAAATAGAACATTATTTCGAACTGTAAAAATCATTATTTCTAAATGTTAATGATGGTTTAGGAACTTGTGTCGAAACAGACGCCAATGAAAAAAGATTGCAAACCCAAAATCAAGCAAGAAGGGAAAAGTGGGCGGAGCTTGTATACGTCATTGCACAATGGTTCCACGCCGCGATACGGCACTTCCAATTCTACTCTCATTAAAATATGTGACTATCGAAGAACGATAATGTATTTAATAACTAAAGGCTGTATGGAACATGTATTACTTCTATCAATATGATCTCCAATTTGATATTTTTTAAAGATTGTATTCAAAGTTAAAGCTAATAATTAGTAGCATGAAATGTATTAAATCATTTTTAGGGGATGGGAATGTAATCTATTCGTGCTTAAAAAATGGACATCTTGTGAAAATGGCCTTAGCTTTTTACAAGGTTACATTTTTTTTAGTCGCAACCAGAATATCACATTCCCTTAAGGGGCATATAGGAGCCAAAACCAAAATGTTTTTCGCCTAGAACAATTTTTTTAACGACTTCATGGAAAAAGTATTGTTATGTGTACCGTTTGTATTTTCTATATTTAGACATTAATTTAAAGGCAAAGATTACTGATACATTTTGCATGTATTTTATAAATATGTTGATAATTTGAATAGACTTAAAACCAATTTTTGTCTTTAAATTACACCAACATGTAAGAAGAAGTGATCTACAAACGGTACATACAATACAATTTTCTATAGAATATTTCAAAATTTTAGATACAGGCGACAGTCATTTTGCGTTTGGTCCTATGCACCTTAAATAGTATTGTAATAGGCGGTAGCAATGTAAAGCCTTATTTACAATAAAGAATATTCTGTCGCTGTAACGTATTTTATTAATTGAATAACCATTTTGTTTTAAATATTTTACGTTTGTCGTGTAGGTTTGCCATTATCGATTCATTGTTTGCATGCTCATCTCATAGTAGTGAGACTAAAGTCCTTGACCCTACATCCTACATCTATAGTTGGGGCCTAAGTCTGCTAACACAATTGTGTTTCAATAGATCGAGTTTCGATGGAATCGTAATAGACATACAGGGTTATTGGTAATTATATTAGCAAGCGGTTAAGGGGCACTTATGTGCACTAAACAAACAACTTTTTTTTGTTTGAATGGCATTTGTTTTAAAAATCAGATGATTTTCGAATTTATATATTATGTACAGTCACATTACCAATTAGCTGAACCCCACGTGACCCAGAGCTCATTCGCATATCTGTAAAAAAAAAACAGTATTTAACTATTTTGTTATTTTTTTAAAATTGCATATGGTATTGTTTATTATATTGTTTAAAAGAAACAGAATCAGGTAACATTACTTTACAACCTTACAGATTTGCGAGTGAGCTCTAGGTCACGTGGGGTTCAGCTAATTGGTAATGTGACTGTACAAAATTTTCAAAAAAATGTTCGAATTTCCAAAAACTATAGAACAAAAGTTGCACAGAAGAAGCCCTCAACCGTTTGCTAGTATAGTTAATTAGTTACCAATAACACTACTTATATAAAAAAATTCTCATGTTAACTATTCTATCGAAACACCACTGACACAATTTGGTATCCTGCTCTACAATCGTGGCTCAATGGAATCTCGATAGTTATCAAAATGGTATTCTCAAATAGTAACATGGTAGATTTTGATAGGCAACACCAGTGACGTATTTGTTACCGTTCCATTGAGACTCCATAGCGAATCTATTATGATGGTAATTAAACTTTAGCAGAATACCAAATTAAAATGTAAAATGATATAAAATGACAATGGTAGATCCATTAATGTAAAATAGCAGACTTGGGCCCCAAGAATCGTACCACTACCTGCCGTACCCAAGAATAAGAAAAACAATACCTACCGCATAATTAAAAGATCGCCCACATGGTAGGGAGGTATGTGGTACGGTCATCGAACACATACCCAGTAGAGGTAAATGTCAGTTATTTTGTCAAGAAAAAAAACCGCTATATCGATTCAGTGATCGTTTCGATTGACAGACCACCGATTCCGATACATTTTAAATTAATTAATTTACAAGATACTTATAATAAACGGGAAAGTTAAAAATATAACTAACAAATCTTTACTGATTTATCCCATTTTTTTTAAAGCCTATATGGTTCCACTGCTGGGCAAAGGCCTCACTAACATCTTTAAGCAGTTCGGCCCTGGGCTAGATTTAGCCAGTCTGTCTTATCTAACTTGTTATTTAAATAAAATAATGTAAAATACTTAATTTGTATAAGTGCAACACTAGTTTGCACTTATACAAATTGTCACTCTTTCGTTAAAAAAAATCACTGATCTGTTTCGGAATTGTATGGCGTAAATCACGGGTTTCGTTCAATCCCACCTTTGCCCTTTATTTACTTACCTCTACGAGGTATATGCTCGATGGTAGCGATGAAAACTGGCTCGTGCGGTCTTTCAATGTGCTCTACCATTTTTAGGGTTTCGTAGGTACTCAAAGCGTATGTGATATGATCTCAAAGCTATTTAGAAAAAAAAAATGATAATTTATGTTTTTTATACATTCAAATAATTTAGATTTCACGTTTACATTAGTTATTCTGAGCTATTTTTCATTAAAATCCGTTAAGCTGTTTTAAAATTTAGTGCATTTTTCATTTTAAATCGACGGCTTTTTTTTTCAATGTGTCTGATAAACAATTTCTTAATTGAATGATTACCCACATCAATCATACATAGTCAACAAAATTTCAGAATTGATATATTATCTGATAATTGGTAATGCAAACTAATAAAGCAGTTGAGAGCTACCTCAACGTACTTTTATAATTATTGAACCATTTTCGTTCTAAACCTTTGTAAAATCAAACAAATAATATTTTAATCAATTTTGACTTTAAACTTTAAAAAAATTGTTTTTGTGAATTTTCTAAAGACGCACAGAGATAGCACTCAATCGTTTTCTTAGCTAACAATCAATTAAGGTCGTAGCACACATATCAACTCGGAAAAGGATCGTCACCGTATCGCCTCGCCGTCAACCTCGTAACGTAAGCGCGATACCAAGCGATCAGCAGCTCCGAATCAAGTCGACCACGCACCGTACCGCGGTTCGTGAGGTTGTCCCGAGGCTAAGCAATTACGTTACAATTCCGATTAGTGTGCATTGCATTAGGGAGTTTCATATAAAGAATACTGAACAGAAGGTCAATTCTCGTAATTATAGCAAAATGCAACCATAAATAGATTGAAGTGAAATGGAGACCAGGCCAGATCTTCAATACGATCGGACGTGTTGATTATTTAATTAATGTTTTAAAATTATTAATTGTTTGCAAAAATTGTGACCTAGACTTTCATACGGAATCTATCTGGGTCACTCGGACATTCATTTTAACGATAATTATGTGTATGTGTGGTGTGTTAAAATAATGGATAGTCCCTTTAAGGAACGTAGCGCGTTAACGCGTCGTACCCCGCCGCCTACGCCTTCACGTGCGCCTGCGCCCAGACCACAGGAAGAGGACTCTCTGGGATTAGTGAGTACCTCTGAGATCCAAAGCTGGATGACCTCTATCGAGTCATGCCTAAATGAAGTGTGCGCTGTGGCAGCCGAAGGAAAGTTGAACGCGGACCAAAAGCTAAGGATCAACAATTTATGCCGTAAAGTGGGTCACGGGACATCTCAGCTGGCCGTCCAATATCAATCACTTAAGGCAAAGGCCATTAATACGCATACTTCCCTACAAGCTCTTAAGGAAAAGCAGGACCTCTCGCAACGTCTTCACGACCTCCAACAAGCCCTTGAAGAGTCCTCTAAAACAGTCTCCGCAAAAGTTTCCTTCGCCGACATGATAAAAAAAGGTACCAATGATTTTGTTCAGCCCAAAAATATAAGCTCTGTCGCAATTTATCCCACAGATAAAATGAAATCTAGTGAGGAAACAAAGTCTTTGGTCCAAAATATCATCAAGCCGGGACAAATGAAACTGCACGTTAGAGGACTGCGTAAGACAAAGAACGGCGGCATCATCATCAGCACTGAGACAAAGGACGATATTGAAAAACTAAAGCAGTCGGCGCAACTCACTACTTCTGGCCTTACTGTGGACGAGCCACATAAACGCAGACCTAGAATTGTTGTAATCGGGGTTCCCGCGTCCATGAAGGAATCGGACGTCTTTACTTGCATTTATCAACAAAACTTGGCTGATAAACTTCAAGGTACAACACTTGAGAATTTTTTGTCCTTGATTAAGCTCAGTCATAAATCTGGAAAGAGAGACGCCGAGACCTGTAATTACGTTCTGGAAGTCCCGGCACAAATTCGAAAGGCCCTGATAACCAACGACCGAGTCTTCGTAAATTGGTCCTCGTGCCCTGTCAGAGACTTTACACTCGTCACAAGGTGCTTTAGATGCCAGCAGTACGGACACGCAGCCAAGACATGCCGGGAGGAGGTCAATACCTGTGGACATTGTGGCGAAGTAGGTCACGGGATAAAGGACTGTGGAAAGACAGCTGAGACGCCAAGATGTGCTACCTGCCTACGTTTCAAGAAGCCGTGTAACCATAAAACCGGCGATCCCACCTGCCCTGCAAAATTACTTGCAGAAAATCGGCACATTAATTCAATAGATTATATAGGCACTTAAACACCTTTTACTAACTTTAAACATAAGTAGTTTTTTTAAGAATAATTATTGTCCTACTAACCTTAAAAAGTAAATTACCAAATCGATCTCGCACGCATAGTTTTATTAAATGTAAACAAATTTCGACGATTTATAAGTACAAATATTGGATTTGACACAGTTTTTTCTGATGATGACGCGAATACTTGCATGTCGCATTTTAATAAACATAATTTCCGCAAGCTTATTTAAGAAATTTGACATAGATATAATTCGATTAAGTAAATACTTGTTTTTACCTTTATACGCATTTTAAGTACATGATTATTGTTTCTAGCCTTTGTGAAGAAAATACGAATATTTTGCTAGTAATTAGTAATTTTATTTTATAAGTTAAAGTAAGTCCTGATTCGCCTGAGATACAGGAATCTCCTAGTTCAGGCATATGTGTTTTTATTGTTCTCTTGTATGTTTAGTTCTAAGTTTACTATGTAAAATATGTTTTGATTAAATATATTATTATTATTATATTATTATTATTAAAAATGATATTGAAATTGTGCTCGAATTAATACGTTTATGTTCCATTAACGAGTCGATATGTGTGCTACGACCTACGCGTTACTTTATAATATGAATGGCGACTGTAGGTACAGTCATTGATATAGTTCCACAATTAGGTTACAGGAGTATAAGTTAGCTAGGAAAGATTTAGAAGAAAGCGCTCGTTCGTTAGGACAGAAAGCGGCCCTCGCTGAAACCAGGGCGGTGGCTGCAGAAGGCGATCTGAGGATAGAACGGGAATGGAGGATATCGTTACAGGTTCGTATCGTTTATACTTACATACGGTCGGATGCATAATTGCAGACCCACCGTAGAGCTCCACAACGGCTCTTATAGGAATGTTTAAAACACGAGCAAGATTCTAGACACCTGCTATAGGTGAAGTTTAAAGTCTTCCAACTCATCAATTAATCAAACAAAAATTATTAGAATGCAAACATTCCAATAATAGTAATTTTCGATTTCTACTGATGTACAATCAGTGAACAAAAGTAGAGGCTCAACGTAGAGTTTTGAAATTCCTATTAGTTTAGTTATTATTTTATTTAGGACTAGCAGAGCTCAACGGCTTCACCCTCGTAACTCCCGGTCCCGCGGGAATATCGGTATAAATAGTAGCTTATGTTACCCGCAATGAATCAATGTACCCTCATACCAAGTTTTATCAAAATCGGTCCAGTAGTTTCGGGGCCCATTCGTTAAAAACAAAAATCTTTCCTCTTTAAAATATTAGGATAAGTAATTATATAGATTAAAATCCTATAACTCTTATAGGACTTAAAATCTTAAGATCTAAACATTGTAATAATAGCAATTATAGAACTCTACGGTGATCCTCTACTTTTGTTGCCGATCTACCTCATACCTATACTATATCTACTTACCTACCTAATACCTATACTATATCTACTGTGGTACAATCAATAACTACTAAAAATGACCTAGTCTAGTCCTTTACATCTTAAGAAAGATACTTAATATTAAAATAGTACATTGTTACCCTAGATGGGAAAGTCACTCATTGAGTCCCGAGACGGAGTTTGGCGCCCGAGCGCGAGCGTAGCGAGGGCGCTAATAGTTCGAGGGACTAAATGAGTCTTTCACTCGAGGTAAACACTGCTTTTCATTACGAATAATACATAAAATTCTGCCTAACAACGAGAGTGAATGAGAGACTCCAAACTACCTGATCCTCTTACAAGGAGACCAAAGAGGTTATATACTAATGTAGTGTTATTCTTTGGTGTTACTTAAAGCAAGGAGGTTAGGTTTTTGAAGTTCCTAATGCGTAATGATACTGCTCCTGGGTACATGCACATGGCACAAGCCGTGCGAAGCCATAATTTGACATGACAGCTGTCTGTGAAAGCGATTCTCCCTAGGGCTGGAAGTTTTTCTTTCTACACGCTCTTCAGGCACCTTTAGACCTACTTTCGGAGTATGAGTAATGAAAAGAGATTTTGTATGTTTGAAGTCGTTACTAAACTTCGAAACTACTGGACCGATTTTGAAGATTTATTCTTGTAAATACTTACAGATAGTAAACTACATAGTAATGATCACCATGCCGGACTGACAAACACAGGGTTGCGGGTTCGATTCCCGCCTCAGACAAGTATTTATGTTTAGATATTTGTCTGTGGTCTGAAGGTCAATTCTCGTAATTATAGCAAAATGCAATCTTAAATTGATCGAAGTGAAATGATATTGAAATTTAACTGTCAATTGGTATTCTGCTAACCATAATCATAATAACATTTCAGTTACATTTCAATTGCATTTCACTAACATTGCGATATAAAATCATTCAGTCATTCATTCATTTTGCTTTGTTAGGTTGGCTATGTCACAAAATTTAAAAAAAAAATTCTTTAAAAGAATTTCATTTGGTGCCTGTTTTATTTTGGAGTGTGTTTGAAGAAACTTTGTGATATGAAGGTCCATGAGATAAATCGCGCTAATGCTCTAGATAGCAATTATGAAAGCGATAGCAATTGATGTCGATAGCAATAGATAGCGATTTTTTACAAATAAAGTAAATAATGTGGGCCATTTCACATAACGCCATCTAGCCCTAAGCTAAACAACTAGGCTTGTATACTTAAATACTTGTTTGGGGCGAGAATCGAACCTGTAACCTTCTATATCGAAATACAAGTAAAGTAAACTCCAGTCGCGCTTCGGAGATGACACGCATTATTTTTTTTATTAGATTTACACACCAACCCAACTAAGTTAACCTTAAATTCACTAAATTCGTTGTTTCATGTCGATAACATTTCAATCAACTCTCGATCTCAAATTTGACGTTTCTTATGCGACGAGAATACGGTCTAGATAAGTTCGATTACATTTCGATATCATTTGTATTTGGAGAATACCGTTTTACGTACATTTTAGTTTCGATTGCATTTCAATTAAATTAACATTTCATTCGGATATCATGTTGAAATCTTAGTATAAGAGAATACCAAAAGATGACGTTTAGTATATTTTTTGCAATCGAAATGCAATCGAAATGATATTGAGATGTAATTTTAACAATTTTATTTATGGGAATTGGCCTTCTGGTTGTTTCTATGTATGTATTTACAAAAGAAAAGTATATAAGAAGTACTTATATCCATTGTCTAGCACCCTTAACACAAGTCTAGTTACTTAGCTTGGGGCTAGATGGCGATGTGTGGAATGTCCTGCAATATTTATTTTATTCATTTATTTTTACTATTTTTTCAAAAGAAAAGTATATGAGTAGTACGAGTATATCCGTTGTCTAGCACCCATAACACAAGTCTAGTTACTTACCTTTGGGCTAGATAGCGATGTGAGGAATGTCGTGCAATATTTATTTTATTTATTTATTTTTACAAAAGAAAAGTATATGTATAAGTAGGTATATATCCGTTGTCTAGTGTCTAGCAGCCATAACATAAGTCTAGTTATTTACCTTGGGGCTAAATGGCAATGTGTGGAATGTCCTACAATTTTTTTTTACCATTTTAATTTATAAACTTTCCAGGAGTCAATGGTACGAGATCGGGATAAAATATCGATGCTAACACAAGAAGTTGAATCATTAAAATCAATAGGACATAAATACCTATCACTACAAGAAGAACAACATCTACTAAAGAACGCTTACACCGAAGCTCAGAGAACGCTCGAAGAAGTCGGCGCGACCCTCAGTGAGAACAAACTTCAACTAGCAGAGTTGTTGGAAAAGGAAGCGAAAACTGCGCAGGCGTCCGAGGACGTTCCTAATTGGACGAGCGATAAGGACGCGGTTGCGTGTACGGCTTGCGCTAAGGAGTTTACTATAGCTAGGCGAAAGGTATGTCATAAGGACCCAGTTGGCACAATGGTCACCATGCCGGACTGCCAAACACAGGGTTGCGGGTTCGATTCCCGCCTCAGACATGTATTTATGCTTAGATATTTGTCTGTGGTCTGGTTGTCTATGTATTATAAGTATATATTTACAAAAGAAAAGTATAATAAGTAGTATATCCGTTACACAAGTCTAGTTACTTAGCTTGGGGCTAGATGGCGATGTGTAGAATGTCCTGCAATATTTACATTTATTTTATTTTATAAGTAAATGATCAGTTTGCTACAATACTATCAACAAGTATTGGAGTTACGACCTTCTTCTAATAGACTTTACACAAAAATTTAAATACTTGAATAAAAAGTACTCAGTGTGATTATTATTTTCAACATGTGTCTTTAGTTGGCCGAGAGATATAAGCCGCCACCCGCTACACCAACCGACGTGGGTTCGATCCACAGGTTACGTTGTTATAATGTTCAAATAGTGCAAAGGATTGTAAACTTTACGGTGGCGGTTGATTTTTGAGCGTCGATTGTACAATCCACGGTCAAAAGTGTCTGCCCACCGTAACGTTTACAATTCTGTGCAGCACTATTTGAACATATAACAACGTAACCCATGGATCGAACCCACGTCGGTTGGTGTAGCGAGTGGCGGCTTATACCACTTATACCACAAGAAGGTCGTAACTCCAATACTTGTTGATAGTATTATGGTAGCAATCTGATGGTGACTTATGACTTTTGGGGGTACGAGGTGGTGTGTACCTCCAAAGGGAAGATCTTCCACCGGGCAGGTGTTGTACCCGGTAGGCCGCGGCCCAACGATGTTTCGTTGGAACTTGTATATGAGCTTATCTTCAGAAAAACTTCGCTCGCGTGATCTAGGATCTCCGATCGGCTTAGTGGCGCCATCTGTTGGTGGCGATGTGAAGCGTCGCCACAGACTTATACTTACAAATTTTTTTTATTATTCCGTACCGAAAGGGTAAAAACGGGACCTTATTACTAAAGGCTTTTACACACGTTACGATTTGGTCGTCCCGACCAAATTGACACAACCAAATTGGGTATCGATACACACGCAACGATTTGGTCGGAAACTATTCAGAGAGTACATTGATACACATCGTGGCCATTAAGTAGTTTCTGGGGTTCCATTCCTCAGGGGGAAAAACGGGACCCTATTACTAAGACTTCACTGTCAGTTCATCAGTCCGTCCGTCTATCAGTTCCATCCGTCCGTAAATCCGTCCGTCCGTCTGTCTGTCTGCCTTTCTGTCCGTCTGTCATCCGGTTGTATCTCATGAATCGTGATGGATAGAGAGTTAACATTTTCACAGATTATGTATTTCATTAGTGTCGCTTTACAAACAACCACTAAAAAAAGAAAAAAATGAAGTGGGGCTCACATACAACATGATACGGAACCCTTCGTGCAGGAGTCCGACTCACACTTGTTTGTTTCGAACACGAAGTTGGGTCCGATGCGTACACACGTCCCGATTTGGTCGGATACAACCAAATTGGGTGGGCGTGTCCAATTTGATCAATTAATAATAATTAAGTCTGCCCGACCACGATACACACGTCCCAATTTGGTTGTACACCCGACCAAATTGTATGTCGGACCCGACCAAATTGGGACGTGTGTAAAAGCCTTAAGACTACACTACCTGTTACACTAGGCTGTATCTCATGAACCATGACAGCTAGACAGTTAAAATTTTCATAGATGATGTATTTCTGTTGCCGCCATAACAACAAATACTAAAAACAGAATATAATGGCACGGAACCCTTCGTGCGAGAGCCGAAGTCTCCCATAACAAACCTTCTTTAGCACCACGTCACAAGTAATTCCTTTAACGCGAGCAATATGAACCCCCAAAAAACCAGCATCAGTAGCTCCATTTATTATTAAACTAGCGACCTGCCCCGGCTTCGCACGGCTATATTATACATGTATTATACATATAAACCTTCCTCTTGAATCACTCTATCTATTAAAAAAAACCGCATCAAAATCCGTTGCGTAGTTTTAAAGACTTAAGCATACATAGGAATATAGGGACAGAGAAAGCGACTTTGTTTTATACTATGTAGTGATGATTGATTGTATTTTCTTGTATATTTCAGCACCACTGCCGTCGATGTGGCCATATATTCTGCGGCGCTTGTAGCGAGAAGACAGTCGCTTTAACTGGCAACACTAAACCTGTACGAGTGTGCGATGCGTGTTATGCTGAAGTAAGGCTTACGTAATAGGTAACAAATGTCATGTCTACATATAGGTAACTTACTCGGGGTTTTTATGTTTATAACGAATTAGCTGCGCTCCGCGGTTTTACCCCGCATAGGTCCCGATCCCGTGGGAATTTCGGGATGCAAAGTATCCTTTGTTCTTCTCTACCACAACTACCACTATGCCGATTTTGATCTAAAACGGTTTAGTCGTTTGGCCTTGAAGGATGAACAAACAAACATTAGGGAAAAACTTTTTTTTACAACTTTTGACACAGGCTGAACCCGCCAATATTAACTTTAATACTATTAGCATAGTAAGTAGATAGACCGAATCCTGCTTTCATCTTCTTTTTTTAATTTTTGAAACGAAGTTCACGGGTTTGCGACGGGACCTATTCCATAAAAAATCCAGTACAAACCAGTTTAAGCGTTACGAAAAAATTGTCAAACGAAAAACTGTAAAGGTGTGAACTCTTAAAACCAAGGACTGGATAACCAAAAAGCTGTCTGTCTGTCTGTCTTTCGGAATACGAAAGGAACTTCTTTCCGAACGCATGTACCGCAACACTTTCTTTTTTTATTTAATTTGTTAGTCAACCGTCAAAGCTTCGTCACTATTTGGTCCAAACAAATAGAAAATAACTTTGACTCGTAAATTATAAACAATCGATCAACATTTTTGTATATTGCATTAATTTTAGCCGATTAAGTTTTGCGTTTAAGATGCAAAAACCTTAGAAAATACCACCTAGTACTGTTAAATGACTTGACTTTTTAATACTGTTTAAAAATATACATACATAGTACATAAGCTAAATAATTTAATCATTCATGTAACGACCCTATACAACAAAACAATATAAATGTACATTGTTTTGATATAAGTGACGTTCTCGAACAAAAAATAATAATATACAGGATTGTTGATAATTACATATAAGCCCATCACAGACGTAGCTATAATATATATTAATACATACTAGCGACCCGCCCCGGCTTCGCACGGCTATATTATGCATGTATTATACATACAAACCTCTTTCTTGAATCACTCTATCTACTATAAAAACAGCATCAAAATACGTTGCGTAGTTTTAAAGATTTAAGTATACATGAGGACAGATAGCAGGAAGCGACTTTGTTTTGTACTATGTATTCATACTGTGCTATATATTAAATTTTAGCAAGCCACCACACAGGGTAGTAGTTTTACTATAATATATATTTTTGCCCTCATTAGGTCTTTAATTCTTTATGCCTGAATATACCAGATCATATCATTACATAGTATAAAAGAAAGCCATATCCCGCTGTCAGTCCCTATGTATGCTTAGATCTTTAAAACTACGCAACTGATTCTGATGCGGTTTTTTAGTAGATAGAGTGTTTCAAGAGGAAGGTTTTGGTACATAAAACAAAACTACCACGCGTACGAAGTCGCGGGCAACAGTTAGTATTAATATATTTTGCTAATATCTGTCCTTATATTTTGGTGACGTAATAAAGATATATATTATAGCTGCTTCTGTGGTCACTCGAAGATTACTATTGTAAATATATGCCTTGCTATGAATTTTATATTAATACTAGCCATTGCCCGCTACTTCGTCCGCGTAGAAGTCGTAAATGGTTCTAATAGAATTGGACCAAAAAATTACGTTGTCTCATACAAACTTTGCCCCCCTTTTTCACCCCCTTTAGGGTAGAATTTCGGAAAATCCTTTCTTATCGCATGCCTACGTCATACATAGACCAAAGTCTCCAAGTTTAAGGTCTCTACGATCAGCGATTTAGGCTGTGCGTTGATCCGTCAGTCAGGACCAAGGATTTTATATGTTTAGATAAATATTATAGTTACGTCTGTGACGGTCTTTAGGTACAACCAGTTAAGGCTAGTTTCAGAACATGTTAACCAACAACTTTTGTAAAACGACTTTTAGAAATTAAAAAAAAAACATCAAAAAAGTTTAAGGTTATGTCCACTTGAAAATCAGCTGTTACTTACACGGGGAGGTCAATGACCTAAAATGTTTAATTTTTTTTCTAAAGATTGACTGTTCTAACTGTTTGATCTTTATTTAAAGAACCCTAAAACATCAGCTGATCTTCGAATGAACTTAAATTAAAAAACAATGAGTTTTTAATTTTGAATCTCAATCGGATTTTTTAAATTTGCTTGACAAATAACTTGTCAGACAAGTGACAAAGAGACAAGACGACGAAGTGACTTGATAAAACTTGTCAAATAACTTGTCTTTGTTGTCTTGTTGTTGTGTTGTTGAATAACTTGTCAAATACCTTGTCTTGTTGTTAACAGGTCATTGACCTCTTCGTGTAACTTACAGCTGATTTTCGAACGAAACTTAAAATATTCGATTTTCTGAAAGTTGTAGAACAAAATTTGTTTGATAAGATGGACAGATGAAGCCCTTAACTGGTGGTACAGCCAATTATCAATAATCCTGAAGTCAATCATAACCAAATATGCGTCTAAAGTTGAGGCGGTTCGCTATAAATAAATATGGCAACTTACGTAAAGTAATGAAATACAGCTAACTTGAAAGCGCATTTTGACGCGATCTGTACCTACGTAGATTTTAAGACTGATCTACCTACATTTAATTAAGGTTTAATTAAACTTAGAAATAGTAACTGGTAGTCGTAAGTTGCTACGCACTGAAGACCAATTCTCGTAAATAAAATTGTTCAAATTACATTTCAATATCATTTCGATTGCAAAAATTACCCTATATGTAGCTCAAAATACCGTAAAACTCAGCTTTTTGAAAAAAAAAACTGATTTTGAGGGTATCTTTTGCAATCAAAATGCAATCGGAATGATATTGAAACGTAATTTAAACAATGTCATTTACGAGAATTGGTCTTCTGTCCCAACCCCAACTAAAGCAATTCATACATTGCCCCGTTTTTTTTGTTAGTTTTCCGTAAAAATGACCAAGTCAGAAATAAAATTCTTACATAATTTAATTTTGCAACTACCAAATTCTTGTTATGTCTTTAAAACTTGAGATGGTTACTTGAGAAAGCTTAGTAAAGAAAGTAGGTAGTTGGAAAAATATGTCCTTTTTTAATCATTTTTTTTATTCGTAAATATTTTGTTTACCTACTCCAAAATCAGTTTGTGTCTTGGAGTTTATTTGGGGTTTATTAAATTTGGACTGCTTTTTAAAATATAAATTAATTTGTGTACAAGTAAATAAATGTTGGCTTAGAAATGAGTTAAATTAATCAAAAAAAGAAAGAGAAATATCAAATTTATTTAAAACTGTACCAAAATTACGCCAAGTTTTGGCGGAAACCAATAAAAAGCTATATTTGGCAAAAATAAAACAATAAGAGATAGAAATGTTAAATACTTAAATCTAGGGTAATTTATAGCATTTAGGTATTCAGATGGTTTGAAATAATGTTCTTCACACATGTACCGCGAAGAAAATTTACATTTTAAACTCTAATTGGATATTTTTGCAAAATGTAGCTTATTTTGGTTCCGCCAAAATTACGTTCTTTGCTCGCAGTCTTTATCACATACCAAATAATATGTGTTCAGACGAGTAAAGGTGACCGTACACCTATAGACAATGTATTTTTGTGTGGTGCTTTATAAAACTATATGTTTATAATTATTGTATTTTAATCGAAATAATTGTTAATAATAACGTTATGTACATAATGTTCAATTGATATTAATAATAAAGACATAAAATAATTATATGGGATTTAAAGTTTTATGGTATTTTTATTTATTTCACTGACCCAGAACAATATATTAAGGTGGGCCCATACGCCAACGACCGTGCTACACAGGTTACTAAATAGTTACTGCCGGCACCGGTCGCCTTCGTTGGTGAAAATAGTTGAATGTTACGAATGTGTTTTGTTTTTCTCAAAAGTACTGAGATGGAATTGTAGATGAGATCTTTACCGATATTTTGTGTAGCAAAATAAGGAAGTGTTCTTCTTCTCGTATAATGGTGTGGCTCACCTATTGTTAGAGTTTTCAGATCGCCTTAAGGCCTCTAACTTGACCTAACGACTGCTACTAGAGGTAGCAACCGGGACCAACGGCTTAACGTGCCTTCCGAAGCACGGAGGGACTCACGAAAACACATTTTGGCCAGACTACTAATTGGCAACCCATCGAAGTGATGACCACGCCAGGCGTCGCTTAACCCGTATGACCGTAAACGATCAGCGAGAGTCGCTTTGCTGTGAGCCTCCTCAGAAAGGGCTTAGGACTTAATAATAGTGTCAAAAATGTACGATGCAAAGTATTTTCCCAACTTTAGATACGTCGTCGCCATGGCGGTAAGGTAGGGCCCTAAATATAGCAAACAGTCTTTACCTTATCGACTAACCTACTAGCAAAATGTAGGAAATACCAGTAAGGGCGTGTTCAGATGACACATCAATAGATCTCAAATTGCATTTCTGCAAGCGGGCGCGTGGTGTGAGCGGGTGGACTTGCATAAATGCAATTTGAGATCTATTGATGTGACATAAGACTTAAATTATATATAGAACAAATTTCAACGCGTGTGATGCGCGTGGCGGGTGCGTGGTCGACGCGTGTCATCTTAACACGCCTTAAGGGATCTTCTTTGTTTTTGTATTTATATGCGCAATGAAACACTCCTCTTTCGGTAGAGAAAAACATCTTAAGGAAGCCGACATGCTCTAGAGCTCACCTTTCTAACTAAGGTTCAAAGCGTCTAAATGCCTGTGCCTAGGGCACTTTAGTAGAACTTATTAATACGCTAATTTTAACTATTACCTACTTTAACTTGTTAACAAATTATTTATCTACTTTTACAATACCTACTTATTATCTCCCCGTTTCTGTAAAAACCAGGGGTTCGTTGAAACAATGAGATGACTGAATCGTTTTAAACGTAGGTACACAAACAATTCATTTCAAATGTTTCCGTGTCACATTTTATTACTTTAATACTTAATCCTTAACGATAAACTAAAGTTAAATCAAACACTAATAAATATCTTAATGAGACTCCAAAACAAGAACAATAATTGTCAAATAACAAGATTAAAAATGCAAACTTAATGAGACTCCAAAACAAAAACAAATGTCTAATAACAAGATAAAAAAAGGTAAAAACATCGATAATTTTATTTTAAACAGACTTAAAAAAAGGCAGGGTCTCAATTTAAAAGGTAGGTACCTACCTACTAAAATATATTTTTGAAATGTTTGTGTAGGCGCCTTACTATGCCTACTATCCATTTATATAACTTATATTTTCATATAATTTTACTTTGTGTATATTTTGTTCTATATTCCTTCCTGAGTTGTACTTACAAATAACATTATCTATCTATCCATCTATGCACGACTGCGTCTCGTCTCTCGCTGGTTTGAGCGCAAAAAAACCTATTACCTACCATAAACCAAAACCTAAGGTCCGACCTAGCAATAAAAGAAGCGTCACACACGAGCTCCACTGATCTTAATACTCTAGTACTATGAAGGTCTCCATAACCGATTTCCACTGATCTCCATCTTATTCTTCTCGTATATTGGTGTGGCTCACCTATTGTTAGATTTTTTCAGATCGCCTTAAGGCCTCTAACTTGACCTAACGACTGCTACTAGAGGTAGCAACCGGGACCAACGGCTTAACGTGCCTTCCGAAGCACGGAGGGGCTCACGGAAACACATTTTAGCCACACTACTAATTGGCCACCCATCGGAAGTAATGACATCGCCAGGCGTCGCTTAACCCGTACGACCGTAAACACAATCAGCGAGCGTCGCTTAGCTGTGAGCCTCCTATAGAGTTAAGTGCGTAGGTCCCATGGTTTTCCAAGAATTGACGTTTCAATAAATATTTTTTTATAATAACCCCGGTCTCCCCTAACAACATAAATTAAAAACTTATAAAACGTCGACGCCCAACGGATAACCAGTCAGATAGTGTAGAATATGTTCCATCGCTTCAGGGTTATCTTCAGGAACCTGAAAATAAAATTACCAGATTCAATAATAAATCCAGTGAGGTCCTTTGGGAATATTGTATAATATAAATAAATAGGTATTATAAAGCTGAAGAGTTTGTTTGTTTGTTTGTTTGAACGCGCTAGTCTCAGGAACTACTGGTTCGAATTGAAAAATTATTTTTGTGTTGGATAGTCCATTTATCGAGGAAGGCTATAGGCTACTTTTTATCCCGATATTCCCACGGGATCGGGAGTTACGCGGGTGAAACCGCGGAGCGCAGCTAGTATTGTATAAAAAACCTAACGGGGTTGGACTCGTCGTAGATTACCTTGACTTTTTTAGAAGGTCATGGGTTCGAATCCCAGCCGACCGTGCCAACCAATGGCTTTTTAAGGTTCCGTACCCAAAGGATAAAAACGGGACCCTATTACTAAGACTTCGCTGTCCGTCCGTGTGTTCGTCTGTTTGTCACCAGGCTGTATTTTATAAACCGTGATAGCTACAGAGTTTGTTAGGTTTTTTGCATGTTTACATTTTTTTTTGCAGAATTTTTTAGTTATCTAAAAGTGTAGGCAAATGACTTTTAACCTATACAGCCACAGGTTTTTTGCTTGATTGCTTGTATCTATCTTAATAGTACGGAACCCTTTGTGCGCGAGATCGACTCGCACTTGGCCGATTTTTCTTTGGAAAATGTACCTAGCTATGTCCGCTAATTGATATTGTTCTTATGGTGAAGGAAAACATCGAGATGAAACCGGCGCGGGTGGCATAATGTTCACTTCAGAATATTATGCAAAATGATAACAGAGTCGAAAATGAGCTATTAGTTAAATAATTTAACAACAAACTTTCATATTTATATTATTTAAATTCCTTACCCAATGGCCTGATCCGAAGACAGTCCAAAAACTCAATAGTTTCCATTCCTTGAAATGTCCATTTCTAAAGCCGCTTATTTCTTTTGTTTTAGCGTTTGCGAAATTCTTGGCTCCGTGCCAATTCAATTTATGTACCCAATTCGATGCACCTGCAATACGATCAGTTTTAAAACAAAAAGCATGGATAAAAACCTATCTCAACTAATATTATAGAGAGAAAAATATATTTTTTGTTTAAATGCTATAGTATATACGACCTTTCCATAAAATAGAGCTATCTAACAGTGAAAACCAGATTACCATATCATTATTACTCAAATGACCGTCTGTCTGTCTGTCATCAGGCTATTTCTCATGAACTCTTATAGCTAGACAGTTGAAAATAACAGTGAAAACCAGATTACCACTTAATTAAGACTCTAATGACCGTCTGTCTGTCTGTCACCAGACTGTATTTCATGAACCGTGATAGCTAGACAATTGATTTTTACGGATTATGTATTTCTGTTTGTTTAACAACAAATACTAAAAACAGAATATAATAGGTACCTACAGAACCCTTCGTGCGCGATACCGACTCGCACTTGGCCGGTTTTCTTAAGTATAGATAGTAAAGCTAGGTTTATACCTGATATTGGAGTAATTACATCCAAGTTCCCATTATATATTGCTACCTTTAGATTTGAGGTGTTTAGTATTTTCTCCACTGAAACAATACGAAAATAGTAGCTTGACAACGGAAAGAATACTTATATACTTTTCTTTTGTAAATATAAACTTAATATACCTAAGTACACTAGAAGAGTGAATGAGTATGAATATAGAACGATGGAGAGAACGAATGTGTTTTGTTTTTCTCAAAAGTGCTGAGATGGAATTGTAGGTGAAATTTTTACCGATAGTTTGGGGTAATTTTGAGGGGAAAATTCTTCGTCATTTTAAAGCTAGACTAGTTTTAATTCTTAATTTTAAGATAGCTTCAAAACTATTGGAAATGTTTGGCTCAAAATTACACCAAAGTGTCGGTAAAAATCTCACCTACAATTCCATCTCAGCACTTTTAAGAAAAACAAAACACATTCGTAACAATCAACAATGTTCTCCAACGAAGGCCACCGGTGCCAGTAGTAACTATTTAGTAGGCTGTGTACTAAGGTCGTTGGCGTATGGACCCCCCTTAAGAACACCTATGTAGTATGTACCTACACAGGTTTTTAAGCAAATAAATGTTTTTGTATTTTTGTTTGAGAGACATGAATGTGAACATTGATTGAGATGATGACTAATATGAGTGAAAGGAAGAAGATATACCGCACCGACCCCAAATAAATTGGAATATGAGCACAGGAAAGATGATACATACAGGATGTCCGGTAATGAATGGATAAGCTTACACCTACGGATAGAAGACACTGTACCGGTTCAGAAAAATGAAAGTTATGTTCTATGAAAGTCAATCGGTTTCCAAGATATCCGCCATTTAAAAAAGATATTACTCCTTTCTCTATATTGTTTGATGCCAAAAATGCAAATCAAGGAATTATTCCAATCTTTTAATAGGAATTAATTTTGTATGGAATGCTGGCAATACCGCGTAAGTATTACATATACCATTTCAGAATCTCAATGAAATAGGCACCTTTTTTATATTTGGCAAGGGTGACCAAATATTTTTTTTTACATCGGGAAAGGTAAAAAAATCATGAAGTTTGAGTTAAATCTTAGGTCATTAAAAAAAACTCAATGTGTCATTAAAATTATTGTGATAGCACATTTACCCGAAATACTTTCCAAAAAACAGATTGGAATAATTCCTTCATTTGAAGTTTTAGCATCACAAAATATGGAGAAAAGAGAAATTATTTAATTTTTTACATATCTCGAAAACCGAGAGACTTTCATAGAACATAACTTTCATTTTTCTGAACCGGAACAGTATTCTCTATCCCTGGGTGCCCGCTTATCCATTCATTACCGGACATCCTATATTGAAATATTGGCGAATTACGTAAGTATTAATTACCTATTGGAATTCAATCAACAAGAATTTACTTACCAAAAGTATAACTTGGCACTACAAAGTTTTTCTTCAAACTATTATAAGCTTTGTGTGACAAATAAACCCAGTCCAACGTTTGATTCACAATTTTCAAAGTCGGTTTCACATAAAGATTCACTTTTTTACTCAAATATTCTAAAGCCATGTACGGACTGAACGTGTTAATATTGTTGAAATTAAGGCTTCCCTGTTCATTTAACGTTTGGAATAGAAGATTGTCTAATATTGCTGCCTCTGAGAAAGCTTGTTTGTCTATAGTGGCTACTAGTTGAAGGGATATGTTTTTGGCAGACAAATATAAGTTTCTGTCGATTGATCCCTGTGTAAGAAGAAACAAAAAAAATATATAACTATTACAGCTGTGTCCGGTTTCACCCGCGTGATATTTTTGACGTGACAACGTTTTATAAATTGGTTTGCCGGGTGACACTTCAAGAAACTGCGTTACGCTCCGCTGACGTTATGCGCTCACAATGAGAGCGAGTGAGAGGCACGCGGGCATGGTTAGCCCGCCTAAGAGCGAGAGAGACAGACATAAAAAGTGAAAGGCACGCGTCCCTTCCACTCGAGCACAGTTGTTGTCACGTAAAACTTTCGGCCGTATACCGACTTTACAGGCAACCAGTTTTTTTTACGCAATTTTCTTAATTTTTTCATTTCTAAGAACCTTCTCCTGCAATAACACAACAAAAAAAGAATTAGCGAAATCGGTTCAGCTGTTCTCGAGATTTGCACTAACAACACTTTCAGCGAATCATTTTAAGTAAGTATATTATAGTGATAATAATAACAGACGGACAAGAGAGTGATTTTAAAAGGGTTCCTTTTTTACCTTTTGAGGTACGGAACTCAAGCTAAGCAACTAGGCTTGTGTTATGGGTGCTTATACTTTTTGACGTGACAACGTCTTATAAATTGGTTTGCCGGGTGACACTTCAAGAAACTGCGTTACGCTCCGCTGACGTTATGCGCTCACAATGAGAGCGAGTGAGAGGCACGCGTCCCTTCCACTCGGGCATGGTTAGCCCGCCTAAGAGCGAGAGAGACAGACATAAAAAGTGAAAGGCACGCGTCCCTTCCACTCGAGCACAGTTGTTGTCACGTAAAACTTTCGCCCGTATACCGACTTTACAGGCAACCAGTTTTTTTTTTTAAATATATACTTACCTACTAATACGGACACTCAGTCAGACCAGAAACAAATCTATAGCATGATTACTTGTTTCAGGCGGGAATTGAATCCGCAACCTTTTGCGTCGCAAGCGGGTGTTCGCCCAACGACGCGCCATAGAGGTCGTCAAATGTTATTCTAAAGAAGTATTGAATACAAGCAGCGCTCTGCGGTTTCACCCACGTAACTTCCGATCCCGTGGGAATATCGGGATAAAAAGTAGCCTATGTTATTCCTAATTAATCAATGTATCCTCATACCAAGTTTCATCAAAATCGGTCCAGTAGTTTCGGAGCCTATTCGTTACAAACATAAAAACAAACAAAAATATTTCGTCTTTTAATATTAGTAAGTATAGACTCAGTTACCGTGTTAAATAAGAAATCCGGTTGCATCAAAGTGCTTTCTCTTGGATTAACCCATCCGCCACCAATACCTATACCTTTTAAATTCATCTTTAAACCTTTATTTTTGATTGCCTGTAAACAAAAATTATTAAAATAAGTTATACATAAGATCATCAATACACTTTACTTAAAAATCTCTAGGAAACCATTCTATTTAAGTACCCTTTTTGTAAACTACGATTCTTCAAAAAATGGTATTTTTAACCGACTTCAAAAAAGGAGGAGGTTCTCAATTTGTTTGTAACTATGTTTTTTTTTGACAGCGAAAATGTATGGAGGACAAAAGATGGTATTTCTATACCTTAACCTACCCACTTATATAAATTTGCCTGCGTATTCATTCACGTGTAATTTTTAGCTCACAAAGCATCTAAAAATTAATGTTCCGTGTTTTAGAGATATTTCATGGAAATCCATTTGAAAGTATTGTCTTCTTTTCATTATTAATTTTAATAAATTTCTCTCGTGATCCAAACAATTACTAATTAAACTTACCCTGTGTAAATAAACAGTAAGCCTGGGACATATTTTTCCTCCATAACTTTGTCCTATAATATAAGTGGGCGTTTTCCGAAACTCCTTACGCCTTCTCAAAAACATTTTAATCGCCCGTGATAAATCCATAGCTATAATGTAAACAAATTAAATAAATAAATATTCTAAAAATAAATAAATATTCTAAAACGTTTTTTACACAGCGCCATCTAGCCCTAATAGGCTTGTATTTTACTTTCTTTCGTAATTTAAATAAAATTAAATACTTACTATACCTATCTACATGCCGAGGGCCAATTCTCGTAAATAACATTGTTGAAATTACATTTCAATATCATTTCGATTGCATTTCGATCACAAATAATACCCTCAATAGGTAGCTCAAAACACCCTTAAGGTGGACGCACATTGATACGCGCCGAACGAATCGAATTTTTGCCGTCCACGGAAAAAGGTACCTTATAATAGTTAATAGAGATAAGGTACATTTATTCATTTATTTATTTCAGATTCGGCCGCCTCTGACGATGCGGACGACTCTGATGACGTCATCGGAAATATAAATGTAGATACCTTATCTCTATTATTATAAGGTACCTTTTTCCGTGGACGGCAAAAATTCGATTCGTTCGGCGCGTATCAATCTGCGTCCACCTTTAAAGTCACCTTTTTGTAGAAAAAAAACTGACTTTAAGGGTATTTTTTGCAATCGAAATGAAATTGGATGATATTGAAATGTAATTTGAACAAAGTTATTTACGAGAACTGGCCTTCAGACCAAAAACAAATATTTATAGCATAAGGCTCGGCGCAAATGGGCCACCGACTACAGCCACTGGTGGCTGTTGCTCGCTTTTGACAAAATCATACAGATGTAACGGTAGCGCGCGACCGCCACGCCACCGGTGGCTGTAGTCGATGGCCCGTTGCGACCACCACGCCACCCCGGTGGCTGTAGTCGATGGCCCGTTTGCGCCGAGCCTTAAATCAGTCATTTGAAAGGTTTTTAAAGAAGTGAACTTACCCATTTCACGGTCAGTAGTCGCCAATAAGGAATCATTAGTAGCATAACTAAATCCAGTTCCAACTGGATGATCGATCAGCAAAACGTTCCTTGATCTCACCTTAAAGTTGTAATAGATTGTTGAGTTAACAAGTGCCTTTTGATGAAAGTTTTATTGCCAAACATTTCGTCTTTCATTTCTATTTTGTGCAAATACGTGTAACATAATAAAAAGAAAGTCTTCCAATCGGACAAGCTTCGTTTAGTTTGGCTATTTAACAATGTGTCTAATTTTTAGGGTTCCCTACCCTAAGAACAAAAATGGAACCCTTTTACTTAGACTGCACTGTCCATCTGTCTCTTAGGAACCGTGATGGCTACACAGTTGAAATTTTCACAGATGATATTATATGCTTTTAGTGCTACTAACATAGTTTTAAGTTATCTATTAACACTTTCAATTTATACTATAAAATATGTATGTTAGTCTATAAGGTATGTATCTATGGGCCTTCGTAGCCTGAAATAAATGATTTATTTATTTTATTTATTTATATTTCTGTTGCCGCTATAACAACAAATACTAAAAAGAACATTACAAAAAAACAAATATAGGCGCAAAAAACATAACCCTTTCCTTGCAGTCGATAAAAACATAATATAATAGCTGTTTTTTGTGTTAAAAACACTATACAATGATGTTTTTAAATCGCCCTCCTACGGCCTCTAGGTATATTGTAAGTATAAACAACTATAGATTGATATTTATTGAGTGTTTTTGCTTACTTCAATTGGTAAAGTAAAAAATCTTACCCAACTATGGTTTCGTGGTTTAAAGTCCATATCAAGAGGCCCTATTTCACCGAAGTTACCCACACCAGTCGCAGCGAATCCAGGTCCGCCTTGTATCCATATTATTAGAGGTTTATCATGTGCTCCTTCTCTTGTACCGTTTGCGTAGTACAATTGATAGAATAAGTTGACTCCTGGCCTTACTTGTACATATCCGTAAGCCCTTTGCCGCATCCATGTTGATTTCTTAACGGCTTCTAGGTATGGGTTATGTTCTGCAAGAAACAGTTTTATAATTCAGCATGGTGCTTATTACCTATACCTACTAATCAGACCTCTCTTTTCCACTAGGCACCTTGGCAAGTGCCCAGCTCCCCGTGATCGATAAGACCACCCCCCCCCCCCCCCCCCAATTCCTGCCAGATAACTATTTTAATTCGTATAAATCGAACCTAAATTACTGACTACAATACCTATTTTACAAAATTACATTTGTTACTAGCCGCGCTCCGCGGTTTCACCCGCGTAACTCCCGATACCGTGGGAATATCGGGATAAATTAAGATGTAAGGCTATCCTATCTTTCAAGTTGGATCAAACTGCACACGGTGTGCAAATTTGATTAAAATCGGTTAAGTAGTTTGTGAGTCCATCGCGCACAAACAACGTGACACGTAATTTATATACATTTGAATAGATAGATGTATATTTTACTTAAAAACAATAATCTATTCTAATATTATAAAGCTGAAGCATTTGTTTGTTTGTTTTTTTGAACGCGCTAACTTCAGGAACTAAGTAATTACTGCGGTTCCAATTGAAAAAATATTTTTGTGTTGGATAGTCCATTTATCGAGGAAGGCTTATAAGCTACTTTTCATTTTGATATTCCCACGGGATCGGGACTTACGCGGCTGAAACCGCGGGGCGCAGCTAGTAATAAAATAGTGTTCTGTCAAGGCCCCATTATCCTAATATGCCCACTGCTCAGGGCCTCCAATAGGTTAAAGATGACCTTGCTACCAATAGGTACCTACTTACATCTATGTGAGGTTAGTACGAATCTATGACATGCAAAATACTTAAATTAAGATTAAGACATCTCATCTCGCCTTTTGGATGAAATACCTACAAATTATAAAATCCCTGACTGATAAGGAAAATTGCATATAACTTTTGAACGGTTGAACCGATTTAGATCAAACTAAAACGCTTCCGACTAATTTAAATTTCAAACTAAATCAAAATCGGTTCATTCTTTCGGGAGCTACGATGATGCCACAAACAGACGAGGCAATACTTGTCGTATTATCTTCGTCAGTAAGGTACGAAGGTCTACGATAACGATTTTTATGTAATAAATAAGCATTTTTTTCCTTCCTACCATAATATACTTACCTATAATTATTATTTCATAATATTTCTATGACAAATAACCACATAATATTATCGAGTCACACTGTAACTAGGTAGTTGGGAAGGAAAAATATAAATTCCCCGAAAAATATACGCGGTTGAAACCGCTGTAGTTAGTAGGTACATACCTACCTAATAATATTCCACCAATTTTTTTGCCTATTCCATCCCACTACAGGGCTCTCTCCCCTCCTTCCACTGTTCCCTGTCTAGTGCCAGCTGGGTCCAGTCCCTACGGCTAATTATAAAAAAACACCCGATCCCGTGGGAATATCGGAATAAAAATTAGCCTATGTTTCCGTCAATGAATCAATATATCCTCATACCAAGTTTCATCTAAATCGGTCCAGTACTTTCGGAACCTATTCAATGCAACAATCAATCAATTTTTTCCTCTAGGTATATATTAGCGTATAGATGAACGAATAATATCTTTGAAAAGCCTTAATATAATTGTTCCGTTCGTTTCCTCAGACACTTATACCTATTAATAAATAAATAAATAAATAATAAATAAATATTTCAGGACATATTACACATCGCCATCCAGCCCCAAGCTAAGCAACTTAATGCTTGTGTTATGGGTACCAGATAACGGATAAACTACTTATATACTTTTTTTTTTTTTTTGTAAATATATACATATTATACATATAGGAAACACCCAGAACCAGAAACAAGAATTTATGGTCAGCATAAATACTTGTTCCCGGCGGGAATCGAACCCGCAACCTTCTGCGTCGCAGTCGGGTGTTCGCCCGACGCGCCACAGAGGTCGTCGAATATAATTAATATAGTTATAAGCTATTATCAATAGTTATTATCAATTAAATATTGTGCTAGTCAAATGGTATCGGCCTATGTGACCTGAAACAAATGGTAAAAAATAATAGTAATATACCTACCTATGAAAGCAAATATAGAAGTATAAAATAATTAGGTAAGTGCATCCAAATGCATCCAAATAAAAGTTCGGGAAAATTTCATCTAGGTACTGAATAATCAAGAAATTTTCAAGAGTGGCAGCACTTATAAGTTAATAATTTCAAAAGGTGGTGCATTTTTAAAAATTCCTAAAACCTGCGTTGATTTCTGTTATTTTCTTGAAACTTTATTTTATTTCAATATGTATTTCGTAAAGTCCGAGGGTTCCTACAAGTTACAGGGTATTTTACACACTATATTCGAAGTAAGCAGTATAATTTAAGATTTTGCAAACTGAATAGGAACTTATATTTAAAACTAGCTGCGCCCCGCGGTTTCACACGCGTAAGTCCCGATCCCGTGGGAATATCAAAATAACAAGTAGCCTATAGCCTTCCTTGGACTATCCGACACTAAAAACAATTCGAACCAGTAGTTCCTGAGATTAAAGCGCGTTCAAACAAACAAACTCTTCAGCTTTATAATATTTGTACACATTAAGTATTATGTACCTATAGATTTAAAATAATTAAATAATACCACAGCAGGTACTCGATCTAAACAATTATGTACCTATAGCTAAATAAGTAGGTACCTACCTACCTAAATATTTTTATTTCTCTATTCACTATTTTTAACAGACTGCAAAAAAAGGAGTTCTCAATTCGGTTGTTTTTTTTTTAAGTTTATTTTAGCAAAAAATTCAAGAAAAACATTGCTAAAAATTGTGTAAAACGAATAATCATTTTAGTCGTAGGGTTCTTGGTTTAAAATAATGACCTCTTATATAAACGCTAACTTCCTATTTTAATTAAGACCAAGAAACAAAGTCCTCCATCGCATCTGTCTGTCTATTCGCTATAAACTCAAAAACTACTAAACCAATTTGCTGTTTTCACCAACGGATAGACTGATTTTCGAGGCAAGTTTTACTATTTAAAACGAAACTAAAAAAATAATAATAAATGTTTTTATTTCTTTCTTTCTTTCAAACTACTACGTACGAAGTCGCAGGCAACAGCTAGTATAATAATAAAATACACACCTCTACTTACCTTCAGGGATCTCAACAGGAGAACAAGAAACGTAACTTCTACCACATTCCAAAAAATAATGCGGCGTCTTAACACCAACCACTGCACTAACATAAGTAAATAAAACAACACAAAATAAGCTCATATTTGCACTTCAATGCTAAACACGAGTGTTTTAACAGGACACATGAAAACAATTAACTTTAGCACCCGCGATGATATCATTTCGTCTAATTAATTCGTTAATCCATGGGATACGGTGAAACGGTCACGAGGATAGTGTTTTATTGTAGGCACAATACCTACGCCTAGGCAGGTTTATTCTACACAATATAATAATTACATACTGCCACTATAGAAATTACGTTCATTGTATTGTAGGTATCTTACGTAAAGACAAAACATGAAAGGTTAAACATTGGTATTTTCATATAATGTCAAGCCGGTATTAGCAGTAGCGTAGCGATGGGGGGGACGGAGGGGCGAACCGCCCCGGGCGCACTCATTGAGGGCGGCAAAATTGGGAAAAAAATATTTTGTACGGTCACTAATGGTCAATCAGACAATTTTTTTTTGAAGATTTTAGCTCTTACCCACTTGCACATATTGAATTACCTCCAACCCAATACAGTTGTTGCAACGATTCACCCCGCATCTTTACATGATTTAAAATAAATATTTTTCTCTCAATTCTTTCTTATTTTCTCATAAACACCAACATTATTATTATTTTTAAGGTCGATAGGGCGCCAAATTACCAACATTAATAATTATATGACGTCAAGAGGGTGGCAAATTATCAAAATTATTATTTTTATGACGTCAAAAGGGCAGCAAATTTTCAAAAGTATTATTTTTATGACGTCAATAGGGCGGCAAATTATGACTCCGCCCCGGGCGAAAGTGACCCTCACTACGCCACTGGCTACTACTTTTAAAAACTCGTAACAATAGAAGGTAAAACTTTAGCTATGACTTTACGATGACCCCTTCCGAGATAATGAAAGGTTATTTCAGTTCAAGAATCACTTGTTTTTATATATATTTTTTTTTATTTAAATATTAAATCGAGAAACGATCCGAAAACGCCGTTGTTTATGTTCCTCGGTCTAGAACGTCTGGTTGCTTGGTCGGGTGGTGGGGTAGTGTAGCGGATTCGATTCGGCGGGTGGAAAGGTTCGTTTGTTGTGAACTGGTCTTCGGATGTTGTTGGTCTGATGGGCGAGGCGCCTACGATGTGACCTAGAGGTGCGCCTACTAAGTCTGGACGGTACGTCATCTGTTCGAATTCTGAATATTCGTGGATAGGTTTGATGAAATCTGCAAACAAAAATAATAGAATAGAATAGACATTTATTAGAAAAGTACACGGACAAGAAAACAAATATTAAAAAGGTAGACTTAATTACAAAACAAAAAATAAAATAAAAAATACAAAATGAAATTAGAACAGACAGAATTAGAAAACAATCGATAGAATTTAATAATAGGCACACAATAATGAGAAGTCCGGAATGCCATGTGTGTAATAAATAGTACATTATTGCAAAGGTCGTGAAATAGGCAATTGCAGATCGAGTATGAGTTTGAAGGCCGAGCTGGAGTCAAGGACTTCATTAATACGAGACAGGCAATGGCCATTTCCGCCGAGGCATTCATAGTGTTTTTCTCAAAAGAATGCAGGGAAATAAAACATACTTTTACTAACTAGCTGTCCCGGGAAACGTTGTTTTACCATTTACAAAAAAAAAAAAAACAAAGTAAAAAATTAAAAAATACTTAGATGTTTGATTCTCAGACCTAACGAAAATACACAAAAAAAAATACAAATCGATTCAGCCGTTTAGGTGGATTTTGGCAACTAACACCGTGACACGAGAATTTTATATTTAAAGGGATGTAATTATAGCAAGAGACGAATTTTCAGCTTTGCCGCCAATTTTTTATTAATCATCTGTGCCGAAGGCCAAACGCATTTATGGCTGGCTGTATAGCCATAAATGCGTTTGGCCTTCGGCACAGAACGTGAACGCAATTCGTACTAAGCAAAGAGGCTGGTATGCCAAACCAACATTAGCAAGCCAAGAATAATAAAAGAGATCCAATCAAAGAGTATTTATTTAATAGCCCCAGCACACCGTTTCATACAACATTACTGGAGTTTTGTAATGTTCCAAATTCAAAAAACGCTCCTGTACCACATGAGTAGTATGTGTGGTATTAGCATAGATTAATAGGATATTTGTCTGTACCACATTGTGTACTGCTGACCTCGCATGTTCTTTTTTCGAAAATATTGACAATATATCCTTGCATGTTTGAAAAGACATATTAAACCTGCCTGTTGGCACAATTTACTCATGTGCTGTTGGTACGGTTGGAATCAGAATTGCAGACCCATCGTAGAGCTCCAAAACTGCTATTATTAGAATGTTTTCAACTCAAGGAAGATTCTAAGGACTTGCTCGAGTTCAAGTTTAAAGTATTTCAACTCATGAATCTATACCTGTTTGTATGTTTGTTTGAACGCGCTAAACTCAGGAACTACTGGTTCAAATTGAAAAATTGTTTTTGTGTTGGATAGTCCATTGATCGAGGAAGGCTATAGGCTACTTTTTATTTTGATATTCCCAAAGGATCGGGACTTACGCGGGTGAAAACGCGGGGCGTAGCTAGTTTATTAGATAACTAGCGACCCGCGCCGGCTTCGCACGGCTATTATGCATGTATTATACTTAGAATCCTTCCTCTTGAATCACTCTATTTTAAAAAACCGCATCAAAATCCGTTGCGTAGTTTTAAAGATCTAAGCATACATAGGGACATAGGGACGGCGAAAAGTGACTTTTCATTACTCATACTCCGAAAGTAGGTCTAAAAATGCGTGAAAAGCGTGTAGAAAATAAAATTTCCAGCCCTAGGGAAAATCCCTTTCACTGACAGCTGTCATGTCAAATTATGGCTTCGCGCGACTCGTGCAATGTGCATATAGCCAGTATCAGTATCAGTATCATTATACATTAGGAACTTCATAACCTAACCTCCTTGCTATAAGTAACACCAAACAATAACACTACATGTATACAACCTCTTTGGTCCCAACCTTGTAAGAGGATCAGGTAGTATGAAGTCTCTCATTCACTCTCGTTGTTAGTAAGATTTTTATGTATTATTCGTAATGAAAAGCACAGTGTTTACCTCGGGGTGAAAGACTCATTAAGTCCCTCGAACTATTAACGCCCTCGCTACGCTCGGGCGCCAAACTCCGTCTCGGGGCTTTAAATGAGTGACTTTCACACCTAGGGTAACAATGTACTATTATTTTATACTATGTAGTGATAACATTCCAATAATAGTAAATTTAAAACTCTACGGTGGGTCTGTAATTCTGACTCCGACCGTATACCTACACTATTTAACTATCGTATCTAAATTACAGTTGTCTGAACGCCTCAGCTTCGCACTGATGATCTTAAAATATCAAATTAAAACACTTTCAATTGTCTGAGAAGCAACTTTGATTATTAGTGAAAACGTTAATAAAATTCGTATAACTACTACGGCTTTTACTTTTTGGCGCTGGTATTGATCTTTAAGGTTCCTTACACAAAGGGTAAATTCAACTATAATATGGTATGGTGGCTATAGTAATTCATTTGAAATTCAACTTTACATTATCTATAGGTACATATAAAATGCTTTGTCCTGAATGACTGACTGACTGACGGATCAACGCACAGCCTAAACCGCTGATCGTAGAGACCTGAAACTTTGAGGATGTTGTTTTTTGTATGACGTAGGCATCCGTTATGACAGGATTTTCCGAAACTCTACCTTTTAGGGGGTGAAAAAGGGGGGCAAAGTTTGTATGGGACAACGTGATTCCTTGGTACAATAGAACCATTTTCGACTTCTACGCGGATGAAGTCGCGGGCAAAAGCTAGTATTCTAGTCTTAGTATAATTCCTTAAGTAGTTAAAAAAGAAAAATTTAAAATTAACTAAATTTTTTTAAAGATACAGGTATTATAATGATTGAGTTCCTCATTTTCAAACACATTTTCCTCGATTCCCAAAAGTTGTGAATTTCGGATTGGGTCACTTTAATTCTCAGCATGCGACATCAAGTAAATCTAAGTAGAATAACTTACCAGACGGATTCTGTTGCAAAGGTGGCCTGTAACCGTTTGAACCGAAGACACCACCGGACCAGTATGGAGGCCTAGTCATTGGCGGTGGCCTAGTCGAAGGTACATAGGGTGGCTTGGTAGTAGGATTATATGGAGGCCTAAAACCAAACGATGGTAGACCAAATGAACCACCGGACTGTGGTCTGAAAAAGAACCTATCTCTTCTGTATTCCATTCTTCGTTGTGATTGTGGGGTGACTGCAAAATAAGAGAACAATATTTAAGACTAGTGTGAGGCTGTAAATTTCCATACAAAAAGCGGTAAGTAACGTTTCCCCCCCATAAACTAAGTCCGATTTTGATTATTTAAACTAGGTTTGACCGTTTTTATTTTAAAGAAATGTTGTCTAAGATAAAAGTTATTAGTATCTGACTGTCTATATTTTTGACTTAAAAACTTCATCGAGCGTTTCAATTGTTTTTAATAGACTTAACTGAATTACCAAAAAAGAATAACGTATAAACCTAGAATAAGATGCAGTGAATTAAATGCTGAGATTAAATGAGACCAAATTTATTTCATTTTGTGAAGGATAAATGGGGTAAAAACGTTACGGCCCGCAACATTATTTGAAAGCAAAATGAAGGCAATTACGTCCAAACTTACACTCTATCTATCGCAAGATACGAGTCATTTTTGAAAATGCCTACTCGCGCCGCGTATTGAAAACTCATGATTCTCTTAATATATCAATTTAGATTTCTTTCAGACCTACCTACTAAAATTCGAAATCAATGAAAGTTTTTGAGACCCCCTGCGTACATTTATCTACAGTACCACACTAATATTATAAAGTAAATACATTATTTTTAACACGCCTTTATTAGTTTCACCTATATGTTTTTGTTTGTTTTTATGTATGTAACCATTAAAACCAGTACAAAAAAGGCGATTTTATTTTTTGCAAAATTAACAGGTTCGATTCTTGGCTTTGCTACCTGATAACTCTCAGAGCTACTATGGTCTAAACTTCATAATTGCACATCGTTAATAACTTTGTTGGAGGCATGCTCAGAGTTATTCTCAGCTTTTATAAAATCACGAAGGTCTGGCGGTAGGCAGGATCTCGGTCTATAGTAATTGAATGAGCATTGTGACTGTGGCGCCACAACGCAGTGTCCAATGTGCCATAACACCTGCAGACTGGAAGATATTTACGAGGCCAAAAGATGCTACCGTCGCTCACTGCTGTTGCAAGCTATTAGTCAGACAAATACTCATCAGTCATTGATGTAAAAAAAACAAATGGTTGTCTGTAAAGTCGGTTTACGGACGACAATTTTACGTGATAACGTAATAAGAAAACGATGAAAAGTTGAGTTTTTTTTTTATTTTCCCTTTAAGTAGGTATATATTTTTTCTTTTTTTCCTTTATTTTTGTTTTCCCTTTAAATAATATAAGTCTTCTATTCGTCACTCGTCACCATGACATGGCATGGTAATATGACCATGACGCATCGCATGGCGTCACACAATATTACAGTGACACTTTTTTGTGAATTTTTAAATTTATTAGACGTTATCACGTCATAAAAATTTATTGTTTGTAAGCCCAAGTGGCAGGAACTACTTTTATTTTTTATCTTGAACATCTGTTATTTACCTAGTTCCACCAGACAACAAAATTCATTTCATTTCAAAAGAGATCGAAGACTCAAAGCAATTGCGCTTCACTTACTTGAACTAAGGTCATTTTCATCATAATCCTCAATGTCTCCACAATCGTCTGGATCGAATTGCGGTGTTTCTTGTAAATCATTCGTTGGATCATACGATCCTGACGGTCCATTCGGTGTGAGTAGATCGTAGAACGCGCCAAAAGTACGTCCCCTTACGTAGTCCCTCGCGTATATACGTTTGTGTGGAGCTATTTTGTTGGTAGGACATAGCGCTGGACCTACAGTCACTGCTTGGAGTGGAATTGAGAATAAATAAAACTGAAAAACAAAAATGTTAACTATCATTTCACTATTAGAACTAGATAGGTACTTATATTTATAATATTTATTTTAACTATATTTTTTTAAATAGGTACACACATCAACAAAGTCTAGGGAACACGGGTAATGTAATGTTGTTCGGGGGGAAAATTGTATTTTTTTGGGTATTTTGTCTTGAGTGTGACAAACATGACTTGACCAAACAAGAACAGTTCTCATTATGGCACCAGACACTTTATATGCAGAGTAATACCGTGATGAGGTTTTGTACTCTATGGTGATACCCCACCAATAGCAGCTCGACGAAGATTTCATGTTCATGCAAAATAATGGACGTATTCACACCGTAAGGCTGGTTGTTAACGACTACAGCGAAATTAGTTTTTAATACTAAATTTTCATTTTATACTATGGCAACCCTTTAATTAAATCACAGCATTTAAAAAAATATTAAAAACCGCTTCTATCGAACGATACCCAAAACAAAAAACCCAAAAAATACTATTTTCCCCAAAAAACACTATTTTACTCTTTGGCTCAATTTTCCACCGGGGAATGGAACGGAAGCGACTTTTTGCAACGAAATTGTAAATAGCATAATGAAATTTAAATCAATTGTTTAACACACAAATTAAATACGAGCCAAAAAATTGGACGCGCGTCTTCCGCGGAATCCTCGCGCATTCCAGCGAATTCCTGCGTCATGAGGCGAAATTGACGCTAACATTCCGTTCCATTCCGCGGCGGTGTCAATTGAGCTTTTGCAACCACATTTGTCGTAATGCGGTTGGTTATAATTAATCAGTTTTACATTTCTATCTTTCTACACTTACATAAGTATAAAGAAGAAAGATTTTTTGTTTGTAACGAATAGGCTCAGAAACTACTGGACCGATTTTGATGAAACTTGGTATGAGGATACATTGATTCATTGGGAATAACATAGGCATACTTTTTATCCCGATATTCCAACGGGATCGGGAGTTACGCGGGAGAAACCGCGGAGCGCTGCTAGTTAAGTATAAAGATATTTACCTACTTACCAATAGTATAGACACTTTATAAAATTGTACTTTAGCAACCATCGTTATATGTTATTTACACTTTGAAAATAATACCCGCGAAAAGAGTCCCAAAGTACCTTTAATTTTCGTAATAAAAAGCCCTATTTTTTTTTTCAAAGATCTTCATAATACTACACTTTTCGCTATGGTGCCAAAATCTTATCTGAGCTAAAATTTAAAAACAAAATGCTATTACATGGCCTCAGGATCTCCCACGCTATTATGCATCACAGTTACTTGGGCAACGACCCGCACCATATAAAGGAAATAAAGCATAAATTACGCGTAAACCTACCAAATAGAGATGAGAATTGCAAATCGCTAACGAGGTTAACAGGTCGCTAAAATGCCGCACGTAGGATGATTTGAATTGTCTAAATAGGCAGTATTTGTATCATATTAGGTACCTATTCATCTAAGTGGTAATACCCAGAGTTAATAATACCAAATAGTAATAATTAATTAATATGTCACCATATTTAATAAAATACAACTTTTAAGACATTCATTTATTCTTATATTTATAATTTAAAACGTTTTTATGGATCGGCAAAGATTAATTGATACTTAGTATCTCTAATTTAAATTTAACAATAGAATAATCACAGTATTACTAAATAAGTGTATATAATAAACTAGTTATTGCAAATAGAATTCAAGGCTTTAATATTTATTTGAAAACAGACTTCAAAATAAAAAAGAGTCTTGACAGACGGACAACCGAGTCCCTAAAAATAACTGAACTGAATCTGAAGTCTGGAATCTTAATAATTTAAGATAGATGTTGTTTAAATAACAATATTTGACATAATTCAATTTAAAACAATATTAACTAACTCCGCAGATGGAAGTTTTTTGTTTTTTTTTAGAATATTGTGCAGCTCTATATGGTGCCAATAAAAAAAAATTACTATCAAAACTTTCATTATAATAAAAAAGCCAAATAACTCGTTAATTATATTTTATAACTACACTAATTTTGTTATTTTATCTTAAGGAAATATATTTTTATCGTAAATAATATAATTAAAAAGCAAACATTATTGACATTCTTATGTCTATAAATTACCTAAGCTATACATTTAAAACGCTGAATCTAACACATGACTAGTGCTTAAAACATACGAGTATACCAGACGATCGTCTACAAGCAAATTTGCAAAGGAGTATTCCGAAATGACGAAAGGGAGGAACATTTAAACTTTTTTTTTCTCGAATAAAAATGTAGGTATTTCTCCTTAACAATATTTAAATAGAAATAATAAATACAACTTTATTTCAGAATTAATGCAATCAGTGTCAAAACGAAAAAATGGGTGCGTGTACTTATGTACGCGCGTGAGAAGTTATACGTCCGTCTGTCTGTCTGTCCGTCAGTCTGATATTTATTTTGCGGGCAGATTCAACCTGTGACTTTAGTGTTACAGATGCGCGCGCATCTTAAAACTCTCGCAGTTTCGACCTGTTTTACTTTTGGGTTACGCAGCTGCAACATGTGACTTTAGTGTTACAGATGCGCGCGCATCTTAAAACTCTCGCAGTTTCGACCTGTTTTACTTTTGGGTTACGCAGCTGCAACATGTGACTTTAGTGTTACAGATGCGCGCGCATCTTAAATTTTCACTCTCATCTTTTTTCATAACGCGCTTATAGAAGTATAACTTCAATAAAAACAAAAAGAAGCTAGTTAGTGTAAGAAAGAAAGTTTATTGCTTAGTATATCAAAGCAAAGTCACTTTCCGCTGTCTGTCCCGTTGTATGCTTAGATCTTTAAAACTACGCAACGGATTTTGATGCGGTTTTTTAAAATAAATAGAGTGATTCAAGAGGAAGGTTTATATGTATAATACATCCTTAATATAGCCGTGCGAAGCCGGGGCGGGTCGCTAGTTACTAATAAAACAAGGGAGCTTGTCGTGTGGCCCCGACACGCCCTACGCCGTTACCAAACGACAGATAAAAATCACCTTTTGCTTGTTGACAATCGTCTTAAACATGATTATAAGTGAAAACTAAACGAATTTACACGCAAACGAGGAACTTTTGTCCGGCTTTTTACGTCATAAACGCTTTTATCCTGCAGCGTGTGTGGTCGTAGTTTGTCGGACAAAAGTCCGTGGTCTCCGAGTACTCTAAAAAACTTTATTCTTAATCACTAGCTAGAAACATACCTACATGGCAAACGGCAGTACATTATTGGCTTAATTTTACCATCAATCTAACAGTTACCCGTTTCAATATTTTAAAAACTATTAAAAATTTACTTAAATGCATAAAAATGCACTTGCAGTGCAAAATAATTTTAAATACATACTAAGAAAATAAGGTAAATTCACGTCAAACAGTTCTACGATGTGTAGAAACAGTAGATTAAAAGGCGCGTATGGGAGGAAAAAGCAAAACGCCTTCCGCCTATAACTAAAATTGATAATTATTCTATGGAATTTTTTTGTTAATATGTGTGTCGTTTGTAGGTGAAATCATCACTACATAGTATAAAACAAAGTCACTTCTCGCTGTCTGTCTGCCCCTATATATGTTTAGATCTTAAAAACCACGCAACGGATTTTAATGCGGTTTTTTTAATAGATAGGGTGATTCAAGAAAAAGGTTTTAGTAATGATTTTTTAAATTTTATAGTGCATGGCCTGCACTGGGCTATCTGAAAATAATATTATAATATATTGTAAGGTTTTAGTACTAAGTATACAACTACCACGCGTACGTACGAAGTCGCGGAGAACAGCTAGTTTTTTCATATTATAGTATAGGATTGTTAAAAAATATCTCATATTTGTAAACGTAAATATTATGGTAGATTCTAAGCTTACCCAAACTTATGTGTATATAGCTGTTTTTATACTATTTGGGTCTAAGGCTTTAAAATGACTTGGTATTTTGGTCTTTAAATTCTATCAAAAGATTTCACCTACAAACGGACAACAATCTTCTATGAAATAAGCAGTTTCAGTTATCGGCGACAGGCATTTTGCGTTTGGCCCTTATATGACACTTTAAATATATCCTTAAATGTATTTATTTAGGTTTGTTTGTACCTATATACAAATATGGAAGACAATAACAATGGGTTACTATACCATGATAATTATGGAGACACAATGAGAAAATGTAGTCATTTCTAATCGTAAGTGTACGCTACGAGTATTTTGTAATGAGAAATACATATCTCATTAGATCCATGATGGATCTGGCAAAGGGATCAACTAAGAAAAAAAAGTGTGTGCGTGTACCTTTACGCGCGATTGAAGTAAAACTTTTTTTCAAAGCGTAATTTTGAAGGAAACAAAATAAATAATAAATTTTTGCAAAAATATCTAGTATTTTCAAAGGTTTCCGCTTTCAACTTATAATCATACTATCTAATTAGAGATAGAAGAATAACATCGCGGACAGTCACAACTTCCTAATACTAATGAAGGTCTTCGGTAAAGGTGTAGTACTACCTCTATGCACCAACCTCTTTTTTAATTTCACAAAGTAGATAATATAGGTATGCAACCTATTAAGTCAGCTGTCATTTTGAGCTGAGGCCTGGTGTCAGAACCCCTGAGACTGCCATTTCACTATTTCATTATATCACTTTCACATTTTATAAATATTTTCATTTGATAAACAAAATAATTGAGAGTAGAAAATTGAAGGTTAGCTCAGCACATGTCAATATAACCGGAAACTACGTAAGCGTTGTTGGGACGTGTGTATGCCCCTTTTATTTGTTATATTAGCAACACCGGTTGCATGTCACCTTACTTACTTCCTTTCTTTTCTACGTGGCAACACTCTCTCTCTGCTCGAACTGCCCGGTCTAATGTGTGCGTATATTGTTTGCCATTTTATATTAATTGTTAATCGTAATTCATCTTACATTTGGACTATAGTTAAACGCGCTTATATTTTGATAAATATACTGCAGAGTGTTTATGCGACATTACATGGTTTCATTTGCCGACATCGTGACCTACCTAACCTCAATCAACAAGGAGCAACTTCTACAAGCGTTACTTCCGTCAGAAAAAAATCTGAGTTACTCCCTAGTCGCGCCTAAAGAAGTTTTACTTCAATAAAAACTCAGTAGATTCACAACTTGAAATCTGGATAAAATGAGAAAAAATATCTCACTTGATCCATGATGGATCTGGCAAAGGGATCAACTAAGAAAGACAAAATCTCAGTAGATACACTCATTTCTGTTCGAAAGTGTACTAGCTACAAGTATTTTATATTAAGATCCATCATGGATCTGGCAAAGGGATCAACTAAGAAAGAAAAATCTCAGTAGATCCACTTGAAATTTGGATCCAATGACAAAAAATATCTCACTAGAACCATCCAGGATCTGGCCAATGGATCAATGGATCTTCTGAGAAATTCCTGACACTTGACTCGCGATCTAACCACCGCGATCTATGTAAATCTTCTAGCACAAGTGTGGAGGTAGCATTGACCGAAATCGCCGTAAAAATATTTCTACCACTTTTGGCGGCGAGGTAAACTAGCTCACATATTGGACGAGCGCGTAATTTCGACACAATCAACAACAAAATCATTCGATATCGCTGACAATCGCGTCATACTACTTATATACTTGTAACTATCTGTAGTCGGCTGCATAATTGCAGCCCCCGGTAGAGTTCAAAAATTACTATTATTGGCATGTTTTCATTCTAATATTTTTGTTTGATTAATTCATGAGTTCGAAGACTTTGAACTTCAACTAAATCTTGCTTGTGTTGAAAACATTCTTATAACAGCCGTTTTGGAGCTCTACGATGGGTCAGCAATTATGCAGCCGACTGTACCTACAATAATAAATAAATATTTCAGGAATGTCCACACATCGCCATCTAGCCCCAAGCTAAGTAACAAGACTTGTGTTATGGGTGCTAGACAACGGATACACTACTTATATACTTTTCTTTTGTAAATATATACTTATAATACATAGAAACAACCAGACCACAGACAAATATCTAAGCATAAATACTTGTCTGAGGCAAAGAAATCAAAATCATCATTTATTCCCAATGATGATTTTGATTTCTTTGTCTGAAGGGAATTAAAATATTTTATACCACTTTTGGCGGCGAGGTAAACTAGCTCACATATTGGACGAACACGTCATTTCGAAACAATCAACAACAAAATCGTTCGATATCGCTGACAATCGCGTCATACTTTGCCTAAGGGGAAAGACCCTGTTGGTTCTCTCCATCTGTTATCACCTCCTTGATGTAAATGGAGACCGCTTCGTTCCACTGTTATTTAATTTAGAGATATTTAAGAGTTTATCTTTCTAATGCTAGAAGTACTTTAGAATTTTGATGATCTGTCAGAGAGTCAGCGATAAGGGAACTTTGACCTTAGATATTTCGTAATATCATAACAAAAATCTTGTTAGTAACCCAAATTATAGATCTAGCTTTACCCACGACGATCACAAACAGTACTTAAGTTGCTCTTGGGTAAGTGAACGCACAGCGCTAAATGCGTATGATTAGTCATTTTTGTGCTGCTCTCTTCACTTTTATATTATTTGCGGCTCTATGCGTTCGCGCGCATAATGCAATCTCATAAGGTTGATTGTGAATACTTGAAAGTACCACAAGTTGCTTCGAGAAAAGGATATTACGGTAGCGCTTAATCGACTTGGCACATTGTGCTTCCATTTATCATCAAGTTTGAACCGGTTAAATCCAGTTCAATCCAGTCCTGACTCTGCATCACAATTCACCTTACAAGACCTCAGGTTGTAAAACAACTGTTTCTCTAACGATCGTATCAGACGGTTGCCAGCAACTTTGCGCACACGTAAAGATAAGAACGGATAGGAAATGTAGATGCGAGAGTGGTATATTATATGGTAGGACGCGAAGTGATTCGGCGAATTCAGGTAGTAATTGTAGTTCGCAGACGAGTTGGGCGCCGCACCGGGAACAAGCGGCTGGTACTGTTGGGTCGGATGTACTCACGGAGGAGGAGCCGGGTAACGCGAGCGGCGCGCCAAGCAGCGGGGGCTCGTCGCGACTGTACCTGTTGGACAAGAGACAGCTGAATGCCAATTCTAGTATATAAACGCTGGTCCAATGCTGGCCTATACATGATGGCCCAGCACTGGACCAGTGAGATAATAAATAGGTAAATAATAAATAAAATAAATATTGCAGTACATTCCACACATCGCCACCTAGCCCCAAGCTAAGTAACTAGACTTGTGTTATGGGTACTAGACAACGGATATCCTACTTATATACTTTTCTTTTGTAAATTTATACTTATAATACATAGAAACAACCAGACCGCAGACAAAAAACTTGTCTGAATCTTATCTTGAATCGAACCCGCAACCCTGTGTTTGGCAGCCCAGCATGGTGACCATTGTGCCAACTGGGTCTTTAAATGGGAGATGGCCAAGCGATGGTTGAAACGTAACTACCCGATGGCCACGTTTAGCCATCGTTGCCCACTTCCCTTGATGTGCGACCGAAAAACCGACACTGTGGCCATCCACTACACCACTACGCTCAATACATGCTGGCCCATATTAGTGGGCCAGCATGATGGCCCATCATGTAGTGGTGCCAAATTGCTCAAACTACATTGCAATAGCATTTCGATTACAAAAAATAAAAAAATTGAAATCGGAATAATATTGCTATGTAATTTTAATAATGTTAGATCTATTCTTAATGATATGGGATTTTACGTGTGCCGTAATGGCTTTTTTCCGATCATTTTAGTACAAATCAAAAACTGATCTTTAACATGGCCGATCTTGTTTGTTTTCTTCCATTGAGAACTTTGAGCTAACAAAGTTTTTCAAAATCCTACTCATCATCATCCGAGCAATGTAAAATGTAGCAATGCAATGTTTGACGACTCAGTTGGCACTATGGTCACCATGCCGGACTGCCAAACATAGGGTTGCGGGTTCGATTCCCGCCTCAGACAAGTATTTATGCATAGATATTTGTCTGTGGTCTGGTTGTTTCTATATATTATAAGTATATATTTATATATTTATATATATATATATTTATAAAAAGGGTGGGTGTGGGTTTAAGTTTTTACGGACGAACTCCCCGGCCACACGCTGCTTTGCTTTCGCACTGCCCTCCTGTTGGATAGCTTAAGCCCACGCCTTCCTTGTGGACCCTTCAGGACCACAAGGAGGCGAATGACCTTAGGGGAGAGTGCAAGTCATGTAGATCCCTAAGGCAAGTCCGGAGGTCATCCTTCACGTGGTTGCCACCTGTTATTGGTCTAATTCCATCAGAAATAGACGTAACCGAAACCTCCGGGCGCAGTTTCTCCTTCTTTCTTCCACTCTCCTCCCCTCCTTTGTTCTTTTCCCTCCTTCTCCACCTTCCTGCTTTGCTTTCCTGCTTAGCTTGAAGTAGAGGTCGCACCAAAGGCCTTGGCTTGAACCCCCACGCCTAAAAGCTTGGTAGACCGAATGACGTGCGAACCAGTCGCGGTCGGCCTACACAATGCCGTGTCAGGTCCCGAGTTTCGCCTACGTATTTGGCCGTGCGTAGTTGATCGCCGTACGCTAGGATGACGGAGTCCTGGATGGTTGAGTCGAGTCTTGGCTCTACGGAGCCATGGTGGCCGGCAACACGCCTCTTTGGTCCCGATTTCTCGCTAAACGGTAGCTGCGGGGGTAGCGACCTCACAGTATCCGGCCCCGCGCTCTCCCTTCAGGAAGCGCTGCGAGGTGGCTGGGGTCTGCCCTTCAGGCAGATGGGTTACGGCCATGGTGACGGGGCAAAGTATTCTGTGGGCCGGCGGGTCGCAGTCTACGAAGCTCCTGATTTTCGCGCCGAAAACCTAACCCAGACACCTATATCTATGTGTGTAGCCTGGTGTCAGACATGGCATCCCCAACGTTGCGGGCTCCGAGGAGGGTATGGAGCACCATAGATGAAGACTTGAAGTTCATGAGATGGATAATCTACACGCAACTTCCGACGGCGCGGGACCTTCGGGTCAAGCGCGTAGTGGCGCAGGACCTTCGGGTACAGCGCGGAGTGGCGCAGGACCTTCGGGTACAGCGCGGAGTGGCGCTAGACCTTCGGGTCAAGCGCGGAGTGGCGCAGGACCTTCGGGTCCAGCGCGTAGGTGCCCAGGACCTCCGGGTACAGCGCGTGGTCGCACCATGCCCTCGGGTAAGGTACGACCAAACAATACTGGGGACAGAGACCACCCCAGGGGCAAAATCTCTGCTGGACCAACAGGTCCACGAGATAGACATGACTCGACAAAGAACAAACTGACCGGGTCCACATCAGCACCTACGGTTAACGCCGGGAGCTGGAAACATGTGGCCCGCAACCAGACAGACGGACCAGACAGACAGACTAGACAGACGGACGCCACGGAAGTGAAGGCCCCTCCCTCCAAGGATGGAGCACCATCACCCACCGTGCCTACAGGCCATTGGAGGCGTAAACGCCCCAACAAGTTCCAGCGGCAACGGCAACGGGACGCGGAAGAGGGCTCCACGTCACCCCAACCACCACAACCCACCGCGAAACGGACACGGCCTGATGACTCGACGACACCGTCAGGAGACGACAAGAGGATAAGGCGCGCCGAGCAGGACAGGAGAAGCTACGCAGAGATGGCGGCCCCCCCTAACCCCTTGGACATGGTAATCCTCTCGATTCCCGAGAGAAGCCTGAAGGAGGAAGACAGCAGACTTATACAGACTGCTGTCCTCCATGAGGCCTTATCGATGGACGGACCAAACTTGACCGCGACTGACTTCAGACCCATGTTCGACGGTAAACCGCGGCTCTTCGACGGGGCTCTCCACGTGCGCTGCCTCGACGAGCGCACGGTCGAGTGGCTGAAGGACACTGTCACCCACATCGTAGCACCGTGGGATGACCATGTCCTGACCGCCATGAGACGATCGGAGATGCCCAAACGCTTGCGGGCCGGAATATGGGTCCCGAACTTTATGGGTGACTCGCAGCTGATGTGGACGGCGCTGAACTTTTTCAACCCGTGGGCCAACGTCAGCACTACTTGGAGACTACAGAGAGTTGTGGACAAAGAAGAAAACTACTTCCTTGAGGTGACCATTCCCGAGGAAGTAGTCTCTAAGATCACGGAGCGAGGGAGAAAGCTTCAGCTCTGCATGGGTGCAGTGTACATGAAGTACTTCCTCCCCGACGGCTCTCTCACAGACACACCACCGACTGACGCAGCAGGCACTCACACTGCCGCACCTGCACCACTAACATCACCTCCACCACCACCACCACCATCTCTAACAGCAGCCACGACGTCCAACACACTAGGCAAGCCAGGCCCGCCAACGCCCGACGTCCAGACTCCCACAACGGAGATGGAGTGTGAACTGTTAGACGATGGCACAGACGTCACGGACGGATACGACGGTTACGACGGAGAGAGGGCGTGGATGTCGTCTTACGATGGCTTCTTCTCCCCCGACCCAGGGCATTAAGGCCCTCCAAGCCAACCTCCACCATTCTGAAGCCGCCACGGCCTCACTTAGGCGGTGGGTGGAGGTTAACCACGACAGGGCCATTGCCCTCATCCAGGAGCCGTGGGTCGGGGGGCAAGGAATCCGTGGCCTAAACAACATCGGAGGTGAGCTCGTATTCGACCGTGGATGCAGGAACCCTCGTTCCTGCATCTACGTGCCGAAAAACCTGAGTTTCCTGACTTTGACTGAGTTCTGTTCCAGAGACGTAACGACTATATGCATACAGAACGCACCTAACTCCGGGCTACCTGACCGAGTCATCCTGGCATCTGTGTATATGCCAGGTGAGGAGGAGGTGCCACCCGCAGAGATGGCGCAACTGGTGCAGCACTGTACTAAACTGAATCTGGACCTCATCATCTCGGCGGACTCTAATGCACATCACCAACTTTGGGGCATGGACCGCGATAATTTGAGAGGTAATGACCTAATAACTTATCTATTTACTACTAACCTTAACATCATGAATGTAGGCTCCCAGCCTACTTTTGTTAGAGGCAATAGTCAGACTATCATAGACTTAACCCTGGCCACACCAGGAGCAGCAGAATTGATTTCAGACTGGCATGTGTCCCCCGAAGCCTCCTGCTCTGACCATCGATGGATCAGATTCATGCTGCAGGCCAGCAGGGAGTCACCACAACTGAAACGCAACCCTCGTAACATGGATCGCGGTATGTATCGTACACTGATACTCCGTGACCTGGAGGAGGAACAATCAATACCCGAGGTATGTAACCAACAAAGCATAGAGGACCAAGTAACTAAACTGACTAACTCCATCATTACCTGTTACCATAGCGCCTGCCCCCTTTCAGACCCACAAGGTCAAAACACAAAAGGCTGGTCGAAAGAACTTGAAAATCTCAAACGAGCTGTGAGAAAAAGTTTTAACAGGGCCATGAACACACGGAATGATGGTGACTGGGACACATACAAAGTAAAACTATCAGACTATAAAAAGAAAGTTCGCCAGGTCAAACGCAGATCATGGCAAAAATTTACAACTAATATTGGTACCTGTACCGGAGCCGCAAAAGTTAGAAAAATAATGGCCAACGGTCCGCGTAGCTCCATAGGAACCATTAAGAAACCCGACAACTCCTTCACAACTACCAAAAGAGAAACCTATGAGACTCTACTACAGACACACTTCCCGGGGTGTTCCATCACCGATACCCATCGCTGGGACGATGCGCCTACGCAAACTCCCGGCGAGTCGGACTTAGCCTTCGCTGATGAGACAATATCACCCACCAAAGTATCCTGGGCTATAAATAGCTTCATGCCATTTAAATCGGCAGGTCCTGATGAAATTTTTCCCGGTCTGCTTCAATGGGGCGAAGAACCCATCGTTATGCATCTGACTTCCATCTTCAGAGCCTGCATAGCCCTCAGATACGTACCCAAACTTTGGAGGGAAGTAAAAGTTATCTTTATACCCAAACCAGGCAAAAGCGACTATACAGCTCCTAAATCTTTTAGACCCATAAGCCTCACTTCCTTTCTCCTAAAAACCCTAGAAAGGCTCTGTGATAGGCACATTAGGGATACTGCCCTGGTAATAAACCCAATCCACAGACAACAACACGCCTACAGTTCAGGCAAATCGACGGAAACTGCCTTACACAACGTTGTAAGTAGGATAGAATCGACTCTAACCGACAAACAGGTATGCCTCGGTGCGTTCATCGACATCGAAGGCGCCTTTGACAAAACCAATTTCAACTGCATCAGACTAGCCTTACAGAAGCATAACGTAAACAGAGCCATGATCGACTGGATTTTAAACATGCTCAATCTCAGGGTCGTTCAGGTTGACGAAGTCGAGGGCATGAAGGGCAAAGTAGTAAAGGGATGCCCCCAAGGTGGCGTACTGTCTCCCCTACTGTGGAACCTGGTAGCGAACGAACTCATCACCCTCCTGAACCAACGTGGCCTGTTTACAATAGGTTATGCCGACGACATTACAATACTTATCCGAGCCAAGGAGGCTAACACCGCCTGCGACGTCATGCAACAAGCGTTGAGATTGACGGAAAAATGGTGTTCGGAAGTAGAACTTACAATAAACCCAAATAAGACGGAACTCATACTATTCACAAACAAAAGAATTCTCGGAAGATTCACTACGCCAAGACTCTTCGGAACCAGACTTCAACTCACAGACGAGGTCAAATACCTTGGAATAGTCCTGGATAGTAAACTCTCCTGGAGTAACCACATAGACTACCTTTATAAAAAAACATGCATCTCCTTTTGGCAGTGCCACCGCATGATTGGCAAAACCTGGGGACTTATCCCTAAAATAGCTCTATGGCTGTACACATCAGTGATAAGATCATGCATCAGCTATGGCGCTGTCGCTTGGTGGCCCAGATCGGAACTAACAACTACACAGACTAAACTGACTCGCCTTCAGAGGATGGCTTGCATGGCCATCACCGGCGCTATGCGCACCACACCCACGGCGGCGATGGAAGCCATGCTCAACATCCTTCCTATCCATCTATACGTCCAACAGGAGGCGGCTGCAAGTGCTGCAAGACTGATCTCTTTAGGCCTGTGGAAAGGGGATGTGAAGGCCAAACATACTATGGTCCTGTCCAAGCTTTCAGCAGAACAACCCATGCTGCTAGCGATCAGTGATAGGATTCCCAAAAGACATGAATTTAAGAGACACTACACCATACAAATGACTGAAGGACAACGTGACTATCCGCAACCCAGTGAAACGTGGATATACACAGACGGCTCAAAAACCGACACGGGCACTGGATCCGGGGTCTTTTCGGAGGACCTAAACATAAAACTCAGCGTAACTCTAGGCCCCCACAACTCAATCTTCCAAGCGGAATGTGTGGGTATAATCAGGGCAGCATGGGCCGCGCTGGATCGCGATGTCTCGGGCCATGGCATTAGAATCCTGTCCGATAGCGCGGCGGTGCTACATGCACTGAACAGTAGAACTATAAGTTCTGCCCTGATTTACGAATGTTACGAGACACTCAACAGACTAGGTGAACACAATAGACTGACCTTACAATGGGTTAAGGGACACAGCGGCTCAAGGGGAAACGACGCTGCGGACGAGCTGGCAAAGAGAGGAGCGGAAGCGGTCAGTTACGGGCCTCAGCCCTCCGTCCCGATCCCCTCCAACCAACTCAGAGCCTGGATCCGCAACCACGCCAAAATGCGACACCGTCACCTCTGGGCCACGACGGAAAGCTGTAGGCAAGCTAAACTAGCACTCCCCGATACAAACAGCAGACTCACGAAACGCCTCTTGAACTTAAACCGATCGCAAATGCGCTTGGTTACAATCGCTTTGACCGGTCACGGCGCTTTCAACAAACACTTTCACAACTTGAACATAACGGACAGCCCACTATGCAGAGCGTGCATGGAGGCCGAGGAGACGACCGCGCATGTGCTGCTGGACTGCACGGTACTAACGGAGATTAGACTCAGGACTTTAGGTGACATCAAAAGCCTTCCAAAGATTTTTGAAAAACCACATCTTGTGGCAAAATTTATGGAAGAGCTGGGCTGGTTCTCCCCCTGACAAGTAGAACCTTACGCAAAGGGGACCCAACTAAAGAGGTCTGATTGCGGAAAACAGCCCGTATACAAGTACAAGTACAAGTACAAGTATATTTAGAAAAGAAGAGATATAAGTAGTATATCCGTAGTCTAGCACCCATAACACAAGTCTAGTAACTTAGCTTGGGGCTAGATGGCGATGTGTGGAATGTCCTATAATATTTATTTATTTATTTATTAATGTTCCCGGTTGCATCCCTCTCGGGTGCCAGGGGTCCGCTTTTTTCAAAATCCTACTAATATTATAAATGTGAAAGTTTGTGTGTAACTCAACAAGCAAAAACTACTAAACTGATTGCCATGAAACTTGGTATGTAGAATTGTAGATAGCTAAAGACTAAGATTAAAACCGGCTACTTATTATCCCGATATTCCCACGGGATCGGGACTTACGCGGGTGAAACCGCGGGGTGCAGCTTGTAGATTCATCTTTAGTTTAACTAGTGTAAAGGACCTTATGGCCAATTCTCGTAAATAAAATTGTTCAACGATTACATTGCAATACTTATATCATTCCGATTGCATATCAATTACAAAAATATAATCTTGAGAATACCAAAAACTGTGAAGGTATTTTGAGCTACTTTGAGGGGATTTTCGTATCAATCGGAACGATATTACAATGCAATGTAGTGTTATTTTCGCATGTCCGATCAGATGTGGGCAAAAACCACCAGGCGAGTTGGACTCTCATCGTAGGGACTGGACCCAGCTGGCACTAGACAGGGAACAGTGGAAAGACGGGAGGGAAGCCATTGCCCTGCAATGGGACGGAATAGGCTAAAAATAAATATAACCTTCTGTTTACCTCAGAATAAGTCCCGGATAATCCTTTAGTCGAGTAACAAATGCATGGAAGAGTCTATCTCCATGCAGAGGAGCAGCTTCTTCGTATATCTCGTCATCACCGCCAACGCCGCCCGCGCCGCCTCCCGCCCTGTCGCCGACGCTTTGTTCCATTTCTAAGGTTAAATAAATAAATCACTACACAGTATAAAACAAAGTCGCTTTCTCTGTCCTTATATCCCTTTGTATCCTTAAATCTTTAAAACTACGCAACGGATTTTGATGCGGTTTTTGATGTGAAACATCTATAGCCGCACGTAAAACCGATTGCTGGCGTGGTGACGCATGCCGTGGCGTCGCGTCGCCACGCTATATGACGGTATATATATACAGTCTTTATGCAGTAGTGTGTACGGTGTGTACACCGTAATCGACTGTGCGATTCTATCACAATCTGTTCTTTTTTGCATATTACTTTTACAAAATAATGTCGATGTTTCACATCTGCCAGGCGTCCCGTAACGGCTCACATTTTTTTTTTAATAGATAGAGTGATTCAAGAGGAAGGTTTATATGTATAATACATGCATAATATAGCCGAGCAAAGCCGGGGCGGGTCGCTAGTAATAAATAAAATTCAGGCATTGTGACCTGTAGGACTTGACTTATTAGGTTATATGCTTTTAAATGGAATAAAAGGGTTGCCAGTCTAGCGCTACTAGAGGGCGCCACCTCTGCCAACTTGAAGGTTAAACCACTTACTGGTGATTCTGTCGTTTGTATCATAGATACTTACATATTATTTTGGAAGAATCTCGATATTCCCACGGGATCGGGACTGGCGAGAGTGAAACCAAAGACGCAGCTAGTGTACGTATATTTTATAAATAAACTAGCGACCCGCTCCGGATTCGCACGGCTATATTATGCATGTATTATACATATAAACCTTCCTCTTGGATCACTCTATCTATTAAAAAAAACCGCATCAAAATCCGTTGCGTAGTTTTAAGATCTAAGCATACAAAGGGAAATAGGGACGGCGAAAAGTGACTTTATTTTATACTATGTAGTGATAAATAAATCTTGCAGGACATTCCACACATCGCCATCTAGCGCCAAGCTAAGTAACTACACTTGTGTTATGGGTGCTAGACAACGGATATACTACGTATATAGTTTCGTTTTGTAAATATATACTTATAATACGATAGAAACAACCAGACCACAGACAAATATCTAAGCATAAATACTTGCCTGAGGCGGGAATCGAACCCGCAACCCTGTGTTTGGCAGTCCGGCATGGTGACCATTGTGCCAACTGGGTCGTCCCATTTTTGTCTGCAGTTGTTTTATTAGAAACTAGCTTTTGCCCACAATTTCGTCCACTTAGAAGTCGAAAATGGACCAAGGAATCACGTTGTCCCATACAAACGTTGCCCCCTTTTTCACCACCTAAGGGGTAGGATTTCGGAAAATCCTTTCTTATTATGCCTACGTCATACAAAGAACACACCCTCCAAGTTTCAGGTCTTTACAATAGTGGTTTAGACTGTGCGTTGATCCGTCAGTCAGTCAGTCATTCAGGAAAAAGTATTTAATATGTATAGATTATCACAATTGAAAAAAGTGCTGCCAACATTCTTCAATAATAATAATATTTTGAACATTTTTCAACGGTAATATTTTCTTACCATTTTCTCTCCTATATTTATTGAGCAATTCGACAACTCTCTCATCATCGTTGGCTGTTTTCTTCCATTCTTCTTCAACGTATATGAACTTTGGTAGGAATTGTAATGGACCGCATACTAAACGGCTTCGCAAATCAACCGGCAGCTCTGCTGTCTGTTGGAAAAAAATGTTTTACAAAGATTATTTACCCAATTTTAGATTGATAAAAAAGTTCCCTATTTTTTTATAATTAAGCCCACGCTGTGTTACTTATATTGAAAGTCATAGAAAGGAGTGATATTTGGTAGCATTAATTAAATAAATATTATAGGACATTACATACAGTGCCATCTAGCCCCATGCTAAGCACACTAAGCTTGTGTTATGGTGACCAGACAACGGATAGAATAACATAAATACTTTTTTTTTAAATACATACATACAGAACCACCCAGACCAGAATCAAAGAATGGTAATAAAAGAAGTTAGGTACCTACACTTTACATGTAAATGGGCTGTTTTCCACAATTAGACGCTTTTTAATTGGATCGTTTTTGTTTGAGGTTGGAGTAGACTTGCCCAGCACCTACTAACCTCTCAGCTTAGTCGACCATGTCCAGAGAAGAGAACTTGTCAATAGTTCTGGAGCCAACTAAGTCGCGGTTTTCATCACCGTAAGAGCAATGTCAATTAACGCACATAATTTTTTCTTAAGAAAAATTCATCGGTACACTATAGTCGGCCGGGATTTGAACCCACGAACCGGTGAAAGTCAAGGTATCTACCACTAAGCCAACACCGCTCTGTAGATACACTTACTTGATTTAAAAGTTGTTCAATAACTCGTGATGGTGCAGTAGGCGTGTCAACTGTCACCAGACCAGGTTCATCTCCACCTTCGAGTTCAGCGTCAGCTACAGGCACACCGACAGCGCCCACAGCCCCTTTCAATTATAAATAATAAATATATATTGCAGTACATTCCACACATCGCCATCTAGCCCCAAGCTAAGTAACTAGACTTGTGTTATGGGTGCTAGACAACGGATATACTACTTATATAACAAGTACTTGAATATTAACATCAATGTTAACATTAACACAGGTGGAGCATTATATGATGCCACTAATACACAGGGTTCGAGGATATATATCAATGGATAAATATCATGATATATATCCGATATATATCAAAGGGTTTTTTGTGATATATATCAATACAAAAATTGTTTAAAAATTTGATGAAAATAAGTCATGTTTTGCAGTTTTCTACTGTAGTTCTCCATCCTAGATAGACCCAATATAGATGGCGTTGGAGTAAAGTTAAAACATACTCCCTAATAGTAAGTTTAAATTTAGGTATTTTAAGTATTAGTGTAGGTATTCAGAAAATTAATGAAGCCATTGTATGATTGAAATTTATAAGATTTTACCTTTTTGAGTTGATTTTACCTGATGTTGTTTATGATTTTAATTGATTTTTCTGATCTAAAAGAATATTTTATGTTTTTGAGTTGATTTTTCTTTTATGTGTTTTTTTTTAAATAATTTATTATGTTTATAAAACATAGCTATGCAAACAGTATACATAAATAATACAATAAAATAACAATATGGCTGTCATACAAAATGGATAAATATCATGTAAATATCACATTTTTTATATATATCGGATATATATAAAACAAAATCCGATATTTTGATATTTCTTATAAATATCGGATATTTTCGAACCCTGCTAATACATATTATAAGAATGATTTTTTAACAAAGGCTCTGGAAACTACTGGACAGATTCTGATGAAACTTGGTATATTATGAAGATACATTAATTCCGTTTAAACCGTGAACCACGAAGCGCGCGAATTCAATTAACAAACTATAAAAAATAGTATTATATGACACCTTGTACAGGAGACATGTTTGCATTATGAGCGTCAAAAACTTGCAAGTCCCCCAGTGCTTGCTCCACTGATTCCAAATCCAGTGAATTACTATCATCGTCATCTGAATTTCTGTAAGAGAATAATAAATTATTAAATTAAAAAGAATAACCGGTAACACAGTAATAAAGTTTCAATATTTTCACACTTGTTTTAGGAGTATTTGATAGATATCACAGAACCTAAACTGATCACTGATTTAAACGTGTTTGGTGAAAAAAAATTAGTCAGTAATGTAAGTTATTTTTACTGATCTTAGCTAGTCAGGGTTCCATACCCAAAGAGTAAAAACAGGAATTAGACTCCACTGTCCGTCCGACTGTTTGTCTATCACCAGGCTGTATCTCATGAACCATGTTAGCTAGACAGTTGAAAATTTTACAGATGATGTATTTCTGTTGATAAAAATATTAAAAACAGAATATAATGGCAAGTCCTACTTGCACTTGGCCAGTTTTTTCTAATATTTAGGAACACCTACCTAAGTAAATAGTAGCAGTCCCAAGACAATTTTCCCTATAACTCTTAAGTTTTCTATTACTCCATACTGTCACAGTTTAAAACACAATATAAATCACTACAATGACAAGGATCAAGGCTATGGATAAAGAACATATTTTTAGGGAATATTATAAAATAACGGTCTCTTTAAGCTAAATTGTAATTTATTAGAGGCCATAATACTCAATAGTTACTAGTTAATTTGGTTGTTTATTTTTTTAGTGATTGTAATTTTCTTTTAGTTTTATTTGTTTTTAATTTTATTTATAATTCCTCTTGAATCACTCTATCTATTAAAAAAAACCGCATCAAAATCCGTTGCGTAGTTTTAAAGATCTAAGCGTACAAAGGGAAACAGGGACAGAGAAAGCGACTTTGTTTTATACTATGTAGTGATTATGACATTTATATCATACTGTATTTGATTGGCTATAATAAATGGTCACCATAATAGTGACTACTCATTTAACGGAGTTGGTCTATACAGCCCAGTTGGTTGGTTGGTTGCAGTTGGTTTCTGCAACTGAACCTGTTTAGTTGGGTCCTTTTTGTATGACTCTTACTCTTACCTTTGCATTCCATTATTTGGTGCATTGTCCACTGTCATAATGTTCCCGTTGGCCGTATCTCCATTGTCGTTCTCATCCCAATCGTCGGCACCCTCACACCAAGTAGTGTTCACATCTGGACTTGGCATGGAAACGATGGTACACATTGTGTCCTTCTTCTCTTGGTATTGGCCGCGGACACATAACCAGCTAAAATATAGACATTTGTTGAGTAGACTTAGTATTTGAGTTATCTATAACATCATTTTTTAGCGAAGCATCTGTCATCTGGGGATCAACAAAATTTTCCAGAGTGGGCTCATAGTTTAGTTTTCTGGGCTATTTCCTCACTGAGTGGGTCCTTTTTGACAAACCTAAGGAGGAAGTTCTGAAAATTCTTCATGTATATTTTTGGCATCTGGAGGATGACCTTTCTTAAATTTCCGTTTAGATTTGGTGTAGATAAATAAAATAATAATAGGTACCTACCTATATAATCTCCAGGAACTACTGAATTGATTTTGAAGAAACTTGATAACAGAATAATTATATTATCTATGAACTAATATGACCAATATCCCCACAGTTTCGGCTCGAAAGTAGAATGCTGTGCTGCTGGTAGATTATAATGGCCCTCTACATGATGGCATAGCAATGGATCAGCGAAATGGCCATGCGATGGCCACATTCAGCCATCGTTGCCCACTTCCATTGATGTGCAAGGAAAAACCGACACCGTGGCCATCCCATGAACCATAAGCCATCAGACACCACTACGCCCTCTACATGCTGGCCCATATTAGTGGACCAGCATGATGGCCCATCATGTAGAGGACCAGCATGATGGTCCATCATGTAGAGGGGCCATAAAATTAAAATAAATCTACAATTATATGATTATGTAGGTAAGCAATTACTTACCTTTCGGATTGGTTCCAACAGTTGGGGTTGATGCAAGCAAAAACGTAAAGGGTTCGATGATAAGGAGAATTTTCAAACGGAGCGTAACATTGGACTACAAGCAATCTGTGTAGACCACATAGTGGACACTTCGTCTGCACTTGTATGTTCTCTACCGGCGGCCAATTCTGCAAATAAACATTATAATTAAGTATCCTTTGTTTTGATAAAATACATAAAATGTGGTCGTAAAAATATGGTCATATGAGAGAAACTTACAGGATATCCACCGATTTTATTGACAGTATGATTTATAAGGGACAAGTTTTTCTCACTGATAGTTTCTTCTTCGTAACCTAAATAAACTTTTGATTGTTTTTTAGCCATTTTCACAAAGTTTACCTCGGTCCACAATATTATTTGGAAAAACAATCAAATTCAATCAATATTTATTTTTGGATTTCGCTACGGCTTCGCACGATCTATGCTTTTATCCAATGTCAGATAGTTGTCAACTGTCAAACAAAGAATTCGAATGACAAAAAGGGCTCCGGACATTTGGGAGCTTGGCATAGTAGTTTTTTGCGCGGTGCATTTCAAGCATAATATTATAATTTTCAATGCCAATCGATGGAGGGCATTATGTCGCATGTCGACCAAATAATGCCTTTACACTACGGATTTACACCCGCTAAAGTGTCTCGTAAAGGGGATATTTAACATTTAGCCAAACATGTTGTACTATGATGTGATTACGGCGAACAAATAATACCTTCACATTTGACCGTTAAGTTACCTATATGCGTTTGCGAAACGGAATCCATAAATGTAGGACTTTTTCTTTCTTTTTTTTCATTAGGATTAATCAGAGATTATCATGGACGTAATTAGGTATACCTATTAGTTAATACATCCATTGGAATTAATCGAAATAATAGTAATACGAAAAGGGTGTTGTTCTAGATATTATTATGTACCTATTGTCATAATTCTTATTGAAATAAAAAGTAAAAATATTAACTCAAAAAGAGATGATTTCTAAGGCGTCAAGGCAAGGGTGTCCTAAATACATTAGGCTTGGCAGAAGGTTGGTTGAACTTATTAATATTATTAGACTAATCGGAAAGTTTTGGTATTTGCAAGTAGGTACTGTACCCGACGTAGTACCACATGAGTGTAGTACTATCGAGGTCAGTGCTAGACAATAAATAAAGTTTTTTTGGTGCTATGATAGACGAACAAACTTTTGTTTAACGGCTTTTTAAAATTAGAACTTTTTTTTTTAACAAATTCTAAGGTTGTATTGTTTTCACACAAATCAGTTTTTCCTTGGAGTTATAAGGTCCTTGAGGGTTTGGCTATGAAAAACTAATAGATATTTTCAGAGGGGTTTGGATAATACATTTAAAATTTTCGAGTAAACATAACCTCGAAATTATCGAAATACCTATTATGTAAGCTTTTTCTGAGATTACTCAAGAACACACTCAAGAACTACAAGCCACAATCCAATAATTCAAAAATAATATAATACCTCTTTTTTTAAATACCTCTTTTGCAGTAAGTACCGGAAACGTTTAATTTATTTTTTTACAATTTTTATCTGTGGTTATGTTTGTTTGCAGTATTGCCCGAAAGTATATGGTTCACCAAATTTAGAAACTTTTAATGAAAGACCGCAACTTCTGATGGATTATAATTCTTAGTTTAATTTAACTCAAAGGATTATTAAAAAATACTACATTTTAGTTTAACGATTTACTTTAGCTTTAACATTTTACCGTACAAAAGTCGATAAATAGCTAGCAGGTCTGGGATGGTTGCAAATTCAATGTCTGATTTATGGAGAAAGATTTTTTTAACCATTTTTTTTTTCGTCATATGACAACCCTTTCGGCTTGTCGTTTTGGTCTTTGGGTTTCGTACGTTCTCGGAAAAGAAATAAATTTAGCGATTTTTGTGGCGAATCGACTTTAAACACAGCATTTTCGGAAGTTTCATCGTGTACATTACTTGAAGAATTCACGAAATATTTAAGGTATCCACTAAAATACTGTTTCATAATATTTTTATCTATATTACGATATTTGAAAGGTTATCTTCATATCATGGCTAACGATACCCCAGTGCCTCCCCCCGTTTTATGGGCTCAGCGCAAGGAAGATATATTCCTCACGTTTAGTATCGAATCCAAAGACCCTAATATCAAAATAGAAAAGGAATCAGTTTATTTCAAAGGAACGAATGCGCAAGACAATAAAGTGCACGAAGTAAATATACCACTATACGGTGCCGTAGACCCGGATAATAGCGCATTCGTGAATAAAGGGAGATGCATAGAAATGTTACTGCGCAAGGAGACTAAGAACGCACCTTATTGGCCCTCGCTCACAAAAGATAAAAAGAAACCTCACTATCTCAAAATTGATTTTAACAAGTGGAGAGATGAAGACTCTGATGAAGAAGATAACAAAGGGTTCGGCACCGATGACAACTTCATGGAAATGCTCAAATCTATGGGCCAAGGCCAAGGAGCCGGAGATAAAGATGAAAAGCCATCATTTGATGACTTGGAAGGGGACTCCGATGATGAGAACTTACCAGATCTTGAATGAACCCTGAGATAATGCTCTGTATCTCTTTATTTTACACGACATACAATAATGTATAAGATTTTTTGCAGTTACAATTAAAACTTTAAAATTTCTACTTCTGTTTTCATTCATAAAATGAAGCAAAACCAATATTTGAGCCACTGTGAGCCAGATGCCTTGGTTTTGTTGACGTTTACTATTCCTTCAACGTTACAATTTAAGATATTTATGCTTAGCTATATAAACCAATGCGAATCAAGTATCCTCTGCATAAATCCCTTCAATGCAAACTTGTTTGTCGACTTTATGCTTATAATAAGTACATAGATGCATACGTTATAGATATAGACCTACAATTTGTTTTTCTGTAGCTTCATGCAAATATTTTTTAAACTTTGAGCAGATAAGTTGGTGCAGGCCGAGCTGTGCCTCAAAGGTGTCTTATGTGCCTTATGAACTTAAGATGCTTAAAAAGTTCCCGATTTTCTTTTGTTTTCTCTAATGTTTTAGTTCAAAATGCAAGTGTAAATGATTTTGGTTGTGGTCAGTCGGGACAGATTTTAATGCATGGCTCACCATTATTCAAGTCCAGCGATTGAATCCAGTGTTGAATTGTTACTACGGTTGTTATATGGTCTCATGCTGTGGGGGTATAGTTCGCAAGCTGACAGAATTTTTAAGCTCCAAAAGAAATGTATTCGTGCAATTTGTGGGGCTCATTTTCTTGAACCCTGTGGACCGTTATTCAAAGATCTCAAGGTTTTACCTCTCCCTTGCTTGTACATTAAACAAATTTCTATTTTTGTAAAGCAGCATCCTGAATTATTTATTAGAAATGGTCAATGTAGAGATAGACAGCTTCGTGATGCCACAAATGATAGGGCATGTGTACCAGTGTGCAAGCTGTCTCTTCAGAAGAATGCTAGCTTCATGGGTGCAATTATTTACAATGACCTACCAGAAGGGTTGAGAGAGCTTGACCTTAAATTATTTAAAATAAAGTTGCACCAATGGTTATTGTCAAAATGTTTTTACTCGGTGGATGAGTTTTTTAACAATAATAATAAAAGAGGTTTTACATAATATAATAAGTAAAATCGGTAATTCAATGTTGTTTAAAAATGTTTAATTGTATTGATATATTGACATTTATTGATAATTTGAACTGAATTCTGTAAACGTATAATTTAATTTTTATTATATTCTAATTAACATTTGCACGCTGATAAAGCAATAACATGTACTTATACCTACTTAATTATAGAGCAAGAGCCCACGACGGCCAGACCTTCGTTATTTTATAAAAGCTGAAAGTTTTTCTATGCATGTCCCCTATACAGGTAAGAACGACCAGGGAGTATAGAGTTTGGGTTGTGGTTACTTCGGCAGATAACAGGTAGTAAAGGTGTATAAAATAGTAGCTTAAATTCGTTAAAGTATAAAGCTCAATTTTTTTATATGTTCTTCGGGATAACTTTAGAAATCTCGCTATCCATTGCCGGACACTTATGACAGTTGCTACCCCCTGCCAGACACCCCAAAACTTTAATAAATTATAATTATACTTTCGTTAAAGTATAAAAGCTGAATTTTATATATGTTACTTGGGGACCTATATAAAAAGGTTACGCCAATAGCCGGACAGTTTTAATGGTTTTTACATCTTGCCAGACACATTGAAAGTCCGCTGTAGGTGCGAGCGCGAGTGCTTAGTCGATTGCGATCTTTTAAAATATCCAATAAAAAAATAATTTTATTACGTTCATAGCCATTTATATAAAGTAAAAAATGTTATTTTAATATTATAAAATACAAAAAAATGGTTTTCGAGTTTTGGGGGTGCACGGACGTTTGTGGAAGAGATTATTTCTATACTCATTTAAAATTTGTTCAATAATATTATAAGTTTAAGTAGGTAGCTGTATCTCTGGAATAAAGATGAATAATTATATTAATTTAGTTTTATTTCTTAGTTAAAATATAGGAATTTAAACATATACTTACTTATTTTTTCAATGATGACTAGCATATTTTCGACAATCTAAGTAACATAAATGTAGGGTTTCAAGCTACCGCTGATAGGAAGATATCGAATAATGACGAGTTGCTATTTTGTCACTTTGATATGTAGGCAAATTATAACATAGACGAGCTGCTTCATAGGCGACCTATCTTTTTAGGCGACTTGTATTTATGTTGTAATGATAACAGAGCTGTTGACAAAAAAACAATTATGTCGAGTTGCTTCATAGACGACTTACATTGAAGACTAGTTGCATTAGTCCACATGATTTTAGGACAAGTTGCCACATAAGACGACTTGCGTTTTAGACCGTCTGATACTAACCCTCAACGACGAGGTTGTTGAGCTATTGTAATTGTAATTGTAAAAACAAAAATCAGCCAGTGGACCTACAGGTCCACTGGCTGATTTTTGTTTTTTACGGTTTTTGTCGAATTTTCAGGTTTTCAGAAGTTAAGTATTTTTTCATAAGTCCAGTATAATATTCCCGGTGATAACCATTGTACTCATCAGGTAAAATAATGTCTTTATATTCGAGGTTATGTTTTTTTCTGATTTTCAAAATAGTTTGACATTTTTTTAACGTTTCCTCCGAAAACAATATTATTTTACCAACACTTTTATTACAAACGAAACAAATTAATGTATCTGCCATGATAACACTTTTTACTAAAATTACACTTTTATTTCACGAAAAAACTGCTCATTTATCAATCGTAAGACGTCACTCTTTAAGGCATATTGCCAGGGTCTGTACACGGGCGGTCTGTGGTTCAGCTGTGCTAAGAGATCGCTAGAGACCCTACGTATTCAATATAATAACATTTTAGGATGCTGTTGAGACTCCCCCCATATTGTAGTGCGTCCGAAATGTTTGCTCGGACACGAACGGATGGCTGTAACGCTGTCCTTCGTAAAAAAGTAGCATCATTGGTCAAGAGGTTAAGGGAGAGTAGCAACAGCATCCTAAAAATGATGGCAGATGATCCACACGGACGTGTGTTTAGGCATTTTGATCGAGCGATGGCCGCCGTGGAAAACCACTCGGGCGGTGGTCGCTTGATTAATTTGTCTACACGGTACGTGAAATTTAAATTTTTTTTTTTTCTAATTTTTAATTATTTTACTGGTGAACTGCTCAATACATGCACCCTAGGCTAAGCACCCTATCTCACTCACACCCGCTTGAACAGTTGTTACCTCGCGCTCGCACCTACAGCGGACTTTCAATGTGTCTGGCAAGATGTAAAAACCATTAAAACTGTCCGGCTATTGGGGTAACATTTTTATATAGGTCCCCAAGTAACATATCGTCAGTGGAAAGGCTACTTGGCTAAAGCGCCAAAATGACATTGTTGGGAAATGAGGTTTAAAGTTTTTTTTTTACGAAAAAAATTCATATCTTTTTTTCCTTTAACGTTAACTAGTTCAAATTAATAAATGTATCTATTTATACACGCGTCCACAATGAGAATTTGTTTCTAGATCTATATATCCCTTGGTTCGTGAAATAAGTGTCGCTTTAGCAAAAATTACCTAGGTTATAACAAAGTGTTAGTCAGGGAAAAATTGCTAATTTACCATCAACGTCTCAAATGTAGTCATTAAATTTGCTAATAAATATTATTAAGCTTAAACACAGTAAATTAAAATTACTAATAAACTAGAAATGTATAAATTGTATAAAGTTATGGAATGAAAAATCGCTTATGAAACGAATAACTATGAAACAAAATTAGGTAAAAGTTGCTAACTACGTAGGTATCTTATGAGGGTTCTGATATTTGTGAATTATAAACATTGCTTATTCACCTTAAATAAGATAATCTTAAAATATTTCTTATTGACTGATCAATTTTTGTTATGAAATATTCATAAAAATAAAACTAGTTTTAGCAGTAGTTTCATAATCAGTAATTTTCATTTTAATAAATGCTATAAGTGCTTTTCGTACCGGGTTGTTCCCATCCGCTGCGATTCCATTGTTTTTGTTAAAAATATTTTCCATAAATTACTGTCGCTACGATTTTAAATTTTATATCGAAAAATATTTTTTGTTTCTAATGCTGCGAAGCTCGATGACTATGTACGACCATCAAAAGCTGTAGTCTTCTAAAAATTTGAATTAAAGCTCATATAGGCTATGTAATAACACCACTAGAAAAATTACACTTACTTAGTTAAGCAATACATTTCAATTAATTGTATAATAATTTGACGAACATCCATATCAGCCAACAAAGGCCTTAGTCTTTGTTTATCTATAGATTTTTAATTCGCTTCTAAGTATAGACTTTTTATCCTCTCTTCCATAATTAAAGGTATAGATTATCGTTATTACAAAATTGAATATATTATTAAACGGAAAATAATAACCTATCACTTCTTTTTTGTAAGTGTAATTGTTATAGCAGATTCAATTAGATTCAACGCGGTAGGTAGAGACAATTTTTGGGTGGAGAATTATGTAAATTCCTAAAGTTATTGAAAATGGGATATTATGATTTCTATTATATGAATCTCGATATTTCGATGCTATAGCACCCATTTTTACGAGACAAGAGTTTTTCGGGTACGTCTCGGCAGCAAGAAAACTCCATTCGTTGGTTAAATACCTGTAACTTTAGTAGTGAAAAAAAAACGATTTTAGCTAAAATCGTAAATTATTTTTTGGTCACAAAGAAAATTAGATTAAAAATAGCAAGTGCACTCAACGAATAAAAAAAGTTACTTTTAAAAATAATAGTTATTTATTTTGTAAGTTATATTGTGCCTATTTTACAAGTTGACCATACCAGTGGATACCTAATTTTCAACCTATTTCATAAAAAAATAAAGGTTATGTATATCTAGTCAATAAACTAAAAAATACCATTTACTAGTACTAGACGTACGTACAGGAACTAAACCCAAATTTTAATCACAGCCTTAGTAAACAAATAGTCGCAGACTGAGAACAACCCTATATTATACTAAATAATTTAGACATTTTTGCTAACTCAACTTTTAGTACTAAATTTTAAAACAATCATTTTCGCTAACGTATAACAATAACAATAAGTAGTAAGCAAACACAAGTCAATAAAAATTGCTTAAACTCCACGCGTCTCAAAATGTTTTGCAAAGACTTTTGCTTAAGCGCCATATTTTTTGATTCCATGGTAAGCAAAAACAGCTAACATAATAATGTCAACAAACTTAAAGAAAAGGAGAAACGCTTATGTTACTGAAGAGAACAAAATGTGGCAAACAAAAAACTCTTAAGCGCTACGAAACCGAAAATTGTAGCTCCTAAGCGACGTCAGTTGCAAAATCAACGTATTTGGGTCGTTTTAGTCATTGATATTCAACATTTTTCTTAAATTTTTGGATTGCTAAAGCGCCAAAAAAGTGCTCAGATTGACTCGAAACCGACATCAATCGACGCAGAAAAAAAAATCCAATCCAATGATATAAAAAACGTATTTTGGTAAATATGGCGCTTTAGCCAAGTAGCCTTTCCACTGACGATATATAAAATTCAGCTTTTATACTATAACGAAAGTATAATTATAATTTATTAAAGTTTAGGGGTGTCTGGCAGGGGGTAGCAACTGTCATAAGTGTCCGGCAATGGATAGCGAGATTTCTAAAGTTATCCCGAAGAACATATAAAAAAATTGAGCTTTATACTTTAACCAATTTAAGCTACTATTTTATACACCTTTACTACCTGTTATCTGCCGAAGTAACCACAACCCAAACTCTATAGTCCCTGGTCGTTCTTACCTGTATAGGGGACATGCATAGAAAAACTTTCAGCTTTTATAAAATAACGAAGGTCTGGCCGTCGTGGGCTCTTGGGCCATTATGAACATCTTAATATCATGTTGTACGCAAATAAATGATTGAATCTGAATCTGAATTGAATCTGAATCTACCTTCATTGGATGCAGTCCAGTGAAGGTAGTAGCATAGCTGGATTCAGTGAGCAATCCAGTCCAGATGGACCATTCCAACGCAGCTGAAATAATTTAGACGGCCAATCCAGTGCCATTCTAGTGCTGACAACAATTTCACAGGATACACAGTTCGACAGCTTTTAAATAACTGGAATCATGTAGACGACATTAATTTCCAGTCGGAATAATGTAAACCATTACTTGTATATACAGGGTTATTGGAAATTAATTGACACGGCGTTAAGGGCTTCTTCTGTGCACCTTAACAAACAACTTTTGTTCTACGACTTTTGGAAATTCGAACATTTTTTTGAAAATTTTGAGGTTAGGTTTACCTGAAAATCAGCTGTTCCTTACACGGAGAGGTCAGTAACCTTAAAATTTTACTTATTTTTTAAGTTTCATCTACTGTTCTTGGTGTGAATGACCTTTGTTTTAAAAAATCAGCTATTTTTCGAATTTACATAACCTCAAAATTTTCATTTTTTTTTTCGAATTTCCAAAAGTCGTAGAACAAAAGTTGATCGTTAAGGTGCACAGAAGAAGCCCTTAACGCCGTGTCAATTAATTTCCAATAACCCTGTATATATCTATCTCTTATTGAACAAATCCCAAAATCACTTTTCCCAAAATTACTGATTTTAAAACCAGTGAGGTGCTACGTACAGTAGGTACATATAAACTCAATGATTTTAACACGCTTTTATTAGGTCGACCTGTATGTTTATAATGACTTGTTTTTGAATGTCTGAAACTTTTATTTCCTGACAGAAAGTGGACATTCATTTGGTGAAGACAAGATCCATGATCAGATATCTCTAGGATAAAAGTAGCCTATGTTATTCCAGCTAGCCTAGCATGAAGGCCAAAACACGATACGATAAAGCGATATAACTACATCAACTCTCAAAATATGATAGATAAAGCCGCCATGTTGAATTTTTATCATAATTTTTATCGCAATTTATAATAAAAATTCAACATGGCGGCTTTATGTATCATATTTTGAGAGTTGATGTAGTTATATCGCTTTATCGTATCGTGTTTTGGTGTTCATGCTAGGCAGGCAGGACTTTAGCTAAGTAGGTAGGTACTTTGCTATGTAGGTATTACTGGTAACAAGCGTATCTAAAGCGGGACTTTAGCTAAGTACTTTGGAAAATGTATTATTGCATCCTCCCGCCACCCTCAGGGGGACGGAGGTGTGTGGGGTTGCTTCCAGCCTGAGGATGGCAGGCGGAGACTTACCCTCTAAAACCCCATCGATCGGTGTTCCGCCAACAGTCGATGTCTGACGGAGTACCTATAGGTATGCTTGCCCAGGACTTCTATGACTCCATTGCTAGGTACCTAGGTATGACTGGTTACAGGCGTACCTATGTAATTGGTGGGATACCTACGTCACTGCGAAAAACTTCATCGAATTTTGTTTCTTCGAATACTTTTCATCGTTATCTCTATACTGCGACGCCTTATTAAATCGATACTGTATTGTTACTGCGATGTAACGTTACATCGAAAAACTATTCTGCGAAGGATTTTACTGCGAAAATACCATACTGCGAAGACTTGTTTTCGACATCTTGTTACATACTTCGAACTTTACATAAAATAAGTAGGTAATTAAATTTAAATAATGTCGTGAAAAATACAGGGTTGTCGGAGAATACCAAGGGGTACCTTTTTTCACCCCCAAAAGATTCGCGGGTTTTTTTGTTTTCGTGTTATTTTTTTAGGATCTTTAGAATATTAATTTTTGCATAGTAGTTAAATTTTTTGGGTTTCTTGTTTCTAAACCTTTGTTAATTATACATTAATTTAAAAAAATAGGACGTCACTTCTCCGACTATCCTGTATAATAACAAAAATGCAATCATCCTATAGCACGACGAGGATGATCAATACGTGCCTAATTATTTTTTTAATTAATGTACAATAACTGTTGTAAAACAAAAAAACCTAAAAAAAATCGACAATGCAAATATATTTATTTTAAATAAAAAAACCCCAATAAAATAACGCAAAAACTAAAAAAAAACGCGGACCTTTTGGGGGTGAATGAGGTACTTACCTCATTTTTACCCTGTATTTTTTATGACCTATTTTTATTTAATTAATTTTTGTGAAGGTCGCAGTAACGAGATGTCGATTAAACAAGTCTTCGCAGTATGGTATTTTCACAGTAAAATACTTCGCAGAATAGTTTTTCGATGTAACGTTACATCGCAGTAACAATACATCGATTTAAAAAGGCGTCGCAGTATATACCGATGAAAAGTATTCGAAGAAAAAAACCTCGATGAAAAGTTTTTCGCAGTGACGTAGGTATCCCGTAATTGGTTCAGTAGTTTTTGCATGAAGGAGTAACAAACGTAAGTAGGTAGGTACCTACCTGTTAATAAAAATATAATATGAAAACTACTTACTACTTAGCTGATTTTTTTTGCAAGTTTTTATTTCACATAATCAATAATAATCAAAAAAACACAGACGAACTGAGTAGGTACCTGTGAAAAGGATGATAAATATTATAATCTAAAGTGTCTATAACTAGGGCTCCATTTTCGAATCGCTCGTGTGACATAGCTTCGTCGCATTCATTACCCACCGCACTACCAGTCGACACTAGGGATTTTTTTCCCTTCTACGCTACTCTCAGTAATATTAACATCTCCGTGCATATAATACCAGCTTAATCAACCATTTATAGAATAGTCGTTGGTCTGTAAAAAGTACCTACTAGGTAATCAGAAGTTAGAAGGTTCGAATGTTTGACTGTGATTGTTTGACGTTTATTCTACGACTCGCCTGTCGGCGTACCTACGAGTGGTGGAGACCACTCGTTAGCTCGTTACTTCGACCATTTCTACCTCCATGGCTCGCTACGATCGAGCGATTAAAAATAGCGAATTTCCGATGTACGAATATTAGTAGAAACCGAGCGCTCGACGCGGGGCGAACGATTAAAAAATAGGGCTCCTTGTGTATTTACATAATCGGCGTGCGAAATAACTAGTAGATAAAGAATAAAACAAGCCAGTAAATAAGTGAACACAGTAGGTATAATATTTATTTCGTATTTTCAGTAATATTTACGGTAACACTGTACAAATGGAACTGCTGCCCGTGTCTTCTTATATTCAACGTTAACGTCATGCAGTAAATTAATCTGTTCAGGCTCTCACATTTCAACATGTATGTAGCTCCTTTACCAGGACAAAATATCGGCAATCCATAGCTCTGACAATCATACATAAAGTACGAATTTCCCAGTTTTCCAAAAGCCAAATTCTTACCGGGACTGGTCAGTAATCCCAAACTATTCTTTTCAAAAAAGTAGGAAAGAGCTTTACTTAAATTAAAGCGATCCGGATAGATATTATACACGAATCCGAATATTACTTTGTCAAATTTAACTGTGAACTGATAGGGGTACATCTCATCAAAGTGGGCTTCGAGATCTTCGACGTTGACTTCGTAATTCTTCACTTTACCAATTTTGGCCGCGCATTTCGCGTGATATTTATCGCCGGCCTCGACAATCCCGTCCAAAAAGCTACTCGTCCAAGCACTGAAATGGCAAGCTTGAGTCATAACGATAGCCACTACACATGTAGCTAAATATTGTTTTCCGCGATGCACTTCAGAAAATCGACTATCTAACGGATGTACGGAACCCCACAAGGAGAAAAGATCCCCAGGCAATTCTATATCCCATTCTTTCCACAGGGTTCTAGGAGTATTTCTCTCAAAACCTAAATCGTTGGTAGGGTTCATTCTAGACCACGGTATCGCCTCGATATTTAGCCAGTACATCTTTTCGTCGACTAGAGGTCGGATCTTTCTGCGTTTCAAGTAAGGCAGATTGGGGTTCTGGTCAGGTCTGAATAGAGGGCTCAGCTTATAGTTTAGAACTGAATGACGAGGTGCTGTTTTTACTGACGTTAATTCGAACGTGTAAAATTCTGGGCTGTTTACGGAATCACTAGCAACTTTCTTGATTCTTTTTGTTAGACCTTCCAATGATCGGTAGAGCGTCCACGACGCGACAGGGCTGGCTTTTTTACTCGGCTCAGCGTCTTTTTTCTTTTTTTCTTGTACTTCGCCTTCAATCTTCTCCGGTTCTTCAGAAGGTGGCGGGTACGGATCGTACAAATGAAAATACCCTTCAGTCTGACATATTACCATACTACATTGAGGGAATCTTATGATCACATAGCGTAATCTTCTTAATACCGCTTTCAAATACTGCTCCAACCTTTTCTCTGGGTTTTCGTTTACAACAATGATCTTTTTAATATTAATGTTAATATATCGACCATCTAACATAACATTTTTGATAACTCTCTTCTCGCAAACGTGCAAGTTTGTAGCTCTTTCGTAAATTTCTAAACCTTTTTCGATGCAAACATCGACCATAAAATGGTCCCATGTTCTGATGGGGTGCATGGCAGCCATGAGCATAGCTATTAGACTAACGAAATGGCAGGCTTTGACCTCTTTAAGTCCCTTCCGGTCTTTGAGCGATGTCGTGCCTTCTATACGATAAATGCCATCGATTTGTTGGTACCCAATAACAGTTTGACTCCTTGCTTCATCTACTGCATCAATCGAGCTTCTCTTATCTGACTTGCTTGATTTGTCAATTGACGCTCTAGACTTCTTTGACTTTGGCAAACCAGTTTCATAATCGTAATCATCTGGCAGTTGGTACCTAGGCTCTATTAGAAGTCTCCTGACCAATATTCTACTCAAGATAACTTGTTGATCTTCTGGCTTGCAGTCTTTGTTATACTGCACCCTGTAATAAAACACAAAATTAAGTAATTAATGTTCCTACTCACTTCTGCTGTAGGTATCTACATACAGTCATTGATCGGGCTTCACGCGATTGTCTTGTCGTCTTACTGCCCCTCCCCCCTCCCCTATGCTTCGTAAATATCTGTAAGAGATTGTTTACCTAGTACAAAGATCGTGTAAGTTTCGGAAGCGCATAAAACACGCCTTCCCTTTATCATTCATATCTCTCAATCCCATCGGGTTGCAAGGACTAGCGTCGTACAAATAATACAGGCCGCTCCTTTTAAAGAACGCGCAACTGTAGCTAACTGTGGTCATCATTCCTCGATCAAATCTTGGGAAGAATTTCTTGGATAAGACCTCTTCGAGTTGCCAGGTCGGCCCTTCGCCGACCACGTCAATATTAGCTTGAAATGCCTGAAAAAAAGCATAATTCTTTCATTGGGTATGAATGAAATGTTTTTCTGCAAAAACCAACATTTAATTATCAGTTCCGCATTTAAATCGGTTCATTAATTTCGAAACAACTTTGCAATGTACCTTCTTATTTCATTCAAGGATTTTAAAAACTTGTAAGAAACTTTTTAGGTAGGTACTTACCTAAATCGTGGATCTAGAATCACGTACAAGAATAGACGAGCATAATGGAAGCAAAAAGGACCCAACTAAAAAGGTACAAGTGCAGTAGATGAGCTTGCCGGTGAAACGGTTATCGCTGTTCTAGAATTATAAAATTAAATGAAATGCATAGTTAGGTACGTACCTGTTTTCCAATAGCTATTTTAGGTATAATATGTATTGGCGCCAATTGAAACTTCTCTTGTTTATTCTTATACAATTGATGTGCAGAATCCACAATAAAATTAACGATCCCAGGGGTCCACGTATTAATAGTGTACTTATAAGATGTTACTACCGCCATAATAGCCGCAAATGGTAGAATATCTGCTGAATTTGCATCTTTTATAGCATTTGTTCCTTGCACGATCTGTGTGTGATCGGGTAAGTCTCTGAAATTGTGTGGTTTTTGTAGCTCTTCTGATGGGGTTGATTCTAATGGTGCTTCCATGAGAGGGGGTGTCATTTTTTTCCGCAACTGTCGGAGTTTGAATCGTTTTTTAGCGTCTTCAGTGAGTAAAATGTGCCGATCTACGTTCTCTGCTGGTAAAGTTTGAACTTCGTCTTCTGCTACTTGGACAGGCGCAAGCTGAAACGTATTTAGGTGTTATATTGGTCAATATGTTTTATGTATACCTACTTATAATAACCGTTATTTACCGGCACTTCCGGTTCCGGTTGCGGGGAGGGCGGCGGGGGTGGTAACGGCGGCGGTAATTCCTCAGCTTTTCGTCTCGCCTCTTCCTCTTCCGCTTTCCTACGCGCTTCTTCTTCTTTTTTACTCTTTCCCCCTTCTTCATCTTCTTCTTCTTCCTCTTCTTCCTCCTAACGATATAAGTTGGTAAGTATAAAGTTAGTTTCAATTACCTATATAGTTATTATCTCCAACGAGCCCTAGCATCTAACTATGACATAATGTTTTATTCCCTACCCTAGTAGGTACCCCATTAATCAACTATCTGATTACCTGTGCCCCGTCGCGGAATTTAGTCCGCGTATGTCTCGATACTGTGGCACTGTGGGACACAAACCGTCGGAAGGCAACCGAAAAGGAAAAAAATATGCTGTTCTTTCACTCCCGCGACTTTTGATGTGTTGCCATACTCTTCCTTTCAGTTTTATTTATTTTGGTAGCCTTTTGATGGTTTGTGACTTTTGTGAGTCCGCCTGCTATACTTTCTACAATCCCTTACCCAGTTTGCAGCAAGCACACTCGACGTACAATTCTGTTCACAACCCCAAAGATTCTCTAGTATATATTATAAAATTGAACGTCGCAAAACACATTTCATTAACGTACTTATAGTTTTATTAGATAAAATTATTTTTAACCGTTTCCAAAAAAGAGGGGGTGAAAAGTTATGTTCACAAATTACCTACTCAAGGAAGGCTCAGGCGATTGAGATGATTATTTTTGTGTTAAAAAGGTACCTATCCCCTTTTCAACAGACAGACGTCCCTTAAAAATTTGGTAAAGATCTGATGAGCATCTTCGGAGTGATGAACAGAATTTAACCACAAGCGTGTAGCAAATTGCTCAGTTCCCAAGATTTAAACTGATTGATGGAGCATTTCACAGTCACCTTCTCATCACAAAGCTCCTTAATGAGTTACGATTACGGGTTACAATTTGAAGAATTTTGACCCTTTTGCCTAATATCGAGCGGAATCATAGTGAAAAAAGTGCACTAAAATTACTAATTTAAAAAAATTATAATATTCATCATACCTCTTCCGCTCCGCCTTCCGGTGGCTGAAACAATGCACAATCTTTTAGTTTTTATTTGACACTAAACATCAGATGATTGTATGCATTAAGCAAGCATTAATAAAGAGTTGAACAATTTTCTTTGAGCGTGTCGTGTGTGGTCACGAGCATGACCCCAACAAGTAATTTTTCTAAATAAATAATTTTGTTACGAATCAGGATACCGGAAATACCTATATTTCTCGAAAATCAGCTGTTTCTTGGAGTTATAGAGGTCACTGAACTCAAGATTTTATATTCCGATAATTAAGTTTGGACCATGGAGGTAGAAGTTTGGACTGATTCCATTCCCTTGCGGTACGAATAAGGAATGACGACCACTTATTGCGGACGTCCTGGTATTTCTACCATGAATCGGTGCCGTATATCAGTTTGCCTACATGTTATTGACGTCTAGTAAATTGGGGGAACACCTGCATTCACACAAACGTGTCACGGTAATATTGTGTGACGTCATGCGTCATGGTAAAATAACCAGACGCGTCATGGTAACTTGGGAAACATAGTATATTTAATAATAATATCGCTCATCTGGGCTTGTGTTATGGTGTGTATTTATAGGAAAAAAACAATTGGATAAAAAATAAAAAAAAAGGAATAACAAAAAATACTCAATTGTTCATCGTTTTATTAAGACGTTATCACGTAAAAAAAATTTTTTTTTACACATGATAAATGATATGGGTAATGTGATATGATATTGTAGTTACCGGCGCAGGAGGCGGTGTCGGCGGCGGCGTAGGTTCCGGGTCAGGATCGGGCTCCGGAGGCTCGTTGGTCTTGTCGCGGGGCTTCGGCCACGGCGGTACCACTTGGGTCACTGACACCGTTGGCGAGTCCAAGTTTACTACAGAATAGAATAGAATATTATTTATTTAGACAAACACACGACATAACAAACACAAAAATAAGAAAAGTGAAACAAATGAGAAACAGCAGGTACTTGAGATAGTTACAGAGAAAAATAAATACAATAAAAATTAAAAACACAATAAATACACGAAGAATAAGTAAAAACAAGTATCTGAGAAGTCGTGTGTTGCCCGAATGGGTAAAGCCTCAGCATGTGCTGCAGATACGCACGCACATTTGCAGCGCTGGTCTTCCGGCCGCAACGTAAACATAACAACTATATTTGAGAGCGGTGTTGGCTTAGTGGTAGGTACCTCGACTTTCATTCTGAAGGTCGTGGGTTCGAATCCAGGCCGGCCGTGCACCAATGAATTTTTCTTAAGAAAAAAAATATGTGCGCTAATTGACATTGTTCTTCAAGGAAAACATCGTGATGAAACCCGCGACTTAGTTGGCTCCAGAAATATTGACAAGTTCTCTCCTCTGGACATGGTCGACTAAGCTGAGAGGGTAGTAGGTGCTGGGCAAGCCTACTCCATCTTCACGCAAAAAGGACCCAATTAAAAAGGGTCTAATCGCGGAAAACAGCCTGTATACAAGAACAAGTACCTAACAACTATATTTTAAAGACAAATCTTATTTTCAAAAAATAAATTTAAAATTATTTGTTTGCTAACAAATCAGGAAACGGGATGGTGGCCTCGAATGTGACATCACGGCGTCTACCTGCAGTACTACCTACATTTTAAAGGAAACAAATACAAAACCGCCATGCAGTTAGTCTTTAAAGATGAGCTTAGTGACGTCATCCATTGTTTTCGATCATTCAAAATAGTAATGAATGAAAAATTTCCTTTTCAATTAACTTTTTTTTTTTCGAAAAAGAAAAAAAGGTTTCTAATAAACTTTTGCAACTTTTAAAACACCTAGAAAAACTGCCAAGTAGCCAATTGCGCGAGACTTTACCATATATGTATATTAATATATGATGGGATATGTACCTATTTATGTATGTATTACTTACTGACTTTAGGCTCCATTGGTTCATCCATCATGTTCTTATATCGTAAAGGTATCGGTGGTAGATAGTCTTCCTGAATACTGTCCACTAAAGATACTATATCACCCATTTGTTCTTCGTCTGTTTGCAGCTAAAATTAAAAATCAATCTGTATAACAAAGGCAATCGTTTGTTCCCTGAAAGTCTGACGCCCGAATACTAAAATGCTTCTTATCTTAAATGGCGATTCAATTGATGATTCAGTGACATGCTTCAATATTATAGGAGCGTCTTAAATATTCCTAAATATTTGAGAGTCGTTTGAATATTTGGGCTTGAGATACAACTACAAAACGAATGCTAATCTCGTTATTAAAAAGAAAATTTTGTACCTACCTACCGAAATCCAATCAAAGCAATGATTGAACCCAAATTACTCAAACATAAACTACTTCCCCGTGCACTGAAGCTATGAAAGTCCCTTTTTGAAAAATTAATGAAATACCTACTCTTAAAAAGGTTAGTAAAAAAATACCCCTTAAAACATTTTCACAAATTGCATATTAGTACAAAAACACCAGTCAAAGCAATGATCAAACCAACCGCACTTGTAAACTACTTCCACATAAAACAATAAAAGTCGCATTTCCCTCTCCAATTAAAAAAACCAACATATGCATTTAAGTAGACAATCATTAAAATTAAAACATCAATAGTTACACTAAAATAAATAAAGACACAAATAAAAAACATCCTCAAGCGTGTCTGCCCGAGGCATCGTTCAAGAAAGCTGGCAACATTTCCCCCCTGGATGGTCAGACTGACCCTCTGAGTGAAAAAGCCACCAACCCTTCCTATCACCAGAGACTAGACAAGACGCGCGCCGAGGTCCCTCAAAACAAAGAGGCTTCAGGACCCCAAGATCCCAAAGTCTCCACCCCTATCGAAACGAACATGCACCAATCCGCCAGCTCCAATACTGAAATCAAGCTAAAATGAAATATTCCTAAAGATTAGGTATTTACCCCAGGTGTCTGCCTACTGTCAAAAGGTAAGGTATCATCTGGTAAAACGTCATGGTATAATTCCTTGCCGTCACCTTGGGCTTGACTCATTTGTAACACTGTTCTATTGTGTCTTCTCGTTCCAGGAAGTTGTTCATCACTTAACGTGCAAACTATTTGAGTCTGTAAAAAATATTAAAGACTGTATGTCAGTAATTAAGTATATATTATTCTCTTATTTAAGAAATGGTCCTTCGAGTCTGATATGAACTACGTACGACATAGTGTTATTTACTGATTATTAAATAAGACTGCCAGTCTGCATTTGCTACAAGTACATGCGGCGGTCCCCCTCTATTCCCATCTGTTCTGTTGAGTAGTTCTGTTCACGAAACATGTGATTCAAAACTACTTCTTTTCCATAGAAAAGAAGTAGTTTACTTGTAAATTGATAGCAAACTACATATAGTTTGCTATCAATTTACAAGTACTGGCCACATATTAGGTAGATAAATATACATTTTTGTTTCCTGATGACAACGTCATGAAATTGGGTCCATTTCATTCAATACCGTACAACAGAAAATATAAGTTACCTATGCCGTATAGATCCTTATCACTTCACTATCACTATCATCACTATCACTACATAGTATAAAACAAAGTCGCTTTCTCTGTCCCTTTATCCCTTTGTATATGCTTAAATCTTTAAAACTACGCAACGGATTTTGATGCGGTTTTTTTTATTAGATAGAGTGATTCAAGAGGAAGGTTTATATGTATAATACATGCATAATATAGCCGTGCAAAGCCGGGGCGGGTCGCTAGTTATCTATATTTGTAACTTTATAATTACCTTTGGTTCCTTTTTCTTTAATTTCAAAACTTTAAAGGCATGTATATAAAACTGTGTTGTAATCGGTAAATAATCCCAATTCCTAGTAAACAATTCAGCCATAGTATCAGAGTTCAACATCATCCAACAACAAGCTCGTCCTGTTTTCGCTGTTCTCGTCCCATCAGTTGCCCGAGGATAAGGATCGAACAAATAAAACATATCCTTCTGTCTCCATATAGCTAAATTATAATTATTAAATTCCAACACCCCACTGTTGTATTCGTGACAGAAAAACTCTTCCAAACCAGATTTAATATTCAAAATACATTCTTTAGCTGTAAAAAGTTGACCTTTCACTCTTTCTCTGTATATTATAATCTCACAATGGTACGGACCAACTGTTATTTCGTTTGGTATATTATCTATGGTCATATCGATCATAATTTTTGGATGTCGGCAATCCATATACAATTTGTTGCCTAATCTTAGGATCTTATCCAAAGTTTTCGTGAACCATGTATTCGGGGGTGATATCTTAGCATACGTCATTGCAACTATAGCTATTGGTATCGCTTGTCTAAATTTTGCTTCTTCGAAACATCGATCACCTAAGTGCATGTTAGCGTTTACTATAGCACAGTTTTCATTCAAGATTCTGTACCCCATCATAGCTTTTTCGGCTTGAGTGAGTTCTTTATCAGATTCTATATCTTCGTCTGCTTTTTCGTCAATCATCTTTAGGACTTTAACAGGGGCTAGAACGAATTTCTGATCTTCTAATATACTACGTGCTAGAATGACCTCGGCGACAGATGATAAATCTTTAACGTTCATTAGAGCTGCGCGTCCGTTTGTATAGTTTGAGTAAGCTCTTGAATCGCGACCGGCGGGATCGAATATGTAATAGCAAACTTTGTCTTTCCATACAACTAGTTTTAAAATTCTGAAAATAAATTACTTAGGTAATTAGTAGGGTGGTAGGTTATTTAGATTTTAGGGATTTATTTCTAGACCAAAGTTATTTTAATTCCCTGCATTCTTTTGAGAAAATCAGTATATATGCCTGTCTCGTATTAATGAAGTCTTCGCCTACGACGGCTCGGCCATCAAACTCTTACACGACCTGCAATTGCTTATTTCCCGGTCTTTGCAATAATGTAAGTACTATTAAATACAAACCTTGATAACATAATGCCAGCCCGGTTATCCTTAAAGAATGCCTTCAATCCTCGACACAAATTATATACAGTCGGATCTAGAGACATGGTATAGCCGACAATGTCTGGCTCGCCGAGTAACACTTGCATTTTCTTGCCGTTCAGTAAAAGCGTATGTTTTTTACCGAATGGCAACACTTCACAGATGCCTTGGACTGCTGAATGATCGTGAACCTTGTCTAGGCATTGTAAATACCTAAAAAAAATAAGTTGTGTAAATTGTAAATAAAGGGTCAAGTGCGAGTCGAACTCGCGCACTAAGGGTTCGGTACAATGTTGTATGGGAGCCCCACTTAATTCTTTTTTCTGTTTTTAGTAAGTATTTGTTGTAGTATTGTATTGTTGTATAGCGCTGGTTATCTGCTTCATGTTATAGCGGCATTAAAAATACAAAATCTGTAAAAATTTCAACTGTCTAGCTATCACGGTTTATATTATACAGCCTGGTGACAGATAGACGAACGGACGGACGGATATTTGATGTCTTAATAATAGGGTTCCGTGTTTACCCATTGGGTACGGAACCCTAAAAACAAAGGACAATCGATTAATTCGATTAATTCTTTCTGGTAATATAACCAGAAAATGTACTACACTGTAATACATAATAATATTACCTAGGTGTACTTATTTACTAAAGATAATTAGGTAGTATAAGTACCTATATTTTTATATTAGTATACATTTTAAAAAATACTACTGAATACAACTACTATGTATCACTACCTACATAGTATTAAACAAAGTCCCTCCCGCTGTCAGTCCCTATCTATGCTTAGATCTTTAAAATAAAACAAAGCAACGGATTTTTTTAATAGATAGTGATTCAAGACGAAGTTTTTAGTAATACAAAACAAAACTACCATGCGTACGAAGTCGCTGGCAATATACTATACAAATTAGATACAAATTAGATAACAAACCACTGATCGCCAGCATCAACAAGGTTATCCAAGAGTTTCATTGTCCACTGTTTCGGATGATAATGGAAAGCTAGGCAATATGCCATCACACTCATTGTGAGAGCTTGACGACCTCTAGATCTTCCACCTTTTAACACAAGTATCCATTAGTTGACCCACTGATGACTAGTATTTATGTGCCATGCTATTATAATTAGGGGTCATTAGTTTTACACTTGAGATTGGATCTCCTCCCAGCGATAGCGGAAGACAACAGAAAGTTAAGGTTGAAAAGTGCCATGCTATTATACTTATGGGTCATTAGTTTGATTAGATCTCCTCCCAGTGGCAGCGGAGACAACAGAAAGCTACGGTTGAAATTTATTAGTTGACCCATCGATGACTATTTATCTAAGTGCCATGCTGGAGGCAACTGAAAGCTATGGTTGAAAATTAGTTGACCCATCGATGACTATTTATTTATGTGCCATGCTATTATACCTATGGGTCATTAGTTTCACACTTGGGATTGGATCTCCTCCCAGTGATAACGGAGACAACAGAAAGCTAAGGTTGAAATTCATTAGTTGACCCATTGACTATTTGTTTAAGTGCCATGCTATTATACTTATGAGCCATTATTTCACACTTGGGATTGGATCGCTTCTCCCAGCGGTAACGAGGAGACAACAAAATGCTACTAATTAAAAAAACTTTTTAGTTGCCCTTATTACCGGCTGTACCTTATTAGAGAAGATACTCACTGAATTTATTATCATACATGTTGAAAGAACCGGTTAGTATTCCGTAGTGTATTTGTGGTTTCCTATCCTTAGTGCAAGGTAATACAGTCAGGGAGTGTGTTTGCAGGGTGCCACGTTTCAGGCCCATTGGGATTGTTACCTGAAAGATGTTTTAAGCTTGTAGGTTCTTAAGAGGAGTGTCGACTGTTTTCTCTCTGGATAATGACACTAGAGCAAATATTTTTATATAAAACTTATAACTGACATGACCATGCCCGTATGTTTTGTTTTTTAATTTTTTTAATTTTAATTTCTATGATAATTAGAAAATGAAAAAACCCAAAACATAGGAGCATAGTCATGGCAGTTACTACGTTTGTATGAAGAAAGCGTCAGTACCCTTTCACCTTAACGGACATTTAGCCTGGGCGCATACGTACGTTTTTCGGATGCGGTTATCGCATACGGAACGCATTCGGATTCCCGAATACGTCAAATCTATACAAAACGCTCGGCCACAGCACACGTACGTTTTTTTCGAACGGAATCGATTCCGTATGATCCCGAGCTATGAAGCTACGAGACCCCGTGCTACGAGGCCCCATGCTACGTGGCAACGTGCTACGAGGCTACGAGCCTCCCGTGCTACGTGACTACGAGGCCCTCGCTATGAGGCTACGAGATCCCGATCTACAAGGCTACGAGACACCGTGCTACGAGACTATGACACATGAGTAGAGATGACCAGAGGCTAAGGTTGTTCGGAGCTGTCAAAATGAATACGTAATTGTGACGTAATCATGTAGGGTTGGCACAGGTGGATTATATTAAATAAAAAAAAACTTGAGAGGTGTCAAGGCACACCCGGATATAACGAAGTTCCTTTCGATTAATTAGTTAAGGAGTTGTAATAAATTAATGTTTTTCGTTTTTTATATCTACTTTTTTTTGTAAATAATCGTCGCGACACCACACTGTTCAATGCGAAATAGAAAGACGAAACGAAAATAACTGGCTTTCTTTCTATGCAAAACGTGTCGTTACATCTTTTGGTCTTAACTTTTTCCGTCTCTTTTTTCGCAAAGCAAGATAAGGAACTTCGCTCCAAAAAAAATGTGTAAACTAAGTATCAGTGTCTTTTATTATGGGCGTTTATTTTAACGCGGTAACAATGTAATCTGAATTGATGAATAATCTATACTTACTAATATTATAAAGCTAAAGATTTTGTTTGTTTGAACTAAGGAACTACTGGTTCGAATTGAAAAAATATTTTTGTGTTGGTCAGTCCATTTTTCTAGAAGGCTACTTTTTATTTTGATATTTCCACGGGATCGAAATTACGCGAGTAAAACCGCGGGGTGCAGCTAGTAGATAAATAAATGAATGATGATCATAATACCTAAATCAGAATTTTTTATGGCTTACCGGGAAACTTTGATGTCACAGAATTGAACGTTAAATAGATAAACGTTGACATACTAGAATTCACAAGTAGTATGCTATACATACCTACATATAACTATGCTTTCCGTCGTGTCTAGTCACTATAACACAAGCCTAGTTGCTTAGGCTGGAGCGCTCACTCACTAAATCGTTTCCATTCTTCCTCCCTCCCTCTCTATAAAAGAAAATCTTCTATCCGTGGTGTAGTCACAATAGCACAAGCCTAGCTGCTTAGGTTGGGGCACTCACACACTCAATTCCCACTCAGTAAAGGTACATATTTAATATTTATAACTATTATATCTGTCGCGTCTAGTCACTATAACACAAGCCTAGTTGCTTAGACTGGAGCACACGCTCACTCACTCACTCAATCGTTCCCACCCTTCCTTCGAAAGAAAGAAAATTATTTAAGTCTTCTATTTCGTCACTCGTCACCATAACACAAGAATGGTCCACACTCACTCCCTCCCTACTTAAGACCAAATTAATAACACTATATTTTATTAAACAATATGAAACAAACATGCGACGCGTGATGTTTACCGCTCGCATGCGAGAGTGACAGCCCTGAACTTGGGCACTGGCCGAGCCAGTATAGACCGGTTTCTCTCCGTACATGATGTGCCGCCAGTGCTCACGCACACACGCGCGTCAAGCTTGTAGTAGTGGACTTGTCATAGAGCCTTGTATGACACATTAGTCTCTGGTTGTATTATTTACTCATGTGACTATGAGCCCTCCGTGCTACAAGACTACGAGACCCCGTGCTACGAGGCTACGACTTTAGATCTACGCGGTTACGACTTTAGATCTACGCGGTTACGACTTTAGATCTACGAGGGAGTACTACGATGAAAACCTGCTACGACGCTCTCCTGACTCTCCCCGAACGTCACGAACTTATTATCTTCAACAACATTTACTATTTATTTTTCTATGTAAAACCAATATTTTTCATCCCCAAAATAAGCTACAGCAAAACAACATCTTAACAGTGAATTGACTTACGTGTTCCGGTCTCGGTATTTCATCCAAGCCACAGACATCGTCATCATCTCTCATATGTTTCTGTGTACCTCTAGTCCTTGGTTTCCCGTCTGTTACTCCTAGAGTCGTGTATATATCCGAACCGGAACTAGCTCTGTTACGGAGACGTACATATTTATACTATTAAGGTAAAAGGGTACCTGCACTCTCTCCATACAAACGTAGTCGACTGTTTCCTCCCTGGGTAATAACACTAGCACAAATATTTTTGTGCATTAAACCTATAACTGCCATGACTACGCCCCTATGTTTTTTTCATGGTCATGGCAGTTATAAGTTTTATGCACCAAAAATATTTGCTCTATTGTCATTATCCAGGGAGAAAACAGTCGACTAGGTTTGTAATAGTTTGTATGGAGAGAGCCCTCGGTACCCTTTCCCCTTAACAGACATACAGTAGGTTATTTTTTTTAAAGTATCATTGAAGCTGCATCTAACAGTTATAGAGTGGTTATCTCCGAACTTCGCATTCCTTTATTGTGACACAACAGTTCAACGATGTGAAAATTATGAGTTAATTGCTTTAATTTCGTGTAGGCAAGTTTATTTCCCAAACCTCTGATTTTCATAATAATATCACTGATTAAAAGTAAATAGGTAAGTTAAATAAATAAATAAATAAAAAATAAATAAAATAAATATTGCTGGACATTCCACACATCGCCATCTAGCCCCAAGCTAAGTAACTAGACTTGTGTTATGGGTGCTAGACAACCGATATACTACTTATATACTTTTCTTTTGTAAATATGTACTTATAATACATAGAAACAACCATAAATACTTGTCTGAGGCGGGAATCGAACCCGCAACCCTGTGGTTGGCAGTCCGGCATGGTGACCATTGTGCCAACTGGGTCGTCAGTTTCCCTCAGTAGGGAGCCCAAAAGGCTCCTCTTTGGATGGAAATTCCGATCATCTGACCCAAGTAGCAGCCAGTCCTTTGATCCCTTGAAGCTAATAAGTACTAAGATTTAGTTTTATATCAAAATTAAATTATAAATAATAAAAAATAATTTTGATATAATATATGAAATGAATCCCCATTAGGTAGGTACTCCTACCTACTCAAGGATAAGAACATTCCCAAAAAAAAGAAGCATTAAAAATGCAGTTAGTTTCAAATAAATAGGTGCTAATTGTAATAGAACACTTACCTTCTCCTCCTTCTTTCTAGTTGACGCTTTCTGAAGGCTGCATGTTTTCTGAAAATTTGCCATCGTTAAAGATATAAAAAGAAAAAAAAAAACAAACAAATTAACGCCCGAATACTGAAAAGCTACTTATCTTGTGGAGATAAAATTCACATAAAAAAAATTGGTGAGAGGCGTCTTAAATATTAAGGGGACCCCTAAACCTTTGAATATTCGAGCAATAGACTGTTAAAAACATCACACTCTCCTATGGTCGTTAAAAATATATAACTCAACTAACAGCGCTCCGCGGTTTCACCTGCGTAACTCCCGATTCCGTGGGAATATCGGGATAAAGAGTATATATAGCTTTCCTCGATAAATGGGCTACCCAACACAAAAATATTTTTTGAATTCGAAGCAGTAGTTCCTGAGATTAGCGCGTTCAAACAAACAAACTCTTTAACTATATTATCATATCCTACTAATATTATAAGTTTGTGTGTGTGTGTGTGTGCGTGCGTGCGTGTGTGTATGTATGTTTGTTACTCCTTCACGCAAAAACTACTGGACCGATTGTAATGAAACTCGGTATTTAGATAGCTGGAGATCTGGATTAACACATAGGCTACTTTTTATCCCGATATTCCCACGGGATCGGGACTTACGCGGGGCGCAGCTAGTATCTTCTCTATATATATAAAATTCTCGTGTCACGGGGTTCGAACTTGAACTCCTCCGAAACGGCTCGACCGATTCTCATGAAATTTTGTGAGCATATTCAGTAGGTCTGAGAATCGGCCAACATCTATTTTTTTTTTTTTGTAAATAGCAAAACAACGTTTGCCGGGACAGCTAGTATATATATAAAAATCAATGCCACTTTTCGTTGTAATTTTATAACTCAAGAACGGGCTTACCTATCCAAACCAAATGTTTAAGCTTTGTTCGGACTATTTAGTAGATGGTTTATGTGAAGTTTGCACAAAATCGGTCGAGCGGTTCTTCATTTATAACATTTTTTTATATGGCAAAACAACGTTTGCCGGGACAGCTAATTAAGTAGGTATAGATATATAGGTTTAAAACTTACCGGCACTTTTTCTTTGTACAAGTTTTTCTACGGCATATTCTGTAAGTTTTAGACGATTTATATGAGATTTTGTTTTAATATTTGTGTGGTTTGTCTAATAGATAAATTCTATATAGATCTTATAAACGGCTTTCGACTAGATGGACGGACGACCTAAGGTAGCTGGAAGTCGTTGGACGAGGACGCATGCGAAAGTCTGGAAGTCGTTTGGGGAGGCCTAAGATCAGCAGTGGTCGTCCTGTGGTTGTTATTATGATGATATGGATCTTACCCTCCTTTGTGACATGGTTTCACTCCTTTCCCTCTGAAATTAATGGAATATAAGATTTAGCTAAATTTTCTGTTTCAGGTTTTCAACTTTTCATAAATTTCGTTATTACGGAAACGTGATTAATAGCGGTTGCTATAAGCACGAAAAAACTCATAATTTTAGAACTCTTTGGTGGGTTTGCTATTTTAATTCCGACCGCATCTATCAAACTTATCAAAAACTAATCGCACGGCTATAGTATGCATGTATTATACATATAAACCTTCCTCTTGAATCACTCTATCTATTTAAAAAAAACCGCATCAAAATCCGTAGTTTTGAATATTTAAGCATACAATGGGATATAGGGACAGAGAAAGCGACTTTGTTTTATACTATGTAGTGATTAAACACTTATGCGGTAGGTATGATATAACTTTTCGCGTTTTCCTAAGAAAAAAAAGCAAGAAATAACTTTCCCAAGAGGCGCTAGAGAAACATTTCTTGGTGGTTTTAGTGATCAATCTTAAAAATATGATGAGCAACATAATATTCTCAATTTACAAGCAATTAACATTTACGAAAAACAAGAAATTATCCTCTATCATCTTATCTTGCTTCAAGAACTTTTGTGAACTTTTTTTCTGTATATGTACACAAAAGCTCCATAAACGAATAAGTTTTAGTAATTTAGTTAAATAATACCTACGGATAATATGGGTCACTTGCCATCTTAATTAAATACTAAATATTTCGTAAAAATAGTTAAATCTAATTTAAAACACGTCATTGGAATTTGCTTTATTGACAATCTGAAAAACAATTTGTTTATTTTCTTGTTGTTTTGTCACTAATATCATAGTTTTTAAAAACCATTTTGTGGTATCGTTTTATTCAAGTGTTAGAATCCTGAGCTACGAGTGATTCATGGCCCTCAATGTAAATCCGTACTTGATTCAAGAGTTGCATACTACACTTTATACCATGACTACGAGAAAAAAAAACAAAACGTGTCGCGGAACAGAGGAACAGACAGATAGACAGACGAACGGACAGACGAGAAAGACAGATTTTTTAGCGCAAGGCGGTTGTATAATTAGGTACCATTTTTAACCGACTTCAAAAAAAGGAGGAGGTTCTCAATTCGGTTGTATGTATTTTTTGTGGTATCGTTTTATTTAAACTGTGGATAATATGTTTCAATTACCAACCTTTTTAGTAATCTTGGCCCAGGTGCCTGTATTACGTCAGGTACATAATTATGTTCCTTATTTATTATTATTCCACTATGGGGTTTGTATAAACTGCAAATGAAAATAATAAGAAAATCATTAAGGAATAAGTAGGTAACAAAAAAGAGATAAGAAATAAACACGCAAAAATATTTAAAAACAAAAAAATCTTGGTACAAATAAAAAAACCCTTTACTTTTATATGTATGTAAGTATTTAGCTAGGTAGATCAAGATAAGTATTTAGCTAGGTAGATCTAGATAAGTATTTAGCTAGGTTAGATCAAGATAAGTATTTAGCTAGGTAGATCTAGATAAGTATTTAGCTAGGTAGATCTAGATAAGTATTTAGCTAGGTAGATCTTTATAAGTATTTAGCTAGGTAGATCTAGATAAGTATTTAGCTAGGTAGATCTAGATAAGTGTTTAGCTAGGTAGATCTAGATAAGTATTTAGCTAGGTAGATCTAGATAAGTATTTAGCTAGGTAGATCAAGATAAGTATTTAGCTAGGTAGATCTAGATAAGTATTTAGCTAGGTAGATCTAGAAAAGTATTTAGCTAGGTTAGATCTAGATAAGTATTTAGGTAGGTAGATTTAGATAAGATAAGTATTTTCTAGATACATTTTATTTAACTTACTCGTGTCCAGATCTAGCAGGCAAGGGTGGTCTCAATTCGCCTGGTTTCACTGAAGCTCTTTGCGCTGCAATTACTTCTCCACTGGTCTTAGGGCTTCCAACCTATATAATGAGAAAGAACAACTAGACAAGCCTTACGGTTTCACCCGTGGCACCCAAGCTTGTTTAGGACGGGTACATACATAATAATATCAAATTTCATTATAATCGGTTAAGTAGTTTTTGTAAGTATATTAACAAAGATACACGGACAAAATTTCGCTTTTATAATTATTATTTTTTAATTTATTTTTAATTAATTTATGTAAGTACGAAAATAGGTAAAAGCCCATGTAAAATAAATAGGTACCCTTAAATGTCTTAAAAAAAGACTTCTACAATAAAATTAAAAGTTGTGGTTCTTAATCATATTACGACATTCCATGTTTTTTAATTGTTTTTAAATGGGGAAAAACATTTTTTTAATAATTTTATCAAGTAAATCCAATTATTATATTATCATTAACGATGTATTACCTACCTAATATTATGATTGATATAGCAACAATAAATATACACCAATATTATAAATTGTCAAGGTTTAGAATAGATAATGGCTAAGGTATTATTATTATGAGCCTACACATTTCCTATTGCAGAACGAAGGCTTATTTACCTTTCTTCCTTTGATGGCGATATGTAGCTATTGCATAACAATCATTCCCATAAAGTTGTTTAAGATTCAAAATAATTCCGCCATCATCGACTTGGTCTTTTACAAGGATACGTAAACGGATTGCTAGTAAGTAGGTAATACCTAGATATTTATGTAGATATTTTTATAGATGCGCTCCGCGGTTTCACCCGCGTAACTCCCGATCCCGTGAGAATATCGGGATAAATAAGGATGTAAGCTATCCTATCTTTCAAGTTGGATCAAACTGCATACGGTGTGCTTTGATTAAAATCGGTTAAGTAGCTCCTGAACTACTTAACTGATTTTAATCCGATTTTCCATCGCGCACAAACAACGTGACACGTAATTTATATAATATATAAGATAGATTATTAAGGCTGATGAAATCAAGGTCTAATATATCTCCCTAACTCATAAATGACAGAATTCCCTCGTCAATAAATCTTAAAAGTAAAACTCGAAGTAATTGAACACATGGTTATTTATACCTACTTATACTTTATGCACCTCGTATTTGGTATGGTTTACTCACGTTTAAAATAGATTTGTCAGATGCTGTATGTTTTATAACCGGTACAGGTGAGGGTAGTAATATATCTCCCGGCAATAAATCGTAATATCTGACTCTCTTCTTGTATTTATCACGTTTTTTACCCTTCGCACGTTTCCTTAGAATACCGTCTTCGTCCGAAGATGATTCAAATTCAAACCCTCCGAAGGCTTTCCTATGAAAATGAATAAAAAGTATTTTATAATTAATCAATTATAACCCGTAGAAACAGTAATTAGAATTTAATGGTACCTACCATTAGGCAGGTCGAAGTTTGGTCATAAGCATATTATACAGGGTTATTGGAAATTATACTAGCAAGCCATTAAGGGCTACTTCTGTGCACCTAAACAAACAACTTTTGTTCTACGACTTTTGAAAATTCGAAAAAAAAAATGGAAATTTTGAGGTTCTGTAAATTCGAAAATCGGCTGATTCTTTAAAACAAAGGTCATTCAGACCAAAAACAGTACATGAAACTTAAAAAATAAGTCAAATTTTAAGGTTACTGACCTCTCCGTGTAAGGAACAGCTGATTTTCAGGTAAACCTAACCTCAAATTTTTTGAAAAAATGTTCGAATTTCCAAAAGTTGTAGAACAAAAGTTGTTTGTTAAGGTGCACAGAAGTAGCCCTCAACGGCTTGCTAGTATAATTACCAATAACCCTGTATATTGTGGTTTGACCGATATCTGTGATCGCGCTTATTGCTATTTAGCCACCAAAAGAGCTGCCGTGGCGCTACTTAATCGTCTGGTTATAGAAGTAATAGGCCAATGATGATGATGATGATTAGGTAGGTACTTATGTACGGTCGAGTGTCTAACAATGGTTTTTTTTTTTCAAATATTTTGGCGCTGCTGTGTTAAATGAAATCGGGTAAACGAATATTTTTCGAGGATTTTCAGACGTTGGCGTTGAAGTCGTTGGGTTGGACCACCATCATGTATGAGTACTAGGGTATAGAACCGGGAAATCCCGGTTCCGAAAATCCCGGGATTTCCCGGTTCTTTTGATCTGCAAAAGAACTGGGAATTAAAAACCTAAGAACCGGGATTTTCGAGATTTTCGGGAAACATATTTCGTGTGATACACAATTAAGAATGCTAAAATAATATAATTTTTACACTTTGTTCCTATTATTTAAATTAATTATCATTTGATCTTAATGACTTTCTAATTTTTTATTGTGCATGGCCTGCATTGGGCTATCTGAAAATGTTTTTTAAGGTAAAATGCGTCTTTAAAAATTGCACCTGAGACGAGACTCGAACTCGCATCCCTTAAATACCGTTCAAGTGCGCTTTACCAATTGCGTTACGCCACAAGTACCTTTATAGTTTAATTTTTAGGAATCGCATTTATAACTTCATTCGAGTTAAGTTTTGTTAGTGACATCTGTTAGTCATCATATCAGCCCATATACATCCACAGCTGGACATAGGCCTCACCCATACGACGCCACAAACAGCGGTCCTGAGCCGCCTCCATCCACCGACTACCCGCGACCGCCACAATGTCGTCGGTCCACCGGGCAGCTGGTCTCCCAACACTCCGTTTCGCGTTGCATCGCGGCCGCCACTCGAGAACCTTTACTCCCCAGCGGTTGTCAGTTCTGCATGAGCTATATGACCTGCCCATTGCCACTTCAGCTTACCAATCCTGAGAGCTATGTCGGTAACTTTGGTTCTTCTACGGATTTCCGTATTTTGGATTCTATCACGTAGAGAAACTCCGAGCATAGCTCTCTCCATAGCCCGCTGAGCGACTCTGAGCTTATGAACAAGGCCTATAGTCAGCGACCACGTTTCGGATCCGTATGTCATCACTGGTAACACACATTGGTTAAAAACCTTCGTCTTGAGGCTCTGTGGTATTTGTGACGAGAAGATATTGCAAATCTTCCCGAACGCTGCCCAACCGAGTTGGATTCGTCGGCTGACCTCTATATCGAAGTTGGATTTACCTAGTTGGACCATTTGGCCTCGGTAGACATAGTGATCAACAACTTCGATAACATCGTCTCCAATGTGTACAGGTATTTTCGACATAATCTTTGTCTTACCCATGTTCATTTTAAGACCCACCTGTCCGGAGACGGTGTTGAGGTCTCTCAGCATCCTGCCGAGGTCCTCCAGCGATTCTGCCATGATAACTATATCGTCGGCAAACCGAAGATGAGTGATATTGAAAGCATATTATCCATCCCAGTCCAACAGTGAACAGTTTAGGAGAGAAAACGTCTCCTTCTCTCACCCCTTTTTGAAATGGGATCGGATGGTTCTGAAGCCGGATAGATCTGTTGGTTCTGAAGCCGGATAGATCTACATCTGTTAGTATGAATATTCATTACATTTTCATTTCTACTTAGGTAACGTTAAACTGTGATTCAATTATAAATTACTAGCTGCGCCCCGCGGTTTCACCCGCGTAAGCCTGGATCTCGTGGGAATATCGCGATAAAAAGTAGCCTATGTGTTAATCCAGGTCTCCAGCTATCTACATACCGAGTTTCATTGCAATCGGTCCAGTAGTTTTTGCGTGAAGGAGTAACAAACATACATACACACATACACAAACTTTCACATTTATAATAATAGTAGGATAAACGTATAAAGATTTTTATTTAAAAAAAAATTAAGCTAAATATAGCATCTTTCAAAGCTTTTTTTTCAAAGCTTTTTTTTTTTTTTTGCTTAGTGTGAATACCACTGTAAACTCGCAAACTGTATAACAAACAGCAAGATTCTTTAATCATAGTGCAACACTTGTAAATTTATTCTAAGTTTTTTGCTGAAATAAATATTTTGTATTTTGTATTTATTTGTATTTTTTCACAACATTCCGACAAAAATCCCGAAAGTACCGAAAATCCCGGGAAATCCCGGTACTTGCTTAGGCTGGTACCGAAAATCCCGGTTCTCAAAAAAGTCTCCGGTTCTCGATACCCTAATGAGTACCAACATAATTAATTACCTTTATGCTGATAGAGGAAAGCAAGTTTTGCCAGACTTGAAGCAGAAACGCTTCGCTCGCTACCTTGGTCAACTACGCAAGGGTGTGAAAGCATGTATGGGCCCAGCATCTCATTTTTGGGCAGTTTGATTAATCCGGACTTTAATTCTAATAGCCAAGAGCGTCGGTCTTTTCGATAAATTGGACCAAACTAATCAAACTGCCACCCGTGCAATTTATGTGCTTTTAATTTTTATTTGTGTGTTTATAATTTTAATATTTTGAAATAATATTTATGTGCTTTGAAAGTAATGGTCACCCAGTTTCATCAAGCGGTCTGAGCAGTTTGTTTGATAAATTCAGCCAAACCGGTCGCGGACCCCTACGCTTCGGGTTTGCAAGGACTAAATTCAGCAAATTGATGAGTTCGGTCAAGATGAAATTGACCAATTGGCCCGGTGGTTATACTGGCCGAGGTGGGCAGTTTAAGTATATGACTTATTATAATTTAGACTAATTTATCTATCTGGCCGACGCGACGACGGTCTGGACAATTATATAATTTTTTTTTCATGTAACTTAAAATTACCGCTACTGTCGCTGATGTAGCGCTTAAGTCTACTATAAAATAACATTATAACTATATTAACTAACTAAAATCTAATGACAGAATAAAAACGTCATAGGTACATACACACACATAAACAGACAACAACACAAAGAACTTGTTTTAATTTTTTTTTTTTCCTTAACCTTATTTTGTATTCTTTTTTTTTTTTTTTTTTTTATTTTTTTTTTTTTTTTTTTTTTTTTTTTATTATTATTACTATATTTATCTTACTATATTTTTTTTATATACGGACAATTATATAATGGCTGATGAATCAAACCGTAACAGATAAGAATACCCAACGTGACCATACGTTCCGTTTTGGGCGGGACAGTCCCACTTTCAAACTGTGTGTCGCGCTGTCGCCGCCAAGGCGTTTTGGGATGACTATCGAGGAAGTCAATGTAGAACCGACGATTTACACCAATTTAAACTGTTACATGAAAAAAAATCGCGCACACGCACGCATGTCCACAGTTCTAAGAATATTAGTTAGGTTAGAAGTTCTAACCAATTTTTTTTGCCTGTTTTTGGCCTGGGGAAACCCGGTCGGGTACCACTCCGTTGTTGGGGCCAACGAAGTGGTTATGTCGGGCTCCAACCGACTAAAACCCCAGGGAGCTCCGTCTCGATGCCTATTGTCGGGGCTAATGGGATAGCTTTCGCATTCAACAGCAGCCTCGACGGCATTCCTCCGCCCTCCTCTTTCCAGGCTGCGGGAACCCACGGGGGGGAGAAGTTCTAACCTAACTTAACCCACTTTCCTATGCTGATAAGTAACACCATTTCTAATATCACAATATTAGACCAATATTTTTTTAAATTAAAGTATTTATATCCCGATCTAACCATTAAAATAATATGGTCACGTTAAGTATGCTTACAGCATGTTCACGCACCACGCGAACACCCATTCTTTTACACATCCATCCCGACTTCCGACTCACTGTGTATTTTAATTATTATTTATAGAATGATTGTTTATACTTTTGCATACCTATCGCCTGTTGTTTTCGGTGCCTCCCAGGGACAATGTCCGATGTATCTCATTCTGTAAACAAATATTAGATATTTCAATTATTTAATTAAGAAGTTAAGCATATTTTATTTATACTTAAGAATTTAAAATTATCGGCGAAAGGCTTATTGCGTTTGCCTCCTCTATGTCATTTAATTGGAATGTAAATGTTTAAAAATTAACCACTCACGCTGAACGACCTCTAGAAAGACGTGGCCTAAAATTTTGGCTCGAAAACTGCTTCGACTCGCGCTTGCACCATAATTATGATTTTACAGTTTGATTTCATTCATCTTACAACTATAGATATATGTACTTGTTTGTAGGTACGGTCGGCTGCATAATTGCTGACCCACCGTAGAGCTCCAAAATGGCTGTTATAAGAATGTTGTCAACACGAGCAAGATTCTAGACACCTGCTTTAGATGAAGTTTAAAGTCTTCTAACTCATCAATTAATCAAATAAAAAGTATTAGAATGCAAACATTCCAATAATAGTAATTTTAGAACTCTACCGAGGGCTGCAATTATGCAGCCGACTGTACGTACCTATTGAACGCACCTTTCCAAACGTTTTTTGTTTAAGAATTATTCGTAAATTGATATCGGTCGATAAATACAATGAAACATAAATCTGAAATGGAAAAGACCACGACGACAGTAGGATTTTAGGTTTTCAGGTCAACACAAAATTCACACGAATGCCCGTTCAGCGTGAGTGGTTATGATATTATGAGGTAGGTACTTATCATGTGCGTTACCTGGCCCGCATTGATGGAGCCATTGGAACAATGGTTTCTTTACAATATGGCTTGAATGTTTTGGTTTTAAATTTCGGCGGTCTTGTTCTATTTCCTTTTTTAGAAGCTGAAATTCAAATTTAATACTTGTAATAAAATGGAATCTAAATTAAATAATAACATGTATTACAAGAAAAATTGAACCGACTGTGTTTGAGCAGATAGGTAAAGTAAATGCCATTTAGCCCAATCGGCTACTTTATATGTTATACTAGCTGCGGTTTCACCCGCGTAAGTCCCGATCCCATGGGAATATCGGGATAGAAAGTAGCCTATGTATTATCTAGCTTTCCAGCTATCTACATACCGAGTTTCATCGCAATCGGTCCAGTAGTTTTTACGTTAAGGAGTAACGAACATACATACACACACAAACTTTCACATTTATAATATTAGTAGGATTTATAAACAAAAAACAAATAAAGAGAAAAATGTAGTGCAGCGCGCATAAAAAAGGTTAGAACTTAGCACTATGCTAAAACAAGAATCTTACCGGGACGCACGGGCTTAAACAATATAAGTTATCAAGTTTATTGAGAAAACTATGATAGATATACTTAGGTGATAAATTATCAGCAAATATGTACAGACAGCTTTAACATAATATACAATGACATTAGTAACTATACAATTAGCTCTTGCAACAATGCTGAGTGTGGAGCTATATCTCTCGATAATTATGTAACTAATTCAAATTTCAAACAAAAAAAACTAAATCGAAATCGGTTCATCCGTTCGGGAGCTACGATGCCACAGACAGACACACACACAGACACGTCAAACTTATAACACCCCGTCGTTTTTGCGTCTGGGGTTAAAAATATCGATTAAGAGAAACAATGATAAATAAATCTGAAATGGAATAGACTCGATAGCTACCAAAAGATTTTCATCTCTAAAATAAGTCAACATCGAAGCTACCATTTCAGTTTAAGTGGATAAAAGAACAAAAATAATAACAGTCAATATAAAATGTATCCTTACCCTCTTCCTGGAATGTTAGGGCTTCAATAATTTCAGCGACATCTTTGCATTCGGTCATATTGATACGTTTTGACGGTTTCGGTGGACACCGACAACCCCTAAGAATAAAAACACCAAAGGTAGGTATCAAATAAAATTATTGCGGGGAGCATATATTAATTATATACGAACCACGCAGTAGCTATAACTAACATGCATGGTGGCTGTGTAGCGTATGTTCTTATCTTATACTAGCGACCCGCCCCGGCTTCGCACGGCTATATTTTGCATGTATTATATATATAAAACTTCCTATTGAATCACTCTATCTATTAAAAAAAACCGCATCAAAATCCGTTGCGTAGTTTTAAAGATTTAAGCATACATAGGGATATAGGGACATATGGACAGAGAAAGCGACTTTGTTTCGACTATGTAGTGATGATGATGAAGTATAAACTTAACTACTTATAATTTTTTTTAATGATATTATGTTCGTCTTCGACCACTGTCACATTCACACCCGATGGTTAGTGACCATGCGGTCTGAGATAAACCAGGAAAATTGTAATTTTATTATTTGCAAATTTAACAGGTTTGATTATTGCCTTTGCTACCTGATAACTCTCCAAGCCACCATGATCTGTACTTAAAATTCACTAGCGACCCGCTCCGGCTTTGCACGGCTATATTATGCATGTATTATACATATAAACCTTCCCCTTGAATCACTCTATCTATTAAAAAAACACATCAAAATCCGTTGCGTAGTTTTAAAGATTTAAGCATACAAAGGGAATAGGGACAGAGAAAGCGACTTTGTTTTATACTATGTAGTGTTAACTGTGTTGGGGGTATGCGCTGAGAAATTCTTAGTTATTATAAAATAAGGAAGGTGGGGTGGTTAGCAGGTAGGATCTTACTCTATTATATTCGATCTTCCACTATATATGCCACGGGGTGACCACGTGCACTGGGGTAGGTCGTTTATAAAATCAAGAAAAATATATAAATGTGTAAAAATTGGTAGACTTACGGCTTCTTTTTACTCATATTGAATTTTTAATATTTCTTTTGATTATGAACTAAAAATTTACCATTTTTTTTTACTTTGAAATAAACAATTTTTGATAGATTTTATGTGTCAATTAAAAATACTTGATGGTGTTAATCAGGGGTGGTCACGGTAGAACAAGGAGGTTAATTTCAAGGGACCAAAGCATATCTCAAAATTATCAAAAAAAAAATCGAATTTCCGAAAGTCGTAAGATAAACATAAGATAAAAGTTGTTTGTTTAGAGTTTAGATCAATAACCTGGTATTTATTGATCTTATTTAATTTGCTTTAGAATACTTTTCATCTATTATCCAGCTTGGTGAGGTTACATATCATAATAACTAAGTTCATTATGACTATGATTGAAATAACTACGGTCGATTCACATAAGTTCATAATACCTAACGGTCGATTCGGCTACACATTATAATAACTAAGTTCAATATAACTATGTTCGAAATAACTACGGTCAATTCACATATGTTTATAATACCTAACGGTCGATTCAACTACTGTTTAATATACCTAAGTTTGATTCAACTAAAATTAATTGAGCTAACGAACGATTGATCTAATGTACGAAACACCTACGGTTTAAAAAAAAATCAAATTAATAAAATGCACGCTCCCTAACCAAGTGAAATAGGTAGAATTCGTTTCTAGCACTCGCCGGCGGCTGCCGCGGCACCGCTCGCTTCGCTCGCTCGGCTCGTGCGTTGTGGTCGCAGTTCTAACTTAAACCTAACCTATCCATGTCGGTTCTGGGTAGGGAGTTTTCCGGGTGGACCTTTATATGCTGCCATAACCAAGTCAAATAGGTAAAAATCGGGGCAACATATAAAGACCCGGAAAACTCCCTACCCAAAACCGACATGGATAGGTAAGGTTTATGTTAGAACTGCGACTACAACGCACGAGCCGAGCGAGCAAAGCGAGCGGTGCCACGGCAGCGGCCGGCGAGTGCTAGAAGCGAATTCTATCTATTTGACTTGGTTTTTTTTTGTTTTTTTTTAAACCGTAGGTGAAAACCATAAATGAATTAATTGTAGTTGAATAAACCGTAGGTGAATTTATTGTAGTTAAATTAACCGTAGGTGTTTCGTCCATTAGGTATTTTAAACAGTAGGTATTATGACTGTAGTTATTTCGAACATAGTTATACCTAATGAACATAGTTCAATTAACCGTAGTTGTTTCGTACATTAGGTATTTCGTTCATTAGTTATTACAAAAATATGTGAAACAACCATTAGGTATTTTATCCCTGGATAATGACACTAGAGCAAATATTTTTGGTGCTCAAAACTTATAACTGCCATGACCATGCCCATATATATATTTTTTTTAATTTTTTAAATTTTAATTTCTATGATAATTAGAAAATGAAAAAAACCAAGACATAGGGGCATAGTCATGGCATTAAAGGTTTTATACAACAAAAGTATTTGTGCTAGTGTCATTATCCAGGGAGGAAACAATCGACTACGTTTGTATTGAGAGAGCGCCGGACCCTTTAACCTTAAATAAGTACATAAAACCCTGTATACCGAGACTCCTTCTAAATAACCTTCTTGTAGTACTCAGTGACCCTGAGCAGTGACCATAAAGTGGTTGATTGACACTGTCATAGAAATCGCAGTCCCTATTCATAAAACGACATTGACATAAGTATATAATCTGTCAAAGTTTGAGAATTTATTTTAGATTTTTTGTATCTAGTCGGCTTAAAATACTGAAAACTTTAAGATAAGTTTGTGAATAAGTTTATAATAATATACAAGGTGAATAACAACCACGCAGTGAGTTTTCGCATCAGTAAGTACTTTTACAAATACATACTTACCTACTCTCTGATACGTAAACCTTTTTACCTGACTTAAAAAAGGAGGAAGTTCTCAATTCGATTGATATATTTTGAAGTTTTTACCCGAGTAACTGCAAGGAAAGGGTTGTTTTTCGCGCATAATATCTTCATCATCACTACATAGTTTAAAACAAAGTCGCTTTCTCTGTCCCTATATCCCTATGTATGCTTAAATCTTTAAAACTACGCAACGGATTTTGATGCGGTTTTTTTTAATAGATAGATTTAATAATAATAGAAACCGGGGCGGGTCGCTAGTTTTAAATATAATTATACTGTACGTGTGTAATGTCACTGATCTCCTCCTAAACGGCTGGAACGATTTGAATGTTTTTTTTTTGTGTGCGTTTCGGTGGCGCCCGGATGGTTTAGATTCACAAATCAGCCCGGTTTTTTTTAAATGACAAAACAACGTTTTGTTATAGGTATATTTCTAGATTTCGTTTATGAGTGGTTCTACTGTTTTGTCCAAGAGAAATAAATCCACGTGGGAATTATTTTGACGTGACAACGTTTTATAAATTGGTTTGCCGGGTGACACTTCAAGAAACTGCGTTACGCTCCGCTGACGTTATGCGCTCACAATGAGAGCGAGTGAGAGGCACGCGTCCCTTCCACTCGGGCATGGTTAGCCCGCCTAAGAGCGAGAGAGACAGACATAAAAAGTGAAAGGCACGCGTCCCTTCCACTCGAGCACAGTTGTTGTCACGTAAAACTTTCGCCCGTATACCGACTTTACAGGCAACCAGTTTTTTTTTTTATGTTATTTTCATTTTGCTATAATTTGAACCTCCGAGAAATCCTACTAATATTATAAATGTGAAAGTTTGTGTATGTATGTTTGTTACTCCTTCACGCAAAAACTACTGGACCGATTGCAATGAAACTCGGTATGTAGATAGCTGGAGACCTGGATTAACACATAGGCTACTTTTTATCCCGATATTCTCACAGGATCGGGACTGACGCGGGTGAAACCGCGGGGCGCAGCTAGTAGTATGAAATTATTTTTTCTATTTCAGATCATGGGAAACATATGTTTTTCATTAATTTGGTTCTTGGTGCTGATATTTGTGTCGTTTTGGATAGCGGGCCTTGTTTCTGGTCTCTACATATTTTTATTACCATTTACAGTATGCATACAACCGTTAGAAGTAAGTAAAATAAATAAATACGGAACCCTAAAAATAATCTTAATATATATAAATCTCGTGTCACAATGTTTGTCCTCAATGGACTCCTAAACCACTTAACCGATTATAATAAAATTCGCACACCATGTGCAGTTCTATCCAACTTGAGAGATAGGATAGCTTACATCCCGATATTCCCACGGGATCGGGAGTTACGCGGGTGAAACCGCGGAGGACAGCTAGTAGATAATAAATATTGCAGGACATTCCACACATCGTCTTAATATATATAAATCTCGTGTCACAATGTTTGTCCTCAATGGACTCCTAAACCACTTAACCGATTATAATAAAATTCGCACACCATGTGCAGTTCTATCCAACTTGAGAGATAGGATAGCTTACATCCCGATATTCCCACGGGATCGGGAGTTACGCGGGTGAAACCGCGGAGGACAGCTAGTAGATAATAAATATTGCAGGACATTCCACACATCGCCATCTAGCCCCAAGCTAAGCAACTAGACTTGTGTTATGGGTACTAGACAACGGATATACTACTTATATACTTTTCTTTTGTAAATATATACTTACTAGCTGCGCTCCGCGGTTTCACCCGCGTAACTCCCGATCCCGTGGGAATATCGGGATAAAAAGTAGCCTATAACCTTCCTCGATAAATGGACTATCCAACACAAAAAGAATTTTTCATTACTCATACTCCGAAAGTAGGTCTAAATATGCCTGAAGAGCGTGTAGAAAATAAAATTTCCAGCCCTAGGGCTTTTCGCTTTCACTGACAGCTGTCATGTCAAATTATGGCTTCGCACGACTTGTGCTATCTGCATGTAGCCAGTATCAGTATCATTACGCATTAGGAACTTCAAAAACCTAACCTCCTTGCTTTTTTTTTACACCAAAGAATAATAATTATGGCTTGACACGGCTCATGCATACTGCCAGAGTTTAGTACTTAGTAACTTTTTTCTCAGTAATCAAATTCAAGTAGGTATATTTAGTTCAAGATATCTTATTTAATAAAATAAATGTAAAGACGAAAATGGTCAAAGCCGCCCGCGCCCTGTCGATGTTGCTGATGTGGCTTTCTTCGGTAAGTACCGCCGTATTTAAGTATTGAATACAAATAGCAGAAACCTAAAAAAAACACTACATAATGTATAACCTCTTTGGTCCCAACCTTGTAAAAGGATCAGGTAGTATGGACACATGAGTACCTACTCATGTGGTATGGAGTCTCATAGTCTCATGCACTCTCGTTGTTAGGAAGAATTTTATGTATTATTCGTAATGAAAAGCACAGTGTTTACCTCGGGTGAAAGACTCATTAAATCCCTCGAACTATTAGCGCCCTCGCTACGCTCGGGCGCCAAACTCCGTCTCGGGGCTTGTAATGAGTGACTTTCACACCTAGGATAACAATGTACTATTTCAATTCGAACCAGCAGTTCCTGAGATTAGCGCGTTCAAACAAACAAACTCTTCAGCTTTATAATATTAATATACATATTAGTATAGATAATACATAGAGACAACCAGACCAGACAAATATCTGTGCATAAATACATGTCTGAGGCGGGAATCGAACCTCTGTGTTTGGCAGTCCGGCACAATGAATCGATCTCGATGAAATGATCGAAGAATACTTAACTAAGTACTTTTATTTCGTAAATATATTTATGAGGTAAGTAACTAGTTAAGTACCTACGGCCTGCGGGTAACTAATAAGGGCCACTAAAATGTTTTGACTTGACGTCTAATAAATTGGTGGGACATCTGCATTCACACAAAAGTGTCACGGTAATATTGTGTGACGTCATGCGTTATGGTAATATGACCAGACGCGTCATGGTAACTTAGAAAACAGAGTATTTAATAATAATATCTCTCATCTGGGCTTGTGTTATGGTGTGACGAGTGACGAATAGAAGACTTTAAAAAAATATATATTTAAAGGAAAAAAAAAAGAAAAAATATAAACGAATAACAAAAAAATCTCAATTTTTTCATCGTTTTCTTATGATGTTATCACGTAAAATTATCATCCGTAAACCGACTTTACAGACAATTGTTTTTTTTTTCTAAAAAATTATTTCTTCCTTTTCAGAAGTTAACCGATTTCCTGTTAAAGGTCCTCCAATTTCCAAAACACTGCGCTCAATCAATGGTCGACGGAAAGGGATTTTGTTGAAGATGTCACTTCTACAAACGACTAACAGCTGATTTTTTATTTATTTTTATAATAAATACGTTTTGACCACTATCTCACACGATGGTAAATGCTGTCAATTCGGGTACAGTCCTTGATTTCGGGTCAGGCAGGTATTTTGATTACTGTTTATCCCCATTTGGGGTCAAGCGGGAATGAAACCATTAGTGGACTGTATTTAAAACAAACTTAAATAAATACCTACTTACTTACTTACCTATATTTTTTAAATTTGTTTATTTTTATTAGGTCTAGTTCCGAAATTCCACCAGCGTAAGTCCGATTTCGTGGGAATATTGGAACTAAAAGTATTTTTATCACAGTTGCTCATAAAGTGGATCTTATTAAACCGCTTTTAGGCTCATAATGCAACGTATTATACACGCGTGCGATAAAAAAAAATCCAACTAGTGCTAAAATAATACATCATCCCGATATGTCAAATACGTATCTTACTGCTAATGACATATAGTAGATGAAACATTCTTAAGGACATCGTTCAAATCGTACCCAAAACTTAAGGTGCCGGCCAGAAAAAAAATATTTCTATCTTGTAGAGAATAACATTTTAAACAATGTTTACTAAGGCAACAAAGAGCTACGATCAACCATCGTTGAGTTATTTTACATTGAAAACCCAAAAAAATGCATTTTGTAGAGATGCGTTTCTGACGTTTTTGAAAATAATTAAAAATTGAGTTTTGTTTTTATTTTGTTTTTTCTTTAGGTAATTACATAAATATATTTTTTCCTTACCATTATATTCTGTTTTTACCCGCCGACGCAAAAACAAATTAAAAAAACCCTAAAAAAATATTGTATGTCAGACGCTGTATAGGTTCAAAGTCTTTTGCCTAGCCTTTCGGTAGTGTAATTAACAAAAAATAGTAAAAATAACCTAAAATTCTTAAAAACTTTTTATTATTAAAATTTTAACAAGTCTTTTTTTTTATTCGCAACTGTGATAAAAAACGTCGTACGATACACGTGTGAATTGATCATTCCATCTCGGCTTTTGCCACGCTCGCGTTCCGCTCGCGCGTCATAAACCGCCTCTATGGAATGATCAACTTTCCACACTTGTATCGCAATGTACTATTCCAGTATACCTACCTTGTTTATGAAATATTTCGATTGCTTGCCTAACCAACAATGAATTGTCATCTTAGAATTAATAATACCAAAATGTCGGTAAAGATCTCGTCTACAAATTGTAGAGAAAACATCTAAAATAATTCAAAATTGGTGGTGACACACGGACAGACATACAGACGAACAAGAAAGTGATCTTATAAGGGTTCCTTTTTTTTACCTTTTCAGGTACGGAACCTTAAAAAGCAACTTTACGTAGATTTAATCAATTCGTCAAACACTTTCAATCCGTACCTACCTTTAACCTCTGTTCTCACAAATATATTTATTTTTGGATACGTTTATATATTCAGACTACGCTTTATCTATAAAATTAAAATAACATATTGTCAATTACGCATGCATTTTGTATTCTTTGAAGCAATAAAAGTAAGTTGTCATTAAAGTTCTAATGTGTTTTCTTGAGTTTATCTTTCTATTCTTAGTCATATTAGTAATTCGATTGAGGTTACAAGAGCACACACACTGGCGTGGTTTCTTAATTTATCTTTAATAACTTTTTATATGAGCTTAACTCGTACGTAACGTACTTAACTCCCGACCCCGTGGAAATAGATATTATAAAGTAGCCTATGTGTTAATCCAGGTCCCCAACTATCTACATACTAAGTTTCATCTAAATCGGTCCAGTAGTTTTTCGTTACAAACGAACAAACAAAAAAACGTGTGGCACTCGGGAACTGCCGCGGTAAAGCTATTGCATCGTGCGAGCTTCGTACAGTCGTACCATATACATAACATAGGTACACGTTAAGCGAACGCTCGGTCGAGCTACATGGTAGGCGGAGTGGGGGTGTTAGGTTTTATTTTCGTTACGGAATTTCTTGATTCGGTCGCCGCGCTCAAAGCCCGCGATAAAAGCTATGCAATAGCTTAAAAATGTTTCCTCTTTATAATATTAGTGTAGATAGAGTACAAATAGCTCAACTCACCCTTGACTGCCGTCAGCTGGTGCCTCGCGGTGTGTGTTGGCCCTTGGTTGACCCAGACACTCCTTCAGTGAAGAGAAGATGGCGCCACCATACGACAATATGCCCGTCCATTCTTTACATCGCAGTAGGTAAATATAAAGTAATCGTATACTAAACTAAACATAATCATCGGTTCGGGCTATTCTAGCCATCAACTTTGTAGCAAGGGAGATTGATATTTTTTTATGATAGCCTGCCGAAATTCACAGAAGTAGCTTATAGAGTTATTCAAGAGGAAGGTTTATACATGCATATTATAGCCGTGCGAAACCGGGGCGGGTCGCTAGTTAAATATAATTGCTAATGTGTTACTTAGAGTGTAATTTTTAGGGTTCCGTACCTACAAAGATAAAAAAGGAACCCCTAAAAGATCACTTTCTTGTCCGTCTGTCTGTCTGTCCGTCTGTCACTACCGATTTTGTCAAGAATGGGTAGACCTAGCAAGTTGAAATTCAATACCAGATACTGAGGTCTATAGTCCTTATCAGGTTTATAAAAATCAAGGTCCTGAGATTTTGTAGTAAAGTAACGTGGCCACAAGGAAGTTTATGACTTTATAATAAACTGAACCCTGATTCAGTAAGACTTTGATGATGTCGACCGCGAAATACGACTCCAGAAATAGCGTTTACAACTCGAGCAAGATTCTAAGGTTTTTTAATTTTCAATTTATTATGAATATTATTTAAAACATTCTAATAATATTAATTTTAGAACTCTACGGTGGGTCTGCAGTTCTGAATCCGACCGTACAATACATACCTAGGTACCTACTTTCCCCCCCTTAGTATATCAGAAATTCGATCATCAAAAACAAACCTATTACATAACAGGTTTAACAGGTAGTTAATAAAATATTTAACATATTATGTTAGGTAGGTAGGTACTTACTAGAAATAAGGTTTATATTTGTTCCAACAAAAACACAAATGAGCTCACTCAGGGCCCACACAGAATAGATAAGTAGGTTAGGCACATGAGTATGTGGGTTAGGTATATAGGAAATACAAAAGCCACTAACGGACTAAGTTTGTTGAAAGTTTGTGTCAATTTTTAAGAAATATTCATGAAAAATATTTGACCGTATCACACGTGAGACAAGTCAAGTGGTCTTACAGAATTACGGCCCAGATTCAGTTAATTTTCTGAACAAAATCGCTCGATAGATCGTTGGAATCGAATTGAACTTGTTCAAAATCAACGAAGTTTGTAAATACGAGTATGATCTCAACACCCCTTCGTATTCCGTAACAGTGAAAAATGCTGAGGTAAAATGAAACAAAAAATGGGTGCGTGTAGGTACGCGCGTGAAAAGTTATACTTCTAGAAGTTATACGTCCGTCTGTCTGTGTGTCTCGTCTGTCCATCTGATATTTATTTTGCGGACAGCTTCAACCTGTTACTTTGTGTTACGCACTTACGCAGCTGCAACATGTGACTTTTGTGTTACAGATGCGCGCGCATCTTAAATTTTCACTCTCATCATTTTTTCATAACGCGCCTAAATTAGATAGCTTTAAAAATATACTTATATATATAACTTTAAAAATATACTCTTCATTCTCTTGACTAGATCAACATAGCTGCAATCAAAGTGTAGGTACCGAAGACATAGAATACCTAACTCGGAATAGAGGTTACAGTGTGGGCAGTTTAATTATGGTGACGTGTTATCGCGTGCCGTAATACATACACGTGCCATATTAGTAGCACGGGTCGCGTCATATCGGCTGGGCTGATTTATCATCAGGCAGGTAGTAGGTACCTAGATAATATAAGTTAGCGAGCGAGCTCTACCGAGAAAATAAGTAGGTACGATCTTTACATTGTTTGTGCCCTAGCCCTTATTTTGTAACATAATATCCACTTTCCAGAACATTCACTGGATTATTTTGATCAATTTGACCATGACACCGTGACCTTAAAGAAGCCTTAAAGCGAACCATCGCATTTTTATATAACTTTTAAGTGTTATTCACCTAAATAATATTTTAGGAACGCATTATAGGTAAGTATACATAAAGTCTATGCTTTTTATCTGTGACAGACTTACCCCCAAATACTGAAAGGCTACTTAATGTTAAGTGGCGTTTAAATTGACGTTAAGTGTATGATTTCTATTGAAGCCTACACTTAAATTTCAATTTAAACGCCACTTAAGATTAAGTAGCTTTTCAGTATTCGGGGGTTAGTGGGGAACTTATTTCACCCAAAGATAATTATTATGATGGAATTCATCCTAATTATAAGTAAGTACAACTTTTATACAATGTTTTAACCCACAAAATTCCAATTGATGATATACCTATCGACATCTAGCTAGAATGAGAAACGCTCTATACTAAAATCACTTCTAATTGAGAGACTAATTTTCAAGTTGCCACAGAACCCGAATACACATTAAGTATTTATCGAGACAGCAAAATGCTTAAAATTCTCAAAATAAATGTAATTCTGGTTTTATTGCATAACATAGCTCTCACCTTAGACTCTCTCTTCCAAACGCTACACGTACACCTTTCAACGAACGATAGGTGCATCGAACTTCATACTGTAGTTTGAAATTTGAATTTGAACGAAAGTAAACTGAATAATATTTGAATAACATAAACAAACAAAAGTACTTCACTCTTATCAAGAAATTAGCTAAAACTAACCATATATATTTAAGAATAAAGTTCATTTTGTAATGAGGTTTAAAGATCGTAGTCTCGGTTGCGTAGAATCTTCTAATCTTTACAGTCCGAACATAGCTGCATACCGTGTTACAAGTCCGCATACCATTGCATTCGTTGACAGCAAAGCCCGCTTGAAAAAATAATCGAGGCAGTCTTTAGAAATATCTTATCTATGACGCCAGTGTTTACTATAAAATTGAATTTCTAATCTATGAAACCAGTTTTTATTGTGCCAAGGAAAAATTAGTGTTAATTACACTGACAGGTATGTTTTTATATGTTAAAATCAGAGAAGAGTAATAAATTCATAGCACTCTATTTTGTTTTAAACTGATAATTTACACGTAGGTACTCGTACTAAGCCATTTAATAAGAAACTAACATTTCGAGGAAACTTTGTGACAAATCCGATGTAGGTAGGTATACTTACTACTAATGTTGTCAGATATGACCCAAATTCCCAAGAATTATGAAAAATACCTACCTATTTTATTTATTGTTGGGTTAGGTACCTATACTAATAAATAAGTTTGGATAAACAAATAAGCTGGTTCCTTTGATTCTTATTTTGTCAGTATATAGGCCTAGGTACACCTCAAATCACTGACATCGATAGTGTTGCCTCATATGTATTCTGTGACCTCAGATCTATTATCAGATTGTATATTGTTTGAATAGTAATCAAAGTAGGTAGAACGTGACTCACAAACTAACACCCTGTTATTTTTAACTCAATTACCAAATTTTAGAAGTCTATTTTGTTTGCATAAGTGTGTTAAAGTCGCCTTATTATCATATACTATGGTGTACCCTAATATGGCCTAATGACGAAGGTTTTTAAATAGATATTTGTTTACTGTAAAAAATGTAGAGAAATTTAAATTTTAAAGAGATGCCCTAAGCCCTAAAGGATATAAATATTCTTATGTTTCATATAGTTGTTTTTATTAAAGTATACTTACCTACTTCTTTAAGCGCGCTAATAAGTAAAATGGGAGTGAAATTTTAAGATGCGCGCGCATCTGTAACACAAAAGTTACATGTTGCAGCTGCGTAACCCAAAAGTAAAACAGGTTGAAGCTGCGAGAGTGGAATTTTAAGACGCGCGCGCATTACTGTTACACTAAAGTAACAGGTTGAAACTACCCGCAAAATAAACATCAGACGGACGTATAACTTCTAGAAATAGTAGGTACTTATAACTTCTCTCACGCACGTACCACCCATTTTTTTTCTACGCAGCAGCGCGCAGCGTGACAAACATCACACTAAGCTGAACGATTCTGGTGATATATTTTGAAAGTCTTTGTAGAAATCGCTATTTTTTGTATATTTTTATACTTATTGATCATACAGGTTTGAATTGATTTTGTTGATTAGGATTTTTAGGATAAACTGACTTACGCCCGAATACTGAAAGGCTACTTATCTTAAGTGGCGATTAAATTGACATTTTAAGTGTATGCTTCAATAAAATGGAAGCGTCTTAAATATTTAGGAGATCCCTAAATAGTTTTTATTTTATATTATATTTCCCTTAGCTAGTCCTGATTACTTGCACCTAACTTCAGGTAGGTAGTTCTCAAGAAGATTACGTCCAAAATGACAAAAGGGAGACTAAAATAATTCTCCCTCGCTTATAAATAGAGGTGTCGTACGCGTGATACGGGGTCGTACTGAGCAAGCGCAGTGTGTAAGATTTTATAGCAATCTGCCAAACATTCCTAAACCGATTCTGATGAATTTTACATAGGTACATACATATTGCAGAACATTCCACACTTCGCCATCTAGTCCCAAGCTAAGTAACTAGACTTGTGTTATGGGTGCTAGACAACGGATATACTACTTATATACTTTTCTTTTGTAAATACATACTTATAATACATATAAACAACCAGACCCCAGACAAATATTTAAGCATAAATACTTGTTTGAGGCGGGAATCGAACCCGCAACCCTGTGTTTGGCAACCTGGCGTGGTGACCATTGTGTAAACTGGGTCAAATAGAGGTAGCGTGCGCGTGATACGGGGTCGTACTGAGCAAACGCAGTGTGTAGGATTTTATAGCAATCTGCCAAACATTGCTGAACCGATTTTATTGAAATTTATTCACTGAGATAGTGTGTGTGGTATACCCTGATATTCCCATAGGATCGGAACTTACGCTACGAAACCATAGCTGGGGACATATAGCATATAATAAACCGAAGAATGCTCTTTTGCTTTTAATTTGCGTACTAATGTATGCTTGGTCTTTCAATCGGCGTACAGCTATGTATGGTGTAATGCAAACAAGGCTTGACCATTTTTTAACCGGCTTCAAAAAGAGGAAGAGGTCTATTCGTCTCGTATATATATTTATACTTACTTATTTTTCTTTTATGTATGTTATCCGATTACTCAAAAACGGCTTTAACATACAGGTTTGAATTGATTTTGTTGATTAGGATTTTTAGGATAAACTGACTTACGCCCGAATACTGAAAGGCTACTTATCTTAAGTGGCGATTAAATTGACATTTTAAGTGTATGCTTCAATAAAATGGAAGCGTCTTAAATATTTAGGAGATCCCTAAATATTTGAGAGTCGTTTGAGTATTCGAGCATTACCTACCTAAATAGTTTTTTATGTATGTTATCCGATTACTCAAAAACGGCTTTAACCAATTGAGATTCTTTAATTAAGTGTTAGGATAACTCAGGAGTGGACCCATAAAATTAGTTGAGGATCTGATGAGGATCTTCGGAGTGTTAATCAGAATTGCACTTCGAACGTGCAGCAACATTTCTCAGTTTTAGATCTGTCTTTAGAATCGGCCTTATTATTATTGACTTTAAGACCCAACTAACCCATGTTTTCAAAATATAAGATTTTAATATTTTTTTTTCTATTTCAGATCATGGGTAACGTAATTTATTCATTAATTTGGCTCTTGCTGCTGATATTTGTTGGATTTTGGATAGCGGGGATAGCTGCTGGTTTCTACGTAATTATATTACCTTTCACAGTATGCATAGAAGCGTTAACAGTAAGTGAAATTATCATTTTCAATACTATTTTTTCTTTATTAATAACACCAGTAGCGCTCACAAAAAAGTGTGACGTCATCGCTCACGTTCCGTTATTGACAAGGTAGCTATAGCAACGTCACTCACGTTATGGGAACGTGAGTTATTGACAAGGTAACCATAGCAACGATAATACGTTGCTAGGTTACCATCAATGTTTTCTTATGACCGACGACACAACCATTTTTTATTACTAAAAAGAAGAAATTATATAAAAAAAAATAACAGCGCACTCCGGGAGTGCAGGCAGAAGTGAAAACTGTATATCTGTGTAAAATCTCATCTGTCGCGAGAACATACGCAAAAAGAGTTTTAGATAAAAAAAAAAAAATAGTCGTCCGTTAAAAAATACCATATGTACGTCTTAATACACTCACAGCCAAATTAAAAAACTGTATATCTGTGTAAAATCTCATCTGTCGCGAGAAAATCTGTCGTCTGTCGCGAGAACGGCTGAAAATGCTCACCCACAAAAGTGCCCAACGCGCACTAAAAAATGTTTCACTTCGAAAAATATTTTGAAAATATAAGAAATTATTTGCGTCTAGCGAGGATTATTCTAACTGAAAAGTGAGCTGTCTTTTTATGAGAAATCTGTTTTTAACATGTGTATGGTATCATTTTCGAATAAATAAAAATATGGCGCTTCTAACTGAAACAAAAAACACCTTTACAATGTTTACATTCAAAGAATTGAATTAGTGCCAAAAATATTATTTACTGACATATTTCTTTCAATGTTGATAAATTATGAATGATATCGGGATATTGCATAGATTTGTATTGCATATTGTAACATTTTTTTTCCTTTTCAGGGGTTAACCGACTTCCTGTTAAAAGTCATGCAATTTCCAAGACACTGCGCTCAATCAATGGTCGACGGAAGCGGATTTTAGCATGTTTAACAAACGATTAGCTAATAACTTTTTGTAATGAACTTTTTGAAGTTACACCATTTATATTCATACTTTTTCTAAGTTGTTGGCTGTTTAAGTAACGTGATTTTTCTCGTGCCGGACGAAACGTGATATTTTTATATGAAACGATGTCAAGAAATCGTCACGTTCCATGAGAAAACTCACGTTACGTATGTTTAAAGACTACGAACACTTTATGAACGATGCACGTCATGTCACCGTCCTGTCCGAGGTTTTATTCCGTCACGTATGTAGCGACCTTTAGATTCATTTTTTCTTATTTTGCTTCCAAGTACAGACGACTTTATGTCCTTTCTTCCTTTATTTAAAATACTTAACTATTATCGCAGGTCTTCGTTCCCCATAACTTATGTTTTACGGTTTCTTTGCTGTGAACTTGAAAATCAGCTGTTTCTTTTTTAATTTTATTATTAAGAGGAAAGGGTACCGGGGGCTCTCTCCATATAACACTAGAGCAATTATTTTTGTTGCATATAACTTATACTTAACTGCCCATGACCATGCCCCTATGTTTTTTTAATTTTTTTAAATCTTTTTTTCTATGATAATTAGAAAATGAAAAAACCAAAACATAGGGGCATAGTCATGGCAGTTATAGGTTTTATGGCACAAAAATATTTGTGCTAGTGTCATTGTCCAGGGAGGAAACAGTCGACTACGTTTGTATGGAGAGAGCGCCGGTACCCTTTCACCTTAACTAGTGCAACACGGTTTCACCTACGTAAATCTCGATCCCGTGGGAATATCGGAATAAAATGTAACCTATATGTTAATCTCCAGCTATTTACTTAAAGTTTCACTGCAATCAGTCCAGCTGTTCTCTATTAAATGGTGTACCTAACACGACTTTGTTTTATATATTAAAGTTGTTAGTTAATTTCTGTTAATTAATGATACTGATTACTGTTTTTAATCTATGCTTAAAATATTTGTTTTTAATATAGATTATACATATACAGGGTTATTGGAAATTAATTGACACGGCGTTAAGGGCTTCTTCTGTGCACCTTAACAAACAACTTTTGTTCTACGACTTTTGTCGAAACTTAATACATATCCCAAAAAAAATATTTAAGTGTTTCTCGTACTGTCTGGTAATTTTCTATGTCTATGCGGCAAGTGCGCGCGCACGATCGGCACGGGGCGCACTGCGTGCGACCCGATCGGGTTGTACCATACCTACTATGATTGATTCTGTGACGTAGACGTAGAGTTGAGTATTATTTGAACTGTTGGATTTAATTTTTTATTTTTGTATGGAATATTTTTATAATGAATTTCCAAAAGTCGTAGAACAAAAGTTGATCGTTAAGGTGCACAGAAGAAGCCCTTAACGCCGTGTCAATTAATTTCCAATAACCCTGTATAGATGCATACCTATTTTGACGATAATATATAACTGTTATAATATTAATGTATGAAAATGTATTTTGAATGATGTAGGTATGTATGTGTGCGTAAAACAAAAAGTTACAGACAAGTTTTTGTTAAATATTAATGTATTTTAAAATTGTTCTTACACGTATGTAAAATAGAGATTATTAACAGTCCAAAGTGCCATTATCAACCCTACTATTTGAAGTTGTTTTAATTAGACTATTTTCGCTCAAGCAGTATGTATTATAACAAATAACGAGCGTTTTGGCGCGTTACCTATAAATAAAATTATATACAGGAAAAGTATTTTTGTAGTGCACATTTTTTTTCTGCTGAATATATGTCGGCAGTGGAGTACATTTACGCAAAAAAAAAAAAAAACTTAATGTGTAACTTTCCTGCAATTTCTAAATTAATGGGTATCTCAGTATTGATACACACAGTGACACGTAGGTACCTACCTTCATTTAGAGCGCGCTATTAAACTCGCTGGCGCTAGTATTGTGTCCATGGACTTCGTCGTTTTGTTAGAAACACTTAAATGGTTTTAGCTCTGAGAGTTTTTGAGTTAGCTCCAAAATAAAAAAACAGTATTTTTTATTTTAATGTGCTTAAAACATACCGAAATTTGTGCACTACAAAAATACTTTTCCTGTATAATTATATCTTAACCAAACTATAAGAACAACTTATATTAGTTTTTAAGACAAAAATTCCTTGTCGTTTCGAAGCCTTAGTCAGAAACTTAAGACATTTTTTTTGGATCAAAGCCTATACATGAGCGTCCACCGCAAACTATGGCAGCTAAACTACAGGTTTAAATTTCGGTTTCGTAAGAACAACGAATTTTTCATCTAAAAACATGTCGGTAAAGATCTAAAAATACGTAATAATTAACAGCTTAAATTTGGGTTTCGAAAGAATTACGAATTTTTCATTTAAAAACATTTTGTTAAAGATCTAAAAACATGTAATAATTAACAGCTTATATTAAATTAACTGCTTACATTTGGGCTTCGAAATAACAAGGAATTTTTTCATCTAAAAACATGTCGGTAAAGATGAAAAACGACGGACTTAAGGCCGTCGGTGGCTACAGCCTTCTGAAATAAAAAGTGTTACTTTAACTTAAGTTAACATAAATGCAATCAATTTGTCAAGCACTTTTAACCATTTAAGCCTGTTCTCACATATATATTTATTTTTACATGCGATTCGGTATTCAGCTTTATCTATAAAATTAAACTAAACATTGTCAATTACTGCATGCATTTTGTACAATATTATTAAGTTGTCATTAAAGTTCTAATTGTGTTTACTTGCGCGTTTATCTTTCTAGTAATTAATATATACTGACGGACACAATAAACTGCATCAAAGTACATTACTTTCAAATGAAAATTTTAATAAGTATGCAAACGATTCATACAAATTGAGATGACTTGGACAAATTTCTGGCAGAGTCCGTCGCACAAGATCGCGATCAGTGGAAGGGGAGTAGAGAGGCATTTGCCATGGACACTACAGGCTCATAATAATAATAAATTGAATCCATATTATTTTACAGAAACTCTGGTTGAGTAAAAAATCATAGTATAAGACGACTTTGAAATAAATATTATATTTGCAATGAAAGTATTAATATTTAGTTTTTAGTTCCGAGCCCAGTGCCAAAACACAAAAAGCAATGTGCTAATTTTTGCTTGTCCTTATTGCATGCCTCTTCAAGTTTATTGCATTTTGTGTATTGGCACTAGGCTCCGAACTAAAAATTAAATATTAATACTTCCATTCCAGAGCGGTGTTGGCTTAGTGGTAGATACCTCGACTTTCATTCTGAAGGTCGTGGGTTCGAATCCCGGCCGGACGTGCACCAATGTATTTTTCTTAAGAAAAATGTATGTGCGCTAATTGACATTGCTCTTACGGTGAAGGAAAACATCGTGATGAAACCCGCGGCTTAGTTGGCTCCAGAAGTATTGACAAGTTCTCTCCTCTGGACATGATCGACTAAGCTGAGAGGGTAGTAGGTGCCGGGCAAGCCTACTCCATCTTCACGCAAAAAGGACCCAATTAAAAAGGGTCTAATCGCGGAAACAGCCTGTATACAAGTACTTCCATTACAGATATGGAGTTCCGAAAAGTAACGCCGGATTCAATCAAATATTATATAATTTTTAAGTCGTCTTGTGCTATGATGCAGCTTAAATGTCCGTCAGTCTACATCTCGGATCCCAGAAACCTCTGCAGTTAGAGCCAGGTCAGCGAACAGACACCGGCGCGTACGCTGCGCAGACGCAGCTATGACATGTTATTAAAGCCAACGTAAATAAGTTGTCTTTCTATCCTATAATTAATTTTTAAGTGTGAATTTATTGCCTCTCCTCGCAATAACTACTAGACCGATGGCGATGAAACTTTGTAGCTTTAATAGGTACTGGAATAGTCTAAAACATGTCGACAATTCAGTGTTTTATCGTCATTCAGGCATTGTGATAACTGAAGGCCAATATAAAATTGTTCAAATAACATTGCAATATCATTAGATTACCAAAAATATTCTTTGAATACCAAAAGTTGATTTTGAGGGTATTTTGAGCTACTTTGAGAGTTTTTGTTTGTAATCGAAATGTAATCGGAATATGTGAATGTAATTTGAACAATGTTATAAAGAGAATTGGCTTTCTGACTAACGCAATTAGATACGTCTGCGCCCGCGCACCCTGCCGGTGCTCTGGCCCGGATGGCACTTTCAGTGAAGAGAAGATGGCGCCACCATAACGGTCCATTCTTTACATCACAGTAAGTATAATATAATCCTAAACATAATATAGGGTGTACTTTGTTTTTATTTAATACACGGAGGGAACATTCTGGAAGATAGATAATATTATTTAAAACTTGAACTTTATGTTTGAAGTTATGTGGCCAATAAGGAACTTATGACCTATTAATACTGAACAAGTAACTCAGACTGATTAACTAAATTAGAAAGTTTTTCTAAACAAAATGTATTGTTTGTTTACATGCGGGTAATAAATAAGGGCCACCTGTCACCTTAATTAGAAACTAAATATTTCGTAAAATAAAAACATGTCTTATGGTAAAGCGTGTCATTTATATCGTGACAAGAGTTAAAAATTGTACTCTGGAAATACATTAAAATGTGACTTCCAAAAAATTAAATTATGTTTGAAATATGTTCAGAGCAAACTAGAAAACACGCAACATATATACAAATACTTTAATTCCACGTCAATTATAGCAAAATAAAATAAAAATATACTTTCGGGGAAAACAGCGCCATCTAGCGGAATACTTTGCTTAGCGATACGAAACGTTCAACCTTAACGTCAACATGAAAAAAAAACTTTTATTTATTTTCATGCTATTTGTAACTAAAAAACCTATTTTAAAAAACCTTTTAATTGGCCCTTTCCGCAAGTACTTTATTATATTTTCCCCCTTCCTTCCGTGTATCAAAAATTACAATAAAAAAACAAACCTTCATTAACAAATAGTTAAAACTTAATTTTAAAATAGCAACAAACAAATCGAACACAATAGCTGTTATTCAAATTCGCTTTTTTTTTCTATAAAATAAGTTCAAATCGCTCGGTAGACCGCGCTGAGATCGAATTCCAGGATAACTTAAAAGATTCGTTTTAGGGTTCCGTACCTCAAAAGGTAAAAAAGGAACCCTCATAAGATCACTTTCACGACTAAAATGCTTCGAAACTAAATACCTACTAATGGAAATTTCTTTCAGATTAATGAGAATTCCATTTAAATTCTATTACATCAATTAAATAAGACATAAATGCTTATGTTAAGCTAGCTTCCCACGGTCCGTGATATCGGGGACGGACCTCGGACCAGCTCGCACGACACACCGTGGGAAGGGTCCGTGGTAGCACAGGACATCTGTGGCGGTGCGCCGGTATCCGTCGCGAGGCGGTAACTTCAAAGGTGCGTGTCGTAGCACAGACGACAGGTCAGAACTTGTTTGTACGTAAACAAGTCAGAACTTGTTTAAACACGAGTAGTGGTGTTGTGTGTAGTTGGTTGCGGAACTTGCGGAGAAATGGAGTGGTCAAACGAACTTATTTTTGAATTTATGAATCTTTACACAGACAGGGCTCTTCCATGTTGCACGTTGCCGTCCGTGCGGTCGTCGGCTGTGCGTGATGATACGCAGAATCACGCACCGTGGGAACCCAGCTTTAGGTTAGAATTAGATCTTGCCGGCAGTCTATCGCACGATTTGTAATTATTTTAGAGAAAAAATTGCGAATCTGAGTAAAGGTCATAACAATTAGACTGCGCATCACACATGGTGCTTGGGACAGTCATTATTAATATTTTTACTGACAATAATAAGGTAGTTAGCGACTACATTAATTTTTAGATTAAAACATTCAAATATCTTAATTTTTATTTTTAACTATAAAACAGCTAGGTACTGAAAGTCGCGCTCGGAAACGTTGCATTTTTTTAAATTTAATTATGGCATCGCACGGGTTTGCACATAGCCAGTGTCAAATTATTAAAAAGTTTAGAATGTGCTAAAACAGTCAAAGTCGTCTCTGTCAAGTCAGGGGTTATAGTAAGCGGTGGCAGCTTTACCTTTGATATTTGGAGGCAACGAGAAGTCAATGTTCAACACTGATTCTTACTTCGCACTTCCACGGAACTAAACTAAATAATATACCACCAGAATCATACAATTCACAATTACAATTAAGTTTTATAGAAAATAAAAATGCACCACATGATGGCTCGCGAAACTAGAAATGTTCCTTAGTAAAACAATACTTAAGGAATGCTTTGTCGCTTTTTGTGAAAAGCCGGGTCATGACTAAGCGCGAGCATCCTCGCGAGGCAGCCTCGGACGTTTGCTTTGTGACGTTTGCAGCCTCGGTCTGTAGAGTTTGCCGATAGCGAGGCTCGTCCTGAAGGCCAATTCTCATAAATAATATTGTTTTTAATTTGTGATCTAAATGATATTGAAATGTAATGACGACCCAGTTGGCACAATGGTCACCATGTCGGACTGCCAAACACAGGGTTGCGGGTTCGATTCCCGCCTCAGACAAGTATTTATGCTTAGATATTTGTCTGTGGTCTGGTTGTTTCTATGTATTATAAGTACATATTTACAATAGAAAAGTATATAAGTAGTATATCCGTTGTGTAGCACCCATAACACAAGTCAAGTTACTTAGCTTGAGGCTAGATTGCGATGTGTGGAAAGTCCTGCAATATTTATTATTATTTTATTTATTTAATTTGAGCGATGTTATTTACGATAATTAGCCTTCTGGTCGACCGAGGATTTGCCTCGCGAGGACTTCGCTTTCATCGTCAAGGAATAAGTGAGAAAGCATTGCCTTGTTAAAGAACTTTCCTGAGCGCGACATCTACACGTTAATATTTACACTTTCCTTAACTATTATAACCAAGGTACTTAGGGTACCTATAACTTTAAGAATTAATAGTTCATAAAATCCTTACATTACGACGTAGCCAAGATGAGTTTCAAGTACTTGATGATAATGTAGGCTTGATCACGAAATTGTGTTATCGTGTTTCTAAAACAAATACAAAAAAATTGTTAGCATTTTGTTGTAGGTTCCACAAATGGTGGACTGCTCAAATGATGTTTTTGTTTAATATTAGCCATATTTAATACAGCGCTACGCGGTTCCACCCACGTAACTCCCGATCCCGTGGGAATATCTGATATTATTCTAATAAAAAGTATGCATTTAAATTTGTGTATATATCGTATATCGTGTTCTATGTTCCTTTCATTGTTGTACAAATCAAGTTATCTATATCTAAAACTAGCTGCGCCCCGCGGTTTCACCCGCGTAAGTCCCGATCCCGTGGGAGTATCGGGATAAAAAGTAGCCTATGTGTTAATCCAGGTCTCCAGCTATCTACATACCGAGTTTCATCGCAATCGGTCCAGTGGTTTTTGCGTGAAGGAGTAACAAACATACACACACACACACACAAACTTTCACATTTATAATATTAGTAGGATAGGAAGTAGGATTCTCGTGTCACATTACATTTAAAATCCTTTGTCCTGACTGACTGACGGATCAAAGCACAGACTGAATCGCTGATCGTAGACACTTGAAACTTGGAGGGTGTGTTCTTTGTATGACGTAGGCATCCAACCAGGCAGGGATTTTCCGAAATTGTACCCCTTAGAGGGTGAAAAAGGGGGGCAAAGTTTGTATGGGACAACGTGACGGCCAAAGCTAGCTATCTAATTATATATTTTTTCAAGACTTACCTATATTGCAAGCAAAACGTATCTTCCTCCGTTGAATCTGCATTGACATATTTAAGTGTCTCCTTAATGTTTGCATCACCATAGTAGACGTTATTTTTTAAAATACTGAAAAAAAAAACAGTTATTAATTAAGCTTTCTTTGAATTTCCAAAAGTAAAACAAAACGAGGCGACCCAGTTGGCACAATTGTCACCATGCCGGACTGCCAAACGCAGGGTTGCGGGTTCGATCCCCGCCTCAGACAAATATTTATGCTTAGATATTTGTCTGTGGTCTGGTTGTTTCTATGTATTATAAGTATTTATTTACAAAAGAAAAGTATATAAGTAGTATATCCGTTATCTAGCACCCATAACACAAGTTTAGTTACTTAGCTTGGGGCTAGATGGCGCTGTGTGGAATGTCTTGCAATATTTTTTATTTATATTTATATATTATAGCTGCGCCCCGCGTAAGTTCGTATCCCGTGGGAATATCGGGATAAAAAGTAGCCTATGTGTTAATCCAGATCTCCAGCTATCTAGTATACCGAGTTTCATCGCAATAGGTCCAGTAGTTTTTGCGTGAAGGAGTAACAAACATACATACACACACAAACTTTCACATCACTATCACTACATAGTATAAAACAAAGTCGCTTTCTCTGTCCCTATATCCCTATGTATGCTTAAATCTTTAAAACTACGCAACGGATTTTGATGCGGTAATAGAGTGATTCAAGAGGTATATACATTTACTAGCGACCCGCTCCGGCTTCGCACGGCTATATTATGCATGTATTATACATATAAACCTTCCTCTTGAATCACTCTATCTATTAAAAAAACCGCATCAAAATCCGTTGCGCAGTTTTAAAGATCTAAGCATACAAAGGGACATAGGGACGGCAAATAGTGACTTTAATTTATACTATGTAGTGATATGTATAATACATGCATAATATAACCGTGCGAAGCCGGGGCGGGTCGCTAGTTTATAATATTAGTAGGATTAAAAGTTGTTTGTGTAAAAGTGGCCCTCAACCGCATGCTAATATGATTACCTTATAATAATTACCTCATAATTACTTTATAAAAAACTTACGTATCCAAATCATTGTAAATGTTTTCTATACGTGGGAATAACTTTAATGCTATACTTTTTGAGTCTTCTCTTTTTGATGAATCTGACCTTATTATTGTAAGGTTATCGCTGGAAATAAAAACAAGGTGACAATTATAATTACTTGCATTAATTGCTATATATTTTTGACACACCGCGGTTTTTGCCGCGGAAGTCCCAATTCAGTAGGAATTAGTGTTGCCGATCAGTCGACTATCGCTGAATAATCGATAGTCTATCGATATTTCATTAAAACCCGATACAATCGATAGGCTTCAAGTGTTAGAATCCTGAGCGACACGAGTGATTCATGGCCCTTAATGTAAATCCGTCCTTTATTCACTAGTTGCATAATATACTATTTTTCTCTTATTTTCTATTTTTTACATGTGATAGGTCGGCGTTTGACCAATATCACACCTGCCTGATGGTAGGTGAAGATGCAGCCTATCACTCGCGACTTGGATACCCCAAATTGTATACGTCAGAAGGACAGACGCAGGCATTATAATATTAGTAGGAATGTGCCTACTAATATTATGTGCCTACAATTGATTCCATTCCCTTGCAGTACGAATAAGGAATGACGAAGTAAAATGCTTGGTGCGGACGTTTGGTATTTCCACAATGAATCGGTGCCGCATATCAGTATTAGGGTCGTAGCCCATATATCAACTCGGAAACGGATCTTCACCGTATCGCCTCGCCGTCAACCTAACGTAAGCGCGATACCAAGCGATCAGCAGCTCCGAATCAACTCGGCTACGGCTAGGCGGGGTGCCGCCGCGCGGTTAGTCAGTTTCCAAACGTGAAGTGTAGACAAAGAAACGCAAGCTAGGGTATTGAGAGTCGTAAGATAGAGTATGGTGAGACGTAAGCGCGGGGTCGACAAGTCGACCACGCACCCACCGCGGTTCGTGAGCTTGTCCCGAGGCGAGGCGTTTACGTTACGATTCCGATTAGTGTGCGTTGCAGTAGGGAGTTTCATACAAAGAATACTGAACTGCTCGAATTGATACGTTAGCGTTCCGTTTACGAGTTGATATAATATGTGCTACGACCTTTAGGCTGTCTATCCACAGAATATGAGTGAGGTACATTGTGCTCCGCAAAAACTCGTGTGCTGAGGTTTTATGCAATTCTATTGGTGGACAGGCAGCCTTAGTGACGACGAAAAAATTATTGATTTAACACTTACATCACATCTGCAAAAGTATCCTTTATAGTCCGTAGCTGAGGGTCTCCAAAATACCATTTAAACTTATTGAATTCTTTGTTATTGGAATTATCGTCAAAATGGGCAATTGCATCTTTAAATCTATTATCATTTTGAGTAAATTTTGTTGGTTGAGAGATATTGAAATTGAATCCATCATCTTCACAATCATCATCATCATCTGAATAGGCTTCGTCACAATCATTGAGCTCTAAAATGCTACGTGCTTTGTTTATTCTCGCTTCGAATTCTGGACATACTTTAAAATTTATAACAAAATTCGGTTGACCAGATGAAGACACGATGTCCTCATCATTTTTAGTTGGTTCCTTATTATTTGTAGTTTCATTATCACGTTTATTATCATTTGTTTTGTTGTTTTTTGGTTGGATGGTTTTCGGTAAAACTGGTAACGGTGATTTCATCGGACTATTTACAGGACTTCTGATTGTTAAGTTGGAGTAAGCAGGAGAGGTAATAGTGCTTGGCGAAGAAATACTTCTTGTAAGTTTTAAATTTGATAAGAAATCAGTCTTCTTGTTTATATTGGAGCTTTTACTTTGGGAAACTTCTGGTGTCTGGAACATAGAAAAAAATTATGTAATATTCGAATACATAAATGACATAAAGCCAGTGAGTAATTAAGTACATGACACTACACTAGAAACACACTTCCGATGTTTTCTTGGATGAACGAGTATTGTATAACGATTCATTTTCCGCTTTTTTGGTGGTGTTGGTTCTCTTTGGAAAGCGATTTTGTGGTTTCTTCGGAGTCGAATGTTCCTGGCTGGGTCTGAAGTTCGATTCGGTTATATCTGAACCTGTAACATAAAATTAACGAGATTTTCATACATACGAAACTTAGTTTTCAGGGATCCGTACCCAAAGGTTAAAAACGGGGACCCTATTACTAAAACTTCACTGTCCTGTCCGTTTGTCTGTCTGTCACCAGGATGTATCTTGTGACGGCCCAGTTAACATAATGGTCACTACGCCAGACTGCTAAACACAGGGTTGCGGGTTCGATTTCCGCCTCAAACAAGTATTTATGCTTAGATATTTGTCTGTGGTCTGGTTGTTTCTATTTATTATAAGTATATATTTACAAAAGAAAAGTATATAAGTAGTATATACGTTGTCTAGCACCCATAAAACAAGTCTAGTTACTTAGCTTGGGGCTAGATAGCGATGTGTGGAATGTCCTGCAATATTTATTTATTTAATGAACAATGATAGCTAGACAGATGAAATTTTCACAGATTATATATGTCTGTTGTCGCTATAACAACAAATACTAAAAACAGAAAAATATATATTAAAGTATGGGTTCCATACAACATGGTACGGAACCCTTCGTGCGCGAGGCCGACTCGCACTTGACCGGTTTTTTTTGTTAGCCTATTTTGTCTCACTGCTGGGCAAAGGCCTTAAGCAACCCGGTCCTAGGCTAGCCTGATTCCATCAAATACATTGAGATTGTCGCGCCATCATCTGTATCTGTATCTGGTAGATACCTCGACTTTCATTCTGAAGGTCGTGGGTTCGAATCCCGGCCGGCCGTGCACCAATGTATTTTTCTTAAGAAAAATTTATGTGCGCTAATTGACATTGCTCATACGGTGAAGGAAAACATCGTGATGAAACCCGCGGCTTAGTTGGCTCCATTAGTATTGACAAGTTCTCTCCTCTGGACATGGTCGACTAAGCTGAGAGGGTAGTAGGTGTTGGGCAAGCCTACTCCATCTTCACGCAAAAAGGACCCAATTAAAAAGGGTCTAATCGCGCAAAACAGCCTGTACACAAGTACAAGTAGTCAAAATCACACTTCATTTCACTTCTTCTTGTTACTTCTCGCTTCTTGATATATTTTCTGTCATTTTGACGTCTTGCGACGGGGCGTCATTTACCTAGTTGTACAAAATGAGATAGTTATCTATTTAAAATACTTACTTGTCGTATTAGATTCATGTAGACCATCGCCAAATACGTCACTGCCACTGTTTTCCATATTAGCGTTCTGAATATCATACAATAATACCTTCAATGATTCTTTGGCCGCGTCTATGTCAACACAATTACTAGAAACATCCTAAAAAATAAAAACAATGATATTAGCTATCGACAAGGAGTTAAGATTAGCTACATCCGTTGCAAAAATGGTTACACGTTATGACGCATTTATGACGGCGAAACTAAATCGGCCCGACTTCGGTGGCTTGGCCACATCGAGAGAATGGAGGAGGATCGAGCGGTCAAAAGAGCATATCTAGGACGACCGCAGGGGAGACGGCCCGTTGGCAGACCTAGGTATCGCTCGATAGACCAAGTCCAACAAGACCTGCAAACCCTTCATGCAGCCGATTGGCAACAAGTGGCTCAGAATAGGGTGCAATGGCGGCTTTTGGTGTCGGAGGCCAAGATCCACTTCGCGTCACTAAGCCAGCGTAAGTAAGTATGACTCTACTCTTCGGACTACCTTCTGCACACATAACTTAATTTTAAAGACGCTTAAAAGTCATGTCATGCAAGTTGTATGAATTCCAAATTAATAAAGAATTTTGATTTGATTTGACATATTTAAGGCATTTTACGTAAAAAAAATCTCTTGATAGTAGGTTAATATTGTTCTTTCTAACCCAGAATGATGATGATGATGATGATGATGATGATGATGATGATTTGGTGCATCCTCATACCAAGTTTCATAAAAATCGGTCCACTAGTTTCAGAGATAATTCATTTCAACACAACAACCATTTTTATGGTCGGGGCTAGACCATTCACAGAAAATTTGTGTTTTCTCAATGATTCAATGTATAACCATACCAAATTTCAAATGTCAATAGGTACTTACATCGTAGGTATTTTTATCGTAGGTTTATTAATTACCTTACCATAAGTCTTTTAGTCATTCTATTACATGAGGTGTTAGAATGAAGTTCATCAAGCAACCACTATCATTGCAGTTTGAAAATATATATTTTACGTCTGAGAAACTCAATTCTCGTCATGGTAAACTTTTACCAAATACAATACGTTGTATAATATGTGGCCCGTCGAACTGTGGCAAAACGAATTTGGTTATTGGTCTGCTGTTGCATGAAAATGGTTTAGAATTTCGTAACGTTTATGTATATTCAAAAACTCTTTATCAACCAAAATACGTGTATTTAGACCAGGTGTTGCGAATGGTTCCTGGTGTTACATTCGCAAAGTTTCAGGAAAATCAAGAAGTTCTCTCTCCAGAGGCAGCAAAATGTAACTCAGTTATTATATTCGACGATGTATCATGTGAGAAACAAAATAATATTCGTGATTTTTTTGCAATGGGTAGACATAAATATATAGATTGTTTTTATTTAAATCAGACTTACAGCAAAATACCGAAACAGTTGATAAGAGATAATGCAAATTTAATTGTACTTTTCAAGCAAGATGATATAAACATGAGACACATTTATGATGAACACGTCAATACAGATATGACATGGTCAGAATTCAGAGAGATGTGTGCAAATATATGGAGAGAACCCTACAGTTATGTAGTAATAAACAAAGACTGTGAAAAAAACAAAGGATGTTATCGAAAGAAATTTGATACGTTTGTTACGTTTCATTAGTCGATTAATGTAGGTGAGCGTTCATCTATTATTTGAATCATTGTTTATCGAGTCGTGGCTCAATAAACAAGTATAATGTCTTACATACCTGTATATCGCCGTTATGCTGATGAAGATGAACGTTTACGGAGTTTTGCTACTTGGCCGCTGGGTTTAAATCAAAAACCAAAAGAAATGGTTGAAGCAGGGTTTTTTTATACTGGGAGAGGCGATAAAGTCATCTGTTTTTACTGTGATGGAAGAATGAAAGATTGGAGCCCCAAAGATCGACCATGGGAAGAGCACGCGCGCTGGTTTAACAAATGTCCGTTTGTATTGGTAATGAAAGGAGATGACTATGTGAAAAATGTACTAAATGGAAGATATGATGAAGTCGAAGAAGAGTGCAATGAGATTCAATCGACATTTCCACATTTTAAAGCCAACACAATTTCATCAACAATTTTATGTAAAATTTGCGTGGAAGAAGAATTGAATACGTGTTTCATACCTTGTGGTCATGCTGTGGCTTGTGCGAAGTGTTCTCTGTCTCTTGGAGTTAAATGTCCAATTTGTAGAAAAGTATTCGAAAAAATTATTAGATTGTATTTCTAAATAAACTGATAAGTGGATATAATGATTTTTATTTCATCAGTGTTGCAATTTTTTTTTTTTTTTCTAATCCCTTACGTAACAATATAAATAGTTGAAAATATTACAAAAGCTATCATTTTGTGAGGATACTTACAACCAATAAAGTCCAATATAATGGGAAAAAAACTAAAAAAACAAGCAGATGCTGTTAAAGAGAAAGTTAAAAGCATATTTCATTGCTTATGGTCATGTTGTGGTTCTCTAGGGGATTTTTATTCGATTGTATTTCTATGTAAATAATTAATGATTGCAATGAAAAATCCGCTATAAATAGCTGAGTATATAACCGACCTCGACCATTTCATAAGGACAACGACAATAGTTCAATCAAAGTCTGATATAATGGAAAAAAATCTAAAAAAACAAATTGTGGATGCTGCAGAAGCTGTTAAAAAGAAGGTTCGAAAGATGCGAAATACTGAAACAGAAAACAGTAATATTTTGGAAACTGTTTTTAAGCCCATTACAGGGCCACTTAACAAAATGGTGGAGAGCTCTTCATTATACGATACTTTTAACAATAAAGAAACAATCAATAATCGTTCTAAAACTTTAAAAAGTGAAATTAAATTTGATACTTCGAGCCCATTGGAGAGTGATAAAACTCTTAAAAGACTTTCTACCATTGAAACTAATAGTAATATATTTAACCAAAAAGAATCTTATGACTCGGAGGTATGCGATGATAGCGATGATGTCGATGATGCAGTTAAATCCGATGAAGGAGACGAATCATTTAAAACAGTGTCTTCAGGTTCAACCGATCAAAATTTAGACATATCTTCGTGGTCGCCTACTTCAGAAACTAATTCAACTAATGTTCCGTTTGGTGTGAGACGTGAACGTGGTAAACTTATGATGGGATCTTCACGCGTGGTTGTATCTAATGGTTATATCCAAGTGGGTACGAAGAAGTATAAAATAACAGATGGAATAAACGAATTAGTGTTTAAAAAAGTTCCTGATTTAGATGCAGTAACTGATGAGGATTTGTCTCATTACAAGCTAATGTTAATAGAAACAAATGCTCATCGAAGAGATTACAAACCAAATAAACCAATCAAAAGTAACAAGGGTCGAAAATATTTGAATGTCATAAGGCCACTATTCAAGTTGCGTAAAGTTTCAGCAAGTACTGACAGTAGTCAACCGGATATAACACATCAAGGAAAAGGTTTGCCACTAATGAAGACATGGAAGAAAAATGTTGACTACGTATACTGGGACGATCCTAATGAACTAATTGAAAGATTAAAGCTTTTGATAGCATCAAAAGATGCTGGTAACACAGGGTTGGATAACGAAATAATATCTATTATAGAAGAACTGCGTGAAAGTGGGATTGTACCTTAATAAATTGCATTCCTTTCTTTAAAATATTTCATTTCAATTACATCTCTTAAACTGTTCAGTCCTGTTTAGTACTAATAATGGATAAGTTTGGAAATCACAGTCATAAACGACGACGACATTCACCAGATGTTTTAGAAAACTTTGATAAGATCTTGATGCGAACTGACACCGGAGATTTCGATTTACATAACACAAGATTGACTGGTATTTCAATTCCATTTAAAGATTCCGATGCCGTCAACAAAGAATATGTTGATAGACAAAATGAATTGTATATAAAGAAGCTAGAGCTAGAAACAATAGTAAATGATTTAAAGACAGTTGTAAAGGAACACTTTGACAATATGCAAGCAGTTCATTATACAATAGTAAATGCTTTAAAGACGGTTGTAAAAGAACACTTTGATACTATTAAAGTAGATTATTGTACAAAAACTGAGTTGAAACAAATTTTAAAAGAAGAAAAATGAGTAAACTTCAAGTTGTTAATGAAATTCATAAAGCTGCTCGCAAAAATTTCAATCGACGATCTGTAGTATTAAAAGGAATTGATGACTTATGGCAAGCAGATCTCATTGATTTTCAAAGTTTAAAAAGGTATAACAATGGGTATTGTTATATTTTAGTGGTAATAGATTGTTTTTCCAAGTTTTCTTGGGCTATTGCTGTTAAATCTAAAACTAAAACCGAGATATCAAATGCATTTAGTACGTTAATGGTGAAAAATCTCCGAAAACCAAAGAATTTACAAACTGATATGGGCACAGAATTTTATAACAATGAATTCAAAAAAGTTTTGACTGAAAATAACATAAATCATTACTCTACATACTCTATTAAAAAAGCTTCTATAGTTGAAAGACTAATAAAGACATTGAAAAATAAGTTGTATAAACTTTTTAGTTTTAATGGTAATTACAAATGGATCGGTGAGCCATTGAAAAGTGTTATAACAACATATAATGATACAATACATCGAACAATAAAATATAAACCAAATGATGTAAACCATTCAAACCAAAGTGAAGTTATGAAAAATTTAATAAAATCACAAAACTCTGATAATATACTATCGAAAACCAGTAAACTAAAGATTGGCGATCATGTTCGTATAAGTAAATATAAAGGCAGCTTTGAAAAGGGATATACTCCCAACTGGTCAACGGAATTGTTTTTAGTTAAAAAAGTTCATCTTTCTAAACCAGTTACATATTTAATAGAAGATCTACACCATCAACCGATATTGGGACGTTTTTATGAACAAGAACTTCAGAAAACCAACTGTCCTAATGTGTACCTTATTGAAAAAGTTTTAAGAAAAAAAGGTAATAAATTATTTGTCAAGTGGTTAGGTTTACCTATAACTGAAAATAGTTGGATTGATAAACAAGATATTTTATGATCCTGTATTCTACATAATTATATAAAATTGAGAATGACAAAAGAAATTATCTCAGTTATAATTTAACTATGCGCGGTGGAGGACTTGTGAATAGTATTATAAATAACTTACCATTTGAATTGCATTTACCTGGATATAATTATTGTGGACCTGGTACACGATTAAAAGACCGACTTTTAAGAGGAGATAAAGGAGTTAATGAACTTGATAACGCTTGTATGCGACACGATATAGCGTATAGTAATTCGAATAGCTTGGAAGATCGACACGTAGCTGATTTAGAACTCATAAATATGGCAAAACAGAGAATGAAATCAAAAAACGCTGGAACGGGTGAAAAACTTGCTTCGTGGCTTGTGAAAAAAGTGATGAAAACCAAAGTTAAACATGGTGCTGGCGTGAGATCATTTAAGTCAATTGTTTCGAAAATTCATAAAAGATTGAAAAAGATAAAACCAAAAAGTGATGCTGCAGCAATAAAACAAGCTTACTCAGCTGCAAAAAAACTAATAAAAAATAAGAAAAAAGTTTGCGTGCCTCGTGTTATACCGTTACCAAAAACAGGCGGTATTTTACCACTTATTCCTATATTCGCTGGACTATCAGCTCTTGGCGCACTAGCTGGAGGTGCAGCAGGAATTACTAAGGCTGTACATGATCATAAATCAGCTAAAAAGAACTTAGAAGAAGCTCAACGTCATAATAGAATGATGGAATCAATTGCTCTAGGAAAAGGCTTGTATATAAAACCGTACAAGACAGGAAATGGTCTTTTTGTAAAAAGTACAAAAAACTAATAAGAAGGTTACCCAAGCGCGCTCTTACTGATTTAGATATATTAGAATATGCTAATAAACACATACCTTACTTTAGAGGTGTTTTTATGAGAAATGAACTACCATCAAAGCCTAAAGATATTGAGTGTGCGATTGTTAATTTAGATAGTTCAGAGAATCAAGGAACTCATTGGGTAGCCTATGTAAAACTATTCGAATATTGTGAATATTTTGACAGCTTTGGTAATTTAAAGCCTCCGATCGAGTTGACTAAGTATTTAAAATTTAATATCACATATAACTATTGCAGATATCAAAATTTTAATGCATATAATTGTGGGCATTTATGTTTAAAGTTCCTTAATGCATTTTGGAATAAAATGTTGTGACTATAAAAATATAAACTTGTTTTTATTTCATTCATTTGTAAAATGTCTTTCACATTGTCTATTACTGGAAATACATCGATTTTATCTTCCACTTTTTATCCACCGTTGCAACTTGATGGTGAATACGAGTGCGCTCTGTTGTCGTTGTCAACATTCAATTCAATCCCTAATATTGATAATAGAAACAACAAATTCTATTATGATAACAATGAAGTCTTAGAAATACCAGAAGGTGCTTACGAACTCCAAGACATTTCTAATTATTTAAAATCATCCGTAAAAAAAGGAACAAACATAAATTTATTTTGTAACAACAACACATTGAAAACTTTTGTTTTCTGCTCTAAAGACATACATTTCGAAAAGAATGATTCTCTTGGGAATTTACTGGGGTTCAACAAACAAACTCTTAAAGCTAATATAATACACGAGTCGCAGCTTCCTGTTAACATTTTATCGACGACAGTGGTGAGAATCGAATGTGATATAGTGAGCGGATCATATATTAATGGAAAATCAAGTCACGTCATTTACGAATTTGCTCCTAACGTCCCACCAGGTTATCGAATAATAGAAGTACCAAAAAATATAATTTATTTTCCAATCAATCAAAAAAACGTTAGCTCTATAAATATCAGATTATTAGATATAAATAATAATTTGATAAATCTACGAGGTGAAGAAGTTCAATTATATATGCATATCAGGAAAAATGATAGACTTTAATAAATACAGTAACAATAATATAAGACACATCAGTACTCATCGAACATTCCGAAAAGGAACAACTAAAAGAAAAATTAAAATAACGAAACAAAACAAACAATTCCTGAAATTAATCGGACTATTATAATGAGCATCTTAGATGTAACAAGTTCACCTGCTTACGATAATACCATAGATGGTATCGAATATCATTCATATAAGCCGTATGTTACAAGTTATAACAGAAATGATGAAATTCGCATACCTATCAATCAACAGGATTTGTACATATTACCATCTGCAAGTACCCTCTACATAGAAGGAACAGTAAACATTATAAATAATGCTACAAATGAAAAGGTTACTGCTATTGAATTCACGAATAATCCAATACTTTTTCTGTTCCAAGATGTTCGTTATGAGCTTAATGGAGTGGAAATTGATAGAATAAAAAATGCTGGAATGACGACAACAATGAAAGGTTTATTATCTTTTAATGAAAATGAGGCTAAGGTTGCAAAAGCTTGGGGTTGGGATATAAATGGAACAAAGACAACCCATGGAGGAAAATTTTCTTGTTCAATACCTCTGAGTAACATTTTAGGCTTTACCGAAGATTATAAAAAAATTGTTATGAATTGTAAACATGAACTAATATTGTTGCGCAGTAATACAAATTTAAACTCTTTAAAAATTCCATCAAGTGAAACTCTTGAAGATATAATAATTAATAAATTAGTTTGGCGCGTTCCTCACATCAAGGTATCTGACAAAGAAAAAGTACATTTATTAAAACTGTTAGAAAAGGACAGACCTCTCCATTTTGCATTTAGGAATTGGGATTTATATGAGTATCCGTTATTACCAAAAACAACTAAACATACTTGGTCAATTAAAACGTCTTCACAGATTGAAAAACCAAGATATGTAGTATTAGGTTTACAGACAGATAGAAAAAACTTACCAGATAAAGATATGTCACGGTTCGATCATTGTAATTTGAGAGATGTCAAAGTATATCTTAATTCTGTGTATTTTCCATATGAAAATTTAAATATAGATTTTAATGATCACAAATTTGCTTTATTATATGAACAATATGTCAAATTCCAACAATCTTATTACGGTCGTAGAAGTGAACCGCTAATCGGTCCATCCGAATTTAAAGAGAAAACACCACTGTTTGTAATCGATTGCTCAAGACAAAGTGAAAACCTTAAGTCGGGTCCAGTAGTCAGTGTACGTATAGAGCTTGAAAGTAACGTTGAAATACCGGATCAAACATCTGCATATTGTCTCATTCTAAACGACTGTGTCATAGAGTATAGACCATTAAGCAATTTAGTTAAAAAAATATCATGACTTCAGACATTGCTATAGTCGATCTGCAAGGATTCAAAGATGAGAGCAATAGATTCATTGTGAAAGAGTTTACAATTTTATTTCGAGGATATACTCAAACCTTTCTTATCAAGGCACCGTATTCCTTCAAAAAGTTGTCGGTTGAAGAAAAAAGACAAGTTCGGTGGATAGAAAATAATCGAGGAATCTATTGGAACGAGGGTTTTGTATACTACAGCGATTTTAAACACACTATTGAACTGTACCTAAATAATAGAAAAGTTATTGTGAAGGGTGCTGAGAAAGTTAAGTGGATAAAGGAACTGTGCTCTAATTGTGAAATTGTAGATATTGGTGAAAAGGGATGTCCTAATTTTTTTAAATTATATAATGACTATATTAAAAAAGATATTTCATTAAATTGTGTACATCATAAAAAACATTGTGCTTTAAAAAATGTGTTGTGTCTAAAGATGTGGTGTAAAGATAACGAAACATTTGCCTGTTCTTTATTTTCTAAATAACTTTTAATACCTAAGTGTTAAACATACCTAATTTTATTAAAAATAAATAATATACCGAAATCAATTTAAAATTTGTTTTATTTTTTATTAAATACCTAAAGTTTAGTTCATGAAACTATATTTAAATTAATTTAATAACCTACTGAATATAAGTAGGTAGTAGTAGGTTTTTAGTTTAATCGGAATCGGTTCAGCAATTTGTGCATGATAAACTATCATAATATAGAAACTCGCTTAGAAACTTCCCTTTATAATATTAGGTACCTACTCATGTACTATACTATCTATACTAATATTATAAAGAGGGAAAGTTTGTGAGGTTGTAGGGTGTAATGTTCGAAACCAGTGCACCTGATTTTGATGAAATTGGCATAAGCTATTTTTATCTCAAAATTCTTACGGGATCGGGTCTTACGCGGTTGAAACTGCAGGGTGCAGCTAGTTTATTATACTACCTACCTACTACCTAATTTATAATAGAGCATGGAGGAACAAATAAAAGACATTTATTGCGACAATTTAAAATTTATTTAAAATATAGTTATTATGGTAATTAACATTGATAAGGATACAATAATCTGCTAACGCAGTGTATAATTATATAAAAAATTTTATTAACAAATTAAAACACAAGATACCTTAAAATTTTGACTAATTTCACAACACAATTTTATTAGAATATAACAACAAATTCACAATTAAAAATTATAATAGCTATCACCACACAGTTTTTTTGATATATTACTTATTATACGTTCAGTCTGCTCCATGATGTCATCTACAGCATCCTTAACAATATATTGTGCACTCACAAGAACTGAATCCTCGTCCTCGGGTTTAGGATCACTAATGTCTTGAATTTGTATCTTAATAACGCGTCTCCCTCTGCACCTTTCACCATTTATTACGAAGGATGGTCTTTGAAGTCGAATGCGCTTAGTCTCCACGTCTGTTTTGGAAGTTTTTTCTTTACGAAGACGCTTCTTTTTCGTCTGTTCCTTAGGTGTTTTGGAAAGCTGTAGTGAGCCCTGTTCCTTTAGATCGGGAAACAATTCATCAAAACCAGCTAACGGATCTTGTGCACATTGAAAAAATATATCTTGTGACTCCGTCATATCTGTAAAAAACAAGAAATTAAATACATTATGAAATTGGTATAAAATAAAATTCCATCGTTAACCTTTATAAAACAAAAACAATATGTACTTACCGATATTTTAACTCTGGAACAACTGATTTAATTATATCACTGCGCTAGCAGATTACTGGTGTATCCTCTATCAAAGACTTCGTGCGAATGATAATCGAAAGAAACAGTTTGCACATATTGCTTACTTTTCAAAATGATGTAGGTAGATGAAATTAGATGCAGATGTTATTAATCTCTAATTTCATTTCTTTCTATGTAGCAAAATCATGTTGTGACATGTCGTTTTAGTAAACTGCATTGTTTATTAAGTATACTTATCATACCTATTATTCGTTGCAGCTGTTATTACATCTCCAGTTTCATTTCATTTTTATATAGAAAAATCATGTTAAGTTAAGACATGTCGTTTTAGTAAACTGCATTGTTTATTATGTAGGTACTTACCTAATGTCTACCCACCACATTCTTTTCTTAGAAGTTTTGTTGCAACTCTACCTCTTATAATAAAAAAGTACAATATACACCTATCTGATAGTTATAATTATGTAAGTAATAGGTACCTACTGTACCTAAAGAACTGAATTCTATTTATTGAGATAAATAAAACGACAGCATTTTTATGAAATATTTCTTTATTTATGCAATAAAATTTATTATAATAAGTATCTATCAACTAAAATTATTTTAAGAATTTAAACATTTTACTTAAATTATAACTTACAGCTATAATGCGCGCTATATGATGTTGTATCGAGAAAGTCTCACGACAATCCGAGTTTTCTAAAATATGTGTATATTTATCGCAGGAACACTTAGTACACATCGTATAGCGCGCGATTTATAAACTTCATAACTCTCTAAAAATTAAATTTAAGTTCAAGTTCAAGTATCATATAATTTAATAATCATTAATGAATCTAACAATGTTTTACAGAAAAGACATGTGACCGAGTGCTTTTGTAAATATCTTATTTGATGAAACTAGCCGTTTGTCATCCCCAATGGATAAAGCTATTTTATTAATACTATAAGTAAAAACTTGATGTTCTATTGATTTGAACAATATATTTTTTACACCCCTAGAAAAGAAACATGACCGAGTGCTTTTGTAGATATCTTATCTGAGGAAACTAGCCGTTTATCATCTTTACTGGATAAAGCGACTTTATTAACACTTTCAGTAAAAACTTGATGTTTTATTGATTTGAACAATATATTTTTCTTTCTTAAAATTGTTTGCGAAAGTAATATTTTTCTATAGTCTGAAGCCTCAAGCTCTCTAACGACACATGATTTAACACCTTTAGCTTTTTTTATTTCGCTATCCACAGTTTTTATACAATAAAGTTTTGAACGTAATCCTATAAATTCTATTATAATTCTACCACCCATTTCATCTTTGAATAACCCTGGTACTTTTTTATTTATCAAAGGCAAACCATATTCGTTATCTACAGAAAAATTACTAGTGTCAAAATAATTAATAAAATGTTCTTTTAATTCTCCATAGAAATCATTTGTTTCAATGTGATAAATGAAACTATCTGTGTCGGTATAACACATTTGCAAACGATTACCATAAGCCGGTTTCATTACAGAATAGTGGAAGTCATACATGTGAGCTTTAGACAATTCAAGTACCGTAAAACCAATATAAATAGGTTTATCTAATGTTATGCAGTGTTGTTTAAGCTGGATAGCTGCTAAGTTTTCACTAAAAATAATGCTACTATGATAATAAGGACTAGCTATTAACTTTCCTGCACCATTTTTCTTTTTGGTAAAGTTATCATTATCTTGCCATTGATTAACTAGTTTCACATTGACTTTTTTCGCGTTGTTTTCCAATGTTTTACCAAAAATACTGTTATTTAGTAATTTAAAAAAATCTTGTTCAAAAGTTGACGTAGCTTGTTGTCTCAAACGTGTATTCAAATCAATGTACTGTTTCAAATAATCATCTTGGCGGAATGTAATTATTCTATGAACTTTTTTCAATATTAACCCATGTTTTAAACATGTTTTTAAATGAACGTAATGAATAACGTAAAAAAACTTGTCATATAAGTTTGGAATCAATTTGGAATTTTTACCTCCTGGTGGAACAAATTTTTCGGGACAAAAAGGTAGATCGTTATGAACAATGTGTAAATTTTGAGGATAACTTAAATCAACTTCAAGAATAAAACCATATTCGGAGTCATCTGGAATACTATTTATGTTTAAATCGGTAATTTCATCCTCAGAAAGAAATCTAAAACCCGATAATGGTAAAGTTAAACTCATACTGTACCCGTATAGATTATTACAATCTATGTATATAAGGTAAGACTCAGGAACCGAACAATCAAAATCCAACATATGATTGTTATTGGCCTTTGCATGTCTATGTGATACCAAACAAATACCGCCTCTTATTCCTGATTGTATCATATTATAAATAGAAACGTCATTTATTAATTCTAACTCGACATTTGTTACGTAAAGCATTGCATCGAAAGATAGACTCGGTGCTGTAATATAAAACGCTGGGTCCAATTGATAATGACGTTTACAAGTTACACGGAACTGTTCAAAAATATCAGTTAACAGTAATACATCTGTTTTTAAATATAAGTCGGTGTACTGACCCATATTATGTAACCTAAATTGTCTCCAAACTGATTGCGCGTGAGCGTAATCTTTTTTTGAAATATGCTCGTTGGTAAGAGAACTATAAAAATCTTTTTTATTTGGAAGTGATGTTTCACTGTAACGTTGTAAGCTATTCATATAATCGTAAGGATAGATGCCTTTTCGAGTAAGGAGATGAAATTGTGTGTCGTTAGGGAAATGTCTTCTTAAATGAGTAAATTGCTCTGTTTTCATAGTTTTTGTTAACTTATCTAAACTAGTGTTTAAAAATTTTAATGAGTCAACAAATCGCAACAAAATTATATTTCCATTGGAAACAGGTATATACTTTGTAAATGAAACGTAGTTTTCTTTCGTTTTTGGTATAATTTTAATAGGACCAGGTGCTTCACCTAGTTTTGTAATAAATAAATGACAGTCGTATCCAGCCAAATTATGAAAAAAAATTGGTATAAATTTTGGTATTTTATATTGTAAATTACAGTAATTATGAGCTGCTCCACGATACTTCCCAGTTATGTGACAATGATCTTTTACTTTATCGCCATACAAAAACTTTTGACAAATATGACACTTCGACGAGCTTTTAAAATTTTGCTCATCAATTTGATTAAAAATTATGGGTACATTTTGAGACAATAATGCATAAATTTCACGAACATCGTTATAGATATATGATATGAATTTATCTACACAGTCGATTCCACGATATGTTACAAATTTATTGTATGTTGAATTTTGTGAACAAACAATTTGATATGCGAATGCAATCGGCACATGTTGTTGAGTTGTATAAGTGTGCGCGCCTTTAATTTCTTCATTATTTGTTGATTTAAGCATACTTTCAAAATCGGCATAAATTACGAAAGGGACGTTTTGTTTTCGATCAAAATTTTTGAACTTTATTACTGAACCCTTTGCAGGCAACACGGTGGCGATATCATTACAAGTATGACTGTCTATTTCATCACCACTTTTAAAAAATACTAAACAAGTGTCACATAAAAATAGTTTTTTATGATTTTTACTGATTTGACTTCGTAATAAACGCGACAAATTTTTAATTAGACAATAATGCGACTTTGAACCTTTTTCAATATAAAGTAAATGAATAATTTTTTTGCTTACATTGCTCTCCGATTTATACAAAGGACCAATTACCGTATTGTTTTTACTCAATCCGTAAATTATAAAACCTAAACCAGGATTATTATTTTCAAACATAGATATATCAGAAAAGGTTGCTGGAAATGACATGTTACGTATGTTCAATACATCATTAAAATTAGGATACGATGTCTCTCTATCCGCATGTTTTTTCACAGGGTATAAAAATGCTAGCACGCACCATAAGAAACAATGCATATCGGAGTTACGAACATTTATACAAGCTTTTTTGTTTTTTATTTGTTTAGGCAAATCAATGAATGTTGAACCACCAAGTGGTTGATATTTATTTACATTGACTTCTAAGTGCATACAATTAAGGAAAGCCCACCCGCTATCGCGATCTTCAAATTCTTCTACTTGATTTTGCAAAGTTTGAAGAAGCGATGAAAATATCGAATCGAAATTGTAATTACTATAGATTGGAATATTCTGCGTACAAAATGATTTAATGTCTTGTTCATTATTCTTAAACATGAAAAAAGTAGCATAAAATTCAAAGTTTATTTTAATACAAATATGTAACTTTACGCATTGATTTATAAGAAGTTGTAATTGATCTTTAATTGATTTTAAAAACAATTCAATACTACTTCTATTAGCATCTTGTGCCATTATTCGATATGAAATAATGCGACATTTAAATGCAGACTCCACAATTTCAATTCCATCGCTAAGTATCTGACTCGAACTTTTCTGTTTATGTATTCTACTGCGTAAGTGTCCTACCCATGACTTATTATTAATTGATAATTCGCATGTCTTACAGAATGGCATGATTATAAGTTTATAAGTACGTATTTCGTTGAAACTTGAACTTGAAAAAGCAAACACAAATTTATAATACCTAATAACATAAGTAGGTAGGTATACCTACCTAAGTATTAAAAAAATAAAAATGACATAAGTAATCAATAAGTAGTATGATTAAAAAGATTAAACATTAGGTAAACATTAATTCACTTTGGAGTAAAAAAATGTTTATAAGTACGTATTACGATGAAACTTGAACTTGAAAAAGCAAACACATTTTTATAATACCTAATGTAGTAACATAAAGTAGGTATAGCTACCTAAGTATTAAAAAATAAAAATGACATAAGTCTTAGTATAATCAATTAGATCTAGTTAGATTAGAAAGAAAATCAAATTCACTTTATAAGTAAAAAATTAAATTCACTTTTGAGGGAAAAATTTTGGGTCGGAATTTTTGAATACATCAAACGAGCAGATGAGCAGATTTTGTAAAGCATCCCAACTGGGGTCACTCTCGTTACATATTAATTTAAGTGCTGTTAAAGCCTTTTTGTATCGAAACTCCGGCTTATCATTAATTATATCTTCTTTGTTATAAACTTTTACCTCGATGTAATAATCGCCCGACGTAACAGCAGACCGATAGCTCTGCCCGTTTGCCACCTTTGTGGTGAAAGACGACCCCAGCGGCTTGACACTCGATGATGGCTTGCGAGGTGAACCGCCAAAAATGGCCGTCTCCTCATTAATTATGGAGAAAATATTTGGTTTCCTGTGAACAAAAATAAAAATGAATTAGTTTATTGAATGACTCTAATTTTTTCTTACTATTATTAAAAACCATGTATGTTCAGTAAATTTTACCCGACTAGAAGGAAAGAGTTATTGATGTTTTATTAGGACAAACAGACATAAAGTATGTACCTATCGATTTTGTCTTCCCTATACCATTACTACAAAACAAAATGAATACGTACTTAGAACAGACGGCTTCGACCTTTTCTTTACTGTTTTTTCTTTTCGGTGCCTTTTTCGACACCGCAGATCTTTCGGCGGCTGTTTTCACTTTTTTAAGTTTTTCGGGCTCTTGATGGGTTTCTTCGATTTCGACTGAGCTTTCATCGACATATTCAAAATCAGACCTTGAAAAGAAAAAAATAATTAACCTTCACATTATTTGCCTAAAACGAAATAATATTAGGAAATGAAGTAGGTAGGTACTCACTCACATTTTGTATTTTTATTTTCAACCTTGAGAATAGAAACTTTCTTGATGAGGAGATATTATATTGTACTTTGCAGTTCTGTTGCTTTGGTGAAGAATGTAAATTTTTATGACAATTTTGTGATTTACATGTGGTTTTATACGATATAAAAATCAATTGTCAGCAATTTGCTAAAAGCAGACCACAAACTTTCGCTCGACCGATAGCTCATAGACATTTCGCATATATGAAACCAAACAAAAACGATTGTCATTAAAATTATACTTTCTATTGACTATCGGCCTACATAAAGTCTATAGTCTGTCAAAACTTATAAAAAAATACAAAACCGATCCTTATGAGTAAAAGGTGATGTTGAAGTAATGGTCCGCCAAATTCCATTTAAATTTTTTCTGTTCGTTAAATGATTATCTTATAAATCGAAATCTAATATTATTTTGTAAACTACCTCTTTTTGTAACTTCCCATCTTGAAAATTTAGCACTGCACGCATGTTTTTGTAAGTTTGTTATTTAAATTTGGAACAAGTACTTTCAAAGTTCTATAAGAGTTTTCGGAGTGGGATATTCAGGTGATTATGTTCTAAAGTTGTCGTTTTCAAAATTGTGTAACTTTTCAATTTCTGACTTTTTTTTTTCTTTTCTTTTTGACATTTGATGGGCATCCGGTATAAAATACCTACCTTTAAGTAATCTGTAGTATTACTTGAATAAAAGAAATAAATCAAAGAGATTAAATCTATTCATATTTTTAGTGGATAGACATTATGATAATTTTTATACTAGTAAGTAGGTACACATTAGAAAATACTATTTTTTATTTTCCAATCTACTTCAGAGCCCGTAGTGTGAGTTTTCGTATAACATACGCTTCTATTATGCATGCGTAAATGCGAACATTTTATTGAGTTGAAAGGCCGTAATGTGTTGGTAGACGTAATGTGAAGTTTTACTTTCCATACTTTTGTGTTTACGCAAAGGTGATAGTAGCGTAACAGCTAATACTTATACCTATTAGTATATTAACACTCTTTGGAATAAGCGACATAGTTTATTGAAGTCAGCAAATCATAATATAAGCCATAGAGATAAAATACTAAATTAGAGTACCTAATCTACATCACTGCATTTTTTTTTTTTTTTACAGTATTTTTTATCTCGAATTCATGTCTACGTAAATTGGAACTCATATTTAACAAGGTAAATATTAACATAGGTAGGTATTTTAAAGTATATCAAAAGTTCTGATATTAAGTCGTTTCAATGTTTATAATAAGTTGTTTTACTAATTATTGTGATAGTGATTTCATGCATACATGTAGGAAACATGTATGCATGAAATCACTATCTGACTTGACTATTTTGTAGTCTTTATTGTAGTGTATGGTAAGTATTTTATCTTTATGGTTGTTTGCCTAACCAAAGATATCATATTATATTCATTCATTCGAAGTCAGCAAAATAAATCGTATAAGTCATAGAGATAAAATACTAAATTCATAATATTTACACTGCAGCATTTTTCGTAGTATTTTTTTTTATCTCGAATTCAGATCTACGTAATTTGGAACTCATTATGTGGTAATTAATCATAGGTAATTGTTTAAAGTATCTATCAAATAGATTCTGAGAGAACTTTGCAATTGATCTGTAAATACTTATGTGGGTAATAATAACTTAACCTTGCAACATGGTATTTTATATTGTTTGAGTTGTTGTTTGTTTTTATCAACACGCGGATATAATGCCTGAATTATTTTATTATTTATTACTAGCGACCCGCTCCGGCTTCGCACGGCTATATTATACATGTATTATACATATAAACCTTCCTCTTGAATCACTCTATATATTAAAAAAAACCGCTACAAAATCCGTTGCGTAGTTTAAAAGATTTAAGCATACATAGGGACATAGGGACAGAGAAAGCGACATTGTTTTATACTATGTAGAGATTTTATTTATTTATTAGGTACACCAACAGTAAGACACACTAATACTAAGAATAAATAAAAACATTACCGAAATAATAATAAAGTGTGAATTCGAAATAGGTTAGGTACCTTCTACTTTTCAATCAGTATTTTATCTCTATGCTATTCTTATTCCTAGAACATAAATGATGACGTGTTTAATATCCCACGCTCGCTAGTTAGCTACCGTGTGAATGTATTAGAGTATTTGTAATTTTTGATTGAATTAGTTGTATGTAATGTATTACTTGGTGATAATTTAGTGAAATTTTGTGAAAATATGTTTTCTTGAAGGAAAATGTAAGTAATAGATTGTAATAATGTTTGCAACATAAGTTGTAATATAAATTTGATAATTACAAACCTAGAAATTTCTGATAAACATACAACGGGTTTCTTAACCTTGTGCTAACTATTAACGTTCTAATCAAAATTCTAGAAAATAAATGATTTAAGTCCCTAAAAAATTGAATACAAATAAAAAGTGAGTTAAAAATTAAATGTAGGTAAACATTTTGTGAATTAAATATAATCGGTGAGCGATCTTACCTTGGGCACTCTGGAAGTAACTTATCATGGTTCTTTCAACCGATTGTTTTATGGAAACGAAATGTAGCTAAAAAAAATCGGTGAGCGATCTTACCTTGGACGCTCTGGAAGTAACTTATCATGGTTCTTTCAACCGATTGTTTTATGGAAACGAAATGTAGCTAAAAAAATCGGTGAGCGATCTTACCTTGGGCGCTCTGGAAGTAACTTATCATGGTTCTTTCAACCGATTGTTTTATGGAAACGAAATGTAGCTAAAAAAAATCGGTGAGCGATCTTACCTTGGGCACTCTGGAAGTAACTTATCATGGTTCTTTCAACCGATTGTTTTATGGAAACGAAATGTAGCTAAAAAATCGGTGAGCGATCTTACCTTGGGCGCTCTGGAAGTAACTTATCATGGTTCTTTCAACCGATTGTTTTATGGAAACGAAATGTAGCTAAAAAAAAAATCGGTGAGCGATCTTACCTTGGGCGCTCTGGAAGTAACTTATCATGGTTCTTTCAACCGATTGTTTTACAGAGCTAAAAATATTTCTGTTATATGAACTTTATGTTATCAAGTATGTTTTTTTAAATTCATTTTAAGACTTAACTACGATATCAAAATATGAACTATTAATTCCAGATGTCTAAAATAAATTTTAAACTATTGAGATAAGTCCACTCGATCTACTGATATAATATATTGAAAAAAATTCTTTGTATGTTTATAATGAATAGACAATGAAACTACTTAAATGACGATGTATATAAATAATATCTTTATATGAACATATTAAACTGTTTAGGTACCTCACTGTTAAACTACTAAACCGATAGTTTAAAAAATGATTTATTGTTATCTCTGAAACACAAATTTTCTGTGAATGGTCTAGCCCCGACCATAAAAATGGTTGTTGTGTTGAAATGAATTATCTCTGAAACTAGTGGACCGATTTTTATGAAACTTGGTATGAGGATGCACCAAATCATCATCATCATCATCATCATCATCATCATCATCATTCTGGGTTAGAAAGAACAATATTAACCTACTCTTGATTCTTGGAAACCTGGTAAACAGGTTTTGGACAAGTATCAATGCGTTTATTTTAGCTAAACTTACGCCTTGTGCATATTGCCAGTGTCAGTGCCAATTTTACATCAAGTTATGGCCCAGTTTTTAAAAATGTGGTCAAAGTCTGAGTCATGAGCTACTTTACCATAACTATGTAAGACATTTGGAGGAAACGAGAAAAGTTAATATTCAACAATAATTGTAACTTTACTTGTGCTCTTACATGGAACTAAATAGAATAATCTATACTAATATTATAAAGAGGAAACATATTTCTCATTACTCATACTCCGAAAGTAGGTCTAAAGATGCCTGAAGAGCGTGTAGAAAATAAAACTTTCAGCCCTAGGGAAAATCGCTTTCACTGACAGCTGTCATGTCAAATTATGGCTTCGCACGGCTTGTGCAATGTGCATGTAGCCAGTATCCGTATCATTACGCATTATGAACTTCAAAAACCTAACCTTGCTTTAAGTAACACCAAAGAAGAACACTACATGTATATAACCTCTTTGGTCCCAACCTTGTAAGAGGATCAGGGGCCTAAGTCTGCTAACACAATTGTGTTTCAATAGTGTGTCGATATAATCGTAATAGACATTTAATGTCAAAAATATGACATTACATGTCAAATTGGTATTCTCCTAACGTTAACTATTCTATCGAGACACCACTGACTCACTTTTGTATTCTGCTCTACAATCGTGGCATAATGGAATCTCTATAGTTGTCAAAACGGTATATTGCTTAGCAACATATACCATGTTGCTAGGCAACACCTGCAAGGTAAATATTACCATACCATTGAGACTCCATAGTGATTATATTGCGATGTTATTAAAACTTTAGCAGAATACCAAATAAAGTTACAATCTCGATATAATATCAATAGAGTCTCGATATAATGACAATGGTTGGCCAAATAGCAGAATAAGGCCCCAGGTAGTAGGAAGAATTTTATGTATTATTCGTAATGAAAAGCACAGTGTTTACCTCGGGTGAAAGACTCATTAAGTCCCAAACTCCGTCTCGGGACTTGTAATGAGTGACTTTCACACCTAGGATAACAATGTACTATTGATTGTTTGTTTGAAACGAATAGGCTCCGAAACTACTGGACCAATTTTAATGAAACTTGGTATGTGGACACAATTATTTAGTGAGTGTCATAGGCGACTTTTTATCCCGATATTCCCTCGGGATCGGGACTTACGCGGGTTAAAACGCGGAGCGCTGCAATATTTTACAAGAATTATACAAATAAACTTGGTCTCCTTGCACCATAGAGACTAGACCCAGATGCAGTGGACAAAGTAGAGCGAGTCATTTGTCCTGCAGTAAGACATAATGGGCTAAAAAATAGGAAAAAAATATTACCTGTAGGGTCTCAACTAAATACATGCCATAACTATACATCTCCATAAAGTCCGATGGTTGCAAGGTTAGTGGGATTTTCTCTGAAATCGCACAAAGTTCATTAAAGTCTAAATATGGATTAACAAAAAAGGAAAAACGAAGTACTCGTTAACATACCTTTATCGTCGCTTATTTTGTAAAGAATAAATGATAATTTATTAGCTGCATTTACAACGTTAAAATAATTACTGTATTTCTTTATAATACATCTTGCTGCCTCATTTAAGTTCCAAGGTGGTGGATATTCATCACTTTGAAACGGTGGTTCTTCTTGTAGTTTCTCTTTAAGTATCTCTTCCATTATCTGTACGAATCTAGATACCCATTCATCGGATCTCAGTCTTAGCACCTCTTCCATACTAGGACCAGCGATAGTAATCATTTCGACATTCTTTAAGACAATATTTTTATTCACCGGTTTAACGGGAACTTTATGTACAACGCTATTAACATTGTATAGAGTAGATGTGGAACTATTCGTTTTATTTACACTTCTATGTGAGGAACATTTACTCTCTTTATCTGTGTCGCTTTTAGAATTTGGTATACTATCAACCCAGCTTTCCGTACTAGTCTGTCTGAAAATTTCCTCATGAATCTTTGTGTTTTTTTCAGCTAAGAAATTAGGCCTCGTTTTAACATGTTCACGATCAATAGAAGACATGACTAAATTTGTATTCGGTATAACAAATGTTTGTTTTGTATTTGTCTGATTATTATCTTTTTGCTTAGATTCTGTTACTTCTGAAATTATATCTTTGTCAGAATTTACAATTGTTTTCGGCGCAATATTCGTTGTATGTGTCTGATTATTATCCTTTTGCTTGGATTCTGTTACTTTTGCAATTATATCTTCGTCGGAATTCGGCGCAATATTAGTTGTTTTTTCAGTCGAAACATTTGAGGTTGTTTGAGTTCGATTATTACTATTGTTGCTAACTGCTCTATATTTCCGCCATTTGAATTGCTGTTTAACTGTTGTTTCTTGAATGTTTGCTCTTTTCATTGGAGTAGTACGGTTAAGTCGTATCTCTCTTTTCTTTTTTGTGGTACTTTCATTTCCTACAGCTGTATCTGCTGTAACTTCAATATTTGTGTTTGAGAAATTACAATGAATTTTATTTACTTCCGTATCAATTTCTGTTTGGACAGCAGAGTCTACAGTTTGTTTGTTTGACGGTGGTGAAAATATAGGTGGTGAACTTGAATCTATTGTTCCTACATAAGCTACCTTCTTTTCAACATTTATTGCGTTTACTTCAACATTTGTTGACTTTCTTTCAACATTCGTTGAATTCCTTTCAACACTTGTTACATTTATTTCAACATTCGTTGCCTTCCTTTCATCAGTTGCTTCTCCGATATTATCATTAGAATTGGTTTTTACATCTATTTTAAGATCATTTGGAACTATAATTTTAATGGCACGAGTGGGTGATGAAAATTTGGCTTTAGCATTCGATAGAACTTCTTTGAACTTGCATAACGAAATTATTTTAATCTTCTCGTTATTTCCTTTGAACTTTCTCTTCTCATTTATTTTCGACACTAAAATCTGAAAGATTTATTTACAATTAAAAAAGATGTTCTAAAAATATTTACTAAGGCTAACGTTGATGTAGCATATTTTCGATTAAATATTTTTGACCTTCACTTGCACTCTGATGGCGTCACCAAAAATTTTGAAATTAGTATCATAAATCCTACTAATATTATAAATGTGAAAGTTTGTGTGTATGTGTGTGTGTGTGTGTGTATGTTTGTTACTCCTTCACGCAAAAACTACTGGACCGATTGCGTTGAAACTCGGTATTTAGATAGCTGAGTACCTGGATTAACACATAGGCTACTTTATATTCCCACGGGATCGGGACTTACGGGATTATTCTTTCACACAAAAAACTTCTGGACCGACTGCGTTGAAACTCGGTATTTAGATAGCCAAAGACCTGGATTAACACATAGGCTATTTTTAATCCCGATATTCCTACGGGATCGGGACTTACGGGATTACTCCTTTACGCAAAAACTACCGAACAGATTGCGGTGAAAATCAGTAAGTAGATAGCTTGATTTGATTTGATTTGATTTGGCTACTTTTTTCCCGATATTCCCACGGGATCTGGACTTACGGGATCAGGACTCAAAATATATTTTAAAAGGTTGTAGTTGGGCGGAGGCGGAGAGAGTGATGAAGGGGAGAAGGGTGAGAAAAATAAAAAGGGGGAGCACAGAAAAGGGGGAGGATAGGAAAGAGGAAGAGGATGTAAGAGGGAAGAGACGAAATGGGGAGAAGAGGAAAGGGGGAGGAGAGGAAAGGGGAAGACAGGAAAGAGAAAGGGTATGAAAGAGGGAGGGGACGAAATGGGGAGAAGAGGAAAGGAGGAGGAAAGGAAAGGGGGAGGAGAGGAAAAGCGGAGGAGAGGAAAGGGGGAGGGGACCTAACCTAACCTTCTCCATCCGTGACGGTAATTTGTCAAAAAAACATTTCGAGCCTATCTGGACTCCTAGAAATGTAAGCGCTCGCTTCGCTCGCACGTGTTTGCTACTCATTCTGCGACGGTTCTGTGTCAGAAAAGCATTCTGGGTCTGTCTGGACTCCTTAAAATATAACCGTTCACTTCGCTCGCACGTGTTTGCTACTCCATCCGCGACGGTTTCGTGTCAGAAAAGCATTCTGGGTCTGTCTGGACTCCTTAAAATATAACCGCTCACTTCGCTCGAACGTGTTTGCTACTCCATCCGCGACGGTTTCGTGTCAGAAAAGCATTCTGGCTCTGTCTGGACTCCTTAAATTATAACCGCTCACTGCGCTCGCACGTGTTTGCTACTCCATCCGCGACTGTTTCGTGTCAGAAAAGCATTCTGGGTCTGTCTGGACTCCTTAAAATATAACCGCTCGCTTCGCTCGCACGTGTTTGCTACTCCATCCGCGACGATTTCGTGTCAGAAAAGCATTCTGGGTCTGTCTGAACTCCTTAAAATATAACCGCTCACTTCGCTCGCACGTGTTTGCTACTCCATCCGCGACGGTTTCGTGTCAGAAAAGCATTCTGGGTCTGTCTGGACTCCTTAAAATATAACCGCTTGCTTCGCTCGCTTCGCTCGCTTCGCTCGCACGTGTTTGCTACTCCATCCGCGACGGTTTCGTGTCAGAAAAGCATTCTGGGTCTGTCTGGACTCCTTAAAATATAACCGCTCGCTTCGCTCGCACGTGTTTGGTCACAATAACTAACGTTACCTACTCCATCCGCGACGGTTCCGTGTCAGAAAAGCATTCTGGGTCTGTCTAGACTCCTAAAAATCTAACCGCTCGCTTCGCTCGCACGTGTTTGCTACTCATTCCGCGACGATTTCGTGTCAGTAAAGCATTGTGGGTCTGTCTGGACTCCTTAAAATATAACCGCTCGCTTCGCTCGCACGTGTTTGCTACTCCATCCGCGACGGTTTCGTGTCAGAAAAGCATTCTGGGTCTGTCTGGACTCCTAAAAATATAACCGCTCGCTTCGCTCGCACGTGTTTGGTCACAATAACTAACGTTACCTACTCCATCCGCGACGGTTCCGTGTCAGAAAAGCATTCTGGGTCTGTCTGGACTCCTAAAAATCTAACCGCTCGCTTCGCTCGCACGTGTTTGCTACTCCATCCGCGACGGTTTCGTGTCAGAAAAGCATTCTGGGTCTGTCTGGACTCCTTAAAATATAACCGCTCGCTTCGCTTGCACGTGTTTGGTCACAATAACTAACGTTACCTACTCCATCCGCGACGGTTCCGTGTCAGAAAAGCATTCTGGGTCTGTCTGGACTCCTAGAAATCTAAGACCTCACGTTACCTTGACCTGACGTTCCTTCCCTTAACGTCTCGCTTTCCTATAATACCGCTTTCCCTTAATACTGGCATTGCTAAACACAAAAACTACTATACGAATTGTGATGAAAGTCTGTAGCAGGTAGCTAGAGACCCTAACAAATAAGCTACTTCTTATTCCGATATTCCTACGAGACTCGGACTTGCGCGGGTGAAACCGCGGGGCGCAGCTAGTTAGTCTATATTTACGGAAATTAATTTAAAAACCATAGGTCAGGAAGTTTGGACAATCCCAATTGCGCTACATGGTCACACGGATTTTTTTAAACGCATTTTTGTTTTTTAAAATGTTTCCAGAAAACTTAGTGCAGGCTAAATTCAATATGTTTCCTAAACTAGTAGGTATATAGATACTTACAACATTCCTGTTATAGGTTTCTACTAATTTTTCACAAGTAATACAAGTCTTATCCCAATTTGGGAGATAATTTTCCTTGATTTCGTCTCCTGAAAAATATTTTTTAACAATTTTTGTCATAATAATCATAAGTAAAATGTTCTACAAAGGAGAAGCATTTACATTGATATGATAAAGAGGAAAAATTTGTTCGTAACAAATGGGCTCCGAAACTACTGGACCGATTTTGATAACACTTGATATGAGGATACATTGATGTCGGTAGTTCATTACAACTGCCGCCGCAAGCTGGCTGAAAAACTTAGATATAGAGGTTTGATCCACGCAGGATGAATGCCATACGCCATGACTGCGCTAAATGCGGCCCTATGATTGGTCAATTTTATGCTACTCTCTTCACTCTAACGAATCAGCGTCTTATTTACGACTCTATGCGTTCTCATAGGTTTGATTGTGAAGACGGGTGTAAAAGTAAGAGGTACTAACCCAAATATATTAAATGAGATTCAATCTTCTGTGAAAGGAATCTCACTATTCTCCGCACACGCGCTTCGCCGTTTTTGCACGCGTCGGTCTTTAATTCCGACATTACGTGATGTGGCACTACTAAACGGAATTTCGGATCTAAAACAAATATCACTACATAGTATAAAACAAAGTCGCTTTCTCTGTGTCCCTATGTCCCTATATCCCTATGTATGCTTAAATCTTTAAAACTACGCAACGGATTTTGATGCGGTTTTTTTTAATAGATAGAGTGACTCAAGAGGAAGGTTTATAGTATAATACATGCATAATATAGCCGTGCGAAGCCGGGCGGGTAGCTAGTATAACATATTTCTGAAATATTACTTTACATATGTAAGTAATATAAAAAAAAGCAAAATAACCCTAAAAAATATTGTATGTCAAGAAGAGCCTTTTGCCTGCCCTTTTGGGATTCTAATAAACAAAAAAAATATTGCCATAAAAAATAGTAGTAAACATAACAAAATTCTTAAAAACATACTCAAAAAATATTTACTTCTTTCCGTTTACTGTTTCGAATAAAAAACGTGTGGCACTCGGGGACTGTCGCGGTAAAGCTATTGCATCGTGCATTGCATGTCAATAGTCGTCCGTCTTTTGCCGTCCGTCATTTGTCGTCCGTCAATAGTCGTCCGTCACTTGTCGTCCGTCAATAGTCGTCCGTTAATAATCGTCCGTCCGTCATTTGTCGGGGGTGTTAGGTTTTAATTTCGTTACGGAATTTCTTGATTCGGTCGCCGCGCCCAAGGCCCGCGATGAAATCTACGCAATAGCTTAAAAATCACGGTTCATGAGATATATCCTGGTGACAGATAGACAGACAGTGGACAGTGAATTCTTTAGGGTCCCGTTTTTTAAACTTTAGGTACGGAACCCTAAAAAGGAGAAAACAGCTAAGGTGTTTAGTGTTTACCGTATATCTACACTAATAACATTATTTTAAGGATTAAATATTTGTTTGCATTGAATAGGTTCTCAATTTTGATGAAACTTGGTATGAGGATACATTGATTCACTGGGAGTAACATAGGCTACTTTTTATCCCGAGATTCCCACGGGATCGGGAGTTACGCGGGTGGAAGCGCGAAGCCCTGCTCTTTTATTAGAAAAGTAAATTGAGACATTTAGATACTAACCGTTGCTGACCAAATTATCGAAAAAGACAAATTCACTAAGGATTATGTCCTTATCAACCACAACATAGCAATTATCCAATTTAATTGTGTCTGTGGTTGATTGGTTTTGATTTTCCTCTTCTTCTTCTTGTTCTTGAAAACTAGAGAGTTCTGGTTTACAATTCTAAAAACAATAACATTATAAAAAAACTCCCCTCCGTGACGACCCAGTTGGCACAATGGTCACCATACTTGACTGCCAAACATAGGGTTGCGGGTTCAATTTCCGCCTCAAAAATGTATTTATGCTTAAATATTTGTCCGTGGTTTGGTTGTTTCTATGTATTATAAGTATTGATTTACAAAAGAAAAGTATATAAGTAGTATATCCGTTGTCTAGCACCTATAACTCAAGTCTGGTTACATAGCTTGGGGCTAGATGGCGATGTGTGGAATGTCCTGCAATATTTATTTATTTATAACTGGCCAAGTGCGAGTCGGACTTGCGCACGGAGGGGCCCGTACCATGACGTATGAGAGTATTATTTTTTTTCGTATTTGTTGTTATAGCAACAACAGAAATACATAATCTGTGAAAATTTTAACTCTCTAGCTATCACGATTCATGAAATACATCCTGGTGACAGACAGATGGACGGACAGACAGTGAAGTTTAAGTAATAGGGGCTTGTTTTGGAACCCTAAAAATATATACCTACTTGTTAAAAACATAAAATTAGTTTTAGGTTGTAGGTGTAATAGATTGTAGGTACATTCCTTTTCAATGTATGCGATTAAAAGCTCAGAATGTTAACGGCTGGATCAAATTACAAGTATAATTTCAAGGAATGTTTGGTGTAAATATACTTAGTACCACATAAACAATCTTTTTATTGTTCCTCAAATATTGGATTAGAGTTGCCTAACACTAATATTATAAAGAGGAAAGATTTTTGTGTTGGCTCCGAAACTATTGGACCGATTTTAATAAAACTTGTTATGAGAATAGAGACTTTTTATCCCGATATTTCCACGGGATCGGGTGTTACGCGGGTGAAAACGCGGAGCGCTGCTAGTCGTCTATAGAGTTAGGAATAGTATGTACGGTCGGCTGCATAATTGCAGATCCACCGTAGAGCTCCAAAATAGCTGTTATAAGAATGTTTGCTTCCGGTCCATAAGAACTTAATCCCAAAATGTCTGATATCGGTACGACTTAATCTCACAATGACTGATACCAATAATGCTATATTACAAAACGAATTTGTCCCGAATACAAGCAAGATTCTAAGCACCTGCTTTAGTTGAAGTTTAAAGTCTTTTAACTCATGAATTTATCAAACAAAAATTATTAGAATGAAAACATGCCAATAATAGTCATTTTTTAACTCTACCGGGGGCTGCAATTATGCAGCCAACTATACCAATAGCAACTAGACCTCTGCAGTTGGGTCCTTTTGCGTGAGTATAGAGAGGCTTGCCCAGCAACTATACTACCCTCTTAGCTTAGTCGAGAGAGCGGTGTTGGCTTAGTGGTAGATACCTCGACTTTCATTCTGAAGGTCGTGGGTTCGAATCCAGGCTGGCCGTGCACCAATGTATTTTTCTTAAGAAAAATTTATGTGCGCTAATTGAAACCCGCGGCTTAGTTGGCTCCAGAAGTATTGACAAGTTCTCCCCTCTGGACGTGGTTGACTAAGCTGAGAGAGTAGTAGGTGCTGGGCAAGCCTACTCCATCTTCAAGCAAAAAGGACCCAATTAAAAGGGTCTAATCGCGGAAAACAGCCTGTATACAAGTACAAGTAGCTTAGTCGGCCATGTACAGAGTAAAGAACTTGTCAATCCATCTGGAGTCAACTAAATCACGAGTTTCATCACGATGTTGTCCTTCACGTTAGAGCAATGGTCAATTAGCACCCATCAATTTTTCTTAGAAAATGCATTAGTATGGTCGGCTGCAAAATTGCAGCCCCCGGTAGAGTTTTAAAATTATTATTATTGAAATGTTTTCAATTGAATAATTTCTGTTTGATAAATTCATGAGTTAGAAGTCTTTAAACTTCAACTAAAGCAGGTGCATAGAATCTTGCTTGTGTTGAAAACATTCTTATAACAGCCGTTTTGGAGCTCTACGGTGGGTCTGCAATTATGCAGCCGACTGTACATGGCCGGCCAGGATTCAAACCCACGATCTTCGGAATGATAATCGAGTTGTCTGTCTACCACTAAGCCAACACTGCTCCTCCAATACCTAATGCTTATTGCTTACCTTATTTGTTAAAGAGTCTTTTTCAGAGTCATTGGTATTAAAATATTCTTGTGTATAATGAACTGAATTTTGAAAATTTGCTGAAAAAAAAACACATAAGGTTAAATGTGAATGTGCAGCTGTGTAAATTTTGTTTACCTACCAATTTTCATGTTGTTTCTTTCAACTTCAAATTTTATCTATACATATAAAATGCTTTATCCTGACTGACAGATCAACGCACAGCCTAAACCGCTGATCGTAGAGACCTGAAACTTGGAGGGTGTGTTCTTTGTATGATGTAGCCATCCGATAAGAAAAGATTTTCTGATATTCCACCCCTTAGGGGGTGAAAAAGAGGGACAGTTTGTATGGGACAATGTGATTACTTGGTTAAATCTACTTATAAAGCATAAACATTCTTTAACCTATTCGAACCATTTTTGGCTTCTACATGGACGACGTCGCGAGCAAAAGCTAGTCTGCAATAATACTATGAAGAGATTTTTTTTGGTGAGGTCCTGAACTACTACTAGCTGGGGCCTTATTCTGCTATTTTGCATTAATGGATTTACCATTGTCGTGATATCGAGACTCTATTTAAATTATATCGAGATATTGACTTTATTTGGTATTCTGCTAAAGTTTTAATAACATCGCAATAGAATCGCTATGGACTCTCAATGGAATGGTAATAGATATGTCACTGGTGTTGCCATATGGTATATGTTGCTAAGCGATATACCATTTTGACAACTATCGAGATTCCATTGAGCCATGACTCTAGAGCAGTATACTAAAGTGAGTCAGTGGTGTTTTGATAGAATAGTTAACATTAGAAGAATACCAATTTGACATGTAATGTCATATTTTTGACATAAAATGTCTATTACGATTCCATCAACACTATTGAAACACAATTGTGTTAGCAGAATTAGGCCGCTGGACTGACTTTGATGAAACTTGGTATGAAGACACATTGATTGAAGTAACATAGGCTACTATTTATCCTCATATTCTAGGTATGAGACCGCTGCTACTTGTTTATATTTGATACTAATGTACATTTCAAAGAAAGTGTTATACATACATTCACTAACACTTCGTTTCCTAGATAATTTCTGTCTTAAATCACCACCGCCTTGTATATAATTGTTGTAATTCTGAACATTGTGATTTTGGGATTGTTTATTGTAAAATGGTCTTCCTCTATGATTAGAATTGTTGTACGGTACATTATAGTCTCCATAACTCTGGTATGTGAAGGGCAATACATTTTGAAGAGCCAGTGTTGGATGCATATTGTTATTGCCTATTGATGGATTGAGCATTGGAGCCACAGTTGGCACCAATACAATTTGTGGCTGTTGCACCTGTTGTACAACTCCAGGGGGATTCGTCCAAACATTGCCACTAAATCCCCTACCGCCGGTATTCAGAAAGTTGCAAAAATTAGACATTGGGAGGTTCAAATTGCCTCGAGCATTCATTGGGGGTTGGTCCTGTGGTTCTGGCAATTCAGGAACTTTACCTAACTTGTTATGTAGTTTAAGAGTGTGCTTTTTGGCTTTTTCAATCTAAAACAAGAACATACATAATGTAAAATTCTGATTGAGGCTACTATTATGTTATGGCCCCTCTACATGATGGCCCATCACTGGACCAGCGAGATGGCCATGTGATGGTTGAAACATTTGCCCACTTCCTTTGATGTGCGACCGACAAACCTTTCAGTCATCATCAAACCATTAGCCATCAGACACCACTACGCCCTCTACATGCTGGCCCATATTAGTGGGCCAGCATGATGGTCAATCATGTAGAGGAGCCATTAGATAAGAGTTCATGAGTGATGCTATTTCCTTACCTGATCTTTATTACTAAGATTCCATACTGCTTCTCCAGACTCAGTATTGAAGTAATACTTGAAACCCGGACGGGATTTCGAGTCACAGATAAGCCAACTACCAACAGGCATTACAGCAGTTTGAGTCCCAATATTGTCTTTCTTCCCTTTGGTACAAGGAATCATTATCTACACCTGAAAAAATGGCAGAGTTCAAGGAACAAGGTCTATGTTGTTTTGACTTTCGCACAAGTAGGATCAAGCATAGAGATGAGCTTTTTCCTGTCTTACAATGAAACGATGAAATTAAAAATTACTATCACCATATGAGAGATAAATCCTGATTACATTATTGATCTCCATGGCTATAAAACTAAAATCCCATGTTAGGGCTCTCCTACAGATAATATCTACAGATATTTTGCAACATACATACCCTTTTGAATTAGGATTATACTCCAATGTCCTTGCATTGCATACCCTCAACACAGAAGACTGCTCAACTCAACAACAAAAATAATTTTTACTCGAAAGCGAAAGGTACGCAATCACGCTCAACACCAAAACAAAAAATAACATTAGCGGTTTTTGCCATAAAGTCCGTGTCCGTGCCATGCATGCGTCCCATCACGTCCCATTGGCGTCCCAGTGTTGCCAACAGGGTTTTCGTAAAAGAAACAAATTACTGTCAAAAATAATAACATTATCAAAAAAGCAGTAAATATAATAAAAATAGTATGAACGTAAAAAGCCTAAAACAAGCAAAAAAAATCTATAAAAAGCCACAAAAAGAACAAAAAAGGTATAAACGTGAAACCCTACAAAAAGAAAAAAAATAACCTCGAAATTATGATTCTACTACGTAAGTACATGTGAATTTTTTTGATTAAATATTGTCGCGTCGGGGGACCGCTCTTTTTCGAGTCAATTTAATATAATGTTAACATTTTTATTTTAGCATTTTATCACTAGTAATTCTTAATACTTTAACATTTTCATTGAAATTTTAATATCATTTTACTTAGGAAGGTGTTACTATAGGTAAAGAGCGGTCCCCCGACGCGACAATATTTAATCAAAAAAATTCACATGTACTTACGTAGTAGAATCATAATTTCAAGGTTATTTTTTTCTTTTTGTAGGGTTTCACGTTTATACCTTTTTTGTTCTTTTTGTGGCTTTTTATAGATTTTTTTTGCTTGTTTTAGGCTTTTTACGTTCATACTATTTTTATTATTTTGTGTCGGGGGTTTTTTTAATTTTTAATTTAATTTTTATTTCATCCTTTTTGTAGGGAGGGATTTTTTATTTTTTTTTATTTTATTTCTTTATAAAGATTAAAGCATACAAATGGATATAGGGACAGAGAAAGCGACTTTGTTTTATACTATGTAGTGAAGATTATTTTTAACCCTCCTTTAGATATTCAACTTTTACAACTACAAGTAGGTATTTCATAGCTATTAAATATTAGAACTACCTAAGTATAAATAGAAGAAGACGTCTAGATCTAGGTTATCTATACATCTTCTCTAATATATATAAATTACGTGTCACGTTGTTTGTGCGCGATGGACTCCTAAACTAGGTACTTAACCGATTTTAATCAAATTTGCACACCGTGTGCAGTTTGATCTAACTTGAAAGATAGGATAGCTTACATCTTAATTTATTCCGATATTCCAACGGGATCGGGAGTTATGCGGGTGAAACCGCGGAGCACAGCTAGTAATATAATAAAAAAATGGAAAGAAAAGTAAAAAAGATCCAAACGAAGCCAAAAAACTCAAATTAACTTGATACTCGGGCATATCTACTAACATTCGGTTGTTAATCCTGAGTATTATCCCCCATAACTTTTAGACGGCTGGACCGATTTTGATCAAACATAGATATTTGTGTGTACGAGTCATGCCCTTTCATTTGATACCCCACTCGAGTATATCTACTTACATTCGGTTTTTGATCCTGACTTTTATCCCTCATAACTTTAAGACGGCTGAACCGATTTTGATCAAACATAGCTAAGAACACTCCCGACTAACTTATCTTTCAAACAAAAAAAAACTAAATCAAAATCGGTTCATCCGTTTGGGAGCTACGATGCCACAGACAGACACACACACACACACACACACATACACACACACACACACAGACACGTCAAACTTATAACACCCCGTCGTTTTTGCGTCGGGGGTTAAAAATATTTATTCATTCCAAAGCCATTCCAAAGCTTAGTTAATTCCTGTTAATTCACGTCGTTTTTTTGGTTATTATTGGTTTCGATTTTAGTAAGTAACAGAAAAATTGCATTTGGATTTTAAAATAAACTTTAAAAAAATGGTCTCGAAATGCTCCGCGCATTTTTGGACAATGATAAGATAGGACAACACGTTTCGCTTTTCGTTAAAAATCGTGTTTCGATTGGGTTCGCTTAAAGATATTTGTTCACTGTAATGCCCTCCTCCTATTGATTGACATGCACCATGCACCGCGCAAAAAAAAAACTATGCCTACTAAATGTCCGAACCCCTTTGAAGTTGCTAATTCCACTAACATGGATTTTGGAGTTTTGGCGGGAACGAGCCAACAACATGTCGTGCTGCAGTTTTATTTACACGAAACTTAGTTGTAAACCGAGTTAAAGTGTATAATTCTGGTGGAAAGTTATCTAATTTAGTTTCGTGAAAGTGCACAAGTGTAGTGAAAGTAAAAATCAGTGTCAAACATGGACTTTTCTCGTTGCCTCCAAAATCTCCTACAAGGTTATAGTAAAGTAGCCACCGCTTTACTATGACCCCTGACTTGACAAACTGTGACTTGACGACTTGACCATCTTGAAACACTTTGAGCCCGATTTCTGTAAATCGGGCCATAACTTGATGCAAAATATTACTTGATACTGGCTATATGCACAAACCGTGCGAAGCCATAACTGAAAAAAAAAAAAACATGGATTTTCTTTCCATCGCCCGCGCCGGTTCGGTGCTCACACTTTGCTCACATCATCACGGAACAGAAAAACACCCCTCCTTGTTCAATGTTCAGTGCACATCATGCATTGATGTATGGGCCTCTACTACGTATTGGCATCGGCTCCACACACGCCTTCCAAAGATCCGGCTCACAGATCCGGCTCCATAGCCCCGTAAAACACTAGTACACCATAGACTTTGAAATACTACACCCTGTTTAAAAGCTTGTAAAAAAAAACTGGTCAAGTGCGAGTCGTACTCGCGCGCCGAGGGTTCCGTACATTAGTTTCAACTCTCTTTCTCTACTCTTGCAGTGGTATCTTATGGTACCTACCAATAATTTAACTTGACCCCTATTACGTTTGGGCGCCCATAAAAATAAGGGTCAAGTTAAATTGGTCTTTTGTTTTTTTCGATCGTCTTTTGTTTCCGTTTCGTTCGCCTTTTGTTAACCACTTAGTTGCGTAGTTTGACTGCGAGGATTCCTTTTGGACAAACTAGTTTGACCAGAAAGTTTGATCAGCAGGAACGTACCTTTTGCGCATACCCCTTCCACTCTCCGCCAGCGGCCATCATTCGCTGTTTGACTGTTTGACCTATAATACCTACACGAATGTGTAACAGGGTGTAAACAACCTCGATGGTGAAGTTGAACTTTCCAGTGTCAAAAAATGTCAATAATGTCATTTATTTAATTAGATCTTAATTACCTACCATTTTAATTTTCTGTGATAAGCGTAGCATTTAATTAATATTATATTCTCTTTGTTTATAAGGATTTGATAAATATAGTTAGGAATTTGTGTTTCTTTCTGCTCTTGTCCAAATTAATTTTGGGTCGGCATTGATCCCAAAATAAATAGGGTCGCCCATATTTTTTTTTTATTAATTAACCTATTTTATTATTATTTCTGTGCTCAACATCTCATAATTAAAGAAAAATAAAGTTAGATAATGATAGGCGCTCGAAGAATCGTTAAAAACGCGTTGTTTGTCATCGTTATGGCCTTTTTTTACCTTGCCATAATCTTTTGGTTCACTATAAATGAGGCTCTGCCGGTACGGAAAGAAACAAGGCTGAATTTCAGAGATAATACTGTAAAATCAAGTAACGATTTCACAAGGTAAGTTATTTTTCTGCGTTACAAAATTGATCAAACAAACTTAGCTGGTAAGTTTGTTTGTAGGACATTTGCATGTTGCAATGCAAGGAAGACCGGTGAAAAGTGCTAAATGGCGGACTTCAGTAGCCGCTTGCCATTATTTTTCAGCATTCTTAAACAACGATTTATATGTAGGTAGGTACTTTAACTTTTAGGATAATTATTTAACAGGTTTCCTTTGTAGCTATTTATTTTATGTTATTTATCTAATTATGTTAGTACCTACTTCATACAGTTACATACTGATTAGTATACCTACCTACAACATTACACCAGCCTATACGATCTAGCTATTTTGCCGCTTCGGGCAATAATATTTTTGCCGCCCTTGACAATGACACCAAAATCGGTACGTCTTATGTGCCAAAACTTTCCTAACTTGGGTAGATTGTAATTAATCAAATAAATAACTTTGAAAGGATTTCTGGCTGTGCCAATAAAACGAATTAGGTAGTAAAATAACTTATACTAACTTACCGTACGTACCTACGTTTCACCCTATTTTCAAAATGGACCGTCAAATAAGTGATGGAAGTGATCGTTTTAATATTACAAATAATTATTTTTAACATGCTTTTATTAGTTTCACCTGTATGTTTGTATGTAACAGACTCTTTTGAGCTCGGTTTTTTCTTATTCACAGACCTGAAAAAGAAAAACCTCAAGTACAGTCACCTTTGCTCGCACTCACACGAAAGTCAACAACATTGAAAAACTCAACCAAAGAAAGGAGAGTATCTCAGAAAGATCTCAAAAATATAGTTTCTGAAAGTCCAGCGATTAACACGTCGTCAATATTGGTGGATCAAATATTGAGAAGTATTACACATGAAGAAAATACTGTGATGCCTTTGTGTGATAGCAAACCACCTGATTTAGGTAGGTAAGTTGAAATACGCGAGGAATTAAGAACCTTAACCGCTAGAGTTTTCTTTTCTAAAAAATAGATTTTTGTTCAAACATTTTTTTAAGCCCATTTAAAAAAAATATTACATGGCCACCAGCTCGTTTCGGCCAATTTGATAAATTATTACAAGATATGGTTTACATTTTTGAACAGGAATTTCATGAACTGAGTCTTTGTAGCTAGTCTAGCTTCTTCTATGTGATACAGAGTGCTTTGATAAAAAAACCTCTTATTCGCTCGTCACACGAAAATTCTTTACAGAAACAAAGTTGTAGAATAGAATAGAATAGAAATAAGTTTATTCATGCCAGAAAAAAAGATACACACACACAGAATAACCTAAAATACTTAACTATACCTACAACTAAATACAAAACTTGATGTGCATATGTATACAATTCTGTCACGAAAAGGCTCGAGCTCAGCTAATATGCTACAGATGACTGTAGCGCTGATTTTCAGCAGGAGCCTCTCTGTACCTATATCCACATTAGCGGTATTTTAGCCTTACTTATAACAAACAAACAAACAAGTAGATACTTATAGTACAAACAAATAAATAAACAAACTGTCGGATTTTATTAGTTAGAATATTGAAATTACGCTTTTCTTCGATGATATAATTAATACTTTCCTACGGTAGAGCGTTCGTCAATATGAGATATCCTATCTGGTAATATGGCGACTGGTACCTTGCTAATTATTTCAGGCCCTTTACCACTGCCTATAGAAATAAATGAAGCTGACTTGAAACTAGATAACGTGAATAACAAATATCCGGAAGTTTACTGGGGTGGAAGGTATTTCCCTCCAAACTGCATTGCCAGACACAAAGTTGCTATTATTGTGCCATACAGGTGAGTTGTAAAAGAAAAAAATCTTGAAGCGAGAAATAATACTCTCGAGACGCTAGAGAATAATTTCTTGTTTTTAGTAAATGTTCTTGAAAATAGCATTAGGTACCTATCTATTCATAATTTAAAAAAATGGCTCTAAATTTTATTAGGAATACCAGCTACTGCATATCATTGAATTTTTACTAACACCAAGAAATGTATTATCTAGTGTCTAGAGTCTAGAGGATTATTTTTTGCTTCAAAGAAACCTTTGCTACTGGATGAGTGAACCATACCCTCAAACTCATTTTGATATTTAAGTCAATCAAATCAAGTCAATCAAGTCAAAAAACTAAAGTTCTGAGCCCGTAGTGAGAGATTTACATAATGCAAACGATATTAACTTTGCGTAGTAAAGAGAAACTTGTGTTTACGAAAATATTGTGACGGTAGCATTTGCAATACGATATTCACTCGGTATCGGAACTTACTCGTGTGAACCAGTGGCGTACCGCCAGGACCAGTCTCGAGCGGCAAATGACAGGGGGCGGCAACCAGCGCCGCAGAGAGAGAGAGAGAGAGAAGAGAAGGGGGATTTTGAGGGGCGTCGCGACAGAAAGTAACCTACATAATAATAGAAAAACACATAATTACTACATAGTATAAAACAAAGTCGCTTTTTCTGTCCCTATTTCCCTTTGACTGCTTAAATCTTTAAAACTACGCAACGGATTTTGATGGGGTTTTTTTTTAATAGATAGAGTGATTCAAGAGGAAGGTTTATATGTATAACACATGCATAATATAGCCGTGCGAAGCCGGGCGGGTCGCTAGTGATCCATAAAAATGATATTTCCGCCATGTTCAGCGATATGGTAAAATATTGTTTTTTATAGCAAAATACGTTGTAAAAAGCCATCTTTGCTGTGTAATGGTGTGGCGAATCTAGGCTAAATATAAACGTAGGTATCCAACAGGTTTCAAGACGAAATAAAAAATAAATCGTTCAATATGAAAGATTGTATGTAGTTACTGTTGTTCTTGTTTTAGGGACCGACAACAACATTTAGCTATATTTCTAACTCATATGCATCCTTTTCTCATCAAGCAACAAATAGAATATGGTATATTCATAATAGAACAAGCAGGTAAGCTCCATTAACATTGAAATCAACATCCCTAAGCTCAGCTTATCCATAAGCTTTCTCGTCATATTTGTTATTTTTAATGTTTTGTGTGTTGTACAAATAAAGTGTTTATCTATCTATCTATCCCTACACGTTTCGATATTAAAGAGAACATAAAGGTAATTCACAATGTGTTCCAACTAAGGTATTATAGTTTATCACTGGTCAAGGACTGAGATGTTTCCATTTCCAGGTACAAAAGAATTCAACCGAGCGAAGCTGATGAACATCGGTTTTGCGGAGTCTCAAAGACTAAAGGCAGGCGGGTGGCAGTGCTTTATATTTCACGATGTAGACCTGTTACCTCTTGACACTAGAAACGTATACTCCTGTCCAAAGCAACCGAGGCACATGTCCGCTTCTATTGATAAGATGCATTTTATGTAAGTTTAGGTACTTATCAGAACACAGTACCACACTTAACATCAGTTTTACGGTTTCGTAGTTCTAACAAGGAGCTGTTATAGTTTCGCCGTGTCCGTCCTTAGCTTAACTCGACTATTAGTATAGTACTTACTAGAAAGGTGTAATTTAGTATGAATAAACATACGAATCACGCCGACAAAGTAATAGGTAAGTAAAGTAAAATCTAAAAAAGATAAGTTTATAAGAGTACCTCCCCAACACGTAAAGTGCGTAAAGTGATTTTTTTTCTCTTCAAACCCATGGTGTGGTGTGGGGTATCGTTGGTAAGGTCTTTAGAGGCAGCTGAGCCGCCCCCTTGGAGATTGCCGCCCCGGGCTTTTGTCCCAACACCATGCTTGATATCACTAAAGCTTTCGAAATGTTACTTACTTCATGCAGAATAGCCAAAAATTATAGAACCGTCATAAAAAAAATTAAGACTTTAAAATATGCATTATCCTCAGCCTTTTCTGACTGTACCTACGGTAAATAGGTAATTACGCCCTTGACTTCGGGTAGCTGTGACCACAACCTTTTTTTTTTAGGGCTGGATTCGCGCCTTTGTATGTGCCTTGGCATTTTATCTCGAGTTAAAACTCACACTTTATTTTCACGATATTTCCCAGGCTGCCGTACCCTGAAATCTTCGGCGGGGTTTCAGCCATGACATTGGAGCAGTTCACAAAGGTCAACGGCTTCTCTAATAAATACTGGGGCTGGGGAGGCGAAGACGATGATATGTTTTATAGGTATTTTTATTGTTAATCTAAACTAATCCTTATATTCCTTTTTCAGAATTTTTATCCTTTAAAAACTATTGGACCGGTATGGATGGCAGACTTTTTTGAGACTTGCCTACTCTATATATAAGTTAAATCTACCTATTTGTTTTCCACTCAGCACTCAAGCACTCATGAACGGACAGATAAGTACCTACCTACCACTTTCGCGTTTCAATAATAGGTAGGTATGTACGAGTTCTAAGTAGGTACTTACCTACTTACATACCTACTTATGCCCGAATACTCAAAACGACTCACAAATATTTCGGGGTAGTATAAATATATAATACCTATATTATTTAAGTACTTTATTATCACCTTCGACCATTTAACTAGATTATCACTAATTTTAGCTAGACTAACTTATAAATTATTGAAATCACAAACTTACAACTCGACCACTCCGTCCAAGAGCTCCAGTTGAGCTCCAGCCAAAATGAATGAAGTCCTCAACCACTGACCGCCTCATGGGCAGTGACGTTTTACAATCGAAAAACACTTTTTAAAATGGTCGAAGTCTCTATAATTTTAAAGTAAGGTTTATTAATTCTAAATTGATTTTTAAAGAAAACAGGAACATTTTAAATTAAATAATTTCGATTAGAATTAATAATAATGAGTTATTTGATTATGTCTTTGCACTCAACGAATATCCAACTAGCAACATTTTAAAATTGAAACGTAATTATTTGAAACACATTAAACAACAGTAGTTTCTTGAAAAACACTACATTAATTTTAAACTTATTTGCTAAATTAATTGAAGAACTGAATTGATTAAAAATATTAAACGTTGCTTTTTGAAAACTCGTCGATTGCATGATGTGTAGGTATGCACCAATAAATTAAGTACCTAACTAGGTAAATAATATGAATTCCTTCTAAGAATATTGTAATTGATTAAAAGAAAAAAAAAATTTAACCAAATAAAATAGGTAAGTAAACCTAACTAAAATAAATTAATTTAAAAATAAACTTCGCTCACATAAACAAAATAAACGCTCTTGTGTCGACATTTTAATTTCATAGTAAAATATAAATTTTTAATTATTAAACCTATTTCCTGGGTGGTGTATGGCATACTTATTGTCAATTTCTCTCATTTTTAAATCTCAATTTTAAGACATTATCACGTAAAATTGTCGTCCATAAACCGACTTTACAGTCAACCATTTTTTTAATTGTGCCATTATTTTAATGTGATTTAATTTAAGTCTATTTTGTTTGTTTCTTAAATACTGAATAAGTATATTAAATAAAATATCTAATAACTGGTATAGGTTAGAGAAACGGAACTACCACATAGGGAGATACAAGATGCCTATAGCGCTCTACTCGATGGTAAAGCACGAGCAATCTTATCCCAACGAACAGAGGTAAGTATGTTTGAAACAACATGGTACAGCATTAGCACAGTTTTACCTAACTAGGTAGGGTACACTGAAACGACTTCGACCATTTAACTCATATTTAACTAGTGAAACGACGTTGTTTTACTTACCCTCACTATAATAGCTCCAATGGTAGCAAGAGCTTATAGGTTAAAATAAATAGTTATTATTTATTTATCTCGAGAACAGCTGAACCGATTTCGCTAATTATTTATTTTGAATATTCCTTGCAGTACCTACCTACGAGGATGGTTCTTGCGGAGATAAAAAAATCAAAAAATTGTCTGAAAAGGTCTAAAAACAACACTTTTCTATAGGTAGGTAGGTTAGGTACACCCAATTCCCATACAAACGATTCGTAATAATACTTAAAAGTCACTTTGGACTTTAACCATACCATAATGACCATAAAGTTCAAGTTTTAGTGGAGAGGTTCCGGGAAGGCAAAACAATTGAGTTACGTTAGTATCTATGCGTTAGTACAGGTAGCGGCACGTAAGTTTAGCGCTGAGCGAAATGTAGAGGGGATAGCTGCGCATGGGTACAGTCACGAACATTAAGTATAACTTTAATTAGTACCTATAACCAAAAAAAATTACGAACATATCTAAATAAATATAGTGGGTACTTAAGCCTATCACTAACCGAAACGTGGAAGATATATTAGGGGTACTGTCGCGCGCGCAAACATTAATGAATAGTTAATGTTAAAATTTTGTATAGCTTGTAACAGGTTGTTTTACTATTCAAGATTAACCTCTTTTTTATTTAAATCAGGAAATGAAATAAACGACTTCCATACAAAGTTGATCATGTGACAAAGTGGATAAGTTTATAGGGGGTAGGAAATAATAATACATTCGAAATAATATGTATTGTAATCGAATTTGTCAATTTTTGTTTAATACATGAACGGCAATAACAATACACTTTAGAACGCGACTGTACAGTCAGAAGTCCGCGGAGCGTCGGGCGCTACGCACGCGCACCCTTCGTCCCTCTAGCACCCCTGTGATACCTATTTTTTTACTTCTGCGCAATAACGGTCAGCGCTAAACTTACGTGCCGCTACTTTTGTATCATAATCGTGTCGCGGTGTTAGTTGCCAAACTAACCTAAACAGCTGAACCGATTTGTAAGACATTTTTTGTGTAATATTCGTTAGGTCTGAGAATTGAACATTTTTTTTAATATGGCAAAACAACGTTTTCCGGCGGACAGCTAGTATAATATAAAAAAACCAATAATACCCGCAGGAATAGATTTATTTAAATCTCAAAATTAAAAGAAAAGTATATAAGTAGTAAGTATATCCGTTGTCTAGCACCCATAACACAAGTCTAGTTACACAAGTTAGCTTGGGGCTAGATGGCGATGTGTGGAATGTCCTGCACTATTTATTTATTTATTAAAAAGTAGATGCACAGAAGTAGCCCTCAACCGCTTACTTTAATAAACAAGCCATGATAGCTTTTTCACGCGAGTTGCGCTGGCTTCTATTTTTTAACTGTGTTGGTACCTTTTCCACAAATGACTATTTAGCCTCGATCGCAACGACCGCGACTATAAGCGGACCAGTCTGTGATCGAAAATGTCTATAAACTCTTAAAGAGGAAAGGGTACCGACGCTCTCTCCATACAAACGTAGTCGACTGTTTCCTTCCTGGATAATGACACTAGAGCAAATGTTTTTGTTGCATAAAACTTATAACTGCCATGACCATGCCCCTGTTTTTTTTAAATCATAATTACTCAGAAAATGAAAAAAAAGTTAGTTAGTAAAAAAAGCTAGTGTCATTATCCAGGAAGGAAACAGTCGACTACGTTTGTATGGAGAGAGCGTCGGTACCCTTTCCTCTTAAGTAGACCGCACCCATTAAAGGTATACGTGAACAATTATTAGCAAAGTAGGTAGGTAGGTACCTACTTATTCATTTCAACTTTCAGATCTGAACTTCTATCAAAAACAAAGAAAACATACCAAATGGATGGACTGTCGACTCTAGAATACAAATTGGTGCAAGTGATGCAATACCACCTCTACACAAACATATTAGTAAATATTGACGATAAAAACGAGATGAGACAGTAGACGAAATTCGTCAAAAGTGGGATCCTGACTGAGCGAGCTTTTAGATTGGCAACATCGATCGCTAATGGAAATTAAAGCTGGGGATATTTATCGGACGCGGTCTATGAGTGTCTTCGGAGTTTCTTTTAATATTTTTCAGTATACCTATTTAGTCAAATAGCAGTTAAGTTGCCAAATAGTTTTTAGTTTCTAAATGAAGTATAAAATTTTACTAATAAAATAAAAAATATTTTGATTTAAGGTCAACCGGGGCAATCGCGTCTGGCGGGGCTAATGCATCTTTTCAAATTTATTCAAAACCTGTACTACAACGCCATCTGTACTAACCGCGGGTAAAATATTTAGTTTAAGCAAATTGCAACTAGATGTCAGCAGTTTACATAGATTCAACAGTTTTTGAATAAATTCGAAAAGATGCATTTGCCCCGCCATGCGCCAGACGCAATTACCCCGGTTGACCCTACATCGAGCATTGTTTTTTTTCTATTCCTATTCTGTTTCATTGTTGAATTTGCGGTGTTTATTGTGTACACCACTCTGAACACAGTAAAACATTTACCATTTTTTGATGTATACTTAATTAGTTCAGTCAATTTTTATAAATTAATTGAAAAATCTATAAAAGCCATCCAATGCCTAATGAAATTGCCCATATACTTACTTACAAAAACTTAGACCTTTATCTGTTAAAACGATAGAAATAATAAGCTTCAATTTTTTGTCAAACCTTCCCCTTAATCTTTTGTAAAATAATCTCCATACTAAGGTCACATGAGCTAAGGTTGCCTGGAAAAGACCGCTTTTAGCAGTAAGGCCGTTGTTTTAAACCATTTTAGTGTACTTGTATCTATTTTGACTACCGTCTTATGACAATTTGTATGGAGCGAAGTATGATCAGGTGCAAAAGGTTCATACTGTGTCATACATGTGCTTTTTTTCCTGGCATTCATATACTCTCAATGGTGTAGGTGCCTACACTGAGGCTGCCTGTCTACAGAAGCAGAGTGGCGTTTCCACATACTGTGCAACATAAAATATCCACGTGTGGAGTCTGCCGCTCCACTACGTCGCTCCGCTTGTGTGGAGAGGTAGCTTATGGTGATCGCACATCTACCCGCACCGCAGTCTCCGTTCGTATGAGCGCGGCTCCGGCTGGTGACGTCATTAGCATCAGCCTTGGGGATTTCCTTCGCTGCGGCGCGTGCGATGCGGCTAGGTGTGCGCTCACCCTTATTCCAATAAAAAAAAGTATTGCATTGGTGGAAATGTTTATTCATAAAAATACCGAACAGGGACATTTTCGACTTGTTTTACAAAAATCTAAGAACATATAATGATATATCCACTTAATTAGGATAAATGACTGGTGAGTAATACTTAGTGCTATGCCATACCACATATTGTAATTTTTTCTTACTTCTTCTGTGGATACTAAGGTACATTGATTCATAATATGACATACCAAAGTTTAAGAGATTAAGTACATATTCGATTTATTTAAAAACTAGGTTTAAAGTGGTTACAGATAATATCTTATAGTACTGATCTATTTTGACTTACATAATGAATAAGAGAAGCACATTTAGTAGCTAATGTAAAAGGCAAGAAGACAGAACCAGAGTGCAGCTAAAAGCTTAAAAACAGCTACTGACGTTTTACGCAGAGCATCAGTAGTTAGAGTTTTTGTTCGCAGGTTTGTTATCGCGTCTACGTCAAGCGAATTTTGCAAGAATATTTGCATGGTCTCGTTGACTAGCTCATCAGTTTTATACTCGCAAAAACGTACATTACGTCTATAGAAACAAAAATACTTAACATATTACAGGTACATATAAAATATCAAAATTTAACGGCCCAACCGATTTTCGTCAAATTAACGATTTTCGATGCCACTTATAACTACCCCCTTTGTTATTCGAAATTAAAAAAAGAAGTAACGGTCGAATTTAGAATTGCAGACCCACCATAAAGTTCTAAAAATTATTGGAATGTTTATATTCTAAAAATCTATACATATAAAATGCTTTGTCCTGAATGACTGACGGATCAACGCACAGCCGCACAGTCGCTGATCGTAGAGACCTGAAACTTGGAGGGTGTGTTCTTGTATGAACGTAGGCATCCTACAAGAAAGGATTTTCCAAAGCTCAACCCCTGAGTGAAAAAGGGGGGCAAAGCTTCGTGATTCCTTGGTCCAATACTTAAAATTTTTTACTTCAACGCGAAGTCGCGGGCAAAAGCTAGTATTTAATAAATTCATGAGTTGAAAGACTTTGAACTTCAACTCGAGCAAGACTTTAGAATCTTGCTTGAGTTGGAAACATTCTAATATTAGCAGTTTTGGAGCTCTACGGTGGATCTGCAATTCTCAATCCGACCGACTATGATAAGAAAATAAAATAAACAATGCGGAACAAAATAACTACATTATCCCCCCTGTAGCTTTTATTAAATCATTAACCCTATCTTACTTGCTCAAGCCAGTCGTTGATATCATTTCTGTCACGACTAAGTTCCGAAACGGACGTACTTTGCATTTTAAGCGCTATTTATCTTCATTATCGTGAAAATGACAGAAAAGATATCAGCCGATTAAATGAATCAAGTAAAATAGGCTTATCGATTTCGACTCTTGCCTTAAAATAATCCTACTACGTAAATACTTACGAAAGCGCTTTGCGCAAATGGAAATTTAAAGTGTTGATTAAGAGAAAAATAATCAACATTTCTAAACCTAAAATAAGAAATACTTAAAGTAACACTAAAAAGTTAACAAGGAAAAGAAAGTTGTTAATCTTCAACTAAAAATAAACCTTTATCCATTAAATCTTTATACGCTATTTCGTTGTTAGCGTTTGTTAATTGAACACTAACAATAGTATCTTCCTTTTCAATAACTTTAGCGGTGAATGGACCTTTATCTAATAAAGTTTCACCTAATCCTTCCACTACGACTTTCACATCTACATCTAAATTACATTTAATTCCATGTAATTTTGCCGTAATCGTACCTGGTGGAAATTTAGCCCATTCAGGATCAATTTCTCTAGCATCTGATACAGATATAATTTCTTCATTACCATAGTCCACATAACGTACTTTGATTAGATTCTTTGCTTCACTGTATTGTTTGATCAAAGCTCTATACCATTGCTGGTCCCCAGTAAATAGGGCGACACAAGCTTTATTTTCGAAAATACCACTGAGCGGTGGTCTGTGTAAGCTTTCAGCTTCAATCTCTTTAAACATTTCTTCATACAAGTTATTAGTGGCTTCATCGTGAAGTAGATTCAGTTCAACAGTTTCTACGCTGTTAATTTGAGATATGTTGCAACTGAATTCATCTGAAATTTCGCTGGGATAAGTAATGAAGACATCTTTATTACTGTCGTCGTTTTCGTTACTTTCATTCTCTAACATTTCATTCCAATCACATCCTTTAATAGGGCTCATTGATTGAGAATCTTGAGAAGTGTCTTCCTCTTCATCGACAATGAAGTCAGGACTGGAACCAGTGTCAATATGGATTGCCTCTTCATATTTAAGGTTTTTAGTGGGCGGGACAAATTTTTTAACAGGTGCCTTTGACCCATCTACAAACTCTGCCATTTCAAAATCAACCAGATGGTTGTTGATCCACAGTTTGTCATATTTCAGTTCGATCGGAATAATTCCACCGACGGACTCTCCCGTTATTTTAACAAAGCATTGTTTTTCAACAAGTGTCTTGTGTAAATAATCTAAGGTATGTCTACTCCAGCGTTTGGACACAGGTCTGATACGGTCCAGTATACACTTGTGTGCTTGAGTCGGTATCTGATGTAGAGCAATACTTTTCCTTATGTTTTCAAACGAACATAATTCATCGTTACCATAATCAATGTAATGAATCAAACATGTGGACGTATCTTCGTTGACTTCAATGACTCTGCCTCTATAAAACCGTTGGTCGAGGAAGAACAGAGCGACGCACGGTTCACCGACATTCCATTTTATATACTTCGCTTTTGGGTCGGGATGTTTAAATTTCACGTCTAACGCTTTACGAATAAGATCCAAGGTATCCTGTTGAGCGATGTCGTGTAGATATATGAAGCCGTCGTTATCGATATATCTGTTAACAAATAAATTAAATAAATATTGCAGGACATTCCACACATCGCCATCTAGCCCCAAGCTAAGTTACTAGACTTGTGTTATGGGAGCTAGACAACGGATATACTACTTATATACTTTACTTTTGTAAATGCATACTTAGAATACATAGAAACAACCAGACCACAGACAAATATCTAAGCATAAATACTTGTCTGAGACGAGAATCGAACCCGCAACCCTGTGTTTGGCAGTCCGGCATGGTGACCATTGTGCCAACTGGGTCGTCTTTGGCAGTCCGGCGTGGTGAAAAACGTGTTATTTAAGGTGCATATAGGATTAAACGCAAAACTCTAATATCGTTAATTGATGCATGGATTTTTTTTGTTTGAAATCATTTTGCTTTTAGCGCGTATGTGCGACCTAATATAAAATTTGAAAATTAAAAGAATAGTATTTATCTTACGTCGGCATTCCAGTGAATTCCTTTGATTGGAATGGTTCGGGTGGCAGCCAGTCCGATACTAACACAACGTCTTGTGATTCGTTTTCCTCCAAATCGTGTTCGCTTGTGGACATCATAGAGCTTTCTTTATCTGGGCTCGGTTTTTTAGCCAACGGCATAGGTTCAAGTTGAAGCCATTCTTGAACTGATCCAGTCACATTCAGAAATGAGAGCATTTCGTCATTACCCTCAATGTTTTCTTTAGCTTTTTCGTCCTGTAAAACGTACCTTGTTCAGTAAATGCTCAAATAAAGAATAACAATTTATTTTAGAGACTAGCTTTTGCCCGTGACTTGGTTCGCGTGCAAGTCGAAAATGGTCCTAATAGTATTATTTTTTGTCGACTTAAAATCGGATTATGTAATAAAATGTAATTTAAATCAAAAGCACTAAGGTGTATTGATATCAACTTCTAAGCAAATCACGCTCAACATAACTTTCTACCCCTTTTAAATTTCAATAAAATAAAGCACATCTTCCATCAATTCTGTTAAAGAATGTTTATGCAATTGAATCACGATGTCCTATACAAAGTTTGCCCCCTGTTTGACCCCCTAAATGGGTAGAATTTAGGTAAATCCCTTTTTATTGGATGGCTACGTCATAAAGAGAACACACCCTCTAAGTTTTGCGTCTCTACGATCAGCGATTTAAGCTATGGATGGATCCGTCAGTCAGTACAGAACAAAGCATTTTATATGTATAGATCGAAGACTTACCATTAGTGACTTATCTGGAATCCCTAAACCTTGTTCGACAATCTTCTTATTGAGGCAACGCCATTCACATTTATTGGGCTCCAAAGCGCCGCCTTGCTCCGTGTGGTAAACCCAGATTTCAACAGGCATACTCTTATCTTTAAAGTTTCCAATCTTAGTGATAAAGATTCTACTGTACGCATCGAGCAGTTCTTTCAACACTTCTTTAGTGAGCGAGGGCCATTGTTCCCCGACGGCTGGTACGACACCGGATAAGTGACACTTTATTGCTGCGTCTCCTATAGAAGCGAACTCTGGGACCAATTCGACGAGATTCTGTAGCGCTACTGTTTCTACGCAGGCAAAGTCCGAGTAAAAAACTTTAGCCATTGTACCTTCTATATCGACGATAGTAGCTCGACGCCACGTTTGCGATTGGAAACACACAGTGCAACACCTGTCTCCAGCTTTCCAATCAGATTTTGTAGAAACTTTGTTGTTTTTATTCGAATAATGCAGTTGCATTTTCTCGAACAATTCGTTAAACGTCTTTTGTTGGTGGACGAGTGCGATATAAATGAGAGAGGGAGATTGGTACTGTAGTAGCTTGGCCTCCAGTCTTAGAGGTCCCTTGTCTTTTGCCTCTAGATCGTTTTCATTCACTTTATGAGATCTCTTTAGTATTTCTATTTTAGGCTTTGGTTTAGTCAGTTTAGTTTCCAAAGATGGTTTATTTGTGACGACGAGATCCTGCGTGTCTGATAACAATTTTTCTTTGAAGTTGAATATTCTGAAATAAAATTGTGAAAGTATGTATGTATTTTTGTTACCATTAATGCAAAAACTTCTGGATGGATTGCAATGAAACTATAGATAGCTGGAGACCTGGGGCCTAAGTCTGCTAATACAATCGTGTTTCAATAGTGTGTCGATATAATCGTAATAGAAATTTAATGTCAAAAATATGACATTACATGTCAAATTGGTATTCTGCTAACGTTGACTATTCTATCGAGACACCACTGACTCACTTTTTTATTCTGCTCTACAATCGTGGCATAATGGAATCTCGATAGTTGTCAAAACGGTATATTGCTTAGCAACATATACCATGTTGCTAGGCAACACCTGCAAGGTAAATATTACCATACCATTGAGACTCCATAGTGATTATATTGCGATGTTTTTAAAACTTTAGCAGAATACCAAATAAAGTCACAATCTCGATATAATATCAATAGAGTCTCGATATAATGACAATGGTTGGTCAAATAGCAGAATAAGGCCCCTGGATTAATGCCTATCCAGTTCTCCAGCTTAATCCCGATATTTCCAAGGGATTAGGAAATACGCGGGTGAAAACGCGCGGCGCAGCTCATTATATCGATTCAGACCGAGTAAATAACATTAACATACCCAATGCTGACTGCAAATTTGTATTTGATCATAAGTTGGTTGAGGCAGACAACGTTTTCGTCGTCACTTTTGTCGTATAAAGTGACTCCAACAGAGCGATAACGGTTGCGAGTCGGATTTTCTTCCACATGTAGCTCAAGCAATACATTCTCGTACTTTTGGAGTATTGCTACTGAGCCGGGGTTCCATCTCGTATTAAAGGCCGTTATACCGGCAAGGTGGCATTCTGTGGCCTGCAACAAACATGCAAAAGTCAGAAATCAACATCCTTTATTTATTTGGAATCATACCTACTATTTGCATGGGATCACTTTAAATCGTCATAAAAACTAAGTTAGGCTGTGTGCCTACCAATGAGAAGAAGGCACAAAAACTCATGGTTTTTTTTTGCATTCAGCCTCGCATATTTCTTTCTCTGTCTTTCGCCTTCTTGTATCGTTGTTAAAACCTCGGCATGGAGTTTGTTGAGTCAAAACTAAATAATTCACAGAAGGTGTACAACTGTTACCTATCTATCCTTGCAACGATTTGTATTTTGTTATAAATTAATGAGACCGATTCATACATCTATACTTATATTATAAAGCTAAAGAGTTTGTTTGTTTGAACGCGCTAATCTCAGAAACTACTGGTTCGAATTAAAAAATTCTTTTTGAGTTAGTCCATTTATCGAGGAAGGCTAAAAGCTACTTTTTATCCCGATATACCCACGGGATCGGCAGTTACGCGGGTGATTTTTCAATATGACGTCATCTGTCTGCCGGTTGATGAATTAAACCTTAAAAATTAAAATGTTAATTATAATATAGTCTTACTAGCGACCCGCCCCGGCTTCGCACGGCTATATTATGCATGTATTATACATATAAACCTTCCTCTTGAATCACTCTATCTATTAAAAAAAACTGCATCAAAATCCGTTGCGTAGTTTTAAAGATTTAAGCATACATAGGGATATATAGACAGAGAAAGCGACTTTGTTTTATACTATGTAGTGAAGTGATAGTGATACTAACGAGAGCACTGCAGACGGTGAACTTGGACGCGATTTGCCTGAGCTTGGTCCAATGTACGTATAGCTCGAGCCCCGAGTCCAGCAGAAGCACACGCACACGGCCCCGCCCACTCAGCTCCGTGAGCTGCGCACGCGCCCAACGACACGACATTTCGCCGCTCGGAATGTACTTCTCTACGTTCACTACGCACACCATTCCTGTAATAAGTAACGTGACGTCAATTGGCTACATGACTGTGATAACGATGAAATATGAAATAATATGTTAAAAATGGAAGCTAATAGGTTTACAATATCTCTACAATATTTATTGTAATATTTTATTTTCGCAAGAAACGAAACGCGGCGGCCATGACTGACCTTCGTGTGACGTCACGATTTTCTATTTTGCTAGAGAAAAAAAATTGAATGATGTTGACAGCCCAGAGGCATGAGTCATGACGTCACAGATTAACATGTATGGTGACCGACTGTTTTCGAGGACAATTTAAAATAACGTAGAAAAATGCATTTTTTTTCAATTTTATTTTGAAATACTTAGTGAAAATCAGTCAAGATCCCAATTCGTGACCTCATAATCATCTCGATCTAATCAAGCTCTATGATGTTTAGTCCATTGAAAAGTTACATTTGGGGTTGCATTTGTCAGAGGACGCAATTTTATTTTTCAGATATCAAGAGGGGTTTAGTCTAAGCTTAAATCCAAGTTTGAGGGATTGTAGCTCTTGTCCCGCGGCCGCCATCTTGGAAAAAGGGATTTAAATGGTTTTTATGGTTTATCTGACAAACTATAGGTCTTACAAAAAATATTACTTAACATTTTTTGTTGCAAATAAGATTATCTACAACTTTTATTAAGTAACTTTTAGTAGTGAACAAAAATTAAAAAAGTTATAAGCGAAAATCCATTACTCAGATTCCTTAGATCTTTTTGCGGTCCCATCTGGCTGAAAGCATGAAACTTGGCATGCAGGTAGCTTTTACATAGATAATAAGATATAGAAGTAGAAACAAGTCGTATGGCGATTGGTTCCCCCCTTTTGTGTGCCTATTTAGAGTTTTTTGCATTTTTTATGAAAACGGTTAAAGCTATAACCAAATTGATAATGAGCAATATGATCTTCATCAAATTCACTATAACATTTATCTCAGAAGTATGTAGATCGGACTTATAGTTTAAAAGCTGTAAAGTGATTTTTACGCCCAGTCGACCCTGTTTTGTATCAGCCTTACAGTTTTTTATTTTATTATAAAAACAGTTAAAGCTATAACAAAACTGTTATTGACCGATATGTTCTTCATTAAATTGACTACAATAATTGTCTTAAAAGAATGTTGATAGGACTTATAATTTTCAAAATATGCTTACTTTTCTTCTTCTGAAAATTAACACAAAAAGGTAAACATCGAAAAAGCACGTGTAATAATTTTTTTATCACAGTTGCTCATAAAGTGGATCTTATTAAACCGCTTTTAGGCTCATAATGCAACGTAATACACGCGTGCGATAAAAAAAATCCAACTAGTATTGGAAAATAATACGTCATCCCGATATGTCAAATACGTATCTTACTGCTAATGACATATAGTAGATGAAACATTCTTAAGGACATCGTTTAAATCGTACCCAAAAATTAACGTGCCGGCCACAAAAAAAAATGTTTCTATCTTGTAGAGAATAACATTTTAAATAATGTTTAATAAGGCAACAAAGAGCTACGATGAACCATCGTTGAGTTATTTTACATTGAAAACCCAAAAAAATGCATTTTGTACAGATCCGTTTGACCACTTCTAAGATATTACTACAGAAAAAATATAAAAATAAGTAGTAAATGGATAAGTTTTGTCTGTTTTTATTATATTTATATACATAGGTATATCCAATAACCCTTTCAGAAGTTATAGTGGGATCTTAAAAGTGGTCAAACGGATCCCTATAAAATGCATTTTTTGGGTTTTCAATGTAAAATAACTCAACGATTTTTGATCGTAGCTCTTTGTTGCCTTAGTAAACATTGTTTAAAATGTTATTCTCTACAAGATACAAATAATTTTTATTACTGGCCGGCATTTTTTTTTGTGGGTATTTTTTGTTAGAAACATGAATGATCTCCTTTATCTGGGTTATACTGTTTTGATGTATAGAAAAAGGTACCATCCAAAGAGTTTTTTTTTCTTCTTTTCAAAAGGTTGTCTCTAAAGTCTGCGAACGATAATATTACGTAATGACGTCTTTGAAAATAATTAAAAATTGAGTTTTGTTTTTATTTTGTTTTTTCTTTAGGTACATAAATATATTTTTTTTATATATTCTGTTTTTAATGAAACCCGGAACTAATATATTCTGTTTTTAACCGCCGACGCAAAAACAAATGAAAAAAAACCCTAAAAAAATATTGTATGTCAGACGCTGTATAGGTTAAAAGTCTTTTGCCTAGCCTTTCGGGAGTGTAATTAACAAAAAATAGTAAACATAACCTAAAATTCTTTAAAACTTTTTATTATTAAAATTTTAACAAGTCTTTTTTTTATTCGCAACTGTGATAAAAAACGTCGTACGATACACGTGTGAATTGATCATTCCATCTCGGCTTTTGCCACGCTCGCGTTCCGCTCGCGCGTCATAAACCGCCTCTATGGAATGATCAACTTTCCACACTTGTATCGCAATGTACTATTATACGTTTTTAGACCCTTTGAGCGTAGTCTATACCTGAGTTTATATCCTTGAAAACCCTGGGCTACTGCCATGGTGCTACGAAATCAGTATTCTTAGTAAAAATAAAAACTTAAATTTTCATGGATTTTCGCTTATAACTTTTTGTTTTTTATTCTACGACTAAAAGTTACTTAACAAAAGTTGTAGATAATCATATTTGCAACCAAAAATGTTAAGTAATATTTTTTGTGAGACCTATAGTTTGTCAGATAAACCATAAAAACCATTTAAATACCTTTTTACAAGATGGCGGCCGTGGGACAAGAGCTAGAATCCCTCAAACTTGGATTTAAGCTTAGACTAATCCCCTCTTGATATCTAAAAAATAAAATCGCGTCCTCTGACAAATGCACGCTAAGCCCAAAAAAATGTAACATTTCAATGGACTAGTTAGTATGTTTGTTACTCCTTCACGTAAAAACTACTGAACCGATTAAGATGAAACTTGGTATGTAGATTATTGTAGATAGCTGAAGACCTGGATATACTTAATAGTAATTTTATGTCCTGATATTGCCACGGGACTAGTAATTAAATAAAAATATCATTTTTACCAATCTCAGGAAGATAAACGGATCCACTTCTGTCGGTCAAATTGTATTCCGCCTCCAAATCTTCACACATTTTTTCGTAAAGCGTCTGGGCGTGGCGCTGGACAATAAAACAATCGGTCAGTCATTATAACATGTAAAGTACAAATAACATCCAAGTAACACCAATGTATTTGAGGACATACTTAAGTGGTTTATGAGGGTACTAGCGACCCGCCCCGGCTTCGCACGGCTATATTATGCATGTATTATACATATAAACTTCCTGTTGAATCACTATCTATTAAAAAAACCGCATCAAAATCCGTTGCGCAGTTTTAAAGATCTAAGCATACATAGGGACAGACAGCGGGAAGCGATTTTATTTTATACTATGTAGTGATAGTGATAATATAAAAATATTCTTACTTTTCTGACGTAAAATTTATCAGGATTCACGATGTGCGTGAAGTAGACCTCTTCAACCATTTTCGTTTTGTAATCGCTATTGTTTACAAATATTCTAGGTCTGTCTTTAACTCCTGGAGATAGTGGATACTGAAAACAAAGGCAAAAACGTCAATTACGAACAACAATTGGAATAAAGCTGATTTTGTAGTTTGTATTAAGGTGAATTATGACATGAAATACGTGGAAGGAAACGGGAACCCACCACGTTTACTTTCCCAAGAAAACCTTATTATGGAATTGAATACTAGTAAAGAATGTGTTATGTCATGCGATCCGACTGACGCTCGGCGCTTGCCGGTTTCCGGGCCGGTAAGTGTGAAATTGGTTACCGATGACGATGCGATTGGTTCGATGACAACTAGAAGGAGGCTTTTGGATGGCGACAACACGCAACCTTCACAGAAGATCTCTATCCGTGTTAAGCATAGAATAGGCACATGGAACGTTAGAGGGCTGCTGGAACCTGGCAAATTACAAATTGTCAAAAAAGAGATGAAAAATCACCGTCCCTCACTCATTGGTTTATGCGAAACACACATGCGAGGCCAAGGTCATTTCAAAACTACCTGTGGGAGCACCATGTACTTTTCTGGTCCTGAGAACGAGAGCAGAAATGGTGTGGCCTTTCTTGTACCGCCACACATTAATAAACATGTTCTCGGATATAATCCTGTGTCAGACAGGATCCTAACGATCAAGTTAAACACTAAGCCGTGCACCCTGAACTTAATACAGGTTTACGCACCGACCGAGGAAACTAAGGAGGAAATAAGTGATGCATTCTATGGCACCTTATTAAACACGCTAAAGACCATTCCTAAAAGAGAAGTTACCATGATTGTTGGCGACTGGAATGCGAAAGTGGGAGACACATCATCAGACGACCACCTAAGGAATGTTGTTGGCAGTTTTGGTCTGGGCGTGCGGAGTGACCGTGGAGAAAAGCTACTCGATCTGTGCATTGATAAGAAATTCAGCATCATGAATACTTTCTTCAAACATCATCCACGCCGAACATATACCTGGAAATCTCCAGGTGATCGCTATAGGAACCAAATTGATTATATCATAATTGATTCTCGCTGGCGTTCATCTGTATCTAATGTCAAGACTTATCCTGGTGCTGATTGCCACACTGACCACAGTTTACTGGTGGCATGGTTTGCACTGCGCACTAACGATTATTAGATCAATAAAATCGGACATAAGTAAAAATGTGCAACTTAGTCAAAAGTGTCATGTAAGCTATTGTTCCTATAGCCAGGTAACCGACCTTTTAGACGGCGGCCATTAAAAATCCCCCCGCTCTAGACCTGTTTTAACAAATCAGTCGAAACTCAGCCGTTCGTGGAGTCGCATGTCTTTGTTTTCGGCACTTTTGTTCGCACTATAACTTCGCTTCACAGTTGTGTGTTTGTGTGGTTCAATTTAGAAAAAACTTTTATTGGATATGGCAGAAGAAGGTATGTACTACATTTTAAAATATTACATGATTACTTTGTCGTATAAAATTTATATTTTTATGTGATATGAAAACAGTTACAATTTAGGTACATTTTTTTGCTTTACTTTTTCAAACAATCGTGTTTTTATGTATATGTCGTGTCTTGTCGGGCTACAACTTTTATAACAATATAATAATTGATTTGTTGGCTATTGTAAATCATAATAAAACCATCCGCCTACGTCCGCCATTTTGTTTTATATGACTTTTTAATTGTACGTAAAAATTACACAATTATTTTAAGTTAATATATTTATTTATTTGTCGTACAGATAATTCGAGAACTATCAAAATATTTACTAGAAGAGCATTGTGGGAGATCTTGAATGAATTCAAGGGCCACAAAATAGAAGAAAAGTTTTCATTGTTTGAAGATAGACTTGTCCAATTGACAAATTGTCCGGAACATGAGAAACATAAAATGGTAAATGGTTTGAAGCACTTTAAAAGTGAATTCAAAAAGAAGTGGAGAGGAGCTTCATACAAAGAAGAACGGTTTTTAAAAAGTAATGAAGTGTGGCTTACATCTTCGATGGAATTACCTAACTGGCCTGAAATGACCTTACCAAAACCTGGACGTCCAAAAAAATCATTTGAAGATGTGTGTGACCGTAGCAAACGGAGAAAAACAAAAGATCTGCGTGAACAAGTATCTGTCGAGGAGTTGACTTATGCTGCTGGCGTGAGTCAGGGCACTTCAGGAAATAAAGATGCATCAAAAATAATTAAAGAATTAATGGCTTCACCCACCAGAGCTACTAAACTTAGAAAAGTTATTTCTAGTACCAAGAAGCAAACAACTGTAAAAAAATATACGCCAGCAGAAGCACTGGCTATCTTTGTTGAAGGTGATTTCACTAGAAGACAATGGGAAATAATCCACAGATCTGGTAAAGCTATTTACCCATGCTATTCTGTCATACAAATGGCTAAGATTGAATGTTATCCCGAGGAAGAATCAATACATGTCACTGAGACAAGCGCAGAAGTTAAACTTCAAGCATTACTAAATCACACTGCATTGCGCTTGTACAAATATATAGCGGAGGTTGTCAATACGTCATGCACTGAAGAAGAAAAACAAAATATGGTGTTAATTTCGAAATGGGGATGTGACGGATCTCAGCAGACACAATACAAGCAAAAATTTGAAAATCACGGAGATAGTGATGCAAATATTTTTCAAAGCTCACTAGTGCCTCTAAGACTATCTGTTATCATTGAAGAAGAGGAGAAAAAAATCATTTGGCAAAATCCGGTTCCGTCTTCGGTCAGATTCTGCAGACCCATACGTATAAGATTTATAAATGAAACAAAAGATATCACAAAACAAGAAATACAATACATTGAAAACCAAGCCGAACAGCTTCAGGAGACAGAAATTGATGGCAGCAAAATAAAACATAAACTGTTACTTACCATGATTGATGGCAAGGTATGTAATGCTGCTACAGACACCTCATCTACAATGAGATGCTACATTTGCGGACAGACTTCGAAGGATTTTAATAAATTAATTAAAAAAGAAAGTAAAGTAGAAACGTTGAAGTTTGGATTATCAATTCTTCACGCAAGAATTCGATTTTTCGAATCTATTTTACATTTAGCCTATAAATTGCCTTTACAAAAATGGCAAGCACGGTCTACAGAAGAAAAAAGAATTGTAAAAGAGACTAAAGAAAAACTACAAAAAGCCTTTAAAGAGGAAATGGGATTACTCGTAGATGTTCCCAAAGCAGGGTTTGGGAACACTAATGACGGGAACACGTCAAGGAGATTTTTTGCAGATCCGGAATGCTCCTCAAGAATAACTGGCATCAATGTCGATTTAATAAAAAGGTTTTAAGTTATATTAGAAGTAATATCAAGTGGCAATAACATTGATGTAGAAAAATTTGAAGCATACGCAAATGAAACTGCAAAAATATATGTCGATCTGTATGGTTGGCATCCCATGTCACCAACCATACACAAAATTTTGATACATGGAGGTGAAGTAATAGCTCATGCATTCTACCTATTGGCCAGTTATCGGAAGAGGCAGCTGAAGCCCGAAACAAACATTTTAGGCAATACAGATTACATTTTTCCCGCAAATTTTCGCGCAGAGACTGCAACATAGATATAATAAACAGACTTCTTTTAAGTTCAGATCCATTTATCAGCTGCAGCAGAAAGACGCAAAATAAAAAAAGACAGCCTTTCTCAAAGGAGGCAATAGAAATGATGTCTGCCAGCACGGTATTTAAAAATAGACAAAGCGAAGACGAAAGTTCCGACGAAGAAGAAGTTGAAGAATCCTAAAAATGTAAAAAGATGTAAAATTTTAAATATATAATTATTATATTGGTCAAACTTTGTGTTTTATTTAATTTAATTGCACATAAAATTAAATAAATAAATTAAATATTTTTGTCCGATTTTTTCACTCAAATACTCGTTAGTGCTGCGTTTCAAAAACATCTCTAAAGCCTCGCATCCTAAACCTAGACAGATTGACCCACTCATCCGTCCCGTTTTCAGAGAAACGGTAGAAGCCAAACTGTTGGAGAACGCTCAAGCTCACAATGATCCAAATGAACAATGGGAGACGCTGAAGACCACTATTCTTGACTCTTTAGAAAAATGTCAACCTACCAAGAAGGAGCCCAAGACCAACATATGGCTGACTGATAAGACTTGGGAATTAGTGCAAGAACGTAAGGATCTCAAGTGCAAAGGGCCCATGAACGAAGAGAATATGAAAAATTTTCTAAGCTTTGCAAAAACATAAAAAAGAGCAGTCGCCAGGACAGAAACAACTTTGTTCTCAATTTATGCCGAGAAGTGGAAGTACACGCAAATAAGATGCAACCCTCTGATCTCTTTAAGAAAGTCCGACTTCTGTCTAAACAGTTTAAGCCGAAATCATGGATAGTCGAAGATAGGGATGGACATCTCATTTATGAGCTTGAGAAAGTGACTGAACGTTGGCGCGAGTACTGCGAAGACTTATACCGGAACCCAGTCTCGTCATCAGAATCGAATCTGGCAGTTGATGTTTGGCAATGTGAACCGCCTTTACTACGTTCTGAAGTTGTTTCGGCTATAGCTTCTCTTAAAAGCAGGAAGGCGCCTGGCCCAGATGAAATAACGGCAGAAATACTGAAGACGTTGGGGGATGCTGGAATCGATAGACTGCACGATATCGGCAGTACTGTGTGGAGGACGACAAAGTGGCCTCAGGACTGGGCAAGGTCTGTTATTCTCCCATTGCACAAGAAAGGGTCTACCAAAAAGTGCGACAACTACCGCACGCTCGCCCTTATATCTCACGCCAGCAAAATTCTGCTCCACATCATTAACAACCGACTTAGATACTACATAGACTGGCAGATCCCGCAGGAGCAGGCGGGTTTCGTCAAGGGCAAGGGTACGCGTGAGCAGATTCTGAATGTTAGGCAACTTGTTGAAAAAGCTTACGAATTCAATGTACCATTCATTATGTGCTTTGTCGATTACAGCAAGGCTTTTGACTGTGTGGACTGGAACATCTGGTCAGGGTGCTTCAAGGCTTATACTCAGATAGTCAGGGGGTAGTGAGAGTCGACAAGACGACGTCGAAACCTTTCTCGTTTGGCAAAGGAGTTCGTCAAGGATGCATCGTATCCCCTGTCTTATTTAACATCTACGGTGAGAGCATCATACGCCGGACCTGTGAAGATTGGGATGGTGGAATTACCATCAACGGTACTAAAATTCAAAACTTACGCTACGCCGACGACACCATCCTTTTCGCAGCAAACGAAGCTGAAATGCTACAGCTCCTAAACAAAATGGAGCAGCACAGTTTGGAGATGGGACTAGCCATAAACCGATCTAAAACCAAGATCACGGTGGTGGATCGTGCTTCTAAGCTAGAGCTCAATGGGATACTCAATATGGAAACTGTTGATCACTTTATTTACTTGGGCTCTAGCATTAGCAACAACGGGTCTTGTGAAGCTGAAGTTCGTAGGAGAATTGGAATGGCCAAGGCTGCTATGTCTCAGCTCGACAGGATATGGAAGGATCGTAACATCACCAATAAGACAAAAATGACCCTCGTCAACACTCTAGTCTTCTCCATTTTCCTGTATGGTGCGGAGACATGGATATTGAAAGCTGGAGACCGCCAGCGCATCGACGCCTTTGAGATGTGGTGCTGGAGGAAAATGCTTCGTATCCCTTGGACTGCGTTTAGGACCAATCATTCGATCCGCGTAGAACTCAAAATAGATAAAAAGCCTAGGCTCTACAACATATGCCTGAGGAGGATTTTTGAGTTCTTTGGCCATATCGCCCGTAAACCCGGTGATAACCTCCAAAAACTAATAGTTACCGGAAAAATGGACGGTAAGAGATCGAGAGGGAGGAGTCCAATGCGCTGGACTGACCAGATCCGCACCACTCTTAACATGAATATTGCCGAAGCGGTTCATGTCGCCGAAAGCCGGAAAAGATGGCGCAACATTGTAAGAGAGAAGTTAATTCCCTGATGGGTCACGACCCCCAGCATTGGGGAATCGACGCAAGGAGGAGGATGACATGAAAACCCCAATCCCTTTTCCACGCGTGACGCGTGATTACTCTATCCCTTTCCCATAATATTATATTCAGTGTGTAGGCAATCCAGTTGGCACTGAATTGTTTAGTTTTTCGACGTTTTCAGACGACAACGGTTTGAATAGCACGAATTAATCGCTGTATTAATAAACCCAGCCTAGTATTACTGGATTTAAAGGACATTATGTACAATCGACGCTCGAAAGTCCAACGGCACCGTAACGGTTACAATCATGTGCAGCACTATTATAACAACATAACCTGTGGATCGAACCCACGGCGGTTGGTGTAGCGGGTAACAGCTTATACCAGTCACACAACTAAAGACATAGCTAACATGTTGAAAATAATAATCACGCTCAGTACTTTTAATTCAAGTATTTATGTTTGTGTGTAAAGTCTATTGGATCGTATCGTTAGTCAAATACTTGTTTATAGTATTATTGTAGCACACCGATAGTGTATTTATGACGCATACTGTACATTCCGTCTTACCTTCATTCTAGGATTAGTAAATTTAGCACGTTCATGGAAGACCAGAGCGTGTGCAATGCTGACGCCATCTTCGAACGTGGTTAGATCACAGTCCAGTTTCACAGTATAGTTAGATGTAGCTCTGATGTGACGGATTAATATAACAGCTTGTTTACTGAAACAACAAGTTACTTATTATGACTGTCTGTGGCGCAGCGGGCGAACATCCGCCTGCGAAACAGGTGGTTGCGGGATCGATTTCAGCTTAAACAAATATTTATGAAATAAAAGAAAGGTATTTAAGTATTATATCCGTTATCTGGCCACCATAACACAAGCCATGTATGTAGCTTAGTTTAGGGTCAGATGGCGCTGTGTAAAAATGTCTTGCAACATTTATTTAACATTACTACCCTAATTATTTTCATTGTTTTTTATTTTGTTGAATGATGTTTGCGATGTATTAGGAATTAGTTTATTTTTTATTTAGCACTATTCTATTGTAATTTAACTTAGTTTATTTAGCAATGTTGTTAAAGAAGAGCGGGTCTACCTGGCACAGGTATTTTTGTACCTAAAAGGTAGTCCCAACCTCAATATCATAAGGACTTTTTGGTAATGAAATAAACTATTATTGACGACCCAATTGGTTCAATGGTCACCATATCGCACTGAAAAACACAGGGTTGCGGGTTCGATTCCCGCCTCAGACAAGTATTTATGCTTAGATATTTGTCTGTGGTCTGGTTGTGTCTATGTATTGTAAGTATATATTTACAAAAGAAAAGTATATATTAAGTAGTATATCCGTTGTCTAGCACCCATAACACAAGTCTAGTTACTTAGCTTGGGGCTAGATGGCGATGTGTGAAATGTCCTGCAATAGTTATTTATTATTTATTTATTTATGAACACTTACTTAATATGATCTTATTAGATATACGTTCTTATTTACAAGTTGTTATGTTCACTTTAGCGATTACAATAATAAGAATCTTGTTTAGAACTATCATCTTATTTACAATATAGGTATCACTAGCTTTTGCCAGCGATTTCGTCTGCGTAGAAATCGAAAATGGATCAAGGAATCACGTTGTCCCATACAAACTTTGCACCCCCTTTTCACCTCATAAGGGGTAGAATTTCGGACAATCCTTTCTTATCGGATGCCTACGTCAATCAAAGAACACACACTCCTAGTTTCAGGTCTCTACAATCAGCGGTTTAGGCTATGCGTTGATCCGTCAGTCAGTCAGTCATTCAGGACAAAGCATTTTATATGTATAGATTACATATGGTCTGTTTTCAGAGTTCATAGTATACTTTACATCGAAATCCAACAAATAAAAATATAATAAACAATATAAAAACGTGGCTGTCACTATAAATATCCAGTCGAAAAATAGCCAGTCGCAGGGCTATTCATTATTCCGATAAAATCTTATCACACAAATCAGTGAAGCTTAGCTAGTATTACAATAAAGTATTATATGATATCAACAAAACTTACTTGTCAATGATGTTTTGCATGAGAAACGAATCATCAGTTGTCCAAGCTCCAGTAATGGGTTCACAGTTGGTCAGAGAACAGTTGTATGCCAAAGGATATGGGGACTGCAACCGTGCGGGCGGAATCAGCCGTAATCTGTCGTAAACATAACATTACTTACATAAAACTATTAAAATTAAATCATCATTTACACAAACAAATAAAGTTAAAAATAAAAAAAAACATCTTCAAACGCGTCTCCCCGAGGCATCATTCCAAGAATACTGGTTGGCAACATTTCCCCTCTGGATGGCCAGACTGACCCTTTGAGCGAAAAAGCCACCAGCCCTCCGATCACCAGACACCTTTACAAAACGCGCTAAAAACGAAGGCTTCGGCAGTCCAAGATCCCAAAGTAGGTTGAGTCGCAGCTCATTATATCGATCCATTACTTAACTAATTAGGTACCTACATTTTATTTAGAGTTCTTACAGGGTAGACTTTCGGTCATTTACATTTAAAAGCAATCATTGCTGATCCAAAATCTAAAACGGCATCATTACATTTTTGGAAAGGAAATAACCATAGCCAGGATTAGAACCTGATAAAATTGTCCATTAAATAATCATCCGTAGGTATATTATTTTTGTATTAATCGATAGTATTGTTGATTGAGATCAATTCTAGAATATAAACAAAGTATGGCAAATCAAAGAAGTATAGCTCATTTTTGTAGTCTTCTGTAATTTTTCTACATGAACTGTTTTTTTTTACAAATATGTAAGGTAGAGTAAAACGCATTTTAAAACATTTAGAATTATATCACTTAATCTCTATGCCTCTAGTCTCTGTGCCTCTATACACACTATTCTTTTGCTTACCCGATAAAGTAAAAATTGCAGAAAACTACAAAAATGAGCCGTTTCTTTTGGTTTGCCAAACCATGTTTGTTTACAGGAATTAATCTCTATCAGGAACACTATCGATTGATATAAAAAAAGGTTGATTTTTATGTTCTATAATTAACAGGTTCGATTCCTGGTTAGGGTAATAGCCTTTTCCAAAAATGTAATGATGCAATTGTAGTTTTTGTTAGGATCGGGCACGCAACTCCTTTTTACCCATAACACATATAAGTATCAAAATATTTTTAGCATAAGTTTTACCAAAGTACATAAATAAATTATTTTTTACTTACTTGTCAATAGGAACGTTCCCTGTACTTCCAAAATCAAAGAAGAACACATTATACTTTGGATTAGATTCGTTCTTTCTCTCAATGCTTATGATCCGACATCTTAACCACATGTCATCGACGTTATTGTAAGCCAGATAAGTTTTACCTACGAAATTAACATTCCAAAGTTAATGTTAATAACGATAAGTATTTACTTTTAAACTTTTAATTACTAGCAGCGCTTCGCAGTTTTACCAGCTTAAGTCCCGATCCCGTGGGAATATCGGGATAAAAGTGCCACTCCCAATGAATCAATGTATCCTCATACCAAGTTTCATCAAAATCGGTCCAGTAGTTTCGAAGCCTATTCAATGCAAACAAACAAACAAATTTTCCTATTGATAATATTAGTATAGACTAGAAGTAAATATCTAAACTATGAAATTATATTTTGTCATAATGAATTTAAAATTATCCAACGGCATCTGCCGATTGTATATGATTAAGGGTTAAGCAAGTGACCGAATAAGGAGGTAATTATAGCTTTCTCTATTTATTTCCTAAATAATGCCTCTAGCTAGAACAATCATTTATTTTTATAAAACCAAGGTTTGCTTTACACAGGCTTTACTGCTTTACTTTTTACCCGACTGCGTGACGCAAAAAAATTGGTAATGTGTTCATCAGTCTATGTACGTTTTTTCCTTTGTGGCACTCTAGAGACAAAACTCGTGATCCGATTTTGTTATTTTTTAGATGTTTGGAGTTTTGGAGGGTTACATTTCCTTTAGTAATTAGTTTTTAGAAACAAGGAAGTTGGAAGTGTTTACTTTTAATTATTTACTTCAGCAATCATTGTTATTAAGTCATGCAATACGATGCAATAACGTCTAGGTTTATTTATGTCGCACTCCTTGATTATAGATTTGAAAGAGATGGAATATCCATTCATGCCTTATCTATAGAATAGCTAAGAGTAAACTCAATACGTACTTGGATTAAATTCTAAGAAACTATATAACTTTTATAAGGTTCTAAGTAACTATACAGGGGTATTAGTAACTATACTAGCAAGCCGTTGAGGGCCACTTCGGTGCACCTTAACATCAAAACAAAAGTTGATGTTAAGGTGCACAGAAGGTCGTAGAACAAAACTTGATACTTTTGTTCTACGACTTTTAGAAATTCATTATAAAAAAATCCATACAAAAATGATAAATTAAATCCATCAGTTCAAATAATACTCTACTCGACATAAGTCACAGAATTAATCATAGTACGTATGGTAAACCCCTGTGCCGCATAAACATAGAAAATGGCCAGACAGTACTAGAAACACTTAAATATTTTTTTGGGATATTATGTATTAGGTTCTGAAAATAGTCGTAGAACAAAATTTGTTTGTTAAGGTGCACAGAAGTAGCCCTCAACGGCTTGCTAGTATAGTTACCAATAACCCTGTATAACTTGGATTAGGTTATAGAAACTATAGCTTACCCTCAGTGATATGATTCGCAGATGGTTTCGGCAGCGACACGGCGTTTCTGAACTCGCGAATCATTTCCTTTACCAATTTCTGATGACACGTCCTTTGTACGTAAAAATCATGGGGATCGACTATGTGCGATATGTAGATCAGTTCTTGTGTTCCTGCAACCATCAGGCAACATCAGACAAATTGACAAAACCTTCACAATTATTACTAAAGGTATAATACTGTACCAATTCTCATAAAACATATGAATAACAAACCTAGTCAACAATAGTCAGCCTATAAGTGGCCTGTAGCCTTTAACGGAATAGCAATCGCGTGTGGTTTTTAACTAAGTATTAAAATTGAGAGGTGTCAAGGGACACTCAGATGGAACGAAGTTCCTTTCGATTAATTAGTGAAGTTATTTTTTTTTGTCGTCGCGACACCACTGTTCAATGCGAAATAGAAAGACGAAACGAAAATAACTGGCTTGCTTTCTATGAGAGAGACAGACAGAGAAACACGCGCACGCCTTACAAATATAGCAAAAAGTGTCGTTACAACTTTTGGTCTTAATTTTTTTCGTCAAGCCCCCTTTCGCAACGCGAAAAAAAACCATCCAAGTGCGAGTCGGACTCGGGCACGAAGAGTTCTGTACCATGTCGCATGGCAGGCCCCTCTTAATAATTATTTTTTTCCGCTTTTAGTATTTGTTGTTATAGCGGCACAAACAGACAGAATTCAACCGACAAGTTCCACAAAATCGTTATGGAGGCAATGAATAGGAGTCGCTGGAGACAGGTCATCCGTTCCAGATGCAGACCCACTGATGACCGCGATCTTTAGTCATGAGGGGCCGACTACAGAGAGTTATAGCGGCAACAGACTGTTTCTAGCTATCACGGTTCATGAGATACAGACAGACAGAGACGGCCAGTGAAGTCTCAGGACGTCGACTGCTGAGCATAGGCCTCCCACAAAGACTTCTAGAACCATCAATCGCATGCTCTCTACTTCCGACGACTTCCCGCGACCTTAATTAAGTCGTCCGTCCATCTAGTCTAAAGCCGTAGTCTCCAGTCAACAACCGTCACATACAACTCACCTTCTTTTAATTGTTTTGGATGTTGACTCTCGGCAAATGGTTGAACAGGTTGTACATTGGGTTTTTTGTACCCATCACCTATAAAATTTAACACAATTAAGAATACTGAAAGACTACTTATATTAAGTGGCGAATTAATTGACATTTAACTGTCACATTTTAATAGGATAGGAGCGTCTTAAATATTAAGGGGACTTCTAAACGTTTGAGTATTGGGTTAGTATTATAAATGCGACAGTTTGTTTGTTACCTCTTCACCACCAGATGGCTTGACCGATTTTAGTTAAAAATATATCGATTAGTCAGTAAATTTTCCAGGCTACCTACACACCAAGTGTCATATCAATTGGTGTACTACTTATGCGGGAGATAACAAACTTGCTTACACAGTGGTAAGCTGGCAAGTGAGCCGGGTGGCCGAATTTCGTCATGGCTTGACCCTGGCACTGGGTCGACCAAGTTAAATATTCTATGACTACTGATAAAATAATATAATAAAATAAATAATGCAGGACATTCCACACATCGCCATCTAGCCCGAAGCTAAGTAACTAGACTTCTGTTATGGGTGCTAGACAACAGATATACTACTTATATATTTTTCTTTTGTAAATATATACTTATAATACATATAAACAATCAGACAAAAATCTAAGCATAAATACTTATCTGAGGTGGGAATCGAACCCCCAACCCTGTATTTGGCAGTCCGGCATGGTGACCATTGTGCTAACTGGGTCGTCCAGATGTGTCCACCTCAGTGATGGCTTGTAGCTATAGATCCTAACGACTGTTATATGGTCATGACAGTGTCATGGCGACTACAGCAGTAGTTGCACCTACCGTAGCTTAGCTTTCGCTGATGCTTAGATGGTAATATTGATTTATATTAGCGTAGGCAGTACAAAAGCTTACTTTGTATGAAGCTCCTAGCGGAAGAATCACTGCTCAGGGAATTGAGCGAGTTGTTAGATATACTCTTGCTGCGATATTGAGGAGCCATCTTGTAAAATGCCGGCGGTTTCGACCCTTGACGTTCTTCTTTTGGTTTACGAATCTTTGTTACATTCTTAGGTGGTTGTTGTCTTACATCTGATGACAAAAAATACATATAATTTTCTATTCACAATCGATTTGATTGATTGATTGATACAAATCGATTTGATTGTAAATAAATCAATGTGGTTTTAATTATAGTTATTTGAGGTAATACAGGGATGTTATACCTTTTTGGAATTTTTGTTTTGAGTCCTTCATTTGATATTTGCAGAAAAAGAAAATAAATAAACAGATGGACAAGAAAGTGATCTTAAAAGGGTTTCTTTTTTACCTTTTGAGGTATGGAACCCTAAAAACACCTAAAACAATTAAACCTAGCAGCCCCCATATTTTTTTTATGTCATCTATCTAAGAACACTTGGACTAATAAGACGAATCTACATTAAGAGGAAAGGGTACCAAAGGTCTCTCCGTACAAACATAGTTGACTGTTTCCTCCCTGGATAATGATACTACAGCAAATATTTTTGTTGCATAAAACTTATAACTGCCATGATCATGCCCCTATGTTTTTTTTTTAATTTTTTTAATCTTAATTTTTATTATAATTAGAAAGTGAAAAAAATCAAGACATAGGGGCATAGTCATGGCAGTTATAGGTTTTATGCAACAAAAATATTTGCTCTAGTGTCATTATCCAGGGAGAAAACAGTCAAATACGTTTCTATGGAGAGAGCCCCCGGTACCCTTTCCTCTTAAGGTTTAGAAATTTTGTGGAAATAAAGAATATTATAAACATACAATAACATGAATAATAAAATTTTACCTTTCAATAATTCCGGTGGATAAACCGGGAGAACAGGAGCGGGTGGTATTTCAAAATCGGGCCCCAAGTCAGAGGTCGATGACAATTTGTAAACGGAGTTGGCATTCCCTTCCAAATGGATGTAGTCACTTATCAATGGACACAAATCTTCGTTAACAGCCACCCTAAGTTTTAAAAATACACTGTTAAAAAGGAGACATTAGGAAACATACCGTATTTTGAAGCGCTAAACCAATTTTCCTCACACAGTAAATAATGTTACCAAGTTGCCCGCAAAAATTTATCTCATAACAGTTCTTTTTGTAAAAATACTCCGTTAGGAAATCGAAATACAATGTTACTTTGTAACCTGTGGATCTAAAATAGAATTTGGCAGAATTCGACATCCGTAACGGAAATTTTGGCTTCAAGATAACAAAACCGCATACAAATCGGTAAATTCTCCTTCTCAGACTACTTAAATAAAGATTTCATGATTTTCTACTGTACTATGTATTCTTATGTCGTATTCGCCATATAAACCTTATTCATATTATTAACTAGCGACCCGCCCCGACTTCGCACGGCTATATTATGCATGTAATATACATATAAACCTTCCTCTTGAATCACTCTATCTATTAAAAAAACCGCATCAAAATCCGTTGCGTAGTTTTAAAGATTTAAGCATACATAGAGATATAAGGACAGAGAAAACGACTTTGTTTTATACTATGTAGTGATGGTGATGATAGTGAAATGATGATGATTCGTGTCAAAGCAACGACGGTTCATAAGTTAGCAAAAACAGATCCCTGAGTGGGATCCTACTAAAAGGGTTGTCGAAAATTTTGATATCTATACTAATATCATAAAGAGGAAAGATATGATTGTCTGTGTGTTTGAATCGAATAGGCTCTGTAACTACCGAACCGATTTAGATAAAAATAAATAAATAAATATTTCAGGACATATTACACATCGCCATCCAGCCCCAAGCTAAGCAACTTAATGCTTGTGTTATGGGTGCCAGATAACGGATAAACTACTTATATACTTTTTTTTTGTAAATGTATACATATTATACATATAGGAAACACCCAGAACCAGAAACAAGAATTTATGGTCAGCATAAATACTTGTTCCCGGCGGGAATCGAACCCGCAACCTTCTGCGTCGCAGTCGGGTGTTTCCCCGACGCGCCACAGAGGTCGTCAAAGATGGAATTAAGGTAGAGGATACATTGTTTTTTTTATAGTAACATAAGCTTCTTTATATCCCGATATTCCCACGGGATCGAGAGTTACACGGGTGAAACCGCGGAGCGCTGTTAGTATTAAATAATATTACTTGAGAGGGTCTTCTTTGGATTCATCGCGGTTCAAATACCAGGGTATTTCTAATATCTTCTTTGCATCTTCTAACAGAATAGACAAATTCATCTGAAAAACAGAAAGTAAGTTGAAAGAGAGATAAACGAGGGCGTTGCATGTGACTCGCATACAAAAGTACTGCAATATACACCAAATCTATTTAATTGTAGATTTTTAATTGCAGAATCAGTTAATCGAAATCCTGTCACATTTGTTTGTTCTTTTTAGAAAAAGTTAGGAAGTTTTTAAAGAAAAATGACCAGCAATTCTTAAAAAAAATTGTTTATAATAAGGGATTGAAAAATTGTTAGCGGCTCAGAATAAAAGTGATTAAGGGCCGAATCCGGCACGCGGTATATCTACACATATAAAATGCTTTGTCCTGAATGACTGACTGACAGATGGATCAACGCACAGCCTAAACCGTTGATTGTAGAGACCTCAAACTTGGAGGGTGTGTTCTTTGTATGAACGTAGCCATCCGATAAGAAAGGATTTTCCGAAGTTCTACACCTTTAGGTGGTGTAAAAGGGGGGGAAAGTTTGTATGGGACAACGTGATTCCTTGACCCATTTTCGACTTTATGCGGACAAAGTCGCGGGCAAAAGCTAGTTAGATAATAATAATATACCTAGTATACTAATGTTCACTTATTCGCAATAAATGAATGAATTAAAAAAAAAGCTATTGCATAGCGAACGCTCGGCCGAGCTACATGGTAGGCGGAGTGGGGGGTGTTAGGTTTTATTTTCGTTGCGGAATTTCTTGATTCGGTCGCCGCGCTCAAAGCCCGCGATAAAAGCTATGCAAATTAAGCGTATTTATAATAAGTAAATGTAATTTAATCTGAATACTAACCTGTTTTAATTTCTTATCATCAGCTGTCATATTGATGGTATCGATAACTTTCTTAGAGCTCTTCAAAGCATCGATAACATCATTTTGAGCCTTCAACAATGACTCTCTCTCAGCACATTTCAGTTTAGTAATGATACCCATAACATTTTGTTTATGTTTCTGTACTATAGAGCAAAGTTTAGAGAAGTGTTGCTCTATGTTCGATATGATTTGTGGTAATTCTGTAGCCGATGCTGTTTCATTGTCAATTTTGTACAGCAAGCTGCCGATTTCCTAAAAAATAATTAATTATTAAAATATAAATAATTACAGGACATTCCACACCTCGTCATCTAGCCCCAAGCTAAGTAACTAGACGTGTTATGGGTGCTAGACAACGGATATACTACTTCTATACTTTTTTTTTGTAAATATATACTTACTTATAATACTTAGAAACAACCAGACTTCAGACAAATATCTAAGCATAAATACTTGTCTGAGGCGGGAATCGACCCGGCAATCCCGTGTTTGGCAGTCCGGCAGTCAATTTATTGCATGGTTAAAATTTTACCTTCTCTACATATGAAATGGTTTGTCCTGTGACTGACGAATCAACACACAGCCTAAACTGCTGATCATAGAGACCTGAAACTTGGAGGGTGTGGTATTTGTATGACGTAGGCATCCGTTCATCATCATATCAGCCCATACACGTCCACTGCTGGACATAGGCCTTCCCCAAACGACGCCACAAACAGCGGTCCTGAGCCGCCTCCATCCACCGACTACCCACGACCGCTACAATGTCGTCGCTTTACCAGGCAGCTGGTCTCCCACCACTCCGTTTCGCGTTGCATTGCGGCCGCCACTCGAGAACCTTTACTCTCCAGCCTGCCTAGCATGAAGACCAAAACACGATACGATAAAGCGATATAACTACATCAACTCTCAAAATATGATAGATAAAGCCTAAAAATTATGATAAAAATTCAACATGGCGCATATTTTAAGAGTTGATGTAGTTATATCGCTTTATCGTATCGTGTTTTGGTCTTCATGCTAGGCATACAGGCATCCGTTATGAAAGGATTTTACGAAATTCTACCCCTTGATACATAATACTGACAACGTGATACTTAAGTCCATTTTCGACTTTTACGCGAACGAAATCGGACAAAAGTCAGTATATAACTAAAAAGTTAACTAATTACTTACCACTGAAGTTTTGGTCAGTCTATTGAATATTTCGTTGACTTTTGGCGTTATACTACCCAACTCCTCGATAAAAGTTTCGTTCTGGAAGAATGTTTAGGAATTTAGAATAAGACAATTGAAACAGTACTGTACTTGTACCTACAATTACAATGTGAAAGAGAGTAATAATAAAATAAATATTGCAGGACATTCCACACATCGCCAACTAGCCCCAAGCTAAGTGACTACACTTGTGTTTTGGGTGCTAGACAACGGTACTACTTATATACTTTTATTTTATAAATATACTAGCGACCCGCCCCGGCTTCGCACGGCTATATTATGCATGTATTATACATATAAACCTTCCTCTTGAATCACTCTTATCTATTTAAAAAAACCCCATCAAAATCCGTTGCGTAGTTTTAAAGATTTAAGCAGTCAAAGGGAAATAGGGACAGAAAAAGCGACTTTGTTTTATACTATGTAGTGATACTTATCATACGAGTACATAGATATAATCAGACCATAGACAAACATCCAAGCATAAATACATGTCTGAGGCGGGAATCAACCCGCAACCCTGTGTGTGGGTCATCAAAACCGTATAATTGAGAGTGATAGACAGATGCAAAGTTAATTCATATTATTGCTATTATTATTGTAATGTAATAAACAAAAAACACTTACAACTTCCTGTAAAGCAACAACATTATGATTCTTGCAGGACTTGTCCCCTCCAACCACGAGACAGTCCATACATATTGACTTGTTGCAGTCATGACAATAATAGTCCAGGGTCTTGCTCTTATGCAGCTTGCAATTGTTATTTATCATCATGGAATCTTAAAATAATGATAAATACAATAATTAAAATAGTGACACAGCTTAAACTTGTATAAGGGCTGTTTCCGCAATTAGACCCTTTTTAATTGAGTCCTTTTTGCGTGAGGATGGAGTAGGCTTGCCCAGCACCTACTACGAGAGAGAAAGAGAACTTGTCAATACTTCCGGAGCCAACTAAGACGCGGGTTTTATCACGGAGTTTTCTTTCACTGTAAGAGCAATGACAATTAGCGGACATAAATTTTTGTCAGGAAAAATTCATCAGCTTGTATAAAGTTTACTGCAATACAGCGTGTATTGCAGTAAACTTAGGATGTAGTAAATCACACTTACCAATATCCTGCAGAACGTGGTTCCGAAATATGACAAAAGTTTTGTGGCTCTTATTGAAGCAGTTCTCACAGAGTGCCTTGTTGCACTGCTCGCACATTTTCCCCGTTTGGATGCGGCATTCAATGCAAGTACCTGTATAATTATTGATAGATAACATATAGACAGCTTGCAAACAGGTGGATCAATTTAGCACAGGAATTAAGACTAAATTTGAGCCGAGACTGGAAAATGAGTCCTGACTTTTGGCCTATTATTCTGGGCATTTAGGAAAAAGGATAGCAAATTTTTAGCTAGTTAAAAGAAGTTTTTAAACATAGGCATTAAAACTTTCACAGATCATTCAGCCTTCAAGTTTCATCTATGTTGCAAGTCACATAGACGGCCACACAAAAGCCTTGATGATGAGCTAAATAAAATCTATAAAACAGGACATAATTTAAATCTGTAGGTACTAATATTGAAAAGAGGCAAGATTTTTGTTTTTATGTTTGTAACGACTAGGCTCCTAAACTACTGGACCAATTTTGATGAAACTTGGTATGAAGATACATTGATTCATAGGGAATAACATAGGCTAGTTTTTATTCCGATATTCCCACGGAATCAGGGGTTACGCAAAGCGGTGCTAGTGTGTAATAAAACTAAATGCAACACATTAAATTCAAAAATACACACAACAGAAAAGTATAGGCTCGAGTATTAAGCAAATATTACAAAAAAATGTTGAATCAAATTTAATCATACCCTTGGTGCCGCTGCCACCCTTCATTATAGCCTGTAGATCGATGAAGTACTGTTTCTCAGCTGATTGAGATACTGGCGATTTCTGCAATAATAAAAGTTGAAGAATTTACACATTTTTCTACAGAGACGTGTTTTTCTACATTGTGCTGTATGACCAAACGTCAATTTATTAAGGGATAACATAATCAACAAAAATAGAAATTGTGAGGATCTAATTAATTATTCTGTAAAAAAAACTTAGTTAAACTAAATTTTATTTCTATTGCAATATTTTTACTTAGCCCCGAAAGTCTGTGAAATGGTCTCCAGGGTGTTGCCAGTATAGGTCGGCCAATAGATATGGTCTGTATCTTTATTACTAGCATTGATTTTTTATTTTACTGATGATGATGATGTTTCCCTGACCGATTTCGGCCACAGTGACTATTTCTGGCAACCTTTGCAGAAGAAGATGACGAGCTTTGATGTTCAGGAGCTCGTCTATAGTGCGCTCTTTGGCGTAAGCACACTATTTACAATAATATTATACGAAATGGCCAAGGGTGGTCTGGTCTTTATCACATCATAGTTAGTATACTTACATGTTAAACAATGATCTTTATTCTAGAATATTCTTACCTCCAAAAGCTCTATTGTCAATTCACCAACCATGTGAACATTAATCGGAAACAATTCGTAAACTCGAATTCTGTGTTCATTTAAATTGACAACACTTTCCGGATCCAGCTCTACATTCTTCAAGCAAACTTTGCACTCCATCGGCTCCAAGAACTTGATAATATTTGTGATGCAGCTCTCGCACATGGAGTGACCACATGATAGGAACAGTGGTAGGTTGCCTTTTGAAGATTGTTGCACTGGAAAAGGGTTGATATGACTACAGACATGAATTTTAAGGGCTGAATTATGTATGTATGTAATATAGGCCTGTTTTTCATAGCCAAGTCTTTACTTAGCTATGAAAATGAGGCCTATATTACTACACTAGTTAACATTCGTTTTAGTGAAATAAACTTACATTTTATATGGTAAAGTTGACAGCAATTAGGACAGGTTTTTTTTATTTTATCGTCCATTTCTGCGACTATGCTAGGCTAGAATCCTGAAACAATCAACTTTAATTAATCTATAGATTACTAAAGAGGATGCTGTTAATGTAACATCTTAAGATAGACACACAATAGATAAGACAACTTAAGTTTTAATTCTTTATGTGAGTTAGTTGCGACATTCTAAGTATGAACAAGGCAACTTGACTAATCTTGATATATCTGCAGTCATATCATCTTTAACAAAATATCTAACATAACAAACAAACCGAGATAATTTCACATTTAAATATTAGTCTGAATTACCTAGATAATAATAATTATTTAGAGCCTACACTATCCCATTGCAGGGCAAAGGTCTCTTTGCTATTGCACACCAATCATTCATATAGGAGTCAAAATCATCCCCCCCCCCCTTGATAAGATATACATTTTTACACCTAAGAAAAAACAGGGGGCTTCTCACGTCTTGAATGTCCGAAGATTTAGTTGTTTCAAGTACAGCTATCTGCAGGGCAAGCATGGCCGGAGACATTTTATCCACAGGGAAAGGACGAAATAGTCTTTCCCTCTGTAAGTTTTGTCCACCCCCCGAGCATCGGCGCAAGGGTGGATAAACTATTCACGGTAGACAAAACAGGGGAAACACTATTGGCGTAACATGCTATAGGGGGGGAATAGATGTCCATGTGTAATGTCAAATGGGGATATATACTTATCCTTTGCCTTTTGCTGTGCTTTGGCAGGTGGACAAAACAATTTTCTCCCTTGACAGAGGACATAATATTTATCCTCAGCCCATGCTTGCCGTGCTGTCTTGAAACAACTGTCTACTGTATTTGAAAATAATATAAAATACAAAGGCCAATAATCCCTAGGTAATTGGGTGTAAAAATTTACTTCGGAATATCCAATAATGCTTTTTCATCAAAGCATATTAGTGCAATTTTCAAAAATTCTGAATTCTGATTTTGATGTGTCCCATAAATTGACTTTTGTTTTTACGTAATATAAACATATTTTGTTCAAAATAACAATTACATAAATAAAAGCACTGAATTATTGTTTAAGAAGTGGATTCTGCCTTACGATTTCCAATTACAAAAGTTACTAACAGGAAGTAACGAACATGAGAACGAAAGTTTAATTTCATCTTTTCTACAAAAAATCTGATAAAATCGACTGTTTTGTGATAAGATATCGAAAACTTAATATACAATTATCAATCCATATTACTACGTAAAAGAGCATTAACTTACACTTGTTTTTCCGTAACTAACCAGGAAACAATTTTTGAATCCGGGGAGCACCACACAATCCAACAATGTTTTTAGATTAATTTGATAGATTACAGCAAAATAACTTTGTGCTACGTTCTTCTTAAATGTTTCCAGTGCACAGAAAACCATAATCTACTTAACTTTATTTAAATATTTTCGATTAATTACGTAACTAACTAGGAAACCGCAAAATGACCTTTTTTATGAATGTTAAAAAACATTAATTATTTTAAAATGATGCATTGTTTTCGCAGAATTGTTTATTCAAGTGATAAATGATTATAATCAGTGTAAGATAGTACCAAAAAGTTAAATGCCAACTCAATGTTTTCTTAAATATTCTTATAGAAAGTCAACACTGCTTAATGGGACACATCACTCTCCATACATTTGCACACTCAAAGTTCTAATTTTTAATATTTTTTTCATAAATGATCTAACTTTTACAAGAATTAGAGCAGGAATATAAACAATAATTCAGTGCTTTTATTTATGTAATTGTTATCTTGAACAAAATATGTTTATATTACGTAAAAAACAAAAGTAAATTTATGGGACACATCAAAATCAGAATTCAGAATTTTTTTTTAAATGCTCATTACTCTGTCCATTAGCTGGTATACTTATGTATTTTGGGTTTGTGACCCCAATGGACAGGATCCAAACATGGATTTTACTTGGAAACCTTCGTGTATAATCTATGTTAGGATTCTCCGGATTTATTCCAGAGCATGACACGTCTGACTCCCTGAAGAGCACTGCCATGTAATCGGTATTTGTTTACTGAGTTGTAGGTAATTAAAGGTACCTACCTAAGTTTTAGTAAGTACTAATGCTGTGCTGCTGCAGTTTTCTGCTTATAATAAGCAATTTACTAAAACTCTCAACCACACGATGCCAGCACAATGAACAAAGACAACGAAGAAATGTTCTAGCTAGGCAGAAAGGCAATAGGTACCTAGGTAGGTACGTAATTTCTCACATTGCTTTTAACTAAACAAATCACGATACGTGTTAGTGCACGTATAAACAATAAGTACATCGTAGCTTAGCTAAAATTGTTTTGTTTGTTTAGCTAGGTATTATTTGCATGATATTTGAGTAAGTAGGTACTAAAGGAAAAAGCTGGTCGCCATCTATACGGACCAAAGTGCCAATCTAACCGGCTTCACGTTTGCTTACTACGCAGCTTGATTAACAGCAGCAGTACTTAGTATAAATAAAATATTCAACAGGTAGGTAACTTGTCTTCGAAATAATATGCGAAACTTACCAAGTTTAAACCAATCAGCAAAAGAAATATTTATATCCTTTTTATTATTTTTCATTCGCCTGACTGACTGACGACCAAACAAAACAACCAACCACACCAGCCTATCGAAGCACGGAACAAACAAAACTTTTGTATGGAATTGACATGGCAATTAATGGCGGATACTGCTATCACCCTCCCACAGTACAGTTTCTCTTTCATTTCTTAATCCTGTTAAATTACTGTCAGTGCTATGATTACTGTTTGTTTATTTTTTGGTTAGCTCATTTGTAAAAAATATTTTAGCTTGATTTCTTTTAAAATAAGTAGAAATTATAAATGAAAAGTGTTTTATTTTTGTTGGCACGTGTTGGTAAATACGTTTTAGTGACATGCCACCAAAAAAACGTATGTAAAATTGTGGGAATCCAATCGAACAAATTACGAAAGCAGGATGTTTATGGCGAAATTTCCTTCAGATGAGGCCCGGTAAGCATTGAATTAAATGTATTTAGATATCATGTAAATATAGGAGCTTCGGAATAATCATTTTTTTTTTCTCTCTTATTCACATTTTCTTAACCTTTAATTTGTTACTAGTGATGTGTCTTAATAACTATCGATAACTGCTTATATTTATTGATGTACTAGCTGCGCCCCGTGGTTTCACTAGCGTAATTAAGATAAAAGTAGCATAAGTGTTAATTCACTCCTATTATTTACATTTGTAACGGACTTCAAAAAATCTTTTTTTTATGTTTGTTAGGTAGGTACTTTAGAACACTGTCATTTATCAACCGATTTCGAAAATTGATTTTTTTTATTGATATGATTTACCTACTTACCTACATTTAGATTGGTCCAACATAAATTTTATAAAAATCGGTTCAATTCAAAAACCGAACCCAACTTAAGAATGAGGCACGTAAACCAGCTAGACTTCAGATTATGTAGGTTATTTTTACTTTTTATATAATTATCGATCGGGTTTTATAATAAAAAAAATTATAAAATATTTTCAGATGCAGGAAGTGGGTTCAGGTTGAGGGCAAAGAAGATTTAATATATGTTTCCATAGAAAAGCTGCATAGTATAAAATATGTGTGTGGCTCTCACGTCGACGACAGAGCTTTTATTAAGAAACGCGAGAACGGCTGAAAATGCTCACCCACAAAAGTGCCCAACGCGCCATAAGAAGTTTTCACTTCAAAAAATTGCCTAAGAAAGTCAGCCATCAAAAAATTTAAAAGCTGTTCCACTTCCAGATGAAGCGTTGCTTGAATTTCCGTGTCATGTTGCTTCAAACACCGACTTCATCAATCTTAGTATCTCTCAAGGAATATGCGATATGGAAGTTTCACTACCCCATGTTGAACCAATTGCGGGACCTAGTAATTCAGGTATGATTTATTTATTCATACCTGAATTATTATGAATAAGTCAGTATTGAATCATTCAATATTAAATTGGTACCCACCATACCACTACAAAATGTAATGCTATTAGAAATACACGTGTAAAGGGACTCTCGGTACGCTAGTCCTACTCGTACTTTTTTCCATCAAACTATTTTTGTAATTTTATGTGTATTTTTAGAGCTGTAATTTTTACTTCCAGGTGTTTCCAGATGAAAATTAAATGTTGCTTGTTTTCCCGTGTCATGTTGCTTCAAACACCGACTTCACCAATCTTAGTATCTCTCAAGGAATGTGCGATATGGAAGTTTTTCTTTTTCCTTTTCTTTTATAGATATTTTCCTTTATTTTCATAATATAGAATCTTGTATTCGTCACCATAACATAAGCCTAGTCACTCACACACGCGCGCGCGTCAAGCTTGTAGTAGTGTACTTATCACAGAGAGTTGTATGAAACCTTACAATCTGGTCCTTATTTAATCATGTGTCAACGTTGCTGTGGTTACCTTGTCAATAATATGGCGCGTTCCCGGAACATGCAATGAAAGTTTTTTAAGACTTAAAAATGTAAGATGGGTGCACTCGTTCAGAAATATGTGACTTCGTTGTCATCCGTATCACTAGCTTTCACCGAAAAAACATTGACCGACAAAGATTGACCGAAAAAATTTGACCGAAAAAAACATTGACCGGTAAATCATTGACCGAAAAAAACATTGACCGACAAAACATTGACCGACGAAACATTGACCGACAAAACATTCACCGACAAAACTTTGACCGACAAAACATTCACCGACAAAACATTGACCGACAAAACATTCACCGACAAACATTGACCGACAAATCTTTCACCGACAAAACATTCATCGACAAAAGCTTTGAGATGGTGGTCGAATATTTGGTGTGTTCTAAATTCAAACTCCAAAATAGTGGACGCAGCTGCAGTGGAGCTATGATTCGATGATGGAAGTAAAATCAAACGTGGGTTTGAATTTAGAACACACCAAATATTCGACCACCATCTCAATGCTTTTGTCGGTCAATGTTTTGTCGGTGAATGTCTTGTCGGTGAAAGATTTGTCGGTCAATGTTTGTCGGTGAATGTTTTGTCGGTGAAAGTTCTGTCGGTCAATGTTTGTCGGTGAATGTTTTGTCGGTGAAAGTTTTGTCGGTCAATGTTTTGTCGGTGAATGTTTTGTCGGTGAATGTTTTGTCGGTCAAAGTTTTGTCGGTGAATGTTTTGTCGGTCAATGTTTCGTCGGTCAATATTTTTTTCGGTCAATGTTTTGTCGGTCAATGTTTTGTCGGTCAATGTTTTTTTCGGTCAATGTTTAGTCGGTCAATGTTTTTTCGGTCAATAATACCCTAACCGTTGTCATCGTTAGAAGATATTACATATTACAAAATGTTAGATATTATTACATCTAACATATTCCACAATTAATCTGTGCAAGGTAGTAGACAACTGCTCTCTCAAAAAAGTGTGTCGTCATGCGTTATTGACAAGTAACCATAGACACGTTATTGACAATTGACCATAGCAACGTTGCCGGGACAGCTAGTTAAATATATATCTACACTGTTGAACACTTCACACAGCGTCATCTAGCCCCAAGCTAAGCAACTGGGCTTGTGTTATGATGGCCAGTTATATACTAATTGTCTTTTGTAAATTTTTACAAATATTTATGTACAAATATCTGTACGTATATGTATAAATATTTGTTTAAGGCAGACCTTCACATTATTAATAAAATTACTATTCAAGTATATAAGAAAGTCTTTAATTTTATTTCGAGTCCCCATTTAAGTCCAAGCTTTTAATTAAAGTGCTCAAATTTTAATAAACAAGGTTGGATTCATAATGTGGACTCGAAAGTACCTACCTAATGTGTATTATAAAAAAGTAGCATTGGAGGGGCTAGCGATTCTCGTCCTGTTTTTATCGATATCGATATCGATAAAATCGCGGGCAGCACTGATTTGATAGTTTGTTAGGTTGGTAGTATTGTTATATGACGTCATATATTTCTGTTATGTTGGTATTGCATTGCCATGTAAATCGATCCTATTGCAATCTATGGTTGTCCCGTCTCTTCTTACGTAGTATTTAAATTCTCTTTGAACCACACCACAAACAACTTTCATGACAGCAATCAGTGTTGCCAGCTCCATGTTGTAATAAAAGTCCATAAAGGCTATAAAATCATCTTTTTTTTCCTTTTTGTATTATTTAATTTCATGGTTTAATTTTGGTGGTTACATTAAAATCTGACTTATTCGCACTACAGCCTACGGCCCACTTAACCGTAATATTTATTATATTCTACAAAATATCATTAAACGAATAGGATTAGCAGATTTTCTGCTCACAATAACAAATTAATTTAACAAAAATCAAACGGTCAGAGTCCGGATTTTCCTGCGTGGACGCTGAATGAGATATATTTCCAAAAAATGTAAAACAAATATCGTAAAAATGGCTACACTAGTTTCGATTGACCATAGAGTATAAAGTTTTTTTATGCTCCGGAAAATCAAGCAAAAAGATTTCAGTCTATACAGCCTCGTACTTTTTGGCTAGCCATACATTAAACGGATATGCCTGCCGGATTTGCCCGAACGACGTGCTTGGCGGGCAGATCAGTGCGTGAATGGTGAGAAAAGACACGGATTTGATACATGCACAAGCCGTACGAAGCCATAATTATTTTAAAAAAAGACATTTAAAAAGGCGGGAAGCGTTCGATGCAAAAAAATAAAATTTATTTTAGTAAGTACATACCTACTTGAGTAAAAAGTTGTCTGGTTTTATGATGACTTAGCTTAGTTCTCTGTGTGTGGATTTCCCCCGAATGTTGAAGCTCGACCAAATAAATCGAAGGAAGTTCCCAACAAATATTCCTTGCTTGTTATCTGCTATCGAAATATTCGATATTGTTAATGTATTTGATATGTACCTACCTACTGCTGGTCATTGTCCCGGTATGTGGTGGACTTCACAATTTTTAATTATGCATGTTTTTACCTACCTATGGTCTATGTAAGTATACTTACCTATTAATTTATTATAAGTAAAGTACCTACCTAGTACATTATGTAGGTTATTTATTACATACAAGCTTCGACATACATGTAAGTAATTGTACTTATTTTTTATTCACTGTAATTTTTTTGCAAATATTTTCTTATTGTAAGAATGTACGGTCGGCTGCATAATTGCAGACCCACCGTAGAGCTTCAAAACGGCTGTTATAAGAATGTTTTCAACACAAGAAAGATTCTAGGCACCTGCTATAGTTAAAGTTTAAAGTCTTCGAACTCATGAATTTATCAAACCAAAATATTAGAATGAAAACAAGCCAATAATAGTAATTTTTGAACTCTACCGGGGTCTGCAATTATGCAGCCGACTGTACGTCTAGGTACCGTACCGTACGTAATAAGCCGGGTACCCACCTAGCGCACAGGCTCGCGCGGCAGCCTCGCGAGCCAAAGCCTCGGCTGATGTGGACGTGCCTCGGCCGGCCACGGGCGCGCGTTCGCTCACCCGAGCACGGCTCGGCCCCGAGCCATCTGTTGTCGGTAAACTTGACGCGCTCAAAAGCGCTTCAGTGAGCGCTGTGCGTTAGGTGGGAACAACGAATACTCGCGGACTTATGATGGCTCAGCCTGCCTCGCGAGGCTTCCTCGTGTAAATTGGACAAAACTACTGAGGCTGCCTCGGGAGCCATCGCTCGCGATCTGGACACCGAGGCTGCCGCGCGAGCCTGTGCGCTAGGTGGGTACCCGGCTATTTAGGTACGGTCGGCAGCATAATTGCAGATCCACCGAATAGTTTTTAGATTACTGCTATTGCTATTGGAATGTTTTAATTCTAATAATTTTGGTTTGATAAATTCCATAGACTTTAAACTTCAACTAAAGCAGGTGCCTAGAATCTTGTTTGTGTTGAAAGCATTCATAAAACAGTCATTTTGGAACTCTACGTTGGGTCTGCAACTCTGCAATTATGCAGCCGACCGTACCTACTAAGAAAAGCTAGGCAATTATAAAAATAAGTACCTAGCCTACCTACCTACTTATAGCGTGCGTAGGTATCTACCACATAATTTACTTACCAATGTATCTGTAACACCTACTGTTTGTGTTTTTTTTCTTTTTCTAACCTAAATAAACCTTACTAGTAGCGCACCGCGGTTTGACCCGCGTAACTCCCAATCCCGTGGACATATCGGGATTAAAAGCAGCTTATGTTACTGTCAATGAATCAATGTATCATCATACCAAGTTTCATCTAAATCGGTTTAGTAGTTTAGGAACCTATTTAATGCAGATAAACAATAAAATCTTTTCAATTTTTAATATTAGAGTAGATTAAGTAAATAATATTTCGTTAGATAGCTTCTTGGTACCTACCTCATGATACCTACTTAAACCAAGCAATAAAACCAAAATCACAATCATCTGACCATCCTGTAATTTTCATGACATATGTAGTTATTTTAAATTTTTATTTGTAAAGTTCGTACTAACCAAATGTCGATTGAACAAGTCTTCGCAGTATGGTATTTTCGCAGTATAGTTTTTCGATGTAACGTTACATCGAAGTAACAATACGTCGATTTAATAATGCGTCGCAGTATAGAGATATCGATGAAAAGTTTTCGAAGAAACAAAATTCGATGATAAGTAGTGACGTAGGTATTTCTTTTATGATAGAGTCATCTGCTTTTAAAGAACTATATTATTAGAGGTCATCTTGAGTTAGCCAGCCAGTCAGCCAGCAGTAGGTTAGGTTAAAGTGAACACTGCGCGTTCGTCTATCTCCGAATGCGCACGCATATACCGCGACTCGTGACTAAACACCCGCGGCCCGTGTATTTATTTAATAAAATAAAAAACAACCAGAAGTCGGCATCATAAATCACATTACGAAATTACCGCATACGAGACCTTCAAATCGCTTCAATGCCGGCTGAAGCTTTTCAATTGTGACATGCAGTTGGTCGTATATGCTGTTGCATACGTTATTTACATACAAGTACCTAGTGTTTTGATTGCGAAGACGTTGTAACATCAACCTTAAATTAAAATGAGTTGTAATAATGTGTTTGGTTTAATTGTTGTGGTTGTTTTGTTGGTAACTGTTACGGGTAAGTTAGTTAAGGTACCTACTAGGGTACTGCGGTAATAAGGGCAATTAAAAGGTTTTTTAACACCTTGATAATGTAACAAAATAATAGGAATATAAACAAATGAATTGATTTTAATTTTTAAATTGACAAATTGACATTAAAGCAAATATTTATCTAATGAACTGTTTAAAAGGTGAAGGTCGACTGTTTCCTCCCTGGATAATGACATAAGCACAAAAATTTTTGTTTCATAAAACCTATAACTTCCATGACTATGCCCCTATGTCTTGGTTTATTTTGATTTTCTAACTATCATAGAAATTAAGATTTAAAAATAATAAAAAAAAAACATGGTCATGGGAGTTACTTATATGCAACAAAATATATGCTCTAGTGTCATTATCCAGGGAGGAAACGTTTGTTTGTACGGAGAGAGCGCCCGGTACCCATTCCTCTTAAGTAGTTTTTCATAATTTTACGTAGGTACTTACTTAATATTTAATTTTTAATTAAGGTGACAGGTGACCCTTATTACCTTAAGTAATAGATATGATTGTTCATCATTTTTTGGAACCACTATGGGTCATTATAACAATTCTAATGCCTAAAATACTTCAACACATTCCATGCTATAACGCAGTGTTCCGATTTTCAACTACTGGCATGAAAATATGGAAGAGACGATAAGGCGGCCCTTTGTGCCACGCTTGTGTCTTTTAGGATTCCGTACCTCAAAAGGTAAAAAAAGGAACCCTTATAAGACAACTCTCTTGTCCATCTGTCTGTCCGTGTGTCACCACCGATATTTTTTTCTTTATTTCAGTTTTTTTTCATATTTAGTTATTTTTTATTTACTTGTGTTTTGTTTTATAGTTCAATAAAGTGTTTATCAATCTATTTATCATACTTATTACTCAATAACTGGCAAAGAAATCCTATAATAAATAAGGCTATCATGACTAATAAAAGTCTAAGGTATATTATATCGGTATGCACTAGCATAGGCTTCCAATTGCATTGCACAAGTTATAATATAGGTAAGGAGGTACACAAGATCTTGTTTTGCTTATAGGTTTAATTAAATCTTATAGTTTACTACGCGTTTAATTTCAAAGACTGTTGCTAATAGAAAGTAGTGATTTACGAGATTTGTGCATGTAGCATGCAAGACTTCTTCTTATTAGAATTTAATATACTACTTAGTTTACTTGATGGAAACGTTTATAAGTTTACGAAAATTTAATGTCCTTCAGACCTATTAAAAAAAGTAAAAGCACTGAATTCGAGCTGCAATACGCATAAAACTACCTATTAATTAATCGAAGTAGGTACCTACTGTTTAGATACAAAAAAATATATAGGTACGCGAAGAATTGAGAACCTCCTCCTTTTTTGAAGTCGGCTAATAATTGGCAAAAATACATAAAAATGAGCCATATTAGGTACCTTCCTTTACACGTGGTTATTAATCATTGAAATATAGTGAAAACGGATTGAATAAAAGGAATTTGACTAAAGTGTGAACATTAATGTGGGTTTCGGAGCAGGTAGTACTTTTGCCTGAGATTGAGAGAGATGCCTAATCTCTACATATAATAAATTCGAAGTTTTGGAAGTAAGCGTTCTACGTCCATAATGATCTTAGCACTATAGAATTCGCTAACCTTATATAGCTCCGGTAGAAAAAAATCTTGCATGCGCGATTCAGGTTTTCTTAAATTTAGAAAATCACAAATTAGTTGATTATTCTTTTTGTTCTGCTTAAAAATTTTGTACACTTATGTATTTTAAGAATACATAGCAATATACACATTTTTTAACTAAAAAAATAAAGTAATTAATTTAATAAGATATTTTTTTTAATTTCAAGTAACTAGCGCCATCTCTTCATTTTCGCGAAACTACCATTCATCTCAGAAAATGTTGATTTGGTTTGTTTACCTTTGTTTGTGCAGTCTAATTTCGGGAACTAGGAAACAGATTTTAACATAATCTTCACGAATGTGTTCAGAAAATATCAGAAGAGGTTTAGGTATTTCAAGTAGATTTATGTTACTAATTAAAATTTGATATTTCTTGGCGTAAAAAATAAACCATAAAATTTTTGCATGAAAACGTACAGAACGTAAGGATGATGTCAAAATTGTCATTTTGACATACGGAAAGAAGCATCTAGCGCCATCTCTTTTTTATTTATAATTTTATGATGGCTTCGCATTACCACTATCGTGCATATAGCCAGTGTCGCGGTCAAAGAAAATTAAATCCAATGCAGGAGCGTTTTTTGAATTTGGAACATTACAACGCTCCAGCAATTTTGTATGAACATGTGTATGAAGCGGCGTGCTGGGGTTATTAAAAACTTAAATACTCTTTGATTGGATCTCTTTTATCAAAGTACTAGCGACCCGCCCCGGCTTTGCACGGCTATTATACAGTATCTCTTCTCTTATACATATAAAATGCTTTGTCCTGAATGACTGACTGACGGATCAACGCACAGCCTAAACCGCTGATCGTAGAGATCTGAAACTTGGAGGGTGTGTTCTTTGTATGACGTAGGCAGCCGATAAGAAAGGATTTTCCGAAATTCTACCCCTAAGGGGGTGAAAAAGGGGGACGAAGTTTGTATGGGACAACGTGATTCCTCGGTCCAATCTACTTCAAATTTTGCATAAACATTCTTTAACAGAATTGATGAAACACGTGTTTCGTATTTTATTAAAATTCATCCTCTAACGGGATTAAAAAGGGGTAGGAAGTTATTTTGGAGGTGATTTCCTCCGAAGTTGATATCAATACTCCTTTTAACTTACCTACATTGTATTTTGACACATGTTTGAAAACACAATCCGATTTTATTCAAAAGAGGTTGCACTTTTAGAACACGGCCTCATAGGAACGTAGTATTCGAAATTTAAAATGGTGAGGACTAGAACTGTGCTAGAACATTTTGGTTATGTTTACGAATTATTCCCTAAACAAACCCGCGTAAGTCCCGTTACCGTGGGAATATCGGGATAAAATGTATGCTACACTATTAAGTATTCTGTGACGTTCGTGTTTGCTGGAACGCGTTCGGCCGAGCGGCTGCAGTTTTTTGTTGTTTACTCAGGACCTACTAATTGGATTTTGATGTTCCTAAAATGTGCCTATACCACGACCTTCCTCAAAATAGAGCTATCTAATATTGAGAACCAGATTTCAATTGATTTAGGCGTTTTTAATTGTATATGTAACATGAAATTTAAATACTATATAGGTATTTTCGTTCTACTACTTTTTCCCACAACCCATTTTTTTAATTTGCTTCCAAGTACACACTTTTGTCCTTTCTTTCTTTATTATGCGTATAGAGAAAACATGTAAAATACGACATACGAAAATACATGATAATACAAAAGAATGTTTAAAATAACCTACCGATTTTGTTAATATTAAAACCCACAGAAATATATTAGTGATAAAACCAATTAAAAATCCTGTTAAAGCCATTTTCGACTTCTATGCGGACGAAGTCGCGGGCAAAAGCTAGTTGAGACAATAAAAATGATGACAGTTGCCAAACGGTAGAAAAAACAATAAAAATAATACTCTAGCTCTATAGTTAGTAACACTAAACAGTAACTCTACCTACTGGCAGTTAGTTAGTTTTAGTAAACACTGAATTGCAATGAACGACATTGGTCTTTATAAGAGCTTATAGATAAGCCAGTATCAGTCATGTGGTGAGAAGAGAAGAGACGCATGTAACTAGAAGAGTGATGAGTATTAATGCAGAGGGATGGAGAGGAAGAAGACGACGTAAGAAAAGATGGATGGACTGCGTGAAACAAGACATTAGAGAGATGAATGTGAACGATGAGATGACGACTAATAGGAGTGAATGGAAGAAGAAGACATACTGCGCCGACCCCAAATAAATTGGGATAAGGGCAGGAAGATGATCTTAGATAAGCCAGTAGTAAATTATATCCAAATAAACGTTTAATCAAAGTAAATACTTCATATATACTTACTTATTTGCCTGCATATTATTTATATGGATATGTAATCGCTAAAATTAAGTCGTTAGGTAGATAGGTACTTACTATGCGTTTGCATAGAATCTATGGTGTGTGATAAAACCCGTCTGACAGCCATCTCATGTTCTTGTCCTCATTTTAGTATTACAAGGCAAATTATTCAGAAATAGCGCGTACTAGGTGGGTGGGTACTTACTTGCCAGTGGATATTTCAAACCCTTCCAGGGCCAGTGGCCAGTTTAAAAAAAATCAGCTTAGGGTCTTATACGCCAACGACCTTGCTACACAGGCTACTAAATAGTTACTACCGGTACCGGTCGTCTTCCTTAGTGAAAATGGTTCATTGTAACGAATGTGTTTTCTTTTTCTCAAAAGTGCTGAGATGAAATAGTAGGTGAGATCTTTACCAATGTTTTGGGATAATTTAAGACTAAAATTCCTTGTGATTTTAAAGTTATACTTGTTTTAATTCTTAATTTTAGGAAAGCTTCAAAACTGGAATTTTGGCTCAAAGTCGCACCAAAATGTCGGTAAAAATCTCACCTACAATTCCATCTCCAGGGCTTTTGAGGAAAACAAAACATACTCATAACAATGCGTGACTGTAGTAGGTAACTATTAGCCTGTGTAGCAAAGTCGTTGGCGTATAGACCCCCTAACTAAATTAGCTAAGTTTTCAAGAGAGTTCGCAATTTAGGTCTGATATTTATTGAAGGAATTCATAACATTCATGTGAAGTACCTACGTAAGTTTCCCGGGTGTTTCCAGGGGGTTCAGAAGAAGGCTCTCGTGTGAAGAGAGTCAGGGCTGGGGGCAGCGCGGTGTCACGAGAGCCAGCACAGGCCCTCGATGCTCCCGACCCAGAACCGGACTCCGCGCCAGCACCACCCGCCTTCCTTAGCCCATCAGTCAAGGAGTACTTAGAACTTGGAATGGCTATACCCGGTAAGTGATGTAGTTAATACTTACTTATACCTACCCGTTTAAACGACCGTGGCCCGCGCCCTGCCACCCTCCGCGTACTGGTAGGTTTATAGATTATGGTAATTTGAAAATCAGCTGATTTTAGTAAAATAATGTGTCATAAGGCTTAGACACTTTTTTTAATTAAGGTTCATTTTTAAATGGACAGTAAACCACTTAGTGAAAAAAAAATCTTGGTCTATGGGTAAAACTTAAAATAATGAGAAATGACGTTCTTATGTAGATAGATTTTGGGTAATGCTCGGACAATTTCATATAACACTTTATTAACTTATACCTTATCATGTGATAGAATGTTTTTGTTATGTGTTCAGTATATTATGAGTTCCATTGTGCCACAAGAGATTGAAAAACAATCAAGATAGCGCCTTTAGCTGGGTATGCCAAAGTTCATGGAATTACAATTATTGTTCTATACCTTTATCCTTTATACTTTGATAATTAACAAAGTAATTTTCAAAATATTTGTTGGACCTACCTTATTCATGTGATGAATTGGATAGAGGTAAGTTATTACATAGGTACGTACTGAAATATGCCGAGTAAGAAACAAATACGAGTTAATAAAAACATGGTATTCTTAGGACATTGGTAGAACGACTATGATAGGTACCCATTTAATATCCGGAATTCTATAATTTTTATAATTGTAGAATCATGTACCTATTGTTCTGACTTTAATAGGACCAACCAAACCTTCAAGGCTAAAGTTATGGCGTGACGTTTGCAGCCTTGCTCACCGAGTACCTATTTGTCTTTCTTTGCATAGTATTATAGTAGGTATATATATGCGTATACAATACATAAATTGTGGTAACAAACGCATGTTGTATCGAGGTCGTAGTGTTGCCTTTGGGCAACGCTCCAGGAGTAGGTAAGTCGGGCACTTGCGAAACTTATTAGCATAGTTCACTAGCCGATGAAAGCCGTTCTATTTAAGTACTAGATTTACACAAAGATAAGTAAAATTATTTTACATTAAAACTAGTTGCGCTACGCGGTTTCACCCGCGCGTAAATCTCGAGGGAATATCGAAATGAAAAGTAGCCTATAGCTTTCCTCGATAAATGGACTATCCAACACAAAAATATTTTTTCAATTCGAACCAGTAGTTCCTGAAACAACACTGAGAAAAAAATACTGTTGATGTAACAATAAAACTTTAATCCCTGAGAGCCGACAGGGGTGCATAGTTCCAATATCAAAGTTTTTATTGTCAAGGCTAATTTTGTCTTTGCAACAACATTATTACAGCGATACGTGCGTAAATACTCCAACAATAATATGTTGTTAAAAATTGATTGAAACACTTACAACAGCTTGCTCGCATACCTGTTCTCATTTTGTTTCCTTAACAATCTATTTTGTACCTGTACCTATGCACTTTTGTTTCCTTAGCCATGAAACCTTGTCTAACTCCCTATACAGCTTTTGCTTTTACAGCAATTTAACTATGTTCTTTTACATATCCTATTTTGTTTCCTCAGCAAATTAACCTTGTCAAACTACCTATACTGCTTTTGCTTTTAGAGCAATTTAACTTTGTGTCTATACCTATCCTACTTTGTTTCTATAGCAATTTAACTCTGTCAAGTTCAGCGTATACCGATGGACGGCAGGGCGGTGCATTTTAAATTTGCTAATATAAATTCCAACGTATTTAATGGTAACAAGATTTTCATCGATTTCAAAGTTCAGACACCGATAACCTTTGATGCTCCGTGGTCGATGTCTAAACTTTGAAATACATATTCCTACATAAGTTTTGTTACAATTAAATACGTACGAATTTATATTGACAAATTTAAAATGCCCTGCTCTATCGCCCGATCATCCGTGTACACTGAAATAAAAGGATGACAATTAGGATTAGATATGCAATTAAAAATATTACAAATCATTACAACAGAATGGTCCCCCATAGGGATACGACCACGCGGCAGACCGAGGCGACGATGGCGAGATGATTTTGACTCCTATAGGAATGATTGGTGTGCAATGGCGACAGATCGTGATCAATGGAAGAAAGGTAGAGAGGCCTTTGCCCTGCAGTGGGACAGTGTAGGCTCTTAATAATAAATTACAAATAATATTTATTCAAAATCCTTATAACTATAAGATCAAATAATTAAATCTTAGGTGGATGGGCTGGCTTCAATTTTGCTGTCATACTAATAAAACTTAACCTCACCTCGTCTCTAGAGAGTTTTTAAACTCTTTTTCTAGTTACGGAAATGGTTGGCATCTGCCGTAACAGAACGGCTAGAAATGCTGCAAACGACGTGCGACGACAGGTTCTATTCCGACTGCAAAAAAAGTTATAATTGAAAGAAAAAACTAGCTACTGTATATTATGTTAGTTTACTTAGATTGAATGAAAATACTTACCAGTAGCTAATTCTAGTATACATCGAGAGTTATTTGGTCGACTTTGCTGGATAGGATAGGATAATAATAGCATTGGATCCACCATGAGTATCGGTTTCGACTTCGCCTTCGCCAGTGGATCCGTTTTCAATAGATTCCCACAAGTCTTCGTTTTCAAGATAATATGCTTTGGCGGCAAAACTCCAAGTTGGCCAACTATCACGACCTGTTAAAAGCTTCTCGATCAACATCATTGAGCTGTTTGTAGTCATTTTTGTATATGTTGGTATAAACTATTTATCTAAAATGCTGTAAAAGAAGGAACTCCGGCGACCGCGTTGCACTTTTTGAGGTTAAGTCTGTTTTAACTATATTATTATACGTAATTTTCGTGAAAACTATTACGTACAGGCAGGGTGAGGCCCATAACCTGTTCAAAAAAAGCAATGGAACTCCACTTGTCTACTATACATAACGCACTGGTCAAAATCAATACTGTTCTTAATAAACTATGTCCACGCGGTACGAAGGTCTAAACGTAACTATTATGAACGACCTGTTTCAAATTGTACTGTTAACAAAATTTAATAATAAAGAATGATGTTTTAGGATTTTGTTAGGTACACATGTAAACATATATAAATTAACAACCTGATGTTTCTCTTCTTCTTCTTCAGCAGCATGTATTAGCCCACTGCAGGGCATATGCCTCTCCAACGCCTCTCCACAATGTCCTATCACCGGTCCTTCTGGACCACGCTGCCCCAGCATGAGCTTTTATGTCGTCGGACCATCTGGCTGGTGGTCTGCCCACACTTCTCTTCCCGATTCGTGGTCTCCATTCGAGAACAGCTTTGCTCCACCTTCCGTCTCCCCTTCGACACACATGTCCAGCCCACGCCCATTTTAATTTAGCGACGCGGTACCCTACGTCTATTACTTTGGTGCGTTGTCGAATGATGGTATTGCGCACTTTGTCTCGTAGAGATATTCCGAGCATAATGCGTTCCATTGCTCTCTGTGTCACTTTTAGTCTGCGGATCAGCTTTATGGTCAGCGGCCAGGTTTCGCAAGCGTACGTCATTGTCGGAAGGACACATTGGTTGAACACTTTTGTTTTCAAAGACTGTGGTAGTTTTTTGGATTTAAATACCATATTTAACTTTCCAAAAGCTGCCCATGCCAACTGTATCCGACGACTGATTTCTGCCTCCATAGAGTTTCTATCAAGAGTAATCCGTTGTCCCAGGTACATAGACTCCTTCACCTTCTCAAGTTCGTGGTCGTCCAATGAAATGGGGAAAGGGGCTGAATCGGCAGTTGCCATTACCTTCGTCTTGTCCATATTCATTTTTAGGCCTATTTTGAGCGACGCGTGATATAGTTGCGTTATCATTGTCTGAAGTTCTGACGCTGATTCAGATACGATCACTATATCGTCTGCATATCGGAGATGGTTCAGAAACGCACCGTTCACATTGACTCCTTTCCCGTTCCAGTCAAGTGTCTTAAAGATGTCCTCCAGCGCATTGTTAAACAGTTTTGGTGAAATAACATCTCCCTGACGTACACCCTTCTGAATAGGGATTGGGTTGGTGTTTTCGCTTAGTTGTATAGTCATTGTTGCGGACCTGTACAAATTCCTAAGAATTTGGATGTATCTCTCGTCTATGTGGCATCTTTTTAGAGAGTCTGTAACTGCCCAGTGTTCCACAGAGTCGAACGCTTTTTCGTAGTCCACGAACGCCATATACAGTGGTCTATTGTACTCTTCGGCTTTTTGTATGACTTGCCTCAGCGTAAAAATGTGGTCAGTCGTTCCAAAACCCTTTCGGAAACCGGCTTGTTCTCTGGGTTGATACTCGTCGAGCCTTTGACTAAGTCTGGTGGTAATGACTCTAGAGAAAACTTTGTACACTTGACTTAGCAGTGATATAGGGCGATAGTTTTTCAGCAGAGTGTTGTCCCCTTTTTTGTGAAAAAGCACTACTAAGCTTCGTGTCCACTCCGTGGGAACTGTTCCTGTGAAAAGGACCTCATTGAACAGCAGCCTCAGTTCTTTAATGACCGCAGAGCCACCGGCGTTTAATAACTCAACAGATATACCATCTTCTCCTGGAGCTTTATTCTTTTTGAGCCTTTTCAGAGCCTGACGTATCTCGTAAGAGCTAAATTCGGGTATATCCTCTGTGTAGTGCTTACGCAGTGGTGCACGTTTATCTGTGGGATCCCGAATTGAAGGCTTTGGAATTTTGGATCGATAAAGGTTACCGTAGTATTCTTCCGTAATCTCTCTCATCTCCCGTATGTTAGAGGTAGCCAGGTGTTGAGTGTTACGTCTTAGCTTGTTCGGTAGGTTGGTCGCGTTTGATCTTTGGAAAACCTTAAAGCCCTTATTGTTTTCAATAATACTTTGGATTTCTTTAACGTTCCTTTGGCGCAGCTCTCGTTTTAGTTCCTTACCGATCCTTTTGTTGAGTTCTCGATGTTTCAAGCTATTAAACTCGTCGGCACCAATCTCTCGACGCTGGGTCATGAGGGCTATAATATGGTCTGGTATATCTGCTTTTGGTTTTGAACTCCTTGTGAACCCTCTAGCAGCTGTTTCCGTTATGATGTTTACGAACTTCGTGTACTTCGTCTGGACATCATTCTCGAAGTGTTCTAAAGCGCTTCGTTCTAAACCTTCTGACAAGGATTTCTCAAAACCTTCGCTCACCCCATTCGGAATGTTCAGTTTTCCGAGCTTAGGTTTCAGAAGCTTTCTTCTCTCGAAACGGGTGTTTAATATGACTCTAGCCCTCACTAGTCTATGGTCGCTACCGGTCTGAAATTTGTTGAGAACGGACACATCTGTCACTATGTGCTTTTGGTTTGCAACGATATAATCGATCTCGTGCTTTCCAGTACCATCCGGGTTTACCCAAGTCCATTTCCTTTTAAGTTTCTTTTTGAAGAAAGTGTTCATGGCGTACAACTGGTTAGCTTCCAAATAGTCGATCATAGTTTGACCTCGTTCGTTTCTCTCTCCCAGTCCAAAGGGGCCTATATAGCTTTCCTGATGTTTCCTGGTGCCCAGTCTGGCGTTAAAATCACCCATCACTATGACAAACCTTGTCTTTTCCCCAGTGGCCATGGCTTTAGAGATACCTGATGTTTATATACCAGCAACGTTTATTTTGTAAAGTGATTTTGTCAAAATTCTATATAGAAAGTTGTGACGCTAACAACAGTCACCTTGTAACCACAGCGATGTAACGTAACGTTGTTGTGTTTATTAAGTATCTATAGTTACAGGCACAAAAATAATTTGACAATAAAAAATATGTTGTGGGCACTAAACATGTACTGATATTGTAGCAAAAGTGATAAGTTGCTGTAACTATAAATGTCTGACAACGTTTTTATTGTACTTTGTCGGCTTATTTTTTTCTCAGTGAAAGAAACAAACACTTCTGCTTTATAATGTTACTAGCAGCAGTCCGCGGTTTTACCCGCGTAACTCCAGATCCCGTGGGAATATCAAAATATAAAATAGCCTATAGCGATCCCTGATACATGGAATATCCAACAAAAAAAGGTTTTTTCAATTCGAACCAGTAGTTCCTAAGATTGGCGCTTTTAAAGAAACAAACTCTTCAGCTTTATAATATTAGTAGGTATAAATATATAGATATAATTATTTTTTCTCACCTACCTGCTTATTATTATATTTTTATTTATTTTTTGCTTCTACCTAAATCGAGCAAATAAACAAGAAATATTGGCGGTATCTAGTTTGGGCAATGTGGTCATCAATGTGAATTCTGCGTACCTATGCTCTTTAGCAGCAAGCTATAAATGAACTTGAAGTTTTATTGGATTCGATGTCTAGTTTTGTATGTAAAAACATAAAAACCTGTTTTGATGAGATGACTTTAAAATATTAAATTTAAAATGTTTACATCAGAGATTTACCAGTTAGATAAAAATACATCAAAGTTATACTTACCCCCATTACATCCCACATTAAATCAAATTAATATACCTACTTATCACTATTTTCAAAATAAACTAGCTGCACTCTGCGGTTTCACCCGCGTAAATCCCGATCCCGTGGGAATATCGGGATAAAAAGTAGCCTATAGCCTTCCTCGATAAATGGACTATCCAACACAAAAATATTTTTTCAATTCGAATTAGTAGTTCCTGAGATTAGCGCGTTCAAACAAACTCTTCAGCTTTCTAATATTACTAGCAGCGTTCCGCGGTTTCACCCGCGTAACTCCAGATCCCGTGGGAATGTCAAAATATAAAATAGTCTATAGCAATCCTCGATAAATGGACTATCCAACACAAAAATAATTTTTCAATTTGAACCAGTAGTTCCTGAGATTAGCGCGTTCAAACAAAGCAACTCTTTAGCTTTATAATCTTCTTATCTATATCTTCTATAATATAAAAATGAATCGCAAAATGTGTTGGTAAGCGCATAACTCAACAACGCCAGGACCAATTTGGCCAATTCTTTTTTTGTTGTGTTTGTTATTGTCAGGAGAAGGTTCTTATGAAAGAAAATATTAAGAAAATTGCGTAGAAAATTATTACGCGGGTAAAACCGCGGGGCGCAGCTAGTCTACTATATAAAAATAAGCGTTTTCCTTCCTGACGCTATAACTCCAGAACGGCTGAACCGATTTAGATGATTTCGGTTTTGAAATGTTTGTCGTAGTCCAGGGAAGGTTTAAACGTTGAGAAAGATCGGACTTACGCGAGTGAAACCGCGGGGCGTAGCTAGTATTGTATAGATAAGGTCAGCTTACACAATGGTAGTGACGTTGCGGTCTAAGATGTAGCACGCTTTCCTGGAAGATACCTATACGCTCGTGACTTTAAGACCCCCAAATAAACAGGGAGAGACGCGAGTGTAGGTAGAAAGACGGTAACATTATGTTTAGGGATCCGTAACTAAAGAGGGAAAAACTTTTTCCGTCTATCCGTCTCAAACCCCCCATAAGAAACGAGTAAAGAAAGGTCGTAGTCTTAAAATGTTTTTTAGTCCCACCGTAGAGCTCCAAAACTGCTGTTATTAGAATGTTTTCAATTCAAACAAGATTCTAAGGTCCTGCCAAACGTTATTACAATTAGACAAACGTTATTACAATGAAACATTCCAATTTTAATAATTTTAGAACTCTACGTGCTCTACGGTGTTAATTCTAAACTGTTACTCCAATGACAATTTCCAGTAAAAATGCATCGTCTCGTGTACCAGATATATTTGGGACTTGTAGAAACGTAAGTAATTACTAAAAAGATGGTCTTCCGTAATAAATAACTGTCTGAAAGATTAGCTCATCTCGACCGTGACTTATGCAGTGAACGTAACTTTTTCGAATAAATTGGCAATAAATAAAATATTTAACACTAGTTGTTGCGCCCACGTTGTGCCGATATTCTAAGGGTTCGTTTTGCTCGCGTCCGTGAGATTTGGCCTTAGATGTCCCTTAGGTGACCCCTGGGTGGTGCTAAAGGAGCAATCTCACACCGGCTTAAGCCGAAGTGGTTCGACCAGAAGCGCGGTAGAGGTGTCTTTGAAACAGTTTTGGATATCAACCGCTAAAATCCATAGAATGATATTCCTATTGTCGTAAAGGTGAAGATACGAGTATGCTTTGTATTGTCATACACTTCGAAACACGATTATAGTGATTGGCTTCGATAGAAAAAAAAATCGTGAAAAATCGTTTTTTTTTTTAATTTTTCAATTTTACGGCGATTGTAAAGAAAAAACAAGTACAAAATTTACATTTTCATAAACTTTACGTCAAATTCCATACGGTATAACAGATGGTTTTCACTAAAATAGATGTTAAGGTGAAAGGGTACCTGCGCGCTCTCCATACAAACGTAGTCGACTGTTTCCTCCCTGAATATTGACACTAGCACAAATATTTTTGTGCCTATAACTGCCATGACTATGCCCCTATGTTTTGGTTTTTTTCATTTTCTAATTATCATAGAAATTAAAATTAAAAAAATTAATGAATTAAAAAAAACAAAAAATAATTATATATAAAAATAAATATTTTTGGTGCATAAAACTTATAACTGCCATGACCATGCCCCGGTCATGGCAGTTATAAGTTTAATGCACCAAAAATATTTGCTCTAGTGTCATTATTCAGGGAGAAAACAGTCGACTACGTTTGTATTAGTTTGTATGGAGAAAGCCCCCGGTACCCTTTCCTCTTAATCTTTTAATTAAGTACCTGTAACAGTTAAAATTGCAATTTTGCGGCGCGCGGGGAAAGGGATAGAGGCATTGCGCGGCGCGCGCGTGGGAAAGGGATAGGGGTTTTCAGGTCCTACTTCACCTTAGGTCGTATTGCAAAGCGGACTTATATGTGTTCCGATACTTAGGCCGGCCGGTGGTGGTGCAGCCACAAAGAGGAATATTCTATTTAGGTACTAAAGATAATATTCACTACGTTTGACAGAAACGAAAGACGCTTAATGAACATAACATTTTTGGTAAAGTGATGTAATTCTAAATATAATGAGACGGATTTATAACGTCTGCTTCGAGATTCAAGTCAAACCGGTTCGTTCAACAGTTTGAAGATGCTTTACGAAAAATAATCCCGCAGCTTTGCAAATGTAATAGGTATAACAAATTAAAAGTGTCTAGCCTTGAGTTAAAGCTGTTGAATGAAGAATGAACTGTAATTAGGTAGGTGTTGAATCAAATCAATCATATATTTTTACTAGGATGGTCCCATAATAACCAAAAGTATAAAATTATACATAGAATATGAAAATTGATTTAGACCGGAATAAGGTAGGTACCCTAAATTATATTCTGAGGTTATATTTTATAAAATAATTATGAATTATACTAACATTTGATATACAATTTACGTCATATCTTATACAGTTCTAATGATAAAATATAATAGGTACATTAGATAGATTGCTTTACTATCGCATTGGGTATTACCTGAAAATCCTGTAATGATAGTTGGAAAAGGTATCAACAAAGGTATGGCTACTGCTAATTTGACATATTAAATACGAAATAAAGGTTCCTTGAAATGAGTTTCGATCAACCTAAAATACTTTTCTGTCACAAAACCGACACGGATAGGTTACATTAGGTTTGATATTGTGACCAACGCGCGAGCTAAATGAGCGCTTAAGTTTTAAGAGTCAAATACTAATCCAAAATAGGTAAGTAGTTGTTTTATAGTAAAGCCTGTTTCATTGCCAATGTTAAAAGTACATATTTGTAATATTATTATCGTGACGCGATGACGGTACGGCTCAAGTATACGGCTCATCATCAATTGTTATGTAAGGCCTACTGACCTTGTTATTTGTCCTCACGACCTCTCTGATGCAGTCATTTCACACTTTATTACATAAACTAACGTTGTATACTATAGACAAATATTTTCCTACTTTAGGTAAATATTTTCAGAAAATTGTCAATGAACTACATAACGGTTTGGAAGCATACCTACTAATTGATATTCGAGGAAGTCAAATAACGGTTATCTAACGTCATCCGTTAAGGGTCCTGCCGGAAGACCAGCGGCTGCATCAACTCAATGTTGTTGCAGCTATTTTTTTTGCTGAGGCAGAGCCTTTTTGGAGGCACACGGCTCCTTAGACCCTATTTTTAATCAAATACTTTTTTGTTAATTATTTTCTTTCTACTGTATTTTCTGAATTGTCTGTCACTCTATCTTATACTTTTTGGACCTTGTACCTATTCTTATAATTTCCTGTCTTTTTATCTTATTCTTTTGTTTCTTATTGTTATACATTCTATGTTTTGTTTTGTCAACAACTATCAACTGTGCTAAATATGTTTTTGTCGTGTGCTTGTCCAAATAAATGTTTTTCTATTGTATTCTATTCTATTCTAACCTTTACATATTAGCTTCATGTGTAACCTGCCCTTTACAGTTTACATATTAGCTACATTTGTCACCAGACATATACTATTAGCTACATTTTGTTACCTAACCTTTACAGATTAGCCAAATTTCCTACCTGACTTTTACATATTAGATACGTTTGTAACCTGGACTATACATATTAGCTACATTTGTTAATTGACCTATACATATTAGCTACATTTGTTAAGTGACTTTTACATATTAGCTACATTTGTTACCTGACTTTTACATATTAGCTGCATTTGTTAACTGACTTTTACATATTAGCTACATTTGTTACCTGACTTTTACATATTAGCTGCATTTGTTAACTGACTTTTACATATTAGCTACATTTGTTACCTGACTTTTACATATTAGCTGCATTTGTTAACTGACTTTTACATATTAGCTACATTTGTTACCTGACTTTTACATATTAGCTGCATTTGTTAACTGACTTTTACATATTAGCTACATTTGTTACCTAACCTTTACAGATTAGCTACATTTGCTACCTGACCTTTACATATTAGCTACATTTGTAACCTGGCCTTTAAATATTAGCTAAATTTGTTAACTGACTTTTACATATTAGCTACATTTGTTACCTGACTATTACGTATTAGCTACATTTGTTAACTGACTTTTACATATTAGCTACATTTGTTACCTGACCATTGCATATTAGCTAAATTTGTTTTTCCTAGGGATTTGTTTTGTTTACCTTAGAATCGATAAATAAACGTGTTTTTTTTAGTTTATCTCCGTGGTTCACCGACATTGTAGTACTGCTGAGTAAAGGTCCTTTTGACACTTTTCGAAGCTTAATGTAAAAACTTCTGTAGTGTAAGAATGAAGGCAAGCGAAACCAGTTGTAAAAGTTATAGACAAAACTAAAATGTAAACATAGTAATTTGATATTGCATCGCACCTGCACCGATAAGAAGATGTGCCAAGGCCAAGGTTATATAGGAATCAATATTGTATTAGAAGGCCATGTGACGTGATATGTACCTAGTTTAATCAGTATAAAACCCCTGGTTTTACTCAATAAATATTCAGTGAACAGTATACTTTCAACGTGTCAATAAGTCGCCAATATCTCCCATCATTACTTCATAAATCCTATTTCTAAAGGTTAGTTTTTAGGATTTAACTCCCGCTAATAATTCTGAATAAAATTATCAAGGCTTTGTTTCTATTGAATTCATAGCAATAAATGTGTTGGCTCATTCATTATTATACAAAAGTGCATGTATAATGCACTTCGAATAATAAGAGTCAAAGGGCGCGCTGGGACGCTGTGTAACCTGATATTTGTGCGCATTGCGCAATATTGTACTTAACATTATTTCATCACTGAATACAAGCTACAGAATTTGACGATTTCTGTGGCGGTGGGCAAACGGCAAATTGCATCGAACCCTCAAATCCGCTGTGGAACAAAATATTTGTTGATGGTATGGGTGTTTCTGTATGAATAGTATAATAAATAAATATTGTAGAACATTTTACGGAGCGCTATCTAGCCCCAAGCTTAGTAACTAGTGTTATTGGTGCTAGACAACGGATTAATACTTAAACACTTTATTTTGTAAATATATACTTATAACAAATTACTCATGTGCTATAATACATAGACACAACCAGATCAAAGACAAATATCTAAGCATAAATACTTGTCTGAGGCGGGAATCGAACCCGCAACCTGTATTTGGCAGTCCAGCATGGTGACCTTTGTGCCAACTGAGTCGTCAAAATGCATGTATTACAACATACATGCAGAAGTCTAGTTAAGCTCGGGGATAGATGGCGCTGCATGCAATGATATTATTCTAGGGTTTCAAACAAACTCTTCAGCTTTTTTAATATTAGTTTAGATTTGTGCGAGTCATCTGTCCCCTTAGATAAAATCACTTTCCATTACCGAAATCGCCAATCGCCATATTTATACGTATAAAATGGACTTAATCATCGTATAGAATTGACATTTATAAAACTTATCAATTACACAATCTCATATAAAAAAATCTGTCTATTGGTGATATCGATAATAGAAAGTAATCTTGTCTGCAGAGGTAGATCAATAAATCTCCCGCACTTTTGTAAATGTAATGGAATCGGGGCTTGGCTAACTTACGTACGTTGTTGATTAAGCCTTTACCCGGAAGCATCGATTGTTTCTCTCGATGTCTTCTTTCTATTCGTTTACATCGTCCGCTATGGCCACTTTATGATATCCTTGGACAGATTTTTGACCTAAAACCTATGACCTTTGACCTAGTTTATTTAACTGTCCTCTATCCAAATCGATATGTCCCATTGTGCGACATAAGATTTAATAAAAGATTATTCTGGAGACTACTACAGAGTTTTCAGCCTTGCCATGGATTTAGTTCTCAATCAGTCAGGATTAACATAGCACAGACTGATTCAAGGAAAAATGCATATCTAACGAACCTTACCTAATTCGTTAAAACAATAAGCAGAATGCGTATCCTGATTTCAACCGAGGCGTAACTTGGCGGCGTGGTTATCGCACTTGCACGGTTAGTTGAAGATAACGAGTTCCAATTTTGTGGCAGTTCTAAATGCCTTTAGACACAACAGGGGCCAAGTCTGCTAACACAATTTTTTGTGTTTAAATAGAGTGTCGATAGAATCGTAATGTAAAAAATATGACATTTCATATCAAATTGGTATTCTCCTAATGTTAACTATTCTATCGAAACACCACTGACACACTTTGGTATTCTGCTCTAAAATCGTGGCTTGATGGAACCTCGATAGTTGTCAAAACGGTATATCGCTTAGCAACATATACCATATTGCTAGGCAACACTAGCGACGCATCTATTATTACCATTCCATTGAGACTCCAATAGCGATTCTATTACGATGTTATTAAAACTTTAGCAGAATCCCAAATATAGTCACAATCTCGATATTATACCAATAGAGTCTCAATACATGTAATGACAATGGTAAATTCATTAATGCAAAATAGAAGAATAAGGCCCAGGTATTGTAACTTAAAATTTTGGAACCCATATATACCTTTTGATAGAGGGCATCATGGCGAAAAAACTATGCCTTCACACCGAACCTCTAACGCGCCTCAAAAACGGGATATTTGTTTATTCATGGAACGTATCACGTCTCTTTGAATATTACGTTTCCGAGACGCTTTAGAGGTTTGGTTTTAAGGCATTCTTTGTTTGCCATAATGTCCTCTATTGTTAGGTATGGGTATCAAAATGCAACGCAAAAATGGCAGGATCAGTTTGGAGATGAAAAAAACAGAAATGCCTAGTGGTGGCTGAGCGGTGTTTGCTTAATGGTAGAATACTCGACTTTCATACTGAAGGTCGTGAATTCAAATCCCGGTCGGCCGTGCAACGATGATTTTTCTTAAGAAAAATTTATGTGCGCTAATTGACATTGCACTTACGGTGAAGGAAAACATCGTGATGAAACCCGCGGCATAGTTGGTTCCAGAAGTATTGACAAGTTCTCTCCTCTGGACATGGTCGACTAAGCTGAGAGGGTAGTAGGTGCTGGGTAAACCTACTCCATCCTCACGCATACGACCCAATTTAAAGGGTATAATTGCGGAAAACAGCCCGTATACAAGTACAACCTGCTTTAAATAATAAAATAATTGTATACTTATTCAATATACTGAGACGATAGACGATTGCATACATCACCATGTAACTAACTACCTAGTTGAATAATAATTCCGCAAAAGGTTAGTCTAAGTGAAAGTGGTCACTACATTACCCCGAGCTAACTTTCCATAACTGAGTTCTGCAACTACCGGGAAATATTAGGTACTGAACATCGGTCGTGATCAAACGACACAATACGTACAAAGGTTTTCAGTTTTTCCAGGTCACTAGCTACCAGTACAGTCGGAATACCAATTAGCTGAACCCCACGTGACCCAATAGCTCACTCGCACATCTGTAAGGTTGTAAAGTAATGATAACTGATTCTGTTTTTTTAAACAATAATAATATATTATACGATACATCTATCTATCTATATAAATAAAAATCTGTTGCTGTTCGTAAGTCTCGCTAAAACTCGAGAATGGCTGAACCGATTTAGATGATTTCGGTTTTGATATGTTTGTCGTAGTCCGGAAGGTTTAATTAAACGGTGAGAAAGAACCACGGGGCGCAGCTAGTAGGTATACAATATAAAAAAATATCAAAATAGGTAAATCTACATTTTACAGATGTGCGAGTGAGTCACGTGGGGTTCAGCTAATTGTTATTCCGACTGTACAATATAATAAAATACTAAATATTGCCGGGGACTTCGTACGCGATGAAGTTATAGTATGATTACGAGGACATGTATATCCTCGTAGTCATATTGGTATGATAAACTAGTATGACTATGAGGAAACAGCGGTTTAATGGGGTCAACGTTATTAGTGTTAAGCTTTTTGGGTAATAAAGCATATATTATCATCATTACATAGTATAAAACTAAGTCGCTTCTCGCTGTCTGTCTGCTCCTATTAAAACTACGCAACGAATTTTGTTTTTTTAAAATAGATAGAGTGATTCAAGAGGAAGGTTTTAGTATATACTGCCTCGCGTATGAAGTCGCGGGCAACAGCTAGTCGTTTATATATCACAAAGAAAATCTTACCTTTATTACATCCATATAAAATACTTCAACGCGCGCAGTGCCTCTTAGGCAAACAATTTTGGCTGTGTTTGGTCTCTTAAAACCCATTTAAAAATAATGGAGGACACAGCCCCAAGATAGGCAACTAGGCTTGTATTAAGATGACCAGATAACGGACACAATGTTACTTATACCTATATTTTTTGTAAAAACCAGACCAATTTGTTTAAGAAATCCCTAGACCAATTATTTGTTTGCAGAAAGAAATATCTTTACACAAATACTTGTTCGATGGTGAGATCGAACCCACAACTTTCTGCGTCGCAGGCAGGCAATTCACCATGTCATTATTTGGTAGCTTCATAATGCGAATGCGAAGGTGAACCAATTCAAAAGCGGTTTTATCTCTCTGAAAGCGGTCATGTTTTAAATTAACGGCCGTCGTCTCCTTGAGTCCAGGGGACCCGACGGCTTCTGGTCCATAAGAACTTAATCCCAAAATGCCTATCTAATCAATAGGACTGAATCTCATAATGCCGGAAATTTAATACGCATGCATTTTGTAACAACTAAGGGTCATTATGTCTTTTCCTCAAAACGTTCTAGTTCCAAAATAGCTGTATCCCGTAATGTCTAAATGTCATCTATCGAAACAAAATCAAGTGGTCAATCAACCTTCCTACATTGTGCATTGTGGCGGATCCTAGAGGAAGCGTATGCAACAGGGCCCCATATGTGGTAAAGTTAAGTAAAATAAACAAAAAGTAAAAGAATAACAATTTACTTAACTCAAAATATGAGTTTGGGCGTGACAAAGTTCTCGACAGGGGTACGGTCGGGAGTGGTGGATCCGTTTGGGGAGCCGACGGGTGTGAACCTTCATATTTTCCGTGATTATGTTATCAAAAAGAGTACTAAGGTATTTGTTATGTGTATTTCAGGTAAACCAGGCACGGACTACCCGCTGCTGGGAAGTGTTCCTTATACAAACTTCTACTGTGACGACCAGCCTTATCCTGGATTCTTCGCCGATATGGAAACACGGTGTCAAGGTACTAACATTTTCTTAATCTAACCCCTATAGTAATCCTACAGCTATAGTACCTATAGTAATCCTACAGCTGGGCAAAGGTCATCTCTTTCCATCGGTCGCGGTCCTGGGTCAATTAACAACATTAAACATATTTATATTTTGGAATAATGAAATAGGTAGCAAGTTTTTTGATAAATTAAGTAAATAAATAACAATTCGCAACTGTGATAAAAACGTCGTACGATACACGTGTGAATATTGATCATACCATACCAGCTTTAGACGCGCTCGCGTTCCGCTCGCGCGTCATAAACCGCCTCTATGTAATGATCAATTTACCACACTTATATCGTAATCTACTATTTCCGCATCTATAGCATATTTACATCTAAAATATATCTTGACAACTAACTATATAAGCGTTTCTTTTAACAAAAAGATAGGCTTGAATTTGACCTCATCTGAAGGCCAATTCTCGTAAATAACATTGTTCAAATTACATTTCAATATCATTTCGATTGCATTTCGATCACAAATAACACCCTCAAATTAGCTCAAAATACCCTTAAAGTTAGCTTTTTGTAAAAAAAAAACTGACTTTGAAGGTATCTTTTGCAATCGAAATTATATTGAAATGTAATTTAAACAATATTATTTACGGGCATTTCAGGAAGCGACGATTAGGTCGAGGATGTAGTATGCTCGCCTAGAAGGAGAACGGCAAAAGATGACTTTGTCCAGGGGGTGGTGTTAGCCAAGTCAAATCTACAGCAAGTGAAATAATTGCATTTTGTAAATAAGTATGTTCCTGTAACTAAAATTTTAGAATTTTCTACACAGAAATTGGCATCCATATAGATTTAAATTCTTTCGTCGGCGTAGTCGACATGACAGATATTCTTAATATTGAAATTGGCTCTTCGTTCACATTTATATTATGTAGGTACATAAACTGCTTCTGCTGTTTTTTCTACCTTGTTTGTTATTCGTGTGCCTTTGTACCTTTTGGATAAATCTTTTATCTATCTATCAAACGTGAACATAACAAAAATTACCGCTCCCGGAAAGCTCCCGGCCCCGCCTCAATGTGCATACTTAACGCTTTTAAACCGTTTCGGCTTTTGACTTTTGTATAATAACCTCACCTGTCAATAATAAAAGAAGTAGAGGTATGTTACCTAATTAACTAGTAGTTCGCCCCGAACTGAGACCTCACGATTTTTTTACCGGTTTTTGCCAGCTTAAGTATGATAATATAACGACGAAAGACTCCAAATACTTCGATCTATCTTATTTAAATGATAGGTGCCTAATATCGCTATCCCTACCCTGACCCTGGACATCGCTAAACGGATACTTTTAACGAAATTCAAACGCGTTAGGCATATCTTGTCTAGAAAATGAGTTCCGTAGCCTAATTTTCTTGGTCTCAATCACGTATTTTTTTTATTTCGACTTTTTTTGATACTCGCTATAGCCTCCTTCCGTCTATATCGCCATATCGTCAGTACCTAGAGTTCCTACTCATCAATTGAACACGATAGACCTAAATTGCCTAGATATGAGTTCATATAGCCTTCTTCCGGCTATATTCCCAAACCCCAGATATCAGTTGCTTGTTTAACACATAGATTGCCTACTATCAAGACAACTTTAACGAATCCAAACACGATAGGCTTATCTTGTCTAGAAGATAAGTTCATATTTCTTTGAAGTTGAGTACCTACCTTCTTCCAGCTCTATCACCAGATTCCAGATATCAGCTGATTCTTCAGAAGCTAGAATACTTACTTATCAAGGTGCTTTGAAAGAGTCCAAACATGATATGACTATCTTGCTCTTAAGATAATTTTAAGTTCTTATTGTCACCTTTCTCATCGGGTCTTTATCATCAGACTAAACACCCAAATGTTTAGTACCTATGTACTCATCATAATCGAAAGAGGAAAATAGGAGAGAGGCTCCTCCCTCGATACAAATATATTAGAGAAGTTTGAGACCTATATTATCCGTACTATAATAGGTCCCTAACCAATTGTAAATAAAAATAATAAAAAGATTAGTCACAAGTTTATTAATTAGAATCTCTAGATCGGCTAGCAATACTATTGAATCTAATCCACCACAATTGTTAACCAACCGTTGATTATGAAATAGACGCTTTAATAATACAGTCTTCACCCAAGGTAGGTACATCCTGAGGGGCCCAGACGATGTCAATCATAGAAGGATTGACCAATTTTCGCCTCGGCCTCCGTTTAGCTGATCAATAGCTGGTTCAAGCAGCTCCTTCGAAGACCATCGGGAACAACACAAGAGTGCTTAACAATGCACTATAAACTTTTGCGAATTATTTGAATTTAATTTAAGATGACCATATTATTACTATATACCTAATATGGATCATCCATTTTAATCATAATAATAATATCACGAAGTTAAGTTATTTTTGTAATGGTTTTGAAAATTTCTGGAAATCATATTTTTTACGACAATGACAGAAAGAAAACCTGACATTGTCATTTTTGAATCATAAAAGAAGGTCTACGCGTTTTTTTCCTTTTTGATACAAATGAGTTTGATATAAAAATGACCGCTGAAATGATAAATTCCTGTGGATTCCTTCCAGTTCCATCATCAGATCAGTTCCATGGTACCATATTATTGTCACCAAAGTTACGCCCTTTCATTTGATACCCCACTCGGGTATATTTGCCCCAAAGTTTGCCTGCCATATAGGTAGATCCCGTTTTGCACCCCCTATCTCCGTAACCTCCAGACCGATCCTACTCATGTTCGAACTTAAAAATTCTATGGACCTCAACTACTCGTATACCAAAAATCATTAAGATCAGAGCAACGGTACTCAAGTTATCGTCGAACAAACATACATAGATACATAGATATATAGATACATAGGTACAACCGACCGACCGTCTCGCCACTAGACCTCTCTCGCTTCGCTCGTTCGGTCAATTAACTTTATTTAAAAGGCAATCTTCTTAGTTTTTTTTCATATGCAAACGTGTTTCAATTAATTAGAAGACTCGCGTAGGTAGCCATCTTTGTTATTTTTAAATTAATAAAATTAAAATAACCTTGAACTGAAGACACTACTTAAACGGGTCGTATACAGAACAAATAATGAGAATCGTGTAATCGCGTGTAGGAGTATTAATTTATAAAAGAATATTGATGCTAAAAATGCATCTCGGGAATTTTCTTGTGTAGTCTTCGTCTCGTCTGTCACTTTGTGAATCACTAGTTCACTAACAGATGTCAAAGACAGTAAGTAAGGTATCTGCGAGTAATAAGGGCCTGCTATCTTAATTAAAAACTGAACATTTCGAAAAAATAGGGAAGAGTAGGTACTTAAAAACCGGTCATTTGATAAATATTTGCTTTATTGTCAGTCTGAAAAACAATTTAGTGGCCCTTATTAACCGCAGGTACCGTATTAATTAGTTTTCGAGATATTAACGTCGAATAGTTTTCCATACCTATGCAAAAGTATAATGGTAAGACTACGTACTTGTAACCAGAGTGGTAACAGCTCTACATCTATACTTATATTATAAAGCTGAAGAGTTTGTTAGTTTGATTATTTGTTTGTTTGAACGCGCTAATCTCAGGAACTACTGGTTTGAATTGAAAAATTATTTTTGTGTTGGATAGTCCATTTATCAAGGAAGGCTATAGGCTACTTTTTATCCCGATATTCCCACGGGATCGGGAGTTACGCTGGTAAAACCGCGAGGTGCAGCTAGTTTAGTATAAGATATCTCGGTAGCATTCGAATTTTCTATAAAATATTTATGAAAACTCCTGAGATTCATTCTCAGCATCGTTGTAGATATTGTATAGTGCAGACTTGCCATTCGATCTACACAGACCGTGCTTCGAAAATAAATTGACCTTTAAGTATAATTTGGGAAATAATTAATTATACCCGGAAGATGATCTTGACATGAAATATTGGTCTAAACGTGAGATCCGTCTATAAATTGAAACCAACAAATGTTATAATTTGATTTTAATCTATTACTCATCGCCAACGCTTGTTTACGAGTGATACTTAGAACATCTTTTTAAGGAAGGATTCACTATAGTTTATAAACATTAATATTCTATTAACAATCTTCGTTATAAAAAACTATGTAACAGTAGGTTAAGATGATTAAGTCCTGACTGACTGATTGATAATATCAACACACTGCTCAAGCCAAGGCTTATGTATGACGTAGGCTAGGCATTCACAGAAGTTAATTTTTTAGTTTAAAAACTATTCTATACTATTAATATTATAAAGCTGAGGAGTTTGTTTGTTTAAAGGCGCTAATCTCAGGAACTACTGGTTCGAATTGAAAATTAATTTTGTGTTAACTATAGTGCTACTCCTGATTTTGATATTCCCACGGGATCGGGACTTACACGGGTGAAACCGCGGAGCGCAGCTAGTCTTTTATAAATGTAAAATTCGGAGTCGTAACTATGTGATTCATAAGTATATCAACGCACTGCTCAAGCCATGCATGGATGGATCGGGCTATTGGCTTAGAGTTAGCTTATAACGTGCGCATCCACAGAAAAGGAAGAAAATTATTGGAAAGTTTAACCGTAAATGCTAGTTAGTTTATAAACTAATAAATCAAAAACTTTATTAGTAACAATTAGGTACCAATGCGCATCTGTTTTTCTAATTATGTGGCATCTAGGGGTAATTTCATTTTTGAAGTGAAAACTTCTTATGGCGCGTTGGGCACTTTTGTGGGTGAGTATTTTCAGCCGTTCTCGCGACAGACTACAGATTTTCTCGCGACAGATGAGATTTTACACAGATATACAGTTTTCACTTCTGCCTGCACTCCCGGAGTGCGCTGTTTTTTTTTTAACTCTTCAGCTACACACATTCTGTTATTTTTAGTAATACCAAAAACAAGGCGTATCATTAATTTATGTTGCTGCCCAAATAATAGAGATCTATCTATCATTCTATCACATCACAACGTTCTATAATAATACAAGGACTTTATAGCTAATTTATAAGGTTGTGGCTTTAAGTAATCATACATTATTGACAACTAAGATGGACCGATATGTAGGTAAATACCTACTTATTATCATTGACAGAGTAGGTAATTATACCTACATATACCTACTGATTTATTTAAGCACAGTTCCGTCAAGGTATTCAGTCAAGGTACCTAGGTATAGCAGTCTCGGTTGATTGCAAGGTATTTCCGTTACCTACATGCATCGAGTATGTATCCAATAGAGAAAAAATGTCGTTAATTTTGTAAAACAAAACTGCCTACAAATGAATACTGTATTATTTTAATTACTTAGACTTGTGCTAGCAAGCAAATAATTATTATCGGTATGTTTGGCAAACTTTAATGAAAAAACGTAAAATAAAATAAAAAGTTATACTTCTTTGGCATTATTAAAAAAAAAAAAAAAAAAAAAAAAAAAAAAAAAACTCGTCCGGCAAAAAACTCGTCCGACAAAAAACTCGTCCGGCAAAAAACTCGTCCGACAAAAAACTCGTCCGACAAAAGACTCGTCCGACAAAAAACTCGTCCGACAAAAAACTCGTCCGACAAAAAACTCGTCCGGCAAAAAACTCGTCCGACAAATATAAATAATTAATTACATTAAAATAATTATGTAGTAGTAGTACCGCAGATGACAGCTGTCATCTTGCGGTTTGCGGACAACTTCAACATGGTTTTATGACAGCTGTCATCTTGCGGTTTGCGGACAACTTCATGGTGAGAATTTTGTGTGACGCTTTTGTAAAATTTCACTCTCATCATTTTTTCATAACGCGCCTAAAGAAGTATAACTTCAAAAAATAAAATTTGAACAAGTCACATCCCAGCATAGGTACCTAAGTATATTATTATGTTTAGTTGCAGGACATATAATTTTATGGATATAAGACGTTTAGTGTTTCATTATAAATCAATCGATTTACGGGATACAGAGCCAGGGGAAAAATAGAAATAAAATAACTATTAAGAAATCAATATAAGGATTGTCCCTAGGGAGGTAGGTACCTTTTTGTATAGATACATTTAGTTATTGGTTATTTTATTTCCCATCTAACTGGTTGTTTAAATATAATAATGTAAAACACTTCATTTGATTTCCTACAAACACTAGCACTTCATTAAAGTTATTTAAAACAGAATATTGACCATGTTTATTGTTTTTTATTTTGTTAATGTCGATATTTCGATGTGTTGTAAGTAATAGTACATTGTTATCCTAGGTGTGAAAGTCACTCATTACAAATCCCGAGACGGAGTTTGGCGCCCGAGCGTAGCGAGGGCGCTAATAGTTCGAGGGACTTAATGAGTCTTTCACCCGAGGTAAACACTGTGCTTTTCATTACGAATAATACATAAAATTCTTCCTAACAACGAGAGTGAATGAGAGACTCCATACTACCTGATCCTCTTACAAGGTTGGGACCAAAAAGGTTATATACATGTAGTGTTATTCTTTGGTGTTACTTAAAGCAAGGAGGTTAGGTTTTTAAAGTTCCTTATGCGTAATGTTACTGATACTGGCTACATGCACATTGCACAAGTCGTGCGAAGCCATAATTTGACATGACAGCTGTCAGTGAAAGAGAAAAGCCCTAGGGCTGGAAATTTTATTTTCTACACGCTCTTCATGCATCTTTAGACCTACTTTCGGAGTATGAGTAATGAAAACTAAATTTTCAACGAGACTGAAGTTTGGGGCTGGATCTTGACATTTAAAGCCGTCAAGCAGTATCGGACTACCTCCTTTCGCGCGTGAGTTTAATATCGGTCCCCTACTCTCCTCACTGATCCCACCGTTTTAAATAACTTTAAAAGTGAAAATAACCTTGAAAACTTAGTCTTAAACCTACTAGCACATCAGTTTAAAACCAGTGATCACATTCGTAATTTTATGGGTCGCATTAGGTCTCTACTGGGAATATACTCGATGACTACCTAACTATTATCATCACATGCTAACTGCATAGGTAGGCACAGTTGTCACATTGCAGTAATCACTTAGTAAGTAGGTATGTTTACATTCTTAAGGCTTTTTTGACGTTCTCTGACAGTCTTTAAAACATAAGTACTAGATTTCCGCTAACGAAATCGTCGGCGCTCTGTTTTTAGTCTCCATTAGGCAACTTTAGTTTTATTACTTTCTTAACCTTGATGGTCCAAAGTTGGGTGCAGTAGGTTATGTCCTCGCTGATCAGTAAGCTTGTGACTTAAAATAACTTTGACCGTAATCACTAAGGATCTGACTTTATTTAAAAATATTAACATCAATCAAACAATAAAGGAACTCAATTGGGAAAGTAGTAAAATATTGTAAAAGTAGAAAGATGTGGTATTTTTAAAAGCTTTTATTTAACTTGTTTATATTCTTTCCCGCATAGCTAACGACATATTAATTAAAACAATAATATCTATCCTTTTTTTATATTGGCATCAGAATTGAATTATTTAAAGGACCGATCTACCCCGTATAATAAAAATCTCGCACTTAATATAATTCACGTTTAATAAATGTATGAAATAAATAAATTGTAAGCTTTTTTAAAGGCGCCTTTAGCCTGTGAAAGTGTTAAATTAAAAATATTATGTTGATATCAATACTTGTGACAATGATTGTATGCTCTATCTAATTTATGTTAATAAAGAATCTTTGAAATTTAAATTGATGTTGCCCGGGTGAGCGAAACTGGGACAAAAATTTATTGAATAAAAAAACAAAAAGGCGTTTCTTATTGAACGAAATGGTTTCGGGTTTATGCCTCCTAAAAAAAATATCCTAACCCTAAATCTCCGACTAACTAGGGTATTAAATTAAATTGGCTTGGCCACTTAGTAATCCAAAATCGTAACCTAATTATGAAGGTCGATTGTATCCACTTAAAATATTGGTTTTGGTTGACACTTTGGTAGAGCCCGCCTGCACTCCAAGCCTCAAGGTCCTCGCGAATTCTTGCGAAAGTGTTTAGAAATAGGCAATCATCTCTGCACTCGTCCCAAATACAAACAAATGACATTAAAAACATTATTGACCTTTTTTAGTTAGGTACTTTTAATGATCGTAGAGTGTTTAACTGCATGCATATATTTGAAATTGTTTGAGTAGGTTTTTAGACATCGAAAGAAAAAAACTCCTAAAGAGAAGTTCAAAGGGTTCCGTACCCAAAGGGTAAATACAAATCAAGAACATAACGGGACCCTATTAATATAAGACTTCATTGTCCGTTCGTCCGTTTGTTTGTCACCAGGCTGTATCTCATGAACCGTGATAGCTAGACAGTTGACATTTTCACTGATTATGTGTTTCTGTTAACAAATATAAAAAAAAAACAAAAAAAACAATTGGGGCTCCCATACAATATATTACGGACTGACTCGGTCCGACTCGCACTTGGCAGGTTTTTCTTACCCGTATTACAACTAAATAAAATATTATTAACCCACGCCCGACGATCCAGTTGGCACAAAGGTCACCATGCCGGACTGCCAAACACAGGGTTGCGGGTTCGATTCCCGCCTCAGGCAAGTATTTATGCTTAGATATTGGTCTGGGGGTCTGGTTGTTTCTATGTATTATCACTACATAGTATAAAACAAAGTCGCTTTTACTGTCCCTATTTCCCTTTGACTGCTTAAATCTTTAAAACTACGCAACGGATTTTGATGGGGTTTTTTTTAATAGATAGAGTGATTCAAGAGGAAGGTTTTTATGTATAATACATGCATAATATAGCCGTGCGAAGCCGGAGCGGGTCGCTAGTAAGTATATATACAAAAGAAAAAGTATAGAGGGTTATTGGTAATTATACTGGCAAGCCGTTGAGGGCTACTTCTCTGCACTTAAATAAAAAACGTTTGTTCTAAGACTGCTGTTTCATACACGGATAGGTCACTAACCTTAAAATTATACTTATTTTAAAAGTTTTATCTACTGTTAATCATATAACTTTATACTTACTTAGGTATACTTAATCTTCTGAATGACAATTGTTTTAAAAATTAGCTGTTTTTCGAATGAACATAACCTCAAACTTATCAATTTTTTTTTCGAATTTCCAAAAATCGTAGAACAAAAGTGGTTTGTTTAGATGCACAGAAGTAGCCCTTAACGGCTTGATAGTATAATTACCTATAACCCTGTAAGTATAAGTAGTATATCCGTATGTCTTGCACCCATAACGCAAGTCTAGTTACTTAACTTGGGGCTAGATGGCGATGTGTGGAATGTCCTGTAACATTTATTTTATTTTACTAATTTGTCTAACAATATTGTCGTTATGTTCCAGCATGGCACTACTGCGATATAGACGGTCGCCAAGCATCCTTCCTATGTCCAAACGGGACAGTGTTCTCCCAAGGAGTAGCATCATGCGACTGGTGGTTCAACGTCCGATGTTCACTGTCACCTGCATTGTACTCACTCAATGCTAGACTTTATAGGAGAAGACGGAAGTCGAACAAACCTAAACCTCATAGGGTGATTGATAAGCAACTTGTTGACGAGATATTCTTGTAGGATTTATGAAGTAGGGGTTTATGAGGGTTTAGAGCTACGGTTCCTAATCAAAATCAAAATTCTATATTCCTTTAGAATCATACAATGCTTAACATCACTTAGAAGCGTCTTAAGAGGAAAGCGTACCGGGGGCTCTGTCCATACAGACTATTACAAACGTAGTCGACTGTTTTCTCCCTGGATAATGACACTAGGGCAAATATTTTTGGTGCATAAAACTTATAACTGCCATGACCATGCCCCTGTTTTTTATTTTTTTATTATGTTAATTTCTATGATAATTAGAAAACGAAAAAAAAAAAACAAAAAATATTGTCATGGCAGGTATAGGTTTTATGGCACAAAAATATTTGTGCTAGTGTCATTATCCAGGGAGGAAACAGTCGACTACGTTTGTATGGAGAGAGCGCAGGTACACTTTCACCTTAATAACTAATGCTAAGGATACATGACGACACTGACATTCGACACAAATGTCGACACTAGTGTCGATAGCGTCCACACTGTAGCAATTTTTGATGTCGCGGCGGTGGACACACGTAGACATTCGATGTATACCTACATCAAGTGTCTAGTGTCAAGTGTCGTCGTGTATCCTTAGCTTTAGGATGTGTGCCTTCGGAACGCGCCCACCAATGAGAAGGCACAATAAACTCATGGGGGTAAAACCTGGGGGTAATTACCTTCGCGGGAATTTTCCTAATTTACGAGGGTAATCAGCTAATAGATAAAAAATATTTCATAATTTCATGCCGTTGCAGCGAGTAGCGTAGCGATGGGGGAGGGACGGACCGCCCAGGGCGCCCCCATTAGCAGGACGGCAAAATTAGGGAAAAAAATTGTGCGGTCATTGACATTATTATTTTAATGACGTCAATTATAGGGCGCCAAATTTCCAAAATATTAATGTTTTTTTATAGTAAAAGGGAGCCAAATTGTCAACATTAATATTTTTATGACGTCAATAGGGCGCCAAAAAGCCAACATTATTATTTTTATGACGTCAATAGGGCGCCAAAAAGCCAACATTATTGTTCATATGACGCCAAAAGGGCGCCAAATTGCCAACATTAATATTTTTATGACGTCAAAAGGGCGGCAAATTATGACTGCCCCGGGCGACAATGACCAACGCAACGCCACATGGTTGCAGCTCGCAGTGCGGGAAAAGTTTATTAAATACGAGAATCGTCATGAAAATGATTATTTTATAGAGTTAACTAGGTAATGTGATTGTAAGAACCGTTTTCTACTAGTACAGTTAACCAGTTAAGTTAACTGAACAAGTGAGATTATTATTTTTCTCACTAGTACTACACCTGGTGAACCAGGTGTAAAATTTGTTTAATTTGCAATAGATCTTGTTCAGTTTTCAATTTACTAACCCAATTTTTTTATGTTCTAAGGTTAATTCTCGTAAATAACATTGTTAAAATTACATTTCAATATCATTACAAATGCATTTCGATTACAAAAAAATACTCTTTGAGTAGCTCAAAATATTCTCAAATTCCGCTTTTTGACAAAAAAAAATGGACCTTGAGGGTATTTTTAAAAGCTTGTTAAAAGTTAACTTGTTTGTAATCGAAATGATATTGCAATGTAATTTGATTATTGTATCCATTTTTAGCTATTATTATTTGCGATTGTTTTCTATTCTGATTTTTTATTTCTTTTTTTTAATAATGTAACTATTTTATTTTTATGTTATTTGTTTTTTATCCGTGTGCGTTTCTAATAAATGTTATTTTAGCTAAGTCATAGACGCGACAATTTTGAGAAGATTAGGAACCACTGGCCTTAAACCTTTCTTATATTTTTATTGCTTGTTCGTTATAACTCAATTGAAAGCCATTATTTTATAATATTAAGGTTTTATTTTGAATAAAATGTTTTGTCTTTTTCCTTACCTATTTAATTTTATTAAAATCCTCATGGTAAGTAGGTACGTTTTATTTCTTTTTCGTAATACAAATACTTAAGCACTTCGGCTTATTCGAACGTATCAAAAATCACAAAGATTTGCCAAAAGAAAAAGACAAGTTAGTTTGTGTCATTGTACTCAATAATCTCAATGGATAAGATCTCTATCAGCAACTGTCAGCAACACTATCGATTGGTATAAAAATATAGTATGATTATGTTTTTTGCAAAATCAACAGGTTCGATACCTGGCCGGGGTAATGTCTTGTTCAAAAATCTATTGATGCAGTTTTAGCATAGAGGTATCATTGGTCGAAGAGTTTCAGTTTTTGCCAAAATTGGGTAGGTACGCAACTCTTTTTCTCTCAGCATTTTTCGCTATCTTTTATAGTTTAGGATATAGCCCTGAAGGCCCATGTAAAAAAGTCACCCTTTTATACGCAAATGAATTGGAAACTTCCTGCTTTTACCTGACTGCGCAACGGAAAGTAGGGTATTATTGATGTCGCTTAAAATTAAGCCACGATTTAGTATTTCTTATTTTTTTGGATAATTTCTTGTCTCGTGGTTGCATTGCAGTGTTATTACTAAAAGGCGCAAAGAAGTCCTCCGCCGCGTTTGTCTGTCTGTCTGTTCGTTATAAACTCAAAAACTATTGCACCGATTTTCATGCTGTTTTCGTCAATGGATTGAGTGGTTCTCGAGGAAGGTTTTAGTATATAAACTACATAATATTTAGAGCAATGCTCACAAACTTACAATCATACTATACAAGTCATTGATTTTGAATATACCTCACCTAGGTATATTCAAAATCAATGCTACCTGCTAAAAAAATATTTTTGGAAATTTAAATTCTAATAAAAACGGTTGGTAGTAGTTGGTTTTCATTTCTCATAGGTACCTACTCGGAAAGTAGTGTTTGTTTGATCGTAGTAGAGCGGGACGCTGCTCCCCACTTGGGAAATTCCCCTTTATTCCAAAACGAGGTTTAAGGATAGTCCGAGATGTGGATTTAAACCTTAGATTTAGATTTACTCGTGAACTATAGTCTAAGTCTAAGCACTATGCCTATATAATCTATAGTTATAGTGTTTAGACTATAGTTCCCTATATAATCTATAGGGATAGTGTTTAAAGTATTGAGAAAATCTGTGTCCAAATCTATGGTTTAAATCCACATCTTGGACTATCCATAAACCTCATTTTGGAATAAAGGGGATAGTAATTATTTCCCTCTCTAGGGCGGAAAGCAATTTTAAAAATAGAATTTTTGGTTAGGTTAAATCGAAAAAAAAATACATTTAAAAAAATGAAAAAAAAGCTGCGGCCTTGTGAGTGTATAAACAGCCAGTGTGAATATTAAAAAAAATACCTATAGTATCTAAGCGGGACCTCCTGCGGCGGTGACGCGGTGTGTTCCATTCACCTCGCAGCTGCGAGAGAGGCGGCGAAGAAACCGCCTTCTATGAAAGATCGACAGCCTTCGGGTGAACATGTTGGTCTTCACAAAGAGATAGAGGCAAAGGCTGCCGCTGAGCGTGAGCTCATCCGCCTCCAAGCTGAGAAGGGGCTGGCTCGCGACAAGTCGCCGAAGCCTTCCACCAGCAAGGCGGTGAGGATCGCCGATTTGGTCCTTCCGATCGGTGATCCGAAGGCGCAAACGGCCACGGCCATTGGCCACAAGGCATCATCTAACCTGTTGGCCGTCAAAGAGGTCACCTCAAAGCACCTCAAAGGTGAGGTAGGTACGAACTCAAATTCTATGGTTCCATCTTTAACATTAAAAAAAAGAGTAGGTATTTGCCAAAAATTTCAAAGGAAAGGCACAATGACTTTATGAAGTGCCGAGCAAACAAGAAAGTAAAATCATTTTTATCAATAAATATTTTAGAAAAACTGCTATATTTTACTTCCCTTAAATTCGAAATGAAAAGATGTGATGAAAAGTAGAGTGTTAAACACGCGCTAAAGTCACCAATTCCAATATAGCCGCCCTCGCCCTCGCTGCATACCTCGTATGGAAATTGATTCCCTTCCACTTATTGATCAAACGAACTTACCAAGTGAAGTTCGATCACAATTGTGTGAACGACTTCATTCAACGCGGTCTAACATATTGCATTAGTGTTTGCACTATGCGGCCTTCACAGACTTTTAAAGCTTCGCGGGCTTATTTTTTTTTTTTTTTTTTGTGTGTGGTATCCCTGTACCTACGGTTGGTACGCTTGATACCTTCACTAGCGCCACCTACCGATATCGACGTTATCGGATGGATGCGAGCTTCTTCATTGGTTCAGAGCTATACCTACCTATATGTAACTACATACCTACATTTCCTCATTTTATTTTAGGGATTAGGGCTATTTTTGTATGAACCTATTTACTGCTAAGTAAGTAGGTATTTGGGAGGGTTTGTAGTATAGACCGCGTTGAATGAAGTCGTTCACACAATTGTGATCGAACTTCACTTGGTAAGTTCGTTTGATCAATAATTGTGTTTCACGACGTTCATTCAACGCGGTCTAACATATTGCATGATGTTCAGAGAACTAGGTAAGTAAATAAAATAGGATTATGTAACAAAAATAAACATATTTATTTTTCGTAACGAATTACACTTACTGAAAGCAACTTAAGCTATACTTAAATCACTGATATATTTAATGAATTATATAAATAGGAACCTAATTATTACTGGATAAAATCGTTTATCCAAATTGTACACCATTATTAGCAACATTTCTATTATAAAATTTTAGAAATACAACTGATGTTTCACTCCAACCAGCGGTTTTCCTTAAAATTTCGATGTTAACACCGGCTCTATTGGCTGCAGATGTGGCTGCATGTCGAGTACTATGACCACCAAACACCTTAGTATCAATTCCACTGTTTTCAAGTGTATATCTTTAATCCAGTGACTTTAATCTCTGAGATGTTAACTTAGAATAAAGAAGCCTAAAACTTATAAACAATAATTCGTTTGTATTTGAACGTAATGAATAATGTAGCTGGGCAAATTTCAGGTCTTTGTTCAAAATACGGTAGTTTTAATATCGGTTGTGGACAATTCGGTCTTAGTAGTTTTATTGATATTTGGTATTTTAATAAATATATGTACAGTCACGGGAACTATGTACTAATTTGAATATTACTTCATCTAATAAATGAAAAGGTCTATACCCTATGTGCAGTCACTAGAGCCAATAAAGTCCGTGTCTTCTTCGATAGGGTTTCTAGATTAAGACTATTATTTGGGCATTTTTGCACCTAATAATTGAGTACTATACCGGGATCCCAGATTATTTCATACCTAGGTGCCGGAGGTCTTATTCTAAACACCCCTCACATAAAACGTTATATATCATCATGTTCTGACAGATTTTGTGTAATAAGAGACAAAACAGATTTATAAGAATTTATGGTGCATTACATAATATAGAACACATATCTAACATCACTATTGAATATAAGTTAAAAAATCGATAACATTTGAAACAGATGCGTTATTATAATCATATTGATGTTCTACACAATATGCAATCAAATTTTTGAAGTTATATTTCTTTAAGCGCGTTATAAAAAAAATGATGAGTGAAATTTTAATGCGCGCGCATCTGTAACACAAATGTCACATGTTGTTTATACAATTATTGTATTGAATACAGGTCTTATCTGATAGCGAATGCAAAATTATTTCTAAAAATGCAGGTGATAACTTTATAACTAGTAAGGTCTGCCGGATAATTTCGCGGCAACTAGCGTTAGAGTTCAGTACAGTTTGTGTGACGATCTGTTAGGTGAACATCAGGATCGTAGATTATCAAACTTGAAACAATTATTGCTTAAAAACGGGGAACCAAGGCTGGATTGGCCAGTATGGAACAACTACGATACCTTCTGCTTCGTCATTTATAATTTTATGTAATAATTTTACATTTAGTGAGAAAGGCGGAAAGGCTAAAGTAATAGATTTTCCCATGGGTCGGGATCATTATTCCACGTTACATAGATAGGGCATTTTGCATTTCATCTGCTAGCGAACAAACCGACATTTGGCTGAGCTAAACTGTATGTAATTAAAATGCATAATATGCTAATTCTCAATCGTTATATTAAAAAAAATTACGAGCTAAAAATCAGTCTCGTGATTGTCTTTAATATATTTTATTTGCGACGCAAAAAACCCAGATTTTACGCCTTTCACGCCACATGCACAGATCTTGAGCTATTTTATTAAGATGTAGCTAGGATGGGTAGTATTTAATGCCTATGCAAGAAATAGCCGTAGTATTATCTAAACGCAACAATATTTCCGATTTATTTTCATTTTAAGCAAAACATTTTTACGCTAGAAAATATGCTTTTAGTTCCAGTTCATTTATGTGTAAATTAAGTACGTTTTCTTTTCAATAGCCACAACTATTTTTATTATCTACTGAGGGACGTATCCGAAACAAAAACGATTTAAAATTGTTTGAATTTAGAGAAGTAAAAGTATGTTCATTGTAAAATTAGATTAGAAAACCACCAGCACATATCAGTTTTTAAACTAGTGGGTATTTTAATAATTTGTTCGTAACTAGGATCTTTTAATAAACACTTGTACATAAGGTGCTCGAATTCTTTTGTAAACAATCAAGATTAACGATTTATAAGTTCAAAAATTTTAAGATTTGTTTTTTAATTCTGGTTTTGAATGTTAAAATCATGTTTTTGGAATCAAATTCTATAAAACTTCCACACAGTGGCTGGAACCAAAGCACATTTTTCGCAGTTTAATTTAAAACCGAGGCTTTCGATTAACATAACTGTTTTGTTTACGTTACGTTGACACTGCGAATAGGTTCTAAATAACTATCGTCCAAAAATATTACGGAAATAAAATAACTTGATCGTAGGTATTCCATAACCGGTTTCATCAACTTGGTGAAAACATAGGGTGCAGTGCACACTGCACAAGCCAAACGGTCAAATATTAAATTCGTACAGAATATTGTTATATTTACATCTGAGGTAGGTACTTTTTATTTGATTCATGTTTAAGTATGAAAAAATATGCGTCTTTAATATCTAAAGAGGCCATTGATAATAATAAGTTACAACTTTTGATGCAATACTATCGTACTCCATTTCAAAATGAGCTATATCAATAAACTTATTAAAATAAATCGTTTGTCGCCATTTGGCTTAGGCAGAAGAAAGATGCCAGACAAAAATTGATATAAAGGTTAATATGGCATAAATATCGCGCTATTTTATTTTTAGAGCTTTTGCAAATTCTACATTTACTTCAACTAATTTTGAAATTATTAACCCCCGACGCAAAAACGAAGGGGTGTTATATTAGATTCAAAATTTTGATAAGGTACTAGTCAGTACTAGACTAAAAGGGATTTTATAACCCTTTATCCATTGAAGTACAGTAAATCATCAGTGATTTGAGACCATTTATAAATAAAATATTTGAGTCGACCAGCGTATGGTACCTTATAGATCTCCGCGTCGCTGCTTGCCCGGTGAGCGGTAAGGGAGCGCGCCGAAGTGGTGGTGATGCTCGCGGAGGCCGTGCTCGGTCCTGCGGCCCGCGCGTGCTGCTGTTCCTGGTCGTGTGCGCCGTCCCTCCGCGCGCTCTGCCCCTGGATGTCAGCTTCCGACGCAGCTCGATTAAATGACCAATTTTTAAAATCTTCTCCCGATTTTTGAATCGATTTTGCTGATTTCAATTTTTAAGTGACATTGTCACCGAAAAGGAATTTTCCTCTATCATTGGAATTCACGGTTGCAAGAACTAGTTTTCTACTAGTTTTTGTCTCACAGAAGTGAGCGTCGCACAAAATTCGGCAGGCGACGCTAAGCGGCTTCAAAATTTCTTGCTCCTTACTGCTTAATAGTAGCAGCTTGTCCATTGTCACTGCTAAGCCTGACAAGGCTACTCCAATGGATTGAGTTCTGGTGCAAGGATAAACTCACAATTTGTGGGTGTGAAGTAGGTACTCCTCGTAGTAGTTATTCTTTGGCTACTATTTGGAGGCCCTTGGCAAGAATATTTTGCCAGCAGATGGCAACATCTTTGTGGATAGACAGTCCTAAGATAGTTTCTGGTGTCGTTACGTCACCTAGTAACTCGAGGATTTCACATCCAACTTCCATCTCGGATTCAACGTCGAGATCATAGCCTGGCGTCGTTGTGACGTCAGCAGTTGGGCTGGTAGCGTCGTCGTCGATCGAAGTAATGGCGGCGGTCGCGGTGGCAGCTTCCGGTCGTCGGCCTCGTGGTTCGATGACCACGACCGGCGTGGGCCACGCCGTAGGACATTGCGTGGGCGTGGGCCATAGCGTGGCCGTGGGCCGTGGGCCAAGGCGTGGGTCATTGCGTGGGCGTGGGCCGTGGGTCGGCTGTGTGGTGACGCGATGCGACGACGCGACGGTCCGTCGGTCGGGACGCAGAAGCCTCGCTGTCCATGTCCACCAGTGCTGTGGGACCAAATAATTGTGTTAGAACACAATTTTTATTGTGACGGTATCTATCTGCGCAGAGGCAGAAACTCGTCAGATTTTGGTCAAGATGGTGTCGTTTTGTCGACATTGCGTGTAAAACACAAAATGACGGTACTTTTTGCCAGTATAGGCAGTAACACGTCATATTTCGACACAAAAAACCGCAGGCACACCGCAGGTAGAAGGACTTCAGTTCTTGGACATGATGCGCATCTGAGAACATATTCATAAAATGGAGGGTATTTATGAAACTTACATTCGGATTCACTCTCTAATGAGGAATCGATGACGCGGATGCGACGATGATTAGTCTTGAATTCTTGTTGTAACTCGGCGATCCTTTTCTTTATTTTCTCCTCTTCTTGCTTCCTTTTGATTCCTCCCATCTTCAGAGACCAATAGGTACTGCTTCAAACTTGAGGTGACTTGTGTGAAGACCGGCAGACAAACACAGAATGAAGAAGAAGCTCGCATCCATCCGATAACGTCGATATCGGTAGGTGGCGCTAGTGAAGGTATCAAGCGTACCAACCGTAGGTACAGGGATACCACACACAAAAAAAAAAAAAAAAAATAAGCCCGCGAAGCTTTAAAAGTCTGTGAAGGCCGCATAGTGCAAACACTAATGCAATATGTTAGACCGCGTTGAATGAACGTCGTGAAACACAATATTCATTATGTTGTATGACAAAGCTTGTTGATTCCTTTGCCGAGGATTGGATAGTTCTATTTTCTGGGTAGATCATAGTAAATAGGTAGGTATACTTAAACTCAACGTCAAAATCCAACCTGAGTTTTCAACCAAAAACTGCAGCTGCCCGCAGTGTCCTCGTGAATACACAGGTATAACAGCACAGCGCAGCTAGGTTTATTACTGATGTCTAAACCTAACTAGCTACGTTCTACGATGGGACTAAAAAACTTCACACGACAATACCCATACAATTCTTTGTGTTTGTAATTCTTAAAACAATACCAATTCATGTACATATACAATGCCATGCTATTCTTATAACATGCAATGTCAATTCTTGTACAATTCTTATGTACCTACAAGGGTCACCGATATGAATTGCCAACTCCGTGTACGATAACCGCGCATTCGTGCGAACTTTTATAACTATGAGTAGTTAAACGGCAGATTAAGGGCAGTTGGCACAATGGTCATCATGCCGGACTGCCAAACACATGGTTGCGGGTTCGATTCCCGACTAAGATTTATACTTATATATTTGTCTGTGGTCTGGTCGTTTCTATGTATTATAAGTAAATATTAACAAAAGAAAAGTATGTAAGTAGGTAGTATATCCGTTGTCTAGCACCCATAACAGAAGTCTAGTTACTAAGCTTGGGGCTAGATAGCGATGTATGGAATGTCCTGCAATATTTATTTATTATATTTATCATGCACGGTGTAATAGTAATTGCTTCATACAAAATGTATGTTAGGTTTTAAATCCGTTCCCCGTCCGGGCCACATACGTATCTACACGGCCCGGTCTAATGTAAATCATCCCTAAGGCTTTTGTATATTGGTCGAGACAATCGGAAACGCATACGTAAAGTTACCTGTCCGAGTTCCGAAATAGTCTGCGGCTAGCGTGCTGTGACTTTTATCGTTAACTCATGCGGTCATTTCTTTAACGAAGCGCGCCAAACGCACGCGCGAGTTCGGTTTAGTTAGGCACGCAGCGCAGATATTTCGTGTGTTTATAAATAAAATAATTTGTGTGAATGTTTTTTTTATATAAGAAATACTGAAGCTTTACACAATAATGGAGTATTTAGCGATTATTTTATGCGGTAAGTACAATTACATTATTAAAAGCAAATTTAAGTTTAATGGTAGGCAAGTACCTTTACGTACCTAATTAATAAAATTTGAAGAAAGAAGTTAATTCAAAACTTTAAGGAAATCAATTAAAATAATAAGGTAGTTGCGGGTAATTAGGGCGACCTGTAACATTAATTAAAAATTAAATATTTCATAAAAATAGGGGAACTCAAAAACACTTAGTTAATTATTTAATATTCGCTTTATTATCTATCTGAAAGTAATTAAACTTATCAAAGTAATTTATAAGGCACCTGCGGGTATTATGGGCCACTAAAAGGTTTTTTAAAAACAGTGATATTAAAAAAAAATTGAACAGTTCAATTGTTTATTTTCTTGTTATTTTCTTGCACTAATATCAAGGTTTTTTCAAAAACCTTTTGTGGCCCTTATTACCTGCAACACCCTTATAAATGACTATAAAAAATATTATTTCTATATTCAAAGTTTAATTACTTATTTAAATTCGAACTTGACCAGTTTTTTACTTTTGCACATTGAAATATTTTTCAACAATAAAACCGCCGGATTCAAGGTAAGTAGGTACTTAAGTAAATAAATAAATATATAATGAAGATGTTTTCCGTTATAAAAGTATTTATTTATTTGAGTAAGTAAGTAGTTCAGAAACAATTATTTTATTTAAGTACTTTGCATTTACAAAAAGGTTTTTAAAAATAAAAAAAATATATACGCGACGAATTGAGAACCTCCTCCTTTTTTGAAGTCGGTTAAAAACCTTAATATTAGTGATAAAATAACAAGAAAAATAAACAAAATAATTGTTTTTTAGATAGACAATTATGCAAATATTTATCTATGACCTATTTTCAAGTGGTTTCCCTATTTTAACGGAATATTTAGTTTTTAAATTAAGGTAGCAGGTGTCCCTTATTACTCGCAGGTACTTTACTACTTTTTCTTTTTGTTCTTTTAGTCCTTTATTTTATTTTTAAATTTGCTTCCTAGTAGACTTGTTATCCGCTCCTCCTTTATGCTATTTTAATTCTACACCACCGTGTGTGTAACAATCGCGTGGCGGAAATTCTCGTGTCGCGGTGTTAGTTGCCAAACTCCACCTAAACGGCTGAACCGATTTGTATGAAATTTTTTGTGTATATTCGTTAGGTCTGAGAATCGAACAACATCCATTTTTTTTGTACTTATATTGCAAAACAACGTTTGCTGGGGACAGCTAGTAGGTATTGTTATAATAAAACATTTTTTTTAAATAAATTAAATGAGAGTGTAAAAATATAACAATGTGGGTAAGTATAAAGGTATAGTCTAAAGTTGCATTACGTGTTGGTAAGTAATAAAGCAGTATTTTCTCAATGCCAATGTCTTTGTGAGAAAAATAAGCAGTAGGTATAGATACCTATAGGTAGGTAGTTACCTAGTTGTTGTGATTACGTGTTTCGCTGTGTCGCGCGCTGTGGTCTCTAGGTTATTACTACGATTATTGTCAATGAGGTTTCACATAAGCGGATAAGGAATATACCTACTTTAGACTAAAGCTGTTGCTAATGCCTTTGGTGAACCAATAGATTGCTTAAAAGTTACTAAAAATGCTTTTTTAGGGTTCTGCACCTAAAGGATAAAAACGGGACCCTATTACTAAGACTTCGGTGTCTTTCCGTCTGTCTGTCTGTCACCAGGCTGTACCTCATGAACCTTGATAGCTAGAGAGTTGAAATTTTCACAGATGATGTATTTCTGTTGCCGCTATAATACAAAATACTAAAAATAGAAAAAATAAATATTTTTGAGTATGTTTTTAAGGTTATGTTTATCTACTACGATTTTTAGCCAATAGGTATCTTTATTTTATTATTTTTTGTTATTTATTTATATTCTCAAAAGGGCAGCCAAAATACTTTTAACCTATATAGCCTCGTCTGACATACAATATTTTTAGGGGTTTTTGCATTTGTTTTGTGTCGGGGCACGGGGGTTATAATAGAATTTAATGGTACGGAACCCTTCATGCGCGAGTCCGACTCGCACTTGACCGTTTTTTTTTATTAAATTTGATTTGTCAATAGATTTTTATTTTAGGCACTATTTTGGTTTTCACAGTAAATGACACCTTACGAGACACACTATTTTAACATTGTTCCCTAGATTTTAAGTAGGTACATAGATAGATAACTTTATTTGTACAACACAGAAAGAAACAGAACACGATAACACAAAGTAAAGTAAAAGCTAGAAAGAACAAGTTGCACATACACATACATTGCGTAGTTGTACATACTTTACGCAGACTGTGTTTTGTTTGCGTTGTGTTATTTACGTGAAGGTGTACTTACTAATACTCAACTGTTAGAGAAAATAGGTACTTAGATACTAATCGACGAAGAAATTACTCTGTTGAGAGACATTTCTCCGAGGAAATTTATTATTGTATTGTATATAAGTTTTTACTTCCGGAGATCACTTATTTTCATATCCGTAATTAATATTTACAGATATACCTCATATTAACTAACTTCGCACCGTGGTTTCACACGCGTAATAATTTCCTGCGCGAATTTCTTAATTTTTACTTTCATAACAAACCATCTCAGTAACTAAGCAGTATTCTTAATTTAAAAGCAATATTCTTAGGTAAATCAAGAATGTTTATTTTTATTTTCAAGATCATTTATTAATTAAAAACAAGAAATTATTATCTAGCATCTATAAGGAGAGGATTAATTATTTCTCACTTATATTCTGTGTAATTTCAGAAATGTTAATATTTAATCTAATGTCATCGTTTGTCTGAATAATAAACCGAATTTGCCTAGTCAACTAATGAAAATATTTTGTTTTTTATTATTACGTTAGCTTTGCTCATGTTGTTATCGGTCTGGTAATAAGACATTTTCACGTTGAATACCTTTTTTAATTATAAAAAGTATTTTTTAGTCACATAATAATACTCTATTCTCCCCGCTTTAAACATTACTTCGTTTTAAAGCGCTTTTCACTTAAAAACACACCGGGGTAGATGACACTTGATTTGTGCCATCCACCCCGTTAAACGACGGGGTCTGCACTACCGGGGTCGATGAAACAATTTTTCCCAACGGTCCCGTTACCGGGGCGGGACCACCGGGGTCGATGGGATGCACTCGTTACAAGGCATCGTAAACCAATTACGTAGTCACTTTCTTTCAATATTTACTGTGTCGTAATTTTTATATTTATGTAAGTAAATATAAAAAAAACCTATAAATATGTTACGTATTTCCTTAATATCTTGTATTACTTATTTAAAAAAATAAAAAGGTACCTAAACCTAACGCATAAAAGACACATGGCAGATTAACATCTAAAATGATATTATGTGAAAATCTAGTTATAGACATTATTATATATGTAGATATTTAGTTATTATGTATTTACCTAATCTATAAATATAAAATTTAAAGTACTGACTGACAAATAAGTATATTATTAACGTACCAACAACTCAAACAAATGGACAAGTCCGGTTAAATAGCTGCGATTTTAGAATTGTACGAATTGCTCATTGTAAGTAGGTACCTACTGATAATTTGTGTAAACTGAGAATTGTTCGAATTGCGATATTGTAGGTACTTACTGATGGTGATGCTCCCGTTATCATGTTATGATAATATAGGCATTCCCAATAGAAATGATTTTAGAAATTTAACTATACAAGCGGATAAAGTCACAGGCTTTTTTATCAGTAAAAAACAGTGTTATTAAACAGTTGTATCCAGGGAGGAAAAAGTATGGAGAGAGCGCCGGTACCCTTTCCTCTTAATGGATATGTCATATACCTACCTACATCTTTAGGTAACTTAATACCTATAGACCCGTATTACGTTACCCCGTATATTGTTGTTTATGAGTGGTGAGCAACTTGAGCAAGTGACGCAATTGTGATGCAGTAATAAAATCAATAGCATCGTAATTACGATATCAGCATAAGTTACGAAGTAACCAGTTAATACAAAGTACCTCTACTGTCTATAAATACTAGAGAGGTACTTACAGACTATAAGTACGTGCAACAGAATTGAAGACCCACCATAGAGTTAAAACTTTTCATTCTGATAATGTTTGTCTAAAAAATCATAAGTTGAATGACTTTAAATTTCTACTCGAGTAACTTAGGATCTTGCTTGAGTTAAAAGCATTCTAATAATTCCAGTTTTGAAACTCTACGGTGGGTCTGCAGTGTCCTGCAATATTAAGAGGTAGGCAGGACACGTGGCAAGAAGGAAGTTGGCAGATACGTTAGAATTATAAGTACTTATGCTAATAAGTTGAGCAAAAATCTTCAAACTTATAACAAACAATTAGAAAATATTTTCACTTCAGACGTGAGATATACCTAACGAATATTATAATTAAAATATGAGTTGAAAGTTATGCATGTACATTAACACAAGCGTGTAGGTAACTGTTCCTACTTAACTTTCGATTCATATTTCACTAATAAATACTTAAAAGTGTAGTAAGATCGAGATCAGTGATCAGAGACAAGTAATGTACATCAAATTATAATAAACTAGCGACCCGTCCCGGCTTCGCACGGCTACATTATGCGTGTATTATGCATATAAACCTTCCTCTTGAATCACTCTATCTATTAAAAATCCGTTGCGTAGTTTTAAAGATTTAAGCGTACATGGGATATAGGGACAGAGAAAGCGACTTTGTTTTATACTATGTAGTGATACAGGACATTTTTACACGGTAAATAGCCACTATCTAGCCCTAAGTCTAGCCACTAGGCTTATATTATAGTGACCAGGCAACGTATAAAATACTTACATAGAGGTGCTTTTCTTTTTTAAATACGCTAGAGAATAATTTCTTGTTGTAAGTATGTAGCTATAAATGTATTTGAAATGCAGTACCCTTAATTTAAGATTACTGCTTATAATTTTAACTTTTTGGTTAAAACCAAAAAGTTAATCTCTAGCGTCTATAGGGAGACGATTATTTTTTGCTTCAAGAAACATCCATTTGTTTGAGGCGGGAATCGAACCCGCAACCTTCTGTTTCGTAGGCGGATGTTGGCCCGCCACAGAGTTCGTAGATTAGTCGAACTAATCACATATTAATGAAGTAGGTAGTAAATACCTGGGATTTCATTAACGTTGGTAGATTATAGTGCGAGCATGTATGTGCTATCAACTTTCACCTATATGTGTGTACTTTACTTGGTAATAGCATAGACCAGGGATGGCCAAGAGGTCGACCACGGATGTGTACTGAAGGCAGTCAATATAAAATGGTTCAAATTACATTGCAATATCATTCCGATTGCAATTCGATTACAATAAATACTGACTACTGACTTTGAGGGTATTTTGAGCTATTTTGAGGGTATTTGTACCCGACTTCGTGACGCAAAGGAGTGGTAATGTAATCATCAGTCTATGTATGTATGTATGTTTTGAAACTAAGGTCCGTATTAATAAACCGAACTCAATATCGATTTCAATCTTGAGTTTGCTCTTGAGTTGTTGCGCTGATTAATAAACCTATCTTAAGACGCGATTAAAGAGCGACGTATCACTTGAGTAATACCGTATTAATAAATCAAACTCAGCTCTCAAGATATGTCTCAAGATGTAGTTTCGTGAACTCAAGTCTGATTGCGGGTCATACATGACATAAGTTAGCTGGTTCGTTAGTTTTGTAGTTCAGGAACATGGAGCTAGAACAAATTTTGTCAGAAATCAATTATTATGATGATATTTTATGCTAATGACTTTTTGAACAAATAATTCGCATATAAATAATTATTTAGTAGTAAAATCTTACATTTTGTAAAAAAATTCACATTAAAAACAAGTTGACAGCAAAATATGACGACACTACCTACCATAGGGTAAGAACATACCACTCAAGGTAAGAACAAAGCGTTACTGTCATTCAATGTCGCTCTCAAGATCAGTTTCAAATCTCAAGAGCGACATCAGCCTGGTTAAAACTTGAGTTTTATCTATTAATTAACGCCTAACTTAAGATAGTGACCGCATCTCAAGACTCACTCAATTGATACGCACTCAAGATCGATATTGAGAGCGATTTATTAATACGGGCCTAAGTGGCTCATAGAGCCCAAACGCGTGGGCCGATTTTGATATTTCTTACATTAATCGATTCGTCTCAACCTTGTTTATAATAAAAATGGAATAGGAATGAAATTGCAATGTAAATTTTATATTGTTTACCTTGCAGTCGACCGCAAGAAATATTTTTCCTCACAGGGTAAAAGATTGGCCACCCCTAGCATAGACGAAATAATAGCAAAGCTGTTTGGTCAATGGTAATTGATATGTATCTACCTACCTAGTTGCCAATTTCGTGTGACCCTTGCAACCTAGACCGACCCACCCACACCACGGCACCATTTGTATTTGAAATCACGTATCTAAAACATCGTTAACACAACATTATAATTATCTCTCCTATTAATCTAAGCTAATAAAATTATACAACTCTACTTGGCTAGTGGGTAATAGATTTAACAATTTTTTTATATACCTACTTAACCTGTAATTAGCGAATTAGCAACAGAAAAGAGCATCGCTTTCTCCATCCAAAGTTTTCCCCTATTTGTTTCCTGAACAATGCTAAAGGATTCATCTTTTATGTAAAACTTAGGTTAACTGTACTGTAAACATGCCTCTCGGTTTTCCTCTTTTATAAAATCCCGATGGGTTGACCCTCGTTCTGTGGCGTAGGGGCAGATGTCTCATATGGGACGCAACTTGCGTCAACACGTTCGCGATGAGTCATCTGCCTCTCACGGCAAGAGTGGCTGGTGCGGCGGCCGAGGTCGCTGCAGGGAGTAAGCACCACGCCAAATATGCCCCGCTTGCTCAGAATTATATTTTTGTGCCTGTGGCGGTTGAGACGTCTGGGAGTTGGGGGCCGAGGGTTTGGCATTTGTGAGAGAGATTGGCCGTCGCCTCCGGGACAGGGGTTTGATCCGCGTTCCGGGGTATTCCTGGTGCAAACGCTGTCGATAGCAGTTCAGCGGGGTAACGCTGCTTGCATATTGTCTAGCTTTGCGCCGGGAACGCTGGGGAGGGGTTTGTTTGACTAGGTTTAGATTTAATTTTTTGTTTTTTTTAATTTTTCTAATATTTATGCTAAAGGAAGAAAGTAGTATCTAACCGCGTACGATAATGAAAAATTGAGTTGAGTTGAGCTGCAGTTTAGTTGGGCCCAGAGCTGTAACTAATTGCACAAAACAAATCTGTCGCGGTTGATTGCAAACAGTTACAATTCAACGAATATATTTTCTAACGTGAGTTAAATTTATGTTTTCCCAACTGCGTCCCGCGGTTTCACTCGCATACGTCTGAGCCGGTAGTGCGATTTGCGTAAATGCGAAAATTGTATGGAAACTTTCCTTTCAACTTTTCATACAATTTTGGCATTGACGACCCAGTTGGCACAATGGTCACCATGCCGGACTGCCAAACTCAGGGTTGCTGGTTCGATTCCCGCCTCAGACAAGTATTTATGCTTAGATAATTGTCTGTGGTCTGGTTGTTTCTATGTATTATAAGTATATATTTACAAAAGAGAAGTATATAAGTAGTATATCCGTTGTCTAGCACCCATAACACAAGTGTAGTCACTTAGCTTGGGGCTAGATGGCGATGTGTGGAATGTCCTGCAATATTTATTTATTTACGCAAACGTGATAGTATCGTTTGCTATACGAAAAAACTCACACAACGGACTCTGATCCCGCGGTAGTTTCGGGATCAAAAGCAAGTTCTTCTCCATCTCCCAAACTACCACTATGCCGCAGTTTCACCCGCGTAAGTCCCGATCCCGTAGTAATATCAGAATAAAAAGGAGCCTATGTCCAGTCCAGCCTGCCTAGCATGACGACCAAAACACGATACGATAAAGCTATATCACGCGATATAACTACATCAACTCTCAAAATATGATACATAAAGCCGCCATGTTGAATTTTTATTATAAATTGCGACAAAAATTATGATAAAAATTCAACATGGCGGCTTTATCTATCATATTTTGAGAGTTGATGTAGTTATATCGCGTGATATAGCTTTATCGTATCGTGTTTTGGTCGTCATGCTAGGCTAGCTGGTCTCTAGCTATCTACAAACCTAGTTTCATTGCAATCGTTTCAGTAGTTTTTTTACGTGAAGGAGTAACAAACACAAAAACTTTAACATTTATAATATTAGTAGGATAGTAGGAAGTTAGGATTAGAATGTTTGCAATCGATTGCAGACAGTTTGTCTCTTGCATTGCCCTGATTCTGAATGCAACTGCGATTGTAGTGAGAATTCTGATCGGTTTCCATTACGTTGATTTACGAGTCTACAACCAGTGAGATTTGAAAATAGCTATAATTTTGCATGCTTACACTTCCGCGTCTCGATATTCAATAGATTCTTACATAATCAAATCACAGATTGATTTCATAGATTATTAACGAAGTTAGTAAACATATGTTCGTAGAATCATGTCTTATTTAAGAGTTAAAATTAATTACGTTTGCCGCACAAAACGATGCAATTTGTCATTGACTCAAAAAGCTAGATTGGTAGGTAAACGTAGGTAGGTACATATACTGCATGCAGGAGTTCTTCAAATACCTAGGTACCTACCTAAATACCTAGTTCTTCTACACTAATATTTTAAAGAGGAAAGATTCTTTAGTTTTTTTGGAGTTTACTCCTTAAGAATCGATTTTCATATATAAGGCGCCCGGTATGAGAAAAATCCGAAGGGTAAAACCTACTAACAAGTAACGAAAATCGGTCACGTTTTTGGTCACGTTTAATTTTATTTTTAATGGACGACTATTGACGGACGACAAATGTCGGACGACAAATAGTCGTCCGACTATTTTTTTTTTTCATCTAAAACTTTTTGCGTATGATTAGATACTCGTACTTAAGGAGTAAACTCCAGTCGTGCGTCGGAGCTGACACACACACTTTTTTTTTGTTTGGTTTATGTTTGTAACGAATAAACTCCGAAATTACAGGGTCGATTTTGATGAAACTTGGTATGAGGATACATTGATTTAATGGGAATAACATAGGCTACTTTTTATCCCGATATTCCCACCGCGGAGCACTGCTATTTAGAAGTAGATATTTGTACCTTTTACCCGTAAAAAGGTCAAAGCTAAAGAGATAATTATGTACCTGCCTAGTTAAACTTATCGATCGCTATGAGACAAACAGGTTAGAAATGTTGATAAACATCACTAGTTATAACTTTACTGCAAATCGTATTTGATTTTAAAGCATCTTATTTTTAATAAAATCGCATAGATCTAATATCTAATTCGTTGCGCATCGATACTAATCTATACTTAATATTATAAAGCTGAAGAGTTTGTTTGTTTGTTTGAACGCGCTAATCTCAGGAACTACTGGTTCGCTGTGAAACAAATATTTTTGTGTTAGATAGTCCATTTATCGAGGATGGCAATAAGCTAATTTTTTTTTTCAATTTTCCCGTGGGGTCGCGACTTACCCAGGTGAAACCGCGGGGCGCAGCTAGTCACTATCACTACATAGTATAAAACAAAGTCGCTTTCTCTGTTCCTATATCCCTTTGTATGCTTAAATCTTTAAAACTACGCAACGGATTTTGATGCGGTTTTTTTTTTTAGATAGAGTGATTCAAGAGGAAGGTTTATATGTATAATACATGCATAATATAGCCGTGCGAAGCCGGAGCGGGTCGCTAGTAATATTATAAAGCTGAAGAGTTTGTTTGTTTGTTTGCACCAGGGACCGAAATGGTATCTCAATAAGCGGTTTTGATCGGTATTTTTAAGTGATACTCGAACGCTTACTTTGCATTTAAGTACCACAAATAATGATATCTATAAATTGCGGTACCACTAGTTTAGGGTACCCAAAATCGTAAGCGGATACCCGAATATTAAACCCTAAAAGTGTCTTCTTGCGCGTTGCCAATTCTACGCGAAAATCCTTTCTCTCTTTTACATATGTCATTAGAAAGGGTTAAACGTAATCTCTGCCGTGCACGTGTATGTTTGTTTATTAATTGTCAATTTCATAGTCTAGTTCGTTTTTAATACAGAACTTTTAAAAATAACTATTCAGAATAATGTTTTCATCATTAAAAATTCAACTTTAAGAAACGGTAAACTATTTCTTTGTTTCTGAAAAAACTGTCAATCCTAGCAGCACCACTTTGGAATCAAATTGAAGGTGATTTTAGTATCTACAAATGTATTTCTAATAGTTTTTCCTATAGGACTATTACTTCTCCTATAGGACTAGTTTTCTCAGAAACAAAGAAATAGTTTACGGTTTCTTAAAGTTGAATTTTGTTTAATGATGAAAACATTATTCTGAATAGTTATTTTTAAAATTTCTGTATTAAAAACGACCTAGACTATGAAATTGACAATTAACTTCTCAACTGGCCTACAAACCCCCGAGCGATTTTCTTTTCGGAGCAGAAAGTAGCCGTTGACTGGCCAAGTCGAAAAAAAATGGCCGCTTGAAGGGGGCAGACCCGTTTATGCATATAAATTAATTTTGGTTTGACTAATTCATAACATTGATACCTTTCTGCATTCAGAATGAAATTTCCTATTTAGATGACATAGTTTAAATATTAGTACTTGAACAAATAATGTGAGTAATTGCAGAGTGAAGTGCAAATTTGCAAAATGCACTTGCAAAAAAATTGCAAAAAAAAATTCCTAAAGAAACTAATATCTCCTGCGAAATTTATGAGTTAATAATACAAAGTGAGGTGATCTACGAGGGCGGGTCAATAATTCCGTGACTTTTGGAATAAAACACAGATTTTTTGATAAAAAAATCATTTTATTTTTCAACGTAGTCTCCCTTGAGCTCTATACACTTTGTCCAACGCTTCTCCAATTTTTTTATCCCTTCCAAAAAATAAGATTTGTCGAGGTCCTCAAAATAAGTCTTTGTTTGTGAGATGATTTCATCATTAGAGTCAAATCTTTTACCACCAAGCCATTTCTTCAGGTTTGGGAACAAGAAGTAGTCACTCGGAGCCAAATCTGGAGAATAGGGCGGATGAGGGAGCAATTCATGGATTTTTGCCATGGCAACTGCACATGTGTGCACCCTTGCATTGTCTTGGTGGAAAAGAACTTTTTTCTTGGCCAAATGAGGTCGGTTTTTTTTCAAATCGTCATTAAATCGGCCTAATAAGTTGGCATAATATTCCCCATTGATTGTTCTTCTTTTGAAGATAGTCAATGTGGATAATCCCGCGTGCATCCCAAAAAACAGTCGCCATGACTTTATTGGCTGACAAACCCACCTTGGCCTTCTTTGGCGCCGATTCACCCTTAGAAACCCACTGTTTTGACTGTTGTTTGGTCTCTGGTGTGTTGTGGTGGATCCATGTTTCGTCCACGGTTACAAAACGGCGAAAAAACTCCTCTATATTGCGGTTAAACAACACCAAACCCTCCTGTGAAGTTGTTACACGATTGCGTTTGTGGTCGACTGTGAGCAAACGCGGCACCCATCTTGCGGAAAGCTTTCTCATGCCCAAGTGATCATTCAAAATTGAAACCACTGAGCCATGCGAGATCCCTACGGCTTCCACAATCTCTCGCACTTTCAATCTTCGGTCGGCCAAAACCATATCGTGAATTTTTTCGATTGTTTCGGGTGTAGAGACTTCAATTGGGCGTCCAGGACGTTCGGCATCTTCAGTGCTTGTACGGCCACAACGAAATTCAGTAAACCACTTTTTTACCATTGAAATCGATGGTGCAGAGTCCCCATAGTATTTATCAAGCTTAGCCTTGGTCTCGGTAATGGTTTTTTTTCGCAAAAAATAATGCTTAATAAGCACACGAAATTCACTTTTTTCCATTTTCTTCTCAGATCACTGGGTAGTCTGATAAAAATAGCTGCCAAATACAAAATAACTGACGCAGCAAGTTCAAATTTTGGCAGGAGTCAACTGACAGATGCCTGTTGACAGGAGCAGTGTTGCTTTTTCAATAAAGAGGTCAGAAGTTCAAAAAGTCACGGACTTGTTGACCCGCCCTCGTAGTTACCCAGGCGTTGTTTTATCACAAAACACAACACATAAAACAAATGAAAACAATATTAATTAAGTCGAAACGCGCACTGTCCAAAACAAAAACAAACAAACATGGCCGTCAGAGGCAATTGATCGAAGTGACATTGACATTGAACGATTATAACCTTACCAAATTAAGTAGTATGGTTTTATATGCAACTCATGTACAATAATGTACATCCCAGAATAGGTTGGCTATACTTGACCTTGACATACATTCATTCATTAGACGTAAACATCAAAATACGCCCGAAACCCCCGAGCGGTTTTGGCCAGTGTAGCGTTTCGGCCGAAAAACCGCTCGGGGGTTTGTAGGCCAGTTGAGAAGTTAATAAACAAACATATAAAACAAACATACCTGGAAAACGCTTTCAAGGGGTAGTTTTTCCTTAAAAACTAAAACACGTGCCAGAATAACGTAGCACCATAGGAGAAGCCCAGGGTTTTCAAGGATGACAACTCAGGAATAGACTACTCTCGGAGGGTCTAATAACATATTAAAAATATTTTTTTTTTTTCGATGTATAGCGTTTTTGTGTCCATTTTTACTGACCGAATTGAAAGAAAAGTAAGCATATTTCGAAAATTATAAGTCCTATCAACATACTTCCAAGACAATTATTATAGAGAATTTAATGAAGAACAAATTGGTCATTGACAGTTTTGATGTGGCTTTAATCGTTTTTATAATAAAATCAAAAAACTCATTAGGGTTGATACAAAACAGGGTCGAGGGGGCGTTAAAATCACTTACAGCTTCTAAACTATAAGTCCGATCTACATACTTCCAAGGAGATTGTTGTAGTGAGTTTAATGAGGATCATATTGCTCATTGACAGTTTGGTTGTAGTTTGAACCGTTTTCATACAAAATGCAAAAAACTCTAATTTGGCACAAAAAGGGGGGGAAAAGGGGGGAAACAATAATTTCTCGACGTGCTTCCATATCGAAATTGAAGCCGAAGAAGAAATATATGACAGCTACGTTCATGCCAAGTTTCATGCTTTCTTTACGATGGGACCATAAAACTGATTTTTGTTAGGACTGGGAGCTGCACTAGACGTCAATTGCTAGATTCAGTCGAACGAAAAAGCGACGTTGCCATTTTTACAAACATCTCAAAAATACTGTTTATGAACGGTTCATAAACCATTTATTTTTAGATACCAAAATTTTGCGATATCATTATTTTTGGGTACCGTAATTCTATTTTAAATTAAGATATCTTTGCATATGGGTATCTGAATTTCAAGTATCCTAAAATATCGGTTTTTCGGTCCCTGGTTTGCACGCGCTAATCTCAGGAACTACTGGGTCGAATTTAAACATTATTTTTGTGTGGAATAGTCCATTTATCGAGGAAGGCTATAGGCTACTTTTTATTCCGATATTCCCACGGGATCGGGACTTATGCGGGTGAAACCGCTGGGCGCAGCTAGTAATATTATAAACAGGAAATATTTGATTGTTGGCATTGAAAATGCTTCGAAACTACTGCAACCATTTTAATGAAATTTGGTATGAAGATATATTGATTTATTGGGAGTGTTATAGGCTACTTTTTATCCCGATATTCCCACGGGATCGGGAGTTACGCGGGTAAAACCGCTAGGTGATGCTAGTCATCACTTCACTACATAGTATAAAATAAAGTCACTTTTCGCCGTCCCTATTTCCCTTTGTATTTGTCTACGCAACGGATTTTGATGCGGTTTTTTTAATAGATAGAGTGATTCAAGATGAGGGTTGTATGTATGTATAATACATGCATAATATAGCCGTGCGAAGCCGGAGCGGGTCGCTAGTAGAATATATTTTTATCTCAACCAGTTTTACCTATCCTTTTAATGGTCTGCGAAGAGAGGAGAAATCATGTGAATTGTGTTCGTTCATATGAGAGAGTAGTTTATTTGCTTACCTACGTATAATTACTGCCACTTGCAAATACCTAGCAGTTAATTATTCTGAGCAATTATATTTATAGCCACAGAATAAGATGTACAATCGACGCTCAAAAGTCCACCGCCACCGTAACGTTTACTATCTTGTGAAGCACTATTTTAACGTAACCTGTGGTTCGAACTCACGTCGGTTTGTGTAGCGGGTGGCGGCTTATACCACTCACACAACTAATTATACATAGTTAACATTTTAAATAACTAGCGACCCGCCCCGGCTTCGCACGGCTATATTATGCATGTGTTATATCTAAAAACCTTCCTCTTGAATCACTCTATCTAATAAAAAAACCGCATCAAAATCCGTTGCGTGGTTTTAAAGATTTAAGCATAAATAGGGATTAGGGACATAGGGACGGCGAAAATTGACTTTATTTTATACTATGTAGTGATAATCACACTGAGTACTTTTAATTCAAGTATTTTTGTTTGTGTGTAACGTCTATTAGAAGAAGGTCGTAAGTCCAATACTGGTTTAGTATTATTGTAGCAAACTTATGTGGTAGTGGACTTATGACGCATATACTGTACCTACCTACTTACTAAAATAATTAAAGTTAAATTATGAATTGAAAATACGAGTAACTAAAATGAAACAATTTAATTAATAGAAAGAAACCAATATAGGGTTATTGGTTATTATTTAAGTAAGCCTTTGAGGGCAATTTCAGTGCACTTTAATAATCAACTTTTCTCCTACGACTTTGGAAATACGATTTTAATTTTAATTTTTTTTTAGGTTAAGTACCTTTTTTTTTTGGCCTGGGGAAACCCGGTCGGGTACCACTCCGTTTTTGGGGCCAACGAAGTGGTTATGTCAGGCTCCAACCGACTAAAACCCCAGGGTGCTCCGTCGCGTTGCCTATTGTTATAGCTTTCGCATGTAACAGCAGCCCCGACGGCATTTGTCCGTCCTCTTACGAGGCTTTCGCCCCTCCGCTTGTTGCGATGCATCAGAGCACGTGACACATCGCAACCCTCTCGGGGACCAAGCGGATGGTCGCCAGACAGCCCCAGTCTGGACGCCCGTGATCCCCTGCGATGGGTCAGATAAGTAGCCCCACCGCCAGCCACTCCGGTCGCAGAGGACAGGGAAAGCGGCAACGCCACACCGACAGACCTCTTCCTCTGCGATCCCACCGCGTCCGCCATCTAACGGTGGCGGCCCCGTCAGGACCACGGAAGGTAGAGGAAACGGCCCACCACAATACCGGCAACCCTCTCCCGCCGTGGTCCTTAGTCCTCAGTTGCGGTGCAGCCCATACTACACCGCAACCCGCCTCAGTCGCAGTACCGCCAATACAGCACTGCGACCTACCTCTCGTACCACTCACACCGGACTTTGCGGGAAAGTCGGTGGAGCGGTCCCTCTCAGGCTAGCCAGCTCCTCCAGCCTGGCTTGGTCCTGGGTTTCTCTTGGCTTCACCGTGGTTGGCTAGGCCACAGTTACTAAGCCCCCCGCCACGACAAGGCGGGGACCCACGGGGGGGTAGGTTAAGTACCTACGTTTACCCGAAAATCAGCTGTTACTTACACGAAGAGGTCATTAGCCCTAAGATTATACTTATTATCGACTGTTTTAAGTCTGAATGATCTCTATAAAAAATCTCCTCCAACCATGACTATTGTAACATAGTCGAAACGTCAAGGTCAGAGAAAAAAAATAAAAAATACGCGATTAAGACCCGGGTAAATAATTACTATGAATACAAATCGTGTGAGTTTAAAGTTTAATATAAAACCGCAGTCGTAAAATTTCAACTACTAGTGATTTGTTCGTGTCACGTTTTTAATATAAAATACGAACCAATATTAACAATGGTACAATAATTCATACTCTATTATATTCTCATCAAATTCTCGTTCTAGATATTCGTTAATTGTTCCCACATTCCCACTTCATTAAACGTGAACTTAAGTTCAAGTAGACAAACCGTTCAGAGTTCAGAAACAATAACATTTCGTAAACAACACCTTGACTGCAGAAACCTAAGTTCATAACTAGAATCAGTAAATATTCTAGAGAATGCAAAATCTACCGATATTACAACCCGACTTTTGAGAGATCCACAAAAGGAGTTTAAAGGAGTATGGGTCGGAATAGTAGATTATGTATCAAGGGCATAAAGCATTGTCTTATGTTGTGGGTGGCATATTGAACCCCGAGTGTAACGAGGGACTCTCGGGTTAACTCACGAGCGCAGCGAGGGAGTTTAAAGTTAACCCCTGAGCGAAGCGAGGGAGTTAAGTAGAGTCCTGAGTGAAGCGAGGGGTTCAAGCCGCCCAAGACGAAGACATGCTTTATCCCGAGGTGCGTACTCTACTTTTCATACCGTCGTCAGTCCAATTTTTTTTAATTCTTGTGGTGGCCAGTTGCCTATTTGAAAAAAAATCCACTTTAAAAAAATGGCAGCATGATGGTAAATATTTGGTAGGTATTATAGGCAAAACCTATTTGCTTCGACCTAACGTAATAATCAAAATAAAAAACATAAATCGTGGCCTGCTAGATTTTTGAAGACCAATCAAATTACTTATTATAAATAAAACCTATTTGCTGAGACCTTCAAAATTAAAACCAAGAATTTTCACACGAATTTCAACGTTCCAAATTCAAATCACTTTATTCCCTTGGGAGTTTCATACAACATTATCTCCCTTGGGAATAAAGTCTTGCTTTAAGTTGAGCATAATAGGGCTTTAATCCGTGATTTAAGTGCTGCAGGTGTGAAAAAGTTATTAGTCCACTTCGCGGTCTTCCTGCCTTCACTTGCGTCCTTCGAAGGCCCCTGTTTATTTGAGGGTCTTCAAGTCACGAGCGTCTAGGTATCTTTTAGGAAAGCGTGCTACACACGAGGGTGCTACATCTTATTTATTTTAGCAAACTCAACAGCTAATACATAATTATATAAACTCTTAGACTGCATCGTCACTTACCATCGTGTGAGATAGTGGGTTTACCACAATAGTAACTTGTGACGATGACGCTGACCTATTTAATATAAAAATTGGCCAAGAGCGAGTCGGATTCCCGCACGAAGGGTTTTGTACCATTACGATCGATACAAATCGAGCAAAAAACCCCAAAAAAATATTGTACGACGACGAGGCTGTATAGGTTAAAAGTATTTGGCCTGCCCTTTTGGGAGTATAATTAACAAAAAAAATAGCCTAAAAAATAGTAGGTAAACATGAAAATAACCTAAAATTCTTAAAAACGTACTAAAAATATTTACTTTTTTGTTTTTAGTATTGTTTTTATAGCGGCAACAGAAATACATCATCTGTAAAAAATGTAACTCTCTAGCTATTCGGTTATATTTATATCTCTACGGTTCATGAGATATAGCCTGGTGACTCACGGACGGACAGCAAAGTCTTAGTAATAGGGTCCCGTTTTTACCCTTTGGGTACGGAACCCTAAAAAGATACCTTTTTTTAGGGTTCCGTACCCAGTACTACCTGAGACCTACAAATGGATCTACAGGCTTGTGCCTTCATCACACATCACGCATTCGCACTTAGTTATTCTGCGAATTACTAAGTGCGAATGCACGCTTGTGCGACACTTTAATATGCGACATGACTCTAGTGTGACAGTAATTCGACAAAGCTATAGAGCGACGAGAGCTTAGAGTATTTTTTTCTTATTCGTAAGAGCTTATTTCGTTTACCGTTTGTAGGTCAAAAATTTCTTATTAATAACGTATCTAGAAAATAAAAAATCCAAAGCTTATCCAAAAAGTAAAAAACACATGTGCAGTCTTTTTCGACTCAAGTCGGAGCTTGACATAAAAATAAAGTCAAATTAAATTAACTAATCGGTTTTTCAGTTGCCATTCCCTATTACGCAAGATGAATGTTAGGTACCTACCTACCTACATTAAAAATCGTGATTGGTGAACTTAAATAAGTAGACACCTAGGTACATAGATATGTGTTAACTGGCACAGAATGCAAGGTTTAATTTAGACATCCTTCACTCGCGTCGTCGCGCGCACATTGGCTTCGAGCATTGTTTTATACTAAAAAAATATAATCTACTAACAACGCCCGCTGTAGTTTTATTGTCATCATCGGTTTTATTTCTACGCAATGATAAATAAACACTTACAAACGATTATTTACTATCGCTAGCTAAGCATCTTGACTTTCAGAAGTATTATGGATGATTCTCATTAGACCGACGACGACCGGGCCGGGCACGGATATGAAACGTTACATACATTTTGTATGGAGCAATTTATATTACAACGTGCATCCACCCCATCCCCTCGGCGGCTGTAATATAAACGTACAGCACGGACGGGCTCCGCTCCGTGCTCGGCCCGGTCATCTTCTTCTTGAGGTGCCATCTCCTACCGGAGGTTGGCTATCATTAAGGCTATTTTTACTTTTGATGCTGCTGCACGGAACAGGGATCTAGTGCTTTGCTTAAACCATCTCCGAAGGTTCTTAAGCCATGAAGTGCGCCTCCTTCCGGATGGTGGCTTCTCTTGGATTTTTCCTTGCATCAGTAGTTGGAGCAGTTCGTATTTATCATTGCGCATGATATGACCAAAATACTGTAACTTACGTTTCTTTACAGTATTAAGAACCTCTACTTTCTTATTCACCAACTATAAAACTCTTGCATTAGAAACTCTATCCGTCCAAGATATCTTCAAGATTCTTCTGTATAACCGTTTAGGCGTATCACGTAACAACGTGCCAGACGCACCCTGGTAGATATTTTCAGTGCCCGATTGCAGAGTAGATGGCTGAGTTTTATAAAAGCGGCCCGGTCTAATAAGAATCATCCCTATCTTTCATCTGGATATAATTAGTCAACGTTCTGTAGGAATATCTACTGCATGAGCTTTCTAGGCAAGCCTATTGCACCATAGATATGATTATTACTTCTATAGTTACTAAGCAATTCGACTTAATTAAATACTTTCAAATCGTTGTGCCACTTCTATTGGCTCTGCTTAATTTGTAAGGAATAATTTATGAGATATCTACGAATATAAATTGTAAAAGGTAGGCACATAAAACGATTACGAAAGAATAAAACCTGTACCTAGATGCAATAGTCCGGCGAGCGGTGATTGTATCCTGCCAACCAATGCTCTCAACACTACTCAGATGATAATGAAATTTCACATGTTACATTTACATAATCAATCACAAAACTTTCCTTTATTCTCTACTAGCGACCCGCTCCGGCTTCGCACGGCTATATTATGCATGTATTATACATATAAACCTTCTTCTTGAATCACTCTATCTATTAAAAAAAACCGCATCAAAATCCGTTGCGTAGTTTTAAAGATCTAAGCATACAAAGGGACATAGGGATATAGGGACGGCGAAAAGTGACTTTATTTTATACTATGTAGTGATACAAAATTCAAATTACTGATTGTTATTTCAATAATAATTGGCCTTCTTAATCTTAACTAGAAGATTTATACAACGCCACCAAATTCAACATGTTAGATACTATACGCTTATCGGTCCTCCTAATACAGGGAGACCGTTAATCGTGAAAAAGTTCTTGACAGGGGGACCGTTTTCCGTAGGGGGATCGTAAGGGCGACGGTCAATCGTGAACTCTATTTTACAGTTACTATTCAAAATAACGGAAAATATTTCACCTACAAATGGTACACAATAACATTGAACCAATTTATATGCTCTTTGCTATTTTTACCGCTTAACTAAATAAATAAATATTACAGGACATTCTACACATCGCACATCTAGCCCCAAGCTAAGTAACTAGACTTGTGTTATGGGTGCTGCCTGGATAACGGATATATTAGGTATTTATATACTTTTCTTTTGTAAATAAAAATATCTAAGCATAAATACTTGTCTGAGGCGGGAATCGAACCCGCAACCCTGTGTTTGGCAGTCCGGCATGGTGACCGTTGGGCCAGCTGGGTTGTCAAAACTAAACCTAAAATGTAAGACGAAGAAATATTAGAATCAGATAATGTAGAGTCAAATAAACAGTCAAGCTATAGTGTCGGCCTACTTATTTCTTAATATGATACAGTTGCGACAGTTTCTTACCGTCCTGAACAAATGTTACAACTGTCCCTTGAATTTTATTTAACACCTATTGTCTATATTTGCTACGTAGATTATAATACTTGCGTAAGCATCACAATTCGTGCTTCGTTCCTTATTCGTACTGGTACTGCAAGGGAATGGAATCGGTTGCCTGCGTCTGTCTTTCCTGACGTGTACAATTTGAGGGTCTTCAAGTCGCGATTGAATAGGTATCTTCTAGGAAGGTGTGCTACATCTTAGGCCGCATCGTCACCTACCATAAGGCGGGTGGGATAGTGGTCAAACGCTGACCTATCATAATGTAAAAAAACAATTTGTTGACTCAATTTATTATAGGTATTATGCTTTTAGGCAAGGCTAATTGTAATACAAAAGGGGAGGTCTAGAGTAATCTAGACGAACTAATTTTGTTGTACAGCTTTTGGATAATCGATTTTTGAAAAAACCCAGCCCCGATAAAAATATTTGTTTCACGGCGAGAATCAAAATCCTCTACGTAAACGATGGGACGACACGGTGCCTCTACTGTACGGACTTACTTAGCCAGCAGATCTTGCCTTCCCAGACCGTGTAAATTAAAAAAAAAACATTATCTTGACCATAGACAACAGTGGCTAATTGGCATGGACGTAATTTATATTACTAATTGGCTATAAAGCCCGTTCTAAAAAAAGGTCAATTGAAAACTCATATTCTAATAAGTAGTAATTTATGAGAATACAAAATGTTACATCATTCCAACGAACAAACAATGGAAGAGATAGGCCAATTCGCAACGTGTAGAAACTACTCTACATACCTACTTAGTAACTGTACAAGTATACATGATTAGAGGTAGGCACTATATATACCTACACAGAAAACTAGGTCCACCCGTTCCTGAGAAAATCGGTAGTAACACACGGACAGACAGACGGACAAGAAAGTAATCTTAAAAGGGTTCCTTTTTTACGTTTTGAGGTACGAAACCCTAAAAAGATTTCTTGTAGTGAGAAATAATATTTTCCCTTTAGACGCTAAACAATAATTTCTTGGTTTTAGTAAATGTTCTTTATAATAATACTAGCGACCCGCTCCGGCTTCGCACGGCTATATTATGCATGTATTATATCTAAAAACCTTCCTCTTTAATCACTCTATCTATTTAAAAAAACCGCATTAAAATCCGTTGCGTAGTTTTAAAGATCTAAACATACATAGGGACGGCGAAAAGTGACTTTATTTTATACTAGCGACCCGCCCCGGCTTCGCACGGCTGTATTATGCATTTGTATTATATCTAAAAACATTCCTCTTTAATCACTCTATCTATTAAAAAAACCGCATCAAAATCCGTTGCGTAGTTTTAAAGATCTAAGCATTCATAGGGACATCGGACATAGGGACGGCGAAAAGTGACTTTATTTTATACTATGTAGTGATTAAATTCTAAATTTAATAAAGTTATTTCACAGCAGTATTATTAATTTAAGCAGTATTCTTAATTAAAGAATATTGCGTTTAAATTGAGAATATGAGGTAAATAATCTTAGAATAATAAGCAGTAGGCTTATTATTCTAAGATTATTTACCTCAACCAAATAATTATTCTCCCGCGTCTCTAAAAAGAGAATCATTTCTCACTTCAAGAAATCTTTTTTTCTGTGTCAGAATACACCTCTAGAACTCTACTTGCTTGCGTATTTATTTTTTTGCAGATATTTATGAATAATGGTACAATTAAGAATTTATCTATCTATCTTGCTATTAAATCAGACAGAATATCCCACGGTAGCGTTTAAAAATAATAGAAACAATTAAAGCAGTTTATACTGCGAAATATATCATAGCAGCTGATAACGTGTGATGATGATAAGTACCTACAATAACGGCATGTGGAAGAGAATGTGTCTATTTCTTAACTAAGATTATAATAACATTGCGATAAATTGGTCCGAAGTTGATGCAACTTTAAATTGAAATTCAATACTGGTTGTTTAACATGTTACTTTGGAGTCTAACTATGTAAGATTCGAGGGACTAGCAATCTTACTTAATGGTTTACATTATTCGAGTCTAGCGATCGAATCCAGCGCTGAATTGCAACTGGAAAAATGTGAACCCATGCACACTGCGCTGGATCCAGTGAGTAATCCAGTTTTGGATTGGCGGTGTACTTTTGACTCCAGCAGGACCAATCCAGCGCAACTAGAATAATGTAGACAGTCAATCTAGTGCCATTCCAGTGCTGACAGAAAAATTGTGAAGGAAACACGATTTTACAGCTTTTAAATGACTGGACTCATGTAGGCGATATTATATAATATCCAGTCGGGTCCATTCCAATCCAGCGCTACTGGGATACTTGACTGAATAATGTAAATCGGGCATGCATAAAAATATACAACCTACCTACACTTTTTTAGCTTGCAACTTGAAAATTGAAATCAAAGCAAAACGACTGTATTGGCAAAGGTAGTCAATTTATTCAAGGCAGAAAAATCTTACTATTTTAGGCAAATCAGACGATGCAGTTCAAAAGACATTTGAGTCGAATGCATTTTCAATTCAAAACGTTTTGTGATAAAATCTGCATATTTTCAGTTCAGTAACTATACAGTCCTCTACTTTGTATGCAATGGGATTGTTTGGAACTAGAGAGGAATTCTTAGAGAAATTAGGTTTTTATACAAGAAATCGCCATAATTTTGTACAACAAGTTTTATAACATGAATGTGGATGGAATTAACAGTTATTAATTGTCACGGTCGGAATACTAGATGCGATTTTATCTATATTATAAAGAGGAAAGATTTGATTCTTTGTTTGCATTGATTAGGCTACGAAACTACTGGACCGATTTTGATGAAACTTGGTGTGAGGATACATTGATTCATTGGAAATAAAACAGGTCAGTTTTTATCCCGATATGCCCACGGGATCGGACCTCACGCGGGTGAAACCGCGAGGTATACTACGATGCTAGTCAATATAATTTGTTAGGTGTAAATAAAAACCTACATATATTTTAAGTGGGTATTAGTTGTGCCGATAAAATTCTAATCACTAATAGATAAAAGAACACGCAACAGATTTAGTTCTACTGAAAAAAAAAAAAACAATACTTTTAGCAAATTGAAGCAGTACCTATTACAATGACATACTTTAATACTTATTTATTTAAAAGGTCCATTTTGGATTACAAAAAAAATCTGACTTTTCAACATTGACTTATTATTAACTAGCGACCCGCCCCGGCTTCGCACGGCTATATTATGCATGTATAAACCTCCCTCTTGAATCACTCTATCTATTAAAAAAAACCGCATCAAAATCCGTTGCGTAGTTTTAAAGATTTAAGCATACAAAGGGACGATATATTCCTTTCTAATACCAAAAAGTAATGCAAATGGACCGACTTGACTTTAACTTTATTTTTAGAAATTTTTACGTCTTATTTTATTTTTATTATTTTTTGTTATTTTTAATTTATTGTAATTAATGATTTTAATAAATAGTTTTTAGTTGTTTGTAGTTACAAAGTTACAAATCAGTTAAAATCAGTAGCCCGCGGGCTGGCGCGCTCCTGATTTTTAGCGCGGTTTAGTTTAAATTTGTAAAAACAAACTTAAAATTTGTTATACCTCCTCAATACATTTTTTTAGGGCCAGTAGTATGAATATTACAGAAAACTACACAAAATATAAGCTATTTCCTTTGAGTTGCCATACTATGTTTGTTTCTAAGAATTAATCTCTATCCGCAAGACTATCTATAGGCATAAAAATATACGATGATTATTTCCGGCTAGGTTAATTATTTTTAAAAAGAATTGAATGATGCAGTTTTAGTTTTTGTCAAAATCAGGCACGAAACTCCTTTCAGCATTTTTGCTAGATATCTCTTATAGTTCGAATGCCCATGTAAAAAAATCACCCTGTATATTATTTATTCCTAATACTTTTTCGTGCGGTGGCGGTAGCGTGATTTATATTTAGTAAATAAGTACTTTTTTGTAATTTTATGGTGGCTTACTTAACATTATTTAAATGTTTATGTTTTTTTTTAAATGATAGGTCATCGTTTGACCACTATCACACCTGTCTGATGGTAGGTGACAAATCCGGCCTAAGATATAACACTCCTTCCTAGCAAATACCTATTCATTCGCAACTTGAATTGCACTTGAATAAATAACTTAAATAATTTAAAACTATTTTCTGACAGTACCTCATATCATTCTACTTGTTTTGGTATTCGTTTTTACTTGGTACTCGTTCGGAATAGAATGTTTATTACGATAATAAACAATACCATTGGTATTGGTTTTTGGTACTGGAAAGGAATAGATCAAAGGGACATAGGGACAGAGAAACCGACTTTGTTTTATACTATGTAGTGATAGTGATATCTCAATGGTTTTCACTATGTTATTAATTCATTAGTGATAAAGTTAGTGATAACATTGAAAGAATTGTTGATTAACATTAAAAAATGGTGTTTGCAATAAATAATTTATCTATCTTATGGCAGGTAATCGAACTTCGAGTTATGTTCATGTATGCCACAAAGTAGGAACTGTTTAGTGACCGCTAACGCAGCTGGCAATGGTCGAGTCTGCCGCCACAGAATCTCACCTAATCGGTAAACAAGACTCGATTTATGTAATATCGTTTTGGCGTCCGTGTCGCGTATTGTGCCTCACTTTCTCTTTAATAACACTTTCACGAACTTTAGTCAGATTCATGTTAATGTCAATATTATGGTGTTGTGTAGGTATTTAAGACACGTAATAGTCGCAATATACATTTTATTTATAGCTATACTGTGACTTTACCACGCGTAGTATACCTACTTATAGGTACGCATAATATTCGACCAACCAACCTCATTAAATGTAAATTCAATTTAGTCTGCACAAGAGGTTAGAACATAAGAATGGCCTTACAAACCAGGATGCCGAAGATCGTGCGAAGTGGAGGCGTAAAAGTAGAAAAGCGGACCCCGGGCTCCCGAGAGGAATGCAACCAGGAACATCGCTCGGATGATGATGGAAGAGGTTAGAACATAACTATGTTTCTGCATAACTGCAGAATTTGTTAGTAAATCATCAGTATAAGTGTGGTATTAAGTATCTGTTTTCTAATAAACTGAATCTTAGTATTTTTAAAAGAATGTTATAATTAATTAGATCCAATGATTATTGTTTGTCACACTAGATATAATGTTAAATAATAAAATCGGACTACTCAGTAAAAAGTTATGCGTAATCATCATACATAAAAAATAATAGGTAAGTAACAAAATATACGCATTGAATTGATAATATTTCTTCGTTTCTTTTCGTCGGTTAAAAAGTAAATAATGTTTCTAAAACTAAAAATAATGTTGCTAAAAATTCAAAAAATAATGAATTTAAGTAAATTATTAGGGTTCCGTACCAAAAAACTTTACTACATAGCATGGGCGTGCCCAGAGTTTTGTAAAGGGTGGGGCGGAAGCAAATAAAAGTAAAAAAACTCGATAAGTAGTAGAAAATTATAAATTTTTTTATTTACTGTATTTATTTTAATAATATCGTGGGGGGTTTTGACTAATTAATCTCTACATGATGGCCCAGCGCTAAACCAGCGTGATGGCAATGCGATGGTTAAAACGCAACTACACGATGGCAGGGGCTCCGGTTTTCCGCACTCAGGCATAAGTCTGCCCAACTACACGATGGCAACGTTCAGTTGTAAATTGGAGAAGGACGTGGAAGCAGCTGTTGCCGCAATAGGTATAATATCTATGCACCACGTACCAATTTTCAAGGACTCACTGAAGAATGGGCCACGTGCAGATGCATACCGCCATCGCTGGCCCACTTCTTTTGATGTGTGACCGAAAAACTGACACCTGACTCTTCATGATGGGCCATTATGCTGGCCCACTGATATGCTGGGCTATCAGTGGGCCAGCATGATGGCCCATCATGAAGAGGGGCCATTAAATTAGTCGCCAGCGTGCAAGTGGTGGGAGAGGGTAGGGAACGCGGGCGGATAAACTTCGGTATTCGTTCGAAAATCATTAGACTTTTGAAAGTAACATAGTGAATATTTATATTTGTTACTTATATTAAAAACCATTTTTTTTATTATAAGCTCCGAGTCAGGGTGGGGCAAATGCCCCACCTTGCCCCACTGTGGGTACGCCCATGCTACATAGTATAAAACAAAGTCGCTTTTTCTGTCCCTATTTCCCTTTGACTGCTTAAATCTTTAAAACTACGCAACGGATTTTGATGGGGTTTTTTTAATAGATAGAGTGATTCAAGAGGAAGGTTTATATGTATAATACATGCATAATATAGCCGTGCGAAGCCGGGGCGGGTCGCTAGTAACAGATAATTTGAAGTTTGTTATTGTAGTCTACAAGACAGGATGTAAACCACATCAGGATGCAATAAGTAACACACACCTACTTCAAACAATCCGGTTTCTACTACATCTAAAGAACGAAAAAAAGTGTAGATAATAGGTATTTAAAACTCGTTAAAACAATTTGTTAATATAAGTACCTAGGAAGGTTGTTATTGTTAATACTTAGCAAAGGAAACAACATTCATTTTCTTCGTTTTTTGCATATTAAAAAGTAATATTCAGATGTTACCAGTCTAATATATTAACGCAGCAAGTTGATTTTTATAGTTATTAATGTGAGGTCTAGCAATGTAGTTGCAGCAGTCAGTGTACGGCATAAGGATCGTAGTCTAATCTAGCCTTCAGAATTATTCTATTACATATCACTACATAGTATAAAACAAAGTCGCTTTCTCTGTCCCTATATCCCTATGTATGCTTAAATCTTTAAAACTACGCAACGGATTTTGATGCGGTTTTTTTAAATAGATAGATTGATTCAAGAGGAAGGTTTATATGTACGAGTATAATAATAAATAATATAGCCGTGCGAAGCCGGGACGAGTCGCTAGTCACTACATAGTATAAAACAAAGTCGCTTTCTCTATCCCTATGTCCCCATGTATGCTTAAATCTTTAAAACTATACGCAACGGATTTTGTCTAGTATAAAACAAAGTCGCTTTCGCTGCCTGTCCCTATGTATTCTTAAATCTTTAAAAGTATGCAACGGATTTTGATACGGTTTTATTATTTGAAAGAGTGATTCAAGAGGAAGGTTTTGGTGTATAAAACAAAACTACCACGCGTACGAAGTCGCGGGCAACAGTTAGTATTTAATAAAATACACTGGAATGAGGAGCAAACGTTTATTCCGGCTTGAGAGTCGACAGCAGAAAAAGATAAAAATGTTGCCAGTTAACAAATGTAAAATGTGCCTATTTATAACTTATATTATAGGGATACTACTATTAAAATATAATTTGTAATCATTACAGCTACCGATTGGTATAGATATGTAATACATAGGTACCTACAAATATACCTACGTCATAAAATCAACTTGTATCCGGTTACATAAGTAGGTATTGGTAGGTTAAGTTTCTTTCACCTTGGCAATGTTCTTAAAGTAAACTCTAAGTTACCTATGTCATGTCGGTAAAGAAAAAGAGATAAATAATAAATTCAGTGACATTAGATATTGAAGCAATAAAGAAGAAGACCTACTTATTTAACTTACCTCATTAAAAAATACGCATATTTAGGAACACGAAGTTAATAGCGGTTCAGCGGGGTTCAACGCTGCTTGCATATTGTCCAGCTTTGCACCGGGAACGCAGGGGGGGGGGGGTTTGTTCGATTAGGTTTAGTTTTAATTTTATGTTTATTTTGTACTTAATTGTTTTATGTAACTATTTTGTAATTGTTTAAATGTGAATAAATATTTGAATGCGAGGTTAATCAACTAAACTAAACGTCCTAGTACGCTTTACTGATAATGAAAGTTTCATTATTAGTAAGGTGTACTACGACAAACTGGCTCTGCTTCATTTTAACTAAACGATAAACTCAACTCTACTTTTTAACTTTTGTATAAACCTATCTAATGTTTATGAATTAAACATAAAAACTTCTCGACAATATCATCAACAAACAAACAAACGGTTTGAGTGATTTTGGATAAAAAATTATATCTACGTACGTACAAGACGCTGCTAGAACAACGTAAATAAGAAAATATAACCATTTACTTCAATCGCGATTGTAGAATAGTAAGCATTAATAAATATATCTTTAAATCTAAACTCACGATGCGGCAGCCATTGTGCGCATCCCGCGTCATGCGCCCGCGCACCGTGACCGTCAGCCATGTCTCTAGGTGACATTTTAATGTTGCCTAATCTACGACCCATATAAGTATTGTCTTCTTGAATTAGAAAATGTATTACATAATTAACGGAAGGTTTAAACTTCCTGTAGGAAATTTTAAGTTATAAAAGTAGAACTGTTCCGGTTTCGCTACTATTTTTGGAACTTTAACAAAATGAGCCTTGACTTTATTTTTAGTTATTTTATCGTTTTAAATAAAAAGAGAGCGTGGTAACATTATATTTTAATGTTGATTACTTTTTTATGACATGGGTAGGTAATTTAGAGACCTTCGTTTTAGAGTCTTTCAATCGTAGGTACTTAAATACTTTTGATTCCGCCATTCACAATATAAAATATATACCCACTTATTGAGTCGTGTCATGGCTTGATTGATCTGCTTTAGCCGATCTCACGGTGTTTAACGAGGTCACTCGATATTGGCATTGTGAGTGCAATTATTGATTGTTGTACATTGTTCAATTTTGTTCACATACAATGAACTCAAACTTCAGTGTCTGTGCCTTGACCGTCAATATCGTGTGTCTGATCTAGTATATTATATAACGTGACCGTAATTTTTTATCGTCAGAGCGGGATAAATGAAGAATTTTGTTAAAAAAATGTTGGGTTAGATTTGGAAATAAATATCTACAAAAAAAATTATCATATATATATGTACCAGTCTATAGTTAGTTTTAGTTTCGTTGTCAGTTGGAGCCCGGCATAACAACTTCGTTGGCCCTAACAACGGAATGGTACCCGACCGGGTTTCCCCAGGCCAAAAAAAAAACAAAAGGTTAGAACTTCTAACTTAACTAACTTTCTTAAGGCTTTTAAGGCTTTAAGACACACGTTACGATTTGGTCGTCCCGACCAAATTGACACAACCAAATTGGGTATCGATACACACGCTACGATTTGGTCGGATACTATTCAGAGAGTACATTGATACACATCGTGGTCATTAAGTAGTTTCTGGGGTTCCATTTCTCAGGGGGAAAAACGGGACCCTATTACTAAGACTTCACTGTCAGTTCACCAGTCCGTCCGTCTATCAGTTCCATCCGTCCGTAAATCCGTCCGTCCGTCTGCCTTTCTGTCCGTCTGTCATCCGGTTGTATCTCATGAATCGTGATGGATAGAGAGTTAACATTTTCACAGATTATGTATTTCATTAGTGTCGCTTTACAAACAACAACTAAAAGAAGAAAAAAATGAAGTGGGGCTCAAATACAACATGATACGGAACCCTTCGTGCGGGAGTCCGACTCACACTTGTTTGTTTCGAACACGAAGTTGGGTCCGATGCGTACACACGTCCCGATTTGGTCGGATACAACCAAATTGGGTGGGCGTGTCCAACTTGATCAATTAATAATAATTAAGTCTGCCCGACCACGATACACACGTCCCAATTTGGTTGTACACCCAACCAAATTGTATGTCGGACCTGACCAAATTGGGACGTGTGTAAAAGCCTTTAGAACTCTCGACACGCTTGAGCATAGAGTAGGTAAGTCAGTTTGTAAAGTAAGTATTAACAGAGTATAATCCGGTGACCTATTATTATCTAGATACTTAGGTGAACTTTGAAGTCGTGTGTTGACTGTTATAAACAGATTTATCATTAGGTTCGTTTAATGGCAGCCCACGAACATTGGGTCGACAGGGCGAGTGCTTTAGAAGCTCGCACGCAAAAGCTCGCCCGTTGGTATGAGTTGGTGAATATCAGATACATCGGATCTTATCTGATACATTTCAGGGAGTGTGCAACAGAAGTCCACGACCTAATCGTGTCTTCTCAATTCTTTCGTCATACAACCAGGCAGACTGGTGTGCGGCACCGATTCATGGTGGACATACCAGACGTTCGCACTAAGCGTTTTGCTTCGCAATTCCTTATCCGTACTGCAAGGGAATGGAATCGGTTGCCTGCGTCTGTCTTTCCTGACGTGTACAATTTGGGGGTCTTCAAGTCGCGAGTGAATAGGTATCTTATAGGAAGGCGTGTTACATCTTAGGCCGCATCGTCACCTACCATCAGGCAGGTATGATAGTGGTCAAACGCTGATCTATCATATACAAAATAATTTATCTAATCCACCTACGTCACATCATGCTTAGTTTACTAACAATAACGCTTAAAGAGAAATGTGTTAAAATTCAAATGCTATTTGTTAAAACTTGTTTCTGTGTGTTTTTGTGAAGTTATGATATAACACCAATTAGTTTTGGTTGACCGGAAGTAAGAATACTTATATTAAACATGTTGTATGTCATTAGATAATAAGCAGTCAAAATAAGTTTCATCAAGAATTATAGGGTTTATAAAACTTTGTATTAAAAACGTGGTATAGGTAAGTGTAGATATTTATTTGCATTGCTCTTTCGGGAAAAGAAAATATCATGATGAAACATGATGATGTACATATTGACGAGTTCCTTCGTCTGGACATGGTCGACTAAGCTTAGGTCCGTATTAATAAACCGAACTCAATATCGATTTCAATCTTGAGTTTGCTCTTGAGTTGTTGCGCTGATTAATAAACCTATCTTAAGACGCGATTAAAGAGCGACGTATCACTTGAGTCATACCGTATTAATAAATCAAACTCAGCACTCAAGTCTGATTGCGGGTCATACAAATATTGCATTTTTTAAATATGTTCACATTAAAAACAAGTTGACAGCAAAATATGACGACACTAACTACCATAGGGTAAGAACATATAATTCAAAGTAAGAACAAAGCGTTACTGTCATTCAAGATCAGTCTCAAATCTCAAGAGCGATATCAGCCTGGTTAAAACTTGAGTTTTATCTATTAATTAACGCCTAACTTAAGATAGTGACCACATCTCAAGACTCACTCGATTGATACGCACTCAAGATCGATATTGAGAGCGATTTATTAATACGGGCCTTAGACAGTCGGTGTAGATTTTGGAAACCAACTGGCAAAGCTCAACTGAAGCTTTAATTAAAGCCTTAAAGTACGATAACCGCACTGATGCCCTTTATATTTTACAAATGAATTATTTAGAGGTTAAAAATATCCATTAGGTCATAGGTACCACCTATAAGCAGACTAATGGACATTAAATATGCGCCTAACTGAAATAAGCCATTATAAATAGGTAGGTACCTATTATTTTTTATATCTCTCCACATGACTTCCACTCAATTAAAGATTTATGCAGCACAATAGTCTAATCAGACGTAACAGAATATTGGATGCATAATTCGTTTTTATTATCAGATGTAATCAATATTAAAATGAAGGCCACAACATCGAAAGGATCACAAGTAAGTTCGCAAGTAATCGCAAGTAGGTTCTTGCAGGATGCGGATATTTTCGTCTACGGAAAATTCGTCTAAAACAATTCGTCTAAAACAATTCGACTAAAACAATTCGTCTAAAAAACAATTCGACTAATAACAATTCGACTAATAACAATTCGTCTAAAACAATTCGTCTAAAACAATTCGTCTAAAACAATTCGTCTAAAACAATTCGACTAATAACAATTCGACTAATAACAATTCGTCTAAAACAATTCGACTAATAACAATTCGTCTAAAACAATTCGACTAATAACAATTCGTCTAAAACATTAAGTTCGAAGTGAGTTAAGATTCGATGATGGAGGCAAAATAAAACGTGGGTATGTAGGACGCAGCTGCAGTGGAGTTAAGATTCGATGATGGAGGCAAAATGAAACGTGGGTATGTAGGACGCAGCTGCAGTGGAGTTAAGATTCGATGATGGAGGCAAAATGAAACGTGGGTATGTAGGACGCAGCTGCAGTGGAGTTAAGATTCGAAATTGGAGTTATGCTGAGTCGTAGGTATGTAGGACGCAGCTGCAGTGGAGTTAAGGTTCGATGATGGAGGCAAAATGAAACGTGGGTATGTAGGACGCAGCTGCAGTGGAGTTAAGATTCGATGATGGAGGCAAAATGAAACGTGGGTATGTAGGACGCAGCTGCAGTGGAGTTAAGATTCGAAATTGGAGTTATGCTGAGTCGTGGGTATGTAGGACGCAGCTGCAGTGGAGTTAAGGTTCGATGATGGAGGTTAAATAAAACGTGGGTATGTAGGACGCAGCTGCAGTGGAGTTAAGATTCGATGATGAAGGCAAAATAAAACGTGGGTATGTAGGACGCAGCTGCAGTGGAGTTAAGATTCGAAATTGAAGTTATGCTGAGTCGGTATGTAGGACGCAGCTGCAGTGGAGTTAAGGTTCGATGATGAAGGCAAAATAAAACGTGGGTATGTAGGACGCAGCTGCAGTGGAGCTAAAATTCGATTATGGAAGTAAAATAAAACGTGGGTATGTAGGACGCAGCTGCAGTGGAGTTAAAATTCGATGATGGAGGCAAAATAAAACGTGGGTATGTAGGACGCAGCTGCAGTGGAGTTAAGATTCGATTATGAAGGCAAAATAAAACGTGGGTATGTAGGACGCAGCTGCAGTGGAGTTAAGTTTCGATGATGGAGGCAAAATGAAATGTGGGTATGTAGGACGCAGCTGCAGTGGAGTTAAGATTCGAAATTGGAGTTATGCTGAGTCGTGGGTATGTAGGACGCAGCTGCAGTGGAGTTAAGGTTCGATGATGGAGGCAAAATGAAACGTGGGTATGTAGGACGCAGCTGCAGTGGAGTTAAGATTCGATGATGGAGGCAAAATGAAACGTGGGTATGTAGGACGCAGCTGCAGTGGAGTTAAGATTCGAAATTGGAGTTATGCTGAGTCGTGGGTATGTAGGACGCAGCTGCAGTGGAGTTAAGGTTCGATGATGGAGGTTAAATAAAACGTGGGTATGTAGGACGCAGCTGCAGTGGAGTTAAGATTCGATGATGAAGGCAAAATAAAACGTAGGTATGTAGGACGCAGCTGCAGTGGAGTTAAGATTCGAAATTGAAGTTATGCTGAGTCGGTATGTAGGACGCAGCTGCAGTGGAGTTAAGGTTCGATGATGAAGGCAAAATAAAACGTGGGTATGTAGGACGCAGCTGCAGTGGAGCTAAAATTCGATTATGGAAGTAAAATAAAACGTGGGTATGTAGGACGCAGCTGCAGTGGAGTTAAAATTCGATGATGGAGGCAAAATAAAACGTGGGTATGTAGGACGCAGCTGCAGTGGAGTTAAGTTTCGATGATGGAGGCAAAATGAATTGTGGGTATGTAGGACGCAGCTGCAGTGGAGTTAAGATTCGAAATTGGAGGCAAAATAAAACGTGGGTATGTAGGACGCAGCTGCAGTGGAGTTAAGATTCGATTATGAAGGCAAAATAAAACGTGGGTATGTAGGACGCAGCTGCAGTGGAGTTAAGGTTCGATGATGGAGATTAAATAAAACGTGGGTATGTAGGACGCAGCTGCAGTGGAGTTAAGGTTCGATGATGGAGGCAAAATATAACGTGGGTATGTAGGACGCAGCTGCAGAGGAGTTAAGATTCGAAATTGGAGTAATGTTGAGTCGCGGGTATGTAGGACGCAGCTGCAGTGGGGTTAGGATTCGATGATGGAGGCAAAATGAAACGTGGGTATGTAGGACGCAGCTGCAGTGGAGTTAAGATTCGATGATGGAGGCAAAATGAAATGTGGGTATGTAGGACGCAGCTGCAGTGGAGTTAAGATTCGATGATAAAGGCAAAATAAAACGTGGGTATGTAGGACGCAGCTGCAGTGGAGTTAAGATTCGATGATGGAGGCAAAATGAAACGTGGGTATGTGGGACGCAGCTGCAGTGGAGTTAAGATTCGATGATGGAGGCAAAATGAAACGTGGGTATGTAGGACGCAGCTGCAGTGGAGTTAAGATTCGATGATGGAGGCAAAATGAAACATGGGTATGTAGGACGCAGCTGCAGTGGAGTTAAGATTCGATGATGGAGGCAAAATGAAACGTGGGTATGTAGGACGCAGCTGCAGTGGAGTTAAGGTTCGATGATGGAGGTTAAATAAAACGTGGGTATGTAGGACGCAGCTGCAGTGGAGTTAAGGTTCGATGATGAAGGCAGAATAAAACGTAGGTATGTGGGACGCAGCTGCAGTGGAGTTAAGATTCGATGATGGAGGCAAAATGAAATGGGGTATGTAGGACGCAGCTGCAGTGGAGTTAAGATTCGATGATGGAGGCAAAATGAAACGTGGGTATGTAGGACGCAGCTGCAGTGGAGTTAAGATTCGATGATAAAGGCAAAATAAAACGTGGGTATGTAGGACGCAGCTGCAGTGGAGTTAAGATTCGATGATGGAGGCAAAATGAAACGTGGGTATGTAGGACGCAGCTGCAGTGGAGTTAAGATTCGATGATGGAGGCAAAATGAAACGTGGGTATGTAGGACGCAGCTGCAGTGGAGTTAAGGTTCGATGATGAAGGCAGAATAAAACGTAGGTATGTGGGACGCAGCTGCAGTGGAGTTAAGATTCGATGATGGAGGCAAAATGAAATGGGGTATGTAGGACGCAGCTGCAGTGGAGTTAAGATTCGATGATGGAGGCAAAATGAAACGTGGGTATGTAGGACGCAGCTGCAGTGGAGTTAAGATTCGAAATTGGAGTTATGCTGAGTCGCGGGTATGTAGGACGCAGCTGCAGTGGAGTTAAGATTCGATGATGGAGGCAAAATAAAACGTGGGTATGTTGGACGCAGCTGCAGTGGAGTTAAGATTCGATGATGAAGGCAAAATTAAACGTGGGTACGTAGGACGCAGCTGCAGAGGAGTTAAGATTCGAAATTAGAGTTATGCTGAGTCGCGGGTATGTAGGACGCAGCTGCAGTGGAGCTAAAATAATATGATGGAAGTAAAATAAAACGTGGGTATGTAGGACGCAGCTGCAGTGGAGTCAAGATTCGATGATGGAGGCAAAATGAAACGTGGGTATGTAGGACGCAGCTGCAGTGGAGTTAAGATTCGAAATTGGAGGCAAAATAAAACGTGGGTATGTAGGACGCAGCTGCAGTGGAGTTAAGATTCGAAATTGGAGTTATGCTGAGTCGCAGGTATGTAGGACGCAGCTGCAGTGGAGTTAAGATTCGATGATGGAGGCAAAATAAAACGTGGGTATGTGGGACGCAGCTGCAGTGGAGTTAAGATTCTATGATGGAGGCAAAATAAAACGTGGGTATGTAGGACGCAGCTGCAGTGGAGTTAAGATTCGATGATGGAGGCAAAATGAAATGTGGGTATGTAGGACGCAGCTGCATCCTACATACCCACGTTTTATTTTGCCTTTATCATCGAACCTTAACTCCACTGCAGCTGCGTCCTACATACCCACGTTTTATTTAACCTCCATCATCGAACCTTAACTCCACTGCAGCTGCGTCCTACATACCTGCGACTCAGCATAACTCCAATTTCGAATCTTAACTCCACTGCAGCTGCGTCCTACATACCCACGTTTTATTTAACCTTCATCATCGAACCTTAACTCCACTGAAGCTGCGTCCTACATACCCACGTTTTATCTAACCTCCATCATAGAACCTTAACTCCACTGCAGCTGCGTCCTACATACCCGCGACTCAACATTACTCCAATTTCGAATCTTAACTCCTCTGCAGCTGCGTCCTACATACCCACGTTTTATTTTGCCTTCATCATCGAATCTTGACTCCACTGCAGCTGCGTCCTACATACCCACGTTTTATTTTACTGCCATAATCGAATTTTAGCTCTACTGCAGCTGCGTCCTACATACCCACGTTTTATTTTGCCTTCATCATCGAACTTTAACTCCACTGCAGCTGCGTCCTACATACCCACGTTTTATTTAACCTCCATCATCGAACCTTAACTCCACTGCAGCTGCGTCCTACATACCCGCCACTCAGCATAACTCCAATTTCGAATCTTAACTCCACTGCAGCTGCGTCCTACATACCCACGTTTTATTTTGCCTTTATCATCGAACCTTAACTCCACTGCAGCTGCGTCCTACATACCCAAGTTTTATTTAACCTCCATCATCGAACCTTAACTCCACTGCAGCTGCGTCCTACATACCTGCGACTCAGCATAACTCCAATTTCGAATCTTAACTCCACTGCAGCTGCGTCCTACATACCCACGTTTTATTTAACCTTCATCATCGAACCTTAACTCCACTGCAGCTGCGTCCTACATACCCACGTTTTATCTAACCTCCATCATAGAACCTTAACTCCACTGCAGCTGCGTCCTACATACCCGCGACTCAACATTACTCCAATTTCGAATCTTAACTCCTCTGCAGCTGCGTCCTACATACCCACGTTTTATTTTGCCTCCAATTTCGAATCTTAACTCCACTGCAGCTGCGTCCTACATACCCACATTTTATTTTGCCTCCATCATAGAATCTTCTCTCCACTGCAGCTGCGTCCTACATACCCGCGACTCAGCATAACTCCACTTTCGAATCTTAACTCCACTGCAGCTGCGTCCTACATACCCACGTTTTATTTTGCCTTCATCATCGAATCTTAACTCCACTGCAGCTGCGTCCTACATACCCACGTTTCATTTTGCCTCCATCATCGAATCTTAACTCCACTGCAGCTGCGTCCTACATACCTACGTTTTATTTTGCCTTCATCATCGAATCTTAACTCCACTGCAGCTGCGTCCTACATACCCACGTTTCATTTTGCCTCCATCATCGAATCTTATCTCCACTGCAGCTGCGTCCTACATACCCACGTTTCATTTTGCCTCCATCATCGAATCTTAACTCCACTGCAGCTGCGTCCTACATACCCACGTTTCATTTTGCCTCCATCATCGAATCTTAACTCCACTGCAGCTGCGTCCTACATACCCACGTTTTATTTTGCCTCCATCATCGAATTTTAACTCACTTCGAACTTAATGTTTTAGACGAATTGTTATTAGTCGAATTGTTTTAGACGAATTGTTATTAGTCGAATTGTTTTAGACGAATTGTTATTAGTCGAATTGTTTTAGACGAATTGTTATTAGTCGAATTGTTTTAGACGAATTGTTATTAGTCGAATTGTTTTAGACGAATTGTTATTAGTCGAATTGTTTTAGACGAATTGTTATTAGTCGAATTGTTTTTTAGACGAATTGTTTTAGACGAATTGTTTTAGACGAATTGTTTTAGACGAATTTTCCGCAAATCGATATTTTATCTAAGCCAGTCACTTCTCCAAGGTTTCGCCTGTATTCGACACACGATATCCAGCCTTTCTAAATTAACAATTTGCACAATATGTATACCTACCTACCTAGCTAGTTGCAAAAACACATATTAGAAAACTAATTTTTGGAGGTAAATTATATTTAATCGTACCGTATTGTTATGTTCCGCGTGCTTGCTGTCTCCACTATCTTTAAATCAGTAATTGTTATGCGTTTGACCTATACCTACATTTTTAAAATTGTTCACATTATTCTGCGTAGCTTGTGTATTATTGTTTCTAATACAATGATAGATAAATCATAAATTGGACCATATGATGTACCTATTGATGGAAAATGTTAACCACTCTATATTTATTAACATTCAAGGTTAATACGATTAGACAATTAAGTTTGCAATCTAATTGTGGATCAATCTTTGAAACCTTATAAGGTACTATTGATTCAGGATAAACGTGTTAGTTCGTGCCAGCAAATTCCATTAAGTGACCATTAAATTCAATGGTCACTTTAAAGCTCAGTCATTAAGCAGATGTGTAATTCTCTTGATTTTTTACGATATGACAGTAAATTTTAAACGAGCTAAGTAGAGATTTGGATTAAACGACTATTAATCAATAGGTATAAATTTAATCCGCGAAAAGTAACAGCTTAATAATTAATAATCTCAATATTTACTAAAATTTGACTAATAATTAACGCAAGAAAGCGTGTTATAATTTTGATTTATTGAGAGCTGTCACATATTTTAAGCACATCTAATAGTTGTGATCAGTCACGAATTAAGAAGTTAAGCACCTTTGATTTAAATCAAGTAGATATGAATACTTATGCAATTTATGGTGATGAGGTAGACATCATTAGTGTTAGGTACTAATGTTTAGTTTAAAATGCATGAAATAACATTTTGTTACGGGGGGTCCATACGCCAACGACATTGCTTACATAGTAATTATTTTCCCGGGTTTTACTATGAATACAAATCGTGTGAGTTTAAAAAGTTGACATTGCTTACAGCCTACTAAATAGACCTTCGTCTAAATAGGCCTTCGTTGGTGAAAATTGTTGATTGTTACGAATGTGTTTTGTTTTTCACAAAAGTACTGAGATGGAATTGTAGGGTAGATTTTACCGACATTTTGGTGTGACTTTGAGCCAAACATTCCTTATTGTTTTGAAGCTATGATCAAATTAAAAATTAAAATGAGTACAATTTTTTAAATGACAAGGAATTTCCGTCTGAAATTACCCCAAAATATCGGTAAAGAGCTCACCTATAATTCCATCTCAGCACTTTCAAGAAAGACAAAACACATTCGCGTTACAATTAACAATGTTAGTTGTAAGCGACTGGTATTTCTGACGCGTTGCGTTTGGCAGCATAAAAAGCCTTAAGATCAGTTCATTCCTTTAAGTTTAATCTTGCATCGGTAAAGTATCTCTGCTGTATCTAATTGGTTAGGAAAATAGCATAATAAAAACACTAATGACAACCGGTTATACCTATAGGAGAGAGTGTCTGTAAGTTTTGCCAATACGAATGTCATAATGAAGCTTTAATAGTTTCATGTTTCATACCTATTAGATCGAAGGTTTTATTAGTACTCGAATGTCATGCATTACATAATAGACTAGGTGAACGTTATAAACTGACACTACAGTGGATCAAAGGGCCACAGCGGCTCCGGAGGCAATGCTGCAGATGAGCTGGCATAAAGGGAAGCGAAGAAAAAACGGATCCAGGATTCGGACCGGATATCAGACCCCCGATAATCTATTAGGTCGCCGATACCCCTCTCCAAATTTTCGCTCTTTATTTTTTTTTTTCGATCGATTTTATTTCTGTTTTCTAGTTCTATAATGGCCGAAAGGATACGATAATTAATCGGAACCCAGTTCAATACAAGGAAATTTAAATCGTCGATCGGAACCAGTTCCGAAACTTCAGTTCTATAGACGGCCGAAGCGAATATTTGTTATGGGCCCCAGCCTATCCCAAGCTCTATCCAGCTCTATCTCAATTCTCTGAGACAGACTCAGGACCTGGACTCGCAATCACTATAAAATACGGCACCGCGACCTCTCGACTACACTATTAGCTAGACAGTTGTAGACTGGCCAAATTAGCATTCCCCGACTGAAATGGTAGACTGACAAAACACCTACTCAATCTAAACCGGTGATTAATGACCGGTCATGGCGCTTTCAATAAACACTTCTACAACCATGGCACACCATGCAAAACGTGCATGTAGGCTGAAGACTCGCACGTACTCCTGGACTGTGAGGTCATCATCATCCGAGCGATGTTCCCGGTTGCATCCCTCTCGGGAGCCCGGGGCCCGGGACTAAGGTACTAGCGGAAATCAGACTTAAGACTTTTGGTGACGTGAAAAGCCTCCCATAAATTTTCATGAGACCACACTCTGTGGCAAAATTTGTGGAAGAGCTGGGTTGGTTCTCCGCCTAACGAATAAAGGACCTAACTAAAAGAGGTCTTGTTGCAAAAAGCTATAGCCTGCAAAACAAGTAGGTACGAGTAGTTTCATAATTAAGCTATAAAAGTTACAAAGCCGTAAGCCCTATTTAACTTAACATTTGCAAGACCTGTATCCTGTATTAGTTTCTTGTAACAGTTTCAATGGTGAAAGTAAAAGCTCTGTTATAGTTTCAGAAAATATTGAGTTCACAGTATTCCGTGGCCTCGTTTCGATCGGTGGACTGTATTTGTTCGCTGGTTGATCGTAGTTCAAAATGAAAGATGTAATTCGTAAGGTTCGTTTATGTTCGTAGTTCTCGCATTTTTTTATCCATTCATTAGGTAACGTATCTCGATGGAGTAGGGCCTATGTAATGTAGAGTAGGTAGTGTAATAATTTCACAATGAAATGACATGATGAGTCCGGCGGGCTGTGTAATCGTTGGTAGGTATGTAATATGCATTTATCTTCAAATTTGGGCCGATTCCGTACATAGTTGTATCTTTGGGCCTTACATAGGTGTATGGAATCGTAAGAGAGCCAAATTACGCTCCTTCACACACAAATGTCTCACTAATTAATACAAATTACATAAGTAATGTTGCTATTATACGTATAACAAGATTCCTAGTTCTGATTCATTAAAAAAAATGAATATTTAAAATAAGACAATTAAAAAATTGAAACAGAATTAAGCTCAAGTCAACCAGGAAATGAATGGTTATAAATATAATTTTAACGCCTAGTAATCTAGTAATGCTTGACTTAGTCCCATCGGCCCCGCTGGCTCTACCCCGCCAGCGGGGCAGATGGGAAAAAGTGTTGCATCGGCCCCGCTGAACGCAGACGCGGACGCTAGCGGGGCCGATGAAACAAATTAAGTTTCATTTGCCCCGCTATAGGACTTTCTTCCGTCGGGCCCGCTAGCAGATGGGAAAAAGAGATTGATTCATCGGCCCCGCTAGCTCCGGCGTCGGCGTTTTGCGGGGACGATGGGTAGGTACAGATCAAGTTACAAATAGAGGCAATCAATACTTAGGTTGCCGAAAAAGGAATGTCTGTAATTAAAATGGTTTGTATGTTAATCAGTTTTTATTGAGTGCTCAAAATACATAATATTTTAATAATAAAAAAATACACACAACAAGAACATCACATAAACATTTTTTAATTTTCATAATCATAGATGATAGTCACACAAATTACATTAATCAGTCTTCATTAATGAACATTAATGCCTAAACTGCTGACAGTTTTGTAAGATGAATATAATATTTTAGGTAAACAACATAACATAAAAAATACAGTATTTGACCAAAAAACAACGAGAGAAAACATTAACATTACAAACTATGTCAGTGTTTCGAGAAAATGTCTACTGGTTATTGGTCCATTTACAAATTTCAAGATCAAGTTATACTATTTAAATAATCAACAAAAAAAAACACAAAACAAGGACATTACTTAATAACTAGTTTCTTAATTTTTAATAGAGCCAGCCGGGCCGATGGGAGTAAGTCTAAGATAGTACCATAAAGTTAAATGCAAACTCAATATTTTCTTTAATATTCTTATAGAAAGTCATACACTGCTTAATGGGACACATCACTCTTGATACATTTGCACACTCAAACTTCTAACTTTTACAAGAATTAGAGCAGGAATATAAACAATAATTCAGTGCTTTTATTTATGTAATTGTTATCTTGAACAAAATATGTTTATATTACGTAAAAAACAAAAGTCAATTTATGGGACACATCAAAATCAGAATTCAGTTTTTTTTTGAGAATTGCACAATATGTAACAGCTAAAGAGTGACTATCTCCGAACTTCGCTTTACTTTACTGCGACACAATAATTAGTAATTTCACGTTTACACGGTTGTCATGGATTTGACTTCGCGCTGTCTATAGACGCGTTTTGATTTGAGTTGAGTTGAGGTTTGGCGTTGGACCAAAAAGTTTTTTAAGTTTCTTAAGATGGACCCATGGAAAGTGACAGATGTCAAAGTGACAAATGTCAAAGTGACATCTGTCACTATGTCAAATTAATCAGCCAAACCGAACCGAACAAACACCTTTTTCTCTCACCAAAAAAAAAGGGTCCATCTTAAGAAACTTAAAAAACTTTTTGGTCCAACGCCACACCTCAACTCAACTCAAGTCAAAACGCGTCTATAGACAGCGCGAAGTCAAATTCATGACAACCGTGTAAACGTGAAATTACTAATTATTGTGTCGCAGTAAAGTAAAGCGAAGTTCGGAGATAGTCACTCTTTAGCTGTTACATATTGTGCAATTCTCAAAAAAAAACTGAATTCTGATTTTGATGTGTCCCATAAATTGACTTTTGTTTTTTACGTAATATAAACATATTTTGTTCAAGATAACAATTACATAAATAAAAGCACTGAATTATTGTTTATATTCCTGCTCTAATTCTTGTAAAAGTTAGACCATTTATGAAAAAACTATTAAAAGTTAGAAGTTTGAGTGTGCAAATGTATCAAGAGTGATGTATCCCATTAACATCACTCTTGATACATTTAATATAATGCACAGTTGTGTGTCACACTGAAGATGAATTAAGCCGTAATCTCACATCAATAATCGAATGGTTGAAGAACAATAATCTACAAATAAATCTACAAAAAACTAAAGTCATGAGCTTCGGACATAAACAGAAACACAGGCAACCCATCAAAATTGCATACGGCGATGGTGAAGTTACTGAAACGTCTTCAACAAAGTTTCTAGGCTTAAATATTGATAATGATCTAAAATGGCAATCACACTTGAAACTGGTACATAATAAAATTATACAAGCAGCATTCGCACTACGAAGACTAAATAAAGTGGTTAATCGAGACGCAGTAATTGCAGCATACCACGGCTATGTCGTTTCAAGATTGAGATATGGAATCATATTTTGGGGTAACGCAATAAACGTGAATCGATTACTCATAGACCAAAAAAGGTGCATTAGAGCAATCTGCAACCTTAAACGGAGAACCAGTTGTAGACCATATTTTAAAGAACTGGAACTGCTTACTTTACCCTCTTTATATATTTACGAAATTGCAATTCATGTCCGACGCAACCCGAATTTATATCCGAATGTCATAAGCACCAGGCGGCGCGGGCGCGGGCGCGGGCGCGGCGAGATTATATACAAAGTCATAGAACCAATGTTAAAACTAAACACTTCAGTAACAGTATTTTGGTAATGTCAGCTAAAATCTATAATGAACTACCCATTGACATTAGGAAATGTACTAACATTATGACATTTAAAACCTCACTATTTAATTTCCTGGTTATCAGACCATATTATTCAATTAGCGAATTTTTTGACAATAAAAACCTAGCAGTGTATGACTTTCTATAAGAATATTAAAGAAAATATTGAGTTTGCATTTAACTTTATGGTACTATCTTAGACTTACTCCCATCGGCCCGGCTGGCTCTATTAAAAATTAAGAAACTAGTTATTAAGTAATGTCCTTGTTTTGTGTTTTTTTTTGTTGATTATTTACATAGTATAACTTGATCTTGAAATTTGTAAATGGACCAATAACCAGTAGACATTTTCTCGAAACACTGACATAGTTTGTAATGTTAATGTTTTCTCTCGTTGTTTTTTGGTCAAATACTGTATTTTTTATGTTATGTTGTTTACCTAAAATATTATATTCATCTTACAAAACTGTCAGCAGTTTAGGCATTAATGTTCATTAATGAAGACTGATTAATGTAATTTGTGTGACTATCATCTATGATTATGAAAATTAAAAAATGTTTATGTGATGTTCTTGTTGTGTGTATTTTTTTATTATTAAAATATTATGTATTTTGAGCACTCAATAAAAACTGATTAACATACAAACCATTTTAATTACAGACATTCCTTTTTCGGCAACCTAAGTATTGATTGCCTCTATTTGTAACTTGATCTGTACCTACCCATCGTCCCCGCAAAACGCCGACGCCGACGCTAGCGGGGCCGATGAATCAATCTCTTTTTCCCATCTGCTAGCGGGCCCGACGGAAGTAAGTCCTATAGCGGGGCAAATGAAACTTAATTTGTTTCATCGGCCCCGCTAGCGTCCGCGTCTGCGTTCAGCGGGGCCGATGCAACACTTTTTCCCATCTGCCCCGCTGGCGGGGCAGAGCCAGCGGGGCCGATGGGACTAAGTCTAATGCTTTAGGTATGTGGTTGTACCTAAGTGGTTGGATTCGAGTTGAGAAAAAAAATGCAGTATCGTTAAAATCTCAATGTCAAGTTGAAAAGTATCGACCTCGAAATAAACATTGTCTTTCCGCGCTTGAGAAATCTTAATGAAATATATATCTAATGTATCTAATATTATATCTGCTTAATTTATAAGTACTTATACAGGATGATTTTTTACGTGGGCCTTCAGGGATATATCCAAAGAGATAGCGAAAAGTGCTGAAAGAAGTTACGTGCCCGATTTTGACAAAAACTAAAACTGCATCATAAGACTTTTGAAAAAGTCATTACCCTAGGCAGGAATCGAGCCTGTTGATTTTCAGAAAAATAATCGACTATATTTTTATACCAATCGATAGTAGTATTGCCGATAGAGATCAATTCTTGGAAACAAACAGAGTAAATGAAACGAAATAGCTTATTTTTGTAGTCTTCTGTAATCTACATCACCCTGTATAAGAATATAGGTATGCAATAGTACATTGTTACCCTAGGTGTGAAAGTCACTGAATGAGTGCCGAGACGGAGTTTTGCGCCCGAGCGTAGCGAGGGCGCTAATTGTTCGAGGGACTAAATGAGTCTTTCACCCGAGGTAAACACTGTGCTTTTCATTACGAATAATACATAAGATTCTTATAACAACGAGAGTGAATGAGAGACTCCATACTACCCGATCCTCTTACGGTTATATACTTGTAGTGTTATTCTTTGGTGACTTAAAGCAAGGAGGTTAGGTTTTTGAAGTTCCTAATGCGTAATGATATTGATACTGGCTACATGCACATTGCACAAGCCGTGCGAAGCCATAATTTGACATGAAAGCTGTCAGCTGATAGGTTGCCTAGAAGAGTTCGCTTTGAGCGATAAGGCCGCCCTTTGTAACACTTAGACTTAGGCTTTGTTTTGATATTTTATGTAATTTAAAAATGGTGTTTGCAATAAAGAATTTATCTATCTATCTATCTGTCAGTGAAAGCTATTTTCCCTAGGGCTGGAAGGTTTTCTTTCTACACGCTCTTCAGGCACCTTTAGACCTACTTTCGGAGTATGAGTAATGAAAAATAATTATACTGAGTCATGTGCGAGTAGATTAAAAACGTTACGAACATTTTATATAAAGTTAAACGGCACCTCACTAACGGTTCATTATTATATTACAAACTATAATCTCTACTAAATGTTTTATTCTTTTGTTTCAGTTTTACCATCAATAATAACATCAATATCAGTATCTCCAAACGGGAACAGTCCACAAGTTAAAATGGTAGGAGGCATGGCGGTAGATATACAAAAAGGATTCGTTCCCATGATTGTTGCAGAAGAAACCACAACAAAATCCAATTATGAAAAGAGTAGAAAAACTAACAATAACGTGACTAATTTATCACTAAACGAAAGATATCGAAGGTTAATACCTTACATGACGTTTTACTACGCTAATGATTTAGTAAAACCAACCACCAGTACGAATATAGAAGTGGAAAAGGCGGAAATAGTAGAAGCACATAATTTAGAAACAAGTCAGCGACAGCCGAAAAAAATTGTATATTCATCTTATAGACAAATCCCTAGATACCAGGGCAATCGACTCACACAATATAACATTGCCTCAGCAAATCCAACCAAAATATTTTATAAAAACGGTGTACCGTTTTATGAAAGCCCCAATAAGGTAACACCTTATAAAAATCCATTAATATCTGAAGATTATGAACCAAGAAGATACGTTCAAAAACAAATAGCTAAATCTCCCGCCGTATCTTTCGTGCCTCCAACTAGAAAACCATACCTAAATTTGTACAATGAAGAAAGTCCAAATATAAGATATTATCTTCAACAAAAAGAACAAGCTCCGAAATACAAACTAGTGCCCTACGACCAAACTCCACCAGTTAAAGTGCAACATCAGAACGACAATAACTACGAAGTTCGGAAACCTGTTATTGTTTCCGTGTTGGTACCAAAAGAGTTGTATGTCAAACCGAGACCAGTCCGACCTCCGTTTATTTACGAAAACGGTAATCAACAAGTAAGGAAACAGCCATCGATAATTTCAGAGAGTTATTATGAAAAACAGCGGCCGCACGTCGTGACAGTAGATACTTCAGATGAGAGTGGTTTCAAACCAATTGCAACTCCTCATGAATATACAACTGGACCGCCAATTTATAAAACTACAGCCGTTGCTGAAACACCGATCTCAAATTACGATATCGAAAATATATCACCGCCACCGTTCGATGAACCACCGATCCAACCCCAAGCTACTGTCAAGCCAGAATATTTCCAATACATGGTTGACAAGCAAGTAAAACCAATGAAACAGACTGTATCAACAGTCTCATTAGCAACCCTTTTGAATTCTCTTCAAGTAAACAAATCAATTCCCAAGCCAATTACGAGAGATAATGTTGCGTCATCGATACAAAAGTTATTAGAAGTTTTGAATGCACTGAAATCGGTTCAGCATCAAGTAGTAGACCCTGTAATGAGCACTCCGAAACCTTTTGTGCCATCGAAATTTGCGGCTGAAGCTCATTTACCACCCGAGATAATAGTTACACAAAAATCAGTGTTAAATAATGCAGAATTGCACGAAGATTACATCGCAGAAGTGAATCCACCGTCACAACATTTAGATGGTAAGTAATATTACACAATTCGAAATCACTACATAGTATAAAATAAAGTCACTTTTCGCCGTCCCTATGTCCCTATGTATGCTTAGATCTTTAAAACTACGCAACGGATTTTAATGCGGTTTTTTAATAGATAGAGTGATTAAAGAGGAAGGTTTTTAGATATTATACATGCTTAATATAGCCGTGCGAAGCCGGGGCGGGTCGCTAGTAAAAAATAAACGAAAATTTTGAGATTATGTTCACCCGAAAATCAGCTTTTGTTAATAAGTTAAACCTACATAATATTAAAATTCAAAATCGCTTTCTATTTACGAAATGCGGTCACACAAGGTTATTCAACGCGTAAGAAGTTTTTTTTTATTTGTTTACATTTTATGTCCGTCACTAGTTAATAGGTATACCTACTTAACTATACCTACCTATTATGTCTGCATGAATAACGAAGAAATAATTATTAACCAACATAGTTTAGAGTGGGGGTTCCCCAAATTATTTTGTCTAGGTACCTACTGCCCACTTTGAGAATAAATTATTTTTTATCGCCTCCATTTTTTCACCTACTTAAAAACAACTTTAACATAAAATTTAATTAATTATTGTGAGCTATATTGGTGTAGATTAAACATTAATTCTAAACGAGACTATAACCCGCAAGAGTTAACTTGACACCTGAGGGCAGTAGGTAGTTGGTAGGTACACAACGCACCCATTTTTTTTGGGTCTCTTACCGGCCCCTTAGGCCTGCAGCGGGGGCGTTATCACCCACTTTAGGAAAGGTTATTAGAATCTTTGAAAATCGCGGAAAACTATCTCCATACATTTTGTAGAAGTACTAAAATCAAATAAAGCCATTGTTTTACAAAACTTCCTACTGCGTCAAAATTATTTGAATGCTGATTTTGTGCTGTGCAAATATTTAAATAGCAGATCAATTAAATCATGATTATTAATTTAAACAATTATTTAATTTAAAATAAATATTAATTGTTAGATATAGGTAAGTAATTATTTTATGAAAACCTAGACATACTTATCTTAGATTCTGATCTTACGTAAGGCTTTGACGACATCGATGGCACATTGACTAAATCTTAGAGTCTATTCGATAGTGGACTAAATCCTTAGACAAACTTCAGAAAACGTTAAAATTAACGGGCTTGCCGCAACTATACAAATCATTTTTGAGATTTAACTATGTAAAAAAACACTCACCAATCTCCCCAGATCATTCAACCCTCAAAGGTACGAGTCAGCGGTTTCCCCTCCAAGTGACATCAAACGAGGAAGGAGGCACCCCGGGCCGGCCTGGCTCCGACTACCCCGTGCTTGCCACCATCCCCCACACCAGCTTCGACTGCAAGACTCAGAGGTACAAGGGATTCTTTGCGGACACTGAAACACGTTGTCAGGTAAATCATGTGCAATAAAGTAAGATTTGTTAAAACCATGTTAAACTTAAAACTCATTTATCCCACCCCACGACCCAGTTGGCACAATCATAATATCATAATTTATATTGTTTTAAAAATACAGAATCAGGTAACATTAGTAGGTATCATAACCTCAGATGTGGGAGTGAGCTCTGGGTCACGTGATGTTCAGCTAATTGGTATTCCGACAGTACTTATCTAGAATTACATACCTAACTAGATATCTGCTATTGACATGAATAATAAACGAATGAATATTAATTAAACACAACCCGCCAAAAATGGTCAGGTCTGATGGTCGGTTCAAGTATTTTTAAATATAGATGACCTTTCTTAACAACCAACGAAATACCTTTCCAGGTGTGGCACTATTGCGACCTCAACGGTGGCCAAGCCTCGTTCCTGTGCCCGAACGGCACCATATTCTCCCAAGCAGGTCTCACCTGCGACTGGTGGTTCAACGTGCAATGCGCATCCACCACTCAACTCTACGTCTTGAACGAGAGCCTTTACAAGTATATTCTACCACATTCGCCTAAATTCCCTGAAGATTACAGCGGGCCTTTGGTCGATAAGTAAGTGGAATCCTACCTACTATGGCATTTTGTGTCTACACTAATATTATAAAGAGAAAATATTTTTTTTTGTTTTTAACGAATTGGCTCCGAAACTACTGCATGGACCGATTTTGATGACACTATATTTGTATGTTTGTTTCTAGATATTCTTTATTCCCTCACTAGCGACCCGCCCCGGCTTCGCACGGCTATATTATGCATGTATCCTACTAATATTATAAATGTGAAAGTTTGTGTGTGCGTGTGTATGTATGTTGGTTACTCCTTCACGCAAAAACTACTGGACTGATTGCGATGAAACTCGGTACCTAGATAGCTGAAGACCTGGATTAACACATAGGCTACTTTTTATCTCGATATTCCCACGGGATCGGGACTTACGCGGGTGAAACCGCGGGGCGCAGCTAGTTACACATATAAACGTTCCTCTTGAATCACTCTATCTATTAAAAAAAAACCGCATCAAAATCCGTTGCGTAGTTTTAAAGATTTAAGCATACATAGGGTTATAGCGACAGATAAACCGACTTTGCTTTATACTATGTAGTGATATCTTTCAAAGGCTTCTAAATGTTATTGTTCAGGGTTTTATTTTTAAATCTTTTCTTTAGAATCTAATATCAACCTAAAATGGAAACTACACATTGGTCAGTACCTACCTACTTACCTACAAAGTGAAAAAAGTCGGTACTCTGCTTCTATATCTACTCTACCAGAGCTAGTGTAGGTACGTTATGTACTTACTGCAAATCACACGGCGCACGCGCACCTAAACGAAGCGCAGGTTGATGAAACACTAGCTAGCAGAAGGTATTCTAGCTAACTTGCTTATCTTGGCAAATTCTGCAGATACCTACCCACTTAAAGTTATAAAATCCTTTTTTATCGATGTCGATATTTCGGCTGTGTTGCAAACTCCGTGTTTACGAGACTGAGGTTTTGCGAGTAAGTCTTGCCAGTTGCGAAAATAGTACCTATCGGCCTAGCGTGGTTCCTAAGAAAATCGGTGGTGAAACACGGACAGACAGACGGACAAGGAGTGTTCTTATAAGGGTTCCTTTTTTACCTTTTGAGGTACGGAACCCTAACAAAACATGGTAAATATTTCATTTTAAATTAATCTACTACTTACGTATACTTACTTCTTTCAGATACCTGACTCTAAAGTTCAAAGAGATGGAAGAACAATTCAAGAAAAACAAAAACAAAGGAGCTTCTGACAAAACCGAAGACGAAGAAGATGTTAGTGAATCAAACGACCACTCAAGTGGAGAAGTGGACAAGAGACAGCTAAACGACTTAAGCGAAGCCAGTGTCATTATAGAATCGCCAGGATATAGCGGGAAAGTTGAAAGACTTATAGATGATTAGACATAGTAAATTGTAGGTATAAGACAACAGAATCAGGAGCCTTTATGGTTCCGTGTTCTTGTAAATTATGGAAGCAATAATATGTTAATGGTCAACGAAAGTTTCGTGTTTATTCATTAGATCGATGACTAACTTGTGTTTTGGATAGATAGATGCATTTTTGTAAATAGGTAAAAGTTCAACCTTTTTGTACCTAATTAGTGGCACATGTAAGTCTTAAAAAAATAGGGAAGGAGGGAATTCGTGTGCATGGACGTCTTAGGCCGACGCGACGTACGCAGTTGATGTTCACGCTGCCTGTACCCCGGCAATATAAAGACAGATTTCAATGTTTTTTTTTTTTTTAAATTTTAATTGTGATGGTACCATTGAAATCTTGTAAAGATCTCTCCAAGATGTCTTTGAGTTGATGAGCAGAATTGCTCCTTAGAGTGCACTAAATTGCTCAGTTTCTAAATACTAACAGTAGAAACGTCTTAAACAATGAATTCCTAATTGATGATGCACCTACCAGGAACTACCTTTTCATCATAAAAGTCCTCGATGGATTAAGATAACGTGTTGAAATTTGATGAATCAGGTATTTTTCATGACCAACAATAATTCTGAATTTATAAGGACATGGCAAATTTATTTATTTATATTTATGCGTGATTTTTGACGAATTAATATTGGCCAGTGTCTTTTCCAATTATGTAAGTAAATTATAAGACCTTGCGCTCATTCGCCAAGACAACATTTTCGACGCGAGGTTAGTGCCTACTTACACGGTTGCATCTCAACTGCATATTAAACAAAACCGGATTGTTTTGGACCTCTCCAAATTTCGCCAGTTTATATATGTAGGTTAGATAATAAAAACTGTGATAGAACCCGTGGATAGAACAATTTTACGTAAATGTCCTTGATGTTTCTTAATTTTATTAAACGAATGTATTTTCTATGATGAATGGAAATGTTTGAAACTTGGTCATCACAATGTTTGGCCTAAGGCATTATGTATTTAGATAGGTATGTTATTTTATTTAAACGACTTCAAAAAAGGATGACTTTCTCAACTATTAACTATGTTTTTTATGGCTGTTCGGGTATACCTACTTTGTTTACGAACCAATTGCTCATTTTCAATTTCTACCATCATCATCATCATCATCCGAGCGATGTTCCCGGTTGCATCCCTCTCGGGAGCCCGGGGTCCGCTTTCCTACTTTTACGTCTCCACTTCGCACGATCTTCGGCATCCTGGGTTGTAAGGCCATTTTCACGCATATCACCCTTTACGACGTCAAGCCAGCACTTCTTGGGTCTACCCAGTCTGCCACGACCTGGCGGAGGCGCCATGGCAAGACATTTGTTCCCCACGTAACTAGCCGGTTTTCGCAAGACGTGGCCGTACCAGCGTAAGCGACACTCTTGCAATTTATCTGCAATGTCTCGGACATGAAGACTGCCCCGGATGCGGGAGTTCCTGACGCGATCCTTTCGCGTCACTCCACACATCCAGCGCAACATCTTCATCTCCGTGACACGCAGCTCCTGCTTATGTCGCTCAAGCACCGGCCACGCCTCACTACCATACAAAAGGACAGGTCTAATGATGGTTTTATAGACCTGTCCTTTTAGTTTAACCGGCATTTTGGGGTCGCAAATGACACCAGTCACCTCACGCCACTTGGCCCAAGCCGCTGAAATGCGTGACTTGACGTCGCAATCGATGTCGCCGGACGCGCGAAGCACAGATCCCAAGTACTTAAACTGGTCTGTCCGCTCGACCTTATGACCGTCTACGCAGACAGGTGTGGGATCTGTGGTATTGCAAGCCAAGTACTCTGTCTTCGCCACATTCAGTTGCAAACCGCCGTTCTCAAGCGACTCCTTCCACGTGTGTACACGTTGGACCAGCCGCCCCTTATCCGAGTCCGCCAGCGCAATATCATCTGCGTACATGAGCAGCCATGGAGGCTGCTCGTGTGCATCCCTGATGGCAACGGACAGTGCATCTAATATTACGCTGAACAGGAACGGGCTTAGGACGGAACCCTGGTGAACTCCAACGGTAACAGGGAAGGGCTTAGTGTCGCCAACAGCAGTTCGCACCACAGAATCAGAATTTCGGTACATGTCTCTGATGATTTCAACATAAGCTTCTGGAACCCCTTTGGACCGCAGCGCCCACCAGATCATCATGCGAGGAACACAGTCGAAGGCCTTCTGCAAATCTAGGAATAGAAAATGCAGAGGCGTATTCTTCGTCCTGTATTTCTCCATAACGATCCTTAGGGCGAAAACAGGGTCCATGGTGCCATGCCCGGGGCGGAAACCATATTGACACCCAGAGACAGTGCACTCCTGTCGGATCCGAGAGTCCACTATCCGCTCGTAGAGCTTCATGGTGTGGGACATGACCTTTATACCTCGATAACTGCCACACTCCTGCACCGATCCCTTGCCCTTGAAAACTGGGGTAATAACACTCAATCTCCATTGGGCAGGGATCTCGCCGGTCTCAAGTATGCGGTTAAAGAGGTTGGTCAAGATGCCCACACCACGAGGACCCATCGCCTTCCACACTTCGATAGGGACTCCATCGGCTCCGACAGCTTTCCGATTCTTCATGCGGCGAAGAGCCTTGAGGACTTCGTCAGGCGTAATCGGTGGCACAAGTCCTTGATTCGGAGGGAGTTCCGGCGGCTGCACCTCTTTGTACTGCTTATTCAGCAGCTCGTGGAAATAAGAGCGCCATCTCTCCTTCACCGCGAGATCCTCGCAAAGCAGGTTACCATCGGGGTCTTTTACACAGCGGCACTTGGATATATCCTGCGCCGCTTTTACCCTCGAACGTGCCAACTTATAAATGAGCTTCTGCCCCTCAGACGTTTCCAACTTATCGTACAGTGACTGTAAGTGGTTCTGTCTGGCTCTGGCTACTGCTCTTTTTGTGGCACGTTTGGCGGCTTTATACGAGTCGCGATCTTCAGGAGAGCTGGACGCTTGCCACTTTTTAAAGAGGGCTTTCTTCGCCTTAGTCTCCCTCTGGACTGTGTCGTCCCACCACCAAGACTCCTTGTCACATTTGCGTCCACCTTTAGACATGCCAAGCACTGCCTTCGCCGCACCAGTGATCGATGCCTGAATCCTATCCCAGTGGTCCTGGACTAGTTCGTCTTCGGCACCAGCGCACTTGTCACCGATAGCCGAGACAAGCTTCTGGGATTTGGTTTCATCCAGCATCCACCATCTGATTCGGCGACGACATTGCTCAGGGTGTTTGTCTTTGGGTTTCACACAGAGATCCATGACAAGAAGACGGTGTTGATCAGTAAGACTCTCACCGGGTATGACTTTGCAGTTAGCTACGTTGCCGATATGATGTCTCCTGGTGATTAGAAAATCGATTTGGGTAGCGTGCCTCCCACTCTTGTAGGTGATCAAGTGGTCGGGTTTCTTTTTGAAGTAAGTGTTCACGAGGGCCAGGTCGGCAGTGGCACACGTACGTAGGATTTCTTCCCCTTCCGCATTCCGACTGCCGTGCCCGTAGCCTCCGTGAACACGCTCAAATTCCACCCCCATCTCGCCTACATGACCATTCAGATCACCACCCAAAACGATCCCCTGTGACAACGGGATAGCTCCAAGGACCTCACCGAGTTTGTTCCAAAACAGTATCTTATCAGCGTCGCTACAACCGACCTGCGGCGCATAGGCACTTATTAAGTGGGTTACAACCCCCTCAATAAGGACCTTCACGGCCATAAGTCGGTCGTTAAAGCGTTTTACCTCCAAGATACAATCATGAAACCCCTCAGCGAGCACCACAGCCACCCCGTTCTCTCCACCAGGTGCACCCGTGTAGATCAGCTTGTAGCCGTTCCCAATGTGCCGGGATCTGCTGCCTTTCCATCGAGTCTCCTGCAGGAACGCCACGGCCACTTTTCGCCTGGAAAGTACGTCGGCTAGCTCCCTCGCGCGTCCGGTTAGCGTGCCAATGTTCCACGTTGCGAAGCGGAGTTTCTTTTTGTGAGTTGGGGCTCGCGTCTTTGGCCGTGCCCGCCCATGGCACGGTAGCCCTCGTCCACTTCCCACAGGAGTCGGGCGAGGCTCCTGCGCGCCGTTATGCGGCGGCGCCCTATCTGTGGGACAACTTCTATCTAGACTTTCCATTACTGATGTGGCTTTAACTTGTCTCAATTTCTACCAGTAGAAAGAAAATTCCAATATATTATTTGACACATATTATGTCCTGTCAGGAACCAGTGGTTCCTACTTTTTTCTTGATGATGAGAAGGTGGTTCCGAACCACCTTCTCATCATACGAGTAGGCTATCTTGCCCATTTGGTTTAAATTTTGAGTGACTTAAATTTCTAAATAAAAGTATATTTTAAATAAAGTAAATTCTAGTAAGCTCTAGTAAATTTCTATTCATCAAAAAATTGTAACCCAACAAGGATCTATGAAAAACTGATTAATATTTTTCAGTTTATGTTATTTTCCCTTTTTTGAAGTCGGTTTTATTAATTTTATTGGATTGTGAAGATTTACGTGTTGATGTTTTATGTAAGTTATTATAAGTACTTATGTTTTAAGTAGCAGTCTCCATGCATGTCTGCGGATTAAACTTGCCATATTCTGCCATGTTTAATTCACTAATTTAAGTAAGCTGTATGCAACTTTAGACTAAGGGTACGGCTATGACGAAGATGCATCGCACGTCACACATCGTTGTCACCTCCAATAACAAATGAATTAAAAATATGAAAATAGAGGCGCATGCACGCACATGTCGAAAGATGCTACGCTCGGGCTGCGATATTATTTATAGGGTGTCCCATAATAAATGCATACGCTGGCACCTACGGATAGAGGATACTGTGCCGGTTCAGAAAAATAGAAGTTATAATCTATGAGTCTCTCATATCCGCCATTTTCAAAAATTTCACTTCTCTGTTTTTCGATGCCAAAACTGTAAATGAAGAAATTATTCCAATCTGTTTTTTTGGATAGTATTCCAGGATAAATGTGCTACCGAATGCAAACAATTATTTTATGACACATCGAAAGTTTTTTTTAAACTAAGATTTAACTCAAACTTCAGGATTTTTTATTTTTTAACCTGAACTTAACCTTTCCTAGTGTAAAAAAATGTATAGTCACCTAATGCCAAATTTAAAAAAAGGTGCCTATTTCATTGAGCCAGCTCAGTGTCCTCTATCCGTAGGTGCCCTCCGCTTATCCATTAATTACGGGACGCCCTGTATATTAATGTGCCCTGACGAGTCAGGGCACATTAATATACAGGGCGTCCCGCAGGCAGTGACCTTGATTTGACCAATAACGAGTTATTGGTCAAATCAAGGTCACTGCCTTCTGTGCGATGTCAATGTACGATACATCACAGGCAAAGCCGTACCTTAAGTTTATTTACCTACTTAAGTAATTCGACTGATCGTTCATCAAAGTCGATCACTATTATATTAATTTATTTGCTTTTATACTATTTAGTTTAAGTTTACTGATTTCTGTTTGTTGTGAATTGTATAATCGAGCTTCGAAATTCATTTGCATGCCATTAGCTTATAATTTATTTTTTATGTGGATTAAAATAGGATTTTAAAAATGTTTTTCATTTAAAAAAAAAATAACAAAAATAATAATCAGGAAAACTCCGACACAGATTGATACATTGAGTTTATTTACAGAATGAATTAGTTATGTATTCTTATATATCTATTTTTGTTGCTGAACAATCAATATTGAAAGAGTAAAATGCTGATTACTTTCTGTGTTAAACACAAAATAATTGGACATTATTAAAGTTCCCATCAAGTATATTAAATTAGGTTCTTAGTAAGTATACTTATTTGAAACTCTCACATCAATCAATCTTCCTACATACTTAGGGATTGACAACATCAAAACACTTATTATCTTAATAAAAGCGATGGGGAATTGGTGTAGCGGAAACATCCTATATTATTGTTAAGTATAATGACCAAGTTGCAAAATTAAATACTTACACAAAGTTACTTGTCAAAGTGTTGAAAAAATAATTTCTAAACTTTTTATTTACAAGGTTCATATTGGATTTTAAACTAACAGTTATTTTCACTACATACTAAATATTAATTAAACATTGAGCTATCGAGAAATATTAGAGTTCTAAATATAAAATTTTCCGATAAAAATAAATTTAGTAAGGTTCTGCGCCAAATATAAAAATTTTTAGTACCTATACAAAATAAAATTGCCTACATTTTGTTAAGTTTAGGTCATTTTAACATAAATTTACTCTATTTCCCCGTAAGGTTTCAAATGCCTTAATATGAATGAATGAAAATTGAATGAGATAATTGAAGCAGTGTAAGAAATATTAATATTCAAGTCTGTGGTAAATACAAAATACCTAGTTTTAATAGGTATCACAAATTACCTATACCACGAACGATATTGGACCTTTACATGCTATGTTTAAGTATACAGCTTAATGCCTTGACAAATTCGTGTATACAATTATTAAGTACTATTTACAAAACTTATTTATAATAAGAGATCAAATAGTTTGATTGGGTTGTTGCAAATTCTCGAAGTATTTTAAGTTGTAATTGGTAACTTTATACCTCTTATAATTATCTTTTATTCGTAAAAGCGTTAATTAATTGAACAACAAATATATTTTTTTCTGAATCAATTTGAACTGCACGAAAATAGTCGATGTTTTAATTTAATATTTTGAAGGCTCGCTCCATGAATGTTTTGTATTTTTTCCGGCACTGCGTTTAGTTTGCAATCAACAGACGAATAATAGCCAAATTGTGCAAAACTAATACTTATTTGCAAAAAAAATATTACCTTAGTACTGTAAACCTATTAGCTGCCACTTATTTGCAAAAAAATATTAACCTAATTAGCTACCATTTTCAACATATTTCGTTTTACAACTAGAAACAACCGAATTAAGACATATAAATAACTTCCGACGCTAATCTTAGACTAAACAAACTGTTTTATTAATTTTAAACATTTAAAAGTAGACCGCCTACTCACTGTAATTTATTTCAAGTGTCCTGAAAATGTCTATTAATTTTTTTTATGTATAAGTTTAAACTATTAAAATTAAGTAGGTATTACAATAAATGTATTGTGATCAATGCGATCATAAATGATTGAAATCGTCTCCAAAATAAAATATGATTGATCCATATATTTGTTGTAACAGTGAGTAGCCGGTTGATTGAGTAAATTTTCATAACCGCCCGCCGTATATAATCATTTTTATAATAGGTACGCAGACAAATATTTTATACAAAAATATAACTATAGAGATTACGCTTACAATGGCTAATCGTATTTGATGGTGATTATCTAATTTGAATTTTGAACACGTCATTTCCAAGTCCCAGATAATTACCTATCTAACATAGATGTAAGTTAAGTATTAGTTAGGTGTTTACCTACATTATACCGTTTCTCCATCATCGTCGTCAGCATCGATCACAAGTTGTTGCCAGTTCAGTCTTAACGTCTCATTCTTTACGATTACGGACAAACAAACGTTACTTTATATGCGAACATTCGCCGCGTATATACGTACTATAGGTAAGTACATGTACCACTGACGTCTAACGTCGCGGCGCGGGCGCATTGCGTGCGACGCGTCGCTCGCCTCGCCGCCGACACGATACCGAAAACGGACCTCGTGTCGGTCATTTCAAATATAAATCAAATACCAAATATTCTAAGACGACTTCGTACTTTAATATCGAGTCGTCGTGTAACGCCAAGCGTTTACGTTAAAAACCTTTTTAAAATTGAGGCGTTACCATCGCTTCGTTAACTTACATACTTGTTACAATTACCCTGTCAGATAAACAAATAAGGTAACGTACAAATAACATCCTAATGAAAAATTTTGCACGAATACGTGCGTTCAAATATAAAGAGTCGATAGTGTAGATAGAGTTGAAGTCGGTCGGGATCGGGGTCGGGTGGCTTGTGTTGTCAGTGCACGTCACGTCGTGGTGTCTTAATGTTTGAGCAATAGGGCGGCGTGCTTGAGACGCAGGTGCGAGCGCAGCGTGTCGATCCGGCTGTAGGTCGCCGGGCAATACGGGCAGAGGGAACGTTGCGCCGTGTGCGAGTGGAAGTGATGCCAGCGGTTGGATACCTCCTTGCCGCACGACTTGCAGCGCCACAACGCCGCGCTCTCCGCAGCCGCCACGAACATGCTGTGGTACGAGTATTGCTGCTGCTGCGGCGGTACAACGACACCTCCAACACCGCGCTCTGCACACACACATACCCACATACCTACCTAATATACTGTCCTTTACTAATCTAATGATACACAACACACATATACACACACACAACACGTGCGTGCATCCCGTACGAGTGGGTGGGCTGAGCTGTGGGACGTGCTACACGCACAACTGAAACTACATGAATTGTAACATACCACAATTTAATGTAAAAATTAGTAATAAATACAACAGATAAATGCAGGAGTTTGCAACACGTTAAAATTGCATTACATAACATCAAACAATGTGAAAAATAAAAATTGCATTAACCGCTTGCATAAACAAAATTATTTAAATTAAACTTTAACGGAGGCATCAAACCAAGACATCAAACAAAATATTCATAAACAACAAATGGTTCATAAAATTTCAAGTAATAATATAACAAGAGTAATAATAAGTGAGATGATAGGTACGCGATTTGACACCCCCTCTATTATTAAACTATTTATTGTGATATAGGTACGACAACTATGTAAGTAAATATAACAAATTGGCTAATGTTAAGAACAAAATAAACATAACTAGACCATCGCTATCCTGAATGTATAACTTTAGCTAGTCCTGCACTCCATTGATACTATCATCACATTCTTGTGATACAAATGTAAAATGTATATACAATAAATTGGAATATTCAATAGATTGGCCAAATATGTGACTAGGTCCACAAGACCTCAAATTTCATAAGACTAAATTTAGTAATTCGTTAACCTTATGTGTAAATTCCATATGGCATAAAGTTAGCTTTCAATTAAGTCCAAAATGTCACCATTATTAAAATTATTAAGTTGCATACTTTTTGAAAGCTGAAAAGAGATCAAAGTTAGATATTTTCTGAGCCAAACGATGTGATACTCCAATATATTCTGGCCAGACACTATCATAGTATCCTAACCTAAAATATCTAAAATAATATTTATGACCTAATCAATCGATTTGCTATAAGTAGCAAGTTCAATATTAAAAATTGGTCTCGAGTGATAGTAATATAAAAATGCATTCACGATTAGATGAAGCGATTTAACGCGTTCGCGAGAGCGTCTCACGGAGCGGAATAAAGTGGAGTAGGTATACTCCGCTTGCGCTCTGAGCTGAGACGCATGCGCGTGCGCGCGCCCGCGATCAATCCACACAATACCTACAACTCGCATCGCCCGGCGGCGGCGCGGGCGGCCCGTACCTACATAGGACCCGTATCGGATAGCTATGATCTATATTAACAATACACGTTAACTTGCGCGACAATAAATTATTTATAGTACATAACTATTACGATTTGCAGAGGTAAACAAAGCTAACATTAATAATATTACCAGATATAAAACCTGTACATCACCGTAACCCAAACATACTGCCATTACTAAATATAAATAAAAATAGGAGTACTTTGCTTATGTATAAATACAAATAGGTAGTTACTCTCTTCGTGATATTATCATTATTATAATATATATTTAAAATATCATTTAGTTTGGTTACGTAATTAAATAACTAGTAATATTGCACTGAGTATGAAATGCTATTAAACAATAAGCGCCCACGATATCGGTACGAACAATAAAAAAAAACGTTTGCTCAAGGGAATGGACTACCGAATATCAAGTTTATGAGAAAAAAACTAGTATTCGTGGAAATCACTCAGTTAGAAATCGAAATGTAATATAATTTTATAATCTGTGACTTTAGGACATAATTTTTTAAGTGATAAAAACCTTAAACAGGCTTTGAATCTCCCACAAAATTGAGGTGTGTCGTTGAAATAAATGATTATTAATTATTGTAAGTGCATTCTTAATGTAGTATAGTTTGTAATTAATGGAAAATAGTGTTCAAGAGTTGCAGAATATAAAATGTCGATATACTCGTATTTCGACTTGTAAGTATGTCATTTTCACGAAACCGACATTTTTCAAATTTTGCGTTAATATACGGTATCATATTTCCTTAAAGTAAATATAAAACGTTGAGGATAAATTTTCGGTGAGTGATTAATATGTATTAAAACGGACGTAGGAGCTTAGTGTTTATTCAAGTGGGCCCCTATATTCAATAGACAATTGTATAATCTAGCTAAGTATGAGTTATGACTATTTTTTTTAAATTGCACAAGTGGAATTGCTTTTTCACAGCTACAAAAAACAGCATTAACGATAAAACAAAACGAATGAAAAACAATTACGGATTCGTTCTTTCTTCGGATGTGGTTATACCTAACACCATCTTTATTTATTTTATTACACACGTTACAATATTTGGTAGGCAAGGATCAGATTCATTCGAATTTGCGTCTTATAGGTTAATTATTAATATTTATGTATTAGTAAATTTGAGATATTTGAATATAAAATGAAGGTAAAATGTCGAGTGATACTGTAATCTCTATTCGCATTTCGTAAGCGATACGTTCCGAGGCGAGGCGCGGGCCGCGTTGTCCCTTTCAACTCTACGCGGAGATGCTAGAGTCCTAGGTGAATTGCCTTACGCGAAATGCAAACAAACTAACCATTAACAACATTTAAAACACTCTTGGTTCTAGCACCATTCCATTTTATCACATTTCAGTTACCGTACCACTCTAAAAAGTTTAGCTAAAAATGTAACAATCTTATATATTAATTGAAAATTACATACGTAAACGCTAGGTTAGTCCCAATCGTAGAATGCCAATATAAGTTAGTAAACGCGCAACATCGAAACGTTACATAAATTGTTTGAAGGAGGTTCGTTGACCCCGAGCACCGATCACACGAGATGCGAGTGTGCGAGCTATGAACGTGTTGCTCTACATCGCTCCCGTCTCTACATATCTCATACACTGACTGAACGCCAACTGAACGCGAACTTAAGCCCCATTCTCGTTGTTAAAATAACATTGCAATATCATATCGATTACAAAAAAAACATCTGAAATTGGCTAGTGTAGAAGCGAAGTGATCAAACTGACTTTTTATAAGTTTCGTGATATGAAGCAAAACGCGTTTTTGCTTTTACGTTCATGTTTCTGAATGAATTAATTAAAAAAATAAATATATCTTATTATTTTATTCTTTAATACGAATATAGATTTAATGCATTTTTAAAATTTAACTCAATTTTGACCAAAATGTCAGTCGGATCACTTGAATTATGAAATCTACCACCCCCCATATTCCATGTTTTTATGTCGCCTATCTAAGAACACTTGGACTAATGAGACGAATCTATTGATATCTAAATTAAAAAAATCTAAATAGTGGTTTGGAAGATATGAATAAAGAATATTACAAACAAACATACAAAAACAATCCCCTTTCCTTGCAGTCGGATAAAAATACGCTAAAAGTCATTATTATTGCTAAAAACCGGAGTTTGTGGTTATTTTGAGCTACTTAGTATTTTTGTAATCGAAATGATATTGAAAATGTAATTTGAACAATTTAATTTACGAGAATTGGCCTTCAGAACGCAGACGCGAACAGTAACCTACTATATTTGAACACGTAACGCGACACATCACTTCACACCACATCATACCATACCATACAACAATAAACTAATCAAATCAATGTTACTTACAAGAATCAAAACAACACAACACTAATAAAAACATATTAATTATATCGTTATATAAATATAAAAAGTATATGAAATCAGACAATATAATATATCTAAGTATAAAAAAAAAACAATCTCCGTAAATAGATCAACTAGTCTAGTATAAAAATCTTTTCGTACGTGTCCTTAGGCGCTATCATTGAATACATCACAAATCCTTAATAATTATCCATCTTGCAAAGGCCTCATAGAGTTACAAATGCATCTACACTGAGATTCAGTCAATATTTATATGTCGTTGACTAACGACAGATCACAATCTCTTGCCACTCCCCAAATATCTTTCTCCGATGTCATTCCGTAGCCGTACCAACTAACCAACCAACCTTAGGATTTGACATAATCATAAAATAACATAAATACAATTTATTAGCTACAGGAAACTCATAATTTCCTATCTAACGAATAAATAGAACAAGTAATGTAAGCCCGTACCGGGCTGCCACCGCTAAATGGCCAGTACGTCTCACTTCGCGGTCGCACCGCTCTCTACTCAATAAAAACGTACCTACCTACCTATATATATTAGGTACATCTTAAATATATTAAGATTCTTATCGATATCATAATAGAAAATAATATGGTAATAATAAAAATAACATCATATTATTGCTTTTGCCCGTTCCCGTATAGCGATTGGTATAGAAAAAAAATCTTATCACCTATGAACGCTTCGAGTCATATAATCTTAGTAACATTGACACAATAGATACAATCCTTACGCGAATCTTATAAAGATCACACTGGGGCAAGTCGAACGCACAACCGAGACAATACTAAAACGAAGCGCCCGCCACGAGCGAGCGGGCTACGCTACGTCGAGAGAGGCCCTTTTAAGTAATAGCACTTCAGCTTAATTCTAAGTAGGAAGCGATCGGACGCGACGACGACGACGACGCGACGCGAGAGAGTTCGTGCGCGAGGTGTATGGCGTGCGGCGCGACGCTCACGGAGCGTCCAGGCCGAGCCAGTAGACGGACAATCAGTCGAATGGTGCGTCCAGGTGGTTGGCGAAGAGCGGCGCAGGCGGCGCTGGGGGCGCGGCCGCCCCGCCGTGCGCGTGACCGGTCGGCTCAAACTTGCGCGTGTCCGGGTTGTAAGCTGGGTGCTTGAACTTGCAGTGGGTGCGCAGGTTGTCGGAGCGCGTGTAAGTCGCGCGGCATAGCGGGCACTCGAACCGGCCCGGGAAGTGGACGTGGTAGTGGTTGCGTATGTGCGTCACCACCTTGCCGCACAGCTTGCACCGGTGCAGGTTGAGAGCGCCCGCCACTCGCTCGAATGTCAACCGCATGTGCCAGCCCTTCGAGCCTGTAACCGTCACACCGTCTCACACTCACACACACACACCGACACATCCTCGAGACAGCAGCTCCGTGTCCCCCCCCGACCTGCCCTACCCCGCCCTGCCTCGACACCTACCACCTACTCCGACACCTCATTACATTTACATTAGGTATATTACAGTCATATTCAATCAACACAGTAAATAACATTTAATTGAGCACTATGTAAAGCTTTTATATTAGTCAACTGTTAACGCCTTACTATGCTTTTCCTAGCACTATATAAAGAAGCGTTATTACCGAATAGAAAATTGGAAAGTATCAAAATCATGAGATCATTAATTTTAACAAAACATTATATAATATAATAATAGTTAATGAAGATTCATGCATAAATGAATCGATGATACTGAAGAAATGGTGTTTGTTAATTGTGTGTTACTGAATGGCCGTACTTTTGTTACTGTCACCAAGCCTGTTTGCGTCAAGGCGAATCGAATAGAGAGAAATAGGTCTGCTACATAAATAAAGCATCGAAAGGATGAAATGAAAAGAAAAATATAAATAAAGGTACTTATATTTTCATATTTGCAACAAACACACAGTAACGATAAACTTACATAGGAATTAAGATTAAAGTATGCGAAAAATAAATTATAATTAGGATATTAGTAAATTAATCACAAAAGCAAAATCAGTCTTGGACGCAAGTGAAAAGTGGCATCCGTATCTACAAGGTACAGGTAGAGATCATAATTACTTCGGAAATATATCATTTCGTAGATGATACACATCTAAAACAACTCAATTGAAAGCGATCGTTGATCATCCATCATTTAATGAACTTCAAATATAAATACACTGTGTGTGTGTGTGTTTTTTTTTTTTAATTTGTTTGTGATTATATTGTTGTAAATACACTGTCAAATGTACAAAAAAATAATATTTAAAACAAATCTTTATCAATTGAGTTGATTTGCAATACCTTATTTTATCCCTAACAAATTTCAGCGCAAATTCCGACTAATCTATCTATACAGGTACAAATGAAAAACATATGTTACTTTACATCATTGTCTAAAGACAGTTTTTTGAAATTATATCACACTTTCATGTAACATTTTAATGCAAAAGCGAAAAATTACTTCTTATTCGATGAACAACAAATATTTTTATGACCTCAAGAGAAAGATTCTTAGATTGCATTAACCATTTGTTTAAAACATTATTAATTTGGACTTCATTTTATTTTAATTATCTTTTTCACTAATTTATTTGATTATAATTATATTTACTAAGTACAATGAATCAATGATTTTAGAAATATGGTGATTCTATTTGGATTATATAGAATGGTCATTAATTCTTGATTGAAAACGGTAATTTTAATCAGTTTAATCAATAATATTATATTGTTATTAAAGTTAATTAATTTTTAGTTCATATAGGATGCATTTCATTGGGTAAGATTGTAAGGCTTTCTCATTACGAATGTATCCCCCCTATTTTCTTCCTGAATAATGCCTCTAGAACAGTAATTTCATATAACCAAGGTTTGCTGCACACATGATACTCTGTTTTGTAACAGACTCTAAAAACCTAATTCGTCGCGTCTTTTTTTTCAACAACTAATTACTAAAGGAAATGTGAATCTCTATAAAAAAAAGGAATTTCCTTTTTTTGTGAAAAAGGGGCATTGTGTGCAAATAAACCTTGGGTTTTATCAAAAATGAGAGATTGCTCTAACTAAAGGCATTATTCGGAAAGCAGATAGAGGAATACATTTGTACGGAGAAAGCTCTGCTAGAATATGGAATATGGTATTTAAATAATTGTACTGGTTAGTAATTGGTTTTATAATTGTAATAATTCTGAATGTCGTTTTCAGAAATTTTACCACTTTTTGAAGCAATCCTTCGCTTTCCATTAACATAAATAAAAATACAATTTTAAACCAAAAAAACATAATCACACCACACCTTATTTCTAATTAATACAAAATGGAAATAGTTAGAACCAATGTAGCGGTAGTGAGATCCATGTTAGGATGCCTGTATTGAAAGTTAGTAATGTTAGTGCAGATCTAATCATAATAGGAACCTACCTAAAATTAATTTATTACATTTGTTTTTGATTTACCAAAAAAGTAAAAGAATCTATACTACTAAGTGAACTCGTTACTATTATGTTTCATACGAAGATGTCTTTTTAAATTATCAGCTCGCGTTAAAGTAATCGGACACAAGGGGCATTTGTGTTGCTCCGGATTATGAGATTTCATATGTTTTTTCTTATTATTAACTAATTTCCCGCATACCATACACGGCTCGGGGACGCCGAAGGGCTTGTTTTGATTAAAGGCTAGACTAAAAGACTTAACAATATTTTCAACATTGGCTAGTTTCTGTGTGAATGGTACACGCGGTTTTATATTTTCCTCGTTTTCACCTGCAATATATTCACATACGTTTACAGCTATGATAAACATATCGAAATGGCATGCTGTTTCAAAACCAAACCGTCCAAACGCTAACTAATTATCCAAACCCCGATAACACACCATACCTAACCACGATACCTCTTTTAATTCTTCGCATGCACATTTTTTATCTCGTACACTCGTCTCAAAACTTACATTCAGAAAAAAATTACGCTCACATAGGTATGTAAGATACGGAACTTATCAAATTAAAGTAATTAAACAAAACGTAAACACTGCACGACCTATGTCCCTCGGGGGGCGCCAAATCATCACCATTAAGAAAAATCTTATGACACCGATTTCTTCGTAGTAATAAAATTGAAACTAATAAGCGGAAAGAAAAGTTGAAAAGCGAATGTGATTAGTCCATGTGGATGAGAAGCGAACAATACATGCGGCCGTGTGCTTGGACATGCATCTGTGCGTTGCGATGCTGACATCTCTGACAATGTCTAATATTATAAATAACTTATTCAGTATATTTGTATGTAAGTTACAATTTTACTTTTAGACATTATCAGTATTATGTAAATGCAAATAAAGTTAACACATTAATTAATTACCTAAATAGTAAAAATGTCTGGTATTTAACATAATTACGTATTAAATTATGTTGTAATTGATAAAATTTATGACAACATTTAAGGTATTTTGACCTTAGCTTAGTTGATGAGAGTTTATGTTGACGACACGATAAATATTAAAAATTAATTTTAGAATATTATGGACTTAAATAATACTATGTGACACCTATTATAGCTATGTGGCGGGCAATCAGATGTTAGTTTTAGAATATGAACTTTTTTTTATTAAAAGTTAATTAAATGTTTATTTAATATAAGTCTTGCTCTATTTACTGAAAGTTAATAAAAAAATAATTTATTCGAATTTTTGCGTGAAAACGGACGGTCTCTTGACGTTTTGGTCTGTAACGTTACGTCTTACGTCATATTTTCCGTAAAACTTCACCTTGCAAATAATAAATAAACATTAAATATTTAATAAAAAAAATTGTACTTAATTTTTATTTTACAATATACCCATTTTAATGCAAAAAATTGAAATTATTTTTAACCCGTCATATCCATACTAGCTATCACATCCATCATATTTTACATTAATTTTATAGTCACCGTAAAATAATAAATCCTAACAAAAATCTATTGGTCTCCTTTGCCATAAGCTTAAATGTAAAATTAAAATCTCTATAGAACAGGTTATGGAGAGAGCTGGTAGGTATCTGTTGAATATACAGGATATGATTGTCACAAATCAGCGATAAAATGCATGTAAATATATGCATTTTTAACAGGAAACTCGTTCATAATTACTAAACGATGATTAAATGCGAGACATCTTTACTATAATAGGATATTTTGTCGTTTTTTAAAGAATTTTTAAAAATCGACTAATGTTACAGGAAAAAAACGGTAGAGTAATCAAATAACCACCCACTGTATAAGTTCGGAGTTAATTTGAATTTCAAAATTGGAACGATAGTGGTTAGAGAATATGTTCACGAGGAAGACGCAGGCGCATCTTTCACAACGAGATTCGTAGACAAGAAACCAATGATTTAATAAAATTTTAGAAAGCTGAACTATATAATGGGTGGTAACCAACTAGTTAATTATGTATAGACGTGTAGTAATACTACACGCTCGTCACTCACCATCTATGGTGTCCGTCTGGTCTGGCTGTGGTTGAAGGCTTGGCTCGCTCTCATTGCAGTCGTTGTTTAAAGAGTGTTGGGTTAACATCGATGCCATTTCGGTTACTCCCAATGCCTGAAACGTTACACGTAATATGCTATTCAAATAAAATGCATAACTTTTTTAAAATGATAAACTTGGAGGTTGGAAACCAGTGTGTAAGAGGTTTTTTTTTCGGTGCTGGATATGAAAATGATTGTTTTAACTTATAGTACATGTGTACCAAACCAAATGGCAAAAGTATAGTTCGGTTTGCGTTTTGGTTTTGGCTAGTTCATCTACTAGGTACTTTGATAGTTTATAATTTCTAATTTTAAATCGGTGTTACCATCAATAAAGTATTTTAGAAACATCTACAGTAAATGGAAAACAGTACTTTGCGTTAATTGTCATATTGCAACCAAGGAAATACATGTAACTAGTTGTCGCGTAAGACTCTGTTAAATTTTTACTTAGTTTTCGAAGTGAGGGAATTATTACATTCAATAATCTTCTAATAATAAATTGGTGTTACCACCAATGAAAAGTTTTTTTGTAACTTCTACAGTAAATGGAAAACAGTACTTTGCGTTTATTGTCATATTGCAAACAAGGAAATAGGTATAACCAGGTGTCGCGTAAGACTTTGTTAAATTTTTTCTTAGTTTTCGAAGTGAAGGAATTATGATATTCAATAATACAATTACAGAGTTTAGTTTGTCGTTTACACTATGATTTTGAAATTGGATAATCGCCGGTCGAGTGTTCGCACGCGCTGTGAGCAATGAGCATAGGATGGCTGCACGCATCTTGGTATCGTCTGATGAAGCTGCGCTTTTGTGATTCAGCTCAACATGCTCCAATTTCTGTCAACAAAAGAGGGGAAGGATCTGCTTTATTTTACTTTTGATTTTCTTTAACTATGGCAAATTTTCTGCCGGGCAGATCCTTTCCTCCTTTCCGTGACACAAAATTGTATGTCAAATAAAATGAAAAATATAATAAAACAATTTAAAAAAACCAGAAGAAAAAGATCAACCACAAAACACTAGTTAAATTAAAAGCATTTTCATCGCATACCACCCTAAACCAAACAAATTGGAATAGTTTGTTATTAGATGGATGTTAAATATAAAAACTTCATGAGTTTCTTGTGCCTTCTTCTCATTGGTGGGCGCGTTCTGATCCTAACATAATTTTGAAGACTTTCAATGTGATTACATGCAAATTATATGATTTTAAATGAATAAAGAATTTTGACATTGATAAATAAAGGTGACAAAAATTGATGCGCAATGTGTGTGCGAGTGAACTACGGCCAATGGTAAACGACTAGCTTTTAAAATACGAAGCACGTCTTCCATCACTTCTGTTAAATAAAGAATGTTTGTTTATGCAAATTTTAAAGTAGATTAGACCAAGGAATCACGTTGTCGAAAATCCTTTCTTATCGGATACCTACGTAATACAAAGAACACACCTTCTGGTCTATACGATCAGCGGTTTAGGCTGTGCGTTGATCCGTCAGTCATTCAGGACAAAGCATTTTATATGTATAGATAAATGGTAAAATAAAGTATTGCTGACCTGTATGTGAGGTTGGTCGAAGTGGTGCGGCGGCAGATGGTGTACGAGGAGGGATGGCGGAGCGGGCGGCGGCGGCGCGGGGTACGGCGAGTCCGGCTCCTGCTTGACGAGCGGGCTGCGGCCGCGCGCCGCGTGCGCACCGTGCGCTGGCGGCGGCGGCGTCGACGGCTCCGACCCGGACCCCGTACCCGTCGATCCGCCCTTGCCTTTCATGTGACTTATCTATACATACACAGGAACAGGTGTATTAAGTACGTTGTATATAATTAATAGGATCTATACTTTTAAGTAGAAATCGGATTCCGATACTCAAAATACCTTTTGGGATATATTTGTAACGGGATGTACCTACTAATTAATTAGAACGCCATTTTTATGGCAAAATATTTCATCAACTGGCAGACAGAAGGCGCCATATAAATGTATGAATCGGCCTCATATGTGTCTCTCTGCCAGTTGACAGGAAATTTTGTATAATCCTATTTTGTAACACCATTAAGTAACATAAATTTTAATGTAAATCAATAATTCTGATTCTGAAAAGTTCATTTATTTTAGTTAAGTTAGGGCGCAGTTCAGTCTTTAAACATGCAACTTTGGTTTTGTGTTGATCAGACGATAACTGCCGCGAAACTTTCACACAAATCAAAGCTACACTTTTACTCATGTACTGTACATTGCAAGCATAGAAACAAGTGCTAATAATATTTGTAATATCAGTAAATTGGATTTTGGATGTTGGACACGATGTTTACGTCGCGTCGTTAGCGGTTTGGGTGAAATTAACATTTATCTTGCTAAAAAGTAATAATACCGTTTCGAAACTACTTGCATTTTATTAAGGTTAAAAAAAAATTTTGGACAATAAATAAATACTGCAGGACATTCCACACATCGCCAAATAGCCCCAAGCTAAGTAACTAGATTTATGTTATGGGTGCTCGGCAACGTAACTCTTTTGTAAATATATACTTACTAGCTGCCCTCAGCGGTTTCACCCGCGTAACTCCCGATCCCGTGGGAATATCGGGATGTAAGCTATCCTATCTCTCAAGTTGGATCGAACTGCACATGGTGTGCGAATTTTATTATAATCGGTTAAGTGGTTTAGGAGTCCATTGAGGACAAACATTGTGACACGAGATTTATATATATTAAGAAGATAATACATAGAGACAACCAGACCACAGACAAATATCTAAGCATAAATACTTGTCTGTGTTTGGCAGTCTGGCATCACCATGCCAGTAACAGACGACCAAGATGACACAATGGTCACCCCATTGTGTCATCTGGTTCGTCTGTTATTGTTCATAAAGCGAATGTAACTGAAGTAATTCCGATGTCCGATGATAAGACGGACTCCTAGATGGCCTGTTACGGGTCCGATTGAAAATAGTTATCCCGATATCATTGGTTGTTCATTTCACTCACCTCGTAATGCCTATAAGAGAGGTCCATATCGTCCCTTGGTAGGGATGAGTTCTTTCGACGTCGTTTCTCTGGAGGCAACGAGTGTGCGGGGTGTGCGGGGTGCGACGCGAGCGGCGCGGGCGCAGGCGCGGGAGCATGCGCCGCGGGAGGCGTCGCGAACGACTCCGACCGGGAGAGGTTCTCTGCGCTCACGGGCGGCGTCGACCGATCCTCGCACTGGACAATACAACCACACTCTTACATTCAAATTAAAAAAAAAACCCGGCCAAGTGCGAGTCGGACTCGCGCTCGAAGGGTTCCATACCATTACTGCTACTCCCACACATATTCAAATGCTGCCTGGTCAAAATTTTAAGATAAAGACTAATGTCAACTTCGTCAACCTTACAAAAATAATATTTAGGCACAGGCTAATCAGGCACACTGCGTTTTAAGTCTGCAGAGATTTAAAGTAAAAATTTTAGGAAGAAAAAAATTTTTTTACTACTTCACGTCGTTTAGAATATTCAAGAATTCTTTCTAGACAAAATTATTCTAATCCAAAAAATCCATAATCAACAGATGGTGAATATTAAACACAAATTATACCTACTTAAATTTTTGAAGAGAAAGTAGGTACCAAAATATTATTTCAAAATAAAAAAAACAGCAGGGTAGCTATTATCAATGAATAGTAGTTATTGAATTTTACTAATATACCTATTATGTATTTATTCAGGTGACCAACTTAAGTTTTCCAATACGTAGCAATTATTTAATTTACAATACTTTTAAATGTTATCATACAGATGTTTCAAATAAACTCAAATCGTACTTACTTTAGGATTCAATGTATTATTTTCTGTCAAACCTCTAACTTGTAAGCTTTCAGCTGTTTTTAGGAACATTGGTAGCATATTTTGGCCAACATTCACTTCACCCTAAAAGAAAAGAAAAATTACATGTTTTATAAAAATATCAAATCTAATGGCATCTATTTATCGCCATTTCGTTAAAATTATCAATAGTGGCACAATTTTACAAAGAGATTGTTACATTTTGGCATAGTTTATGGTTAGCCATTTTTTGTTTTAGTTGCTCGACTTTACAAACCTATGGCAATAGATAAAGTACATTGAAATACTAATAAGAAATGCCGTGAAACAAAATCTCGTAAAGTGTCAGGTTTCCTTGTAATGTGGCATAATGGTGAGCGCACACCTAGCCGCACCGCATGCGCCGGTTTGTATGCGCGCAGCGCGTTGGTGACGTCATCAGCATCGGCCTTGGGGATTTCCTTCGCTGCGGCGACTGCGGCGTGTGCGGTGTGGCTAGGTGAACGCTCACCATTATGTGAAATCATTTTCTTTTTTACATCAAATAAAAAACAAAACAGTGAGGCGACTATGAAGTCCGGAGATTTATGCCAGTCTGGAGACTGGCATAGGAGTATGGATACCATGTGTAACGTTTGGGGATTGTGTTTTAGGTTTTGCATTGTGTCAGTCAATGTGAACCAGGACTTATCCGTTCCGTGCAGTCACAAGAGGATGGGTGTCCCATTGCCGGCTTCCTACATTCACTCGCGACAATCGAATGCCCCCGTTTATTTTAGGGGTCTTTAAGTCACGAGCGTATAAGTCTTCTAGGAAAGCTTGCTACATATCAGACCGCATCGTCACTTACCATCGTGTGAGATTGAGGTCAAACGCTGACCTATTTATTATAAAATAAAAATTTGTATTGTGTACGTTAGATAGTATAATAAATACAAACCTTATACATGAAGTCCAATAGAGACTTCATTTCAGAAAAACGCACATCTTTCAGGAATATTATCGGATGTGGATGTGAGTTCTGCAGGAATATTGTCTCAAAATACGGTGAGCACGCAGATAATATCGTTTGGTGTGCCTAAAACAAACAATACCATATATGTTATCTACCACTGCGCTGCGTAACAAATTAACTTAAGGTAAGGGTACATGGGTCATAAGTAAATTATCAGTTTGCTACAACAATACTACCAACAAGTATTGGAGTTACGACCTTCTTTTAATAGACGTTACACACAAACTCAAATACTTGAATTAAAAGTACTCAGTGTGATTATTATTTTCACCATGTTGGTTATGTTTTTAGTTGTGCGAGTGGTATAAGCCGCCACCCGCTACACAAGCCGACGGACGTGGGTTCGATCCACAGGTTACGTTGTCATAATGTTGAAATAGTGCTGCACAGGATTGTAAACGTTACGGTGGGCAGAGACTTTTGACGGTGGATTGTACCTGGCACCTGCGCTACCTCCATAGAAACGTAGTCGACTGTTTCCTCCCTGGATAATGACACTAACACAAATATTTTTGTGCCATAAAACCTATAACTGTCATGCCTATGCCCCTATTTTTTTGATATTTTTTTTCATTTTCTAATTATCATAGAAATTAAGATAAAAAACAAGGTCATGGCAGTTATAAGTTTTATGCACCAAAAATATTTGTTCTAGTGTCATTATCCAGGACAAAAACAGTCGTCTACGTTTGTAATACTTTGTATGGAGAGAGCCCCCGGTACCCTTTCCTCTTAATGAATTCAAATAATTATGGCATGGCAAATCTTGAGCATATAAACAAATAGAAACAATATCATAAAATTCTCCGTTTTTTCTAAATTAAAATAAAATTGACAGTATTTCGTGAACTAGATATAGAAAAAAGATACGCATTTAAAGACACGTGTTTTTCATTGTCTTCATCAGCATCTGACACCATTACACAAATAGGAACTTCAAGAACCTCTTAGTAAACAAATAGGTTTTGTTCGAAGTTTTACCATTATTCTTTAGCGGTCCAATTCCATATGAAACCAATCGCCAACCAAAATGTTAGACAAAGAGTTTTTTTGGCAACACGTAAGTACTTGCAAATAATGGCAATTTCATTTAAGAGAATCATGAGTTTTAGATACGCGGGGCGAGTAGGTATTTTCAAAAATGACCCGTATCGTGCGATGGAGAAAGTTTAAGTTCGGATGTAATTGCCTTCATTTTGCTTTCAAATAACGTTGCGGGCCGTAACGTTTTTACCCCCTTTATCCTTCACAAAATGAAATAAATTTGGTCTCATTTAATACACTGCATCTTATTCTAGCTTTATACGTTTTTCTTTTTTGGTAATTCAGTTTAGTCTAATAAAAAACAATTGAAACGCTCGATGAAGTTTTTAAGTCAAAAATATAGATATTCAGATACTAATAATTTTTATTAGGCAATATTTCTTTAAAATAAAAACGGTTAAACCTAGGTTTCCATTAGATCTAGATTTTCAAAAATTATCAAAATCGGACTTCGTTTATGGGGGGGAAAACGTTACCGCTTTTTGTATGTAAATTTGCAGCCAACTAGTCTTAACGGCTATCATAAGAAGAACTCAACAATCTTACCTTGCCAAAACTATCCGAAACAAAACATATTATGCACGTTTCTAGAAGATCTTTACTAAAATTTACCAAATAAAGGACGGCATAAATACTACCATTATCATTGTAATTTGGAAGACTGAGTATTAATATTCATAAATAGCGTCACACGTGTTAATAATTAGGTTTAACAACAAAAAGATAGGAAGTCATTAGCCATTTGTTTCACAAACTTTGTCACTAAATATTTGGTTGAAAACTATTTAAAAAAAATTGCAGGACATTCCACACATCGCCATCTAGCCCCAAATAACTTGACTTGTGTTATGGGTGCTAGACAACGGATATACTACTTATATACTTTTCTTTTGTAAATATATACATAAATAATACATAGAAACAACCAGACCAAAGACAAATATCTAAGAATAAATACTTGTCTGAGGCGGGAATCGAACCCGAAACCCTGTGTTTAGTCCGGCATAGTAACCATTGTGCCAACTGGGTCGTCAACTCATAAAAGTTTGACCCCTATATCTCTCATCAACTCATAATAGTTTGAACCCTATATTTTTTATAACAGAATATATACCTAATGTACCTTTTATATTATAACTAGCTGTCCCGGCTAACGTTGTTTTACTATTTACAAAAAAAAAATAGATGTTGGCCGATTCTCAGACCTACTGAATATGCTCACAAAATTTCATGAGAATCGGTCGAGCCGTTTCGGAGGAGTTCAAGTTCGAACCCCGTGACACGAGAATTTTATATAATAGAGAAGATAGAGATATCGTAGATGATGATATAATAATATCTAAGCTACTCTCTGTATGCTATTGTGCAATATTATATTAAGAGACTAAGTTAATTTTAATTATGTTAAAATAACTATTAATTATTGAACGTCTGGTGCAGACATGTCTGTTCATACCTATTTTTTCCTATATTACATAACATCTGTAAACCTAACACCCTAATAACACAGTCAACAAAAAGACTAGTCACCCACAACACAGGGTATCCTAGTGTGGGGACTAGAGCCTGTAACTAGATATAACTTGTAGTAATATAACGTACCTAACATGTAAGAATGTACTTCACTTTTTGATGATTAAATATATTTGTAAATGATTTCTGACATTTACATTTACATATATTATTAAGATTTATTTTAATTAGGGTCCGAAATTACTGGACCGATTTTAATTACACTTTGGTATGAGGATGCATTGATTCATTGGGAATAACATATGCAACTTTAAATCCCGTTATTCCTACGTGATCGGGATTAACGCAGGTGAAATCACGGGTCCCTGCAAGTGGCCCTTTTGGGAAATAATCTTTATTTCCGCTTATCAAATAAGTATCAGAATATCTAGTACGACACACACAAGTAACTTAAATTGGGATAAGTAAAAGGTAAACAAACGTACATTTACGGAAGATAATCTTACAAGTTACAGTTCGAAAACCTGCACTTTCCGTTATGCAGATATATGTATACGATTCTCTTAGGTTTATAAAATATATTACCCCGTTAAAATACTTTGTAACATTACGGACTTTACAAATAAAATAAATAAATTCTGGCCTTTTACATCAGCATGCCTAGCATGAAGACCAAAACACGATACGATAAAGCGATTTAACTACATCAACTCTCAAAATATGATAAATATAGATGTTTAATTTTTATCGCAATTTATAATAAAAACTAGCGACCCGCTCCGGCTTCGCACGGCTATATTATGCATGTATTATACATATAAACCTTCCTCTTGAATCACTTTATCTATTAAAAAAAACCGCATCAAAATCCGTTGCATAGTTTTTAAGATCTAAGCATACAAAGGGACATAGGGGACGGCGAAAAGTGACTTTATTTTTTCAACATGGCGGATTTATCTATCATATTTTGAGAGTTGATGTAGTTATATCGTGTTTTGGTCTTCATGGTAGGCAGGCAGAAGGCCAATTCTCGTAAATAACATTGTTCAAATTACATTTCAATATCATTTCGATTGCATTTCGATCACAAATAGTACCCTCAAGGTAGCTCAAAATACCCTCAAAGTTAGCTTTTTGTTAAATAAAACTGACTTTAAGGGTATCTTTTGCAATCGAAATGCAATCGAAATGATATTGAAATGTAATTTAAACAATTTTATTTACGAGAATTGCCCTTCTGATCTACTTAAATGATTTATACAGAAACTTTAACTTGGGCCATTTAGGACATTTAGGATTTACTCCATCTAACATGTCCCAGGCACTGTCCAACTAAGCCGCGGGTTTCATCATGATGACGTCATTTGAGACATGTATACGATGGAGTAGGCTTGCCCAGCATCACCCTCTTAGCTTAGTCAACCGTATCCAGAGGAAGGAACTCGTCAATACATCTGGAGCCAACTAAGCCGCGGGTTTCATCATGATGACGTCATTTGAGACATGTATAAGATGGAGTAGGCTTGCCCAGCATCACCCTCTTAGCTTAGTCAACCGTATCCAGAGGAAGGAACTCGTCAATACGTCTGGAGCCAACTAAGCCGCGGGTTTAATCTTTCATCACGATGTTTTTCTTCACCGTAAGAGGAATATTAATAAGCGCAAAAATATATTTCTGAAGAAAAATCCATTGGGGCCGGGTTCGAACTCACGACCTAGGAGCGATGGCCTAGTAGTAGATAAATATTGCAGGACATTCCACAAATCGCCATCTAGCCCCAAGCTAAGTAACTAGACTTGTGTTATGGGTGCTACACAACGGATATACTACTTCAAAACTTTTCTTTTGTAAATATATACTTAAATTAATACATAGAAACAACAAGACCACAGGCAAATATCTTAGAATAAATACTTGTCTGAGGCAGGAATCGAACTCGCAACCGTGTGTTTGGCAGTCCGGCAGTGACCATTGTGCCAAATGGGTCGTCAAAAAATTTCAGACTTTACAAAAAAAGCAGTTGATAATATTATAATATGGCGCTTGACGTATCGCATCGCTTAGTAGATTATGTTTTAATTAGAAATTTAAGACCAAGATAAACGTTTGAATACCTAATAAAAACAACAAAATCTATAATGTTACATCTGCCATTTCTACTCAACTTTCATTTCACAGAGTTTTAGGTATCGCAACTTTCACTCAAAATGGTTGGGCAGGCGCGATCGTACCTTTGATCTATTTAAAAAAAATACTATGTATAGCAGCACCCCCGTTTCACCGTAAGCACTAGGGCTTGAGCTTCGGAATTCCGTTTTTTACAAAATTCCGGAATTCCGACTTATTTTGTAATACCGGAATTGGTGAGAGTAAAACAGGAATTTCGATATCGTTTGTTAAGAGTCGAAAAGGCAGTTTTCTAAGACGGCAACGATAGAGGACAATGCTTCAAGTATTTAAAACAATACCGCCTACTAGTGTCGAGACTGAACGCGACTTTTCACCAGTTTCTTACATTTGTAATCGTGAAAGAAGTTCACATCCAACAAAAGTTCTAGATGATAGATTACTTAATTTTTAATTATAATAACAGTTCCGAACAGCTATTTCAATGGATTTATTATTCCTACCTAAAATACGCCTTCATTTCGATAGTATCTTTTTTTTTTTTCAAAAAATATTGTGCATTTTGTAAAGGAAGCATCGAATTCCGGAGTTCCGGAACTGGATAGATCAATATTGAAACTGAATTTCGGAATGGAAAAATGGACCGATATTCAAGCCCTAGTATAGTAAGCACCCCATAAGTCCCGATCCGATCGGAATAAAAAGCCTATGTTACTCCCAATGAATTTGTCTAAATCGGTTCCGTAGTTTCGGAGCCTATTCATTACAAAGGAAAAAACAAATCTGTAGATTCTATTCGTTAATGGATAACAAAAGTCTAGTTGCTTAGCTTTCGGTTTCTAATGTCCTGCAGTATATCTTTTTTTTTTAATTAATCTGCATCTAAATTGAGATTCAACCTGCGCAAACTTAAAATCAACAATTGGCAAGAAATAGCACAGGGCAGGGAGCTATGGAAGACTTTCGTTACGGAGGCCAGGATTCATTTTGGGTCGCTAAACCAACGTAAATACTGATGGCAAGGCATAATATACACAAATAAATAGATAAAAATATGATAAAACCTCCGTTTTTAACCATTAAACTTATCTCATTTCGTTACATTAAACTGTCGTTGTCTATCATTAAATTAATTTTAATTATTATATTTTAGGTAGGTAAATCTTGTGTTGCACAGTGGTTTCTTTTATTTAGTGACATTTGCGAAACGTCATTCGGAAAGGGTCCTGCCGGAAGACCAGCGGCTGTGTCAGTTAAATGTTGGTGCAGCTATCATTGCTGAGGCAGAACCTTTTTGGGGGCACACGGCTCCTTAGATCTTATTTCTTCTTTGTAGTTTTTTTCCTATTTTTTTTTTATTACTAGATTTTTTTTTTTAACTTTTGTTTTAGTGATTTTATATTTGTTACTACTTTTCTGATTGTCTTATGTCTTGTGCTTCATCACTACATAGTATAAAACAAAGCAAAAACAAACGCTTTTTCTGTCCCTATTTTCCTTTGTATGCTTAAATATTTAAAACTACGCAACGGATTTTGATGCGGTTTTTTTTAATGGATAGAGTGGTTAAAGAGGTAGGTTTTTAGATATAATACATGCATAATACAGCCGTGCGAATCCGGGGCGGGTCGCTAGTACACAAATAAATAGAAAAAATATGATAAAACCTCCGTTTTTGTAGATTACACTGAAATTTATAGTATTTCGTGAACTAGATGTGGCGAAAAGATGTAAGCATTTAAAGACACGTGTTTTTCATTTTCTTTATTAACATCTGACGCTATTACCTACACATAAAGGAACTTGAAGAACCTAACCCTCCTTGCAAACAAGTAATTTTTGTCTAATTTTTTACCATTATTTTTTAAATTAGTTTCATCGTGTAAGTATCGACTAGTGTGTCACTACATTCAACAGATTCATAAGAAAAGTGATTTGAATCTGCAACTGGTTGCATTTCACTCGCTCCGTGAACGATGCGGGGCTAATTTTCCCGTTAAGAATATTTAAAAATAAATCAAAATGGCAAATTGTGAAATATAAAATCGTACATTATTTTGTTCAAGTAATTCTACTATCAAACAAAGGTAGGAAATACAAATTTCTAATTTATGAACTACATTATACTCTCCACACACAATTGTTGCGTATTAGATAGGTATTTAAAAATAATGTACAACAAATTACTCGTACTAAGGTAATTTATGTATTAATTAAGTACTATAATATTTTAGCACTAGAATAGCTAGTTGGCAACAACCGCGTAATCTTTTTTATCATCATAAACACAATTTAGCGAGTAAATTCGTCGTATAACAAGGTCTGTACCAAGGTTTACACATTGATACCTGTCTAGCTCTACGTTCGTCGCCGGCGCGGGCGCCGATCGCGTGTCGGCAGTGGACACATCAAAATACGATATCGGTAGAGTTGCCCACAAAAAACGGTAGTAAAACGTATATAATATTCCAATTTTAGATAGGTGTTATTGATTTTCTATAAACACAGAATACATCATACTTTATCAGCCCTTTAGAGAATTTCTAAACATCCTTTCTCAGTGCTCGACTGCGACCTAAAAGTCTAAAAGTCCATGAGAATTTTCAAACTCGTAGCTCTTGTCGTTTTCAGAGATTAGAGTCATGACGAGTTTTTTCTCTATTAATTTACATATTTTGGATATCAAAAATTAAATAAAAAAACCCTAATTCTATGTTACTGACTGCGAGAGATCATTGTTTACATCGCGTTCTGATTTTGCCGCGTTTACGACAAAATAAGATGACTTCAATAAACTTTATCGTGTAGTCGATAATCGTAAAAAAAAACAAATTATAGTTACTTAGTGATGTTTTGAAGGAAAAAAAGGTAACGAGTAAAAAAAATCGGGTGTAATTCCGTGTACTCGAAAGTCGTGAGAAAATCACTTCGGTATTTCGGTAGTGACCTACCGAAATACCAAAGTGATTTTCTCACGAAACCGACTACCGAAATATAATAAAAATCGTATAAAATACCAAAAAATCGGTAAGTTCTAAACCACTGCGCATCAGTCGTAGCGTAGGCAGTTGATGATATTCGATGCGTATTAGGTATTCACGAAGTTTTTTCGCATCTTTTGCGGGACAGAGCTACCTCATTTGTAAGATAACATAAAATACTAATATTTACGTATAGAAGAAGAAACTATGATAATAAACCTAACGTACGGTATATGGTGCGGTAGTGATAAGATACAGCTATCTGACCAGACATAATACGTTACTACAGCCGTCTAGATCAAGCTAGACCCTATAACCCGCTTAACAACAGCAATAAAAAATTAGAAAGTTAAAATATATGCAGTCTTCTGCAGACTCCTTTCAACCTACAAAACAAATTGCATTTTATTAGCATAAAAGTTTTAGCTTTCATAGTTAATTGTTGAATTTAAATGGCATATGAGAGAAGTAGCTGGACATCGTGTTATTGACCTTAAGATTTACCGGAATCTAGGTATGATCGCTAAATATTCTAGCGACTTATTTCCCGCGGATTGATTCCACGCTTATACTAAGACTAGCGAACCGCTCCGGCTTCGCACGGCTATAGATACATGTATTATACATATAAACCTTCCTCTTGAATCACTCTATCTATTTAAAAAAAACCGCATCAAAATCCGTTGCGTAGTTTTAAAGATTTAAGCATACAAAGGGATATAGGGACATAGGGACGGCGAAAAGTGACTTTATTTTATACTATGTAGTGATAGTTAACCAATTAATAATCTATATTGTAAAGAGAATATATTTTTTATTTTTGTAACGAATAGGCTCCGAAACTACTAAACCGATTTAGATGAAACTTGGTATGAGGATACATTTATTCATTGGAAGTAAAATAGGCTACTTTTTATCCCGATATTACCACAGGTTCGGGCGTTACGCGAGTGAAACCGCGGAGCTGTGCTAGTTTTCAATAAAACAGTAGACCGGTTAATTATTAATCGTAATTTATTTCTTCTTAATGTGCTTAGATCAAATAATTTCAATATACTATACTAGCGACGCTTCACAGTTTCACCCGCGTAAATCGCCATCCCGTGGGAATATCGGGATAAAAAGTAGCCTATATTACTGTCAATGAATCAATGTATCCTCATACAAAGTTTAATCTAAATCGATTCACTAGTTTCGGAGTCTATTCAATGCAAACAAACAAACAATCAAATCTTTCAATAAGTGGAACCGACCACAGTAACAACATTTTATCGCAAAAATTTTGTACTTACTAATACAAAATTGACTACCCAGTTAGCACAATGGTCACCATGCCGGACTGCCAAACATAAGGTTGTGGGTTCAATTCCCGCCTCAGACATGTATTTATGCTTAGATATTTGTCTTAGGTCTGGTTGTTTCTATGTATTATAAGTATATAGTTTACAAAAGAAAAGTAAGTAGTATATTCGTTGTCTAGCATCCATAACACAAGTCTAGTTACTTAGCTTTGGGCTAGATGACGATCGATGTGTGGAATGTCTTCCAATATTTATTTATTTCATGAATTTATTTATTTATTTCAAAATCGCCTAGTGTGATGTTGTCAAAACCTTAGACAAAGTTTTTGAATGAAAAAAAATATGTCCTATGTCATCTCTAAGAATTGTAATTTCGATCTCTCTGGTTTAGATACTTTCTATAACAGGTTTACAAAATTGTTTTTTCTTAATCTCCATTTAGCTAGAAGCTATGCTCACGTCCCTTTTCATACATTAGTTAAGTAGGTGGCCTTTCACGTTTCTCGTGTGAACCAAAGTTATTTTAATTTGTTTCCGCAAAAAAATAAACCGGTCAAGTGCGAGTCGGACTCTCACACGAAGGGTTCCGTACCATGTTGCATTTAATTTGTTTTTCTGTTTTTAGTATATTTTGTTGTTATTGCGGCAACAGAAATACGTAAGTAATCTGTTAAAATGTTAACTGTCTAGCTATCACAGCATGAGATAGCCATGAGACAGCAATGGTCACCATGCCGGACTGTGACGACCCAGTTGGCACAATGGTCACCATGCCGGACTGTCAAACACAGGGTCGCGGGTTCGATTCCCGCCTCAGACATGTATTTATGCTTAGATATTTGTCTGTGGTCTGGTTGTTTCTATGTATTATAAGTATAAATTAACGAAAGAAAAGTATATAAGTAGTATATCCGTTGTCTAGCACCCATAACACAAGTCTACTTACTTATAGCTTGGGGCTAGATGGCGATGTGTGGATTGTCCTGCAATATTTATTTAATATTTTATTTTATAGCCTGGTGACAGACAGACGGACGGACGGACAATGAAGTCTTACTAACAGGGTCCCGTTTTTACCCTTTGGATACGGAACCCTAAAAAGAGGCATGGTGCCAGTGTATAAAATGTTTAATTGTTTGTCATTCCAAAGCTAAGTTACCTACGCTTCTCCACTTACAAGAAGTGTTCCTTGCCTAAACAAATATTATAAACTGTAATTCCTATAATAGTAGCCTCGAGACCACAAACTTTAAGGAGTTTAGACTGAGGAGGTGGTTTCAAGTGTACCCGGTAGTTTAAGGGCCGATTCAATGGTGGAATCTAAAAGTGAGCAGTTCACTGTTTTTTTTTTAATAAATAAATATTGCAAGACATTTCACACATCGCCATCTAGCCCCAAGCTAAGTAACTAGACTTGTGTTATACTTTTCTTGCTAGACTTTTCTTTTGTAAATATAAGTATAGGTACATATAATATATAGAAACAACCAGACACTGATAAATATCTAAGCATAAATACTTGTCTGAGGCGGGATTCGAACCCGGCATCGAACCCGCTTAGCTCCCTTAGTCAAATAATATTACAAGACAATGCACAAAGCGCCATCTAGTTACTAACTAAAATACTTTTCATATGTAAAAACATACTAACCTACCTATACGAATATTATAAAGAGGATTTTGTTTGTTTGTAATGAATAGGCTCCTAAACTGATTTTGATGAAACTTGTTATGTGGGTAAATTGATTCATTGTAACTTGGAAGTAACCTAAGCTACTTTTATCCCGATATTCCCACGGGATCGGGAGTTACGCGGGTGAAACAGCGGAGCGTTGCTAGTTATAAATATAGAAATACCCAGATAAGTATTTGTTTGAGGCGAGAATCGAACACGTAATTTTCTCCGGTGTTCTTCCGTCGCACCAGATGCGACTTATATAACTGCGGATAATATATTATCGGTATAAAAATAGAGCAGAATAATTATTTTCCATAAAAAAAAAACATTTGAAAATATCTAGACACACAAAATGGTTAGAATTCACTAAAATATACCTAATTATATTCAAAACCTAATAAATAGTCACATTTAAGTAAAGACCTTGATAGAATATCAAATATTTAAATGTCTAAATGAAGACTACCTTGACAAGATGGCCTAAGGTACCATTTCAACTGCAATGACAATCAAGATTTTTATATGTTATCTCGTATCTTCCTGTGATAGGTAGATATATATATTATCTTTAATAGGCATCCTTGGAATTAATGAAACATTTAAACATTTGATATGAATACCTAGCTAATTTAATATGATAAATATTATAGGTAGTTAGGTTAGAATAAATAGCTAGTTTCATGTGAAAATCTAATCTAGACACTTAAAATTAATATTAAATTCATTCCATGTATAATCAATGGTCAAAAGTTCACCGCCATCGTAACGTTTACAATCCTGTGCAGCACTATTTGAACATTATAACAACGTAACCTGTGGATCGAACCCGCGTCGATTGGCGGCTTATACCACTCGGCCAACTAAATACATAGGTAGCTAACATGTTGAAAATAATAATAACACGAGTACTTTTAATTCAAGTATTTATGTTTGTGTGTAACGTCTATTAGAAGGTCGTAAGTCCAATACTTGTTTATAGTATTACTGTAACAAACTGATAGTGGACTTATGACGCGTACTGTACCTAAGTAACATTTAGCTAAGTAGGTAGGTATAGCCTTTGCAATACTTTGCATTGCATGCAAAACTAAAATAAGTACTGAAAATATCACTACATAGTATAAAATAAAGTTGCTTTCTCTGTCCCTATTTCCCTTTGTATGCTTAAATCTTTAAAACGCAACGGATTTTGATGCGGTTTTTTTTAATAGATAGAGTGATTCAAGAGGAAGGTTTATATAATACATGCATAATATAGCCGTGCGAAGCCGGGACGGGTCGCTAGTTTTAATATAAAAAAACGAGAATATGAAAGCGTATAGAGGTGTAAAAAAATATGTGAAGTTCAATACAAAAAGTATTCTCATTGATAAGTGCTATTATGTAATCGTATTACTCATATTTGTTTACTATTTAAATGCATTTTGTTGTGGCATAACAATAAACAGTTGTACACATGCAACTGAATGTCAATATTTACATATACTTCCTACAATATGACACAATTATGATAAATAAATAAATATTGCAAGACGTTGCATGCTTGTAATAAGGAAGAAAGACAATCTGTTCACAAATATTTGTTCAAAAGCAGGAAACAACCCCGCAATTTACTGCAACCTAGGCGGGAGTTCTCCCATCGTGCCATAGAAGTTGTAACGATAAAAAATAATACAAATAAGCCAGTTAATTTCTGAAACTATGTGTTGCAATGAAAAATGTGTAAGGACACTGATGATGTCATAGTACCCATAAGGAAGTCTCAAACGTGAATTAGGCAATTAAAAATTGTGGTACTTAGGCTTTTTGGTTGACCCATCCTATGAGTACTTATCCCACCGGATCAGTTGACATACCTATACATATTTTGAATAGACTGTTCCTACAGACAAGTTTAAATAAGAAATGAATCAAATTGCTAGAGTTTTATTAATATTTACGGAAGTTAGATACGGCCGTCGTCGTCGCCGTTCTTCTCAATGTACTTGCACGTGGGTTTTAGATAACATTCAACCATTTAATTATATTCTAAGTCAAAATTTGTAGATAATAGATTTATATCAGGCTGTAAGAACTCAGTAAGAGGTATCCTGCTTATTAAGAGAGCAAGCCCTTACAAACAACTCTCCCTTGCTATACCAAAATATTTATTAGTACATACTAGGCTATGAGTAGTCTGTAGAAGGTTTATTTACAGTTATTACATTGTCTCTCTCCAATATCTCTTCTGTTCATTTAAAAAATTTTGGTTGAGAAAGTAACAAAATGGTTAAAGCATATTATCTCCAATCAACTTGGAAGTATATTGAGAAAAACCGTGGCAAACTTCTATAAATATTAATAACTCTATGGCTTTGAAAGCATGTAGCATGTATGTCAACTGATCTTGCCTGTGGGATAAGTACTTGTAGGATGAGTCGACTAAAGATCCAATACTTATAAGATTATTATAGGTAACACAATTTAACAAGAAATGATCTAAAAGATATACTGTTTACTTAATATTTACTTACCTACATTAGGTGGACATAACTAGGCAACAAGTAGAATAAAATCAATGAAATACAAATATAGAAGTAGGTAAACGTAGGTAAGTAGGTAAACCTACCTTGACAGTCTCTCCATCGCATGCAAGTGTGACATCGCAAAGGGCTTCCCTCTGAAGTAGACTCGCAAGGACATCTGTCAAATTGGTTGGGTGGTTGTTCCAGCGTAGGCAGAATTGCTGGTCCATTGTAGGTGCCAATGTCAGTGACCGTGCTGAAATATAACCAGCCATTTACGATATTTGTACATTTTAAATACATATAGGTATCTATCGATTCAAATAAGTACATAAAAGTACTTAATCAGAACAGTTGATAACTATCTACATATGTGAGTTTATGCTCAAAACCTAAATTTGTATGAGTGTATTTGAACAAGTGGTAATTAGAGACGTGCGCCGGTTATCAAATTTACATTGAGATACCTACTAGGCCGTTGCAAAAATTGCCGGGCATAGGACCTAGATAGGAGAGATAAGTGACATCAGCCGCTCGAATTAATGGGGGCCGCGGCCAGCCAACGAGCGAGCAAGCTTACTGTACTCCACATTGACAGTTAGCCCGCCGCCGACATATCTACTTGTTGCATGTTCCAAACAACACCTATACATTATGTAATTTAGCTCCTGAAGACGGGCCGCGGGGCCACCGACCCTACGGGACGCGCAACACCTCTAGCCGCCTCTATAAACGAGTTTAAAAAAGTAGTACCGCTGCCCAAAAAAATCGCAACATGCTGACTGACACCGTTATAATCGCCAAGCTGGATGTCCCAGTTGCTAACTCCACACGCGTCATATTGATAATTCAACGATGCACCACTATATACCGTATAACACTGCTCACATTTTGTGCCTAGATATTACAATCTGAACATGTATTTAATTACTAAACGCGTAGTTGTGTCAACTTTGGCTATTCGTAGCGCCATTTGCCAATCTCGTATCACAGAATCTCAGAAAATTTTATTATCAATAAGCACTATATTTTTATTATCACACAAATAAATCACTGGCACAAAATAATATCTAATAATGGGCACAACGATTCAATATTTCCTAACTCACCATTTGCAAATTTTTTGCCATCACAAACGCCACCCGACCCCTACCTTGCACTGTCTTTTTGACCACACACACATCTCGATTTCCGTGTTCACTCACGGCCTTCGGAATATCTTTCACATCAATCGGCCAGATTCGCAACGCGAACTTCATGCATTTCTCGTTTGTTGGCGCGAAATTTAACATTTGCAAAATTTTGCACAGTGGTTGTTTACAACGGCTCTTCTTCGTTTAAAACTTAGGTACTTAGTCCATAATTAGTTAGAAGATTTTAGAATTATTTGCAAATCAGTAAATGATATAATGAAAGATTACAAATAAATAGGTACCTACCTTGTTTTTGACATTCGGCTAAAAATTCTGTTGAGGAGGTTATGACGCGGCAACAACTTGCATGTAAAGTACAAACATTGCACTCTATTTAACGACTCTTACTATTACTAAGGTGAAAAACATTGTATATTTTATTAATACATTTGATTTTTTGGTCTTTGATGACAACAAAAATTAGTACATTGGCCTTGACATTAATCTAAAAAATTCGCACATGTTATTTTCAGATTTTTAGTGTTGCCAACAATGCGGTACTCGATGTCGCCGAGTCACCCCGTTTTTACCCGACTGCGCGACCCAAAGGAGTGATCATGTGTTTATTCCATTTTCAGTTCTGAATAACAGAGAATAATATAAACTTTACGTTACACATTTTTATTCCCATATTTTTAAATTAAATAGATAAGCATTGTGCATAATAGGCTTCGTTAATCCCTATCGGGCGTCAATTGAATGGCGTTGTATGTAGGTATGTATATTTAAAGACTAGCTGCTGCCCGTGACTTTGTACGCGTGGTAGTTTTGTTACTAAAACCTTACTCTTGAATCACTCTATCTATTAAAAAAAACATCAAATCCGTTGCGTAGGTAGTTTTAAAGATCTAAGCACACAATATAGGGACAGACAGACAGCAGGAAGCGACTTTTTTATACTATGTAGTGAAGTGATAAAGGCAAACAGTCTGTCTTAATGTAACTCTAATACCTACCCAATTCAAAACCACTGAACTTAGTTAAATATGGTTTCAATCCTATAATAGTTAGTTAGGTGTTGGGAAAGTTTGTGATTTATGCTTATCATCAAAATCTACTCATATTAAATTATCGAAGAAAAACGAACTGATATTTATGTATTCAAAACCACAAGGCGGAATTAGTGATTAAAATAAATACTTAAATAGGTAACAACAAAACAATTCTAAAGTCTTTACGTAATGAAATTGCCATCATAAGAAGTATTATAGCATGGACGTATTACTTACTGTTATGGTTTTACCCTAAGATGTGGTAATAATTTTTGAACTGGTAATATAGACTGACCTACTAGCGCCATCTACAAGTTCACTCCTTAGTAGAAACGTTACTTAATTTCAGGGTAAATGTGTAGATGTCGTTACTAGTATCTATTTTTTAATCTGAAACTAGTGTATCGTCCATTGGCCTCATTATGTACGTACCTACGAAAAAAGTGAAATGCTACCTACGTCTATCAATCTTTATCTTGCCAAGATAAATCTCTACCAGAATTCTAGGTTCTACCTACTTACACTTAGGTACTAATTTCGAAGACATTTAGCTCTCAATAGTGGTAGTGATACCACTGATCGGAGTAGGTACAGGAATAATAGAAGATAATTTAGAGCACAGCATGTCTGTCTATAGTTCAAAGACATTAAAATTAAAATTAATTAGTAGGTATTTTACATTATGGGAAAATGTGAAAATGTGGACTTTTAAATAAAAATAGAACATCCTCGGTGCGTAGTAATATTTCACCCACAAGAAAGCTAACGTTCGCCAAGACAACGTCTATCTGTGGATCTGTGGGCCCACTATGTAGTATTTTTTATAATTTTTTTTAAGTTTTCGATATTTAAAAGTTTTTTACCTTTTAATTTTACATAGGGGCTCTTAATAGCACAATAATAGTGATGCCAACAACAGCTGCTAACATTTAAAAAAGGAAGGCCAAAAATGTTCGGTCACAAAAAATAAACATTAAAAAAATCAACAAGTGGACATAAAAATAAAGTAAATTAGAGTTTTTTAAATTGAAAGTTTAAAGTAGTACCTACATTTTCCCGAACTTTAAATTAAAAATATTATTTTAATTTTATGCACAAATATGCTGTTCCTTTTTAGGGTTCCGCACCTGAAAAGGTAAAAACAGGAACCCATATAAGATCACTCTCTTGTCTGTCTGAATGTCCTGAGGTTACCTGCAGGTATATAAGAGGGATTACATGGTGTCTGTTACCAACGTATAGATCTCAAGTTCACGTCCCAACAACCCAATCACTCTACACAAACAAGGAGAGATCTAAACCTGGCATTTAGGTCATAAATAGGCATCCGATTACTAACTAAGTACTTGCCATCGGGCTATTTGACAGAATCACTTGCAATAGCACTGGGTATATTGTCAATGTCCAAGTGCTTCAAGTGTTTGGCTTGTCTCTGAGGAATGTACGAATCTTGGATAAGGTGAGATAGGTATTAGGTATGTGGTATAATCACCTGCTCGGATAATGCCTTGATTAATAGTACATTGTTATCCTATTTGTGAAAGTCACTCATTACAAGTCCCGAGACGGAGTTTGGCGCCCGAGCGTAGCGAGGGCGCTAATAGTTCGAGGGACTTAATGAGTCTTTCACCCGAGGTAAACACTGTGCTTTTCATTACAAATAATACATAAAATTCTTCCTAACAACGAGAGTGAATGAGAGACTCCATACTACCTGATCCTCTTACAAGGTTGGGACCAAAGAGGTTATATACATGTAGTGTTATTCTTTGGTGTTACCTATAGCAAGGAGGTTAGGTTTTTAAAGTTCCTTATGCGTAATGTTACTGATACTGGCTACATGCACATTGCACAAGTCGTGCGAAGCCATAATTTGACATGACAGCTGTCAGTGAAAGAGAAAAGCCCTAGGGCTGGAAATTTTATTTTCTACACGCTCTTCATGCATCTTTAGACCTACTTTCGGAGTATGAGTAATGAAAAATTCTTTTACCACACTGCAAGGAAAGGGTTATGTTTTTCACGCCTATCTGTTTTTGCATGTTTGTTTGTAATATTCTTTTCATTACTCATACTCGGAAAGTAGTTCTGAAGGTGCCTGAGAAGCGTATTGAAAATAAAACTTCCAGCCCTAGGGATTTTTGCTTTCACTGACAGCTGTCATGTCAAATTATGGCTTCGCACGGCTTGTGCAATCTGCATGTAGCCAGTATCAGTATCATTACGCATTAGGAACTTCAAAACCTAACCTCTTTGTTTTTTTTTTTACACCAAAGAATAATAATTATGGCTTGGCACGGCTCATGCATACTGCCAGAGTTTAGTACTTAGTAACTTTTTCTCAGTAATCAAATTCAAGTATATTTAGTTCAAGATATCTTCTTATAATTAATAAAATAAATGTAAAGACGAAAATCGTCAAAGCGACCTATGACCATGCCGCGCCGCCCGCGCCCTGTCGATGTTGCTGATGTGGCTTTATGCGACCGTACGGTCATGTCATGTCTCATTCACTCTCGTTGTTAGGAAGAATTTTATGTATTATTCGTAATGAAAAGCACAGTGTTTATCTCGGGTGAAAGACTCATTAAGTCCCTCGAACTATTAGCGCCCTCGCTACGCTCGGGCGCCAAACTCCGTCTCCGGACTTGTAATGAGTGATTTTCACACCTAGGATAACAATGTACTATTTCATTACTCATACTCCGAAAGTAGGTCTAAAGATGCCTGAAGAGCGTGTAGAAAATAAAACTTTCAGCCCTAGGGAAAATCGCTTTCACTGACAGCTGTCATGTCAAATTATGGCTTCGCACGGCTTGTGCAATGTGCATGTAGCCAGTATCCGTATCATTACGCATTAGGAACTTCAAAAACCTAACCTCCTTGCTTTAAGTAACACCAAAGAATAACACTACATGTATATAACTTCTTTGGTCCCAACCTTGTAAGAGGATCAGGTAGTATGGAGTCTCTCATTCACTCTCGTTGTTAGGAATAATTTTATGTATTATTCGTAATGAAAAGCACAGTGTTTACCTCGAGTGAAAGACTCATTAAGTCCCTCGAACTATTAGCGCCCTCGCTACGCTCGGGCGCCAAACTCCGTCTCGGGACTTGTAATGAGTGACTTTCACACCTAGGATAACAATGTACTATTTCACACCTGCAGCACTTTGCTCACGGATTAAAGCTCTATTAACCTCAACTTAAAGCAAGACTTTATTCCCAAGGGAGATAATGTTGTATGAAACTCCCAAGGGAATAAAGTGATTTGAATTTGGAACGTTGAAATTCGTGTGAAAAATCTTGGTTTTAATTTTGAAGGTCTCAGCAAATAGGTTTTATTTATAATAAGTAATTTGATTGGTCTACAAAAATCTAGCAGGCCACGATTAATGTTTTTTATTTTGATTGTTACGTTAGGTCTAAGCAAATAGGTTTTGCCTATAATACCTACCAAATATTTACTATCATGCTACCATCTCATTGCAATTGCCAATTTTTTTTTAAAGTGCATTTTTTTTCAAATAGGGAACTGGCCACCACAAGAATTAAAAAACAGCGCACTCCGGGAGTGCAGGCAGAAGTGAAAACTGTAAAGCGAACTGCGTACGGCAGCTCGCTGCGAACCTGCACCATCCACCGAGAGATGTCGCTGTTAACACTGTTGTACAGAAGTGAGTATCGTAGTTCGGCCGTTTGCACAGAGATGGCGCTGTTTTCAATATTGCATAGTAGTAGAAGCACAATAACTGTTAAAATCTCATCTGTCAAAATCTCATCTGTCGCGAGAACGGCTGAAAATGCTCACCTACAAAAGTGCCCAACGCGCCATAAGAAGTTTTCACTTCAAAAAAAAATTGGACTGACGGTATGAAAAGTAGAGTAATTATGCACCTCGGGATAAAACATGTCTTCGTCTTGGGCGGCTTTAACCCCTCGCTTCACTCAGGACTCTACATAACTCCCTCGCTTCGCTCAGGAGTTAACTTTAAACCGAGAACCTTTTTTTACCCGAGAGTCCCTCGTTACACTCGGGGTTCAATATGCCACCCACAACATAAGACATTGCTTTATGCCCTTGATGCATAATCTACTATTATTCCCTCATATCTTCCAAACCACTAGATGGATTTATTTAATTTTTCGGTTATAATCGGTTTCGTTAGATTCGTCTTATTATCAAAGTGTTCTTATATAGGTGACATAAAAAATTGCTGCTAGATTTCATTGTTAGAGGTGAAAAAAAAATAACCTTCTTTTTCTCTAATATGGATATTAAAAATTAAGGGACTTATAACATTCCAAAAAGTCTAGTCCATAACCAGCCCTTTTGGCTTCGCCGTAGTCGGATAAAATTCGCTACGAATTTGTAATCCTTTTGCCTGAAATTGATGTTTGTTGAGGCTGAAGTACAGTTAATTATTGAAGATTCAATCCAATTCCATAACAAGTCATATTCACTTGATGTAAATTAAATGACGCGTGCAAACGCAGCATTTCAAATCAAATTACCGCGCACCTATACTGTTCAAAGAAATGATTAAATCATGGCACGTAGACTGCAATTGAAAGTGGAATTAAACGTCTGAATGTTGTGAACAATCTGTTTATAATAACGTGACCATGCGTCCCGCTTTGGGCGGGACAGTCCCACTTTCACACTGTTGTCCCGGCTGTCCCTGGTAAGGGAAAAATGGCCAGCTTTCATATTCAAGGTGAGGTGTCGTTGTGATCACTATCGACAATGCAGAACTGACGATCTATACCAATTTAAACTGCTGGAAACATAAAAAAAATATTCGGCGCTTGCTATGCACAATTGCACATGTGTCCACAGTTTTAAAAAAGCTAGGTATGTTAGCACTTTTTTTGTTTTTTTCTTTATATATTTTTCTCTTTTTTTTACACTATATTTTTGTCCTTTGTGTAAGTCTTCTATTCGTGACTTGTCACAATAACACAACCCCAGATGAGCGATATATTATTAAATACTCTGTTTCCTAAGTTAACATGACGCATGACGTCACACAGTATTACCGTGACACTTTTTTGTGAATGCATGTAATCCATCAATTTAATAGGCGTTATCACGTCAAAAGGTTATGGGACTTTGTTCCAAACATGTGTCCCGCGATACGGTCATTATTAGATTCAAAATCTTAAAAAAAATAGATTGTTTTTATGTTGTCCCGCTCTGACGATATAAAATGATGGTCACGTACAACTGTGATGATGAGAGTGGCTGTCCGTGTCACTCGGTAATGTAATCCAGTGCAAATGAGTCAATCTCAACGGGGCCGGGTGGTCACACAATACCATTAGGTAATCGATTCGTTATCAACCCCATCCGATGTACCTACTACGGACGCCCCGGACACTTTACGCGTTAAATTATAGAAATTACGTACAAATTTCTACTATACGACAGTTTCTCTGTAACATACAAATAAATGTATACCTACCTATACTACCTACCTGTCCCGGCAAACGTTGTTATGCCATTTACAAAAAAAAAATAAAGGAAAAAACTATAATAATATCGCTCATCTGGGCTTGTGTTATGGTGACCAGTGACGAATGGAAGACTTTTTTATAGGAAAAAAAATAGAAATAAAAAAAGTAAAAAGAAAATGAAATGAAAAAAAAAAAAATACTTATTTGAATGATAAAAAAACAATTCTAAATCGGTTTCTTATGATGTTTTCACGTAAAATTATCGTCCGTAAATCGACTTCACCAGATAACCATTTTTTATTTTTATTTCTCTTTACCTCGAAGTTTCGACTATGTTACATTAGTCACGGTCGCGAGGAGATTGAATAATTACTACGAACACAAATCGTGTGAGTTTAAAAAGTTTATATTATGGGACATTCCACACAGCGTACTACTGCATCGCAGGCGGATGTTCACCCACCGGGTCACAGAGGTCGTCCTTAAGAGGAAAGGGTACCGGCTCTCTCTCCATACAAACGTAGTCGACTGTTTCCTCCTTGGATAATGACACTAGAGCAAATATTTTTGTAGCATAAAACTTATAACTGCCATGACCATGCTCTTATGTCTTGGTTTTTTTTTTCGTACCTGTCCTCTTAACATAAAACTAAATTAAAACTGTTGTACCCACTGCATATCAAAACAACGTCGTACCGAACACCTGGTGGTAGCTAGCTAGCTAGGTTATGCTTCTAATGTCAACCTCATAATGACGTGAATGGAAAGTCGACCACTGGCGTACAATGGCGTACATAGTTTTCCAATCTAAACAATAGAAATTCAACGGGTGCGCGACCCTGGGGACTGCGATCTATCTCTATGTAAATTATCCTGCAAATAACAACGACTTGCGGCTCATCAGTTTGAGCACGTGGTTCATTATTATGAACCGACTCGTCTAAATAACGCGACACATTTTTATCGCGGCCAATTTACCGTCAAGGCCAGTCGTAAATTAGGGATTCCTATTGACAATTCAAATATTATACACTGAAAATCATCTGTCTAATAGACGCTAGAGAACAATTTATTGTTTTTAGCCGACTTCAAAAAAGGAGGAGGTTCTCAATTCGTCTGTATGTTTTTTTTTTGGTTTTCTTTTTGTGATTTACTTAAATATTCTCGAAAATATTATGCAGTATTCTTATTTTAAGTACATTGCTTTTGAATTAAGAATACTTACTGTTTATTTCTTGTTTAATTTTAAGTTTTTTTTTTTTAATTTTAATTTTTTGTTTCGAAATACTTACCTTTTATTCTGTGTATAAATGAACTAAGAAAAGAACCTAATTCAGAAAGAGATTCCGTAGATAAAGGTAAGTAAATGATTGTATGAACAATTTGCAGATACACACTTGTTGGAGCTTAAGCGTCAAAAAATCTAGAAAATTGTTTTTTACTTATTGTAACATTTGTCTACTTTTGCATTCGAACTACATCTGGAGATGTAGCAAACCTAACCAAACGCAGCGAACGGGGCTAAGCCGTGACGATGTTTGACTGCCGACTTCCACCTAAAGCAACTTACAATAATATGAACTTTATTGTACCGGAAGAAGAGCCTTTCCTATTATGCTGGCAGGTTTTCTACGTTTGAATTTCAATAGAACAGAACGGCGGAATGTTTTTGTGATATTGTCATTTATAATTTGTAAATTTGTGGATTTGCTGTAAAGATTGTTGTGAGTTATTTGTTTAGAAATTAGAATGTTAAGAATAAAACATTGTTGAACTGAAACGCTGTTTAAATCTCATTTGCCCTCGGAAGTTAGTGTCAGTTACACTCATTCACCGGTTAAGAATAGTGAGCGCTCACCTACTAAGAGACTATAATATTATTACTAATGCTAACGATACACGACGACACTGACACTCGACACAAATGTCGACACTAGTGTCGATAGCGTCCACACTGTAGCAATTTTGATGTCGCGGCGGTGGACACACTCGATGTATACATCAAGTGTCTAGTATCAAGTGTCGTCGTGTATCCTTAGCTTTAGATTCGTAAAAAAAACGATAATACGTTATCACCTCAAAAAATCACAGATAATATTATGTGGTCTCTTAGTAAATACAATATATTATAGAAAGGAACTTACCGTGTCATCGTGTAAATAATTATGTCACATTCGCAATGGCATAATGCGCAGAGCCATAAGTCTCCTAAAGTCGGTAGTCTGGTGTTGCCACAGGATCCGTTATCCGCCATCTTCGCTCCTCCTTGGTGATCAGCTCCGGGTACAGCTATATTATTAGACATTCGAAGAAACTCAATTCGCTCTGCGGTTTCTGTAATCAGTGTATTTGTGAACTCTGTGTTTCATAGTAATACTCAATAAACAAGTTTTTATAAGTAAACTATAAATATACATTTTAAATAGCGAAAATTTACTTTTATTTTATTTTTTAATTAGTTCGGAGGCTTTCTTTTAAGGGAATAGCGCTTGTGACAGAAAGCCTCTCTTCCTTTTTGTAGAGTAAGGTTTTCACGACATGAAAATTTTGGGTTTTTAGCTTTTTTGTTATTTTGATGTTATTGTTATTTGACGATGTTGTTCGGTTAGATTATATTTCATTATTATAATTTAATTAGTTACCGGTTTGTATGAATAATAAAGGAAACATTCTGCTGCAAACAATATGCTTGCCAAATCTAAATCTCTTGGTGCTAAGTTTTCATTGCCGTGCTTCTACTTTGACAATGATTTAGATAACTATGAGGTAAGTACACAATATGTACCTATGTGTAGTGGGAAGGAATAATTATATCCACAAAATGTATCAAATTTACTAAGTATAGGTATTATCAAAACTTATCACTTTTATGACGTTAAATAAGGGTAAGTATAATGAAAAATACAAAAAACTATATTTTGTCAATAAAAAAACAATCTAAATCAGTTATTTTATTTTTCGAAGATAAACAAAATTTCCGCGAATTTTCTACGTTATGTAGCTACGTTACGTTATGTTATGTACGTTACGTTATGTAGCTACGTTACGTTATGTAGCTACGTTACGTTATGTAGCTACGTTACGTTATGTAGCTACGTTACGTTATGTAGCTACGTTACGTTATGTAGCTACGTTACGTTATGTAGCTACGTTACGTTATGTAGCTACGTTACGTTATGTAGCTACGTTACGTTATGTAGCTACGTTACGTTATGTAGCTACGTTACGTTATGTAGCTACGTTACGTTATGTAGCTACGTTACGTTATGTAGCTACGTTACGTTATGTAGCTACGTTACGTTATGTAGCTACGTTACGTTATGTAGCTACGTTACGTTATGTAGCTACGTTACGTTATGTAGCTACGTTACGTTACGTAGCGCGAATTTAAAAAAATGTGGTCGACCCTGTCATCATTTAGAATACCTACCTACCTACTCATAGAATTACCTAATTAAAGGTTATTAAACATGTAAACAGAATATAATTTAGTTTTAATTTATTAGATTTACAAACAATGAAATAAATTTTCCGTATTCAATATTTTAATTCTCCTCAAAACATAAAAAAAAATTTGATGCCTACATGTCATTGTGTATTTGTAAATGTGTAAAGGCACGAAGTAATTCGCAAAGCTTCTCCGATCTGAAAAGGAAATAAATGTTAATTTATACAAAGTACTTGAAAAGAATAACCGAATATTGAAGGTTTTTAGCTTACACACCACAGTATCATACGTACCTACCAGCTGTGTATGAAAATATCTTTGAGGAATGATTAGGCCACAATTTCCACATAACGTAGAAAATTATTTATTCCTTTTGTACCAGTAATCAATAATCATTTATACGTATCTAGTAATATTAAAAGTCCTTGTATCCCAAAGAAAGCTTACGAATATGTCAATAGCTTTTCCAAGAAAAATGTTCTATCATTTCATTTGTCGCTATTTTTTTCTAGGTTACCTATCTAATTTAGTAACTAGGTCAATTGATCAGTTAGATATTCAATAGATAGGTAAGGTAATGTTTTCATTACCATTGCTTTTTGCTTCTGTTTAGATCAGGTGGACTAGGGGACAGATTAAAAAAAAATAAGGAATATCAAGGGAGCCGCTAGGGGGAGCCATCCGATCGTAATTTGAAAGAAAGAAAGAAAAACATTTTTTTTGTACAGGCACACGACAACTTTGAGATTTTTTTTATTATAAGTACCTACCTACGAGTAAAATCTGAGCAACAGGAAAAATATTCCCACTCATTATACCAGTAACAATTCCAAACGCAGGATAGGGACAGAAATTGCCATTTTTTTTCAAATACCTAATTCAAAAAAGTTTAAAAATTATTTTCTTTACCTCTTTCATAACTACGACTAAAAAAACTCCAAACCAGTAACAATTCCAAACGCAGGATAGGGACAGAAATTGCCATTTTTTTTTCAAATACCTAATTCAAAAAAGTTTAAAAATTATTTTCTTTACCTCTTTCATAACTACGACTAAAAAAACTCATTTGGTCGTATTTTTTCAAATAAATCGCGTCCTTATGAACTTTTCGAATTTTCACGGAAAATGTGTGGGTAGGTAGGTACACCTAACTACCGCACTTGAGGTAAAATTAAAGTCACTAAATAACGAACGTGGGGACGTCTATGTAACTAAGTTTACTTACAATGAGATTGTTCTAAGCTACGATGTGGCTACGCTGAAACTTAAATGTCAAAAGCACAGGTCAAAAGAAAGAACGATAAGAACTTAGATAACCTGATATTGCATAAAAGTTCTATAGAGATAAATAAAATACCTACCACACAGTTTCGTAATTTTCCACAGTCAATTTAAGAGGAAAGGGTACCGTGTTCTCTTTTCATACAAACTATTACAAACGTAGTCGACTGTTTTCTCCCTGGATAATGACACTAGAGCAAATATTTTTGGTGCATAAAACTTATAACTGCCATGACCATGACTATTTTTTTTCTATTTTCTTTTTAATCTTAATTTCTTTGATTATTAGAAAATGAAAAGAACCAAAAAATAGGGGCATAGTCATGTAGTTATAGGTTTTATGGCACAAAAATAGTTGTGCTAGTGTCATTATCCAGGGAGAAAACAGAGGACTACGTTTGTATGGAGAGAGCGCAGGTACCCTTTTACCTTATGGAAAATAAATAGAAAGTTGACGTTATACCACATGATTGTAGATATACGTACTTACTAACTAACGCATACCTACGAGGGTGACACTGAAAGTTCTTAGAAAATTAAAAACTGAACAAACTAGCAAGTTATTAGTTTTATTATATCTTTTTAAAAATAGTGTCCATTCACATCAATACATCGCTGAATTATTAGGTATCCACCGGGCACAAAGCTTCCTGACCGCTAAATGTTTTGAGGATTTTGTGCACTTGACTCATACTCATACCGATGCCTAAGCTTGTCCGAATCTGCTTATAAGTCACTCTTTTGTCAGTCTCTATCATACGCCGCACAACACTTATGTTATCTTCAGTCGTCGCCGTAGCAGGCCGTCCTTCACGCTGATCATCGGTGAGATTAGTGCGACCACGTTTAAACTAATTGTTGTAACCAGTTGTAAACATTGGCACGAGACGGCTTCATCTCGAAAGGCCAATCGAAGTCTATCATAACTTTCTTGTTGACTTAAATGACATCGAAAGTCTTAAAAAATCATTGCACGAAAATTCTCTCGCGTTAAACTCATGCTGACGTGACACAGACAATTTTTAATTTGCCGCCAAATCGTAAACAAATATCAAATGAATAAAATACATACACAATAATATTGGCAAAGAGTTCCATTTTCAAAATTTGAACTTATTCTTTTCTTATTTCGTTTACAAGTTGCCAGTTCTAAAAACTTTTAGTGTCGCCCTCGTACAGTCGCTTGCATAATTGCAGCCCCGTTAGAGTTCTAAAATTACTAAAACTGAAATGTTTTCATTCTAATAATTTTTGTTTGAAAAATTGATGAGTTAGAAGACTTTAAACTTCAATTACAGCAGGTTCCTAGAATCTTGTTTGGTTTGAAAAAATTCTTATAAGCCATTTTGGAACTCTACGGTGGGCTGCAATTATGCAGCCGACCGTACATTAACAAAGAAAGTAACTTATCTCGGAGGTTCCAAGGTTAATGATTGAATCAGTTATTAGAGTAGGAAAGTAAGTAGGTACTAGGTGTAACAGTAGTGAGTAGGAAGTAAGTACCTACTTACCTATTTATACCTTTTAAGTACCTACAGTTGATGAGGTAAATTTATATTATACTAGCGACCCGCCCCGGCTTCGCACGGCTATATTATGCATGTATTATACATATATACCTTCCTCTTAAATCACTCTATCTATTAAAAAAAACTGCATCAAAATCCGTTGCGTAGTTTTAAAGATTTAAGCTTACATAGGGATACGGAGAAAGCGACTTTGTTTTATACTATGTAGTGATAGTAAAGTGAAGTAATTTAATATATTATAAATTACAATAATTTACGGTTCTGAAGTAAAGTAAGTAAGTATTTAACACAGGGACAATCCCTGTGTTAAAATAAACTAAATCATTGACTTGTGACGGAAGCTAAACAACTCCGTTTATAAACAAACGTTTGTAAAACTTTTGGTAGGTATTGTGAAGAGATGTTAATATGTTGGGCCCTCTCGCCTCTCGCCCCTTTCTTATCTCTGTTAACTGTTATCTCTAAGAACGATAGTAATGTTTAAGGTTATTTAGTAATAAGTTTATTTTCTAAGTTGTATTGTTCCCAATCTCCTTATTTACTTTTCCCACTCATTACCTAACGACCCCTCACTATAAAATATAGTCCCGAATCTTTCCCTTCAATTCAATTCTCCTACAACTTCCATCCTGGACACTTGTCTAATAGAAATATATTCGTTGATTTTACCACATAACAAATTTGGCGCAGTCGGTAGGATCCCGTGATCCACTGTGTGCTTCGGGTCAAGACGGAGTCAACGTTCTCCAACGGGACTACATCGTCCATCCGGAGGACGGTAGCTGAAGACTTTTGAGGTGCTCCGCCGGACCAATGCTTCGATTTGCACTAATGTGTTGTGGTAAGTGGTTTGATTCGCTTTGCTCGATCCCTAACTCACCTACATCATCTAACTTCTAGATCATTTTTAACAAACTTTGTCAATATGTCTCTCGAAATTCCTCCAGTAAAAGCTGAAATTAAATGTAAAAAGTCACTTAAGCTAAAAACAATTATAAGCTTAATTCCCGAATTTGATACTTTAACGTGGGATGGGCCAGGTTCCCGCAGTCATCATGTGAATATATTTGATTAATATTAAAATTATTTACTATATTAGGATTGAATTATCGGCTTGGTTTTGGATTTGATTGTCGTGAAATGGTCGCAAGCGATTAGCATGCACCAATTGATTTCGGCCTGATTTGCGAATCAAATAGTTCTCGTTAAATCCTTTCCTTACCATTACAAATGGACCCTTCCACTTAATATCTAAATTATTAGGTATTTTTATCATGACTTTGTCACCTAGTTTAAAATCTGCAACATTTTTAATATTTGTATCGTACCGTTCCTTAGCTTTCTGTTTCATGTTGTTAGTATTCTTTAATGCAATTTCCCTAGATATTCTCATTCTATTAATAAGTTCGCGCAAGTAGTCGTGCGTGGTATAGTCAGTAGTTTCTTTTATAGAGTATAGAGATCTAGGTTTGTATCCAAAAAGAAGTTCGTGTGGTGTGTAGCCTGTAGTTTGATTCACGGAAGTATTGTGATACATTATAGCTAAGCTAGCTAAGCATTATAGCTAGCTAGCATTAATACTATTTGATCCCAATCGCCTCTACTGCGTTTGTGGTACATTCTGATGTGATCACGTAGTGTAGCGTGGAACCTTTGGTTAAAAAGTTCGTTTTATCAGATAAGTGACTTCTGGTATGAGAATGTTTTATTGCGTTCGTCTAAAAGGTTATCGTTAGTTAGCTTAATCTATGTCATCTAAGTATACAAAACACCGTTCTCCTTGTAACCCATATAAAATATTATCCATTACATGTTGGAATGTAGCGGGTGCGTTTTTTTTAAACCGAATGGCATTCTTAAAAAATCGTAATGACCATATGGTGTACTGAAAGCGGTTTTAGTAATATCTTCAGGACTTAACTCGATTTGATGAAAGCCCGAAGCTAAATCTTGGGTTGGGAAATAAATTGAATGTCTTAGCTTGTCCAGTATATCAGTTATATTCGGCAATGGATAACTATCACCTATTGTAATTTCGTTTAATTTCCTATCGATTACCATACGCCGTTTTTGTTTACCTGAGGCGTCTATTTTCTTAGGGACAATCCAAATGGGACTTGTCCATGGAGAACTACTTGGTCAAATAATGAGTCTTGATCAAGAAGTTTATTGATTTGTTTTTTTACTTCTTGTTCATGAACTTGTGGGAAGTGATAATTTTTTGTATGAATAGGAACATTAGACGTTGTCGGAATTTGATGTTTAGTGTGACTTGTAAATGTCAAAGGGTATCCTTCAATGTAAAAAAATTCAGGGAATTCATTTATGATTTTACTAAGTGATTCGTCTTCTTCTTGATTCAGATGGTTGCGTCGAATAATTTATTTACCTGGTCATGTCGGTCAGTCATGTTTATCTTATTTGTAGAGTTAATGGGTATTTGTTTAGGGTTATCTAGGAGCTCGTTAAATGGGGTAGTTTTAATGACGGGAACTGAGATAGTTTTATCGTCGTTATCGATATTAACACAAGTGATTAAGAATTGGTTGTTATTTACAGACACAATGGAATTTGAAATCATGAGACCGTTTCCTAATGATTGTTTATCAATGATAGCGTTGCCTGTTTTTAAATCATTACTTAAGCACGTTATTACTGTTTTCGTGCGACCTTTGATAATTTGTTTGTTATTGTTTATTAGACTATCATTTTCTCCGAAATTGAATAATTTGTACTGACGTTTGCCTACATACATTGTTTTGGATGCTATGTAAATACTAACATAAGATTGGGACATGAAATCTAGACCTAGGATACCATCGACTTCGATATTTATGTCGGCAATGTGAAATTTATGTTCCTTAAAAACATCTAAAGTGACTTCGGCCGTACCATAACTGCGGGTTGGGTTATTTTCGTTAGAAACACCTACAATCGATACAATGTTCGATACGTCAATAGGAGTGTTGCCAATTTTGTATTTCTTTAGAATAGATATGGCTGCTCCTGTATCAATTAGTAAGGTTACCGGGCAGCTGTCAATATTAAACTTACAATACAAAAGATTTTCTGGTGGTATGTTAAGAGCTGTTATAGAAATAGGTTTAGTGTGATTGAGCTCAATTTGAGTTTGACCTAAATTTTGAATTTGACATGATGTAGAACTTGATTGTGACGATTTAGGTTTTGATTTAAAAGTTTTCGAATTAAATTTGGGTTTTGAGTTAGACTTAGATTTTGCCTTATAATAAGATTTAGATTTATTATTGGAGTTAGTAATAGACTTTGAATTGGATTTAGTATTGGAGTGTGAGCTAGATTTTATGCTAGAATTAAGATTAGAATTAGTACCTAAACTAGGATTGAAAATCGATTCATGAGTTTGAGTCCAGGCATCACAAGTTTGTCTTCGATAGACTGAATAAACTTGTGTTGATATGTGTTTCTTAAAACTATTCCTATTTCTACTTCCTACACTACTAGTGTTATTAAGTCTGAGAGTTGGAGAGCATTATGGAAGTTCGGGATCGATTGGGAGCAATTCGAAGCGGTTTCCGCCGAGTCACTCCTGTCCTCGATGGCCGCCTGAGAGTTTAAATTATTAACTGGGGTTGAAAGAGCCTTTGCGGAACCTTGGCTGGGAGTTATCTGATTCCTTTGGTTATTATAAGCTATCTTCCTACATTCATGGATTAAGTGCTCAGGCTTCTTGCAATAATAACAAGTTTTATCCGCGTTTACGATATTTTGGTTGACAGACGGACTGGGTATATTTTGAAGGGGAGGTGTAGGCCTATACTGTGTCGAAATCGGATTCGATCGTCCTACATTAGGAATTTTGTTATTTAATTCGGAGCCTGACCTATATAATTATTGTCTAGCGGCATTCATATTTCTGATTTTGTCTTCTTGCATAACAAAGGAAAAACCTTTCGTTCTCAACATAGAGCCTATGTCAGTACTGAGACCGTTAACAAAGCCATCTCTTCTGTTCCTACTTGTCTACCGGCTAAAGTGTCATCGTTTATTTCGACGGCTAGTTTGTCTATAATTTTACTACGCAATAAATCTACTCTATGATAATATTCAGTTATACTTTCATTCGGTTTCTGGAATAATGATTGTAACTCTAAGGATAAATGTCCTATTGTTTTAACGTCTGAGAATTTATCTATTAGGAATGTTTGTACATTTTGCCGAATTTCCTCTAGTTAAAAATGATCAATTCATCTTAATTTACCTATATTCCATCCCAATACCACACCCTGACTCCTTCCTATACTCAACAATCCTGCCCGAGCAAACGTATCTGGCCACGAGTTCCACAAGCCAGCAATATGCCACGCTCAAATCGCTGGATAACTGCAAAACATACGCTCCATCACGATGAGTCTGCAAAAATCTACCAGTCTACAACGTCTATACACGACCCATATGCGAGATGGCGATCCTCCAGAACAACAAGACAGAACTCCTGAATATCTGCGAACAAACAACGTTTTCAGCTCACATAAACATGTTCCAAGCGGTAGCCAAAAATAAATGGATCTTCATAATTCAACATGCCACACCGTGCGGTACTACGACCTCACATCACGAGTTGCAAGGCGTCGGAATTATCAACCTCAAGAAAGGCTGCAAATTATTCTCTAGTTTCCTGACCCTGACTGCATCTGAAGAAAGTGCAACCAACACCAGTCATTCAATAATAACAGTAACGTTGGATGAATGTCTCACTTCTGAAAACATCAAAATGCCTGACTCACCAGACTTCATCAAAATCAAGGTGGATCACATTCCCTTAGATTCACTCAACACCATTAAATGAGAACTCAAGAGACAGGATGAACAACTACGTCAAGCAGCCAGAGAACATAGAGACTTTAGAATACATAACTACATACCACATGGGCTATGGACCTTAATCTTCTAATTAGGATCATACGTAGCATGGAAACTCTACAGAAGACTTTGTCACCGAAGACGTCAACAGAACGAGCATTCCAGCTGCGATATTCAACAGTTCAACAATTGTTTTGAAAGACGACGACAATCGACAAGGATGGCGATTCCATTGACAACAATTTCCACGGCAACAAACAGCGCAGCGGAAATATCTACCGATGAAGACTCAGATCATCTTTCGCCTCCAAACCAAAGATTGGGCAATACTCCCCGATCTTTATTCTAAGGGGTGTTATGTTGGGCCCTCTCGCCTCTCGCCCCTTTTATCTCTGTTAACTGTTATCTCTAAGAACGATAGTAATGTTTAAGGTAATTTAGTAATAAGTTTATTTTCTAAGTTGTATTGTTCCCAATCTCCTTATTTACTTTTCCCACTCATTACCTAACGATCCCTCACTATAAATAGTCCCGAATCTTTCCCTCAAATTCAATTCTCCTACAACTTCCATCCTGGACACTTGTCTAATAGAAATATATTCGTGTGTTTTTACAAAAAGACAATTTTTAATTTTATCACATAACAGAGGTACCTATTATGCAAGTGGATGAGAGTGAAACTTTTAGTTGAGTGGACATTGTCCAAATATCCTGTGGCATTGGTGCGATTATTCAACACAGATTCAGTACCATGAATTAGCGATGTGTGCGGGTAACCATCGACGATTCAGTTCGGTGTGGACTCTTGACTGAATTGCTCTACTAGACTATCCGCAAGTAAATTTGAAATTAAAATGAAGTTCTCATTTATTTCAAGAGTATGCTAAATAAATGTTATGTTGGTAAGTTTAGTTGTTTTGTCAAAATCGGCCTCGTCAGCTCGATTCTCTTAGAATTTTTTTCCATATTCCAAAAAAGTTTTAAGATAGTCCGATATTCAGATTAAAACTATGGTTTAATTTTATGTGTAAATGTAATGGAAATAGTCCGAGATTCTCGAACTATTCTTAAGCCTTTTTTGGAATATGGTCATGAGTCATCGGAAAATGTTTCCAAGTTACTCGAACTGACAAGGCCGATTTTCACAAATAACTAAATTACCTCATATTCTGGAAATAAATTAGTTTAGATAAATAAGATGTTAAGAGGCATTAAGTTTAAAAATTAGGCCCTAAGAGCCCAATTGAAAATTTACTATTAAGTCCAAACAGTTTTTTTATATGAACTGTTTTACATTATATTATGATACATAGATGAATCATCGCTCTCTGAAGTGCTGAGTTCGCTCAATCGTGACAAATCTTGTAAACTCCACTTGCAGCCTAGTGGTTAGAAACGACCCCGTTTATACGTCTCTACTGTTATAAAACTGTAGAGTTTTTTTAGGAAAGTGTTTTTTATTCACTACATTAAACACATTATCAATAGGTAGGTATTATGGCGTAAACAATCCAGTTTTACCATAAATATACAGTGTTATTTGTAATATAAGAAAGCAGCTGAGGGCTACTTCTGTTCATATTAAATCAACTTTTTACTTTTTAATCAACTTTTGTTCTACGACTTCTATGTAATATTACTTAAAAATCACTTGTTTTAAATTATGTAAGAGAGAACTTGAGGGCTACTTCTGTGCACCTTAATAATCAACTTTTGTTTTACGAAGTTTGGGTTATGTTAATTAAAAAAAAAACAGCTGCGAATCATAAGTATACAGACGTATATCAGTCGATAAAACTTAAAAAATAGTATAATTTTATGGTTAATGACCTGTGTGTAAGTAAAAGCTGATTTTTAGGCACGTAAACAAAACTAAAATTTTTTTGTTAAAGAAATTAGTATTTCCAAAAATCGTTAAATAAAAGTTGAATGTTAAGATGTAGGTACAGAAATAGCCCTGAACCGCATTTATATAATTACAAATAACCCTGTATATACCCTGTAAAAAGATTTAGTAAGATAATTAGGTAGGTACCTACCTAATTTCAGAAATCGAATTAGGTACCTATTGGAATTTTAATTACAACGTTGTAGCTCCGCAGTGATTAACTAGGCTAACAATGTAGCCAACTGGCAAAGCTTGTAACCTAATGGAACTAATGCATTTTACATTATTATCGACCATAGACTAATAGAACAGCTCCACTTATTTGTACTTTGAAGTTATACAACTGTATCAACTTACTACGTTATAGTAGGTAATCTATATTTTGTATCTATTTTTATTTATTTATAATTTTATTTTAGTTTTGCTTCATATGTTTTCATTTACTATTATGGTTCTCATAAATATGTAATTTTTAAATGATAACAAATTTACGTGTTTATTTAGTATCTAAATAAATACCTACTTAGTTATTCGTCAACAGCATGCAAGTTTGAAAATGGTAGAACATTTTTTGTAACGAAGTTCCTTATCGCGAGTTGGTGACGAAACCTAGCCTAGAAAAAATATAACGCGTTACGCGTTACGAAAAACCGTACAAAAATAAGAGACCGATAACTTATCTGCGATACCGTACCTGCGGGTAATAAGGGCCACTAAAGGTTTTTTAAAACCTTAAAATAGTGACAAAATAACAAGAAAATAAACAAATTAATTAATTTTCAGATTAACAATAAAGCTAATATTTATCTAATAGTTTTCCCTATTTATACGATATATTTAGTTTTTAATTCAGGTGGCCCTTATTACACGCACGGTATCTAATATATGAAAAAAAAATGGTAAGGGACTTCGTTCCAAACGCGTTAAATTTTTTTCTTTCTCAGAAGCAAAAACCTTCAATATTCCATTATAATCAGCTCGGTTAGCAGTTTAACATTCGCTTTGATATTTCAAATAGCACTCAAATCAATTAATTAACATTAGTGACAGCCAACTCACCTTTAGTAGTTAAATTCATCCGTTCCTCTTCAACGTTTGCAATCAATCAGTACTGATTTACCCGGACTGCACGTTTATAATTTGGTATGCGGCTAATTACCCTGCGAATTTGAGAAGTACTTGCTCAGTCAAGGGCCATGAATTAAGTTGTGGCTGTGTCAGTAGCGTAGCGAGGGGGGGGCGTAGGAGCGGACTGCCCCGGGCGTCACTATTAGAAGGGCGGTAAAATTAAAAAAAAAACGTGTGGCACTCGGGGACTGCCGCGGTAAAGCTATTGCATAGTGCGAGCTTCGTACAGCCGTACAATATACATACACGTTAAGCGAACGCTCGGCTGAGCTACATGGTAGGCGGAGTGGGGGGTGTTAGGTTTTATTTTCGTTACGGAATTTCCCGCGCCCGCGATAAAAGCTATACAATAGCTTAAAAAAAATTATTTTGTGCGTTTACTAGCGGTCAGTCAGACAATTTTTTTTTCAAGAAATTAGCTCCTACCCACTGGTAAATATTAAATATCCCTCTCGCCCAATACAATTGTTGCAAATCACGAGTCACCTTGCATCCATAAATGGTTTTGAAATAAATATTTTTCGCTCAATTCTTTAATATCGTTTCGTTTTTTCTCACCAACACCAAAATTATTAAGCTATTGCATAGCTTTTATCGCGGGCTTTGAGCGCGAAGAAATTCCGTAACGAAAATAAAACCTAACACCCCCCACTCCGCCTACCATGTAGCTCGGCCGAGCGTTCGATTAACGCTTATATGGTACGACTGTACAAAGCTCGCGCGATGTTATTTTTATGACGTCAAATTGTGAGCATTATAAATTTAAATACGACAAAAGGGCGGCAAATTGTCTCCGCCCGGGGCGACAGTGACCCACGCTACGCCACTGGGCTGTGTTTGCGTGTGTGGTTTACGTTTACGTAACAGAGACAGGCTCTCGTCGCAATCGTGCCACCTCCTTCGTTACATCAAACGCTACACAAATACTAGGAGAGCATGTCGACCGAAGAGTTCTGTTTCACCCACACGAATACAACATTTCAGTGTGCGAATTTACGTTCGTTTTCGGACAGGGACTCGCCTGTGTGTGTTACTATACAAGTATAAGTTGACGGTTGTGTGGGGTAAAGTTTGTATGTGTTAACTTTACACGTTAAGTTTCCCTTCAGTGACGTAACGTCCGCGTTAAGAGGAAAGGGTACCGGCGCGGCGCTCTCTCCACACAAACGTAGTCGACTGTTTCCTCACTGGATAATGACACTAGAGCAAATATTTTTGTAGCATAAAATTTATAACTGCCATGACCATGCCCATGTGTCTTATTTTTAAGCTATTGCATAGCTTTTACGCGGGCTTTGAGCGCGGCGACCGAATCAAGAAATTTCGTAACGAAAATAAAACCTAACACCCCCCACTCCGGCTACCATGTAGCTCGGCCGAGCGTTCGCTAAGCAATAGCTTTTTATATATATTTTGGTTTTATTTAACTCTTACTTTGTATGATAATTAGAATATTTAAAAAAAAACAAGACATAGGGGCATAGTCATGGCAGATATAGGTTTTATGTAACAAAAATATTTGTGCTAGTGTTATTATCCAGGGAGGAAACAGTCGACTACGTTTGTACTTATAGAGAGACGGGTATATTTCCTCTTAACGTTCCTTTTCGGACAGGGACTCGCCTGTGTGTGTTACTATACAAGTATAAGTTGACGGTTGTGTGGGGTAAAGTTTGTATGTGTTAACTTTACACGTAAAATTTCCCTTCAGTGACGTAACGTCCGCGTTAAGAGGAAAGGGTACCGGCGCGGCGCTCTCTCCACACAAACGTAGTCGACTGTTTCCTCCCTGGATAATGACACTAGAGCAAATATTTTTGTAGCATAAAATTTATAACTGCCATGACCATGCCCATGTGTCTTATTTTTAAGCTATTGCATAGCTTTTACGCGGGCTTTGAGCGCGGCGACCGAATCAAGAAATTTCGTAACGAAAATAAAACCTAACACCCCCCACTCCGGCTACCATGTAGCTCGGCCGAGCGTTCGCTAAGCAATAGCTTTTTATATATATTTTGGTTTTATTTAACTCTTACTTTGTATGATAATTAGAATATTTAAAAAAAAACAAGACATAGGGGCATAGTCATGGCAGATATAGGTTTTATGTAACAAAAATATTTGTGCTAGTGTTATTATCCAGGGAGGAAACAGTCGACTACGTTTGTACTTATAGAGAGACGGGTATATTTCCTCTTAACGTTCCTTTTCGGACAGGGACTCGCCTGTGTGTGTTACTATACAAGTATAAGTTGACGGTTGTGTGGGGTAAAGTTTGTATGTGTTAACTTTACACGTTAAGTTTCCCTTCAGTGACGTAACGTCCGCGTTAAGAGGAAAGGGTACCGGCGCGGCGCTCTCTCCACACAAACGTAGTCGACTGTTTCCTCCCTGGATAATGACACTAGAGCAAATATTTTTGTAGCATAAAATTTATAACTGCCATGACCATGCCCATGTGTCTTATTTTTAAGCTATTGCATAGCTTTTACGCGGGCTTTGAGCGCGGCGACCGAATCAAGAAATTTCGTAACGAAAATAAAACCTAACACCCCCCACTCCGGCTACCATGTAGCTCGGCCGAGCGTTCGCTAAGCAATAGCTTTTTATATATATTTTGGTTTTATTTAACTCTTACTTTGTATGATAATTAGAATATTTAAAAAAAAACAAGACATAGGGGCATAGTCATGGCAGATATAGGTTTTATGTAACAAAAATATTTGTGCTAGTGTTATTATCCAGGGAGGAAACAGTCGACTACGTTTGTACTTATAGAGAGACGGGTATATTTCCTCTTAACGTTCCTTTTCGGACAGGGACTCGCCTGTGTGTGTTACTATACAAGTATAAGTTGACGGTTGTGTGGGGTAAAGTTTGTATGTGTTAACTTTACACGTTAAGTTTCCCTTCAGTGACGTAACGTCCGCGTTTAAGTTGTAGTCGGATGTTTCCGCATAGTTTGAATGAAAAGTAGTTTCAGTACGGTTTTGTAGTTAACGAAATCTGGTTGATAGTGTTTTGTAGGTGTGTTTGAATGTGAAACCAGTGTATTCACTTCGTACGTTTGTCGAGAAGTTTTCCGCGTCGCTTATCTGTAAAGAAGAAAAGTTGTATGAGAAATTGTTTTAAGTTCCACAATAACAATAAAACTATAATTTCGTAGGGGTGTATTAAATTTACTGTAGAAGTACGTAAACACTTCTTTGTAGAGATAGATCTATATATTTTACACCTACAATCATTGATATTGTATGTGTAAAAAAAAAATTATAAATCGGAATATCTATACTTAATAATATTATAAAGCTGAAGAGTTTGTTTGTTTGTTTGTTTGAACGCGCTAATCTCAGGAACTGCTGGTTCGAATTGAAAAAATATTTTTGTGTTGGATAGTCCATTTATCGAGGAAGGTTATAGGCTATTTTTTATCCTGATATTCCCACGGGATCGGGAGTTACGCGGGTGAAACCGCGGAGCGCAGCTAGTTCTGTATAAAGTTATCCGTAATCATACATAAAATAATCGGTGGTGACACACAGACAGACAGACGGACAAAAGAGTGATCTTATATAAGGGTTCCTTTTTTAACTTTTGAGGTACGGAACCATAAAAATGATAAGATATCCGCGTCCACTTGAGAACCTTCTCTGTTTTTTTTCATCGGTTAATAAATTGAAAGGTATTTTAAAAAGAAGAGCATCGCCATTTGATCAAATTCTGAATTTGTAGGTATACCTACAGATAGTGATTTGTTAGCAGTTTATTCAAAATTTTGTATACTAGCAACGCTCCGCGGTTTCACCTGCGTTACTTCCAATTCCGTGAAAAATATCGGGGTAAAAAGTATTTCCAATTAATCAATGCATCCTCCTACCAAGTTTTATCATAATCGGTCCAGTTTGGAGCCTATTCGTTACAAAGGCTAATTCCCAAAGGTCCATGATTTTCTTAAAAATTGTTACTAATGGGTCCATGGAAAATATTAGTATAATTTTAACATAAAAACAAACAAAAAACTTTCCTCTATATAATATTAGTGTAGATTTTCTATTCGTTACAAATGTGAGGTATAAGATGTACATAATAAATAATAATAAATAATAAAATCTTTATTTCCTTAACATACATAATAATATACTTATCAATCGTAACACTAAACTTGTTCCAATACAAACAAAACCAAGAAACTATACCTTACATTAACTAAATAGAAAACCCTGTTTGTTTAGGAAACAAAAGAGAAGCCACGGGTATTATTATGGATTAATTACGAAGGTAACCTATCGCTAGGTGACACCTACGACAATGCATTGTCATAAACAATGTCCAAGTAAAAGTCACTCTAGAGACGAGACCATAGATGTATTAGACGAGACATACAAAACATAGAGTTAAAAAGCTTGTAATATTGAGACTTTAACCTTTGTATGCAATGTCACAGGGCCACCTACCATCTTAATTAAAATCCATACATATAAAATTCTTTGTCCTGACTGACTGACGGATTAACGCACAGCCTAAACCGCTGATCGTAGAGACCTGATACTTGGAGGGTGTGTTCTTTGTGTGACGTAGGCATCCGATAAGAAAGGATTTTCTGAAATTCAACCCTTTGAGTTTGAAAAAGGGGGGCAAAGTTTGTATGGTACAACGTGATTCCTTGGTCCATTTTCGGTCGCGGGCAAAACCTAGTCTATGTGCTATCGCTGAATGTGTCGCTAAGCGCAGATTTTGAGAACAGCTTTGCACTGTCACTACTTAGACAGTAAACATTTTTTATTCTTTTGTTGTACGCCTTTCGAAAATCGATTATTTATTGAAAGAGGTTATGCTAATTCAAAAATTAACATATTTTTTATAAATGAAGGTCATTCAGATAGAACAGTCGATATAACTAAAAAATAAAAAAATCTTAGAGTTAATAACCTCTCCGTGTAAGCAACAGCTGATCGGATAAACATAAAATAAAAAAATATTCGAATTTCGAAAAGTCGAACCTACAACAAAAGTTGATATGCACAGAAGTGTTTAGTAGAAATAAGTATTTATAATCTTCAAAAGTCGTAGATAGTAAAAATAATTGTATTATCCTTAAATAAATAAAAAAACTATAGCATAAAACGAGGACTAAATGCTAACTCATTTAGAAAATGAAACCACATCTAATACGATCGTGGTAAATTACCACATGACCAGTAGATACGCAACAACTTCATTTTCTAATGAAAGACCGTCTCTTGGGCTTATGCAGTTATCAACAACAACAAAAATATATAATTGCTTTATTGGGATTAATTTATTGGGATTAACTAGTAAACAACTCTTACGATATTTGATTAGGTAGATAAAAAATACCTTAAAAATATAAATAATATAATTTTTGGACACACTTTTGAGGTACGCCTCTTAAATTTTTATTAAATGTACTTAAGTTGTAGGTTATTTAATTTGAGTAGGTTTTTATTTTAATTTAAGTTTTTTGACGTGATAACATCTTGTAAATTAGTAAGAATGCACTTCACAAAAAAGTGTGACGTCATGCGTTATTGACAAGTAACCATAGCAACGTATTGAAGTATGCAAAATGGTAATGTCAACGATACAAAAGAGTTCTTATGAGACGTTATCACATAAAATTATCGTCCGTAAACCGGCTTTACAGACAAAAAAATGTTTTTGTTTCTACATAGGTATAGAAAGAAAGGTTTAGGTATAGAAAGTGGCTTTTTTTTAAATATTATTATGATTGACGAATATCACAGGTGTAACCACTACACAGGTGTCACCTACCAGTAGGCAGGTGCCGACTGGTAGCTCTAAGATGTAGTATACGCTTTCCTAGAAGAAACCTATTAACTCGTGACTTCCACCAATTTATTAGACGTTATCCCGTCAAAAAACACCAACGAAAAACGAAATCAAATTGTTGCAAAAAATATTATCTAATCCATGTTTGATTTGAGTTAATATAATTTGTTTTCAGGTGCGTTATGCAATGACAAACTGGATTCATGATTGTGTCATTGTTTCGGTGGCGCGACGCGTCCGTGCCCCGGTCAATTTGTTCCATTGTTACAATATATGACCCATTGTAATTTGACAGTGAATACACAGCTCATTTTTATGAATTGTAAAGTGTGCTTTCATTTTATTGACAGCAAGATATTGTTTATTTAAATTGTATGACTGTGGAACTTCCATCACATTTTATTGTCTTTGTACGTACTATTTTATATTTAAAATGACAAAAAGTCTTTTTTTATGTTATGGTGGAAAATTGTATATTTTTTTCTTTGTGTTTTATTTAGATTTGTTATGTCGGTTTTTATTTTTTGTTGACGATTTCGACGGCAACGTCAAAGTTTATGCCAAAATTACCCATACCTACCAAATTAAATAATAGATGACCAAAGAGTATACCCATCTCCCACCAATTCTTCTTCAATAAACATAATAAAAAATAGCGTGGTTACGTAATGAAGCTAAAGCTAAACCAGCTATTTCCGGTTTCCAAATAATTGATTTAAGCCCTAACGTGCCTAAACCGCTTGCCAGACAAATAGAACATTAATTGACACCCCTAACTATTTTCAGAAAAAGCACAGTACCGCCCGTATTCACAAACAGTACTTAAGTTGCTCTTAGATAAGTGAACGCGCTGTGCCAAATGCGCCTCAATGATTGGTCAATTTTATGCTGTTCTCTTCACTTTAGCGTATCAGCGTCTTGTTTGCGGCTCTACCTATGCAATCTCATAAGGTTGATTGGGTGTCAATGTGTCAAATAAATTCAAGATATAAATAAATAAGGGTATCGTTAGTAAACGTCCTGTTGGGTTTTCCTGTTGTGTGGTCACCCTATAATACGTGCGGGAAATAATAACCTGGCTATACGAAGTCAGGCTGCAGGTTAAATTGGCCGCTGTATTTCATATTTAATTTATTAAATTCACGAAAAAATATATTTTATTCAAAGTACATTAACAAAACAAAACGTAATAATTTGTCCCATGTTCATTAGAAAAACACAATCTGTTTCTTAATTTTATAGAATAGCAACGCTTCGCGGTTTTATCCGCGTAACTCCCGATCCCGTGGGAATATCGGGATAAAAAGTCTATGTTATTTTATATTACCAATGAATCTATGTATCCTCATACCAAGTTTCATCAAAATCGGTTTAGTAGTTTCGCAGCCTATTCAATGCAAACAAACAAACCAAATCTTTCCTCTTTATAATATTAGTATAGAAAATAAGTACGTACTTACTAAATCTTCTTTAAAATGCTTAAAATAATATTCCCCTTACTTATTTCAAAAACTTTCCATATTTATCAATAAACAAAAAGTTGTTCTCTTTTGTCCAATATTTAGATATCCAAACTTGGTAGAAACGTTTTACAAATTCTAAGCATTTTGCGGACACCTCTGCTTCTGCTTACAATGGAAGAGATATAATAATGAACTTTAGATTTTACTGTAATTAGGTGCTGTGGGCGATAAGGACCCCAATTCTCTCGGTGAACTTGTTCGAATCGTATTTCTTAGCGCGTTTTATCGTCCGCTGCGATATGTGAGTGTTCACGTTTCGGATTTTCATTTCGAACTTACTGAAGTTATCTGAATTTGGTGAAGTTTTATTATATAGTAATAATGAAAGAAGATAAATAATACGTTTAATTTAATTATATCCGTAAAATCATAATATTTATCTGGGATTTATATAGCGGTAGGTTCGGTACTTTATTGAAATCGATAGATTGTGGTTTATAAAACCCCATACAAACATCTTAAATCGATAGATATAGGTTTATAAACCGCAAACGCAAAGCAACGCAAAGCAACGCAAAGCAACGCAAAGCAACGCAAAGCAACGCAAAGCAAAGCAAAACGCAAAGCGGTGGGCAGTGAATGGAGAAGAAGAGCTTAAGATCGGGCTCAGTGGCGTATCTTGGGAGAGGCCTACGTCCAGCAGTAGACTGACACGCCGGCTAATGATGATGATGATGATGAGGTTTATAAACCCCCACAAACGTCTTAATTAACCCGTATATGCCGAGGGGGTCGATATCGATCCCAAAGTACTCCTTTTCTTCTTAAAATCAGAGACAAAAATAGTCCTATGCAAATATGGGTCAAGTAGGAATAGAGCTGACAATAGAACTTTATTTTGATCGTAGGTACTTAGCGTAGCTGTGATTTCAAAACAAATACTATGTTACACAAACACAACTGAATGCAATGCAACGTACACAGATGTCCTTTGTTATGCAAATGTGTGTATGTGTCCCTAGGCTGATGGGTGAACGCGAGCCGTTCGTCGTCGTCGCGTCGGTCAGTCATACCGCTCAAGGCAATAGCTCCGTTACCTGTAACCTTGTATAGTACGGGATCCTTTTATGAACGACCTTCAACGAGCTGATTAATGGATGAAATGTATTTCAATAAATATATCGCTTCGGCCGTCTATAGAACCGATCTTTCAGAACTAGTTCCGTACGAGGCTTTTAATTTACTTGGATGGAACTGGTTCCGATCAAGGATTTCAATTTCCTTGTATTGAACTGGGTTCCGAATGGGTTTCCTAAAAAAATTCAGTCCAGAATAATGAATTAATTTTTAATGTTTTCAGATTTTTCACTGGTGAAATCCATAATCTTATTTTAACTAAATTTCTATTCATTAACCAGACCAGTGCAAATGACTAGTAGGTATCGATTTATTTGTCTACCCAAGAGTTGTGACAGGAAAAATTAGTCAACTTAACCTTTGCATATTCTATAAGCTACATACTTTCGATAAGTATGGAATTTGTCTATGAAGCTAAGGTTTAAAAACAGTGAAAGGTTTAAAAAACAAAAAAATAATAATCATATTCTGGACTTTTTTAAAAAAAAACCCATTTGCAATATATTTATTGACCTATAATACTTTACATCCATTAATCAGCTCGGTGAAGGTCGTTCTTCAAGGGATCTTAGACTAGTACAGGCTAAATGGTCAATTATGCGACTAACCCTGTGCAGATACTCCGCACAAAGCCCCGGACAAATTCACCCCGGAGTCAAAATTGTACCAAATTCTGTCAATATGCACACTGCCTGTATGTGGGTAGGTATATGTAGATCACTGAATATATCCATCCTGTGCCTCCGATGACATTTCATAAGAGTTTTTCTTTTTTGGTTATGTCAACAAATAATATTAACAACAAGAGAAATAAAAAATACTCGATTAAGAGAATTATGAGTTTCCGATACGCGGCGCGAGTAGGTATTTTCAAAAATGACCTGTATCGTGCGATAGAGAGCCTTCATTTTGCTTTCAAATAATGTTACGGGCCCTAACCTTTTTACCCCCTTTATATATCCTTCACAAAATGAAATAAATTTAGTCTCATTTAATTCATTGCATCTTATAGAATAAGTCAGTGAATCAAATAAGATGCGGTTAATACGTTTTTCTTTTTTGGTAATTCAGTTTAGTCTATTAAAAAACAATTGAAACGCTCAATGAAGTTTTTAAGTCAAAAATATAAATATTCAGATACTAATAACTTTTATCTTAGACAATATTTCTTTAAAATAAAAACGTATAAACCTAGTTTCCCATTAGATCTAGAACATTTTCAAAAATTATAAAAATCGGACTTCGTTTATGGGGGGGAAAACGTTACCGCTTTTTGTATGGAAATTTACAGCCTCACACTGGTTCTAAGACCCGAGAAAATAATTACTATGAATACAAATCGTGTGAGTTTAAAAAGTTTAATGTCAACAAAATTATTCCACGACAAAATTACATGTTAAAGTCATGAAAGTTTGTTTATTATTTGTTTGTTTGTTGTCAAACGACTCGACTGATTTTAATGAAAATCAGCATAGTGGTAGTTTGGGAGATAAAGAAGGACATAGCTTACTCTCCCCGAAACTTACTTAACGAGCTTACTATTTACGACTCTTTTCTTTAGTTATTAAATAAAAACGTACGATTTCATAAGATTTTCTATTTTTGTGAAAACATTCTAATATATTAGAACCGTTGCGGTGTATTCAAAGAGAGTAGGGTGTTCCTATTCTCTATTACAATGATGAAAGAATTTTTCGGTCGGTTAAAACTTTTAAAAGTTACTCCGAACATCCTGCCGGTGGAAACTTTCCTCGTAAGTACAAAAAGAATCTTATAAGATTATTGTCCTTGTATGAAAAGGAGCGTTAACCACAAAATAGATACTCTTTTATAAAACTTAGATATCTTTTATCAAAGTAAAAGGACCTATGCTTTTCTGTTCTTTTTATAGTTTTAAAACTGAGTCATAATCTTTGTAATGTTTTTAGATTACTGTAAAAGTCATTAAATTTTTCAGACTGGTTGTAATTATTTCCCCATGTGGATTTTTACCTATAAAATATACAAAAATTAAAGTATTGCCTGGATCTCGAATTTGGAACCTGTCCAAACTCTTTGTTGAATTTTCTGTTCCTTCCTGTAATAAGATATAATCTATTCCTACCCTTAAATTTAATTTTATAATTAAAGCGCACTCTATATTATGTTTCCATCGCAAAACCCGCAGGTACCATTCGTTCAAGTTTAGTTAGATTTGATTTATTATTTGTACATACATCTCAACGTATAAAAGTACTGCTGCGCTCCGCAGTTTTACCCGCGTAACTCCCGATCCCGTGGGAATATCGGGATAAAATAAGATGTAAGCTATCCTATCTTTCAAGTTGGATCAAACTGCACACGATGTGCAAAGATTAAAATCGGTTTAGTAGGTTAGGACTCCATCGCGCACATACAACGTGACATGAAATTTATATATATTTGAAGAAAGAAGATAGAAGATAAAATAGGATAAATGTATGGGATCTCCCCACCACATCTTAATCGGTTGAGCTGTGTCTTCGAGTAATCGGTAAACATAGAATTCAAATAATTATACCTTTTATTGAGAAACTCCTCCTTTTTTTGAAGTCGGTTAGAAATAGGTACCAGTATAACGAAAAATATACGCCCGCCGTTTACATAAAAAACACAGATAACACAACTGCTTGGTTAACATTATTAAAACGTCACTCTTAAAGTTAGTTTTTGAAAGGGCAACGTAGTGGTTTTATTTTCAGCACCTTCACGCGAAAAGCTTTTATATTATGTACCTATCGGGAGAAAACATAACTTAGTTTAAACTGAAAGAGTTTTAACGTTTGGATAGAACCTACTACGGGCTATTTTATGAGATACAGGTACAGATTAGGGCCTTTCCTACGTATTTTGTTTCCGTTTGGGCTAACTTTATGAGCAGCTATTAACCGTAGTAGGTTCTACCTAGTTTTAAAATTTGGCATGTAAATGGCTATGGTTTGCATATATTCCCTTCTAGCTCTATTTTACAGCTAATGGTTGGTTAAAATTTTAAGCCAGAAATATGGAACAAATATTTTTCTATGAAATGGTTATATTTCGACTTTCGTGTTGTGACTCTGTACGTAATAGATATAGCTAAATAGTCAATTAATAGCAATTTAACACGTCCATCTACAATTAATAATATCTTATGTTTATGCATATATGTGATATTTAATGCGATTATTAAAGTGATTTATCGAAATGTACCTACCTATTGATTGCATTAGAACACAATCTGTTACGTTAATACAGCATTTCCTGTGGGTATCTACCGGAGGGCTTGTGACATGCAAATCTTGGTGATAGCATTAAATCCCATAGACTGAAGTGTGCGAGCTAGTAGATCTCACAAATTGATGTAACTATCGTCAACACGTGGACTGAATACGGTTGTGATACGGTACGAGATACGATTGACCATGTCTCTGTTAATTCTATTGCGAATTCCTTTGTCGCAACTCGAAATTGCAACAAACGAACTGCGGAAGTAGATAACGGTTGAAACTTCATCGGGCGGACTGTTTCATTCTGGAATCGTGTAATAGTAGATTGTATCTTAAGGGGTCGAAATAATACTTTTGCGTGAGGGCGCTATTTTGAATCCAAAGCGCATTCTGGAGTAGAAACTCGAGCGTTTCTGATAGCGGATTCTTATATAGAATCTTGAACGCATATAATGTTTGAAAGCCATCGCGTCTCCTTAAAAGGAATTTATTATGGTCCAAAATTTTCAAAGTGATTAATTTAGGTATTGCAAAAAACACATTTATGTAATTAGTATATATGTTCATTTCTAAAAATTCAACAATTTGTGATCGCTTGCTTCGCTCGCTTCCATTTCTTTCTCGACTGATGCATGTTTTAAAGTGGCAGCTGGCAGCTCATTGTTATTCAGTATTTAAATTGTTTTTTTGAAACCGGGAAGTCAGACTGGACTGATTCGGGTTTGTTTGATTTAGTTTACGTTTCTGGGGCGACACCATCGATATTCTTTCTAGGTGTCACTCATGCTAGTTGCGCTACTAGACAAAACTTTTTTTGATTAATAGGCAACTGTTGAGAAATACATTTTTACCCCACCTCTGTTCGATCATTTCCTTCGATTGTCCGTGCTCCATTGTCGTAAATAAGTTCAGCATTATTTGGTGAAATTTTCATGACAAGAACCACTAAAGTCAGGTGTGTATTACAGGCAGTTGTATATTTTATGATTGTACCACAGTTTTCAGACTTGAATTTCGCCGATGGATGGTTTTTCTACTAAACTATTCATCAACGGGAGTTTCATAGAAATATTTTTTCATCGACAATAGTTTTATCGACACAATCTTATGACGTACCTGCGGATAGTAAGGGCCACTAAAGGTTTTTTTTTAATATTCGTGACAAAATAACAAGAAAATATACTAAGCAATTATTTTTCAGACTAGCAAATATTTATCCAATCTATACTTTACTTTGTGTATATTGTTTTCTACGTTTCTTCCTGTGTTGTAAAAATAAATTTATCTATCTATCTTTTAACGACGAACGTTTCGACACCAATAAATGTAAAGGAAGTATTTACACTTTCCACACACTCTGCCCCTGGTCTAAATTCCCATACAAATCAGTCCAGCCATAAAGTGGGTGCAATGATCTGAGTACATAATGTAGAGTATTAGCACAGTATTAGTAGCTTCAGGTGACCAAAGGGTTGGCTGCTACTTTGGCCAACGGATCGGAATTGCCATCCAAAGAAGCAGGTAGGGAACTTATTTAGATTTTTAATGTTAAGTATTATATTTTCATTAAGTTGTAACTTTGCAATGTTTTGTAACTTGTAAATAAATAATCCCTATAGGTACCCCATAATGCAGTAGTATGCAGTCCATATTTCACATACATATTCCTCAAATATGACATCCAAAGCATGCCTTCCATAATCCTAGTCTATATTATCCAGCAGACCGGTTCCTTTCTTCGCATCAGTCCACTTTACGGACAGTTGACTTAAATGTGTCCGAGCCATTCGAACGACTCGCATCAATGATAATATATAGGTAGGTAGACAGTCCCTTTACTAAATAACCTTGATAAGTTACTTGAGACGTACACGTGTATTGATTTATCCATACAAATTTATTCTGCTATGTCCTTCCTCAATGTCTCTATGCTAGAGTAGGTAATTATTGTTTTTACATAAAAAGTAGGTTTGCTGTACACAGAAAAAAAGGTTTCTTGAAGCAAGAAAGAATTCTCTCTCTACAATAAATAATATTTTTTTGTTTTAGTAAATGATTTTGAAAATAATAATTGAAAACAAGAATTAAGATTTTTTTATTAGATTTTTTTACTAAAACCAAAATAAATATCTCAAGCGACTTAGAGAAGATTATTTCATGCTTTCCAAAAAAAAATTTTTCTGAATAATTTTTACAAATCGTAATGAAAATCTGTTAAGCCGTTAAACCGTGAAGAGTGAAAAACAATGTAACAAATCGACTTTTAGATTTATAACATAAAGATCTACCTAAACATGTAGGGTTTGAATTAGTTTAAAGTATTACAAAAGTCAATTCAGGAAAAACGTTAGCGTTTCTTAAATTCGCCATCTAAAATACCTTTTAGGTACCTAGTTTATTCAGCAAGCTTATTGTAAATGTAAAGTCGCAACCGACCACTTTGGCGGCGATTCAAAAATCAACTCAAACACTACTTCTGGGTTCAAACTAAATTTGGAATTGCAGCGGTGAAAAACTGCTGTTTCGGTAACTGGGTACTAAGGATGATAGCAAAAAAGTTAGCTACTAAATTTGAGGGACACCGACTTAATTTATCTGTCTTTCGGAAAGTTGTTCAACGATTGTATAAAAAATGTTATAGTTGAAACGCCGCGGTTCAAATTGCGGTAATCTCAGCATATGAGTAAGTAAGTATGTGTTTCGGTATGCAAGTGGTATAGTGGCTGAGGTGGCTGAGGGGGCTGAGGTGGCCGAGGGGACCAAGGTGGGCTGGCTGAGATGGCTGAGGTGCGGTGCGTCAGTATTGGTTTTCACATGACAGGACCCTATTACTAAGGGTCACTGTCAGTCCGTCCGTCAGTCTGTCACCAAGCTATATCTCATGAACTGTTATATCTAAACAGTTAAAATTTTCAAAGATTATGTATTTCTGTTGCCACTAGAACAACAAATACTAAAAACAGAAAAAAAAAACTAAGTGGGGCCCCATACAATATGGTAAAGAACGACTCGCACTTGGCCAGTTTTTATTATTATATTTAAAATTCAAAGTCCTAACTAACTTTTCTATCAATAGTTTCATGTTACAAGTACCTACGTACCTAACATATCTTAATATATATAAATCTCGTGTCACAATGTTTGTCCTCAATGGACTCCTAAACCACTTAACCGATTATAATAAAATTCGCACACCATGTGCAGTTCGATCCAACTTGAGAGATAGGATAGCTTACATCCCGATATTCCCACGGGATCGGGAGTTACGCGGGTGAAACCGCGGAGGGCAGCTAGTATATATTATATGAATTAGTTATAAAGAATAAGTTATATAAAAAATCGCGGAAACGTTTAATTATAATCGGAACCATTTTCTAATTTAAATGACACAGTTGGTTTGAGTCCACGTATTATAAGGTAATCATTATTAACTAACGGAGGGTAATATAATTAAGTAGGTATTTTAATAACCATACATGATATTTATTTAATGATTACTCGAACAACTATGTCAATTAGCAGAATTGATTAAATAGAGTATTTGGAAAATATATTTCTGTTTTTTTAGGTTTCCGTACCTCTATTACTTTCTTGTACGTCTGTTTTTATTGAAATGGACTAACAGACATTTCGTTTGTCTGATCGACCATGCGGTTAATGGTTATACCCATAATTATTTGTTCATATGAGGTATGTCGATTTTTAGCTTTGAGTGGTTATTTTCTCAGATGTGTTAACTTTATTCCTACGTTTTAAAAACCCCCTTAGCGAATTTTCAGACTCATTGCTGGTGTAGCTTTATCGATTAATCTTTTTCTTAAAATAAAAATATAGATAAGAAAAACCTTGATTCCAAAAATATTTGTTTACAGAATTTGGCAAAATCTGTTTTTGGTAGGTGTAACGCGTAATAAAAATTTGGTCTAATGCGCTTTTGGCCTTTTGCGTTTTAGGGATCATGCGATTCTGGTCTTCTACGTATATTGGCCTTTCGCGTTTTGGTCCTATATTGCGTAGAAACCAAACAAATATCTGTAAGTAAACAAATATTTGTCTGACATTATTCGTCTTTGCTTGTATATTTAGTTTTTTATCAAAAATGTATGTAGATTGAGTAAAATCGAGATTTTCAATTTTGCTGCTCTAAGTTATAAGATTAACTCCCCCGTGTAAATCACCTGATATACAGGGTTATTGGAAATTATACTAGCAAGCCGTTGAGGGCTACTTCTGTGCACCTTAACAAACAACTTTTGTTCTAAGACTTTTTTGGGCAACCTAACCTCAAAATTTTCGAAAAAAAATTCGAATTTCCAAAAGTTGTAGAACAAAAGTTGTTAGTTAAGGTGTACAGAAGTAACTGTTGCCCTCAACGGCTTGCTAGTATAAATTCCAATATATATATTGTGAACTATAAATACACTGCATTGTATCAAACACACCCCTTTGATTGCGATGTTGACATTCAATCAAACGTATTATCTCAGATGACTTGTATTCTCAATGTGGAGTTGAAGAATCGTTTTAATTAATTTGTAAGATCACTGTTATTTGAATGAAAACCGGCTAAGTGCGAGTCGGACTTAATAGGAGGGTTCCGTACTATGTTGTATGAGAGCCCCAAGTTATTTTTTTTTCTTTTTTTGTATCAACTCGGTCGGTAAAAAATCGGTCCATGAATTTCGGAGCCTATTCAATTCTAACAAACAATCAAATCTGTCCTCTTTCAAATATTAATAAATAATAGAAATGATTAGGTAAGGTATAAATCCCCAGGCCCTCAGTCATCTGACGTAAGCCGCTATATCTCAAATTAATAATGACTTATGGCTTCTAAATATGGGCGCTGAATAGCATCAATCAAAGTTTAGTTAGCGGTGCATGTGCTACGACGAATGTAGAGCGCTACGAAGCGCTACGAAGGGGTGCGAGCGGGCGGACGCAGGCAGGGGGTGGGGTTCTAGTTTGGTTGGTTCGGTGTCGTCGCTGTAACCGCGGTCACGGTCATCGCTGAAGAGGCTTGATTACTGTTCTAACTTACACGTACACTACTCTACACATTTGATGCACATGTGTATAGTGTTTAGTTATAGGTAACTTCATTTTATCAACTTTGTTGAAGTGCTTTCTAACTAAAGTTTATGCGAGTCGATGTTGTAGGCACTTATTGAAAACATTTCCAATTTTAGCGTGTACTGTAACTCATTGAAAAAAAGTCAGGTAGGCTGGGTCAGGAAATGTAACCTAATCCTACCAATCTGTTAAAAGGTTAACTACATCCTCTTTACTTATATACGTTACAATTTATGACGTCACACATGACGTCACATCAGTTTTTGCTTGTGACCCCATATTCTTCTTCTTATCGATTTAAAAAAGAATAGAATAGCCATGAATGAAAATTAAAAACGAAGTCTACATTTCTAAAAGTGCTTAGGTAAAATTAAATGGGTTTGTAGGTAAGTATTCAAAAATGCATTACAGTTATCAAGGCATATTATACCGCATCTTCATTTCTGTCAGATAAATTTTCCACTTCAAAGTTCTCGCAAACAAGATCGTTTACAGCGCAGAGAGCTGAGTACCAGGAGTGCAGAATCGCGAGAGAGTTGCGTTTACACGTGCCGCACTCACACAAGCTTACTTCTACCCACACACACCGCACTGCATTTATTATGGAAACATTACAGACTTGATCGACTGGAAAAATGTTTAGGTTGAAAGATAGAATGCCTATTTTTTTAACTTTAGTCGTTTATTGTAGATTATATCGAAAAAATATGGTTGGATGTAGGGTTTGATGTGACATTTTTCTTTTTGGACATTAGTCGTTCGCAGGAAAAATAGTCGTAATTCAGCAAAACAAAGTTTGTGACTTAGAAAGCTTATTATTGAGTTGAAATGTTTTCTTTTGCGTCGCTCGTTGGGCAACCTTTACATCCATACGGCATAGCCGAGTGCAAACACAAAAGCAACCCCCGACTTCAACTGAAATGAAAACCTGTAGAGGTCTCGACTTTCTTTTTAAGGCCAAAGCGCAGTTAACGACTTTCTATTTAGCTACGTTTCTGGTTTTATTAATGTAAACCGTGACACTCAATTAGTAATTTTGATTTGAAGTTTTCCTTAGCGACTACGACTGTAATAGGGTTGCTTAGTGCTCTCAATCCAACCGTATTGGTTCCTTTCAATGTTTGATATTTTATATTTAACTTGCTTTCATATTGACCGAGCATTTAAAAAGTAATTGGTATTTTGTTTAAGTACATTTCTGCATCGATCTAAGTTTAAAGTTAGCACGTAGTGCGAGTTTTTTCGTATTAAACGTTAGTGTAATTTGTATGGAAAGTTGCAAAACTTGTGAAGTTTTAACTTTCCATACAATTTTACTGATCAACAGATCAAATTGAAATGAATAATCGTGCGAACCAAAGCGACGCGTCGGGCGTCATCGGTACGACCAAATCGCTAGGATTTAGTAAATAGATATATGCACATTAATAAATATATTAAGAGATATCGTGTCACGGGATAAAAAATAAAGTTGTGATCTATGTAAAGCTTAGATTTAAAAATATTTACCAACGCTTTTAATTATAATATCGTTTCCTGTTTTGTAGACTATATAGTATTTTTCATTGATTGAATCTAGTACGTATGACGACACTAGAACAGAATATAAAACTTCTCAAAGATAGCATTTAATATCGTTTGTATAAAGCGGTGTACACTTAATTCCATCTATTTCATAGCATCTCTGCCCTAGAACTTTCAATTTTACTCCCCGCGCCTCCGAGTCAATTTATATAAAAACTAGCTGCCCTCCGCGGTTTCACCCGCGTAACTCCCGATCCCGTGGGAATATCGGGATGTAAGCTATCCTATCTCTCAAGTTGGATCGAACTGCACATGGTGTGCGAATTTTATTATAATCGGTTAAGTGGTTTAGGAGTCCATTGAGGACAAACATTGTGACACGAGATTTATATATATTAAGAAGATGTAGAAAATGTATTAGAAACGTGTTAAACCTTTTAACAAGATATATAAATAGTTAAATACCTACATATAGGTATACATTATTTAAAACTTAAGCCAGCATTAGGTTCATTATTGGTTGAAATATTTTTAAAGTGCACTTAATACATTTTAAACTTTTTAATGTTTGCAATGAAATCGATTTATCACTACATAGTATATAATAAAGTCACTCTTCGCCGTCCCTATGTCCCTTTGTATGCTTAGATCTTTAAAACTACGCAACGGATTTTGATGCGTTTTTTTAATAGATAGAGTGATTACCGAGGAAGGTTTTTAGATATAATACATGCATAATACAGCCGTGCGAAGCCGGGGCGGGTCGCTAGTAAAGTATAAACAAATAGTATGCCTTAAATTCATGTTAGTTGGGAAAGCATCATTCTTCGTATCACGCATAAAGTGCCGATTTCAATCCAGCAATTTAAAGGGTTCCGTACCCTAAAGGGTAAAAACCGTCCATCCGTCCATCCGTCCAGGCTATATTTCATGAACCGTGATAGCTAAATAGTAGAAATTTTCACAGATAATGTATATTTCTGTTGCTATACTATGTATAAATATTTAAAAAGAGAATATAATGGTATGGAACTCTTCGTGCTCGAGTCCGACTCGCACTTGGCCGGTTTTTGGTAATATCAACTTAGACACATAATAATTACCCTAAGAAATTGTTAAAAGTAACAATTTATTATATATATATATTGGCAGAGGTTTCGGTTTGTTGATTTCTTTTTAATATTAAGCAAAAAAATGTCCTGGATTATGCCCTAGATTTAGTATACAAGTATGGCAAAGAAGACAATACGATCAACTAATATTTAGCTTCGTTCCACTTAATAAAATTTTACAACTGTAGCATGTATATAGTTCTTATCCTACGTTGCATTTCTGGCATCACTGTGTAAATATCATTGTAACTGGATTTCTGCCAAAATCAAACTTGTCTCTGTAACTTTTCCTCTGATTTAAAAACGTGATAAAATGTAATGGTCGTTATGAACCAATTTTGGTAATGGCAAAGTATTTTGATAGATAAATTTAATGCTTTTCAATGTGTGAAAATAGATAAAAGAAATTAAAAGTACTTAACAACTTTGATTTTTATGGCACCTATAACTTTTGGCATAAAACGATATTTAATTTTATCTAAAACTTATGTTCACTTAATATCATTGACTAAAATTATATAGATAGACTTACATACTAATGAACAAAAATATGAAAAAAGCTAGATGGCGGTACCTACCGCTATTTATGCAGTTTAGTCTTCTTATTATATAGCATTACCGCTATTTTTATACCTTATACTTTACGGATTTCTTAAGAAAAATTAACAATAAATAATGTTCATTTACCTCGTTTTAAACAAAAATATCATAGTTAGATGAAATGTTTATTTTAATGTGACAAAAATAGCTTCTAATTAGACAAAAAACCAGTTCTCTAATTCTTTATTCTCTCTCATTGTCAAACATTTTGTAAGGTTCATGAGATTTGTATGAGCAGTATTTGTCTTTATACTGTATCTTTTGTCTATGATAATATTGATAATACATGAAATCGAACTCGATTTTCACATTTCACTGGCATCCTAGTACCTTATTTATCTTTTTTATTATATAATGGTTAAACATTTTTGGTCAATGGATATAAATATACTTGTAACAAACTGCATTAGTAGCTATTTATATGATTTACTGGAAAATGTTATTCGCCATGTACAAATTATATAAATAATGCATGTACTAACTTTACGATTTTGCTGCGTAACTACTTTCTAATTTATTTACTTATCTCGTTTTTGGGAAATTAACTGAAATAGTTTGTAAAGTGTATACCAATATCAGTTCAAATTATCTGTACAATTTATAATGTTATTAAAATAGAAATATAACTAAAATGAGTATTTTCACTACTAAAGTTATTTAAATCGGGATATTAACAATGGTTTTTTTTTCTGTACTTACCTATCTAATATTTCGATGCTGATAAGCATATTTTTTACCACACTAGTTTTACAAATACGTATACTTACAGGGTTATTGGCAATTATAGGTACTACTAGTAAGCCGTTGAGGGCTACTTCTGTGCACCTAAACAAACAACATTTGTTCTACGACTTTTGAAAATTTTGAGGTTAGGTTTACCTGAAAATCAGTAGTTCCATAAATTTTGAGAGGTCATAACCATTTTACTTATTTTTTAAGTTTATCTACTGTTTTTAGCCTGAATAACATTTGTTTTTAAAAAATCACCTGTTTTTCGAATGTACCCTCAAAAAATGTAACCTCAAATTTTTCATATTTTTTTTCGAATTTCCGAAAGTCGTAGAACAAAAGTTGTTTGTTAAGGTGCACAGAAGTAGCCCGCAACGGCTTGCTAGTATAATTACCAATAACCCTGTATTTATTGGTAACTCTCAGTTACACGTCAAGAATTATTTAAAAATAGGAACTTGTATCGTTAAATAAATAATAATGTAACATTTTTTTAATCACAGTAAAATTGTCATTTTTTAAATCAAAGTAAAAATGGACAATTCTTGCTTTATATTAGAATAATCTACATAAACCAAATTCATACCTACCTAAATAAAGCAATCGATTCAGAAATATATTTTCATACGGGTTTTATTTTTAGTATTATACTGCCAGTGGCGTAGACTTTCCCATTAAATATACTTTAATCATGAAAACGCCCCACTGAATCGTAACGGTTAGCCCGGTATTAGATAACTTATTAAATATTATATGAAGTCCGGAACCATTGTACCGATTCAGCCAGTATTTGACATTACCATTCACGTACCAAACCGAGTTTCAATTGTGACAAACGGTAACTGCACACCGCAACAAAATTAACAAGTTGAGTTACAGTTAACAAGTTTGTGTAAACTCAACTAACTAGCTAGTTTTTATGTCAGCCAGACAGACGCAATGAGACTTTTCAGTGACTAGCATCCGTTAACTTTTACACAATTGTATTTCCATTTGACCTGTATACTGATAACTAGATTAAACTGCAACGGTAATCGCGGACGCGTGCTTTTATTACTGTTCGATTTATAAATGATTTTAATACAATATCCTTTTCTTTATCAATGCTATTAGCTATAGTTAGGTACAAAATATTGAGATTATGGCCTGAGGATTACTGTTTTTTTTAATAATCAGCGTTTGGCCACACCATGGTAGGTGACATATACCTACGGTCTAACTAAGATATAACACCCTTCCCTAGAAGATACCTATAAGCTCGTGACTCGTGATTTTGTTCATTATTTAATCGTTAACTTATAAATTAATTTATTACATTCTACTACAATTTTTTTTAAGTGAAAACTTCTTTTATCTCTGTATTTTAGATGACATAAAAACTCTGAACTCGCGACACCGTTACGAAGCAGCTACAGTATTTACGTTACAAACATGCGTGTGCGCATTTATTATGACTATGAGGTATGCTTCCGCGCAAAGAGTTAAAGCATAGACATAAATATAGTTACATCCTAAAAATTATTAGACATATTTATTTGTATTTTACGTAAATAAAATGTTATTTTTAGTTAATTCCATTATCGATGTCTAAAGAAGATAAGTTGGCAGAAAATACCTTTAGTTTGAAATCTAACAAGAGTCTAACAGGTTTAAGCTTACAATAAAATTGTAAGTGTCCAGCGCCCCCTAAAGCAGATAGAAAATTATTGGACATTCCCGACTCCATCCGATCCGCGATTAAGGACAGACTTTACCGGTCGCTCTCTTAAAATCGCCTAAAGATAACTCGGCTTCAAAATACCTACTCTCAACTCCGCTAACTGTAATAGTTTTATTGGCGAAGTTTTTACAACAATATTTTTATCTTGTGTGTATGTTTGTATCTCTTTCACGCAAAAACTACTGAACCTATTGCAATGAAACTCAGTATGTAGATAGCTAGAGACCTTGATTAACATATAGGCTACTTTTTATCTTGATATTCCCAAGGGATCGGGACTTACGCGAGTGAAACCGCGGGGCTCAGCTAGTAATTGCATAGAGGAACAAAATAAAAAAGAAAACAATATTATATAACATAGAGGTGACGTCATCTAACTTGCAATAAAATAGATATTTAAAAAATGAATATTTTTTAATTTGTAAGAACCTCCTTTTTTGTAGTCGGTTATTAATAGAGATTAATATGTTTGATTTGTTTTATCTTTTCTTACCCACCTACTAGTTCAAACTTTAGACTTTATCCCCCTTATTCCAAAACGAAGTCTAAAAATTAAACTACGTTTTAGTGAGATTAAAACCATGGACTTAGATAAACGTTATTACAAAAAGAAGTTTACCGCTAAAACCAGGTTTGTCTGTCCTGTCAAAGATAAACTGCCGAGCACCCTAGTTTAACTAACTTAGTACGAAGTTTCTAACCTCAAAAAATTAAATTCTGACGTTCACCTTTTCCTCGTTACTCCAATTCTCGCTCCTTTTTAGGGTACCATACCCAAAGGGTAAAAACGGGGCCCTCTTACTAAGACTTCGCTATCCGTCCGTCTTCTGTCCGTCACCAAGCTCTATCTCAAGAACCGTGATAACTAGAGAGTTGAAATTTTCACAGATTTTAACAACATATTACGTAAACCTACTAAAAACATAAATAAGTAAATATTTTTAGTACGTACTTATGTTCAAAGAGGATATAATCACTACGTTTTCTTATGTTTTTGAGAAATTTAGGTTATTTTCATGTTTACTTAATTTTTTTTTTATACTTCTAAAGGGGCAGGTTAACTCGAGCCGCGTTCCGATATACGCTACATAAATTGATGAATTTAAATACAACAACGTAATCGCGAACATAGAATAACAAATACAAGTCACACTATTTCACAATAATTGAACACACAATTTATATTTTTATCACTTTAGTATTCGATTTCTTATATAAATTTTTAATATTTACTCACTTACCACCATTTTGTGAAAAGGAACGGTGTTTCGAACGCTGAACGAACAAAAGAATGGTTTGTTTCGAGTTTGCTATCTATTGTCTATGGTTGCGACTAAAACCAGGGATTTTCTGGTCCTTGGTCTATTTACTTTTTGTAATAAGAATCAATTTTAAACCAAAACTAACACAAAAACCTAGATCTTTTAGTACAGGTTTAAACTATGGTTTTGCAGTTTTTTTGGAATAAGAGGGTATTAGTTTTGCAATATTTTACTTACTCAGAAGTTAAACAACGATTCTATCACTCTTTGATCTTTCCCTACATTTAAGTTTCCTGTTTTTGGTTTCTATTTTATATGTTTTCTTATGTTTTATTTATATTTAAAGTGTTTATCTATCTATATTTTCTATCTGAGTATTTTTTTCCCCTGTTACATAATCCCTATTATACCGCCCGGTGGGATATATGGAACTTTCTGCCCCATAATCCCTACCGATTCGCACTGGTAGGGATTTTGTAGAATCTAATTATTTATACGGATTAGCTGCAATCACTGTATTACAAATAAATAGTAGAAGATTACCAGTGCGTATACCAACCGGAATACCAATTAGCTGAACCCCACGTGACCCAGAGCTCACTCGCACATCTGTAAAAATGTAGTATTTACCTATTTTGTTATTTTTTTTATTGTATTGTATAGTAGATATATCAGAATTAGGTAACATTACAACCTTACAGATGTACGATTGTGCCTTGGGTCACGTGGGGTTCAGCTAATTGGTATTCCGACTGTACAATAAACGGTCAAAACTCTCTGCCCACCGTAACGTCTACAATCCTGTGCAGCACTATATGAACATTATAACAACGTAACGTGTGGATCGAACCTACGTCGGTTGGTGTAGCGGGAGGCGGCTTATACCACTCGGCCAACTAAAGACATAGATAACATGTTGAAAATAATAAACACAGAGTACTTTTAATTCAAGTATTTATATGTTTGTGTGTAACGTCTATTAGAAGAAGGTCGTAAGTCAAAAGTCGTACTTGTTGATAGTAGGGCAGCAAACTGATAATTTACTTATGACCCATACTGTACAATCCACGGTCAAAAGTGTCTGCTCCCCTTAACGTTTACAATCCTGTGCAGCACTATTTGAACATTATTACAACGTAATCTGTGGATCGAATCCACATCGGTTGGTTTAGCGGGTGGCGGCTTATACCTCTCGGCCAACTAAAGACATAGCTAACATGTTCAAAATAATAATCACACTGAGTACTTTTAATTCAAGTATTTAAGTTTGTGTGTAAAGTCTATTAGAAGAAGGTCGTAAGTCCAATACTTGTTGATCATGATTGTTGATAGTAGGGTAGCAAACTGATAATTTACTTATACCCCTACTGTACATGCGGCTGTACAAGGCGGTAAGTAAACAGTTTATTTTATGTAACAGTATATATAACTTCGAAAGGTTGTATATCACACATCTGTGTGATACACAACCTTTCTTGTTTATCTTAGTGCGCATTGCCTTTACCAACGTTCTTATCCGGATTTTCTCTACACAAAAACGTATCCGTTCTTAGTAAACCGTTGTTCATTTTTACCCGTGACGGAACGGAGGATGGTATATGCATATGATAGGGTGTTTGTTTGTACACTCGAATGTTTCCATTTATCTCGAAAACGGCTGAACCGATTGAGACACGGTTTTCGGATTTTTTTTTGTGATTCATTGGTGATGGTTTGTAGACAATTGTAATGGTGATTACTCACCAGAGGGCACCGCAATTTACATTTATTGCAAAACAAATTTTCCCATTTACTCCAAAATGACATAGGCTAGCTTGTCCGGTCTTTTATCGAACTCCATGACCTAATTTTGCCATCTCCATTCTTTCGTCATACACCCAGGCAGACTGAAGTGCGGCACCGATTTACGGTGGACATACCATACGTTCGCACCAAGCGCTTTGCTTCGTTATTTCTTATTAGTACTGCAAGGGAATGGAATTGGTTGCCTGTATCTGTCTTTCCTGATGTGTACAATTTGGGGGTCTTCAAGTCGCGTGTGAATAAGTGTCTTCTAGGAAATCATGCTACATCGTAAGCCGCATCGTCACCTACCACCTGGTAGATGTAATAATGGTATAACGCTGAAATATGAATGGTAAAAAAAATGTGCTGGCGCAGTAGGTATAATATATAATCTAGATAAAGGCCAACATTTAAATTTTAAGTCTTTAAACTATGTAGTATCTACATTAAAGTGACTAAACAGCAGCATAAAATTCTATTGAACGATTTATTAAAATTAATAAAAAGTAGGGATGGGCCGAATGTGATTTGAACCGAATACGAACTTCGGCCGAATGTTCGGTTAAAATAAAAAGTTCGGCCGAATTTCGGCCGAACTTCGGTTATTTTTACTGCACTTTCTTGAGTGTCATTCTCAAGAAAGTGCAGTAAAAATAACGAATCTTGTTCAGAATCTTTCTAGCAGAAAATGTAAGAAAAAGCGTCGAGAATGAAAGCTCAAGTAGTGACGAAAAAGTTGTCCAGACCACACAGTCATTCTCACAATCTAACGAAGACATACATAAATCGTTTTGGAACTGCTACGAGGAACTGGCAGCAGCAAAGCTTCCCAATATAGAGGCAACCAGAAGTCCGATAGCAACAGAACTAGATAGATATCTGAATGAGGCTTTGCTGCCTAGAATAATCATAGGTTCCCTTGCATGAGTTTTTGGCACGAATATTTTTATCTCCTCGAAGTTCCGTATATTCTGAGCGACTTTTCACAGAGGCAGGAAATGTGTATGAAGAAAAACGCAACAGACTCCTGCCTAATAAAGCCGAATCCTTAGTGTTTTTGCACCATAACCTTCCCATGGTAAATTTTAAATACCAATAGGTATAATACGGTTTCAATCAAAAAACCACTTTCAGAAAAATTTAATTCCTCTGTAGTGATTTATGACGATAATTATTTAAATGTTTCGATATCAAAATTAAGATATTTATTTAGAAATTAGAATTTAGATTTATTTGTTAAATAAGTGACAAAAATAAAATAAATTCGGGATAAAAAGTAGCCTATGTGTTATTCCAGTTCCCCAGTTATCTACATACCAAGGTTCATGGTAATCGGTTTAGCGATTTTTACGTGATTGAGTAACAAATATACATACATACTCACAAACTTTTAGCTTTATAATATTAGTAGGATAGTAGGATTAAAAACAGCTAAGTTGTTTATTTTTTTCTGGATACGATCAAATACCGAATGTTCGGCATTTTATCAGAATTTCGGCCGAATACCGAAGTTCTGTTTAAACTGCCGAAGTTCGGTTAAACCGAATGTGAAACGAATTTCGGCCCATCCCTAATAAAAAGCAATAAGTTATTCTATATTTGACAACTGATAATGAAAGATTGTAAACGTTATAATTAAACAAAACACAATACAATTATTGTAATAAGCTAATAAACATAATAAATAGTTTAAAATATGAATCCACAAATCACGATAAATCTGCCAATCAGAGTGACATTTCAATTATTTAATTTGACCACTCATAAAACGCACTCGCTGTTGGAAGTCCTCTACAATATGATGATTTTTTAACACTTTTGATATAAATTATAGAAGCCTTTAATTTAATTATTTATACAGAACCATTCAGGGCGCTGTAGTGCCAGGGATATATTAGATATAGCGGGCTTGCCCAGCACTTATAACCCTCTCAGATTAGTCGACCATGTCCAGAGGAAAGCTCGTCAATTCGTCACGATGCATGTTTTCCTTCAATGTTAATAAGCGCACATATTGGTCCCATTGGTCGTCCATCCATCACGGCTGGCCGGGATTCGAACCCACGACCTTCGGAATTAAACTCGAGGTATGTACCACTATGCCAACAACACGCTTAGTAACGTTAACACTTTTAAACTAATAAAATTAACCTATGTTTGTAAAGAAATACTAAACACAATTGTTCGAAAAATGTTGCAAGTTAAAATAAATAACATAGGTAAGTACCATCGTAATTGAAATCTGTACGTAGAGAAAACAACGTTAAAGAATCTGCCATGTTAGAGGCAGTAAGCAAGTTGAGTGCACGTGATAATTTTGCTTCGAGACTACAATTAGGTGTCGGACAGTTAACGAACACGTCCCAACCGCAGGAACAATTCACTTATAATAATATCGAAGAGCCGTTTGCAGTTGTTTTCAAATAAAACCTTTCACATCGCCACCAACAGATGGCGCCACTAAGCCGATCGGAGATCCTAGATCGCGCAAGCGAAGTTTTTCTGAAGATAAGCTCATAAACAATTTTTTATTCTATTCCTTTGGAGGTACATACCACCAAGTTCCTCCAAACCTTTATGGTGACGTCATCAGCATCGGCCTTGGGGATTTCCTTCGCTGCAGCGGCGCGTGCGGTACGGCTAGGTGTGCGTTCACCTTTATCAAACTGTTTATTACAGAATCATGATTTGTCTTGAGTAAACCAAACTTCGTTTTATTTCGAAAGTTTACTTCGAAAAAAGGTTCGACAAGTCATTGTTTCTACTGAACATTAACTAAGGGACAAGTATTAGTTCAACAGGAAATACTTTGACAACAAAACCTTCGAAGATCACTACTTCGATAGACCCTTCTTCGGCGTGAACTTGTCCGATAGATAATTATTTTGACAGAACATCTCTTCGACATATTAGCGCTATGTAGGTGTGTAAAGTTTGTGGGTTATTTTTGTTACAATTTTACGTAAAACATCTGACCTATAAACTTTTTATCTTGATATTCCCACAAAATCGGGACTTACGCGAATAAAATACGTGTAAGCTAGTTTCACATATTTATGGCCTTCTATAGGTATATGTATCTAAAGTAGGTAAAAAAATTTTTATAGCTATGGCAGGCGGTTTCACCCGCGTAACTTCCGATTCCGTGGGAATATCGGGATATAAATTAAGATGTAAGCTATCTTATCTTTCAAGTTGGATCAAACTGCACACGGTGTGCAAATTTGATTAAAATCGGCTAAGAATCCATCGCGCACAAACAACGTGACACGTAATTTTTACATTACTAGCGACACGTCCCGACTTCGCACGGCTGTATTATGCATGTATTATACCTTCCTCTTGAATCACTCTATCTATTAAAAAAAAACCGCATCAAAATCCGTTGCGTAGTTTTAAAGATTTAAGCATACATAGGGATATAGGGACAGAGTAAGCGACTTTGTTTTAGACTATGTAGTGATGATTAGAATACATAGGTATACCTCTCAACGAGTGGTACATGTTATACCATGTTACAAAGCTTTAAAATTTCCTTGTTGCTAATAAAATCAGACGTTATGGTTGAGTTTGATTTTATCAACAAACTAATAGTCCGAACAATCATTAGGTATTCACCTTAAGATAACGATAGTTGGTTTGTTCTAACGCGTGAAGGTAAAAGATCAAGATTGGAAACCAAAGATTACTTTATTTCGTAAGTTTGTTTTACATAAACCACCCTTTTGGCTTCGCCGTAGTCGGGAAAAAGGGCAATTATCACGCAGTTCAAGTACATAAAGATATATATTATTAGGCTATAGAACCGGGAAATCCCGGTACTTAAAATACAGGGATTTATACGGAACGTATAAACGAAAGTATAAACGATTTTCTTTAATTTTTTTTAAAACAAATATAGCATCTTACAAAGCTTTACACAAAATGCCGAAAATTCCAGGAAATCCCGGTTCTTGCTTAGGCTTGTACCGAAAATTCCGGTTCTCAAGAAAGTCTGCGGTTCTCTATCACTATCATCACTACATGGTATAAAACAAAGTCGCTTTCTCTATCCCTATATCCCTATGTATGCTTAAATCTTTAAAACTACAAAACGGATTTTGATGCGGTCTTTTAAATAGATAGAGTGCTTCAAGAGGAAGGTTTATATGTATAATACATGCATAATAAACCCGTGCGAAGCCGGCGCGGGTCGCTAGTAACGTATAAACGACCGTATAAATTTTTTCTGTAATTTTTTTTAAAATAAATAAAGCATCTTACAAAGCTTTACACAAAATCCCGAAAGTACCGAAAATCCCAGGAAATCCCCGTTCTTGCATAAGCTTGTACCGAAAATTCCGGTTCTCAAGAAATTCTGCGATTCTCTATCACTGTCCTATTAGTACTGGACTATTAGTTTGTTGATAAAATCAAACTCAACCATAACGTCTGATTTTATTAGCAACAAGGAAATTTTAAAGCTTTGTAACATGGTATAACATGTACCACTCGTTGAGAGGTATATGTATTCTAATCATCACTACATAGTCTAAAACAAAGTCGCTTACTCTGTCCCTATATCCCTATGTATGCTTAAATCTTTAAAACTACGCAACGGATTTTGATGCGGTTTTTTTAATAGATAGAATGATTCAAGAGGAAGGTTTATATGTATAATAGGTACATGCATAATATAGCCGTGCGAAGCCAAGGCGGGTCGCTAGTACCCAATATATTATAGACATTTTACATTTTCTAACGTAGGAGGAAGTATTTTATATTCGTGAAAAGGTTTTGTTAATTAGAATATTTTGCTAATAAACCTGTTTTTTACATCCATTCTAGATGTAACAGCAGAACCAGTAACTTAAGCTATGCTATTCAGGGTGTTATAGTGCCTGGAGTAGGCTTGCCCAGCACCCTTTCAATTTAGTCGACCGTATCCAGAGGAAATAACCTGCCAATACGTTTGCAGCCAACTAAGCCGTGCATGGAGGAAAAAAAAATTCCCCGCCCAGATGGAGTAATAATCATGCCTATTTTGTATCGAAACCAATGCGGCCGCTCAGAGGGGTGGGAGGGTAGGTGGAAGCGGGAGACAGGGTTTGTCTTTTATCTCTATCACATATTTTCATATACGTTACGTTAGAAAAAGATAGAGACATTCATGTTATGACATAACCAATTAAAAACAAAATATCAATAAAGTACGACATTTATTTGTCTTTATTGGCATGTAAAAAACAAGGAACTTCATGGTTGCTGAATTTGAAAATAGTGATGTGATGTGGTATGAAGCGTAACGTATATTTATCGATTATTTACTTATATTTTATTGTTCAGGGGTATTTATTTTAGTTCAAGATCAGACATCCAGGTGGTGAGGATGAAATCTATCACCTATCGGAATTAAATATACTTACCTAAATTGCATGGATCATGTCAAATTTTAAGTGGAGATCATGCCTTAGCAAATAATGTAGCGTAGAAAGTCCTCCAAATACTTGGAGTGACGACTTTCGCAAAGTGACTAGTAGCTGTTGGAGGTGCAGAGCGGGGGACCAAGTTCAGTGGCGTGCTATTGGAGAAGCCTACTTGTACTTGTATACGGGCTGTTTTCCGCAATCAGACCTTTCTAGTTAGGTCCCTTTTGCGTGAGGTTCCACTTGTCAGGGGGAGAACCAGCCCAGCTCTTCCATAAATTTTGCCACTAGATGTGGCTTCTCAAACATTTTTGGAAGGCTTTTAACGTCACTTATAGTCCTGAATCTAATATTTGTCAATATCATGCAGCACATGCGCGGTCGTTTCCTCAGCCAGCTTTGCCAGCTCGTCCGCAGCGTCGTTTCCCCTTGAGCCACTGTGTCCCTTTACCCATTGTAAGGTCAGTCTATTGTGTTCTCCTAGTCTGTTGAGTGTCTCGTAACATTCGTAAATCAGGGCTGAACTTATAGTTTTACTGTTCAGTGCATGTAGCACCGCCGCGCTATCGGACAGGATTCTGATGTCATGGCCCGAGACATCGCGATCCAGTGCACCCAAGTTTGGAAGATTGAGTTGTGGGGGCCTAGAGTTACGCTTATATTTATGTTTAGGTCCTCCGAGAAGACCCCGGATCCAGTGCCCGTGTCCGTTTTTGAGCCGTCGCGGTCGGTGTGTATATCCACATTTCACTGGGTTGCGGATAGTCACGTTGTCCTTCAGTCATTTGTATGGTGTAATGTCTTTTGAATTCGTGTCTTTTGGGTATTGGAGAAGCCTATATCCAGCAATGGACGACTAAATGTCGATAGTGTTGATGATGAAATATCCTGCAGTCCACGTGAACGAAGTCGGGGGCACAGCTAGATAGAGAACTAATTATACAAATAAAAATACATCACCAATTTTAAAACAATATTTTTAATTTATATTTTAACTATTTACATTACGTTTAGAATAGCTTTTGACCAGCTGTTTTTTCTCGTAAATCATCATTAATATTGACATAATATTTAGTTGAGTTCGTAATCTGAGCTGAGGAAGCACTTTTTGTTCATGAACCTGTAAGTAAGAAAATATATTATTTAGATATAGAGCTAATGCTGAAATTAATAAAACACCAATACTTCCTTCAGTATGGTCTGTCTGACTCTGAAGCACAAAAATCTTACAGTTCTTAGAATCTTTTAGAAAACTGCGATAAATAAATGAAATAAAATAATAATAAGCTGACGATTCGATTCTATATTATTTTTTATCGACTACTTCACATCACTAAAAATCAACAACAATATTTTCTACTAAAAATTTGACCACGAAAATTGTAAAAACCAAGCGGTTTATTACTTACCAGAAAAATGTGATACCAGAAAACTTTGTACTTTTGCTTGCGGCATGGTTTCTGCATAATTTCACTGCCCATTTTGTTAATGTAATATTTTATTTGTAATATTTAATGACAGAGGTGATGTCCATGTCACACGCCATGAACGACTATTTGAAGGAAAAGTGTGAATGTGTGTGTGAGCTACAAAATTGTATCTCAGCCGGCACCCATAGAATGTTTTGATTACTACTCCATCAGGGCGCGGAAAACTTTTTCTTGCTTCATGAAGCCGTGGGTTTCATCACGATGTTTTCCTTCACCGTAAGAGCAATATTAAGAGGAAAGGGTACCGGGGGCTCTTTCAATGCAAACTATTACAAACGTAGTCGACTGTTTTCTTCCTGGATAATGACACTAGAACAAATATTTTTGGTGCATAAAACTTATAACTGCCATGACCATGCCCCTATTTTTTGTTTATTTTTTATTTTTTTAATCTTAATTTCTATGATAATAAGAAAACGAAAAAAAACCAAAACATGGCAGTTATAGGTTTTATGGCACAAAAATATTTGTGCTAGTGTCATTATCCAGGGAGGAAACAGTCGACTACGTTTGTATGGAGAGAGCGTAGGTACCCTTTCACCTTAATTAGCGCACATACATTTTTTTGATGTACAGCCGGCTTCGAACCCACGACTTTCAGAATGAAAAGCGAGGTATTTACCATTAGGCCAACATCGCTTCTAGAGAGATAAAGAGTTAAGGAGAAAGCTAAAACCTAAAACATATTACCAGAATAACTCTCGGTTTAATGTAACTAGCAACCTTACTTCGGCTTGGATTTAATATCCAACAATTAAGGGATTAACCCCGAAGTTACCACGATACAATTAATATTACTACATTGATGTTAAGAGAAGCCAAGGCAATTAGATTTGATGCAGGGATTACGTAAGACAAGTGTTTGACTTATGGTGTGCTAAGGTCAGGCCACGCATCAGGCAAATTCGTTTTTTTACATGTTTCTTCACTACTCATCATCATCATCATCATATCAGCCACATGACGTCCACTGCTGAACATAGGCCTCCCCCAAAGACTTCCAGAGCGATCGGTCGCATGCTCTCTGCATCCAACGACTTCCCGCGACCTTAATTAAGTCGTCCGTCCATCTAGTCGGAGGCCGTCCCGCGCTGCGCTTTCCGGTACGTGGTCTCCAATCTAAGACTTTTTGGCCCCAACGGCCATCAGTTCTACGAGCCACATGCCCCGCCCATTGCCACTTCAGCTTACTAATTCTTTGGGCTATGTCGGTAACTTTAGTTCGCCTACGAATCTCCTCATTTCTGATTCGATCTCGTAGTGAAACGCCAAGCATAGCCCTCTCCATAGCACGCTGCTAGTATAAAATAAAGTCACTTTTTGCCGTCCCTATGTCCCTATGTATGCTTAGATATTAAAAACTACGCAACGGATTTTGATGCGGTTTTTTTAATAGATCGAGTAATTAAAGAGGAAGATTTTTTAAAGCAACAAAGTACCTACAGTATTCCTCATTTAAAAGTAGTATTAGATAGATAGATAAACACTTTATTGTACCATTAAAACAAAATACAAAATTAATTCTAACAAAGTACTTACATGATATTAAAACAAAAAAATTAAGTAAAAATTATAAAATTATACAAAACTAATAATGAAAAAATATGCCAAAATGGGCGGCCTTATCGCTAAAAGCAATCTCTCCCAGGCAATCTTCCAGGCAGTATTCATAATTTGAAAGCAGTCTTCTTAATTTAAAAACAGTGTTCTTAATTTAAAAGGAGTATTCTTAATTTAATAGCAGTGTTCTTAAATTAAGAATATTACCTATTTTTTTTAAGAACTTTTTAAAAACAAGAAATTAAACTCTAGCCTCTGCAAGGACAGGAATATTTCTTCTACAAGAAACCTTTTTTTTCTGTATGGACATTTAATTTGCTGTACAATAGAATTCTACCTACTAGTATACTAGGTATCTTGCCTACAATACTGCTATCATATGCTTAAAGTTAGGTTATATATTAGGGAAGTCCGAATGTAATCCTGTTTCGTACTCAGGATTAATATTCCTACACGCAGATTATTTCTTAAGGCGATGTAGATTGCACTCAGAAGCCATAAAGGTTGTTAGGTATTAGTCTGGTCAAACAGAGCAACTATTCAGATTAATTTTGGAAGCAAACTGATCCAATTTTCAACAACTGCAAAATACTCTGTTTTGAATTTGGTTGGATATAAAATAATGCGGCCAATCAAGAGACAAATAAAAAAAAATCACTACATAGTATAAAACAAAGTCGCTTCCAGCTGTCTGTCCCTATGTATGCTTAGATCTTTAAAACTACGTAACGGATTTTGATGCGGTTTCTAATAGATGGAGTGATTCAAGAGGAAGGTTTTGGTACATAAAAAAAAACTACCACGCGTACTAAGTCGCGGGCAACAGCTAGTTTTATATAAAAAACAAAGACCTAAAATTTAAACAATGACTGTAAAACAATTCTAATAAAGGTTATCGATTTTTAAGCATAATTTAATATCATCAAAATGAATGACAGAATTAGAGCAATAAATAGGCCCCTAATGAAGCGGTATTATTATTATGGTAATATTATTGCAAATGGCTTGTTATATAATAATATGGCTTATTGACTGCATACAGAAATAAACTGCTGTTTGCATATTACATTGTATTACATTATTACCAGCATCGCATTTGTACTTGCTGTCAAAATTATATTATCTTAAATGGACAATATAGCATTGTATTTTATTGACGTAATTTTAATCAGTGTAATAAATAAATAAATATTGCAGGACATTCTACACATCGCCATCTAGCCCCAAGCTAAGTAACTAGACTTGTGTTATGGGTGCTAGACAACAGAATATATACTCCTTATATACTTTTTCTTTTGTAAATATATACTTTTCACTATCACTATCACTACATAGTATAAAATAAGGTCACTTTTCGCCGTCCCTATGTCCCTATGTTCCTTTGTATGCTTAGATCTTTAAAACTACGCAACGGATTTTGATGCGGTTTTTTTTAAATCTAAATCTAAATCGGAGCATTTAGACTTTTTAATATTTAATTTTTAGGGTTCCGTACCTCAAAAGGTTAAAAAGGAAACCTTATAAGATCACTTTCTTGTTATAAAATGTAAGCAGGCAGTTTATTTAATGTAGGTAAGGTCTTCATAACAATTAAATAGTTTTTATTATTATATACAGGGTTATTGGAAATTATACTAGCAAGCCGTTAAAGGCTACTTCTGTGCACCTAAACAAACAACTTTTGTTCTACGACTATTGGAAATTCGAAAAAAAAAAATTATAATTTTGAGGTTATGTAAATTCGAAAAACAGCTGATTTTTCAAAACAAAGGTCATTCAGACCAAGAACAGTAGGTGAAACTAAAAAAATATGAAAAATTTTAAGGTTACTGACCTCTCCGTGTAAGTAACAGCTGATTTTCAGGTAAACCTAACCTCAAAATTTTTGAAAAAATGTCGAATATCTAAAAGTCGTAGAAGAAAAGTTCACAGAAGTAGCCCTCAACGGCTTGCTAGTATAATTTCCAATAACCCTGTATATTCTTTTTATTTATTTTATCCTTTGTTTATTACCCAATAAAAAACACCCACAAGTTTCTTGTGCCTTCTTCTCATTATGGTGGGCGCGTTTCAAAGGCACACACCCTAACTTAGTTTTTAAGACGTTTCTATGTGATTTTTGTACAAAAATGAATATTTTTATGACCTTGACTTTAACCTCAAAATTAAAAGAGTCTTAAGAAATTGTATGGTTGAGAACGTATTTAGAAAACCTAATCCTGTATAACACCCGTCTAACAAACTTTCAGTGACTTTATTCACGAGGCAAACTTTGCTAAACGAGAATCGGAAAACAATAATTTTTTACCTCTGCCAACTAAATTATTCTCGGTGGGAGAGTTTGTAGGTAATTAGATACGTCATTGCATAAAAATAAACTAAAAGTACATTAATAGAGTGCCAATGATATTTATATGGCATACATATTTGATGTGATGAATGTCTGGCCCTTGTAAACTGAGGACCATTTCACACATACATATCATATACTAGTACTAGCTTCTGCCGCGGCTTCGCCTGCCATTTCATCCTCTTAGCGATGAAATTTCGAAAAACCTTTTCATAGTAGATACCTAAACTTTACAAAGAACAAACTCTTTAAATTGCATGACTCTAGGACCAGTTGTTGATAGATTATTTAGCCAATTAGTCAATTATTCAGGTTTTAAGCTATTGCATAGCTTTTATCGCAGGCTTTGAGCGCGGCGAGCGAATCAAGAAATTCCGTAACGAAAATAAAACCTAACACCCCCCCACTCCGCTCCGCCTACCAGCGCTCACTTTGCAATACCTTTACCGCGGCAGTCCCCGAGTGCCACACGTTTTTTTTTTAGATGAAAGGGCTCTGTTACAAAATGTTGCTGTCAAAAGCTGTAATTTTATACTCATACATATCAAAAAAAAATTTTTTTGTTTTTTGTTAGCCAATATTGTCCCACTGCTGGGAAAAGGCATCCCTAACATCTTCCTAAGCATTTCGGTCCTGGGCAAGGTTTATCCAGTCTGTGTCAAATGCATCAAGGTCGTCACGCCATCGTTTACGGGGTCTCAAAAAAATAAAAAAGGAAAATGTACAATAACTCTAATAGGCAGGTATAAGTAGTCGTAATTAGAGGTCGGCGATATACAGAATTATTTAGCATTTTTACAAATCGCCCCCTTACCTAGTAAATTACAGTTGTACTTAATGTAAAAACAAAGGGTTCCTTACACTAACCCTATTATTGTGTGCGAGGGAACTTATTACATATAGGTACTTATTAGGCACTTTGATCTAGACGTTTTTATGAAATAATTTGATGAATAGCAAAACTTTGGATAAGTTAATCATATAGATTTCAGAATGCCTTTGTCGTAAGAAAAGCTATTGCGAGGTAAGAATAACTGCCAATAATAGTTTTCTTTCCTTCATTTTTTAAAGCATTGTATTTTTTTCTATACCTATCAAAGGGCTTGGTTGACTTTAATAGCAAAGTATGATGTGGACACCAAACCGGCAATTATCCCTGTCTGCACCATGTAGTGTGTAACGTATACGATGACGAATGTTTACAATAAGAAAATTAATATTGTATTTTAAATAGGTCAACACGTAACGTGGTGACGACACACAGTAACAAATGTTTATCTAAAAAGGAAATTAATATTGTATTTTCTACAAAAATTGTACATTTTCATTAGTATATAAGCACAAGAGTTTCCCCAATAAAGGATCAGTTGTAAAACAGAGTTGAGAACCAACTACCATCATGTTATTTATAAATCCTTTACAACCTTAACATTTAGCCAAGGATAACGGCTGCATTGGATAGAACTATTAATAAACTTCATAGGAGAAAACTACGTAGGGTATTGTGATGGGATAGTAGTTTAGACTGGATACTTGGATACTGCCGTAACAATGTCTTACAGCCATGATTTGCATGTTTATAAGGCAAGGAAATACTTACCAACTTACAGGCTGGGCCACCCTAATTAGCTGAGCAAGTTACGGCAAGGGGGCAACAGAAACGTGAGCAGCTAAAGGATGAAGGGGTCTCTATTTATTTTAAACTGTCACTGGTAGTCCAAGCGAGCGAGCCAACTCATCACTGACGTTTGGCTTACATCTCTATCTCGAGGCCCATTGCGGGTTTATAATTATTTATTTTTTTGACAAAACCGAAAAGCGATAAACGCTTGCATATCTTTTTATTTTATTTTAAACAAGCGACCCGCCCCGGCTTCGCACGGCTATATTATGCATGTATTATTGCATATAAACCTTCCTCTTGAATTACTCTATCTATTGAAAAAACCGCATCAAAATCCGTTGCGTAGTTTAAAAGATCTAAGCATACATAGGGAAAGACAGCGGTAAGCGACTATGTTTTATACTACGTAGTGATATGCAATATAAAATAAGTATTGTGTTAATGGAGTACCAATGCAGGTTATAGTTATCGTTATATGCGAATAGGTACATGCTAATTTTTACACTTGTAGTGAAATAGATTGTGACTAGGAGCTAGGTAGCTTAATGACTGCACTGGAGTAACGACCCTACAATTTCTATTTTTCATTCTACTTAAATGCATTTTTGGCAAAACGGAAAATTAAGACTACTTTATGAACGAAAACAATTAGTAGGAAATGTAGTTTCTGGCAACCAAAATGACCTTGCTTGTTTATGTGTAATAAAGAAAGGAGAAATATGAAAATGTGCGTGTTTTTGTTTAAGCAAAGCGAATTCTTGGAAAATATTTTTAGTTTTGGCACCGACTGAGAAAACTAAGAAGAAAAAACATTGAAGTTACAACATGGGGTGGATTTTCCAAAACTTATTTTGGCTTATGAAAACTAGTTACAATAATTTAAATAATAAAGATCACAATGATGAAAAACAGTTTTCGAGGATATAAAGATTTGAACTTCTTTAATTGAGCTTCAATCTTTTTTTGTAATTAGCTTAAAACCTCCATAATACTAAAATACCGACGAGAGAGCGATTAAAAATCGTTGGCGTCAGCAGTATTTTTAATGTCACCTGAAAATGGGTCCTTAATGATCGGATTTCTACCAAGTTTGTAAGAAATAAAATACTTAATTCCTAATTACTAGGTTTTCAGTGCAAAGCTAAAAGCAATTACAATGTTTTCGTTAAAATATTTGTTTGGTTACATTTTAATCTCTTTTCTGATTTTTTGTAATCTATACTAATATTATAAAGCTGAAGAGTTTGTTTATTTGTTTGAACGCGCTAATTTCAGAAACTACTGGTTCGAATTAAAAAATAATTTTGTGTTGGATAGTCCATTTATCGAGGAAGGCTATAAGGCTACTTTTTATTTTGATATTACCACGGGATCGGGACTTATGCAGGTGAAACCGCGGAGCGCTGCTGGTACCTAATAAAAATAATGATGATGGCGAAAAGGTATATGTAAAGACTTAAATAAACTCAATAGAGGACATTTAAATTTTAGAACTTCGGTAGTCTTTTACTTGTTAAGTTTAAACAAAAAAATTCGATAAAAGTGACGCCTAATAAGATAACTTTTAATTATGACTTTCGAGCGGTTTCATCTTTTCATCCAAGTTATGATTTCATTAAACAAACTTTTCCAACATAGAAAGGAAAACAGTCTCAGATGTAAAAACGATGGGGTAAGGAATTCAATAAATTTATTATAAAATGCTGCGAGCACTTTGGCTAGCTCTTACCCTAATACTTGGCTGTGGTTGTCACTGCCTTCCAAAAAGAACATGAAGCTCAATGAAGGATAAAGTAAAAGAATCTTAGACGGATTTAAGTGTTTAATTAATGAAAACGTCGAGAGTTAACTTAATAGTTTAATTTCGGAGTAACTTTTAGGTTTCATGTCAAATTTTATTTAGGTAAGTAGTTCGTAGGAAGTTTAGAAGAATTTTATTTGCGGTGATTTACATTGGTTTTTTACCAGATAAGGTAAAGAGACGCATTGAATTTTCTCGTTCACGATTTGCAATTGCATTAGCTATGTCGCCCTTTAGTAGCTATACCTTTATGCTCCTTAAATCGTCTTTACCATATTCAGAAAATCGTCGTACCTATCTTTTCATACGAATACTTGATTTTACATTCAAAACGACGACTTGAGAAGCTACCAGAGTTTTAAATGTCGAAAGTTGCACAATGCTTGGATGAAAATAAATGAATGAATTTAAAACGGCTTATTTTTGGTTCTATATAGGTAATGAAAATAACTAATATATAATTTAATATTTAAAAACCATTATTATGTAAATATTTTATATACTTATCACCTATTATAAGTTAAGTTATTCACAACCTACCATAAAAGCAAAATTAGTTCTTTTCCATACAAAGGTTGCCTGGAAGAAATCGCTTTCAGCGATAAGGCCGCCCATTTGTGCAACTTGTTCTTTCTAGCTATTACTTTACTTAGTGTTTATCGTGTTCTGTTTCTTTCTGTGTTGTACAAATAAAGTTATCTATCTATCTATATAAAAAAAAACTAATATTATAAATGTGAAAGATTGTGTGTATGTTTGTTATTCCATAATGCGAAAACTACTGAATCTGGCTGGAGACCTGGATTAACATATAGGCTACTTTTTATCCTGATATTTCTACAGTTGAAACGGCTTTTATCAATATTTGGTACCAACTACCTACAGTAAACTAACGAGTCTACTAAGACTATAGGTACTCATAAGTTATCCCAACTCGGAAGATGTCGCAAAACTCGCGGCAAGAATGTGGCCAGGGCACGCCAGGGTACAGAAACATTTGACGGTCGCGGCTCGTCCAAGACCTAACTTCTTGATACTAGGAAACCGCCATGTTGCGTCGTTCGAGAAAATCTTACAAACTTATGAAGTTCATTGGATGCCTTTACGCAGTTTAGAAGTTAATATCTTGGTAACTGCTTGAGGAAACTATTGCGAATAAACCTACACATCGGGAATCAGATACCATCACGTCGTTGAAAGGAGTGATATATCTACGGACTTTTGTAAGTTCTGAGGAGATAATATGCACCCTCTAGGTGCATAATACCTAGACCAGAAATAAATGAATTTGAAGCGGGAATCGAACCTGCAGCCTTCTGCGTTGCAGGTGGATGTTAGCCTAACGCGCCATAGAGGTTCGTCGCGGAGGTCAGGTAATGATCACTAATTTACCGTTGCTTGTGATTATAAACTTTAACTGTCGAAACAAAATAGGTAGGTATGTTGGTACGAAAATAAACCTATCTGTCTACCTACAATAAGTAGGTAAACCCACTAAAAATCATATGAAGACCAAGCATATTATTTAAATTTCAAAGAGCATTCCATTTGAAACTAAGTATACAAAATTACAATAAAGAAAAAACCCGGCTGTCGGACTGGCGGACGAAGGGTTCCGTACCATTATATCCTGTTTTTAGTATTTATTGTTATAGCGGCTACAGAAATACATCATCTGTGAAAATTGTATTCAACTGTCTAGCTATCATGGTTCATGAGATACAGCCTGGTGACGGACATACAGAGAAGGACGGACAGGCAGTGGAGTAATAGGGTTCCGTTTTTATCCTTTGGGTACGGAACCCAAAAGAATGTAATTTTGTCATTTTTTTTTTCGATTTATTTCCGAGTTTAAAACTTACTTTGAGGGTATTATTTGTGAACGAAATGCAATCGGAATGACATTGAAATGTAATTTAAACAATGTTATTTACAAGAATTGGCCTTCAGAACATCACAACTAATGTATCTGTACATACTTATCTATGTACCTATGTGTGAGTGAAGCACATTACAAAGATTTCTAACACATTTTACAGCGCAGAGTAAAGGGAAACAACCATAATGTTAAGGATATCCGACACAATAAATATTGGCCAGACAGAGCCGAAACTTTAGTTGTACCTCTAACCTCTAACTACCTACTCTACCTACCGGTATATTTTATGGTTGTCATTTTTTTAAACAAGTTTATTTATTTAATAACACAAATTTTCGCAGCAGCTAGCTACTAATATTGTAATGTGAAATAGCTGGGAGCTCTTTGCTCTTTTGATTTACGCGTGGTAGTTTTGTTGATATACCAAAACCTTCCTCGAGAACCACTCTATCCGTTGGTGAAAACAGCATGAAAATCGGAAATTAACATGAAATCGTTTTTGAGGTTATAGCGGACAGACAGACAAACGCTGCGGAGGACGTTGTTTTGTATAATTTGTAGTGATAGTTATATTTAGTACACGAGAAAGAAATTTAACACGGACCCTTATAAAGTTATATCAAAAGTATCTTTGAAGAGCCGATAGGCCGAAGTTTTTTTGAAAAGGTTTTTTTTAAGTACCTATATAAGGTACTACCTACGGGTAATAAGGTCCACCTAGGCTGCCACTAAAAACTAAATATTTCATTTAGATATTTGCTACAAGGTTTATCAAAATTAATTGAGTCATTTAGACGGGAAAACTTAACAGACTATATATTATTAGGCATAAGGAGAGTAAGGGTGTTTAAGTAGTGGACAAAACATAATATTTGCGTAAAAAGAAGGTATGTCATAGACTTACCTACTTTTACAAATTGTTATGACAAAATTAAGAAATGATACGGTTTCGAATGGTTTCAATTCAACGGTCGGTGGTCAAACATTTCTAGTAATAGTTTTACAACTAAAATCTCTGTTCCAGCTTTCGAAACTCCACTTAAAACATAAATAACAGTAACTGCGCTCCTAAATCTGTGACTTACAAACTCCACCGCAATATAACACGGTGTAATACTAATACCACGGTACAAAACATATGGTTACAACTACGAGAATAACATATCTAAGTTAATTCGATATGTGTTACAAATTATATTTAATTACACTGATCCAAATAAAATATGTAACGTTACCACTTGTTTACGCACGTATATAGCCGTATTAAATAGTCAGATTCAGAAGGTCAGTCATCTTGGATACGGCACATAGAAGATTTATCTCTCTAAGGCCCTAACCATCAATATCCTGGGCCCTGCCTAGCTTCCGACGATCTTCTAGGTTCAGGTTTTTATCATAATTTACTGTTTTATATATTTTCATAATTTAATTTTTTTTTAAAATAAAAATAAACAAATACTTAAATCCATACAAAAAAAAAAAATCCTAAAAATAAAAAAACTACAAATAAATAACTTATATCTAATCAAATAACCCGCCCCGCGACACTCCTGGCACAAAAGATGCGAGAATACAAGCTGCATTCCCCCGCTGGATGGCAATAGCCTAGATGAGCCAGGAATGCCCCGGAGCGATGATTTAATAATTTTATTGTATTGTCCGATTCTAATATTGAAGTTAAGCACGTTTAATATCTAGTGCGTAAAGAACTTGTGGTAAGGCGTTAGGCGAATGGTGAGCAAATAAAACATAAATAATATTGCAGGACATTCCAAACATCGCCATCTAGCTCCAAGCTAAGTAACTAAACTTGTGTTATGGGTGCTAGACAACGGATATGTAATGCAGACATCGGCAGTCAGTTTAATTGGTCAAGAGGTGTCGTTTCTCACAGTCGTGATTAATTAAGCACGTAGGCCACACTTCATAAAATAAACATCTATTCCATTTAAAATATCCCTAGTGGCGGTTGTGAAATCTATTCCAGTTTCGTTTAGTGAATCATTTGGGTATAATGATTTACCTACCTAGACAACTGGGGTTCCCATGTCAAAAAATTGAAATTCCGGATCAAATTCCGGACATTAGATGAATTTTCCGGACTTCCGGGCATATACTTCTACATCATACATCATGTAGGTATGTAAATGAACGAAACTTGAATTGAAAAGATAAAAGACATATTTTTTGCATAAAATGTCAATGTGGAAAGGGTAATAGGAACCCAATGGTCTAAAGAAAAGAACAGGCTTTCTGTAGAGTCTGACAAATTCCATTAACCCAGTACAATTTAAAAATAAAATGGTTCTTTGTAAAGTCTGTTTACGGACGATAATTTTACGTGATAACGTTATAAGAACTCTTTTGTATCATTCGTTGACAAACCAAAGAGTTCTTATGCCATTTTGCATAAGTACTTTAATACGTTGCTATGGTTACCTTGATAATAAGGGTAACGTGATGTGAGGTCACACTTTTTGTGAGTGTTCATCGATTTATATCACGTCAAAAATATGTATCATAGAAAATATGTCATTTTTTCTAAAATAATGTGCAAAGATTCATAACTGCTAAATAATATTGATATGATAAGTTAATGTTAATAATTTGTAATAAAAATATTTGATTTATTTAAAAAAAAAATTCACTTTTTACTTAAATTGTAGATATTCCTGACGGTTTAGGATTCCCCCCGCATTACGGACGAGGACCTTAATTACCGGATATGTCCGGAAAATTCCGGACATGTGGCAAATGGCAACCCTATACACAACTAACTTCGATATCTGTTCGGAATCGATCGTTAGATTCACTAAAGAGGCCGCTGATCCGGCGTTAAATGGATGTCCCTCAATCTGACATGACTAGTTATATCTGTCTTTTGATTTACACAAGTTGGTGGTCAGGAATACCTATTCTATTACATATCGTATTCAATTTATAATCAAACTAGCTGCGCTTCGTGTTTCTCTTAAGTCTCTCTCTACCACTACCGCTATGCCAATTTTCATTCAAATGGGTCCAGTCATATCACCGCGAATAGGTACAACAAACAAACAAATATTACACAAATTTTCGGAAATATAATATTACTTAGGATTAACATTTTTTTGAACTAGCTCCACTCCGCGGTTTCACCCGCATAAGTCCGGGACGGGGATCGAAATAAAAAATAGCCTTCAAGTTTTCATCTACTTATCTCCATACAAATATTTATCGAGATCGGTTCAGTGATTTGGACGTGAAAATGTTGCAGAGAGACAGACAAACAGACATACCTATTATGGATAAATTTCGATGTAAATTTTATTAACTTTAGTCATCCAATGGTCTATTATGACTCAATTGTGACTTTCATTAGTTGAAGTCACGTAAAGTCTGGACTTATTTAGACTACCTATAACATTTGAAAAGCCATTTTATCCTTGTGTTTTCATCGAAAAACGTTAAGCCTCAAAAAAAGCTGTGTGGTGATCAACAGTTAATATGATTTTACTTTAAAGTTTATATTTATTAGTTCTTAATTTTTTTAATATGAATTATTGGTAAATTACGCCACGAACAAAGTTTCAACTGTGTCAGTAACTTCATAACGCTTAGAGTTCACTCTTCATGAAATTATTTTATTTATTCGTAAAGAAAACAGTAAAATGTATTGGTAAACAGAAAGCAGGTAATTTAGGCATGCTGCAACTAAAAATAGCTGCCTACTTTGGTGAATTGTGAGAAGAATACATAAGGATGTAGCTTGTAGCTTATCTTATAATGTACTTCTGCACTTTCCAGTACTACATTCTGAGTTTACAGTATGGAATATTGTTTGAAATATTTATAAACAGAAACGTAAAAGAGAACCTGCACTCAGCGTCTGAGCCAATGATTATTTCGATCATATTTCAAAAAAGGAAAAAAATAGTACCTACTAAAATAAACCGCAATTCATTTCGTAAGATAGAAAATGGCTTTAAGCATTCCGATCCAATTCACCCACAAATAAAGTAAAATCAACGCTTCTGGTTCCTAGCCAGCAATAGATAGATGCACGGAATGGTGTAAACGGGCGCAACCTTCACTGGTGCAATGTAACTAACTATACACAGTATATGTGTGGGTAGAACGGCACGTGTAAGCGTTCGTCGCGTCCCTTACTCGCAAAGCCCGCGCCGCGCCGTCGTCGCGTCCGATATACCTTCTGCCCGTTGCTGCCGCCCTGGTACCCGATCGACCTACTGTAACCGTTTGTAAAGTAACCGAAAACATGAAATTCAGTCCTTACAACCAACTTTTTTTATTGTTTTATAGAAAAACTAGCTGTCCCGGCAAAAGTTATATTGCCATATTAAAAAAAATGATGTTCGATTCTCAAACCTAACGAATTTACACAAAAAATTCCATACAAATCGGTTCAGCCGTTTAGGTGGAGTTTGGCAACTAATACCACGACACGATTGACATCAATATTTATACGATACTAACGTCACTCAATTGTTTTGACTTTTATAGAAAAATACTTATTATTAATCCGATAAGAATCTTCAATGTCTCCAAGTCACGAGTAAAAAGGTATCTTCTAGAAAAGCCTGCTATATCTTAGGAAGCCTCGTCACCTAGGCAGGTGTGATAGTGGTCAAACGTTGAATTATCATACTACTTATGTTAAAAAGGAGACGGAACTTCCTAGTTGAAGAGCTCCTGTAAAATCCTTTGCTTTGCTAAAACTAATAGCTATTAAAAACTATTGAATGCGTTTATCCTGTACAAGCATGAAACCTGCATAAAGGAAAATAAGATGCAATGTGCTATTTGTTTCCGAAGTAGCCATAAATATAGGTGACCACGGGAGGTGCGAGGAAGTAAAGCCGATTACACACGGACTACATTTCTCTGAGAGTATTTTCCCTCTATTGTCGAAGTGGTATTGCAAAATATTCCACATCAAGACAATGTGGATGCCAGCTGTAAGTTTTCCTTATACCTTATGCTATTGTAGGTATTGGTTCCAAGATTCTATGCTTCATTTATCGATGTGAACAGTAAATAAAAGGGCTAAGAATAGAGTTTATTTACAAAGATAATATATTTCAGCCATACTCGACTATTTCTTAGCAATTTATAAGATTTACCTTCAATATTAGCAAATATTTTAACAAATATTGCGTTATATAGCATCCTTAAGGTGAAAGGGTACTTGCGCTCTCTAAATACAAACGTAGTCGACGTAGTGTTTCCTCCCTGGATAATGACACTAGCACAAATATTTTTGTGCCATAAAACCACAGCATAAAACCTATAACTGCTATGACTATGCCTATATAAAAAAAACATAGGGCATGCTCATGGCAGTAATAAGTTATATGCAACAAAAATATTTGCTCTAGTGTCATTATCCAGGGAGAAAACCGTCGACTACGTTTGTATGGAGAGACCCCCGTAATGTCTAATAAATAAATGATATTAATTTTGCACGGAAGCGCTTACACTCTTTGTTTGGTGCGCTTACATAAATAGCTTTTTGCACGACATTTCAGTCAAAAGCATTCAACGCTGAACGTAGGCCTCTATAAATTTCCTGAACGATCTGTATTGTGCCAAGTAGGTACGTCGGGACAACAAACGAGAGCGTTGTAGATGATTCCTACACTCACTAAATACACAGGATGATATACACACTTAATACACACACACACACATATTGTTACTAGAATAAGATCTTCATAAAAAATACTTACATAATTGTTACATATTAAAAATAAAATGCACTATATTTTGGCGATGTCGACTAAAATTCACTGTAAAAATCCATCGGCAGATCCTTTTGCACGTATATGTCAACTGTATGTAAACTTTAAGGGTTGCGGGTTCGATTCCAGCCTCAGACAAGTATTTTATGCTTAGATATTTGTCTGTGGTCTGGTTGTTTCTATATATTATAAGTATATATTTACAAAAGAAAAGTATATAAGTAGTATATCCGTTGTCTAGCACCCATAACACAAGTCTAGTTACTTAGCTTGGGGCTAATGGCGACGTGTTGAATGTCCTGCAATATTTGTTTATTTATTCTTTGATTTAACAGATCAAAATCGATTCATCCGTTCAAGAGCTACGATGCCACAAACAGACCCCCACACACAACATTTTTAAAAGGGATTTTAGAACGCCTCTTACCACTAAAATCCACTGTAAAGATCTAATAATGAATCTTTTTGCACTCATATTAACACTTTATTTCTTAAACCACCTAAGTAGTATTTTAGAACCCATTTACGTACTTTAAAAATCCATCAACGGACATTTGATTTTAGTGGATGGATTTTTAATTTAAAACTACAGAAGTTCTAAATTTTCCTAATAATCAGCTTAATAACAAGGCTAATCAATGATAAGGTAATGCCACTCTAGGCTATATTTTCTGTGAAACGAACATGAATGAAAACTCATGGTAATGACAAACAACAGAATGAGAACTAATGCAGCTGTTTCGCTACACTTGTACCTAATCGTGATTACCAACACTTACACAATTAGGTGCTAATTAATGACCGTCAATTCTTCGAATACATATTCTATGGTTATTGGTCATCATATTAGCTAGCGGTGCCACTTCTGTGCACTTAAACAAACAATTTTTGTTCTACGACTTTTAGAAAATCGAGCATTTTTTAAAAGTTTGACGTTATGTTTACCTGAAAATCAGCTGTACCCTACACGGAGAGGTCATTAACCTTTAAATTATACTTATTTTTTAAGTTTTATCCACTGTTCTAAATCTAAATGACATTTGTTTTAAAAAATCAGCTGATTTTCGAATTTACATAACCTTAAAATTTTCAATAAAATGTTCAAATTTCCAAAAGTTGTTTGTTTCGGTGCACAGAAGTGACCCTCAACCGCTTGCTAGTATAATTAAACTGGCGACCGGCCCCGGCTTCGCACGGCTAAAACCTTCCTCTTGAATCACTCTATCTATTAAAAAAAACCGCATCAAAATCCGTTGCGTAGTTTTAAAGATAAAAGCATACATAGGGATATAGGGACAGAGAAAGCGACTTTGTTTTATACTATGTAGTAAAGTGATAGTGAAGTGATATAACCCTGTATAATATTAATAAAAAAGAATAATATATTGTCATAATTGTCGGTTATTACTGTAATTTTAAAGCTTTGTCGACTAGCGAACGGTTCAACAATTCAGAATTCCAATTTCGAACGTTTTCGTTATATTCCGGGATACTAATATTCATTATCACAAAACTCGATAATGATCGTATGTCTTTCCTATCGCTAGTGGTTAGTGAGAAATTAAATAACACGACCCGTGACCGCTTTGTTTTTAGATCGATATAAACGCTAAATTGATACTAATGACCCCTCTACATGATGGCCCAGCGCTGGACCAACGAGATGGCCATGCGATAGTAGTTGACGCAACTACACGATGGTCACGTTCAACCATCTTTGCCCACTTCCTTTGATTTGCGACCGAAAACCGACACTGTGGCCATCCATTCCACGAACCATAAGCCATCCGACACCACTACGCCCTTTACATGCTGGCCCATATTAGTGGGCCAGCATCGGCCCATCATGAAGAGGGGCCATTAGCTGATTTTAAATCGATACCAAAACGGCCACTAAGTTACAATATACGGACTTACATAACCGTTCTAAAAGTTAATTTTAGACAACGAAGATAAAACCATAGATTCCCGCAACAACTGTGTTCCGAACGCAATCAAAGTTAAATGCAAAACACTTTTAACAATCTTTGTATTTTAATTAAAACTCAATTGTCAGGTTCTGGATATGATACCTACAATGCAATAAAAGTAAAAATAAAAAGTATGAATTGGACACTTACAGGTTATCGTTTTGAAGCCATTTAAAATTCAAGTTTGTTCAAATGTAATAATGTTTCCTTTTTAGAGTCTGCGAGGGGTAGGTATGTTTTAATATACTGCCTAGTGCATTTAGCAATGCAAACGCCACTAATATCGATATTTCTGTCTTCAGTTTCTTAACTTGATACTATTACTTTTTTTTGTTTTTAACCGACTTCAAAAAAGGAGGAGGTTCTCAATTCGTCTGTATGTTTTTTTTTTTGTGTGTATGTTACGCGATCATTCGAAGACGGCTCAACCGATTGAGATGATTTTTTTTGTGTTCGAAAGGTGATACCTCAGGGGTGGTCCCATAAAAATTTAGTGAGGATCTGATGAGAATCTTCGGAGTGATGAACAGAATTGCACCCGCTAGTGCAGCAAATTGCTCAGTTTTCGATTTCCACCAGTACAATTGGCCCCTAAACGAATAGTTACCGATAAATGGAATATCTGAAACCACCTTCTCATCAGAAAACTCTTCAATCAGTTACGATTAAAGGTTACAATTTGAAGAATTTAGTCGAATTTAGTCACCATACTGGGTTTGAATGAATGTTGATAGAGAACCCTAGCTTAAATGAAGTTCTGATGAGGATCTTCGAAGTGATGAACAGAATTGCACCTCGAGAGTGCAGCAAATTGCTCATTTTTCGATTTCCACCAGTAGAATTGGCCGATAAACTAATATTTACCGATAAATGGAATATCTGAAACCACCTTCTCATCAGAAAACTCTTCAATCGGTTACGATTACAGGTTACAATTTGAAGAATTTAGTCGAATTTAGTCGCCGCATTGGGTTTGAATGAATGTTGATAGAGAACCCTATCTAAAATGAAGTTCTGATGAGGATCTTCGAAGTGATGAACAGAATTGCACCTCAAGAGTGCAGCAAATTGCTCATTTTTCGATTTCCACCAGTAGAATTGGCCCATAAACGAATAGTTACCGATAAATGGAGTATCTGAAACCACCTTCTCATCAGAAGACTCTTCAATCGGTTACGATTACAGGTTACAATTTGAATAAAATATTCGCTTTTGCCTCGCCGGACTGGGTTTGAATAAATTTTGATAGAGAACCCTATCCTAAATGAAGATCTGATGAGGACTTCGGAGCGATGAACAGATCTGCACAGCAAGATTCAACAAATTGCTCAGTTTTCCATTTCCACTAATAGAAGTGGCCCATACACAAATAGGTACCGATGAATGGAGCATCTGAAAACACCTTCTTATCAAAAAACTCTTCAATGGGTTACGATTAGGTACAGGTTGCAATTTGAAGAAACAGTCGCTTTCGCCTCATGGAGTAGAATTTTCAGTGACAGTGGCACTAAAAATGGTTAAATAAAAAATAAATTAAAATTTTAAAAACCGACTTCAAAAAAACCTGAAAACAAAAATTAAAAAAAATGAAAAGAAAAACCAAAAAGTGAAAAATAATCCATTTCGGGTCACTAAGACAGCAGATAACTTAAACATAAGTACTTACTTGGAAGTCGGACTGGGTGACACCATGTTTTCTTTATACCTCCCACATTCAATCTAACCCAGTCCGACTTCCAAGTAGTTGTGTAAATGTAGTTAATTTATATGTGAAAACATTTAATTGATTTTTAGCCACTTTTGTTAGTTTTGTAAGCAGAATATTTATAACGGTTTGTTTTCCAAATAAAATAAATAAATACCTACTACCACACAACATGAATAAATAATAAAATTAGTGTAAAATTTAAAATCAACCTATGCTTTAACGTTAAAACAAGAGGAAGCCCTCAGCCTTCAGAGGCATTGTCCCCAAAATGCCGGCAGTATTCCTTCACTGTATAGCTAGACTGAGTCGCTGGTACAAGAAGCCGCCAGCTCTAGGATCGCCAGTAGCCTCGATAAGGCGAGTATTACGTACTACTTATCTTACCTATCACACTTATTTTTTTTCTTAAATTGGTCCCCTTTTATGCTTGATAAGTACCTACTTCCATTTTCATTATACAGAGGTATTTGGAGGACACGAAATAGTTTGCTTGTTAAATCTAAAAAATCATTAAATCTATCAATAATTTATTCACATTAAATAGAGGAAATAGATAAACAGTCTCCTCGCGACCATGACTATTGTAACATACTCGAAACGTCGACGCAAGACAAATAAAAATACGCGATTAAAACTCGGGAAAAAAATTACTAAGAGTAATAAGATGCCAAAAACGCCATACCCCACTTGTCTATTTAATCTGATTTGAGGTATGAACACACATTTAATTGAAATTGCATTTCATTTAAATATTACATCAGTTCTTACATAATTTAAAAGTAGTCGCCAGTCGTCGGCAACATCGAACAGGAATAGATAGCGATCGTTACATAAAAACTTCCGTGAAACCTTAAGAGGAAAGGGTACCGGCTTTTCCTCCATACAAACGTAGTAGACTGTTTCCTCCCTAAATAATGACACTATAGCAAATATATTTTTTAGCATAAAACTTATAACTGCAATGACCATGTCCCTATATTTTTTAAACTCTTAATTTCTATGATAATTAGAATATGAAAAAAAATCAAGACATAAGGGCAAAGTTATGGCAGTTATAGGTTTTATGCAAAATATTTCTGCTAGTGTCATTATCCAGGGAGGAAAAAGTCGACTACGTTTATACAGAGAGAGAGCCGGTACCTTTTCCTCTTAAGAAAATCCAGCCAACAACAGTTCTACCACTTGAAGACGATCGATTTAATTGAGGTAAAATTTTAGCTGGCTTGTAAAACTTTGATCCGCGATCGTGACCCGGTTTGGAGCTTTGACTAAGCTACACTTACAAGACTGTTCGCGACTCAAATAACGCGAGACGCGGACGTGCGATTATCATTACATAGTATAAAACAAAGTCACTTTGTCAGCACAAAGCATACATACATAGGAAGAGACAGCTCTCTTCCTATGTATGCTTAGATCTTTAAAACTACGCAATGGATTTTGATGCTGTTTTTTTAATAGATATAGTGATTCAAGAGGAAGGTTTATATATATTACATGAATAATATAGCCGTGCGAAGCCGGGACTAGTCGCTAGTAGGTAATAAACCGAGTAAATTACTTTTCAAACAAAAAAAAACTAATTTAGAATCGGTTCATCCGTTCGGAAGCTACGATGCCACAGACAGACACACACAGACTCGTCAAACTTATAACACCCCGTCGTTTTTGCTTGTCTGTAAGGTCGGATAATTTTACGTGTTAACGTGATAAGAAAATATTGAACAAGAAAACGATTATACGTTGCTATGGTTCCTTGTCAATAACATGACTGATGACGTCACACTTTTTTGTGAGTGCAGGTGTGTCAAAAGAAAAATTCTAAAAGTTAACAACAACAAAATCAAATGGTTACGGTTTTCGTAGACCTTCGTAGACAAAGATCTGTGATGTTTTTTCGTAGACCTTCGTAGACAAAGATGAATTGGAGTAAAATGTATCTTTGTCTTATAACGGAAATCACTAATTTGAGCAAGAAAAAGTAACATTACAACATACAATAAAACCGAACCATTAAGACCATTAGGTCTTTCGATAGTTAAGTAAAACACTACAGAAAAGACAAGGGAATATTTAGTCATTCGTAGACCCGCCGCCGTCGGTAACGTTCGTAGCTCTAATTTTCAAACTAGCAGCCCTCTGCGGTTTCACCCGCGTAACTCCCAATCCCGTGGGAATATCGGCAAAAGCAATCTATGTTACTGTCAATGAATCAATGTATCCTCATACCAAGTTTCATATAAATCGGTTCAGTAGTTTCGGAGCAATCCAAACAAACAATCAAATCTTTCCATATTACTAGCTGCGCCCCGCGGTTTCACCCGCGTAAGTCCCTATCCCGTGGGAATATCAAAATAATAAAAAATAAATAAAAATTTAAAAAACCGACTTCAAAAAAACCTGAAAAGAAAAACTAACAAAACCTGAAAAAAAAAACAAAAAGTGAAAAATAATCCATTTCGGGTCACTAAGACAGCAGATAACTTAAACATAAGTACTTACTTGGAAGTCTGACTGGGTTAGATTAAATGTTGAGAGGTATAAAGAAAACATGGTGTCACCCAGTCCGACTTCCAAGTAAGTACTTATGTTTAAGTTATCTGCTGTCTTAGTGACCCGAAATGGATTATTTTTCACTTTTTGTTTTTTTTTTTCAGGTTTTGTTAGTTTTTCTTTTCAGGTTTTTTTGAAGTCGGTTTTTTAAATTTTTATTTATTTTTTATTTAACCATTTTTAGTGCCACTGTCACTGAAAATTCTACTCCATGAGGCGAAAGCGACTGTTTCTTCAAATTGCAACCTGTACCTAATCGTAACCCATTGAAGAGTTTGGTGATAAGAAGGTGTTTTCGGATGGGGCATCCGAAAACACCTTCTATTTCATCCTTTTTGTGTATGGGCCACTTCTATTAGTAGAAATGGAAACCTGAGCAATTTGTTGAATCTCGCTGTGCAGATCTGTTCATCACTCCGAAGATCCTCATCAGATCTTCATTTAGGATAGGGTTTTCTATCAAAATTCATTCAAACCCAGTCCGGCGAGGCAAAAGCGAATATTTTATTCAAATTGTAACCTGTAATCGTAACCGATTTTAGAGTTTTCTGATGAGAAGGTGGTTTCAGATATTCCATTTATCGGTAACTATTAGTTTATGGGCCAATTTTACTGGTGGTAATCGAAAAATGAGCAATTTGCTGCACTCTCGAGGTGCAATTCTGTTCATCACTTCGAAGATCCTCATCAGAACTTCATTTAAGATAGGGTTCTCTATCAACATTAATTCAAACCCAGTCCCGCGACTAAATTTGACTAAATTCTTCAAATTGTAACCTGTAATCGTAACCGATTGAAGAGTTTTCTGATGAGAAGGTGGTTTCAGATATTCCATTTATCGGTAACTATTCGTTTATGGGCCAATTCTACTGATGGAAGTCGAAAAATGAGCAATTTGCTGCACTCTCGAGGTGCATTTCTGTTCATCACTTCGAAGATCCTCATCAGAACTTCATTTAAGATAGGGTTCTCTATCAACATTCATTCAAACCCAGTCCGGCGACTAAATTCGACTAAAATCTTCAAATTGTAACCTGTAATCGTAACTGATTGAAGAGTTTTCTGATGAGAAGGTGGTTTCAGATATTCCATTTATCGGTAACTATTCGTTTATGGGCCAAATCTACTGGTGGAAATCGAAAACTGAGCAATTTGCTGCACTCTCGAGGTGCAATTCTGTTCATCACTCCGAAGATTCTCATCAGATCCTCACCAAATTTTTATGGGACCACCCCTGAGGTATTACTTTTCGAACACAAAAAGAATCATCTCAATCGGTTGAGCCGTCTTCGAATGATCGCGTAACATACACACAAAAAAAAAAACATACAGACGAATTGAGAACCTCCTCCTTTTTTGAAGTCGGTTAATAAAAAGCCTATAGCCTTCCTCGAAAAATGGACTATCCAACACAAAAATATTTTTTCAATTCGAACCATTGTAGTTCCTGAGATTAGCGCATTCAAACAAACTCTTTAGCTTTATAATAATAATAAAGATTATTAGTATAGATAGTAAAACCGCGTGGCCCAGCTAGTCGTTATAATATATATTAAAATTTGATGTAAAAGCTTTTAAAGTAAGTTTTATTGCAGTTTTTACACGGAATTTTAATTTAATTTTAAGGCATACTGTTTTTGAACATTTTATAACATTAAAATTAAAGAAGAGGAGCCTGAGGCAGAGTTTTATGTGTACCTAGAACCAATATTTAGGCTTTGATAAAAAAATATTATATAAGTAAAGAAATAAACTAGTGTATGGTCCCAACATTACAAAATATACAGGAATCGGTCATAATCATATCTCATACTACTATTTCCGTAAATTTTATTCAGAGGGTGCCAATAAAAATGTACCGCCCCATTCCGAATGTCAAGCTTTTACAGCACCACGTCGGAGTTATGCTATTATGAATCAGTCAACCATCGGCCATCAGTGCCTTCAGCAGTGGCTGGTTCCAGTTTTGTATATGACCCTCGGTAAATTTTGAGATTTTGAAAACCGTGAACAACGGGATTTGGACTAGGGATTCTTTTACGAAATAAAAAATATTTTTAACAAAAACTTTGTCTGAAATGCTTTAACTTGAAGTAGGTATGTAATGATACACAGTTTATTTTTCTTAAAAACAGATTAAATTATAAGACCATTGTTACTAATCTATATAAATAAAAATCAATTGCTGTTCGTTAGTCTCGCTAAAACTCGAGAATGGCTGAACCGATTTGGCTAATTTTGGTCTTTATTTATTTGTGGAAGTCCAGGGAAGGTTTAAACGGTGAGAATTTAAAGATCGGACTTACGCGGGTGAAACCGCGGGGCGCAGCTAGTAAAAAATAAATTATAAAATGTACATTGCAATAGGTATAAAATATTTACATTTATCACGATGTATCCAAAAATAATTGGATAATGAATACAAATTAAAAGATTGAATGTTTTAATATTATCAATGTTTTATTCACGACATCGTGGTCGGCGATTTCACGATAAAAACACTATCTGTCGTTTCAGGTATCGGTAAGTTCACGAAAAATGACAACAGAAAAGAAATAATCACGAAATCACTGATCAAAGGAAAACCAAGAGAAGATTGTTAGTTTAGAGGATTATTTAAGTAAAAAATAAATATAAAATAATGTCTGTAAAGATTATCTATACATATAAAATGCTTTGTCCTGAACGACTCACAGCCTCAACCGCTGAACGTAGAGACCTGAAACTTGGAGGGTGTGTTCTTTGTATGATGTAGGCATCCGATAAGAAAGGATTTTTCGAAATTCTACTCCTTAGGGGGTGAAAAACGGGGGCAAAGTTTGTATTGGGACAGTGTGATTCCTTGGTCAATTTTCGACTTTTTCGCGGACGAAGTCGCGGGCAAAAGCTAGTATTTGTATAAATAAATATAGGTATTAGCTATATTTAGAAATGTTTTCTTTCTGTCTGTACCAAATAGGGCAAATATCTACCTACATAGTTAGTAAAAGAATACATAAAGGGAATATTATTAACGTCGAAAAGGTGGGTAAAGTACCTGCAAACAAAAAGTATGGGTTATCGAAGAGTGCCTGCCTACCCTTACATAAAAGGGATAGGTACTTTCAATAAAACAGTTTCGCGGAACATTAAACGAGTTTAAAAGTATTCAATTTTAAGATTTTTTGCATGGGTAATAAAATAGCCATTTTAAAGAAACAGTGTTTTAAGTTATTTTCTTGTTTTTCGTTTCAGTTCATGTATTCTAAAGTACTTCGGCAAGTTTCCTAAGCGGAGTTTTCCCTAAATTTCGATAATGGTATAGATAGTCTCATGGTGGTAGGTTAGGTATCTCTGTTTCGAGCTTGAGCCAAATTGTCCGTCGCATCGCTTCAGGACAAGGCGCCCTCCTATTTAATGATCCCCAAGTTTTATAATTTTAAAACTCGTTGTTTTTACTCGCGCTGTAGTTATTATGAAAGATTTAATTTTTATCCTTAAAACTTATCGGATTACAGTCCTATTCGATAACAGCAAAATTTGTTCGTGTTAATTTAATCAATTGTCAAATTATCACAACACGAATTAAATCCATCAAACCAAAAGTATATCATTTTTGCCGAATATCATCGGATATTAATTTCATTAAGAGCTCTGATTATTATCACAACAATCGCATCAGGGGTACCTACAATAAATTGAATTGCAAAGTAATAACATTATGCGTTGTACAAATTAAGTGTTAACCGCAGCCGGAATGACGTTTAATTTTAAACTATCGACGGGTGCGAGAAAAACTGATTTTCATTGGGGGTCTTTGTTCGCGGTCAGAGGGTTGGATGGGCGCGAGGGAGATGTTGCGTGAAGCCACCCTCGCTGGCCGAGATTGTAACAGAACCTTCTACTCATTGCTACTCGCCTGGTACTATTTGGCATTGACTTAGGGGAGACGTCCTACAATTTGCTGGACAATTTTCAGGAGTTTATTGAAAACGTGATTGTGCTTCAATTTACGTACCTATTTTTTACGTTGCTCGCAGTATAAAAAAAATGAAAAAAGCATTTCCGATAGAAAATAGGACCTCGGTCCAGTGCCGATAGCAATTACTCCCAGCAGTGTAACTTTGTAAATTAAAATGACTCAAACGAGTTTTCTAACCTTTCCTTTTAAAATGAAAATTGAAAGAAAATTATATTTTTTTAACGACCGTACCTACTTACTTTTCGAAATTTAATAAGTAGGTAGGTATAAATAGACCTACCTGTATCTATAAATTATTTCCAGAACATACAGCTAACCACCTACTTACTTTCTTGAAATTCATAAAGGCTTTTATTTAAAACTAGCGACCCGCACCGGCTTCGCACGGCTATATTATGCTTGTATTAAAAGTGACTTTGTTTTATACTATGTAGTGAAGTTATTAAAATGAGGAAGAAGCCCTTTCAATACAATAAAAAAAATATTTGGTACAGATTTTTCCTTTTGTTTCGTAATAGAAAACTATCTTCATTATCAATTCATAAAATCTCTTGAGAACAAAGTAAAATGTTAACGGAAACAGCTAAATAAAGATTTATTTAAAACCAAACCTGGAAACGATGTTTTTCGTCCTATTTTCCGTCTTATCGCTGAGAATAATGGCGTAACCTTCCACATTAAGTGTGATATAATGCCAAGTTCAAGTGCATAAATTGTTTACAAATTCGTAGTACTCTTCTCTGGGTAATCTTTAATGTTTTACAAAAGGTGGTATTTACAATCTTCAAAAATTTTTATTTGTCACAAAGTTAATTAATTGTAAAAGAAATAAAACAAAACTTATTGTTTTCTCATAATTATTGTAAAAGAAAATGTGTATTTACACTTATATCTACACAAAACATGACAGATTTTTTTTATTTATGTAGAAAACGGGATTTTTTCACAGATGTTTTATAAATAAGATTTATTAACAATTAAAATAAATTAGGTCTGGTCTCCTTTTTCCTTATTTCACCGCGTAATTTATTTTTAATGAATATTGTAAACAAAAATGCTTCTTTTGGTCGGATGCTATTTTATGACAAGACAATAGAAATATAATTGTTTAACGACAAAATTCAATTACAAGAGAAAAACTTCGTCAGATTTCCGCTACGGCTGCTGTAGAAAATTTTACGAGTTACCTCGTAACACTGATCAAATAATTATTAAATGAACCGTTTCACAGCCATCTCAAACAATAGAGAATTCTGTGACCGTTAACTTATAAATTGAAAGAGAGAGTGCGAATACCAAAACCCGCTTTCCCACATTCCAAAGATAAAAGGGAAAACCGTTCCAAGTTTCATTTCCGACAGGGACAGAGATAAGATTATAACCCGTGGTGCGAGAGGGTGAAGAATAGAAATGTTTGTAAGTACATACCTCTTGAGCGTTGCTGGTAGCCTGGTAGCCGGTTACAGGTCGCGTAATGTCGGTGCGAACCGACCCGGGCTTAGCGGGGTGAGCTGTTGCCTCGGTGGCACGACGGCGCTGACTGCAATCGCAACGGATTCACTCGGGGGTGGTGCATTCTGTGCAAGCGAGACTGCAACGCCCGCCCATTCGCTTCATCCCTCACTTTCCCGCCCTAATTGTTCCTATTAACTTTTTAAACTTACAACGACGACGATTTAAATTACGCACCTGATTAGACAGTTTTAAAGTATCAGACCGCTTAATCAGAATTATCAGTGTTTTTAAACACGACCGTTGATCGTGGCAAGAGTAATGTAATGGGGCGAAATGAGCGATACTTAGTGAGACGAGACGGTAACTAGACTGAAAAATGAGATTTGCTTGTTTTTGTGCGTATTTGATAGTTACATTAACTAATAAAAAGGTGAACGTTGGGCGGGCCCGCCTACATGTCGGTCGCTACGGAAACCGCCCGCCACCGCCGCCCGCCGCCGCTGTGCCGCGCCGCGTCGTGCTGCGCGCCTCCCGCTCTTGCTCCACGTGTCGCGCTACTTCTTGACGCCGATTACAAACAAACAATCAAACAATACCCTGCTTTTAAAATTTCGAAAATTTGTATACAGTAGAAAGGTTTTCTCCAGTATACAACTCAATCATTCTTAAAATTAAGTAGGTCTACTTATACTAAGTTGGTGACTGGCCTAACTACTACGAGCAGCTATAAATCGCAATTTCAGCGACTTATTACAAGCAACAGGTAAAATACCTCAGCACGCTATAAACACCTATATTATGTAATAAATTTACTACTTTTAATTTATTTACACTGGTCCGCTTTAGGAAAAGCTCTCTCTCTGCCCTTGCGTAACAAAACTTAGGTATCGATACGAGTGGGAGCCACTTAAGCAGAGAAATAGAACAGAGACAACATTTCTAAGGAACGGACGAAATTACCAATGATCTATTTTGATATGTTTATATTTTGATAGAGTTGGCGTTGTAGGATGAAATTCAATAAGCAAATTGTTTATTCATTTATTTTACAAAAATCAAAAAAATAAAAAAGTTTTTGATTTAACTATGAAACGACTTTCGGCGAATCGTAGATAACCCCTTGATTTGAGAAGGTACAAAGTGTGTGCAACTTATGCTTGAAAAACCACTAGTGGAGTCTTTGAGCTAACTAAAACTTGATACTTATACCTGTAGTGTGCCAATCACAGCGCGGCAGTTTTGAAGCTTTGACTCTTCATCGTCTTTTTACTTTTGTGCCAGAGCGGCTGAAGCTTTTTGGACGAAAAAAGCCGAAGCTGCGGAGTTACAACGGCAGGGCGGGCGGGCGCGGCGGCGGGCGGCGACCGCTTTCTCGGCGCTTACGGATTTGTTAAATCACTTCAAGAGTGGTGCACGCATCGTAAGCAGCCAGAGCCTTGTGCGCGATACATTATTAAACTAATCTGTCAAACTCAAACTCATTATCTACTGCCCGCTTAATAAATACGTCTACAAGTAGGTACTATGAACTTTGTTCACATTTATTATGGAACAAAACGTCGGTTTTTCTAATAAATGGGATTAAAATAAAATTGTTGATAGGTACTATACTAGATATATTGAGTTCTCTTGTTGCGGTGCGGGAAAGGTATGACAATATAATAGACGTTCAAATATTGATGAGTTTTCTTTCGAACCTCAATCACTTGCCTCAATATGGACCTAGGTACATTTCCATTTTGAATTCTATAATTACTTAGGTAAGTACGTAGAAAAAAAACGTTGAAACAAAATTTAAAGAAGATGAAATAATAGGTATAAGGTATAGTGATTTAATGTAAAAAAGTTCTTCATAATGCATTTGTCAGTTTTTTGAGCATTATATCACTGAGAGAAACGATACGGATAGTAACTCAATGTAAAAAAAATGTAGGTACGTTATCATTTCCAGGAATTAGACATTTTCGAGACATACTTGCATACATGACAATAAAAGAGGCGTTCAATTTTCGTGAACGATACATCAAATGTAATCTCGATGAAAAATGCGGACATAATTTTTGTCTGCAGCAGAGTTGCTGTAGTTCGTGCTAGAAATGTAAGTTATGTAACTGCTTGTTACCTACTGGTTACGGTACAAATTTCGTTTCCGCTCTCTAGAACAGTTCCTATTTGGTACCTATATTTTACAAAATACCTGGGTGAAAATACTTTTGTTTTTATTTTATTCGTCTTAAGCACCTGCGACACTTTTGCAGTAACATCTTCTTAGGGATCCGTCTATCCTCGCTCAGCCTAAGTCCGTATATTATGATTACGACTACGGAACCCTATAACTCCGCGTGGCCCGACGACACGTACTTGGTCAATTTATGTCATCATTATAAACTAAGCTATATATTTTGTTGGCACGGTGCTGTGTTCTCCTAATTATCATTCAAAAATCATTTCAACTGACTATTGTTTGCATTTCATTGTACGCGAATTACGCGATCATAAAGTAAATTGCCTGTCTAACTGCTTTTGTAATGCAATCCCTATCGTACATTACAAAAGCAAAACGGAAAGCTCGCCCGCGCCCGCGCCGTGGACTGTAGAGTCTGCATAACTATCATAATGGTATGGCACCTATTTTATTTTATTGGACTAAATAGACATTTTCATTAAAAAATGTTTAAATAATTTTTTTTTTTATTATTTAAAATTATTTTTATTTATGTTTGAATCGTAGTGAGACTTCATTTTTCAGTAATCAGTTTTGTTGTATTCTTTGCATGACGTGATTTACTTTCTTAGTTTACATTTAGGCACATTTAGGTCCGAAATGTAACTGTATTTTTTTTACATTTAATATTATAATAGGTAATTAAAATGCGGCTTGCTCACTTTTAAACAAGGCACAAACTAGATTTTACTAGTTAAACATAAAAAGCTAATCTATTCATAACTATAACCTGCCTATTTTACATCCTAAGAAGGTTTTTTAACTATCTTAACTAACTATTATAATCTAACAACAATGGCAAATGGAACATCTTTTTTAAAATAGAAAAAACAGAAGCTGATGCAATAACGTCTTGTCCATAATAATAAGGCTACTAGAAGATGAATGACATCAACGTCTTAACCACTACCCAGATTGTATTTTTAACCGACTTCAAAAAAGGAGTAGGTTCTTAATTCGTCGGGCAAATGTATATGTTTTTACTGATTTATTTTTTGTTAGAAAAGGGATAAAGCATAGTCATGGCAGTTATAGATTTTATGCAACAAAAACATTTGTGCTAGTGTCATTATCAAGGGAGGAAACCATCGACTAAAGTTTGTTTGGAGAGAGCGCCCGCGCCGGTCTCTTTCCTCTTAACTCTTCAGTGAGTTACGGGTTACAATTTGAAGAATTTAATCGATTGATATCGAGTGGAATTTTCAGAGACAGTAAAAATGACATTTAAAATGATATGTATGAATGATATTCACTAAAATGAAAAAAAAAAAAGCGAAATTCTTCTGAAATCAGGCGGCCCAACTTCAGATGATGTTTGTTACTTTCCCTTATTAGGGTTCCATAGCCAAATGGCAAAAAACGGAATCCTTATCTTTCGTCTTGTCTGTCTGTCTGCCGTATGTCACAGCCACTTTTTTTAAAGTCAATTTATAATTTATTAATTAAATTTTTTCTGTTTTATTTTACCAGTATTTTCCCCATCATTCTAAATATTTTTATGTTACAAAATATAAGCGCATTCAAGTACGTACCCGTGTTTCTTGCGAATTATTCGCTGTTGTTGTTTACAGAACCGGTAGCCGAGTCATTTACATTCATGAGCTCTATTAGGGCTAAAAACTAATGTAATATTTTATAACTTAAATTAAAAACTTGCAATAGTAATAAGCGAGATTTAGGGTAAGGGACTGTACATTAAAAAAAACCATAAAAATACACGAAATATCACAAAGGGGGAGAGGGGGGGTGTAGTTGTATTTATTTTTTATAGTTGTATTACTTTTATATATTAAAGATCTAAGCATACAGAGACAGACAGCGGGAAGCGATTTTGTTTTATACTATGTTACATAGTTTTTAACCGACTTCAAAAGAAGGAGGGGTTCTCAATTCGTCGGAATATTTTTTTTAATGTATGTTCCCCGATTACTCGGAGACGCCTAGACCGATTTGAAAAATTCTTTTTTTGTTTGAACGAAGACACTTCACAAGTGGTCCCATAAAAATTAGTTTTTGTTTTCAGGATTTTTTTTCAAGTTTTTTTTTAGTTTTTGTTTTCAGGTTTTTTGAAGTCGGTTTTTTTAATTTCACTACACAGTCTATGTAGTGACATTTAAAAACCTATAGGCAGAGTAAAAACACGAACTTTTCATCGGCCGCCTGAACGATTGCTTGTCGATCATTCATATTTGTAGTTGGCCGATCTAAAAACCGTCGGTTAATGTCAGTTTTCACCCTTACAGGAATTGTGTTTAGTAATATAGTGTAGTGCCTAGGTAATTTTCAGTTGTAAATAATAATCATACCAAGGTGGTTTCAGTTTTATCATGATGCAGTTTTAGTTTACGGCGATTGGTTCGTAGGGGCCAGTTAACATGCAACGATCAAAAGTAACTGAAAGCAATTGTTTGGCTTTAAAATATTAAGAGTTAATGGAAGACTGTATGGTGCCAGGGACTTACTTAAGATAATTACAAGGTTTTTGTTAATAAATTGATGGAATACCTGCATTCACAAAAAAGTGTAACGTTCCCACTGTGTGACGTCAGACATCGGGTTTACGGACGATAATTTTGCGTAATAACGTCATAAGAAAACATTGACGGTAACCATAGCAACGATAATACGTTGCTATGGTTACCTTGTCAATAAAATGACGCACGACGAATGTGAGCGATGACGTCCCACTTTTTTGTAAGTACCGATGTTCATCGATTTATAAGACCTTATCACGTCAAAAATGCTCACTATAAATGCTTGTTATTAGCATTTTCATTTTATCTCGTTTCGAAGGCCAAGAACCATTCCGAGTCATTGAGCCAGCGAGGTCTATAACTGTTTAAAGTGCTTTGTATGAATAAACTGTTAACCTAAGAATACAAGATGGACCTACAAAGAAAGAAGCAAAAATAAAGTACTGAACTTGTTATGTTTTATACCTTTGTGAGTGCGGAACCCGATAACCTGTATAAGCTTACTCAGAAAGTTTGTGGCCACACTAGCTGCAAACAATACTTTTGTAGAGTAAACTATACCTTCTTTTGAAGTTCATAGATACTTAAGTATGATTTTACAATACGTAGAGGTACAGAATGTGTCATAAGTCCACTATCCGTTTGCTACAATAATACTTTAAACAAGTATTGGACTTACGACCTTCTTCTAATAGACGTTACACAAAAACATAGATACTTGAATTTAAGGTACGCAGTGTGATTATTATTTTCAACATGTTAGCTATGTCTTTAGTTGGCCGAGTGGTATAAGCCGCCACCTGCTACACTAACAGACATGGGTTCGATCCACAGGTTACGTTGTTATAATGTTTAAATAGTGCTGCACAGGATTGTAAACGTTACGGTGGCGGTGGACTTTGAGCGTCGATTGTACCTACTTAGTCCGTAGTAAAAATATAGGTACTAAAATATGATCAAGTTTCAGCAAAAAGAAAAATAACTTGTAGTATTTTCTTAGGTTTCTTCTATTACGTATCTATAACACAAATTATAGGGAAGTTGATAGGAAAGGGTCAGATCCGCCCACTCCAATGTGCTGCCAAGTCTTTGACGTTGTTAGTAGCTGACATTAGGTCAGGGGCCTTATTCTGCTATTTGGCCCACCATTGTCATTATATCGAGACTCTATTGATGTTATATCGAGATTGTGACTTTATTTGGTATTCTGCTAAAGTTTTAATAACATCGCAATATAATCACTATGGAGTCTCAATGGTATGGTAATATTTACCTTGCAGGTGTTGCCTAGCAACATGGTATATGTTGCTAAGCGATATACCGTTTTGACAACTATCGAGATTCCATTAAGCCACGATTGTAGAGCAGAATACAAAAGTGAGTCAGTGGTGTGTCAGTAGTGTTTCGATAGAATAGTTAACGTTAGGAGAATACCAATTTGAAATGTTATGTCATATTTTTGACATTAAATGTCTATTACGATTATATCGACACACTATTGAAACACAATTGTGTTAGCAGACTTAGGCCCTAGGTGATGTGCAGCTATTAGGGCTGAAGGGACAGGTCAAGAGGTTCAGCATAGTTTGCTCGGGAGTCCCATGTAATTATAGGTAATAGGAAGTTCATAAAAGGTTTCCAAGTACATTCATACTAGAACTGTTACAAAGCCTTTTTATTCTTTGTAAGCTATCGAATGTCACCTTGTGTTTTTCATAACACAACTTTATGCCTAATACCATCATTCTGTAGTCTGTCTGTACGCCTACACGTGTATATTCTCGTTGGAGATAATCACGTGTAATATGTACTTTGGTTCACCTTGACTGTTATGAAAAGATGGCGACGCGTAGGTACTTACTATGTCGTAAGTCGTAAGCTCATTTCCATAAAGAAAGTTGACGGCGCGTGAATCGACCGATTTTGGAGCTTTGAGCTTTGATACTTGAGAAATATATGACGTCTTAGAATAGTATAAAACATGTTTTTTAACCGACGAATAATAAAACGGAGGAGTAGGTACTTACGATTACGTATTTATTTTTACAGAGTAGTCCGATTTTAATAATTCTTTTTTATGAGTAAGGGTATACCCAGGGTAGGTCCCATATAAATTTTGAAAAAAAATGCAACCCTAAGAATAGGAAAACAGGGATGATTTATTGTTTACTCACAGACTTTACAGTTATATAGTTAATACAGTTAAAGTAAGGTAGGTAATAAAAGTTATGAAAATTAAGCATGTAGTATAGATTATACCAAGGAAGCTTTGTTGAAAAAACGGCGTATGCCTAGTTAAATGTTTTAAAATATCATTTTTTCTTTCATTTTCTTGTAGGTTTAATAAGTTATTAAACAACAACGCTTCAGTTGTTAGTTATATTTTTAAGTTTCCGTACCAGAAGAGAAAAAAACGATAAGATCACTCAGTTGTCCGTCCGTCTGTCTGTCAACATCTCAAGAATGGGTCAATATAGCGAGTTAAAAACAGAATAATAAGGTCTATTTTCCTATTAGGTGTAAAAACAAGTAAGTATCAAAGTGATCAAAAGATATAACCGTAATTAGAATTAAGTTTGAATACAAACTATTTGGTAGGTATTTGAATTTTATAATAGCGGTTTACTAAAGGTCTTCTCTGACCATTGGTAGCAAAGACTTTTCGTAAGCCGGCTCATTAGCCAGCATTAAAAAGCTATTTAACTACAATTCCAACACCCCTAACTAAGTTCAAGCTCTGAATTCAAAATTGAACTTTTTGCAGTTGACGCCTGAAGGTAATTGAACCATTTCCTACCTAAGACTTTGCCAAATGCCAACCATAAACATCATTGGAGTTGAAACGAAAATTTTAGGCATAAAAAGACAATAATTTGCTAAAGCGCCTCACCACGATGTAGGTACTAGGGAGCATCCCCGAATGTTTTAAAAGCACCACCGCGACCGGTATCTCGCTGTCCTTTTTTGGGCAAGTACTTATACATATCCGTTCAGTGTGGCAATGCTCGGCAACGCAGCAAGGCATATAGCAGGCCTTGTGATTAAGGCCAGTGTGAGGCTGTCAATTTCCATACAAAAAGCGGTAACGTTTTCCCCCCCATAAACGAAGTCCGATTTTGATAATTTTTGAAAATGTTCTAGATCTAATGGAAAGCTAGGTTTAACCGTTTTTATTTTAAAGAAATATTGCCTAAGATAAAAGTTATTAGTACTTATCTGAATAACTATAATTTTGACTTAAAAACTTTATCGAGCGTTTCAATTGTTTTTTAATAGACTAAACTGATTTATCAAAAAAGAAAAACGTATAAACCTAGAATAAGATGCAGAGAATTAAATGAGACCAAATTTATTTCATTTTGTGAAGGATAAAGGGGGTAAAATCGTTACGGCCCGCAACATTATTTAAAAGCAAAATGAAGGCAATTACGTTCGAACTTAAACTCTCTCTATCGCACGATACGGGTCATTTTTGAAAACACCTACTCGCGCCGCGCCGATCCTCTTAAGAATTCAGGTGAGCATATTGGCTGACTCTAACACAAGGCGAACCACATCACGAAGATATGAACATACAGCAACATTGTCTAGGTTTATTTATATACCCCTAGAATATAATAAAATATCACTAGACAGTTGTTACGTAAACAAGAGCTTCAATAAGAAAATAAAATATTCGATAAAATTCCACAGTGACACCCTAACGTGCCCTGACCCTCACCAATATAGGTTAGAAGGGCACAGCGTTGCTATAGCAACGACGCTCGCTATGTAGGTACTGAAATAGGGATCACAGGCGGGAACTGGGAACGTTATTATTATTGTAAAAGGAAAAGAAAATTATCATAATTTCTCAAATGTGTACCTGCTTTAATAGGGAGTATTCGGTGTCAAACATAAAACAAAGTCGCTTTTTCTGTCTGTCCCTATGTATGTTTAGATCTTTAAAACTAAGCAACGGATTTTGATGCAGTTTTTTTTAATAGAAAGAGTGATTCAAGAGGAAGGTTTATATGAATAATGTACAGCAGTGCAAAGCCGGGGCGGATCGCTAACTACATAGTATAAAATAAAGTCACTTTTCGCCGTGCCTATGTCTCTAGGCCGCCTATTGTGCCACTGTTTTTATTTTTATAATTTAAATTAATTGTCTTGTTTTAATTTTCTGTAACTTGTGTGTGCAATAAAGCGTTCTATCTATCTATGTCCCTATGTATGCTTAGATCTTTAAAACTACGCAACGGATTTTGATGCGGTTTTTTTAATAGATATAGTGATTAAAGAGGAAGGTTTTTAGATATAATACATGCATAATACAGCCGTGCGAAGCCGGGGCGGGTCGCTAGTAAAAAATAAAACCCTAAATAAAATTCTCAATGGAAAATGCTTTGAACGATTTTTAACACCTTATTTATAACTTGTATAGGATAGAAATTGACCAATTGCTGGACAATCATCATATGAGCCACAAGTCGTCCACTGCTGAACATAGGCCTCCCCCAAAGCCTTCCAGAACGATCGATCGCATGCTCTGGAAGTCCATGTTATTGTTGGATACGAAACCATAAAAAGGTCTAAAACGAATTTAGGTCATTAACGAAATAGACTTACAGTTAGTGCATATAGAACTGTATAGTCACTACATAGTATAAAACAAAGTCGCTTTCTCTGTCCCTATGTCCCTATATCCATAAGTATGCTTAAATCTTTAAAACCACGCAACGGATTTTGATGCGGTTTTTTTTAATAGATAGAGTGATTCAAGAGGAAGGTTTACATGTATAATAGATGCATAATATAGCCGTGCGAAGCCGGGGCGGGTCGCCAGTATAGTATAATAAGTACTAGGTACTTTGACGACGGTGATGTTTGAGCGAGAAGTGTGTAATTTTATTCGTGAGTTTGTTGCGGATACTCAAATGTTTAGGGGTCCCCTCAATATTTAAGACGCTCCTATCCTATTCAAATATGACACTTAAATGTCAAATTAGTCGACACTTAAGATAAGTAGCTTTTCAGTATTCGGACGTATATCTTTTAATTTTTAAACTAAATGCGTGTATAACTATATTTAATATTTTATCACCTCTTTACTTTTAATAAACGCTGAAAAATTTATGATTAGTTTACCATATAGAAAACACAACCAAGCATAATTAACACTAAATAACCAACTAACTTATTTTCATAACCAAGAAAGAGGAAATTCAAAACACAAACTAGGCAAAAACACAAACAAAATAAGCAAATAGCATCCTAAATCGTCCAACTTTCCGCCGTCAACAGACAGCATTGTTGGAAGCTATCCTATGTAAAGCGTTGTAAAGTAATCAAATGTAATATATCAACCAAAACCAACGGCTTTGTTTCAGTACTATTCTTTTCATTCATTTAAATCCACCCTTTTGAGGGGTTGAATTTATGCTTTCCAGGGCTTTGGAATCTATTCAAAATTGTGTCTGGTTTTAATGTTTTGGTGGTCGAATTTCAGTCGAGTTACTTTTCTCATTTCAATCGAATTTTGTATGGACCTACCGCAACAATTTTAGCTGATTGTACCACAAAGTCGACAGTCCTAAAATATCATATAGATAGAAAAATAAAAACACTTTATTACACTATTAAAACAAAACGCAAAATGATTAAATATAAAAAAATATACATACAACTGAATTGAGAACCTCCTCCTTTTTTGAAGTCGACAAAAAAAGAAAATAAATTCTTATATGCTATAAGAAAATTGTATATTTAATACCTTATATGGCACAATGGGCGGCCTTATCGCTAAAAGCGAACTCTTCCAGGCAACCTTTGGATGGACAAGAATTATGGAATGTAATTCCATGGGACCCACCCATGGAATCCCATGGATTTATGGTCTCGGGAACCTAATATGTAAACGTTTTAAACTCACACGATTTGAATTCATAGTAATTGTTTTCCCGGGTCGCGGAGAGACTCCGCAGTCCCCAGTATCCTCGCGACCATGACTATTGTAACATAGCCGAAACGTCGAGGTAAGAGAAATAAGAATAAAAATACACGATTAAAACTTGATGTTTTGTATCTTAATTTACCTAAATAATTAACAGTCGCTGAAAGATTATGTCGATGAATAGTTCAGTCGGCTAACCATTCGGCCGGCGAAGTCAATATGGGCAAACTGTGAGACAATCTAGCCAAATAATAAGCACTGCGTACGCCCGCGCCGTACACCTCTCTCGAGGTTCATTAGGCTAGTCATTTGATAGAAAACAACAAGAGAACCAACGCGAACGCTCCAAATTGAACTTCAACTAGCAATTCTCGTCAACGTCGGAGCAATGTCATTGATTTAAGCCTCACACCACAATAACAAACATCCTTCTATTCATAACTACTAGGGCTGGCTCGTTACTTTGCTTAAAATGACTTATAACAACGTTCCAAAAGCGACAATTTTCTATCATTACAAAATTCGATACTCGTAGTAACGGTACAAGTTGAAGACAATAGAAAATATAATAAAAAACAAAAATGTCGATTTACGAAAGATAATTTTACGTGATAACGTCATAAGGAAACGATGAAGTATCAATTGAGATTTTTTTGTTATTTTATGTATGTAATAGTTTTTTTCCTTTTTTTCTTTTTTTTTTTCCTTAAATAAGTCTTCTATTCGTCACTCGTCACCATAACACAAGCCCAGATAAGCGATGTTATTATTAAATACTCTGTTTCTTAATGTTACCATGACGCATGACGTCACACATCGGGAACAGGACGCATGACGTCACATGATATTTTGTCAGACACTTTCTTGTGAATGCATGTGTTCCATCAATTTTTAGACGCTATCACGTTAACAAAATGTAATTAAAGTGTGATTCTCGGGGATCGGGTCCCGTAGTTTCCGTGGGTTTTGATTTGACAACACTAATTACCCAGTAACTTTTTCTAGTTTACATCATAACTACGAGTATAATTATGTATATCCATTATCCTTAATTCCGTTTTGTTATGTAGTTACTGTTACGAATCTATGAACAATCCGTAGACAGAACTTGGCAACCAAAACGTGGCATCTTGGTAAACATTGTCCTCACCAAATTTTATTTCCTGTTGAACTCGTAGATTTTAACTCCTTGTTTATATTTATGCCCAGAAAAGGTCTTCTATCTTTGGAGGTTGTCGATTTTATCTTAAGAGTTTCACATTTTCTTGGAAATGTTATTGAAAAAGGATACATTTTTCATTTAACTTAATAATACTAATATCCAAAAACAACGATTCAGTTGGTTGGGATGGAGACAACTTGACTCTTAACAAAAATTAGCCTAATAAATCACAAACCAATTCCTGAATCGAAAACTCGTTTTCACACACTCCTACTATTTTTAAGACCTATCCAATGATACTCCACAACAAGGGATATATTATAGATTGACGTTTAGGTGAGGTAGAGTTTGACGACCTCAAAAAAATCAAGATTTTATTTTACCACTTTGTTGGCGTATCCTTGCCAAATTACAGCTTTCTAGTACTAATACGCGGACGGACTGATATGAGTGAATCTAGAAACAAGATAAGCTGACCTACCTCATTTTTTGTTAATCAATTATACGTGTAATAAACACATACGTACGCACATACGTATAAATTGACATATTCCGTAAATGTCTCAACAACTAAATTACAAAAAGTTGCTTCATACTCACCACAAAAAGGTAAAATTCCTTTTATATTTGGCTAATATCCAAAAGACGAAAACTCCCTTCCCTAAATCAAAAATTACAAGTAGGTGCCTAACTGCTTATACTTTCTTGTTTACACCTTAGATAACGTTCGAAATAAGATTTGCCTAGAACTATTGATCGACTAGGAAAGTGAAAATAGCGTTTTATTATTATTTATTTTATAAATTGGTTTGCCGGGTGACACTTCAAGAAACTGCGTTACGCTCCGCTGACGTTATGCGCTCACAATGAGAGCGAGTGAGAGGCACGCGTCCCTTCCACTCGGGCATGGTTAGCCCGCCTAAGAGCGAGAGAGACAGACATAAAAAGTGAAAGGCACGCGTCCCTTCCACTCGAGCACAGTTGTTGTCACGTAAAACTTTCGCCCGTATACCGAATTTACAGGCAACCAGTTTTTTTTTTGATTATTTAAAGCTGTTTAAAATATTTACCTAATTAGGCATTGTATTTAACCTGTACGTTGAAACGAACAACTTAATTAAACGAACATCGAAGGCTTAATTAACTTACACGGTTTACATATTATCATCGGTTATGATTGATATTATTTAAATACGTTGAAGTGCAAACTGCGTGACTGTGTCACCCCTCCGGGTTACGTTAATAGGTAACGCGACACGACGAACGGTTCCCACAAAGATTCCGTACAAACATAACATCAAAAGTAGATCGGTTTAGTTTGTTGACGCGATAACGTCAAATAAATTCATGAAAGGTATTCACAAAAAAGATGACGTCATGCGACGCGTCACGTTCCGGGAACGGACGCGTCTCGTGTTTATTTTATATTGTTTAATAATAATATCGCTCATCTGGGCTTGTGTTATGGTCACGAGTAGCGAATAGAAGACTTATAGGTATAAAGAAATAAAAAATATTAAGGAAAAAAACCCTCAATTTTTCATCGTTTTTCTTATGACATTTTCACGTAAAATTATCGTCCGTAACCATTTGAAGCTATTGCATAGCTTTTATCGCGAGCTCTGAGCGCGGCGACCGAATCAAGAAATTCCGTAACGAAAATAAAACCTATCACCCCCCACTCCGCCTACCATGTAGCTCGGCCGACCCACTAACGATTATTAGATCAATAAAATCGGACATAAGTAAAAATGCGCAACTTAGTCAAAAGTGTCATGTAAGCTATTGTTCCTATAGCCAGGTAACCGACCTTTTAGACGGCGGCCATTAAAAATCCCCCCGCCCTAGACCTGTTTTAACAAATCAGTCGAAACTCAGCCGTTCGTGGAGTCGCATGTCTTTGTTTTCGGCACTTTTGTTCGCACTATAACTTCGCTTCACAGTTGTGTGTTTGTGTGGTTCAATTTAGAAAAAACTTTTATTGGATATGGCAGAAGAAGGTATGTACTACATTTTAAAATATTACATGATTACTTTGTCGTATAAAATTTATATTTTTATGTGATATGAAAACAGTTACAATTTAGGTACATTTTTTTGCTTTACTTTTTCAAACAATCGTGTTTTTATGTATATGTCGTGTCTTGTCGGGCTACAACTTTTATAACAATATAATAATTGATTTGTTGGCTATTGTAAATCATAATAAAACCATCCGCCTACGTCCGCCATTTTGTTTTATATGACTTTTAAATTGTACGTAAAAATTACACAATTATTTTAAGTTAATATATTTATTTATTTGTCGTACAGATAATTCGAGAACTATCAAGATATTTACTAGAAGAGCATTGTGGGAGATCTTGAATGAATTCAAGGGCCACAAAATAGAAGAAAAGTTTTCATTGTTTGAAGATAGACTTGTCCAATTGACAAATTGTCCGGAACATGAGAAACATAAAATGGTAAATGGTTTGAAGCACTTTAAAAGTGAATTCAAAAAGAAGTGGAGAGGAGCTTCATACAAAGAAGAACGGTTTTTTAAAAGTAATGAAGTGTGGCTTACATCTTCGATGGAATTACCTAACTGGCCTGAAATGCCCTAACCAAAACCTGGACGTCCAAAAAAATCATTTGAAGATGTGTGTGACCGTAGCAAACGGAGAAAAACAAAAGATCTGCGTGAACAAGTATCTGTCGAGGAGTTGACTTATGCTGCTGGCGTGAGTCAGGGCACTTCAGGAAATAAAGATGCATCAAAAATAATTAAAGAATTAATGGCTTCACCCACCAGAGCTACTAAACTTAGAAAAGTTATTTCTAGTACCAAGAAGCAAACAACTGTAAAAAAATATACGCCAGCAGAAGCACTGGCTATCTTTGTTGAAGGTGATTTCACTAGAAGACAATGGGAAATAATCCACAGATCTGGTAAAGCTATTTACCCATGCTATTCTGTCATACAAATGGCTAAGATTGAATGTTATCCCGAGGAAGAATCAATACATGTCACTGAGACAAGCGCAGAAGTTAAACTTCAAGCATTACTAAATCACACTGCATTGCGCTTGTACAAATATATAGCGGAGGTTGTCAATACGTCATGCACTGAAGAAGAAAAACAAAATATGGTGTTAATTTCGAAATGGGGATGTGACGGATCTCAGCAGACACAATACAAGCAAAAATTCGAAAATCACGGAGATAGTGATGCAAATATTTTTCAAAGCTCACTAGTGCCTCTAAGACTATCTGTTATCATTGAAGAAGAGGAGAAAAAAATCATTTGGCAAAATCCGGTTCCGTCTTCAGTCAGATTCTGCAGACCCATACGTATAAGATTTATAAATGAAACAAAAGATATCACAAAACAAGAAATACAATACATTGAAAATCAAGCCGAACAGCTTCAGGAGACAGAAATTGATGGCAGCAAAATAAAACATAAACTGTTACTTACCATGATTGATGGCAAGGTATGTAATGCTGCTACAGACACCTCATCTACAATGAGATGCTACATTTGCGGACAGACTTCGAAGGATTTTAATAAATTAATTAAAAAAGAAAGTAAAGTAGAAACGTTGAAGTTTGGATTATCAATTCTTCACGCAAGAATTCGATTTTTCGAATCTATTTTACATTTAGCCTATAAATTGCCTTTACAAAAATGGCAAGCACGGTCTACAGAAGAAAAAAGAATTGTAAAAGAGACTAAAGAAAAACTACAAAAAGCCTTTAAAGAGGAAATGGGATTACTCGTAGATGTTCCCAAAGCAGGGTTTGGGAACACTAATGACGGGAACACGTCAAGGAGATTTTTTGCAGATCCGGAACGCTCCTCAAGAATAACTGGCATCAATGTCGATTTAATAAAAAGGTTTAAAGTCATATTAGAAGTAATATCAAGTGGCAATAACATTGATGTAGAAAAATTTGAAGCATACGCAAATGAAACTGCAAAAATATATGTCGATCTGTATGGTTGGCATCCCATGTCACCAACCATACACAAAATTTTGATACATGGAGGTGAAGTAATAGCTCATGCACTCCTACCTATTGGCCAGTTATCGGAAGAGGCAGCTGAAGCCCGAAACAAACATTTTAGGCAATACAGATTACATTTTTCCCGCAAATTTTCGCGCAGAGACTGCAACATAGATATAATAAACAGACTTCTTTTAAGTTCAGATCCATTTATCAGCTGCAGCAGAAAGACGCAAAATAAAAAAAGACAGCCTTTCTCAAAGGAGGCAATAGAAATGATGTCTGCCAGCACGGTATTTAAAAATAGACAAAGCGAAGACGAAAGTTCCGACGAAGAAGAAGTTGAAGAATCCTAAAAATGTAAAAAGATGTAAAATTTTAAATATATAATTATTATATTGGTCAAACTTTGTGTTTTATTTAATTTAATTGCACATAAAATTATATAAATAAATTAAATATTTTTGTCCGATTTTTTCACTCAAATACTCGTTAGTGCGACCGTTCGCTTAACGTGTTTGTATATTTTATGGTACGCCAAACGAAGGTCGCACGATGCAATAGCTTTATTTTTTTTTTATGTACTTACTAGATAGATAGATAATTTCATTTGTACAACACAGTAAGGAACATAAAACACGATATTACACAAAGTAATAGTTAGAAAGTATAAGTTGCACAAATGGCCAACAAGCTTGTAAGCTCAATATCGTAGCAGTTGAATTTTTCAAAATAAGTACTTTCTGAGCGGATACCTACGTCATAATAGCTATCAAAATATGTCAAACAGCTCGATTCGTTACTATTAATTTGTATTTTATAGAGGAGTTTATACAGGGTTATTGGTAATTATAATAAGAAAGCGGTTGAGTGCAATTTCTGTGCAATCAACTTTTGTTTTATGAATTTTGAACAATTGTACATACTTAATTATCAATAAGAAGACTACCGAGTAAGTACTAGTTTCTTCATTTCATCCTGTAATTCACCAGAGTTAATTATACTCCAGTATTTCTATATTGAAATTCGATGATTGCTCGACACTCGTTCAAGTGTGAATACTATATATCAAACAGTACACCTAATACCATTTTAAAAAGACCCCTAAAGAGGTTTAAGAGATACGCGAGCAACTTGTAGGTAAATCGCGGTAGGTAATTAGTGTTGAGCGATTAGAATTTAAACTTTATTGCGTTATAGCGAGAGTCGCTTTTTATTTAACTGAGTACTTGTACTATTATAATATTCTGTGCCAATACTCACATCGTATGTATTGTGGAGTCAGGTAACATTGTGAGTGTTTCCTCTATGGAAAAGCCTTTCTCTAAGATTCAGCGTGTGATGGATGAGGTCGGGGTGGGCGGTTATTACCGGCTGGAATTAGGAGGCTCGACCGGCCAAACAATGTCCGTTGCATCTACGCTTGGAACACTAGGCGTACCAGACTTCTATGTTATTATTTTATACAATAACTAGGGTGATTGATTCATGAACTGTTTAAATAACTCTTTAAGGATTTTTTTTTCCGGGTCTAAATCGCGTATTTTTTATATCCCTTACCTCGACGTTTCGACTATGTTACAAAAGTCATGGTGATGCGAGAGACATAAAAATAAAAAATACGCGAAAATCTTAATATGTATAAATCTCGTGTCACAATGTTTGTCCTCAATGGACTCCTAAACCACTTAACCGATTATAATAAAATTCGCACACCATGTGCAGTTCGATCCAACTTGAGAGATAGGATAGCTTACATCCCGATATTCCCACGGGATCGGGAGTTACGCGGGTGAAACCGCGTAGGGCAGCTAGTAATACTATAAATATAAATCGTGATAATTTAAAAAGTTTGTATTGACTTGTTTTTTTACTAAAAAAGAAAATGGAGCATTATTTTTTTCATTGGGAAATACACAAAAATTAACATATCTTAAACATAAAAATGTTTTAGTATAGGTACCTACCTGAATCAAAAAATTACACAATACAATATAAAAATTGTAAGTATTGTACGAAGGTTCATTTTAATACTTAAAATAACAGTGACCGAAACAAACTGGATGACAAAACTCGTATTTCAATTGCTATTGTTAAGTTCCCAACACTTCTCCACAACAATTTTAATAATTTACTTTTATCTGTTTAATTCGCTTTATTTACGTAATAGTAAAATGCTATTGTTTAAAATAAATAAGTATCGAGTGTGTTAATACCCTAACATTGGTCGGTCGGTGTTATGAGCGAATTGCGATCACAACACATTAAATGCCTATTGTATAGGGTTGTGATAAAGCAGCTTAAAGATAACTCGTTAACGGATTGCTAGTATTCAGCCTAGTGGTATTAGTTTGAAATTATTTCCATTTTGCCCACGTTTCGTGGTGTTTGTAGGTGAAATTACCTTTTAGACATTGAAGGATTTTCATTTTAGCGTCAAAAAATATAAAAATGAATCACCGAATGTGTTGCTAAGCGCAAATCTCGAGAACAGCTGAACTGATTTCGTTAATTCTTTTTTTGTTGTGTTTGTTATTGTCAGGAAAATATTCTTATGAAAGAAAAAAATAAGCAAATTGCGGGAAATTGCGCCTCGCGGGTCGCAGCTAGTAAACAAATAAAACTCAAAGGTTTAACTGTGCTTTAACCTCTGAGCAACAGCTAATTCAAAAATCATCTGTTTTGTTTTGACGGAGAGGTCATTAACTTAATGGTTATACTTATTTTTCAAGTTCTGCTGCTTTTCTAATTAACATAACCTCAAAAAATATTCGTATTTCCAAAAGTTGTAGAAAAAAGTTGATTGTTATGATGCATAGGAGTAGCACTCAACTGCCATCTAATTACCAATAACCCTGTACACAAACAAACCAATTCATTATCATGATCTAGATAAATCAGAATATCTATCCAGGTAAATCTTCAAGCCCATTATTAATATTACATGGCGTTGTAAATAATTTGTGAGAGTGCGTCCGTTTTATAGCATTGGTTGTCGCTGTGTGAGTTCGATCGACGCAGAACTAATTGGAAAACGACAATCCTATTTCGATGATTAAGTCCTCACCTCGATTACGATTCACGATCGCGACTCGCATGGGACCATGTAATATCGATGTTTGAGATAATGCACACGGAAATAGTACAGATGAATTACAACGTTTACTAGAAAGCGACTAAGTTTCTTGTTAAAGAGAAGTGCCTCTTTTGTGTTATTTTAGTTTTTTACTCTTACTTAAAATGCTGTACGTAAATAGAAATTATACGAAAGATTATCTATCTTTGGTTAACTGTAATGTAGACTCACATAGTACCTATTTGTACGAATTTGGAAAACAATTTAGGAAAAATTGTACGAATGTGGAATTGTACGAACATGGAAATTGTACGAATGTATCCATAGCCAACCCCCTTAGACCAGATTACTTTTTATTAGCGATAACGCCAATCGACAGATTTTCTTGTATAAAATTGACGTAAGATTAAACTTGTCTACGATTTTTATGTTTTAACGCAAGATCAAGCATCATTAACACGTCCATGAGATCAAGTGACATTTAGTTGGCCTCTGTCAATTTCATAGCAAAAATTTCGATTGGCGATATTGCTAATGAAAAGTAGGTAATCTTGTAAAGGGGCTGATCAGCGTTATTTAGTGTTGCCAGGTGCCCCAATTTACGCGGGAAGCTTTCGCGCTTTTTTCACCAACCTCTACGTACTATATTACGAATACAGCAATAAGCTACAATACAAAACTAAGATGCAATATTACTGAAAAATATAGCACTAAGGCAGCGCTAAGCTACAATATTCCTTAAAAACAAAAATAATTTATGCTTAGATATTTGTCTGGGGTTTGGTTGATTCTATTTATTATAAGTAAGTATATATTTTCAAAATAAAAGTATTTAAGTAGTAGGTACTTATATATGTTGTCTAGCACCTTTAACACAAGTCCAGCTTGGGGCTAGATGGCGATGTGTGGAATGTCCTGCAATATTATTTATTTTTAAAAACGCCTTTTATTATTTTTGTAGAAAACTTTTGTCAAAATTCGAAAATTCCTTTTTTTTGTAAATATAGGTATACTTATAATACATAGAAACAACCAGTCCACAGACAAATATCTAAGTATAAATACTTGTCTGAGGCAGGAATCGAACCCCTGTGCAACCCTGTGTTTGGCAGTCCGGCATGGTAACCATTGTGCCAATTGGGTCGTCAATTACAAAAATATTATGGAATGTTGTTATACTACCGTCTAATTATAATGAATCAAAACGTTCCCAATATACGCAGAATTGACTTACAGTGTCCCGAGATTTTGCAGCTGTAATTAATTTCATTAAGTGTTTTTTTAGCCGTAATAGGTAAATAATAAAAAGCAAACTTTCTTAAAAAACAAACGTAGGATTGAATTAGGAAGGATTTACTCCTGTTGTGTAAATAGGTACAGTCACATTACAAATTAACTGAACCTTACGTGACCCAGAGCTACTTCGCATATCTGTAAAAAATAAAGTATTTACCTATTTTTATATTTTTTTATATTGTGTAAAAAAAGTGTGGCACTCGGGGACTGTCGCGGTAAATCTATTGCATCGTGCGAGCTTCGTACAGTCGTACCATATACATACACGTAAAGGGAAAGCTCGGCCGAGCTACATGGTAGGCGGAGTGGGAGGTGTTAGGTTTTCTTGATTCGGTCGCCGCGCTCAAAGCCCGCGATAAAAGCTATGCAATAGCTTAAAAACAGTACAGATGTACGAGTGAGATCTGGGTTACGTGGGGTTCAGCTAATTAGATATGTGACTGTACATACTTATAATAGGTAAGATTAGAAACAGAAACATTAAGACCAGAATCGAATATTTGAAGTTAAAACAAATATTTTATTCAACGGCGGGACTGAAAACCGCGACCTATTGTAGTTCGCCCTCCACGCCCTCAGAGTTGGTCTGTCCTTCCATGTCTACATAGTTAGAGCTTTAAAGCTAATGTGTGTCTGTGTGTCAGTTACTTGCCAAAAACCAACACAATCCAATTGATTTTAAAATATTAAAAAATTGCAATCCGAATTCAGATTTTCATTAAACGCTTGCCACCTTTAAATGAAATTACCATCACTTTACGAGCTCTGAACACAAAGCATACAAACAATTGTTCAACTGTTAATGGTGTAATAAAAGTGGGCAATTACATAACAGAATAACTTTAATAAATTAATAGGTGCAGTTATCGGCTAGATAATACGATTGGAAAACCATTCGATGATATTCGGTTCAGGTAGGTGAGATCCCAAGAGAGTCGTATCGTTATTACGAATGAACTGAACACCTCTCTACCTCTACTGTCGTTTATAGATCCAATGTGCCCTAATATCTCGGTATACTTACCGAGATCATCTCGAATCCCGCTCATTGCAGGATCTGCGGGATTTTCGGGATTGAAAAATATTACGGGCCCACGTGCTTTCGTGAGCACTTTCGCTCGCAAATTATCCAAAATCAAACTGCGGATGTATTCAACACGGAAAATAACACGTCTACTCAAGCTTCGTCATTGCAAGAGAAACCAGAGCAGAGTTTAAACTCTGCCATAACAAGATACGGAGCTACTTTGGCTGACTTTTAACCTTTCTTATCGCCAAACGCGGGACCCCGTTGTACCGGGATCCCGCACCAATGAATATTCTTGATCCCGCTGATACCGAGATCCCGCAATAGCATGCGGGATTGGAAGCACTAACTTGGACACAATGGAGGCCAACGGTGTTGCAGTTGCATTTGTCAACTGTTGGATTATAACAAAGACTTTCACACAAAGTTTCCCCTCCCTTTTCTCCCCCTTTAAGTTGAAAATTCCCAAAATCCTCGCTTAAAGGATGCTTACGTTTATAAATCCTAGCGCCCCGTCCCGGCTTCGCACGGCTATACTATGCATGTATCAATCTTGAGTCACTCTATCTATTAAAAAAACCGCATCAAAATCCGTAGCGCAGTTTTTAAGATTTAATATAGGGACAGAGAAAGCGACTTTGTTTTATACTATGTAGTGAAATCTATTTTTTAACAAACTTAAAAAAAGGTGATGTTATCATCATCACTACATAGTATAAAACAAACTCGCTTTCTCTGTCCCTATATCCCTATGTATGCTTAAATCTTTAAAACTACGCAACGGATATTGATGGGGTTTTTTTATTAGATAGAGTGTTCAATAGAAAGGTTTTGGTATTCATAAAACAAAACAACGACGCGTACGAAGTATGTGGGCAACAGCTAGTAAATTATAATTATTTTTGAAGCTTCTTTGTCTATTTAATACCTAAAGGGAAAAATACTCATGAAGGCATCTCTGAAACTATAACAGCAAGGGATTGGAATCAGTCCCTTCAATTCCTTGCTGTACGAATAAGGAATGTCTGTCCTTACCTTTGTCGTCTGTTTTTCCTGACGTGTTAACTTGGGGGGTCTTCAAGTCGCGAGTGAATAGGTATCTTCTAGGAAAGCGTGCTACATCTTAGGCCGCATCGTCACCTACGATTAGGCGGGACTGATAGTTGTCAAACGCTGTCCAATCATTTGTTAAAAAAAACGGTGTGGCACTCGGGGACTGCCGCGGTAAAGCTATTGCATCGTGCGAGCTTCGTACAGTCGTACCATATAGTGACGGAGTGGGTAGGCGGAGTGGGGTGTTAGGTTTTATTTTCGTTACGTAATTTCTTGATTCGGTCGCCGCGCTCAAAACCCGCGATAAAAGCTATGCAATAGCTTAAAAAGAAACACCACTCTACGGATACATAATCTATTTTTTGTCCTATCATTGCATATACCTACCTAATTTAAGATATTATCTAAATCCTTTATTCAAACGAGTTCAAACAGTAATAATTGAAATTGACCCGTCCGCGTCATTCGAAAAAGTGGATTAGGTATTTTTATTTGAACCGCCATTCGAATATGACATAGGTAATAGGTACCAAATGGGAAGTTTTCTCTGATATCAATAAATTATACATGTTCCCGGCTAATTTGGAATGAAGCGTCTGGGTCGTACCGGAAAAAGGTTTGGTCACAGTTTTAGCGGTACGGATAATGTACGGATGTTTTATTTCTTTAAACACTACAGAAATAAAAGATTGGAGATTGTTCAGGAAAATTGTTACTAACCGCAGACATTGTTAGCACACTAGATACAACTTGTTAAGGTGAAAGGGTTACCTGCGCGCTCTCCATACAAACGTAGTCGACTGTTTCCTCCCTGGATAATGACACTAGCACAAATATTTTGGTGGCATAAAACTTATAACTGCCATGACTATGCCCCTATGTTTTGGTTTTTTTCATTTTCTAATTATCATAAAAATTAAAAGTTAAAAAATAAAAATAAAAAACAAAAAATAGGGGCATAGTCATAGCAATTATAAGGGTTATGCTCCAAAAATATTTGCTCTAGTGTCATTGTCCAGGGAGAAAACAGTCGACTACGTTTGTAACAGTTTGTATGGAGAAAGCTCCCGGTACCCTTTCCTCTTAATGTATATTTTTTTGGTTTTTGTCTGTGCTGAATCCGGCAAAAAAGAATCCGCCCTCAAAGGCTATTATTTTAGTCTAGTAGTAAGTAATTTAATAGCTAAAATAGTCGCTACTGCCTAAAAATCGTTTGCACTTTACACTCAAGCACTGTTTACAAGTGAATGGCATTTTAGAAGATGAACAGTCTACAATGCAATAAAGTTACTAGCTTAATGCGTACCAGGCTTAAGCGATTCCAACCAATTAATAATACGATATCTTTTATTATGGGAAAAGTCCCACTCACAAACGGACCTCACTAAACCCAGCCACTACATTGGATTCTAATTTGACTTTATTAGATTTGAGCGACATTTAAAATTCTAGTTCAAATTAGAGTATAAAATTGGATTGTTTACCACTATCCACCGAGTTGTTAGTAATGAGTTCTGCCTCTGATTCTAGCCTCGCCTCTGAGGGCTTAGCACGTTTACGTATTCAGTCAAACGCACCGTATTGAGCATTCGCAGCACTACACGGTTGCACCCACATAGCTCCCGATTCTGTGGGAATATCGGAATAAAAAGTAGCCTATGTCAGTCCCAATGAGTTAATGTATCCTCATGCCAAGTTTCATCAAAATCGGTCCAGTAGTTCGAAGCCTAATCGATTGAAACAAACAAATATTTAAATATTTCCTCTTTATAATATCGCACACCTAGATCGAAACTGTTGTAACTCAAAAAACATGATTTTTGGGAAATGGCAAAAAACTGATATTATGAAAACTAAGCACGATAGCAACATTTTGTAAAAATATTTTGAAATGTATTAGAAAATAAACCATTATGATATTAATCAGGTAATAAATTAAGCCTCAGATAACGAGAAAACGACTAATTTAAAAAAATTCTCATTGAAACTGTAGTAAAATGAAATAAAAATTCAGATGAATTAAGCAATAAATAAGAAAACTGACTTAAGTCAAAATACTTTGTAAGATTTTCAATAGTTTACTCACTAAAGTTGTCGCAACTCAAAATACAACACCCTAGTTGCACGAGTGGGTGTAGACAAAACTGATTCGTCTCGCCATCTCTTGGACACTAAAGTAAACTGAATTACTTCGGTTTTATTGCCGTGTAGGTAATCGTATCAGGAATCCGAATATGCTGTTAACTCAAAATGCGACATTTTTGAGTTACAACAGTTTTGATCTAGCTGTGCGATATTACGACCCGCCCCGGCTTCGCACGGCTATATTATGCATGTATAAACCTTCCTCTTGAATCACTCTATCTATTAAAAAAAACCGCATCAAACTCCGTAGGAACTATAGGAAACAAATTAAAAATAGATAGTAGCCGATTGCCAGACCTGAATATGCATATAAAATTTCATAAAAATCGGTCAAGCCGTTTCGGAGGAGTATGGTAACTAAAATAGTGACACGAGAATTTTAAATTTCAGATTATAGATATAGATAGAAAAGTATAAATCTATAATATATATAAAAGATAGTTGTGTTAGTTACACTTTTTATAACTCGAGAACGGCTGAACCGATTTGGCTGAAAATTGATGGAGAGGTAGCTTAGAACCAGGAAAAGGACATAGGATACTTACTTTTTTTTTTTTTTCGATATTCAAGCGAGATGGGGATTTACGCGGGTGAAATTAAATATACGAACTATATAAGCCCGCATAAGTCCCGATCCCGTAGGAATATCGGGATAAAAGTATGCTACACTATGTATTCTGTGACGTTCGTCTTTGTTGTAAGGCGTTCGACCGGGGGGTTTTCTCGAGCGGCTGCAGTTTTTTTGTTGAATTCTAAGCAGCTCAGCACCTACTAATTTTGATGTCAAGTATACCACAACTTTCCTCAGATTTCACTTGGATTTAGGCGTTTTTAATTGTATATTATGTAACAAACAAACAAACAGACATATTTTTGTTCTACTACTTTTTCGAAGTCCCACAGACCCATTTTTTTTATTTGCTGTATAACATAAAAATCAATGCCACTTTTCGTTGTAATTTTATAACTCAAGAACGGGCTCACCTATCCAAACCAAATGTTAAAGCTTTGTTCGGACTATTTAGTAGATGGTTTATGTGAAGTTTGCACAAAATCGGTCGAGCGGTTTTTCATTTATCACATTTTTTTATATGGCAAAACGTTTGCCGGGACAGCTAGTATAGAATATAGATTAGTATAGATAATGATAAGGTATTAACGGTTCCTGTACTATTTTAAAGTTTCATGGCAAAATACTAAATACGAAACATTGGAATACGTTCACGACTCATAGTAAGCCCCCTGTACTTCGTATTAACATTAAACTACCTATACTTATCACTTACACGTCAATTTATGCCGCTTTGTGTTTTACTTACCTACCTACTCTAATATAATTATATATGTATTTACGTTGATTACTGTTGCTAATTTTATTACTTACTAGCGACCCGTCCCGGCTTCGCACGGCTATATTATGCATATACTTAAACCTTCCTCTTGAATCACTCTATCTATTAAAAACAAACCGCATCAAAATCCGTTGTGTAGTATTATAGATCTAAGCATACATAGGACATAGGGACATAGGGACGGCGAAAAGTGACTTTGTTTTATACTATGTAGTGATAGTGATAGTGAAGTGATGATAAGAATCATATTCGATTCGAGTAATCGGTGATCATACATAAAAAAACTATACCAACGCGTCGAATTTGAGAACCTCCTCCGTTTTTACCCGACTGCAAGGAAAGTGTAATGTTTTTCGCGCCCATCTTTGTTGTAAATAAGTATGTATGTTTGTTGGTGATATTCATAATTCCCGGTTTCGTCGCGTCGGTTAAAAACGAATTCTTATTTTCCTCCGCATCACACGTAAACGGCTGGATCGAATTCTGCTTTTTTGTTGTGTTTTGTCAGGAGAAGGTTCTTATAGAAAGAAAAAAATTAAGAAAGTCGCGCTGTAAATTATCACTAGCTAGTAACAAATAAAGATGTGCCCTATCTAACGTCCGTCTATTGACGTATCGTAGCCCCGGTAACTACTCTCTAACGCGCGTCGTCGTCTCGTAGACGACAAGAATCGTGCAATTAAAAGTTTATACCTTACGCAGATGGCTTGCAGTGATCGGTAGAACGAACTTGTAAACGACTGTAAACACGCTTCTAGTTGCATCTAATAAGTTTTTATTTATTTGTGGAGGCGCCTTGCTTAGGCCAAGTCGAACGATTGTAGGTACCAGAGTTCTCCGACAGTCGTTTCTCCGTTGGACTGATCTCCGATAAGACGTTTCATTTCTGAGAGATTTCGAGCTAGTACCAGGCCCGTTAACATATTTTTCTCGAAGCAACTCGAGGTACTTCGAGATAACCTAATTTAATTACCAAACCTATCCCCAAATTACAAGATCGTACTTTTATTACGACGATTTTTACGTTTTTTTTGACGACCCAATTCGCACAATGGTCACCATGCCGGACTGCCAAACACAGGGTTGCGGGTTCGATTCCCGCCTCAGACAAGTATTTATGCTTACATATTTGTCTGTGTTCTGGTTATTTCTATGTATAATAAAGAAAAATAAAGTATATAAGTAGTAGTTTAGGGAACACTAAAAAAAGGGTCTTGATATCCAAAATGGTAAATAATTTTTTAACATTTTTGCCCTGTTTATAATCCATATCATCACCATTAACACTGTTGTGAGAGGAGGAAGTTAGAGGATTTAAAGACGCAGCTGTATTACAAATTGCTCGATTGAAGGAAACAACTTGATTAAGGCACGTGTAGTGTTGATTTACAGTTTTACATTTATTAGCAACTTTAATTAGATGAGGTGCTTGTTGAGAATATTTTCAAAGTAATTTTCAATCAACGTTGGTAAGTGGATAATTGTTTAGGCTAGACTATTTAGACGAAATTGAAGTTTAGGTCTATGACGTCATCTGATTTAGACCATCCGCTGCTTAAACGAGTCGATACCTCAGACTACCTTTTGCCTACGTTTGCGACGATTCGACACAAACTCAAATATTATAACTGTAAAAATAAAATTAGTTTTTCGCATAAATTACGCAATAATTTCCAAACTATATTAAACTTTAATTAGTCTTTAAAACAACCTCTCCATTTAAAAAACAGACAGACAGACGGACAAGAAAGTGATCTTATAAGGGTTCCTTTTTTTTTTACCTTTTCCGGCAGAGAACCCTAAACACACTATTATTAACTAACTAGTAGAGTTTCAAATCATAGTTTTTAATTGTTGGAAAATTGAGTTCCAAAAAAGGTTTTCATAATAATTTTCGATTTTAACCCTGGTTATTTTTACTTATTAGTAGTACTTACCTACATACATACACAGTAAAATTGTTTGTCATTCTGTTTTCATATTCAACTTTTAATCGGCTTCTAACTATGTATTTGTTTCTGATGTTTCAGAACTTATTATGATTTTGTATTCCGTGTACACGAACGCAGACTATTAAATTAAAATTGATAAAAAATAATTTAGAAAAAACCAAAAAAACGTTAAAAATTAAGGTGAGTTTAGGACAATTATCGAATTAGGTCATATTTTTGTACCTATATGGACAATAGACCTTCGTATTGGATTCGACTCGTAATCTCTATAGCCTTTGAGAAAAAGGGGTTTATAACAGACAGACAGACAGATATATCGAGTAATAATATAACGGTGTCGATTTTTACTTTTGAAGTACGGCATCATAAAAAATGGCTTCTGTTCATTGGAGCCATACAACCTAACTTTAGTTTAACAAGTGGTATTTGATGATGGTGATTGATATGATGTTTGGTCGGTCAACGAGCTATCGTCGGAACTTTTAGTTCGTAGTCTGAGAACATCATGAACTCGAATTCAAATAATATCTCTGCAAACTTTTGTGTGTCCAAAACATGTTTAAAATAAGCAAAAAGCGAACTCCCTGATTCAGTGAAGTTAAGCAACATAAACGGACAATAATGAATTCAAATATCTTTAAAAACTCCCTGTTAAATTTTTAAAACAAAGAAAGAGTATTCATACAATAGTTTCCTTAAAATAAATCCTTTTTGTACAAAAAAAACGGATAAAAGTTATCTTCGTAATAAACAAACGAAACGTTATCTGAGCGTAGAGTTTTACAGTACCTTTAAGGTGAAAGGGTACCTGCGCGCTCTCCATACAAACGTAGTCGACTGTTTCCTCCCTGGATAATGACACTAGCACAAATATTTTTGTGCCATAAAACCTATAACTGCCATGACTATGCCCCTATGTTTTTTTTTTTTTAATTTTCTAATTATCATAGAATAATATAATTACAAAAATTCAAAAATTAAAAAAAAACAAAAAAATGGCAGTTATAAGTTTTATGCACCAAAAATATTTGCTCTAGTGTCATTATCCAGGGAGAAAACAGTCGACTACGTTTGTAATAGTTTGTATGGAAATAGTCCCCGGTACCCTTTCCTCTTAAACAAAGAGCATTAAGCCAAAACGGGCTCCTTAAAACGGTGGATGTGCAAAGAATTCATAAGGTACGAGTACCAACTCAAACGTCGGTCGAATTTCGCCTAGTCAAATATAATTAAAAATGTTTACGATGGGCTAAAACGACGCTGTAAAGTGGCAAGGAAAATTATATGGAAAACACTAGCACGTCACTAATGTCGTAAAGCAAGGTATCCAGTAGCAAGTTAGTGCCACGGGGTAGCCATCGTTCAGTAAACTGCTTACGTTTATATTCAGCAAGCGGTTTTATTCATATTCTTTTAATAACTTTGGTATCAAATTATTAAGTACTCTCTTTCCATTCACTGTTGTATGCGGTAATGAATCTTGAACGCAGAGTAAATCTTAACACTTGCGAGGATTCGTCAGCGCTCATGCTCTGCAATATTATCGATTGATACAAAAATTACGATTTCTTTTTTTTAATTCGCAGGTTCGATTCTTGGCTTTCCTACCTGATAACTCTCCAAGCCACTATGGTCTGAACTTCATAATTGCACATTGTTCATAACTGTGTTGGGGGGCATGCTCTGAGAAATTCTCAGGTTTTATAAAATCACGAAAGTTCGGTGGTAGGCGGGATCTTGATCTATTAATTAAGATGTAGAGTTGAAAATACTTGTAGGTACTATAAGGTACCTGCGTATAAGGGCTATCTACCACCTTAATTAAAAACTAAATATTGCATAAAAATAGGGAAAACTATTTAAAATACAGGCCATAAGATAAATATTTGCTTATTGTCAATCTGAAAAATAATTCATTTATTTATTTTCTTGTTATTTTGTCACTAATAACAAGGTTTTAAAAAACCTTTTAGGTGCCTATAACCTGCAGGTACAGTACAGTCGGCTATATAACTGCAGCCCCCGCCCCGGTAGAGTTCGAAAATTACTATTATTGGAATGGAGACCAGAAGCTTTAGATTTTTACAAAAATATTTCAAAATTATTAGTATTAGCTTCAGGTGACCAAAGGGCTGGCTGTTACTTTGGCCAACGGATCGGCATTACCACCCAAAGAGGCAATGCAGCGAGCCTTTTGGGCACACTACCTAAGGAGACTTATTTAGATTATTAACTTTGTTTTATTTCTGTCATAAATTTAATATAAATACCGGAAAGTTAGACACAGATCTTTAAAATTATATTTTAAGAATATATAGCAATGTACACATTTTTGAACTAAAAAATAAAATAATTTTTGTTTGATAAATTGATGAGTTAGAAGACTTTAAACTTCAACTAAACCAGGTGAACCAGGTTGAAAACATTCTTATTACAGCTGTTATGGAGCTCTACGGTGGGTCTGCTATTATGCATTCGACCGTACCTATATATTCTATGATATGAGTACCAAATGCGTATAGCAGGTATGTACTTTCCGCGTCCGTTGAAATAACCCGCCATTAACCTTGTTTGAAACGGGTCTTTTGCAAAAACCAACGTCGAAATTGATATCAACTCATGTTCACTAACATAAATTGGCTCTCTATGCATATTTACGCGAACTATTAAAAATTGATCGACTCGTATTTGCATCGCACCGCACCGTATAGGTAAACTGCATAATAGCTCTGGAAAACTCGCTTTAATATTAACATATGTTTCTTTTAAAAAGGCTTTATAGAAATTTCAGATGATACAATCTTCTTTTAGTTGTCTACTTGATTAGCATTCTAAGTGGGATTCATAGTGATTAATTTCCGAGTAACGTTTCGACTATGTCATGGTCGTGAGGAGACTACGACATGGACAAAATAATGGACATAAATATTGTAACATAGTAAAACAAACGCGATTAATTTAAGAGAAAATAATTACAATTATTCATTGTAATTATTTTCTCCAAATCAGCAAGTATAATGGGGTTTTGTGAACATTGATGGGCATTTTCAAAGAGGATTTGTGGAATAAACTAATACATATCGTGTGAGTTTTAATAGTTTATAGGTAAAACTCGATTTAGATAATATATATTTATCTCTCTGTACTTTCTTCGTACTAAAGTCATTTCAATTTCTATATTCATTTATCTTAGAGTACTTATATTAATAAGAAGTAACCATTATAGTTCTTCTTCTTCAATATCACTTAAAGGGGGATTTGATGACGTAGGGTCAGATCCGCCCACTTCAATGTGCTGCCAGGTATTTGGCGTTTTTTATTAGCTGGCATCAGGTCAGCCAATGTACAGCTATTAGGGCTAGGCAGGTTAAGAGGTGGAGCATAGTTTGCTCGAGAGCCCTGCAGTCGCACTGAACCCGGCATAGATCTACCATGCCCCATCTTCCCAGGTTCACGCTACAGCGACCAACCTGAGTCCTTAGTCTGTTAAGTGACTTTCACACTGTCCAAGGCAAGTCATAACCAGCGGGAAGAGACTCTGCAGGGTCCAGGAAATAGGAACCATTATAATAAACGTAATATACAGGGTCATTGGTAATTATACGAGCAAGCCGTTGAGGGCTACTTCTGTGCACCTTAACAAACAACTTTTGTTCTTCGACTTTTGGAAATTCGAAAAAAAATATGAAATTTTTGAGGTTATGTAAATTCGGAGAACAGATTTTTTAAAACGAAGGTAATTCAGACTAAGAACAGTAGATAAAACTTAAAAAATATTAAGTAAAATTTAAAGGTTAATGACCTCTCCGTGTATGGAACAGCTGATTTTCAAGTAAACCTAAACTCAAATTTTTCAAAAAAATGTTCGATTTTACAAAAGTCTTAGAACAAAAGTTGTTTGTTTATAGGTGCACAGAAGTAGGTAGCCCTCAACGGCTTGGTAGTATAATTACCAATAACCCTGCACAAAATAAATAAAAACGTAAAGTTCACGATTCAGTATCCGTCGTCTCTACGATTGTAGAACTGTTCTATTTAAAATGCAACCTGCATCTAAACTTGAATATAAAACTGAATTCGTATTAACAGTCACAGATCCCTCGCACTCCCGGATACAAGTGATCGTAAAAACTTTTAATTATTTCGGGTGAAAATAGTCCGAGAGACCGCAAACATAAACCTGTATTCATTATTTTCCTTCCGTAACCCGCTAGAAGACGTTAGTACCTTGTTTTAAAGTGTTGTAAAACAAGCGTTACTTGCGTTCTCTCACTACCTACCTACCTAGGAATATGGCCCTCTTCTATACTACACTAATACAACAAAGAGGAAAGATTTTTTTGTTTGTAACGAATAGGCTTTGAAACTCCTGGACCGATTTTGATGAAACTATCAAGATACCTTGAATTCTTGGAAGTAAAGATAGGCTGCTTTTTATTATCATATTCTCTAATACTATAAGGACTAATATATTATGAAACAGTAACAAAACCATGTCTATAGTACGTATACTACGTTTAATATTTTTCGAAATAAAAGTAATAAGACTAGCATTCACAGGCCATTTTCTTGTTTTCAAATACCATAGTCGCTTATAAAACTTGCAGACGGAATGGAGATGCGAGGGACACTAAGGGCGTGTTCAGATGACACGCGTCAACCACGCGCCCACCACGCGCATCACACGCGTTGACCACGCGTTGAAATTTGTTCTATATATAATTTGAGTCTTATGACACATCAATAGATCTCAAATTGCATTTCAACAAGCGGGCGCGGGGCGGGTGCGTGGCGTGAGCGGGTGGACTTGGATAAATGCAATTTGAGATCATAAGACTCAAATACCATATCAAAATCACAACGTGAACGAAGTCGCGGCCAAGAGCTAGTTATAAAATAACATTCTGTGAGCACCTTAATACCCCACACTCCCTCATAACAAACGATAGAGATTTTCCTACACAAAACTTATATTTTAAGGGTGTTTCTAAAAAAAACATTTGTAAGTTTTTTCTGTTTTTTATACTTATTTTTTGTTATAGCGGCGACAGAAATACATAATCTGTGAAATTTTCAACTGTCTAGCTATCACAGTTCTTGAATTAAAGCCTGACATCTATGTTTAGGCTGTGCGTTGATCCGTCAGTCAGTCAGGACAAAGTATTTTATATGTATAGATATAAGATAAGCACACTATGAGAGTCTGTGATTTTCATTATATTATCAAGCGATTAGCAGGCAATGGTCATCGTGCAGCAGAACTTCCCGTTACCAATACAAAAGGCTTCAATCAACACCGACAAAGCGACGAGGAACGAACGAGACGTCCGCACCCGAACAGTAATTAGCGTCAAAGCTTCGCAATATGATGCACTAGCAGCGATCCGGTTTCACCCGCGTAACTCCCGATCCCGTGGGAATATCGGGATAAAAAGTAGCTTATGTTATTCCCAATTAATCAATGTATCCTCATACCAAGTTTTATCAAAATCGGTCCAGTAGTTTCGGAGCCTATATAACAAACAAAAAACAAAAACTCTTTCTTCTTTATACTATTAGTAATAGAGTATAGCTCTAACAAGTAAGTACTAGTCTATAAATAAACGAATACGTGTAGTTATTAAAATGCAATTAAATAACACAATTTGCAATAAGCACAAGTCATATCTTTTGCATGAAGGGTAGTCGCAGGCAGTCATAGTAGGGTATTATAGGAATTTCGTGCCGGAGGCTTGGCAAATTCAGAAAAAAGGATGTGTAAAATGACCTATCTCTACATAGTGTAAAACAAAATGGCTTCCCGCTATCTATACATAATAATATAATAAATCTGTAGACATAAAAAAATCTGTAATTGTAAAATATCCAGAAAAAAAATACACAGGTCGTCTTAGAATCTTTAGCTGAACACGATAGGGTAGTTTTTAGAATTTTTGTTTGTCTGTTTGTTTGAACCAGGTAATCTCATAAACTAGAGAACAGATTTCAACGAGGTCCACACCAATATGTTCAGAAAATACCAGATTAACATTTAGGGTATTTTTCAATTTAACTTTAATACAATAATTATGATATTTGATAAAAAAACATTTAAAAAATGTGAAATCGAAATATTTTTCCGTGTAAAACGTAATCAAACGTCAAAAAAGAACAGTACGCTTACCACTACTTTTTTACGTATTCGATCAAACATAATATATTGAGTATTTACTATGAAACTTCCTAAAAATCAACTTACTAGATCCACCCGTCTCTGAGAATATCGGTAGTGACACACCGACAGACAGACGGACAAGAGAGTAACCTTATAAGGGTTCCTTATTTTCGAGTGCTTCAACAAGTCATACTAGGCGTACAGGTACATGCCTCCGCTCAAGATGACAGTTGTCATAAAACCAAATAGTTTGCATATATCTACTACCTACGTGAAACTGAAAATGAGGTTAGTACAAAGAGGTACTACTACATAAAATTACGGATCTGCTTTACCGAAGACCTCCTCGATGTTACACTTATATCGCGCTCAACTAATTTATTTAAATAGTTTGAATTATGAGTTCAAGTCGCGGACACCTTAGAAAATAAAAACAAAATAAAAAAACCGGCCAAGTGCGAGTCGTACTCGCGCGCCGAGGGTTCCGTACATTAGTTTTTATTCACCTTGATTTTTATACACCTAATAGGGACCATAGACTTCAGTAATTTCAACTTGCTAAGTCCAACCGTTCCTGAGATAATCGGTGGTGACACACGGACAGACAGACAGACAGACAAGAAAGTGATATTATAAGGGTTCCTTTGTTACCTTTTGAGGTACGAAACCCTAAAAAGAATTTTCCAAATCGGTTCAAGCATTTTCGAGTAAGTAATCGGCGAAAATACATAAAAAAATATACGCGACGAATTGAGAACCTCCTCCTTTTTTGAAGTTTTTGAAGTGAATAATAGATAAGGTATGTTTGTAAAAATCAATTTTTAGGGTTCCGTAGCCAAATGGCAAAAAACGGAACCCTTATAGATTCGTCATGTCTGTCTGTCTGCCGTATGTCACAGCTACTTTTTTATTTTGTTTTCCCCAAAATTACGTAGCCCTAGCTACCTAATAAAGAAAATCTGGGCAATTTGGTCTAGAATTCAGAAAATTGCAAAAGGGGTCCGGACATTCAGTATGGGAGCGTGGCAGTGTTATGTTTTTTGCGCTGTGATTTAAGACCCGATAATTAATGCCCTTACGCTTTATAGGTTTTGTATGAGGGCATTTTTTGTTCATTTAGGTGGGTATGGGTCTCAAAGTGAACCGCACACTTTAGAAAAATCATAGGACATCATTTTTCTTTAAATATTCCATTTCCTAGACGCTTTAGTAGTTGGAGGTCGGCTTAGAGGTTTTAGGTGGGAACCACACTTTTGGCATAAACAAAATGTCCTTTTGTAGTTTGGCATAAACGTTGTGGCATAATAAAATAACCCTAGGCATACCGTAATTTTACACAATTATTATTGGCATAAAGTCACCGCGCACTTTTGGAAAATCATGGAACATCACGTTTCTTCAAAAACCCTGTATCCAATACGCTTTAGAAGTTTGGTGTGAAGGCATTATTTGTTTTCTTCGATGTCCTCTATCGATAGGTATAGGTATCTAAGGGCATCGTGCACTTTTGTAAAATCATAGGACATCACGTTCCTTCAAATACCCCGTTTCCGAGACGTTTTAGATGTTTGGTGTGAAAGCATTTTTTGTTCAACGTAATACCCGCTATCAATAGGTAAGGACGTTATTTTATGTATAAGTATCTGTTTTGTCCAATGGCCTTTCATATTTAATCATTAATAATATTTGAAAATAAAAAACAAAATTTTATTTGCACAAAAATAGATTATTATTTGCATGATGTTGGTGTTTATAAATACTATAACCTCTTATATTATGAATACAAAAATATGGATAGAGGGACAACGGTAGTTAATAATTCTTTTTTATTTTAATTTACAAAAAACCAAAGATGAGATGATGAGGAAGACAAAGATGTTGAAAGTTTTGTGCGAATATGAATTGGACGTAGTTTTAGCTTATTATATTGTTGTGTATTATGTTCTATTTGAGTGAAATAAATAAATATAAATATTACTTACCTACATAAGTGCCTTTGCCAAATCAATCAAAAAATATAGCTTAAAAACAATGTATCTATTTTGTTATTATAACTTACACGGAACGTTATATAGTATCTATGCGGGAAAATGCTAGGCATTCTATATAAACCAAAACCACATCGCGAACGAAGTCGCGGGCAACAGCTAGTGTATGCATAAATCTTTAACACTACGCAACGGATTTTTATGCTGTTTTTTTAATAGATTTTTTCAAGAGGAAGGTTTTGGTATAGAACAAAACTACCACGCGAACGAAATCGCTGGAAACAGCTAGTTATTTAAAAATTGAATTATTACGTTAAGTATGTTGTTGGCTCCAAACCTATTGGCGAGTTCTTTCCTTTAGACAAGGTCAACTAAGTCGAGAGGGTATAGATGCTGGGCTAGTCCAACCTCACGCAAAAATAACTCAACTCAAGAGGTTCTAATTGCGGAAAACAGCCCGAAAACAAATAAACATTATTTTGTAATTTTCTCTAATACATTACCAATCGAAGTTTAAAAACGTACGGTACTTCTAACTTCATCATTTTACGAAAAACCAAAAAAAAATTCGAGGGTATTCGGTAATCATTCCCCTGATTGGTTTGACAGTCGTAATTGAAACCTAAAAATATATCCGGCAAAATGTCATTTCCATGCTTATTAATTTGTCGAACTGTTGAACGCTCGTTTTTAATCTCATCGCCAAGAATATTAAAGCGTGCAAAAATTTATTGATTAATTTCACACGTACCTTTCCGATAGTCCGGGGGTCTCGTCGCGTTTCATTCAAGAAAATTTCCAAATAGGCCGACTTTCACGAAAGATATAAAAATAAACACAAAAAAAATGTATTAAGAAATAAGCCTCTCCTTAAAGACGCTAGAGAATAATTTCTCGTTTTAAGTAAATGTTCTTAAAAATAATTAACAGTATATTGCTTTTAAAATTCATCTAGGTATGTCTGTCTCATAGTTCAAAACTGCTAAACTAATTGAAATCTGGATTTCACTATTGGATACATTTAGTTTAGAGAAAGGTCGTGGTATTCTTGAACATTGAAATCCTAGAACCTGAGTAATCAAGGAAAATCAAGGCCTCTAAAGAACCGCCCGAGCCCGCCCGTGAAGACACGAATGCCGCGTTTTTAAATGATTTTGTAAGACTAATGTCACCTCGGTATGCCTGTGACCATGATAGCTGTAAAGTTCTCGAAACGTCAGGTTTTAATGAAAAAAAAAAAAAAAAAAAACTCGTTTATATTCGTTAAATTAAACGAAATAAAATTAAATATATTTATTGATTCAAGTTACAGAGACTTATATTGTTAGTAAAATACTTTCCTATTTTGTAATCCAAATAAAATAAGAATTAAAAGACAGCAGCACCATGCCAATATTTTTTAATTCCTACACCATAAGTAGTGGCAAAGCAGAGTTATTAAAATGTTAAAAAAGTGTGCGAAAAGCTTAGAAAATACAAAAAGAATAAAGTTTTTTTGTCGTATTCACGATTCCGAGATTAACTTTATACTTACTTAATATGTACAGAAGTTTCACTGAAGTCACTTGAATGCTTAGCTGTATTGTATGTTCAAAACTTGGCAAAATCTTTCAGATAAGTAAGTAGAAGCAAGTGTTAAATGTTCTACGCTTTGTGATTCACGAAGCTCTGTGTGTTTGTGAGATGCTACCTTTCGAAGTTCTTGTTTAGGTAAATACCTATCTATTCCATACTTCCTAACTTAAGGTGAATGTTGCCCAAAAATCATAAATAAATTTTGAAGAAAAAAAACACGTGTCGCGGGACACGCACGAATTCCCTTTACTTTTTAAAACTGTTTTTAATTATTATTATTTTTTCATTCATATTTGGGAGGTTAGTTATCGGCCTCCTTCATTCTCTCTTTCTTGTACGGTTTTGTTTCTCGCTAACCCGCGATAAGGAACTGCGTTCCAAATTCACAATAGGTAATAGACGTTTCATTAATCACACAATACATTTTCAGCGATATTAGTAGAATGCACTTAAGATAACAGAGTAACTTACTTATAGTACTACTAATATAGTTTTAGGTACGTAAAAACTGTACGGCTCATATTTTCCTTTATTCGTGGTATTTTTTTAACTAATTTTATTTTTTACAAAACCTTTATTGAATAGGTATTTTCGTAAAAATATTTTTATGGCAATTGATATCCTTTTATTAAAAAGTTGAAAAATTAATTTATCTGGGTACGGTACGGTATGGTACGGTAATTAATCAAAATATTTTTAAAGAGTTCTTTGAAATTTTATCTTCAAAGGAATGTAAAATAGTCGTAACAAATTAATTTAATTACACAATATCCTTTTGTAGATAAACAAAAGAAAGTATACCGACATATATACAAAAACTATACACAATTCATTGTGCCAATTATTAATTATACACTTACTGACAATAATAATTTGATTCACAATTAGGTTATTTTTCAGCTTTTCAGCACATGAGTTTGTAGAAAAAGTTTGTCTTCAAAATCGAAAAAGTAGTGATGCTCAAAAATGCACTCAGAATTTCTAGTAGTCCACCAGTATAGAAGGCGGAAAGAGACCTATACACAAAAAAAAGCTCGAGGTTTAACCAAAAACAATTAAAATTATGACACTAAAAAATCCTAGATTTTACACTCAAAATTAAAAAGCTCTACAAAAGCACCAGCTTCTTTATTGATACTACTTAAAATTCAGAAAACAATTATGTACATACATACCTACTTATTCAGTTTCACATAATGTTTTGGAATTGCCTTCTTTAGCGAGACCTCGGGAAAAATCTAGTAACAAAATAAGCTTTTGTTTAAACGGATGCGATAGTAAGTAATGAAATGATGCCCCCCGATTCAGTCCGCTTATCCAGATTAACTTGAATACCTGTAACCTCTCCCCTGTTTTGTCGTTTGAATTCTTATTAAATTCTCTTGTACGGAACTGAACTGTTTCTTATGGAGAAGATAAGAGGCCAATTCGCTTTATCTTAAACATGCCTTTGTTTTTAAGCGAAATGATATAGAGGCGTGAAATGGAATCAGTGTAGGTACTTTTACGTGTTTTATTTCCTTGAATCAGAGATAAGTAAACTTTGCCGTTGTCATATTCTGTTGAACTTTAGTACCCACCTATGTTCGTTTAGGTATTCATTTTGGTGATAAATGACAAGAAAAATTTTCACTTTGTGTCGGCTAGGTGCGCTATCAAATTTGATACGGATTTGCATAAAGATAACCACGATCAAAGGATTGCTTTCAAAGTGGTTTACCTTGCGAACATATTTAAGTTTTCATGAAGTGAGGAAATGGAAAATAAATTGGATTTGTATAAGTTTCTTAAAAGCAACATACATAAGTGAGAAGTTATTTACTTTGTTTCATGCCTGGATTATAGGAGCTTTTTACTATTCAACCATCGTTGGGAGACCAACTTGAAAGCTGATACGGTTATGAAACTACATTACGTTATTTTCATTTAAAATAGAATTGATTAGATACGGCATAATGCGAAACATTTTTCTTTCTACGATTTCATACAAATTCAATTCCGAAAAACAAAAACACACTAGCCTCTAGTCTATTGCATCGATTGAACCTTTACCCCCTTATTCCAAAACGAGGTTTAAGGATAGTCCGAGATGCAGATTTAAACCTTAGATTTAGACACAGATTTACTCGTGAACAATAGTCTAAACACTATCTTTAAATAATCTTTAGGGATAGTGTTTAAACTATAGTTCCCTATATAATCCATAGGGATATTGTTTAGACTATAGTTCACGAGTAAATCTGTGTCTAAATCTAAGGTTTAAATCTGCATCTCGGACTATCCTTAAACCTCGTTTTGGAATAAGGGGGTTATAGTCTAGCTCTGGAGCATCTATTTAGGTTATGACTTGTGGGAAAAAGATACCTAGGTTTAGATACCTATTGCAGGCAGACATTTATCATAGGTATGTCTTTGACATCTGTCCTATGTCACTTTGACATCTGTCATATGTCACTTTGACATCTGTCATATGTCACTTTGACATCTGTCATATGTCACTTTGACATCTGTCATATGTCACTTTGACATCTGTCCAATGTCAGTCTAATTTTGGAATAGGGTGTCGTTCAATAGGTCTTCGGGGGTGCTGATTTCGAATCCGGGATCCGTTTTCAGATCAGAGTTGACATCTGTCACATGTCGCTTTTATTTTGGAGTTAGGTTTTCGGGGGTAGGTAAAAGGTATCTTTAATTTAATTTAAGAGATAAGCATTGAAAAAAGTCTACTCGATGTAGTAATTTTACGCAGACGAAGTCGGGGGTAACAACAGCTAGTGTATTTATAAGTTATTATATTTCCAAACTTTTACAAAATAGACAGACATGATAAACTAAAACATAGGAAAACAAGGATAACAGCAAATATTAATTCCAAGAGCAGTATGTGCAACAAAATATATCTAAGAACAGATAATAGGTGTGAAACACAAAACAAGATGAACTTCAGGCGCTTAGCTCATGTATTTAACAAGCAGACGTCCTGATATAAAGAGCAAATACATTAACATAGCAACTTCCCGAATGCCTGTGAGAAGTTTCAAACATTTTAGAAAGTTTTCTATATGCGAAACGCTATTGAAAGCTTTTCAGAGATTAACGCACGAGATGAAAATATGCGCTTAAGGATTACCTACTCTACTCTAAAACTGAAGTTGTCTTGTTATAATGGTCACTGTTTACGGTAGGCACCTACATACCTACCTCAATTGATATTTTCTTTTTTTTTTACGATTTTTATAGTTTGATTGGCAAACGTTGTTTTGCCGTATAAAAATAAAGTCGGTATACGGGCGAAAGTTTTACGTGACAACAACTGTGCTCGAGTGGAAGGGACGCGTGCCTTTCACTTTTTATGTCTGTCTCTCTCGCTCTTAGGCGGGCTAACCATGCCCGCGTGCCTCTCACTCGCTCTCATTGTGAGCGCATAACGTCAGCGGAGCGTAACGCAGTTTCTTGAAGTGTCACCCGGCAAACCAATTTATAAAACGTTGTCACGTTAAAAAAGAATAATAGATGTTGTTCGATTCTCAGACCTAATGAATATACACAAAAAAATCGGTCAAACGTGTAGTTTTACTAAATATGCCCAGAACAGTACGATGTGCTGACAAAACGTATACTTTTTTGGCCAAACGTGCACTTTGACCAACCACCCCAAGCCTAACTAGTATGAGTTAAATATTAACTTTCTTTTTAATTTATAAAGGGTTAGGCACGGGAACCGTCACATGGCGAAGCTACTCAATAAAAAAATCATGATTGATTAATTTTATTTGTAATAACGTACTACTATACTTAGGCACCCACTCAGTTATTACCACTCTATTGTGAGAACATAAAATGTGTTTGTGAATTGAAAAATATAATAAGCAAAGCCGCATTAATTACATAATCAATGATGCATGTTGTGTAGCCCTCATTATGGAATTGCATAGCGATGATAGTATTTCCATTAAAAAAAAATAGAGCCTTTGTTTCTATTTTCTCCTGATTAAAAATAAGTTTAAGACACTTCCAATTTCAGTAGGTATACCTACTTGTTTTAAGGCATTTAAAGTAAACTTGATGAGAAATAAATCAACTATACCTAAACGCATAAATATAATTTCTCAGCGTTTATAAGCAATTAGCCACGGCGCGCCGCAATTCATCGCACTGGGACAAATGAACTTAGTAGCTATAAGCACTACGTATAATTTGGTTTTAACTTATAGATTTTTTAAAGGGACAATATTGATCTGTTAAAATATCAAATTATAGATTTTCCAACTTATAATATAAATTCAATATTTCCCGCTACAATCCACGGTCAAAAGGCTATGCCCACCGTAACGTTTACAATCCTGTGCAGTACTATTTGAACATTATACCAACGTAACCTGTGGATCGAACCCAAGTCGGTTGGTGTAGCGAGTAGCGGCTTATACCACTCGGCCAAATATAGACATAGCTAACATGTTGAAAATAATAATCAACTGAGTACTTATAATTCAAGTATTTAAGTTTATGTGTAACGTGTATTAGAAGAAGGTCGTAACTCCAATACTTGTTGATAGTATTATTGTAGCAAACTGATCATTTACTTATGACCCATACTGTACCTATTGTACGCTGGACTTCTGTTCGGCTTCTTTTACTTACGTCCAAAAAAAATATCATTCAGTAAATAACAATTTATACAATGCTATTTTAATATATATTTTTTTCAATTATACCGCGCTCTAAATATATTATATAAGCTGCCCTCCGCGGTTTCACCCGCGTAACTTCCGATCCCGTGGGAATATCGGGATGTAAGCTATCCTATCTCTCAAGTTGGATCGAACTGCACATGGTGTGCTAATTTTATTATAATCGGTTAAGTGGTTTAGGAGTCCATTGAGGACAAACATTGTGACACGAGATTTATATATATTAAGATAAGATTAAAAAAATTACAGACAGCTTGACAATAAATGCATTTTTCTTCTTATATGCTTTTTCTCCCGCATCACCTTTTTGCGAAAGAATTTTGTAAATATTATGTAGAGAAACCCTTCGTGTATTGCATAAAATTAAAAATTAAATTTGCATCGAGGCGGTTACTTTAGGAACTGATATCATTAGCAGTAATAGTAAACATATTCAAATAAAAAAATACCTACCATAATATCATAACGTAGGTACATAAAGTTGAACGTTCCGGTATTGCCTTTTGCGTTTCCCGTATCTTTTTATACCAATTTGCATATTTTGTGACATTTTTTTTTAAATTCTATTGTTATTTTTTAATGTAGGTTTACTAAGATACTTACAGTCCATAACCAAATATATAGGAAAACAAAAAGTGTAATGAGAATATTTGTATCTTTTTTATGAAACTAAATGCTTAAATCTGTATGGACGTCTTATTAGCAAGTTTCCTACGCCACGAGTATCTCACACTGTTGAACTGAATACAAAATAAGGAAATAAAGAACATTGGCAACGTAGTGTAAGTCGAAGCGCAATATCGCCTCGCTGCTTGAGTGACGGCTGCGTACCTACTTCTACAGCGAGTCGAATGCTTTAATTGAGACGAATACAACAATATCGCCTGTTATACAACGATTCCTTAATTAATTCCATCCAAACATAAGCGGGGCAGGCCCCTCTTTCCCACTGGGCACGCTGGGCACATGTCCAGGGCCCCCCTAGTTCCTGCCTTTTCTATTTTTTTGAAGGAGTTATTAATAACTTTGCCAATCTCAAACCTAGTAAGGTTCCTCTTTCGAAACATCGATTTTAAAAGAGTTTTTAATAATTTTGCCCATCTCAAATCTAGAAAAGTTTATCTTCAATCAACATCGATTGTTTTTACTCTTTTAGCAATTCACAGAATGCTAAAAAAGTAACTTTTGTTCTCTCGAAGTCAGGGTCCCATTATTGCATTATGCCCCGGGCCGCTAAAGGTTAAAGACGGCCCTGAAACGGAGTATTAATTTAGTGCTTACATCTTCAGATATTGTTGTTCATTCGCAGCCACACGTAGTCGGCGTCGTCGGCGAAAGGCAAACATGGCAAACGGTACTCATTCCGCAGCTAACTAGATCTTTGAGCGCAGTTTGGACTTCGGTTGATCGTGTTTACTCGTTGCTCACTAGTTAGACAGCAAATTGCGGATAGCTTCTTTGTGTTACCGGTCGCAACTTCGCTAACTAGCTGCCGGTGACTGATCAACATTCTAGAACTGATTGTTATGTAAAAACACAGTTAAACTCATATTTTAATTGGTTTATTTGTTTGTTTTATTTAATCAAAGGATTGTGTGCAATAGAATGATCGTGTAGTCTACTTAAATACTGAAGATATTTAATTTCTGGCGCTGCATAGCTCTATGAAGTGCATAGTTAGAATTGAGAACCGCTAATGGTACGTATGAAGTGGAATACGTTATTCTTGCAGTCGGATACAAACTTCTTTGAAACATTCTTAAATTGGAAAATAATGCGGGTAACACAGTAGTACAGCGATTATGGTTAGGGCAAGGATGGTGTTTCTCATAAGGGTTAATATTATTTATAAAACCTTCAGGATTAACGGGCGAAGGTGTCCACTCTTTTGGCGTAAACATTCTAAAATTAATTTCATCATCGTTATCTACATATTTAACGACCATTGAGTGAAGATTAGGGTCCTTATCATCACTTTGTGATCCTGAGCCGGCTAATTTATTTCGGAATCCTTTTGACTTACTTTTACTGGTTCCTGGGTTATTGAAAGGCTCAGTAGTTTTCGTTACAATGATTTCAGATTCAAATGGAGCTAAAATGTTATTGTCATCACTAGTCAGTTTTTCTTTATATTCAAAATAAACATTGGGTTTGTTTGAGTCACTTGTGTTGAATTTATGATGTATGGTTTGTTCGCTGTTGTCGTCAATAGTGACCACTGTCAGATGTGTAGTTACAACGTGATTATTGTCATCCTTGATTACTTGATTATTATCTGGTTGAAGTTGAACTAAGCTATTGTCCTGAACCGTCAGGTTTCCTTCTGTAATGGATTCTTCGATAGGCGCTTTCACATAAAATATTTTAGAATTTTCATTATCCGGTTTCGTCCCGTTCTTGAAACGAGATTTAGTTATTATTTTTTCTAATATAGTACCTAAGTTTTCATTCGTAGTTATTTCTGTATGAATTACACCAAAAACGGCGAACAAAATTACTGAAAATAGGAAGAATGACAAATTATTAGCATATTGGTTAATTTATTTTTCATGGGCAGATTATTGACGTTAAATATTGTTGGGTATATATCAAATCTTTTCAGTGTTGTGAAGTAATGTTAACCCAGCCAGGGATGGTCTCTAAAATCACGACCAATGGAGAGAAATGTGACAGATTATATTATGTTTAAATTAAAAAAAACCATACCCAAAATTTTGTCCTCATTTGGGTGTGATTATACTTTGAAATTACGACGCTTCACGATAAACTTCTCACTGTTTTCTGACAATTAACTACCATTAAAAACATGATTGAAGTTATTGGCACCTATTTATTGTCAGAACGTAACAGTTAAAACATCACTACATAGTATAAAACAAAGTCGCTTTCACTGTCCCTATTTCCCTATGTATGCTTAAATCTTTAAAACTACGCAACGGATTTTGATGCGGTTTTTTTTTAATAGATAGAGTTATTCAAGAGGAAGGTTTATATGTATAATACATGCATAATATAGCCGTGCGAAGCCGGAGCGGGTCGCTAGTTTTTAGTAATTTTCTTATGCAGTAAAAAGCGACTGTAACGATCTATGGCTAAGAATTAAGTTTATCAGTATAACAAATATTTTTTTTACTTACAGAGAACATGCGCCATGTTCAAAATCCATCCATGCAATGGATTTATTCTAGGAATGTTAGCGCGATTCGTGTTTGATAGTTTATTAATTAACTGTTATCGCATTAATATCTCTCCGTGGTCTTAATTAAGTGCTATTGATTTGTCATAGATGCAAAATACATTCAAGTCCTTTACATTCTTAATTTATAATTAGACTAGCGACCCGTCCCGGCTTCGCACGGCTATATTAATATGTATGTATTATACATATAAACCTTCCTCTTGAATCACTCTATCTATTAAAAAAAACCGCATCAAAATCCGTTGCGGAGTTTTAAAGATTTAAGTATACATAGGGATATAGGAACAGAGAAAGCGACTTTGTTTTATACTATGTAGTGATCTAAACGTCTAGTTATGTTTGTTATTAATTTTTGCGTTTGCCTGTCAACCATTTTTTAATTTAAAACTGCAGTTTACAAGTTTGTGATCAGAGAGAAAAAAGCAATCTTGTTTAACGTCGTCTCGTTTTCCGACATCGACAAAGTAGGCATCAAGTAAACAGTCAGTTGGTCCTGCATTTCAATCGGTTGTATTTGTATTTTATTGGGTCCGGACGGGACCAAGACCTACACCAAAGGTTTTTATTGTATTGTTTTAAATGACTTACTCAATAATAGATATAAACTCAAACGTTTATTTGGTTATTGGTTGGTATTTATTGTATTTATTGGTTACTAGCGACCCGCCCCAGCTTCGCACGGCTATATTATGCATGTATTACACTTATAAACCTTCCTCTTGAAACACTCTATCTATTAAAAAAACCGTAACGAAATGCGTTGTGTAGTTTTACAGATCTAAGCATACATAGGGACAGACAGACAGCGGACAGCGACTTTGTTTTATACTATGTTGTGAAGTGATGTAGTGATATTAAATAACAAAAGTTCAAGTAGGTAGGTACTTAAAAACGATCCTTTGTCGCGGAATGCGAATGATTAATGGCTTACTCCCTGAGGTCCAAGACTCTTTCATACTTTGCTTCCCAATGGGTCCACGACATTTTAAAACAAATCAAATTTCCTTTCTCAACGACTCCATGAAATTACACGAAGAATGCAATGTCACTAAATAATAACTAGACAAAACTTAAATGACCATCCCAGTCCTCTTTAAGAATCTGTTTATGCACTTTGATTAGTATTAGTTTAAAATCATCATAACATTTTCTGAATCTTAAAATACTTAAAATTGTTTCCGACACGCCTGAATTCCAAAAAGATAGGTAACTAAATATCGAAGTAAAACCTGTCCTCAGCTCGCTAGATGACGAAGAGACGACTCGGTACCTATAAAAAAATCTATTAAGAATCCATTTAGGTAACTTTTTCTTTTTCTACATTGCTTCTAATTTAATTGCTTGCAACGCTGTAAGTTAGAGGTACAATAGATTCGATGAGAAAATGTTAACAGCACTTTGATTTTTTATGTCAGCAGCAGTTTTTAATTATTGAAGAAAGTATCTAAGTGTAGACGAAAATAACATTTATTCATATGACTGCTTTTTTAGACTTTACATTTAAACGAAACGTGTTGATTATAACATTTTTTTTTTTTTTTCAGGAAAATAAAATGTTTTAGGTTTACGTGTAACCATTTTTTTATTAATAAGTTAAGTATACCTACTTAGATAAATATACAGAATGAACTTTTTACATGGGGTTTCAGGGCTATATCCTAAATTATAAAACATAGCGAAAAATGCTAAAAGGAGTTGCGTGCCCGATTTTGATAAAAATAAAAATGCATCAATTAGATTTTAGAAAAATTCCCTAGCCGGAAATTGAACTTGTTCATTTTTTAAAAAAATAATCACCCTATATTTTTGTACTCATCAATAGATAGTGTTGCTAATAGAGATAAATTCCTGGAAACAAACATAGCCTGGCAAATTAAAGGAAATAGCTCATTTTCGTAATATTCTGTAATTTTCATACAACCCTTCCCTGAAAAAAGTGCAGTGAGGAGGTAGGTATGGCCAATGACCAAAACATAAAAAAATATTTAGAAAGATTTAGTATAAATGTTATTACAATTGTGTATTTCGATTTCCAAAAACTTTGTGCATCGGCACATATAGGGAAGCGGTTTCGTCGACATAAGGTTATTTGTCCACAAGCGGCTGTTGGAATAATTGAGGTGTACATTTTCACTTTGTTCCGTTTCCATTCGATTAAAATCGTTGTACCTCACTTGTACACGACCTATTCGCTGTTTACTAAACGATTTGAACGGTTCGACGGTCTGGCTAACCATCCGAGTCGAGTTTTTTTGTGGACATTTAAACAGTACTAACACAAAACCTACTTCTTAGTTACTTATTCAATTCACTGGGACACGAAGAGAGAGATATTCATAAGGTAGCTAACTAATTAGTTTTGTAGAAAACATTTCGGTGGAAGAAAAGACAATGTTATCATAATCCACATAATAATATAAATAAACTAGCTGTGCTCCGAGGTTACACCCGCGTGAGTCTACAAATGGACTACGTATATAACATAAAAATATTTTTCAATTCGAACCTGTAGTTCCTGACATTAACGCGTTCAAACAAACAAACTCTGCAGCTTTATTATATTATTATACTAGCGACTCGTCCCGGCTTCGCACGGCTATATTATATTATTGTATTATACTGTATAAACATTCTTGCCGAATGCCGAAGATCGTGCGAAGTGGAGGCGTAAAAGTAGGAAAGCGGACCCCGGGCTCCCGAGAGGGATGCAACCGGGAACATCGCTCGGATGATGATGATGACTGTATAAACATTCCTATTGAATCACTCTATCTATTTAAAAAAACCGCATCAAAATCCGTTGCGTAGTTTTAAAGATTTAAGCATACATAGGGATATAGGGACAGAGAAAGTGACTTTGCTGCTTGATACTAGGTAGTGATGATATAATAATAAATAATCCCATAAATATTGTGGACTTACTTAGATATAATAAAAATAATTGAGTATGTTAATAGTAGAACTATGTTAGTAGCACTTTCATGACACTACACTTTAGTCGGTTACATATTATAATAACTAAGTTCATTATAACTATGTTCGAAATAACTACGGTCAATTCACATATGTTCATAATACCTAACGGTCGATTCAACTACTGTTTAATATACCTAAGTTTGATTCAACTAAAATTAATTGAGCTAACGAACGATTGATCTAATGTACGAAACACCTACGGTTAAAAACAAATCCAATTTTATAAAGTACACCCTCCCTAACCAAGTGAAATAGGTAGAATTCGTTTCTAGCACTCGCCGGGCGCTGCCGCGGCACCGCTCGCTTCGCTCGCTCGGCTCGTGCGTTGTAGTCGCAGTTCTAACATAAACCTAACCTATCTATGTCGGTTCTGGGTAGGGAGTTTTCCGGGTGGGTCTTTATATGTTGCTCCGATTTTTACCTATTTGACTTGGTTAGGGCAGCATATAAAACGAATTCAACCCATTTTACTTGGTTAGGGACCGTAGGTGAATTGATTGTAGTTAAATTAACCGTAGGTGTTTCGTCCATTAGGTATTTTAAACAGTAGGTAATAATACCTACTACAGTCATAAGACTGTAGTTATTTCGAACATAGTTATAATGAACATAGTTAAATTAACCGTAGTTGTTTCGTACCCCAAGTAACACAAAACTGCATTACAAGATTTCACAGAAGGTCCACATCGGCCACTTAAGCGTTTATAAAGCTTTACTAGAGTACACTCCAAATGCAGTAGCTGAATAGTACGCTGTTGCCTGGATATTAGCCGTATTAAACACCACGAAGTCACCGCTGTAACTTTGCGAGAGTTAATGCTGGGTTGTATTCAGCTGTTAGCAATTTTGAAGACTATCAGCTACAATAAAGCATTTTTGTGAACTTAAACTTAGCTATTTTCTGAATAAAAGGTAACGAGCGTACCCCTCAAATGCTTCTGTTTAACAGAGAATATATGAACTATTGTAATGCAATCAGTTCTTTTGTGAGCACAGTTATCAAAGATTTAATGTTGCATGCTGGATATAGAGTAACTTTAACAGTGTTATTCAGCTGTTAAACAAACTCCTATAACGACACATATTTAGCCCACATGTACACTGTGGGCGAACTTATATAATGCCAAATAACAGCAAACTGCTGTTAATTAGTTCAAATGTAACCTTTTATCCTAAACTAGGCTGAATAATTTTGCACGCTTAGTCATTTAATCTACTAATAGAGTTAAATGAAATCACGAAGGAGTATTTTTTCAGTCCCACTATCGGTGATGACTTACGCATGTGAGATTAGTCGAGTGTTGAAAAATGTGGAAAACTAAACGAAGAAATGGCGGAATACGCCGGAAAATTAATGCAGAATACTTAAAAATGAATATAAATAAACCTTATAATTTTTTTTTACATCAATCACCCTTAGAAACTAAGATTTCATTAATTTTTAAAAATTATTAAGAGAAATTAACATTTACTAAGTAACCCTAAAAGCTTTGTCTATGATTGTCACTGTGGCGTACATGTGAACTACTATTAAGCGTTACACCGATTCATTGCTGAATTGTTTGACATAAAAACTACTCGTTTCAGCTTGTTACTGATTAGTGTACCACGAGTGAACACTTAAACAGCTGATAGCTTTTATTTGTGATTAATACAGTTCACACTACTTATCCACCATATTCCAATTTATAATAACTATATTAACTTTAGTTTGTTAATAATTCTATGAAAATGACTGCTGGAACCTAATTATAATTCTTATCATTTACATGTAAACAGCTTATTGTTAAATTAAATGCCCAAAATAAACAGGTATAACGATATTTTATAATATCGACGGGTAATTTTATATAATTTAATATCAGATTTTTTAAGTAATACCATCATTTCAGAGAGCGCGTGAAAATTTTGGTATAAATACATATAGTATTTGACAATAAACTTGCTTCCGCAATTAAATTTCAAGCGCATATATGGAAAAACAAAAGCTTCCTTATCGAAAAATAATTTATATTAATGTCTCTTGAAAACACTTGTCACACATATATGGCGCACTAGGCCGCAGTAACATTAAAACAATGATTTTTATATGAAAAAACTTCATAATTATTCACAATTTTGCCAAATGTTCCCTATCATCTGCATAAAATGCTTATAAAGGTACTCATGTGTAATTTGTGCTGAATAATAGGTAACATGTACTCCCTTTATCAGCCAAGTGTGCAGATCTTTGAACGATTGTTACCCGTATTAATGCCTGTTAAATGCTAATATAATGCAAATATAATGCAATAATTCAGTTAAGTGCTGACTAATTTGTGCCCAAATTAGAGTTATATCAGCTGAGGATGCGCTGCCTCAGCTCTTATTCAGCAAGCTTGTGGAGCTAAAGTTTCCGCCGTGGACAGAAATTCAGCCGATAAGCAGCACTTTTGTGTTACTTGGGACATTTGGTATTTCATTCATTAGTTATTACAAAAATATGTGAAACAACCATTAGGTATTTTAAACAGTAGGTATTATGACCATAGTTATTTCGAACATAGTTATATTGAACTTAGTTATTATGATATGTAACCCTTTAGTCTTAGTATGTTGACTAGTACTTTACACTTTAGTAAAGTATTCGGGTGTATGTTGTTGTTCTTTGGTGTAAGTAAATCTCTTTGTTTGTAGAGCTGTAATATTGCAAATTAGCAATACAATAAAGTTAATAAATCTAAAGAAATATGTACTTTTATTTACATAATTACAACCACCTTACTTAAGGTGAAAGGGTACCTGCGCGCTCTCCATACAAACGTTGTCGACTGTTTCCTCCCTGGATAATGACACTAGCACCAATATTTTTGTGCCATAAAACCTATAACTGCCATGACTATGCCCCTATGTTTTGGTTTTTTTCATTTTCTAATTATCATAGAAATTAAAATTTAAAAAATTAAAAAAAAAAAAAAAAAATTGGGGCATGGTCATGGCAGTTATAAGTTTTGTGCACCAAAAATATTTGCTCTAGTGTCCAGGGAGAAAACAGTCGACTACGGTTGTAATAATTTGTATGGAGAAAGCCCCCGGTACCATTTCCTCTTAAATACAAAATAAACACATTACTATAATTTCAATTCTTAATTTTTATAAAGTTTAGTTACAGGGTAGTTTGAAATATATTGGCTACTGGGTCTCGCGAGTCGTCTGAGTACATTTTATGAGCATCTAATAAAAATTTTATCGTGTAACAGTAAAGAAGCAATCAGTCTGTCGGATATTGGCCTGTGGGGTCCGTAAACACGTGCAATTTTATGCCAGCAGTTAGCGCGATTCAAATATTTTTGTTTGATACGCCACTTTTGTCGATTACGTCTAGTTTCAGATATGTTTTCAGAGACATGTCTCGGATGCAGGGAAGGTGGATATTTCAGAAAACCGCTCGATTCTATTTTAAGTATTTCGTGCTCCGAATAGGGCTGCAATAAATCCCTGCTCTTCAAATTTTTTTAAACCAAAGATTTAAAAACTTTTATTTAACTTGCAATGTATGTTTGTTCGGTTGGAATTTTGCAACCTAATTTTGAAGCGGATATCATCAACCGATTGTTAAATCATATTGATCTTGAGAGACTAACGCGAAATTGATAAAATAATTCATTTATTTTCATGAACGCAAAAACTGGGTTTATTATTTTAACCTATTTGCATTATGGTACATGTTAAGCTAGAATTGCACCCATTCAGACCCCTTTCTTGTCATTTTTAACCAACTTCATCTTGCGACGCTTAGTGTGTGTGAAAATATTGAAGGTACCTATTTCTTGATGAATTGTATTTTTTCACATGCTAAGACCAATAAAATGGCTTTAATTTGATACTATAGTTATTTTACCAGCTTTTTTTGATTCATGTAATATGTAGGTACTACCTGAAAACCATTGATTTTTTAAACCAAAATGACCTAAATTTTAATACAACAAATAAATAAAAAGCGCTAACCCTAGAATAACTTACCTAATAAATATGAAATTAATGTCTTCAGGTGCTTATTACAAGATATTAAGCTGCATTCACGGTTCACGATGTAAATCCTTACCTCTTTAGCATTTTAACGCTCAGGCAATTACACAAACTTCGCTTCGTCGAATACGGAGTTGTGTTCACTGTTAAGTTGTTTGTGGTAATGAACATTAGTCACACATTTCTTAGCTTTACCTTAGGTTTTGAGAAAGCCGTGTTTTCTTTCAAAATATGCCATTAAAAGTGTTTTGAGGAGAAATTTACTTGATTTTACTGGATTAGATCCCATGTGACAAAAACTGAGAGAGCTAAAATTATAGAACTCATTTTTTCCATTATCCCCGCTATATTTGATATCTAATAAAATAAATAAATATTCCAGGACATTCCACACATCGCCATCTAGCGCCAAGCTAAGTAACTAAACTTGTATTATTAGTGCTAGATAACGGATATACTTACCTTATATACTTTTCTTTTGTAAATATATACTTATAATACATAGAAACAACCAGACCACAGACAAATATCTCACAAATACATGTCTGAGGCGGGAATCGAACCCGCAACCCTGTGTTTGCAGTCCGGCATGGTGACCATTGTGCCAACTGGGTCGTAATGTTTTGTTTAATAGCTATTCTCAAACCAGGGAAACCCTGGACAACACCAAAATTTATAAACTGATCTCCCTCTCTTTTGCCACTCTTATAATAAATTAATTACACAAACTGTTTCAGAGGATGATCCTAAATAGAAGAAGCCCAATTTTAGAACGAAAGCTTATTCATGCTGAAATACCAAGCTTAATTCCGAGCGGGTAAGTCCTGCAGTGTACTAAGGGGGTCGCTACGAGATGGGCCTGATGACTGATGTGATGACTTAATACGACATCGTGTATCACCGCAAAGAAAAGTGTACAATATCACTAAATACCAGCGTGCTGGCGATCTTATTTTTCAATGTAAACAATACACGAACGATCAGACTATGCTCCCCGATAAAAAAAACTCTACATATTTGCTGCCGAACTGCTTCTTGCCTGCCCGAAGAAAATCCTTTGAATGATTTTAGAAAAAATTCAAACCGTAGCAAAAGAGGAATTCTTGTATACCTAGTGACTTTGTTAAGTCTGCAGAACATTAACTACTAGGGAATGAAACGACTAGAGAGTTCTCAACAGTTGTCTGTTTGTAGAGATAGAGCTCTGCACTAGGATGTGGCAAGAATCAAAGATAACGTGAAAATGAGGCATTCTCCCCAAAAATATATCAATACACTGCCCTACGGAGTTCCCCAAGTAACATCGCATTTGACTCTGTGATGACCCAATGCACTAACTGGCACTAAAGATGAAATCATGAATATTGGAAGAATTTATTTGTATTTATTTGTATTCTCTCTTGCAGTGGAATATAAAGGGTAATAACGTGGTTCACCGAGCTCAAAACGCGAATAGGTTAAAGATACCAAGACATAACCTGGTGGGATATAAGGGTAGTTTTAAGTACAGCGCGGCAAAGATCTGGAACGACCTCCCACCACCGCTACGTAAATCTGATCTATCAATGTTTACTTTTAAAAGGCATGTACGGGCTGCTTATCTGAAGCAGCAGCAACTGACAGACTTTTAGGCTAGATATTAAAGAGAAAAAAAAAACTTACTTAATTGATTTTATAATAATAAGTATTTCTCTGATATGCAGAGAAGTGTCTTCTTTGGTAGGTCCTTTCTGCGTATTATGGTATATATTTTGAGTGCTAAAGTAATTGTAAAGAAATTTCGCTAGTTTTTATTTTTATTGTTTGTCTTTTTCCTTGGCCTTGCATGTGGTGTATTTTGCATTTTATTTAGGTGTTGTTTTTTTTTTGTTGTTTTTTTTTTTTTTGTATTTTATTTTATTTAAATGAAATTTTAGTATTTTAATTGTTTTAACAGCGTTTTAATCAATTTATAGGGTCATTTGAAAAAAAAATATTTATTGTACAAGCCGAATGTTGATATATTTTACTGTCGAAATGCTCAAATATTATTAGCTTCAAGCTCATTTGTAACTTGGTTTTTATCTCCTGGATTGTTTTTAATTAATTTGTGTGCATGACTACCCCAAAATAATAGAATTACAGAGAGAAAGGGTCAGGCTGAAAACCAGCGCTGTGCAGCTGCGTCTCACAGCATATGCTGAGCCTGCTCCTTTTGCCATGCTTATTATTGTTTGTTTACTGTATAGAAATTGTAATTTTATGGCAATAAACGATTATTATTATTTTTTTTTTTTTTTTTAAGAAAAATATATTTCGAGCAAACAAGATACATGAGCAGAAAAATAATTTGTTTCTAGACCTAGCTGTAGGTAGATTATTTGTGGGTTGTCCGTTGTCAGTTGACCTAGCTGTAGATTATTTGTGGGTTGTCCGTAGTATTATAGAAAGGGGGGGGGGGTCCATAAAAATCACGAAAATATATCACAAGGGGGGAGGGGGGTGTAGTAATATATTACGTGTATTTATTTTTTCGGCAAACACGCGATACTCAACCGAAAAGCGGCAAATTTTTTAATACTTAATAAAATTAGATGATAGGTTCTTATACTTACCTGTATTTTATAAATATTTACATAAATTAAGATTCTTTGTAGGTACTAATAATACACGTGATATTGGAGGGGAGGGGGGGTAGTTTTAAACCTCACCATGTATCACCAAGGGGGAGGGGGGTTAAGAAATGCAAAAAAAAATCAGATTAATGGACGGCCCCTGATGAGTTTTATCCAAGTAATAAAATAATGATAGTGGTGTCAAGATACATTAATATCTAAAGAAGAAATCAAAACAATTAATTATTTACAATTCACATCCACATCAGAGAGCGGAGAGCGGTACCGAACTCGATCGAGTAAGTAGTCATACAATAACACAGTTTGTGCCGTATATCCCTGCGAAGGCTTGGCGATCACGCGCGGCCCTGCAACCGTTTGACCAGGCATTACCAGCGTTTACTAATATGTTTGTGAGTATCGTGCTGTCGCCTCTGTCAATTGTTGGTAGAGGTTGTTGCTGTGTGATAATTGATCAATCGTGTATTCGCGTATTAAAGTAAGATTAAGGGTTTTCGACTATATTTGACGCGGCATTTCAACCCGCACCACTCACCAGCCGTGCAGCATGGCGCAAAAAAATAGTTTGCGGAAGGAAACCTTTTATCAGGGTCAAAACAGGAAAATAATGTAGGTAGATATATTTAATCCAATCCAATGTTATCGAAAATAACGAAGATATCCAAGTAAAAACTCAGTACCCTTTAATTGTTTGGGGGGAAAGTAATCAAAGATATTTGCAACAAAAAAAAACATTCGTTAGTATCTACTATAGGGTGTCCCGTCCCATGGCCTCGCATCAAAGCCGTATATTTGCCGGATATTTTATTCCTATACATAATCGCGAAAAATGTCTACTTTACAATCCAATAAGATATCACAACTCTCTCAAAAAGTACGTGTTTTTATTTTAAAACTAGCTGCTCTCCGCGGTTTCACCCGCGTAACTCCCGATTCCGTGGGAATATCGGGATAAAAAGTAGCATATAACCTTCCTCGATAAATGGACTATCCAACACCAAAAGAATTTTTCAATTCGAACCAGCAGTTCCTGAGATTAGCGCGTTCAAACAAACAAACAAACTCTTCAGCTTTATAATATTAGTATAGTTAAGAAAAAGTACACACTTACTGAGACACCCTATACTTAACTACTTATTTTTTTAAATCAATTTAACAAATTCGCTTATCATGCTTCCCTCAAAGTTTAATACTTTATGGATAGGCTTTAAGAAAGTTGCAAATGATGTTCTTTACAAATAGTCCAGGATTTGTCACATTTCGGTCTCGATTTTTATTTCATGGTTCCTGCCAATTGATGCTCGGATCTGGTTAAATAGAAGGCCGCGAGCTTGCAAATTTTTTAATTAGGTATACCTAAAAATTAGTAAAAATTTGATGTGTTAGTTTGATTATTATATATAAGTTTAATACTTAGAGTATTATAAGCTCGAATCGCGGTAATTAAAATAAGTAACCATAGCGAGTTTAACACGCGGAGCATAAACGAAAGCACATACGAATGCAAGTTGACTTGTTCTTGTTTTTTTAGGTAGGTATAGTTTTCTAAAAAATGGTAAAACAATGAACTGAACTTATAATAGAGTGTTCGATGCAAATGGCAGCTAATTTCTTGTTGTTCGACCAACAACGGTTATTGTGTCAAAATTTTTAATCGGTTTCTCTTTGTTGGGTTGTTTCTTCAATGGATGCAAAATTAAAAAGTTACGCAATGGAAGCTAAGTTTATACTTTTCCTTACCTCAGAGAACTAACTGAAATTGGCTGTGGGTTACTTGCAGTATTTTGTAGATTGAAACTACCTCTATTAAAAAAAAAAATCGTCAAGAAGTACCTAAGCTAGCTCGCCCTTTGTAAAACTAAGACTTAAGTTTTGTTTTTTATTTAATGTAATTTAAAATTGGTTTTCACAATAAAGAATTTATCCATCTATATATCTAGCTGAATAATACCTACTACAAAATCCTACATATTTTTCCTTCTTAAGTTATTTTTCCGAAAAACACTCGTTCCAAACAAGAACTCTCGTGTGCTAAACTATAGTCAGTCAGCAACTATATCACGGTGACATTTCAATTTACAACTCTGGACACGTCTCCAGGAACATTACGACTTGGCAGTTACGCAGGACAAAAATGTGTCACTCACTAATTACATTCCCCGGCTTCGTTGAATTTAGAGGTTCACTCCTGTTTGCCAAGTTTTTGATATCGCAAGTTTGAAGTTAGTACTCAAATCCGCAAATTTAAGAGACGCTTGGATAGTACATTGAATTAGTTTTAGCGAAGGTTTAAGTATTATCTGGCTCGAGTTGGCGAACCACTTGCCTCTATTCACTAAATAGAAGATAGAAGTCAAGAACAGTAGTGGAAAAAAATACATTATTATACTCTTGAGACTGACAGTTGTGGGTCTGTCTGTAACATTTATGAGGAGACAGTTATTTTATTACAGGAGTTAGGATCGTCGGATTCAAAGTTCTTATCGCCATTATATGCAAACTATGGAGTGGAAGATCGCCAGTAACGAATAAATTAAAAGTGGTAACTGCATGGTGGAAGACATTATAGTGTGGGTTTTTTATTATGATATCTTAAGAGGTATTTATTATAAACGGATATGTACATACATTTTAAATTTCTGATAAAATAATTATGTGTGTGTGTTAACTTCTCAGGTAGTAGAAGAGATTTAGAAAAAAGAAAAAAAACGCAGAGAGGACCAGAAAAGAAAATATACGAAGTGACACTATAAATTAAGAAGAATTGCGAAGAAAAGACAGAGAAAGGTAACATTAGAAGGAAGCAGAAGAAAAAAACATTCCTATAGAAGAAAATGTCAGCTCGCAGACTTTAACAAAATAGGAACAATTTCTAATTTTGGTGCATCAGAAAAAAATGTTGTTATGTAGGTAGAAAAAATATGAAGTGACATTATAAAACTAGAATAATTGCGACGAAAAGACAGAGAAAGGTACCATCAGAAGAAAGCAGAAGGAAAAAATGCCTGCACGTGCTCGCAGACTTTAAAAAAATATTAACTAGTTTTAATTTTGGTGCATCAGAAAAATTTTAATAAAAATCTATGCATGAGAGTATTCCTACGCATAACGTTTAGAAATGTGTTTCTCAAGTGATTTTACCCATAACCCAAATAATAATTAACTAAAATTTCCACCAAAATTACGTAAAAAAATCATAGTTGTTGAAATTCACCCAAATAAAGGCTTCAAAGTCATTTAATTTTGCTTGGTGCAGCACAGAAAAGTAAAAAATATATCCTCCGTCGAAATTAACATTGCGATACGAATGTGTCATAAAGGTACCATAGAGTAATATTAAAGTACTCGCTTAGGCATATAATAATATTGCAGACGACACAGTTCCCAATCCTTGGCCACGTCTGTCCGTGATGCAATAAAACCCCTCGAGTTATGATATAATATGCATTTTGTGATGAACTGGCGAATATGGCTGCATTAAACTTACCTGTATCACGCACGTTCCGGGGGGATATGCAGGTACCCTATACGGGTATTTTGGATTTATAAGGAGTTTCAAATAACAACAAGAGTATTAAAAATACTAAATTGATAATGTTTTAACAATTTGTAATAGGGGTCATCGGAAAACTCGAATTACTCATCACAGTTAAGAAAAGAAAAGTCGCATATTTTGGCCACATACACAGACATACAATTTATTAAAACTTATAATTGAGGGTAAAATGGACGGGAGGAGGGGTAGAGGTAGGAAAAGGATTGCTTGGTGTGACAATGTAAAGTCGTGGACCGGTACAGCTGACGCGGCTGCTCTGAGCAGTGCAGCCCAGGATAGAAAAGTTTTCAAAGATATGGTCGCCGACATCCGTTAGGATATGGTACTGGAAGGGGGGTAATAGGGATCCCGAGGAACCCGTGCGTTACCTCGTTGGATGACGATGCTTATCCGCAGTCTGAGGTAAGAGCTAACCCTTTGGTCACCCTAAGCTAAAACTAGTAATTTTGAAATTTAGTCCTTCCATCTAGACTTTTATTTTTTTAAGAAATGTAAGTAGGTAGTTTATTTTAATTTAAGTTTTTATTATTTAACTGTTAAGAAGAATATTTTGTTCCATTATCTATAAATCTATAAGGTTGTTAAAAACCTTGATATTAGTGACATTTGTAATATTAGATTAGTAGATATATTATGCTGTACCTACATACAGTCTCCCCTACGCCAAAAAAGCTTATCCGTAAAAGGGAGTATCAAATACCTACAACGCAAAACCGAAACCGTTTAGAATTAATTATGTGACATGCAACATAGTTAATATCCATCCAAAACCTAATCGAATGAAAGATGGACGCCAGCACTAACAGAATACATCAGGCACGTTGTTTTTACCAATGGTATTAATTTCATAAATAATTAACGGGTCACCATTTGGATCGGTAAGTGCGGACGTAGGTGGAATGCACTCGACAAATTGACTGATAACCGCAGTTGGGAAAGGCTAAATACCGGTTATTGATAGTCCGATTGATGTTTTCATCCACAACTCTCTGAATTAACACATTTATAAAAATGTCCACATAATAATAAACAGTAGGAGAGCATTTTTAATTGATATAGATAAATAAATATTGCTGGACATTCCACACATCGCTATCTAGCCCCAAGCTAAGTAACTAGACTTGTGTTATGGGTGCTAGACAACGTATATATAATATTATACTACTAATATAGGTACTTTTCTTTTGTAAATTTATTTGTCTCTTAAACAAAAAAAGGGTGACAGGGTTAAATAAAAACAAAACAAAAAATTAAATTGTTAATTATTTTAATCATATTCAGGACTGAATTTTTTTAGGCAACCCATTTGCAATATATGTATTGGCCTATTTAATTTGGTATAAAATACTTTTCATCCATTAAACAGATCGATGAAGGTCGTCCTTATAGGGATCCCGTACTATTGAAAAATAATAAAATTGCTGGGTTTGCGTAGAGAGACAAATTAGTACCTACACCTACTGCGATTGAGGAAATTCATTCAACCCACAATAAATTATAAACACGAGGTAAATAGTAATTATTGTGCTAAATATATCGCCAAGTCGAGCAAAAAAGCGGCACGGCCGTACCATCCTTTTCTCGAATCAATCAGTTCAGTTCATTTTCGACCCCCTATAACTTCGTTGTGGATAAAACTAAAAGCCTGAATTTTCAGATACCAAGCAAGCATTGTATGAACTCGATATATTTCAAATTTCATCCAATTTGAACAAGTAGTTTAAGAATTATAACTTGTCAAAGTTTCTTAATTTTGTCACTCACTCACTCACTGACCGATCATCAAAAGTCTAAGGCACTTCTAGCAGACATAGAATCTTCAAATTTTGAATACAATTAGTGTTTAGTGTATAAATCAAGGAAAAACTAAAATATTATGCAATTTCGGTCCAGTTTTCCAGATACACCAACTGCATAAATAACTTTGTAATCCCATATAAATATATAGGATTACAAAGTTACATTTGCAGTCAAATAATCAAGGTACCTGTATAAGAAAATCCGTTGTAGGGTATTCAAGAAGTAGAAGGTACCGGAAAGGAGAAAAAAGTAGGACTATCTACGAATACAAAAAGAAATGAGATCCCATCAAAAACATAACTTGTAAAAAAAACCAAGTCTCGCAACCCAGTTCTTCTACCGTAAAAAGTTGTGAGATCCATGTAATACCAAGTCGGTTAATTTATTCAGTCCCTACTAAAGGGACTTTCTGTCCAAGTTATTTCGTAATAGATTGACTTGGCAATCGCACTAAAAAATCTAATTTAATATAATATGTATTGCTTGCGAGATACATTGTGTTTTCATGCGATTGCCAAGTCAATCTACGAAATAACTTAGACAGAAAGTCCCTTTAGTAGGGACTGAGTAAATTAACCGACTTGGTATTACATGGATCTCACAACTTTTTACGGTAGAAGAACTGGGTTGCGAGACTTGGTTTTTTTTACTAGTTATGTTTTTGATGGGATCTAAAAATATTACGCTACAATTTGCTAAGAGTATATTTTTTGCATATATGTGTTATAAAAGCTTATACCTTCAAAGAATTTACACCCCTCGCTACTTGCAAGCTCATAACTACATGTCGTTTTATTACATCTCTATTTATTTACTCATCATCACTCAAAATTAACATTGAAATGAGAAATTTTGTTCATTGAATTTTGAGCCGAACTGATATTGAGCCATGGTGATTTGAGAAGAGTGGTTAGGTATAGTTAAGGTGACCATAATTTTCCATAGTCAGAGCGGGACAACTGCAGTTTGTTAAAAATATGTTTGGCTAGATATTGAAACAAATCTTAATAACTACGAAGGAATATTATGATATTTGTTGTACTAATTTAATTGGCGAAAATGACGGTATAATTATTAGCCCAGGAACTTACCTGGTCATTTTTTCCCGGTCATTAGAAATTCTAACCTAACTTACTTTCTTCAACAATTTTCCAACAGTAAAAAAAAATACATACAACCAAATTGAGAAGCTCCTCCTTTTTTTGAAGTCGGTTAAAAATTGGTGTAGATCGTCGGTTCTGCATTGACTTCCTCTTTACTTGAATATGAAAGCGGGACATTTTTTCCCTTGCCGGGGATATTATCGGGACTCGGGACACACACATCACTATCACTATCACTACATAGTATAAAACAAAGTCGCTTTCTCTGTCCCTATATCCCTTTGTATGCTTAAATCTTTAAAACTACGCAACGGATTTTGATGCGGGTTTTTTTAATATATAGAGTGATTCAAGAGGAAGGTTTATATGTATAATACATGCATAATATAGCCGTGCGAAGCCGGGGCGGGTCGCTAGTTAATTATAAAATATTATTGGATAAACCTTGCCCAGGACCGAAATGCTTGGAAAGATGTTAGGGAGGCCTTTGCCCAGCAGTGGGACGATATAGGCTAAAAAAAAAAAATATAATATTATATCATTGAAAATAAATCGTTAACTCGTGTCTCTCTGTGTGTGTGTCTGCCTGTCTGTGGCATCGTAGCTCCTGAAAGGATGAACCGATTTTGGTTTTGTTTTGTTTTGTTTGAAAGGTGAATTCGTCGGGAGTGTTTTTAGCTGTTCGATCGAAATCGGTTCACCCGTTTGAAAGTTATGAGGGGTAAAAGTCGGGGATTTTTATGGTAATTTTTTCTCTCAGTGTACAGTTTGAAAGTGAGACTGTCCCGGCCAAAGCAGAACGTATGGTCACGTTAGTTATACTGAGTGTTTGTAACAAACGTTCGTGCCTAGTTAGATAGGCAGATAATGTTACCTAGTCGACGTTAATCAGTTCTCATTAGGCACATTGATTCCGCAGTTTCCATGTTACATTGATTATTATTCCTGTTTGGTATGTCACAAATATATTGCAGCTTCATCCCTAGCAATTACCGACTCTTCATTAAATTATGATTCACCTACTTTAAGCCGAAGTGGTAAGACCAGAAGCGCGAAAGAGGCGTCTTAGAAACAGTTTTTGGGTATTATAACCACTAAAATCCATAGAATATTATTCCTACTGTCGTAAAGGTGAAGAAATGCTTTGTAGTGTCGTACACTTCGAAACACGGTTAAAGCTATTTGCCTCGATAAAAAAAATAATTAAAAGAACCTAAATAAATTATGAAAAAACAAGTACAAAATTTATATTTTCATAAATTTTGTGAAAACAATAAACTTGTTATTTCTCATAGAATATTTCTTGAAACGATCTGCTACTGCCATCTATTAGCACTCACTTAAACAAATATAGTTTATTTTTTATTCGCTAGATGGCAGTAAAAAATTTAAATCAGCGCCATCTACATTCGAATAGCGATCTTTCTAGAAACTAAGTTTCTCAATTTGTGTAATAGATGGCAGTATAAGTTGAACAAAAAGACTAACACAAACAAAATCTCATCTGTCGCGTCAAATCTCATCTGTCGCGTCAAAATCTGTCGCGAGAACGGCTGAAAATGCTCACCCACAAAAGTGCCCAACGCGCCATAAGAAGTTTTTACTTCAATAGATGTGAGTCTTTTAATTACATAAAACAGTTAAAACTGCCATCTCGCAGCGCGTGCGTCGTAAAGGGATAGGGGTTTTTAGGTCCTACTAAGTAATGTGATATAACTACAATAATATTTTGAAACTGAAACATTAGGTACCTATCTTACAAAAGTTTAACAAGTAATTTAATTAATTTTAGTACCCAAATAGTAGTAGTAGTGTACCTACACCTGCATTCACAAAAAAGTGTCACGTTCCGTGTGACGTCATGATTGCGCCCCGTTCCCGTTGTGTGACGTCATGTGTCATGGTAACATGACCGTGACGCGTTCGTTCCCGTTAGGAAACAGATTATTTAAAAATAATATCGCTCATCTGGGCTTGTGTTATGGTAACGAGTGACGAATAGAAGACTTATATAAAGGAAAAAATAATAATAGGTAAGTAAGTAAAGGAAAAACAAAAAGAAATATAAATTTTTCAACGTTTTCTTATGACGTTATCACGTAAAATTATCGTCCGTAAACCGACTTTACAGACAACAATTTGTTCTTTTATGGGAGACTAGGTGGGGACCTAGCCCAGAAAAAATGTAACGTAAAAAAACGCGTTACGAAAAACCGTACAAGAAAGATAGAATGAAGGTGACCGATAACTAATCTCCCATAAAAAAAAAACGTGTGGCACTCGGGGACTGGCGCGGTAAAGCTATTGCATCGTGCGAGCTTCGTACAGTCGTACCATACACATACACTTTAAGCGAACGCTCGGCCGAGCTACATGGTAGGCGGAGTGGGGGGTGTTAGGTTTTATTTTCGTTACGGAATTTCTTGATTCGGTCGGTTTACGGACGATAACTTTACGTAATAACGTTATAAGAAAACGATGAAAAATTGATATGTATTTTTATTTGTTTTTCCTTTACTTACTTACCTAGAAACTTCGTTCCTAAACCAACCTAGGTACTTAATTTCATAAAAATTAAAAGTCCAAATGAACTTGCAATGCTATTGTTTCAAAGGTTAGTCAGATACATCATAGGACTAAATTTTAATCGAATCGTTTGCGGGTGCGGTAAAATTTGTACAAACAAATTACCGTGAGGTGTGATTGGGAAATCTGAACAAACATTCAAAACAAACTGAATTTGAATTGTGACATAGTAGGCTGGCGCGTAGGTAGGTAGGTACGTGTGTGTACTTTATTGAATTACGCATCGACCGGAATAGAAATAAAAACGTGCCAAGTGCGAGTCGGACTAGAAAACGAAGGGTTCCTCGCCTGTTTTGTGGGAGCCTACTTGTTTTTTAACGTGATAACGTATAATGAATTGATGGAACACCTGCATTCACAAAAAAATTTACGTCCTTGTCACGTTCCCATTGAGTAACGTCACGCACGGTGACGTCATATTAACAATGACGTAACACAGCACGCAGCAATAATCGCTCATCTGGGCTTATGTTATGGTGACGAGTGACGAATTGAAGACTTATTTAAAGGAAAAAAATATATGAAGGAAAAAACACATAAATGAAAAAATATTATTCGGTTTCTTAAGACGTTATCACGTTAAATTATCGTCCGTAAACGGACTGAAAAAAAAACATTTTTATGTTTTAAGTATTTGTTGTTATAGGGACAACAGAAATACATGATCTGTGAAAATTTCAAGTCTCTAGATATCACGGTTCATGAAATACAGCCTGGTGACAGAAAGTGAACAGACAGGTAATACGAGTAAAGTCTAAAGTCGCTGCATTAGGTATGCAGTAACGTAACGAGATAAAACCTCGGACGGGACGGAGACTATTTTTACTATTTTTATATGAAATGATGTCAAGAAATCGTCACGTTTCATCCAGCACAAGAAAAATCACGTACGTATACCAGCGGCCTTTAGTAACATAGGGCCCCGATTTTACCCTTTGGGTACGGAACCCTAAAACTGTATTAGAATAGATTTTATTTATAAAAACAAAATCGTACAACCACCAAGTTGTATTGAACATCCGTGCAGATTATGGCTCACACGCCATCGTCCTGAGAATGGCCCGTTTGGAAATTGTCGGTGGAATTTTGCGGTCATACCCATTTGTCGCCATTCTCTACGTCCCCAGCGGTTACAACTGAGATTTTTGTATAATCTTCTCAGTTGTCCTCAAAGGTGCTGCTCACTGGGACCATTGAGAATGATTAATTTTACCGTTCCCAATTGACTCCATAGAGAATAATAGAAATATTTGTTTGTCCCCAGTCGTGACTTTCAATGTTCGGGGATAGGTAGGATTTTGGCACATTGCCTAATTAAGATGTAGAGTCGAAAATACTAGTTCGTGAAAATAAGGAAAACTACTTGAAACAGGACATTAAATAAATATTTGCTTTGTTGTTAATCTGAAAAATAATTCATTTGTTTATTTTCTTGTTATTTGTCACAAGTATGTGACTAATATCAGGGGTATCTCACTCCGCAAAACGTCTCTGATGTATAAAGCTCGTACCTATCTAAGAATTCATACCTGAATGAGTGAGGTATTAACAATAGAATATTATTTAACTCAATTAATGTTCATCACCACGTCATGTTGACAGGTTCAGCGCTTAACAGAACTCCCCTGGGGGAGCACAGGGGATCCGCGGTGACCTTCCAATCTTATTTTTAAATAAGCGCTTATCGTCTCCCCTAGTCCTGGGGGGACGATAAGATTCTTGGGGGTCGTTGAGAGCCGGGGAGCCGTTAAGCGTCACCCATCATGTTCATGTTTAACCACATTCAAATAAAAATTATATGCTTCCAGTAATGTATTTATTTTAAGGCGACAAATGAGAATTGCCGCAATTTTGGAGTAAAACTAAAGGAGGACCCGTCTCGGAAATATCTTACGATATTATGACTCTCCAAAACGTTTTAAATTGTAATAAAAAATAATGCGTGATATCCGGGAAACATCTGATATAACTGGAACCCAGATTCTATTATTCTTTTGCTGGATTAAAGTAGATGTGTGTCGCTAAGTGAGTTTGAAAAATAATGAATGCACAACTTCGAAAAATTTTCCCGCATCACGAATGCAAAGGACGGGCTACACAAAAGTAGACTAGCGCTATTTGTATGAAACGAGCTCAATATTGAATTTTAGATGACCAAAAGAGTGTTTCAAAATGAGAGGTGTCTGACAAACGAAGAGAAAAAGAACAGTACCAAACTTTACCTTTCTGCGACGAAACGTGGGGAACAAAAACTATTAATGTAGTGTAGAGGCTCTCACGGACCGCTGAGTTAAATTGTCGGTGCGTTTCGTTTGATAATTTCTGTGTACAACGGGCTTTAATCGAATGAACCGGAGTGTCCCCCACCGCCCCTATCCGGAGGTGCCCGCGAGCGCAATAAAATTGTTCACCTCGATTATCGAAACGGGAAGATTGCACATTTTGGAAACTAACAGAACATGCTATCGTGATAAATCGACCGAAATGATACGTACCTACGATACGAGTAACTCTTTTCTTCCACATGGGCACATATTTTCGTACATTGTTTTTGTTGTTTGTACATATAAAAGACCGTCCAAAACCGTCATTTTCAAAACAATTTGCGATCTATTTGCGTTTCTCCTACACTTTTATCTATCTGCCCGTTTATATTGTAAATTTTTCTTTCAGTGATTTCCCGGGGTCCGTACTGGTATCAATATTTGCAGCAGACCCATACGGTATGATATTATTAAAAGTAGTTGAAATAGTAGATCAGACAGGCAGTATGAATGTAATAAAATGAAATAACATATATTTTAAAAAGGCATATCCATATTTGAAATCAAAAAAAATTTTGCAACGGTGCAAAGATGTCCAATCAAACCTTTTGTTCAACCATAAAAATGTCCAACAGTATTTTTTTATGTGAAATGAATTAATTTAGATTCATTACCTAATTTAAAAAATATTTGTATTTAAACCAATCCATTATTCTAGGGCATGTACCACGGATCATTCTCAGAAGATCCATGGGCTAGATCCAGGATTGATCTAGTGAGATATTTAGTGTAGGTAACATGATTTCCCAGACATAGTTTAGTGCGAAGCTTACGTGCCTACAACAACAAACTATACGTATATAACAAAACAAAACTAAGTAAACAGATAGCTACCTACATTCATAGTATGAAACATCCTTTTGAATAAATGTTGTCATCGCTCAGTTTTAAATGTTTACCGACATAGAATAAAACAATTAAAGCGAGTCAGGTCCCGTCGGCGTCGAAATTAAGCCCTGCGGCCGGTCCATCGTAATAAAACACATGCAAAGTTTTTCTTTGCTGAGCGTAGAGTGGCCGCAGCAAACGGAAACGAAGCAACAGGCTTGATTAAAACACGTGTTTACAGAACGCACACGGACGCAATAATAGATAGGTATCTCTACTGCCATAGAGAGTGAGCAAAGTTAATATCGCCCACCTAAACCTCCTGGCAGTAGGCAGTAGGCACACTGCGCCTGACGCTGTGTTGCTCTAACATCGAAACTCGAAGAATACGCATAGTAGATAATTTTTTCCTATTCGCAATTTACTTCTACTCGTTGCCATGCAAGGCCTTAAGGTGAAAGGGTACCTGCGCTCTCTCCATACAAACGTAGTAGACTGTTTCCTCCTTGGATAATGACACTAGCACAAATATTTTTGTTGCATAAAACCTATAACTGCCATGACTATGCCCCTATGTTTTGTTTTTTTTTCATTTCCTAATTAAAATAGAAATTAAAATTAAAAAATTAGGATTAATTAATAATAAAAAATAGGTTTTATGCACCAAAAATATTTGCTCTAGTATCCAGGGAGAAAACAGTCGACTACGTTTGTAATAGTTTGTATGGAGAAAGCCCCCGGTACCCTTTCCTCTTAAGGTATCTGCATACGTAACGTGATTTTTCTCGTGCCCGGACGGGACGTGATGATTTCTTGAAATCGTTTCATATAAAAATATCACGTCCCGTTCGGCATGAGAAAACTCACGTTACGTATGCAGAGACCTTTATTCTACCCTCTTCAGATACCTATACTCATTAGCACAAATACTAAACGTCTCAAATTTTGCAATTTGTACGTACAATCTATTCTTGTCATGTCCTAGATAAGTTCTTCAGCTTTAGAAGTTAGGTATAAGTAACCGCAAAATTAGGTAGGTAAACAATATACACTTAAGTAGGTATATCCGTGATGAAAATACTTTGAATAACAAGGTATTTATGGTTAATTCTTCGACAAATAGGTAAGTAGCGAGCAATATCCTCCATCCACATCTAGGACGTAACATAACTCAGCGAATTTTTACGTCTGTAAATTATAGTTTTACGATCGAAAATCATTTTTATGTTTTCGTAGGAATTTAATATCACGCCGGCTATGTTCCGTGCATTCGCTCTTTTATTGCGCTGTAATTTTATTATTTTCTCAATTTTTATTAACTATCAACCACCTACTTAGGTTTCCCCTCTTATAATACCTAGATCAATTCTTTCTGGTGTGTATAGCGGGCAATATTATTTTATTTGGTAACTAGGTAAAAGTATGAACGTTAATAAAATAAAAGATAAATGGGCTAAAACAGCAACAAGCTGGACACCTCTGGGTGCTCGGCGACGTCGATGTCGGCCACGAAAGCGTTGACGAGACGAGCCAGCTTGCCCAGAGGTGGCCCAGGATCGCGACCGATATGGAGGGAGATGGGGGGATGGACCTTTGCCTATGGGTGGGATACTAGGGGTTCCATAAAAAAAAGTTAAAGGACCGAAGTATAATCGACACTATAGGTAATTATAAATTGTAGTTTTTTTTTGTTACGAATGTGCTCTGAAACTACTGGACTGATTTTAATGAAACTTGGTATGAGCATTGATTCTTTGAAAGTAATATATCTTTTTTCCGATTTTCCCACAGGGTCGAGAGTCGGGAGTTACGCGGGTGAAACCGCGGAGCACTGCTAAGTCATTTCATAAAGAAATGACGTCTCCGTTTAAGATGAAGAAATTAATTAAGTACTTCAGATGCTAAGTTACAAAGGAAACAGTTTTATACAGATGATTACCTATTAAAAATGTTGAATGCACACTCATAGTGAATCTTTTATAAAATATTTTCAAAGGAGTTTAGTTTATAAAGCTTAGCGGTTAATTCACTCTTTATGGAAACAAAACAATGTTTTGCTTCTTTACTCCTCGGCTGCAAATAACAGTGTTCACAAAACCTTTAAAACATCATATTTTTTAAGTGCTATTATTAGTTTGCTATCTATAAATGTAGAGATAGATACGTTATGGCACCACCGCACCGCACCGAGTAGATTGATTTTGATAATTCTCCAAAAGTCACTAACTATTGATGCGGCTATGGATACATTGCCACAACATTGCGTTGTTAGGAAAAGCCTAGCAACCATTTACCGTTTCTAAGCAAAGTAAACATTTCATCAGTCATTGAAAAAGTCATTTTCTATTTGTTTAGCACATTATTTAGTTTAGTAATTTATTATTCTTTTACAGTGTAAATAAGAAACAATGGATCTGAACAGGACGATAGGCATTGCTCCGAATGCGGATTGTATTAAGAAAGTAGTGGAGTGTCAGTGTGAATTAGGTCGGGAGAAGCTCCTTACAGCTCCACCTTACAAATATACGTCCTCACCAGAGGAGACCCAAGCTCGGTACCAGACTGCCCCATGCGTCAGAGAAACAGAACAGTATAAATACCCGAACAGTCAAATACTAATCACATTCAAATCACCACTCCATCCCAACGAAGTGTTTAACAAAGTCTTCCCAGCGATTACGCCTGTTAAATTCGTCAAACGTAAACTTGCCAAGTTACTTTCTGTTTCAAATAATAACTTGTTGTTAACAAAGAACAGAACTATACTAAAAGATTCGAGTTTATTGTCTGATTTGAAGGCGGATCCTCTTGGTAATTTGGTGATAGATGTCTTCACAAAGGACTCCGAAGACTTTGCTCTTTCGTCGATTCCTAAAGAGAGTTACGTCCATGAACTCCTCCATTCTGTTTTACCAAAGAAAGAAGTGATACCCTTTATTGCAATAAAATTTCGAATACGAAATCAAAATGGAATATTCACAAGATCCTATCACTCAATCATGAAGATACATGAAATTAAGAAGAATTTAGCTGGTCTTTTTAACACTGACCCTCATAACTTAGTTCTTCTAAGAGGAGAGAACCCATTGAAAGATAGAATGACTCTTCTCGATTTAGACTATGACAAATACGGCATTGTCGAAGTAGAATTGTTGACGAAAAATAGCGAGAAGCTCAACTTGGATAAACTTTACAAAGAAATGCCGGTGAATGACGTACTCAGCGTGACTGTTCCTTTTGGAAGTACTCATAAACATATAAATGTTGAGATATTTGTCGAAAAAATCAAAAAACCTTATTTGGGAGGTTACCGGAACGTGAAGACTGGTAAGCATGTTAATTTAGTTTATACAACTTATCTATGCCTACCTAAGTGAGTCGTCAAACCTTCTGCATTTTATACGTACCACTTAGGTATGGGATGTAGAAGATTTGGCATTTTTAAGAAATTATAATTTAGGTACTTACATAGAAAAAAAATGTTTCTTGAAGTGAGAAATAACCCTTTTCCTATCTATACTAATATTACAAAGCTGAAGAGTTTGTTTGTTTTGTTTTATTGAACGCGCTTATCTCAAGAACTACTGGTACGAAATGAAAAAATATGTTTGTGTTGGATAGTCCATTTATCGAGGAAGGCTATAAGGCTACTTTCATTTTGATATTCCCACGGGATCGGGACTTACGCTGGTGAAACCGCGGAGCGAAGCTCACGCTCAGTTAGAGGATAATTATTTTATTTTTATTAAATGTTTTTCAAGATAATGAACAGTATTCTTAATTTAAAAGTAATATTCTCAACCCCTCAAACTACCAAAACGAGGAGGTGTTAACCTACGTAACTCCGCTGCAACACAAGACGTTAAATAAAGAATACTTAGTACTTACTGCTTATTTTGCACACACTGGTAGGTAACCAACTTACTAAAATTTTATTATTTCTCCAGATCAAGTATTCCACCACGCTTTCACACAAACACCACAGAAACCAGAAAAGTTGCCACCAGAGAAGAAGAATTGCAGAGATACGCAAACAGCTGAGGAAAAAGAGAAAATCTACGTAAGACCCTTTTTAAAATCACTATGAAATCGAAATAGTGGGTAGGTTGGTAAATATTAAGTTTTATCACGACCTCTGTGGGGTGTCGGAGAACTCCCGCGGCCGCGACGGAATTGATTGCGGGTTCAATCACGCCGTCAAAAAAAATATTAAGTTTATTTGTCTGTAAACAGATAATTGTAGTGGTGTTTCTGTATTTTAAGTACCTACCGATATGTATATTTACAATAAGGTAATATAAGTAGGTGTACTATCCGTTTTCTTGCCACCATATCACAAGCCTATTTAAGGTCGCTGCATACGTAACGGGATAAAACCTCGGACGGGATGGGGAAGTGACGTGCATTGTTCATAAAGTGTTCGTGGACTCTAAACATATGTAACGTGATCTTTCCCGTGCCTGATGGGACGTGACAATTTCTTGACAGCGTTTCATATAAAAATATCACGTTCCGTCCGGTATGGGGAAAAATTACGTCACGTATGCAGCGACCTTTACTTAGCTTTGGGTTAGATGGCTCTGTTTACAAAGTCTTGCTATATTTATTAGGGTTCCGTAGCCAAATGGCAAAAAACGGAATCCTTATAGATTCGTCATGTCTGTCTGTCTGCCGTATGTCACAGCCACTTTTTTATCGTTTCAGGACACGACCTATAGCCGTGCCACACAAATGAGCAACAAACAAATTTACATACCTAACGTCATGGACAGAATAATTGTACCAAAGCCTTATGAAACCTATGAAGAGATGATAAAGAGACTTAACCACATTCATTTCGCCACTATCATTCAAAGGGCTTTTAGACACCATCAGTTCAGACAAAAAGTAGAGCGATGGCTTAGAGTTTGCATGTAAGTTGAATTATGTAATTTGCCTTAATTGTACCTGTATTTTGTATGCACTAGCAGCGCCCCGAGGTTTCACCCGTGTAACTCCCGATCCCGTGGGAATATCATAATAAATATAGCCTATGTCAGTCCCAATGAATCAATGTATCCTCATACCAAATTTCATCAAAATCGGTCCTAAAGTTTCGAAGCCTTTTCGTTACAAACTAACCAAAAAATAATTCCTCTTTATATCTAATATTAAAAGAAAAATAAATAAGTAAGTAATAAGTAGATATGGATATGAATTAATTCAGTAATTAACTGTCTTTTTATGGCGTACCTACCTACTTATATTCTAGGGAACGAATAGCCAGAATGAAAGAAGAAGACAGATTAGAACGAGAAGCAATGGAAAGACGTTTACGAAGGGATCTTATAACGAAAACATTTCCTAAAACGCGTGAGGATTTTGATCAACTTTATGCTATGGTAAGTTTTAAACTTAAAGCCTAAGTTATAAATACTTAGTTTGCATCCTATCTACTCGAAAACCGACGTTTTGTTCCTCAATAAGTGTGAACAAAGTGGTACTTAACGACCACTTATTGAGCGGGCAGTCCATGAGTTTAAATCTGGAACATGAATTTTGTAATGTATAATAGGTACCTATATTTAGATAACTTCCTATTTAGTTTCTCATAGAAATTAAATGTAGAGTGTCTATTTGAGATACTTATTTTTTTTCGGGTATTCCAGTTTCTATTAATAATCTTTCACTACGCTTAGTGCCCCCGCCGAAAAAATATTATTTCAACCCCTTCTGATACAATCTACGTAGAAAGCATCTGTATATCTAACTTAACTACATAATAGAAGATTTTTGGCAGGTCGACCGCTGGAAACATGCTGAAATTGCAAGAATATCACGACTTCACTCAAAAGGACCTAAAATAGCAGAGTTTACGCTACTTCTTGACAAGGAGGTGGAATTGCTCAGATGCATCGAAGCATACAGAGTCAAAGTAAAAGAAGACAGTAAAAAAATAAAAGAAAAGAAGTTCTTAGAGGAAATATCTAAACCGGTCGCGTGGTATGGTCGAGACGGCAAGCTCATTACGATGGAGACAATCGAAATACAAAAAGCAAGAAAATTAAAAGAACTCTATAACGCATTCTTACGGGACGATATGGAAGTTAAAGAAAGAATGGAGCTTCTAGTGGACATGAAATATGCATTACAAGAGTTTCGTCATTATCTTGCTGAAGAAATAATTTCACTTCTGGACAGAGAGTGCGACCTTCTCGTTCGAAGATGTAACGATTACCAACTTGAATTTCTAAGACGAAGAATAGCCGGTTCCATGTTTCAACTGATAAAATGCTCGGAACTAAACTGTAATGTGACTAAATGTAAAGAAATACGAGATTTCAAGAAAATGGAAAACAGTCGTCTTCATCTTTGCGAGCTTTGCCATCAAGTAAAGCCATACTCAGATTTTCCTCTCAACTGCAAAATGAGCGGATTCCTCATTTGCAAATCGTGTTCATGGAAAGATGTGAACGAGCGTAGTTGGATAGACATGACGCCGTATAAATTCATTTTGAGGGCGGTGCAAAGAGACGAGCGTCGTCGGAAGTGTTGGGGATCCCTGGCCTTTGTTCTTCAGGAGAAAGATATCTTCTTCATTGTCGAAAAACTGTGGCATTCACATTCTGCGATAAGCGAATGCAGTGACATCACCGAACTTAGATTATGCCGTTGGCTTGTCCACGAGGATTGGTCTCCGTGGAACTGTTTCCTTGTAACAGTTCAAGAAATGAAGGCTCATTTGAAATTAGAGGTCCCTGAAGAGGTTTATGATGAAGAATTGGTGCAAAAAATTCGTAATAAACATAGTTTGGCGAAAGCCTATTTCGAACAACTGATGACTGTCAACAAGAGATTCACTGAAACTGGTGACTGGCAAGGCATCCGAGCACCCGCCGTCGCTAGAGTACCCGCTGTGGAAAAGTTATAACTATTTTTGCTACATTAGTTTCTTTGTGTAATTTTTAGTACTAATCATGCATGTTTAATTGTTTACATATTGTTATTCCTGCTTAGATTTCGTTACTGTACAGTTTTTATTATTCATGTTAAATAATATTGTAGTAATTACTTTTATTTATATTAGGTACCTATCAAAATCAAGTGCGTTGCTCTGGCAGAGCTAGATACCATAAAAAAAATCGTGTTTTTTGTTTTTTACTTTGCCAGGATTTAAAAGATATTTAGTTGTAGGTGGTAGGTAGGTACCTACCCACTACATGAAGTTTAGTAAAAAAAAGTTCTCTCTCTAAATCCTGGCATAGTCATGGACACGAATTTTTGTGGCGGCTCTGCTAGAGTAACTTAAGCATCAATAAATTCTACCTATGTTTACCTACTCATGGTCGAAATTAATATCGTACATCTATCGGTGTATTCCTATTGTCCCCATAGACGCTGTCCCCATTATGGGGACAACGGGAAGTCATCAAATTTTGTGCCCGTTGTCGCTGTAATATCGTAAATATAATAAATGAAACGTTATTACGTGTGTTCGGTTCGATGTCTGTTTAATGTCTCTTTTTGTTACAATACTGAGGAATGTGTAACATAATATGCTACCACACTACACCTTCCCCCTTTCCTTAAAAAAATAAAAAAAAAATATTTTTGTTTTTTACAATAAGGAAAACATATTTTTGTTCTATAAATTTAAACATTCGTAAGTATAGATATAACATAGAAACGAGAACATGAACCCATTTTTGTATTATTGTATATTATGAGTATAGTATTTATATGAAGAAATATTTATTAATTAACTGATTACCTACTATGAGTGATATATCGATGCATATTTAATATTTCAATCGCAATTGCTTTAATTCTCTATGCTTTAATTCAATTTTAGTTGCTTACATAAATTATTATAAAGTCACTTTTTTTTGTCATATCATGATCTTATACTTAATTTTTCTCCTACCTCATTCTGATTATACTATAGTCATATCACGACTATTTTGTCATAGATAGTTAACATTTTATAATTGAATAACATCAATTTATTTATTTGTTATTTTTTATTTCAATATTCTTCTGTTTCTTAACACAAGTAGGTATACCCTCCTACTTCATTTAATCTTTTTTTTATATATCTATTCATTCCTACTATTCCCACAGGGAAAATCTCGTTTCGTCTATGGTCGAATAAAGGAAGATTATTATACTCTTCACTCACTTTATTTATTTATTTTATTTCTTTATTTTAATTTATCGATTGTCTTTTACTCTTATTATCAATACTTATTCTTTCCAACTATTCCCACGGGGAAAATCTCGTTTCGTCCCTGGTCGAATAAAGGAAGATTATTTATATCAACATTTATTTACTCTTAGCGATATTCCTAATAGGTACTTGAATAGAAACTCTTGCATATTCTGTCTCTGGTAATAAAGTAATCCGAAATACCTGGGTGATCAGTCCAGTTATTTTGGAAAACAATACAATACAACGTATCTCTCTCAACAATTCTGTTTTTTTGTCTACATAAAACTAAAATTCTCAGTCCATATGTCAAGTCCGTGATTAGTATAAGTCAAATCCGAGTAAAAATTACATTTATAACTAGATGAACTTATTTCATTTAGGTACATCATTTTAAAGTTTAAAACATAACAATGTAATTTTGATTTAAAACAAAATTTTACCTACATTAGTACCAAACATTATCTCAGTCGTCGCATGAGACTGCTAACACTGCAAATAGTTTTCCTATAGGTACTTTGTGTGGTGTCAAGTTCGATGAGTCAAGGTGCTATAAGTTATGAATCTTTGTAAAACAAATGAATTAAATATGATATCGCGTCTAATTTGTTTCCAAAAAAATATATAGTTTCTTTCTAACGTAAAAACGTAAAATTTCTTTCTAATGTACTATGCATATGAAAATTTCTTTCTAATGTACTATGCATCGATATTCACTTACCTAATTACTAAATGTACAAAAAAAAAACTATAATTATAAATCTGGCACACTGTCACACTTCCACTGTCACTGGCTGCCTGCTCCATCCTCCTGGTCCTGGTGTCGTCGGTCATCGAGCCGGGTCTATCCCTGACTCCTCCGACAAATACAATTCTTCTTTCTTCAAATATAGGTTCTTCTAAAGTTTTTAATTTTATTTTCTTCTATGTGTCTTCTTCTTTCTTTACTTTAATTTCGTAAGATCTTCTTTTTTGTAATCTTCTGTAATAAAAACTTCTTTTTCTTCAGTTTCTTAATGACTTGCCATTTTTCGTTCTTAATTTTAATGTGTGCCAAATCTTCTTAAAATTAGTTTAAATCTTCTATGTTTACTATCTTCTAAAATCTTCGTCTTTATTTTTCCTTCCTACATATTTGTTCGGTGCAGCCAGCACCACCCAGCATGCTGCTGGACAGCACTGGCAGGGTCGCCATGTAATATCGTAAATATAATAAATGAAACGTTATTACGTGTGTTCGGTTCGATGTCTGTTTAATGTCTCTGTTTGTTACAATACTGAGGAATGTGTAACATGATACCACACTACATCGCCATTGACAGTGTACCTACCTACCTACTCTTAATGGGGACAGCGAAACTCATTAAAATGATTAAAATTTATTTCTGTTGACCCAAGTGACGCTTTCTCGTTATAACTTCACGTTATTCTCGGGAATAACGTGAAGTTAGGTATTGTTTGTAAGTATTAAATTAACGGGTTATTCTATGAGTATCATAACAAGATGTAGCTTGTTGCAACAAACCACGAAAAGTGTTCCCCACATCTTATTTAAGATGTTGTGAATAAAAAACGGAATTATTAATAAGTACCTACATAGTTTTTAGTTCCGAACCTAGTGCCAAAACACAAAATACAATGTGTAAACTTCTAGAGGCATGCAATGAGCAGAAACAAGTAGGTAATAATTAGTGTTAGTGACACCATTCATTAACCGCGACACGCCTTTAGCGTCTACACGAGGCATCATCACAATTGGACCCCGACCGCGCTATTTGGGCGACAAACGTTAGACATTAGACAAACGTCAAACAAGAGTGAGTGAACGACGTCGCTCCTTCCCTTTTTATGTGCTGTCGAAGCCACGCCCACGCCCCTCTACCACTTTTCTTCTGTATAAAGTAAGTCATTGGTCTGTAAAAAGTACCAGGCAATCAGAAGGTAGTAGAAGGTAGGTATAAATCACACTTATTACTCTATCTCTATCTTTCTTCAATGTTTCTCCTGACAAAGTAGATAAAATATATCTTGGCAATGAAGGCAGTACCTATTAAAAATAATTCAAATATTTTGAGCATGACTTCACATTAAATATCGGATTGTATTTTGTGGGATACCTTCTACTGAGTTCTGATAGCCTAGTACTTACTGACCAATTACAATCAAACAATTTATACAGTCACGGAAAGTTGTGGTGGTTTGTACGTACGGGCTTGCTCGTATACGAAGCAGTATACCTCCTACAGAGTTCTAACAGCCTAGTACAAACATCCTACCTAGGGAACACTTTTCGTGGTTCATTGCAACAAGTTACGTTTCATACGAGATGTAAGGAATAACCCGTTTTTATGTGGGAGGTATATACTGATTCGTAAGCCGTTGCACACCACCACCACTTTCCGTAACTGTTTAAATTGTATTATAGTAATTGGTCTGTAAGTACTAGGCTATCAGAACTCAGTAGAAGGTATTCCACAAAAAACTATCTGATATCTAATGTGACATCATGCTCGATAGAAGTGGATATATTATTCCAGTTTCTTTCATGGACATCACATATTATTATGTAAGTACCTACTTTGTCAGGAGAAAAATTGAACAAAGAGACAGATAATGTATTAAGTATGATTTATACCTACCTTCTACTAACTTCTGATTGCCTAGTACTTTTTACAAACCAATGGCTACTTTATACAGAAGGAAAAGTGGTGTTAATTCGTGGCCGGTTGCAACTCAAATTATGTTTTTTTTTATTCCCAACATCTCTTAAAAGATCTTGAGTACCAAATTTTATGACTTCCCGGTGTCCCCATAATGGGGACGGGGACAGCGTCTATGGGGAAAACAGGAATACACCCATCTATCCGCTACCGGTGGTAAAAGTGACGATCCGCGTCTAGAAGTAGGGGAAATAACATCCCAGTCGCCACCGGGAGGCTACTAGGAATTTTAGTCCAGATTGCTACCGGGAGACAATCCACGTGGGTGGGCTGGGATTATACGCATTTTTCTGACATCATAACTATATTAAATGTGAGTTTAACCCTCGGTAGCTGATAAGACTGCTGATTTCGACCATTAATCTTAGTAATGTGTTAGTTTACACTATATTCCCCTTTTAATTATTGTTATATTTTGGTACAATGAATAGCTTCATGGGACAAATAAAACAAAATTAATATTTAAATTGTCTTCTTTTAATAATTACACGTAATACTTTATAACATAATTAATTACACGTTACATACAATTATAATTTCTCAAGATATCAAACTCTCATGATAATAAAAAGTCTATAAAACAACACTATAATCAAAACGCAGTTGTGATAAGTTGATGTTTCAATTCATAGAAATACATCTTATAGCTAAAATTTGTTTTTGCAAAAGTCAACAAATAAATTACCTACGTGAAATATAATTTAGGCAATAATAGAACCATAACTAACTGTACAATAAACAATGGAATCGCTATTAGAATCCAGAGAAATTTTCAGAAAATATTTTCGTATTTTTTCTACGAATTATTTTTAGCTGATCATTACTTTGGACTTAAGAATTAAAGCTGTTTGAAAATATTGACGGTAACAACTTCATAAGGCGTTATTTAGCGAGTGTAAATTTACCTAAATATTTTAAGAACAAATCAATTTCGACTATCTACTCAATCTCTTTTCTATATAGTAGACAAGGCATACGCATTGTATTTTGCGTTACGTTTATTACTTCACTAGCTGCGTTCAGCGATTCCACCCGCGTAAGAGCTCGTTCCCACTTGTCGGGTGTCGGATCCGTATATTAATCGGACGTTCCAGTGGCAAAGCATTTCATATGAAAGCCGACACAAAATCGGTGTCCGACAAGTGTGAATAGCTTCATATGAAATGCTTTGCCACTGGAACGTCCGATTAATATACGGATCCGACACCCGACAAGTGGGAACGAGCTCTAAGTCCGAATAACGGGATAATAAAATAGCAAAGTCTTCAGCTATCTGCATAGTTTCATCGGTCCAGTAATATTAGCGTGACAAATAGTGAATATTCACATTTTAAAATCTTAGTAGGATATAATAAAAATAAATAAAAGATTTTAATTACGTCCGTCTCTTAGATAACCGCAGACACACTCAAGAAACAGGCTCTAAATGATTTCTTAATAAAACTCTAGTATAATTAAATTAGTGTTCGGTAGTTATAGAGTTCTGATGTTAATAATAATATACCTTGGTTTGAAGATTAGTTAGATTAGAATAACAGTCATGTATCGTGTATCCCATTTCCATGGAGATACAAAATAGAAAAAGTGGGACAAGCGTTTTTCCCAAATTATATCCCATTATTTCCATGGCAAAAAAACGCAGTTGTTTTTTGAGAATCTGTTTCCATTTTAATATTTACTAGCGACCCGCCCCGGCTTCGCAGGGCTGTATTATGCATGTATTATATCTAAAAACCTTCCTCTTTAATCACTCTATCTATTAAAAAATCGCATCAAAGTCCGTTGCGTAGTTTAAAAGAGCTATGCATACATAGGGACATAGGGACGGCGAAAAGTGACTTTATTTTATACTATGTAGTGATGACAACATGATAAATTACTGATAAATAAGATTCTAAAGAGATATTGAGAATTGAATCAACAGAATATAATAAAAACACAAATTTTCATTAATAAAAAAAATTGGTAAATAGCGGGTTTTTTGTCGCCACCGCCAGCAATGGAAATAGTGAGAGAACGTGTCCCCGTATTTCCATCAACTTTCATACTTTCGATAACCGTAAAATACCAAGAAAGTACGATTAACTATCCGCTAAGCACTGTATACAGGGTTATTGGAAATTAATTGACACGGCGTTAAGGGCTTCTTCTGTGCACCTTAACAAACAACTTTTGTTCTACGACTTTTGGAAATTCGAACATTTTTTTGAAAATTTTGAGGTTAGGTTTACCTGAAAATCAGCTGTTCCTTACACGGAGAGGTCAGTAACCTTAAAATTTTACTTATTTTTTAAGTTTCATCTACTGTTCTTGGTGTGAATGACCTTTGTTTTAAAAAATCAGCTATTTTTCGAATTTACATAACCTCAAAATTTTCATTTTTTTTTTCGAATTTCCAAAAGTCGTAGAACAAAAGTTGATCGTTAAGGTGCACAGAAGAACCCCTTAACGCCGTGTCAATTAATTTCCAATAACCCTGTATAGATAGACTTTAAAATGTATGTCAATAAGATAAACATACCTTTAGCTTAAGAGTTATTTTCACATTTCAGTTACTTCTCAGTCTGGGTTATCTAAAATGACTTACATAAACTGCATTTGATCAAAAGTTATTAAATAAATATAACTAACCTAATAAAATGTCAAAATTTCATTGTGATGTTTGGAATACAAATCTTATATATTAAGTAGTTAATGTGCCTTATATATTATTTGATACATATAAAGTAATACGTGTGTAAATAAAAGGAAACATATATATATCAGAAATTGTCTCGAGAATGATCAGTCAAGTAAAAGGAAGTCTTTAGTGAACAAACGAAACAAATTCTAGTGTTAAAAATTTAAATTTGAAATTTAAAAAAATCTAATTACTTCTATCTAGTGTCTAAGCATCAAATTCTCTCGTTTACCATCATTAGAGCGAGCGATTTAGATCACTGAAAGTATACTGGACGATTTTTCTTAAATGCATCATGGTGGAAAATATTTTTAAAAAAGATAAAATACAGGGACCCGAACTAGTTTATATTTACTAGCTTTTGCCCGCGACTTCGTCCGCGTATAAGTCAAAAATTCGAAGTCGATTTGACCAAGGAATCACGTTGTCCCATACAAAACTAAGGGGTAGAATTTGAAAATCCTTCCTTATCGGATGCGTCATACAAAGAACACGAACAAAACCAAGTTTCAGGTCTCTACGATCAGCGGTTTAGGCTGTGCGTTGATCCGTCAGCCAGTCAGGACAAAGCATTTTATATGTATAGATTTCGATAAAATCCATAGCCTTTGAGAATTGAACCTGTCGATTTTGCAAAACAATCACTCTGTAGCTACAACAAATTCAAAATATAGCAAAATCGTGTTTAATACTACTCAAATTAAGTAGGTAAGTATTCAATGATCAAAACGCTCACATCATTTACCATCCGTCAGGCTTCCAACTATTATAGTTCATACAAATCTCTATAGCAAACTGCAACAGCATTAAACTTCGCCCCACCAAGGTAACTATGCCGAACGCACGTTCAAGTCGAAATAACGAGCCAAGTATTTAACGGTTTTTAATCAAATGGACCAAACGGACAGGAGTAGCTGTCCACATTCTATGGATAAGGGCTCTACTTCACCGGGACGTCATAGCGACGTCGCCAAATAGATAGCCATTGGCTACTGTCTATCACAAAAAGTGAGAGTGAATGAGACGCAGTTTACACGTATACATTTTACTGGCTACTCTAGCTACGTCATCGCTAAAGCCTAGTTCGCATTAGGCTAGTATTTTAGTCGAGTGGCGAGTAATTTAGTAGCTAAACGTGTCCGAACACCAAAAATTTAGACGAGTGGATTAGTAAGTAATTTAGTGGAGTATATCCATTTTATTCTATATTTATTAGGCGAGTGGCGAGTAGCACCCCTCCCCCCACGCGTCCCTGCGCACTGTGTCACCGGCTAAACAAGTCCGAACCTCTCGAATTAGTCGAGTTGATTAGTAGCCGCCTCACCGTTGCTTTGTTTTGTAGGATGTTCATCTTGCAATACACCACTCACTTGTAAACTGTACTCGACCAAAGTGCGAACGGTTTTGGGCGATTTTAGCTACTAAATTACTCGCTACTCGACTAAAATACTAGCTTAATGCGAACTAGGCTTAAGACGCCGGAGTATCCAGTCTCCACAAAGCGCTGAGTCGTTCGTTTCCAAACTGGCGACGTCACCATACATACACCGTCACCAGGTGAGTTGACTTCCATACATTTCAATACGGATTAGTTGGATACGTAGCCATGGCGTCCCGGTGAGGTAACGACAGTCAATTTCATTTTTATCATATAAATGAAATGTCAGTTTGGTCCATTTAATTAAAAAAACGTTATATATCTACACCATAGCGACGAAACACTAAACATGTTCAATGAACCTTTTTGATTGTGATTGGTGTCTAGTGTTGCCACTGTAATCCAGTCGTAATGTTGCAATTACCCTTCCTTGATAAATGCGCGTGTCTATGAGACTGCCAAAAGTTTTTTATTCATTTAGGCAGTACCACCACAAAAAAGTGTTACTGATTTTGTCAGGATTTAGTCGGTAAATAGTCGCAAAGTAAAAAAAAATGTCTGGCACCGCGTTTAATTTTTTTGCGGCTCTGCTAAAGCGCGGTAAGCGTGCTAAATGTGGTAGCGTTACTAAATCAGAGCCATCGCTATTTCTTGAGATTGGAAGGGGTGATTACCCGAAGATTTTCTCTGTATTCGACTAAGCCTACGAATTCGAGGGGCTTTGTGCCTTAGGCAACTGCCTATGGATGACCCCCCAGGCCATCCATAGGCGGTTGCTCAGCCCACGTCATTTTATTTATTTGCATTTATGTTAGATTCAAAGAGTTGCATTAGCTGGCATCATTAATGGAATGGTAATTAAACGCAAGACAGACATATTTTTATACTTTGCACATAATTTAGACTATTATATCGTGCTTCATTATTTATGTACAGAAAGGTAAAATGCACTCATTATCTGCACTTCAATTACCTAAATATAGTAGCAGGTGTTTCCATCAAACCGTACAATTTTGATTATAATATTAGCAGCGAGACTAGCTCAGCACTACGCGTTACTCGATCTCATTACGTTCGGACGTCTACACGCTAAATTCACATAACAGAGACCAAACTAATGTCACTAAATTATAAAATACAATTAATATTTACAATTAAAAATTGTGCCTCGATAGATCAATACTCTAAATATAATCTGTAACTCTTTCTGAGTCATGTTTATTATACAAAAAGTGCAGTATTCACATAAAAAAGTCGATATCTATTATTTTTTGTACACTTATACTATTTTTGCACTTTCATATTGCCAGTTCAATGGCTTAAACTCGGAATATCTTAATTAAATTAAGACATCATAACCCATATCCATTTTAACACAATATAACAGTTCTACTATTTATATTTACATTGATCTATAGAAGGAAGATATAATATTACAAAGAGATAGATAGAGAGATACAACAACCAGCGGCTGTGCAATCAACCACCACCTACAGACAATCTATTTATAACTATATACAATCTTAATTATAATCAAAACTCATATCAAAACTGTACCAAAAACAAAGAAATCAAAGTGGAACGAGTTTATTTTATTATTAAACCCCGATTGATTTTATTAATGTACGTAATTAAACTGAATTATTCCTGTAATAACAAATTATAAAGGTACTACAGCTTATAATTTAAAATAGCCAAAATTTCCAATGTACTTAAACAAATAATATTAGCGCTAACATTTATACTTACAAAATTTAACACTAAAAAAATAAAGAAAATAATGTTTTAATTAAAAATTTTGACGTAAAAAAGACGATTAATTAATAAATTAATTATTAAATTCCTAATCTTTCTATTTCAAAACAATATCAAACTCACACTTCGAATTTACAACCAAACTACATAGAACTAACGCCCGTATTTCACAAACAGTACTTAAGTTGCTCTTGATTAAGTGAACGCACTGCGCTAAATGCCCCTATGATTGATGAATTTTGTATCAATCTCATCTCAATCTCATAGAATTGATTGTGAAAACTGGTGTTAGTGTTTTACAGTTTACAGAAGTATTAAATAAATAAATGCTTAGTATAATTCGAGTCAGCGATAGGCACTCGCCTCCATAGACGAGGATGAAGAGGTCGTGTTATAGTGAATGCTGTTCATGCTGTAGTTCAAGTTACTCAGGGACATATCTTGAGGAACGTCCGAGGGTGACGTTTGATAGTACTGACTCTGGCTAGGGTATGGAAGTGAAGGGTCGCGTCCGGGGAATGGGGCCGTTTCTCTTGCAGGGCCTTCTTCCAATTCCTTGTCACTTTTCTCCATGAACTGTATTATACGATGTGTAGCTTTTACGTGAGCTACTATTGGTGCTTCCGCCTGAAAATTATAGTAAATAAATAAATAATTCGTTTATTTCATTAACCAAAAACTTAATTTCCTATTAACATAATCGTTGGGAGACCCCCTTTAAGTATAAATACTTGTGTTGGGAAGATAGGCCGTTTAATTGATACGAATGTATACTATGTTTTACTAGGTGTGTTTCGTCGTGATCCCGACTGTAGCTCCCGTTGGAATATCTTTAGCTAACTTCATATTAAATTTCATCAAAATCGATTAAGCAATGTTTGGGTAATACCTGGCAGATATCCGCTCGCACGCGGTCGCGTCGCGCTTTCTTCTATTTTAAAAGAAAGTCATCTCCTAACGCAACATAAACATAATAAGTCGCTTTAACACACCACTCATCTATCAAGGTGCGAAAGTGACAAAACACATTATAACTTAAGATGTTACTACCATTCTTATAGAAAACTAGCGACCCGTCCCGGCTTCGCACGGCTATATTATGCATGTATTATACATATAAACCTTTCTCTTGAATCACTCTATCTATTTAAAAAATCCGCATCAAAATCCGTTGCGTAGTTTTAAAGATTAAAGCATACAAAGGGAAATAGGGACAGAAAAAGCGACTTTATTTTATACTATATAGTGATAATAATAAGTTGGATTTTATAAGGCGGAGATATTTAGTAGGGAACTCTTTGTCCCTCTTCGACGAATCTCGAGAAATCTCCGACGGCAAAATATAACGTTAACATTGCGAGATACTTGTATGGATGTTTGAAAACTAAATCATACAAATGAATTGTGCACCTAATTTCAGCATGTAAAGCCCGTTTTACTTATTTGAAACGCAACATCATAATAATATCCTGTAAAACTACACAAAAAAGAATGACTTACACTTGCAGTGAGCGACAGGAAGGTGTAGTATTTCTTCAAAGTAGGCAGTAGAGGCGCGTAGGAGGGTACCCTCGCCCGTACCGTGTCCGCGTGCTCGGACGATACTACAGCCATATGACCGAGTAGTAATGCGATGTATGCGCCGACCATAGTGTGCTCCATGTGGGTGCCCGCTCGAGCCAATACTGAAAGGTACAATCAAATTGCTTCTAAACTATTATCTATATTTACTTAAAGTAATATTATAAAGTTTTTCTCAACCAAGGCTTTGAAGCCCCATAAGGACTTTAAACTTAAGCATAAGATTAAACAAAAACTAAATTTAAAATATCTGACGAAACTGAACCAAAATAGTCAATAAAACACTGACGGAAGCGAAATGTAAAGGATCAGTTCAATTTTCCACTTCAGTCATTCCATGATGAAACTGAACCAAAATAGTCAATAAGGCACTTACTGACGAAAGCAAAATCTGATGGATGTGTAGTAAATCAATATAATAAAATTGATTACAGTTTATTATAGATAATATTATTATATAGTTCTTTGTAACGAATAGCCTCCGAAACTACTGGACCGATTTGATGAAACTTTGTATGAGGATACATAGATTCATTGGAAATAACATACGCTACTTTTTATCCCGATATTTTCACGGGATCGGAAGTTACGCGGGTGAAACCGCGGAGCGCTGCTAGTCATTTATAAATCAAAATCATCTTTCTCATACAGCCTTTTTGTTATAAAGAAAAAAATTAAACCCCACACAAGTTAGGTCGGTAAAGACTTACATACGGAAGTAAGTAGGACTTACATTTAGCTACAGTTTCATCAATGTCGTCTTGAGATTGCTTCTTCTTATTGTCCTTATTGTCACCGTCAAGCAGAGCATCCGTATTTTCTTCGGCCCGCCTGAAACATTCACATTCGTGAATTTTGCATGTGGAATTATTAGTGTACACATCATAATTCACATGTTATTAGTTATTTGACATGAGTTATCTATACTAATATTATAGAGGAAAGATTTTATTGTTTGTTTGCATTGAATAGGCTCCGAAACTACTGGACCAATTTTGATTTTGAATTTTGAAACTTGGTACGAGGATAGATTTATTCGTTTGGCGTAACATAGGCTACTTTTGGTCCTGATAATTCCACGGGATAGGGAGTTACGCGGGTGAAACCGCGGAGCGCTGCTAGTCTTTAATAAAAGTTACTGCACATTTTGTTTCTTTTCAAAATAAAGATGACTTGAAGAGTCAGTAATAATGCAGATACTGACACTTCGCAGCACTCTGCGTCGAATGCAACCATAGCTGGAGATCGGGACAAATAGAGGGAAATCGAGGAGGCATTTGAATATATATATATAAAGACCCGGGGAAATAATACGATCGCCTGCCTTCTTCGAGGTAGACCCAAAAGAACAATCGTCGATCTGGATTCATTCAACGCAGAGTAGCCAAAAATAGCTGGAGATCAGGACAAATGGAGGGAAATGGGGGAGGCCTTTGACCAGCATTGGGACACAACAAGCTAGGTAAAAAAAATATAAAGACCCGGGAAAATAATACGATCGCCTGCCTTCTTCGAGGTAGACCCAAAAGAACAATCCTCGATCTAGATGCATTCGACGCAGAGTGGCCAGAAACACCTGGCTGGAGATTGGGACATATGGAGATAAATAGCCTGTGTTCAGCAGTGGGACACAACAGGCTAGGTAAATAATTAATAATAATATTTATAAAATATCAATATATACCTGGCTAGATCTTCTCTCTTATAAAATAGATCAACAATGAGATCTAAAGCGGCTATACTACGTGAAATGATGTCATCTTCATTGTCTACCCGGATGCGTGCACTGAGCAACCGCTGCGTGTTCACCTCGTTGTTCTGAACCAAGTTTATTAGGAGTAGAAGTACCTGTCGTAATAAAACATACATGTTATTGCGAGAAATATGTTCTAATTGTAATACTTCAAGGTTCTATTCCATTGATAGTAAACTTTATAACAAAATGTGTTAATTTATTTTATCTATGAAGATACTTCCGATCTACAGATTCTCGATCTTCTAGATATTAAGATGTACGATCAGAGTCAGAATTGCAGACCCACCATAGAGTTCTAAAATTACTATCATTGGAATGTTATTTTATTTTATCTTAGTCCTTAGTTATTAATACTACTATAATATGGGTACATGCTGAATTAAATATACTTACAACCCGGTCACATTATCTCGAGACCTGGCTGGAATGCAAACTCCGCTCCGTTCTCCTTTCACCTCCCCGCGCTCGCCACGGCGCGTCAGTACAGTTAGCACTTTCGTTGCCGATACGCGTCGACTTGTTTTCGTGGTATATTTTTAAATATTTCATTGTTATAACTTTGAACTTTCATCGACGCCAGGTCTCGAGATAATGTGACCGGGTTATACATTTTTTTTATTCTAATAATATTTATCTAATAAATGCATGAGTTGAAAGCTTTTAAACTTGAACTCGAGCAAGACCTTGGAATCTTGCTTGAGTTGAAAACATTCTAATAATAGCAGTTATAGAGCACTACGGTGAGTCTGAAATTCTGACTCCGACCATAACATGTCATCATATATTTATTTGCTTATTGTTAAAAATGTATGTACCGGCCAGACAGACGTCGATTCCGCTGATATTAAATTTTATTTATAAATGTATTATTTATTATTATTTATTGTGTGTTATTTATTTATTAGATACAACAACGGTGCGTTTATTTAAGTGTGTTTACCAAAAATAGTTATACACAACTTTGCCTTAACAATTATTATACTAGGTTTAAAGTTATTTCAAAATTTAACATTTTTATCTATTTAAATAAAATTCTCGTGTCGCGGTGTTAGTTACCAAACTCCACCTAAACGGCTGAACCGATTTGAAATGAAATATTTTGTGTATATAATTTGTTAGGTCTCATAATCGACCAACATCTATTTTTTTTTGTACGTATATGGCAAAACTACGTTTGCCGGGACGGCTAGTTTTTATAAACATATGTGTTTGGGATACTTACACAAACGCTAAATTCAAAATTGCTCTCATCAGGTATGAAGTTCCCTTGATTGTTGAGAATGATGAGACATATCTCCATAACTGATGGTTGATCACCAACCACTTGGGCTCCAATCGATACTGAAATGTTTCCAATTATACAAAATCACTATCATCATCACTACATAGTATAAAACAAAGTCGCTTTCTCTGTCCCTATATCCCTATGTATGCTTAAATCTTTAAAACTACGCAACGGATTTTGATGCGGTTTTTTTTAATAGATAGAGTGATTCAAGAGGAAGGTATATATGTATAATTTACATGCATAATATAGCCGTGCGAAGCCGGAGCGGGTCGCTAGTATTTTATATTACGAAACTATTAATTTTTTTTTTTGTAACGAATAAGCTCTGAAACTATGGACCGATTTTGATGAAACTTAGTAAGAGGATACATTGATTCATTGGGAATAACATAGGTTAATTTTTTTCCCGATATTTCTACGGGATCGGTAGTTACGCGGGTGAAACCGCGGGGCGTAGCTAGTAATTTATAAATGTTATTGTAGAATGGTATCATAGAATCCCTAGTTAGCTTTGTTCTAGTTGTTTGCTATGTGCTACTAAAAGTAAACACGCGTTGCAGAATAATCATCCAAATGCGTTCAACTTAAAACGTATTCCACGATATCAGATACGTTTACTGCCAGATCCGTTATTCGTCAGAATCACCTCCCAAGTGTTAAAACCTTTTAATTCAAAGTACTTTAGTTGTGCTTTAGTATGACATTTTATGCGCTACATGTTTTACTATTTTTGCCTAATTTCGTATGGCGTCGAAAGCCACTGGCACCGTGAGAGCTTGACATAATGACTACTTATCAAAGACAAATTCAATTTGGGAGCACCACTTTTCGCATAATTGGTTTTAGCATTATTTCATTAGGCATTTGACATAACTTACTTTAGCATAATTTCATTTTTAATAATTATTTTTCCCTTATTATACCTTGTAAGTTTAGGACATAAGAGTTTATACGAAAAGCAGTGTACCCATTAAATCTATACACTCACCTTCAGAAGATCTAAACGCGTGTGACAAATTGACGAGTACTTTGATAGCGGGTAGTGCGGCCTCGAGCAGCGCGGGCCTCAACAGCGCACCTCCGCCGCCGTCGCTCCGTGCTTCGTTCACACAGCGACGCAGCAAGCCGGCTAGAGTCCGAGCGCACCCTAACCCCTCTTCTACTAAGTACAGTTGGTTATCTTCGTTTTGTTGTGTTACCTGTGGTATATTGAAAATAGGATGTTTATGGTATCAAACGTTATCTATAAAAACTACCAATTAAGCTAACGATTTTAAGACGAACTGTGTATTTGTAACTCAAGAAGAGTTTCCGTAAGTACTTACAATCATATGGATTCAATTTAAATTTAAATGAAAAGTTTGAAAAAATATATTAATTTGAAAGTAATCCTGAACTTTGATGCAGTTTATGTGTCCGTCAGTTGCCGTATCTTCGGACGCTTGGAGCGCACCTTGCACTATAGTGACAATCACTAAAAATAATACCGCGGTTTCACCCGCGTAAGTACTCACCGTTTAAACCTTCCCTGGACTACAACAAACACAACAAAAAAAAGAATTGGGCAAATCGGTCCAGCCGTTCTCGAGTTTTAGCCAGACTAACGAACAGCAATTGATTTTTATATTATAGATATATATATATATATAGAAGATATAGATAGATTTTAAAGTTGTCTTGTACTATGATGCACTTTATGTGCCCATCAGTGTATGTATGAAAAAACTTACATTCTCCAAAACCCGCATACAGCGATCAGCTTTCCTCAACACATCGACATCAGAGTCGATCCAGCTGGAAGCAGGCGTCTCAAGTCTCGTGGCGCAGTACTGTATGGTCCTTACGATGTGATCGACACCGCCGAGGTTCCGTAGCTCTTCTTTGAACCATTCGCCGGCGCGTTTTGATGTTAGAGATAGAAGTGTCTCCATCGCAAGGTGTCCAACCTTGGTAATATAACAGTAACAATTTAATACATATTATGTATTCGTTTACCAGATAATATGAAAACTTTATATCTTAAAGTCATCAAAAGATCTGGGAAAGTGGAAAACTGTAAGTAAATAAGTAAGTATAAAATAAGTTTAAATAGTAAAAAACTGAAATAGGTAGATATCTTGAACTAAAAAATTCTGTGAATGAATTTCTAACTTTTCTTTCAAGAAGCTTTAGTCAACAGCGGTGGTCGCTTTTATAATTAAATAGCTGCGCCCCGCGGTTCAACCCGCGTAAGTCCCGATCTTGTGGGAATATCGGGATAAAAAGTAGTCTATATATTAATCCAGATCTCTAGCTAAGTACATACCGAGTTTTATTGTAATTAGTTCAGTAGTTTTTGCGTAGAAAAATAAGAAATTCATACTAACACACAAACTTTCACATCTATAATATTAGTAGGAAAAGTATCCTCCTATTCGATAACAAATAAATTTTCATTATCCTATCCTACTTCCTATCCTAATTAGCGTTTCTTCTCCAAGATCAAGTGTTTTAATCTAATCAACTTACAGTAATGTTGTCAAGATCCAAATGCTGAGCCTTCCCTTGACTCTTGATCTCTGCACACAACTCCCTAACTCTCTCTTGGGTTTTAGCTAATTGTGCTGACGTTAAACCACAGTCATCTAAAGCATTTCTGTAAACAAACAAATAATCATTAGCCATATTTATATTTTGTCGTCACTAATTATACATTTATAATTAGTGACTACAAAATTATAATTAATTAATTTTCTAATCAAAATTATACAGCTCTCAGGATTAGTAAGCTGAAGGTTCTCGAGTGGCTGCCGCGATGCAACGCGAAACAGAGTGTTGGGAGACCAGCTGCGTGCAGCAGGTGGATTGAAGATATTGCAGCGATGGCGGAGGCGGTTCAGGTGTTTGTGGCGTCGTATGGGGGAGGCCTAAGTCCAGCAGTGGACTTGTATGTGCTGATAGGATGATGATGATGAATTATACATTATAATGCAATTTTGGATTGAAGGAAAACATTCTAGTGATGGGTCAAACCGAGTTCCTAACTCCAGCTATGCACAACTCTCGCAAACTCGAACTTTTGATAATTATTTATAAAAAAAACTAGTTGTGCTCTGCAGTTTCACCCCGAATCGGTGGGCACAACGGTATAAAAAGTAGCCTACGTATTAATCTAAATCTCCAACTAACTACGAACCAAGTTCCATCCCAATCGGTTCAGTAGTTTTGGCGTGCATGAAGCCATTAATATAAAGACACATTTTTTCTGTTTTATCCTGTCTGCCAACTCGAGTTTAGTTGATTTTAACTCGAGCACAGATTTGAAACGTTAAATACATTTTGTTAAATGTAAGTTGTCCCCTCGGCGGCTGATAACCCGGTGTAATATAATCGTGCAGCACGGACTCGGCCCGTTCTAATAAGAATCATCCCTCAAAGTTTAGTGCCAAGATTGCGCCGTGTCTCTCGTCTTCAAATTCATACACTTTCTGGTGTACTTTTTGTGTGGTAACTTGCAATACTCCATAGACAAAACTACTAAGTAACAAATAATTAGGTAACTTACTTATGTGATGCATCAGATTCAAGTAGATTCAACATTAGCTCCAATGACTCTCTATCCAAATCCATATTTAAGCGGTCTTGGGATAATACAAACATTACCGTCGCCGTGCAAAGACCAAGACTCTGAAAACAATAATATGAACCAATCATTATGTTGCCTCTTGACCTTGATTGGTACATTTCGTTGCAACGTGAATCAACTGCACAATCGATCTGTCATCTCTCGGTGTAATGCAACATTTTTTATTGATGCTCTGTGCCTATTGAACGTAGCGTGATGTTATATAGCCTAGCCTTGTTTGATTAATGGACTGTCCAATACAAAAATAAACACTATTTTAACCAGTAGTTTTGAGATTGGCGCATTCAACCAAACAAACATACTCTTCAGTGACTCGATTCACTAAAGTTCAAGTCGTTGGGCGTATGTGATTAGGGCGCGATTGCCATACCAACACTGGAGTTATTGCGCCCATCACATACGCCCAACGACATCTTAGAGAATCGAGGCACAGCTTTATAATATTACTAGCTGTCCCAGCAATCGTTGTTTTGCCATATGCAACAAAAAAGATGGTCGATTCTCAAGGTTACCAAAAAAATACACAAAAAAATTCATAACAATCAGTCAAGCCGTTTCGGAGGAGTTTGGTAACTACCACCGCGACACGAGATTTTTATATAATAAAGACATAGATTATACTCAATAAAGCCTGTGATCAAAGAAAAATTGTCTTACCTGATCATTAGTGGCGTCATGTAGTGCGCTGAAGAACTTCTGCACAGTGCCGTGCGCACGCAAGTGCATACGGAACGCAGGCGCTGTACATTTGCTAGCCAGCGTGATCGCAGACAGGCAACGAGTCGAGATCGGATTATTATCCTGGAAGAAACAATATATTAATGGTCGCTAACGACATCAACAAGTATGGACGTCTTAGGCAAAATACACTCATGTCTTTTTCTGTCAAGAGATTCCTGGTTATCCAAATCATAGCTACGCCCCGCGGTTTCACGCGGGTCCCGTGGGAATATCGGAATAAAAAGTAGCCTATGTGTTAATCCAGGTCTCCAGCTACGCCCCGCGGTTTCACGCGGGTCCCGTGGGAATATCGGAATAAAAAGTAGCCTATGTGTTAATCCAGGTCTCCAGCTAACATACCTAGTTTCTAGGTTTTAGGAGTTAAAGGTCTAGTCGTTTTTGTATGAAGGAGCAACAAACATACACACACACTAAAAATAACACAAACTTGCACATTTATAATATTAGATAGATAGATAGATAAACACTTTATTTGTTATTTGTACAACACACAAAACATTAAAAATAACAAATATGACGAAAAAGCTTATTAACTAAGAAATTGTACAAACAGGCGACCTTATCGCTTAAAGCGATTTCTTCCAGGCAACCTTAGGATGGAGAAGGTCTGTCTGTATTAGAAGTAGGATAAAATACTTGTTTTATCGTTTTACCAAACAAGGTTATTGTAATAAGTTACAATATTGTACTTAAATTATAAAAAATTGCTTTCTGTGCTGCACTCAAGCTTTAGAAGCACTTGGACCGATAAACACAATACCCTCCGTCGCGCAGTCGGATAAAAATGAGTAGCTGAGAATGGCTGGTGTGGTGAAAAATAATGTAGCAACTAGACATTGCACCATAATTACAAAACTTACCTGCAATGTGTCAAGTAGGTACTCCACATCATCATTGAACTCTTGGAACTCTCCGATCTCTTGTATTTGATGAGCTTTCTTCACATTTCTCACCACTGTGTAGTACTGTTGAAAAAATCAAATGTTTAATTGTAATAGGTATAGGATAAAGTAATATGTATTAGGTATAAGTCGATCAATCTGTCTGTAAGATTTAATTACAAAAACCGGCCAAGTGCGAGTCGGACTCGCGCACGAAGGGTTCCGTACCACTGTATTCTGTTTTTAGCCCTGATGCAAAAACCTTCGGCTCCATTTTTCAACCTCACAACGCACGAGCCGAGCGGTGGTGCGCGGCAGCGGACGGCAATTCTACTTATTTTACTTGATTAGGGCAGCGTGTATTTTATATATGGGCATTTTTACGTAGATTTATTGAACATATTATATGGAATAAATGTTAACATTTTGAACATATTTATTATGTCAATTATTCATTTAAATCTTTATTTGTTTTGGATTTATGTTATTTGAATTAATGTATTTTAAATTTATACGTTTTGTCATTATGTATTTCGTATATTATTTAAAACAAATTTTATTTATTTCGATTTTATATATTTTGAACATTATGTATTTTGATTTTCGGTATTTTAACTTTATGAATTACAACGTTATGTATTTTGAGTTTATACATTTTAACATACACCCTTGCAAATCATATTGAACATCTTAAGAGGGTACCAGGCGCTCTCTCCATACAAACATAGTCAACTATTTCCTCCCTGGATAATGACACTATAGCAAATATTTTTGTTGCTTAAAACTTATAACTGGGGCATAGCATAGTCATGGCAGTTATAGGTTTTATGCAAAAAGAATATTTGTGCTATTGTCATTATCTCGGGAGGAAACAGTATAGGTAAGTACTATGTTTGTATGGAGAGAGCGCCGGTACCGTTTGACCCTTTCACCTTAATCTTATACATAAGCCGGCGCGGCGCTCTAATGTAATTGTCATATTCAGTGTTCTAAAGTAATTGTTATGTCATATAAATGCCAAATACCAAATAAATGTTTTTCTATTCTATTCTATTCTTACCTCTTTAGCTTCCTTTGAACATTTAACACTAGTATATGGTTTGATAGCTTCGGCTGGATTTAAATCATCCATCACGGGATCTGGAGCTCGGTATCTGGTGACTCTAGTCAGTTCATCGGACACTTCCGCAACAGGATTCTGGGGTTCCGTGTTCTCTTGGGGCTCCGGTCTTGGAGTCTCATTGCCTTTCTGTAGACCAAAGGTACAAGGTGTTAGTAAAATTCGTTTTAGATTACTAGTTTGTAATTGCTTAGCAATATTGTGAAACCGGAGTTGCTCGGAGTTTCTCTACGTGATAGAATCCGAAATCCGGAAATCCGTAGAAGAACCAAAGTCACCGACATAGCTCTCAGGATTGGTAAGCTGAAGTGGCAATGGGCAGGTCATATAGCTCGCAGAACTGACAACCGCTGGGGAGTAAAGGTTCTCGAGTGGCGGCCGCGATGCAACGCGAAACGGAGTGTTGGGAGACCAGATGCCCGGTGGACCGACGACATTGTGGCGGTCGCTGGTAGTCGGTGGATGGAGGCGGCTCAGGACCGCTGTTTGTGGCGTCGTATGGGGGAGGCCTATGTCCAGCAGTGGACGTGTATGGGCTGACATGATGATGATTGTGAAACCAAAATAAAATGATTTCATTATAAATAACTAGCTGCTCCCCGCGGTTTCACCCGCGTAAGTTCTCGTGGGAATATCAGGATAAAAAGTAGCATCTGTGTTAATCCACGTCTCCACCTATTGATATACCAAGTTTCATCTCAATCGTTCCAGTAGTTTTTGCGTGAAGGAGTAACAAACATACATACACACAAACTTTCCCCTTTATAATAATTATTAGTAGGAAGTAGGACTAACTTTTGTCCTAGACTTCGTCCGCGTAAAAGCCAAAAATGAACCAAAGAATCACATTGTCCCATACAAACTTTGACCCCCTTTAAGGTGTTGAATTTCGGAAAATCTTTTCTTATCGGATGCCTACGTCCTACAAATAACACAGCCTCCAGGTTTCAGGTCTCTATGATCAGCGGTTTGGGCTGTGCGTTGATCTGGCAGTCAGTCAGTCATTCAAGACAAAACATTATATATGTATAGATAATAATTATCTCATGTTTTGATAGATAATAAAGAAATTTAAACATCAATGGATTGCATAAAAAAAAAAATATTGCAACATAAGAACTTGTACTTGTATACGGGCTGTTTTCCGCGATTAGACCCTTTTTAATTGGGTCCTTTTTGCGTGAAGATGGAATAGGCTTGCCCAGCACCTACTACCCTCTCAGCTCAGTTGACCATGTCCAGAGGAGAGAACTTGTCAATACTTCTGGAGCCAACTAAGCCGCGGGTTTCATCACAATGTTTTCCTTCACCGTAAGAGCAATGTCAGTTAGCGCACATAAATATTTCTTAAGAAAAATACATTGGTGCACGGCCGGCCTGGATTCGAACCCACGACCTTCAGAATGAAAGTCGAGGTATCTACCAATAGGCCAACACCGCTCTCTTGCAACATAAGAAAAGAACACAAACTTACATCATTTGCCCATTCATGACGGTATAGATGACGCCGCTTGCGAGCAGGTAAAGGCGATGCAGTACTGTCATTCACCAAGGACTTGCTTTTGAATATTGAACCTTTTTTCTTAGTAATAACAAGTTTGACACTTGGTTTATCTTCTACATGATTTTCTGTTTCCGATAAAGGAGGTTTGAACACCTCTTCTTGGTTGTTCCTATGTGATTCTTCCTCAGAATTCTCATTAGGACAGCTATTGTATGCTGAATCAGAGGATTGTGTGTTTATATTTGATTGGAGGTAGCCTTGCTCCTCATTTGTAGGGGCTGGTTCATTTATTGGTTCTTGATTATTTTCTTGCTCATTAGTATCACTTGGTACATTTAGATTGGTTTCAGCAGCTACGGTTGCTGTAATTCCTTCTTCTACTGCCTCTTTCTCAGGAATAACATGCTTGTTCTTATGCTTTTGTTTTTTATGTGGTTTTTTGTATGTTTCTTCTTTTTTACCCGAATCGCTGCCTGAGAGGATGTCAAGAAGGTCATGTTTGTCCAGAGGAGACTCAGTTTTCTCAACTGGTTCTTGGACAACTGTTGGAGTCTCAATAACCGGTTCTTGTCTTCTCTTACTTTTTCTACTTTCTCTTTTAAGGTCACCAACAGTTTTAATACCAAGTTTACTTGTAGATCCTGAAGTTAAAGCATCTAGGTAGTCATCATTTTCACTGTAATTGATGTTGGGCCTGTTTCGTCTTGATCTACCTGATGTTTCCGGGGGTTTAGGTTCAGGTTGAGGTTCATTAGCTTCTAACCTTGGGGATTTAGTGGGTAAGCCAGAGTCAATCTTAGCTAACTGTGATTCAATGTCATCACTTGTGCTGGATTTGTTTTTGATATCAGCTTCATAACTCGGTGAAGCAAGAGTTTTATAAAGGTCATATGCATCAGATCCAGGATGTGGAGAGGCAGCTTTCTTGATAGGTTCTTCTTCAACATTTTTGTGATGACGTTTATGTGATTTATGTTCTTTCTTTTCCTTCTTTTTCTCTTTTTTGCTGTCAGCAAGTCCTGAACATTTGATGGTAATTTTGAGACCCTCATGTTTAGGGGAACAGATTGTCTCAATAGCTGGGCTTTTCTTACTATGTTCAACAGATCCAAAGTCTGAATGCATATCCATAGAAGAGTGCCTGTCTGATCCGGGAGAGGTGAAACCTTCATTGGAATCAGTGCTCACAATTCTCGATGTTCCTTTAGATATTCGTAGCACTATAGGCGGCGGTTTGCGTTCTTCATTAGCATCTTTACTTGTAGATGGACTTGCAATATCTGTCTTAGTAGGAACAGGGCTAGATACTATTGGACTCTGTTTCGGTGAAGGTATTTTTGGAGAGGATATTTTTGAAGTTGATGGATCATAGCGGCTTGTGAATTCAGGTATCGGGCTATTACTACCATCTTCTGCATAATTGATAACTCTGTCACGATTTCTTACAAGATACCGTTTGTTTGGAGGCTGACTATTTGGATCCAAAGCCTCTTCTTTCTTAGACGCTTTGGTAGCCACACTTTTCTTAGTTTTTGTTTTCTCAGAGCCTCTCCATGGTATTTCAGGTGATGAGGAGTCTCTGTTGTAGACCCTGCTTCGTTTATTATTCTTCTTTTCTTTACTATTTGACAAGTGTTCTGGGGATAAGGGAGCTGCTGGCACAGGAGGTGCGTAAGTGATTTGGGGAACTGGCGGGAACGGTTCTGCATTTCTTGATTTAAAGAACTTCTTAGGTTTTGGTGGAGGTTGTTCTGTTTCTACAGCTGGAACTGTCAATGGACTATTTTGATCCTGGACAGGCTTTTTGAGAACATTGTTGGCATATGCTGAAACAAAAAGAAAGTATACACTCAATTATAACGTTGTGTTGTGTTCGGCTGTTATAGTCTAATAAAAGATAACCAAATGTTTTTGAATGAGTTTCAGACTACACTATGTAGCATCAAAATTGACAGTGCATTTACCTAAAGAAACTTTCACAAATAAGTAATAAACAATAAAACTATACCTACATAAATAAATGTCTTACAAGAATGCTTATCTGTTGTAAATAAAAGTAAACAAGAAAATGAAGGTTAAAAAGTTAAGATCAGTTGATAGGTAATACCTTAGTAGGAGTAGGTGAATGTTCTTACCGTAAGGGGCGCTCCTGATGGAAGTGAAGCTGGTGATCCCCCATTTGCCTACCGTTCCCGCCGAACGAGCTGCTGACGGACAGTTACTGTTCTCTCTAAACAACGCACTGTCAAGCGGCACAGCCACGCTACCGCTACGGCCTCTACCCCAACGCGACATTTCAATATTCTCATCAAATAAGTAGGTACGACGGCACTTGAATTTTACAAATTTCGACTTTGTCGATGATCAAAAGTTACACATACTGTCCCTACACGTACACTTGGTTTATTTTGCGCATTCGAAACACCTTATTAGTCACGTATCAAAACATAACGTACCGAGTTTACTGAATGAAAGGAAAACACAAAGTTATAATCACATCCGCCATTTTTACGGAGCGAAATAGGTAGGTATATTGTAAAACACTCAATTTGTACCCCACAGCCGAGTCGCGAGTTTAAGTTAATGTGTTTCTATTATATTTAACAATTTTCTTTGAACTTAGGGGATTAAAAATCGAATAAAACCATAACATGACAAATAGGACACAAACTGCGATGTTGTCATCTCATAATACAAAAGACGCCATATTGGTTAGCAGAGAGAATACAATCACTATGATATATGAGACAAGACTTCTTTAGAAAAAGACTATTCAATTCGGCCGCGTTTTCTGCCAACATCATGACAACAAAATTCAGCAGTGCCAACCTAACTGGACGCGATTATTGTTAATGCACAATGGATTTATCGTTGTAGGTATATTGCACGGAACTAGGAAATAACAGTGTATTACCTATCCTACTGCTGCTTGGTACTACTAAAAATACATAGGATACGATACAAATATCCTATAATCCTATGTAATAGTAAGGATACAAGTATCCTATCCTATGTAAGTAAGTAACTAGTATTAACATAACATTCACGAATAGTGTTGCCACAAGTACACTTTTTTATAGGTTTTTTTGTAGATGGAATATTTTTTCTTTTTTATCTAATGTAAGTTGATGTATTTAACATTGATATTATTTAGACCAAAACTACTTACTGAAAACTAATTATAAAAAAATATCCCTTATTGCCATTTGTAAAAAAATTATGACTTTTTTGTTCCATAACAGTCTTCAGTTAATGAGAATCTTGCCATAAATTAATTAAAAAGCTCGAAATTAGAAAGCTCTCTATGAGTGTCACTCTGCGGGAATTGAAGTTATCCTTGCCTGGATCCCGGGTCATTGTGGGATTTCTGGAATTGAAAACGCTGACCACGAGTCAGCGTTTTCAATTCCAGAAATCCCACAATGTCCAAGAATGTCACTCATACAGGTATAGCGAAGTATAACGAACTCTACCGGCATGACTTATACCCACTCGTTAAATCAAGCCTCACGAGTGCATGGAACAAATCTTGGGATGTGTCCAAAAGACAAAAGGGTAAACACTATGGCGAAATACAACCTGACATTCCGTCCAAACCGTGGTTCTTCAAACGACGCCTAGATAAGCGAACTACCTCCATCATATGCCGGTTAAGATTAGGTCACATTTGTTCACCAGTTTTTCTCGCTAAAATTACGGTTAGTTATTTTTTGTAGTTTTTACAAATTTTCATCTTTCCGTCTCTGGCAAAATAATAACGTATGAAACATAGAGGTAATATTTTTCAAAATTTTTTAAATAAAATGTTCTAAATTAAATTCTCTACATCACTAAAAATAGGAAAAAAAATGTGAGCCGTCACGGGATGCCTGGCAGATGTGAAACATCGACATTATTTTGTAAAAGTAATATGCAGAAAAGAACAGAGTCGATTGCGCATGCCGACGCGTCGCCACACCGTACACACTACTGCATATAGACTGTATATATATACCATCATATAGCGTGGCGACGCGTCGCCACGGCATGCGTCGCCACGCCAGTGTGGTTTTACGTGCGGCTATAGATGTTTCACATCAAAACAATATGTTTTTTGTGCAGCAGTTTGTTCCTCATCAGCCATACCTCCTTACTATATTATTATGTTTTCGGGGACAGTAGTATGAAAATTATTACAGAAGACTACAAAAAATAACTATTTCCTTTGATTTGCCATACTTTGTTTGTAACCAGAATTTAATCTCTATCAGCAACAATATCCATTAGTGTTTTAATATAATACGATGTTTTTTTTTGCAAAATCAATTGGTTCGATTCCTGGTAATGACTTTTTCAAAAATGTCTAATGTCTAAATTTTATGCAGTTTTATTTTTTGGCAAAATCGGGCACACAACTCCTTTCAGCATTTTTAGCTATCTCCTATAGTTTAGGATATAGCCCTGAAGGCCCACATAAAAAAAATCACCCTGTATAATATTTTTTTTTTTCGCACTACTTAATATTATCATTATTTTCGAAAGAAGTGATGAATTAGATAAAAAAATATATAAATTAAATGAATAGAATACAACTGACCGAGACCAAGGGGCGGCGGCGGGGATAGGGAGGAGTACGTCATTTCGCCTTCGGCCTAACTTCATACATTTGCCTAAATCTTTCATGTTGCGCTAGACTGTTGCATAGATAAACTAGCAAGAGAGTTTTGGTGAGGTTTTGGATTTTGGCCAATAGGAATACGAGATTTGACTATAAAACCATAGAGATCGCATGGTTTAGGCGCAGAGTTTGTTACATACCATAGATAATAATCTATACTTTTCTATATTATAGCTGAAGAGTTTGTTTGTTTGAACTCGCTAATTTCAGAAACTACAGATTACTGGTTCGAGAAAAAATATTTTTGATGTGAAACATCTATAGCCGCACGTAAAACCGATTTTGGCGTGGCGACGCATGCCGCTATATGATGGTTTATATATACAGTCTATATGCAGTAGTGTGTACGGTGTACACACCGTAATCGACTGTGCGATTCTATCACAATCTTTTCTTTTCTGCATTATTACTTTTACAAAATAATGTCGACGTTTCACATCCGCCAGGCGTCCCGTGAAGGCTCACATTTTTTTTTGTTGTTGTTTTATTTAATTAAATTATTTTTTGTTGGATAGTCATTTATCGAGGAAGGTTATAGGCTACTTTTCATTTTAATATTCCCAAGGAACGGGACTTCGGCGGGTGAAACCGCGGAGCGCAGCTATTAATATTATAAAACCATAATAAAACAGAAGAGTTTGGTTCGAATTAAAAAAATATTTTCGAATAAAAAAAAAAATTGTGTTGGATAGTCCATTTATCAAGAAAGGTATATAGACCAGGGCCGAAATAAAAATGAAAATTTTACCTTTTCTGAGAAGATTTACTATTAGTAACATATATATTTTTTTTCACCATCGGAAAGTAGAGATTTCAACGAACAGAAAGCATACCAACTTTTTGAAAAAAGCTGATATTTTGACGTGAGAATTTTCGATTGAAAATTAGGGTGTTTTTTTGATATAAGGCGAAAAAATAAATATTTTAAATCAAATAAATTACAGTGTATTTGGGACATATTAAGATAAGTTTTCACCAAATCTCGTAGAAAAAAAACATTTTTGAAAAAGATAAATATAAAAAACCAAAAACTGGGTTATTTGAATTTTTCACCTAAATTTTGAGGTTATGTGAAAAAATTGTATGAACAAAAGTTGTAGATCTTTTTATCACCTACAACTTTGCCATTCTACTTTTTTCCATAGGACTTGTAGTTTTGACGGAAATCAAGATAAACCATTTTTTACCCTTAAACCCCCCCCCCTCCCACTTCCCGAACTCGGATCAACCGTAATTTATCATATTCCCCTCCTTTTCTAATGGGTTTCATCCTACTGTGATTTTATTTGGTTTCAAAAATTATCGACCCTGGTCTAATAGGCTACTTTTTATTTTGATATTTCCACGGGATCGCGATTTATGCGGGTAAAACCGCGGGGTGCAGCAAGTAACCTAATAAAGTGGTAGGTTTTTCAGCTAGGAACCATCTAGGAACTTACAAAAATATCTATAGGTACTTAAAAAAAATTTACCAAGACTAGAAAGATTACGCAACATTTTACATCATTACAAAATGAACTTTATTTTAAAATCATATTGTTTATTTTAGGTATTAGTTGCGTCGCTACAAGACAAAAAAGAATCAAATACGGCTATTGATGAACCAGAGATTTCCTTCGACAGGATTGTTCTTTGTGTTCTTAAGATGGATTTTGGAAGGGGAGCCACCTGATTTTTCGATGTGGGTAGGGGGGAGGGGGGAATTTAGCTTTAACGAAGTTCTAGGTAAATAACTGCGTAAGTTTAGGTACTAAGTCAAGTTTAGTATCATTTTTGTATAAATCGAAAGTCTGAATTTCAATTCTGGAATAATATTTGGGGCAGTACATAGTAAAACCAAACGAAATTTAAAAAATGTAATATACGTTTCAAATATTTTGCACTTTTTACTATCTGTAACTTCCATTTTCTACAATTTTAGTGGATAAATAATGTCTTCAGGGAGTAGCACTTACCTGGTTTAGATATACATAAACTTTGACAACATTCTTGTAGTAAAAGTATGTAAACAATATTAAGAAGCAAAGAGCTGAGCAAATTTCAAACAAATTACAACAATTTGAGACCAAATCTTGGTAGCTGTCAAGTTTGGTATTATATTTGTATGAATTGGGGATGTGGAATTGATTTTTAGATTATTATTTGCACGATTCAGATGTAAAATAAATGAAAAATTAAAAAAATTGACTTGAAAAAAATCCAAAGTAATCACAAATTTCCATAGTAATCAATGGTGCTAGTTAAGATATTTCATTTAAAGTACCGCTTAAGGGTTTAAAACAATTTATAAAGTAGTTATAAATATGGGAGCTTTGTAACAAAGTATGAGACGTAGTATTGATGATGAAATATCTCGGTTCCTCATGGTAGAATTTTTTTATGATGTAGTACAAAATTGTGGCCCTAGTTAAGACCTTGCGTTTGAGGTACCGCATGAAGGTGTGCAACATTTACAAAGTAGTTATGACAGTGGAAGTTTCATTACTTAGTACGAATATTGCATTGAAGACGAAATATTTCGGTTTCGCCGGGTAGGATTTTTTTATGATGTAGTATAAAAATGCTGTGCTAATTAAGACCTTTCAATCGAAGTACCGCATATACGTGTGCAGCGTTTTATAAGTAGTTATGACTATGGGAGCTTTGTTACAAAGTATAAGACGTAGTATTGATGATGAAATATCTCGGTTCCTCATAGTAGATTTTTTTTGTGATGTAATACTGTAGCCCTAGTTAAGACGTTTCGGTTGAGGTATCGCATGAAGGTGTGCAATGTTTTATAAAGTAGTTAATGACAATAGCAGTTTCATTACTTAGTACGAATATTACATTGAAGACAAAATATTTCGGTTCCACCGGGTAGGATTTTTTATGATGTAGTACAAAAGTGTTGTGCTAATTAAGACCTTTCATTCTAAGTACCGCATAAACGTGGGCAGCGTTTTATAAAGTAGTTATGACTATTTGAGGTTCATTATTTCTTACCATGAAACTAAGTATGATTGACACCAAAATATCTCAGCTCCACTGAGTGGGATCTTTTTGCTCTATAGAATTAAATGAAGTACTCATTATGACCTTTCAAATGAGGTACGCCACACCAAAAAATTACATAGCAGTCAGGACGTTCTGGGTTAGGCACGTAGGTAACTAGCGCAGTGCATCAAACTCGGTAGAAAGAGACCGTGCGTGGGGTCGTATTTTCGTCATAACTTCGTCATTTTTAAGGCGAATTGGAAAATTCAAGTTTCGGGAATACTACGAAAACGAAGCTAATTATTTACTACCCAACTGTTAATCTAATTAAAATATTAATTAGTTATATTGCCTACCAAACTTCTTCTGTCTAGAAAAAACTCATAAAAAATTACTTTTTTTTAATTATAGTTCAAAATATGATTCCTACAATGAAATTGATTTCGCATGTTTTGTTAGAAATTTTACTACCTCTCATTTGATATCTAGTTTTTTCAAATTAGATAAATAGTTACCGCAATAACCGACAAAATCTAAACCTATTAGGTGCTGTAACACCTGGTTTTTTAGTTGTTTGTGTTTTTATTGTTAATTAAAATCAGTTAGATTTCTACCAGTTTAGGAGGTTTATTCTACTACGGCAACCCCGTGCGGTGCAATGGCGTGGCGGGATTGGTCGATTAAACTGACGTTGACAGATGTCACGCCGATTTATCCAATAATCGATAAGCGTCGATTTTCTTCTTTTTTGATATCGCTGGAGGCGACGACATGGCCGCGCCCGCCAGGAAAATGGAATTGATAAAATAAATTGAATTGCAAGCAGATATTTGTTAGAGGAGCTAGTAGAGGATGTAGTCGTTTTGGGCTTGTTTGCGGCCAGAGAGCCGAGTATTTTTATATAAAATTGAAGAAAACCCGAAAGGGTTTTTTTTTTGTACGTTTAAATATAGATTAGATTTAAATATAGAAGATAGATTGCCTTGGAAGTAGTAATGATGAAGTGAGAAAAGAATAAATGAAGATCCTCTGTAGAGGGACGGTCACCGTCGGACTGCCGCTCCGTGTTGTCGATGGAAAGCGAGGGTTGATGTCGAACTAGAGACACTACAAGATGGTTTAAAACCAAAACGAACCAGCCCAGTCACCTGGAAGAGGATCCGAACACCTGGACCCTAACGTATCCCCACAGCTAAGTGTCACCCTTTAATATCCCCGACCATGACTATTAACCACGGTACCCTGCGTGAAAACCGTCCTCTATAAAAGCGATTCGATCAAGCGACACCCCCGGTTCCTCTTTTAGTAGATTTATTATTATAAGTATAGTCCGGTAGTATACAACACCAACTTAGTTTTATGTAAGAGGCTGGCCCGGCTCCTATGGCCGGTAGATTTGGAAAATTGCATTATATAAATTAAAGTTGAGGAATAAAGATTGCGTATACCCTACCGAGTACGTTTTATTGATAGGAACCCGAACCCCCTTTCCTGTTAAGGCTCGGCAGGAAAGACTACATAGGACTAGGAAGAAGGTAGTGAGGTTACAATTGGCAGTCCTGGTGGGGACTGACCACAAACGAATAGAACTTACCTAATATTAAACGGTACAATTGGCATCCCTGGTGGGGACGGACCATAATCAAATCGCACCTACATAAAATTAACCGTTACAATTGGCATCCCTGGTGGGGAACTGTTGGTGGTGTTCGCCTTGACCTTAAGTCCCTTCATTGGTCGTCATAGCTCAATGAAGTAATTGATCGAATCGTTTACATACTTTTACTATAATTAGGTATTATTTACTTTTTACCTACTATTTTTTACTTACTATTTACCTATCATTGTTATAGAAAGTTTTGTTTTTGGTGTACTTTATGATGAGTATGTTGAATATGTCGTGGTGTACTACTTTTATCCGGTCTTCCGAATAGACCGATACTGTATGTTATAGACTAAGCGTACCTACTAGATTGTAAGCCGCTTGATCGAATTTTATTTTTTCGTACTTTTACTTACAGAAGGGTCATCTACCCCTGTTACTTATACTTATTTTTTTTACTTACCCAAGGGTTATTCACCCTTGTTACTATTACTATTATTTACTAAAAGGTTTACCCCTATTATTAATTTCTACTTTTTACTTTATCTACCTTAGGGATACTTACCCTTTACTTTTATATAATATGCATTATTTACACAATGTTTTGTTCTCGGCCTGACCAGTGTCTTAGCCATGTTTTAGGTGGGACCCTGCTATGGTTGCAGCAAAACTTGTTCATTGTTGTTCGTGGTAGTTTGTTGTTCTAGAATGTTGGAGATTTGGAGGAGTACGTAGGGAATACCCGGACCGCAGAGAAAGAGCGAAATTAGGTTGGAAAACATCTGTCCTGGTGGTTGGCGTGGAAGGGAGTGTGATGGCGAAAAGATAGGGTTGAGTGGAGTAGGTTGTAGGAGAAGGAGGGCTGAGTGGAGTAGGTTGAAGGAGAAGGAGGATTGAGTGGAGTAGGTTGAAGGAGAAGGAGGATTGAGTGGAGTAGGTTGAAGGAGAAGGAGGATCGAGTGGAGTAGGTTGAAGGAGAAGGAGGATTGAGTGGAGTAGGTTGAAGGAGAGGATCGTAGGCGTAGTAGGGAAGGTTAATCGAAGGAGGTGATAGAAGGTAGAATAAGACGGTAGTAGTTGGCGTAGGGATTGGTTGTTTAGTGAATGGAAGATGATGGGATGAGGTTGGAAAGAAGGGGATAGCATGAACGCGTTGAAAGGAAGCGCTGGTAGGACGCGTTGGTAGCAGGATAGTGGTGGATGGGAGGTAGTATGAAAGCGAGGAAAGGAAGTTCGGTTGGGATTATTGAAAGGGAGGTAGCATGAAAGCAGTTGATGAGAAGATAGTATGGTTGAGATGAAGGGAAAGAATACCCGGACAAGTATTTTAGAATGTGAAGATCTGACCTGGTCGTTGGCGTAGTAGGGAGTGGTTAGCATAAAGTATAGGTTGAATAGCAGTACCCGGACGGTAGAGAGCAGTGGCGCGTGATGATACCTGTCCTGGTAGCTGGCGTAGTAGAGAGAGATTGTTGAGTAGGTGCTGTTGTTGTTCGATGAGGTTCGCCGTAACCGATATGTTGTTTTGATGCGTTGTTTAGGATGCGGATGCTATTATACCGACCTGGTGTCTACCCAGTTCGAAGATCATACCTAAAGTGCATTCCGAGCGAAACGGTGATCGCGATTGAGAGGTTCGCAGCTGCTAGTTCGGGGTGAGTAAGCTGAGGATGATTATTTTCCGACTCGGCCCTATGCCGATTCGAAGAGAACACCTAAAGTGCATTCTGAACCCAACGGTGATCGTGATTGAGATGTTCGCAGCCGCTGGTTCAGAGTGAGTAAGCTGAGGGTTCTGTATATTTATTCCGACTCGGTTTTTTACCCGAGGCGATGCCGTTCTGGTTTCTACCCAGTTCGATGACTAGATGTTTGTGGAGTGAGTGCACCCGGTGCTGAATGTCTACATTCCCCACCGCATACGCACGAGCTTTTGTGTCTGCTGTTGGCGTGTACCCCGGTCTTTAGAGCGTTTCCGTGGGGAAGTTCTTTGACCGTATGTTGATCGTCCGAAGTGGAGAGTGAGTTTCGCAGTGGTTAGTTGTTGTTGTTGGTGGTACGTTTATTTTCACGCCCCTTTCATAAACGAGAGTGGAGCTTATCTATTTACTATTTAACTACGATTGTTTTGTTAGCAGATTGTTATTTTATATTTTATTATTATATTCTATAGATATTTACTATTTACTGATTTAGGATTGTTTTGTTGGTTGATTATTAGCTTATCTATATATTTAATATTTACCTACATACATTACGATTGTTTTAGTTAGCTGATAATTGGTTTACTTCGCCTTCGTGGAGCTTATATATTATTATCTACTTATTTAGGATTGTTTTGTTAGTTGATTATTAAAGTATATTCTACTTATTTATTTAAGATTGTTGTTGTAGTTGGTTGCTAGTTTTTTTTTTCTTTTGCTCGCTTGCTTACATTCGAGGTTGGAGCTAAAATATATTTACTACTTGTTTAAGGAATAGCTTAAATCGTGGTTATCCACGTTTGGCGTTCATCGTTTATTACCCATTCGCTAGTCGAATGATTTTGTTTGCTAGTATAGTTGATAGGTTAGTTAGCTTGTGATAGTTAGTTTTATTGTTCTGGTTGTATTGCAGGATCGGTACAGCTAGTAGATGTTAATGATTCTCTTTATTTGATCGGCGAAATTTATCCCCGACATTATTCGATGTTTTAGTGGATGCTGGAAGTATTACAGGATCGGTACGACCAGCGAGTAGGGTATTAATGATATCTTCAATTGTTCGGCGAACTTATTTCCCCGACATTATTCGATGTTTTAGTGGATGCTGGAAGTATTACAGGATCGGTACAGCTAGCAGTTAGGGTATAAATGATTCTTTTCAGTTGGATGGTGAGCTTAACTCCCATCATAGTTGTTATCGGAGTATACGCTGGAGGGCCAGCGTGAATTTTTCTCGTTGCCGAGCAAAATTCTGGTGGCGTAGGGTGTACTGTAACACCTGGTTTTTTAGTTGTTTGTGTTTTTATTGTTAATTAAAATCAGTTAGATTTCTACCAGTTTAGGAGGTTTATTCTACTACGGCAACCCCGTGCGGTGCAATGGCGTGGCGGGATTGGTCGATTAAACTGACGTTGACAGATGTCACGCCGATTTATCCAATAATCGATAAGCGTCGATTTTCTTCTTTTTTGATATCGCTGGAGGCGACGACATGGCCGCGCCCGCCAGGAAAATGGAATTGATAAAATAAATTGAATTGCAAGCAGATATTTGTTAGAGGAGCTAGTAGAGGATGTAGTCGTTTTGGGCTTGTTTGCGGCCAGAGAGCCGAGTATTTTTATATAAAATTGAAGAAAACCCGAAAGGGTTTTTTTTTTGTACGTTTAAATATAGATTAGATTTAAATATAGAAGATAGATTGCCTTGGAAGTAGTAATGATGAAGTGAGAAAAGAATAAATGAAGATCCTCTGTAGAGGGACGGTCACCGTCGGACTGCCGCTCCGTGTTGTCGATGGAAAGCGAGGGTTGATGTCGAACTAGAGACACTACAAGATGGTTTAAAACCAAAACGAACCAGCCCAGTCACCTGGAAGAGGATCCGAACACCTGGACCCTAACGTATCCCCACAGCTAAGTGTCACCCTTTAATATCCCCGACCATGACTATTAACCACGGTACCCTGCGTGAAAACCGTCCTCTATAAAAGCGATTCGATCAAGCGACACCCCCGGTTCCTCTTTTAGTAGATTTATTATTATAAGTATAGTCCGGTAGTATACAACACCAACTTAGTTTTAAGTAAGAGGCTGGCCCGGCTCCTATGGCCGGTAGATTTGGAAAATTGCATTATATAAATTAAAGTTGAGGAATAAAGATTGCGTATACCCTACCGAGTACGTTTTATTGATAGGAACCCGAACCCCCTTTCCTGTTAAGGCTCGGCAGGAAAGACTACATAGGACTAGGAAGAAGGTAGTGAGGTTACAATTGGCAGTCCTGGTGGGGACTGACCACAAACGAATAGAACTTACCTAATATTAAACGGTACACCCGTCTCGTCCGTCGTCGGGGGGCATCTTTGTGACGTCATAAATGGCACCCCCACCACTTTAGGAAGCGGCGATATGCATTTTGATAATCAGTAAGCCACGCTGATTCCAACGATACCTGTTGTTGTTATAAAACTTTCCAGTCATACGGAAATTACAATTTTTCAACTTTTCACTCTACTAAAAAACTAAAAAAAACTAACATCGAAAATCTTGGTCCCTTCTTATAACTATTCTTAGGTCCTAAGGACCAAACCTTACCAAAGGCAATCTTTGGTTCACGAAAAAGCCGTATTTTATGAGGTAGACACCCGACTATATCGCAAAGTCAGAGATAATGTCGGTTCGAGAGAGATGACGCTTCGCTAGATTGACTGATTACCATGCTGATTACCATGGTTAATCTGACGGGTAGGTACCTACTTACGCCGTAGTATTTAGTTGTTTATCTATGGATACGCCTATAATAAACATGAACAAACTAATGAAAACAAAAAATTCTAATAATATAGGTACATACATATTAATCTATGTAAGTATTTTAAGTACTTACCTACCTATTATTGACATAATTATCACTAATTATTATTGTTGTATCATACCTTAACCTGTTTATTATTTTCATTTTAATGGTTATAAGTACTTACTTTACGGCTGCAAAAGCCAGTCATACCACAGAATATAGCTATAATAAACATTGATATATAATATTTATCTCAATGATATTATTTATCTAAGTAATTATTATGAGATAGCGAAAAATGCTGAACAACCTCCGTGCTCCAGATTTCGACAAAACCTAAAATTGTATCTTCAGATTTAAGAAAGAGTCAATAACCTAGTCAGGAATCGAACCTGTTAATATATTGTTATATATTTTTGTACTTCTTCTTCTCATATAGTGGTGGGCTCACCTATTGTTAGAGTTTTAAGGCCTCTAACTTGACCTAACGACTGCTACTAGATGTAGCAACCGGGACCAACGGCTTAACGTGCCTTCCGAAGCACGGAGGGGCTCACGAAAACACATTTTTGCCACACTACTAATTGGCCACCCATCGAACTAATGACCGCGCCAGGCGTCGCTTAACCCGCACGACCGTGAACGATCAGCGAGCGTGTCGCTTAGCTGTGAGCCTCCCGTGAGATCAATTCCAGAAAACAAACATAGTATGGCTGGCAATAAACTATGTTGATGTACTTTTAGTTTTTGAAAAACGAACACGCAAACTTCGTAAAAATCAATGCCCGTGCCTGACTAAAGCTTCTACTACACTTCTCACGAAGCCGAATACGATAGTGCAGACGGAACACTATAGGAACACTTAGTAGGGGTCATACGATGTTTTGAATCATTGAAGTTTTGAATTGATATTCTTCGAAATTTTGATATTAGATATTTTGGACATCGACATTATAATCCGTGGGTATTCTAAACTCTAAAGGGTCCGGACATTTAGTATGGGAGCACAGTGTTTCTTTTTTCGCAGTGCATTTCAAGATCCGTACCGTAATGTGGCCAATTAGGTAGGTAGGTAGGTAGGTACCTATTAACCATTAATAAAATATATTATAGGTAATATGAAGTGATCAAAACATAGGTATACTTAAAAGTTATACCTACTTATGTAAAAATAAAAATATTTTTTTTTCGCAAAAACTACCTAGTTCTATTTCTGGTAATGACGTTTTCATAAATTTAATGATGCCGTTTTAGTTTTGTCAAAATGGGGCACGCAACTCCTTTCAGCATTTTGCGCTATCACTTATAGTTTAGGGTTTAGGATAAAGCCCTAAAGGCCCAAGTAAAAAAAAACACCCTGTATGTATATTTAGAGGCTGTCCCGGCAAACGTTGTTTTGCCATATACAGGAAAAGGAAAAAAATGGATTTTGCTCGATTCTCAGACGTAACGAATATACTTACATAAAAAAAATGAAAATTCAGTCGTCTAGGAGGATATTGGCAACTAACACCGCGACACCAGAATTTTATACAAATAGAGATAGAGATGTTAGATTATATGACCGTAATTTAATTAGAGTCACTAGAAGGTTTTTAAAACCCTCAAATATTAGCAGGGCGGCTCGCTCCATGCGTTAGATCTATGTATACCGTCCAGTTGGGTCTGGTAGAGTTGCGTAGTAGATAGCGTTCAGTAGTTATAAGTAAAGTAGGTAAGTAATGTGCACAAAACATTGATTTAATAAATTAAATTAAATAAAGCGACTCTCGCGGGCGCGGGCGGCGCGGTGGGGAGATTAAATACTCTTTGATTGGATCTCTTTTAACAAAGTTTTTCTTTCGGCACAGTTAATAAATAAAAAAAGCGGCAAATTTAAAAAATCGTCTTGATTTGTTACTAACACCACTATGCTTAAACACACGGTTTTAGGTGAAATGGATATTCACCAGATAAGATGAGATCAGAAGCCAAATTGGCAACAGAAAACCTGCTTCCAGCGAAGTCAAAAGAAAAATAAATGAAAGTAAGTAAGTAGGTACTAGGTACCTATATGAATTGAAAATTATATATAATACTATAAGTTGAAAAAAGGAGGAAAATGTAAGTATGTTTTATTTCCTTTCATTGCATTCTTTTGAGAAACGCACTATAATACTACAAAAGAGCGTTATAGAAGAAGATACGTAGGTACCTATAGATTAGGTAGGTAGGTAGGTATAGGTACGAGACATCTTATGAAAATGTTTACAAAAACTTTTAGGTAAGTACTAAGATTACCTACGTACGTAGGTATAGGTAGGTAATCTTAGTATTACTAACTTAGGTAGGTAGGTTAGGTACGTCTACACGTACCTAGTACACGTACCGTAATTATTACAATATACCTACGTATATTGTAATAATTTAAGTCATAAACTCGGGAATCGGGATGCCATCTTTTAGCGGAGCTCCATGAAATTGGCGGGGGTTGTAAAACGGCGTTGAGCTATTCGCCCGGCCATAATAAAACTGGAAGGTCCAAACAACCCTCGCTTTATCCCCACGCGGGCACTTTAATAGTTTTTCATTACTCAAGTAGACGCCCATAAAAAAAATATAAAGTTTGGAAGAAAATTGCGCGACTTGCATAACACTCCCGGCCTGGTGTGCCTTTTGATCGTAAATTTTACGAGAAACTAAATTGGATTTGTAGATTGTTTGTCGTGAATTATTTATGACCAGGAACAAAAAGCTCTCTAGTATTATGGAATTTGTACCCCACACTGACTTTGTGGATTACGTCGATGTTGTGTACCGTGTGTCGGTATATTGAGGTCGAATCTAATTTTGTACAAATTAATAAATAGTACCAATATGATAGATTTAAGCATCTTACCTTACATCTATACTTAAAATTATAAAGCTGAAGAGTTTGTTTGTTTGAACGCTCTAATCTCAGGAACTACTGGTTCGAATTGAAAAAATATTTTTATGTTGCATAGTCCATCTATCGAGGAAGGCTATTGGCTATTTTTCATTTTGATATTCACACGGGATCGGGAATTACGCGGGTGAAACCGCGAAGCCCAGCTATCACTACTTAGTATAAGACAAAGTCGCTTTCTCTGTCCCTATGTCCCTATGTATGCTTAAATCTTTAAAACTACACAACGGATTTTGATGTGGTTTTTTTTTAATGGATAGAGTGATTCAAGATAAAGGTTTATATGTATAATACATGCATATAATATAGCCGTGCGAAGCCGGAGCGTGTCCCTAGTCACTACATAGTATAAAACAAAGTCGCTTTTTCTGTCCCTATTTCCCTTTGACTGCTTAAATCTTTAAAACTACGCAACGGATTTTGATGGGGTTTTTTTTAATAGATACAGTGATTCAAGATGAAGGTTTATATGTATAATACATGCATAATATAGCCGTGCGAAGCCGGGGCGGGTCGCTAGTAGGGATATAAAGTGGTAACAATAAATTAACCAGAAAAATCTTCTAGAAACATTAAGGGAGTAGTACCTAGTAAGGTACCTGCAGGTAATAAGGGCCAGTAAAAGGTTTTTTTAAACCTTGATATTATTGACAAAATAACAAGAAAATAAACAAATCGGTTGCCTGCGTCCGCCTTTCCTGACGTGTACAATTTGGGGGTCTTCAAGTTGCGAGTAAAGAGGTACCTATCTTCTAGGAAGGCGTGTTACATCTTAGGCCGCATCGTCACCTACCATCAGGCAGGTGTGATAGTGGTCATGCAAACACTGACCTATCATTAAATGTAAAAAAAAATAAGTAGATTATTTTTCAGATTGATGAAATATTTAGTTTTAAATAAATAGTTAAGCGGCCATTCAGCCAAAAGTCCTCTACAAGGTGGCCCTTATTATTATGGTACCTTAGTTATTTTGGCTTATATGTATTATCAAGCTTTAGATGCGTGCGCAGTTTTCCACCAAGCATTTTCCTTTGAATATCTTCGTTATCGAAACGCTTTAAAAGTTGTGAAAGCGTTATTTGTTCGTTGGAATGCTCTCTATCTATATTTACCAAAGGATCCGCTGTCGATGATGGTATTCTATAAAATAATTATCAGTACCTAAACTTAGTCGTTACGCTATTAATCATAAAGCTAACTAGTCCAAAAGCAAAGTTAACATTAACGCGATGATGTAGTCATAAAGCTTCTACCCAATAAGAGTACGAACTTTAAATCCAAATTATTTATTTGATTAATATGTTTTTTTAAGCTATTGCATAGATTTTATCGCGGGCCTTGGGGGGCGAATCAAGAAATTCCGTAACGATTAAACCTAACACCCCCGACAAATGACGGACGATTATTAACGGAAGACAAATGTCGGACGACAAATGTAGGACGACAATTTTTTTTTTTACGACAAATGGCGGACGACAAAATGTCGGACTTTTTTTTTTTTTTTTTAATTATTTTATAAGAACATTTACTAAGACAAGAAATTATTCTCGAGCGTTTAAAGGAACTATAGGAAGAGGGATTACTTCTTGCTTCAAGAAACTTTTTTATGCAATAGCTTTACCGCGGCAGTCCTCGAGTGCCACACGTTTTTTTATTTTTTGTTTTGTTATTTATTTAGATGATCTAATAATATCCTGGGGATATTTCTAAATTACACCTCGTTGGCTCCGACGCCAACACGATATAAAAAATTATATACCTAACAACGTTTGGTTTGGTGCAATATATCGGATGCAATTTGGATGAAGTACAATAAGGATGGAGTCTCAACAGCATCCTAAAACGTATACATGGTTATTGGAAATTATACTAGCAAGCCGTTAAGGGCTACTTCTGTGCACCTAAACAAACAACTTTTGGAAATTCGAAAAAAAAAATGAAAATTTTGAGGTTATGTAAATTCGAAAAACAGTTGTTTTTCAAAACAAAGGTCATTCAGACTAAGAACAGTAGATGAAACTTAAAAAATAAGTATAATTTTTAAGGTTACTGACCCCTCCGTGTAAGGAACAGCTGATTTTCAGGTAAACCTAACCTCAAAATTTACGAAAAAATGTTCGAATTTCCAAAAGTCGTAGAACAAAAGTTGTTTGTATAGGTGCACAGAGGTGCACAGAAGTAGCCCTCAACGGCCTATAATTTCCTATAACCTATAATTTCCAATAACCCTGTATTGGATACGTAGGGTCTCTAGCGACTTCATGGTACAGCTGAACCACATACTTAATCACCTACCTACCTCAGAAATCATATTTTTACAATGACCACTATCACACCCCCTTGATGGTAGGTGACGATGCGGCCTAAGATGTAGCACGCTTTCCTAGAAGATACCTGTTCACTCGCGACTAAAAGACAATACAAGTCAGGAAAGAAAGATGCAGGCAACAATACGAATAAGGAATGACGAAGCAAAACGCTTAGATCTCCACTATGAATCGGTGTTGGTATTCTATGATGGCTACAGACATAATTATATACCACCACCAAGTAAATACTTAGCACCAAGTAAATTAGTTCCTAGGTGGCCGCACTGGGTTAGACTGCCTTATTCATAGCATAGATTCGACATTGTCACAACTCACAACACTGCTAGCTAAACGGCAAACTTAATTTACAATATCATAAATCTATATTTTACGACATAATATAATTCCGAAACGACCATAACTAATCAGTATCAAATATACCTATTTGTCCCCCATAGTCGCAAGTCGAATGTCGATGTCGCTATGGACCGCTATCGGTCTGTAACCAACCGCGATAACGTCACCAGCAGGTCTAAAATAGCTACTTTCGATGACGAGTTTTATCCGAGAAATAATACGAATTGGATTTTTATTTTGTGCGTGATTCGCCAACTTCAAAAAAGAATAAAGCTCTGAATTCGTTGATCATATATTTTTTTTAATTTTTGATGTTTTTTATTTATTTATAATTACATCATTATATATTTACATGTGACATAAATATGTCTGTTTAATACATAACAGTATTTTACATAGAAAATTTTGAAGGTGACCCGTCAAGACTATCGCGGCAAATTGTAATGTCCTAAAAATCGCGCGGCCCCCAACGCAATTCGGTTTTAATTTTAATACAAAATTAATTATAATAAATAATACTAATAATAAATATTTATTTCTATAAAATACAATGACTTGGGTAACAGCAAATAAAAACAAACAAATCAATACAGCTTTTGTCATGTCATTTGTCAGCAATTACACATAAAATAGGTAAAATCCAATTCGTATACTACGACGAGCCCTACTTATTTTTTTGTTATTAGTTTTGTTGTTATAGCAGCAACAGAAATACATGGTATTAATTTGAATACAAAATTACACATAAGATAGGTAAAATTCAATTCGTATATTACGATTCGTCAAAAGTACCTAGTCATATTAGATCCCCATATATTTATACATACTAGCTGACACCCGCGTAACTCCCGATCTCGTGGGAATATCGCGATAAAAAGTAGCCTATAACCTTCCTCGATAAATGGACTATCCAACACAAAAAGAATTTTTCAATTCGAACCAGCAGTTCCTGAGATTAGCGCGTTCAAACAAACAAACAAACAAACAAACTCTTCAGCTTTATAATATTAAGTATAGATTACTATACTTACTTACGTATACGTCCAACCTATACAATATCTACCTTGTATACCCACATGGTAAAATTGAGGGGGATTTTCTAATATATTATAATCTCTTTGAGGGGATCGTGATGGGAAAGTGTCGTAAACCATTCCTATGGCGAAATTGCAACCTACATTTTGTTACGTTAAATAAAACCAAGATTTATAGTGATTTAGTAATTTATATTATTGTTATTTATGGTGAAAAGTTGATTGAGGCAGATTGGCAACAGTAACAAATTACGGCATTTCTGATATGATATAATGATATGAAAAAAAAAAATGGAAAATGGAAGGACTCATTTTTTTATTAATAATAGGTAGGTTAAAAGGGTTACATATCATAATAACTAACTTCAATATAACTATGTTCGAAATAACTACGGTCATAATACCTACTGTTTAAAACAACTAATGGTTGTTTCACATATTTTTGTAATAACTAATGAACGAAATACCTAATGTACGAAACAACTACGGTTAATTGAACTATGTTCATTATAACTATGTTCGAAATAACTACAGTCATAATACCTACTGTTTAAAATACCTAATGGACGAAACACCTACGGTTAATTTAACTACAATAAATTCACCTACGGTTTATTTAACTACAATTAATTCATTTATGGTTTTCACCTACGGTTTAAAAAAAACCAAGTGAAATAGATAGAATTCGTTTCTAGCACTCGACGGCCGCTGCCGCGGCACCGCTCGCTTCGCTCGCTCGGCTCGTGCGTTGTAGTCGCAGTTCTAACATAAACCTAACCTATCCATGTCGGTTCTGGGTAGGGAGTTTTCCGGGTCTTTATATGTTGCCCCGGTTTTTACCTTGACTTGGTTAGAGCAGCATATAAAGGTCCACCCGGAAAACTCCCTACCCAGAACCGACATGGATAGGTTAGGTTTAAGTTAGAACCGCGAACCACAACGCACGAGCCGAGCGAGCGAAGCGAGCGGTGCCGCGGCAGCGGCCGGCGAGTGCTAGAAACGAATTCTACCTATTTCTCTTGGTTAGGGAGCGTGTATTTTATTAATTTGTTTTTTTTTTAAACCGTAGGTGTTTCGAACATTAGATCAATCGTTCGTTAGCTCATTTAATTTTAGTTGAATCAAACTTAGGTATATTAAACAGTAGTTGAATCGACCGTTAGGTATTATGAACATATGTGAATTGACCGTAGTTATTTCGAACATAGTTATAATGAACTTAGTTATTATAATGTGTAGCCGAATCGACCGTTAGGTATTATGAACTTATGTGAATCGACCGTAGTTATTTCGAACATAGTTATAATGAACTTAGTTATTATAATGTGTAGCCGAATCGACCGTTAGGTATTATGAACTTATGTGAATCGACTGTAGTTATTTCGAACATAGTTATAATGAACTTAGTTATTATAATGTGTAGCCGAATCGACCGTTAGGTATTATGAACTTATGTGAATCGACCGTAGTTATTTCGAACATAGTTATAATGAACTTAGTTATTATAATGTGTAACCGAATCGACCGTTAGGTATTATGAACTTATGTGAATCGACCGTAGTTATTTCGAACATAGTTATAATGAACTTAGTTGACCGAACGAGCGAAGCGAGAGAGGTCTAGTGTTGAGAAGGGTCGGTCGCTCGTATGTTTGTATGTTTGTATGTTTGTATGTTTGTATGTTTGTTCGACGATAACTTGAGTACCGTTACTCTGATCTTCATGATTTTTGGTATACAAGTAGTTGAGGTCCATAGAATTTTTAAGTTCGAACATGAGCAGGATCGGTCAGGGGGTTACGGAGATAGGGGTCCAAAAGGGGATCTACCTATATGGCACACAAACTATACTGCAAATATACCCGAGTGGGGTATCAAATGAAAGGGCGTAACTTCGGTGACAATAATATGGTACCATGGAACTGATCTGATGATAGAGCTGGAGGGAATCTGCAGGAATTATCTCATTATCCATACTTTATAGTTCATTCATTCAAACTACTCGTCAAGAATCGCCTCGACGAGTAGTTTGTCTTTCAATGGTAACCAGGGTCTGATGATGGAACTGGAAGGTGGTCATAGGAACTTCGCAATGAAACGACACAACCCCATCGAGTTTGGGCTCGTTAGAATCGTCTTGACAAGTAGTTTGTCTTTCAATGGTGACCAGGGTCTGATGATGGAACTGGAAGGTTGGCATAGGAACTTCGCAATGAAACGACACAACCTCATCGAGTTTGGGCTCGTTAGAATCGTCTTGACGAGTAGTTTGTCTTCCAATGGTGACCAGGATCTGATGATGGAACTGGAAGGTGGTCATAGGAACTTCGCAATGAAACGACACAACCCCACCGAGTTTGGGCTCGTTAGAATCGCCTTGACGGGTAGTTTGTCTTTCAATGGTAACCAGGGTCTGATGATGGAACTAGAAGGTGGTCATAGGAACTTCGCAATGAAACGACACAACCTCATCGAGTTTGGGCTCGTTAGAATCGTCTTGACGAGTAGTTTGTCTTTCAATGGTGACCAGGGTCTGATGATGGAACTGGAAGGTTGTCATAGGAACTTCGCAATGAAACGACACAACCTCATCGAGTTTGGGCTCGTTAGAATCGTCTTGACGAGTAGTTTGTCTTTCAATGGTGACCAGGGTCTAATGATGGAACTGGAAGGTGGTCATAGGAACCCCGCAATGAAACGACACAACCCCATCGAGTTTGGGCTCGTTAGAATCGCCTTGACGAGTAGTTTGTCTTTTAATGGTAACCAGGGTCTGATAATGGAACTGGAAGGTGGTCATAGGAAATTCGCAATGAAACGACACAACCTCATCGAGTTTAGGCTCGTTAGAATCGTCTTGACGAGTAGTTTGTCTTTCAATAGTAACCAGGGTCTGATCTAACATATTTCGTTATCAAAGACCAAAAAGTATAAAATAAATTAATACAGTAAAAAACTAAAAAAAACACGCTTTAATAAAAAAAGTCCAACTAAAAAATAGAAAATAAATAAATCTAATAAATTTGGAGAATATTGTACTTAAATAGTAAGCGTGTTACATTGTGATTGCAAAAGAAAAATAACGAAGGTGTAGCATCACAAATTCACAATGTAACACGCTTACTATTTACAATATTCTTAATCCAAATTTATTTAAATTTTATAGAAATTTATTACTTTGCCCCAAATCGTCCGAACTCTCTTTGCTTCATTTCCTATAATTATTTATTTCATAATCATGGGCTGTTTTACAATAATAGTGGTGGATAGTATTAAATAGTAGGAATGTTCGGTTCTAGCCGATCTAGAGACTCTGATAATTATAAAATTTGTGACTCATTTTTTTATAATTTTTATTGACTTGTTATATTTTAGTTTAGGGACTTATTACAGGACATATTGGCCTCAAACTTCTCTAATATATTCTCGTTGTCTTCTCGTTTCCTCTTACGTAACATGATGATAAGTAGATACATAAGGAAGGAAGGAAAGGAATTACTATCTTCTGGATATTATGTTGGACACATTAAAAATGTCTTGAGTAAAAATAAAGAGTCAACGGATGTCCAGGGTGTGATGATTGACCTATGCTAATTAGAACTTAACAACAACAAGTTAACAACAACAACAAGTTATGCCTATCGTGTTTGGATTCTCTAAATCATCCAATGTCAGATAATAGCGATACTAGGCACCTATCATTCAAATAAGATAGACCTGTCGTATTTGGAGTCTTTCGTGGTTATATTATACATTTTAGTACTTTACGCTGAAATATAATAAACACTGAAAAAAACTCGTGAGGTCTCAGTTCGGGGCGAACTACTAGTTATTATGATATGTAACCGTTAAAAGTGCATTTCGACATATGTAAAACAAATGGCTAAAGTGAAAGAATGGAAGAGTTTTGGTCCAAACAAATGACCTACAGATCCCGTAGATTAATAAATGTAAAATTTAAATGCTCTCTAATAATAATATAATGAATTTTTCAAGAATATTCACTAATAAAAACAAGAAATTATTCTCTTCTAGCGTCTACAGGAAGATGGATATTTCTTGCTCCAAAAAACCTTTTCTGTGTTGTCCTTCATCGCTCTTCGTAACCACATTTTTCAACTAAATTAGGAAACGAAGTGTGGAAGTACCGATACCAAAAACAGTTTTTATGGATCATATAAATAATTGAAGCAGCAAATAACGGGGCACGTCTACTATAAAAATAAAAATGCCATATCGTCGGCCACGATAAAAAGTGCGCGCACACATAAACTTGGGGTTAGTACCGTCTTAGTATTTTATAGGTCTCTCTAAGAACATGCTACCCGAGTACTTTTAAAACATATTGGTTTTCTTGATAAAATTTACAAAAAACGTCATACTTGCCCTAGATTTAAAAAAATCGAGGTTTTTTTGTTAACTAACTTTTTATGTTATGGGCCGTGGGGCGGCGGCGTAAGAATATCGACCCCTCCAACTCAGCCCGTGGATGTCGTAAGAGCCGACTAAGGGTTTCTACCAGAGGAAGGGCAGCAGCTTCCTTCTGAGTATTTACTACCTAACTGCGATCACCAATCCGCCTGCCAAGCGTGGTGATTATGGCAAAACCCCCCCCTACATGACGGATGCAAATAGAGAACGGCCCCCAGTCCCCGGCAGCTCCGCTATTCCTGGTCACGGTAGCGGCCACGGTAACGGCGGGGCAGGGGGTGCTAAGAATCTCCGGAAGAGATCGAGCTACCCAACCAAATACCGACGACCCTTGCACCTGGTAACATACAACGCGCGAACTTTGAGGACTGACGCGATGATGATAGAGCTGGAAGAAGCGGTGGACAAGTTGCAGTGGGATATCATAGGGCTATCAGAAGTCCGAAGAGAGGGAGAGGACACGATCACCCTTAATTCCGGCAACTTGTTCTACCACCGGGAGGGCGACCAGCTGTCCCAACATGGTATCGGGTTTCTCGTCCACAGGTCCCTCGTCAACAACATTGTTAAGATCGAGAGCGTTTCGAGCAGGGTGGCATACCTTATACTCAGAATAACCAACCGGTATTCGCTGAAGGTCATGCAGGTATACGCGCCACACTCGAAACGCCCCGACGATGAAGTGGAGGTCATGTACGACGATATTGCACGTGTCATGCATGCCTCGAAAACACACTACACGGTTGTGATGGGGGACTTCAATGCGCGGCTTGGCAAGAAGAGCGGTGACGAACTGAGAGTGGGCCAGTTTGGATTTGGACAGCGAGACCAAAGGGGCCAGCGATTGGCCGACTTCATGGAAAAAGAGGGACTCTTCGCGATGAACTCTTTTTTCAAGAAGCGGTCGTCCAGGAAATGGACGTGGCTGAGCCCACGCGGTAACAAGCATGAGATAGACTTAATCATGACGAATCACAAGCACATATTCAATGACGTCTCTGTGATCAACAGGGTGAAAACCGGCAGCGATCATCGCTTAGTAAGAGCGTCATTGAATATCAATGTTAAGCTGGAACGGTCTCGTCTGGTAAAGTCTACGGTACGCCCAAATCCTGTCCAAATACAAAATCCCGAAAGCTTTCAGTTGGAGCTACAAAACCGCTTTGAATGCCTCGCGGAATGCGCAACAGTGGACGAGCTGAATAATGGGCTGGTGGAAACTGTCCAAGCGGTCGGATCGGAGTTCTTTAGGACCCGCCGCAGAAATAAAACACAGAGACTCTCGGATCACACTCTGCAATTAATGGCAGAGAGAAGTGAAATGAGGCTGCAGTCTTCGGCAGATATGTCAAGATACGGTATGCTCAACAGACAGATCTCGAAGTCAATACGACGCGATTTGCGCTCCTACAGTACTAACTGTATTGTGAGCGCAATAGAGCGGAACAAGGGCTCCAAGGTGTTCACGAGAGATCTGTCTATGGGACAAAACCGGTTGACAAGGCTGAAGACCGATAGCGGCAGCATCATATCCTCCAAGTCTGAGATCTTGAGAGAGCTTGAAAAGTTTTATGGACAGCTGTACACCTCATCGCAATGCCCTGCAAACAACACGGCGGGCGATGCAAGAGCCCGTTTAACCCGATACTATACCGAAGATATCCCGGACGTCAGCCTGTACGAGATAAGGTCGGCTCTCAAACAGCTCAGAAACAATAAGGCACCGGGTGATGACGGAATAACGACGGAACTTCTGAAGGCAGGTGGATCACCGGTACTTAAAGTCCTTCAGAGGCTGTTCAACTCCGTCATCCTCGAGGGACAAACGCCAGAGGCGTGGAACAGGAGCGTGGTGGTGCTGTTCCATAAGAAGGGTGACAAAGCCCTTCTAAAGAACTATAGGCCCATCTCACTGTTGAGCCACGTCTATAAGCTGTTTTCGAGAGTTATCACCAACCGTCTTTCTCGAAGGTTTGACGACTTCCAGCCTCCCGAACAAGCCGGGTTCCGAAAAGGCTTTAGTACCGTAGACCACATTCATACGCTCCGGCAGATTATACAGAAGACAGAGGAGTATAATCGGCCGTTATGTCTTGCGTTTGTGGACTACGAGAAAGCCTTTGATTCAGTCGAAACCTGGGCAGTGCTGCAGTCCCTCCAGCGGTGCCAAATTGACTATCGGTATATCCAAGTGCTGAAGTGTTTGTATAGCAACGCCACTATGTCTATCCGGCTTCAGAACCAGAGCACAAATCCGATCCCATTGCAAAAAGGGGTGAGACAGGGAGATGTTATCTCTCCGAAACTGTTCACCTCTGCATTGGAGGATATATTTAAGCTCTTGGACTGGGACGGATATGGCATCAATATCAATGGCGATTACATCACTCATCTTCGGTTTGCCGACGATATAGTCATCATGGCAGAATCGCTGGAGGACCTCAGCAGGATGCTGAGAGACCTCAACACCGTCTCCGGACAGGTGGGTCTTAAAATGAACATGGGTAAGACAAAGATCATGTCGAACGCCCACGTCGTACCCATACCTGTTCACATTGGAGACGATGTTATCGAAGTTGTTGATCACTATGTCTACCTAGGCCAAATGGTCCAACTAGGTAAATCCAACTTCGATAAAGAGGTCAGCCGACGAATCCAACTCGGTTGGGCAGCGTTCGGGAAGCTTCGCAATATCTTCTCGTCACAAATACCACAGAGCCTCAAGACGAAAGTTTTCAACCAATGTGTGTTACCAGTGATGACATACGGATCCGAGACGTGGTCGCTGACTATAGGCCTCGTTCATAAACTCAGAGTCGCTCAGCGGGCTATGGAGAGAGCTATGCTCGGAGTTTCTCTACGTGATAGAATCCGAAATACGGAAATCCGTAGAAGAACCAAAGTCACCGACATAGCTCTCAGGATTGGTAAGCTGAAGTGGCAATGGGCAGGTCATATAGCTCGCAGAACTGACAACCGCTGGGGAGTAAAGGTTCTCGAGTGGCGGCCACGATGCAACGCGAAACGGAGTGTTGGGAGACCAGCTGCCCGGTGGACCGACGACATTGTGGCGTTCGCGGGTGGTCGGTGGATGGAGGCGGCTCAGGACCGCTGTTTGTGGCGTCGTATGGGGGAGGCCTATGTCCAGCAGTGGACGTGTATGGGCTGACATGATGATGATGAACTTTTTATGTATTAACTAGCTGCCCTACGCGGTTTCACCCGCGTAACTCCCGATCCCGTGGGAATATCGGGATAAATTAAGATGCAAGCTATCCTATCTTTCAAGTTGGATCGAACTGCACATGGTGTGCGAATTTTATTATAATCGGTTAAGTGGTTTAGGAGTCCATTGAGGACAAACATTGTGACACGAGATTTATATATATTAAGATTATTAAAAGAAAACAGCTAAGTTTACACTTCACTACATAGTTTAAAACAAAGTCGCTTTTTCTGTCCCTATTTCCCTTTGACTGCTTAAATCTTTAAAACTACGCAACGGATTTTGATGGGGTTTTTTTTTAATAGATAGAGTGATTCAAGAGGAAGGTTTATATGTATAATACATGCATAATATAGCCGTGCGAAGCCGGGGCGGGTCGCTAGTATATTATAAGGAGGAAATATTTTTCAGCTATTGCATAGCTTTTACCGCGAGCTTTGAGCGTGGCGACTGAATCAAGAAATTCCGTAACGAAAATAAAACCTAACACCCCTCACTCCACCTACCACGAAGCTCGCACGATGCAATAGCTTTAACGCGGCAATCCCCGAATGCCACACGTTTTTTTGTTTTTTAGTTTATTTTTATATTTGTAACGAATAGGCTCCGAAACTACTGGACCGATTTTGATGAAACTTAGGGGATAGGTACATTGATTCATTGGGAGTACTAGGTAATATAGGTTATCTGTTCTCCTGATATTCCCACGGGATTGCTGCTAGTTGGTTTAATATAGTGATATAAAATGTAAAAAATGTGTCTGACATGCCTAGCTTATATAAAAATCAGATTGGCTGTTTTTTAAGCGACTTCAAAAAATGAGGAGTTTCTCAATTTGACTTATAAAAAAAATTGTACTAATGTAGTAGGTATGTTACGTGATCATTCGAAGACAGCTACCTAGCTCTACCGATTGAGGTTATTCTTTTTGCCTTAGAAAAGAGATACCTCAGGAGTAGCCCCATAAAAATTTGGTGAAGATGTGATGAGGATTTTCGGAGTGATGAACATAATTGTACCTCGAGCTTGCAGCAAATTGCTCAGTTTTCGAGATCTACCAGTAAAAATAAATTAAGATTGATGGTGCATCTGGAACCACCTTCTCATCACAAAACTCCTCAATGAATTACGATTATACGCATTACAATTGGAAGATCTTAATACCCTTTGGAATTTTCATAGACAATAGAAATATGAACTAAAAGTTTATAATAAGTATATCATACATAACTGTTTTTCAAAAGACAAGCACATTCATTTTGTAGTTTGGCCGCCCGACTTCAGATTATGTTGGTGGTGTTATTTATCCAATTTTTTTTACTCGGTTATTATTGACGTGATAACGTATTATAAATTGATGAACATCGGCATTCACAAAAAAGTGTTAAGTACTTACGTCATCGCTCACGTTCCGTTATTGACAAGGTAATTATAGCAACGTTTTCTTATGACGTTATCACGTAAAATGATCGTCCGTAAACCGACTTTACCTACTGACAACCAATTTATTTTTGTTTGTTTTGACATTTTTTGGGTCCTTTAAGGGTCCTAGTTAAAGTCGGCAACAAAATGACAAACTCACTGTAGAGTTCTAAAAATCACTATTATTGGAATGTTTTACATACTAATATTGTTGCCCAATAAATTAATGAGTTAAAAGCTCTGTGACGACCTCTGTGGCGCGTCGGGCGAACACCCGATTGCGACGCAGAAGGTTGCGGGTTCGATTCCCGCCGGGAACAAGTATTTATGCTGACCATAAATTCTTGTTTCTGGTTCTGGGTGTTTCCAATATGTATAATATGTATATATTTACAAAAAAAAGTATATAAGTAGTTTATCCGTTATCTGGCACCCATAACACAAGCATTAAGTTGCTTAGCTTGGGGCTGGATGGCGATGTGTAATATGTCCTGAAATATTTATTTATTTATTTAAAAAAAAAGACCCTTTAACTCAAGCAAGACCTTAGAATCTTGCTTGAGTTGAAATTTTCAAATAATAGCAGTTTTGAGGCTCTACCGTTCGTCTGCACTTATGTTGTCTGAGTGTACTTACATAAGAATCCTAATTGTATTATTGAACCATATTATTAACTTGAAGGCCAATTTTCGAAAATAACTTGTTCAAATTACATTGCAATATCATTCCGATTGCATTTCGACTACGAAAAAAGATTTTTTTCAATTTTATATAAGTACGAGAATTTGCCATATAAGGTTTCTCTAATTACAAGCTTTTTTTGTCTTGCACTGTTCGTAGGTATGTAAGTAAGTAAGTTGTCCGTAAAAATTTACAAACAATTTTTCGACCATTTTCTTTTTTACTTAAGTTTCTCTGTGTCTAAGTACTATTACCTACCTATGCTCTACAAAAATATCAAATGCAATAATTTAAGCCCCCCATTAAGCCCCGCCTTTTTAATAATGGCGGCTCGAATAAAATCGATCCGATTGGTTCATTTCTCTAAGCTTTCCCCGCAACACGCATGCTCGAGTTTTAAATGCTTCTTATGGATAACACACGAGGGCAACACGATGCAATGGCGTTAGGGTGTTAGACGAATATCTCTTGTTTTCAAGTTATTTTCATGAAGACCAGATGAAGATTTTTGTGATATATGTATATAGAGTCTAAGAATTATCGCGTGTGTTAATTATACGGGAGGTAGGTAAGTAATTTTCCTCTTCCTTCATTACTTATTAAAAGCAGCCTACAATTAATAAATGTATCCTCATACCAAATTTCATCAAAATCGGTACAGTAGTTTCGGAGCCTATGCAATTAAAACAAACAAACAATAAAATCTTTCCTCTTTATAATATGTAGGTACCTAATATTAGTAAAGAAGTAAGTACAGATATAGATAGGAGATAGGTATAGTAGCATGGATTGATTTTAATCAATTAAATGAATACAATATGTCCCTAAATATATTATATTGCAGAACAATCCACACAACGCCATCTAGCCCCAAGCTAAGCAACTAGGTTTGTGTTTAGGCTAGATAGATGTAGGAGCCTCTTTTTGAGGGAAGTAAATTCAAACTCTACTTTTATTTTTAGTTTTTAATCCATTGCCGTCTTCCTAACTTCACTCGCGTCCCTCGAAAGCCCAGCTTCATTTGAGTCCTAAGCGTATCGATAAATCTTCTAGGAAATAGTGCTACATCGTAGACCGCATCGTCACTTACCATCGTGTGAGATAATGGTCAATCGCTGCTACAAAAAAATCTAGGCAACCTTTAAATGGGCAAAATTTAAAATTGAAAGAACACATCGATACCTAAGATTGATACGTCATATTCCTTCTGATAGAGGAAACTGGAAAGCGATTTTACCAGACTTGAAGCAGAGACGGACAAATGGCCATGGCCAATTCACATTAGAGACAAGGAATCGAAATATTTTACCACAACTAAATGGCCTAGTTTCTTAAAACATTTATTACTTAAATTATTCCGAACCAAAACCATTCATTGATCGTTCATTCAAAGTATAAAGCGCCTTTAGAGCGCCCATTCATCAAACAATGACTTCGATAATCACGACTTTTTGTCCGATAGTTTATAAGGTAGGTATACCCAAATAAAATAACAAAAACATTGTAAACGGAACGGGTTGGGGACAAAACTTCGTCTACCATTGTAAGATATGGATGTAATAAAACTGACGTTCCTTTTAAATCTGACTGCATGACCATCTGTTGATGCTGATAGAAATCTTTACAGAAATACGAGGATAGTGATTTTAAAAGACTTCAAAAAGGAGTAGGTATTTAAGGTTTTTAATTCGATATTAATGGATGTTAGGGCACATGAGTAAAGAATAGGTTAGGGCATATACCTAAGGCTCGCAGTTCATCAAAAGCCATCTTATTCACCTAAAACAGAGAAACAATTTGTTTCTCCGAGCGTGAAAACGACAGAAAAAGATCTACGACTTCTGCGAAAATAATAGCGATTATTTTCACTTTTTTGACTATCAATTAGGTACATTTTTCAACAAGATGCTCTAGCTCTAGCGGAATGAAACTTTGACCCCCTTATTCCAAAACGAGGTTTAAGGATAGTCCGAGATGTGGATTTAAACCTTAGATTTAGACACAGATTTACTCGTGAACTGTAGTCTAAACACTATCCCTATAGATTATAAAGGGAACTATAGTCTAAACACTGTCCTTAGAGATTATATAGGGATAGTGTTTAGACTATAGTTCACGAGTAAATCTGTATCTAAATCTAAGGTTTAAATCTACATCTCGGACTATCCTTAAACCTCGTTTTGGAATAAGGGGGTAAGGGTTTATTCTTTATAAAAGCCAGTAGTTTTTAAGATAAGTTGCAGAAAAAAATATTCTGTGAAATACTTTTTTTTAGAAGCATACAAAGATAATGTAAACATTAGATTTTGAAAAAAAAAATGTTACTTTAATGGCTTTATTTTAAGTTTTATAAATTTAAGACTCTGATTGGTGTAGGAGTACAAAAGGTCGATTATTGAACTTGTTTCACAAAAAAAGGTAGAATCGCAGGCAAAGTTCAAGGTGAAATCTGATTTTGACTAAAATTACACTAAAACCCAAATAACTTTTGAACCACTAATATTTGTAGAACAGACAGAGGGGTTAAATTAATAGGTACTGAGGTCCCCCACCCTCCAGCAACCGATGATCCACCCCCCTTGTTACATCGTGTATATACAAGGTGAATTTTTATAAAGGGCCTTCAGGGCTATATCCGAAGACCTAAACTATAAGAGATGGCGAAAAACTCTTTAATTAATTAGAACATACCTATTTTAAAATATTTAGAATAATTTCACTTGTCCTCTATCTATGCCTAATAGGTAGTAGGTACAAAACAAATAGTGTATATTTGTTTTGTACCTACCTATTAGTGTTGACTTTACAGACAATCATTTTTTTGCGATAAACATTTTGATGCTATTTGGAATTTTTGTGACAAATTTTTATTAGGATAAAACTACAACTAGTGGGTAAATATACCTATGGCAAGAAAGTCAGAGGGATGTCGCAAAAATAGGGCAACTTCCCAAGGGCGTCACGTAAAATAAGCATGGGAAACGTGCTTTATGCGATAAATAAATAGTACTTAGTGCTCCAAAATGATTTCAATAAAGAAAGGGCTTCATGTTTATTTCCTAAAGTAGTTTAGCATCAATAAATTACTATTAACCAATCACAAACCAGCTCTTTCTCCAAATAATAAAATTCCTACCTTTCTAAACGCAGCCATCATTGCTTTTCTAAATATAAAATGCAGGACTCGTCCGTATCGACCGTCTCACCCCTAAGGTAATCCAATCCACCGAACCCATTATAATAAATGTCAAGATAATGTAATGGATGGTACGTTGCTTACCATGTGTGCTCGTTCGATAATCCCCATCTTTGTTGCGAGAAGGTTATTCCAGTTGGCGCTATATGCATGATCCCGGCGGTATTAATTTTTAACAGTACCGGGTCAGCTCACTAACACACACTTGGCGCTGGCGACGCCCCGCCCGCGCTGCCCCGCTGTAGTCAGGGTACGGCAGACATTAGGCAATATTGGCATCTTAGTATTTGTTTTTGCACGACCATCAACCTATCTTATTAAATAACTTGGAGTTGATTGGAATCTACACAGTCTTGCTGATAGAGATCAATTCTTGGAAACAAACATAGTATGGCAAATCAAAGGAAATAGCTAATTTTTGTAGTCTTCTGTAATTTTCATACTACTGTCCCCGAAAAATGTAGTGGCTTTCGGCTGATGACGTAAAAAAACTGCTGCACAAAAACATAAACTGTTTTTTTTTACAAATTTTAAGTGATGTAGAGAATTTAGAACATATTTGATAAAGTTAGAAAAATATTACTTGCCTTATTTGCCTCAAACGCTATTATTTGGTCAGAGACGGAAAGATGAACATTGTAGAAATTACAAAAAGGAGCTATTTCCTTTGATTTACCATACTAGGTATGTTAAAACAAACTGTTTTCGTTTGTCTTGCTGATAGTGATCAATAATTCTTGGAAACCCAAGAATTGATCTCTATCAGCACGACTGTCGATTGGTTTATATGAGATGATATAATATGATTATTTTTTTGCAGTTTTAATGCAGTTTTAGTTTTTGGTCAAAATCGGGCACGCAACTCTTTTTAGCATTTTTCGCTATATCTTATAGTTTAGGATGTAGCCCTGACAGCCCACATAAAAAATCATCCTATATATCTACCCACCTATCTTTGTAACAACTTGTTGTTTACTCGTCCATGCTTTTAGGGCTAGTTTTAGATTTCAGTTTTTTTTTTAAATTTTTTTTAGATAATACTTCAGTAAAAATCTTGTAATTATTTGTAAATTCAAGTTCATCCATAATTATTATAGAACCTACATTTAGGCAAGTGTAATGTTACTTGTTATAAATTAAATAAAAAAGTTTTATGAACTCGTGACCCAACGGGAATATGCCGGAAAAAGAGTCAAGATAATAGTTTTGTCTCTTTCCTTCGTAAATAGCTCCGCCCCTCTTATAGAGGGGTTCTCATTCAAAGATGGACGAGACCGTGGTAAAATGGGAATCGAGCGAAACAAAATGGTTGGGTAATACCACAGAGGGTAAAACAGACATGAAGCTCTATTTTTGGATCGCTCGTGTGCCATAACTTCGTCGTATACCTACGTCTACAAGTCATGCTCGACTTCCAAGTCGCATGACACCAATATTCTGTATTTTTAAAGCGAAAAAAATGTCAATTTTTGTTCGTTTGACGCAGAAAATTTAAAACCGGTAATTACCGACGAACATGCGAAATAATTCCAAAAGATATAAATATTTTTCAAAGATCGTTTCCGAATGTTTGACTACCTATTATTATTGTTTGACGTTTATTCTACCACTCGCCTATCGGCGACGAGTGGTGGAGTGGAGACCACTCGTTACGATCGAGCGATTAAAAAATAGCGTATTTCCGATGTCGAACGAATAACAGTAGAACAGGCAAGCTATTAAAAAATAGGGCTCATGGTTAATTTGAGTTTGAGTCAGTGGGATAGAATTAGGTGTGTAGGTCTTGGTTTTACCATACCCACATATAAAAAAAAACCTAGATGTTCCTCGATTCTCAGGCCTAACAAAAAAATTCACATAAATCGGTTCAGCCGTTAAGGTGGAGATTGGCAACTAACACCGCGACACGAAAATTTTATGTAATAGAATTAATTAATAACTTATTTAATAAGTACATAACTAAAATAAAAAGAGAAAATCCACAATCATTTTCGACTAAAATATAATTGTTTAGCGCCATCTTTGTTTAAGTATATAAACAACTATAAGCATTTGATTGAAACGTAATCTTTCAAAACGCAAAGTAACGTTAGGATGAAAAAGTTAGCACTCAAAATGCTAGATGGCAGTAATGTACCGTAGTAAAAAACCCTTTTTCTTAGTCAAGGTGGTTCACAACGTCGTTTTTTAGTACGACGCTAGATGTCGCTATTTTCAATACTTACACTTGTGCACCAGAAAGTTCGACTAGTTGATAAGAGATGGCAGCACTGGTTTTCGAAAATTTAAGCCTTTTGTTAAAAAAAAGGTTATTTTAAACAAAGAAGGCGCTAATAAATTATATTTTAGCCGAAAATTAATTTTACTTTCCATGGCTTTACCAGTAGCGACATGGAAAAAAAACCCGGGTAACTAGTAGTCACTACAAACCGGTCAAGTTGTGACACGGGTAGTTTTTATACTTAGAAGCATTTGACCCGTAATCTGTCAGAACACAAAGTAACGTCACATGAGTAAAGAATACAACTTAAAATTAGGATGAAAACAAAATGCTAGATGGCAGTAATGTACCGTAGTAAAAAGGATCACCTTTTCTTAGTCAAAGTGATTCACAACGTCGTTTTTTAGTACGACGCTAGATGTCACTATTTTCAAATCAGAAATCAGAAATCAGAAATCATTTATTGACAAGACTTTATTGACAAGATTTATTGACAAGACATCATTTATTGACAAGATTTATTGACAAGACTTCCACTTGTGCACCAGAAAGTTCGACTAGTTGCTAAGAGGTGGCAGCACTGGTGTTTGTTAAAAAAAAGGTTATTTGGAGTCTCAGATGACCTACAAACTCAAACTTACCTCTATTATCGGTATTTTTACTTATCTAGACTACGATAAAGGTAAGTATTTAGTACTTACTTACCTACTCCTCAGAAAAAGGAGTTCTTTTTCTGAGACCTACTCACATCCACTTTTTTTCAACTATGAATATTAACGTTTTTACGAGTACAATGTAGTGTAGGTACAAAGGACTTATAATTTTTTCCTTTTTTTCCTTTATTCTCTGGTTGACGTATTATTATATTATCACTGTTTATACCTAGGTACTTATATATTTTTTTCCTTTTTAAAAGTCTTCTATCGTCATTCGTCACCATATCACAAGCCCAGATGAGCGATATTATTATTAAACAATAAAAACATGTAGAATGCAGGTGTTCATCAATTTATTAGACGACGTTATCACGTCAAAAACCTTTCTGTTAATTCGATCGTCGTCGTAGAACAAAACCTATAGACGTTTAGAACTACTTTTCGTATTAGAAACCCTTCGTGGAAACACTTCGTATATCTATACCTATACCTACCTATCTATATTGTTTGTTAAATTGCATTACCTCTCCCTCTATAATGATTCGGACCCTATATTATTTACTTAATTAAGTACATTAAGGGACAATATTTGAATACGATGGGACTGTTGGGCGAGGGATACGAGTAGGGTCTTCTGTAATCAAGGAATGGTTAATGTTGATTGCAAACAGGCGAGGATTCAGCCCTCAGAATGGCCACAGCCACCTTTGTATAATAGTTCCAAAGCCGTTACGAGAAATCTAGTTATATTAATAAACATGTGAAATCTTACTTTGTTTGCTGACGGAAATTATAGTACGGGATCCCTTTAAGAACGACTTTCACCGAGCTGATTAATAAATAAATAAATAAATAAATATTGCAGAACATTCCACACATCTAGCCCCAAGCTAAGTAACTAGACTTGTGTTATGGGTACGAGATCGTACCCATAACACAAGCAACCGACCGAGAACGATCGGTTAAATGATCGATGGTGAAATTTCTTTTGAAAGAAAAGTATATAGGTAAGTAGTGTATCCATTGTCTAGCACCCATAATACAAGCTTACTCATGTGATACAAGTCTAGTTACTTAGCTTGGGGCTAGATGGCGATGTTTGGAATGTCCTGCAATATTTATTTATTTATTAATTTTAAGTAATGATATTTGACTAGTTTATTTAGTTAGGTACCCAGCGGCACTAGACTGTCCTCATACAAGTAGCCAGTTAGATAATACAATCCAGTAAACCTATGAGTTTCCATTACCGTCAAATAAAACTACGGCCATAACCTGACGGGAGCCGTGTTGCGGTTAATTACGTTGCTGAAAGTAATCGTTAAATTCCCAGTACTACAGCTCGCTAATCAAGGAATTAATGGGTTAAGTAATGCGCTTTCTCTTTGGTACCCTCTTCGTTATGCTATGTAGGTATTGGTATTCTTCCAGGTCTATTTCTTTTTGTTTTGTTTGGTTTTCTTCATATTTGTATTGTACCTAAGAAATAAATAAATATTTATTTATAACAAAGGAATAAAGGACCAAAAGTCTATTATTTGGAAGCAAATAAAAAAAAGAAAAAGAGCCTAAGGTGAGAAGAACAAAATTGTATAGTTTTTAAATACTGAATTTAATACTGTTTATTTGTTTCGCTGTTACTGCTAATAAATTAATACACTATTTCCAATCTTTACCTACTGGTGACAAAAAATCAAGCCACGATTTTGAAAGAAGTATTTTTCGAAAATAACCACTTCTACGAGTAGATCGCTGGAGACCTAGCAGCGATACTTTCTCGTCGCCCAGACAATGTAAAGGTCTACTTTTATTCTTGCTTAGATCTAATAAATATTCTGTGTTTAAGTTTTAGGTTTGGGTCGATTTAATTGTCGGGCATTCACTATATACCTTTTAAGAAAAGTGAGAATATTGAATGTTAGTAAAATTGTTTATTTATGAGTACTTAAATATCCGCTGTGTAAAGTGTCCCGCACAAAAATTATTATTAAATTATATAATATATTATGCATGTATTATACATATAAACTTGCTCTTGAATCACTCTATCTATTTAAAAAAACCGCATCAAAATCCGTTGCGTAGTTTTAAAGATCTAAGCGTACAAAGGGAAATAGGGACGGCGAAAAGTGACTTTATTTTATACTATACTAGCGACCCGCTCCGGCTTCGCACAGCTATATTATGCATGTATTATACATATAAACCTTCCTCTTGAATCACTCTATCTATTAAAAAACCGCATCAAAATCCGTTGCGTAGTTTTAAAGATCTAAGCGGTCAAAGGGAAATAGGGACAGAAAAAGCGACTTTGTTTTATACTATGTAGTGATACTATGTAGTGATTTTTATTCTTCAATTCTTCTTTAATGAGTAACTCGAATTGTCAGCCACTTATTCCATCTGAAATCAGAGAAACCATTTTATTCAATAAGTCCCCATTCCGTGGGAATATCGGGATAAAACTAGTCTATGTTATTATACTCGTACTACCAATGAATCGATGTATCCTCACATCAAGTTTCATCAAAATCGTTCCAGTAATTTCAGAGCTTATTCAATCAAACAATCAAACAAATCTTTCCTGTTTAGAGACAGAAGTAGTAACTAAGGAAAGAATTCACAAGCTTTAGTGAAAAACATTTTTTTATAAATTAGGTAAGTATTTATTTTTTAAGGGGCACCTACAAGTCCCTACCTTAAATTGATCACAGGGTCTTTTGTTACATATACACTCTATTTATAAGTAGATGGCTTAATTCCGTATCTCTTAAATTCAATTCCGTTGACGTGATTTAGTAATTTCACTCAAAATCCATCTCCCAACTCACCCTCCGGAAACCTTCGAACCCTCCATCCCCATCAAATTTAGCATCCGCCATCTTTTACGATGTTGTGCGAGAGGGATGGTAGATACCAAAGTCGTGGGTAAGAAAGAGAGGTTAAAATTAGGGGTGCAAAAAGGAATTAGAAATGAGCAGGCTGAGATGTAGAATGATTCCGTTGAAGGGCGACGTTTTGTTGCAATATTTTTGGTTCGTGTTCTTAGTAGGTATTAAAGAGAAACGATTCTAGGTCTGCTATCTGAATGATAGGCCACTTCTGAAACAGTTAGGTATTGATGAAAATACTAAGACAGAACAAAAGCATAAGTACGTGCTGAAAATTAGATCCCTACCAAATTTTGAATCGTTGTTGAAAATTTAGTAGGGGTCACTGTTTTAGTAGATAGCTTTAGAACCTCTTGTTGTCTCAATTCAAACAAAGCGTACTCGGCAAGCGTTTGCGTCGGACTTTTTAATTATAAGCGGTTGGATTGTGAAATTCAGTGGTTCTCAATTAGATTTTCTTGCGTACTTTTTCATGATAGACATGCAGTTTAAGTTTTTCAAGAGCTTTTGAACTTTTTCTAATACCTATTAAAATATACCTACATACAGCAGGACCTCTTTAATCCGAACCCACTCTAATCCGAACCCCTCTGTAATCCGAACGCCACACCCACGCCGTTTTACGTAAATTGCGAGACAAAGCTTTTTATTTGTCATTAAATACCTCCCGACAAACTAAAATATTAGATTTCTTTAAAAAAGATTAATTATTGTAACGTTTATAGATGAATATACATTTAAAATTTCACAATACTATTCGTTTTATTTCATAAAAATACCAAAGAAATTTTCTGTAAGTACCTACTTATAATCCGAACGCTCCACTAATCCGAACAGGGGGTAAATTTTCGGAGTTCGGATTAAAGAGGTCCTGATGTAGTAGCAAAGTTCTTTAGGCTTTTTGGCAAACGAAATACACCTATAGTTAATATACGAGTATTATAGATAGACAGATAGATAACTTTATTTGTACAACACAGTAAGGAACATATAAATACCTACCCATAAACCTACCTACCTACCTACCTACCTATATTATACCTATTATAAAGATAAATATTTCTTTTTATTTGTATTGAATACCTATGCTTTAAACTACTGGATCTTTTTAATGTAATTTAATGATATTATGAGACATTTTCTTTACTTTTTAACTGACAAAAAACGTATGTTTTATTAGTACTTAAATATTTTTTTATGTATGATCACGCATAATGTAATTAAATACAGGTTTTCTACTTGAAGGAGCCCAAACTTAGCATGTTTTGTACATACATTTTAGGTAGGTTGAAATAAGTAGTAGGTATTATCAATGCTAGTAGTATTTTATAGTTATCGTTTAAAAAAACTACCCCATATAAACCCATTCAACAGAATTTCCTGCAAGTCAACACAAAAGTTACGACTCTCGTTATCGTACACATTACTTTTCGTCATTTGATCACATTAGAGGGAGGGAAAACGTTCTAAAGAATAAAAAAAATATAGGTAGATTTAATGGTAAGGGGACGTACTTACCTATGTATTTTTACCGATCAAGAAATAGGTACTTTGCTATTTAACTTTATTCGAAGCATATTGATTTAAATATCTACCTATCAAGATATGGTTATGTAAAGAAAGTATGCAGTCTTTTATTAAGCTATTGCATTTTGACTTGTGACATTTAATGTAAGCAACAGACTATGAAGTAAATATTATGTCAAGATGACCCAGTTGGCACAATGGCCACCATGCCGGCTTGCCAAACTCAGGGTTGCGGGTTCGATTCCCGCCTCAGACAAGTATTTATGCGTAGATATTTGTCTGTGGTCAGGTTATAAGTACATATTTACAAAAGAAAAGTATGTAAGTAGTAGGTATATACGTTGTCTAGCACCCATAACACAAGTCTAGTTACTTAGTTTGGGGCTAGATGGCAATGTGTATTGTAGCCAATTGTAACAAAAACTAAAAACTATAGTTGATTAAAACAAATTAACTAAAGATAGGTGTAGGTACGTTTATTCAAAATACCGTCGCAGTGTCATTCTGTACATACTTAGGAAACTTAACAGAAAATAATTTCAAGAGGGTTCTTCCCCTAAAGCAATTGATTTTATTGTTATTGCTTAGTCACGTTTTAAAACTTATAAGATCCCTTTTTCATTTCGGTCTGATTTCAGTTTTCCCAGGAATACTTTTATCATTTCTTTAAAAAATCTAATTGTAATCATACTGCATACAGTATGCGTCATAAGTACACTATCAGTTTGCTACAATAATACTATCAACAAAGTATTAGACTTACGACCTTCTTCTAATAGACGTTACACACAAACATAAATACTTGAATGAAAAGTACCTACTCAGTGTGATTATAATTTTCAACATGTTAGCTATGTCTTTAGTTGGCAAAGTAGATTAAGCCGCCACCCGCTACACGAACCGAATTGGATTTGATCCACAGGTTACGTTATTATAATGTTCAAATAGTGCTGCACAGGATTGTAAACGTTACGGTGGCGGTGCACTTTTGAACGTTGATTGTACCTACCTATTTTATTTCGATCTGATTTCAGTTTTCCGCGATTACTTTTTTCATTTCTCTAAGAATTTTCTAATGTCAAAATGAAAAATATCCTGGGGTCTACACAAAATACATTTTAATTAACATAATAGGTACCTACATACATACTGTTGACGTTGTCCTATAAAGGTGAGCGCACACCTAGCCGCACCGCACGCGCCGTAGTCGCCCGCCGCCGCCGCAGCGAAGTAAATCCCCAAGGCCGATGCTGATGACGTCACCAGCCGGAGCTGCGCGCATACAAACGGAGACTGCAGCGCGTGCGGTGCGGCTAGGTGTGCGCTCACCGTAAGACCTACAGGAATGATCACCCTTATTAAATGAGTGTATTAATTCCGTTCATTAAACGACACGTGTCTTTAATTACTTAGATTAGAAAAATACGTGCGGGATGTATTATATAGGTACCACTTATATGATTATCTTGCCAATTGAAGCTATGCGGGTGTATGACATAGGTAAATATTAAACTAGATATAGGTACTCAACAAAGTAATACAATGGACCCTCATTGTACCTACCTATACCTTGTCGGAGTTCCGTAGTATCGGAGATAAGTTACTTCGTAGTTAAGTAGTGTCGAAATTGAGTCGTACCTATCGGAGTTCGAAGTGTCGAATTAGGATATTTTGGACTTCAATTTTGAAGTCATTTCTTTGTTAAGTATTTACATATCACCTAGCAAAATTAAACACAAATAAAAAGGTTTCTTGAAGCAAGAAATTCTCCTCTCCCTATAAACGCTAATGAATAATTTCTTGGTAATAACTAAGAAATTATTTTAATCAATCTAAGAAAGGCAGTATTCTTAATTTAAAAGCAATATTATATGAATACCTATCGCTTATTATTTTCAATGCTGTAGCTAACGGGAGCCCGCTAGATAGAAACACACTCTTTCTTTCTATTTCTGATATGTATGTATAGGTACCTAAATTACGTGTCACGTTGTTTGTTCGCGATGGACTCTAAACTATACTTAACCGATTTTAATCAAATTTGCACACCGTGTGCAGTTTGATCCACCTTGAAAGATAGGATAGCTTACATCTTAATTTATCCCTATATTCCCACGGGATCGGGAGTTACGCGGGTGAAACCGCGGAGTTACGCGGGTTTTTCTATACACACCACCTATTTGTTACACAAACGAAGTTTCTAACAAAGTTGCAAAGTAGCAAAATCAGCGTATAGGTATGGTCGGACACTCATCGGCGAAAAGCTTAAAAAAAGCTTTTGTTTCGTTTCGACTCTAACAACACTTAGCTATTTCTTTTTATGACTCGTCCCTCAGACAGCTTCTAAAAGCACAACACGCCAACTATAGGCACACTATAGGCCCTATATACCTACCTAGTAGTAAGTAGGTATGTGAAGAGGTAATGTAATGCCGATGTTGAGACTAGGCAGCCGCCCTTTAATGACCTCGTAATTGTGAGCTGAAATTAAGTGTTATTTTTATGGTGATTTCTCTACTACTACTAAGTTGCTTAAAGTGGACGTAAAACTGTTTTATTAATTGAAATAATCGTTGCTATTGATGTGTTTAATGTTTTTTTTCGCAGTTGAATTTTTCAAGTTATTTAACAACTAGCAGCGCTCCGCGGTTTCACATGCGTAACTCCCAATCCCGTGGGAATGTCGAAATAAAAAGTTGCCTATGTTACTTCTAGTGAATCAACCAATCAATCAATCATACCAAGTTTCATCAAAATCGGTCCAGTAGTTTCGGAGCCTATTCGTTACAAACAGAAAAACAAAAAAATCCTCTTTATAACATTACTAGCGACCCGCTCCGGCTTCGCACGGCTATATTATGCATGTATTATACATATAACCTTCCTCTTGAATCACTCTATCTATTAAAAAATACCGCATCAAAATCCGTTGCGTAGTTTTAAAGATCTAAGCATACAAAGGGACATATTGACGGCGAAAAGTGACTTTATTTTATACTATGTAGTGATAGTATAGATATTTTTAGTTATTACGTACTAATCTTAACAGTTAAGATTAATTTTGTTGTTGGAATCTACTAGGTACATTGATATGTGAAAACATACATTGGTTTTTTATATGTGAAAACATTTAATTGGTTCTTAGCCACTTTTTTAGTTTTTTAAGCAGAATTTTTATACTTAACTGTTTGTTTTCCAAATAAAATAAATAATAAAAAAAATATTTTTAACTACTTACAGAAATAGGTTTAAGAGATCTAAAACAATTGAATTTAACATGTTTTAAGTGAACTTTTAGCAACACAAAGCTTTTTCCGCTCGCGTCGCGTCGTCGCTCAAGTGATGTGCGCCGGGGTGTATCGATCATTTATATCGATCACATGTTTTGTGTTACTAAAAGTTTACAATTTGTATACCTAACTCTGTTAAAGAGAATAATCCTAACTAATATTTTAAAATCCCAAAGGGCGCAGCTAGTAAGTAATATCTATGTACCTAAATTAATTCCATTTTTCGTTTCAGGTACCTGGACTGCCTATACAATCATTGGATCCGCCGCGCCGACCAATCTCCAATCCAGAACGTTGTCGAATATTCTGCGAACAATTACACAATAATTGAAACAAAGCACTTAGTTTTAGTTTACTTTTTAATGCCCGCGTAAGTCTTAATCCCATGGAAAAATCGAAATAATCGAAAGAATATCGAGACAAATTATAGCTTATAAATCAATGTATCATGACAAAATAAAGAACAAAATTCAAATTTATTTTTCAAATTAATGTAGAAGTAGATTTAATTTTGATAAAGTATGAATATTAAAATAAATTGGTAATTGAAAAGGTTTTATTAATAGTACCCATAAAGTTAAATCTTCGTAATTTATGTGTGCAGAGTAATACTTACCTGAAACTTTGAAAGGGGTTAGCGAATATTTATGGCTTCCATACAAATCTTGGCGGTGTTCTCCGCGCATGTGCGAACTTGGTCCGTGAGCCATAAACCGCTGAACCATAAATTATGAGCAACTTTGTTACGAGTGTGCAGTGCTTTACCCTCAGGTTTTACCGCTCTCACTGACTGTAAGTAGGTCCTACATACAGAAAACATAAAAATAACAAAAATAACAAAATTAGTTCATACTTGCAGCGGTCTGCTGTTTTACATAAGTTGGGGTTACCAGACGACAGAAATTTTCCGGAAAAGTCCGAAATTTTAGCCCTTTGTCAGGGAAACAGGGAAAATTTAAAATTGACATTTATAGGTAGGTAAACTAGCTGTCCCGGCCATCGTTGTTTTGCCATTTATAAAAACAAAATAAAATAAAGAGTTAGGTTTTATTTTCGTTACGGAATTTCTTGATTCGGTCGCCGCGCAAAGCCCGCGATAAAAGCTATGCAATAGCTTAATAAAAAAAGATGTTGTTTGATTCTCAGACCTAACGAATATACACAAAAAAATTCATACAAATTTTTTCAGCCATTTAGGTAGACATACCTAGATGACTAACATCGCGAAATCAAAAAACAAAGAGATAAAATGTTAAAATATTTACTAAACTTAAGCGATGACAAATACGAATAATAAAGATATCAAATGTCAACAATTAAATCAAAGTAAGTAATTTAATTTAGGAAGGGAATGGGTAATCGTTAAACTGTGAATAAATTGTATCTTTATTATTAATCTGAAGATAGATAGATTTTAGTTAATGCTCCATATCGCTTTAAGCAATTGCTGGTCTCTTATAAATCAGTCTTGTAAAAATTGTCATAACAAACTGCGATCACATGATTCTGCGAGTTTATATTGGCACACGTTTGATTGTGAATAGAAAATGTCACTAAATATGTATAATGCAAATTCATCAGGGATCTTCTCAGGAAATTTCATTTTTTGAACTGGTAACCCTAACCAAAGTAAGCTCCGAACTCGAACAAATTACAAATTAAATACAAATCGGGATAAATATCACGCATTGATAAAGCTTTTCTTCCATAAGTATTATGTAATAGATAAACCTATGTCGTAATACTATGATCTGAGTAGTAAAATAATATTTCTATAGAAACATGTTATGTGCATGAGCATGGTTAATAAGTAGGTAATAAATTACAACATCTTTAGTTATTGATTAACAAGGCTTCTACAGTAAAATTTTATTGTACAGTCGCGTCGTATCTTACTTCAATCTTAATTCATTTATTACTTCTAAGGTCGGTACGGTCGGCCGGGGAAAACCTCGGACGGAACGGAGACGTGACGTGACGTCTTTAAACATACGTAACGTGATTTTTCTCGTGCCGATCACGTTCCGTCCGGCTCGACAAAAACCACGTTACGGATGCAGAGTCTCTGTGGCGCGACGGGCGAGCACCCACTTGTGAAGCAGAAGTGCCAGGTTCGAATACATATTATGTTCAGTCGGCAACAATTGCAGATCCACCGTAGAGTTCCAAAATTGCTACCTATTATGTTTTCAACCCAGCAGAGCTTTAAAGTCCTGCTTGAGTTGAAGGACTTTAATATAAAACTACATTATCCTAAAGCACATGAGTAGATGTGCCTAAAGCCCTACTTATGTTCAAAACATTCTATTATTAAAAATATCAGAACTCTACAGTGGGTCTGAACGTTTGTTGACCTTTTGTGCAATTTTTGCAAGCCTTTATTACCTTAATTTAAGAAAATATCTTCATTTAAGAAGAACAACTGATTTTTGAATGAACATAATCTCAAGAAAATTTGAGTTGATTATTAAAGTGCAGAGATCGTTTTTTTTACGACTACGGCAAAAGGAGGGTTATGTTTTTGACCGCGATGTATGTTTGTATGTATGTATGTTTGTCTGTGCCCTCATAACGTCTAAACTACCTAACCTAATTCAACAAATGAGGTAGCGTTTGAAGCGTCTCAATAGGTTATAGGTTACCAGCGACCCGCCCCGGCTTCGCACGGCTATATTATGCATGTATTATACATATAAACCTTCCTCTTGAATCACTCTATCTATTAAAAAAACCGCATTAAAATCCGTTGCGTAGTTTTAAAGATCTAAGCATACATAGGGACAGGCAGCGGAAATAGACTTTGTTTTTTACTAGGTATGTTATGATTATGATAATGATGTGACGTCACAATAAATTAAATGTGGCGCCCTCTAGAGGACATACCTTTTTTCTTTCTTTCTTATGTAATTACCAATAACCCTGTACCTATAGGTAGAATAAGCACATAAGCGTATAAGTCAATGGTACTATTGCGTTAATATGACTAGGTTTACGACTAGGAGATATTTATAAGAAATTCTTAAAATATGTACGGTCACGTGGCTCGCTTTGATTCAATATCTACCTATGTCTATTCGAATCTGAATTCAACTGCTGCGTCTTCTGTAATGATAGTAGGAACTTACTTGTTTATACTTCACGTACCACTTCAAGTACAACAAAAATTAAGAGGCGATGGGGCCCTGCACAGGATTATCAATCTTAAGGTGGGACCGCATAGCTCTGGCTGATGGTACTTCATCCACCTACGCAAGTATTTCTACTAAGTATTTATGTGCATTAAGCGTCATAAGTACACTATCAGTTTGCTACATACTATCAACAAGAACTATAGGACTTACTACCTTCTTCTAATAGACGTTACAAACAAACTTAAATACTTTAATTAAAAGTACTCAGTGTGATTATTATTTTCAACATGTTAACTGTGTCTTTAGTTGGCCGAGTGGTATAAGCTGCCACCACCAACCGACGAACGTGGGTTTGATCTACAGATAACGTTGTTATAATGTTCAAATAGTGCTGCACAGGATTGTAAACGTTACGGTGGCGGTGGACTTTTGAGCGTCGATTGTACATACTAAGGGCCGATCCCGTGGGGATATCGGGATAAAAAGTAGCCTTACGGGACTTACGCGGGTGGACCTCGGGGCGCAGCTAGTTATGTTATAATAGGTACCTACACCTTGGCCTATATTCACTAAGGTTCAAGTCGTTGGGCGCGCGTGATTAGGGGCGGAGGGGGGGGGGGCGGTTTTTGTATGGAAATCTCGTCCTAATCACGCGCGCCCGACGACTTGAACCTTAGTGAATAAAGGCACTTATCTCACCTATTTCTAATGCAACTATCTCACAAATATTATAAATGCTAAAGTTTGTGTGTTTGTGTGTATGATTGTTACTACTTCACGCTAAAACTACTAAACCAATTGCGTTGAAACTAGGTATGTAAATAGCTGAACACCTGGATTAAAATTTAGGCTACTTTTTATCCCGATATTCCCACGGGATCGGGACCTACAAATATATGAATATCTATCTAACAATAAAGAATTTATCTATCTATCTAAAGCCTTTTTATTTAATTTTTTTTTTAAATTAAATTAAAAACTGTTTTTCTCTTGACTGTACTTACCTTTTTAAAAGAGTAAGGGGATCGGACCGGAATGAAAAAGTTTATAGTCGATCAGACCGGAAACCGGAATAACTCGGAGAAACCTACACACAAAAACCTATACTACAAAAAGTTTGTACCTACCTACTACTTCTGTGTTTTGATTTAAATGACGTGGGTACCAATGAAATTACAGTAGCCACTAAAAAAAGTATCATATTGACAGGATCACTCGAATTCTATGAAACATAAACACAATTCAACGAATAAAACAACTCACTGAAACTAGATGAAATAAATACTGTAACGCTATCTATCTTTACAGCGAAACCGGAACGAGTTCTTTACATCAAACGGAGACATTATCCTTTCTTCGAGTCGTCCATAAAACCTTATCTTTGTGAAAGCAGCGCGGGAGACTCTCGCAATCTACATAGAGCTGATAATGGCAAAACCAAAGTACTTAGACCCACTTCTTTCCCTTGTTCTAACTCTAATTTTAACTTTATAATGGAATCGGAAGGTCTTCGTAATCTGGTCGCGATATAAATAATCTTGGAGAAGCACATTGGGCGGTTTACGAGCGCGGGCGGCGAAGGCTTTTATATTTATTAAGTAAGTTGGGCTTTTGGCTGTATTAATCCACCTTTATGGAGGGGTGTCTCTAGGCTCCTGGTTACTGTGAAGTGTATGTGAAAATTACCTATTTTATTTATATTATACTAATACCCCAGCACACTCTATGTAAGTGTTAGGTACTTACACTTAAGTGATAATTTGGTATTCGCCTGCCTCACTCTTGAGCTAATACGCACTAAAACTAAACCTCAATTCGCCTACTTCATACTTATGTATTAATACACCACTGCGCCTAAATGTCGATAAAACTGTAAAACAAAAAACGCGAAATTGGCAGGCTGCGTTTTAGGTATTTAGCTACTAAAGGATCGGTTTCATTTTAGGTGCGTGTATCTTATGTACGCGCGTGAGAAGTTATACGACGTCCGTCCATCTGATATTTATTTTGCGGCAGCTTCAACCTGTTACTTTAGTATTACAGTGATGCGTAAGACTAAAGATGATTAAAATTTCACTCGCGCAGCTTTGACCTGTTTTACTTTTGGGTTTCATAAATAAATAAATAAATAAATCATTTATTCACCATGTCATCACATTTCGCAATATTGGCAAGTCAATTACATAGATAATTCAAACACATAAACAGGTAAGTATTAGAGTAACAGTAGTGTTAATTATTAGGTAAATGCTATTTTAAAACATTATCTCTGAACAGTAGCAACTTATCACGAATCATGCAAATCAAAAAATGAATACGCCATATACTCAGAAATATTATAGAAGGGGTTAAGTTTAAAAAAATTATGCATCTTGTTTTTAAATTCAATGTACGGAAGTTGCCTCACGAGGTAGGGAAGATTGTTATAAAGATCTATTTTAAGGCTTATGCCTAGTTTCTTTGTTTTAACTAATCTAGTTTTCGGTGTCATTAATTTGTGTTTATGTCTAGTGTTAATATTGTGTATATCCATCCTCCTAGGTATTTCGTTTAATATTCTTTTGTTGTGAACTTCTAAAAGAGCCTTATATATGAACAAAGAGATAACAGTCATTATTTCTGCCTTTTTAAAATATGCTCTAGCGGAGGTCAGTCTACGTAAGTTATATATTATCCTAATCGATCTTTTCTGACAAATGAGAACCCTTTTTATGTGAGTTGAGTTTCCCCATATAGTTAAAGCATAGTTTATGATAGAGTGACAGTAGGCATAATAGACAGATATCAATGTCTGCTTGTCAATTATGCTTCGTAACCTAAAAAGCGCATAATTAGCACTCGCTAGTCTGCTGCAGACTTTATCTACATGGCTTTCGTACGTGAGAGTTGAATCCAACATACATCCCAAGAATTTTACTTCGGAACACAATTCTACACTGCTATTCACATTACTTGCTTTAGTTTTTTTGCAACTATAACTTAAAATATTTGTTTTCTCTGAATTTAGTATTATACCATTAGTCGCGAACCAGTCTGTTAGTATATCTTTTATAAATAGGGTTTTATTGTCTATGCCTTCTAATTTCTTATCTGTAATTCCTATATGTGTGTCGTCCGCAAATAATGTGACTGTTGCCCAATCTGGTATGCAACTCACAAGGTCGTTAATATATATTAAAAAGAGAAGGGGTCCCAGTATTGAACCCTGGGGAACCCCTAATGTACTAGTGGCTTTGTCTGAAAATGTTTGGTTAACATTAACAACTTGTACCCTATCTTTTAAATAAGATTCTATGATTCTCAATTCTTTACCATCAAAACCATAAAACCCTAACTTACTAATGAGTATGTCATGTCGTAGACAGTCAAATGCCTTAGACAAATCACAAAAGATACTTCTTACCTTCTGTGCCTTGTCCAGGGCATCAAGCACATAATAGATTGTCTTCCTAATTGCCATTTCAGTAGACATCTTTTTTCTAAACCCAAACTGACTTTCCGTAAACAGATTGTTCCCTTCAAAATATTCCAACATTCTCGATTTAAGCGCTATCTCTAAAAATTTTGAAAAAACGGGCAAAATACAAATAGGCCTATAGTTTCCCATGTCTTCATGATCTCCTTTTTTAAATAAAGGGACAATTTTACCTAGTTTCAAACAAGCCGGGAACACTCCCTGTAAAATACACTCATTAATGACTAAAAGTGTAATATTAAACATATTCAAGTTATTAGATATAAGTTCCTTAACAATCTTAGAGTCAACGTCATATATGTCTTTCGACGATTTATTTTTAATCTGGCTAATTATTTTTCTAAATTCATTCGCTGTAATAGGTGAAAAAAATATTTTTGACGATGGTGAAGATAACTTTCCAAGATATTCATTTGATTTGGAAACTTCAATTTTCAATGTCTTAGTCAAACTATGTGCTATATTATTAAAGTATATGTTTAAAACGTTAGCAATATCTTTGTCCGCGGTGACCAGGTCTCCGTTTAAATTGCGAATTTTACTGACCTTGGTATGTTGTGCTGAATTTTTATTACTTTGTTCTTTAACTATTTTCCATGTCATTTTTATTTTATTTGTAGATTTCTTAATACGCATGGCATTATTTAACTTTTTAGACGTTTCTAAAACTTTTTTAAATATTTTCTTATAGATTCTAATTTTCTTCTTCCTTTCCTCGGTCGGACAAACATTTTGTAAAATTTCTAACTTCTGTAAATTAGATTCCGATGTTTTTATTCCTTTAGTATTTAAAATGTACTGTTTCTTTTTATTTATTTTTATTGTTTTCAAAGGAAAAGCACTCGTAAAGCAATAGTTAAAACAATCCATTAAGATATTCATTTTTTCATTTGCACTTTCTGTTACATTGATAATATTTACTAGATTTTCAAATTCCCTATTGTATAAGTAATGAAAAAAATCCTTATTTAGTTCAGACATTATTCGCATTGTTCTAAAAGTATCCACATGTTTTCTTATTTTATTGCTATTAACTTTATATTTTAATAGAATAGTATTATGATCAGATAGTTTAGATGAAAGTACTTGACCCTTATGTAATTTATAATTGTCATCAATATTTACTATAAAGTTATCTATGCATGTAGCAGATTTTTTTTGACTTCGGGTAGGCTCTTTTAAAATGAGCCTACACTTAAATTGATCTAATAACCTCAAAAATAGTTTTGTCTTACTATCAAGTTTTGGTTTAATAATGTTTAGGTTAAAATCACCAGCTATTACAAAATTCTTTCCTTCCCTTGAAAGTTTTTCCAATAATTTGGTAAATATATCTTCAAAAATTTTATAGTCGTGGTCAGGGTTATACGCACAAATTACTATCAATTTACTACATTTTATTTCTATAGCCGCAAGTTCACAGTGCATTTCATAACTTAAGTTTACAATATCATGTCTCACCTTGAAATCTATGTCATTTTTTATAAAAATTGCAGTACCACCATGTTCAAAGATTTTTCTGTTGTAGTAGGAACCTATTACGTAACCTTCAAGATACATCGTTTCTAATTTAAGGTCACTAGCCCAGGTTTCAGATAAGCAAATAATGTCACAATTTGTGTTTTCAGACAACAGTTCAATTTGAAGACTTTTATTACCTATACTTTGAATATTTGCATGTACAATCTCTAACCATTTACTATCATTTGCTTGCTCTTCTGAAAATTTATATTATGAACATCTGGTTTTATAAATGTCAGACATGCTGATCCCCTAAAGCTAATACTAGTACTAATTCTTACAACCTCATCAATTATAAATAGTTTCACATATGATTTCTGCACCGAGTTTATATCTAAATATTTAACATTTTCGTTAGTTGTTGCCAAGTGGGCTAAGTCTTCATTTATCTTATAGATTTTTGCATTATCAAAACCATTATACATCATGCATCCCAATACAATATTAAATTTTCGATTATTGTTACTTAGTATATCTTTTATTATCTCTACGTATGGTGTGGATGACTTGTCAGTTTGTGCATTATAGTTTCCTATCAGAATAAAAACTAGATCGTCTATGTCAAGGTGTTCGGTGTTTTCATAAAAATTCTTGAGTATTTGATCGCTTGTTGCTCCTGGCTTACAATAATTTATAATTTCTATAGACCCAGTATGCTGCAACACTCTGTGTCCCACCCCTCGGCCAGTACTATCAGAAAAAATTATCACTTTTCTTTTCCTATCTTCAGATTTTTTGTTTTCGTTCTCCTTTGTTATTTCCTGTTTAGACTTTTCTTTTTCCCTTTCTTGCTCATTGTGATTTCTAGCTTTGGATTCGTCTTTTTGCTTTATGCTGTTTTGTAGTTTTTCTTCTTTTCCTATTTTCTCAGTTTGCGTGATTCGCAGCTGCAACATGTGACTTTTGAGTTACAGATGCGCGCGCATCTAAAAATTTCACTATCATAATTTTTTCGAAACACGCTTAAAGAAATATAACCTCATGTGGTATAACTTCAAAAAGTGATATGCTAGTACTTAGCTATTTGAAAATAAAATTAAGAGCCAAAAAAGTATGTAGGTAAGTTTTTAGTATGGCTGCTGAGTAGATTCTATACTGATAAAAATCCTATAAGTAGGTAGGTACGAGTAAATACCTACCTACCATTTTAGATAAGACAAATAGGTTTAACTGCTTATTTCGCTCGGTACTTTTCAGTAGCTTTATCTAGGTAATAGCCAAAGTTAATTGCACATTATTCAAACATTGGGTGGTCCGCTATTAATTATTATAATATTTTATTACGCGTATAAAAACTTTTTGTTTTTAGCTAATTAGTGAAGTTTATCTTGAATTCCTTGGTATAAAATCCGAAAAGGGTAGTAACATAATAAGTATTGAGACTAGCATAGTCCAATCTTGTGTTTATTATTTTTTTGCTTGCTTATAGGACACTAATAAGTACAAACAACAAATGTTACATAATAAAATATCGTAAAGTGTCATTTTTTGTTATTTTATGTTAAAAATATAGAAGTACCACATTCTAATAGGAAAACCTGACACTGTACAAGATTTTGTGACACAAAGTCGCTTACTCTGTCCCCATGTCCCTATATTCCTATGTATGCTTAAATCTTTAAACATACGCAACGGATTCTCCTTTAATCCTCCTTCTCCTTTAGTCCTTTAATATACATTGCCACGTATCGAGACGGTCTTCAACTAGATGGACGGACGACTTAAATGTTGGGGGAAGTCGTTGAACGCAAAGAGCATACGACCGATCGCTTTGGAAGTCTTTGGAGGAGGCCTATGTTTAGCAGTGGACGTCCTGTGGCTGGTGATGATAATTCAATATAAATAATTACGATGATGATAAATAAATATTGCCGGACGTTCCACACATCGCCATCTCGCCCCAAGCTAAGTAACTAGACTTGTTTTATGGGTGCTAGACAACGGATATACTACTTATATACTTTTCTTTTGTAAATATATACTTATAAATAGAAACAACCAGACCACAGACAAATATCTAAGCATGAATACATGTCTGAGGCGGGAATCACACCCGCAACCCTGTGTTTGGTAGTCCGGCATGGTAACCATTGTCACATTTCACATATTGACATTTAATTATTATTATAATATATGTATGTTAGTCTATAAGATATGTATCTATAGGCCTTTGTAGCCTGAAATAAATGATTATATTATTTATTTTTGTGCTAACAGGGTTGTCATGATATATTGCCATAGGTTTGAAATGTGCAAAAATATGGCTGATCATTTAGTGTGCCAAAATGTTACATCCTCTTTTGGACGGTAGAACCGTAACACCCCGTAGGTAAAGTACGTACGTTAGGTGGGCAATGTACGTGAACGTTATCATATTTTTACGATGTACGTGAAAATGCACGTTTTTATTACTTTGGGTTTTATTAGGTTTTCTAGATTAGAGCGTGAGGTTCGTTGAGGTCACGAGAAAATGGAAAAATTCCTTCAAAATATTTACCTTTTTATGTAGGTAATTTCATATTGTACTAGGTACCTACCTGCCCATGCGTTTAAGAGGAAAGGGTACCGGGCGAACTCTCCATACAAACGTATAGATCTGTTCACTCACGAAGGCGCGCCCCTCCAGGGTAAATTTTCTCGGAGTGCAACAAGATGTCTTAATGTGTGTGAAGACTATCAGTAGAGACTGCTGTCTCAGTAGATTTTTGTAGCCTTGGAGGGGCGCGCCTTCGTGAGTGAACAGATCTATAATAGTCGACTGTTTCCTCCCTGAATACTGACGCTAGAGCAAATATTTTTGTTGCATAAAACTTAAAACTGCCATGACCATACCATACTATGTTTTGTTTTTTGTTGTTTTTTTGTTTTTTAAATCTTTTTTTATGATAATTAGAAAATGAAAAAAAACCAAGACATAGGGGCATAGTCATTGCAGTTATAGGTTTTATGCAACAACAATATTAGTGCTAGTGTCATTATTCAGGGAGGAAAGAGTAGATTACGTTTGTATGGAGAGAGCGCCGGTACCCTTTCACCTTAAGTACTTTAGTATTTTAGTATATGAATACTCAATAATGAATGGCTAAAAACAGTTTTAGAAAAGTTGTGTAACTTAGGTCTAATATTAAGTACCTTTCTCTCTAAATAGGTAACTAAAATGTGGCTTAATACTAAAATTATTGTACACCTAGTGGTATTGACACAAAGGAACTATGTTATGTTGCTATTTTTAAGAACCTATTACCTGTGACAAACAATAAATAAATTGAAATTGAAAATATACGAACTTGAACGAATTTTGCTTTTGACAGTATACCAAATTTCAAATCACTACATAGTATAAAACAAAGTCGCTTTATCTGTCCCTTTATCCCTATGTATGCTTAAATCTTTAAAACTACGCACGGATTTTGATACGGTTTTTTTAATAGATAGGTAGAGTGTTTCTAGAGGAAGGTTTATATGTATATTACATGCATAATATAGCCGTGCGAAGCCGGGCGGGTCGCTAGTGAATTATAAAATAGGACAAGTTCATAATTGGAAAAAATAAAATGTTTGATTCGACGATATCGTCCGGTTCAAAACTTTTATAAAGCATAAATTGTGCAGTAAGGCGTACTATGATACCTCGTCTTACCTTAATGATAAGAACCCATGGATGTGACTTTAGTTGCTCCATTTCGAATATTTGTAATATTGACCTTTGTGACCGTGATCACATGAAAAAAAAAACCTCATGAGTTTCTTGTGCCTTCTTCTCATTAGTGGGCTCGTTCCGAAGGCACACATCCTAACTTAGTTTTTAAGACGTTTCTATGTGATCTGTGTACAAATGTAATAAGCATCCAAATGAATAAAATTTGACTTTGACTTTGACATCCCATTTTGGCTGTAGGTATTTAGGACGAGTCCATGATGGGTCAGTCATTATTACCTATTAAACAACATTATTAGATAAATATTAAATATTTTATTTCACAAAAAAAAACAATAGTATAGTTTGATTACCTACAAGCTATGGTACGATGTTATTTTAATGTGATCTACGATTTTATACCGAGTGTAAAGAAATCCCTTTTAGGAGACAGAAAAAAAGGTTTCTTTTTAAGTAAGAAATAATCTTATCCCTTTAGTTAGATGCTAGAAAATTATTTCATGTTTAAATGTTCTTGGAAATAATAAACAGTACCTATTCTTAATTTAAGAATATTACTTTTAAATTAGGAATACTGCTTTTCATTTTAAGATTGTTTTTACTAAAACCAAGAATTTATTTTCTAGCGTCTTTATAGAGAGGATTATTTCTTGCTTCGAATAAATATTTTTTTCTGTGTAGGCATCAATATTTATCTAACAGCTTGAAGCCAATAAGGGTGTTTCTACATCTCCTTAAATTTTCTGTAAGTTACCTTTTTCCTTAATTTTCCTGAACTTCAAAATTAAACAATGATTTTGTTTTGTAAAAAATATTCTAATTATTTATTAACTAGCGACCCGCCCCGGCTTCGCACGGCTGTATTATGCATGTATTATATCTAAAAACCTCCATCGTTAATCACTCTATCTATTAAAAGAAACCGCATCAAAATCCGTTGCGTAGTTTTAAAGATTTAAGCATACAAAGGGACATAGGGACGGCGAAAAGTGACTTTATTTTATATAGCGACCCGCTCCGGCTTCGCACGGCTATATTATGCATGTATTATACATATAAACCTTTCTCTTGAATCACTCTATCTATTAAAAAAAACCGCATCAAAATCCGTTGCGTAGTTTTAAAGATTTAAGCATACAAAGGGATATAGGGACAGAGAAAGCGACTTTGTTTTATACTATGTAGTGATAGTGATATTGTCCTAAGTTTACCTACAAGTAGGTAAGTACCTATATCATGGCTATAACATCAAAGAAGGATCGAAGGATCGCCATCCACACATGGTGAAAGTTCCAATTTCGAGCACAAAGCATCACGCATCCACCTTTCTGGTACGCACTGCTAAGAAATGGAACTCTGTACCTACTCTGTTCCCACAAAACTACAACCTTGGAGTCTTCAAGTATAGAGTGAATAGGTACCTTCTAGGCGAGCATGCTACATCTTCGACCTCATCTTCGCTTAACATCTGGTGAGATGAGGTCAAATGCAAGCCAATTCTGTTAAAAAAATATAAAAATAATAACATTGGGTAGCAGCGGCATTGGCATAAGTCTCGTGTAAGTTTGCGAAAAATGTCTTATATAAACTTTCTCCAAAATGAGCAAACAATTTTTTTTTAATTTCTTGTCCCAGAGATAATCACATTCAAAACCGAATTACACAAAAAAAAAAACATTTTTAGGCTTTGGATTTTGATAGAATTTGAAAGCCAAACCTATCAATAGGAATTTGATAGGCTTGGCTTTACGAGTTAGGCTTAAGAAACACTTTTATATCGATCTTTACCTTCCATTGTTTAAGGTAGAAATTAGTAACACAGCGGGACTTTTTGTTAAGTATATTAGAATCCGGGCATAGCAAGAATTGAGCATAGCGTAACTAACCGAATCAAACAAATCAACTCTTAAGTGTCTAGGTATACAAATATAATAAAGCTAAAGAGCATTATTATACATATTTGTATGTACAACTAGATATCTAATATTTTTATTTCCATTCAAAAAAAATGATGAACATTTGAGAGGAAAAGAGGAAAAACAATCTGCGCTATGACGCGTGAAGAAATCGCCCCGTATTTATGTTCCGCAGTTATTGTTTGAAACGTCTAAGTCGTAATTCAGGGATATAAACCAGGAAGGCTCACTTTGGGCCCCCATCTCCCCCACTCCCCACCGCTTGGATGCTGTTTTTCCCGCGCGAAATGGCTCGTTTCAAATTGTTGTTTTATGGAAGTTTTTAGTAGTTGACTTTGTTCGGAGCAATAAGTAGGTAGAAAAACGAATTGTGTGTGCCTGTAGGTATAGCAATTGTAGCAGTTAAGTACTTAAATAAATAAATAAATATTGCAGGACATTTCACACATCGCCATCTAGCCCCAAGCTAAGTAACTAGACTTGTGTTATATATACTAGACAACGGATAAACTACTTTTTTTTTTAATTTTCTTTTGTATTGTGTCACGTTGTTTGTGCGCGACGGAATCCTAAACTACTTAACCGATTTTATTCAAATTCAAAACTTGAAGATAGGATAGCTTACATCTTAATTTATCCCGATATTCCCACGGGATCGGGAGTTACGCGGGTAAAACCGCGGAGCGCAGCTAGTATATTTATAATAACAACAACCAGTAACAACCAGACCACAGACAAATATCTAAGCATAAATACTTGTCACGCGGGAAGCGAACCCGCAACCCTGTGTTTGGCAGTCCGGCATGGATATACCTATCAGTGTTTGTATTAAACCTATATTTATATGGGTGAGTACTAAAGGCATATAGATAGGTACGGTCGGAGTTACAATTGCTGACCCACCGCAGAGTTCTAAGTAGGTACTAATTTTGAATGTTCCTATTCAAATAATATATATCTAACTAGCGACCCGTCCCGGCTTGGCATGGCTATATTATGCATGTATTATACATATAAACATTCCTCTTGAATCACTCTATCTATTAAAAAAACCGCATCAAAATCCGTTTTAAAGATTTAAGCATACATAGGGATATAGGGACAGAGAAAGCGACTTTGTTTTATACTATGTAGTGATAAATTAATGAGTTGAAAGACATTAAACTTGAACTCAAGCAGTACCTTAGGATCTTGCTCGATTTGAAAACATTCTTATAATAGCGGTTTTGGAGCTCTACGGTGGGTCTGCAATTCTGACATCGACCGTACCTACCTATTGAGTAAGAAACATGCATGTCTACCATAAACAGCTTCCAAATTCATATGATTAGATATGAAAGTTTAGGCAATTAAGTAATTCCCTAATAATTCAACATTGCTTTTACCTCCTACACAAAAAACCTACACGTCCCAAGAAAATATTTAAATGGAGAATCGTAAAAAAATCCAAAATAACGACCTGTCACAAAATAATATACAATGAAATTATCTCCACCATTTTAAATTTTAAGTTTGGAACGCTCGTCCATTCCCCGTTTCTGATTGGTGGGCGGATGACAGCTGGTTGAAATATGCTGCTCTTGCTGCCTTCGCGCAGCGGGTGTCTACATGGTTCCACTAAAATCCCCTAATGAAATTAAATTCCGTGTGTAGATTCGATCGTAAATAATCCGAAATCTAATCCACTGATTAATGAACATGGAGTATTTTACTTGAATTTCAGTCATGTCTTATAAATACAGACACTAATCTTAAATAATGAAACTTACAAAAAAGAGACTTAGTAAATAAATAAAATAAATAAATAAATATTGCAATACATTTCACACATCGCCATCTAGCCCCAAGCTAAGTTACTAGACTTGTGTTATGAGTGCTAGACAACGAATAAACTACTTATATACTTTTCTTTTGTAAATACATACTTAGAATACATAGAAACAACCAGACCACAGACCAATATCTAAGCATAAATACTTGTCTGAGGCGGGAATCGAAACCACAACCCTGTGTTTGGCAGTCCGGCATGGTGACCATTGTGCCAACTGGGTCGTCTGGGTAGTAAGTAGGTAAGAAGTAATATAATAAGTATCTATAACTACTCGTACCTATATATAAGAAAAATACACAGTATAAATAAGACAACCATTCAATTAATTTTTTTTACAAACTTAACTTATTTTTGAGATTTTTAATAAGATAAGTAGGTACAGTTTTAAGAGATATAAGTATTGTAAAAAAGAGACAAACATGAATTTGGTTTTATAATTTTATGGTACTAATTAAGTTCACTTTAGATTAAAAATGTCTAATTATGATAACTCTTCCGACTATGTAACAACAGAATGACGAGCTTGACTAACAACACTAACAAATTAAACAGAGATTTTTAATAGGCATTGGTATAAGTATTTATCACTTACTGTTGCTGTGATATACCTTTGGGCTTGACTCTAATTCATTTATATATATCTTTCATTCTAGGATTATTGGAATAATAGATTATTTAATTTAAGCGATTATTTTTTTTATGTAAGTAGGTAGTTACTTTACTAAATTATTAAATTGTTAGTATTTGATAAATATGTCTTAAATTCATTGAATTCATTATATTTTAACATAAGTAAGTAAGTATAAATATTGTACCTTATTTTAGCTTTTAGCTATTTGGAGAACGCCAACGCCAAACTGGCAGGCGAGCAGCGCAAGCAAACTCCGCGGTCGCACGCCTGCGCCTACGCCACAGCCGCGCCCCGTCTAGAAAATCCAAGTCAACGTATTTTTAAATAGAAAATAATATATTTTATTAATTTTCCCACAGATAGATAGATAGACAACTTTATTTGTACAACACAAGAGTAAACAGAACACGATATACACAAAGTAAAGTAATAGCTAGAAAGTATAAGTTGCACAAATGGGCGACCTTATCGCTGAAAGCGATTTCTTCCAGGCAACCTTTGGATGGAAAAGAACTGATTTAGCTTTGGTGGTAGGTTGTTAATTTACGCAAGCAAGATACCAAACATAATCTTATAATAAGTGATAAGTAGTACAAAGTACTTACATAATTAACAGAGGTTAAAGCTTAAGCATAAGCTTAACAATTAGAATCCGAGTACACGAGCTAACTATAGTTATGTGAACTTGTAGAGGCAGCCCTACACTACGAAAAAGCCATTAAAGAGTCAGTTTACAATTCACATAATATATGATTTACTGGGTGCATTCCTCTGAGATCGCCCGTCCTTGCGACGGCCACCGATTGTAAATGTTTGGTAATGTATTAAAACGGTAAAACCTTCTTCCTTAAAAGCTCAGTGATTTACTTTAGTAAACATGCACTGAGTGTGGTTTCTATTTGTTCGTCTAATTAGGAACTGTGCAGAAAAGTAGGTACTTAGAGCTTCAGTTGATTGTTTGAAGGAAAGAGCTTATTGTAAGTTTTTACGTTACTATCCTAAGGGAATCTGTCATTGAAAAAAAAAATCATATCGCTTCGCTTTTGTATCCAACTGCGGAAAATGCGTCTTCAAAAATTCAAATCATCAGTAGCAATTTTTGTAGACGCATTTTTCCTTTAAACATTTACAGCAGCATAATTACATAAGAACCTAATTCTACAAACAAACCTTAAGGGAGGTCCATACGCCAACGACCTTGGTACACAGCCTATTAAATAGTTACTACTGGCACCGGTGGCCTTCGTTGGTGAAAATTGTTGATTGTTACGAGTGTGTCTTGTTTTTCTCAAAATTAGTGAGATGGAATTGTAGGTGAGATTTTTACCGACATTTTGGTGTGATTTTGAGCCAAACACTTCCTATGGTTTTGAAGCTATCCTAAAATTAAGAATTAAAACTAGTCTAGCTTTGAAATGACAAAGAATTTTTGTCTCGAAATGACCCTAAAATATCAGTAAAAATTTCACCTACAATTCCATCTCAGCACTTTTGAGAAAAACAAAACACATTCGTTACAACCAACAATATTAGTTGTAAGCGACGGGTATTTCTGGCGCGTTGCGTTTGGCAGCATAAGCAGCCTTAAAGCTTCTGTCTGTACGTTATTCAGGTATTCTGCGTTTCAATTATTTTGAACTAGCGACCCGCCCCGGCTTCGCACGGCTATATTATGCATGTATTATACATATAAACCTTTCTCTTGAATTACTCTATCTTTTAAAAAAAACCGCATCAAAATCCGTTTCGTAGTTTTAAAGATGTAAGCATACAAAGGGATATAGGGACATAGGGACAGAGAAAGCGACTTTGTTTTATACTATATTATAGTGATAGGTACAGTTATTATCGAGACGAGTGGTTTCGAATAAGGAACAATTTACTCCTAATAATTAACATGGATTAAAGCATCTTATAGTATCGTAAATCATGAAAAATCTCCATACCTACATTTTGTACCGAGGAAAAAATAAATAAATATTGTAGGAAACTTTACACAACGCCATCGGACCCCAAGAGAACCACTGCCAATAGAATTTAATATTATTTAAACGATGGTTCGATTGATAGAACCACAGCAGTCGGACCACGACCAATAAACGAAGCTAAGGAACTAGGCCTGTGTTATGGCTGTCCAAATCAAACCATTGTCCTACGAACGATTAGTCAACAATGTACTTCTAAATTCACATTAAAAACAGCTGGAAACTCCGAACCCGTATATAAGTAGGAAAATAGTTAACCATTGTTCTATTAACATAGGTACAGATAAAACAACATAAAAGTTCACATAGTAGGACAATGGACATCCATTGCCATGTCATTTTTATTTATTTGTTTCCTGGCACAGACCTGTTGTCCTTTCTTAATATATGTATGTAGTTTGAAGAAGATATAGATATGTAAAAGATAGAAAATAAAAGCAGATAACCACGGTTACCAGCCAGATGGTCCGACGACATTTATAGAGCTCATACTGGGGCAGCGTGGTTCAGAAGAACTGGTGATAGGACGTTGTGGAGAGGCGTAATTGGATAGGCATATGCCCTGCAGTGCAGTGGGCTAATACATGCTGCTGAAGAAGAACCACGGTTACTGTGATGTGGTAACGCAGTAAATATTATTTTAATAGAGTATAAATGGCACAATCATTTGTATATTACCTAATATCGGTCGAGAGTAACAACGTAAAATAGATCTGAAATGGAAAAGACTCAAAAGACGCAGAAGATTTTCAGGTCTAAAATACGTCAACATCAAAGCTGCTTCCAGTTCAAGTGGATAAGTAGGTATTATTGTTAAAAGCTACAATAATGTCTAAATAAAAACAAATTTCACGTATTTCTAAATTACCAAACACAGCGGTATTTCATATTTTATACCACTGACATTTATCCCGCTTAACCCGAATAATAAAATCCCTGATCGATATCACAACGAGAGTTATAATATATTAGCCTTGTAACCGATATGTAACCGTAATAAAATATCAGTAAAATAATTTTCGTAACAAAAAGAAAACAACCTACCTAAGTAGACTACTTTCCTGCCTCAGTCTTTGACGAAGAATGAAAATGATGTCGCAAGAAAACCTATTACTTATATAGTTTCAAACTTTTTTGGAGTTTACTCCTTAAGAATCGATTTTCATATACAGTGGTGGTCATATAATTAAGAACGATTTGAAGTTCTAGAAGTTTTTTATTTAAATCTTCTCATACATAGAAATCTGTACCTTCTGAGAAGCAACTAGTTATGTTATAAAATAGCCACATGAATAGAGCAACGTAGCTTATGAATAAAGAATAAAATCGCTAACTATTTTTTACACATTTTATATATTTGACTAAAGTAACACATTCAAATAGTACTGAAGCTGGACAAATAATTAAGAACGATTTATTAAACTGCCCGGAAATTGTTTAGTATGACACTTACATTTAAAAAATCACAATAATATGTAGTGAGGAAAATTTTAAAAGAAATTTAATACATTTTTAACTAAAATTAATAGTCAATAGCATATCCACGGCTTTTAATTACTGCTTTACACCGGCGAGGCATTGACTCTATTAATTTTTGACATTTCGCAAGAGAAATTGAGTTCCATTCTTCTAAAAAAACGTCGTACAGCTCTCTTAAATTTCCACACTTTGTATTTGAAACCTTTTTCTTTACTTCGAACCACAGATTCTCTATTGGGTTTAGATCTGGGCTGTTAGCTGGCCAGTCTAAGACAGAAACTGATTGCGCTTTGGATCATTGTCATGCTGTAATGTCCAAATAACCGGTAGAACGTCTTCAGCATAAGGTAACATTGTTTCTTCCAGTATATTTTTGTATTGGAACTGATCCATGTTACCTTCTATCAACTTTACAGGTCCCACACCATGTCCAGAAAAGCACCCCCAAATTTTCACATTTCCACCACCGTGCTTTAATGTAATTTTCGTGTACTTAGGGTCAAATGCTGTATTCGGGGGACGTCGTACATATCGTTTTCCATCAGAACATACTCTATTTATTTTCGTCTCGTCAGAAAAAAGTACATTTTTCCACTGTCGCACAGTCCAGTTTTCATACTTTCTCGCAAATGCAAGCCGGGCTTGCCTGTGGCAAAGTTTCAACATGGGTACCTTTCTTGCTATCCTACCGTGCAATTTTTCTTCTACCAAACGTCTTCGAATAGTGCGTGCTGAGATTGCTGAAGGGTTGTTTTCACCAAAATATTCTTTTCTCAGCTCATTAGACCCTTTAAAAGGATTTTGTTTTGCCATACGAACGATGTTTCGGTCATCTCGAGTAGTCGTTTTTCTCTGTTTAGGTACACGTGGAACATTCGAAGTAGTTTGATACGTAGCATAATGCTTTACAGCGTGGAAAAACATCGTTTTTGAACATTGAAAATGGTCGGCTATCTTTTTATAAGACCAATTCTTCCGGCGAAGTTTTATTATTACTTCCCTTGTAGATTTATCACAACTTTTATTTTTTCCCATTGTTTTTTCCTAAGAAGCAAGGTTTTTTCATAAGAAGAAAGACTTTTAATCTTTCCAGCACTACATGGCGCCAAAATTATACAAACAGTAACAAATCGACTGAGTGTTCTCTATTTAAATTTGAACAAAGGTATAAACTATTTAGCGTTCTTAATTACGTGACCAGCCAGTAAATAGGAATACTATGTTTAGAAGTAGTGTAAAAAGTTTGTATATTTATTTTTAAGCTAATCATGTGTATCAATAAATACAGTGGTATTATGGAAAAGTTTTACGATACCGAGAGAAATAAAAAAAAATACATGCAATTAGTTTTGCGTCCTATTTTGAAAAAATCTTCCTTTTATATCAGCGTTCTTAATTATATGACCACCACTGTATAAGGCGCCCGGTATGAGAAAAATCCGAAGGGTAAAACCTACTAACAAGTAACGAAAATCGGTCACGATTTTATTTTTAATGGACGACTATTGACGGACGACAAATGTCGGACGACTATTTGTCGGACGACTATTGACGGACGACAAATGTCGGACGACTATTTTTTTTTTTTCATCTAAAACTCTTTTTGCTTATGGTTAGATACTCGTACTTAAGGAGTAAACTCCAGTCGTGCGTCGGAGCTGACACACACACTTTTTTTTCTTTTTAAAGGAGCTTTTTTTAACGAGGGGAAATGCAGTCCTATTTTACTACCCCTACCTTAGTACCCCTGTACCTAACTACCTACTCAGTTCGTTGAATATTACAGCTGCTCGAGTTGCGTAGGGTTTTTTTTAAATAATTAAATAGGTCAGTGTTTGACTACCATCTCACACGATGGTCAGTGACGAAGCGGCCTAAGATTCGCTAAAATTACTGGACCGATTGCATTGAAACTCGGTTTGTAGATAGCTGGAAACCTGAATTAACACATAGGCTTCTTTTTATTCCGATATTCCCGGGGGATCGGGACTTACGCGGATGAAACCGCAGGGCGCAGCTCGTCTCACTATAATGATGTGATGTAAGAAGTAAGGACCCTGATTAGGCTCTTTAATTTATGAAGCTCATACAGTAATTAACACAAGCAAGGGCCAATGGCCATTAGAAACCTTTCAACGTGGATTTTCACATGAAATATTTCCATCGAAACCTGTTTGAGGTTTCTCAATTTAAATGCTAATGGAATACCTAATTGTATTGGATTCGCATGGCTAATCTGGTTTAAGATTTTATACGATCCTATGAAATGATACGGCCTCAACTGAGCTTAGGGACAGTATACCTATAAGCTCCCAAGGCGTGGCTTTCGCTAAAGAATTTACACCTTGATACCAATCTCATGTCAACTTGCTAATAAAACCTTATTTTCAGGCGATTTGAATATTTATCTTACGCCACATGCGACTCATCGAATTTACGATCTAATATTTTTATGCAAAGAACGTCGCCAAATGTTTCACGGGTGGTGTCGAAAAAACACGCCACGTCCTTTCGCACGTAAAAAGGATGCGACAGAATAAATATACATCGAGCCACCCTTTTTGTCCATTAAACGAGCACTGGTTTTTTCGTGCCTCCATAAAATGTGCCCCAATAAATATGTAAATTTATTCGGAGAAAAAAACGCTACGGAGTCCAAAGCGGGTTTCACTTTCAAGCGTTCAAGTTAATTGGTACAATTACATTGAAAAGAACCGGGGTAAAGTCGACGACCTTCTTGAGTCAAGAATTTGTTTTTATGCTCATTTTTCGTAGTAAATATGCAAATTGATATTTTCTGAACATAATTCAATTTATGTTTTTGCATCTGTCATAGCGCGTGGGATGCCCATCATAGCTGCCTATTATAAGAAGCTAGCACATAGAAACATATTCTATGTGTAGGTACAAATACAAGTGCTTGGTAATCGATTTTCACCCCAAGAAACTCTTTTATCTCCCCTTAGTTTAATATGAGATCTCCCAGAGGGCTTTATTATGATTCTCCCCTTTCAGTAAGTTGGGTAGGTTTGTACCTAAAGTTGTAGCTATAATGTCCCTTTTATAGTTAGTGATTATGGCATTATTTAAATACCTATACCTATGTACTTACTTAATCTACATTACATTAGGTAAGTATATAATTTAATTCTAATTAACAGAAAATGCATGTCACCGAAATGAAAATGTTGCGATGGTCGGGTGGTGTTACCCAATTGGATAAAATTCGAAATGAGTATATCCGTGAAACTTTTAAAGTGGCAGATATACAGCATAAGATGCAGGAAGGTCGATTGCGCTGGTATGGACATGTGATGCGCAGAGATGAACAGCACATGACGAGACGAGTCATGGATATAGACGAGGGCAAGAGAGGCAGAGGTCGCCCACCAACTACCTGGACTAGAACCATCACCAAGGATATGACGATGCTAGGCTTAACGCCAGCAGTGACTCAAGATCGCAATATGTGGCGATCAAGTATCAGGAGGGCCGACCCCAAACAGGGATTGATTGATTGATACTTACATGAAAAAATTTCAAATTCATTAAAATTTAAATCTAAGTACCTAAGAAAAAAAAATGAAGTTTATATAAATTATCAAAATTAAAAAGTCCAATCATCTACACTAATATTATAAAGAGGAAATATTTGTTTTAGTTTGTTTGTAACGAATAGGCTCCAAAACTACTGGACCGATTTATATGAAACTCGGTATCTAGATAGCTGGAAACCTAGATTAACACATAGGCTACTTTTTATCCCGATATTCTCACGGGGTCAGGAGTAACGCGGGTGAAACCGCGGAGCGCTGCTAGTATGCAATACAATAAAATAAACTAACTCGTTTTAAAGAAGTACCTAGGTGGTAAATAAATACAGACCACATCCTTACCCTAAGCTCAGAAAGTGAATCAATAAAGAAAAATGTGGAGTTTATATACATACTTACACAGTACCTAGGTAGGTACCTATATTTCGACTCATTTAGTTTCTCACTTATTGCAGTTCAGTCGTAACGAAGTTTTAGTTAATTTAAAGTCCTATTTCGAATATTTAATTCATTTTGGAATTCAACATCTTAGGGATTCAACTTTCATAGAAACACAAATAAACCGAATGGACCCACAGAGTCTGTACACCGAGAGAGCTTTCGAGCTTTATCGATCCGTTCGTCCCGGGCATTTGTAATGGGATCACGAAACAACGGCTTTTGATTCGATATTTACAACAAAGTTTTTAAACATTACCAACTGAAAAGCTTAGTTAGTAATGGTGTGAAATTATTTGATTTAAAACTTTTCTCAAAAGACGTTTCTAAGTTTAACAGCTTATAATAAAAACGAATAGTAGTAGTAACGTCCAGTAGTTTCGGAGTCTATTTGTTACAAACAAACTAAAAAAATATTTCCTCTTTATAATATTAGTGTAGATGATTGGACTTTTTAATTTTGATAATTTATATAAACTTCATTTTTTTTTACTTTTGACGACCTCTGTGGCGCGTCGGGCGAACACCCGACTGCGACGCAGAAGGTTGCGGGTTCGATTCCCGCCGGGAACAAGTATTTATGCTGACCATAAATTCTTGTTTCTGGTTCTGGGTGTTTCCTATATGTATAATATGTATATATTTACAAAAAAAAAAAAAGTATATAAGTAGTTTATCCGTTATCTGGCACCCATAACACAAGCATTAAGTTGCTTAGCTTGGGGCTGGATGGCGATGTGTAATATGTCCTGAAATATTTATTTATTTTATTTAATAGTAGGTACCTAAGCGCTACTCTACTCAATATCCTCAGGACCACTAGCCTAAACAATTTTAAAAGAATTATGATAGTTTATCCCCAAGTAAATACAACATAAGGAAAGCAATAAATATACAACACTTAACATAAAAAGCGAGACAATCTTGATCCGATCAAACATTATTTATGCCTACGCAAAAATGCTTTTTAAACCGCAAACGACCGTCAAAATGTTGGTACCGATTCATTTTCCTTAATGAATGGTATTGATCGGCCATGAAGCTATAAGGGAATAATTTATGTTTGGATTTTGAAACGGGCATTGCGTGCCACAACCAAGGTGTGTTATTTATACCCGCTTTTTTATTTATGCCCCCTTTTTTCGCAGCTCGTAACGGCTATGTCGTAAAGGGGACGTAATTTTAATTTCTTGATTGGAAAGCTCGATTGGTCGGTTATGTGAGTTTAATGAGTTTATAGCTGCAATGAGTGGACGATAACGGTCGTGGGATTCAGTAATTTTGGGGTTTAATTTCATTGAAATCATGTTGACTTATCTTATTTAAGAGAATCATGAGTTTTCGATACGCGGCGCAAGTAGGTATTTTCAAAAATGACCCGTATCGTGCGATAGATAGAGTTTAAGTTCGGACGTAATTGCCTTCATTTTGCTTTTAAATAATGTTGCGGGGCGTAACGTTTTTACCCCCCTTATCATTCACAAAATGAAATAAATTTGGTCTCGTTTAATTCGCTGCATCTTATTCTAGGTTAATACGTTTTTCCTTTTTGGTAATTCAGTTTAGTCTATTAAAAAACAGTTGAAATGCTCGATGAAGTTTTTAAGTCAAAAATATAGATATTCAGATACTAATAACTTTTATCTCAGGCAATATTTCTTTAAAATAAAAACGGTTAAACCTAGTTTTCCATTAGATCTAGAACATTTTCTTAAATTATCAAAATCGGACTTCGTTTATGGGGGGCCGTTATACCGTTACCACTTTTTGTATGGAAATTTACAGCCTCACACTAGCCTTAAGTTATAATCAGGCAACAAAAGTGCAGACTCGCGGTAGAGCTCCAAAACGACTAATATTAGAATGTTTTTAACTCAAGCAAGATTCTAAGATTTTGTTTGAGTTAAAGTTTAAAGTCTTTCAACTCATGAATTTATAAGACAAACATTTTTAGAAATAAATCATTAGCATAATAGTAGTTTCAAAATTCAGTCTCAAAAGGGTCTGCAATTTAGTTGCCGTCTGTACATACGTTTAAATCCTACAAATTAGGTTAGCTTCGAAGCTAAAAAGCCTCACTATCGGTGTCCATATACTTTGCTTAGACCTACCGCATAATTCACATAATATCTCTTCAAGTATAATATTTTTTGTTGAGCGCCATTACCAATCAGTTAAATTGTTTTTATTTTTATCTTGGAACGAAAATAACTGATTCGAACCGTATCTTCATAAATAAAAGCCACTTGAAAGTCTGTCTCGGTAAATGAGTATAACAGACCCTCGCTCACACGATATTGAAAAATATAAATCTTTTGCAAGGAATTTTTCCGCCCTAAATACGTCGGAGTTGTCTAAGTTTTTGTGCATATAATGAACATTATGTAAGGAACACAAAATGATGGCAAGAATACGTTTTGTTTGGCACATATTTAAACTATTTTCAGCACAATGACATGATTTCGAAGAACAATAAGATTATGTAGGTACTTATTTTTTTATTTTGTAGATTAGGTATTTGTAGACTCAGTAATGATGGGCAATTAAAGTAATATAAATAAATACGATAATTAGATTGATTTTATGGTTTTGATACATTAAAACTTTAGTTTATGTAATTATATATCAATACTAGTATATCATTTACAAAAAAAAAATACAAAAAATTGAATTAAGTTCGATTCTCAGACTTAACGAATATACACAAAAAAATTCATACAAATCGGTTCAGCCGTTTAAGTGGAGATTGGTAACTAACACCGCGACGCGAGAATTTCATATAGGGTAAACCAGGCAAACGCGCCCCAGTCGAATACGTGCCCCACTCGCAAAACTCAGAGATGCGTTTTAAATTTGGCGCTAATTTGATCGCAAGAGGTCAGTGTATCAAGCATGGCAGCGATGTAAACAACACGGTGCCGGGTTTTATTCAGTTTTAGTGAGAAAAAGTGAATAAAAGGTTTGTACGACCATGTGAATTTGTTTTGGATCTATTATCACGTTAAGTTAAAGTATTTTCAAGGTAAAATATTGTTTATTTAAAGTTTTATACCAAAGCTAACCTCTTTCAACTATTGTTTGGATACAATTACGTTTCGTTTTTCGTAAAAAAAATCAGTCGTGTTCAAGTGGGGCACATTATACTGAACTTTGGCTAATGTGCCCTGATTTTTTTCGGGTAATGTGCCCTACCTGGAGATTGTTTTTAAGATGTTATTTTTATGAGTTTCTAATTCAATTATGATGTTTCAGGAAATGGGGAAGGTTAAAGCTGTAGATTAAAGAAAATGGACGGAAGAAAGTATGAAAAAAGCGGTGGAGGATGTAAAAAGTTAGAAGATGGGAGTGAATGAGACGAGTCGTCTTTATGAAATACCGTCACGCACACTCCGAAGACACATCCTCAGTTGTTGGACGAGCAAGCAGAGTATTGGCAGACCTTCAGAATTAGGACACGAGAATGAAAGGAACTTGTAGCTGAAAGTGAGAGGCTTTGCTGGGGCACATAGGACTGATGTATCAGTGTAATGTGCCCTACCCTACATTTAATAAAATACTTGTTCTTAGTTAGTTTTTATGATAGTTTAGAAGATTTTTTTAGTTTTTGTTATGGCAATTAAATCAGAGGTTAAGACTGATTACTTCAATAAATACGTTCTTAATAAAAAAAATCTTTTATTTCAGTTTTTCGAATTGTGGGGCACATTTGCCTGGTTTACCCTATATGTATATATACTATATGTTTAAAGAAAAGATTTACATGAATAGCGTATTATCTAAGAGTTAAAACACAAATGTGTTACTAATTAGGTATAAAAACCTACCTAAATGACTAACATTTTACATTGTAACATTGACCAAGAATAATCTCACACTTAAGTACGAGTATTCTTAAAATATGGCGATAAAAAAGAAAACCTTTTTAAACTAAGCAAAAAGCAAACAGCAACATTGATTTATATCTACCGCTTCAAGCCGGTGTTATGTGCTCAATTTTAATAAAATGTATTATTCGCAACTTTGTAACTTCATATAGGGAGTCAATAAAAATATTGCGTATAAAATTGAATAAAGAAAACAGTGTTTTCAGAAATATAGTTTCGATGAAAGGAAAGTTGTAAGAACGTCGTAACTTCGAACATAAAACTTTTCAATGAAATCTATGAAGAGAATTGTTAATGGAGATATAGAGCAAATTTATTACGAGGCATTAGCAACAGTTTATGGGGTAAATGATAGCATATACTATAGTGATGAATGCACCCGGACCATAGTAGTAATAGAGATATTGAATTTATGGGATGATGGCAAATACTATAATAATGAATGAAGCCGCACCATAGTAGTAATGTATATAGGTAGAGAGCTAATGTATTACGAGATATTAGTAACTGTTTATGGAGTAAATGATGACGTAAATAGTGATGAATGCACCCGGACCATAGTATTAATAGAGATATTGAATTTATGGGATGATGGCATATACTATAATGATGAATAAAGCCGCACCATAGTAGTAATGTATATAGATAAAGAGCGAATGTCTTACGAGATATTAGCAACAGTTTATGGAGTAAATGATGACGTAAATAGTGATGAATGCACCCGGACCATAGTATTAATAGAGATATTGAATTTATGGGATGATGGCATATACTATAATGATGAATAAAGCAGCACCATAGTAGTAATGTATATAGATAAAGAGCGAATGTATTACGAGATATTAGCAACAGTTTATGGAGTAAATGATGACGTAAATAGTGATGAATGCACCCGGACCATAGTATTAATAGAGATATTGAATTTATGGGATGATGGCATATACTATAATGATGAATAAAGCCGCACCATAGTAGTAATGTATATAGATAAAGAGCGAATGTCTTACGAGATATTAGCAACAGTTTATGGAGTAAATGATGACGTAAATAGTGATGAATGCACCCGGACCATAGTATTAATAGAGATATTGTTTTTATGAGATGATGGCATATCATACTATAGTGATGGATGTGCTCGGACCATAGTGGTAATAGAAATACAGAGCGAATTTATTACTGGATCTACGGGATATTAGCAAAAGTTTATACGATGAATATTGGTGTATTAATGTGATAATTGCACTCGCAATGTATCACTTAAAACGCAAATGGTATATGGGTGATTGATGGTAGTTAACCTAGTCATTTAATTGCAATTTGTGTAAAAAAAAATATGTTTTAAGAAAGTAATGATTAAAATTATATATGACTAGCTGTTGCCCGCGACTTCGTACGCGTTATATATTTTTTTATATACGAAAAACCTTTCTCTTGAATAACTCTATCTATTAAAATAAACCGTATCAAAATCCGTTGCGTGGTTTAAAAGACGTAAGCATACATAGGAACAGACAGACAACGGAAAGATATATGAATGATAAAACTGTCTGTCTGTTCCTATGTATGCTTACGTCTTTTAAACCACGCAACGGATTTTGATACGGTTTATTTTAATAGATAGAGTTATTCAAGAGAAAGGTTTTTCGTATATAAAAAAATATATAACGCGTACGAAGTCGCGGGCAACAGCTAGTCATATATAATTTTAATCATTACTTTCTTAAAACATATTTTTTTTTACACAAATTGCAATTAAATGACTAGGTTAACTACCATCAATCACCCATATACCATTTGCGTTTTAAGTGATACATTGCGAGTGCAATTATCACATTAATACACCAATATTCATCGTATAAACTTTTGCTAATATCCCGTAGATCCAGTAATAAATTCGCTCTGTATTTCTATTACCACTATGGTCCGAGCACATCCATCACTATAGTATGATATGCCATCATCTCATAAAAACAATATCTCTATTAATACTATGGTCCGGGTGCATTCATCACTATTTACGTCATCATTTACTCCATAAACTGTTGCTAATATCTCGTAAGACATTCGCTCTTTATCTATATACACTCTTTTCAGTTAGTGTTTTCTACTTTTTCAATTTAAGAAAAACTAATTATAAACTAACTCAAAACTATGTTACACCTAGGGATTCAAATGTATCTTACCAACCTACCAAGTTTTATCAAAAGCGGTTCAGTAGGTACAAATAAAAAGGCTTTCCTCTTTATAATATTCCATTAGAGGTGATAATCAAATAAATAAAAAAACGTGTGGCACTCGAGGACTGCCGCGGTAACGCTATTGCATAAAAGGTTTCTTGAACCAAGAAGTAATCCCTCTTCCTATAGTTCCTTTAAACGCTCGAGAATAATTTATTGTCTTAGTAAATGTTCTTATGAAATAATAAAAAAAAAAAAAAGTCGTCCGACATTTGTCGTCCGCCATTTGTCGTAAAAAAAAAAAGTCGTCCGACATTTGTCGTCCGTCAATAGTCCTCCATAAATAATCGTCCGTCATTTGTCGGGGGTGTTAGGTTTTTTCGTTACGGAATTTCTTGATTCGCCCCCCAAGGCCCGCGATAAAATCTATGCAATAGCTTAATAAAAAATATATAGGTATTGTGGAACATTCCACACAGCGCCATCTAGCCTCAAGCCAAGCAACTAGGCGAGTGTTATGGAGGCCAGACAACGAATAGAAACGTACAGAAACACCTAGACCAAATATCTGTACATAAATATTTGTTTGAGGCGGGAATCGAACCGGCAACTTGTTGCATCGCAAGCGGGTGTTCGCCCGTCACGCCACAGAGATCGTCTTCAGCAGTTAACAAGTTTTTAAATAAATAAATTCTTCTAAATCAATATTTTTTATCTCAAACAAATTGAAACACACAAAAAAATAACAAAACAAACCTGCGAAACAATTTTTGTTCGAATTATCGCCTGGTACATTTTCAAAACCGATAATTTCAGCACAAACCACAAAAACTAAATCAATATAAAACGTTTGCACTGACTTAACTCTCTTGTGTTTCAAATAGGACTAACTGACCATGGCCGCGAAGTCGCCGGCCAAGTTATATGAGCGTCAATAAACGAAACCACATCTATTATTCCACCATCAGACCAGCTGACGGAATTTAAAACAGGCTTTATGACTTGGAGTCTACGTTGACCTGAATACACACTTTTATAAGTCAGTTAATTTTTAATTGGTGAGCATTGTTGGTGTCGACACGACGAATTAAACTTTAAATTAAACACGAGGTTGGAACTTCATTTAGATTTGTTTAAACGGCGGTTTCATAATAATTAAAAGAGTCTAAATTAAATTTTATTACGGTAAGTTTGTTTACCAAAAGAATCATCACTAATCACTACATAGTATAAAACAAAGTTGCTTCCCGCTGTCTGTCCCTATGTATGCTTAGATCTTTAAAACTACGCAACGGATTTTGATGCGGTTTTTTTAATAGACAGAGTTATTCAATAGGAAGGTTTATGTGTATAATTTATGCATAATATAGCCAAGTCTCGCTAGTTGTATATAAATACTAGCTGGGCCCCGTGGTTTCACCCGCGTATGCCCCGATTCTGTGGGAATATCGGGATAAAAAGCAGCTTATATGTTAACCGAGGTTCTACTATCTACATACCGAGTTTCATAGCAATCGGTCCAGTAGTTTATGTGCTAAGGAGAAATAACTGTAAAGTAGTTCTGCGATCAGTAACCTTGCGCGCTCAAACTTAGACGAGTTTTGCGTGAGATGGTGGTTCCAATTGAATGTTACAAAATATGACTCGTAGAGTAGGGCCATATATACCTACATAGAACTATACAAATACTAACAGAGGAAATTTTGCTAGACTTGAAGCATCCTCGACCGTTTCTTTCGGTCTTTAATAGACTGAAGTCTGACAGTCAACTATCCCTAACCCTAAACTTAACTATCCCTTTTTTTTTTTTACAGTTTTTAATTAAGTAACATATAGGTACTTCGCCATCCAACAAGGTAACGCAGATTGCCTTTTGGGCACACTGCCTAGGGAGGACCATTTGGATTTTAAATAGGTAGTTATTTAATTATTAGAATCTAAAGTCGATTCTTCTATACCTACAGTAGATGGAAATTAACTATAAAACTACATATAAGATGAGCAATTGAAAAAAACTTAAGTTTATTTAGTTTATAAAACATTAACTTAAAACAAATAGGTACTAATTACTGTCCGATCAGCGTTCACACCTACACGCAACTGCGAAGTGTCTTAACTCGCCGACAACTCAAAAAAAATGTGAACAACATTACTAATATTTGAAGGCAAATATCAGACTAAAGCATTGCATACACTAAATATTGGAACTTGAGTACGCTAAGCCGACTCAAAATGATGTAATAAGACATGCAAACACGAACTGTGTGCTGGACTTATTAACAGATCCTCAGCAGGTTACAAATTCAACTTTAAAATGACGCATGTGTTACAAACTACACATTTAAATATTAATCTCTAATTATCTAAAAATAAGGTTTGAAATCGTATATCTCTTCAATAGTTGCACTCAGATCATTCGGTCAGCGTTTATTGCACCCGAGGGCAATTTATCCGGAGTTAACGTTTGACTAATTTGTGAAGTTATTGGTAGAGATACAATAAAATTGAAATGATTTGTCAAATGAACTATTAGCTGATCGCATTTAGGTCCTTTTCAAATTATATTAGAACACAAGGTCTTTGGAGAAATATATTTTGTAAATCTGAGTACCGTTCCATTTTAAATGTTATTATGAGATCAATCATCAGTCATGAATGTAGGTATTTATTTTCAGCTTAGTCAGCCTAATTTGTCCCACTGGAGGGCAAAGGCCTCCCTCCCCTCTTTCCACTGTTCCCTGTCTAGTACCAGCTGGGTCCAGTCCCTACCATACGAGTCCATGAATGTAGGTATGTAACTTAATACATTATTATAAACTTACTTTAGAATGTTTAATCCACTTACCTAGAAGGTTTTCTATTTTGTAGAATCTTTTAAACATTGATATAGAATACTTGTAGATTAAGTAATTTATAACGAGAAAAAAAATCACAACCATACCGTAAGTAGGTAGGTATACGTGCAAAGCAACAGAAACGGAAACGTCAACTGGCTGGCTACCAAATATCTATTTTAACATGCTTGACCCAAGTTTTCACTTTCGTGTACAAAAAAATGCATATTAAAATATTTTGTGCAATGTTATGCAAATCAGTGTTATTGAGGACCTCAACAGTAGTCCGTTTATGGAAGGGTTTCCGAAAACATTGTAAAAACTTAAAAGTGAAAGCCAACTGTTGGCATTTGTCGATGTTCACGCTCCATTCGGACTATTGTTGGTGTAAATATTTACCTTACGGCATGCAAAAGATGTTTTTACAAGCGCTACCGAATAGCTTTTGTTATTTAAACAACCCTTTTTGCAGTTTTCGGTTTCTTTGATAGACAATGTTTGGCTCTTTTGTATCGTAGGGTCATAGAAATGACTTTTGAACTACATGACACCCACTCAATATCCGACCCTAAATTTAAAATGATCGACGCAGGAAACGCTAGCATACCGTCGTAAGCTTAAAGAATAAAAAGCTTAGGTACCTACATCTTGGATTCCCGCACGTGGCTGAGCCTGTAAGTACCGCAGGAAACCGACTGTACTATTCTTTTTTACACTTATTTATAACTAGCGACCCGCCCCGGCTTCGCACGGCTATATTATGCATATATTATTCATATAAACCTTTCTCTTGAATCACTTTATCTATTAAAAAAAACCGCATCAAAATCCGTTGCGTAGTTTTAAAGATTTAAGCATACAAAGGGATATAGGGACAGAGAAAGCGACTTTGTTTTATACAATGTCGTGATATCTCAGGACCACTACTTTCACCACGATAATTTTATTTGATTTTTTCCTAATTAGCCATAAGTTACATAATTTTCGGTAGCTCAGTTTATTTGGTACTAATTCTTTGATAACATAGATTTTATAACTTATTATCTCCGATAGGTTCTGTAGATGAAGTTTAACTTCATAGTGAGTCATCCACAGTCCTTGTCGGATTCAGTTAATGACTTCTGAATGCAATGTAGACTGTAACAAATTGTTAATTAAATCTATTTTATCCGTAATGTGGAAATAATTTGAAAATAAATCAGAAAATAACTGCTTGTTTGATTAGATAGGTTTTACAGGAATTCAGTTAGGCTACGCACTTTATCTTAATAAAATATATTAATGTTTTATATATCTCTATTGTCTTGTTCTTGCTTTTTAACAAGCGATGCTGGTTTTATTTTTGTTACGTTTTTACGAAGCGTAAATCACGTTACAAATAAGTACAGTACGTGTTTAAATAGACTGTTCTGAACACTGACTCATACATTTTCAGGATATTTATAGAATATAGGTACATTTATTAGAATATTTATACAGTTTGTTACCACAATGTTACAACGGTAGCGTATGGCGTCGCTTGTTGATATGCAAGAGCTATTTCTTGCATATCAAACAAGCGACCACGGCTTTTTGTAGGTAGACCTTATACTACGACCAAAATCAGAATCTTGGAAGCGGAATTTTGGGCGTTCAGTTTTGCTCGCCTCCGTAAGATTTAACCTTTGATGTTCTACACGTAACCCCCGGATGACGCTAAAGGAGCAGATCTAGCTGTGGTAGAACTTGGTTCGCGGCTTCTAAGACCACCCCCTGGACAAAGTCATGGTGCCAAAGTGACTTGTCGCGTTCCGTCATGTTTTCTAGGCGTTCTCCTTCTAGGCAAGCATCGTCCTAGACCACATCGTCGCTAACCATCAGGTAAGATGAAATCAAATGCAAACCTATTTTATGTAAAAAAAATTGACGGATTTATCTTAAATCAGATTTATTGTTACCTTCTTCCAAATCAACGTTTGAGAACGTCTACAACAAACACGATCTCAGAAAAATATTCCATAAATTCGAAGAATGTTACCGAATACATCACCATAATATTGTATCTATGTAGATATGGAAGTAGTTAGATCGGTAGCCGGTCGGTATTAAAGTTTACGACAGGGATGCGAGACGTAATAAAACTCGAGATAAATCCAATCGGGGAACCAAGAAAAACAATCCACTTCGTCCAAAATTGCTTTGGATAAAGGATGAAACAAATCATGGAATTACGGCCCGTAGGTATTTAAAAGTTAGATTGGATAGCGAATTAGATTACTCAGAGGGAAGTTACGGATACGCAGTGCTTTTAATTTAATTGAATTTAAGAGCATTACAATTTAATTTAAGAGCATACGACCTATAGCCACAGCTCTAGAAGTCTTTATGGGGGAGGCCTATGTTCAGCAGTGGACGTCCTGCCTGTGGCTGATAAGGGCTGATATGATGATGATGAATGAAAAGCACCAGGCAGCTTCTGGTCGTGAAACATGTCTATGTCAATTAATCTCATCGTATGTCAAGTTGACAAAGACGTTGGAATTCCTTTTATTGTAACACAAGTCATTAAACAAAATAACGTCAAATAATCAAAATCGCCTCACAAAATTACTTAGTATTTATTTTTTGTGGGTGTGTCAAAAGTTTAATCAGTGGATTCTGTAGTGGTTTATAGCCTTATCTATACTGATATTATAAAGCTGAAGAGTTTGTTTGTTTGTTTGTTTGAACGCGCTAATCTCAGGAGCTACTGGTTCGAATTGAAAAATTATTTTTGTGTTAGATAGTCCATTTATCGAGGAAGGAAAGCCTATATAGGCTACTTTTCATTTTGATATTCCCACGGGATCGGGACTTACACGGGTGAAACGGTGGGGCGAAGCTAGTCTTTAAATAAATTTCACTCCTCGCTTCAGCTAGCTATTGTTTGTTAGTGGTAGGTATTGAACCGAATGTTGGTAAGTAAGTAGGTATCTCTAACTTTAACTAAAGGCAAGGTGTGACGACTGGGCTGCAATTAGCGGCGCACTTTGCAAACATGAAATGCACTTTGTATACTAGTGTTGGTAGCGTTCACATAAACAATTATATAATAAATAAATAAAAGTTTTTATTAAAGGCAAAATAGACCCACAAATTTTATAAGTTATAAAAATATAAATAAATTAAAACTGTCAATTAATACATTATTAATGTACTCGTCCTACCAAGTTACATGGTCCGTGTCTAGAATCGAATCGAAACTATTTTCGATTTGCGTCAGTGATAAATGATAATATTTTTATTTATTATAAATAATTATTTACCATGTATTTATGTTACATTTAACCCCAGTTAAAACAGGAAAACTATTCATCTATTTAATATATTTAAACGAGCAATTCTTTTGTGTAATCAGGATTTCGGAACGGCTCCAACGATTTTCATGAAAAGTATGCGGGGGGTTGCGGAGGGTTCCGGGGGCCAGGAATTATTTAAATAGAATTTAATTTTTGAGAGTCATTGTAAAATTTCTCAGTTACAAAACATTACAAAGTTAATAAAAGTTACAACCTAATTAAATGGAAAATAAAATAATATAAAAAATCTAAATAAGTTTCCCAAGGAAGGATCTCCAAAAGTTTATTTTTTAATTTTTTTTTATGCATGGTTAAATGCATTCAATTAGAATTTTACTAGGTATATTTGTTTAGCCGCTCTTAAATCTTCATGATTTTCCATTTCATCCTAATTTTAACTAATATGTATAAATCCGAAAGTTTGTTTGTTATTTAGATGAAAATCGGCATAGTGGTAGTTTAGGGGATAGCAAAGGACATACTTATTTTTGATCCCGAAATTCCCGCGGGATCGGGACTTACACAGGTGAAACAGCGAGATGCAACTAGTACCTACTTAATAAAATTATACTCGAAGAAATTATTTTCAAGAGAGCCTAATACTTTAACCACAACAGACTGTGACGATAAAAATAGAATATTTTTCTGACCGTACCACTTGTAGTAAGTTACTTTGTGTAGAACGAACCGGCATTGTGTCAATATAACTGCGTCGAAAGGAATGTAACTTGCTTAGGAGTTGGACAGCTGAGACGGTGGACTGCACACACAATGCTTCAACGCTTTTTACGATACACCGAAAATTAGTGAAGATTTATTTTAAACCTTAGTTATAATTTAATTAGTATAATTAAATCTATATAAATAATGAGTTATTCCCTTTCAAACAAAACAGAATTATCCAAATAGGTCCAGGCGTTTTCGAGTAATCCGCGTACATACATAAAAAAAATATACACGACGAATTTAGAAACTCCTCCTTTTTGAAGTCGGTTAAAAATCAATTGCTGTTCGAAATCTATTAGTTATTACTATTAGAAATCTAAATAAGTTTCAATATTATGTAGGTTGTCCAAAAGGCTTTCTGCATTGCCTCTTTGGATGGCAACGCCGATCTGTTGACCAAAGTAGCAGCCAGCATTTGGTCACCTGAAGCTATACTAATAATTTTGAAATGTTTTTATTAAAATCTAAAGAAAGAAAAAGTTTTTTTTAAATCTAAAGATAGAAAGTAAGAAAGAAAACATTCATTTGGCACACAACAAAAGACAATCAGAAAAGTATAGCTTAAAGCTTAGTAAAGCTTCGGACCCAGGTTCTCCGTTAAACTTTTTAACTCGCACAATTTGTATCCATAGTAAACAGTCTCCTCACGACCATGACTATTGTAAAATAGTCGAAACGTCGAGGTAGGAGAAAAAAAAAATACTCGATTAAAACTCGGGAAAATAATTATCTAAAGATTTATATTGTACTTAATGTTGGTTACTCATACTTCTTCTTACGTTACGCATTTTGTTAGAGGTAACACAGAAAAAAGAATTTCTTGTAATAACCATTTTCTTTACTAGGTATATAAAAATAAGGTACATACTGCGGGTCTTATGGCAACTGAAATCTATAGAACTACTAGCTGCCCTACGCGGTTTCACCCGCGTAACTCCCGATCCCGTGGGAATATCGGGATGTAAGCTATCCTATCTCTCAAGTTGGATCGAACTGCACATGGTGTGCGAATTTATTATAATCGGTTAAGTGGTTTAGGAGTCCATTGAGGACAAACATTGTGACACGAGATTTATATATATTAAGATTCTAAAGCCGAAGAGTTTGTTTGTTTGTTTGAACGCGATAATCTCAGGAACTACTGGTTCGAATTAAAAAAATATATTTGTGTTAGATAGTTCAATTATCGAGGAAGGCTATAGGCTACTTTTTATTTTGATATTCCCACGGGATCGGGACTTACGTGGGTGAAACCGAGGAGAGCAGTTAGTGTTTTTTAAAAACCTTGATAATAGTGACAAAATGACAAGAAAATTAATAAATGAATTGTTTTTCAGATTGGACAATAAAGCAAATATTTATTTAATGATTTGTTTTAAGTACTTTTTACTATTTTTACAAAATATTTAGTTTTTAATTAAAATGGCAGGTGGTTCTTATTAGCCGCTGGTAGGTACCTTATATATTTTAGGACACTTTACACAGCTATCTAGCCCCAGGCCACCCCATGGCTAAGTTACTAGGCTTGTGTTATGGCCAGACAACGGATAAAATACTTATCTTTTTACTTTTGTTTTGTAAATACATACCTACATATTATACATATCTGTACAATAGTATTTATGTAAGGAGGGAATCGAACCCGCTACTTTCTGCGTCGCAGGCGGGTATACGCCCACTGCGTCACAGGTGTCGTCTAATTAACCCTAGAGAATTATTGCTTGTTTTTAGTAAAAATAGTAGTCGGACCTCAACATAGAATATTTATTACTTCTGTGGACCTCAATAAACAAATAAAACCCCAAAGCTCAATGACCTCTGCCTCTAAGAAACAGCTGATTTTCGAGTAAGAACAAACTGTTCTAATTTTCAAAAGTTGTAGAAGAAAAGATGTTTGTCTAGACCTTTAGAATACCCCCTTGCGTATTAAAACCCTTTGTTGGTATATTTTTTTTATTTTAATTATCTAATTAGTTTAATCAGTAGGTACCTACTTCGTTAAAGGTGTTTATAAATCAATATTAATAGTTTAATTTAAACTATTTTATTTTCAAACTATGTGAAAGTTCCTAATTAAATTTCTCACCGTTTGCCAAAATTGTTTTACTTAGTTAAAAAGTTATTTTTATTTATTAGATCATTAAAAATTGCTACCTAGATTTTTTGATTGACATACGATATCTGTACTCAAGACAGGTTTTTAAATTTTAATATAAATACATTTAAACTAATATATCAACTCAAATACCTTCATAACTTATTTATGTAGTTAAAATTAAATGTATAATCACTACATAGTATAAAACAAAGTCGCTTTCTCTGTCCCTATGTCCCTATATCCTTTTGTATGCTTAAATCTTTAAAACTACGCAACGGATTTTGATCGGTTTTTTTTATATGTATAATACATGCATAATATATCCGTGCGAGAGGAAGGTTTATATGTATAATACATGCATAATATATCCGTGCGAAGCCGGGGCAGGTCGCTAGTTATAAACTAATTGCTAAATATATAGGGTTCTTTATGTTTTTTTTTTCAATTTTTAATAGGTTAGCGTTTGACAGCGTAAGCGTTTGTTGTTAGCGTAAGCTACAGTATTTTGGTCATATCATGCGCAATGATAAATACGAACTGCTCCAACTACTGATGCAAGGCAAAATCCAAGGGAAGCGACCACCCGGAAGGAGGCGCACTTCATGGCTTAAGAACCTCCGGACATGGTTTAAGCAAAGCACTAGATCCCTTTTCCGTGCAGCAGCATCAAAAGTAAAAATAGCCTTAATGATAGCCGACCTCCGGTAGGAGATGGCACCTCAAGAAGAATCGTTTGACAACTACCTCATATGATGGTAAGTAACGATGCGATCTAAGTTTTAGCACGGTTTCCAAAACGGAACGGAACTTGCAAAATAATATACGCTCGTGACTCAAAGACCCCTAAATAAACTTGAACCTTCGAGGGACCTGAGTAAAAATAAGAAGACGGTAAGTTATAATCATAAGGAATGATAGATCTATTTTTAATAAGCCTCTCCGTGGTTCGGAAGGCACGTTAAGCCGTTGGTCCCGGTTGCTACCTCTAGTAGCAGTCGTTAGGTCAATTTAGAGGCCTTAAGGCGATCTGAAAACTCTAACAATAGGTGAGCCACAACACTGCACTATACGAAAAGAAGAATAAATATTTTTCAGGACATATTACACATCGCCATCCAGCCCCAAGCTAAGCAACTTAATGCTTGTGTTATGGGTGCCAGATAACGGATAAACCACTTATTTACTTTTTTTTTTTTTTGTAAATATATACATATTATACATATAGGAAACACCCAGAACCAGAAACAAGAATTTATGGTCAGCATAAATACTTGTTCCCGGCGGGAATCGAACCCGCAACCTTCTGCGTCGCAGTCGAGTGTTCGCCCGACGCGCCACAGAGGTCGTCAAGAAGAAGAAGAATAAGCTTTTTTTATTTCAACACAATTATAAAGATTTATTGCTTCAGCAGAACCATTATACCCCTCGCTATACCTCTAGTTCTACACTATCGAGGAAAGTTTTTGTTTCTAACGAATAAGATCCAAAACTACTAGACCGATTTTGATAAAACTTAGTAAGAAGATACATTAATTCATTGGAATTAACTTTCTCTACATTTTATCCTGATAATCCGATGGAATTGGGCGTTACGCGGGTGAAACCGCGGAGCGCTGCTAATATCTTTTAGATTTTTAAGTTTCACCTTGTGCCTTCGCTCTCTCCATACAAAAGTAGTGGACTGTTTCCTCCCTGGATAATGACACTAGAGCAAATAATTTTGGTGCATAAAACTTATAACTGCCATGACCATGCCACTATTTTTTGTTTTCTATTTTATTAATTTTAATTTCTATGAAAAAAAACCAAAACATAGGGGCATAGTCATGGCAGTTACAGGTTTTATGGCACAAAAATATTTATGCTAATGTCATCATCCAGGGAGGAAACAGTCGACTACGTTTGTATCGAGAGAGCGCAGGTACCCTTTCACCTTAATTCATTGGGATAACATTGGCTACTTTTTATCCTGATCACGGGATCGGGAGTTAGGTACGCGGGTGAAACCGTGAAGCGGTGCTAGTATCATATTCATAAGCTTTCTTCAAAGCTTTCAAAAAAAGGCTAAAGTAAAATTGACGGCGGCGGGCTTGCAACTTACATGTTCCATTATAAACAATCATTAACTGCCACTCACTGGCTTCATCATAAAGCCATTTGAATAAAAGCTTACAATTAAAAATGAATAAACACTTATTAAAAGAGTTCCCGCCATTGAGATAACCATCTATTTTAATTCCAAATTCAATTGCATATGATAAATAATTGCGTATGCCGCTGTGCATTGTAAAAAATTATTTAGTCATAATTTTACAGAATTTCTTTGGTCGCTTTGGACCCGTTCGATCCCCACAAAAAGAAGAAATTAATCGATTATTTTTAAAAATCAGAGGACTTCCATAAATAAAAATACCTATTTACTACCTAAATATGTACGAAATAGCAAAAAAATATACTCATGTAAGTAAATAAAAAAACTGAATTAGTATCTAGGTATATATTTTCCAAAATGTTTTTATCACTATCACTACGTAGTATAAAACAAAGTCGCTTTCTCTGTCCCTATATCCCTATATGCCTATGTATGCTTAAATCTTTAAAACTACGCAACGGATTTTGATGCGGTTTTTTTAATAGATAGAGTGATTCAAGAGGAAGGTTTATATGTATAATATGCATAATATAGCCGTGCGAAGCCAGGGCGGGTCGCTAGTAACTTATAACAGTTTAAAAATTAAAACTTTGACTATGGCGCATAGAATCTCGAACATTACAAAAATTCCCCCCTCCGGTAAGCTTCCGGTACTGCCTCAGTGTGCTTCAGGGCTTTATGCTCAATCACGGACGAATAAACGCTGAGTGAACGTCCTTTGATGTGCCGTCACATAACCGATTCCAACGGGAAAGCAAGACGCACAATGCTGGCATGCCAAGTCATGAATCGACGCAAATACCTATCTATCTGTGGCCAGGGCGATTGGCAGTGCATCTGACTATGGATTGAGCCATTGTACAATCAAAGGTTACGAGTCTCTGCCCACCGTAACGTTTACAATCTTGTGCAGCACTATTTGAACATTTTAACAACGTACCCTGTGGATCGAACCCACGTCGGTTGGTGTAGCGGGTGGCGGCTTATACCACTTGGCCAACTAAAGACATAGCTAACATGTTGAAAATAATAATCACACTGAGTTCCTTTTGGTACAGTAAAAACTTACATGATCACAAATAGGTATTTTGTCCTTAAGTATTCTTTTAACCGGAACTTGATATGCGCCTTTCTTTGTTTCAAACAATACAAAAAATATTTCTTAGATAGAACCAACATCAGTACAAAAGATTTTCGTTAATTAACTTCCATAAGCAATTAAACAAACTCTGCCCATTGTGTGAAAACAGGTAGACATTAAGATTTAAAATTAAACAAGACGTAATGCATCGTAAACTAGTTTAGTACGTGCGGCCGTTACTCGAGTAGCCCTACATTTCGTAGTACAATTGAGAAACTAATAATATTATAGGCGAAAGTTTTTGCGTGTAAGTGTCTAATTTCTTTGTTAACCGAATAAAAGAAAAGGAGGCGGTTCTCAATTCATTGCATACCTATAATATTAATCTCTTTCTACCCCTTTAGTGATTGAATTTCCCAAAAACTTCTCTCAGTGCACGCCTCCTGAAAGAAACTCCTACGTAAAGTTTCAAATTCATTGCTCTTACAGTTTAGAGTTTTTAGAGTTTAGCTTATAGAGTTTCAGAGTTTTAGTGATGAGTATTTTTCTTTTTTAAATATACATATATTTATGTATGTTCTTACGTCTTTATTCAAAACCTAATGCGATGAAATCCAGCTAAAGCCCTAAGGAAACTTTTGATTCTAAAGATCCCTGAAGCAGCTTTTGATGATATAAAGATTTCTGAGATTATGGATTTGATTTTATATTGTGTGTTGTACTGATTTTTACCTATTCATTTATCTAAATTTATATAGCTGTTTTATTCCGATATACCCAATACCTATCATATGAGAACTTATAAAGTAAAAAAGTGTATCCAAAAAAAATATTACTAACTTTGTTAATGTAAATGTTTTTTTATACATGTAGGTATATTTTAACGGGATTATGAGGTCACTGTTATTATTCTGCGTTGCATGTAACTCTTCACAAAACTACTTGTTTTTCTGGTACCTACTTTTACAACATTATTTATATTTCCAATTACCTAGTCAAAATAAAATACTCGATAAGTGAGTTATAAATTAAAGATTGACAGTTCCGAAAAGAAACCAATTAATATGTAAAATAATGAATAGCTAGTAGTTAATCTTCTAAGTCTGTGCCTACCTCTGCTTTAGTACTAGATCTATTAAATAGGTATATACGGTTAACTTGAATGGATTCAATGTCAAAATATAATATTTATTTTACATTAAAAATTAAATGTAACTTTAAAACGGTCATAAAATTCACACCTCAATAACTAATCTGAGCGTTTTATAGCATCATAAGTAATTATATTTAAAAAATAAATAGGCAGCGTTTAAAATTAATACTTATCAGTAAAACTAAAATGTCGATGACACACAATGGAGTCAGCAATAAATACGAAAACACAATAAATTATAAACTGCAAACGATGTTAAAAATGTAAGTATGAAGATCGTGGGGGTCGATGATCGATACAACATTATCCCGGGAAGATATGGCGGCGCGCGCCTCTCGAGGACTTCGAGACCCAACAACCGCTGCCGCCGTGCGCCACGCACGGTGTAGCTTCGCGTCTGAGGCGGCAAGCAAACTCCGCCCGCCCTATACCGCCATACTGTTCTACGCCGCCACACCGAATGGCCGCGTCTATACCGCGTCTAACATAGGTACCTACTACCTACACAGTGCACATAATTAATTTACAACATTGTAAAAGTGATGATACTAGTTTATCGACTATAAATCTGTGATCACGTGTCGCAGGTAAGTGATAATTGCTTTTGAACACCGCCTTGTTTACTTTTAACAAATATGAGTGGGAAACGGACGTTGTCGGGAACCCTTTTGTGTTAGTTTGTTACAATTAGATACTGAGTTGACTTCGAATGTGACTGCGATTTACAAACGAGTTGCGTTCATTAAGTGTGACCTTAGCCGAGTCGAGGCTAAGGCCGAGCGACCAATGTTTTGCGTTGTTGAGATGTGACTTTATTGTTTTATGTTAGTTTAGGTAAGCATAATTATTATATTAAACAATGCCTACTTAAGCCTCTATATTCTACAGTCTACTTTAATTTAAATCAGGTGCATATCTATCTATAGGTATAACGTCAAATAACATAGGTATATGTTTTGCGTTGTTGAGATGAGAATTTATTGTTTTTATGTTGTATAAGGTAAGCAAGCATTTATACTTATTGAAATAAATTTTAATTTAATTTGTACAATGCCTACTTAGGAATATACATTCTTAAATCACTTGCATTCCTATCTGTGGGTATAATGTCAATGTTTTGCGTTGTTGAGATGTGACTTTATTGTTTTTATGTTGTTTTAGGTAAGCAAGCATTCATACTTATTTATTGAACTAAATTTTAATTTTATTTATACACTTCTTAAGACTCTACATATTACAATCTACTTCAATTAAATCAGTTGCATACCTATAGTATAACGTGTAGGTATCTTTTGCGTTTTGAGTTGCGACTTTATTTTTTTATGATATTTTAGGTAAACATTCTTTTGGTCTGTACTTAACATTGAACTGCATTTTATTTTAATATAAACAATACTTACTTATGTATGAATCTACAATCAACTTCATTTTAAATCAGTTAATAATATCTGTATTAACTGTTATGACATGAAAATGTTTTCCTATTGGAAAATAAATGTTTTTTATTAAATAGCTTTGGATTTTCACGTGATCAATTTTAGATACCCACCTATTTCATATTATAATGTTTAGTTTCCGTGAATTTAAGTGAAGTGAAAATTAAATGAACTTTATTTTCTTCTACCGTCGGGCGCGCGTTGAAATCACTCCGTGCATAAAAGAAACTAGCTGCGCCCCGCGGTTTCACCCGCGTAACTCCCGATCCCGTGGGAATATCGGGATAAAAAGGAGCCTATAGCCTTCCTCGATAAATGGACTATCCAACACAAAAACAATTTTTCAATTCGAACCAGTAGTTCCTGAGATTAGCGCGTTCAAACAAACAAACAAACAAACTCTTCAGCTTTATAATATTATAGTATAGATAAGTACAAACAACATTTTTTTAGTAGGTCCATATTATTATTATTTTGTTTCTTGCTTTTTTTAAATTATTTTTTTTATGATTAATTAAATATAAATGTATTATAAGTACAAACAAAAGAATAAAATATTTTTAATAACAATTAAATAATAAAAACCTAAATTAATTAATAACCTACTTTCTAACATTTAATAAAAAAATTAAGTCCAAATTTTCCCTAAGACAGGTGCCCAAATGAAGATCACTAGGCTTGCTTTGTTTCAAAATGGTTGGTTTCAAAATTAACTAGTTTTAGCTTCGGGTGACCAAAGGGTTGGCTCCTACCTTGGACAGGCGGAGAAGCATCTCCATTCAATGAGGTATCCAAAGCCAGCTTTTTGGGCACACTTCCTTACCCCCATTTGGACTTTTCATTATTTATTAAAAAGTAAGTAGGTTTAATAACCTAAAAAAATAATAATGAAATAAATGAATTGAATTATGAACCCCTCGCTACTGCTATACATCCATTTAAATGATAGTCTATGTAAATAATTAGATATCATTATTATTACAAAGGAATAAAATATTCTTCACAACAATTAAATAATAAAACCTAAATTTTAATTTAATTTAGGTTTTATTATTTAATTGTTGTGAAGAATATTTTATTCCTTTATACCTACTAATAATGATATCTAATTATTTACATAGACTATCATTTAAATGGATGTATAGCAGTAGCGAGGGGTTCATAATTCAATTCATTTATTTCAGAGAATAAAATCCATCCATTATGTACAATAAAATAAAATAATAATCAAAAATCAAATATACTAAAAATAAACAAATTCCAACTCACAATAAAATTAAAAATCAAACAATCCATAATACATAAGTAAAACAAATAAATATCGTTAGACTCTGGACACAGCGCCATCTAGTCTCAAGCTAAACAACTAGGCTTTTGTTATGGTAGCTAGATAGAATACTTAAATAGGTTTTAGATATTATACCTTTGCTTACCTACTTAATTGGACTTATGTAATATCTATTTTCGTCTTTTGATTTTTTCGATCGTCTTTTGTTTCCGTTCTTTTTGTTAACCACTTATTTGAGTAGGTAGTTTAACTACGAGGAAATGTATTTCTTTTGGACAAACTAGTTTGACCACAAAGTTAGATCAGCAGGAACTTACCCTTTTTTATCACAATCATTCAACAAACAAAATAATACCACATTGCCATTTTTGTTGTTATTAGTGTTTTATAGGCTTTATACGGAATATCACACCTCACCAATGATGCATGGGTATTTTATGTTACATGTACGGTGGACTGCATAATTGCTGACCCATCGTAGAGCTCCAAAATGGCTGTCATAAAAATGTTGTCAACATGAACAAGATTCTAGACACCTGCTTTAGATGAAGTTTAAAGTCTTCTAACTCATCAATTAATCAAATAAAAATTATTAGAATGAAAACATTCCAATAATAGTCATTATAGAACTCTACCGAGGGCTGCAATTATGCAGCCGACTGTACAGTATGGGTAATAAGTAAATAATCAAGTTTGCTACAATAATACTATCAACAAGTATTGGAGTTACTTCTTCTAATAGACTTTACACACAATCTTAAATACTTGAATTAAAAGTACTCAGTGTAATTATTATTTTCAACATGTTAGCTATGTCTTTAGTTGGCCGAGAGGTATAAGCCGCCACCCGCTACACTAACCGACGTGGGTTCGATCCACAGGTTACGTTGTTTTAATGTTCAAATAGTGCTGCACAGGATTGTAAACGTTACAGTGGGTAGAGACTTTTGACCGTAGATTGTACCTATTTGACGATGTTATTAATTGGATTGGTCACGTATCTTAGACAAGTAGTAAAATAATGTAATTACGATTATCACAACGATCAAATCAATTGGTTTGTGGTAATTAAAGTTTAATAAGCTCAGTTTTAGATTGGAGTTTACGTAACTTATGATTGGCAGCTTTCCAGTTTTAATAATAATCATTACAACAACACTCAAAGCAAATATTTTACTTATTGTGGAAACTCGTTAATACCTATACAGGTACCTTCGTATTCACTTCAGTACTTATTCCCGTATGGAATAGATAAGATATAGGTATAACCTACGGATAGAGGACACTGCGCCAGTTCAGAAAAACAAAACTTTTGCTCCATGAAAGTTTCCAAGATATAGGTAAAAAGCTATTTTCAAAATTTTAAATATTTCACTACCTTCTCTATATTTTTTGATGCCAAACAGCAAATAAAGGAATTATTACAATCTGTTTTTTTGATAGTATTTCAGGATAAATGTGCTATCGAATGCCAAACTATTTTTATGACACATCGAAAATTTATTTTTAAACTAAGATTTAACTCAAACTTCATGATTTTTTTTAACCAGATATTTAAACTTTCTGGGTATAAAAAAATGCAGGTCACCCTAGTGTCTAAAGTTGCCTATTTCATTAAGATTCTGAAATGGTATAATATGTGGTATTGCCAGCATTTAATACCAAATTAATTTCTATTAAAATGAGCCAACTTGCGACTTGAAATGAGGCAACTTGTTGTTGTAATTGTGATTGTAATTTAACTGTGTTTTAAAACAGTTAAATTACAATTAAAACATATTATGTAGGTATAAAACTTTCTATTTTAGATTTAAAATACTTACCCATTTTCAACGTAACAGCTATTATACCTAGCCTAAAACACTCTCAATTTGTAGTTCATACTACTCCTATTTTGTAATTCAAAACACTCTTACTTTGTAGCTCAAAACACACTTACTTTGTAGCTCAAAACACTCTCATTTTGTACCTCAAAACACTCTCATTTTGTAGCTTAAAATACTCTCATTTTGTAGCTCAAAACACTCTTATTTTGTAGCTTAAAATACTCTAATTTTGTAGCTTAAAATACTCTTACCTACTTTGTAGCTCAAAACGCTCTTATTTTGTAGCTCAGAACACTTTTATTTTGTAGCTCAAAACAATCTCATTTTGTAGTTTAAAACACTCTCATTTTGTAGCTTAAAATAGTCTCATTTGGTAGCTTAAAATACTCTCATTTTGTAGCTCAAAACAATCTTATTTTGTAGCTTAAAATACTCTTACCTACTTTGTAGCTCAAAACACTCTCATTTTGTAGCTCAGAACACTTTTATTTTGTAGCTCAAAACAATCTCATTTTGTAGTTTAAAACACTCTCATTTTGTAGCTTAAAATAGTCTCATTTGGTAGCTTAAAATAATCTCATTTGGTAGCTTAAAATACTCTCATTTTGTAGCTAATTCTAATTTTGTAGCTCAAAACACTCTTACTTTGCAGCTCAAAACACTCTCATTTTGTAGCTCTAAACACTCTTATTTTGTTGCTCAAAACACTCTTATTAGATAGCGACATAAGTTATAGAAAACCTTTCGAGTATCCACTTCCACAAGATATCCTAAGTTTATGTGTCTACAACATGTAGGTAAGTAAGATTAATCTTTTCTATCAATAATATTAATTTACCCACAAAATATTAAACAACTTTTGTTACAAAACCTATCTTATTAAAAATTCCTCCATCCAAACAGAAAAAATAAGTTTCTTTGAAGTAAGAAATTATCCTCTCCTTACTATACGTAGACGATAAAGAATAATTTCTTGCTTTTAGTAAAACATTTTACAATGGTAAGCAATATTTTTAAATTGAAAGCAATATTTTTAAATTAAGAATACTGGTTATTATTTTTCAAGAACATTTAAAGAAATTTTGCTCTAGCATCTACAGGGAAAGGAAAGGACGTGAGAATTAAATACACATCAAGAAATATTATTTGTCATGCTATAGTAAATAATTCTGATCGTCTATCAGTCGCAATTCGCTTAATGAATGACTCCGGCCGTAAGCTAGTAATAAGCCAAGCTAATTTTGATTCAGCCACACGTAGATAGAACAGCCATCTAAAAAAACGACCTTATGTCCTCATCATACGGTCTAAACAGTAGTATCAAAAAGTTACTAAAGAGGAAAGGGTACCGGAGGTTTTTTCCATACAAACTATTAGAAACGTAGTCGACTGTTTTCTCCCTGGATAATTACACTAGAGCAAATAATATTGGTGCATAAAACTTATACCTAACTGCCATGACCTATTTTATTTTTGAAGTGAAAACTTCTTATGGCGCGTTGGGCACTTTTGTGGGTGAGCATTTTCAGCCGTTCTCGCGACAGATTTTGACGCGACAGATGAGATTTTATATGTGTTAGTCTTTTTGTTTAACTTATACTGCCATCTATTACACAAATTGAGAAACTTAGTTTCTAGAAAGACCGCTATTCGAATGTAGATGGCGCTGATTTAAATTTTTTACTGCCATCTAGCGAATAAAAAATAAACTATATTTGTTTAAGTGAGTGCTAATAGATGGCAGTAGCAGATCGTTTCAAGAAATATTCTATGAGAAATAACAAGTTTATTGTTTTCACTTCTGCCTGCACTCCCGGAGTGCGCTGTTTTTATTTTTTTAATATTAATTTCTATGATAATTAGAAAAATTAAAGAAACCAAAACATAGGGGCATAGTCATGGCAGTTATAGGTTTTATGGCACAGAAATATTTGTGCTATAGTATCATTATCCAGGAAGGAAACAGTCGACTATGTTTGTATGGAGAGAGCGCAGGTACCCATTCACCTTAAGAGTGGCACATGAGTAGATTGTAAGAGACGTAGTTTATGACTGCTCGTGCTGTCCGACATAAAATTAGACACCCAAGTAGTTGATAGACGAGAAAACCTAGAGTTGCGCAACGTAAACCAGGTTTTAGAGTACGGTTTAGAAGAGGTCAATTTAAACGTTCACTAGTCTCGAGTAGCTTTTACGATTTAATTATGTTATTGTTACATTTTTATTATTAACTTTTGTTACATTATGAATTTTATAATAGCTCTGTTTGTTTTTGATTTCTATGTCTGGTATGGCTTTTAAGATTGTCACTTTTAGTTTCCGTTTATTTATAACTAGCGACCCGCTCCGGCTTCGCACGGCTGTATTATGCATGTATCATACATATAAACCGCATCAAAATCCGTTGCGTAGTTTTAAAGATTTAAGCATACAAAGGGATATAGGGACAGAAAAAGCGACTTTGTTTTGTATTATGTAGTGACAATAATCCTTTATTAGGATTCTTTACTTTTGAACTATAGGTAGGTACTGCACGTCAAATAAGTTTGCCTATCTAGTCAAAATCGGAACTAAGTAATGGATGATATTCTGATTTTGGTAATTTACGTAGATACCTACCATACCTTGTGTGGGATGTTTTTTATTTCTTCCTTATAAAAAAAGTTATAGGTTTCTTAAAAGGAGAATAATTGTTTTTTCATCTAATATTTTACCTACTTTAAGACCAGTTAAATTCAATATTTAATTTAGGTAATACAAGCCTTTGACATTTACACGCTTTACTAGCAAAAATAACAAGAACTTTACTATTCTTAAGACCTGCTGTATGCTACCTATAATACCTACCGTATTTTGTAAATATACAATCTGTCACCACGGCTTATTTCATGTTACAAGTCCTTATCTTTTTTTTTCTTCAACAAAATAGGCCTGCATGCTACATCTTCGACCTCATCTTCGCCTCCCATCTGGTGAGATGAATTTGAACTCATCCCACCAGATGGAAACGAAGCATAAGAGTAGTAAGCGTAGTTTGCTCGCCTAGAAGGTTTCACTCTAGACTTAAATTAAATTAAATAAAACGTACTAACAACCTAAGTAATGCTAAGCAATAATAATAACTAAGAAAATTAATAAGACTTTATAGATAGCAAAATAACAATCATAATCGAATCATTCTAGTTTCGCAACAACAGAATCCGTGTGAAAGAACACATTAAAAACTTTTACATCCGAACAACGTAATATCGCGTAATATCTAAACAGTTAACAACGCGTACTTTTTCAACCATTTTACAGCTGTTTTATTTAATCAATGGTTGTAATAAACCCCGATGGGTAATTACTATAGTGTAATAAGTGTAAATTTGTAGCTCTATGTCGTTTTAAAAAATCGCAATTTGTTTTTGTGCGGTTTCTAATCAATAACCAATCAGTGGTTGGTTGTAAAGTTAACTAAGCGAGAAATTAACTCGGCCCTGCTGAGCTGTTGTACTCTGTCTTGAAAGAGTACTTATAGCTGTCTAGGTAATTGCGTAAGTACAAGCAACAAGAGGCAGGTTGCTGCTACTTATAATTAAACTATTGATTAAAGATCAGTTTTGTAGTTGATACAGTATGCGTCATAAGTCCACTATCAGTTTGCCATCTATAGGTTCATATTATAAAGCTGAAGAGTTTGTTTGAACGCTTTTAAGGAACTACTGGTTCGAATTGAAAAAATCTTTTTGAGTTTTATAGTCCTTTTATCGAGGAAGATTATAGGCTACTTTTTATCCCGATATTCCCACGGGATCGGGAGTTACACGGGTTAAACCGCGGAGCGCTGCTAGTCACTATCACTATTATTTATTTACTATCACATTATTATTTATTTATTATCTATTTTTCGCCGTCCCTATATCCCTATGTCCCTATGTATGCTTAGATCTTTAAAACTACGCAACGGATTTTGATGCGGTTTTTTTTATAGATAGAGTGATTAAAGAGAAAGGTTTTTAGATATAGTACATGCATAATACGGCCGTGCGAAGCCGGGGCGGGTCGCTAGTCACTACATAGTATAAAACAAAGTCGCTTTCTCTGTCCCTATGTCCCTATATCCCTATGTATGCTTAAATCTTTAAAACTACGCAACGTATTTTGATGCGGTTTTTTTAATAGATAGAGTGATTCAAGAGGAAGCTTTATATGTATACCTTGTATGTAAAGATAAAGTGTTTGTTTGTTTGAACGCGCTAATTTCAGAAACTACTTTTTCGAATTGAAAAATTACTTTTGTGTTGGATAGTCCATTTATCGAGGAAGGTTATATACTACTTATTATTTTGATATTCCTACGGGATCGGGACTATTCGGGACTTACACGGGTGAAACCGCGCAGCTAGTAATACTATAATACTAGTATTAAATTACGACCTTTTTTGATAGACGTTACACATAAACATAAATACTTGAATTAAAAGTACTCAGTGTGATTATTATTTTCAACATGTTAGCTTTGTCTTTAATTGGCCGAGTGGTATAAGCAGTCACCCGCTACACCAACCGACTGGGTTAGATCCGCAGGTTACGTTGTTATAATGTTCAAATCACCGGTTCAAATAGTGCTGCACAGGATTGTAAACGTGACGGTGGCGGTGGACTTTTGAGCGTTGATTGTACCTACTCTAGTACTTAACTTGAAACTGCTTTAAATTACTTGCGTCTCTAACTTAGTTCTTCCTGATTACATTTCTGTAATAATTATTTACCAACACAGAAAAATTGTTTCTTTAAGCAATAAAATAATAATACTTAGGTATCTCGTTTTTAGGGTTTCGTGTCCCAATGAGAAAGAAACGGGATCTCCTTATAGAATCATTCGCTTGTTAGTTATATTCTTAAAAATAATACGCAAGTATGTTGGTTTTAAATTAAGAATTTTACTTACCTACTTATTATTTTAAGATATTTTACTGAAACCAAGAAATTATTCTCGGAATATTTCCTTCTTCGGAGCCTATTCAATGCAAACAAACAATCAAATCTTTTCTTTTCAAAATCGAATCTATACTTATCTTCTACTAATATATAAAATTCTCGTGTCACGGGGTTCGAACTTGAACTCCTCCGAAACGGCTTGACCGATTCTCATGAAATTTTGTGAGCATAGTCAGTAGGTCTGAGAATCGGCCAACATCTATTTTTTATTTTGTTTCCTTTAGTTTTTTTTTTTAAATGGCAAAACAACGTTTGCCGGGACAGCTAGTACTAAAAATTTGATTGTTTGCTTCTTTAAATTGAATATAAAGGTCCGAAACTACTGGACCGATTTTAATCAGACTTGGTATGATGATACATTGATTCATTGGGAGTGACATAGGTTACTTTTTATACCGATATTCCCACGTGTAACTTTATATATAAATAATAAATAAAAAACTTTATTCGCACAAATAAAGATGCTACAATTGGCATAACAAAAATAGTTTCCCTGGAATTTATCTTACACAAAAATATTAGATTTTTAAAAACTAGATCTTATAATGATATGATAAAAATAAGTAGGGAAATGGTTCACATGTAATCAATATAGATTTTAAATAAAACGTGGAGTCCCTGTGTCCTAAACTAGGATCATCTTTAATATAGGAGACATATACTAATATTACAAAGCTGAAGAGTTTGTTTGTTTGAACACGTTAATCTCAGGAACTACTGGTTCGAATTGAAAAAATATTTTTCATTACTCATACTCCGAAAGTAGGTCTAAAGATGCGTGAAGAGTGTGTAGAAAATAAAACTTCCAGCCCTAAGGAAAATCGCTTTCACTGACAGCTGTCATGTCAAATTATGGCTTCGCACGACTCGTGCAATGTGACAGTATAATGACAGTGTCATTACGCATTAGGAACTTCAAAAACCTAACCTCCTTGCTTTAAGTAACACCAAAGAATAACACTACATGTATATAACCTCTTTGGTTCCAACCTTGTAAGAGGATCAGCCGCCCAATTGCCGTATTCTTATGCAGCGCGTCTTGACTGCGTTTGCGTCATAACCATAGATTTCGTATTGCTAAGACGCACTCGTCACGCAGTTACTCATGTGGTTTAGGTTTGCGTAACGTGTGCGTGACGAGTGCGTCTTAGCAATACGAAATCTATGGTTATGACGCAAACGCAGTCAAGACGCGCTGCATAAGAATACGGCAATTGGGCGGCAGGTAGTATGGAGTCTCTCATTCACTCTCGTTGTTAGGAAGAATTTTATGTATTATTCGTTATGAAAAGCACAGTGTTTACCTCGGGTGAAAGACTCATTTAGTCCCTCGAACTATTGGCGCAATCGCTACGCTCGGGCGCCGAACTCCGTCTCGGGACTCAATGAGTGACTTTCACACCTAGGGTAACAATGTACTATTTGTGTTGGATAGTCCATTTATCCAGGAAGGCTGGATGGTACCATGTAAGGTTTTCTTAATGAAACCCAGTCCGACTTCTAAATAGTTAGTACGTTTTATAATTCGCTGGCTCATAGTAATACGACGAAGTGAAACTTTGCTTTACCTCCGAAACGACGATGTTTTAATTAATAAAACTCTATTTATACTCTATTTATATTTGACTTTGTAGAGTTTTTTTTGATAATCCGTAGTATTTCAGATTTTTATTTTTAACGTTTTAGTTTACCTTTTCTTTTTAATGTAATTTATTTTTAACTTCTAGTTTAGTAGTTAGTTTTATTAAATTAATTGTTTTTGTAAAAAAAATAAGTTAGGTAATAAAGTTAAGATTTTTTTACTTCTAGTTTATATTTGTATTTATTTTTAAACATTTTAGTTTTTTTTCTTTATAATTTATTGTTGTTGATTTTTTTTACTTCATTTTTGAAGACAGCTTTTAATTTTTTAAATTTATTTTTTAAATTATGATTTTCCCAAGGGATCGGGCCTTACGCGGGTGAAACCGCGGATCGCAGCTAGTTTATTATTTTCCCCATGCACAGACCAAACACATAATTATAATGCATACTCAGTTAGTACTAAGTAATAAAAGCAGTAGTACAAATCAACTGCAACATTCAGAAACGAGTAACGAGCAATAATTTGAAACGTTATGAACTTTGTGTCAATAAATCGTACGAACGACTCTTAAAGCTGGTTATTTCTCGTAAACGTTTACAAATGGACTGCGAAACAGTGGTACCTATTAACTATTATACCTAAGTACATATAAACAGTGGTTCAGTGGCACAAACTTTTACATTATCTGTAGGTATTACTTACCTACTTATAGGTAGGAAAAAACAAATGGTTGTCTGTAAAGTCGGTTTAAACGGACGATAATTTTACGTGATAACGTCTTAAGAAAACGATGAAAAATTGAAAGTTGTTTTACTATTCCTTTAAAGGTATACCTAGGTATATATATTTTTTTCTTTTTCTTTCTTTTTTTTTCCTTCTTTTTTTTTTTACCTATAGGTTGGTACCTATATATTTTTTCCTTTGTATAAGTCTTCTATTCGACACTCGTCACCATAACACAAGCCCAGATGAGCGATATTATTATTAAATAATCTCATGTTACCATGACGCATGACGTCAACATCGGGAACGGGACGCACTAAGTCTGCCACTTCGGGAACGGCAAACAAAGAAAATAGAGTACTTACTTCTCTATTTAGGTATACGTAAGATGGTGTGAGGAAAATTCTACGGCACATAAGTAGGTATACCTCTAAGATGAAATAACTTTCCATCGTTATGAGAAATATTTTTTCATTTTCAGTATACTTACCTACCTAATACTACCTATCGTGGATTGTTGTTGTTTGTTTGTTCGTCTCAAAAAAACAATTATCAAAAAACAACAAAACAGGTTCGTCAAAAAAACACAACAAAAATTCAGATGACTTCGGTATCAATTTGGTCGAATTTTTGACACGAGCACCCTCACTCAATAAACTTTTTCAACCTTCTTATTTAGCCTAGGTATACTTAAGTTAAAATGATAAAATTTAACCGTTGACTGACCAACCAATTCTTATAAGTAAATAAAAATATCTGACAAATTGTAAAATTCTTATGTTGGCATTAAAGGCTTAATAATAATAAACCTCCTAAACCAGAACAAAATGAAAATAATGCTCTATATGCAATGTGTTTCAGCGAAAAGGGGGTTGTTCTAGACGTCTAGGCGAACAACTTTTGTTCTACGACTTTTGGAAATTCGAACATTTCGTTCGAAGTTTTTGTATGAAACAGCAGATTTTCAAGTAAAAATTCTCTCAGAATTATTGAAAGTAACTGATTATCTGATTAGGGACATAGAAAAAAGCCCAAAAACTGGTAACCCTACATGGAGAGTGAGAGGAAAGGCTATTTTTTATCACATGAGTAAAGAAGAAACAGAGAGTAAGGTTGCATGCAACGCTCTGTGATTACTACCTACAGGTGGACGCAGATTGATACGCGCCGAACGCATCGAATTTTTGCCGTCCACGGAAAAAGGTACCTTATAATAATACAGATAAGGTATCTACATTTATATTTCCGATGACGTCATCAGAGTTGTCCGCATCGTCAGAGGTGGCCGACTCTGAAATAAATAAATGAATAAATGTACCTTATCTGTATTATTATAAGGTACCTTTTTCCGTGGACGGCAAAAATTCGATTCGTTCGGCGCGTATCAATGTGCGACCACCATAACAAGCACTTTGTCACGCGAGTGAAATCACAGGGTGCAGAACAGTAGCAAAGAGACAAAATACGTAATTATATTACACCTCCAAATTCAAAAGTTCCGAAACGGTACATAAAGTATTTAAGATATGTTAATTATAACATGGTCGGGTTATACCTGGCGCTCCGCCTTTGACGGTATTGGGAGTGTAGTGTAGGCAAGCAGGTCAACGCCTCAATTTCTGACAGATACACCATTATGGCCGTTCGTAAGGCGGAGCTATTTTGGCGCGAACTGTGGGCGGGGCATTACGAGCCGACCCTTCGCAAATGGCGCCGAAATCCACTTGCCAGATTGGCGGATTATTTCTCTCTTGTTTTTTTTTTCGGTTAGAGAATAAGTTTAGGGTGAGCAGTTTAAAACTTTGGTCGTTGAAATAGTTGAGGGTTATTTTAATTTATTTACGATTAAATTGCTAATGAATTAGTGATAATAGAAAGGCTACATAGACGATACCTAGGTAGGTAGGTACCTACTTATTCATGTAAGTAGAAAATTATTAATCTCTTTGTACCTACCTATAGATAGGTACCTAAAATTAATAAAAAGTAGATTTCGGTTAATTGCAAAACAGATTATGTAGAGACGTTATGTAGAGGTTCAAAATGTAAAGAAACAAGATAGGTAGGTATCTTGTTATAAACTCTGAACCTACCTTAAATATGGTAGATAATGAACTCGTTAACGTCAAAGGAAAAAACATTTTAATTTTTTTTTCGTAAAAAAAACTAAGTAAATCTCATTTGCCGTAGTAGGTATGGAAATGAACCTTGAGGTCAGTATTTTGTAAATTCAATTAAGTCTTACTTAGATTATGTTGGTATTTCGCTTACCTGGTACAAATCTAACCTATCAACCAAGAAAATATTTAAGACTTGCACAACATAAATTTATAAAAGCGCATTATAATTTCTAAAACATGATTATCAACTTATAAAATAATATCAACCTTATAGTTATTGAAATAGAATTTAATTTAAAATTTTATAACCTGTCTACATAATATTAAATGCATTTAGTTAGAATTTAGCTAAATTAGTTTATGGAAATTGTCATGCAAGCCGGACTATATAGGTAATCTAAAAGTTCCAAGTAAGCAGTCCCAAAAAATGTAAGTGACAACGCTTGCTATCGAAGCTGCTTAGAGTGTACAAGGTTATAGCTTCATGTTTTAGAACCAAGTAGTTCATAGGGTTACTACGAGATGGCGCTTTAACTAATTTGCTGTCAAAGCGCCATCCATCTCATATCTGGTGAAAATGTTTACAAAAACAAAATTATTTCTAGTTATTAGATTTGTTAAAAATAATTAACAAGTTGTCAAGCAAAGTTGTAAATACTCAGAATTAGTACGGGATCCCTTTAAAAACGACCTTCACCGAGCTGCATAAAGGATGAAAAGTAGGTATTTTATTTATTTCAAAAATCGGTCAATAAATATAGTTTGAAATTAAACCTAACCAGTGAAATATTTAATTTTTTTTAAATTATTTAATAATTCTGTACTGAATTTTTTGAGTTAAGTAACTCATTTGCAAATTATTGGACCTATTTAATTTGATATAAAATACTTTTCATCCATTAAGCATCTCGGTGAAGGTTGTTTCTAGAGGGATCTTAGACTATAATGTCCAAAACACACAAAAACTGTTAAATAGCAAGCCGTGATCTATCACAAAAACTCGGCTCCTAAATTTAATATTATCTCAGTCCTAAAATTAATTCCACTACTTACTTATCCTAAAAAAAGTCCGGGAAATTCACAACAATCATTAGAATTCTATGCGAGAATATGAAAAAAAAAATGACGACGAAAAAATACTTACCTACTTGACGCTAACAAGATGCGAAGCAGAAATACGACCGAAGAAAAAAAAAAGCTAATCTCGAACGCAAAGCCCTAACTTCGGTTTGTGACCCAATACAAGGGAAAAAAGGCAAATTCGACAACAACAAAGTTTCAAGGAAGCAGTTCCAGCTAAGTGTAAAAGATGGCACTGGTGTCTTAAGGTTCAAAGAAAGTCCCTTCATGTTTTAGTGTCTACTATGTAGTCCAAGGGTCCGATACGAGATGGCGCTGTAATAAAAATATTTTATGAAACAAAAATCCGATTTAGGCACCCTTTACTGTTAAACACTACTATTACAAAGAAAAATAAGACATAAATTAGTACTAGCTGCGCCACGCGGTTTCACGCTCGTCCCGATCCCGTAGGATTAAAAGGATAAAAAGTAACTTAGGTGTTAATCCAGGTCTCCAGCTCCATCCAGGTCTAGTAGTTTTTGCTTCAAAGAGTAACAAACATCCTTTCTCGTTCATAATATTAGTAGGATAAATAACTATGAATACTAATACGACGAAGAGGGCTCCGAAACTGCTGGACCAATAATAATTCTAAAAAATATTTCACCGAAAGTTCATCATATCACTGAGTACTAACATATAAGTTATAATTAAAAAAAAAATGAAATATTGCAATTTTTAACCCAAGGTAAAAACGTAATTTTATTTGGTATTAGTATTATTGTACCTACTACAGGTCTCATTATTTCCTACCTATCTATTAAAATAGATAGAAAACTTTTATTCAGATTCATTGTGTTTTAGTATTTAGAGTTTTTTTATACCTAAGTTTTTTAGGTATATTTTTTGTATTTGAAAAAATCTATTGGTATTCAACAAATGAGAAGATTATTATAATACAATACATAATGTATACCTACTTACCTAATATTTTGAGGTTTGAAATTATAAGTAGGTTCATTTATGTCTTTTAAGGGATTTTATTTCTTTTAGGTTACTTTCAATTACAATTAAAATCGGTTTAGTAGTTTTATGTGCTTATGAACCAATGAGGAATGATTTTTTATTTTAAATTGCGTAAGCCAGCATTTCAGGAAATGTTTTCTTATTCTTCAAAGATTTTTAAGGAAGACTGTAAGTCAGTCTTCCTTAAAAAGGTTCCTTGGAAGAGCTCGCTTTGAGTGATAAGGCTGCCCTTTGAAATACTTAGACTTCAGCTTTTTTTTATATTGAATGTAATTTAAAAATGGCGTTTACAATAAATAATTTATCTATCTATCTACCTATCTTAAAAATATTTCCAAATTGGGTTTTTGACTATAGCTTGTTCAGAGGTCGAAACACCCCTTTGCTATAATCAGGGGTGTTTCCAGCGACCCAACGATTGCAAATATGCTAGAGGAAACCTAACAAGATTTCAAAGCGTTCAGACATTCTTCTAATTATTATTTTGCGATAATGTATTGGCTTGTGGTAATCATTTCCAATCATTTTATTTCAATGCCGTTGAAATACTGACTGACTAAAATGACTGAAAACAACAATGGGAAAAAATAAAACTTGATCGAATCAAACCCTTCAATCTTTTTCAGTGGTACCTACGTTGCTAGAAACTACAAGCGTTCAAATCTTACTGTGGCCAGACTACCGTAAATTGTCTACCAACGCAACGCTCTGTTAGGTAAAGTGCTCTAAAATACCTATAGTCAAAAACACCACCATTATAGAAACTACACCTATCAAACAGATATGTATACCTATGCAAACAAAAGATAAGATGCTTTGTTGTTATCATTGGACCCTATTTTCAATGCAGTTAAAGTGATTTTACAACGACGTTTGATCCGTGTTCCTGGGATGAGGCAGGGTGGCCTTCTTGTATTGATCTAGGCGGCCATTTTTGTTCGCACATGCGCTCTATTGTGAAATTTTACCTTAAGATTTTAAACCTAGATGGCGCTGTAGACTATATGAGCCAATTTACTTACATATAAATTAAGCATTTTAGGTAGAGACTTTAAGTCTTATTTCATTACGGTATATTATAGTTTTTCGTTTCATCAAAGGACTACCAAGTCACAAAAATAAATGGGCTAGGCTGTGTTGAGCCGCCCCTTTCTCAGTTCTCAACGTTTAGTCTAACAGATTTTATAAGAGTACCCACTAGCGGTGCAAATTCAAGCCTGGCTACCTAAGCCCGCAGACCGGTTCCGATAAGCGTTGTCAGATCGGCGCAAGCTACCTGTTTTCTTACTGTGTGCGCCCTTAGTGTCGCCCACGTTTCGACCTCTAAAAAAATCTGTCCCTTAAAAACATAATGTCAATGGGATAAATAGTAGCCATAGAGCGCATTATCGTAGGGCACAGTTCTTCGTTGATAATTCAGTTTCCACTTAATCAATTTTGATTTAATCACTCACACACAAGACACTCTTCTCAACCACTTATTTAACAATTTACAAAAAATATAAATGATTTAAACCTCTTAAACAATAACTTACTACGAACTAAAAACTTTAACAATGCTTTTGACCGCTTATTTCTAGAAACAACTACGCCAGATTTAAAATTCTCATTATTAGCGCTAGACTTTTGAATATAAACTTGGCTTAAAAATTTCTTTCATCAGTGTATTTTGCCACGATTGGCCGTCCCTAATACTTAATTCGTCTTTCTCAACACAATCTAAACACTCTACAAAAACATCTTGGAGAAGGGAAACCGAAATGCATGGAAGAATATTATTGGGAAAGTCAAAACTAAGAACTAGAGAATAAGCGTATAACCTACCTACTTAAAGTTATAAACCTACTTAAATATTCAAGTAAAGGCAGAGTCCCTCTGGTCCCTCGGGCGTTATTCATAACAGGCATAAAATCACCCTCATACAACGGATATAAGAATATAGGTATTTTACTTGCATAGGAAATTTGGGGACTGTATTGTACATACATTTATTATCTACGTATTTATACCTATACCTATGTTCTATATCTACACTTTTCTGTTTTCTAGCTGTATTTCTATAGTACATACTTATTATCCATTATAGTGAGTAAAAATAAGATAATGTTTGAAAATCAATAGCATTGAAACTTATAGTAGGTACTAATGTAGATTAGGACTAGGTTACAATTATTGTAGGAAGTTGTTGTCTGAGATAGGCGAAATGACTGTATTACGGATCGCCTATATAAGCTTTATATTTACCTTAACACAGCTTTAACAGTAGGTATAAATTAAAGGATTCGATGTACAATCAGGCACTAAAAGTGCAGACCCAGCGTAGAGCTCCAAAACTGCTATTATAATAATATTCTCAACTCAAGCAATATCTTGCTTGAGTTGAAGTTTAAAGTCTTTCAACTCATGATTAGACAAATATTATTAGAATGAAAACAATTTTAGAACTCTACTGTGGATTTGCAATTCTGTTGCCGACTGTACGAACAACAATAATGATTAACCCTTTACACTGTGCGTGGTGAGTCGGGTTTAATTAAAATTTCCGACTGTGACATTTACGCTGATACCAGCTCAGTTAATGACGAGGGTCGGCTGCTTTGACCGATTCGAGGGAAATCATGACGTTTTCGACATCATTTCATTTATACAACGGGCATTTTAAGGAAAAATTAAACAATAAAACAAAACAATTTTATTTAATGTATGTGTTCATTTTTAATTTTTTTTTTTTGCATTTCACTTTGCACTCAAATAAGCAATCATGTGTTTATCTGGATTCTTTAAATAGGTACGCTAATATTTATTTATGATGTAGAAGACACACCTATTATTATTAAAATTGTGGAAATTTTAGAATAAAAAAAACCCTTTTTATTTTTTTAAATTTTATCTTTGTGTCTCAAAGAGACTGGCTCAATGGGAGAGTCCCTTGAAACATGAGAGAGCCATGTTGCAAGGGTTCTTAGATTTTACCTACCAAGTGCGAATTTAAAGATCCGGTGTAAATTTAACAAAATTTTAACTAAAAAAGCATCTTTATAAACAGTGCACACATCGCTATCGCAAGATTCGCAAGGATATTTAAAAAATATAATCAAATTGGGATTCTCAGGAACGGTTAGCTCCGGTACTAACCCATTATAAGTTCTAATCCACTTTTATTTTAGCTTCGATAGTCTTTTTTGTTTCCGTTTTGATCGTCTTTTGTTTTCATTTCAACCGAATTCGATGACCTTACAAACGAGGTACACCTCATCACTGTGTTGTCTTTGGGCCGCTATGAGGCAATGTCAATTTGGAGAGGATCTAATGAGGGGTTTTCGGAGTGATGAGTAATTCTGCTTATCGAGTGTGTTCAGTTTCCGATTAGTACCATCTAAAAACAAAGATAGGTATATTTTATTTAATATCAGTGGTAACATTTTGTAAACAATAAAATTCGAATAGATTGTTTACTGTTGACTTATTTGTTATTAATCCAATCAAGTAACAAAAGTGCAGACTCAACGTAGAGCTTAACCAAAACTGCTATTGCACAAGCAAGATTCTATAAGGTCCTGCTCGAACAAACATTCATATTAAAATAATAAAATTAATAATTTTAGAACACTATGGTGAGTCTGCAATTCTGTTACCGACTGTACCTACTTAGGTACTTCCTTTTAAATTTCGTACGAAACTATAATACTAAAAAACACAATTACAATAAATAAAAGTTCATCATCATAAAAATCAACTTAAATAAATCAAATTCCAAATATTTCAACTCTCTAGCTTCAACATGGTTCATAAGATACAGCCTGGTGACAGACAGACGGCTGATAATAGATTATTAGCTATTTATCTATTATCAGCTTTTATCGAACGTAGGCCGGACCGTTTGAGTTGATATAAACATTTGATGAGAGAAGAGACGTATGTGACAATGTGAGGGATAGAGAGGAAGACGACGACCTAAGAAAAGATGGATAGACTGCGTGAAACAAGACATGACAGAGATGGATGTGGACGATGATATGACGACTAAAATAATGAATGGAAGAAAAAGACGTAATAGGATAAGGGTAGGAAGACGATGAAGAAGATTAAACGTAGGCTGGACTTACATGAGCAACGACATCAGCTTCTAAAAACAGCCAAAATGTTTATTTCGTTTGCATTTCATCTCTATACGAATTTATGATCATTAAAAAATACCACCAAGCTGAAAAAAATTATCAAATAGTTATAGCTTAGCTTAGGTATACTTACTAAAAAAAAAGGATTGGTTTCATATACAGAACTTAATTGACTACTAGATCACTAGTTACGGATAAAACTACAATTTAGAATTTAAAAACTTTTATCCCCCATAACTTTCAGACGACTAAACCGTCTTCGATCAAACATAGCTAAAAACACTCCCGACTAATTAGTCGGGAGTGTTTTTAGCTTAGCTTAGCTTAGCTTAGCTTAGTGTTTTTAGTCATCGTAGCTCCCGAACGGATGAAAAGATTTTGATTCTGTTACTTTTGTTTGAAAGGTGAATTCACCTTTCAAACAAAAGTAACAGAATCAAAATCTTTTCATCCGTTCGGGAGCTACGATGCCACAGACAGACACACACACAGATACGTCAAACTTATAATACCCCGTCGTTTTTGCATCGGGGGTTAAAAAGGTATCCATGACCTGTGAGAATCAATTTTGTGATTAGGTATATAAAATTTTAAGCAAGCAAGTATTCTAGTCCAGTTTTCTTTAATCTGACCCTATTCTCTTCATATTTAATAATCTTTAAGAGCGCGCCATCTATCGGAACTATCATAAAAATACTCTTATTTTTATGATAGTTCCGATAGATGGACGTCGCTACATTAGGTAAGTAAGTATATCTACGTTGATACTTATCACGATCATCACTATCACTACATAGTATAAAACAAAGTCGCTTTTTCTGTCCCTATTTCCCTTTGTATGCTTAGATCTTTAAAACTACGCAACGGATTTTGATGCGTTTTTTTTAATAGATAGAGTGATTCAAGAGGAAGGTTTATATGTATTACTAGCTGCGCCCCGCGGTTTCACTCGCGTAAGTCCCATCTTTCTCACCGTTTAAACCTTCCCTGGACTACGACAAACATTTCAAAACCAAAATCATCTAAATCGGTTCGTGCGTTCTGTAGGGCTATTCTCTATCCAGTGGCTGTTCGGTATAGCCACCGCCTTCAGTTACCAACTCGGCTCTAGTTGAAAACTATGGAACGTCTAAAATGCGATTCTCTAATGGGTGGATGTCAGCTTGAGTCGACGTTTCAGACCAGTTGCCATAGTGTAGGGTCCAATTGTTATCGACGTTATGCGACTAAGTTGAAAAACACCTTTGGTCTTCACCGTACCACAATTTAAGAGAACATTTTTTCTGTCGGGTTATATTTCGTTTTTTGTAGAATATACTCTGTTGTCAACATTGATTTAGAAGGTAAGAAGTAAGAAGGTCCTAACCAAAGAGTGTTTTATTCCTAACCTAATCTCCTTGTTCCGTGATTTTATTTCGAAAAATAAATAAATATTGCAGGACATTTCACACATCGCCATCTAGCCCCAAGCTAAGTAACTAGACTTGTGTTAAGGGTGCTAGACAACGGATATACTACTTATGTACCTACTTTTCTTTTGTAAAAATACTAAAAAACTTATAGTCCACACCACAAATGTAGCTCCTTGCCAAAAAATGGAACTAAGGTTAAAACTTGTGTTAAAAAAAGGGGATTTCTGTATTCGCTCCAATACTATTCCGGTAAACACGTGAAAACTGATACAGTAATTAAATTAAATTGAATTTTAGGCTATTGTCTGGCGATTACAGTCTCTGTCTGAGGAACTTTTTTTGTAAACGGACTCTAAGCAACTGGTCCCGAGCAGTTGCTATGAAAAACCTCAGTTAGAAGTTTTGTAATGTCATTTGACGTTTTAAGTTTACAACTTTAGCCTTAGAGAATGCCTTTTTGAAAATATCGATACAAAAACACCTGTCAAAGTGTATGAAGGTCACGTGATAGTGGCTATCATAACAACTGGGTGAAGATGACGTCATCTCAGTTAGAAACTTTCAATACAGAATGCAAAACATGGCTTTTGACAGTTCTGAAATGGAAACTTTTACCAGTTGGCGTTTTAGTATAGTTAGAAACTGGATAGAGAATAGGCCTGCAGGAGTTATAGCGTCAGGAAGGAAAACCTTATTTTTATATAGTAGAATACATGCATAATATAGCCGTGCGAAGCCGGAGCGGGTCGCTAGTTCTTTATAAAAATAACAATTGAAACGCATATAATGTCAGTGACAAAACGAAAACGACTGAAGGAAGTCAACAATACAGTGCTTCATTTGATGTATACGTCAGTGGCTGATTGTGGCACAGCCATCTTGTTTATTGTTTTGTGTCTGTAAATAGGAATAAAATGACGAAAAGTGGTTCATTCTGTCGCAGTAGCTTCATTCACAGAGTTAATTAGTTTTATACCTTTAATATATAGTAGATTAGGCGTTGTAGTAATTTAAACAATAATCTATTAAAACAGTACCTAGTATACATAAACCCAAGGAGAATACTTACGAATGAAATCGATACATATTATAAATATTACTGCACTGGCGTTGCTACACTCAATTTTGATCATTTGTAAGATAGCTATTATAGCATAAACAAAGGTTATTAAGCAAGTAAGAATTCCACAGGTCATTATAACATCAGCAGTTACTTGAATAGACTGAAAGAAAACGAAAATATTATCAGATTGATTGAAATTATAATTACCTTCCTCACCAGCCCCCTTAGACAAGATTGCTTTCTATTAGCGATATCACCAATCGACAGACATTTTTTATTTATTTTTTTGTATGAAATTTACATAAGGCCACGAAAAGTCACGTAGGCTTGCGTTAGAGAAAAATAAATGATAGATAAATTTCATTTTATGCCAATTTTATACAATGCTTTATGTCAATTGCATACAATTAATTCTATCGATTGACTATATCGCTAATAGTAAGCAATCTTGTCTAAAGGGGCAGGACGCCATCGCCATGGCGACGTCCCTTACCAGCTACGTATCCAACTAATCTATATTGACGACCCAATTGACACAATGGTCACCATGTCGGTCTGGATTGACAAACACAGGGTTCGATTCCCGCTTCAGACAAGTATTTATGCTTAGATATATTGTCTGTGGTATGGTTGTTTGTGTGTGTTATAAGTTGATTATTAGTATATATTTACAAAAGAAAAGTACCTATCCGTTGTCTAGCACCCATAACACAAGTCTAGTTACTTAGCTTGGGGCTAGATGGCAATGTGTGAAATGTCCTGTAATATTTATTTATTATTTTATTTATTTATTTGTCCTATTGTTTCCTAATTGTACCCTATCGTGTTCGGCTAACGATTCTAAGACGACCTGACCTCAAATCAGTACCTAGGTATAGATTTGTATTGAAATGTATGGAAGATAACTGACCCAGCGACGGTGTGGCGACGTGCCAGTTTGGAAGCGTAGCCACGACCAACGATGCGCTTTGTGAAGACTGGATACTCTGGCGTCTTGGCGAATCCACAGTAGCCAGTAAAATGTGTAAGCTGCGCCTCACTCACTCACTCAGTATCAAATGGTTCGCCAAAGAGGAAGGACGCACTTGTTTTTTGTGATAGCCAGTAGCTCTATTTGGCGACCTAGGGTAGCCAGAAGTAGATAGCCGTGGATACGTAGCCGGTGGGGGTCTTTGAGTTACGAGCGTATCATATAGGTCATAGGAAAGCGTGACATTTTAGACCGCATATCATCGTATGTAGTAGTGCTCAAACGCCGACTTATTTAGTACTAGCGACCCATCCCGGCTTCGCACGGCCATATTATGCATTTATTATACATATAAACCTTCCTCTTGAATCACTTTATCTATTAAAAAAAACCGCATCAAAATCCGTTGCGTAGTTTTAAAGATTTAAGCATACAAAAGGATATAGGGACAGAGAAAGCGACTTTGTTTTATACTATGTAGTGATAGTAATAAAAAATATAGGTAGATATATAAGAAAAAAAATTTAGTTGCACTTATTATACTTACCAAAAAGATACCAAACATGTAGGCAAAACAACTTGCTAAATATGCACATTCAAATCCAAATACAAGCCATCTGAATAAGCACAGTAAACCTGTGAAATTGCTTTCTTCTGCATCAAATTGATCCTCGCAGGATGGGTACGCTAGGAAATGTATTACTGCACATGATGTTAGCTGAAATAAATTAAATACGATTATGTAAATACTAGCTGCACCCAGTGGTTTTACCCGCGTTAGTGTCTCTTTAAAAGTGACTTTGATATCGTACAAACACAGAATACAAAATTGCGTTTGCCTCTCTAGCGGTTGAATTTCCTAAAATCCTTTCTAAATGCTTGTCTACGTCCTGAAAGAAGCCCTCATACGTAGCACTTGTGATATATGAGTGAGTCAGTCAGTTATTTCTCTTGTATAAATATAGATTACATGTAATTATTTATTATTGAAAAATATTTATTTTTAGTTTATTCCTACTTGCAGGGTAATGGCCTCCCCTTTTCCCACTTTTACATGTTCAAAATGTCTTTAAAGAATTTAAAGCTGAAATTTTAGACCAGTACCTGTGTTACACAGCGCCATCTGGCTATTTAAGGTAAAAGTTTACTCCCATTCAAACATTTTTGTTAAGGGCATTCCACACAGCGCCATCTAGCCCCAAGCTTAAGCAAGCAAGGCTTGTTTTACGGTAGCTAGACGACGCGACGAATACTTAAATACTTTTTTTAAAACATACCTACTTACACATATTATACACAGAAACACCGAGACTGGGACATAAATTTTTATTTGAGGCGGGAATCGAACCCTTCCAAGCAACCTTCTATCACCTTCTGTGTCGGAGGAGGATGTTCGCCCGTCGCGCAACAGAGGTATATAGTTAAAAATTACGCGGCTTATAAGATTAAAGCACGTCTAAAGATATAGGTACTCACAATTCGACAAATATCTATGAGAATACATGCTATTCTCAAGTTTCGAGTACATAAGCAGCATCTATTTAATTTTGGTAAGAATGAATAGATTTCTATCCCCATATGTTAAACGTGTACAATAATTTAATAGTGATTTCCAAAAAAATGATAAAAAAACATCACAAACACAACATCACACACAAAAAAACATCACAAGTTTGTAATTACTATTGTCCACAAACCAATATAGATGTGTGCAAAAACATTTCTAGAGACAGAAAAGAAAAATTTCCTAGGTTTTTGGCATTTGTTGTCACAAAATATTATGACAGTGATAAGTTTTATTAGTGTCATTCTTTAGTTTATAGAGGACTAGCCCTATTGAAAAGGGGTTCTGACATTTACTATAGGAGCTTGACGCATATTACCATTATAGTTTTATACTAGCTAGGTAAGTATATATGCAAACGGGTACTGATATATTGTTTGCTATGCCGACGATACTCTAGTCACAACCTGGGGGCATGACTACCGAGAAACAGCGCGTCTCGGCAGTCTTGGTGTCGTCCAAGCCGTGTCCCGAATCAATGGGCCTTAAGAAATCTGAAGCTATTTTTTTAAATGGCCCGAGATGGGACCGAGAAGACCCCCTCCTGCAGGGTCTAGTATGTTGCATTTTTTACTCCAGAGTTTAAGAATCTGCTATATTCTTTTGACTACATGATCATGAATTGTAGTCTTTCAAAGCTTCGAAAACTAAACCCATCTATCAGGAATTATAATCATTTAAAGCTTCAAAAACTAAACCTATCAAGAATAATAAGATATTTTAACTGTAGACCCTGGGCTGCTGAAATATTTCACCTGTATGTTTGCTTGTATGTATGTAACCGACTCAATTTGTTTTACATCATCCTATAAATTTTGTATTTTTAGAGTTCCGTACCCAAAAGGTAAAAACGAGACACTATTACCTACTAAGACTTATTCACTGTCCGTCCGCCCATCCGTTCGTCTGTCTGTGACCAGGCTGTATCTCATGAACCGTGTTAGCTAGACAGTTGACATTTTCACAGATTATGTATTTTCTGTTGCCGCCGCCGCTATCACAACAAATACTAAAAACAAATAATATATGTAGTGGGGCTACAATATGGTACGGACGCAGAACCTTCGTGCGCGATTTCAACTCGCACTTACCGGTTTTTTAAATATAAATACGAAGTATAAATAAAATATTGAGGTAGGTACTTCAAAATCAGTTTATTTTTATAAGCAGTATTACTACAATGAAGGTACATGTTATCAAATCTTGTAGCACTCAATGCACTTATCATTTACTTTATAATGTTTCACTCTCCTTTCCCATCCATCGGTTTAACTTAACGTACTTTCAGCTCGGGAACTCGTAAGTGAACGTCTGTAGGAAGTAACTACTATTAAAAAGTAGACCCACACTGAAAAGAAATACAATTAAATTTGAGCAGAAATAATATTTATACCCGGTAACAGTGTTGATGCTCGATGCTATGCTATTGGCAATATTCGTTATAGTTGTCGTAATTCTATCGCAAACTGTTGGCGGGAGTAGTTGCCTTTCCATTTGTATTATGAAACACCAAATCACGTAAATGAAATATGCCCAAATGACCCAAACTGAAAATTAAAATAACAAACTTCAGAAAAAAATAAAATTTACCTACTTATTCCTATCCTTCCTACTAATATTATAAACTAGCACCGCTCCGCGGTTTCACCCGCTTAAGTCTCGATCCCGTGGGAATATCAAAATAAAAAGCCAATAGCCTTTCTCGATAAATGGACTATCCAACACAAAAATATTTTTTCAATTCGAAACAGTAGTTCCTGAGATTAGTGCGTTCAAACAAACAAATAAACTCTTCAGTTTTATAATATTATAAGTATAGATGTGAAAGTTTGTGTATGTTTGTTTGTTATGTGTATGTTTGTTACTCCTTCACGCAAAAACTACTAAACCGATTGCAATGAAACTTAGTATGTAGAAAGCAAAAACCTGGTTTAACATATATTCCCACGGGATCGGGACTTACGTGGGTGAAACCGCGGAACGCAGATAATATCTAGATAAAGTAACATTTGTCGTTACAGAAGTCTGGTTTGTTAAAGAGATGAAGAAAAATCTATAGGTATACCTACTTATAATAAAGGAAGAGAGGACAAAAAGTATTTACATAAAGGCCTCAGAAAAAGTTGTAAATTTTATGTCCGTCTGTTTGTATGTTACTTAAAAAATTAAAAACAGCTAAACCAATTAATATCAGGTTTTCACTGTTAGATAGCTCTATTTTCGAGGTGTACTTTTCGTCGAAATCCAATTAGTAGAACCCGAGTAATAAACGAAAAACTAGCCGTTCGGGAAAACCCCGAAAAATCCCACTAAACACGAAATCACAGAATACAGTACGCGTGTAAAACCGCGGGTGGCAGCTAGTAAAATAAATAAAATGAAACATTTTTACTCAAAAAAATTAAACCTTTTACATACCTAATATACTTTGAGGTAAAAAGTAAAGAAATATAAGATACTAACGTGCTATGTCAACCAATCCGAAAATTAACTCAAAAACAGGGAATGCCCCACCGATCAACATACATGCAATCACATATAACAACCCGTAAATAAATGATAGTAAAACTGATATTGTAGCCGCCCACTTAAATAGTCTAGCTGCTTTTATTTTTTGTTGTGTAACTCCCTGTGAAAAATAAAATAAAGATGTATTCTAAAAGTTCAAACTGAAAAATTGTTACAACGGGTTAAGCGCAAGTGAGTGTCGTTATCTTAAATATTCGCATTGAGAGCTCTACCTTACCGGGAGCCCTATTTTTGAATCGTTCGCCCCGCGTCGAGCGCTCGATTTCTACTGATATTCGTTCGACATTGGAAATTCGCTATTTTTGAATCGCTCGATCGTAACGAGTGGTCTCCACCACTCGTCACCGACAGGCGAGTGGTAGAATAAACGTTAAACAATCATAGTCAAACATTCGGAAACGATCTTTAAAAAATATTTCTATCTTTTGGTATTATTTCGAATGTTCATTGGTAATTACCGGTTTTCAACTTTCTGCGGAAAACAACCAAAAATTGTCATTTCAAATTTCGACGACGAACGATTCAAAAATACAGAAAATTGGTGTCATGCGACTTGGAAGTTGAGCGTGACTTGTAGGCGTATACGACGAAGATATGTCACACGAGTGATTCAAAAATAGAGCTCCGGGACGCCATGGCGATGTCGCCGGCTACGTCTCCTACTAATTTTAATTGAAATGTATGGTAGTTAAAGTCATCTGGCGATGACGGTATGGCGAAGTCAACTCCGATACGAATTATTATATTTGGATAAGTAGCTGGCGATATCGCCATGGTGTCCCGGCGAGGTAGAGCCCTTATAATGCTAAGGATTTAATAACAAACCATAAATATCCTCAACAGAAAATTAATGCTGCAAAACATTAATACAACATCCGCTAAAAATACAACCCAACCGATGTATTTTGTTGTATTGACGAAGGGAGAAGATTGTGGATCTGTTTTCTCTGCCAACGCAGTCTCTTTACTTTGATTTTTTTGTGGGCCCAAGCAGGAGGGACCGAGGCCTGCGTGGGCGCCGAAACCGAAACTAACCTGAAAAGAAAATGCCTTGGTTTATTTATTGGTTTAAAAAAATGTTCAAAATTACTGGTTTTGGCTTTGGGTGACCAAAGAGGTAACGCAGCCAGGCTTTTGGGCACGCTTCATTTGGACAAGAGAGGCTAACAAAAAAATATAGGAATTGAACATTATTGACGACCCAGTTGGCACAATGGTCACCATGCCGGACTGCCAAACATAGGGTTGCGGGTTCGATTCCCGCCTCAGACAAACGTATTTATGCTTAGATATTTGTCTGTGGGCTGGTTGTTTCTATGTATTATAAGTATATATTTACAAAAGAAAAGTATATAAGTAGTATATCCGTTGTCTAGCACCCATAACACAAGTCTAGTTACTTGGCTTGGCCCTAGATGGCGATGTGTGGAATGTCTTGCAATATTTATTTATTATTTCTTTATTTATTTGTCCTATTGTTTCACTATTCTCTGTAACTATCTCTTATTGTTTAATTATTTGTGTGTATAATATTAGGTCGTGTGTTGATGTGAATAAACTATATTCTATTCTATTCTATTCTATTCTATTCTATTTATTCAATTCCAAATGAATTTTCACCATTTCCACGGTATAAGCAGTACATACCTACTATACTATAAAAAGAAGAAGTACTTAAATAAAGTTATTTAAGAGCGATCGTTCGCATGTTCTCTGCGTCCAATGACTTTTCGCGACCTTAATTCCCGTCCTTTAAACGTCCCACGTTGCACTTTCAGAAACGTGGTCTCCAGTCTAGGAGTTTTTGGCCCCAAAGACTATCAGTTCTACCAGCCACGTGCCCCTTCCATTGCCACTTCAGCTTACTAATCCTATTGTTATCATTTTCTGCACTTTCAGAAACGTGGTCTCCAGTCTAGGAGTTTTTGGCCCCAAAGACTATCAGTTCTACCAGCCACATGCCTCTCCCATTACCACTTCAGCTTACTAATTCTATTGTTATCATTTTCAGCACTTTCTCATTTCAAAGTAAAAGTCTCTTTTTCCACTGCTCCATGCTTAGTGCCAGCTGGGTTCAGTCTGTTCAATTTGAATCAAATTCTATTACATTTATTGCTTGGCCGCAGCGCGGGCGTTCCTTATTCGGAAATCAGGCCGTGGTACTCATAGTTTTTGCCTAAATTTAGTTGGATATGAAGCGACCAGCCCAATTGCAGTCGCAAGTGGCTAGCGTCCTTAATTTTTTGAGATGTCGTAATAAAGTTTACTTACAATATTATTTAAATTAATATCGATGACGTCAGCTCTCTCGTTTGCAGTTGTAATGTAGCATGATACGCGTATCACGTACGAATGTCGGACCACGGCCCAAGAGAAAGCCGGACTTGTGACCTGAAAAAAAAAAGGTTTTTATTACATACGCTCTTTAAGGAAATATAAAAATAATTACAACTGCGACTCAGAAAATATTTTCCTAATTTAGTGGAAAATGAAATAAACATGGTAGGCGGAGTGGGGGGTGTTAGGTTTTATTTTCGTTACGAATGTCTTGACTCGGTCGCCGCGCTCAAAGCCCGCGATAAAAGCTATGCAATAACTTAAAAATTTGATTTTTTTTCGCCTGGGAAACAAGGCGAAAAATAGTAAAGTAATTGGTTTCCCGCGAGATTTTGGCATGACTCGTCCAGATTAATATTTTTTAATACAATACCTAAGGTTTATATTATTAGTTATTCTTTTCTTGTAACGAGTTCGCAATAAATTGTAGCTGCCAACGGAAAAATTTCATGCGAAATTGGGGTCTTAAAATTTTACAAAAAAAATAAAAATTACTAGTTTTAGCTTCGGGTGACCAAAGGGCTATTATTTAGTAAAATGTTGTTAAAATAAAATGAATACTTTTAGGTCCTAGCAGAAGCTAAGTCAGTGTAGCGGGTTATAGTAAAAAAAAAATCGAAATAACTAATTACTTGAAAGTTTCTTAGAAAAAAGTATACCGTTTATAAGCATAAAACAAATAGATACTTAACTATACCGAGCACAGCTATAATAGCGGCTGCAGTTTTTAAATCTGTAACACAGTAACAACACCGATTTATTACTGGAAATCTCTCAAACGGCATATTAAATAAATACAAAATAATAATACACAACATAAAAAGACAGTACGAAACTATCCATTAGACATTTCGGACATTTTTTTGATAGTTGAGCAGAGAGAAGAGATTAAAGATTTGTGAGAAGGTTTTAAAAAAAAGGTAGGTATTAATCATCGCTACATCACTACATAGTATAAAACAAAGTCGCTTTCTCTGTCCCTATATTCCTTTGTATGCTTAAATCTTTAAAACTACGCAACGGATTTTGATGCGGTTTTTTTTATAGATAGAGTGATTCAAGAGGAAGGTTTATATGTATAATACATGCATAATATAGCCGTGCGAAGCCGGGCGGGTCGCTATAATAGTATAATTGCTGTAATTGGTTTTTATAATCGAGACAATTGACTTTAAAAAATAGGTAAATACTACTACTAAAAATATATAAAAAAATAAAAATATTATATATTTTTAGTGGGAAGTAGGATTTTGTTCTAGTTTTCCTTCTCAAATATAGGCACTAATCCTGATCTCAAGCTAATCATGATCATCATCATCATTCGAGCGATGTTCCCGGTTGCATCCCTCTCGGGAGCCCGGGGTCCGCTTTCCTACGCCTCCACTTCGCACGGCGATCTTCGGCATCCTGGTTTGTAAGGCCATTAGCACGCATATCACCCTTTACGACGTCAAGCCAGCACTTCTTGGGTCTACCCAGTCTACTGATGCAAGCTAATCATGATGTCTATGATTATGATAATAATATGACTATAGCAAGGTATTATTTGCTCAGCCAAATTTTTCCTTCTTTTGTTTAATAAGTATAGGTGTAAAATAAACTAATTTAGTAAAAATTCCTCTGCAATACGTGGCTTAACCAGAGCTCTGAATCCCTGGGATTTCATCGTTATTGCTTTCCTGGCACTGAGGGTAGGGCCCTCTTAACAAGATTACATAGGAGATAAAACGAGGAAGATTACAGCCGAAGTAAGCCCGAAATGCGGAGCCGGGCCTCTAACAAAATTTAATTTCTACAGAACAAAGGCGCCTTTGTTATGAAACTGTTTACTCGTAATGGTGCCGTATTTTCTGTTGAAAATGATATTCAAAGTAAATTATTTGATATAATATTATAACTTTTTAATGAAAAAACTAATTATCTTAAAAATTGTTATGCACCTCGAATTTTAAAAATCTTACTTTTTACGCATTATGCTTAATTACTATCCCTATACATTTATATAAAATACTCGTGTCGCGGTGTTAGTTACCTATGTCCACCTAAACGGCTGAACCGATTTGTATGATATTTTTCGTGTATACTCGATAGTTCTGAGAATAAAAAAGCATCTATTTTTTATTTTGTTTCCTCTCGTTTTTTTATGGCAAAACAACGTTTGCCGGGACAGTTAGTAAATCACTACATAGTAAAAAATAAAGTCACTTTTCGCCGTCCCTATATCCCTATGTCCCTTTATATGATTAGATCATTAAAACTATACGCAACGGATTTTGATGCGGTTTTTTTAAAATAGATAGAGTGATTCAAGAGGAAGATTTATATGTATAATACCTACATGCATAATATAGCCGTGCGAAGCCGCAGCGGGTCGCTAGTACTATAATAAACTTAACTCTATGCATTTATAACATCAATCTAAAACTGCTACGCGTAGAAACAGCTTCATACATAACAAGTTCACTTTGGAAACCGTTGCTATTGATCGGAGCATTCTTGTTCAGAATTCAATTCGCAGAGTGGGACCAACAATAAAACGAACCGTCGTCTTTCTCCCGATATCACCTGAGACCAGATACGTGGGATGAATGTAGGTATCAGTTATCTACCGACGACGACGTTCTCCAAACGGAATTTTAAACAATACCTACTTTTGTACCTTCTAATTCATACTCGTAGTACTGTTATATTTCTGTACCCGAGTATAAATTGGCTATAGGGCTTGGCTATTCACCCTGTATAGGTAGGTAGGTACCTACCTACCTATACAGGGTGAATTTATTACGTGGGCCTTTAGGGCTATATCCTAAACTATAAGAGATAGGTAGCGAAAAATGCCGAAAGGAGTTGCATGCCCAATTTTGCCAAAAACTAAAACTGTATCTTTGGATTTTTGATAAATTTATTACCCCAGCCAGGAATCGAACTCATTGATTTTGCAAAAAAAATAATCATCCTATATTTTATACCAATGTCTTTCTGATAGTGATCAATTCTTGGAGTAGCGACCCCGCGGTCCTGACTGTGTGGGGAATAAGTCACCGTTCTTCATCTCCGACTTGCCTTCTGACTTGTCTTCATTGGCTGTTCATGGTAGAGTCATGGAAGTAGAAATGTTTGAAGAAGAAATATTAAACGTCACTGCTTGCTTGGACTTCCAGTAATTGTCTAAAACCCAGTAAAACCTCTCGATCCTTATTTCCTCGGTACTTATTGCCCCTTGCTGTAATTTGCTCAGCTAATTAGAGTGGTCTGAAAGTTGCTAAGCCTCCGCCTGCCATTTTTACGTGTTTGTTAGATATTATTTATCAGATCTAGGTGGGGGAATCGCTTTCGAAGGGTCTCTTAGATTATTTGTTGGAATTGTAGTAATTAATTTGACAGCGCTGATATATTATTATTATGTGTGTCAGGTAGCTCAAAGTTTTTTTTTTGGAGATATTTTTTATCGTAGATATCTGTCGTCGTTAATAAAGATTTTGTTGAATTGTTATTTGTGTATCAGAAGGACCTATCGAGATTCCAATAAATAACGCAGTTTGGTTCCTCGAAGTAAAGAAACCTGATACGAGAAAGAAACAAACGTGTGTTTCATTCGTATCCGATGCGGCATGCTACAGATAAATGTCAAAATATTTCAAATAAAAACTTTTGTAAATATGAGAGGCGGACCGCAAACCGCTATGATATATATCTCTATTTTTACTGCCTTATCCTTGTCGTAGAGCAAAAACACGCCTCAGGACTCAGTCACGAATCTCAATACGGCTTCGTGATAAATCTTCACGAATACCAAGTTTTATTTATTAAGTTGTATCGTGTTTTTACGATGTTCCGCCGCGGGGGCGCTCATTACCGCCCCATCGCCTCCTTCCAACGTGATGAAAAAACTTTTCCCGGCAATATCTTCTTACAACATTAATTACGAAACTGGGAAACTTCCTACCCACCTAAGTATTTGCGCAAAACTGCCACGGTACAATTTTACGATATTTCTCCTCGGATACAATGAAAAGGGACGGCTAGCTCTGCTGATAAGAATATATAGAAGAGAAATATAAAAGTATCACGTAGAAAAACAGGTCTCCGAGTTTTATGTCGGCAATTCGGGACGTTCACAAAAGAAATGCTAACGTCGATGCGAACGTGATGTGTCCCGACCGACCCTAGGCCGAGTCAAATATCTTGCTTTTGAAGCATTCTATTCTACTTATAGGTAGATAGATATACGTACCCAACTAGATACCTACAGTTGTTTACCTAAGTTTAAGTATTTAAAACTATAATTTTGTTCTGCTACTTTTTCTAAGTCTAGACTCTTATTTTAATTTGCTTCCAAGTAAGGATAGACATTTAAAAAGACTTAAAAGAAATAATTTACCTGAATCCAGTTTTGCTTAGCTAACCGATCTATAATGAGTTACTTTTCAAATGAGTGAGCAATTTGCTGGACTCTCGAGGTGAAATTCTGTTAATCGACCTCTACTCGTAGGATCTTTCCTGATTTCTGGACCACCGCAACGTTTAGATAGGTACTATAAGTAAATTTTCTAAATAAAAACAAAAGGATAAATACAATTGAAGCAATGCGAAACTAATCATCATCATGTCAGCCCATACACGTCCACTGCTGGACATAGGCCTCCCCCATACGACGCCACAAACAGCGGTCCTGAGCCGCCTCCATCCACCGACCACCCGCGACCGCCAAAATGTCGTCGGTCCACCGGGCAGCTGGTCTCCCAACACTCCGTTTCGCGTTGCATCGTGGCGAAACTAATATTACCACTTATTCTATTGGAAGATGATTGGAAGATGGAGAATCCTTGCCATTTAACAAAATAAAAATCTTGTAGATCGGTCCATAAGCAATGAAGTTAAGTACGAGAAGCCATAAAAATGTAAATTTAAACTAAAGTCGATTTGAGAAACTTATTTTAGTTAAATTTAAAGAAAAGGAACATATTTGAAGACGGTGCGCTATAAGGGCAACCTATTCCCACGAATTTTCATGACTAATATCAATAATTTCCCCACAAAGCTGTGTCGTGATTTATACAAATAAATGCGGATTATGTACGTACTAACCAACATATTATTATAACCGTACCGATATAAACATGCAATATAAAACTCCAATAAAATAGAGAACAAAATTGCCTGTCACAATGCAATCGCTTCGAAACCAGTAATGAAGCTCATTTCCATAATCGGATACTTTTTATTCGAAAAAATATTTATAGTATGTCTTAAAACAAAAATGCACGGCAATAATGTGTGGATTTAGGTATATTTTGTTATATAAAACAACCTTTTTTATCTTCTGCAGGTCTCATTCATTTTGATTTTAAATACTCTTGAATTAAATTAAAATTGAAATAATTAATAAATTAATATGCTAAAGGAAATAGTATTTATAATAGCAGTCGTTAAGATTGGCTTTCAACTTCAGGTAGCAAACGCCCCTCACCAATCAGACGTCGTCATCGCATGTTCCATAGCAAAGAAAACATTATTCTTAGAACTTTCAGGTAGGTATATGAGTCAAATCCCAAAAACTTAATAAGTCTTGAACCAACTTAATTAAACTGTCAGTGTTCAGGTACCTACCTCAAAAGGGCGTGTCTTAATTTATACTACTATAACTCAAATGGACAGCTGTTTCAATACGTTATTTAGATGTTCGTGCAACATTGTCTTAATTAGAACTCCAGGGGTAGACAGTGAGTTTATTAGCTTGCTGAGTGATGCACTCTGAGGTGGGTGGTACGGTTTTATAGTTCCCACACCATTCTGGTACATTTTACTTGAAGTGTAAAAACTGAACTAGAAACTAAAGAGGTTCATGCTACGAGTGCTACACTGTAAAGATAAGTGTTCTTATGTACAAAACCGAATGCGTTTTATGTTTTGTTTTTGGCGTGTTAACGTCTCATAAATTGGTGAATGCAGCTCACAAAAAAGTGTGACGTCATGCGTTATTGACAAGTAACCATAGCAACTTATTAAAGTATGCAAAATGCTTATAATGTCAACGATACAAAAGAGTTCTTATGACGTTATCATGTAAATTTATCGTCCCTAAGCCGACTTTACAGACAACCATTTTTTTTGTAATACGTACTACTTAGTACCTAAGCCTTTTTGAATATGTTTTATTATGCATAGATAATTAATTTCAAGAAATTATAACAGCGTTTACTGCACAACTAAATTCTGGATGGCAAGGCATATCAGGTTTGCAGGCGATTTGCCTTGCCCTAAAGGAAGTGTGGTCAACATAGGTGGTTAATGTCTGAATTTATATTTATTATAAAAAATGATCTATTTAAGAGAACCCTGGGTTTTCGAAGTCGTGGAATGAGAGCGTTCACTAACCCATATTAAATTAAATATATTAATACTAAAAATCAAAACATCTTATATGATTTGTTAAGTTGATACCTAATTAATATGATTTGATTCTTCAGTACCTAGAGTACTAACTAATTTTTACCTGCGAATCAGCTGATATCTGGAATTGAATATTTTTGAAGATGCATTTTTCCTTAAAAATATTTTTTTGAATGATAGAGCCGGAAAAAGGCTATAGGAACTTTTATCTTCTTGAAAAAATAAGCCTAATCGTGCTTGTATTCGCTAAATCATCTGATGTCCATGGTCTGGTACCTATAATTTATACTAAATATACCTATCGTATTGGGAGTCTTTCGTCGTTAAATCATACTTTTTAGTACATTACGTTAAAAAGTAAAAATCGGTAAAAAATAACTTCGGAGGTCTCAGTTTGGTGCTGACTACTAGTAATAAACTTCACGGCTGACAAGTGATTGAATAAAAGTAAAGTCGAAATAATGTCACAATATTATCACGTCATTCCTGGTAGTGTAAGCAATTTTAATGATGCACTAAGGACATATACCTACTAGAATCGCTGCCGCTGTAGTTACGAGAAAACGTTCTCAGGAAGCCATCTTTTATTTATATCCCCCTCAGAGTTTTTTTACTGTAAAGTTCCAGAGTTATTTCAGAAAGTGCAATTTGTGAAACATTCAATTCAAGCGAAGCGAATGCTTCCATCCCAGGAGATTGAAACTTTCCTTTTTTTATTTATACTACACTTTTTCATTTCTATATATTTGTTATTTACTTAAGTTTTTTATTTACTATACACCTTTATGGTCTTGACAATGAGCATCCTAAGATCGTGTTCCTTTTAAATTTAACCACAAAAAACAAGGCTCCTTGTTAGGCTACGTGTTGGCTTCTCCTTCACGCACGCCTTTCAAAGTACCGGGCCTCCATAGCCCCGTGGTATGAGACATATTACAGGCTACCTAAAATTGAGGAATCAATTTATAAAACTAAAATTAAATATAAAGCATCGAACAAAATAAAAAAAATGGTTGTGTGTAAAGTCAGTTTCCGGACCATAATTTTACCTACGTGGTACCTACAGCGATAAAAAATGGATTTAATTTTTGTGTTTTCTATTCGTCTCGTCACCATAACACAAGTCCAAATGAGCGATATTATTATTAAACAAACACGAGACGCGTAACGTTTACCATGACGGAGTCATGACACTTTTTTGTGAATGCAGGTGTTCCATCAATTTATTAGACTTTATCACGCCAAAAATTAGGTAGGTGGGTACCTACTTAAAATTAATTCAATAAACTGAAAAAAATAATAACAACGAAAAATTAATTGCTCCTGAAGAAAAAGGACCTAAACTAACTACTTATAATGATTCCTATTCTCAAATGAAATAAAGTTTAAAACAAATATTGTTAAGTTTTGTTACATTCAAGAAGTAACACTAGCCATAATAAATACAAGATATTATAACCTTGTGTGGCAGTTTGTTCTGAAGTTTATAGTGGACCCAAAACGGTTATAGTTAGCCTTATTGAGATTTAAAAAAAAAAGCGATCATGAATGTCATGTATGGGTAAGGGCGCGTTCAGACGACACGCGTTGACCACGCGGCCACCACGCGCATCACATGCGTTGACCACGCGTTGAACACGCGTTGAAATTTGTTCTATACATAATTTGAGTCTTATGACACATCAATAGATCTGAAATTGCATTTATCAAATCCACCCGCTCACACCACGCGCCCGCTCCGCGCCCGCACCGCGCCCGCTCCGCGCTCCGCGCCCGCCACGCGCCCGCCCCGCGCACGCCTCGCGCACGTCCCGCTCCTGCTTGCAGAAATGCAATTTGAGATCTATTGATGTGTCATAAGACTCAAATTATGTAGAACAAATTTCAGAGCGTGTTCAACGCGTGTGATGAGCGTGGCGGGCGTGTCATCTGAACACGCCCTAATTTAGATTAAATCCGTAAATAATTGAATAGAAATAAAAAAAATGTAAGCAGGTACCTTACCTATATAAGGTAATAGTATACAAAGTGTATCAAAAACTCTGTTATTCCTTTTATGTAAGTTATCTTAGGACATTACTAAAATAATGTTAAAAAAATGCATGAAATAAAAGAATTATTATTTTAACATAACGTTCGGAAAAATTACCTTAAAATATTAGAAAGGACACAAAAAAAAATCTATTCGAACCAGTAGTTCCTGAGATTAGCGCGTTCAAACAAACAAACTCTTCATAATAATATTAGTATAGATTATGGTATAGATATACCAATAACTAATGTCTACCTTACTTAATGTACAGTCGGATTACCAATTAGCTGAACCCCACGTGACCCAGAGCACACTCGCACATCTGTAAGAATGTAGTATTTACTTATTTGTTATTTTTTTTTATATTGTAGGTTTATATTATCGTACAGTACCTATATTGTTTAAAAAAAAAAAGAGAATCAGGTAACATTACTTTACAACCTTACAGATGTGCGAGTGAGCTCTGGGTCACGTATGGTTCAGCTAATTGGTATTCTGACTGTACCTTAGTCTTAAGATGTGTTATAATAAATTGCTAGGTGTGGAACACGATGTTGGAATGTTATTAGATATTTTTATTAGAGCTTAAGTCATAAAACTAGATCATGAGGTCGTTGTGGCCATTTATAATAACCTGTGACATTAGGTATTTATAATAATTAGTGATGTGGTGATAGAGTTAATGTGCTTTCCACTGATTTCGGTCCACATATTATTTAAATATTAATTGCACGTGTCAACCTTTAGTGCCCACTAAAAGTCAACTAAAAATGTCTTATTTATTTTTTATTTTATGCGATACATAAACTATAGTATTTACTTAGTTAACTTTTTAAATAATGTCAGTTGAAATCCTTAAAATATTAAAGTAGTTTATAACGGGATTTTTACCACGAAAAGCGCAAAATAAAAACAATAAATATTTTCCCGCATTAAATAACTTTATATATTAAAGTAAAAATTACTTTATGGTGTTTACAATAAAGAATCTATCTATCTATCTAATAACTTCTCGTCTGTCGGGCAGACTTTTAAAGTGAAGGTCTGACGTATCAACGCACAGTCTCAAACAAGTCTTGTTCAACAGTAACTCTCAACAAGAGACTTTTTTGAGAGTGTGTTTTTTGTATGACGTAGGCATCCTATAAGAAAGGATTTTGAATAATAAATATAGCAGGACATTCCACACATCGCCATCTAGGCCCATAAGCTAATTTACTTAACTTGTGTTATGGGTGCTAAATATATAAGCATAAATAAATCTGACGTGGCAATCGATCCCGCAACCCTGTGTTTGGCAGTCCAGCATGGTGACCATTGTGCTAACTGGGTCGTTGAAAAATACAAACTCTGACGTAGTCGCTGGCGAAAGCTAGTATCCTTACAATAATTAAATATTCCGTTGTTTGTTTCTAAAATCCGTTTCGTGAAAGGTCGATTCTTGACCCAAAGTAAACTACGGTCACTGCCAGAATCGAAGGACCCCCACGTATGTCGGAGTGCCTGTAGGTGTGGTCGTAAAATGTACGTTTTATGGAAATATAAGATCCTTGTCGGGAGGTATACAAACGTGCTTTGCCCTCAGCGTCTCTGGAGAACGTAATCTCTAACATTCAAGAATATACGACTTTAGATATACCTTACCCTATATCCTTAATACTTTTACAGGATGGGTAATTTGTATGGGTCAGTAAGGGCAGATTCTAAAAACGACATCAGGAGAGCTTCTCTTATATTTAAAATAATTAACATGTACATTTTTTCAAAGTTGGTATATAGATTACAATTACAAACAGTTTATTTAATCTAAAACTCTAACAAAAATGTTTACTATTCAACCATCCAACCATACGCAAACAGGCCTGATATATCTGACCAAACCTGAATCGAAAAGGGTTTTAGATACACCCCTAACATTTAAATAGGTCTATCCAACGGCACCCCTCACCATGGGATATACAACAAAATAAAAACCCACGTTACTTGTAGGGTTTTTTTTCAAGAGTTTAAGCACTTTGTCATCGTGATTATTATATAATATATACCTAATACCTACCCATACCAAATTAAAGTTTTCTGGTACTAAAACTTACGCTAAGTCATGGCAAAACTTTAAGTAAGGCTTGTCAACTAGTCTTTGTTGACTACGGAACCCTGAAAAGTGATTATAATTTTAAAGTTAGGTACATATAATTCGTATCAAACATTTAGTTTAAGTTGGTATAGGTAAAAAGGAAGATTAGCATTTTTATTTGGATTTTAAAATGCTATTTAAAGTATTTTAATAAGGCAATAATTATTCGAAGCAAAAGCGGCTGTATATAAATGGAAACTTTATCCAAAGCAATCAAAATTTGATTACGTTGGAATAGATACAAGCTTAGCAGACTAAAACGGGAAATAGCCCGCATCACTTCCGAATTCTCGACTGTGTACGAATAGAATCGATAGTCGATACCAATAAAACAGGCTCGCATTCGCGAATACATAAAACGCTGGATTCGAGACTTGCGCTCTTTATGTAAAGCTAGGAAAGAAGGGTTCCCGATTTTATTGCAAGGAATTTGCATATAAAGTAACCATTGAAGAAAAGCGATCTCCGTTTTGTTCGATATTTTTTTTTCGTATTCATTGTTGCAAACGCCGCGGGTTAACATTTTGTTTTATGAATCGTGATGTTTTCTTAGCGTTTAAATAAATAATGGTATCAAACATCAACAGTTTTTTTTTGTATCATGATTTATTCGAGAAAGACCTTAATGTTTTTTATGCAAGCTTCTTAATTATGTTCATTTGTACCTATCATAAAAAACTCAGTCAGCGTCTATTTTGCTTTTTCATGTTAATAATTTTATGTTTTCTTTTCAGATTAATGGATTGGCAGTTCGAGTGATAATGGATTAAAAATTGGTAAATAATTTATGTTCTCTACTTTGTCCGGCGTGATCGTAAAACCTGTGGTATATAAAATATGTTTACAGAAAATAAATTGACCGCGGGGCGTTCTGAGGCTTCTCAATAAACATGATATTTAATTGATGCCGATAACACCTCGTAGCACGTTGTCTAATAAACTGTCTTTATTATTATTGTGTAAGGTCGGCTCGACACGAGATAACGATTACTTAGGTACTATCTATATATACATACCATACCATGCATATAGGTAGGTACTGTTTACTCGTTGCTTGGGTGGGTACGTTCTGTGTTGGGATGGCAGCTTTTAAAAGATTAGATTTAATATTTATAGGTTTCTGACGTCGCGCGTCGGTCGATAGCATATTATAGTAGTTGTTTTGTTATTTAGTTCCATTTATTTTCGGATTCCTGTAAAATGGAACTAGTGATAAAAAAACATACATAGTTGAATGGAACTGTTATTGATATTAGTGGCTATGAAGCGGATTTTAAAATGAAGAAAAACGACATTGATGCAAGTAATATTATAGGTACCTAATAGTACCTATACCTAATATTATCTATCCGTGTTTCAATTTGTTTTTGACCAAAATACAAAAAAAATCTTGATGGACTTAAAACGAAATTTATATTTTTCTGTTAATTAAAATACCTACTGAAAATATTTGACATCAGTACATAACAAATTTGATTATTAAACTTTATTGATTAGCATTTTGATAAAAAAAAAATTTTTTATAATTAGGTAAGTAATAAGTAATCTAAATATTAAATTATGCACATAGTTGCCTACCATGCCAGAATTGTTTAGATAAAACATTTGCCGTACAGTCGCGCACAATGGCATTCGAGTGATAGTTGTGACGGTTTTTATTGCTCATTTATTTTAACTGCTCAGTTAGTTTTAACGCTTTTCGTACCGATAGCCAATTCATGCATGCTCATTTGCATGAAATATTTAAACACAGGAAAATTATTTAGATTTTTATGTGTTGCTACTTTAGAATTGTGTTTAGAGAGTGTTTATTGCGTTTAATTTTATCGTTTCGCTAATGTGGTATTTTTAGAGTATCGTTCAATGGGAAACCCTTATAGTTTCGTCATGACCATCCGTCTGTCCCCAGCTTTTAAATCAAAGAATAGTACAAGAAAATCATTTGTCGGTATGGAACTGTAGCTGTTATTATAATGTTCGGTATTGTAAATATATCATTAAATTACATTTTATATTAGATATACTCTATTAAATTAAATATATAATACCTTAATTACATATTTTATTTTGGGGTTCAATTTCTACAAACCCTTTTCAGCCTTGTCCTACGCTAAAAATATGTGGGTTTTGCAGTTTCAGATATTTTGTTATGAATCTTTTTTTATCTTATAAATATTTGAATTTACTTTAAGATGGTAATTTATTAAAAAAAATAGTAGAGCAACTGTCAAGCATAAATTTATATTAGTGTCCATCTAAATTATAACGAACTAATAAGTAATAGGGCGCGGCGGTTTCACCCGCATAAGTCTTGATCTTATAAAAATTACCAAGATAAAAGAAGCTTAGGCTACTCTTAAGATTTCAATATAAATTTTAGAGTAGAAAGAGAAGAGAAAAAGAGAGAGAGAGAGAGAGCCTTTCTCTGGCAGTGTGATGGAATAGGATAAAAATAAAGTGTAGTTTTTTCAAAATCAGTCCAGTATCAGTCATGTTTTTATTACAAACAAAGGCAGGTTTACTTAGTCATATTTTTTTTTTCAAATTTTTGCCTACCTTTATATCACTTCACTGCATAGTATAAAATAAAGTCACTTTTCGCCGTCCCTATTTCCCTTTGGCTTAGATCTTTAAAACTACGCAACGGATTTTGATGCGGTTTTTTAATAGATAGAGTGATTCAAGAGGAAGATTTATATGTATAATACATGCATAATATAGCCGTGCAAAGCCCGAGCGGGTCGTTAGTTATTTATATTTTTAAATAGGAAAGTGTTTATCTCGTGAATCTTCAACGATCCCGTTTATTAGTAGCTTGTGACAGGATGTAGTTCGGCCCAGTCGTCCTAATAAGGATATATGGGACGTAAAGCTCCCTATTGTCAGAAGTCGGTAGATATACCTACCTACGTAATTCGTAGTATTTCGTAGATAGTTAAAGTAATTTGATTTTAAGGGGGCATCGCTGTGGGTAGGTTATTAGGTTCTAATTACGACCTACCTATACAGGGTTATTGGAAATTATACTAGCAAGCCGTTGAGGGCTACTTCTGTGCACCTAAACAAACAACTTTTGTTCTACGACTTTTGGAAATTCAAACATTTTTTTGAAAATTTTGAGGTTGGGTTTCCCTGAAAACCAGTTGTTTCCTACACGGAGAGGCCATTAACCTTAAAATTTTACTTATTTTTTAAGTTTTTTCTACTGTTCTTAGTCTTAATGACGTTTGTTTTAAAAATCAGCTGTTTTTCGAATTTACATAACCTCAAAATTTTCATTTTTGTTTTCGAATTTCCAAAAGTCGTAGAACAAAAGTTGTTTGTTAAGGTGCACAGAAGTAGCCCTCAACGGCTTGCTAGTACAATTACCAATAACCCTGTATAGGTATCTTTGATTAACAATTATATTTGACAATTCTAAATGAAACAAATGTGGAAATTTGATGACTGTCTTGCATGTGAATGAAGTGTGTGTACCCGACTAAAAATATTTTGGCCACCTAAAATTTGTAAATAGGCCCATAATTTAAATTTTACTGTAAACTCACGTGAATGATTAATGACTTTATGGTGTTCCTTAAAATATCTGCTTTCAAACGATAGAGGGGAATTCTGAATGCACCATGTGTTTCATCACTTTTAGTTAACGCTTGCGATTTTCAGCCTTATTCCTTTAGTAATAAGGGTAGGTGTCTTGCAAAGGTATGATGGTCCACCTCAGAGGTGTCACTCGAACTGTCGATACATTTCACAATTGTCGTAAACTGGGAGACGGAAGGGGAGAGCCGTAAAATTATCATTTTATGTCGTCTGACGATCGACTGAAATGACACAGGAATGTTGTAAAACTGATTTATTGGACATATCTCTCGGGAGTCACATGCTGAATTTTTGATGAGATCTTTGTTCTAAGATAACGGAGACAAACTAGGGTCGTTTTTTGCGTTACCCTCCGTTTTCATTTTTTTGTATGGAAGTTATGTGGCTTGTAAGGAAGTCTGAAGGATATATGTTATAATAGTTGCACAGCGTTTTACCCGCGTTCAATTTTTATGAAAAAAGAAAAAAAAATGATTTATCCAATTTGGTGCAGTCGTTCGGAAGTTATGTGCGTATTTATATATTATATTCAGTACATAAGAAACGAATAAAAAAAAGAAACACATTATAAAATTATTACTAAGGTAAGTCTAACCCTGAGAGTTTTTTTAAAGGAAATAATATATTGGAAGGTAATGAAAAGTAGGTACATTTCGGCAATTCATTTTAATTTATGTAGATTTATAGATTACCTATTATATAGATGAAATTAAATGACTTCCAGAAACACGTAACTAAAAGAACGAAGACACGAATAATTTTAAGTAATGATCAGATAATATAATGTAGGTGTGTCCAGCACAAGATAAAGTTTGTAACAATATTATCACAAACTTGCACCTACTCTCCCTTGCTAAAACTATAGAAACTTTAATAATAAATAAGTTCTCTAGTATCTAGATCTCTACACTGAAAAAAATAACTTGTTGTGTGTAGCTGAACTTTTGTTTATGCGTAACATAAAAAAAGTGACTACAAAACTATGGCAATACGTAACAAAAAGTAGTTCAGTTAATTTTATAACCGAAAATGTTTTGTAATAATCTCAAAACTATTTAGTCTAAGTTTGACAAACGTGTTTGGTTGTAGCCGAGCTTATTTTTGTTACTTCTTTCTCAACTTTTAGTTATTGTCAAATTTCTTACTATGTTGCTAGTAAGCTAACTTTTTGCTGTAATTTAATTTAGTCAATCTGTTTTGTTAACGTTGATCAATTAACTTGGTATTGAATAACCAGATTCTTATTTTCCTTACAACCCTATACTTTTGTAATATTAACAAAACTTATTGCTTATTTAAGCTGCACTTGTTTGATTAAATGGTGCCATTAGTTTTGTTGTATGTAGCTAATCTGTTATGTTGTGTTCATCACATTTTTAGTTACTAGTAGCTATAAAAACGGTAGAAAATAAAATTCACTTATACACAAAAATGTATTTAATTCAAATTAAAAAATCCCATCTTAAACTAAATTACTTACTACCACAACAATAAAGGATTGAAGAGTCATATCAAGTTCTTCCAGCTTTGCTTTGCATCTTTGTATAGTTTCTTCTATTTCTGTTGCACTGTTCAAGTGACAGAAAGCTCTGTAGATCTTCATATTTAGATGGTATCCATTGAATATTTGTTTTTTCATTTTTGATAATTGAAGTTGTCATCAAAAATGGCAAGGTCATAAAACCACATTGAGAATTTCCTCGCTATCTGTAAAAAATATAAAACACAACTAAAATAAAAAAATATAATAACCTACAAAGCTTACAAAATAATTAGTTAGAGTATGTAAACTTACCGTTTTCTATGTTGCTTAAAATTTATTTTAGAGCCATTGTTTAGAGCCGAGTTTTTCCCAACGCATTGGAAGCGTCTTTAAAGCTTGTTCTGAAAAAATAGATCATAGTTAGGTACAATAAAGGTTTTGATTTCATACCTACCTAGTACTATAAATTAAAGAAATGTTTCCGGTTAAAACTCATCATAAAATTAACTCTTGATTCAGTAGGTATGTTTGTTTTCCTGTTAAAAAATAAATAAAAACTAATTAGGCACTTACCTTTGAATCTACCAGAGGATCTGGGGGTTCCTGAGCGGTAGCGGGCTATGTAACCATTCCTTTTGCCCTGGAGTCTTTTAACAGTTTCACAAACACCATGTAAAGGAGTCACGCTCGTTTTATCTTCAAAGCGCGTAAGCATCCGTCAATCTAGCAAGTAAGAAAGTGGACAGGAATCTAGGCGACGACGAACGTGTGCCAACTAAAACACGAGGCAAGATGCGGGGCTTGGGGAGGAGGGTAGTTAGACTACGCATAAACAAACATTAAGATTTTATATAAACGAAATATGACTGCCTTAAGAGAACGTTTGGTTAGTGCTCAAAGGTTAGCTTTGTTAGCAATAACAGAATTCCTGTTTGTCGTAAGTAGCTAAAAAATTGGCTAATTTGTTAGAATAATTCTTTTAAAATAGTCAAACTTTATTAGGTATAAGTAGCAAAACTTTTGTTAACACAAAACTTTAACTCAACAAAAATGATTGTCTACTAGCAAAGCAATGTTTTAGTAACATATAGTCACTCAAATAGTATACATTGAATTAACCGATTTTGTTACATATTACCACTTCGGTTTGTTTAAATAATTATGGTTAATAATTACTCAAAGTTTGGCTTTAAATAAGCAAACTGAAAATAACACAACCAGTTTTGTGTTTAGTAAATACTCCTCTTTTATTATTTCAATCAAACTTTGATGCCTAATAACCAATTTATGGTTAAAAGTGAATTAACTGAAGTAGTTTTGTTATTTATTTTTTTCAGTGTAGTTTAGAGCACCTGGTAGAGGCCAACGCTGCTGCTGCAGTTGCAGTGAAAAATTTGACTTGACTTCTTCTATAGTTTATTCAAAGTTATTTCCAAACTGAAGGTTGTCCTTGGCTTGACAGCGATCGCCGCTGGTTTAATTTCCACATCATAGGTACTTTGCTTTTAAACTTGTTATTGTAAAGAGTCTCTACGTGTTGGCTTCGGCTCAACGCACGCCTTCCAAAGGTCCGGGGCTTCATAGCCCCGTGATACGGGACAAAAGTAAATTAATTTATGACAACAAAACAGGCCCTTGGTTGACTCATTGAAGGCCTATAGTAATTAAAATTGTTCAAACAACAATAATTCTTAATTGTTCTGCTTGAACAAAAGTCGTTAATGTTATGTTAATTTAAGTCATTGATGTTACAAATTAGTTTGTTGTCAAACAGTTTGACCATGAAATAAATTATAAATGTACAAGAAAGATTTGTTATTGAAGCAAAAAGGGTTGCATAATTATGCAACAAATTGATTTCACGTGTAGGAATTTTGAATCTATTATTTGAAAGTTTGTAAAAGCATGACATAGCGAGCGAGCAAGCAAGCATAACACCGCAAGCGTAACCTCATTATTTTTTTTTAAATTGTTTATTCATAATAATGGAGTCCTTACGTTGAATTTTTTTTTGAAATAGTTGATATTATTATACCTACCTACTCGCTCATTTTTGATCAATTGCAATCTGTGATACAAAATCCTATATACTGTTTTATTTTAAATCGAAAACAAAAGACATATTAGTTTGAATTTTTTTTAAATCGTAGTACCTATGCTTAAATAAAAAATGCTTAAAAAATAAAAATTTAAAGCTTAATTTCAATTTTATTTTTTCTAAAAACAGGTAGGTACCTAATAAAATACTTAATACCAACTATTTTTTTTATAAAAAAAGAAGAGATTAGTTTGTATTTTTTTTGAAGTCGTATGCTTTTGTATGTACAGCTACGAGTATGTTTCTAAAAACCATTTAACGCAGTATTATAGTTAATCGCAGCAGTCTGCAAGTGAACTTTAGCGCAAGGGTAGAGGTAGTTTGCGACAATTGTTAACTTTACGGCCATCGTTTCAGTTTTACTGCTATAAACGTACTCAATAAAACCTCAACCTTTCTACTGATGCATCATCAGTGCCTTTTTAAGGAGTTAAAGGATGTTCAAAACGATTTTCGTTACGCCTAAACTCTTTGTTTGTTGTGTTTGCCTTCCTACGCAGCGCAATTACTCAATTCGGAGAATTGAAAATAGTTTTTGTGGTTTGGTACGTATATTTTATAGTAAAAAAGTGATTTAGTAGTGGTAAGCGCCGTTTGCCGATAAAAAATCAATAACTTCTCAAGTAATTAAGATATACAGCACTCACATATTTGCAGACATCTCGCACAATTGCAATTACTGGTGCTTAGTGAATGAAATACCTATGTAGTTATAGGTGGTAATAGATAGGGATAGGTACAGTCGACTGCATAATTGCTGCCCCCGGTAGAGTTCGAAAATTACTAATAATATTAGTTTGAAAATTGTTGAGTTAGAAGACTTTAAGCTTCAACTAAAGCAGGTGTCTAGAATCTTGCTTGTGTTGAAAATATTCTTATAACAGTCGTTTTGGAGCTCTACGGTGGGTTTGCAATTATGCAGCCGACCGTACTTAGTAGAAGAATCCCTTATAAAAACCACTGCACTACACAATATTATACTCAAAATAAATTACTTTTTCACACAATTTCAAAATTGTTTTAGCAGAAGAATGATACATTTTATCACCAATTTACATTTCCTTCACTTCGTTTTTTGGTTCAAAATTCTTTAAACATTATTGAAAAAATAAATGCCCTTTATTACTGTATATTACGCCTAAGCGTACCTACATTAATTATCCATTAAGAGTCGTCATTATGGTACGTCCCTCAGAGCCACGTTACGCTATCGTGTAGCGTCTCGGCCGGCCTACTAATGTAAGTACCATCACGTTCATTACATACATAGATGCATGAGGGCGCTAGGTACAGTCACGTTATAAAATAAAATAAATAAAATAAAGCTTATTTCACAATAAAAAAATAAAAAAAGGTACTTACATGGCAAATGTATAGTAGAATAGGTAGTAGGTACTAAAATGTAAATTGGGACTCGTTTAGAATTAGAATTATTGTGGGACGCTGGTAGGCGTAATGCTTATATTTCGTTACAAAAAGTTAACTAAATTAATATTATATCTCTTTATTAATACAATACTAGCTGCTGCCACGAATTCGTACGCGTTGTGTAGTTTTGTTTTATATACGAAAACCTTCAATTTGAATCAGTATCTATTAAAAAAACTCTATAAAAAATCTATTAAAAAAAAAAAACTAAAAAAACATAACCTACCAATTTACTTCAACACTAAACGTATTAAAGTAAATTAATGAATCATTTATTTTATTTGAAAACGTGGTGAGTAATAAGTTTTTTTAACGTGATAGAGATGTCACAAATAAATAGTTCAACATAGTTTTTCTGCACTGAGCTTAGCATTAGTTATAAGGTAGGTACTTATTATAAGAAAATATCACATTACCTAATACAATTTCAAGTTCAATAATATTGAAAATTAGTGACAAAATATCCACTATTACAAGCAGGCCACTTTTTAAACAAAATGGCGCAGAGTGTTCTAAAGGTGAAACTGTGGGGCTAAAGCTAACTAAAGTAAGTAAGTTAAGTAAGCTAAGAAAAACATAAAATTATTAAGTATTTTTCAATTATTGTAGTAATGTAATTAGTTCGCGATTGTACACTCCTGAACTGACTAATGTGATGAGGATCGTAATGAGGGAGGCTCTCCGTATCTTTACGTCTTAATCCATGTCATTACATTACACCCCCTCATTATGATGTAGGTATAGATAGGCGTGCACTGTGCATACTTAAGTATTCTAAACTAGCTGCGCTCCGCGGTTTCACGCGATCGTTTTTTTTTTAAATTTTCTTATATTCAAACCGTGTAGGTAGTTAGGTACTGACAATAACGCACATAAAAAACTAATTTAGTCCAGTCGTTCGGAAGTTATGCACGTAGTACATTCATTTCGGATATTAATTTCTATTTATATACTTACCTAAAAGATACCTACTTAGGTATTAGTAACCTATATATATTTTTCTATACCTAAATTGAAATAAGTACCTACATAAAAATAGTAAGTAGATACCTAGTTGTAAAACGCCACCTACCAGGTCCAATTATAAATAAAAAAACCTTACCAAAATAGAATTTGTAAACACAGTTTTAAACTTTTCCATACAAATCTTTTTGTTGGTTTACTTCAATATAAGTCTAAATCTGAGGTCTAAATAGTTTGGATTTTATGTCACTCAGAGACCTATTTCATTTTAAAAAGGAGTCAGCTTAAGCAATTCGTTTATCAGACGAATTAGAAAACCACTATTTTAAATGTTTAAACAGCTCCACTGAGTGTAAGCTTTAAGATTTTAAAAAGTCGTTTAATTTAAGTCATTACAGTGAAACAATTTTTTTTTCTATTTATTTGTCATTTAAAAGAAACTTAAAAAACATTCAGTACTTAACCTAGCAAAGCGAAACCACTAAGGTTTATAAATTACGCTAACTAGATTGAAATTTACGTCAATCTAGTTCAATATAGGAGTAGGTATGATTTTTTTAAACATTTTTTTAGGAGTAGGTTTGGTTCAGATACCAGAACATAAGGGTCAAACTTATAACAACACCCATCTTAATACATTCGAGGGTTCAAAACAGAAGTAAGGTGGAAGTTACTATATCTTTCTATCTGCATTACCCTCCACTACATACGAATATCAGTGTCGATGTGTGCACGCACACATCGAAACCGGCTAGTATGGATTAGCGCGGGCTGCCGAGCGAGCTAACGTCACAAAATGGTGGCCGTAAAACAAGTGAACAGTGAATTACGGCAAGGGGATTGGAGGGGGAAGCATTCACCCAATCATAAAACGGCGTAAGTCGACTACGCTCTTAACTTGAAACTGTAAGGTTTATTTTTGTTTTTTCGGTGACTGTACTGAGTTCGGTCGAGCGGCCCAATACCGTATCGCTGACTCCGCACAGAGCGCTACTTCTTTCTTTTATAGACGTTGTTTTTCTCAGCGCGCTTTTTCCTGATTCCTTTTTTCTTTACGGAAAATGTTTTTGTTTGCTTTGCAATACAATGTTTATTTAAGTGTTTTTCCCGAGGCTATGGTTAAATACGGTTTCTTTAAAAGCTTTGCTTATTTATGAAATTGAAGAGTGGAGTTTTAACATTCAACGTAGACGAGTTGGTATCTTTTATAAGTAACTAGCGACCCGCCCCGGCTTCGCACGGCTATATTATGTATGTACCTATTATACATATAAAACTTCCTCTTGAATCACTCTATCTATTAAAAAAACCGCATCAAAATCCTTTGCGTAGTTTTAAAGATTTAAGCGTATATATGGATATAGGGACAGAGAAAGCGACTTTGTTTTATACTATGTAGTGATGATGACAGTGATTTTAGCTTCGGTGTGTCCCATTTTACTTATAACTAAAGATTATTTATCCTATTAATTCCTTTAGATATTCATTCTGATTGGGCGACTACTGCCACAGAACCGAAACTTGGATCATTTGTTTGTTTCAACTACCGGATAGCTTTTGGAACACAGGATGAAATAAGGATAAATAGGAACTTAGAAGAACGTTTATCCCACTTTATTCTATTTCGTTCCGTTGATAAATACCACTTTGGAACACATCTTTTAACTTTGATTAGAAATTAGTGGTAATTATTTTTTTAATGAATTTATTTTCATAAGTAGGTACTTTATTTTGTTAAAATAGGTAAGAATAGTATTTTGATACAATAAAAATAAAAACAAAAATAACTATACTAAATAAATTAACAACTAAAAATAAAAAACAACATAAATTAACTTAAAACTATTAAAAATAATCGTAACGTAAGTATAATATTTTTATTTAGGCAATTCTACCGTCTCGTGCCCGCGTTCCGTCGGCTTAGCGGATTTATAACATAATACTTTTTTTTGATGTAAAATTAAAAACTCAATGCATTATTTAGTGTCACTGATGAATATAATTTTTTTTTAACTATTTTCAGTATTTCTGGTTCCCATCTTTATTTTTCTATTATGTAAAAAAAGGCATTTAAATATAATTTGCACAATGTTTTGTTTCATCAAATTCTCGGTTTTCCAAATTATTGCTATACGGTGTTCTTGTTCACCCACTGGTCGGTATCATGCTAAAGGAATGTAATCTGACCAGTGCCGGCGGCTGCATTTTTCTCCGTACTTTGAAAATCTTCTTTTGTCATTGACTCCGGCTCTCTAAATTTTCTGTCGTTTTATTTTATGCTTTTTTGTTCCAATTATTTTTAATTTTCTGTCTTTTAATGTTATTATGTTTGTTTGTCAACATCTCTTTTACTGTTCTAAATATTTATTTTTGTCGTGTGCTTGTTCAAATAAATGTTTTTCTATTCTATTCTTTCTTAGGTCGACTTGCACAACATAAATTAAAAGCTTTTAGGCCCTTAAACATAATTCAAACATAAAACAAACTGTCAAAGTGTCTAATTGATTAAATAATAAGGTACAGTCACATTACCAATTAGCTGAACCCCACGTGACCCAGAGCTCACTCTCAAATCTGTAAGATTCTAAAGTAATGTTACCTGATTCTGTTTTTTTACACTTTAAACTATATAATACAACATACAATGTAAAAAAATACAAAATAGGTAAATACTATATTTTTTACAGATATGCGAATGAGCTCTGGGCCACGTGGGGTTCAGCTAATTGGTAATGTGACTGTACCTGGGGGTAAAAAGGGCTACTAAAAGGTTTTTTTAAAAACCTTGATATTAGTGACTTGAATTTTTTTCAGATTGATAATGAAGCTAATATTTATCTAATGACCTGTATTTTAAATAGTTTTCCCTGTTTTTACGATATATTTCATTTTTAATTAAGGTGAGGTAGCCCTTAATACTCGTTGGTACCTTAATATTAGAAATAGACTTTAATTTTAGATTATACCTTAATTTAAATGCATGTAACGAAATTTTTAAAGCACAATCTTATGCAAACCGACCTTAGTGATGATTTTCTTAATAACACTAAGAAAGCATTTGTTTTTCTTTCTCATATAATCACTACATAGTATAAAACAAAGTCGCTTTCTTAGTCCTATGTCCCTATATCCCTATGTATGCTTAAATCTTTAAAACTACGCAACGGATTTTGATGCGGTTTTTTTAAATAGATAGAGTGATTCAAGAGGAAGGTTTATATGTATAATACATGCATAATATAGCCGTGCGAAGCCGGGGCGGGTCGCTAGTTATCAATAAATAGATAGGTACTTATAAAGTATTAAGTTTACTTATCTTTACAATAATTTTGAAATTGAATCGGTCGTAAAACAGCGAGCGATATGAATAATCTCGGTTTAGGATAGTAACTTTGGTCGTAACCCATAGTTAAGCATTAATTTGGAAACCTTTTGATAGGTACCTATTAGATATTTGAATCGATTTTCTTAACGTACTAAATAATATTATAAGTCAAAGTCAAGTTATTTGAACGTAGATATACTTACTTACAAAGTTAAATAGGTATATTTTTTTTAGATCTAAAAATAAATTCTATGCGAAGCTTAAGGTGAAAGGGTACCTGCGCGCTCTCCATACAAACGTAGTCGACTGTTTCCTCCCTGGATAATGACACTAGCACAAATATTTTTGTGTTATAAAACCTATAACTGCCATGACTATGCCCCTATGTTTTGGTTTTTTTCATTTTGTAATTATCATAGAAATTAAAATTAAAAAAATTAAAAAATAAGAAAAAACAAAAAATATGGTCATGGCAGTTATAAGTTTTATGCACCAAAAATATTTGCTCTAGTGTCATTATCCAGGGAGAAAACAGTCGACTACGTTTGTAATAGTTTGTATGGAGAAAGCCCCTGGTACCCTTTTCTCTTAAGACTCGTAGCTCCTGTATTTCGTGAAAAGTTAGTTTCTCTTTTTTATCTAGGGTTGTTGATAATTATATCAGGAAGCGGTCGAGAGCTATTTCTGTCCATGATAACAATCAACTTCTGTTCTACAATGTTTTTGAAATTTTAGAGCTTTTGTTAATCCGAAAATGAGCTGATTTTTAAATAAAGGTCATTCTGACTTAGAACAGTTGATAAATCTTGAAACATAAGTATAATCTTAAGGTTAATGACCTCTCCGTGTAAGTAACAGCTAAGCCTTAAGTATAACCTTAAATATTTTTGGAAAAAATGTTCGAATTTTCAAAAGTCGTAGAACAAAAGTGGATTGTCTACTGATTTCCAATATATCTGAACCTCTATGTTTTAGATTTGTACTCATTTATAACGTTTAAGTCCACACACATACCATCACATTCTTAATCCTATGATATAGATATGTATTTTCGTTCATTATTGCCTGAATAAAAAAATCCAAATATTTATTTGTGTTGACAAAGCTTAACCTACTCGCATTCAACTAAAATTCTAAAAATTCGAAACCAACAACAAAATTTATAGCGATGATCTCTTTTCTAATAAAATATTTAGACAAAAAATTTAAAGATTTGTATCTCGAGCGTTCTATTTTGGGATAGAACCAACAGAGAAGAGACAATGTATTTCATAAGGGTAGGTAGGGGAACGGAACCCCCACCCCTCAAAAACAATAAATATGTCAGTAGAGGTATTACAAGACGTTAAGACCCCAACTTCGTCTTAAGTCTAGCACAGACTATGGATTTTTTGTTGGATTTTTTACAACAAATTATTCAGTCTTTTGTTTGATCATCAGTCTAACTCTAGCTAAGATGTGAGGACTGGGTGTGGTCAATGAATGAAGTTTTAAAATAAAATAAGAAATAGAATACCTCAGTGTGCGGCATTTTAGGCGTGCTTATATTTAATTTTCTTTAATTTGAAAGAAGACAGAAAAATAATTAAAAACAACAAAGGAAAAAAGTGTAATAAGTAATATTTAAATAGTAAAAATTATTCTTTGTGTTCTTGTTGTTTTTTGTTTATTAATAATTCTTAGTAGTTGTTAAGTATATGGTTTTTATTTTTAACTAGATGCGCCCCGCGGTTTGACCCGCGTAAGTCCCGATCCCGAGGGAATATCAAAATAAAAAGTAACCTATAGCCTTCCTGGATAAATGGACTATAACACAAAAAGATTTTTTCAATTGGAACCAGTAGTTCCTGAGATTAGCGCGTTCAAACAAACAAACAACCACACAAACTCTTCACCTTTATAATATAAGTATAGATTTATCTTAAGGTTATTTAAAATTGGTTTAATCGGTATATATCACCAACAGTATTTTAATGTAAATTAAAAAGCAGACTTATCTTTTAATTGAAATTAAGTGTAATGTCGCCTGACCGAAAAGTCTGGAATCTGCTTTCACCCTTCTAAGTAAAATATTACTGTACAAGTTTTCTTGATGAGTCCGCTCTACCAAATAACTTTTTACTTTTTATTACTGTGTAAGATTAAACGAAGGATGGTTTTATTTCCTTTTTGTATTTCTAAGATGAAATGTTTTGAATAAATATAAATGTTTCTGAGGTTTTATAACTTTATACGTGTGCGCGTGTTTTGCTTCGTAGTTGGTTAGAAAAATCGCGTTATAATTAAACTTTCTTTGTACTGAGGTAGGTACGGATTATACGAGATCGGTCGCGGTGGTAAGATTGATGAGTTGATGAGTTAGGTATTTTAATACCTAATGTGTTTCCACGCAGGGTTTCTAACTAAAACCTTGTTCTAAATATTTTGTTCTATTTTGAAATTTCGTTTCGACTACTATTTTAAACATTAATGGTCTTTGCTGTCGAAAATAACTGATTTTTCAGTATTCATAACCTTAAAAAAATTATGATCGAATTTCCAAAATTCGTAGAACAAAAGTTGTTCGAAAATACGTCTAGAATAATCCCCTTTCGTATTAGAAAGTTTTCGTCAAAATACGTTGTATAAATAATCGGCATACTTACCTATATTACTTTAAACTATATCTTACAAAGGATTAGTGAAAGAAGTCATCAGTGAGATTATTAATTTATCGGCTTAGTTTTTTTTCGTATCAATGTTGGAAAATCCTTTTTCTTGATATATTATTTAGAAAGTTACACACATACTTATTTACTTACTTACTTTTTTGTTGTAAATATATATTTATTTAACATAGAAGGTACCTATACATAGGTACGCACACGGTTTTTTACACTATTCATATTTCTAGTCATTATGAAAGAAAAGAAATACAAAAAAATAAAATTCATAATAAAAAAATAAGCTGGTGTTACGAGTATGACCCACCCTGCAAGATATAATATTACGTTCGAAAACACATTTTTTCGTTAAAAACCCAGATTGGTGAAAGGCCACGTTTAATACTCGTATATCTTATAAATAACAGTACCTACGCGTACCTACACTAAAGGGCGTATTTGCACTGAGATGTAAAGCAAAATTAAAAAGCGACCGCTCTGCAGAGATTCCTTAGGGATGTCAAACAAACTCATGAATACTGAATGTTGCAGTTATGACAATAATACAGTTTCATAAAACATTGTTTTGTTTTTGCACGAAATTTTCGTAGACGGTCTACGAAATTGCTACGAGTTGTTGATTTGGGACTAATGAAGGTTATTAGGGGATAGATTTTTTATTAACTGCCTAAGTAGTTTTTTAGGGTTCCTTACCCAAAGGGTAAAATCGGGACCCTTTACTAAGAAATGGCGTCTTAGTGAAAGGGTTCGTCTGTCTGTCTGTGACCAGGCTGTATCTTATAAACCGTGATAGCTAGACTGTTGTAACTTTCACAGATGATGTATTTCTATTGCAGCTATAACAAAAAATACTAACAATAAAAAAATAATTACCAAATCGGACTACTCTGTAAAAAGTTAAGCGTGATCATACCTACATAAAAATAATAAAATATACACTTTGACTTGAGAACCTCCTTCGTTTTTTAGTCAGCTTAAAACAAAATATAATGGTATGGAATCCTTTGTGTGCGTGTCCGACTCGCACTTGGCTGGTTATATTATACAATAGCTATGCTCCAGTGTATCACCCGATCTCGTGTATTTTTTTACAAATCTCTTCTTAAAATAAATGACTTCTTCTTAAGAAATTAGTCTCCAAACTTCTCAAGCCTGTCTAACATTAAATACTAAAAAGATAGATAAAATAATATTTTCAAAGTTCTAAAAACGATATGTTGAACCGCATATCACGCATATCACCCGAGATCCCGGCCTCGTGTATTTTATCACAAATATCTTTTTAAAATGTATTCTTTTAAAACTAGTTTATAAACTTCTACGTGCCTTTCTAACATTAAATACTAAAAAGATAGATAAAATAATATTTTCACAAATCTAAAAACGTTTTGTTTAACCAATTTCACATATCACCCGGAACCGTGTATTTTATCACAAATCTCTTTTTAAAATGTCTTCTTTAAAAACTTCTACGTGCCATTCTAACATTGAATACTCAAAAGACAAATAAAATAATATTTTCAAAGTTCTAAAAACGTTTTGTTGAACCAATTTCACATCTGGCAACCCTATATAGGTACCTATACGTGGTGTGGGGAGTGCGAGGTCGTTGGCCGCCGCCGCCCGCGCTTGGAATACCGTCTTGCAATATCTTTCTCGGATTAATCCGGACTGAACCAACCATTACGAACGTTAAATTTAACACTAGCAGCGCTCTGCGGTTTCACCCTCGTAACTCCCGATCCCGTGGGAATATCAAAATGAAAAGTAGCCTATAGCCTTCCTCGATAAATGGACTTTCTAACACAAACATATTTTTTTATATCAAACCAGTAGTTCTAGAGATTAGCGCGTTCAAACAAACAAACTCTTTACCTAAAGCTAAAGAGTTTGTTTGTTTGAACTGCGGGCCGATTGCCGTATTCTTATGCAGCGCGTCTTGACTGCGTTTGCGTCATACGGCTGTTGGCGTACGAAATTTTTGACTAAAGGGACAATTAATTTGACATTTATGTCACGTCAAAATTTTGCGCGAAACGGCGAGCGAGCGAAGTTTAGGTTTGCGTGACGTGTGCGTCTCGGCAATACGAAATCTATAGTTATTATGACGCAAACGCAGTCAAGACGCGCTGCATAAGAATACGGCAATCGGGCCGCTGGATGGTTGGACTGATCTATATAAATATAGATCAGTCCAACGGCGAAACGACTGTCGGAGAACGCTGCCTGGTACAATTGAAGTTGATTGCACTGAAGTACAGAAGAAAACGCTCAACCGCTTTTTTAAATTTTTTTATTAACTTAATTACCAATAATCCTGTATAGGCATATAATAAAAAAATGCAATTATAATCAACAATTTGTAGTCATCGGCGATAGGCATTTTGCATTTTATATATCAAGCAACTTATTATAAAATTATTTTTAGATATTAAGTCTACACTTTCCTACTGTAGGGCAAAGGTCTGAATATTAAAAAGGGAAATATATATTATGAATTAAAAATATAACAATATAAATGAGAATTCTTTCTATTATCCCTTAGTATCCGGTAATATCCAGTAATATACGGGTAAATTCCAACACATACATTACAAAACCTTGTGATAAGAATAAAATATTCTACATTGTAATTCTTTAATCAATTATTTAGCATATAAAGTATGTATTTAGTTATGTATAAGCCACTTAAAGACTGGTTTTAATCTTAATAAATGGGTGGTATGTACTAGTTAAATTATTTGCATCTAAATTGCTAATGGATAAAGAAGCTAACTGGGTAGGTATTGAAAATGTTTCAAAGTTAACAAAATTTATTTGAAAGTAACAGAAAATAAAAGAAATTTAGGTTTACCTAAATTAAACTTGACTTTGTAGAAAATATATCTAATGTCTAGAGTGCTTTGTTTTTGTTTTAAAATATATAATGATAAACACATTACCCTCCTTTGCGTTGCGCAGTCGGAAAAAATATAGCTTCAGGTGACCAAAGTGCAGCTAGCCTTAAAAAATTTATTGATATTTTTAAAATTATTATTTTTTGCATTTAATTAGTGAAACAGTTATATTAAATACTTCTACGAAATCATCTAGTTGGATTTAAATTATTTTTGAAAAATAATATGTAACTAGGTAGGTAGGTTCATTAATGAATTGAGGCTCTGTAGATCATAGGGGCCACTGAACGGTTTTTAAAAAACCTTGATATTATAGTGACAAAATATAACAAGGAAATAAGCAAATTAGTTTTCAGATTGACAATAAGTAAAGCAAGTATATTTATCTAATGTTAATTTTTACGAAATATTTAGTTGTTAATTTTTTTACCCGCATGTACCTTATTATTAACTAGCGACCCGTCCCGGCTTCGCACGGCTATATTATGTATGTATTATACATATAAACCTTCCTCTTGAATCACTCTATCTATTAAAAAAACCGCATAAAAATCCGTTGCGTAGTTTTAAAGATTTAAGCATACAAAGGGAAATAGGGACAGAGAAAGCGACTTTATTTTATACTATGTAGTGATGAAGTACAAATACCTAATTGAGTTATTGATAGATATAATTTGATATTAGAAAGTAGGTATAATCAGTAGGTCATACAAATTGTTATCCTAGCAAGATTTTACTTACAATTTCAGTTCAACCACATTAGTCGCAATTTTATGAGTCATAACAATAGGTTACTCTGTTAAGTTATGAACCGAAGTTATGTTGGGCGGGCAGACGGTGACGTTACAACGAATTAAGACATTTAGTAAACCACAAGAAAATGTGAGCTGGTGTCGTTATTTACATAGCTACTAGCCTATAAATAAATATACTGGCCCTCGCACACACGTGCACTATATGACGTTGTTTTAAGTTTATTTTATTTTTAAACCCACCAGCGATCGTGAGCGCGCCGCCTGTAATTTCGCAGTATTCGCGTTGTGTAGGCGCTTACGCACGCCCGACCAAGATGGCGGCTTACGAACGAATTTCAAATATCGAATAATCGAACTTGTAATGGCAAATTGATAAGCGGAAAACATATTTTTAATGGAAATTCAGTTTTCGTACGCGATACGTTTACCTTCTTATCGATTGTTCTCGGACATTGATTTTACGAGTATATAAGTGTACCACGTCACATTTGTTTATAACTTTACATGAAATTATGACTTAATCATTGTGCCAGAAGAATTAGGAGATTTATGGATTGGTAGTGAGTAGTTTTTACAGCTTTTAAAATTTACAAACATTTTTATTGACTGACTTCACGGTTTTAATGTCGTAATTATTAACCGTGAATACCTACTTATTATAACAACTTTAAATATGTGCATTCGAAATTAACACATGGGTTCGTTTTTGTTAATTACCTACAACATCACTTATTAAGTAGGTACGTCACTTATTTATGTAGGAAATTTTCTAAAAATACCTGCCTATTTCTGAAGAAAATGGATGGGAAACTAACTATAGTTTTAAATGGTTTTCTTTTTATAATTTGATTCTTTACTGAAAAATAACGTATTGTTTTGGTTTTTGACTAGGACACAGGTAGTATGCGCGCGTTCTCCAAAAAATTTAAATTTAAAAAAATTTAAAATTTAATAAAATTTATATAGTATACCTAACCCCTATGTGCTACAATTTTTTTTGTAATTGTTTCCGACTTCAAGAAAGAAGGAAATTCTTAATTCGTAGTTAATTATGATTATAAGTATATTTTTGTTGATTATAATAATAATTCTTTACAATTACATATAACCTAAAAAAATAGTTTTTCTTTCATTGTGATAGGTACCTATAACTTTTATTTATTATATAGATTGCTAGATAGGTGATAATTCTTTTGAAATTAATATTGTCCGTGTAAGACTATTTCAATTTGTGGTAGGCATCATTTACCTAAATAAATCTTATCGTAGTTATATGATAACTGACTCATAAAAGAATCGTGATTTGACACATAATGACTTAATTATCACGACTGAATTTCGTGATCTCGATTCTTGTAATCCGTGGTTTGTAAAACGGCACGCATTCTTGCCACTTAGCACCTTAAAAATGAAAAAAAAAAACGTGTGGCACTCGGGGACTGCCGCTGTAAAGCTATTGCATCGTGCGAGCTTCGTACAGTCGTACCATATACATCCATGTTAAGCGAACACTCGGCCGAGCTACATGGTAGGCGGAGTGGGGGGTGTTAGGTTTCAATTTCGTTACGGAAATTCTTGATTCTCGCGATAAAAGCTATGCATTAGCTTAAAAAAAACCTTTTAAGGCTAAACATAAAAAAAATCGGTTAGATTCTATCTCCGCCTCATCAAATTGACACAATTCTGACGTATGTAGCAAGGAGCTTTGCCTCCTTTACTGCTTGGCTACTTTGTTTAGCTATACATATTTGTATTTTAGACCCAAGACAAACCTTTTGTACACCCAAGGCAAACCTCTTTACTTCCAAGGCAAACCTCTTTACTTAAAAGGCAAACCTCTTTACGCCCCAGGCAAATCTCTTTACATTCAAATCGAACCTCTTATTCACACAAAACAAACCTATTTACACCCAGGACAAACCTCTTTTACAGCCAAGGCAAACCTCTTCTACACCCAAGACAAACCTCTTTACACCCAAGACTAACCTCTTCTACACCCAAGACAAACCACGTCTACAACCAAGACAAACCTCCTATGGTTTTATGTATTTATGTTTTTCTTATCCAACTAATATTATAAAGTTTGTGTGTATATTTGTTACCCCTTCACGCAAAAACTAAAGAACCTATTGCAATAAAATTTAGTGTGAAGATAGCAAGAGACCTGGAATAACACATAGGCTTCTTTTTATCCCGATTTTCCCACGGGATTGGGACATACGCTGGGCTTAGCAACTTTTAAATAAAATTTAAAGTATAATATCTTTTGTTTCAGTTGTTTTTTGTAGGTAGAGTAGGTAACTACAATATTCATGGAGGTAGATTATGGATTCTATACCTAGCATACCTTTGTGCAATATGCATTGTACCATCTGCCGATGCATACCTACCTCCTCGGTACGGCAAATTTTTATCGCAAGCCCGTTATCGTTGCCGATCATAAATCTGTTTTCGAATTGAGAATTGCAATTTCAAGACTACATTCGTTCACGTACACTCAAAATCAATCCTTACGATATAAACATTAAAGTTAAAATTCACACTACCGATGACCTGTATTTGGCACATTTAGCAATGGAATTGTCGTACCATTGTACCTACTTGCCTTAGTATTTGCCAATGCACGTTAAATTCTAGGCGAGGTTCTCAAAATGCCAGACTTATTTATGGTCTAGAGCTTTGTCGGTGCCCGTGACTCGGTGAAATAATGGCTACTGAATCACAGGATCATGTTGAGTCTAGAAAATGACCATAGGTATATACAGGGTTTTTGGTAATTATACTAGCAAGCCGTTGAGGGCTACTTCTGTGCACCTTAACAAACAACTTTTGTTCTACGACTTTTGGAAATTCGAAAAATAAAATTAAAATTTTAAGGTTATGTAAATTTAAAAAACAGCTGATTTATTAAAACAAAAGTCATTGACACAAAAGACTAAGAACAGTAGATAAAAATTAAAAAATAAGTAAAATTTTAAGGTTAAAACCTCTCCGTGTAAGGAACAGCTGATTTATAGGTAAACCTAACCACAATTTTTTTTTAAAATTGTTTGAATTTTCAAAAGTTGTAGAACAAAAGTTGTTTGTTTAGGTACACAGAAATAGCCCTCAACGGCTTGCTAGTAAAATTAGCAATAACCCTGTATACGGACTAACTGAATTAAGATAAAAACAGAAAACTTTCCTGAAAGCTAGTGAATAAACCGGAGAAAATCAAGAAGCTCCTTTAACAGAATTTCTACTCAGTACCGATTCACTTTTCATGAAAAAAAAAAACGTAGCCCGATAGAAAAAATACTTATAAATAACATAGCAGTTTTAATTGCAAGTTTATGGGTAGGTACAGTCAATAAGTATTTATTACTCTCCCGACTAGAGTCAATTACTTTGGATTATCTATTGGTAGTGTGAAGTAAACATACCTACTTTCTATGTGGAAATCGATGACGTTAGTCTAACATTTGTTAATAAAAAGGCATCTTAATACGTTCTTTAGGTTCCATAATAGGTAAGTATTTCGAAACATTATGGGGAAAGGTACCGACGGTCTCTCCATACAAACGTAGTCGACTGTTTCCTTCCTGGCTAATGACACTAGAGCAAATATTTTAGTTGCATAAAACTTATAATTGCCATGATCATATTTTTTTGACGTGATAACGTTTAATAAATTTGTGGAACACCTGCATTCACACAAAAGTGTCCCGGTAGTATTGTTGCTCGTCATGCGTCATGGTAATAGGTATGACCAGACGCGTCATAGTACCTTAGGAAACAGAGTATTTAATAATAAATTCGCTCATCTGGGCTTGTGTTATGGTGTGACGAGTGACAAATAGAAGACTTATATAAAGGAAAAAATATATGAAGAAAAAAAAAAGGAAAAACAAAGGAAAAAAAATAAAGGAATAACAAAAAAAAAGACAATTTTTTATCGTTTTCTTATGACGTTATCACGTAAAATTATCATGCGTAATCTGACGTTACAGACAACCGTTTCTTTTTTTTTGTATCTTAATTTTTCTATGATAATCAGAAAATGAAAAAAAAAACAGTCATGACAGTTATAGGTTTTATGCAACAAAAATATTTGCTCCAGTGTCATTTATCCAGGAAGGAAACAGTCGATTACGTTTGTATGGAAAGAGCGCCGGTACCTTTCTTCTTAAAAGACTTCTCGCCGTTTTACGTTCACATTAAAAAGCAAGATTAACAGTTTGATTTGAGATGAGTTTATCTTAGGTAATTATTACAACATGAGTAGTAACTTTCATTTTAGATTGAAATATCACTAGGTGTAGAAGTAGAGATTGTTCATATTTTATTGTGGCTTAGTGAGAGTTATCTAAGTTTATTCAATAAGGAATACTTAAATACAATAAGATAGAAGTATAAGTATAAATTTATTTTTAAACTTCCGTTTTAATTAATCATTTTATTGGAAAGAAAAACTTTAAAATAAACATTCTGAATTTTGCTATTCTAAGGATATTTTGTACGATTTTTTCCGAGATCTTAAATAATTATTTATTCCAGCACACAAAAAATAATTAAATTATTCACATAAACCATTCTTATGAGTAATTCTATCAAGTAGTGTATGAAAATCTGTTGATCGGTTTTTGAGTTTGTCATGTTCGACAGACAGACAGACGTGGCTAGTACTAAAAAAACTAAGTCCAAGTATATTTCGGTGCTCTACTAATCAGTATTTTCCAACTGACTACTATAGTACTAAATAGACCCTTAAGAGGAAAGGGTACTGGGCGCTCTCTCCATACAAACGTATAGTCGACTGTTTCCTCCCTGGATAATGACACAATAGCAAATATTTTTGTTGTATAAAACTTATAACTTGACCATGCCCCATTGTTTTGTTTTTATTTTTATTTTTTAAATCTTAATTTCTATGATAATTAGAAAATGAAAAAACCAAGACATACGGGCATAGTCATGGCAGTTACAGGTTTTATGCAACAAAAATATTTGTGCTATTGTCATTATCCAGGGAGGAAACAGTCGACCACGTTTGTATGGAGAGAGCGTCGGTACCATTTCTCCTAAAACTTTGAGATACATATAATTTTCCTAGTCTTACTTAGCCGTATTTTAAAACCTCCATTGCACGACTTACAATTCATAAGCGTTTTCATTACATCCATAATTAGAATGGTTACACTAATTAAACAGGAAAATTGGTTTGATAGCAATAAAAAAGTGTTACGACACCAATAATGTCCATTAATGAAATGTAATCAAGCGTTAAATTAAAATCTTTCCGTTTATCAAACTGTAAAAAGTAATATTAGGAAAAATGTAATTTATTTTCATAATATAATTAAGAGGAAAGGGTATATACTGGCTCTCTCTCCATACAAGCGTAGTCGACTGTTTCCTCCCTGAATAACATTACAAAGTCCATTAACAAATTCAAAACTTTTATAAAGCATAAATTGTGCGGTAAGGCATACTATGATACCTCTTCGTACCTTAATGATAAGAATCCATGGATGTGACTTTAATTGCTCCATTTCAAATAATACCTTCAAATATTTGTAATATTGACCTTTGTGAGCGTGATCAAATAAAAAAAACCCCATGAGTTTCTTGTGCCTTCTTCTCATTGGTGGGCGCGTTCCGAAGGCACACATCCTAACTTAGTTTTTAAGACTATTCCAAGTGATCATGTGTTTAAACATGAGCATCGAAAGGAATAAAGAAATTTGACTTTGACTTTGAATACTGACACTAGAGGAAATATTTTTGTTGCATAAAACTTATAACTGCCATGACCATGCCCCCATGGTTTTCATTGGTTTTTAAATCTTAATTTCTTTGATAATTAGAAAATGAAACCAAGACATAGGGGCATTAGTCATGTCAGTTATAGGTTTTATGCAACAAACATATTTGTGCTAGTATCATTATCCAAGTAGGAAACAGTCGACTACGTTTGTATGGAAAGAGCGCCGGTACATTTTCACCTTAAGAGGTAATGTAATGTTCTGCTGTTTATTGAATCTATAAATGTTATTTAGATTAAAAATCTACTGTTATAAGTGTTATGTTTTAGTAGGTATAGACTTAAGTAGGTCCTACTTAAATACTTATTTTATATAAGATTATGAGTAAAACTTTTTTACGATTAGGTTCAACTTAACATTTGGATAAACATAAACTTTAGACAGGTAGATATATAAGTAAATTACTTAATTATAATTAGGCTGCATGACTTAACCATATATGCTTTATCTTGTTATTTATTACCTCTTTCAAAGGTTTTTACTACGTAGGTTTCTGAATCATTTACTGCTTTAGTAAGAATTCAATGTTAAATAAAGTAGGTATTGGTAGCAAAGTTTAAATCAATATTTCCGCTGCCAGATCCACCAGAAACTTATTAGATTTGTCAACGGAAACCAGAACAACATGAACCAGTAGCGAAAGCTGTGAACATCAATCAAAAATTCCAATCTATAAATTACAACCGCGTCATTAATCTAGTAAAGTTTCTTTTCTATTAACGACATTGAAAACCGAGTTATAAAATAATGTGGCCCGCACAAATGTTGTATTTGATTTATTACTTTTATACATATTGCAATTAGAAAACTGCGGGTTCTGTAGGATTGATTTATGTTGATTCGTTGTAATCACAGCCCGGGAGAGCCTGTGATCCGTCCAGTAATTCTATTTTATGACGTTCTCCCTGATAAATTACCGTTGGAGGTTTGTCGCTCAGCGCCATTTTGAAATGACTTGGTTAGCGGTCGATTTCTAGAGCCAATCGATAAATTAATAACTTATTATACGTAATATAAGAATATATTTCAGGCCATATAATTACTATTACATTTAAAAAAAATTAAGTCTATAACAGCCGATATTGGCATTCGCAACGCTTGCGCGTGTTAGATAACAATCATAATATAACTACATAGTCACTACATAGTAGTATAAAACAAAGTCGCTTTCTCTGTCCCTATATCCCTTTGTACGCTTAAATCTTTAAAACTACGCAACGGATTTTGATGCGGTTTTTTTTAATAGATAAAGTGATTCAAGAGGAAGGTTTTTATGTATAATACATGCATAATATAGCCGTGCGAAGCCGGGGCGGGTCGCTTGTTAATATATATATATTCTAAGCTACTATTTCTGGGTTAAACTAAACTAAACAATAGATTTAGTTGAGTTTAGCGAGTACCATGGATTATATCTGAGAAATTAAAGAGTAATGTGAGCTGCCATCTTAAAACCTTGTCGGTTCTAAACGGCCTCTTAGTTTTTGGTTCCCTCACTGTATTTAATAGTTTCGATATATAAAACCATAAATAGGCCACAAAAACATGCACGTAAGAGATCACTGACGGGTAGATACAAAGCTGATACCGCGTCCTCGCTTGTCGTCGCCTCGATTTACCTTATATCGAATACAAGCGACCCCTCTATCGTGACAGTAAAAACTTAACTATCCGGTAACACGAATACACCTGGATATAAATCACAACAAAGTCACTGTACTTCTACTTATCACGATATGTATTATGTAAGACACAATCGCGGTTTATGGTTTGTGGTAGCTACACTTATGCGTTTACTCTCGAATTTAAATATATAAATCATTTAAAGTTCACTAAAATCACTCACTTGACTGTGTACCGCGAAAGCTAAACACTCACTATTTCAACTAAAATGGAAAGTAAATTTACCGCAAAACTCAAAACAGTTTACCAAAGAGAGTGATCTCAATATTATGCAAATGCTTGCCTTAACAAAATTGAGGAGACAATCTTAACAATGATTATTCATCATGTAGTTTTTGCATCGTTTTAAAACTGGTTTTGTTCACATTACAATGGCATTTGTAATTTGCCCAAAGCGTATCAATAATTTATGTAAAGGTTGCGCAAACGTAGGCTTTTGTTGGACTAACTCACACTTTCGGTTTCAGCTTAATAATTTGCATAAGGGTGAACACACAATACTCAGGCACCCTTTCGTGAAACGAAGTTAGTTTCACTTTTAAAATGTATTGTTGACATTTTGTATGAGTAATAAATAAAACAGACTCAAATTTGTACGTTCTGGTTCATGTGGCACGGTATGGACAACATTGTTGTATGGTTCATGTGAAAATCATCCAGTTTAATATGTAGTTTATGTACCTAAGTAATGGGCAGTTTATGTACCTATATTATTCAAAGTGTAAGCTTTAGAGCGTGAGAATTTTTAGGTACTTACTTCAGTTTATTTATCCGATTGCTTTTGCAAAAATTAACAAAAAAAATAGAGCCAATTATTTTAAAGACTGCATACAATGACAATTAAATAGTTAGTATTATTTTTATATTATTAGGTATATTAATATAAAAAAAAGATAATTTGTAATTTGAATAACATTGAATGTTGGTTTTAAATAGGCATTTATTTTTATATGGATGTAATGACTATGATTATTTTGCGAAATGTTTTAAAAGCTTTTAAGCAAAGTTTTGCAAAATGGTTTGAAGGTGATGTTCTGCAAACTACAGTTGAAAAACAATATCTTTATCACCATTTAACAGTAGCAATATTTAAAAGAAAAATATCTACCTACTTACATAATACATATTTGAGGCTCTAGGAAAGTAAAACATTTAATATTGTTTATTCCATTCTTTTATTAGCTAATTTGTTTTCATTAAACAATGACCATAAAGTTTGATTATGTGGTCATTGGTGGTAAAACGGTTGAAATAAATGTCAATAACACACATCATTACGGTATGTAATATCGTTTTACAACTTTAAGGCAATAAATAAACTTACTGCCGTTTGTACAATTTATAACTATAAAGGCAATCGTGTAAACTAAAGACTTTATCGGTCGATCGTTTGTCAAATATAGTTCCCATTCATTTTAAGCTCAAAGTCTACGATCAACTAAATCAAATCAGCTTAGGTATGGTCGGCAGCATAATTGCATTGCCCACCGTATTTAATAATATTGGCATGTTTTCATTCTAATAATTTTTTGTTTGATCAATTCATGAGTTAAAAGACTTTGAACTTCAACTAAAGCAGGTGCCTTGAATCTTGCTTGTGTTTGAAAACATTCTTATAACTGCCGTTTTGGAACTCTACGGTGGGTCTGCAATTATGCAGTCGACCGTACAATCAAAGTATATAAGTACATAGATAGAGAGCGAAGTTGTGCTAGTGGTATATACCTCGACTTTTGTTCTAAAGGTCGTGGGTTCGATACCCGGCCGTGCACCAATGGATTTTTATTGCGAATATTTTATGTGCGCTAATTGACTTTACTCTTACAGTAAAGCAAACATCGTGGTAAAATCCGCGGCTTAGTTGGCTCCAGGGTCCAGGCGTATTGACAAGTTTTTTCCTCTGGTTACGGCCGACTTAGCTGAGAGGGTAGGATACTTAGGCGCTGGGCCTACTTTTTCCTCACGCAAAATGTATTGAACAAAGATGTCTATTTAGTTGCGGAAAACAGCCCGTATACCAGTGCCATATACATGGTTATTGGTAATTATAGTAGCAAGCCGAGGGCTACTTCTGTGCACCTTAACAAACAACTTTTGTTCTGCGACTTTTGGAAATTCGAACATTTTTTTTAAATTTTGAGGGAAGGTGTACCTAAAAATCAGCTGTTCCAAACACGGAGAGGTCATCAACCTTAACATTTTACTTATTTTTATATCTTAGTCTGAACAATTTGTTTGTTATGGTGAACAATTTGTTCAGGCAGTAGCCCTCATCGGCTTGCTAGTTTAAAAACCAATAGCCCTGTATAAGAACAAGTTCTTATAGTAGGTACAGTCGGCTGCATAATTGCAGCCCCCGGTAGAGTTCTTAAATTACTACTATTGGAATGTTTTCATTTTAATAATTTTTGTTGTTATTTGATGAGTTAGAAGACTTTAAACTTCATCTAAAACAGGTGTCTAGAATCTTGCTCGTGTTGAAAACATTCTTATAACAGCCGTTTTGGAGCTCTACGGTGGGTCTGCAATTGTGCAGCTGTTCCAAACACGGAGAGGTCATTAACCTAAACATTTTACTTATTTTTTAAGTTTTATCTACTGTTCTCAGTCTGAACAAAAGTTGTTTGTTATGGTGAACAGTAGTAGCCCTCAACGGCTTGCTAATATAATTACTAATAGTCCTGTATAAGAACAAGTATTAGAAGGTATAATCGTTAGGTACCTACTTATTATCCAAACCATTATTATACTACGTAACCCTATATCCACTTATTTCTGATATTAAACAGCAGGTGTCTAACAGGGCTAAGGAAACAATAAATAGCTATTCAAGGTTGAACAAGTGGCCTACAGCGACGTACACTTTATATACATCGTTTATTTCATCATGACAGCATTGTTTTTAGGGTTCCGCACCCAAAAGGTGAAAACGGGATTCTTTTACTTAGACTCCACTGTCACGAGGGTGTATCTCATGAACCGTGATAGTTAAACAGTTGAAAAATTCACAGATAATGTATTTCTGTCGCTATAATAACAAATACTAAAAACAGAATTTAAGGTGAAAGGGTACCTGCGCTCTCACCATACAAACGTAGTCGACTGTTTCCTCCCTGGATAATGGCACTAGCACAAATATTTTTGTGCCATAAAATCTATAACTGCCATTACTATGCCCCTATTTTCATGTTTTTTTTTAATTTTCGAATTATCATAGAAATTACGATAAAAAAAAAAAAGTTTGATGCACCAAAAATATTTGCTCTACCTAGTGTCATTATCCAGGGAGAAAACAGTCGACTAGTTTGTAATAGTTTGTATGGAGAGAACCCCCGGTACCCTTTCCTCTTTATGGTACGGAACTCTTTGTGCGCCAGTCCGACTCGCACTTCGCCTGTTTTTTATTTTGTGTTTTTATAGTTAACTAACTGTGCCACTCGGCTCCACGTACCTAAGTCCCGATAGATACTTAAGTTGAAAAGCAAAAGAATTGAAAATTTATCCCGTTAGTGCTAGATTTACAGTAAAAAGATGTAGTACCTACTTTCTAGTTATAGCTACAACTTTGACCTAAGTTCGACATGACGTCAAACATGATTAAGCTCAATTGAAGTGAAAGTATCTCTATATATATAAAATTCTCGTGTCACGGGGTTCGAACTTGAACTCCTCCGAAACGGCTCACAAAATTTCATGAGAATCGGTCAATTCTCATGAAATTTTGTGAGCATATTCAGTAGGTCTGAGAATCGGCCAACATCTATTTTTTATTTTGTTTCCTTTAGTTTTTTTTTAAATGGCAAAACAACGTTTGCCGGGACAGCTAGTATAGATATATAATACTTAAAGATGTTCAATGAATTTATTAACTACTAGCGACCCGCCCCGGCTTCGCACGGTTATATTGTAAGTCCTTTTTCGCCTGAGATACAGGATTACCTAGTTCAGGCATATGTGTTATTTTTGTCCTCTATAATATTTAGTGCTTAGTTTATTATGTAAAATGAGTTTTAATAAATATATTTGTATTTTGTATTTGTATTTGTATTATGCATGCATGTATTATACATATAAACCTTCCTCTTGAATCACTCTATCTATTAAAACAAAACAAAAACCGCATCAAAATCCGTTGCGTAGTTTTAAAGATTTGAGCATACAAAGGGAATAGGGACAGAGAAAGCGACTTTGTTTTATACTATGTAGTGATCCGCTGCACATCTTCAGAAAATTTAAACACTTTTGCAATAAAAAAAACAATATTATAAAACCGGCTAAGTGCGAGTCGTACTCGAGCACGATGTCAAAGTCAAAATCAATTTATTTATTCATTTGGATGCCTAATACATCACTACATAGTATAAAACAAAGTCGCTTTCTCTATCCCTAATATGTCTTTATGTCCCTATACCTATCCCTTTGTATGCTTAAATCTTTAAACTATGCAACGGATTTTGATGCGGTTTTTTTAATAGATAGAGTGATTCAAGAGGAAGGTTTATATGTATAATACATGCATAATATAGCCGTGCGAAGCCGGGGCGGGTCGCTAGTATAGCATAAACAAAAATCTGTATGAGGCAGGAATCGAATCCGCAACCTTCTGTGTAATAAGTATTACAAGTGACGTTTACTTTTACTTACTTTCGATAGTTTGTATCTTCTAAATTACTATTCAAATGTTAAACACGTTTATGAATGAAGAGATTTAGTACACTTTTCCTGTACCTACGATTAAAATCAAATTTAATTATTACAGGAATATTAAATTGTATCACACGTAAGTTAATGACTATTTTCTACAAATGTTGTTGGTCTTTACCCTCTTAACACGTGTTAATAACTAATAAACTCTTTTAATGGTACATAAAAAGTCGAGATTTATAACAGATAGGTAGGTAGCGAATGCATAAACTGTCTGTTTGATTCGTGGTCTTGTGTCGTGTAGTATTCTATAGTATTTACCTACGTAGATGCAATTTCCGTTCGTGTCTCTACGTTTCTAAAACTGAATGACATTTACAAAAGGTAAATGTTCGAATTTAAAAAAAGTCATGGAACAAAAGTTGCTTTTTAGGGTCCACGTTTTTTAGCTTATTAATCCTGTAGCAATATTTTTCATAAAAAATATATTATAAAATCCTAAATTGATTAAAAAGCCTACATTTACTAGATACTCAAAATGTGAAGTGTTATTAATTATTTTCAATTTTATACGACATTATTATTTAACTGGTATAAAATTTAAAACTTAGAAGACCCAGCAGTTTATGTCTCGGAATTTTACTATAAATTGAATCCCTAGACCGGGAGAATTACCAAAAAAACCATATTGTTATGCATAAAATATCATTAAACACATTAGACACAAATAAAAAAAGTAGGTAACTAAAATACTTAATTAAAAATAAATAAAATAGTATTAAAAAAAGTTCCCGGTGGTGCAAAGCTTCATAAAAATAATAGCAGCGTTACCATGCTTTGAATACTAATGGAAAGTTTTTGACAGCCTCTACACCAGAAACGAACAAGTAGTGGTCAAAACCCCCGTTTTAAAAATATCATGTTTCTTGACCCAGCTGTTTTGGCAGTAAAGACGAGCATCTTTGATTTACCAAACTCTTTAAAAATAAGAACTTCTTTAGCTTTTGTACCTAAATGTAAATGTCCATTCTTACTTTAAATTATCGTTTTCTGAAGAGATCTCAGCACCTTATCCGAACTCCATAATACAACTCAAAACTCGAAAGTGGAAACCCGTGTTAAAATATCTCTCAACGCAACGGACATAAAATTAAGGCTTTAATGAAATCCTATCAAATCAGAACGTCCAAACATTTTCTCCAGATAATATTAATATCGATAAATTATTCGGGCCGGCATCGTGGCACTCGATATTCCAAACAACGGGCGACTGGATAGAACAGGAATAATGAGTTTAAATTTGTAAAGCAGCGTTCACAGTGAAGCATTAAAAAACCTCAAAGTAGGTATATCTACCTAACTAAAAAATAAATAAAAAATACCTAGCAATTTATGTAAATACATTTTAACTTCGCATTAATTTGTGAGTATTGCACAGGTATTATAAAAATTAATAATGAAAATGAGAAAAATCTAATGAAAAGAGTTTTTTTAAATGAATGACCTCGTATTTTATAGACTGACTACTGAATTCAAAGTTAAGAAGTCTCTGGGGCAAACTAGGTTGGAATCAATGCCTAGTTTATAAAATGATTTGCCAAACTTGGCTAATATTTTACTTCTATTTATATTTATGGCCTATTCCGTCCCACTGCAGCACAAAGCCCCCCTCTTTCCATTGTTTCTTATCTAGTACTAGCAGGTTTTAGTCCCTACGATGGGAGTTTGGCTAATATAGCGTCTAAAATTAAGTAAGTTTCTTATAACATGATTTGCCAAACTTGGCTAATGTTTTATTTATTTCACCCTATTCCCACTGCCGGGCAAAAGTCTTCCTCCCCCCTTTCTACTATTCCCTGTCTAGCGCCAGCTGGGTCCAGTCCCTACGATGCGAGTCTGGCTAAAATGGCGTCTAAAATTAAGTAAGTTCCCTTTATGAACGTGCCTTAACCAGACGTGGGAGCGGCATCTGGGACCGCCTGATCTGGCGGGCAAAGTCGTTAACTACAGAATTAGTGCTCCAACAACTAACCGGGAAACAAAAACACGTTTTAAATATAGACTCTGTATAATACTCTCCGCCCTTAACATCCTTTGCTTTAAGAAAATACTTGTTACGAGTATAATGATTAGATGGTTTAGCTTGGCGAAGAAATTAGTAGTATCATATGCGAAGTATTGCCTATTTGTCTATGGTAGTTTTTATTTTAGCCTCTTGTGGTCTACTGCTGGGCAAAGACCTCCCCATTTCCCTCCATGTCTCCCAATCTCCAATTATTTTTGGCTACTCTGCGTCGGATGCATCTAAGTCTACTGGATTGTAGTATCTTTTTGGGGTTCAGGTCTGCTCTGGTCCGTAAGATTTAGCCCTCGATGACCTACACGTAAACCCCGAGTGGCGCTAAAGGAGCACACAATCAAGCGGTGGTAGGCCTTGGTACCAAGTGACTCGTTGCATTTCATCATGTTCTCTATAGAAGCCGTTCTCCTTCTAGGCGAGCATGCTACATCCTCGACCTCATCAACCCTTCAGTGAGATGAGGTCAAAACAAGCCTATTTTGCGAAAAAAATATCTTAATCTCTCTGAGGAAGTTGTACTAAGTATCTACTTAGTGGTTTAAAGTTTAAAGCATTTCAAAATTCCCCATACTCTGCGTAAATTAGGATAATTTTCCTAAACTTAAAAAAATGGTTTCCCTTATTTCACTGTTTATATTTGTTTGGATAACGTAACGTTCAGGGCCATGGGCACTTCTTCTATTTGTATCTAAACAAAATATGATTATTATAATTTTATTTACTAATTAATATTCAAAGGGGGCGTTGCATATTTTTATCAAGTTTTATAAACCCTTTTTATATTCCTAATAAAGATGATTTATAAAAAAAATATGACATCTTGTATTACTGTTTCATTGTTTCTGGTATTATTTTACGAGTTATTTTTATTATAATATTGTGTCACTTTTAATTAACAGCCTGCTAATAAATTTTCGCCGACAGTTACAAAAGCTTGGTAGAAAACCTACACGCAACGACTTTTGATATTTTTTTTACACTATTTTGTGTAAATTTTAGAACTGATTACATTATTTTGTGAGTAAGACGTGTGTTAAAAGTGTAGTGTAGAAAAACGGTGGTAAGAATTTAATTACTGTACCTTTATACATCTATTTTAAACTAGTTGCACGCCGCGGTTTTGCCTGTTTTAGTCTTCATCTCATGAGAAAATCAGGGTTAAATCTAGTAGCCGCATAGCACATTTTCGTAAGGCTGCCGCAATTTTTTGTTGAAGATCCAGTTTCTACTTGGTCGATTTGATTGTAAAATGACCTTATCAAAAAAAAAAACAGCTTTTTAAATGGTGATGAATAAAAACTTCCTTGGATCAGTAGTTTGTAATGATTGCAAAGCTAAAGGTATGTAACAGAGGGAAAAACTTATTGTCAAGTACATACTTTTATGTCGCCTTTTTATATCAAAAGAAGGATGGGACGGATACGTTTTTAACAGACTTCAAAAAAAGGAGGAGGTTCTCAATTCGGTTGTATGCATGTTTTTGTTCCACTACACCGCCTTCCTACCTTAATTTGCGTCCCTCGAAGGCCCTCGTATATTTTAGTCATGAGCTTATGTGTATCTTCTAGAAAAGCTTGCAACGTTTTAGACCGAATCGTCACTTACCACCGTGTGAGATAGTCATCAAATGCTGACTTATATATTATAAAATAAAATGTCCATTCTTCCTTTCACCTATACGTGTAGATTTTAATAGAAATCTAAATAAAACGACACTTCACTTAACTTTTTTCTATGCCTTTGCGACCAAATTAGCTTTAAGTAGGTAGTTGTTAGTACAAGGCACTTCCTGAAGTAACAGTGCACAAATTCTTTTGACACGTTTTTTTATCCCTTTATAATTATAATTCAGTCCCATGTACAACTAATCTAAAGTTTTCCCATCAAATCAGCTGTATTTCAAATTAGAACACAAAGCTCCCCTATTGTAACCAGCTTCATATTTTTAATAGCCGTGTCATCTTTTATAGGGTTCCCTCAAAAATTAACTAAAGGGTGGTGTGTGGGAGTGCTAGGGACAATTAATGGAGGAAATTTATATCTGTCGATTAGTTGAGAAAGGAGTATCTATACCTATACTAACCTCATACTATATGTTGCCGATCGATAGTTTACTATCGCTGAATAATCGAGAGTCATAGTTCATTAAAAAGCGATAGTATCGATACAATCGATAGCTCAAAACGGGACAATATTATCGATACTATGGATAGTATTGTTGCTCGCGAAGAATACACTATCGATAGTATTATAACCTCGTTTTGTGCTATCGATACTATCGATAGGACAATCGATATTATAGGCTTTTTCAGATAAAAACTATCGACTATATAAAAAAAAATGAAAAGAAAAGTAAAAAAGATCCAAACGAAGCCAAAAAACTCAAATTAACTTGATACTCGGGCATATCTACTAACATTCGGTTGTTAATCCTGAGTATTATCCCCCATAACTTTTAGACGGCTGGACCGATTTTGATCAAACATAGATATTTGTAATGTACGAGTCATGCCCTTTCATTTGATACCCCACTCGAGTATATCTACTTGCATTCGGTTTTTGATCCTGACTTTTATCCCCCATAACTTTAAGACGGCTGAACCGATTTTGATCAAACATAGCTAAGAACACTCCCGACTAACTTATCTTTCAAACAAAAAAAACTAAATCAAAATCGGTTCATCCGTTTGGGAGCTACGATGCCACAGACAGACACACACACACACACACACACACATACACACACACACACACACACACACACACACACAGACACGTCAAACTTATAACACCCCGTCGTTTTTGCGTCGGGGGTTAACTACATTCTAGACAAAGGAAACTTAATTAAACTTCTATAGGAACAACAATTAAAAAGAAAGAAATAAAAAAAGTTAATAATCTAAATAAGTCTCCAGATAGGTAAGGTGCCCCAAAAGGGTCGCTGCATTGCCTCTTTGGATGGCAATGCCGATCCGTTGGCCAAAGACAAATAAAATATTGTACCTCTGAAAAGGCTAGTTTTATTTGATACTGTAGTGTAGGCATTGACAAATAAGTTGTGAACTTATAATTATAATCAACCTTGAACTTGATGAATAGTTATTACCTAATAATACTCGTATGTATTACTTTGGTGAAATCGATTGAAGTTTTTGGTAATAGTATTATTCCTCAATCGAAATGAAATGTCACCATACATACCTATTACGATGGAAAAACCTATATGTGGGTATGTCTACATAGGTATGTATTTTACGTAAATAGTTTTGTAGATCACAAAATTCTTCACGCACCGTATCATTGAAATGGATTCGTAAAATATCTTTCCAGCGTAATAGGGGAGCGAAGAATGTTTTTTTTTATGATTTATATAATATTTTGCATTATTTTTAATCAGAAGGGTGGATCCCTTCAATAAAGGGTGGGCTCTGAATGAGTTTATAGTTCTTTGTAGATAAACATATCAATTTGTAAGTGTTTTGTTAGAAAGAATATATATGTTACAATGATACAATTGTTATGGGTCGAGGTTACTCAGTTGTCTTGATGACACCGATGGTCACACTCGGGAGTGGAATTAAGTGTTAGTTTTATGTATGTGCTCTAGTTTTAAACAAACGTTTATTAGTATTTGTGCCCTGAGAATAAAACTGTTCTGATTTATCTAGGTGAGTTTATGATTATTTATGATGTTTCTTAGGTAACTACTGGTTGTGTTAAATAGATGAAACCAAAATTGTAAGAACTAAGAATTACTGTGTTATGTGTTACTTATTAAATTTTTTTGCTTGATAACTATTTAGTGGGTTAAACGGTAAAAATAGATCTCTTTTTGGTAATTACTGGTTGTGTTCAATGTAAATAGTTGAAACCAAAATGGTAAGAACTTAGAATTACTGTGTTATGTGTTACTTATTAAAAAATTTTGCTTGATAGATATTTAGTGGGTGAAACGGTAAAAATAGATCTCTTAGTCATAAATTTTTGCTAGACTGATCTCTTTATGAAAAAGTATGGGCACAACTGTTTAGCTATCTCCTATAGTATTATTGATACCTGCTTAAAAATATTTTTTTTCTTATAAAACAAGAAACAAATGTATTGTAAGAAAGAAACTTAAGAATAGTAAGTAAGAAACTTAGTTTTTTAAGTTTATAAAACATCAATATAAGTACTAACTATACCCATGTACTTGTAGTCATACATTTGTCTGTTTACTAAACTATCTAAATACGTTCAAAAATACGCAAACAGTTAAAATAAATAATTAAGTACGTATTGCAAGACATCCGTCTAGCCACTTCCGCAAGAAAAACTTTAAACAAACCCTCGTAGTTATCTCGAGCAACTTTACTCGGCGATCGATTGAATTCAGAGCGAATAAAATCGATTTTCCCCCAAATTGAATAGTCGTAAAATGTAGGTAGCAAGATTTTAATGTTTGAATTGTTTACACGGCGGCGTCGCGAGTGTAAACGATTGTCGATAATTGATGATTTGATTTACAACGTCACTAAACAACCGGTGTTTGGGCGATCTCGATACGGACTAGTCTTTGAATGGTACGTTGCATATCTTACGGTAATTTATCTTACAATATAAATATACATATTTTATGTGATTTGATATTTGTTTATGTTGTAGATATACGTAGATATTTATGTTACACTAACAGCTTAAGGTGAAAGGGTACCTGCGCTCTCTCCATACAAACGTAGTCGACTGTTTCCTCCTTGGATAATGACACTAGCACAAATATTTTTGTGCCATAAAACCTATAACTGCCATGACTATGCCCCTATGTTTAGTTTTTTTCATTTTCTAATTATCATAGAAATTAAAATTTAAAAAAATTAAACTTAAAAAAAAAACAAAAAATAGGGGCATGGTCATGGCAGTTATAAGTTTTATGCACCAAAAATATTTGCTCTAGTGTCATTATCCAGGGAGAAAACAGTCGACTACGTTTGTAATAGTTTGTATGGAAAGAGCCCCCAGTACCCTTTCCACTTAAGTAGAACCGAAGCTATATCACAACACCCTAAAGAACATAGGCTAAACCTCTGACAAGAACACCACCTGCCCCCCAGTGGTTGCAATGAGCCGGCAAAAACTTCCCCCTGGTCACAACCTACCGTGGGCAACATGGAAAACCCTTAATCGGTTCAGAACTCAGGTGGGTCGCTGTAAGACCAACCTAAGCCGATGGGGTTACACCGACCCAGGAAATGTCTACTGCCATTGTAACCCTGGTCAAACGGAGCAGACTATGCCTCATCTGCTGGAGTGTCCCTCTTGTCCTGTCTCTTGCTCCACACAAGAGCTCTATGAGGCAACTGATGACGCCGCGGCTGCAGCCACTTATTGGGCTGGATACTTTATATAGCATTAAATAATATTAATTAAAAAAAAAACATTAAATACACAAACAAAAAATTTAAAAAACGAAATACAAAAATATATTTAATATCAAAAAATATGTTTAACGGAATCGACACGAAAAGAAGAAGACTAGCAGCGCTCCGCTGTTTCACCCGTGTAACTAACTCTCTATCCCGTAGTAATATCGGAATAAAAGTAGCCTATAATTAATGAATCACTCTACCATCATACCAAGTTTCATCAAAATTGGTCCAGTTGTTTCGTAGCCTATTCAATTCAAACAAATAATCAAATCCTATCCTACTAATATTATAAATGTGAAAGTTTGTGTGTGTGTATGTATGTTTGTTACTCCTTAATGGAAAAACTACTGAACCGACTACGATGAAACTCGCTAAGTAGATAGCTAGGAATTGGATTAACACATAGGCTACTTTTTATTCCGATATTCCTGCGGATCGGGACTTACGTGTGTGAAACCGCGGGGCGCAGCTAGTGTTTTTATCATTATGAAATATAGATTTATGTTTATAAAATACCTACGTACAGGTTATAGGTATACTTATAGGTTGCATTCACAATGCTGCATTTTATATTCATTTACTCAAAGCTCTCGTAGCAAACAATAGAAATTGAAGTAGATTTACAATATTAAGATTGGAGCAGGAAATCATTAGGAATTTACCGTAGAAGCACGACTTACTTAATAAACCGTGCAGTAAGAACAATCGGTCAGTAACAATGAATTAGTAATATTCGCATTGAACCATTAAAAATCGTAATCATCCATATCAGCGGCCATTTTGAAATTTATTCATGGACTTAAATGGGCAATGAATGTTTTACAACGAAAATTTAGCCCCTTGGCTTAAAAATGCTTAGTATTCTTAATTTAACAATAATAAAATATTGTTTTTAAATTATGAATACTAGAAAGAACAAGAATTCCTAATTGAAAAATAATGTTGTTTCTTACTTTTTCTGCTTATTTTTCATTGTAATATTTTAATATTTTTTATTAGAATCGAGAAATTAATTTCTTTCGTCTATATATTTTGCTTTAAGAAACCTTTTTAACACGCTTTTATTAGTTTCACAAGTATGTATGTAAGCGACTCTTTTGGACTCGATTTTTCAGTGTATGGTTCAAATTTTCCAAAAGCTGATGCCTGCTTTATAAAAAGCTATCCGTATGCCAATTGAAGCCCGATCTTGTCAGTGGTTTGAGGTATGCAATACTGTGCGTTAATAATAGGTATTGGTCATTCAGGACTTTGAATTTTATATTTAATACTAGCCACGCCCCGCGGTTTCACCCGCGTAAGTCCGATCTTTCCTCCCGTTTGAACCTTCCCCGGACTACGTCAAACATTTCAAAAACGAAATCATCTAAATCGGACCAAATCGGTTCTCAAATTTTAGCGAGGCAAACGAACAGATAAAAACCTTATTTTCCGTGTACGCGCACAAAGTCGTGGGTAACACTTAATTCTAAATTTAAAAACCTTTCACACCATTTTTCCCAAACATAAATCAATAGACAAACTATTTGGATATCAATCTGTTTTATCTCCACACTAACAGTTCGACGTAGTTTTATTAACCATAATAATTATAACACCGCGAAAATTCACACTTGCCAGTACAATAACGTAATAAATGTTTATCGCTCGTTCTTTCAAACTAGGTAGGTAAGTGTTATTTGACAGTGTTGATGCGTTAAATTGCGATTAAATGATTAATACTGGTGGTCGGGGGCTCTACTCTGCAGACGAAAGATTTTATAGAAGAAGAAGAAGAGCTATTATATCTTCTACTAGACTAACTCCGCTCTAATGTTTTTATGGTTCCATACCCAAAGGGTAAAAGGGATCGCAATATTTCTAATAGCTTATACACACGTCCCGATTTGGTCGGGTCCGACATCAGTGTTGCCACATTTCAATTCGACAAATCTGTATTGATAAGTGATAAAATCTGTATGAGAACAGCTATAATTGTATAAAATCTGGACTATTTATAATCGTAGACAGATAATAAATAGTTATTCTCTGTCTACGCTCCATAGTATATGAGACATACCTAATATTACAAATTAATAGTACAGATTTTATACAATTATAGGTGTTCTCATACAGATTTTTTCACTTATCGATACAGATTTGTCGAATTGAAATGTGGTAACACTGATGTCGGACCCGACCAAATCGGGACGTGTGTATAAGCTTTTAGACTTCACTGTGCGCCCGTCCGTCTGTCCGTCTGTCCGTCCGTCCGTCTGTCCATCCGTCTGTCCGTCCGTCTGTCCGTCCCTCCGGTCCGTTCGTCTGCATGTCTGTCCGACATTTGCTGCAACACAAATACCTACCTACTAAAACCAGAAAAAAAAATTAAGTGGGTCCCATACAACATAACATGGAACCCTTCGTGCGCGAGTTCGACTCGCACTTGGCCAGTTTTTATTTAATTTATTTCACACTAGCTGTTGCCCGTGACTTCGTACGAGTGGTAATTTTGTTCTAAATACCAAAACCTTCCTCGAATCACTATATCTATTAAAAAAACCGCAACAAAATCTATTGCGTAGTTTTAAAGATCTAAGTATACCTACATAGGGACAGATAAAGAAAAGCGACCCGCCTCGGCTTCGCACGGCTATATTATGCAAGTAATACATATAAACCTTCGTTTTGAATCACTCTATCTATTAATAAAAACCGCAACAAAATCCGTTGAGTAGTTTTAAAGATCTAAGCATAGGGACAGACAGCGGAAAGTGACATTGTTTTATACTATGTAATGTAGTGATTCGGTAAAGTATCGACCGATAGGCCGTGAGGTAGGTATGCAGTCTGCTGAAAGGCTCCTAATGGTGAGCTTGTCATTGTAATAAATAAAAAATAAAAAATATTTCAGGACATATTACACATCGCCATCCAGCCCCAAGCTAAGCAACTTAATGCTTGTGTTATGGGTGCCAGATAACGGATAAACTACTTATATACTTTTTTTTTTGTCAATATATACATATTATACATACCTATAGGAAACACCCAGAACCAGAAACAAGAATTTATGGTCAGCATAAATACTTGTTCCCGGCGGGAATCGAACCCGCAACCTTCTGCGTCGCAGTCGGGTGTTCGCCCGACGCGCCCCACAGAGGTCGAGGATAAATTCAGTTTATGGCATATCAATCAAACAGTACATAACTGTTGTCAACTCGAGTCCTGTTAAAGTAGAGTTCTAGTTAACCTGACCCCTTCTACGTTTTGAATATAATAATTTTCACTTGCCAGTGTCGTTATAAGACTTTGATAATGACTTTTATAGCCGTAGTTATTGCTGAAAACGTGGACGTTTGCAGATCGGCTATTTATTAGGATCGAAGATTAAAATGAAAAAGTTTTTTCATCTGAAAATTGAATAATATTTTATGTTATACCAGTAGATATAATAGATTTTTAATGTTATTTTATGAATGGCCTAACTTTGGATTATTGACATCTGTCAATCAATTTTAGTTGAATTTGGTGGCATCCATTTTGAACCCCCATTTTCAACCCGCAAATATTTTTTCCATGTTCTACTTAAAATTTGTTCCATTTTCTACCCCCAATAATTTAATTGATTATTTTTTCCAATTTCTACCTAAAATGTATTCCATTTTCAACCCAAGTGATTATAATACTTTATATGATGTCTTTTTGTACAGACAGAAAAATAATTTAATATTTTAAAGTCGTAATTTAACTATGTAACACTACGGCTTAATATTGGCGAAGTTATCCGTTCTCACCGCTAGATGGCAGCACACATCAAATTAGATCGCGCAAACGTTGTGTTTCCGCATCATATAGACATCTGGATCCGAACACTGTCCGATGGAGATGATCCGACCAATCCTCCCTAGGCTAACTCGGGTGTGCATCGGAACTCTGCGTCCTTCCTGGAACAGTGCTTCTGGACTACCTGAAACTTCAGCCTGAAACCCCCCCCGCTCACTCTCGCACCTCTGTTCACGGAGCATCCGCCTGTGCATCCTAATTGGAACGCAGTGTGGGACCCGTCCGCGTTAAGGCTGTTGTCCTGAAAGCCTGAAACCGACCCTGTAACCTCCTGAAACACGGAAAATAAACTCTTTGGCTGAAAAACTCCTCCGTTTCATTCACCTCCTCTACAAGTGGCGCACCAACGCGGGTCCTGAATCTTCGGAACCCTGAAAATTTAAGGCTGAAACTGAAGTCGAAGTAGAGTCGAGTCGGAGAGTCACGTCAGAGAGTCACGTCGGAGTCAGTCAGAGAGACACACTAAAGAGTCAAGTCAGAGTTACCTTCATAGAGTCATTCCATAGATCCTTGTTGCAGCAGAGTCACTTAGTAGAGTCGGTCCGTAGAGTCACATCTATCAAGCTGGCTTCCAAAACAAGACGAACGAGCGAACCCAAATTCATCGTTACTAAGTCAGGACGACAGACTACAATAAGATCTAAAGCCATGATTTCAGAAGAACAACTCGGAAAATTGGTTGATGCGTTGTCTTAAAGTGGTACACCTGCATCATTTGCACAATGCACAACACGTTTTAATGACAGACCCAAATAGAGTTGATGCATACAAAGAGATCAAACGTCAGTTGACTAGTGCACCCATCCTCCGTCAAGCAGATGAGTCACGGCCGTACATAATTAAAACAGATGCAAGTAGCAACGCCATTGGAGCAGTTCTCGTCCAGGGGGAGGGAGAAGACGAACACCCAGTGGATGATGCACAACCCAACCAGAAATGCATGACTCACTCGCGCTGTGGCCGCGGTCGACCAAGAAAAACTTCAAATCCTGTCCTACTCGCCGGGACGACTTCGTGGACAGAGGGGGAGTATGTAACACTACGGCTTAATATTGGCGAAGTTATCCGTTCTCACCGCTAGATGGCAGCACACATCAAATTAGATCGCGCAAACGTTGTGTTTCCGCATCATATAGACATCTGGATCCGAACACTGTCCGATGGAGATGATCCGACCAATCCTCCCTAGGCTAACTCGGGTGTGCATCGGAACTCTGCGTCCTTCCTGGAACAGTGCTTCTGGACTACCTGAAACTTCAGCCTGAAACCCCCCCCGCTCACTCTCGCACCTCTGTTCACGGAGCATCCGCCTGTGCATCCTAATTGGAACGCAGTGTGGGACCCGTCCGCGTTAAGGCTGTTGTCCTGACAGCCTGAAACCGACCCTGTAACCTCCTGAAACACGGAAAATAAACTCTTTGGCTGAAAAACTCCTCCGTTTCATTCACCTCCTCTACAACTATTATTATAATTAACACTTTTACCGAAACTATGAATCTATTTTTTCTGTTGACGTTACTTGAGTAAAAATTATTTAGGTAGTTAGGTACCCACTGCGTATTTGGGTAGAAAATGGACTATTGATTTGCAGGGGGTTGAATATGGAGGTATTTTAATTAAAATTATGCCGTGGGTTGAAATTGGGGGTTGAAAATGGATCCCACCTTGAATTTAATAGCCTTAAACTTAGGTAACTATATGCCTTACGAATTGTTCAGAAATAAATTACGTACTTACCTATACGTAGATACCTACTAAGTGTCTTGGGTTCCACTTTTGTTGCCTGAGGCACTGTAGAGTTTTTCATTGTTGTTATTTATATGTACATTTTAATATTTTTCAATTGTTTTGGATTAACCTTTTTCAACTAGATTTATCAGGACTTTAAAATCTGGCTTAAAGTTGAAAACATCTAATAAAACAAATTTAAAATCTTGGGTCTCCACTTTTACTGCGAACTGTACCTAACATAAGTACACTGAGGTATTAGATTTTTCACAGATTTTTTTTCCCTTTTCAGATCTCATCAAAATGGTTTAAGCAAGGACAACTTTATTCAATTGGACCAGACTTTGCATTAAAGGTAAGTACCTACCTATTATACCTTTATAGCTTACCTAATGAACTGGGCGTTTATTCGTCTTGAAAAACATATATTTTTTGAGGTGATTGTATCCGTAGATAAAGGTAGTAGGGAACAGAATAGGTACTTTTTGAAAAAACCAAACCGATTTTATCGTTTTAAATTTCCGCACGCCGCCCCTATCTGGTAGTTCAAAATCATGATGGAACTATCTTTGATTTCGTTTAAAAAGCAAAATGCCTTATATATTCATAGCACAATTACATCGCTGTAAATCGCCTAGAGATCAAAATGTGTCATAAGCCCAAAATGCAATTACAGCTTGATATAGCACCTGTGCTTATGCTAAGTATCACTAATTAGACGTTCCAGGGATTAATCAACATTCCATTTCGAGTCTTTATGAACCTTCCTTCCAATCTATCCTTATTTTTCGATATTGTTTGCATTTTAGGTATTTTGTTTAACAAGTAAAATGCCTAAAATGCAATTAAAGCTTTATTTAAGTATCTATAGGTTTCGGTAGGTTTTAAAGCTTGTGTTTATGCCAGCGTCACTAATTAGACGATTCAGTAGGGGTTAATCAACATTCCATTTCTTCACTTTAAGGACCTTCCTTCCAATCTATCCTTATTTTTGGATATTATTTGCATTTTACGCATTTTGCTTATCAGCACCTATATAGGTACTAGAATTTAACGCTTGTGCTCATGCTCAGCGTCACTAATAAGACGATCCATTGGGGGTTAATCATCATTCCATTTCCAATCTATATGAACTTTTCTTCCAATCGACCCTTGTTCTTCTATAATCTATATTATACCTATACCTACTCTTCCGTAAAAACGTACACCTATCAGCTATCAGTAGGTATTCGTTACAAAACCGGTCGGAAACCACACCTAAATACAATAATCTAAATCCAGCGGTCGTCCACCATTAACGAAATGTAGGTATTCGAATAAAGTCCGCTTCATTACTCGCTCGCCATATTTTACAATGTTTTTTTTTCATTCCCCTCAAATGGAGAAGTCATGCTGTGATCTCCAAATGTGTTCTGTTTCATTTTGCTTGCGTAATTTGTGGTAGGAGTGAAAGAGATAGAATGTGAAGCTAAAATGGCGGCGGCGGAAGGTCGGGTCGGCGTAGCAACGGCACAAACACATGGAAGATTTGTTGTTGTGTGTGTTTGTACTGATACAGTTTGGGTGGATATTTTTTTAAGCAGATGTCGTAAACATTTTTTGCACCTTATTGGTTTTTTTGGTAATATTTATATCATAGGCTATTTTTGTATTATGATTAAGTATAGGTCCTAGAGGTATTTTAATAAAATATATAATTTACTCACTTACATTGACGAATAATTGTAATCGATTTCTAACACTTGGCTAGTTCAATATTACACTTTACAACTACGAGATATATTTACATATGTTCAGCATTAAAATAAGTATTTTATTATATTAAAACATTTTAAAAAATTCACACAATGTCTCGCATACATTGTAAAAAAAATGTTGTGTTAGTCGAAAACTTTAAAGAAATGAAAAATGTTGGTGACCACTGATTTCGGTTCATCTAGATATTCTGAAAGCTATGCAGAGATGGCGCTGTTTTCAAAGCTCTGTCGATAAGCTTCACTTTTTCCGTACCGCAGTAAAAACAGGTCTATTAGATAGTAACTTGATAGTTACAAGTTAAAGAGGAAATTTTTCACATATTTTGTGCTACTTTTTAGGACATTAATATTGTTTCAATTCAGATTTCTTCTATTTACCTCTGTTTTAGTTGTTTATGTTTTGTGCAAAGTATAAACTTAATTATCTACGAAGGTATGGATAAAATCTTCCTAGGTACTTATTTATATTTTTTATTATTTCTTAGCTCTACCTGAAGGTAGAGTGGACTCTACCACTACCAGTGTGCTACCAATACGATTCTTCACAAGTACAGCTTTGCATGAGCTTTCGTGCGTTTTAGTTCTTCTATCATTAACTAGATGGCGCTGTTCTTAATTATTGAAAAGTATTAGTATTAATTTAATATTTAAACTTAATATGAAAAGTATTAGTATTAAAAATAAAAGTAAAAATCATATTATATTTTTATAGGTAGAAATAAATTAAAAAGACTATTTTTATTCAAATATATTAAAAAAAATAGACATAAGGTTAAAATCATTTAAAAAATAAAGTAAGTAAGTATTTGAAATAAGACGCAACTATGCTTTGGTTGCTTTCTCAAAATACAAACAGCGGTGGTTTTCACTTACGCCTTTAAAATAGATAGGTAGGTATACAGTGTGGTTACTTTGAGTGGGTCAGTAAAGGCAGGTCTTAGAACAGCCTGCAGAAAACGTTCATAGAGGACTTTATTCCGATATTTTATTAAATAAATAATGTCTGTATTTTTTTGGTACAGTTGCTGAGAAAAATGCAGTTTTCCAAAAAAAAAAGTTTTCGAAAATATAACTAGTAGTTCGCCCCGAACTGAGACCTCACGAGTTTTTTTCAGCGTTTATTATATTTCAGCGTAAAGTACTAAAATGTATAATATAACGACGAAAGACTCCAAATACGACAGGTATATCTTATTTGAATGATAGGTGCCTAGTATCGCTATTATCTGACATTGGATGATTTAGAGAATCCAAACACGATAGGCATAACTTGTTGTTGTTGTTAAGTTCTAAAAGCATAGGCCAGCTCAATCATCACACCCTGGACATCCGTTGACTCTTTATTTTTACTCAAGACATTTTGAATGTGTCCAACATAATATCCAGAAGATAGTAATTCCTTTCCTTCCTTCCTTATGTATCTACTTATCATAATGTTACGTAAGAGGAAACGAGAAGACAAGCTCGAGAACGAGAATATATTAGAGAAGTTTGACACCAATATGTCCTGTAATAAGTCCCTAAACTAAAATATAACAAGTCAATAAAAATTATAAAAAAATTAGTCACAAATTTTATAATTATCAGAGTCTCTAGATCGGCTAGAACCGAACATTTCTACTATTTGATACTATCCACCACTATTATTGTAAAACAGCCCATGATTATGAAATAAATAATTATAGGAAATGAAGCAAAGAGAGTTCGGACGATTTGGGGCAAAGTAATAAATGTCTATAAATTTTAAATTTAAATAAATTTGGATTAAGAATATTGTAAATAGTAAGCGTGTTACATTGTGAATTTCCTTCGTTATTTTTCTTTTGCAATCACAATGTAACACGCTTACTATTTAAGTACAATATTCTTAAGCCAAATTTATTAGATTTTATTTTCTATTTTTTAGTTGGACTTTTTTTATTAAAGCGTGTTTTTTTTAGTTTTTTATTTTATTAATTTAATTTATACTTTTTGGTCTTTGATAACGAAATATGTTAGATCAGACCCTGGTTACTATTGAAAGACAAACTACTCGTCAAGACGATTCTAACGAGCCTAAACTCGATGAGGTTGTGTCGTTTCATTGCGAAATTCCTATGACCACCTTTCAGTTCCATCATCAGACCCTGGTTACCATTGAAAGACAAACTACCCGTCAAGGCGATTCTAACGAGCCCAAACTCGATGGGGTTCTGTAGTTTCATTGCGAAGTTCCTATGACCACCTTCCAGTTCCATCATCAGACCCTGGTCACCATTGAAAGACAAACTACTCGTCAAGACGATTCTAACGAGCCCGAACTCGATGGGGTTGTGTCGTTTCATTGCGAAGTTCCTATGACCACCTTCCAGTTCCATCATCAGACCCTGGTTACCATTGAAAGACAAACTACTCGTCAAGGCGATTCTTGACGAGTAGTTTGAATGAATGAACTATGAAGTATGGATAATGAGATAATTCCTGCAGATTCCCTCCAGCTCTATCATCAGATCAGTTCCATGGTACCATATTATTGTCACCGAAGTTACGCACTTTCATTTGATACCCCACTCGGGTATATTTGCAGTATAGTTTGTGTGCCATATAGGTAGATCCCCTTTTGGACCCCTATCTCCGTAACCCCCTGACCGATCCTGCTCATGTTCGAACTTAAAAATTCTATGGACCTCAACTACTTGTATACCAAAAATCATGAAGATCAGAGCAACGGTACTCAAGTTATCGTCAAACAAACATACAAACATACAAACATACAAACATACAAACATACGAGCGACCGACCCTTCTCAACACTAGACCTCTCTCGCTTCGCTCGTTCGGTCAACAAATTCCTAATTCGAAACCACATCGATTTAATAGCTCACTCTTAGAAACCAGCATAGGAAGAAGTATTGGTAAGTAAGTACCAAAAACTTCTTCATACATTTTGTATTGAAATAAAAACAAACCATTCACTGTAAGAGTGTAGGCTGTAGTAGGATAACTGACATACAAAAACTACAAATAAGTAGGTACTTTATTTTTCTTACATAGACTACTAACCTATTCATATATTTTTTAGTAATATCCTGGATGTAACTAAGAAGAATTAAGTAGGTACAGCTGGTACAGGGTTTTTGTAACACACTTTATCTTATTATTACACACAATCGGTTTTGAAAAGGTTACCAAACAAAACCTTGACAATGAAATATTGCTTTAACACGAAAGTGTTAAACTTGCCTACTCAAAACAAGGTTATGCAAAACATCTAATTTGAATAATTTTGAATAGAATATCGAACAAAAATTATTTACGTTCGAAATTCAAAGACAATAGTCGGCGCAGGCGCATGTTTCCTAGAAAGGCAATTGACCCAATTTTCTAAAACAAATTCAAATGACTTTTTTTGCAAGAGAAAGCGGCACACGGAGTTAGTTTAGTTCGAGATTTTAATCGTGAAAGTAGTGCTGTGTTAAAATGATATTTGTCTATATTTTATTTAACTTAGTTTACCAAATAAATAGTGTTTTACGTAAAGCAAGAAAAATAATGTTTGATGAAAAAAGAAAATGGCAATTTGGAGTTATTATTTGGTACGTTTTGATACTTGTTAAAGTTAATTTTATTCTTTAAATCTATATTTCTAAAATGTGAATCTTTATCTACTTAATTAGGTTGAGTGCTATTTGGCAGATCAAGTGCTTCTGCATATTTCATACTTGCAGGTAGAAAGTCTCATTTGAAAAGTTATCCGAGTAATTAATTAATTATTTTATTAAATGTAAGCAATTAAAATTAACTTACGTTTAATTCGATCGAGTTGTGTGGTCTAAATATTTCAACCAATTATTATTGACCCTTATTTCTAAGTAAAATGAACACACGATGGCGACTTTGTTTTCAGAATCTAAGTAGAGTTAGTATATCCTTCCCGCTCATTCATATAATATTAGAGCGAGATGTTACTAATAGGTTGGGTTGTAACTATTTTGTTCAAAATTACATTTCTAGTGTTAGCTAGAGTTTTTATGAATATGTTTTGATCGAGGTTTAGTTCTTAATTAATTTTATTTATGTTGATTAAGGCCCTGCGTAGTCAAGAGTTTCATGCTAATAAAAATTGTCTTTTGCCACGCCCGCCGCGTAGTAGAGCCAATTACGAGTTAAAAAAATAAATATTTTATTATTTAATTTTAGTTATTAAGTATGTATTTACAAAATAAAAGAATTGATACGCATTCAGAAGACCAATAATAATTCTCGTAAATAACATTGTTTAAATTACATTTCAATATCATCCCGATTGCATTTCGATTGCAAAAGATACCTTCAAAGTCATTTTTTTTTTACAAAAAGCTAACTTTGAGGGTATTTTGAACTACTTTGAGGGTGTTATTTGTGATCGAATTGCAATCGAAATGATATTGAAATGTAATTTGAACAATGTTATTTACGAGAATTGGCCTTCTGTTCGTTGTCTGGCCTCCATAACACAAGCCTAATTGCTCAGATTTTAAGGCTAGATCGCGCTGTGTACCAAGTCCTGCTAAATTTGTTTACTAGCAGCGCTCCGTGGTTTCACCCGCGGAACTCCCAATTCCTTGGGATAAAAGGTGGCCAATGTTATTTTCAATGAATCAATGTATCCTCTTTCCAAATTTCATCAGAATTGGTTTAGTACTTTCAGAGTCTATTTGTTACAAACAAAAAATAAATAAAATCTTTCCTCGTAGGTATAGATCTCTTTATTCATTAAAAACACAATTTTAAAATTACGTACTACCTACATCAAATTATATTACACAAAATAAAAAACAAAAAAATAAATATTACAAAATAAACTAAAAGGCGATAAACTAAAGTAATACAAACAGTCAATTTTAGTTATTTTCCAACAATATTCAAATTACTCAAAACAACAAGAGATATTCATGTTTCAAATAGTAGATTAACTTTTATACATTGTAGTGTCCACTTAAATCTTTTTTTCAAGAGGTTTAATTGTAAGAAGGTACGCCATATTTCAATTGTAATTTAACAGCTAATTACTTACTAACAAGGTTCGTTAAGGCGATGCGACGCTGGTTACTCGAAATAAATTATTTTGTTTTATTATACCTATTTCGAAGTGAATGGAAACCACCCGCGTCGCGACATGCATGAGTCAGTTTAAAACTCTTTTAGCGATACTTATATAGACGACAAATTAACTTTTTTTTAATGTTAACTGGCATTATGGAGGCTTCAAAGATTTTAGGTACCTACAAAAAATTAGTAAAATTTAATCATTCAAAAGCCTTCCTAGGTGTTTAGTGGTTATCATATCATGCTTTTAATAAAGGGTATAATCATTATAATTATAATTATTATTCATAATTCTCAATTATATACCTAAAAATATTAAATTACGCAACTAATGCCTTTTAATATTTTTATCGAATAGATTTTCAAAATTTAAAAAAAGACCACTAGATCCTGTTTTAGAATACTCAATAGGTTTAGGTAGATACATGACATAAAATTAGTTTAAGTCAGTATTTTTAACTAATTATCCTTATCAATTTTTACCTACCTATACTAATCTAAGTTGGTGATTTACTGTACTAACTCAAGATTTACTGTTCAATTCAATTCAATTCATTTATTGCGAATAAAGGTACATGGTATGGTGTTACATTAATGAAATAAAGAACACTCTATTCGGCCTATACATAAGTCATGCAATATTAGATTAAAAAATCAATTAATTATTAGGTACAATAGCTAAAATATGTAACACAAAACTCAAACTCTATTCGTCAAACTCTAGCCATAAATGAAAATAAGTAGAAACAATGTCAAATAAAATATGGTCATGAAATGATAATTTAAAATAAGTACCTAGGTACAATGTCAAATGGTTTAAAAGTTACATTATTAAAGGTAATATGGGTTATAAAATATACATGTCAAAGTTGCATTATTTATACAAATTTATCCTTTAAATATTCATCAACGCTATAGTAGGACTTGCTCAAAAGAAACTTTTTTAAATTATTTTTGAAACTATCAATATGTTGTTCTTGTAATAGAGTTTTCGGTAGGTGATTGTATATACGAGGAATCATACCAAATACACATTCTGTTCTTCTCCTTCTTCTCTTATAGTCGTGTGGCTCACCTATTGTTAGAGTTTTCAGATCGCCTTAAGCCCTCTAACTTGACCTAACGACTGCTACTAGAGGCAGCAACCGGGACCAACGGCTTAACGTGCCTTCCGAAGCACAGGGGGGCTCACAAAAACATATTTACTGTTGGTGTAGCTACATCAAATTCCTCCCAATAATATTAGGTAGTTTTAGGCCTTCACACAAAAACTACAGAACTTATCTAGAAATTAAACTTATAGCTATATAAAGCAAATAAAGCTAAATATCTGGAATAGGCTAGGTACTTTTTATCCCGATCACGAACTTGCGTCGTTGGTGAAACCCGCTGAACGTAGCTAGTTATTCATAACGCGCTTTTCACATTAAGCAAGGGGAGTTCCTATGTGTTTTGAAAATGTAATCAATTTAATAAAATAATTCCGTCACATTTTTACGACTACCCACAATAAGTGGGGTGTAAGTGAATGCGTGTACGGAAGCGGGAAAATCCGCGCAATAACACTAACTCATTGGACGCAGTTACACCAAGGCATACCATGCTGCCAATACCACGTCTTATACCATTTCAGAATTTCAGTGAAATAGGCAACTTTTTTTTTAATTTGGCACCATACACCATGTGTGACCATACATTTTTTTACACCAGGAAAAGTTAAAGTTCCGGTTAAAAAAATAAAAAACCATGAAGTTTGAGTTAAATCTTAGTTAAAAAAACCTTTCAATGTGTCATAAAAAATATTGTTTACATTCGATATCATATTTATCCTGGAATACTATCCAAAAAACAGAATGGGATAATTCCTAAATTTGCAGTTTTAGCATTACAAAACATGGAGAAAGGAGTGACATTTTTAATTTTTTTTTAATGGCTCGGCTTAAAAATCTCGCAAACTACACCCTGTATATTTCTTCACTACCAAATCACATTTGTTAGTTGTACATTTTGATATTTAATGTAAGCAAAAACACTTTGTATTTACAACACAATACCTAAATTACGGTTCAGAATAATATTGTAGGTTCCTGCCGTTCGGTGTAAACGCAAGTTTTTAGTTTCATTCACCCCCCGCTAGATGGCGCTCAGCGTACACAAATAATCCATTTATTCTCGGGGTGAGGTTTATGTAGGAAACTCTTAAGAACCGTGTATTATTGTCTAATGCTATTTATAAATATTATAACGTAGCCTTTGTTACGCTCTAACTATTAACACAATCTTTAGAGTTAGTTATAATTTTAATGTATACCTACTTACCTAAGAATACTTAACTCTTTTTATTATGTAGTTAAGTAGGTTTTTGAATACTGAGGGTTTTAATTTCTTATACTTTTTAAGAAAAAACTTTCTGTTTTTCTTTTTTATTCAATATTTTGGATTAGCTTTTTGACGTATGATCGAGAGTTGAGACACTTCCTTTTGATTTTGAGCGTTAGGATTTTTTATTTTAAAACAATTAAAAATTATACCTACAAACCTGTGCTACCCACCAGTCATTTATTTTGAGTTGTTTTCAAGACTACGGGATTAAAACGCACATTCCGCCTTCAAGACGTTCGCCGGTGGGAGATTATTCTAAGAGAAATATTCTCAGTATGCGAGTAAAACAATTAATTTCAAGTAGCGTTGGCAAGAAAACATACATATTTTTACCTAGCAATAATAATTGTAGTATTATTGTAAAAAGTCGTTACAAATGAGCTTTGAGACTTGACACTGTACAGTTCAGTTTTATTATGAGTTTATATAGTGAAATGCTACTCACATAGGCATTTTTTATGGTAAAATAATAAAAGGAAGGTAGGTACTTATGTTTATTGATTATAACTTACAAATCAATACATACAAACTACATTTTTAACTAGGTATATTTTAGAAATTCTCTCTCGACACGCATCGTCGATTTTTTTAAATTTTTTATTGGTATTAGGTATGATTTTTTATTTTTCATAATAATTAGGTATTTGTAAATTATTAAAGTTATTGTAAATAATATATTTATATACCATGTTTATTGTCTTTATTTTGTCATTTTCAACGAAACTAGAGTTTGCGGGAGTTTGGAGTTGTCTAGGTGTTTCAAATCATTTTATTATTAAAAATAGATATTTACCGACCATGGTACTTTAAAATTAAGGTAAATATTTATTAAATTTACCCAAAAAAAACTGTACCTACAACACGTAGGTAAGGCCTATTACATTTTTTTAAATATTTTTTTTATTCTAAATGCACCTATTAGGTAAGTACGTAATACCTACGTAATAAAAATGTTTATTTTCACCTGAACTTTTGTTCAAATAATTTGCGCACCGTACTTTAAAGGGGAGGTATTCTGAAAGTTCTCGACCCTGTGGAATTTTGCGGATATAACGTTTTAATTGGAATCCCGGGGGAATATTTTGTTATTGCCGCTCTGCCGACGGCGACGGTAGCTCGAAACGTATTTCTTATTCATACACACAGGTAAAATTAATTATTATTTTAAAGAGAAATTTTGAATTCATCACCGAAGAATAATTTAAGTAAATTTGAATCGTTATTTCAAAATTGAAATTGTTAATTTTATTTTTGATTTGAATGTAAGCAGGTGTTGTCAGAGTCAGGTAGTTATTAACTTTTAACATTCTCTCTCTCATTTCTACATAATTTCTGGCGTCAAATATTTTTTATTATAGAAGTAATACCTACTTATTACTTAGGAATTGTAAAATTTTTGACTTTAACTAAGATAGGTATTATTAACTATCAAAATAATTCGAAAAGGGAATTTTACCATGTTTTTTTGTATTAAAATAGTTAAACTTACCATGGTAGTACAAAATCAGTTAGTACCTATCTATTATTAATTTGTAGGTGATTATAATCGATAACCCATCTGCCTATCATTATTTTTGTATACCTAAAGCCATGAAGATTAACTTTATTTTTCTTTGTTCACAATACAAAAAATCTCTGATGATGTCAGATAAAGCAATCTACCTATTGAAAGAAAAAAGCAATTTCAAAGATTCGTAATTCCCATCTTAACTCAAGTCTTTGGTATCTACTCTCAAAGTATAGCCCCCTAAGAAAGAGTTTATCAGATGACAACCGTAGAGTAAGAAAGAAAGTTTTTATTATCCAAGTAACTCGAATCCTTACTGGATTCGATCAGTCTGCGTTTCCAATTTGAGAAAAGCGTTCGTAATAAAACCTAATAGACTTCTGAGTATAGGTTTGGTTTGTTTTTGTATTGTGAAGTGTAAAAATACTCATTCCTTTTCATGGCTTAAGGTACTTTTTGTGCTTTAAAGCAGTAGTATGGGACCAACACTTAGGTTAAGTTATAACTTAAGATAAAACAGAGTCTAAATATCTACTTATGTAAGTAGCTACTACCATTCTTCTTTAAAAACTACATTTTTCATTATAAAATGTACAAGCATGAAGAAAATGTTTTATCTTTATATTATTTAATGAGTCAAGATAAAGGTACCTACCTAAAACTTGTACCTTAAAACCTCTCAAAGTGCTTATTAAGTTCTGTAATAAGTTGTTCAAGCAGATTACGTTCCCCAGACAGCCCTCAGGACTTCTTTTCATTCTTTTTATAATGTAATTTTCTCAAATCACCCGCTGCGTTGTCTTTTTTGAGTATTTTTGCAATGTGTACAGTTGAGTACAAAAGATATGAAACTAAAATTACTTATATATTTTCAACAAATTATGTTTAATGGTAGGTAATGGACAGACTGATAAATAATAAAACTATAGACCAGTGTAAAATAATGACCTAACTATCCACTTACTTAGCATTTTGATTTTGAAAAATCCCGAATTATAAATTTAACTTGTCAGTTCAGTCAGGGAGCTAAGATAAATTAAATTAAAGGTACCTGAATAATATTTATCAGTAAAAATATTTATAGAATTTATTTTATATTTATACCTACCTAACTATTAAAATTACCTATACTTATGTTTATGTGGACATAAATCAAGAAGGAAAACTGAACAGAATAAGCGTAAATACAATTAAGGTACTTACCCCCGAATACTCAAGCGTTTAGGTGTCCCCTTAATAATGTAAGACGCTCCTATCCTATTGAAATATGACATTTAAATATTAATTCGTCACTTAAGATAAGTAGCCTTTCAGTATTTGGACGTTACCTACTTAAACACTACACAAATAATAATTATTTAGGTAAATAAATATGTGGCTTATAGAAAAAAAAAATCATCAACCTACAGCGATATCTAAACTTAGCTATTTGTTGTATTTTTTAATAAGACTTGTGTAAATCACTGTACACTGTACCTACCGTCTCACCTTCCTATCATTATAGCAAAATTATAGAGTAGAGAAACAAAAGAGGGGAATTTTCCCTTATCTTGGTTGGAAACATCTACCGTATTTAAAAAACGGTATCTTACCTACTATTCATAATAATAAATACTGTATGACGCAGTGCCCCTATAATCTGTTTTGTGCTGGAATTCTTTTCACTTTTAAAATTATAGGTATGAAGATATTAATTGGTATCGTAAACAAAATCTACTTACCTACGTTTTTTCTTAATTAAAGTAACTTTATTTTTTATTTACTTCTATGTTGAAAACCCATATTTATCCATTGTTCCACTTTCATTATTATTTAGAGATTGAAATTTCGTTTAATACATATACATATAATACATATTATCGTAAAGTTAACACTTGTTAATTTTACAGTTGGATAGTTTAATTTTGCGTTTCTATTAAATCATGTTTACGCTCAATAAAAAATTAAATGACATTAATATGCCGCGAAATCGTTACCTATCGGAAACCGTTTAAAATCTAAGTTATATAGCCACTAATTGATTATAGAGTGAACGTAAACTAGACTTTTTGCTGAAGCGTTTCGATCGGCTGATTTAATTCGCCGGTAGTACCTAGTCGTTTATTAAAGTTTCAAGTCCGTGTTTCAACTCATAGTTTTAAAATTGACAAGCATTTATTACCTACTATTCTATAAATATCTATAGTGTTTTCTCCAAACCGTAGAGACGTTATGTTCAGAGGTTGTTGACTTTGAACATCTGTTCTCAAATTTTAGTCACAGAGTTGATTAGCATGGACGGGCTACGGAATGTTAATCAGTTCGAGTAGCTTCTCTAATCAAGAACGAGAGAGTACAAACATGTCTCATTCTGAGTGTAATAATATTTTAGTACCCATTGGTCGTATTTCAGTTACTATTTTGTTTAGATTTGTTTGTAAACATCAACGTTTCTGAGAAAACTTATTAAGAATTGCGGGTTTAGTTACAAACTGAACGAAATTATTATTAGAAAAGAAAATATATGTCACCAAGGTACAATTTTTTCATCTTAGTTTTTTCATAATAATGTAAAAAATTCGAAGGCACTGTTAGCGAGACATATCTAACAACAATTCATTTTTAAGAATAATAAATTCTAATAAAAGAGAGCCGCCATGCCATCTACGACCGTCCTCCTCGGCTTAATAATAGAGAATGATACCCTTGAATAGGTAGATACGCGACGCCATTTTGGATTCCAATCGCGCTGGAGACGCTGATTGGCCGGAAAGCGAACATGGCGGCCGCCTATGTTTGACAACTCGAACACTCCATCCAATCTCCTTCTATTATTTGAATATAGAACGGTAATACGTTTATGATAAATTATGGTTTAATCCAATCTTCAAATGTTCATAATAATAATTTTAGTCATTTTGTCCACCGAGTCTATGTTTAAGATTTTATCAAACAAAATGCCACTATTTTATTATATTTTATGAATGAATTAACAGAATTTGATTGTAAATTATAAATTATACTTACAAAATCATCTTTTAATAGCTTGATTATTCAAATAGGTTGTATAAAAAATCAACATATTAAATTCAAAAACTGTTGGTCAATGTGTTTTTAAATATTTAATCTTTGATCTCATATTTTTAAACACATTTTGCTTTTAAATCTGTGTACCTGCAGACAGATTTTATAACAATCATAAATAAAACAAAATTATTAAAAGAAAAAGTACTTATCTATAACTACTTAGCGTTAGGTAGATATATAAAAAGCAATTTTTATTTTGTTATTTGAAAGCTTACAATCTCATTTTAATACGGTTGATTTTCAAGATTAATCGATGTCGCCAAAAGTTAAATTGTTGGCAATAAATTATGTCCAATAAATCAGTTGAATTTCGTGTTTTTTTTACTTAAAATTCGGAATTTGGGATTATAAATTAATATCGTTTTAGGGCCAGTCAGTTTATTTCGAAAGTCACTTAAATAATCTCAGTTTCACGGTATCTCTTTAACTCGAAGCACTGAGTTTGCACTGAGCCAGCATTGTTATTAAATGCGCAAGAAAAAGTTCGATACGCCTTTCTGGTGTGGAGTAAAATCAATCTTAAAAGCTTTATGTTAAACTTCAAAATAGAATGAGTGAAGTTAGTAGATGGAATACACTGTGTTGTGAATATTAGTTCAAAGTGAAATGTTTAGTTCCACTGAGATAAGGTTTCCGTAAGAGTTGAATGGTAGCTGTATTTTAGCTGCGATAGCTATTTGGTGGATATTCATTATTTCTTGATATATTATGTAGGTAAACTTATACTTACTTAAATTTATTTTAATGGGATTTTTATCATCTAGGAAGGTAGAAAAGTCTGGTTTGGTCATCATAACACAAGCCTAGTTGCTTAGTTTGAGGCTAGATAGCGCTGTGTGGAATATCCTGCAATACTTATTTACATTATTACATACATTCATGGGTAACTCCTGCTCTTGTTGTACGTTTCTAGTTATTTAAAATCTTTATTAATTTGGATTAATTTTTAGGAGATTTGAAACATTTAGGATGTGTGGTACGGTACGGTATAATAAACGAAGACCTTTAGAAGCAAACGTTTGTTAGGTATATTAGTTTTTCTCTAGATACTTAACAATATTTGAAGCTTGATCGTAGTTCGGTTTATTTTTATTATTTACAACAACTTAATGTCTAAATTTCATAAAAAAATTAATCAACACGCCCACATTGTTATTTTTAAAAGGCAAAGCTTAAACGCGGGCTTGGACCTTCCAGAGTAACCCGGGGTAATTTCATAAATATCCGACCGGGGCAATTGAGGAAACTCATTGGGATAAGGCGAAAGTTAGGAGGAAGAATTTGGTGTGTTTATCAAGTTACTCGGCCTTTTTCTACTGAAGAATTTTAAATTAAGTTCTAAATTTTATCCAAGGAAGAGAAATTAATAAGAAAAATTACTTATTTTTTTAAGCAAGAAGATATTCATAAATTTTAACTAAAAACTATAAGAACGCGCTTGGTTTTTCTCTCGTTCCGATCACGTGGAACTTAAGGAATAAAATTGTTAGATTGTTTTCAGGTTTTATGAACATAAGTTTTATGAACATAGGGCTCATCACGATTTGTTGATAATTTACTTTAATTTTTGCGTAAACAATATAATGTAAAAATATATTCAGTAACACAGATAATTAGGTTCTATATAGGTACTGAGGTCTGAGACATTTTTTTTATTAAGTTCTGCAGGCTTCCGCCCCTTTGTTGGCGCTAAGTACCGTGTTGCGTGTCTGTGCGAGGCACAGACAGAAATATGACATGCGTCATTGAAGTGTATCCACATGAGTACTCATGTAGACTTGTATATCCACTTTTTGATTTTTTTATTTCTTTGTATATCCACTTTTTGATAAATCTTAATATGATAAAATTCAGCGGGTTTGCTCGAGCTCGTTGGTTAAATAAGTGAAATAATAAATAAAAAAACACTTTATTTAAGTAATTTCCCTAAAAATTAAGCAAACTAAAATACTAAGTAATGTCATGAGAATCAAACAAAAACATTTTTGCGGAGTGAACGCTCCAATTTCGTTTCAACAGACCATTCAATTCATAATAAGACCCTTTGTTCGTGTTACGTAACCATTGCTACCCTTTCCTTTTGTTATTTTCTATGGTCTCAAACAGAATGGGAATAATATTCGATGGAAATGCAAATTTTAGAAAGTTTTCTTTTTATTGGTACTCATTTTTTATTCTTTCTAGCTATATTTTACTTTACGTATTTCGAGTTATATGTTCCTTTCTGTAGGTATAGTCTATACTAATATTAGCTGAATAGTTTGTTTGTTTGTTTGAACGCGCTTATTTCAGGAACTACTGGTTCGAATTGTTTTTTTTGTGTGTGTTAGATGGTCCATTTATCGAGGAAAGCATAGTATTTAATAAAGTTATCTATATATAGCTTTTTTTTTTTTTGCAAAAATAATAGAGCAAACTCCTTCTTATTTGCACGCCTTGCTTGCTATCCTTTAAAATATATTGGGAAATTTTTATTTTGGTATTCTTCGATTTCCTTCTCTAGAAGCAAAACCTTCTTATGATCAGCAACATTGATAGCAATCCAACAACTCAATTAAATAAGTAAATAGATTTTAAAATCCTTATCATCATAAGCTTCGTACATGAATATTCATACACAAAACCATTTTAAAAAGACACATGAATACTGAACACTGAATCCACTTTCCTTATCTTAGTTATAACGAGACTTCGCTGACGGGGATCTCGTGGGAATGGCCGATTTACATACAAATGTTAATAACTTCAGCTCGATTTTACCAGTACCGGTTTGCTAACAGAATTTTATACTTGAGCTGAGTCTCGTTCGTTTTAAACGACCACCGAGCGATTGGAATTTTTTAAGGTACCTACTTGAATATATGAATCCTAAATTGTACATGTATTGTACAGTACATGAAAAGTAGGTAAACTGAGCAACAGATATATTTTTCTTAAAATCTACTATCACTACATAGTATAAAACAAAGTCTCTGTCCCTATTTCCCTTTGTACGCTTAAATCTTTAAAACTACGCAACGGATTTTGATGCGGTTTCTTTTAACAGATAGAGTGATTCAAGAGGAAGGTTTATATGTATAATACATGCATAATATAGCCGTGCGAAGCCGGGGCGGGTCGCTAGTATTTTAATATTATAAAGCTGAACAGTATGTTTGTTTGTTTGAACGCGTTAATCTCAAGAACTGCGGGTTCGAATTGAAAAATTATTTTTGTGTTGGATAGTCCATTTATCGAGGAAGGCTATTTTTATCCCGATATTCCCACGGGATCGGGAGTTAAGCGGGTGAAACCGCGGAGCGCTGCTAATAATAAAATAAAAGCTTAGGATTAATTTTTAAAACAGCGTTGCTATTGCTATTTTCAAAGATAATTCTACAAAACAATACTTCTTTAAAAGACGCGTTTGGAATGAAAATTATACATCCTGTTATAATATAGTAGACTAGCACCGCTCCGTGGTTTCACCGGCGCAACTCCCGATCCCGTTGCAATATCAGGATAAAAAGTAGTCTATGTTATTTCCAATGTATCCTCATACCAAATTTCATCAAAAGCGGTTCAATAGTTTCGGAGCCTATTCGTTACAAACAAACAAAAAAATATTTCCTCTTTATAATATTAATATAGACGAAGACGTAGGTACTTAGGTGTAGGTACTTATAGGTATATAACGTAATATATCGTCTAAAATGGGTTCCCATTTTCGCTAGAATCCGTCAAGCTTCGCAAACTTCATGAATTCCAATGTCCCGGAAAATATAACAAGGCGATTTATATTCCGTGATTGTTCCGGGCCTTTCCTGTTTTTCTATTGGAAATCAGGGCCCGTGTGTGTAGAAACGTTCAAGTTATTTGTGGCGTTAAAGATTAGAAGGGGACAGTGTACTATAAATTGTATTTCAAAATAGAATGGAGAACGTACTGGCTCATTATTTTAAATTGTTCGTAGTTACAACACCTACGAATGAGTTGATACCTCTAGGTACTATGTGTTTAAGCGAAGGGGGTTTAATACGAAAGGGGGTTGTTCTAGAAGTCTACGCGAACAACTTTTGTTCTACAACCTTAGGAAATTCGAACTTTTTTTTTGATAATTCTGAGGAAACTTTTACTTGAAAATCAGCTGTTTTATACAAAAATTTCGAACAAAATGTTCGTATTTCCAAAATTAGTAGAACAAAAGTTAGACGTTTAGAACAACCTCCTATCGTAATAAAATCCCTTCGCTGAAACACATTGCATAGATATTAAAATCAACAGATTTAATACAGATTATAATCCGTCGATTTTGATACCTTGGGAAGAACTGTGTTTAATTGTACGTGTGCTAGTATTAGTAGATGGAAAATGAAATTAAACCGAAGTCATGAGGTTTAATTTAACATTGATTTTACAAGATTTTTATATCATCTCGGCTTGTGTCTGTTAACATGCAGCTTTTCCCAATAAGATTATCTACGTATCTATTAGAGTACGAAATAATTCCATGTTTACCCCACCAATATATTGTTTTATAATTCAATCACGCATGACAGTCGCATCCTGCCAAATGCAAGATACGAATGTCAAATATAAAGAGGGTGGCTTGGCTACACTGGATACAAAATAATTCCAGTAAACTTCCCGCCCCGGAAAGGTTTACGCAAGTAAAGGGACACATTGTTTTTATATGAAACGTATACAGAATAGCAATTGTTGTTTCTCTGTTATTAAAATATGGAAAAAAGGCAATTATATTCCAATCATGTCTCATCATATTTCCTCTTTCACAAAAGTGCTAAGTATTGTTTTCTCAGTTTTGATTTACATTCATAAAAAGATTTACGGTTGTTTAAACGACTTTTTATTACTCGTTCTAATATTCTCTTGCGGTGAGTGATTAATTAACAGCGTAATCAAGTAGTAAAAATAGGAATAAAACAACAATTTGTATTGTTAATAAAAAGTCAGTGAACAAATGAACTGAACAAAGAGAAAGAGGTGCCAAAAAACTTGTGATCATAAATTTTAGCAACATTCTTATGCTCATAATTCCATTTAAATAAACTATGAAGATTTGAATAAAAATGTCAGCATATTTTATAGACATTTTTGCATTAAATAACTGTGGTCTTAATATTTTAGAATAAATTCCGACGAATAACAAAAATAAATTAAGAGCTTTTTTACATTTGTGCATTTCCTACAAACTTAATTAGAGTTTATAGAGCGTTCCTTCCCATTTTTGTACTCTCGTCTGACGCACGAGAATTGTTCATTGGTATGAGGGAGAGGGGGAAGAGAGGAAAGGAGGAAGGTGGCCCGAAATAGCAAATAAATGAGACGAAAATGTAAATGTTGCGCTTCAGAGATGAAAAGCGCCGCGCGTTCCCGCTAAGCTCATCGCAAATGTACCAGAATTAGGAGCCTCGCCTGAAATAATTCTGTAACCAGATGTATAATAAGAACATGGTGACAAAAGGAAAATATGAATATAAAAACAGTTTGTTTGTTTATACGACTCCCTATTTTATTTATGTAAATCACAGTAGCGTTTGTTTCAATATTGTATAAACAAATGCGAACTGCAGATGCTATTTTAAAAAATCCTAGGAGGGAATACAAATCTTAACTGAAATTCCTTATGTTTGCCAATCCAAACACTGAAAATAATAAGAATTCGTTTTAAGAATCACGGCACAGAATAAATCACGCAAAACATCACGTTAATACACTAAAATATACTTGTCTTAATACTTACATCTTTATAGTTTTCGTTATTGTTTTCCTAAATAAGTTGGTTTAATAAAAGTCCACATAAGTCGACGACACATGTCTCTCTCTCGGATTATATTGAATCATTGCGGCGGCGGGGCGACGCGCGGCGACCCCTCCGACTCACATTTTATCTTAAATTGCAATATGTTAGGATAACCGAGAAACATTTTACTCGGAAGCCTTTAAAATCTTATATTTATTATTATTTTCATGGATTAAGATTTGAGAACGGAGTATAAAATGAACCTAAACAGGTTGAATTAGTCTGTAGGAAACGTGCCAAGTTCGTATTTTCCGATCAGAGTTTTAAAACACAAATATTGTACCTAAATACTTTGAAATCAGATGTGAATCTATAATGTTTTATTTTTTTGAAATCTATTTTTTTGTACTTAATTAAAATCAGCGGTTAAGATTTATCTCAAAGATTCAGATTCAATTGTTTCTGTGTACTTCCCTGTGCATAAATGAAATGAATATGAACCATCACGGAGTGTACACGACTCGGTGTGACCTAACCAAAGCATGGAAGTCATAAAGAAGACAATACAAAGACAATATGTTTAGGTATATCTACCTACACACCTTACAACAACTAGTTGTATATACGTATTTTTTACTCATAAAACATTTCCAACATAATATCTTGATGCATTCGTGTCCACAAAAATATTTTGCTTAAAATTAGTGGTTCAAAATACTCACACTATATTATTAGTAGTTACGAATAAGTTATTCGTAGATTGATAGGTACTAACTCATCTAGCCTTTGTGATTTAGTAAGATAACACAAGTTTGAGTGTCACATAAAATTGTAGTCTTTAAATTAAGTTGTCATCAAAACTTTTTATGAAACGTTCGAAGTGGATAATAAATATAATTTATGTGTTTTAAATAGGCAGGAAATTAGGCGTTATTTTTGATCTTTAAAGCAACAAATCGTTGAAACGATTAGCGGCTACTACCTATTAATTGTATTGAAAGTAACTAAGTAATATTGACAACTTTTTCGTCGATCGACTTTGAAGGCAATCCGTTCACTTGTAAAACTGCCGCTTAGCTTACACTGATACAAACATGTTCTTTTAAAACATTATTTTCTTGATGGTTCCACTGAACTTGTGCAGTTAAGTTTTTAAAAGTCGGTAAGTACCTACTAAAATTAATAATTCCTGGTAATATTGGACGAGGCTTTGGTTTTTATAAGAATTAAGGACCAGATATCTTTAAAATTAACCAAATTTTGTCAAGGCTTTATTCAAATTCTTTGATGTTAATTTCAATTTGACTGAAAGAAAATCAGAAACTGTTCGTGACCAAAATTGTCGTGACGAAACCTACTCTACTATTATGTTGTTCCAAATTATTACAATAAGGCACGAAATCTAAGTGCTAACGAACCCACTTCCTTTTGAATAATGTTTCCGAAAACATCGGGTTTCTTGTTCGACAAAACTACGATGCCAATTATTTAACGCAAGAATAAAAAACAAAACATCATTGGTCGGTTAAAAAAATATTTTAGGTATACAAAAAAATACGTCTAAAATGTATAGAATAGTATTTTCTAAAGTTTTCGCGACTTCAACTCATAATTATATAAATTTTAAGGGTATTTATATATATTTTGTCTCTCTCTCTCTCAGTCTGCCTGTGACCATGGGATCTGCAAAGTTCCCGAAATGTCAGGTTTAAACAAAAATAATAAAAAACTCGATTATATCCGTTAAAATATAATAATTATGTAAAGAATAGTCTTAAAGGCTATATACATAGTACCCAGTACTTACCTAAGTAAGTCCAAAGATAAACAAACCTGACAAAGTTACGATTATTTCTTATAATCTACCCATGTAATTTGCATGTAAACGCTCCGACCATTTGTAAGCAGATATAATATGAAATTATATTTTATCTGTATATGCATCGTGGCATCCGCAGTTAAGGCCGACCTCGGTAAGATTACAGATACTGCAATTCTGAGAACTGAAGAACATTGCACTGTGTTTTTGCAGTGTACTTAAGTAGGAGTAACTGGCAACCTAATGCAGTAAGTACCTAATAGTCACTTCTTAGTAAATGAAATTACTAAGCTGTTGTACTTGCTCAATAATAACTTCACTTAAGGCGTACAATTACGTATTTATCTTAAGCTTGTAATGACAAAAAACAACATCATGGAAATACAAAAAAAGCTTACCAATAGGTACAAGGAAAGTTACGCCGTTTTCCCCCTACAGCCATAGAAAAACAACATAATAAACAATCGCTCGAATAAATATTGAATATTTATATCATTTCTTCATGAAAATGAATTAATTCGTCGATCTGGAAGAACGAGGACGCCTCGCCTCTCAAATTCATCTGAGCCCCGTAAATATTTTATTGCCCAAGAAAAAATGCCCGGACAAATTAAGGGGAAATTGCGAACAGTTTTTCAATCTTATATCTTAAGTGGTGTGAGTGATAAAAATAAATTTAGCGCTTGTGGGCATTTATTGCTGAGATTTTCTAGAGCTTCCTTTTTCAGAAGGGTGTTTCTAAATTGATTTTCCTTCGTTAAGAGAAGCCCCTGTATGAAAGCGATTGATGGGCACTTCTTATTTGGCTCTAAAGCTTCTACTTGGGGTTCTATACGTTAAAATTATTCTTTTACCGAAAATATAGCTTTAAATTTTTTTTCGTCATCTTTACTGGTAAACTGTTGTATTGGTACTGTTATATGCAGCAAAATTTATAAGTTTAAAAGTAACGAAAATCGTTGTGTTAATTTAAATACCTATAGGTAAAACATAATTTGATTTTCCTTATGGTTTGAGACACGAGTGACACAATATATAGGTAGGTACTGTAATAATAGTAAATTATTTTAAGTTATAGGACAGGAAGCTCTAATTAACTACCTACCCCACCTTCACAATAGTACATTGCGATACAAGTGTGGAAAGTTGATCATTCCATAGAGGCGGTTTATGACGCGCGAGCGGAACGCGAGCGTGGCAAAAGCCGAAATGGAATGATCAATCCACACCTGTATCGTACGACGTTTTTTATCACAGTTGCGAATAAAAAAAATCTTTTTAAAATAATAAATAGTTTTTAAGAATTTTAGGTTATGTTTACTATTTTTTGTTAATTACACTCCCGAAAGGCTAGGCAAAAGACTTTTAACCTATACAGCCTCGTCTGACATACAATATTTTTTTAGGGTTTTTTTTCATTTGTTTATGCGTCGGCGGTTAAAAACAATATAATGGTAAGGAAAAAATATATTTATGTAGGTACATAAAGAAAAAACAAAATAAAAACAAAACTCAATTTTTAATTGTTTTCAAAGACGTTATCACGTGAAATTATCGTTCGTTATCAGACTTTAGAGACAACCTTTTGAAAAGAAGAAAAAAGGTACCAACAGAGAGTTTTAAGCCAGCAAGGCTTAAAAACTCTTTGATGGTACCTTTTTTCTATACATCAAAACAGTACAACCCAGATAAATTAAGAATGTTTCATCTACCTAATATGTAATTAGCAGTAAGATATGTATTTTACTTATCGGGATAACGTATATTACATATATTATTTTACCACTAGTTGGATTTTTTTTATCGCACGCGTGTATAATACGTTGCATTATGAGCCTAAAAGCGGTTTAATAAGATCCACTTTATGAGCAACTGTGATTAAAAGTTATTTGTCGAATATATAAGTTAATTTAATCTAATATTATGCATTCATACTTGTGTTTTTATTGTTCTCTTATAGCTCTTAGTTTACTATGTATTTTTTTTTAATTAAAATTATTTATTTTATTTATTCTTTACTACAACTAACGGGGGAAGTAACTTATGCTTATGCCTATCTGATTTTTTATTAATGAAAACTTATTTTTAAGTTTTTTTCTTCAAAAAGTTTTAATTTTATGTCATAAAATTGTGGAACTTTAAGTTGTTACTTTGAAATAAGACACTTTAACAAGGCTAGAGTTCTTCAACAATGTAAAACAGAGAACTTATTTTACTAAACACATTATTTTCTTAAGTTATTGTAATCGATAACAAAATCGATTCATTTTCAATGAATACAAAGTCCCACTCTGTAGTTTAAGTTTAACTACGCAATAAAAACCTATAAGTTGAATTTTTTAGACCGTACAACTATGTTAAATTCGAAATCATTTCATAGTTGACAAATACCTAATAATCCGTTGAGAGTTCAGAGTGAACCATATATAATATCTACCTATATAGTTAAATATAACAACAATTAAAGTCTTATTGAATATAAAATGTTAAAGGGTCAGGGCATTCATTGTACCATCAGCCAGAGCTGCGCGGTCCCACCTTAAGGTTGATTATCCTGTGCAGGGCCCTATTGTTTCTCCAGCCTCTTAATTTTTGTTGACCAATATGAGAAAGGCGCATTGTTTTTTTTCAAACGTCTACATTCCTCTGCTTCGCACAGCTCTGGCCGATAGTACCTACCTAGTGGGCAGAAGATAAAATAAAAATAAAAAATTTCTAAATCGGTAAAGGCGTTTTCGAGTAATCGGGGAACATACATTAAAAAAAAAAATATACCGACGAATTGAGAACCTCCTCCTTTTTTTTGAAGTCGGTTAAAAAGGCATCCCAAAAACTAAATATTTTTAAAAATGTACTTACCTACTCTTATAAAATATACCTGTTTCTACAAATAAATAATCATTGTTTTAAAAGCTCCATCTGCGAGTTTAAGAAAATTACGCTCTAAAAGTGCGTATTTATAAAACCCATTTGAGCAACAATATTGCCCAAGTACATTGTATAATAAGTAAAATGCCATATTGAAGGCTTACTGTAATAAAATACTATTTCTATAACATCTCCCTTTTATTTGAATGCGTTGGTAGAATTTTAAAGTAAAACGAATACCTCCTTTACTCGTATAAAATTGAATTAAACAGCTGCTTTGTAATTGTATATTATTGTATACGGGCTGTTTTCCGCAATTAGACTCTTTTTAATTGGGTCCTTTTTACGTGAGGAGTAGCCTTGCCCAGCACCTACTACCCTCTCAGCTTAGTTGACCATGTCCAGAGGAGAGAACTTGTCAATACTTCTGGAGCAAACTAAGCCGTAGGTTTCATCACGATGTTTTCATTTACCCACACCCTCGACCTCGACTTCCATTCTGAAGATTGTGGGTTCAACCCACAATCTTCAAAATGGAAGTCGAGGTATCTACTACTAAGCTAACACCGCTCCTTGTAATTGTATATTATCCACTGTCTGTGCCCCGCGGTTTCACCCACGTATGTTCCTATCCAGTAGGAGTATCAAGTTATAAAGCCACATCACAGGGATCCAGCTGTCTCCATATCAAATTTCATCAAAATCGCTAGAGTAGGTTTGGCTTCAATTAACAAAACCGGTCAAGTACGAGTCGTATTCGAGCGCCGAGGATTCCGTACATTAGTTTCTCTCTTTCTCTACCCTTGTATGGTAGTTACCAATTTTACTTGACCCTTATTTCGTTTGAGCGCTCATACAATGTAAGAGTCCAGTTAATTGGTCAAGCTATGTATGTATGAGGAAACCCTTTAATTTGAACTTTTTTATTTTTTGTAATTTCTCTTTTTTGCCAAATTTGGTGATTACCATGACGTATAAGTTTTCGAATTAAAATTCTACATTAATATAATAAAGAGGATTTTTTTCTTTTTTGTTTATTTGGCTCTGAAACTACTAAACCGATTTTGATGAAACTTGGTATGAAGATACGGTGATTTATTGGGAGTAACATAATATCTCGATATTCCCACGGGATCGGGAGTTACGCGAGTTAAACCGCGAGGTGATGCTAGTTTTCGATTACTAACTACTTACCTTATTTTATCTTTGTCTTTATCTATTTAACTAATTAGTTAACTTATTTTCAGGCGTGTTGCTGGTAAGGTTCGGGCGCGGCTCTTACGCGGTCGACCTTACAAACAGGTGAGGCGGCGACGCCAAGCAGAACATGATACTAAGGTTTGAATTTCTACTTTATTTCTTAGAAAATAACGATAGTTTTTGCCTGAGAGAATTTAGCTTTGAATAGACTTTAAATGAAGGACTGTTTAAAAAAAAGATACTAAGGTTTGAATTTCCACTTTATTTCTTAGAATATAACGATAGTTTTTGCCTGAGAGAATTTAGTTTTGAAAATACTTTATATGAAGGAGTGTGTCTGCCCTTATCGGTAAAAAAAATGTATTTGATTTAGTCCTTGGTTTATTAACTTGCTCAGTGTAACACTTCTTCAAGTTTTTAAAATTTTGAAATTTATAAATATTATGATATAACTTTTTTAGGGTTCACTAGTACTAGCAAGGAACTCTTATAGTTTCGCCAAGTCCGTCCCCCCTTGGCTAAGTTCAGAGGAATATCAGTAGGTACTAGAAAGCAGTTATTTGGCATGATTATACATATAAATCACGCCGTCAAAATAGTAAATTTTCTATTATCCCCAACAAGGAAAGTGGGGATGATTTTTAGGGATTTTTTTTCTTGCCAAATCTGTGGTGTGGGTTACAGTTACGTAGGTACAGTTACATTAATGTTTATTTTTGGATGCTATTGGTAGGGTAGTATGTTTAACAAAAAAAGGAAAACTATCACTTAGACTTGTATTTTGACAGACAATACGGAACCCTCTTGTGCGTGGCTCGACACGACGACGACTCTTGGTTTTTCTTTTCCTTAGACTTTGAATTTAAAGCGTTTCATAGTTTATTTTTTACTCTGTCCAGTTGCTACGGAGCGAGCTAGGCTTGCCTACCATGATCTTAAATACAAATAAGTTAATTTAAAAAAAAGATACATTTACAGTTTAAAAAAAAAGTGGGTCACGCACTATATCTAGCTCACTCGACCGAATAATTGTTTGAAAAAACTACACTCACTAAAATATAATGATCGATGTTATAGTAACTTGAAATTCCGATACAACAAGCTGTACTCTTATTTTGACATGCCAACATTTAGAAACGTAGTCAAATAATTGGCCCTAACTTAACTTATAGTAAAAGCTAACTTTTGTTTACCAACATTTTATATTTCATTTAAATTAAAGCTCGTAACTTCATTGTTAAACCTCATGCTTTGATGTAACTTGATCTTCGATTTTCACTTTCATTTTAGCAATCAAGTTTAAGTAGATACTTAAAAACTAATAACTTTGACTAGGTAAATATCATATCGATAAAGTTTGTAATTTTGTAACTTTCTAAACGATTTCTTCGAAACTTTGTAGATTACTGTTAGGGAAATCAAACTAAAGACTAAAGTATCGACCGACAGCTTTGAGGCAAACAAAAAAATTGTGAATAAGTCAGTAGCTAGCGGGGACCCTAATATGCAATAATTAACTCATAAAAAGCGTTTAATTTTAACTTGAAGTTCTAGTAACTAAACCACCTGTTTAATTAATATTATAAATATATGTTTGTAAAGCTAACCTTGTCATATTAATATATTACAATTTTATAGTCAAGTAAATAACATTTTAAAATTAAATTCTGCAACAAAGTTACGATTATGTTATTGACGACGACATTTTAATCTGATTGCCGCTTAATTTTATTCCTTCGTGCCCGAGATATGGAAGAGACTCTTATAAAAGAGAAAAAAAAAGGCAAACACGTACTCTGTTTATATTATTTGCGAGAATTTTGTTTATGTGTAACTTTGCAGGTTGCAGGTAGGTACATTTCGCGGCATCATAAAAGAGGTTCTACTTATGCAGCTGTACAGAAAATAAAAAGGTTTTGAATAAATTGTATGCTTCTTTCAGTTAACAAACAAGTTTTTGTGCAACTACATTTTTTTGATTATATCTATTAAAAGTAGTATATCTACCTATACCTGCCATATTGTGTCTGCAGTTGCTATTTAGGTATCATTGTAACGAATTACCTATAAATTCTTAATAAACCTGTACCGGTAATCGTCAATTCAATGACCTATTCAGTATCAATAAAGGTGCAGTAAATTTCTTACGAAACAATAAACAAAACTCAAAATGTCGAGTATAAAAAGCTTCGAATAAAGCGAAAGCTTCCATTTCAAGTTATGTCCTCATAACTAACATTTTTTTTACATTACCTACCCAATCAAATGCGAAAGTTATCCAAAATACGGGAATTCGTAATCGATATACCGATAAACTTACCGATAAATTTCCATAGGTATTGCACACTAAACATTTCAACAGAATTTGTTCTACTCATGAAAATGTTTCACGTACCACGCAAAGATATATATCTATACCTACTTATCTACCAGTACCTGCCTACTCGTCTAATCTAAAACATTCTAAATTCATCGATCGATGTTTTATATCGTGGAGCGATCTATTCCGGCCCGAGTAGTGATTACGTATCACAATAATGTCCTTGGTGCGTATAAGAGACTGATTCGAATAGTAAATAGTGGGGACCACCAGTCTTTACCTATTTAGTCACTACAATACGACCAAAGTTTTGGTAATCCGGTGGAAAATGAAATTGGTAGGCGTTGTTTTGTTTAGGTATTCTGCTCAAATAATTTCTCATTATCTTAAAGAGACGTGGTAAATTTCCTTCGAAATTTTCCTTTGTTAATTTTTTCTTATTATTTTGACATGACCTGAAAAAGAACTTTTTGCCTCTTGATCCTATAAATGCTTTAAAACTTTAGAAGGGATAAGAGCTAAAGTGAGCCTACATTACGTAGAGTTTATGACGTCCAGACAGTTTTAAAAGCACTGAACGTACTTTTGATATTACGATACTTTTAGAAGGTAAAGTTGGCAAAATTCTGACAAAAACACATACGTATGGAGGTGAAAAAAACATAGAAATGTTAACAGAAAGTAATCAATCCCGGTCAATCAATTAATACTAATATGTTAAATTTAACTTTCCACAAAGGGGTAGAGTTAGCAAACAAACCTCAAGAGACGTTAGTGCTACTTAAAACTTTGATAAAAGTGTGGCATTTCGTGTAAAAAAGACAAGAGTATAAATGTATGTTTAATAAGGGTAATCTCAAGAACTTCTAAACCGAACTACTGATAAAACCTAAAAGTTGGTATGAAGATATAGGTATTAAATTCTTAGAATTATGGTATCTTAACTAAGAGTGAGCGTAGACCTACCCTAAAACTGACTAAAACGCAAGAAGCAACCTATTTATATCTCCATGAGCTGGATTCAAGATGTTTTGACGTCTCCGATTTTGGCCATCAGTTACTAAGACGTATTTAGAATTGCAAATGAATCGGCCGTTTTCTCTCGTGTCGTAAACCCCGGGATATGATCCAGTCAGTTTTCGCACCATTAAACTCTTGGACTACCCCCACCCTCTGTAAATATATTATTATACGATGTCATTTTATGTTTCGAATATTTAATACTGTTTATATAATTGCCTGTAACTATGCCATCGATTTCTTCAAAATAATAAATAATTCACAGTTCACACAGAGCTATCTAGGCCCAAGCTAAACAACTTGGCTTGTGTTATGGGTGTCAAATAACCAGGGGCCTTATTCTGCTATTTGGCCAACCATTGTCATTATATCGAGACTATATAGATATTATATCGAGATTGTGACTTTATTTGGTATTCTGCTAAAGTTTTAATAACATCGCAATATAATCACTATGGAGTCTCAATGGTATGGTAATATTTACCTTGCAAGTGTTGCCTAGCAACATGGTATATGTTGCTAAGCAATATACCATTTTGACAACTATCGAGATACCATTAAGCCACGATTGTAGAGCAGAACACAAAAGTGAGTCAGTGGTGTGTCAGTGGTGTCTCGATAGAATAGTCAACGTTAGGAGAATACGAATTTGACATGTAATGTCATATTTTTGACATTAAATTTCTATTACGATTATATCGACACACTATTGAAATACAATTGTGTTAGCAGACTTAGGCCCCAGATAATCTGTACATTCTTGCAACCTTCTGCGTCGAAGGCGAGTGTTTGCCCGACGCGCCACAGAGATAGGTACTTTGTAGAGGTACTCGTCAATTTGGTAAAGGTATTTTTTTTTCGAAATGCAGGTTAAATAAATGTACGCTTGACTTTCAAATACATTTATGTAATTCTTTTGTATACCTGTGTGCATTTCATCTTAAAGGCATAGTGGTACTTATTACCATGAATATTAAATCCTGTTTTTTAGGTATATTATTTTTAAAAAACTACCTAAAGCAATTATTAGCTAAAGTAACATGATTCAGATACCGGGTTACAGCATCTTCCTATTCCAATTTAAGTTTAATTAATATCTACTGTTCTTCAAAACAACTTTGGATATCGTAATTCCGTGGCTAAGACAACGAACATAACTTAGCCATTTAACGTATTCGTCCTGCCACCACAGTCGTCGTCATCATTGCTCAGAATAACCACCAAAATAGAATGAACTCCAGCCATTAATTGATAGCTCCAAAACTCAAGGACCTAACCCAAAAAACAACAAATTTATGTAAATCTTTTTAAACTGTTCTGCGTTAATAATATCATCATCAAAGTATACCTACAATCCACGGTCAAAAGTCTCTGCCCACCGTAACGTTTACAATCCTGTGCAGCACTATTTGAACATTATAACAACGTAACCTGTGGATCGAACCCAAGTCGGTTGGTTTAGCGGGCGGTTGGCTGCTTATACCACTCGGCCAACTAAAGACTTAGCTAACATGTTGAAAATAATAATCACACTGAGTAGTTTTAATTCAAGTACATATTTATGATTGTGTGTCTTTTAGAAGAAGGTCGTAACTCCAATACTTGTTGATAGTATTATTGTAGCAAACTGATCTTTTACTTATGACCCATACTGTACGTGAAATAGAAAGGATATACGTCTATGTATGAGAATTTTGGTTCTGTTTTAGTGAGATAGTCCCCAGTTCTAATTAAATTGGTGATAGTAAGCGGGCCGTATGTTAGAACTCGACGGCTTGTTTCGGGATTGAGTCGTAAATGTCAAGTCGAGTGGCCTCTACTATAGTTCTCTTCTCTCACTCTCCATACTTATCTATATATTTATATATAGGTAACTGAGTGCTTGTAGGAAAGGGAAAAGATTAATTCTCATCCGGATTAACCGAACTTTTGGGGCAAAAAGTTGAGAAAGTTAGATGAGTAAGTTTTTTGAATTGGTCTAAGTCTGAATGAGCTTTTTCGGGCGTTTCGTACAATTTTATAAATATCAGTATTTTTATATACGATTCCTATATATATATAATTCTCGTATCGCGGTGTTAGTTGCCAAACTCCACCTAAACGGCTAAACCGATTTATATGATTTTTTTTGTGTAGGTATATTCGTTAGGTCTGAGACTCTGAGAATCTAAAACTATTCTACATTTTTTTCCTTTATATTTTTTTTTCGTTTATGGCAAAACGTTTGTCGTTTCTATAATATTACTTATCTTAGAAATTAAAATGTCAACCCACAAAACGACAAAAATTCACAGTTCGAACACGAAATTGTTTCAAAACTTAATCTAAATATGAATTTATGACGCCATACACGACGATATTTACAACTTAATGTTACATGCGTCAAAAAAACTTGTAAACATGTTTTTTTCTTTTTTAGGGTGGCACCCCTTAAGAAAGTTGAAAAAAAGGCATAGCATTTGGTTCAAATCGCCTATTTTATGTAAACTTCGTGACTTTGCGCCGTATCGAATGAGTTTGAAGGATTTCCTTTTAATTTATTTTCTTTTCGACCAGGAAATAGAGCTGCCTACTCAATGGGATGCTTGTGGGTTGGTTTAAATATAGAATTTGTTTGAATGACGTGTAACAGGCGGCAAATGATTTAATGTGGAGTTCCTTAGCTCATTAGTCATGCTGTATTGACTTATTGAGGCATACCAAGTTGTACTAAATAGGTATCTATTTATGGCTAGAAACGATTATGTACGTAATTTTAACCACAATATTCTACGTCCTTAAACTTACATATGGGTATTTCTATTCATGAATAGAAATATGTGAAAACCTAATGACGCAACTATATGCGGTTTTACCCCCGTAACTCCCGAACCCGTGGAAATATCGGGATAAAAAGGAGCTTATGATACTCCCAATGAATCAATGTATCATCATACCAAGTTTCATCAATATCGGTCTAGCAGCTTCGGAGCCTATTAAATGCAAACAAACAATAAAATATTTCATCTTTATAATATTAGTTCAAACTCATTATTTAAATACGACAATTAGAATTCTAATCATCTTAAAACTAAAGTAAAAAATTAAATTGACGTCCCACGCGCTAAGGAAATAAATTAAACAATTTATTGTTATGTAAAAACCTGTTATTTTTATAAGAATTATGGATAAGTTATCATACTTGTATTATTAATAATTACAAGTATGATAATTAAGTAGTTTACTCAATATTCATTTTATATTTTTATTATCTACCTATTTGACTGAAATTCAGAAACTCTTAAACTAGGTACCTTTTTACCTAATTACAAAGTAAAAGTGCTATAAACTAGTTTATTTTTGTTTTATTTTAGTAGTTAGATAGGTACTTAACTATTTTTAGTAACATATACCTATTAATTTCTAAATTGGAAGCAATATTTGAAATAGACGAAAATAAATAAATATTGCAGGACATTCAACACATCGCCATCTAGCCCCAAGCTAAGTAACTAGACTTGTGTTATGGGTGCTGGACAACGGACACACCACTTATATACTTTTCTTTTGCAAATATATACTTATAATACATAGAAACAACCAGACCACAGACAAATATCTAAGCAAATAAAGACAAACTACGCTACAAAAAAAAGTGTCAGAATTTGCCTCTAGTTTCTTCGTAACTTTCAGTAGTTTTCACTAAATCCGCAACATTATTGAGTGGCGCCAGTTTAATGTAATAAATGTGATTGACTTGAACAGGAGTTCTATGTTTTACCGATAGGTAAGATTGAATTATCTTTTGGCTCTAAAGCAAATTCTAAGAAGTTAGGTGTCCTAGATAGATCTGAAGTTATAACCAACTTGTAATAGAATTGTTATTATCTTCAATCTAGGTTGAGTTTAATAATAATTATTTGATTTATTAGGAACTATGTTTTGCCTTACATGGTTAACCAACTGTCAAAGTGTCAAACGAATTAAAAAATATCAACCTTTATAGTTACATATTGAAATAGAGTTTAATTTTAGATTACAAGTTATTTAGCTTGCATAAACTTGATTATTTCAAAATTAGCTACCTGATTTATTTGCTTGTGTGACTTATCTCTGAAAGTTGGAAGGAATTGCTGTTTATTGGTCATAAAAAGTACATATTTACAGTATGCGTCTTAAGTCCACTATCAGTTTAGTACAATAATACTATTAACAAGTATTTGACTTACGACCTTCTAGACGTTAGGTCCGTACACACAAACCAAAATACTTTAATTTAAGTACCTACTCAGTGTGTTTATTATTTTCAACATGTTAGCCATGTCTTTAGTAGGCCGAGTGGTATAAGCCGCCACCCGCTACACCAATCGATGTGGGTTCGATCCACAGGTTATACATTGTTATATGATCAAATAGTGCTGCACAGGATTTAAACTTTACGGTGACGGTTGAATTTTGAGCGTCAATTGTACCGAATGTATCATTAAATGATCTTTGATTTTACAAACTTTCAGTTTCAAGCAGTCAGGTATTAATGTTTGCAAAAACCCTTGCTTGTTGACAGGTTACCGTGCCCTTTTACGCAGACATCGCTTGCCAGTCTACGACAAGGTGAATATTTTATAAGTATTTTCTTAGTTTATAAGTAGGCAAAGATATACCAAAAAACATCGGCAGTTAAAAGTCTGTGAATAATTTATTGTGTATTAAGATTTAGTGATTGTTTGATTTATATTTATCTGTAATACTAGCTGCCCTACGCGGTTTCACCCGCGTAACTCCCGATCCCGTGGGAATATCGGGATGTAAGCTATCCTATCTCTCAAGTTGGATCGAACTGCACATGGTGTGCCAATTTTATTATAATCGGTTAAGTGGTTTAGGAGTCCATTGAGGACAAACATTGTGACACGAGATTTATATATATTAAGATATGAAAAATTCATTTGAATTGAAATGTATGGATGCCGGCAGTCACTGTTGAAAATAAAATTTGTAAAATAATTAAAAAGCGGTACTCTCACCTCGATCAAGTAAAAGCTTTCTTCTCATTTCAACGGTATGTATATTATTTATGTACCCGTTTGTTAATCGAACGACGACTGAATATGTAATTTCTCGGAACGATCGGTATTGGTTTAAACTGGAAATCAGATATGTGTTGATTGGTTAGTTTGTATAATTTTATTTTAAGTATTGAATCTTACAGACTTGTCCCAGATACTTCTGTTTAGTAAAAATTTAATAAGATTAAGCGTTTTACACTATTTTTAACCGACTTCAAAAAAGGAGGAGGTTCTCAATTCTTCGCGTAGCAATTTTTTTTTTCATGTACCTACCTACTGGTATGTTCGCCGATTACTCGAAAACGCCTGGACCGATTTGGAAAATTCTTTTTTTTATAATATTATTTTGTAGGTACCTACTTATTTAGATTTCCATTATAGATAGGTATAAATATATTTTCATTTTATTTAGGTATTCTTACTTTTACCAAAATAAAATAAAAAGATATTCCTACTGATATTCCATACTTCAAACGATTTTTGTTTCTGAAGAATCGAATATCATTTTGTTTAGGTACTTAAAAAAATCAAACGACTACATTGTTAGTTGCTTGATACTTGAACTTCGTTTGACGTGGGTCGTAGGATATGTAGTCCACGGTTTACTCGTTGGTTTATATTTGAAACCTATTGACATTTCACGTTAATATCCAAACATCGATTTTTATTTATAAACACAAAAAGGTAATAAGTATAAGTATTGATAAAATAACGTAGCATTATGGTTCTTTCAATCAAAATGGCAATAAAAATAAATTAACTTCAACCTATATAGTGAGTATTTCACATTTTCACGTCTCGCTCGTGGTGTTTGCGCAACTCCAGCGCACATGTTTGAGATAAGAAAGCTCACTTTTATCCGCGTTTACATGGCCGACCATTGGCCTGGAGAGTTTCCTAACGTAAATATTTATAGACACGCCAGTTGGGGATGGATTGAGGATGAGACGAATGTTTCATCCAAAAAAAAATTTTTGTTTGGTAGGTATAGTTAAAATATTTAGGCAGGCAAACAGTCTTGGTGTTATCATAAAAATCTTAAAAAAATTTATTGCCGATGAATAATTTGATAATAACGTGTTAGCATTTTGCAGTGATTCGAATGATACTAAGTCACATAATGAAAGTTGGTCGGGTCATTTCATTTTATCTTGTAAAAATATTTTTTGGTAACCTACTTACAAATTGGCTTTAGATTTTCCACATTTCTACAATCTGTTCTACAATAGGAATTAGGTACCTATACTTACGTACTTATCTTTGTCATTTTTGTTAACTACTCTACTAAAGAAAAGAAAAGAAAAACATTTAAAAATAATTTTATTGCAGTAATACTTATATGGAAGAAGAAAAAGATTGTTAATCTTATTATATAAGCATACATTTATTCTAATTGCTCATGTAATTTTTAGAACTTAATTAATAGAGTTGTTTACACCTGTAGAAAAACTTTTGTTACTTACCTTACTTATTTTTGTGATTTTTTTGCTATAACTCTCCTAAGAAAAATTTAAAAAAGCATTTATGAAATAATTTCTCGCAAATAATACCTACTACCGATGTAGAAAAAAGATTGTTATGTGCGCTTTTAATGAGCGTACCACAATTGTATTAGCTTATGTAATACCTAGTAATTAATCTTAGAGTTACTCATCTAGAAAACCTTTAAGTCCGTCCCCCGGGGCGCAACACAGACGCACACTTGTTCCTATATTTGTTTCTGTCATTCAACGCGCCTGAATCGCGTCTGGCTCGCTGTACTGTACCATAGATAATGTTACTTTCCTTTTGGGATTTGTTTATGTTTACGTATCTTAGGCGACATAGTCTGGTTACAGTACATGTACTGCTGTACCAGAATGTTGGTTTAACTATGTGGCGAAGACAAGAAACAAGGTTGCCTTTGGTAAAATGTATGTAAGAAAAAAATATCTCTATATATTTATATACCTAGCTTTTGCCCGCGATTTCGTCCGCGTAAAAGTCGAAAATAGACCAAGGAATCTAGTTATCTTATACAAACTTTGCCCCCCTTATTCACGGCCCCCTCAATTCATTATTATTATATTATAAGGGGTAGAATTTCACAAAAACCTTTCTTATCGGATGCCCACGTCATACAAATAATACAGTCTCAAAGTTTCAGGTCTCTACGACCAGCGGTTTAGGCTATGCGTTGATCCGTCAGTCAGTCAGGACAAAGCATTTAATATAATATTATTGTATAGATTCTACTGTATACCTGTGTCTGTCACTGAACTCCTTCTAAACGGCTAGATTGATTTGAATGAATTTTTTTTGTATATATTTGGGTGGCACCCTGGATGGTTTAGATTCACAAATCAGCCGGGTTTTTTTAATGGCAAAACAGCGTTTTCCCGGACAGCTAGTTTATATATAAAACTTATACTTAGTAGGTAGGTACGTCTCTAATAAAAAAATATGTATATATTGATTAAAATATCAATATTTACAGAAAAAAAAAGTTTTCTTGAAGCAAGACATAATCCTCGCCCTATAGGCGCTAGGGATTTTTTTTTGGTTTTAGTAAAAAATATCATAAACTAAGCAGTATTCTTAATTTAATAGCAATATTATTTAATTGAAAATACTGCTTAATATTTTCAAGAACATTTACTAAAAACAAGAAAATATTCTTTAGCATCTAAGGGAGAAGGTTATTTATTGCTTCAAGAAATCTTTTTTCTGTGTATTTTTATGTGGGGAAAGTAGTTCTTATGACATTTATTTTGTTGTAAGCAACAGACTGAAATTCAAATAAGACCCATGGACGTTACCTATAACTACACATAAGACCTAAGTATGAATTACTCGGATTCGGTAGTCCGAACCTCTTAAATACTTTCACCTTACGAAGTAAATATATATGTCTATGGTCTATACAAAACAAAAAAATTCAACACCTATTCATAGATTAAAATTTTCCATAAATCACTCTAAAATCCTCGATTTTAACATTACAAAAAGACAAGCAATAATCCTTGTTATTAGTATTGTTGACACGTCTGCAGTTGTTGCCAATTTATCGCTTGGTATTCTGAACGATTCTATTCTTTGTTATAGTTACAGTAGAGCACGGGTATTACACTGAAAGTGTGGGAAATTTGACGGGATATTTTTTGTATGGTATTTGGCTGACAAAGTATGAGTGAGTAGCGATTTCAATTTTGTTTCAAGTTTCAAAATTGTGTGTGATTAATTATCACACACAATTTAAGTTATTATCTAACTAGTACAAAATTCAAATAAGGTATCTCTTTCGCCTAAGGTATTTACTTCAAAAAATGTTGAGCTTACTATCGTAATTAATATCATAATTTAAAAATTTTGGTTATTTATTTGTTTGATTTTTCCCGGACAAACGCGTGGACCGAATTGGATGAAAATCGGCATAGTGGTACCTAGTTTAGAGAATGGAAAAGGACAAAGTATACTTCTGATCCCGAAACTCTTTCTGGATCGGAACTTACGCGGGTGAAACAGAGAGGTGCAGCTTGTGTTTCTATATTATGGGTTAAAACTCAATAGCCTAAATCGCTAGTTTAGTTCAAATCTAGGTTTATATCTTTCAAATTCTTGATACCTACCTAATCAAGAATTTGTAAGAGATTTAGAAATAAAACGCCAAACTAGTGGCTGAAATTTTCGATTAAGATTAAACCAAAAACCGTTAAAGAACGCTATCCGCTATTCACCAACGCTGAAACCAAAATTCATTGAAACATATTAAGTATTTTGACAAATCATTTCCTATTAACATAATGCTCGCGTTAACTTGGCATGTTTTAACATGATTTAATATTACCTACATTATGTATGAGTGTGTTTACCTTTGTAACTTTGATATATTTTATTACCATGAGTAAACATAAGGTGTGAATGTAAGTTTTATTGGTTGTAAGTATTGTTCATTTTGGCTTTGTGAATGAAGGGCGAATTTTAAAGGGATGTGTCTTACAAGTCCCATTAAGGTGTGTTTTGTTGATTTAGAGGTACCTTTTATTGAATCGGGTGAGAATAATTTTTATGAATTGAACAGGTAGGTTTATTGTGGTGTGGAAAAGTTTAATCTTAAATTATATTTTGCTCGTGTTTTAGTAATACTTAGCACTTATATAGGTACTTTGATATTAAAAATACTAGTAAAAAAATTTTAAATAGTTTTTGGCTGGACCAAACCTCGAACAGTGGATAAGCATCGCCATCCAACGAAGTAAAGCAGCCAGCATTTTGGGCACACTCCGTATAGGGACTATTTCGACTTTTAATTTTCATTTATTTATTTATTTTATGTTTTTATTATTTAATTATTGTTATAAAGAATATTTTATTTCTTTTGTTATTATCAAAATAAATAAGTTCAAGGTACAACTTTGATAATGATGTAATAATTCAATCCATTTATGTAACTAAGTAGTCTTGATTCTACCAATAAAAGTTTATAACCAAATGAACTCATAAACAAATCAGTGAACTCCAAAATACAGTAATAAAGCACAACACACGGCCTTGCCTTTGACAATGGCAATAAAATATAATTATATAATTTAATCTAATACCTAACATTATTTGTGGTGAAATTAACAGACGATAAAATTAAGTTTATACTCACAATAAAATGTGAGTGAGTTGCCGTCATAAAGTCTCGCGTTTTTTATTAACTTGCCGATGGTCGAGTGACGCTTGCAGTTTGGTTAAACAGCAGTTTATGGCTATTTTGCCTCCATTAATCGCTTTACTACGCACTCGGGCACTACACTTGTATGAAAACCCTTTGAGACAGTCGAACTTTTCATATATTATTAAATAGGTAGCAGTGTAGTTGCTTTAATGGTTAATAAACTAACTACATTTTTTTATCGTCTAAATCTAAATAAGTAGAAAGAAAAAAATCTACTTAATTAATTATATTGTGAAGTTAATATAAAATAATCAAAAATAATCTTAATTTCTCATATAAGTAGTACATAAATAATATAGCAATGCTTTTAACTTGATACAAACAAAAATGTAACTAAGTAATTGAATAGATTGGACGCTCGGTATTATCCTATCCGCCCGCCTATATCCGCCTACGATATTGTAGACGCGTGTAGTAGAGTAGAGGCACAGTGATTAGTTCTGCCGCCCGACGGTAGATGTCCCAGCGCGGGTGCGCGCCTGTGTGCGCCGCCACACTGGCACAGGCCGTCGGCACTCCGCGCTCGACCGCGCCGCAGATCGCGCGCCTCGCGTATTCACTAGCCCGACGCTACACACACGACACTCGCGACGACAACTCGTCCGCGCTCATACTCCGAACAAAAAATAAAAACCAGTTGCGTCATCATATTATTGCCAAATAACACTTTTTTGAACATTTTGTGCTACGTTACAAACTTTTCTCGGCACCCTGAAGACTTTTTGCAAAAACAAACTTATTTTTTTCCGAGGTTGAGAGACTTCTTATCATATCAGTGACTGTTCGGCGGACTCTAGCGTAAAGTTTTAAAAGTTATCCATCCTAGCGGACTAATTTTGAAGTTCCTAAACTGCGGTCAACTCTCGTCCGGTCAGCCAACTAAATCGGGAATCGCGTTTTAATTTTCATGTGCCGCTGCGGCGTGTGGGACGCGTGTGTCCGCGGTGCGATGTGCCCGCGACGCGCGTGAACCGGCCCGTGACTTTCCCGATCCCCCGTGGCTTGCCCGACCGCCACCCTGTACCCTGACAACCATGTCGGGGGCCTCGGCGCGCCCATGGACGCATCGGTCGCGTCGCCAGCGCCCGCATCCGGCCACTCCGCCGGGCCAGCCTGGTGGTCCATGATGAACGGGGTCGGCGGCGCGCTCTACGAGGAGGCGCACGCGTCGCCCCCCGGTGGGTCTCCGCCTGCCGCGCCAGCTGCCGCTCCACCATCAGCGTCGAGCGCCTCGCCCGCCTCGGTCGGCTCCAACCCACCACAGCCGCCTCTGCACATCCCGGCCAAGCGGTACGAGCCTGAGCCTGGTGTCATCCGGCACGCGCAGCAGCCCTGGGGCTACCCTCCGGACGCACCTGCTTCCTTCGAGCATCAATACCCCACGGCGCCCACCTACTACAACCTGCCAGTTGAGAGGGAACGCAAGTCGACACTGCCTTTCTGGCCAGCCGGTAGCGGCGAGTACAAGCCGTATGCTGACGGTGGTTGTCACCAAGGTTTCTCACAACCTTGCTGGAACTACCCCTATGGAGCTCCCCGCGGCGACCAGCCCCTACCCTACGTGGGCGGTGAGGAACGGCGGACAGCGGTCTCAGAGGCGTCCAGTTTCTCCCACGACGCGTACGGCCTACGCAACTACGCGCCTGAGTCAGTGTCCAGCGCGCCCTATCCGCCCCCTGGTTCCTTGCCCGGTTAGTATAACTTTCTTTTTACTAAAATTATCCTATTTACGAATTTACTTCAGCATTCACGTTTTCCAACTTCCGGTAGAGCTCGTTTGTATAGTTCGCAACTTTATCGAGATTCAAACATGCAGTGTGGCATAACAATTTTTCGTTTATAAACAGATAAGTTGAGTACCCGGAAACGTGAAAGTTGGACTTTCAGATGTTTCAGGCTTCTGCGAGTTATGTTGTATTTTTTTATCTAGCATGATGTGTCGCTGAAGCAGATAAATTCATTGTAATAAATGTTATTTGATGATGAGTTTATCAACCTTGACCTGTCGGCTGGGCGCTACTTGCCGTCAGATGTCGCTGCGAGGCGCGCGCACACAGGCGTACGGTGAGCGTGTGTGGCTCACGCACACATGGCCCCCGTTCGCCCGCCACCAGCCCGCCCGGAGCGACCTATGTGGGCGTTATATCAACAGTTTCTACAACGACGAATATATTCATGGCTGACTGCATAAGATTCCTCTTATCGAAAGCAATTGGTTTGACTAGATAATGAGTTCGTTCGTTGCACTGATTTAAATCTCCTTCACATGCATTTTTAAACGATACAAAAATAGTTTTCATAATGTAGTTCTATTGACGTAGCAAATTTTGTCAACTTGATTTAAAACAAAGTGTCGATTAGGCTCTAAAACTGTTCGCGTTAGTGTACCTATTTATTAAAAGTATTGGCATCATTGGTCTCTTTCATCTATTTAAAAGATATTTTAAGCTGCATATCTATAGTAGGGCACTTACGTAGACACCGCGCCAATGAAAGTGTCAGAAATGGTTACAAAAAAAAGATCAAATTCACAAAGAGTTCACCTATCATAGTCCATTATGCAAGCAATTGTGTCAATTATGAAACTCTCCCTACAAAACCATACAAATATGTCCACTTAACGCGATACCGCTGTTTGCAGTATTATCAGCTCCGTGCCTTAGCAATCTCAAGAAGCCACCGAACGTACAAACCAAAACATTTTCCCACAAAACCCATAAATTTGATGAATGAACGAAACACGTGCTACAAATGTTTAAAAACGAACCGTAAGCACCAGTTTATAGGCAATGTAAAACGGCGCTATACTACCGTCAATAAATTAAAGTTTACGTAAAATAAAGCAGCCAATAAAAATGTATAACTAATAAATAAACACGATACCTGAGCGTTAAGACAATAAACTGATCTTTGTGTAGTGGTAATAAACCAAATATTGCTACAATAAACACATTATAGGTCGATGAAACGATAAAAACTTACAATCGGAAGACTTAACACCGACTACCGTGCATATCATTCATACTCAGATACTTCGATCAAGCAACTGAAAGATACGTAGGCACCTATAACGTTTATGATTCATAAAACTGCGATGTTATACACAATAAATACTGGTTTCTTCCCCAAATCGTAGTAGTAAGTTGTAATTACTAAACTACAACCATATGAGAGTAATAAAAAGACTTCATTCATAAACCGCTTGACGCTAGTTCACTTTCGATCGCCGTCAAACCATAAAGATGGGTTTATCGCGCCTCCGTTACAGCAGAGGTGTAACTTGACATAATTTTGCGTAAAACGCGCATATAATGGCCCATTAAAAGGAAACAATTGTTGAAAAAGTTATACGAGTGTTCGCGTCACTTTATGATTGTATGTTTACAGCCCACCTGAGGTTGACATTGACTTTGATTTGTACATTTACGGCTTAGTAAACTGTTTGTCGAATAGCTCACTTAGTCATATTAGTTAATGTTTGTTTCGTTTTCAAGCGTCTTTCTTTATTATTCTCCGCGACTTCTAGTACATAGGTTGATACTGTTTTGTGTATCGCCTAACTTACACATGTTTACTCCTTGTGATATGAATATCAATAAAGAATTTCATTAGCAAAATACGCATGTAAAAATAAAACACTCTTAGGAAACGTAATTTTTTAAAGGATTTTCGACCTTATCTGTACGAAATAAGTGTATATTGGTGTTGTCCGTCTGCAATGAAGTCCTGCTAAGGAAATAGACAAAGCGCTCGGTTGGGTAGGTAAAACTTTTATGGTTGAAGAGAACCCGCAATTTTATTGTCACTGATCGCTACCTATTTCCTCATAATTGACAACTTGACTTGTCATTATTTCGTCTTCAAACAATTGCTTTTTCTTACGAACTTTTTCAACTATTTCGTTTAATTAGACACCTTTAAAAATACCAAAACAATGAAGCAATTATATAGTTTTCTAAATATCACTGCTCAGTGCTAGCTCATCTCGAGAGCCTTATCAACAATATTAACATAAAAACAAAAGAATGTGAAAAACATCTAGATAAAATAGCAAATTAAAACAGCTTTCAGTTGTTTTCTTTTGCATCCTATTAAAAAGTATATATTCATAAAAATATCAGAAATTAACTTATTTTTGCTTTCACTGATTAGGTTTATTTTATAATCGTCGCTTTTGACTCGTAATATATCTAGTTGTCTAGGTACTCACACAAAGTTATGAGCATCTTAATTTGCATAAAAAGTAGAGCACAGGAGACATTTCAGTATTGCGGTAGGGCAGTTTTATGAACTTGGCTTACTTTGACTTATCTACTTAGTAACACATCTTAATAAAACTATGGCAGTATAAACTTTGCCAAAAATAGTAATATTGTAGGTAAAAAAAGTCTAGGTAGTTAGAACTAACAGATTAAAGATTTGTGATTGCATTCAAATACAGTGTCGTATAGTATTGCAACAGACGCTGTGCTAAAGATACATTCCTATGACACCATAGTTAATACATCCGTCAGCGGCTAGACAATGAGGCATCTATTTCGCAATGTTCGAGCTAGCGTCGTGCAATAATAGGAAATGGTGCAGTGTATTGCATGCATCGGTTATTGAGAGTATCGTGGGTAGCATACAAACTTTATCGTCGGTGATCTCATCAAAAGGACCGGTCACATAAATCGCGCCATGCATTACTTCTAACGGACCGTCCGACGTACAATTGTTTCTATAAAACTAGCATGGAAATGGTTAGTTAAAAATGTAATGCACACCGGTCATGCGGTGTAAATATCGTTCGATGCAACCTAGTTCCTGAGTCGCCGCGTCGCGGCCGACAAAGAAAACTCTTTGAAGCATTTGATGAAGCTTTGATCAAATAATTCTCATCTCTTTGGATCACATCATAACTGTGTAATTCTGAAGTCAATTAGTTAATTCTTAATTCGAATAACTTCTTTGATATTTGAATCAATTGCAGTCGTGCCAAGGAATTACTTACGTGAACCAATTCCATGTTCAAATACTATGTTGTTTGCCTGAATTTATTGGTACTAAATAACACTGAACTTTATCTGTGCAGGTTCCCTGTCGATGTCTGTCGGAGTGGGGGTCGGCTGTGGGTCCTCGAACCCGCTAGACTGGACTGGCCAAGTAACGGTGCGTAAAAAACGCAAGCCGTACTCAAAGTTTCAAACTCTCGAACTAGAGAAAGAGTTCCTGTTCAACGCTTACGTTTCGAAACAGAAGAGGTGGGAGCTGGCGCGAAACCTCAACCTGACAGAGCGACAAGTGAAAATATGGTTCCAGAATAGACGGATGAAGAATAAAAAAAATTCTCAACGACAAGCAGCGCAGGCAGCTCAAAATAACAACAATAATTCGAATGCGAACAATCACAATCACCACGGGGGGCACCACCATGCGCCGCACCACGTTGCGCTGCACCACGCCCCGCCAGCGAAGCATCATCAGTGACCCGCGCCTTTCTCTGGGACTTACCCCCTTCACCACGGGATAGCCAGTTAAATAAGCGAGGATACGTTTGAGGGACATTGTGAGGAATGTGGTCGTACTTAAGGTTTCGTGGAGGAAGTTCACGTCCAGTTTGTTACCTAATAGACTTTAGGAACGTGCTAGTTGTATCTACCGTTTCGTACGTAACGCGTGGACGCTTCGCTTGCGCCCAGTGCGAGCTTCCAGTCCCAGAGAATCTCACCTAAAGATAAAAATGTGTTGTCGATTTATGTATAGTATTAAATTACGAAATTATGTTCTGTAATTTTAATGAGACTAAGTAAAATTGAGTAGATTACGATTCCTGATATTAATATACTTAGTAATAGCGCTGAATATGTATTTGAATTTTTTTAAGTACGAATTTCAATTTAAAGACGTCACCGATAAACTATAGTTTCTCTAGATAGTATATTGAAAATAATTTTTGTAATATATTTTGTGAGACTGCTTATTGTTGTAATCGTACTGCTGTTCAGTGGGTGTATTAGTCATAATCAGTTACTTTTTTATTTTCGTTACCAAATTGTTGAATGACTCTGGTTGCTTTGGTGGCAGTTATTGATATTTCCTTGCGATCTGTAGGTATGATATTTATAATTAGAAAATGTTAAACGATAAGTAAGTTTGACCTATTAATACCATAATTGATAATGCTACATTAGCACAAATATAATTCAGATTATGATCAAATAAGTATTTATTGATGTTTAATTTTCTTTCATAATTCGTAAAGTTGTTATAAAATATGGATTTCTGGACAAAGCTTTAACTCGGTTTCAGTAGATTACTCTTTAAGTTACTGTTATGACTTTTTGATATTGAAGTTGATGTTATAATCAATATTTAGATAGTGGGCAAGTGCATTAATATTGTCCTTTATAATTGACCATTTACTGTTCGCTTTAGCCTTTCTATTACTTTATTAATTTTGTTTTAGTTGAATATTTTATTATTTATTTATACATGAGTCTAACTGCAATCTATTAAAAATTGTATCATTGGCTTCAAGTACTCAAGGTACATTGTGTATATTATTTCATTTTATTAGAATATTATTACTTACTAGAAATTGTAAAATCATCCCATTCTTTAGATTATCATCTTTGTAATAGGTATTTAGCTACATACACTTTATATCTATCTATCTATGTACCTAATAAATGTTTCTAATGTAAACTTAGTAGTTTACTGTTATTCTTAAATCTGTATTGTCCCGTAAATATACTAATTTATAGTGAATAAAAATAGGTGTTTTATACAAAAAGGCGACCTCTTCTAGGTGACCGAATTTCTATGTAATTGAATGACAGAAGAACAACCTTAACACTGTTGTTTAAGGTTCATATTTTATTGAACCACGTCAGGTACAGAAGACCGAGAATAACCAGTAAAAAAACTGACCCATGATATGGTCCAAGAGATACCTCTGCTCATATTAAGCGTGTGTATCATTCACATTTTATGAAAAAATACGGTGTTTGTTCAACATCTGAAAAGCAATGTCAAATAATATTGGCTATACCTATCTGATAAAAAGTACTTAAAAACAGTTTTTGAAATGCCTATTAAATCTTAGTAAAAGTAAATTGCTTTTCAGATAATGTCGCTTTCTCTCTAAGGACTGTATATTGAAATATTTCAGTAGAATCATCTAGACCCTAGACCCATACTATTATTAAAATAATTAAAGGTCTCGTAATTATATTGTACAGATAAATTAAAGTAGTTAATCACGCCAGAAAATGTGAAGTTTTGTTAAGTCTAATGTAAAATTAATATGGATGTGCTCTCGACAGTTTTATGACGAATTTAGAAAAGAATGTATGAAAGGGAAAAAAAATTAAATACTTCGTCGTGTCCTGGTTATTTTTTCTTTTGTCCTTATTTTTTTAAATCACTACATCACTACATAGTATAAAATAAAGTCACTTTTCGCCGTCCCTATGTCCCTTTGTATGCTTAGATCTTTAAAACTACGCAACGCATTTTGACGCGGTTTTTTTAATTAATAGATATAGTTATTCAAGAGGAAGGTTTATATGTATAATACATGCATAATATAGTCGTGCGAAGCCGGAGCGGGTCGCTAGTAAATAATAATTTAATTTTAAATACCTATAGCAATGCGAGGACAATGGCGGCTCCATTTCTCAATTTTTCCTAATCTGTAAGTAGGTATTAATTACACCTTAGGGTAAATATTCAGGTAAGTCGATTTAGGTAGGTACTTTAAAATTTTGAAAAAAAAATATAGGTTTCATTAAATCATCATCATCATAAGACGTCCACTGCTGAACATAGGCCTCCCCCAAAGACTTCCAAAACAGAAGGTGTAAAATTTCAAGATGATAGGCATTCAGGGTAAAATCTTAAACACAAAAAATGCTCAACGGATTCACAAGGCTGATGTTGATAAAATTGCATCATTAGAAAATCTTTGGAAAACCGAATCTGTTTTTCTTCTTCCAAAAAATGTAATATTTATGTAAGTACTTAAAAAACACCGTTGATTTGATTTTTCCAAGATATAAGTTAATATAATAACTATCAACTTAATTTAAAACGAAATATTTTGTAAAAATAGGGAAAACTTCTTAAAAAATCGGTCATTATATAAATATTTGCAATTGTTTATTTTATTGTTATTTTATCACTAATATCAAGCATTTATATACCTTTTTTAAAAGGATTTTATTTATTATTAGACGCTATAGAGAACTTTTCAAAATTATCCCTGCAAAACAAAACAAAAATTTTGAGTTTTACAAAACTTCAAAACTTCTTCAAACAACAGATATGTCTCGAATCGATTTTGAAACAAAGCTTTTAGAGACTTCGGTGTATGAAAGCCAAAACCAGTTATTAAAAGCTTCGAGCATCAGTAGGACAGGCATCTCTTTCTGATACATCTGAGGGAAAGAGATGAGTGATAAAGTTTGTGCCACAGAATAAACAACAGTAGGTAAGCCTTGGCTTTGGTCACCTTCGGCGTTCGGTTTTTAAACACCGCTGCTCTATTTGATGATTGGCGAGCTGATAGTGATTACGTCACTATGGCTTCTGAAATTTAAAATACTAGCTGCGCCCAGCGGTTTCACCTGCGTAAGTCCCAAGCCTGCGATAATTCCGGGATATGTAAGTATGTTCTTTTTCATCCACTAAACTACTATACTATGCTGATTTTTATACAAATTGGTATAGTCGTTTGACCGTAAAGAAGGAACAAACAAACAAATATGTAAGTAAATAAAATATTTCGGATTTATCATATTAGTTAGGTAGGATAATATTATAAACAGTGGTGGGTAGATGATAGGTTTTCAAGCCTTATTTGACGCACCTGAAAGTGGGTAGGTAAACGAAATTATAAGTTTTTGAAATCAACTTCAAAACAAACAGTAAAAGTAATTACGAATAAAAAAACCTAAATTGTTCAAAATCTTATTTGATTGTTATAGGCATAATTATTTAATCTAAAAATTTACGTCCCACCAACAATGTCTTAACAACTACATGAGTTATTGTAACGTAGAATCTGAGGAGCACGGTAGTGGATGGATCTCGACTTGGTCGAGCAAAAAAGCGGCACGGCCGTACCATCCTTTTTTCGAAACAGTTCAGGCCATTTTCGACCCCCTATAACTTCGTTGTGGATCAAACTAAAAGCCTGAATTTTCAGTATTTTTTTTAGATTAATTATTCTAACTCCTATAACACATTTCCTTAACAAAGTTGAAAACAGCGCCATCTGTTGTCGAAGGGATGGCAACTTGCCAAAGCTCTTCTAGAGTGCGCTGTAACTACCAAAACATACACAAAACATGATAATATTAGATTATGTTTGATACAAATAAAATAAAAAAGCCTAAGCTAAATTAATTGAGAACACTGTGATTTTCTTGTCTTCTTCTCATTGGAGAACCTTTCAAAGACGTCCTAACTTAGTTTTAAGACGATTCAATATGATTTCATGCAAAATATTACAACTGTTTTTTTCTTCATGATGATGACTCACTGTAGTATTTTACTTTTCCAATTTAATTTCGACCGTAAAAGCTTTTAGTGTGTACCTACCATATTTGCTTAAAACATGTAATTCCTGCTCAACTAGGTCATTGAATCCGCCCAACACTTCAATATGGACCGATTTTACTGGTTATCCTAAAAGGATAAGGTAATGAAGAGAGTGGAATATATGTAGATATATAAAGGTATGGGAAGGCGTGGTAAGGTATTAGTTTGAGTATTGAGTTTAACTTAAAGAATTCCATAGAAAATAATATGTAAATTTATTTTTCTCATACATAAATAAATAAATAAATAAATAAATATTTCAGGACATATTACACATCGCCATCCAGCCCCAAGCTAAGCAACTTAATGCTTGTGTTATGGGTGCCAGATAACGGATAAACTACTTATATACTTTTTTTTTTTTAAATAAATACATATTATACATATAGGAAACACCCAGAACCAGAAACAAGAATTTATGGTCAGCATAAATACTTGTTCCCGGCGGGAATCGAACCCGCAACCTTCTGCGTCGCAGTCGGGTGTTCGCCCGACGCGCCACAGAGGTCGTCATGCATGGAAATAATGTCATTATTTTCGAAAAAAGAACATGCGAAGAATCGGACAAAGAAAGTCAAATCCATTGCAGGAGCGTTAGCACGTCGTTTCATATAACATTGCTGGAACGCCGTAATGTTCCAAATTCAAAAAACGCTCCTGCAATGGATTTGATTCTCCTTGTCCGCAAACTCGACACCTCCAAGAAAATAATAACAATATTTTATTTCCCTGCATTCTTTTGAGAAAAGCACTACATATGCCTCGGCGGAAATGGCAATTGGTATTAATGAAGTCCTCGCCTAAGGCTCCGCTTTCAAACTCATACAAGACCTGCATTTGCTTATTTTTCGGCCTTTGCAATCATGTACTAAAATATACCTGTTTCAATTGATCACTATTCAATATTTTAACTTCCAAAAATAGTGAAATTTTCAATAAAGTATTCTTAAAAAATATAAAATAGGTTGGTAACTGGTATTTGATATACCTATAGATCTAGGATGGACTTACTTGTTTCTGGTCTGGGTATTTTTGTATATAGGTATGTGGATTCACAAAACGAATAAGTAGGTATTCTATCCGTTGTCTGGCTACCCATAACATAAGCCTAGAAACATATCTAGCGCTAAAGCAATTGTATTTAACTATTTATACATATTAAGCCCAAAGCTAAGCAATTATATACCTTAGCTTGGACTAGTAAAATGTAAAAAAATAATGATACAGAAAATGCCTATAAATACCTTTATCTTATGGGTATATAAAAGTTCCATACACAATATTAAACAAAGCAACAGGGATTAAAACCCTTGATTTTTTTTCTTTGGGTATCCATTTTGTACAACTTCAAATCACTTTGAAGGTAACTGAAAAGTTATTAGATAACATTAAACTTTGAATTTTAATTGTATTTTTGTCGTTAATAGCTTTCTAGCATGTCCTACTATGGATGACGCTAAACGCTATTATCCATTTTAATACATACAATGACGATTGGTTTAGGTTCATCGCTATCTAGTTACAATAATTTATTTATGGTTAGTGAATGACGGAGCTCTTTAAAATGAAACTAAAAAGACATCTATACATATAAAATACTTTGTCCTGAATGACTGACTGACAGATCAACGCACAGCCTAAACCGCTGGTCGTAGAGACCTGAAACTTGGAGGGTGTGTTCTTTGTATGATGAAGGAATCCGATAAGAAAGGATTTTCCGAAATTTTACCCCTAAGGGGGTGAAAAAGGGGGGCAAAGTTTGTATGGGACAACGCGATTCCTTGGTCCATTTTCTACTTCTACGCGGACGAAGTCGCGGGCAAAAGCTAGTAGTTATATAAAAACTGTAAAAACTGTTGTCTGATTGGAATTATGTAGTTAACAGTACGTATACTTGATCCTTGCCTGATTGGAGTGATGTCGTCTACAGTACATATACTTGATCCTGCCGACTCATATCTGATTAGCATATAAATGAATCAGACAGCGACATCTTAATATTACTCCACCACTATATCTTGACCTCCAACGCCACGCATCATCACAACATAGTATAAAATAAAGTCGCTTTTTCTGTCCCTATTTCCCTTTGTATGCTTAAATCTTCAAAACTACGCAACGGATTTTGATGCGGTTTTTTTAATAGATAGAGTGATTCAAGAGGAAGGTTTATATGTATAATACATGCATAATATAGCCGTGCGAAGCCGGGACGGGTCGCTAGTAAATCTATAAATAATAGAGTTCAATAGCACTGGACTCCCTTTAGGAGTTTAAATACTAAAGAAACTCCCATTGGCTCTCTTCAACTTGCCGCATCTGACAATTACTATTAAAAATCTACAGTTTTTTTTTATTCATATTAACATTTTATTGTATACTATATGTAGTAATTTTAATGCAACTTTGTAACTGACATTTTGTTTATATGGCACCTAATTTATTCCGTTTTTTAGTAGTATTGGTACCTACGTCCTACGTAAGTAACTGTATAAACAATAAGTACTATAAACATACATCTTAGTAATGTTTTTATTTGTACATTATAAATTTAGGTAAGTACCTACTTTGGTACTTTGCTTACTGACTTACCAGATTTTAGTTACTTTATTAATATAGTATAAATAAAAGCACACAGACAACAACAAAATAAAAAATAATTGATATTTTTTTTTCGCACCGTAGATGTAGATGTGATAGGTGCCATTGAAATGTTTTCTAAAACTATTAATTCTAAATTTTTCTAAACTACTTCAAAAACTCCATGTACCTAGCTGTCTTCTTCTGGAAATTAAGCGAAAAAAAGATTAAAAGATATTTTTTGCTCTATCTAAAAGTCCATTAATTCACAAAAACCACAAATGAGGAAAATTACTTTACCGTAATATTGCAGGACACGTAACGCCATCTATCCCAAGCTGACGACGACTAGAATCCTTATACTTATAATTAGTGTAGTTACTTAAGTATAGTAAACATGAAGCAGATAACCAGATAGTAACTCAATAATCAAAATACAAAAACTTTAGTAGTAGGTAGTACCTACTTAACTTATTGGTCCAGCGAGATATATACAAAAAAAACCAGCCAAGTGCGAGTCGGACTGGCGCACGAAGGGTTGTTGTTAAAGCGGGAACAGAAAGACATCATCTGTAAAAATTTCAACTGTCTAGCTATCAGGGTTCATGAAATACAGCCTGATGACTGACAGACAGACAGTGGAATCTTAGTAAAAAGACAGGGGGTGTAATACTTTGCTACGGATATAAATACACTTACCATCTAAATCCAAACAGAATCAATTTACAAAATCTCTATCTCAAAATACCTTAAAATTTCCAACAAACTGTGCCGTAAATCCTTACGTATCTCGTTTTATTTACATCAACGTAAATTGAATCCTTGGTGTTTTGCCAAGAAACGCTCTCACACGAACAGTATCCCGGGAACGAGGGGGTTCGATTTGCCTAATAGAGGGGGGAGGGGCACACTCAATTACGCTGAGTGAGGTGTCTCGTTTCGTACCTACGTAATTACATTATCAGATAAACGGTTACGTCCTACATTCTCAATTTGTCGTCATGTGTAAATTTTTGGCTCTACTCTAAGTGTATTGGTTTTTTGGGGTGATTTATTATGCATGTTTGCGTTGATGAATTTATTGTCCCACGTTTAGGTAAAGCTTATTTACCTATAATGCTACTTGCTTGTCTTTGAAGTGTATTTTGGATGGGGCTTATTTTGGTCATTCCAAAAAAATTTTGTTCTAAGATGAAAACAACGTCTGAATTTAACTGAATATTTAATTAAAATATACATTAAAGTCAATAAAAAAAGCCTATACAATCTCTACAATAGAATTAAAAGCTATCCCAAAGCTAGGAAGTAAGAAAATATTCCTACAGATTAATATATTTTACTTCTTAAATATATTAAAAAATAAACACGTAAATATCACAAAATTAATGTTGCTTAAATAATACAATCAATTGATCGTAACGTAAAACTCCTTTCAAATAAATTCACGCCTACAATTCCTCCAGAACGAAACACAAAACTTCGATAAATCGAAAAACTTTGATCAGCAAAAAGTTCTCCCATTCGATCGTCATGTTTGTTACTCGAATAATAAATGTATTGGAGTTGCAAAAACATCGTGCCTCCCTACCTACATTCCATCTCTGTCTCACAGGTTCAGTCGGCACGTCCGGGGGCCATAACGGCGTTTGATGTTCTGCTCTCCAATACTACGGAGGCAATATAAAGCAAGATGTACGTACGGCTGCGCTTGGGGCGACGCCTATGTTTCCTAAACATCTTTGTTCTTATATTTCCGTGAGACGTAACCTTGTTGTGACGTTTTGAATTGACCATTTGTAGTCTCTACGATCGGTGCTACGAGTGCTACGAGGTGATGTTGAAACAGTTACTGATTGGTAAGTACTTTTCTTTTTTTCAATATCAAATGATACGTACCTCAATTGATTTTGTGCATATCTAATTAGTACCCTATTCACCATCTTCGTAGAACTTAGGCCTATTTTATGTATCCAATAACCTTGCTTATTTAGATTTGAATTTTGGCTCCGCTATGCTATCCCAAAATCTAAATAAATACGATTAAAATAAAAAGAAATACGCTCCTCCCTACAAAGTCAATTCTTATAAAAATATGCAACACACCGCGGTACGTTACTGAGCGGATACCAATTCTATCAACAACCCATAAACCGCAACCTTTCTTTGTCTCGCTTCTTAACGCTATCGGCTCTCAGAGTGAGATAGAAATCTACAAGTTTAATGGGCCGTTACGCGAGAAAAAAATCAGTCATTCGCGAGTAGATACGCGAGTGATAGTGTCAAGACGGAAGGACACTGTGCTTTGTGATTTACCTGTGTATACTTGTTGCTGAATTCATGTGAGTACTTTACATATTACGAGGCTCAGTTAGTGTACTTCCACAGTCTAGTTAGCAAAGGATAGTTTACAACTGTTCTTATTTATTATATAACCTTACTACCGCAGCAGACTAGTGTGTAGAGTGCAAGGACACTAAAATACAGTCCTACAAAGTGCACGCGTGGAGTCTTCTGCGTTCACTTCGCTACACTGAAGCCATTTATGAACCGGTTCTCTGATAACTTGATCAGTGAGCACTAACCTAACAGTCGTATTCAGTCTGCTCTAAACCAGACATTCAGATAGGTGTAGCTTCGAACGAAACCTGAATCGTGATGGCAGAGTTTTTCTTTTCTTTTTTATACAAACACGGAGTATATTTTGCTATTGAAATTTACTGGATATTTATTGATAGGAACAAAATAGACTTTCATTGTAGTTTAATAAAGCATCTATTTGTTTGTAATGAAAAACTACTATTTAAAAGGAATATTAGTTTAATATCTTTAATTAAATTCATAACAAATATGTCGCTTCATTTTACAGTTATAGTTTATGCACTTTGTAGTTGGTACTTGCTTACTAAGTTGCGTCATGTTGATAATAAGAGAAATGCGTTCAATCACCTCTTATCAGACATGTGCAATAATGTGCATTGCGCAAACCAAGTTCATAATAGAAGGCTAAAGGAAAACACTTTGACATTTTGTTTGCAATATCTATTATGGAAGTGTGCTTGTTCTATGTGTCATGTTTATTGAATAAATTTGATAATATTCTTATCTATTTGTCATTAATTAATAAAGAATAAATCAATCAATATTACTTATGTTTTAACTTGTTATTATATAAGTTGGTACATAATTTAAGTTATTAGTTTACCTACTTGTTAATGCACTGCTAAGGTTGTAATTATTTACATTTATTTCATAAAAATTGCCACAATTTATCAAGTTATTTTTTATTCATATACTATTAGCTACGCTCTGCAGTTTCACACACGTTTGTCTTGATTTCATGGAATCGAAGATTGAAGAAAATGGATAGATTTATTTTTATGGAAGACATTTTAATTATTTTTTTAAATAGATATGCTTTTTTGTATTCTATTACATGTAAATTAATATAAACGTACATATTTCTCACCATGCCAGACTACCAAATTCAGACAAGTATTTATGCTTAGATATTTATCTGTGGTCTGGTTGTTTCTATGAATTATAAGTATACTAGCGACCCGTCCCGGCTTCGCGCGGCTATATTATGCATGTATACTTATTATAATGTATACATATAAACCTTCCTCTTGAATCACTCTATCTATTAAAAAAACCGCATCAAAATCCGTTGCGTAGTTTTAAAGATTTATGCATACATAGGGATATAGGGACAGAGTAAGTGACTTTGTTTTATACTATGTAGTGATATTTACAAAATAAAAGTATAAAAGTAGTATCCCACCCATAACACAAGTCTAGTTCGTAGTAAATCGCTTTCAGCGATAAGGCCGCCCATTTGTGCAACTTATACTTTCTAGCTATTACTTTACTTTGTGTATATCGTGTTCTGTTTACTCTTGTGTTGTACAAATAAAGTTATCTATCTATCTATCTATCTATCTATCTAGTTACTTAGCTTGAGGCTAGATGGCGATGTGTCAAATGTCCTGCAATATTTATTCTCAACAAATGAAAGTAGTTATAAAAGGATTGTTTCTGTTTTTTTAACTACTCAGATAAAAGTTAATTTAAGCTAGTTAAATAGCCTTTAACCTTAACAAATTATTACTGACTAGCGACCCGCCCCGGCTGCGCACGGCTATATTATGCATGTATTATACATATAAACCTTCCTCTTGAATCACTCTATCTATTAAAAAAAACCGCATCAAAATCCGTTGCGTAGTTTTAAAGATTTAAGCGGTCAAAGGGAAATAGGGACAGAGAAAGCGACTTTGTTTTATACTATGTAGTGATAACTTATCTTACATCTTAAATAATGAATATTCATTACACAATTTGAAAGAAACTTTCACATAATTATCATAAGAAAGCTTTTCAAAAAAGTTTTTAAAAGCTTGTAAAAGTTCGGTTTGGTAACACTACATTGTAACATTCGATCGGCTTATTGTGTTCAACGTATATTGATGTTATTTGCATAAAAATGTCATTTTGTACCCGAGGTGGAGGTATAAGAAAAAAAAAGGTGTCGATGCGGTGGATAGGTTACATTCTTGACTTTGATCTGATGGGATTACAAAGTTGGGTTCGGTATGTTCATACATATACCTACATATGTAGTACATAGTATCAAATCTGATTTAATCTTTTTTGTAAAAAAAGAAACCTGCTTGGTATGTAAGTATAGGTAGGTATGGATAAGAGCTATGATATCATATTCTTATGTTTGTAATTTAAATTTAAAAGTAATTTTCTGATATTGATTTTGAATGGGTATCCGACTAATGTTATATGTACTTAAATGTAAAAGTTTGTTACTCCTTCACGCAAAAAACTACTAAACTTTATTATTATAAATAAATAAATATTGCAGGACATTCCACACATCGCCATCTAGCCACAAGCTAAGTAACTAGACTTGTGTTATGGTTGCTAGACAACGGATATACTTACTACTTATATACTTTTTTTTTTGTAATAAATATATACTTATACTTATAATACATAGAAACAACCAGACCACAGACAAATATCTAAGCATAAATACTTGTCTGAGGCGGGAATAGAACCCGCAACCCTGTATTTGGCAGTCGGGCATGGTGACCATTGTGCCAACTGGGTCGTCGCATTATCCTCCCTAAATCCCTATCACGTTATAAACAACCCACCCATCCCCTTCGTCAATTCTTGTCCATACAAAGGTTGCCTGGAAGAGATCGCTTTTAGCGATAAGGCCGCCCATTTTGCCATATTTTTCAAATTTTTATTTAACTTAATTATTTTTTGTTTTAATATCATGTAAGTACTTTGTTAGAATTAATTATGTGTTTTGTTTTTATGGTACAATAAAGTGTTTATCTATCTATCTAAATAGATTTCGATGAAACGCTGTTCATATTCATATTCATATTCATTTATTTATTGCTTTCATGAGTAAACATTACAGGTGGTTTTGTTATAAATAAAAGTACATTCATGATACCCGTTGGGCGTAGCATATTGATAGGTCATGTTACATTTTTAGTGAAAATTGAAGTTAGATCAAAATATGTTGTAAATTCATTTTTGAGCGTGAAACATGTAAGTCTTTAATTATGATTATTGTATGTACGTCAAAGTAAGGATAATAATATTTAAATTGAAGAATATACCAATTTGCATGTTTGTTTGTGAAAATCTTAAAATAATATTAGTAAGTATGTTATGAACAGGATAAATTATTATTATATGTGTCAATGTAGTAAATAAATAATAATTGTGCATGTCAAGTAGATTTAATTATATTAATGTCTAATGATAGGCTGTCTGTTTCAGAGATTTGTCATTATAATATTCATTCAAATTAGGCTGTAGGTATATAGATAGCTGGAGACCTGGATTCATCCAGGTCTCCAGCTATGTGTACACTGTTCACAGTGTATACATATGCTACTATTTAGATATTCTAACGGGATTGGGACTTACGCAAGTGATTTATTATTAGCTTCTTAACGAGCTGTGCCTCGCAGTTTCACTCGAAGTCTCGATAATAAGTCACGACATCTCTACCACATTTCGTTGTCTTAAAGTTTACAGTGAAGCTGCAATTTTGTTGCCTAATTGTACCTACCTACTGAGTTACGCGCTACCCAAATATTTTATTTTTCTGAACTATACAAGTTACAAACTTACTCAATGAAAGAATACAAAGGAATAATTTAGAAAGTAGGGCGAAGTGTTTGCTTGCAACTATTGAAGGCGATCCTATTTGTATGCAAATCATTTTCAAACAACCACCAACGATGAAATTTTGTCACAGTCGGACAAAGTGATTTTTGACATTCATAGTGACAGACCTCTGTTTTAACAATTCTTAACTATTTTAAGAGATTTTCAAAGATATCTAGAATAAAAAAAATAACGACTTTCTGAATTTAATTTTGTGCAGAGATTGTGTATTAGTGATGTTAAGTTATGATAATAAGTGTTGTATAAATATTTGGCATATAATATTAAGTGATAAGACCGTGATACGGAATGCTGGAAAGTGAAGAAGAAGGATGGAGAAGATTGTATACAGCGAAGATGAGAATGTTGAGATGGATTTATGTGGAGTAGCGATGATGGATAAGATAAGGACGAGTATATTAAAGGAAGCCTGAAAGTAGCACCAGTTACTGAACAACGAATAGGGAACTGTTTCAGTTGGTCCGGATATGTGATGAGGAAAGGAGACCCATGTGACTTGAAGAGTGATAAGTATGAACGTAGAGGGATGGAGATGAAGAGGGCGACCTAAGAAAAGATCATTTGACTGCGTGAGAAAATATATCAGAGAGATGGATGTGAACGATGAAATGACGACTAAAATAAGTGAATGGAAGAAGAAGACACCCCAAATAAATCGGGACCCCAAATAAATCGGGATTAAGGCAGACAGAGAAAGAAGAATGTAGGTAAGGCATTTATGTGCTACATAGTAGTAATATACCTATCAACAAATAAGTTTATATATATAATACTAGCTGTCCCGGCAAACGTTGTTCTGCCATTTAAAAAAAACTAAAGGAAACAAAATAAAAAATAGATGTTGGCCGATTCTCAGACCTACTGAATATGCTCACAAAATTTCATGAGAATCGGTCAAGCCGTTTCGGAGGAGTTCAACTTCGAACCCCGTGACACGAGAATTTTATATATATAGAGAAGATTTATCATTCGTTTGGTAATCAAAAGCCCTTTCATTGAAAAAAATACCAAACCATATTGCTAAGTGCTTGTAAAGAAAAAATAGCAACAACATGATAAAGTTATATGGCAGTATAATGTAATAACAATACTAAAACATATGTAGTACATACATACATAACAATAAATTGATTAAATTATTATAACCCTGGCATATCGAAACAAACCAGGCGTATAAAATGTAAACTGTAAAGGATAACATTAAATAACCTATTTCAAGTTGCTTGTTTTTATACAAAGTGTTTACAAAGTTGCTAGTCGAATATGGAATGTGGCCTTTATATTCTTGTTTCTGCGTTTCAGTGAAAATAATATACTTATAGATATAATATTAACTGAGAAATATGATACTGACTGCCTAGTTTGTCATTGAGTATGTGACTCTTCTATACCTCAAGTACGGTCGCCTGCATAACTGCAGACCCACCGTAGAGTTCTAAAATTACTATTATTGGAATGTTTTCATTCTAATATTTTTTTTGATAAACTCATGAGTTAAAAGACTTTAAACTTCAAAAAAAGCAGGTGCCTAGAATTTCGCTTTGTGTTGAAAACATTCTTAAGACAGCCGTTTTGGAGCTCTAAGGTGGGTCTGCAATTATGCAGGTGACCGTACCTAATTTAAATACAGGCCTCTTCCACTTTAAGGATTTGGGTGATATAACCCATTGCTTACAGGAAACACTTTCAGCATCTAAAAATAAGCATCCAGATCCTTAAGGTGAAAGGGAACCTGCGGTCTCTCCATACAAACGTAGTCGACTGTTTCCTCCCTGGATAATGACACTAGCACAAATATTTTTATGCCATAAAACCTATAACTGCCATGACTATGCCCCTATGTTTTGTTTTTTTTTATATATATATCATAGAAATTAAAATTAAAAAAATTAAAAAAAACAAAAAATAGGGGCATGGGCGTGGTCATGGCAGTTATAAGTTTTTTGCACCAAAAATATTTGCTCTAGTTTCATTACCTAGGGAGAAAACAGTCGACTACGTTTGTAATAGTTTGTATGGAAAAAGACCCCGGTACCCTTTCCTCTTAAAGGCCATTCCAACTAAATGATGATTTTGGGTACCCATTAATCACCAGTGAATTTACATAAGCACCCAGGTCCTTAAACACAACTCGATTCAAATTATTATTTCAGTATTCTTTAATCACCCGGAAATTTCCTCCTAAACAGCTGAACCGATTTTCATGAAATTTCCATTTTATCTTACTATTTACTTTCCTGTAACACTTGCTCATCTATTTTCCTTTTTCTAACAAATAATTAGGTACTAAATTATTTTTTGTTTTTCATATTTCCATGACAAAGGAAAACAGAGCAAACCGGAGAGAGAGGAAGGATGTGCACAAGCAAACCTAGGTTTGCTTGTGAATTATTAAAAAATAAGTAAAGGATGGAAAAAGAGGGGCGTGCAAAGTTCTGGGATATATCAGTTTCCTACACATTTTCTCCTTAAAAGTTAAGTAAAATAGCATTAAATTAATGATAAGAAATTTAAATGTTTGTGTCACAGAAATAAAATAAGAAACCAGCTTATATAATTTACTAACATTTATGAGTGTAAAGTTTTTTAAAGAAAATTTAATTGTTATAATACCTTCAATTCAATTAACGTAAGTAGTAGTTATTTTAATACAGTTTTTGATGTGAATTGCATTTTAAAGCCTTCATGTGTGGCCTTTCATTTATAATGAAATTACAGGTGCATGTTTGCATGACTTTTTTATAATAATAATTAAACTTCAAGATGATTGAATACCGGATATGTGGGAAATTTAACTATAAATATAACTTCGTCCGTGTTAAATTTTCAGAAATCCTTTACATATTTTAGCTCGAGTCATCCACTGGTTTGACATGTACAGTCGGCTGCATAATTGCAGCCCCCGGTAGAGTTCCTAAATTATTATTATTGGAATGTTTGCATTTTAATAATTTTTGTTTAATAAATTGATAAGTTAGAAGACTTTAAACTTCAACTAAAGCAGGTGTCTAGAATCTTGCTTGTGTTGAAAACATTCTTATAACAGTCGTTTCGGAGCTCTACGGTGGGTCTGTAATTATGCAGCAAACGGTACGTTTAGAAACAGTTAGTCAGTATTTCAGACTTGAAAATAGTATATATTTTTTAACAATTAAATTAAACCTACTTAACAAACCTACTTAATTACTTAACAAAGTCGAAATAAATAAATTAAAAATCCAAAAGGGGGAAGAGTTAAATCATCTTTATACGTATATGTAAAAAATAAGTATAAGTAAGTACCTGTAGGTACATATTTATTATTGTATATGAATTCTCATGCTATATACCTACAGCAGATCAACGATCTAAGATTTCAATTACAAAATACAATAAGTCACAGTTTATTCAATTTCATTTGGACATAGAGTAGCTTTTCTATTAAGCTTCAAGTCAGAAGCTTGTTGTATATAATTGAGTAATCGTTTTTAAATTAGGTATGCGAAGGATGTATCATAATGAAAAATGTATCGTATATTGTAGTTTATAAGTTCATAAGTCCAATAAATCTACATCTATTTTTATTTACAAGAAAATGAATAATTATTAAGAGGTAAAGTTTGTGAGGTTGTATGAGGTAATCTCAGAAAGCAGTGGATCGATGGGTGAAATTATGCATAGATATATTTTGGGGGCAGCTGAGTGTCATAGGCTTTTATTTATCCCAAAATTCCCACGGGGTCAGGACTTACGCAGGTGAAACCGCGGGGCGCAGCTGGTATTTTAATAATACAGGTTCTTACCTAAACCTCCCACGAAGTTTCACTTGTTCTTTGTTGTTCAAAAATGATAAATTCGAATTAAGTAACTTTTAGAAATTTTAACAACTAAATTAGGATCTGCTTGAGCTTCAATTTCTGTCGTTCGAAGGTAAATCTGATTTAGCTTTTAAATAAAAGTGAATATTCCATTAAATAGGGCAGATATAGGGTAAATAATGAAATTTAATTGATGTCTAAACAAAGTTTCCCGTTCATATCTAAAATGTCAACGTCATCCAATACCTACCTAAGAAAACTAGCTCACTGATTTACCCGCTTTAAACGATATAAATAGCAACTTCATCTAGAATTCTCAACTCCATTTAATCAGTGTGGCGACTTAATTAAAGATTTGCTTAAGCGCCTTCGTCTAGACATTGAAACAATTAAGATTATCTCTAGAGTACTATTTAGTTAATTATTAGTCTACATTACCTTCTAATTAAGAAATAGGAAAGCTTATACAATGTTTGGATAAAATATATTTAACTGACTTTAAAATAAATAAACGAATTTTTATTTAAATAAAATATATCTTCGTAATTTTATTTGATTTCTATTTCTTAGTCCCTAAACGTATTTAAGTAAAAAAGTTGGTTTCTTCAAGCAAGAAATAATTATCTCCTTAAGGATGTAAGATAATAATGTCTTGTTTAAAATGATCTTAAACTTATAAGCAGTAACTATTCTTAATTTAAGAATATTGCTTTTGAATTACTTACTGCTTATTATTTTGAAGTTCTAAATATAAGATAATATAATGTCATTTATTTCGGATTACAATTCCATTTGTTAGTAGAAACTTAAGACTAGTGTTAGTTGCAATTATGATTACTTCAATTTAATTTACTTGATTAACAAATAATAATTATGTTAGTCATACACCAAAATGTGTTTCATGATGAGATGTCACGAAAGTGTCTTTGAATCGGTGACTTAAACCTGACAGGCACAGTTTTCAGAATGCTGTTCTGACTGCTCAGGGAGGCTGTTTTTTTGCGACTGCAAAAAACAAAACTAGAAATTATTCTCTAGCGTCTATTTGGAGAGGATTATTTCGTTAGAAATACTTCACTATCACTACATAGTATAAAACAAAGTCGCTTTCTCTGTCCCTATTTCCCTTTGTACGCTTAAATCTTTAAAACTACGCAACGCATTTTGATGCGGTTTTTTTTAATAGATAGAGTGATTCAAGAGGAAGGTTTATATGTATAATACATGCATAATATAGTCGTGCGAAGCCGGGACGGGTCGCTAGTCTTTCTATAAAACACACGAAAAGCCGTTGCGCGCCGAGCCTCCTACACATATTACCTAAGATCATAAAGAGCGCACACCTGCGTCCATACACATCGACCGGACATATACTTACCATCCGTCGATAATCTGATGCAAATAACAAACGTGAGATTGCAGCGCGCATGAGCACTCCGCACATCCCATCGTAAAATAGTTACAACCACCCACAGACCCGTTTGAATGAGGGTGATAGGGGGCGAGGGGGGTTATCGTCTACTCAGCTCTTTGTTTTTGGCAATACCACCGAGGGAACTAAACCAGGACTAGACTAATACCCCTTAATGGCGGCATTTCTGCGGCGAAGCGAGAAATTTTCTCCATCTTGAAGGGTTGATTTTAATAAAATGCTCCTTGGTTTATTTGGTTAGAAATGTTTTTGGGGTTGTAGATGTCTGTTAATTGATTGTTTATGTTTTACTGGCTGTGCCCCGCGTTTTACCCATTGCGTTGTAAGTCCCGATCCCGTAACAATATCGGGTGAAAAATAGTCTATATACCCAGGCTACGAGTATTTATACACCGAGTAAAAACGAAATCGGTTCAGGAGTTCGCGTTTAGAAGTAACAAATATGAACACACATACTAACACAAACTTTTAAATTTATATATACTGTTATTTGAGACTCTTCTGCATGTATAAGTAATACTTAATTTGATTTTTTAATTTACCTTTAAGTAAATAAAAAAATTATATAATACTAGCTGTCCCGGCAAACGTTGTTTTGCTATTTACAAAAAAAAAAAAAATAGATGTTGGCCGATTCTCAGACCTACTGAATATGCTCACAAAATTTCATGAGAATCGGTCGAGCCGTTTCGGAGGAGTTCAACTTCGAACCCGGTGACACGAGAATTTTATATATATAGGGATTTAAATATAATACCTACAGGTACCTACTTAGCTATATAAGTATTTTTATTTAGTTTGCTTGCAATGAAACATAGCTAATATTAATTGCAGTTCATTTATTTTTATTTTAAACCTGTATTTCTGAAGAATACCTACTCAACAACTAAAATATTATCTACTAGGTTCGTACCTACATTCGTAGGTACCATACATATTATTAACATCCAAAACTTACCTTTTTATAAAATAAGAATAGATTTATTCAACCTTTTTATTCAAATTGTCTTTCTGTTTGATAGAAAATATATATTTCCTTTAATAAAAACGTTTATTTATTCCAACATCGTAGGGACAGGTAGAATCTTCGATCGCTCAGGTAGTTTTGTATGCATGACATAAATCCTTTATAGGTGTCTAATATTATTTGAAAATATGAGGCGTGAACGATTAGATAGCTCAAGTATATGTATGTAGAGTATATAAATAAATAAAATAAATAAATATTGCAGGACATTCTACACGTCGCCATCTAGCCCCAAGCTAAGTAACTAGACTTGTGTTATGGGTGCTAGGCAACGGATATACTACTTATATACTTTTCTTTTGTAAATATATACTTATAATACATAGAAACCACCAGACCACAGACAAATATCTAAGCATAAATACTTGTCTGAGGCGGGAATCGAACCCGCAACCCTATGATTGGCAGTCCGGCTTGGTGACCATTGTGCCAACTGGGTCGTCAAAATATAGGTATTTATAGAGTATACCTACTAGCTAGCTGTCTCGGCAAACGTTGTTTTGGCATTTAAAAAAAACCGGGCTGATTTGTGAATTTAAACCATCCAGAGCGCCACCCAAATGCATACAAAAAATCATTGAAATCGGCGTCCTTGGAAAACTTGTTTGTGAAGGTAGGTACACAGAAATTGTCCTTATCAGTTTTCTTAGGTGATTATCAATCTTTATATAATCTGATATAAGCAATTCAGTGAATTATATTTTTGTGCCTGTGGCGGTCGAGACGTCTGGGAGTTGGGAGGCCGAAGGTTTGCCATTTGTGAGAGAGATTGGCCGTCGCCTCCGAGACAGGGGGCATTCTTGGTTCAGCGGGCTAACGCTGCTTGCATATTGTCTAGCTTTGCACCGGAAACGCTGTGGAGGGATTTATTTGACTAGGTTATTTTTTGGTATTTTGATTTTTTTTATTTAGTTATTTTATGTACCACCTACTTACCTATTTTGTGATTGTTTTAATGTGAACAAATAAATGTTTTATATTTATTCTAATAATTGTCAGATTCCAGACGACTACCTTTATTTTTTTTAAATTTTATTAATTTTTTATTAAATTATAAAATTTATTTTTACCATGAAGTTATCAGTCTCTATAAATACCTACTATAGGTTTTGCTATTACCTACTTACCTTAATTTTATAACTATTAAGTCTGGAAAATGTAGCTTTTGCCGCCACCTAGGATGATATGTGGAGCTTTCCCTGGCGTGGTGGGTAAGCGGCTAGTGGTTACTATAGCACTAAAAATAGACTCGTTCCTTTTTTGTCTCTACGTTCCACGACAGAGCAGTGTCTACAGACCCCTCCTCAGCACGGAGTTAACCTTTCGTGCCTTCTGATTGAGCAGGAAACCACGTGCGCCCTATTCGGACCCTTAAACGGAAACAGGCCCCCACGAGTTTGTCGCCTATGGGCCCATTTAGGGAGGCATGTATAAGCGGAGGCTCTAAGCAAATTCCAGATGTTTTGCTACTGGCTCATTCTGCTTTTTTGTCGTCCAGCTGAGTTGAGTTTCTGCTGACCGGGTATTTTGCTTTTGTGTTATCTAGCTGAAACTGCCCTTATGCTAAAACTTCATTCTGATAATGACCCGGTATAGGTTCCCATATTATCTATAGTTTTTACTTAAGTTAATAAAAAGATTAAACTCTAAACAAACAAACTTGTAAAATTAGAATTCCAATCCTAAATAAAAATTAATAAACCGTAAAAAAATGTTTTCAGAAAGAACAGCAAAAATAACAGGCGTCCGGTCTTTATTGAGTCATGAGATGAATACAAATTAACACTGTGTCCTTTTTCTGTCATTGTAGGTATTTATACCTACAAAATGTTTACTGGGTCTTTAGCCGAACTTTTACTGGGAGATGTTTTAAACTATAGGTCTGGAATTTAAATTAAAGAATCTATAGGTACTTTACTAATATTATAAAGCTGAAGAGTTGTTTGTTCGAATGCACTAAACTCAGGAACTACTGGTTCGAATTTATAAATTTATTTTGTGTTGGATAGTCCATTTGTCGAGGAAGGCTATGGGCTACTTTTTGTTTTGATATCCCCACGGGTGAAACCGCGGAGCGCTGCTTGTAGTAAATAATTACCGTAGCTTAGACGTTAATTAGCTGTCATTTAGTTGTAAGTAGGTACCCTTGTTATTTACTTGAAAAAAAAAATGGTTTAGATAGGGTCCTCTGGCACTTTGGTTGTGTTTCCAGTAAAACATAAATACTCACCATTAGTCTATAATTATATTTTATTAATATTATAACGAGGAAAGATTCGATTGTTTATTTGCATTGAATAGGCTGCGAAACTACTGGACCTGTTTTGATGAAACTTGGTATGAGGATACATTGATTAATTGCAAGTAACATAGGCTACTTTTTATCCCGACATTCCCACAGGATCTGCGAGGTGATGCTATATTACATAATCAAATTCAACTATTATCTATTCGTAGGTAGAATTACATATACTACATACCTAACTTACTAGTACAGACCTACGCTTTGTAGCATCAGTGTGTAACCAATAAGAAATCGTCTCATCTCAACTCAATCTACTCTATACAAAAATACTACAAAGTTCAACAACCGAACTCCACCCAATGTCGTGAGTCGACTCTATCAAGGCAACTATATATAACATTGTCGTGCATTCCATAGCCTTCACACATTACAGAGTTATCTCTGGATCTACGATACCATTTGTAGATAGTATCTAGTATCTTTATTCTATGTTATGTAGCAGGTATGTCTGGTAGATTTTATTCCCTAAGTATTTGAGTTAGTATTTCATTAGGTAGGTATGCATAGCGCTCTTCCTAGTAGCTTTATTTTCGTAAAAAATATTTTTTATTTATGAAATTACTTTGACTTAGTATCATTTATTTATCAATAATAATATTTATGTGTTAAATAATATTTCCCCTTCATGTCTATCACAAATGGTCGTTTTGTACCCGACATACCTTAAAACCACGAGACGTAACATTTACCTGAGTACCTATATTTTCGTAAATTACTTTGACTTAGTATCATTTATTTATCATTAATAATATTTATGTGATAAATAATATTTCCCCTTCATGTCTATCACAAATGGTCGTTTTGTACCCGACATACCTTAAAACCACGAGACGTAACATTTACCTGAGTTTTATCATAATTTTCCCATTAAATTTCTTCCGTTATCGATGTCCATCGACACGGGGCCTTGGCTACATAGAGCTTTAGGGAAGAATGAACCCCACTGCGCGGTGATCGGAGCTAGGCAATTAAGGCGCAACACCCAATTGTTGATCATTAGCCCACTAATCCGACTCATATTCAATCAATACCCAAAACTTTAGTCGCACACCTCCGCACGCCTCACCCCTCGTCGCGCGACATTTAATGACACCCGTGCACTGTTCCAAGCACGCCATTCTAGACCTTACACCCCCCATACAAGGTCCTCACTCCAACGTGCCCGCCCACCGCGTTATATAGCACCGAGGATCTATAAAAGTTACGTCTGTAATCTAACATAAAACTCGGGCCGTTTAGATGCGAACGCGGCCACGGACGACACATCTCCGTTCGCTCCGTACTTTTACCGAAATAAGGAGGTGTTTTTTGAGTGAATGTACTCGTTTTTTCGTGTAAAATCAAGGTTAAATCGGTTACAGTCAGTGTTGTAAGTCCGTCGTAACCGCGCGCCGTCGCACGCGACTCTACCGGTATAAGTTTTACGTTAACTACGCCCGCACAAAACAAATGTGAGTAGACAAATTTGAATACCTACGCAAACTTAGAACGCAACTGACACAGTTTTATAAATAGAAAAAGAGATAAATGTCATTCGAATTTGATTCGATTTAAATAACGTTAGATAAATGTTTGAAAACCAGTTGTAGATAAGCGTAACTTTATATGCTTGGCTTTTATTATGTAATTTCTTTATATTGTGGCACATAGTATGTTAATAAAACACTACCTAGGCCGTAGGCATTGTATTTGAATACTTAAATCGAAAAATTAAAGCATAGTAATGTTTGTAAAAGATAAAATGAGCTCTTTCCAAAGTGCTAAATGAAGTCTTTTGAAAGTGTTTTATGACTTCAAATAACAAACAATTTTTAACATTTTTGTAGCATAATATCTATTAATTTTTAAATATTACGATTCCTTTCATCCAATTACAAAATTTATTGCATCTTATTAAAATGCTCTTAGCATTATTCTAATACCGAACCAGTTAATTTTTTTTATGATTTCTAGCACCTTTTTGTTTTAAAATAGACTCAAACTAAGTATCTAAGTAAATGACTACCTTATTCCTAATGGTGAACCTATAATATTTTTTATGTTTGTAGTTAAACTCTATAAAGTACAAATAAAATTTAGTTTTGAGTACATAAGAATTTAAAAATAGCCTTATATTTAGTTTAGTTAGTACAAATCCGAAAAAAGGTACCCATAGAGTATCACTATTTACTTACCACTGTAACAAAAACAACGAAAAATAATTATAAATTGTAAAAATCACTAAAAATATGCGCAAAAATTTGCCGTAGCGCCATCTTGTAAGCACTTCGCAAACTTTACTGAAGATTTTATGGCACATTATATTGCAACATGGCCAATGAATCCTTTATAACTCTATCCCGTTCATACTCATAGCACCAACGCATCGTGCTCTTTCCCACTAGTCCCAATACTCTATTCCATCAATCCGACACTGCAATCGATTTTCAACCCCTGCACCAACAGAATAAGGTTGCACTTGCAATAATACAGTACCTCCTTCTATTTCTGAAATGTCAAGTTGGCATCACAGTGCAGTGGGAAATATACTTATCTCTTTCACTCATTAACTGATATCTCCCTTTGCTGCGTGTATTTGTATATGCAGATATCTCGTTCGATGAGAGGTAGATATATCTTTGGTAGTTGTGACAGTTAAGTTGAGAGTACCACCATGATGAAATAGGAGGAGTTATGGTAGCTTTTGAAAGAGAGTTGAGATTAAATTCAAAGTCTCCTACACAACTCTTAAAGGGATTATTTTAAAACTAGATAATATTATTATACTAGATTGAACTATTGTATTGTATAACAGTCTTATTGGATTTGTTTGTTGTTGTACGATGGAGATTAATTTTGTTCTCAGTCAGATTACATTACTCTATGTTTTTTTCTTTATGAAGGTTAATGTTATTAGTTGGTTTTTTCTGCACACTACCTACCTTAAAACAGAGGTCTAACTTCCGTATCCCTTATAGACAACTCTGAAAAATAAAGGGCTTTTGATAATTCCAATTTGAGCCTAAAACTAGTGACTAAAATTGGAGACTTGACTCCTTTAAGGTGGGCTCTCTCCATACAAACGTAGTCGACTGTTTCCTTCTTGGATAATGATACTAGCACAAATATTTTTGTGCCATAAAACCTATAACTGCCATGACTATGCCCCTATGTTTTGATTTTTATTCATTTTCGAATTATCATAGAAATTAAGATTAAAAAAATAAAACAATAAATGGCAGTTATAAGTTTTATGCACCAAAAATATTTGCTCTAGTGTCATTATCCAGGTAGAAAACAGTCGACTACGTTTGTAATAGTTTGTATGGAAAGAGCCCCCGGTACCCTTTCCTCTTAATATAGTAAATGTACTGAATATAATGGCAATCAATTTTCTGAGTTTTTAATCTAATTATAAAATAAATAAGAAATCGGCCTCTCTTAGATCTCAATCTCGTAGGGTTTTTTTTAAACTCACTTAGTAGTTCTGGTCTTCCATGCCATTGTGTGAAATGTCATGTTTTTTTTTATGTTGCTAGATCTCTTAAGCAATGTTCGGTAGATTACAGACTGTCTGAAACACGCAGCTTTCAGCGATAAGGGTGCCACTCAGGTTTAAGCTTGATAAGTGAGTTTTATGGAAATTCCCAGGAGATTAAGATCTAAGAGGGGGCATTAAGAGGTTACAATCATACATAAGCACATCCATAGTAGGTACCTATTTATATTTATGAACTTTCACATTTATTGGGTAAAATAGGATAGTTTAGTTTAGTATAGGGATAGGGATCGGTTGCCTGCGTCTGTATTTCCTGACGTGTACAATTTGGGGGTCTTCAAGTCGCGAGTGAATAGGTAGGTATCTTATAGGAAGGTGTGATCTTAGGCCGCATCGTCACCTACCATCAGGCAGGTGTGATAGTGGTCAAACGCTGACCTATCATTTGTAAAAAAAAAAAACAGCGCACTCCGGGAGTGCAGGCAGAAGTGAAAACTGTATATCTGTGTAAAATCTCATATGTCGCGAGAACATACGCAAAAAGAGTTTTAGATGAAAAAAAAAAAATAGTCGGACGACAAATAGTCGTCCGACATTTGTCGTCCGTCAATACTCGTCCGACATTTGTCGTCCGTCAATAGTCGTCCGACAAATAGTCGTCCGACAAATAGTCGTCCGACAAATAGTCGTCCGACATTTGTCGTCCGACATTTGTCGTCCGACATTTGTCGTCCGACATTTGTCGTCCGTCAATAGTCGTCCGTTAAAAAATACCATATGTACGTCTTAATACACTCACAGCCAAATTAAAAACAGTAGGCCCAGGCATACATTTTCGCCGCGCCGTAGAGAGGGGATAGCTGTCTACTCTCCATCCGTCTTACGCTTTTTCGATCAGGTCACGTGTCCTGACGATGACGCGAGTTTAAGATTTTATACCCATTACAGAAAAAGTGCTCAACGCCGCTAAAGAAGTTTTCACTTCAAAAAAGTTTCCACACTTCTGATAAAATCACTTTAATTTCTAAATAAAGCGTTTTTAGACAGTACGCTTCTAAAAAACTAAAAAGTTTATTCTAAGTTACGCGGGTGAAACCGCGAAGCGCTGCTAGTTACCTAATCATATTCTGGACTTGATTTTTTTAAGACAACCATTTTAGCAATATATTTATTGAACTATTTAATTTCATATAAAATACTTTTTATCCCTTAAACAGCTCAATGAAGGTCGTCCTTAAAGGGATCCCGTACTATCTTAATTATCAGGAAATTAGGCATTTTTTAACCTCTGAAAAGTCGGATAGTTGCCTGACGGAAGGTAGATAGCCCAGCTATGAAAAAATGATGGCATAACTTCAAACAAAAAATACTTGTTTGCGAGGAGATTATAGGTACTGGAAGCACATGAGCTTCCTATACCTAACTACCAATGTGTAATAGCGTCAGATGCTTACTAAAATGGAAAACTTTACTATAATTATAACAACTCTTTCACACCTGCAGCACTTTAATCACGGATTAAAGCCCTATTAACCTCAACTTAAAGCAAGACTTTATTCCCAAGGGAGATAATGTTGTATGAAACTCCCAAGGGAATAAAGTGATTTGAATTTGGAACGTTTAATTTCGTGTGAAAACTCTTGGTTTTAATTTTGAATGTCTCAGCAAATAGGTTTTATTTATAATAAGTCATTTGATTAGTCTACAAAAATCTAGCGGGCCACGATTTATGTTTTCATTTTGATTGTTACGTTAGGTCTAAGCAAATAGGTTTTGCCTATAATACCTAGCAAATATTTACCATCATATTGCCCCATTTTTTTAAAAGTGGATTTTTTTCAAATATTGGACTGGCCACCACAAGAATTTAAAAAAAAAATTGGACTGACGGTATGAAAAGTAGAGTATGCACCTCGGGATAAAGCATGTCTTCGTCTTGGGCGGCTTGAACCCCTCGCTTCACTCAGGACTCTACTTAACTCTCTCGCTTCGTTCAGGAGTTAACTTTAAACTCCCTCGCTCCGCTCGGGAGTTAACCCGAGAGTCCCTCGTTAAACTCGGGGTTTAATATATTCATTTTTTTTTCGAGTTTCCAAAAGTCGTAGAACAAAAGTTGTTTGTTTAGGTGCACAAAAGTAGCCCTCAACGGCTTGCTAGTATAATTTCCAATAACCCTGTATAAGCACAAGAGTTTTCCCAATAAAGGAAGTTGAAATTTAGTTGAGAACCAGCAACCATCGTGTTATTTACATCAGTCCTTGACAACATCTGGTTCACGAAACACTATCAATTTAATTGAATCTAAAAAAAACAAATTCCAGCAAAAAGTTTTTCAAAATCAACCAATAGAATTTATAATATCTTTTATTTAATAGGTCTTACAATATTATTTCATCATAATAGAGATAAAATATAAAATAAATAAATATTGCAGGACATTCCACACATCGCCATCTAGCCCCAAGCTAAGTAACTTGACATGTGTTATGGGTGCTAGACAACGGATATACTACTTATAAACTTTGTTTTGCAATTATAATTATACTTATATTACATAGAAACAGCCAGACCACAGACAAATATCTAAGTAGGTATAGATACTTGTCTACGGCGGGAATCGAACCCGCAACCCTATGTGTGGCAGTCCGGCATGGTGACTATTGTGCAAACTGGGTCGTCAAAAATAAAATATCTTACATATGACATGTACGGTCGGCTGCATAATTGCAGACCCACCGTAGAGCTCCAAAACGGCTGTTAGAATGTTTTCAACACGAGCACGATTCTAGGCACCTGCTTTAGTTGAAATGTAAAGTCTTCTAACTCATCAATTAATCAAACAAAAAATATTGGAATGTTTTCATTCCAATAATAGTAATTTTAGAACTCTTCCGGGGGCTGCAATTATGCAGCCAACTGTACCTATCCTCACACTAAGTTTCATCAAAACCGGTCCAGTAGTTTTGGAGCCTATTCAATGCAAACCAACAATAAATCAAATCTCTCCTCATATTAGTAAGTATAGATATATCTAACCCCTTTTTAACAAAAAAAAAATATCTCAGTCGGTTTAGAAACTCCTTTTTAAGTCGTTTTAAAAAAGATGTGAGATGTTAATAATCTAGCTATCATGGTTCATGAGATACAGCCTAGTGACAGACAGACGGAAAGACGGACAGACGGATGGACAGCGAAGTCTTAGTAATAGGGTCCCGTTTCTACCCTTTGGGCACGGGACCCAAAAACTGGCTTCGTCCCCACTCTACCCGATCCCATCTCTACCCGATTTAAAATACCTAACAAAAAGTCCTAACTCTACCCGATATGATAAAAAGTAAAGTCAAAATGAAAAACATTTAAACGATATAAAAATGCTATAATTTTCAGCATATTTACCACCATTCACAACAATCGACATTTATCTCAATCCAGATGCAAAAACAAATATTCTATTTCCATCTTCACATAATAATATATCACGCAGTAAACAACATTGAAATTCTTCATGAAATCTAAAAAAGATCCAAGAAAAGAAAATCTACTGGTTTTGCTTCACCAGTGCTTGCCTCCTTACAACAATGATCATATTATTTAAACTGCAAGTGTTACATCGTCATCCCAATCATAATAGGTATAATGATTGTAACATTTTTTGTATGACTAAATTTTTTACTTTTTTCTATATGCAAGAATGAAATCGGGTTGAGATGGGATTTTTTGTTAGGTACAGATCTCACGAAGGCGCGCCCCTTTAGGGTACATTTTCTCGGTGTGCATGAGTGTCGCACGTGCTAACAAGACGTCTTAATGTGTGTGTGAAGACTATCAGTAGAGACAGCATACAACAGAGATAGAATTATATACAGAATATACAGATTATGTTTACAACAACATTCATAAGGTGTGAAAGGGCGCGTCTTCGTGAGTGAACAGATCTGTATATTAAAATCGGGTAGAGATGGAATCAGGTAGAGTCGGGACGAAGCTAAAAAACTCAGAAACAAGTCACGAGTGTTGTGTTGAGTTTACTCAGTCTGATCCACCTTTGGTCAGGGTGGATCCCATATCACCTACAATTCATCAAGATCCCTGAGTGGAACCATTTTATTTATTTGTCATTTATTTCAGACAACAAAAACCCATAGACAAATGTAACTTATAGACTAACAAATATTTTATAATAATTTTTTGACAGTTGGCCCAATGGTCACCATGCCCAGACTGCCAAACACAGGGTTGTGGGTTCGATTCCCGCCACAGACAAGTATTTAAGCTAAGATATTTGTCTGTGGTCTGGTTCTTTCTATGTATTAAAAGTATATATTTACAAAAGAAAAATATTATAAGTAGTATATCCGTTGTCTAGCACCCATAACACAAGTCTAGTTACTTAGCTTGGGCTTTGAGGGCGATGTGTGGAATGTCCTGCAATAGGTATATATTTTATTATATTATTGAGCCTATTTTATTGATATTCTAAAATGGTATAATACGTGGTATTGCCAGCATTTAATACCAATGTAATCCCTATTAATTATTATTTTTTTAATGGCGGATATATCGGAAACCGAGAGACTTTCATAGAGCATAACCGAATTTTTTCTGAACCGGCACAGTGTCCTCTATCCGTAGATTATCCATTCATTACAAACTTAATTCAATTCATTTATTTCAGAGAAAGCGACTTTATTTTATACTATGTAGTGATATTAAAATCCATAATAACAATCAAAATTAAAATAATGAAAATAAAAAAACCTTCCCACATTACGGGACACCATATAGGTCGGTACTTACCACTTTCATAGCAACCTCATTCCACTAGGATCTACCGACGAGGCTCCATCAGGGTATCTATGGGATTTTTATCCTTTCACATCAGTGGATTCCCTAGTCGAGGGCTCCCTTAGTCGTGGGGAACCAATCGAAGCGAAAGCAAAAGACGATCGAAACCTTTACATAAGAGTCCCTCGCTACCTATACCATCATATTTTGTTATAGTCTGTCTATATAAATAAAAATCAATTGCTGTTCGTTAGTCTCGCTAAAACTCGAGAATGGCTAAACCGATTTGGCTAATTTTGGTCTTGAATGATTTGTGGAAGTCCAGGGAAGGTTTAAACTGCGAGAAAGATCGGACTTACGTTGGTGAAACCGCGGGGCGCAGCTAGTATTATAATAAAACAAAATGTAATTAAAGTGTTATTTTCAGAGACGGGTTGCTCTGGGATTGGGTCACTCTGGCACTAACCCATTTTATACTTACAGGGTGATTTTTTACCTAGGCTTTCAGGGCTACATCCTCAACTATAAGATAAAGCGCAAAATGCTGCAAGGAGTTGCCTGCCCGATTTTGACAAAAACTAAAACTGCATCTTTAAATTTTTGGAAAAGTCATGACAAGAATTGAACCTGTAGTTTTAAGAAGAAATACCTATATTTTTGTATTAATTGATAGTGTTGCTAATTGAAATCAATTCCTGGAAACAAACATAGTATTTCGTAATCTTCTGTAATTTTCATACAACCATCCCTAAAAAAATTTAGTGATGAGGTATGGCCAATGACGTAGGTAACTAAAACTGCTGCACTAAAAGTATGAACTGCTTTATAAATCTATACTTCTATATACATATATTAAAACCGCCCCGGCTTCGCACGGGTGTATTATGCATGTATTATATCTAAAAACCTTCCTCTTTAATAAATAAATAAAATAAAATAAATAAATATTGTACAACATTTCACACAACATCATCTAGCCCCAAGCTAAGTAACTAGACTTGTGTTATGGGTGCTCGATAACGGATATACTACTTATTATACTTTTCTTTTGTAAATATATACTTATAATACATAGACAACTAGACCACAGACAAATATCTAAGCATAAATACTTGTCTGAGGAGGGAATCGAACCCGCAACCCTGTGTTTGGCAGTCCGGCATGGTGACCATTGTGCCAACTGGATCGTCTGGGTAATCATCTATCTATTAATAAAACCGCATTAAAATCCGTTGCGTAGTTTTAAATATCTAAGCATACATAGGGACGGCGAAAAGTGACATTATTTTATACTATGTGTGAAGCTGAAGACTTTGTTTGTTTGAACGCGCTAATCTCAGGAACTACTGGTTCGAGTTGAAAAAATATTTGTGTTGGATAGTCCATTTATCGAGGAAGGCTATAGGCTACTTTATCCCGATATTCCCACGGGATCGGGAGTTACGCGGGTGAAACCGCGGAGCGCTGCTAGTTTTATATAAATTAGAGAGTAGACATATTTAATTCACCCTCGTACCTATGTCCCGATCCTGCGGGAATTCGAGGATCAAAAGTCCTAATCTATGTCTTTTTCCATTCCCTAAACTAACATTATCTAGATTTTCATCCAAATCGCTTTGATCGTTTGACCGTGAAGAGGGAACAAACAAACAAATGTACAAATAAATAAATAAACAAACAAACGTTCGTGTTGATAATATTTATTAGTAAGGATAGTTATGGAGTAGGATTAGGAATATAGGATAAAGTGTTCATTACTAAAACAAAATAAATTAAAAAGTTTGAAAAACATAATTTAGTTCTTACAGAATTACATTCTGATCGGCTACGAAAGCTCAATTTCATTCATGTTAAAATGATCATAAGTGCCAACATTGTTCTTTAAAAGTATGCCTTATTACAAGGTCGTTATGGTTTTATTGCTTTATGAATGTCGGGTCAGTAAGGCGACACGCTTCTAGTTGCTACGCGTTAGTTCTGAACTTTTCCGCTCTGAAGTGGCAGCACTAGTAGGTTTCTTCAATAATAATATTTTATGTTAACTGTGTACTGTTTAATTCAAATATCAAAAATAAAATATTATAATTCTAGTGTAATTGAAGAATAAAACTATCTCCAAGCACTTAAAAAAGTTTTAAACTTAATATTACTACCGCCATCTAGCGTCAAGTAGCAGAACTTAATGCTAATACGCTCACTATCAAAGTTTCGGAGGGGAGACCGCTTGTAGTATTCACACGCACACAAACACATTTCAGAAGGAACCAGAGGGGTAGGAAGTGAGGTAAACGGGGCGGAGGAAATTCAATTTTCGAAATTATAAAAAAAAAAACGCCAGCAGTTAATGGTAAAATAATAATAATTAACTGGTTTTTGTACAAACATTATTACAGTACTTACATTATTTTTGAATACTTTGTCTTGTAAGTTGACTTTAGGTAATTTATTAAATTAGATAGAATTCTTCATTATTTTTTATATATTCTTATAGTGAAGTAGGTTTTTTTTTATTCAGTTTGTTTCTTACAAATAACTTTTTCCAAGATTTTTTTTTAAATGAGACTTAAAAGGAAACAGTTATTAATTTATTTTGAATACACGTAAAGTATAAATTCCAATTTGTCCTAAATAGCTGCATTTCAATTATTTTTTGGGAAGTTCATTTTAATCTACATTTTCAAAGTGTTTATTTTTGGAGTTTACTCCTTAAGAATCGATTTTCATATATATATATATTTTTGTTTCTTATCCTGGTAATTACAAATTTTAACCATTCAACATTTTGTAAGATTTTTACTTACAATATTAAGATCATTAAATAGGTCTTTTCCAGCTTATAATAAGAATTAGATATGTTACTAGGTCTATCATATAGTAAGTAGATTGTAGGTATTTTAAATATTTATTAAGTATATTAGTTTCGAAGTCCCAATTTAATAAAAACCAAAAAATATAACCCATCCCTTTTGGTTTTGCCGTAGTCAACCTACCTATATGTAGGTATAGATATTTTTCAGTAGAACATTCGACTTTTTAACGAAATTTAAAAGTTTCATATTCTGCCTATAAAGTATCAACTTTGTCATAAAAACTTACACACAAAAAGATGTTTTTAGGCAAAAAAATTACTAAAACCGTTAACGTAAAAAAATTAAAAAATCACAATTAAAAAAATGCTAAAACGTGCATCTCAATTTTTTATCAATAAAACTGACAATAGTAATTCTAATAACTACCCCACATTGTTTAGCGACTGCGGTGTTCTTAAAAACTAGAGCAAAAACTTCTTAAAAAGAGCAGAAACTGCAAAAAAGTTAGTTAAGAACCGTAAAGGGTTACGCAATAAATGGACGCAATAAAAAAATCGTTTATTAGACCAACAACAGCACAATAGGTTTGACATTGAGTTTTACTAATAGTCGTTTATAAAAATACCCGACGACGGCATGCTACATATTTTGACCAGTTGAAATTATTCTGTTACACGGTAAAGTCCTGTCAATTTTGAAAATTACTTTTGTTTAGTGCAATTTTAATTAAAATATAAACAATATCGAAGTTAATTAATTATAATTAAATGTGTGATTGTTTCGTAATCATTTTTAATTAAAGTGTGTGTTCGGACAAGTGTTTTACTAATGTATAAACAAACTAGGCATGTAGTGTTAATTTGGTAAATAACAGTGTTTGTTAATCAGTGTTATGTTCTATTTTGTTAAGTGAAGCAAGTAGTTTTGTTTCATTTGGTTACTGCGTGACAAATGACGATAACCGTTCTTCTTTGACTACAGGAAGGTAGGTAGTTACCTAATTATTTTTATCAATCTTATTAGTCGAAATAGTAGGTATTTTACCTACGATGAAGTTGTTTATAATGTTCTATATAATTTGATGGAAGAATTTAAGTACTTGTTTATTTAGTTTATGTTTTTTATTTGGGTATAAGTACTACATTTTAATTAGCACATAGCATGGTAACAGCGAGGTGGAAGTTGTTCTGAAAACCTAGGAAAATCTAGAAGGTATAAAATATAACACTTATTATTTAGGTAATTTTTAATTGCCAACGTATTTTTAAAACATAATAATGTTGGCAAAACCAAGTTAAAGATAGTCTGACTAGTAGGTATAATTATTCCATTGTTTCTTTATAAGGGGACCACCAGAAAAGTTCCCTAAAATACAGTATGACACATTACAGCTAGACCTGAATTTAAATAGAAATCTACCTAGATTTGTGTGGTACCCACTGCTGCATACAAACAATAAAATTAATTGTTTGATTACGTCAGGTTTACCAAATAAAAAAATTGCTTATGCATGCGCCTCGATTCTGATTTAGTATTCCAAGTGAGAACTAGTTGTAGATGTTTATGTAAAAGTACGTAAAAGATTTTAGTCTGTATTAGTTTGCTTGCGATGTTTAGACGCAACATTACTGTGTTATAACGATAGTATTGCTTAGAAAAATTGGATTGGTAAGTACGTTTCAATTTATTTATTTATTTATTTTATTTAAAGGAAAGTCTACAGCTAATTTAACATAATAAAACATAAAAAATAGAAACAGAAAGCCAATTACAGACAATCACAAATAGAAACATACTATAAAAATACAAAAGACAGCGAGAGATTTGATATTAATTTGTTTCAATTGTGTATTGTCTTCTGTAGCTAACTTTGATTGGTAAGTGCTTCTACTAAGGTGAAATCAGCCCATAAATCGGCCAGTCTGTATTTTTTTCCCTTAAAATGTTGAAAAAGTCATAAGTTATTTAAAAGATAATTCAACAAAATACAATGTAATATAGATAGAAATAAACGGAGAAAGCACTGTATTGCCCATATTTGCAATTTGGATAATTCCAAATTGATAAAACCTTCCTCTTTAATCACTCTATCTAATAAAGAAAACCGCATCAAAATCCGTTGCGTAGTTTTAAAGATCTAAGCATACATAGGGACATTGTTTTATACTATGTAGTGATAATGTCCTTTGTTATTATACAAATTTTGGTTTACCAGCAAGAATTTTTTAATTATATCCCATTTAAAATGTAATAAGACAAGCTAAAACAATTAGCTAAGCAGGAAGCAACAACATTGTCCATAGTTACAACATTGCATTCTACATCTGTTCCTATGTAAAGAGTATCACAGGTAGAAAACCATTGCACACTTACAGAGGGGCGGTGTAGGTATCACGCGAGCTCGCGTGCCGTCGGACGTTATCCCCCTTAAAACTTGCCTATAGAACGCAAATCCACCCTCTGTAGTACACCAAACACAGATTACACACCAATAAACCCTTTCAACATCAACTTAAGGTTTACATTGCAAATGTAGGTAAATATACTTACAGAATATTACAGAAAAACATCGAAAACAACCCGCTACTGAAAACGTAAATGAACACAGGAATAAACAACATTTATTAGAATAAATAAACAACATACTACTTTTTTATTTTCTGAGTTCTGTTCTTTTATTTCTTTGTTTCTAAGTTAATCAATTTAAAGGTTCTTGAATGCCGAAATTCTTTACTTACCTAAACAAAAATACCTGTCATTTAATTCTTTGTAATTTGGATATTCGACAAAACTAAGCTAGTATTTCCGTACATCAAACCTTGAATGATATTGTTCAAAAACTAGGCTGGTAATTTACGTACAAATGTGAACCACTCGGCTAAAGGTAACCCGGTATAATTTAGATAATATAATTAACATATTAAAACCCGTATTGTTTTTAAATTGCTATACCCTTAGATAAAAATGAGTATATAAGTCGTGACGCTTAGAAAATGGTACATTTTCTATTCGAATTTGTGTCAAAATGTTTAAAGTTAAGTGAGGTGTTTGAGGCAAATTTTGTAACGTTTTTGTTTGAAATACTTTGACTTTTAGTTGTGAATTTATTCAGGTATGGGAAATATCAGTATTGTACATAAAAAGTAGCTAATATACGTCTAATCATCATCTTTATATACGTAGTAGAGTCGAAGAACTGAAGTTCAAACTACAGACATTTTAAAACAAAATATTAATGTGTACGTATTTAAGTCTTATCAATATAATTACGAAACCTAAAAAAAAAACACATTTCCCAACAAATATACGTCTAATCATCATCTTATATAAGTAGTAGAGTCGAAGAACTAAAGAGGTTTTACCTCTGTAGTTTTAACTTTTAATTTTTTTTAAACTTTTAATTTTTTTTTTAACGGAACAAAATATAAAATTGTACGTATTTATGTCACATCAACATAATAACGAAAACTTAAATACTTTGTTCACATTACTAATAAATTGTTTCTTTTTCATTTCTTACAATATATTTTGATTAAAACGGAACAGAGTGTAATTTGGTAGTATTAGTGAAGGATTTCTGTTTAGTTTATCAAAACCAAGCGTACACCAGAATTTAAACAGTTTAACTAACTTCCAACCAATAGCTGGAAAGGCCCAAAGGTGACCTTTAAATATTTTATCTCGACTTCGCTTGATTGTCGACCCACGGGCCCTTTCTAGTACCTTAACTCGACCATTCAAACTTGATCTCTCAATTCCCCTTAAAGGCTGTAACCCTAGAGCTCAAATGAGGAAACACGGAACTGTTTTATGGGTCTTCCAAAGATGGACAGTTAAGTAAGTAGGTACAGGATTGGATAGGTAGTCGAGTAAAACTTGACGTTATACCGAAAATGAGACTGGTACTCGAGACCGACAGTTTATTGGGGCAAGTTGAAATATTTTGTTACGTAAGTGTTCCAGTTTTTAGTTTAAAGTGGGTATTTTTAGGGTTCCGCACCTCAAAATCACTGTCCGTATGTCTGTCCGTGTGTAATCAACGATTTTTTCCTTTGAAGTATAATCTTTAGGTATATATTGTTAGGTACTAATTTTCAAACGAAATTATCTTTAATAGAAATAGGGCTAAAGCGTAACACAATTGATTCTTTTCGTCTAAACAGGGTTATTGAATAATTTTACCCATTTTTAGATTTAAAATTGGAGTCTCTGTTATTAGAAATAATCAGAATAACAATGTTTTTCATAATAATACCTACCTACTTATTTCTCCCACGTAAATCTTATCGGTATGGTTAAACCGGTATTCTATACTTCCCGCAGGCAGCGGTAGCAAACATTCATTGTTAGATTTATGTCACTATTAAACTTTCACAAGCTCGTCTTACAAAAATAAATGATTGTAATAACAAAATAATGTATCTTATACAAGTTAAAACAAACCACTTGCAGTACTTTAGTACCTACCATCATCCCCCTCACTCCATTGAATAAACAACCTCATTTGCATTGACCCGGAAATCATTTGCTGAGCAAAAAAAATCACGAGAGTAGTGTTTGTAAATTTTCCCTCTGACCTACTTGTGTATCTGCAGGACCAGGTAGAGGGAGCTACCTCACCTCCTGTTCGAGCATGTTGATTGAACGAAGCGGGGGGTGTTGGATGTATTTTGGGAGGTCTATGTATAGTGGTGAGGTATGCGGCTATGGATCGATAGTGGCTGGCAGGTCGCCCAGCTCCTCGCCCACATTATTGTTATTGCAAGTCGTCAGTATCTCCTTCCACCATTGTTTCGGGGCCTAGTAATAATCTCAGGCAAGGATATGGAGGATGAAGAGCTCGTCTCATATCTAGGTCTGAAATATACGACTTTTGTATTTCCCACGAAAGGTATTCGGTTCGTGAATTTGTTTTACTTGATTGAAAAACATTGATGATATAAATAAATATAAATTTTACAGGAAATTTCACACATCGCCATCTAGCCCAAAGCTAAGTAACTAGACTTGTGTTATGGGTGCTAGACAACGGATATACTCCATTAATACTTTTCTTTTGTAAATATATACTTATAAAACATAGAAACAACTAGACCACAGACAAATATCTAAGCATAAATACTTGTCTGGGGCGGGAATCGAACCCGCAACCCTGTATTTGGCAGTCCGGCATGGTGACCATTGTGCCAACTGGGTCGTTAAATCTTTTAGAATTTAACATTATCAACTCTACTAAGTTGATTAAATTTACGTCGAAAACATAACTGTTATTATATTATTAACATAGTTATCAAATTTTCCGTTTAACCTAACATTGTCAGATTTAAAAATTTAACTCGAAAACGTTAAATTATCGCACAAAAAGCTTATAAAAACATATATATTATCATTCAAATTTGTAAATGTCATATTGATGCGTCAAATTTTTTGATATTAGCTGAATAATAATCGTAAAATATCAAATAGGTATAAAAATACATAGCATAAAAATATATTTGGGATGCTCGACTACATAATGTTGTTTAATCAGTAACTAGTGTCAAATATTTTAGTATATTAACTCCCTGTTGGTCTGATCCGAGTCATTTTATTTAATTCAATTGGAATATTATTTAAATAAGCTTCACAGAAAGGTGAAAATACATATACATAGTTGTATTCTGTCGTATTTGAAATAATAAGGGAAAGGAAATTGTGGATACGACGTTCTATCACAACGTATGTTTATTAGTTGAAAAAAGACTTCTTGGAGTGCTAAATATTCCTACCCCTATAGACGATAGAGAATAATTTCTTGTTTTTAACCGACTTCAAAAAAAAAGAGGAGGTTCTCAATTAGGTTGTATGTATTTTTTTGTAAAATGTTCTGGAAAATAATGATCAGCATTTTTAATTTAGGGAAATTGCTTTTAAATTAAAAATAAAGCTTATCACTATCACTACAAAGTATAAAACAAAGTCGCTTTCTCTGTCCCTATATATCCCTATGTATGCATAAATCTTTAAAACTACGCAACGGATTTTGATGCGGTTTTTTTAAATAGATAGAGTGATTCAAGAGGAAGGTTTATAATATGTATAACACATGCATAATATAGCCGTGCGAAGCCGGGGCGGGTCGCTAGTCATTTTATAAATAATTAAAATGAAAAAATCTCCCGCGTCTATACAGGGAGAGAATCATTTCTCACTTAAGAAATCTTTTTTTGAGTGTCTAATAGTCTAATAGCGTAATTTGAAAGTGGTATATTTAAATATTTTGTAGGTATAATAATGTGTTTTTATTGATACAATCAACTGTTACCTAAAGTTACAGACATTGTGTAGGTAAGCAAGTCGTAGGTATGTAAATAACACTTATTAGTTACTTTATATACCTATTACGTGTGATTTTTTTTAAATACATATTTACCTGAATAGTACTTAAAACTTAAAAGACTACTAAAAAGATACTTACTTAAAAGATTATGTCTTCATAGACAGTTACTAATAACCTGATTTCATAACTTTATTATGGTTATAAACTACTAAGGTTATTTTAACTATTAAAGTTATATTAAACGGGATATTTACCATGTTTGATGTTATTTTTTTATAGAGCCTGATATTTCAATGTTTGTCACAAAAATCATTTTAACGAGACTGGAGTACAAAACACTAAACATGGGAAATACCTAATTTTTCTCAGCAAATATGTGAGATGTTACTAAATACCTATTCTACTTTCATATATATTGTACGTATATTTCATACTTTAAATTAACCACAAAACCGGTAGAGTTTTAAAGGCGTGTCCATTCAATTCTTTCTTTTGTTAAATCGAGGTGGCAATAACAATATTTTTGAATTCCAATTCCGAATTTGAGACGCCGATCATTTTAAAGTCACCTTCAGTAATTGTACTCGTAGGTACCTATCGTTGGGTGTTTGAGCAATAGATTTCATAAGAAAATGTAAGTAAGCAGATAGGTATAGGTACAGTACCTACAGTATGCATCATAAGTCCACTATCAGTCATCATCTTCCTGCCCTTATCCCAATTTATTTGGGGTCGGCGCAGTATGTCTTTTTCTTCCATTCACTCCTATTAGTCGTCATCTCATCGTTCACATTCATCTCTCTCATGTCTTGTCTCACGCAGTCCATCCATCTTTTCTTCGGTCGTCCTCTTCCTCTCCATCCCTCTACATTCATACTCATCACTCTTCTAGTTACATGCGTCTCCTCTCTTCTCATCACATGTCCATACCAACTTAAACGATTCCCTTCTACTTTTTCAGTAATCGGTGCTACTTTCAGGCTTCCTCTAATATACTCGTTCCTTATTTTATCCATCCTCGTTACTCCACACATCCATCTCAACATTCTCATCTCCGCTGCATGCAATCGTCTCTCATCCTTCTTCTTCACGGCCCAGCATTCCGATCCATACATGACGACAGGTCTTATCACGGTTTTATAGATTTTACCCTTCAGTTTAAGGGGCATCCGTGGATCACAGGTGGTTGCATACTACCATAATACTATCAACAAGTATTGTACTTACGACTATCTTCTACGTCGTTACACATAAACATAAATACTTGAATTAAAAGTACTCAGTGTGATTATTATTTTCCACATGTTAGATAATGTATTTAGTTGGCCGAGTGGTATATGCTGCCACCTGCTACACCAACCGACGTGGGTTCGATCCACAGGTTACGTTGTTATAATGTTCAAATAGTGCTGCACAGGATTGTAAACGTTACGGTGTCAGTGTACTTTTGAACGTTGATTGAACCTATTGTAATAGCTAAGTAAGTAGGTATTTAATCGAAATAACTTGAAAAATATTAACATTTTACCATTTAGAATGTCCCTTCTGATGGAGTTCTCACAGAACTACGTCTTTTGTTTACCTCTCTCCTTTCTATTCTTTGTATTTTATAGGTAGGTATTATTTACTTTGATTAATTTAGACACGTAGTTAAATTTAACCATCGCAAACTGTCCTAACCATTTATAAATATGGTCATCGAATTTATTAGGCATTAACCTAGTGTAGGTATCAGTTGCGAGGGGTGATATTTCTTTAAAAGTATGCCGCTAAAACACCAATAGGAAAAAAAGAAATGTATTGCGTATGAAGACCCCACCTCTATTAAGCTACACCACAGAAATTTACCTATACCTAAATCCTTAGGGTAAGCTGAAAGGATTCGGAATATTTTTATAATTTATAATTATAAATAAAACAGGTTTAAAAACTTTATTTACTTAGATTCATAGCTTTTCACTATAAAAAACAAAGCTTAGGTACCTACCTACATACCTATTACTATTTATAATTATTATCATGATTGAAAATTAACATCATCTGATAAAATTAACATATTCACTGTCCGTCCTAAACCGACTAGGTATTAAACATCTAATTTATTGGTACTTATTTCGAACTAAAAAAAATATTGAACTTATTGAAATTAGAATCGATATTTATTCATTAAAATGTAGGTATGTAATAAACATCAGAAATTATGACTGCTTAGCTACCTAATAATTATTTTTTGAGAGAACAAGAATATCCAGACTATAACAATTAAGATAGTAAATTAATATAGAAAAAAAAAGCTAGTGGTATTACTTTGAAGTTTAATTTACCTATCTAAAAAACTAGTTCGAATGCTAAATATGATTGTTACATTTAGAGTTAAAAAAAACCCCGAATTTTATCCCCCATAACTTTCAGTCAGCTGAACAAATTTCGATCAAACATAGCTAAGAACGACTAATTCACCTTTCAAACAAAAGAAACAAAATCAAAATCGGTTCGTCCGTTCGGGAGCTACGATGCTACAGACAGACACACACAGACAAGTCAAACTTATAACACCCCGTCATTTTTGCTTCGGTGGTTAAAAAATAGATAAATCGAACTAGTGTACAAAAATCCTCACTATAGTTCAATGGTTTACTTGGTCGAACAATTAGGCAGTCGGTGTAAAAAATTACAACGATCTTCCACCTATCAGTCAATTGAGCCAGTATAGTCTACAGTCCTCCTTCAATTTCATTATTAAAATCAATTACCTACAAAACAAAAATTTAACATTCTCAATACCAAATATACTATAAGAAGCCTGTGTTCGTATTTTACTGCCACTCAAAATCGAATCTGCATACCTAACAAAAAATATCATTTTTGGGTGGCCTTTCAATAAATTAAGGTATTCGATATTTTGTTAAGAATGTAACTATATATTCTAAATATTAAAAAAATGTGTTTCGTAAATAAAATATTCTGATTTTATTAAAGTCCGGGTATAATTTCATTAGCTTATTTGAAAAAAATATTACTTACAGCTAAATTAAAAAATATAAATCAATATGATTTTTTTTAACGTGATCCTTAGAATAACATAAAGAATTTAAAAAATATTCATCAAATTGGTAATCCTATCGCTAAAACATGAAACATAGGCGTCGAACTGCCTTCTCCTTTTTTGAGCCGCTTAAAAAGGAAATACGTATAGGTATTTGTGATTATGTAAAATATAATATACTAGTTAGGAAGCATTGTAAACAAAAGCTAATAAATTTTAATAGATACATAGGTGACTGATACTCAATTGTGTTCCAGCAGCGTTTTCAATTTCAGTAGGTAATAAATTTTCTCCATCGGTAGGTATGGCTACATCTGGAGTTGTTAGAAAATTGTAATTTTATAGTCAATATGACAATTTTGTGCAATGCAATCCAATTGATGTTTATGGTTTATTTTATTGTTGTTATTGAATAAGACTATATTTTAATAAATAGAAAACTATGAAAAAACTACGACTCCGGCATTAAAATTGTCTAACCTCCAATGTATATTTGGATATTATTCAATAAAACTAACTGTTCACGCAAACGTTGTTTTGCTATAAATAAAAAAAAATAATGAGAAATAGATGTTATTCGATTCTCAGACTTAGCAAATATACACAAAAAATTTCATACAAATCAGTTCAGCCAGTTCAGTCAGTAGAGTTTGGTAACTAACACCGCGACACGAGATAGAGTCAAGTGAATGTTAAAAATAATTTATATGAAATGAAAGCTTGTTTAAACTGATATACCCAAATAGACGCCTACGGTGTACGATTACAATGTAAGGCTATATCCAAGCTGGCATCATATAAAGAATATTGATTATACAAGTGCCTCCAACAACCACGGTTACAACTATGCTCGAGCATCTTTCGGTCAACGACTCCACGCATCCGCTGTTTTGATTGAACAAAATGACAGTGTACATGATGGTTAACTTACTCGAAGTAGCTCGGAACCACTCGGTACTCTCTACCCACATCGTGTCACATTCTTATTTTAAAAATCTCAAAGTTCAACGTCCAATCAGATAACGGGTATCGGCTCAAAAGGAACACGTTTCGATGCATTCGTTTTGTGCATTCAACGTTATTTAGTGTGACACTGATTTTCCATGTTATTTTGGAATATGGTCGAGATTTTAGAATATATTAACTTTCCAACGACGTTGATGTGAGGATTGAATGAGAGTATGTTGAAATTGTCAGTCCAGAAATAAGTATTTGAGATTACTGTGACGAAACATTTTACAGCGTAGGTGGAGTTAAAAGTTTTTAATAAATTATTGAGAATTCTTTTTACATTGGTATTTAAAAGCTGAAATACAGCAGGTATCTTACAAATGTACCTACGCAAAAATTCAAATGTAAAAATGAAACGTAAAAAAACAGACTAGTAAGTATAGGTACCTACTATTTAAATATTCATAAATCCTAAGGGTGAAGCGCGGTTTAGCTCTACTTCTTCTACTTCTATTTGTAAGTATTTGTATTGTATATGTATTTGTAAGTTTCTTTTAAATGGTCATAAATGGCAAAAAAAATATACCTTAAGTTTTAAAGTAATAAATGCTGTTTAAACGTAAAATTAAATATCTATTGATAACAACCAAATTGAAAACCTTTCACATAGTCGGTTAAATATAAGGAAAAAACTAGATAGATGAATTTATCAGAATTTTGAACTCCTATCCATGGTTATTTTCACTTCTAAAGTTACTGTGTAAAACGAGTTAAAAAACATAATAATATGTAGTATCGAGCTTTACAAAACGAAAACATGGTAAATAAATAGTAGGTAGGTATTAAGAAATATCTACTAGTTAATTGCCTACCTATATCATACACTCAAAAGGTAAAAATAAAAGACAATTATTTAAAAATTAAACACAAAAAAAACTAAAATGTTATTGTTGTTTTGTTATTTTAAAAACGTTTCTTTAGTGGATAAGTAAATTGTTTATTGACGTATAATATAAATTTAATTATATTTTCTTTTGTTTCAGGTAAATAACGCGTACTACATTTTTAAGATACATTTCCCGTGCAGGTTGGTCGTTACTCACACACCCTAATATAATAACTATAACTAGACCATTTAATCTGCCCGAAAAAGTCTTAATTAAGCAAGGAATAAGGAGAAAAGTCCGAGACACCTCGTGTTTCATTACCATGATCCCCCGACCTTATTAAGCTGTCTGTGTTGTATAAAAAGCGACTTTATATAAGAAGTTAATTCGGCATCACACCTGTCGCGATCGTAACTTCTCCCTCGCTATAGCTACACAATGAAGCTTCGTCCCATCCACTGACTTGACTATTATTTTACTTTACACCATTCATCTTTGCGGCATCCTCAAAAGAAAATACCTACCTATAAAAATATGTATAAAGTCTTAATTTAAACTTTGACAGTTCGATTTTCGGAATAGCCTCAACGATTGGTCGGATTTCGTTGTTTTTAAACACCCTTTGATGCAATAAACACTGAATTTGATGTTCGACAATGAAGGAATAAGCGCTTGTAGTCAATTTAATTACTTATGTCATTTGTGAATTCACACCTGTGATTATGTATGGGTTTTAATTAAAACACATAAAATTATGACAGTTTTATCTGTCTAATAAAATTTTATCTGCAATAGTACCTATAAAACTAGTGTTTCTTTGACTTTTGAAACTTAATATGCAGTAAGTTGTTAGGTTAGCAAAGCTACTAACTTGCTTCAACAAATACAGGGTTATTGGAAATTAATTGACACGGCGTTAAGGGCTTCTTTTGTGCACCTTAACAAACAACTTTTGTTCTACGACTTTTGGAAATTCGAACATTTTATTGAAAATTTTGAGGTTAGGTTTACCTGAAAATCAGCTGTTCCTTACACGGAGAGGTCAGTAACCTTAAAATTTTACTTATTTTTTAAGTTTCATCTACTGTTCTTGGTGTGAATGACCTTTGTTTTAAAAAATCAGCTATTTTTCGAATTTACATAACCTCAAAATTTTCATTTTTTTTTTCAAATTTCCAAAAGTCGTAGAACAAAAGTTGATCGTTAAGGTGCACAGAAAAAGCCCTTAACGCCGTGTCAATTAATTTCCAATAACCCTGTATAGCCCAGCCGAAGAGAGGAAAAAAAGATGGAATTCCTAATTTTGTGAATCTGTTAAAGAAACGTGGAAGTCGCGTGTCTGATTCTAGGCATAAGGCACATAATATTAGGTATGAGTAGAGTACGTGGTCTACAACGAATGAACTGATTTCCATGTTGTTTTTTTATATCTGAACTAGCGACCCGCCCCGGCTTCGCACGGCTATATTGTGCATGTATTATACATATAAACCTTCCTCTTGAATCACTCTATCTATTAAAAAAAACCGTTGCGTAGTTTTAAAGATCTAAGCGTACAAAGGGAAATAGGGACAGAAAAAGCGACTTTGTTTTATACTATGTAGTGATAGTGATGAAGACAAATATTGCATAGACAGATAGATAAACTCATTATTGTATAATATTAAAACCTTAATTCTAACATAAATTCCTGTATTTTTTTTATTATAAACCAAACAATATATGGGCCTTATCGCTAAAAACGATCTCTTTTCCCCCAAACTTTGAATAGACCTTACCTCACCTTTGTTTCATTAGTGTTTTTAGCTTATATTTCACGAAAATTGGTTTAGCTATTTATACAAATATATATCTTATTGCTTAGAAAACAATTGCGGGAGGAATGAATTCAACAGTTATAATATGTACTTTTTTTTTTTTATATTTTTTTGCAATGCGCGTTTTTATTCTGAAACAAATAACTATAAAGGGTAGGGGTAGGTTAGGTACTAACCTATGGTAGTAATTAATCAAACAACCGAAACTAATTAACTTATAAAATAACTCCAAACGTTAACGAATTTAATTGAACAAACGCATTCTCTTATTTAATTTAAACTAAATACAAAAGACTAAACGTACAAAGAGCCCAATCATTCCTCAGAACGCGAACGGTTCATTTCAAGTAAACGCGTTAAATTTTATATTCATCCTATAGAAGTACAAGTAATTCGATTAAGTTTCGAAGGTAAAAGTAGCAAAGTATGATGGCCGCCCTCGGCTAAGTAAAGCGAAGTGAATATTTTCTTGAAATTTCTACGTGAAATGTTCCAATTCCATTTCGGTAAGAGACTAATAATACACTTTTTCCTCTTTTTACTTCTTGCTTTCACCCTTTACTGTTAAACGAGAACAGTGAATGGTATTGAGCGGTTACCAACTGAATTAAATGTTAACGTATTGCTGTTTTATCACTACATAGTATAAAATAAAGTCACTTTGCGCCGTCCCTATTCCCTTTGTATGCTTAAATCTTTAAAACTACGAAACGGATTTTGATGCGTTTTTTTTTAAATAGATAGAGTAATTCAAGAGCAAGGTTCATATGTATAATACATGCATAATATAGCCGTGCGAAACCGGAGCGGGTCGCTAGTTATTAGATAATTACTAATTAACTACTTTAAATGGGGAGTTTTGTATTTACCTACTCTGGCCGAAAATGAATAAATAACGTTACGAGTGCTATAAAGTTCTTAAAATGGAAGAGATATTTACCATATTTATATAATATGTATGTACTTTATTGTACGTATGTTTCAAATAGATTAAAAAAATGGGTGCGTGTACTTATGTACGCGCGTGAGAAGTTATACTTCTTTGGCATTATAAAAAAAAAAAAAAAAAACTCGTCCGACAAAAAACTCGTCCGACAAAAAACTCGTCCGGCAAAAAACTCGTCCAACACAAAACTCGTCCGGCAAAAAACTCGTCCGACGTGAGAATTTTGTGTGACGCTTTTGTAAAATTTCACTCTCATCATTTTTTCATAACGCGCCTAAAGAAGTATAACTTCAAAAATAAAAATAACCATATCAGTTTTAAACATAACTACTTACCTACCTCTTACACCTACCTATACCAATTAAAAAAACCACAAAATAAATACCTTTATGGTTCAAGGACCAATCTTATGGAAATTTCATTAAAATTGTATTTTAAATTTTATGTATGTAGAAAATATCCGAACATCAATGTTCGTTCAATTTAGTAAAAGTATTCGAATAAGTTCAACCAATAGGCGAGTAATACCTAGATAGTAGGGAGTGACAGGTGTTGAGGAACTAGAATTAATGAGATTACAGGGAAAATGGCGAAAGTAGTACCGGTCTAGTTTTGTTTAAAAAATTTACGAAGTGTTTCCAATAAACTTAAATAATTATAATCCGTGTTTTTACTGCGTGTCATAAATGAGAGAAACTATAAATTATTTTGTAATTTTATAAAACAAAATCTGCTCCAATATTTCTATACTCCGGGTCTGAGAACTTGTATAGACGGACGGACAGAGGGTCAATTATTTAGATTGGTGGCGGCGACGGTCCAGCATGTACCCAGCTACGTGCCGAACACTTTACTATTAACTTTGAAGAGTTCTTGTTTTAAGAGGAAAGGGTACCGAAGCTCTCTCCATACAAACGTATTCGACTGTTTCTTCCCTGGATAATGAAACTAGCATAAATATTTTTGTTGCAAAAAACCTATAACTGCCATCACCATGCCCCTATACACCTATAGTTTTTTTTTGTTTTTTTACCTCTCTTAATTTCTATGATAATTAGAATATCTAAAAAACCCAAGACGTAGGGACATGATAGTCGTGGCAGTTATAGGTTGTACGACAAAAATATTTGTGCTAGTGTCATTATCCAGGGAGGAAACAGTCGACTACGTTTGTATGGAGAGAGCGCCGGTACCCTTTCCTCGCCCTTTAACTCACAGCCGCGATTAGACGTAAGACGCACACGAATTAAAAACCAAAGCGGTATGTTCATAATTTTCTCAAGACATCTCTCAATACTCGCTCTTTCATTAGAACTTATCTTAAAAACATTTTTAATTAGCAGAACCCTACAGTTTCATCCGTGTAAGTGCTGATCCCGTACCGAAGTATCGAGATTAAAATTAGACAAATCACTCCTACTAATTTTGTAGGTACAATAATAAACGAAATATGCATCGTAAACTAGTGGGTGATCCAAGATACATATAAAATAATAAATAATAAATAAATTTAATCAAAAAAAATATTTTACATAGTAAACTAAGGACTAAACATACAAGAAAACAATAAAAACACATACGCCTGAACTAGGAGATTCCTGTATCTCAGGCGAATAAGGACTTACTTTAAGTTATAAAATTAATTAAATTACTAATTACTAGCAAAAATATTTGTATTTCCTTACAATAGTTAGAAACAAAGAAGAGCCGAAGATCGGGCTTAGTGGCGTATCTTGGGAGAGGTCTACGTCCAGCAGTGGACTGACACCGGCTGATGATGATGATGATGATGATGAAATGCTTTGTCCTGACTGACTGACTGACGGATCAACGCACAGCCTAAACCACTGATCGTAGAGACCTGAAACTTAAAGGGTGTGTTATTTGTATGACGTAGGCATCCGATAACAAAGGATTTTCCGCAATTCTACTCCTAAGGGGGTGAAAAAGTGGGGCAAAGTTTGTATGGGACAACGTGATTCCTTGGCCCAATCCTATTAGAACCATTTTTGATTTCTACGCGGACGAAGTCGTGGGCAAAAGCTAGTCGTTCTCAAAATTCTTCTCATCTTCTCGTAAGTCGATGGAACCTATTTAATTTCCATCAATTCCCAATAAGCCCACGGAAGGGGCTAATATCAACGCATCGTCGACGTATAATTCGAATACTTTCCAAATAAATGGTTTTCGAACGTAGGTAGACGAGCTCACGTAAAAATTCCACGTATGATCGGCTTTAGATGCGTGGTTTAAAATTAAAGAGGATAGCGGTTTAAATTTAAAGCGGATAGCGGTTTAAAAGCTAAGGTTCGCTTGCTCATCAAAAAAAAAGTTACTGTCAAAGTCTCGAACACAGCCAGCTGTGATTAAATAATATAAACCTTGTGTTAATTAATTGATTTTAATTTGAGATTACCCACTTTCAATATTTAGCTAAGTAGGTATGTTTGGTTTGGCACAATTTCAGCAAAGCCGCTCCAGGCGACATAAAAATATTTTTTTCTACAAGTGATAGGTCTGCGTTTGATATGACGGTCCAAAATGTAGCACGTTTACGTAAACGATACCTATTCAGTTCAGTCATGACTAAACAGCTAATATTATTTTTTTGGAAATAATTGTTTTTTTAACTTAATCTTAAATTAAGTTGTTTTAGCCACCTACAACATTACAGTTAGGTACCTACATGTTCTGCACCTACGTACTTCACAGTTACATTATTTGTTTTTTTTTTGTTACTGTAGTTACGAATGGATTTTGTCAGTAACCGATGGCTATGAAATGGTGTCACTAATTTCGTAGCACCTTGGACGCATTTGACTCGTGCAACCATGTAGTACGAAAACCAACGAACAATCCAGACATCTTAAATTATATCCCTATATACCTACATATAAAATTCTCGTGTCGCGGTGTTAGTTACAGAGTACCTATGTCCACCTAAACAGCTAACCCGATTTATATGAAATTTTTTGTGTATGTTCATTAGAGACTCGAACAACATCTATTTCTTATTTTTTTCCTTTTTTGTACCTATACGCCAAAACAACGTTTGCCGGGACGGCTAGTAGGATATAAATTTGATGACGATGTCTAATTTCTTTTATACAGCCAGTTCGTAAAAAGACAAAATTCGTATCCACACACAACCGTCTAATGAGGAAAGGGTACCGACGCTCTCTCCATACAAACGTAGTCGACTGTTTCCTCCCCGTTGCATAAAACTTATAACTGCCATGACCACGTCCCTATTTTTGTTATTTTTTATTTTTAAAATCTTTTTTTGTGTGATAATTAGAAAATGAAAAAAAGAAAACAAGACATACGGGCATAGTCATGACAGTTATAGGTTTTTTGCAATAAAAATATTTGCTCTTGTGTCATTATCTAGGGAGGAAACGGTCGACTACGTTTGTATGGAGACAGCGCCGGTAGGTACCCTTTCCTCTTAAGGTTTTCACTTAACCCACACGTAAAACGTACAAACCAATACTTGAAAGTCAGCACGCGTTTGCCCACCGTATATCAACTCTGTCGACGCCTGCTCGCTTTTCCGCTGCTTTTCATTATTCTTCAAGTTTACAACACTCATAACCAGAGAAGTTAAGATTTTAAGTTGCCTTTTCTTAAAAGCTTATTTCGTTACTTGTTCAAGTTCGACATTTAGGGCTTATTTATGTTAATCAACCGCATAAGCTTTTTCTAAAAGCGGTTGTCAATATACCTATATATTATATTAGCTTCTATTGCTATACCTTTATTTTTAAAAGTGTGCTTTACACAGAAAATACTATTACTTGTACTTGTATACGGGCTGTTTTCCGCAATCAGACCTTTCTAGTTAGGTCCCTTTTGCGTGAGGTTCCACTTGTCAGGGGGAGAACCAGCCCGGCTCTTCCATAAATTTTGCCACTAGATGTGGCTTCTCAAACATTTTTGGAAGTCTTTTAACGTCACCTATAGTCCTGAGTCTAATATCTGTCAATACCATGCAGTCCAGCAGCACATGCGCGGTCGTTTCCTCAGCCTCCATGCACGCTCTGCATAGTGGGCTGTCCGTAATATCCAGGTTATGGAAGTGCTTGTTGAAAGCGCCGTGACCGGTCAAGGCGATTGTAACCAAGCACATTTGAGGGCGGTTTTTTATACAATTACTTACCTATCTATTTTACTATCGTTTTCTTTGTTTTAATACCTACTACAAACATTTTCGTAGTAGAACATTTTTTCTGTTCAGTGGCAATTAATGTGATAAATAAAATTATGGTATAGAGAAAAATATATATTATAGTTCTATTTTGGTGTAACATAGTATCTACCTCAGGTCAATGACTTTATTTATATCTGGTTTTAGATTAGACTATAAATAGGAAGTGTTGTATTAGAAAAAGGTGCAAGAAACTTATTTTTTATCGTTATTAAAAACACAAAGTAGACTAATAACTACGATGCCCTTTAGTAATTAAACAAAAGCAGGGGGTTAATGTTAAATATTGAACGCACCTGTACAAAGTAAATTAGTAAAGGTTCGGTAAAAGAAATGAAGGAAAAAATTAATTACTTTTCAGCTATCGAAAGGTGTTTCTTACTGCTCAATATATATCTACTTAATAGTACGGGATCCCTCTAAGGGCGACCATCATCGAGCTGTTTAATGGATGAATGATGTCGTCCTCCCGGGATCTTAGTTTATAACGGGTGAAGCATAACTGAGATGGTATGGTAGGTGGTAAGTGTAAGAAATAATCGCGAAAAAGTGATAATCTATAGGTAAATACAGGGTTATTGGTAATTATACTAGCAAGCCGTTGAGGGCTACTTCCGTGCACCTAAACAAATAACTTTTGTTCTATTACTTTTGGAAATCCTTTTTTTTTTAATTTTGATTTTTGGTTTACCCGAAAATCAGCGGAGAGGTCATTAACCTTAAAATTTTACTTACTTTTTAAGTTTTATGTACCATTCTTAATCTTAATGACCTTTGTTTTAAAAAATCTGCTGTTTTTTGAATTTACATAACCTCAAAATTTTCATTTTATATTTTACGAATTTCCAAAAGTCGTAGAACAAAAGTCGTTGTTAAGGTGCACAGAAGTAGCCCTCAACGGCTTGCTAGTATAATTTCCAATAACCCTGTATAAAAGTGAAAACGACTCATCAAGAAATCTCTGAAATTACAAGAGCTACGAGTCCAAAATTTCGCATGGCAGTTCCTCTTAGGACGTGAACGAGCACTAAGGGTTTTTTTGGAAATGAGACCTCTAAAGGGTGTAAATATGGCTTTTAAAGTTTGTAGTTCGTCGTAGACCTCATAGCAATGTGGTTCCTTTTGTCTGAGTACTTATGAAAAGGAATAGCTTTAGGTATAATAATGGGGCAGTCTCATCACTACCTATTATAAAATAAAGTCACTTTTGCCGTCTCTATGTCCCTATGTATGCATAGATCTTTAAAACTACGCAACGGTTTTTTTAAACAGATAGAGTGATTAAAGAGGAAGGTTTTTAGATATAATACATGCATAATACAGCCGTGCGAAGCCGGGGCGGGTCGCTAGTTTATTATATGAGAGAGATACTTAACAATTCTATTTATGAGTGTAAATTAATTCAACCTACCAGTTTGCGTTACAATGTAACTCGAACGGGTTTCGGTTTGTAAATTTTAAATTTAATGTTTATAGCGTAAATAATAAGTATGTAGGTAATACCTAAGTAAGAAAAAGGTCTAATTAGACGGGCGTTTCTGTTGTTTCTATCTATTTTGTCTTTACGTCAAAAAGGTTGCCTGCGGCCGAAACCCTCTTCTGTTTTTTTTTCTAAAAAGCGGCATCTTCGAATAAACGTTAATAACTTTGTATATAAATTGAAATCGTATCAATGTATCGGAATGCTGTCGTGTTATTTAACATTCTTGAAAGACCCGTAGGTAAGCAGATAAGGGCTTCCGTAGACCATTGAGTATTGGTCGGTCGATAGGTGGCACATAGTATTGGCTATCAATAAATCATTGATTGATAGGTGGCACATAGTATTGGCTATCAATAAATCATCGATTAATTGGCTTCTTTATACATCTACGTGACATTAAGAGGAAAGGGTAGGTACCGGGCGCTCTCTCCATACAAAAGTAGTCGACTGTTTCCTCCCTGGATAATGACACTAGAGCAAATTTTTTTGTTGCATAAAACGTATACTTACTTGCTTTGACCATGCCCCTATATTTTGTTATTTTTATTTTTTGTTTTCTTAATTTCTATGATAATTAGAAAATGAAAAAACCAAGACATAGGGGCATAGTCAATTGACAAAACTATTCGTGGTAGTGTTATTATCCAGGGACGAAACAATCGACTACGTTTGTATGGAGTGAGCGCCGGTACCCTTTCACCTTAAAGGATTAGACAAGCAAGCGGTGGTAGGCTTGGCCTTCTAACACCACCCCCTGGTCAAAGCCATGGTGCCAAATTGACTCGTCGCGTTCTATCATAATGTCTAGGCATACCGTACTCGTTCTAGATAAGCTCAGTTACATCTTTGACCTCATCGTCGCTTCCTATCAGGTAAAAAAAAGTAAAAAAAAAAAGAACTATCGAGTGAAAGAAAATCTCAAGTCTGCGATGTAACTGTTTAAAGTTCAAGATTGTAGCTTATTATTGAATTCCGAGATTCAGATAAAAACACGTTTGACGGAATATTGCCTATTTCAGGTGATCATTGATCAGACAGGTGAACATTCTTTTTGAAAGAGGTTCACGTGTAGGAAATGTTATACAATATACAGTAATTGATTGATCGAACTTTTAGTCGCGCAACAGAGAAAGGTATTGTTCGCTCTCTCGCATCAATGTGTGGTCAGCTTAAATTAAATCATCAACAAAGAAGTTCTTTTTTCAAAAGCGTGACGAAAAAAATACTTTAAATACACACCTGCGACTTTAAAATCCTAAAAACATAAGTAGATTAAAAAAAAACTGGTTGCCTGTAAAGTCGGTATACGGGCGAAAGTTTTACGTGACAACAACTGTGCTCGAGTGGAAGGGACGCGTGCCTTTCACTTTTTATGTCTGTCTCTCTCGCTCTTAGGCGGGCTAACCATGCCCGCGTGCCTCTCACTCGCTCTCATTGTGAGCGCATAACGTCAGCGGAGCGTAACGCAGTTTCTTGAAGTGTCACCCGGCAAACCAATTTATAAAACGTTGTCACGTCAAAAAAATTATATAGTTTAATTATTACTTACCTACTTAAGTATTTTAAAAGTTTACCTACCTGCATGATATAATGTGTATACGTAGCGCAGCGAATGTTGGCCTCTGATGGAAAGTAGAAGGGGTATGCGCAGAACTCAATTTTCATATATATATAGAGTTCTGCGCATACCCCTTCCACTTAACGCAGAGGTCACCATTCGCTGGGCTAGGTATACCTACCTACCTAACTACGTTTTTTAAAGGCTTTTATCTTGCAACGTATATGTATATTTTTCGGTTGGAATCTTGCAACTTAATTTTGATCTACTTCTTAGCGTTTTTAACTACTATCTGTCACTATGGTTAGTGATGATGCTGTCTAAGATGTATAGTACGTCATCTAGAAGATGCCTATACGCCCGTAACTCAAAGATTTCCAAATAAACGTGGGCCTTTGGGGGACACGAGTGAAAGTAGGAAGACAGCGGTGGAACAAACATTTTTTCGATACCTCCTTCTTTAGACAAAATGAATCAATTAGAATATTTTACGTGTATGTAAAATGATAAAGACCCTCTTAATGCACGACTCTTTACAATGTTGTCTTAGTTACCAATATGAAATCTTAATGCTAAGTGTAAAGTTAGACATAGGCAATACTCGTATTAAATTACGTAGTTAGGTAAGCGATATTATTGGTTTGAAGTTTTATCGTTCGACGAAAGTGGTAGCGAATTAGTAATAACAAAACTTTTTCCCAAAATTACATTGTAAAATGTTATTTTTCAGAAAAATTATAAAAAAAACAATTGAGAAGGAAAAAAGATCATAACTTTATTCCTGAAAGATATCTAAGGCCTCACGGAATGGTTTATCATCATCATCATTCTTCCAGGCCGATTTCGGCCGCAGCGACCAAGTTTTTATTATATTAGCCTAGATGTGTGGCTTGATGGCTGATAGGTATACCCTATTTTATGTGTGAACGTACGCCCACAGTGGGTGCACGTATTGTCAAACTTTATAATGTCCCTTTTTAATCCCCAATATAATAAATTCAAAAGAACTCTATCTATTACATTTCACCTTAACCGCTGCGTCAATTTTGACTAATCATGATAAGAGAACTTTAGGAAAGACACAGGCTACTTTTTATCCCGGTTCCAAACTTAAGTGGGTAAAACCGCAGAGCGCAGCTAGTTATAAATAGAAAGCAGCATCTCCTGATAAAAATACAGATTCAAAAAGAACGTAGGCGTGAATAGTAGTCGAAAACAAGTTTACAAACGAGAAAAAAATATTTGAGATAATAACCGAGATCCATTTAATAAATGAAGATACTCTATGGTGTCTACGTAGAGCCGTGTCATCAATACACCGAAAAATAAAAAGTACATAAAACTTTTTAGTTCCAAATCAATGTTAAAATTATTCAAATGGTGGATGTCAGCGGACTAATCTCGGGTAAAGCCGAATTAAATTAACGTTACGGTACATTGCCGGTTTTCCGAACCCTCCCTAAACTTCCTTTCTGAGGCAATAAGGCTAGCTATAGCAAACTAATTGGAATTAATTAGTACCGCTCTATTTTCCTGATGAGATCGCTGTGATAGCGAGTAGCGACCCAATTACGTAATACGTGTATGTTTATGGGTTTCGGTGACTTTTATTAGTTTGTGTTTACGTCAAATGATTAGGTAGCTACGTTGAAATAATAAATCAAAATCACACATCTTACTTATTAACAGTATCCGATCGTGAAATCATAAAGATTTATAGTAGTAATTAAGAAAACAACAGTAGTGTAAAATTACATTAAAGATTGTATCATGACTTAATATGACAAGATTCTTATCTTAAGTACGTAAGAGATTTATTAGTTTAAGTTTTTCAGTTCATGTGATTATTTCGTGTTAATTCTTTATTATCTGCTTAGGTAATTGAGAGCGTTAAATATATAAGTGAAGTTAACACCTAATTAAAACTGACTTGCGGCGATAAATTTTGTTTAAACTACATTTGCATATTGTGCAATTTGACCATTTTAATTTTCATAACATATGTGTTGAATTGGCCACTAATGGCTACCTTTTTTTTAAGTCGATTAAGAACGAAGACGAGCTTGATTTATTAGGGTGTAACGGAAGAAGTTTTTGTCTAGAGAACGTCTCTGTCAGTTTTGGAGGCGGGGATTCTTAATGTGTTAGTTCAAAAACATTTTAGAACATAGGTGTATGGTTTAGTTTGATAGTTCGTTGGCCAACATGTTTTGGCCAATGCTTATTTTCATGTGCCAGAGTTCCACCTCCTTTATGAGATTGCTGTCTTAGGTTTTAAGAATATCTGCTCGACCAACCTGCACGGCCGCAGTAAAACCAAAGTGCAGTGCATTTTTAAAAGGGAACGCCCCGGGGTTCGTGTCCGGACTTTTCATTATTTAAAATATTTAGTGAGGTGCAATGTGTACTGTCGTGTCCCATATGACGGCCGTCATGCTCCAGGATCGGTAAGTACGCTTTCAAATTTACACCCAACCCTTTTAGCATTCATCAGTTTACATCGACCGTCTAGCATAAACATTAAAATTAATCGTTCCACTCAAAATTTAAGTTATGTCCTATAAAAATATTCGCAACCAGTCCAGGGGCCCAATTGGCTAATTAGTTTCCATCGCCGCCGCTTCTACGAAACTCATTTCATAGATAATTTTCGTCCTTGGTCCAGCATTTAGAACCGCGCGCAGGCTCAATAACTCGACATAGTCTCACATTAAACTCTCCCAGAGGCCCTGCTGTATTTGCACAATTATTCCCTGAAGCAAACCCTTCTTTGTAGTCTACAATTACCATTCATTCAGCTGCCGGCGTTTTACATGAAACAATTTACATTTTGAAGCGAAAAATAAAATATCCAGAACTCCATTTATAGGTACAGCTTTGTTTCTGTTTTATTTACCAGTATACACTCGAACGTTGCAGGTGTATTATTTATAAAACATAAATTTCTCTCGGTAATTAAAATGTTGGCACTCTTACTTCATGTTGACGCATAAAACGCAAACTAATTTAAAAGCGACGACGCAATGACCCAATCTGGCATTATTCTGCTAGACTGTGATGCATTTAAATAGTAATTTGCAATCCACTGGCAAAACATTGTAATGGAATGAGTACACTCGCGTTCATAAATTCCCAACTAACACTGCTAATGAGCGTTCTTTTAAAAATAACTTTTATAATGTAGGTAGGTATATTAAATTTTCGAGAGAGCTTATGGGAACATCTCAAGTTTTTCATCATAAGCTTCTCAAACGTTAAATTTATTTTGGCCCGGGAGCGTTGAATTAAGAGCCGCCCTAATCCTTTCGGAACGAACTTAACCTAAATCATAAAGATGGAACAAGGCAACTTGTACAGAGTAAAGTCAAATATTATCCTTTCAAGAGATTAAGGAGTTATTAAAGCTACGTAGGCGCGTATCTAATAAGACAGTAACTCTCAACTCAACCTATGAATATCTTGAGCACTCGACTAAAATATTGCAAGGTAGGTAATTGGATCTAGATATTAAATATTAAAATTTGTACATGAAATAAAAACAGGTAAGTATGTATCGAAACTTTGTAAATTAGAATAGAATAATTTATTGAATAAAAACTATAACTAAATATTATACCTACTTTGCCTAAACTAGGAAATCCTGTGTTTCAGGCGAAAATTTACTAAAAGGTAATTAACCTTTATATTTTATATATAATATAATTAACTACCTACTTGCAAAAAAAAACTAGGTATTACAACAAAAATACTATATCTTGGTATAAAAGTTAACAGTGTAAATACTATGAAACCATTATATAGCTACAACACAATATTTTTTTTTTACAATTGTTACAAGTTTTAAAAAAATTCAACGACACTTTTAATGTAGGTTCACATTAGGTATTATGTAGTTTTAATGTTAATTGATATTGTAATCAAATTGATAAGTACAATACTAGCATAATCAACGGTAAATCTAAAACAATATTTACTTAGCTTCAAGAGCTACCAGTAAAAACGGTAAACTTTATTAACAAAATAATAATTTGAAATACCTACAAACAAAATTCAAAACTATAAGCTGCAATAACAATGCAATAGCAAATCATCCACAAATTCTTGTGAGTCAAACAATTTGTTTAAAAAAAGAATGGCTGCGGCTCAGCGCGGTAGCGGTTGGAGTGCAAAAAAAGATGACAAGAGAGCGGCCATTTTGGGAACGGGTAGGGAGGGGCGGGCAACCCGATCGAGCCGGGCGTTGATTTATATGCTTAGCTACGTCGATACTCTAAACGCATGTGTTGATGACTGTACCCATTTGAATTTTTAAAATTTGTATTCTTTTGCATTTTATTGAATCGATAGATTGGAAACTAAAATAAAACGATAATTCATTTTCATTTTTATTTTAAGAATAGTACTAAGTACACTTTTTATTTTACGCAACCTTGTTACCTATACTTGTGAAATTATATTTTAGCCCTTATTTACGCACGTAAAATATTTCACATATTTCATCAGATTGCTGCGGTGGTCGAAAAATAATTGAAACTTGATTCGATATTTTAATTGGTCCCATCGTTTTGACGATATTTTAGCTTGTCTCTTTATATTCACTTCTACTTTGTTGCAAACGGCTTATATGAAGATATTTGATCTTGCAACTTAATTGGCTCAGAAGAAATTTAAAATCAATCTATTTGAATACTTAAAGTGAACGCTTAGAGTTCAAAATACTATACGGTAATATGTTTGACTTGTGTCGTTCCACGCAGAATTGTTTTGAATTGAGACGCAACAATGTTCGATCAAGAGGCTTATTCCCACCCGCTCCGAAGTTATATTGCTAACTGGTTCGGAAAATAATTAAATAAAAACCTCCTTATGATATGTATTTTATATAAAAAATATTTCGGTTTCCGTTTTATATGTAATATGAACCTAATTGTAACTATTCCCTGTAGTATTATTTGTAAAAAATAAGAAACATTCGATTTCTTGGAGATTGTCCTCGTGGCGTAGTTGGTTATAGGACCGCGTCGTCGATCTAGAGAGTCACAAATTCAAATCTTGCCAATGAATAATTTTCGTAAATTTATTCCGTAAATAAGGGTGAATAATGGTCAATAACCAAGGGTTAAATGACTTATACTGACATCGGCAAAACTGTCAAAAAAAATTAGTACTACAATTTACTTTTAGTACTACAAATTAATAAGACTACAGATTTTTCAAACGATTGATAGTTTGAGATTCCCTAAAAATATAATTACGCATATTCTACGGGAAGAGTTTTGTTACATACACAATTCTTCCGAGCCCTTTGGAAATTTAATATGTGGAAAAATAAGTTTTGAGGAATAATACATTCGGAGCCCATGGTAATAAGCCCATCGACATTACTCGAAAAGGTACCAGTGCACTGTCCTTTCCCCCCCACAAAATAAAGATATTGAGTTCCGATAACGCCATCTCTGTCTGTTAAGTAAATTACCTACTTGGATAGATAAGATTAGGTACAAAATATTGACGATTACTTTGAGTTTTTAAGATATTTTTCTGATCTTGTCAAGTTTAATTAGTGGTTAAGAGGAAAGGGTACCCGCTCTCTCTCCATACAAACGTAGTCGACTGTTTCCTCCTTGGATAATGACACTAGAGCAAACATTTTTTAGCATAAAACTTATAACTGACCAAGCCCCTATGTTTCTTTGTTTTTAAACTCTTACTTTCTATGATAATTAGAATATGATAAAAAACAACTGTGCTCGAGTGGAAGGGACGCGTGCCTTTCACTTTTTATGTCTGTCTCTCTCGCTCTTAGGCGGGCTAACCATGCCCGCGTGCCTCTCACTCGCTCTCATTGTGAGCGCATAACGTCAGCGGAGCGTAACGCAGTTCTTGAAGTGTCACCCGGCAAACCAATTTATAAAACGTTGTCACGTCAAAACCAAGACATAAGGGCATAGTCATGGCAGTTATAGGTTTTATGCAACAAAAATATTTGTGCTAGTGTCATTATCCAGGGAGGAAACAGTCGACTACGTTTGTATGGAGAGAGAGCCGGTACCGTTTCCTCTTAACTTGTCTTTCCCTACTACCGGTAGAGCAGGTATACTAACTAAAAACTGGTACCTTATAGATATATTTACGTAAAGACTTTGAATTTAATGGACATTTTTTCCAATAAGCTTGTTGTGTTGTTGCGACTTTTTGTCGCAATTGGAACCGGATGTATTATGAATCGAATATTCTTATGAGAATTCATAGTTTTTACAAATAAAAAGTAAAAATCTACAAAGATGACTTGGTATAGTAGTCGAACACCTGCCCACTGATTGCGGGTTCGATTACTCATCACTACATAGTATAAAATAAAGTCGCTTTCTCTGTCCCTATTTCCCTTTGTATGCTTAAATCTTTAAAACTACGCAACGGATTTTGATGCGGTTTTTTTAATAGATAGAGTGATTCAAGAGGAAGGCTTATATGTATAATACATGCATAATATATATATATATATATATATATATATATTTATTTACTCAAGTTACAGAGACTCATATTATTAGTAAAATACTTATTCCTATGTTAGTAAATTAAAATAAAATAAAGTAAAATAAAAAAGAAACATAAAAATTAAAAAACATCGATACCATGCCATTATTTTTTAACTTCTACACCATGAGCAGTGGCACAACAGCGGTTTATATACTCGCAGTCCAACCTGCTTGCGATCATGGCTAAGATGGTGTTGGCACTGCCACGTACCCTACGCACCAGGGACGCGCCTCTTTTTCGCATTATGGTATAAAAACAGTCTACAGAGGATTCTGCAAACATCCCTGATGCGCTGCAAAACCGTGGCAACCCCAACAAAATCCTAAAGGCGTTGTTATACTGAACACGGAGGGCCCCGTACGATTTCTGAGTATATCTAGACCACAGGGTGCACGTATAGAATGATGTACAGTAGGCTCGGAACAGGGTCAACTTTACTTCTCTCGAGCAACGTGCAAACCTGCGGACTATCATGTTCGCTCTCACCGACAAAGCCCTCCGCTCCCGCTCAACATCCTCATCATCCTTCAGATCAGGCGTCAATATGTGTCCTAGGTACTTAAATTTATACACTCTTCGCAATTGTTTGCCATTTAGTTTTACAGGTGGTACACTTATAGGACATTGACTTCCCACTCCGAAGACCATGATCTCGCTCTTTTTACAATTATAAATTAGACCATGGGCCTTAGCATATCGCTCACAAATCGCCAACAACTTTCTCAGTCCGCAAATCGATGCGCTCAAGAGCACCATGTCATCTGCATACGATATGTTATTCACGCAGACACCGTCTATATAACAACCGACTCTAGTGCCGTTGAGCTCACCGACAAGCTCATTCACATAGAGGTTAAACAACGATGGGGAGCTCAAGCCGCCCTGTCTCACTCCGCACTCTAAGTTATATGGACTCGAGAAGGCTCCGGCCCAACGCACATTGTTAACCTGGTTTCCGTACCAATATTTAAAGATATTTGTTAGCTGATTTGGTAATTTAAGCTTTTCCAGTTTACCCCAGAGTACGTCGTATGAAACCAGGTCAAATGCTTTAGAAAGGTCGAGAAAGCAGGCGTACACGGGCGTCTTTCTGCTAGTGTAGTACGAGACAACCTGCTTAAGACACAACACAGCATTGTCTGTTGACAATCCGGGTCTAAATCCGAATTGGTTGTCATGAATTTTGAGACAACTATTTAGTCGTGTGTTAAGCAAGGCGTCAAAAACCTTCGCTACAATCGTAGCCAACGAAATGGGCCTATAATTGTTCAAATCGGAAATGTCACCCGTTTTATTTTTCACGATAGGAACTACCACAGTTTTCATCATCTCAGTTGGCAGATAACTATGATTGACACACAAATTAAAGAGCATCGCAATCACCCTTGACAGGTGCGGACCAGCATATTTAAGATGCTCAATGCTGAGCCCGTCATGCCCAGGTGATTTCCCTCTCGACATAGATTTTATAATAAGTTCGATCTCTTTCGTTTGAAACAGTACTTCACTGGGCATGCCAGGCTCAACACTGACCCCGGAGACACTATGCCCTAGCATAGAATTCACAGTAAAATGCTCCCTGAATTTATTTGCTATATCTTCAGGCCTACTCACGCCACCAACACTCACAGGGAGACCGGTTTTATGCTGTAACTTGTTGGTTTGTTTCCAGAATCCGCGAAAATCATGATTGACGTGATGAGAGGCAAGAATATCCATTTTTATTTGATTTTCATGAGCTTGGCACCATCTTAAACGTGACTTAAATATTTTTCTCGCCTCTCTCATATCGTTATAGCTAGCTCCAGAAGTAGGCTTACCCTGACCCAGCCATACTTGCAATTTATTTTTAGCTTCCCTATGAGAGTCCGCAACGTGTTTATTCCACCCTATGACTACCTTTCTCTTAGGACGCCTGTTCTCTCGACTCTCTCGCGCATCTGCATAATATAGCCGTACGAAGCCGGAGCGGGTCGCTAGTGATATATATTTTGTTTCTCATCTGAGTGATTGTTTATTTAAGTGAAGTTAGAAAAAAAATTACGTACAATCAGGCAAAAAAATTGCAGCTCTACAGTAGAACTCCAAAACTGCTATTATTAAATGTTTTCAACTTAAGTAAGATTCAAAAGTCCCGCTTGAGTTGAAGTTTAAAATCTTTCAAATCATAAATTTATTATAATGAAAAAACATTCTTAGAATGAAAATATTCCACAAAATAGTAATTTTAGAACTCTACGATGGATCTACAATTTTCTATTTCTGACTGACATAGGTACAGTCGGCTGCATAATTGCAGACCCCGGTAGAGTTTTAAAATGACTATTATTGGAATGTTTTCATTCTAATAATTTTTGTTTGTTAAATTGATGAGTTAGAAGACTTTAAACTTCAACTAAAGCAGGTGCCTAGAATCTTGCTTGTGCTGAAAACATTCTTATAACAGCTGTTTTGGAGCTCTACGGTGGGTCTGCAATTATGCAGCCGACCGTACCTAACAAAAATACAAATCGTGTTAGCCAAAAGTTCTAAAAAAAGTATAATCATATCCTAATTACCTAGTCTGGCACGCATATTACAAGCCCAGTTGCTTAGTTTGTGGCTAGATGGCGCTTTATACAATATCGTTCTATGTTTATTTATTACTAGCGACCCGTCCCGGCTTCGCACGGCTATATTATGCATGTATTATACATATAAACCTTCCTCTTGAATCACTCTATCTATTAAAAAAAACCGCATCAAAATCCGTTGCGTAGTTTTAAAGATTTAAGCATACATAGGGAAATATGGACAGAGAAAGCGACTTTGTTTTATACTATGTAGTGATAAACCTACTCTTTTGTCACAACATTATTTACGTTTGCACCCATTTTCATAGCCCGAGTAAAATTTCGCAATTTAAGACATTTTCTTTTATCTAAAGAAGGAAATTTCTAAGGACATTGAAGAGGTCTCGAGTAAAGGCATTATCTCAGAGTTTCAGCGCGTTACGTCACGGTTGCGTAATCACAAAATCTACTTAGATTTTACTGTGAAATTCTGCTGATTTAACGCGGAAATTTCAGCATTTTGTTCCAGAGTGGTTTGTGATTTAATACGCCTTCCGAAAGTTTAATGAAGTTGGAGTTAGTTTTAGTTTATTGAGATAATTTATGGAATGTTTCACAGATTTTGGCGTTCTATCGAATTCAACTATTAATCCAAACAGTAGATAGATAGATAGAACGCTTTATTGCACACACAAGTTACAGAAAAGTAGGTACAATTAATTTAAAAATAATTAATAATAATTTATTAATATTTTTTTTTCAGTATGACTTTGTACCTATGACTACTTCTATTACCTACTTTTTTCTCATCAACATATTTTTTTTCTGTCAGGTTTAAATCCAACCGAACAGAGCAAAAACCTCAATTGTACTAATAATAATCAGACCACAGCATCAAAACTTCTCTTTAGAGCTTTTTATTAAGCTAATTTCCGAAATTAACGCAGTCAATTACGTCGGAATGTAGGTATCTATATACCTACCTACTTACTGCACTCCATTGTTACCTGCTTTGCCCCCATTCCTACACCTAATTACTTCTTATGTAGGCCGGGTGTGTCTGCAGCCCCAGTAAATTTCACAATTTCACGCTAAGGCGGAGATCTCGTTATTTCCCGGGACTCGGGCATCGGTAACGTCCCGGAACGAATCATTCGACTACATGTAGAAATAATTATAAGCTCATCCGTTCAAACCTTTCGTGTGAACGTTGGAATTACCTACCTCTATTTGGTAAAGCGGAAATTGACTATACCTATAGGTATCCGCTGAATTGATATTTGGTATTGTTGTTCAGACAACGTAGGTAATTTCTTATTTTAATATTCGTCGAGCTTAAGGTGGACGCAGACTGATCAGAGTCGAAAGAATCGAATTTTTGCCGTCCACGGGAAAAGGTATCTTATATTAATAGAGATAAGGTCCACTTATATTTCATTTATATTTTTTATATTTCGCCTCTGACGATGCGGTCGACTCTGATGACGTCATCGGAAATATAAATGTAGGTACCTTATATCAATTATTATAAGGTACCTTTTCCCGTGGATGGCAAAAATTCGATTCTTTCGTCTCTGATCAATCTGCATCCACCTTTAGACGTCAATGGCGCCTCCAAATCGTAGCATCAATATTAATAGTATTCAGAACCAGGAAACTACTTATTACGTCTCTACTTAATATTGTTGACTTGTTCGGAAGGCGTACACAGCGAATAGTGTGATGATAATTGTATTTTCTTATCCGGATATTTTCCCTAACATTTTTAGTAAGCGATAATAAAAATCTTGTCCTTATTACTCGGCCTCAAGTTCCACAAAACTCTTGTCAGCGAATGGACGATAATCCGCATCTTAGTAGTCTTTCTTTACGTAAAAAACTTTTCCTTTTGAATAACCCCCTCATTTTTCCGGTGGGCGACCCCTCTTTATTCATAAGCCGCTGACGTAACTTTGAGATCCCTAAATGAATGGTTGTTCGTTGTTTTACGGGTCTATTCACAATGCTTTTGCTTGGAAACTTCAGAGATTTGCCCGTAAGAAAAAGTGAAGAGATTTCGCCATGAAATTATATGACGCCCGCAAATTATTATATCATCTTTGAATTGCTTAAGTTCTTAAATTACGGTACCTACTCATACGTCTTATCTATTTTATATCAGTTTTAGTTTATTATAACAAAATAATCCTTGAAAATCGGGTAGTCGGTGGATGGAGGCGGCTCAGGACCGCTGTTTGTGGCGTCGTATGGAGGAGGCCTATGTCCAGCAGTGGACGTGTATGGGCTGACATGATGATGATGAATCCTTGAAAATATTTATCTACCTAGCAAATTTTATAAAACAAAAAAGAAGGCATTGTAAAATTGTAGCCGTTTATACTCATTGGGTACCAATAGCATTTTTTCCTGGGGTGATAAATCTTGCCATAATTTTATACTCTTCTGCTACATGGCAGAAGAGATAACTGGGAAACTATTTGTCCCTTTTAGAGGCTCACTAGAGAGGAAAATATTTCTAGATGTTACTGGGACGGGGGTGGGGTAACAATATAGGCGTAGACAAATTATGTTTAGGTAAGTATGTCAAAACTTACACTGAAATAAAAAAGAATATTACAAACATACAAAGTTAGGCGCGAAAAACATAACCCTTTCCTAGCAGTTGGGTAAAAAGGTAATTCTATTTAGCATGATTGTAGACTGAATGCTAGGATTTATGATTACGTTTTGTTTGTATTTAAAAAAAAAATTAACATATAGACTATAGTATTCTATGTTCGAAAACATGAAATAGTTTTCATTTTGCGTTATAAAATGAAATTCATCTTGCTTTATGTAGATAGGGAAGGTCGTAAGACTCGGCACCGCCTTTGAGGCAAGAAGAGAAGGAAAAATTTGAATTTAGATGTCGCTAGTCGTAGTACTGCGGGATCCTTCGGTTTACGACGCGGAGCTAAAATTCTGTTCTCAAGTTGGCCTGAAAACTGTGCTTGGTTTATACGGAGGAGGAGTGTTGGAGCCAAATGGCCACCTCTCCCAAACGCTACGGGCGGCCGTTTCTGACGGAATTACTGGCGCCGATTACGTATGACTTTAGTATAGATATTCCGCCACTGTAGTTATTGCTATCAAGGGTTTTTTTTACCTACCTTTTAAAAATTAGTATGTCTCTACCATCTGATAGTTGAGACTATTTCTAATACGTAACGTAACAACAAATAAATCATCTTACAAAACAAATCTTTAATTCTAATTAGGTTTTTTTTTTAAGTATTTTAAATGACCGCGTCTTGAGTAAATTCAGTATACCTTACATAAATTATCGTTATTATTTATTAGACAAAACTTCATCATAATGATTATTATCGGCCACATTATGGCCACTGCTGAGTCAAAGCCTCCCCCATATATTTCCAGAGATATCGTTCGCATGCGCTTTGTATCTAAAGACTTTCAGCAACAATACATAAGTGATTCTAATACCGAATGCTGATATAGCAAAAAAAATAAACTAGCCGATCGCCATTGATACTATGCCATCGCCATTGCTAGTATAAAATAGCTGACACGTAATAGGGTGCATTATCGGACCCAGGAGGAAGCTTGCTCGGGTCCGTTACATACAAATGCCTTTCATTAACTTGTCGATGGTACGGACGAACTATGGAGCTATTGTGTTTTAAACTGTCTACAGAATACAGCAATGCAGACGAAACGCGCTACGTTTTACTTAATTAAACAAGAGTTTATTTTAAGAAATTTACATAAAAATACATAATGTATCCATGAAGTGGGGATGCCGATATCTTAGCCGATTTCGGTAATAGCGTCTATTTATTGGCTGTATTCATGACGATTGACTTTGTTGTTCAGCCCGATGACGTATACTATTTTTTCTCTGAATTTTATTATCTCACTAATTTATTTATCTCAAATAGTGTATAGATAGAAACTTGAATAATCGTATAGGCTACTTTTAATTCCGATATTTCAATGGGATCGATACCTAGGGTACGTTTCCATTGACACGGAGCTGGGGGAAATGGAGAGGAGCAGACCGTGAATTGGGCAATAACAGTACTCGAAAACTTCACAAATCATTACGCATCAGTGGAAATAGTTCACTCCGCCCAGCAAAAACAGTTTATTGTCTAGTTCACCGTCCACTCCTATCCACTCCGCCCAACAAAAACAGTTTATTGTCTAGTTCACCGTCCGCTCCTATCCACTCCGCCCAACAAAAACAGTTTATTGTCTAGTTCGCCGTCCGCCCCTATCCACTCCGCCCAAAAAAAACAGTTTATTGTCTAGTTCACGGTCCACTCCGTCCCACTCCGCGTTAGTGGAAACGCACCTTTAAATACGGGTAAAACTGCGAGCGGAGCTAGTATTAAATACAAATACCTATAGGTAAGGTAGGTAGGTAGGTACCGAGTTTCAAACTGAACCTATCACACAGAGATAACGTCGGTATTGGAGTAGTAAAGTAAATGAGATATATTTCGGCGCAGATGCACGTATGGAAGTTCGTCGTTTCCAGCTTACCCACACGGAAACCGTTCTGATAAGACATGATATGAATTCGGATTTAGGACTTGTATTTTATTATATTACTATGGAATATCTGAAAGATATTGGTTATACGGTTCGTTTGTGTTAATTGAAATGTTTGATTTACTTTATTGTTGATGGTGTGCGTTCAAATCATAATATTCATGATCTTTATTTGATGCTATATACATATTATATTATAGCTTTTCTTTTGTGACAATTTGTGACGACACAGTTGGCACAATGGTCACCATGCCGGACTGCCAAACAAAGGGTTGCGGGTTCGATTCCCGCCTTAGACAAGTATTTATGCTTAGATATTTGTCTGTGGTCTGGTTGTTTCTATGTATTATAAGTATATATTTACAAAAGAAAAGTATATAAGTAGTATATCCGTTGTCTAGCACCCATAATACAAGTCTAGTTACTTAGCTTGGGGCTAGATGGCGATGTGTGGAATGTCCTGCAATATTTATTTATTAATATTTATTTATTTATTTATAATTAAGATATAAATAAATAAAAATATGCCTATCTATAAGTATATAGGTATCTACACGACAAATTGAGAATGTCCTTCTTTTTTGAAGGTTGAACTATATGGTTTTGATCGCTTTGGGCCCTGTTGGTACGATCTGTTGCAGGAATGGTTATGTCGAGGGTTCATCCCTTATTATTTTTTTATAGATCCGTCTTCGCTTCAGTTAATTTGTATTAATTTACCTCATACATCATTGTTCATATTAAGCAAAACTCTATCTTTCTTAATATTATAAAGAGGACTTTTTTTAACTATTGCATAGCTTTTATTGCGGGCTTTGAGTGCGGCGACTGAATCAAGAAATTCCGTAACGAAAATAAAACCTAACACCACCACTCCGCCTACCGTGTATCTCGGCCGAGCGTTCGGTTAACGTGTATGTATATGGTACGACTGTACGAAGCTCGCACGATGCAATAGCTTTACTGCGGCAGTCTCCGAGTGCCATACGTTTTTTTTATTGTTTTTATGTTTTGAACAATTATGCTCCGAAACTTCTAGACCGATTTTGATGAAACTTAGTATGAAGATACATAAATAAATAAAAAATAAATAAAATAAATATTGCAGGACATTCCACACATCGCCATCTAGCCCCAAGCTAAGTAACTAGACTTGTGTTATGGGTGCTAGACAACGGATATACTACTTATATACTTTTTCTTTTGTAAATATATACTTATAATACATAGAAACAACCAGACCACAGACTAATATCTAAGCATAAATACATGTCTGAGGCGGGAATCGAACCCGCAACCCTGTGTTTGGCAGTCCGGCATGGTGACCATTGTGCCAACTGGGTCGTCGATACATTGATTCATTGGAAATATCTTAGGCTACTTTTTATCCCGATATACCCACGAGATAGGGAGTGGAGCGCTGCTAGTCTATCTTATCTTAATCTTATCTTAATCTTATCTTAATCTTATCTTAATCTTATCTTAATCTTATCTTAATCTTATCTTATCTTATCTTAATCTTAATAATCTTTAATATATATAAATCTCGTGTCACAATGTTTGTCCTCAATGGACTCCTAAACCACTTAACCGATTATAATAAAATTCGCACACCATGTGCAGTTCGATCCAACTTGAGAGATAGGATAGCTTACATCCCGATATTCCCACGGGATCGGGAGTTACGCGGGTGAAACCGCGTAGGGCAGCTAGTCTTAATATATATAAATCTCGTGTCACAAAGTTTGTCCTCAATGGACTCCTAAACCACTTAACCGATTATAATAAAATTCGCACACCATGTGCAGTTCGATCCAACTTGAGAGATAGGATAGCTTACATCCCGATATTCCCACGGGATCGGGAGTTACGCGGGTGAAACCGCGTAGGGCAGCTAGTCTTAATATATATAAATCTCGTGTCACAATGTTTGTCCTCAATGGACTCCTAAACCACTTAACCGATTATAATAAAATTCGCACACCATGTGCAGTTCGATCCAACTTGAGAGATAGGATAGCTTACATCCCGATATTCCCACGGGATCGGGAGTTACGCGGGTGAAACCGCGGAGGGCAGCTAGTCTATTATAATTATGTAATTTTTATTGTCAATTGCTTATCATATTTCTTACATATTCAATTAGAATTTCTCCCACGGCGCACTGGGTTTATAATAAAAGAGAAAAATATCTACTTTTTCTGTTCTAATACCATGTTTTTATCATCGTGCAGGAGTTAAAAAGCTGTAGGTAATGAAAAAAAAGGGTCTCTTCATGTGAAATACTTACCATAACCGTATGTCAGTAGCTTTTGTGTCATAGCGTTTTGAACTTTATGCTTTGAAAATAAGAGGTACTAATTTGTCAGTTAGTTTACCAACCTTTTTTTTTAATTTTACCTAGCATATGTAAAGTTAATTTTTATTATAACTAAGCTAAAATTTTATAAATTAATCCCCAAATGTAATAATGTACCTTCGTTATATGTATGTAGTATTTAAGTAACTAGTTATATGTAAGTAGGTAGGTATTTGTAATACACACGAAGGAAACATGACATCTACAAATGTACCTACAAATCTAAAATTGTCATGTTTCCCTGGTATCCTATCAACGATTTGATACTTTGCCTGATATACAATAGTCAAAGCAAAATAAAATATACAAATAGATGCTCACCGAATCGTTCGATTGCATGCCTAAAGAAACTCTGTCTGTGTACACGTATACAAAATACCTTATTAATCTACATAATTCTAAAATATACAAAGTAGGTAGGTATATCTACTACTATTGGTTTTGATCTAATAGCTACATGTCACAAAAGTATTAGGAGATCATCGTCTTCTGTCACGAAAAGCGAACCGAAGTAGGTACGAACAAAATGGAGATGGACGCCAAAATCGTTTTTATGCAAATATGAAATACTATCTCGATCAAATCCAATCTACGAACCTCATCAATATTCTGCCTGCTTATTTTCCTGGAGGCTTTAAAACAAAACAAAAGATCCTCTGTTATTTAACTCGTTTCCGATACGGCGTACTGTCGTATAACAAAATTTCCTTCACGAATAAGTTTGTGAGATCTCATTTGTCTCAAAGAGATGGAAGCCGTACTGAGAATAACAATAGGTAAATTTATGTAAATGAGGACCGTTCTACGTAACAAAAAGGAAATGAGCCCACTGGTGTGAGCGTTCAATTTGATTGTCAAACTGTTATGTTGGAGACGTTTTGAAATTACGCCTCTCATATATAGAAACGAAACGTATGCCTGTTTAGTTTAGTGTTATTGCTATATTGTTCTCGTATGACAGCTGTATTCGGTGACGCACCTTCATAATTTTGGGTGTTGTGGTAAGTATGGTTGTTGTGTACCCACCAAGATGTTTTTTATTACGAACATGGTTCCTTACTTTATGTAAGAGTACCTCAATCTAAATGTAAAGTTTTGTTTACACGTTAGAATTAAATACTATATACTTACCTACTTGAAACTAAATAACAAACCTTGAATATTATTTTTCATACTTAGTAACATCACATGAGTAACTATACTCGTGTGGTAACATGACTCAAAATAAAAAATACCTTTAGTAGATATACAACCTTTATAACTTTTCCAAATGAAAATATATTTGATCTAGAATATCAGAGTAAAACAATTTATTTATCCGTCTGTGTATCAACAGAATTTACAACTTTATTTCCAGTGATATAACTTCTACTCCAATAGTTCTGAATATTGAAGCAAAGATTTTATTATTATGAAAAATAAAAGTATCTAAGAGGTACATTTCATTTGCTGGATTAAAAACTTTACATGGTCTCAAGTAAAGTTTTAAACTCGTAAATATATGAGTAGGTAGATAAATATTTTTGAAAGTATGAAATAGTTTAAGGGCGAACGAACGAGGGGTGGAAATCCAAAAAGTTTATTTTCAAAAAAGTCGATTGGTCGATGAATATCCACCTGACAGGAAATATGTGGTCTGCAGCACGCAATTAAACGTTTTAAGAAAAATAAAAGTAAGTAAGGTACATTTCATTTGCTGGATTAAAAACTGTACTTGGACTCAAGCAAAGTTTTAAACTCGTAAATACATGAGTAGGTATTTATAACCTTTTCATAGGAACATAGTAGGTAGATAAATATTTTTGAAAGTATAAGATAATTTGAGGGCGAACGGACGAGGGGTGGAAATGCAAAAAGTTTATTTTCAAAAAAGTCGATTGGTCGCTGAATATCCACCTGACAGGAAATATGTGGTCTGCAGCACGCAATTAAACGTTTTAAGAAAAATAAAAGTAAGTAAGGTACATTTCATTTGCTGGATTAAAAACTGTACTTGGACTCAAGCAAAGTTTTAAACTCGTAAATACATGAGTAGGTATTTATAACCTTTTCACAGGAACATAGTAGGTAGATAAATATTTTTGAAAGTATAAGATAATTTGAGGGCGAACGGACGAGGGGTGGAAATGCAAAAGTTTATTTTCAAAAAAGTCGATTGGTCGATGAATATTCACCTGTCGGGAATTCTGTGGTCTGCATCACAAAATTATAAATGTTTTAGGTAGGTATACGAGTATAATCCGTTCGTTAAGCCATCCACAGATTTCTATATCGTTCATTTTAATTTTCTAAGCTAAGGACCCGTAATATACGTACGTTACTGTATTTTGTTGGTCACTATCATCATTAACTAATTAGGTATCTATTATATAAAATATAAATACGATACCTACATTAGATAAAACAAAGTACCTATTCTGATATGTATCTTTTACTTTTTAATATATGTATCAATGTTTATACATATAATTATGTTTCATTTGTACACACTGCTTGGCACCGCCTTTTATAAACCTCATTAAAATTTCAAACTCATGGGAGGTCCAGTTTGTTTATTCCGACCAACCTACCTAATTAATTGTCTAATTGCTTTGAAGTTTGGGCTACATAGAGAGATTCGTAGCGATATAGGTACCTATTAGTCCAGGCAAATTAAATTGGGAATATAACCTTTGATAATTCCGAAGTTTTTTTATTTTTTCCTAGTGAATTAGTGAATTCATTGCTATAAGTAAGAGCTACAGTATAATTGGGGTGGTATCGGAGGTGAATTTAACTGAGTCGGAGTGACATTTGATATTATTTCAATTGTTATACCTATATGTACTATATAGGTATGGCAGGTACTATGGCGAATGCTTTTTGTCAATTTATTGTAAGATTGTAATATTTTAGTAATTTCAATGAAATACTTAAGCTATTCCAACTAATATTGTAAATCCGAAAGTTTGATTATGTATTTGTTTTGTATATTTATAATTTGTTTGTTCTTCACGATTAACCGACTGGATTGATTTGATTAAAATTATGTCGAAATTCAAAGTTAATTTACCTAAACATTTAATATTTCATTCAAACTTTATAACAAAATAGGTAGGTACTTTCGTACCTATAGAAATCGAAGGGGTGTGAGTATTCTAAAATTTAATAGAAACCCTACCTACATTTCCGTTCCCTACATTTTAAGACGATTGACTGACTGACTTACTTATCAACACCCAGGGGGTTGAAATTGGGGAGAAATCTGCGTACGAAATCGATGGCACAGCCCTTGATGCTATTTACATAAAATACGAAATGTCAGCAAAAGTTGTTTCCAATCTCGTTGATATTTATCTTAACTTTGTTTTCTTTACCGTTTTGTATATTTTAGGGCTGGTAGAGAAAAGACAGAATATGACCTAGGTAGGTAAGTATATTGGTATTAGAAAGAATTTTAATATTTTTGTTTAATCTATCGAAATAATTGACGAATTGTTTCATAAAATTGAAATATCTAATATTCTGATTTATTATTACTAATGTAAAAGCGTGTTCGGTCTTTAGATTAAAAAAAATGCTCAAGGCTAGCCTAAAATCAAATAAGATAAACGCACTTACTAACTTACTTTTCTTACTTATTATTACGCAACATAGATATTCGAGTAATATTTCGAAACGCGCAAATAACGTTGAAATCAAATTATTACTTGAAAAAAATGAGTAGCTTAACCTTTCTCTACAAAAAATTTGCAACACATAATTTTCGTTTATTAACGTCTCGAACAAAGTAATATAAAATTCTACTTAATCAGAAAATCAGGTCAAATCTTCGAGAGCGAGCAAAACATTTCTATTACCTACTCCAAGAAAAAAACTTGTTACATTTTTTCTCATTTTCTTCTTATATTTTTGTACAAGTTTTATTGAATTACATTCGGAAAGTTGAAAGAGTAATACCACTCCGGTACAAACAGGACCATTATGGCGAATGCAGAGTAAAGACTTTAGATCGACCAATCGTCGTCGATAAGTTAGTATGAAAAGGGTAATTTTATCAGGCGTATAATTTGTTAGACATTCGTTTAAGGCATTTTTCTACAAAAACAAAAAACGTGTTAGATGACCCGCTCATAGCCGGATTAAACAACTGTGAAAGTCCCAAACTGATTAAATAATATAAACCTTAGTATGAAACGGGTAATCTATTGTCTAAATGTGTTTTTTTTGCCTTCAACGTTGACTTGTACAACAAAAATTAAATGCGTTTATGTATGACCTAATTATGAACAACTAATTGTCAAAGTGTCAAATTGATTAAATCATATCCTAGTAGTTATTGAATAAGAATTTAATTTTAGATAACCTGTTAAATGAAATTAGCTAGAATTTAGCTAAATTTGTTTTTGTACTATGTCATGCAAGCCCTCCTTAATGTGACGTACAGTAAGTTATCGGCCAATCAAAATGTTTGTAGTCTAAGTAGACCCTCACTGTTCATAGACATCTCTTCGTAGAAAATACTTTGTAGCGAACTTTCGGTAACAAATAACTTTAGATGTGTTATTTCTTTTATTATTATTCGGTTTCCTATTATGTTTGTTTTGTGGCGACAGCGAAATCTAAGAAAATAATTTAGTCAAAAATACTGGATATTACGATTTTTGCTCATCTATGGTACTACCGATGACCCAGTTGGCAATATGGTCACCATGCCAGACTACCAAACACAGGGTTACGGGTTCGATTCCCGCCTCAGACAAGTATTTATGCTTAGATATTTGTCTGTGGTCTGGTTGTTTCTATGTATTATAAGAATATATTTACAAAAGAAAAATATAAGTAGTATATCTGTTGTATAACACTCATAACACAAGTCTAGTTACTTAAGCTTGATAGCGATGTGTGGAATGTCCTGCAATATTTATTTATTTATGGTAGGTACTACACCTATCTTTTAACTAAGTCGTGCCTTTTTATATGAATAAATCAACATCCATAGGCGCAAGTGGACCCTTAATAGTCAAAATTAACGTAGTTCTACAAAGCCTTTGTTTGACAAGATGATGAAATAACCAGACAGACGCTTATTCATAATTCAACGGTCGCATGCATACATAATTACTGACCCGAACTAATTAGGAATTTCCGCTTCAACCCTCTTGGGACGAATTTTGAAAATTCCTCCCATAGAGCCCATATTTCTTGTAACAAAGGCTGTTTACCTACTACTATAATGTAGCTTGAGTTTGTAGGCAGTTGTAAGGGTCAAGAGACTATAACTTTAAAATAAAATTTTAAGTAGATACTATGTTGGACGAGTAGGTTCTAGTTGTATAATAACTTAACGAAAATTACCTCTTTGAGTAACGTAGTTTCATCGTCGCCCGCTCTTTACGTAAGGATTATCGAGGATAACATAAATCCTAAAATTGTATAGAGACGTAGTTTATTTTGTTTCTAATCAACGGAAAAAATATTTTGTTTTGTTTCACAGTACGTACTAAAAGAAAACAAAGCGCTTGTTTCCAGGACGGTGTTATTACATTTTCCTATTTACTTATGTAGGTAAGTGCTCTGACGAAGCGGCATAACGCAAGGGTTCTTTTTCATTTCCGACATAAATATAAACGTGGCTTGTACTCGTAGTCTCATACCTACCTCTTTTACTTTATTCATCTCGTGTCGAAAGTAGAAAAACCTTCCAGAACCTCGCAAAACTTTCATTGCATACCAAGCTTACCTTCACGTGTGTGACATCGCCGAAATATCTGCCAATTTCATTTCTACGCTCGCCTCCCTGGAGCGCAGTAAACACCACCCCGCCTTGCCATTCCTTCGACCCCCTTTGCGTGTGTTTGTCCAACCGATACTTTTTGAAGATACACAAGTTACACAACCACTAGCAAAAGATCTCCTCCTACCATTTAGCTCGTACGTCAACGAAGAACTTATTCCATTTTTAAAGCTCACTCTGGATTGGTTCGGAATTTAAAGTTAGACAAATTGTGCAGTTTCAGTACGAACAAACATGTCTAGAAACTTTGAAGAATAGATAAAGGTAGACTATTTATTTGTTCTAACGAACTGTAAGTAGAAACAAAAATTAAAAAAACAAAGTCGTTTTAATAAGACATCACATAAATATTATTAAAATAGAGATTAAACATTTTTTAGCTTCATAGTTTAGCAAAAACTGGATTTCGAACTGGACGTACAGTATGGGTCATAAGTAAATGATAACTTTGCTACAATAATACTATCAACAAGTATTGGAGTTACGACCTTCTTCTAATAGACGTTACACACAAACTTAAATACTTGAATTAAATGTACTCAGTGCGATTATTATTTTCAACATGTTAGCTATGTGTTTAGTTGTGTGAGTGGTATAAGCCGCCACCCACTACATCAACCGACGTGGGTTCGATCCACAGGTTACGTTGCTATAATGTTCAAATAGTGCTGCACAGGATTGTAAACGTTACGGTGGGCTTAGACTTCTGACCGTGGATTGTACGTTCATGTGTTAATAGTGAATGGCGAGAAAGTCATGTTCAAGTTCATTATTAATTGGCGTTTTCGAATCTTTGCATTTTTTTCATAACTTTTTATCTAGCCGTCTCAGTCGAACATCATAAATCACCCCGCATCCCGCAAATACCCAAAGAATCTACTCAGTAACACGCTACCCAAACTTCTCTAGATTAACAATACACACATACGATAATACTCTGAATAAATAACGTTGGTAATAAGGGCCATGTTCAAACATGGGTAGAAGCGGTACAAACATTCGATGACTGTCCTTATTGGTCCGAGCAAGTGCTCGCTACACCGAGTGTTTACGTATCCTCATTAACTGTGTTTGTGTGAACACTAATTTACGACGTGTTTGCGTTGCGCAACTTGTCACTAATTGACCTATCAGGAATAGCTGGAAGTGCTCAAGTAAAGAAATTGGGTAGATTTGGTCACGGGCATAAGTCTTGAGTGTTGAGTTGTATCTACCTGTTATAGGTATACGAGTAGGTACTCGTACTAACTTTTTAAATTAAAGATGCCTTAAGTCAAACTCTATACTTATATATTCACATTAAAATAATTACAAAATAGGTACATAAAACAATAACAATATCAAAAACCAAAAAGTCAAACTGTGGATTACCTTTGGTTGTAAATGTAAGAAAAACTGACTTAAAAATAATGTGTTATTTTTTTTAAGTATTTTAATCAATAGTTAACATAAAAATTCATTTCCCAAATATTTCATACAAAAAATGTTATTTGAGGATGTGAACTCGCTCAAATCCTGACGGCGCCAGGCAACGAATCTTATTTTAGAAAATTTTATACTTAAAAAGGGTAGCAATTATGTTTAATTTTGTATTTGCGTAAAAGTATCCTACCTACGTGCCGAAATTGGGCGGAATTTATTTTACACTAGAATCCCGGGCTCACTTCGCATGAAAATGTCGTTAACGTACGAGGGGTCTGGCTTTATTTTAACCGACTTTGTGATACAAAATGGAGGTTAACCTTTTGACAGTTAAAACAGGCTTTGACAAGATTAGATTGTTCGCTTTGGTTGTAGATGTTTTTCCTATAGAAAATTACTACATGGTACAAAATAAAGTCACTTTTCGCCGTCCCTATATCCCTATGTCTCTTTGTATGCTTAGATCTTTAAAATTACGCAACGGATTTTGATGCGGTTTTTTTTAGTAGATAGAGTGATTCAAGAGGAAGGTTTATATGTATAATACATGCATAATATATAATAAATATATCTATGGATAAGAAACATATCATCACGACTATTGTCACTCCCTAATATTTTCCCTTGAGCTTTCTTTTCAGGAAATTTCCTTATTCAGGACATTTATTTAAGTAAAAAAACTGTGAAATTTCTTGCCAAACGTTTTCCCCATTTTCTCAATAGAGGGTATCGGGAAAACGAGGCAGCATAAAACTCTCTTGAATATACCTATTCTCTTGGAACTGAGGAAAATGTTGATGTTGCAGTATCGAAAATATATATCCTGAAAAGGTTTTGTTCTTGTTTTCGTAAAGAAAATGTTTATTTACTAAAGTAGATTACCTATAAAAGACAGAATTAATTTGCATTTTTTTCTTTTAGTTTTTGACTTCACACGAGTTTATTCATACAGCCTAAGTACCTACTTAAATATTTTTATCAAGATTATTTCTTCCACCTTTTTTCGAAAAAGTTGCCGTAGAGTTTTATTCATCAAGAAAATGTTCAATATAAGTTGAGTTTTATTTTCATTTGTACATCTTGATTTGATTAAATTACATAAATTACACCGAAATTAAGGCGTTATTGCATTGCGGTGCAAACTACACACACCCACGAAGAACCTATAATCTATTCTGTGGCGGAACCACGCAGCAGCAACGAGGCGTGTGTAATAAAACTAGTCCTAAAGAACAAAACACGAGGACGATAGTCGCATATTCCTTTACGTCAGCAAAAACTCCTAGGTTGATATTTAACTTGACGACCCAGTTGCCAAACACAGGGTTGAGGGTTCGATTCCCGCTTAGGCAAGTATTTGTGCTTAGATAGGTATTTGTCTGTGGTATTTACAAAAAAAAAGTATTTCGGTAATATATTCGTTGTCTAGCATTCATAACACAAGTCTAGCTTACCTATCTTGGGGCTAGATGGCGATGTGTGGAATGTCCTGCAATATTTGTTTATTTATCCTTTAATAATTTTTCCTACATTTAACGATCGATCTGTAAGAAATAATTTAGTAGATTCGACGCTCGCTACCGGCTTTTAACTGACGAGACTGATACTGGTATTTGCCAAGCCAGATAGGTGATATTTTATTGCTGTTTAACATAATCAAGTCGACAACGAAGATATGTATCGTTTTGTATTTGTTGAATTCTGATTTAAAGCAATTTAATAATCGTGCAGTGTTTTCGCATCATACTAATACATCAGCTTTAAAACCCATCTTAAGAAGAAAGGGTTCAATTTTTTTTTTTTTTAAACAATATAGGCTTGCATTTGACCTCATCTCACCTGATGGAAAGCGAAGATGAGGTCGAAGATGTAGCATGCTCGCCTAGAAGGTACCTATTCACTCTAGACTTGAAGACTCCAAGGTTGTAGTTTTCTCTCTCTTCATACAAACGTAGTCGACTGTTTCCTCCCTGGATAATGACACTAGAGCAAATATTTTTGTACCATAAAACTTATAACTGCCATGACCATGCCCCTATGTTTTGTTTGTTTTTTTTTAACTCTTAATTTCTATGATAATTAGAATATGAAAAACACCAAGACATAGGGCATAGTCATGGCAGTCATAGGTTTTACGACAAAAATATTTGTGCTAGTGTCATTATCCAGGGAGGAAACAGTCGACTACGTTTGTATGGAGAGAGCGCCGGGTATCTTTCCTCCTCGCCTATTAAAACAAACGTCAGACGATTTCATATTGAACAAAATACCCGCCGTAAACCAAACTGAAGCTGAAAGTAGTAATTCCGTAAAATTCCTAGTCCGTCATTAGATAGGGTAAGGTTGGGTAGAGTGGTATGGTATTCTGTAATGGAAGGCCTATGCTTCAAATGTACCCAGCCGGAGGTTATGGCGGTCCGACCGATATGGGAAAACGGGTAGTCGTACACTGGTTATTAGGATATTATACAATGAAGTTTGTTAACCTACGATTTGTATAGGTAGGTACCTAGTTCGTATGAACGGTTGACCTTAAAAAAAGACTATATCAAAGAAAAAAACTAAAAAGACTATATAAAAGACTTGTACTTTCTAGCTATTACTTTACTTTGCTTTTTGTATTTATATGTTCCTTACTGTGTTGTACAAATAAAGTTATCTATCTATCTATCTATATCTCAAGGCTATGACTTTAATTTACAGATATTTATTTCTGTAAACTAATATTGTTTTGTGAGCTCGGTGTTTTCTGTAGGTATGTATTTACAAAAAAGGTAAGTATATAGGTAAGTAGGTTTTATTTTCGTTGTCTGGTCACCATAACATAAGCTTAGATGGTCAGGTAGATAGTGCAGTGTCCAGTGCCCTGTAATATATATATTTTTTTACTACCTACGTACTTAAACTTTTATACTATTAATGAATATTTAAGCAAGACATACAAATGAAACTAGTTATTTAATTGTAACATAATTTAATTTTATTTAATTTTGATATAATTTAATTTTTATTTAATTTTGACATTATTTAATTTTTATTTAATTTTGACATTATTTTATTTTATTGACATGATACATTAATAGCTATAATTATTTACTAACTTTTTTATTGAATATTTCGGATGTTGACTATGTATTGACTGATTATTATTTTACCTACTATTTGTACGCCATTGTATGGCTAAATATGAAGAAACATTATCCTATTATCTAACACCACTAGGTATGTACCATATTTAATGCAAATAAATAATTCTGATTCTAAATTAATTGTTTAAAATAAGCACTTATACACGATTGTATAAGTGCTTATTTTAAACAATTAATTTTTGAATGTTTTAATCTTAATTTTATAAGATATTTTTTAGAACTCTGAAATCGTACGGCATATATTACGGTTTTGTGTTTCTATGCTAACCTAACCTACTAAACATAAATAAGACTAACAAATTATCATGTATTTAGCGTGTGTTCATATTTTAAATTATCATCAAAAATGTGCCTGTAAGTTTTGAAGGTAGGTAATTGCATGGATTTACTTTAAAAAAATGAACCATGATTTTTTTTAATTAAAAAAGGCGAATTTTGTTTTTTTTTCTTGTAAATTATAATTGTTAATAATTGTATAATAATATTATGTGACAGAATTCAATTCGTCTACGAAATCGTATTTTCGTAACTAAATGATCTTTGTACGAAACCAGTTGTATAATTTTCCTTGACATAAATTGTGTAGACTAGGTACCTATATTATGCTGACAAATACACGATGCCAATATTCCAAAAGTTTGGGTACACGCCTCTACACGTATGTACTACGTACCGTACATTATACCGCGCTTCGGCCAAATGACCCTATTATACCCACCCTTACCCTACCTAAAATCAACTGCAATTTTCAACCTTATTACCTCAAAATAAAGTTCAATTTTCCGTTTCGAAAGTTAAATGAACACACGACACTTCCAACACGGATCTGATAATAACTTACGTACTTTGTACGAGTTGATTTTAGCTTTTGGCTAAATAAGCTTAAAATTATCAGATTCCAATGCGGCTCAGGGAATGAATTCAGCTTTAAAAGTCTATGAAATTTAATTCAAAAGAGTAAATTCGTATGTAAATGTTGTTTAAACATTGTAAGGCGATCAATATTCAAACAAGTATAGACATTCGTGAACACGCTTTACATTGGAACGTATTAAGGTGAATGTTAGCTACTTCACCGAGAAAAACAAAATATAGTAGGGGATTCCTTTCCTTCATCGAGCTGTCTAATGGATGAAAGTAAATCAAATTACTCACTAAGTATATTTGCAAAGGAGTGGACTAAAAAAGTTCAGTCCAGAATAATTAATTTTGTTATTAGACCATTCACTGGTTTGTTCAATAAACAAATTCCGTACCAATGAAATACCTACATTTTCTTTATTTTTACTTTAATTCATTAAGCAGACCAGTGCAAATGACTAGTATCGATTTACCTGCCTGCCCAAGAGTAGTAACGGGAAAAAATAGTCAACCTAACGTTAGCATATTCTAAAGGCTTCATTATTTCTATTGGTATGGAATTTGTCTCTTAAATAAATCAGTAAAAGGTTTCAAAATCAAAACAAAAAGTTGAATTGTTAATTAATCATATTTTGTACTGAATTTTTTTACACAACCTATTTGCAATATATTATATTACTAGCGACCCGCCCCGGCTTCGCACGGCTATATTATGCATGTATTATACATATAAACCTTCTTCTTGAATCACTCTATCTAGTGAAAGAAACCGCATAAAAATCCGCAAAACAAAAACTTGTTAATTAATCATATTTTGTACAGAATTTTTTTAGACAACCCATTTGTAATATATTATATTACTAGCGACCCGCCCCGGCTTCGCACGGCTATATTATGCATGTATTATACATATAAACCTTCCTCTTGAATCACTCTATCTATTGAAAGAAACCGCATCAAAATCCGTTGCGTAGTTTTAAAGATTTAAGCATACATAGGGATATAGGGACAGAGAAAGCGACTTTGTTTTATACTATGTAGTGATATTGACCTATTTAATTTGATATAAAATGCTTTTTATCCAATTAAACATCTCGATGAAGATCGTTTTTAAAGGGATCTCCGACTAAAAAAAACAATGCCGCGCGAATTAATTTTAAAAAATACAACCGATAATCATATTTTTGTTGTTTCTTAAATTTCTAACCTAACCCAGTTTTTTTCTATCAGGTTAGGAATAATTCGTTCGAACATCACCTTAAGCCAAAGTGGTTCGACCAGAAGCGCCATAGAGGTGTCTCAGAAACAGTTTTTGGGTATCAACCACTAAAATCCATAGAATTATATTCCTATTGTCGTAAAGGTGAAGAAATGCTTTGTATTGTCATACACTCCGAAACACGAGTAGAGTGATTTGCCTCGATAGAAAAATTCGTGTAAATACTAAAAATACGTAATTTTTTTTGAGCTTTTTCAATTTCACCGCGATTGTAAAGAAAAATCAAGTACAAATATTATATTTTCATAAACTGTACATCAAATCCCATAAGGTAGTACAGATGGTTTTTTACTAAAATAGATGTGAGTCTTTTAATTACATAAAACAGTTAATACGGCCATTTCGCGGCTCTTGGGGGAAAGGGATAGAATCATCGCGCGGCGCTCGCGCGGGAAAGGGATAGGGGATTTCAGATAATACTTCACCTTAAGATACGTTTACGCGTGAGAGACCGGTTCAATTCTACCTTTTCCCACTAAACTTAACAGTCTAATGCAATCGTCCACATAATCTTGTCATTTTTATGTTTATTTAATATGACAGTCTGGATACATGCTACTTTAGACTTATTTTTTGAGTTTTTTAAGCAATCAAAACGTTTAATTGTCTATGAGTTTTTATCTTTCAAATTGTTACCGGTTTGTTTTCACCAAAGAATTCTTATAATTAGATATCTGTGTCTGTTTGTTACGTAATAGTTTCCGTACAGTGATATGGACGTCATGTGAATTGACGACCGAGTTTCTTGAAACTTAAGTTGGACGTCATAAAACATTATCCATACTTCATCGCGCTTTACTAAGGTAAACGCTACTTCTATCCATATCCATTAAAAAAATATATACAACCGAATTCAGAACATCCTCCTTTTTTTGAAGTCGGTTAAAAATTCAAAAGTGATTGACTGATGTATCAAGGCACAGGCCAAACCCTTAGGGCTAGAAACTTAAAACTTCGCACACGTATTCCTCTTATGACGTATTCACTAAGGAAGGATACCCAACCCTTCACCTTCCGCAACTTCTTGTCCATCCAAAGGTTGCCTGGAAGAGATCGCTTTGAGCGATAAGGCCGCCCTTTGTAACACTTAGAATTACCTAAGCTTTTTTTATTTTATTTTATTATTAATGTTATTTGAAATTGGTGTTTACAATAAAGAATTTATCTATCTAAGGATTTTGTATAAAGATTAAAGAAGTTCTAAAGTAATACCTACAAAATACCTAAGTGAAACTGTATGATTCTATTTGTTTAATAACTAGCTTGCTTCAATAATGGACAAAAACGCTTCGTCCCGAACCACGACGATCTATTCAGTCCTATGCTACATAATATGTCTGTACCTACTAGGTATAGGTAGAACGCCTCTATCGATAGCCATATAGATACAAAGTTCGTAGGTATTAATGCATCCAATCGCAAAGTAATATCCTGAGACCGCTACTCTCGACGGGTCATGGCCGCTTAAAGCCCTTGAAAGCGATTAGGTAGGGGTTTTACTGCACGAACTAAGCGGTGAAAGTTTCTATGACACTTGTACTTGACATAAACTGGATTAACCCAAGTTACGCTTACAAATTAAACGAAATCAAGTCTTGATACGGTTTTAAATTAAACTAGCCGTCTTTCCTGGATAGACTTGCATATTTCTTTAAATGTTGTCTTAGGTATTTAAAATAATAATATTACAATAATGTTTAATTACTAAGGTCCGTATTAATAAACCGAACTCAATATCGATTTCAATCTTGAGTTTGCTCTTGAGTTGTTGCGCTGATTAATAAACCTATCTTAAGACGCGATTAAAGAGCGACGTATCACTTGAGTAATACCGTATTAATAAATCAAACTCAGCTCTCAAGATATGTCTCAAGATGTAGTTTCGTGAACTCAACTCTGATTGCGGGTCATACATGACATAAGTTAGCTGTTTTGTTAGTTTTGTAGTTCAGGAACATGGAGCTAGAACAAATTTTGTCAGAAATCAATTATTATGATGATATTTTATGCTAATGACTTTTTGAACAAATCATTCGCATTTAAATAATTATTTAGTAGTAAAATCTTACATTTTGTAAAAAAATTCACATTAAAAACAAGTTGACAGCAAAATATGACGACACTACCTACCATAGGGTAAAAACATACCATTCAAGGTAAGAACAAAGCGTTACTGTCATTCAATGTCGCTCTCAAGATCAGTTTCAAATCTCAAGAGCGATATCAGCCTGGTTAGAACTTGAGTTTTATCTATTAATTAACGCCTAACTTATAAGATAGTGACCGCATCTTAAGACTCACTCAATTGATACGCACTCAAGATCGATATTGAGAGCGATTTATTAATACGGGCCTAAGGGCAGCTTGCATGAGATTGTGTTTAAATAAGTTTACTTAAATTCTTTATTATTTTATCAGTTTGATACTTTGAAAGTTGGTTAAGAGGAAAGGATACCGGGCGCTCTCTCCATACAAACGTAGTCGACTGTTTTCTCCCTGGATAAAGACACTACTTATAACTGGCATGACCATGCCCCTACGCTTTAATTTTTTAAATTTTTGTTTTTTAAATCTTAATTTTTATGATAATTAGAAAACAAAAAAAACCAAGACATAGACATGGCAGTTACAGGTTTTATGCAACAAAAAAAATTTCTCTAGTGTCATTATCCAAGGAGGAAACAGTCGACTACATTTGTGTGGAGAGAGCGCCGGTACCCTTTCACCTTAATCATGTCTTAAAGGTCTTAAAATTTATTCCTTAGTTTTATTTTATTTCACGCCGTGCTTAAATCTTAAGGGTGATCTGTTTTTTTTAATCGACTTTGTAACTTTTTCATAATATTATAGGTAGGTAGTGTATTTACATAATACACTAGTAAGGAAGTATTTGCATATGCTAGATAGTTGGGGTTCGTTCCCGGAACGGGTTAGTAGCAACGTGGGAAAAATAGGTTAAATTTTTCTTTTATCAAAATCTTTATCTTTATCACTTCACTTTTTTTCTGTATTGTACAGTCGCCTGCATAACTGCAGCCCTCGATAGAGTTCTAAAATTACTATTATTGGAATGTTTTCATTATAATAATTTTTGTTTGATAAATTCATGACTTTAAACTTCAACTAAAGCAGGTGCCTAGAATTTTGCTTTGTGTTGAAAACGTTATTATAACAGCCGTTTTGGAGCTCTACGGTGGGTCTGCAATTATGCAGCCAACTGTACCTACTTGTCGTCGAAATCATTTCGTTGAATTCTAAAAGTTTTGACGCTAATAGCCAATTTAAAAAAATGACGTGAAGTGGCAATTTTAAGAAATTATTTCTTTGGCACGATTTGAAGTGAGAAAATAAAAAGGCCCTCGTATTTTTCACCGCTTATGACAGTTTTGATAAAAACCATTTGACGATGTAAAAATGTGACGTTTATATTGCCCTTTTATTTAATTTTTATCAATAACTAAATGTACGAAAAAATTGTTATGTCCACTCGAGCGCTTATTGCTGAAATGTTACCTAAAATTAAAACTTCAATTGGTTCAAGCGCGCTCGTAAATCTCAACGAGATCGTGATTTATGTGTTCAACTACAAATATATTTAGATCTTATGAAAATATTTTTCAATAGTGCGTACTACGAACGGCATGACGGCTATTACTTTACTTTGCTTTTGTATTTATATGTTCCTTACTGTGTTGTACAAATAAAGTTATCTATCTATCTATCTATCATGCTGTAACCTGATTACGAAGTGAACAATCGCTAGTAAACACTTTACTTTTAAGTAAATTCACGCAAAATTTACTATTAGCGCTCCGCGGTTTCACCCGTGTAATTCCTGATCCCGTAGCAATATTAGAATAAATAGTAACCCGTTACACTCCCAATAAATCAGTGTATCATCATATTAAGTTTAATTAAAATCGGTGTAGTATTTTGAAGCCAATTGTATTCTAACAAACAAACAATCAATCAAATATCTCCTCTTTATAATATTAGTATCCATATATCAACGAACCGGAATTAAGATGTAAGGTCGGCTGCATAATTGCAGACCCACCGTAGAGCTCTAAAACGGCTGTTATAAGAATGTTTTTAACACAAGCAAGATTCTAGGCACCTGCTTTAGTTGAAGTTTAAAGTCTTCTAAGTCATCAATATATCAAACAAAAATTATTAGAATGAACACATTCCAATAATAGTAATTTTCGAACTCTACCGGGGGCTGCAATAATGCAGCCGACTGTACCTACCTACCAAATAACTTTAAATAACCTACTTATTAAAGGATATGGCTTTATAATATGTTTGTCCTTTCCTTTTAGGTCTATACTGAGACATATTTATTTGTTGACTTAGATTTGAATTTTGCTACAATATTCGTAGAGTTTCGTAGAGTCAACTTGTACATAAACTTGTACAAGTAGTAGGAAAGCTACATACACTTTCGACATTTTAGGATATTGCCGAAGATATTAATAAGTACTAGTATCTACTAGTCACTCACGATTATTCACTTTATCCAATATTTTGATAGGCGTTTCTAACAGAATGATAATTTAAAAATCAACAATGCGTATTTTCATTGGCTTAGTTTGCTTGTTTTCATTTGATTTGATAGCACTACAGAAATCCTATTTCTATAGTGCTATAACCGACAAGACATAACAACCGACAAGAAATAAGTGCTATGGGTATATACCCATAGCACTTATTTCTTGTCGGCAATGACGTCACAGCAGCTGCTCAATCAGATTGTCAAATCTAGATTGTCATGATAACACGTGTCTCGCGTAAGGTCTTGCGCATGCTTAGACTAGTACTTGAAATACGTGACTTTGACACTTTTCTTTAGGCGAACGTGATTCTTGAGCATCTAGTTGGTATTGTCATCGATGTGCATGAGCATTCATAGCTCTTTAATTGCTATCATTCGAGTATAAAGCCAGCGGCAGTTTCTGATTCATCCATGACCAATGGTGTCCCGATGACTATTAAGACGTGCCGTTGTTTAGCTACAGATCAGCAGCCGATTGACTGACAGCATTCCACGCTGCTTTTCGTCGGTTTTGCTTCTAATCTCTTCAAATAATATTAAATTTTAATTTTGATTTTAATTAGTATATTACTATAATAGTCTTAGAAAAACACAAAGTTAAAATAAAATTTAAAAAGTACCTACAAAGAAAAAAAACAATTAATTGCACTACTACGAACTTAATCTTGCAAACCACCCCGAGTGACCCCTGGCGCATCACACTAGCAGCGTTACCACGCTATGGCCAGCCTCTGCAGCAGGAACACCATTCTTCTGTCCCTCAAACGCCGCCCAATCCCCCTGACAAACTCAATCGCCTCTACCCCCTAACAACCCCATCCCTACAGCAAAAGGAACAAAAAAGTCTTCCCTTTTAGTTTATTTAATCTACAAATTGTGTTGAATCATTTATATCACCGGTAACTATCTCTTCAGCATCATTTTCACTATTTGTAATCCCTATTGGTTTCGTAATATATTCCTAAGTCTCGGTTTTTATGTTTGTTCATTAGATTTTTGTTTATAAATTTTGTCACGATTGTAGACCTATTTCGTTTTGAATGCCGGGCGTATTTTTTGTCAAATATCTAAAAGTCTAGTAGTTAAATTATTGTGTCCACCATGTTAAAACTGAGTCAACCTCTCTGAAATTGTTTTAAAGGTATGTATCTTATCCCTATACCTATTTTTTTCATTTTCTAATTATCATATAAACTAAGAATATAAAATAAAAAATAAAACAAAAATAGGCGCATGGTCATGGCAGTTATAAGTTTAATGCACCAAAAATATTTGCTCTAATGTCATTATCCAGGGAGAAAACAGTCGACTATGTTTGTAATAGTTTGTATGGAGAGAGCCCCCGGTACCCTTTAATCTTAATGATACAAATCGTTATAAAGTACCTACAATGTAGTGTTTTAAATAAATACATGAATGAAAATATCAGGAAATGCCAACAGGATCGTTTGTATGTTTATTCTTTTCCGCGACACGTTTATGTCACGCTTTTTATGACCAATTATATTTCAAAAAATTTCCCCTCCATGTTTTCTTTCATATAAAGCTTCAACGACCACCTAATTGCATCCCTTGTGTTTTTGGTAGCAATAATATAGTTTTATTATCTTTTATATTTGTGAAAATAACAGAGTAAAATTCTTCAATTTTAAGTACATACCTACTCTCTTAATATATTTATATTGAGGAAGGAATAAAAATGTTGTGGTCTTGTTTACGTAGGCTTCTTGTTTACAAGAGATTTTTATACTAAGCATAACTTGAAGAATAAAAATGTTTACCGATCAAAGTGTATAAAGAGTAAGCCTTATTTTTGCGTAACTAAGAAAATAGTAACTGTTAGTGAATAAAGTCTTTAATTGTCTTGTACCTACCACATTTGCTCTCTTCTATTAAGAGCCTTACAGTCACGTTCTTAACAAATTCTTAACAATTGAACTACGTTTCGGGGTTGTAAAATTCCGAAAATTTATTCATACCACAATTAGATGCAGATGTCAATGCACCAGCCAGTGCAATAACCCTAAACAACTAGAGTATAATGGAAACAGAATATTAACATTTTATTGCCCTCATCTCTAAAAACACCAATGCATTTGTGCAAACGGACAACACTTAGAAATTCATACAATAGCTGTATTGTCTAATGACGACCCTTTTTTGCATATCACATTTTAAAATTAGAGCAAAAAGGAGGTGGAAAAAATTAACCGTTTTTACCTAGAAAGGGTTTAAACATTGCGGTTAACTGTTGAACAATCGGTACAGTTATTGTGTAGGGTTTATGGTCGGGTTGTAAATCATTTGGAGAAAAAAGACGGTTCTGGTGACGTCACAGGCTGTAAACATTTAATGGCCACCGATCAGCTGAGGCTGAGGTGTGGTAGAGGTCGAAGCCGATGACCCTCACTAGCGATTATAACTTACGTGGATTTGCTTACATGTGGTTATCTTAAACATATGGCTTGCCTCAATATAACGAAGTACCTACATTTATATAATACTAGCGACTCGCCCCGGCTTCGCACGGCTATATTATGCATGTATTATACATATAAACCTTCCTCTTGAATCACTCTATCTATTATTATTTATTATTATTTATTTTAAACAGTTGCTCTCAGGCTTACAGCCTACGCCAAAACGCCTGAGGAGCCATACAAGTATAAATTATTCTAATATAAATCAATTAATCTAAGTTAAATAATATTAAAAAAAACCCCATCAAAATCTTAAAATTAAAAAAAAAATTAAGCAGTCAAAGGGAAATAGGGACAGAAAAAGCGACTTTGTTTTATACTATGTAGTGATTTTTATCGGATCTTTGAAGAATTTGCCTTTCATAATGTTAAAAATTACCTTCTTTTACAGATACTCAACTCAGATACTCAACCTCTTTATTTAAATCTCTTAATTCAATTAACACTTATGTTAAGAACATTTAATAATAAAAGGTACTTACATAAATAAACTACACGATAGGCGGAGTGGGGGGTGTTAGGTTGTATTTTCGTTACGGAATTTCTTGACTCGGTCGCCGTGCTCAAAGCCCGCGATAAAAGCTATGCAATAGTTAAAAATATTTCAATTTAAATCATAAAAAATGTATTTTATTTTAATTTTCTTTATACTGTAATTTTCTTTATACTTAAAATTTCGAATTTTTGAAATTATAAAATACTTAAAATACTAGCGACCCGCCCCGGCTTTGCACGGCTATATTATGCATGTATTATATATATAAACCTTCCTCTTGAATCACTCTATCTACTAAAAAAAACCGCATCAAAATCCGTTGCGTTATAGTTTTAAAGATTTAAGCATACAAAGGGATATAGGGATATAGGGACAGAGAAAGGGACTTTGTTTTAAACTATGTAGTGATAGTGAAGTTAAAAATAATAAGAAACCGACTGATATCTTTATGAAAATATAAAGACAAGAATCAAAACTAAGCAGTAGTCTTTCAATATTCATTCAATTAATACCAACCATTTGCAAATTGTAAGCATTCTGGCTAAGAAAATTCTCACTGGAAAACACAATACTAATCTTGCTGATAACAAAATAGGCCACTGATAACAGAATGTAACTTTCTACGCATATTAAACTTGATAAACAGAATCGATAAGAAAGAGCATTGTTTTACTAATACCTAATCAAAGATCTCCATTGAAATACTGATGCGAAAATGATAAGGGAGATGAGATTGATAAGAAAAGAATTGGTTAAAGTTAAAGAGTAGGTTTCAGTAGGTATATTTGTTCTGGAAAATATTTTTAAATTCATTTAGTGTTATAAAGTTAAGCCTAGAGATAACAAACTTTCGTTATAATAAATTTATTAGATTTTATTTGTACAAAATATTATAGATAAAGGTATTTAAAAACCTATCACAATGTTATGTACTCCTATTTGTTTTATGTCCGTGAAAAGTATACGGTTTTTTTTTTCATTTTTTGATCGTAATTCTAAAGATTTTCAAGTCTCGTCTCCGTTTTCAGTGTTTTTCCAAGAAATCAGAAATACAGTAAGAAATGAAGTGCCAATCCTCAACATAACCATTAACAGTGTACATAAAACCTATTATGACTGCTATTATCGATAATAGTTCAATAAAAATCGCAAGTGTAACCGACCCGTATAAATTGGCAAACTAAACAATGGCCAATGCAGTAACGCTCTACATTTCTTCGCGGTGTGTTAGAGTGAAAATTGATGAAAAAATAACAAAATGCAGTTTATATGTAACAGTTTTAAGAAAACCGCGCAGTGGTCAACACGTCTCAGCCTTAATTAAATCCAGACAGTGCCCGAGTGTCTATATTTGTTTCACACGTGCCACAAGAATCAAGAATGTTTTATTCTACGTTACGCTACGAAGCCCGCACAACATTTTTGGTGAGTTCCCAAATGAAATATTCGAGCTCGAGCTTTCGTTTGATACAAGTAGTGCCATCTGTCCCACCAATAGATAACAACCATGGCATACTGCACGTCAACGGGACAACTTTACGTCACACATAAAAGTTCAACACACGCACAGCAAACTTGATCCATGCGTAAGTGTGCGTTGAGCTTTCACGCACACAGGGACCGGAGCTGAGTCGTAAAACGGCGATTGAAATGGTTCGGCCGTCCACCGCATGGTGGCGCTGCTCAATGGTTCGTTTCCGAGTGATTTCAACTTTGAGCATTTGGCGCTGCTGTGCTTCGTGAAAGTTTTAAATTAGTTTTCTTATTAGATGAGGATGTTTCGGTTGGGTGAACTCGCCCGGCTTATTGGATTTTGAGAGAGTAAATGAGATCGAATATTTTCGTATGAGCTTTTTAAAATAACTGTTCTGTGGATTCGTATCGGATAATCTAGGTGGCTTAGATTCACAAGACATTTTATATCTTCTAGGATAAACAAAACAAAATTCTTTGAATATTTTAATATACCTACCTCATTTAAATTAATTACTCCAATGAATCAACTTTATTGTATGGTATTTAACGCCACCGATAACAATTTAAAACAAAAGTGAAGTTGAGATTTGTTTCCAAAATCACTATAATATTTTATGTCTTTTTTAGTGGTACACTTACAGAGCAATAACTTTTGCTTTCAATGAAGTTGTCAGTAGGATGATAAGTTGAACTATAAAATTCTTACACACATTAAATTTGATTTATTATAGGTACCTACCTACTTACCAACTAAATACATATTAATATTAATACCTATAGTTCCGTTTCGCTTCGTTATTGTTTTTTCTTCTTATGCCTGCCCGATTGGTGCAAATTTATTTGTGGTTTACACAATAGGTAGATACGTCTTTCTTCCATTTGCATCTTAACATCTCTATCATAATAGTCTCAGAAAGTCTATCCATCTTCACTACATAGTATAAAACCAAGTCGCTTTCTCTGTCCCTATTTCCCTTTGTATGCTTAAATCTTTAAAACTACGCAATGGATTTTGATGCGGTTTTTTTAATAGATAGAGTGATTCAAGAGGAAGGTTTTTATGTATAATACATGCATAATATAGCCGTGCGAAGCCGGGGCGAATGGGGCTATTGAATGTAAAGGGATGTATACTTCTTAATATTTTAGCAACAACCAAGTGAATTACTTTGTAGTTAATAGCTGATCTATAGGTACTAACTAAGTAACAGTAGGTTATTTATTTTTAACATACAAACCAGATATTACTAATTAGAGTCTCTACCTGTAGTTGTAGTAAATTCTTATCCTTTTTCTTAGTAGACCGGAATTTGACGCTATTAAGGAACAACGCTCACTATTAGTAGGTAAGGTACCATCCGACCGGACATGTGTAAAACCATTACTTTGTATACGATGCTCAATGTCCATTGTCCATCTTTAGTCACTGCCTGCCATCGAATTTGTGACCGTTTTATATTAATATCTGTATACCTAATTAGGTATACAGATATTAATATAAAACCGTCAATCAATATATAGGTAAAAGTAAGTGAATTCACTTACTTTTACCTATATTGATTATAAGATTTGTCTCAATTTTAAAAATTACCTTTCAGAAATTTACAATTTCCAGAGATGGCCCCATTTTTGTTAACTCTTAAACTTTTCACCTAGTAACTACCTAAATATAGTTACATTAGTTATTAGTAATAAATCATTGTGTGTTAAATAAATAGCGGTACCTACTATTTACCTAATAACTTATGCTCATCAAAAACATGAAGACCCCCAATACAAAAGTCCGAATTGATTAAAAAGTTTACCAAAACGGAAAAACTGTATGGATGTTTTGAAAAAAAATCGGCTCAGTACTAGGTATAAATGTAGGTAGGTATGTATTCAAATAATTAGAAAAATGAATATCTTTGTTTTCTATCCGTTATATATTTATAAAGCTTGTTTTTATTATATACTAATTTCTTACATAATTATTTAAGGTAGCGTAAAAATGATCATTAGATAATACATTTTGTGCCACTTTATTTATAATACCTACCTGTAGCTTATAGTTATTAATAGTATACTCGTATAAAACAAAGTCACTTTCCGCTGTCTATCTCTATGTATGCTTAGATCTTTAAAACTACGCAACGGATTTTGATGCGGTTTTTTATATAGATAGAGTGATTTAAGAGGAAGGTTTATATGTATAATACATGCATAATATAGCTGTGCGAAGCCGGAGCGGGTCGCTATAATATAATAAATCTATATAACTATCAGTTTGGTACCAATAAATGTAGTATGTAGGTAGGTAGAAACCTGCAAGTAAATCTAGAAGTTCATTCAAACTCGAAGTTTTGACGTCGCCCTGTGAAATGCCGATAGAGAGTGAAGTCATTTAAGGGTTGCTACGCTGAAATAATCCGATTATCTACGAGTTGATATTTATTTAATGTAATTAGTGCCTATATGAAGAAGTGCAAGTGCAATTGACCCCAAATCATTTGCAAAATCCAAGTGACTGAGGAGACGTCAAAACTACGTCATAATTTGTGACGGATGTTGTTAATCCAACCTCTTTGGGTTATTAAGTTTATTGCATTGAACTTTTTGGTTAAAACTAGACCATGATCGAGCCTACCTTTTATTTTTGTTAACATTTTTAGGCTCTAAAAGTGTGAGAATAAATGTAAAACTCAGTTATACTTACTTAGACCTCACGAGTACAAAAAATATTTTTACGATGTGAAGGTGGTTCCAGGTGCTCCATCACTGCCTACCTAGTATTCTAAAGTCTACTGGTACATATTATTTATAAGTGAACAATGTACTGAATTTTGAGGAGCTATTCTGCTCATCACTCCGAAGATCAGGTTCTCCACCTAAAAACATATATTAAATCCTCAAACTTGTACACCAAGTACCAACAAGCACACTGAAAGAGAAGAGCAAATGTTATAAATAAAAAAAAAATAAAAAAAAAATATTGCATCTAGCCCCAAGCTAAGTACCTAGACTTGTGTTATGGGTGCTAGACAACGGATACACTACTTATATACTTTTCTTTTGTAAATATATACTTATAATACATAGAAACAACCAGACCACAGACAAATATCTAAGCATAAATACTTGTCTGAGGCGGGAATCGAACCCGCAACCCTGTGTTTGGCAGTCCGGCATGGTGACCATTGTGCCAACTGGGTCGTCGTTGTTGCCAGACTAGAAGCCTCTGCCTAAAGTCAAACGAGCAAAACGTTTCGCTCGTTTCGCTCATCTGTCAAATACGTACTTAATTGCACCAATGTAAGTAATCTATCATACATTCTAGGAAAAAATTACCAAGCCAATATTTGTGTATATTTTCACGTAAAACTACATTTTTCAAAAATGGTATTAAATGTTTTAAAATTGTATTCCTATAATATTATAGTTCCTACGCATTTCTCAGTGTTGTGACAACCCTAGTCTTTGCCCCATCACTACCCCCTCTCATCTAACTTGCTCCATTACTGGGGTCTTCCATTCGTTCCAATTTCAAATTTGAAGCTGATGGCACATCTATGGCACCGCAGCTTTACCAAATCTTACGTTTGAAATTGAGTTGTGAAGCGTAAAGTATTAAGGTACGAGTATCTTACCTTTCTACCAAATACCTATTACAAAAATTGCTTTCATTTTTATACTTAGCCTATCTGGTGGCAAAGAATTTGTTTTTCGAAGGTTACCTCCTTTACATTGTGGGTTCTTTATTTAATTCAACTCTTAGGGTTAGAAACTTTGTGTTCTGAGTTTCATAATTTGAAAACTGAACAAAGGCTTTTTATACCTATTCTTCGTAGTGTTAAGTACCCAAAGGTTAAAAAAGGAAAAAAAATATTTTTATTTAAAAATTATATTTAATCATGCCACATCTGATTTGAGGTTTTAGTCCCAAATATATAAACAGAAAAATATATTGAGCTAATATTTTAAAACCACGCTAAGCTAAACGTCCTAAAATCGGCCAGAGGAGTATTAAGTCACTTGCAAAAACCAAATAAATACGTCATAATTTTTAACTGATATTATCATTCCAACCTCTTTAGGTTACTACGTAAAAACCCCCAAAAGGTTTGGACTATAATAACATCTGACAAAAGTTACTGAGTGAAGATCCAGAGACAATTTTAAACAACTTCTTAAAGTTTTTATTACGCTGTAGGATACGAAAAAAATTATCTTAATTTATTAATTAAAAATATAATTAAAATTTAATGACTTTTTGAAAAAAGTATTATTTATCTCTAGGCGTTCTGTTGCCACTTGCCGTTGAGTCTGAAGAATTAGCTACTTAGTACTTAAATTTACCAAAAAATATTTAACATTATAAAACACCGGATACTACTATCAAATTTTAAAGTTTAAACCATCAATTTTCCTATGTATTTCAATGCTACCGACACACTAAGTATGAAACCTTGAATACAAACTGCTCATAATGAGACCAGCCAAAACAAGATCGCAGTTGCTTATCTTTAATTATCAAAAAACTAAATATGCAATTAACGTCAAAAGATTATGATTTGTGGTCTTAGTTAGGTAAAATCTACATGTTAAATTAAAACGGCTTTTTGTTGTAGATTGGTTAGGTACAGTCAGAAATTTTTGAGTTTTTTTTGTAATTTTTGGTTATTCTGCGTGAAATAAATAACACTTCGAAAGCTTTAGTGGTATCAAGCAGAATAAATGCAATTACTGAACCGTTTAAAAAAAAATTAAACTTTAAAATATATACCTGCTACCCTCAGTCCTTTTCTGACTGTACCTACTTATTTCTAGGGTTCTATACCTACCTTAAAAGGTAAACCTTATAAGGATCCCTTATATGGTCACTTTCTTGTCCGTATGTCTGTCGGTCTGTTTTAAATTGCAGTCTCATGCCTATTCTCAGTGCCTGAGGTAATCGCTACATAATAGCCCTTGCATCTAATCTAGCGTCTTTTATCAATGCTCTTATTGCTCTTAAGGTGAAAGGGTACCGGCGCTTTCTCCATACAAACGTAGTCGACTGTTTCCTATGTGGAGAATAAATAAATAAATAAATAATAAATATTGCAGGACATTCCACACATCGCCATCTAGCCCCAAGCTAAGTAACAATACTTGTGTTATGGGTGCTAAACAACGGATATACTACATAAATACTTTTTCTTTTGTAAATATATACTTATAATACATAGAAACAACCAGACCACAGACAAATATCTAAGCATAAAAACTTGTCTGAGGCGGGAATCGAACCCGCAACCCTGTGTTTGGCAGTCCGGCATGGTAACCATTGTGCCAACTGGGTCGTCGAGAATGCCACTAGCACAAATATTTTTGTTGCATAAAACCTATAACTGCCATGCAGGTGTTGGTTTTTTTTTTTTTACAATTAATCTGCTAAGTATCTGTTTTAAGGCGACCTCGCACGTCATCTCAGTTAAAGTGGCCAAACATAAATTGCAAATATCGCCTTTTTAGGGTTCCGTAGCCAAATGGCAAAAAAACGGAACCCTTATAGAATCGTCATGTCTGTCTATCTGCCGTAGGTATGTCACAGCGATCCGGACCGTTATGTACAAGTCCTGTATAAATCCAAGTTAATTTAATATCAAATTCCCATTTCATACAATTTCGTTTTCATACTGTTCCCGTTTCACAAAAATTCAGTTTCATACAAATTTCATTTTATCAAACTCTCGTTGAATACGTTGGTACTTAAAATAAAACCTCTTTACTGCTATAAATAATATAAGCATTTGTTTATGAAAGAAAGATATGTGTTGACAACTCTTGACAATGTCAGGTGCATTTATATTATGATTTTATGATAATCTATTTGCTTGGTTGTTCTTGTTATATATTGCTACTATTAGTCGTCGTAAATAAAAAAAGGATTAAAAAATGGAGTTCAAATTTACAAAAACGAAAAGGAATCGAGACTCATTAATAAAAGATCCATATCGTTTTAATTTACATACAATAAATAAGTCTGGGTCAAGTATTTGGGTGTGTATAGATGAAGATTGCAGTGCGTCTATAACACTAGACATAACAAGAACTAAAATCCTACGTGAGAATAAAATACACTCCTGTGTTACCCCTGCAGACTCTTGCGAAAATAAAATAAAAGAAATAATAGAGAAATGCAAAAAAGATGTTTGTGAAGAATTCATTCCCGTTCAACAAATTTTTGAAAGATACTTTGAAAATTTTTCATGTACCGAACACAAACCAATATTTGAAACGTACAAGAGTATATGTTGTACAGAGAGAGAAAACGTTTTTTAGAATGTGACCTAAAATTTAAAAGTGTTTCGGATGTTTGCGTACCCAATGTGCTTGGCGATAAATTTCTTCTCATAGATGACGGAAATGAAGAGAAAATTTTGGTTTTAGTTACAAAATATGCTAGGAAGCAAATTAGAAATAAAAGTCTTGCTTATTTCGGAGATGGCACGTTTAAGTGTGTACCGCCGCCATTTTCGCAAATGTATACCTTGCATATCGATTGTGGTTCGAACAAAATGGCAACACACGTTCAACCAGTGATATTTTGTCTCTTGCCCAATAAGTCACAGGCATCATATACTCGTCTTTTCTCACTTTTAAAAGACCGTTTAAATATAAACATGAACTCCTTTAAAGCGGATTATGAATTAGCTGCACTGAATTCGGTAAAAACAGTTTTTCCCGATGCTAAAATTTCAGGCTGCTATCACCATTATAATGACGCCATCTGGCGTAAAACTAGAGAGCTACATATTACTGAAGGTCAATCCGGTAGAACGTTGACAAGATTATGTGCCTCATTACCACTACTGCCAGTCAATGTTATCGGCGATACCTGGCAAAAAAAAAAGTTTTAGATGAAAAAAAAAAATAGTTAATATAGTGTATAATAGTTAGTTAATAGACATTTGTCGTCCAACAAATAGTCGTCCGACATTTGTCGTCCGTCAATAGTCGTCCGACTAATAGTCGTCCGAAATTTGTCGTCCGTCAATAGTCGTCCGTCAATAGTCGTCCGTCAATAGTCGTCCGACAAATAGTCGTCCGTCAATAGTCGTCCGTTAAAAATACCATATGTACGTCTTAATACACTCACAGCCAAATTAAAAAACTGTCATCATCATCTTCCTGCCCTTATCCCAATTTATTTGGGGTCGGCGCAGTATGTCTTTTTCTTCCATTCACTCCTATTAGTCGTCATCTCATCGTTCACATTCATCTCTCTCATGTCTTGTCTCACGCAGTCCATCCATCTTTTCTTCGGTCGTCCTCTTCCTCTCCATCCCTCTACATTCATACTCATCACTCTTCTAGTTACATGCGTCTCCTCTCTTCTCATCACATGTCCATACCAACTTAAACGATTCCCTTTTACTTTTTCAGTAATCGGTGCTACTTTCAAAATTAAAAAACTGTATATCTGTGTAAAATCTCATCTGTCGCGAGAAAATCTGTCGTCTGTCGCGAGAACGGCTGAAAATGCTCACCCACAAAAGTGCCCAACGCGCCATAAGAAGTTTTCACTTCAATAACTGAGGACATAGATGAAGCTGACAATGAACTGAGCGCATTTGTTTCATACGTGACAAAGCAATGGATAAATTCGATAACAGCTGAAGTCATCAGTGTAGCCTTTGAACGACATCGGACCACTAACAGCTTAGAAGGCTGGCATCACCGAGTAAATGCAAGAATACCCCGGAAGCCGAATTTCCATTTATTTTTGCATAAACTACGTAAAGAGGCCAATGATGCTGATGCTAAAACTAAACGTGGTTTATTTGTTGGACCTAAGAAAAATAGAAAAATGTGGAGTTCGATCACAAGTATAAAAAGTATACTAAAAAGACTTCAAATACAAAAAATTGATCCCTTGGCAGCATTGCAAAAAATAGTATATTTAAGACGATCTTAATATTATATTATTATAGTAATTTAAGTTTAAAAGAAACATTTTTAATAATAGAATTTTTGTTTAAGTTGTAAAACAATCAGAGGATTGTGTTTAAGTTTGAGTCCTACCTATCTAGTAATAAAATGTTCTGATCACTGATCTCATATTTTTTAATTTCCCTTAACTTAAAATAATTGCTGGGACTCAAGTCTCAGACTAATCAATAATTAAAGTCCTCAAGTTGTAACAAAATCGTAGTTTATTGACGTCAATAATAATTCATAGGCGTCACAGAATAGAATGAATTAGGAAAAGGATGAAACGGACTTTAGATGTAACAAAAAATGTATGTAGTGGCAATTGGATGAATTGGGAAAAGCATGAAACGGCCCTTGGATGTAAAAAAAATTGTACGTAGTGAACCGGATCGTGTCACAGCCACTTTTTTCCGAAACTATAAGAACTATACTGTTGAAACTTGATAAACTAAGTAGATGTATTCTGTAAACCGCATTAAGATTTTCACACAAAAATAAAAAAAAAAACAATAAATTTTAGGGTTCCCCATACTTAGAACTGAAACTCAATATTTTTTCTTTCATCAAACCCATCTGTGTGGGGTATCTATGGATAGGTCTTTAAAAATGATATTGAGGTTTCTAATTTTTTTTTTCTAAACTGATTAGTTTACGCGAGAGACGCTTCCAAAGTGGTAAGAAGTGTCCCCCCCCTCTATAACTTCTAAAATAAGAGAATGATGAAACTAAAAAAAATATATGATAAGTATACATTACCATGCAAACTTCCACCCAAAATTGGTTTGAACGACATCTGGTAAGTAGTTTTTTTAATACGTCATCAACCGTAAACCGCCATTTACCCTTCATTCATGTATTTCTACCACTAGCGCCATCTATTTTTTTTATTTTGTGATGATAATGGTACGGAACCCTTCGCACTTGACCGGTTTTTTAAGTTAGGTAATATTTTTCAAAGTATTTTGTACACTGATAAACTAAACTTATTTTATGTAGACACTCAATATGAATATAATAGATATACTTAAATTTTACATATCTACAAAATTTATTCACATTAAAACAATCACAAAATAGCTTAAAACAATAACAAAATAAAAGATAAAAAAAAACAAAAAAATTAAAACCTACCTTACCTTACCTTACCTTTTACATATTACTACGATAGTAATTCTTTTCCCTGGTCTTAAACTCGTATATTTTATTTTTATTTCTCCTCGCGACATAGGCCATTGTAACACGTCGAGTTCAGAGAAATAAAAATTAAAAATACGCGATTAAGACCAGGGAAAATATAATTACTATGAATACAAATTGTGTGAGTTTAAAAAGTTTATCACTACGATGTAAAAATAGTGACAATACGATAGTTTGACTATAGGATAGCTAAGTAGAACTAGATACCTATATTTTTCATGCTAGGAACTACCTAACTTTTTTAATATGAATAACTAAGTATCAGAGGAAGGTATGAATATTAACATAACAATAGAAGATCCGCTTGTCTAACCTCCTTGTAATTCCAAACATTGTATTTTGTATAGTAGGTAGGTATAGTAGGTATATCCAAGTATAGGATTTCCTATTATGTGTTTGGATATTTTGTATGCTACACCAGCTTTTTCTCAGGGCCTCTCTTGCATACGAAGTGATATATTTTTGAGGCGTGTTTTTGGTAGGCAGGAGTTTCTATTTATAATGTTTTTGAATATTTGTTCTAGACAATGAAATAAGTTTAGGTTTTAAGAACAGTCTAAATTGGTTTAAATAAATGAGTTTTTTTTGGACATAGTTTAACATGAATCCATTTTAGGCTCGTGTATGTGGCAATTAAGTCCGATTCTTAAACTCAAGTTTTTTATTCCATATTGACCAACTTCATAAAGCTTAAAGCTAAGAAAGCTCTTTCTTTTTCTATTATATTCCTTTCTCTCTTATCTATATTAGAATTTTTGTTATTTCCGAGATCTTCGTTTTCGTATTTCAAGTAGGGAACGAACTTAAAAATAATTCGTTACGGTTTCAAAGCACGTTCGTCCGTTATTTTAGTCTGGCCAATTCCAACGTCCCGACTCGAGCTTCCAAATCTGAAATTCTAGGAGAAAATAAAACAAAATACCTCACGTTTGGCAAACATGTGTGAAATTAGTTATGTTAATAACAACAAATAAAACTAGTAAAGGTTAAATCCTATTCATTAATCGACTTCAATTGCAGCATATTTGGATGACGCGTGAACGCACTATTTTTGTTAGGTATGTCTAGAAAAGGAGCTTATTGGAACAAATTTTAATGGAACTTTTACTTTTTCCGATGGCCCGAATATCAAAGATTTGCCAATTTTCTTTTTAAAAGTCGGTATTAAACAAAAAGCCTACATGTTTACCATCGCATTTTTGCCAATTTATTCATATACGTTGTTTAGAAAGCAAGCGGAAAATGTAGAACTCATAATAAATTAACAGAGGCATCACTTGCGGCAGCCTAAAAATGCAAAGATGAATTTTAAGATAAAAAGACAAACAACACCCGCAAAAATACTTCCTAACTCCTAAAGCATTTAGCGGGAAAGAAAGGAGGAAGGAAAATTTCGCTTTAAATTCTAAGCTTTATTTCAAATTAAGAAGATGAAAATTCTAGCATTTATTTTAAATATTCTTACAAAGATTATTTGCCTAATTTTGGTTTATTTTCTCAGCTAAGATTCTTTGCTTTTTATAGGTAGGTATACCTACATGATTATATCGATATGAATTATTTATTCTTCGCAAAGTACTGCAGCGGACTATCTCAATAATTCATCGGAGGCAAAGAAATAATACTAAGCATAATACAAATGAAACTACATCTCTACTATGCCGTCAACGAGAAGACAAAGTTTGCTCGTACAGATAAATATACCTACGTACATAGGTACCTATAGACATGTTTGTACTACAATATGTGAGTGTCGAGCCACAGTGTAAACAGATGTCCATGTCCGTTTACATGTAGGTAGGTCTTGATCTGTCTGTACCTATTTATGGACGTGTTTGTCTAAGCGCGTTCAGCGGGTAGGTAATAGATAGTCTAATGCTTTACGTTTTAATTTGGAGAGTAAACAAGTCAATCGGGATAAGATTTTGAAAAGTAGAAAGCTGGCTATTGAGTTATAAAAGTAAAATCCTACTAATATTAAAAATGTAAATTTTTTAAAATGTGATATTTAGGCAGTCAAGGTTGTTTATTTTTCGAGAAATAGTAGTGTTTTTAAAGGTCTTTAAACTTTTCGAAATGTTTTTATCAATCTGAACTTATCAAAAAATAAAAAGAAGAAAATTCAATAATTTTCTTCTTTTTATTTTTTGATAAGTACTATTTGTAATTTCTATTCACAACCATTCACCTATCTAATCAATTTTGGCTTTTATGAGGTAATTTATAAGAAACAGCAAAATGTAGATTTAATTTGGTCTAAGTTCTGTGTACAATAGGTTAGAATATAATGTATAATAATGTATGTAGAATCTTTGTTAATAAATAAATAAAAATAAAAAAATAAAATAAAAATTGAAACAAATTCTTTTTATTCATTTTTATCCTACTAAAATGTTTAAGCTTGTGTGTTTGTTTGTATATTCACGCTAAAACTACTGAACCGATTTCAATGAAATTCAGTATTTAGATAGATAGGGGCCTGGATTAACATATAGGCAACTTTTTATCCCAATATTCCTACGGGATCGGGACTTACGCGGGTGAAACCGCGGGGCGCAGCCAGTTATACAATATTTCTTGTTCCATTGCCGTCTATCACGAAAGTTCTCGTTTATTTGGGGGGAATTTAAGTCACGAGTGTATCTTTTAGAGAAGCTTGTTACACCTTAGATCTCATCGTTACTTACCATCAGTTGAGATACTGGTCAAACGCTGTTCTAGCTGCGCCCAGCGGTTTTGATTCCGTGGGAATATCGGAATAAAAAGTGATAATCCTGGTTTCCAGCCATTTACAAACCGAGTTTGATCGCATTCAGTTCAGTAGTAGGAGTAACAAACATACAAACAAACACATAAGCTCTCCACATAATAATATTAGCAGGATAAAAATAAATAAAAAGAATTTGTTATCAACATATCACCCATGAATCTTATTAAAAAACAGGTAGGTAGTTACAAAATGCCGGGAACTGCATACTTACTGTTTTTGACATGATAACGTGTAATAAGTTGATGAAACACCTGCATTAAAAAAAAGTGTCACGGTAATATTGTGTGACGTCACGCGTCATGGTAACATGACCATGACGCATCACGGTAACTTAGGAAACAGAGTATTTACTAATTATATCGCACATCTAGGCTGGTTTTATGGTGACGAGTGACGATATATAGAGATATTTAAAGGAAAAAAAAAAGAAAAAATATATATAAAGTATAAAAAAAACGTTTAAATTTTTATCGTTTTCGACGTTATCACGTAAAATTATCGTCCGTAAATCAACTTTACAGACAACCATTTGTTTTTTTAGGAATTATGCATAGTAAAAATAGTGTGTTGGTCTTCTGTGATTACCTACTACACTGTGGCATGGGTATAGAGAGCGCAATATCAGCCAATATGCGAATGTAGGCGGTAGACAGGCGCCCAATTTGTAAGGCAGCTACAACAAAACATTCTCTACGTGACGTTGTACCCCATAATATTTTTGTATTTGTATTTGTTTGAATGAAATTTCGTTATTTTTTGCGGTTTAAGCAAAAAAATATAACATTCGAGCTTGCATTTACAACATTTTTTTAAATTATTATTAAAAAAATATAGGTTATAAAATATAGGTATTAAAAAAATATAGGTAATATAGGTTATTATTAAAAAAATATACATTATCGACGACCCAGTTGGTTATTGTGCCAATGGTCACCATGCTGCCATTGTGCCGACTGGGTTGATTTCGAATACCGCCTCAGACAAGTATTTATGTTTAGATATTTATCTGCGGTCTGGTTGTTTCTATGTATTATTAGTATATATGTATTTACAAAATAAAGGTATATAAGTAGTATATCCGTTGTCTAGCACCCATAACACAAGTCTAATTACTAAGCTTGGGGCTAGATAGCGATGTGTGGAATGTCTTACAATATTTATTTATTATTATTTATTTATTATCTTACCTGTTTAAAGATGCCAAATATCTCACACAATTTTCACCGTAACACAGCTGTGCAAGTTATGGTGCATCTACACAGCTGTGCTTGGTTTAAATAAACTAGCGCCATGTTACTAAAACTAAAGAGAAAAGGGAATCGTGCCAAAATATCTTCAATGCCAACGAGTTGGTATTAAGAGGTACCAATAAATTCCTTAATTATATTAAACTTTGTTATTAGGTACCATTTGGACAATAAACAAGTCTGGAGCAATGCAACAATGTAAAACAATACATCAACTGTCTTTCTTGATATTTTCAGCTTCAATATGTATCTACGTACATGCCTGATTATTGTTTTAGTAATAAAGTTTATTTTACTTAAACAAGTCAAGAATTCTATTACGAAAGCTGCTACTTAACTAAACTATTTGTCAGCTACAACTTGAGACAACTAATTTAATGCTTAATTTGATATTATTATTAAGTCATAAATAATAGTTACATCCATTCTACAATGACCATTTAGTAGCTTACTGTTTTAAGACTTAAGATTTTGAGACTGTACCAAATAAAATTAGAAAATGTTGAATTACTTTACAATACCTACGTAAGAAAAAAATTTAAATATTTTCACACAACACCAAAATGGAATGTGTTCAAAAAATATTAATTAAATGTTCGACTAATTGTTATTTATAGGCAATCATTTGGCAATGTAATCTGCAGTTGCCATTCAAAGATCATTGATCGATTATAATTTATCTCCTTAATAACCTGACTAACCAATCAGTAATATATTACTAAAATTGTCAACTCGTCTGGTCCAAATTAACAAATTACAAAAAAAAACTAAAGTCATATTTAAAATGTTATCTAACAGGTGGAAGATAATCAATTTAAATTACGCGTGTGAAAATGGGTAGCTTTCAAATTATTTTTAATAAGAGTAGAAACTATTTTTATTACAAAAACACATGAACAATTATTGTGTATTTTACAGGGTTTTTCGTGTCTAGTAACCTGGCTTACCTTTGCAGATTCAACCATCATTACACAAAAAGTTTTTAATGGATAAGTACCTACACTTAATGAAGCACACGCCCTCTAAATTTTGGTCTCCTTGATCTAAGCTGTGCAATACTGTATTGATAAATCAGTCAGTCAATTTCAGCCTCTGAATTTTACATTTACAATTTATTGTAACAGTTATCATTGCAGTAACCATGGTCACGAAAACTCTGTAAAAATGAATAAAAACACAAGAAATATTTATTTAAAAAAATTAAAAGCCATAATAATAATAATTAAAACAATAAAATTAAATCTTTAAATTGATTGAAAAACATATCCTACCTTCAAAAATCTTAGGTTAGATTCGAGATACCATCCAATAAAACACAAGAAATATAAAAGAACAAATAACATAACAAAGTATCGGCAGCTGCGAATATTTTTATAAAAATAGTTCAATATATCGTCTCTAGAGGACATCCCGAAGTTTGTTCTCATGTGACATTTCATGCAAAATGTATTTACTTCTCTCGTGAAATTTGTATCAAGGGGGAATAGTTTCTACATGTTCTTTCCTTGAGAAATATTTAATATTTTTCGTATATTTGTATTCGTATCTTCATAGATGTTTGTTCGGTTTGTTTTATTAAAAGAATTGGCAAAAGTTTCGTACTTTGTTCGGATTGGTAAGAATATTTATTATTTGTTCTGTTGACAACCCTACTCGGCTTGAAGCTTTAAGAAAAAATGTTTTTAACGTAGGTAACGTTAAATTTTATATGACAGTATGATGTATTAACTATTTTTACAAGGACATTAAACATTTTTACAGTTTTATTTACAGTCCTCATTCATAATTACAGTAATTTCTCCGTCGTCACTAACATCATTTTAAGAATTAATGATTTTCGGCTCTAATTATTGTTCGTATTTTACAAAACATGTTTGTCAAAATTTCTAACTAGACACGACTTCTGTCGAGATAGTTGTCTCATTGACAACAACATAATTGTCAAAATGAAATAAATTAACATATAATTGGGCAAACCAACGGGTTGAGTTGATATTCTAAATTATAAATTACAAATTCAGGGCGCTAAAACCATAAATTATTCTCATAAATATTCCCCACTAATTGGATGTAATTAGACCAAACTTTTGGAAATCCTACACTTACTTTAACCAGCTTTTCTCGAGTGAAACGATTCTGATAATAATCTAGCTCGGATTAAGGGTTTTTGGGTCGAGAAATCGATTTGTCTGGATATAATTCCAAGGATTTTTCGGCGAGCCTCAATTTCCAAGGTATACATAATGATTATTGCGTTTTTAAGCTGATCAAAGTAAATTGATACCTCTTCTGCACGTAATTGTTTGAGGTAGGTACACTTTTGGGAAGAACTTTAGATTATTTTCAACCTCATTAAGATTGTACGTACTTAGTTTAATTGCAAGAGTGTTTAATATTTGCAGTAATTTAAGCTTTCATTTATCGAAATGGTTTGTATAGCGCCAAATACTAATAATCAACTAAAATGTCACTCTATCAAAAGAATTAGGCATTTTCGTTGATAAAGTTTTGAGCCGCCATGCGCCATTTTAATCCTAGTAGGTATATACTCGTACCTACTATCAACAGACTCTGCTCAGTATTGATCCGATCTCTAGGTACACGTGCCAAATTTCATCTCCATCCCGAAAACGGAGTGAACTCTTTTTGTTTCAGAAACTTGTTATTTTTACCGCCTATTTTGTAAGTGGTTTTCGTCTGACGAAAAAATCAATATTTAGTGGTACGAATCTACAAATAACGTACCTAGTAGAAGTTCTATAGGTATCAACTTAGTTATATTAAACATTTTAAAAAAGTTATCTTCATTGGTTAAAACGGTTAAGTTTGTATAATAATATGAAAGTTCGGTTGTGAGTTTGTAATGGTTAATCTTTAGAACAGATTTTCAGAAGCTAGTACGGTGTAGTTGTTGCAGTGGACGTACAAATTTATTCTCGATTTAGATTTTACATGGTTGGTTTCACTATCAAAGTTAGGTATTTATTATGGGATATTTAGCTCTACAAAATAAAAATAACAATCAAGGTAAATATCTCGGTTTCAATACCTTAAAATTTATATTTACCAAAAATATAGCTAACTTTTACTTAGTTATTTAATAGGTACCTAAATGAAGCAAACTGGTTGTTAAACCACAAAAATAACACTATAATTTACCTAAAATTCGTCGAGTTAAGCATGAAAATTGCGTGAGTTCACATCATAGTGAATGAATATAGCAAAAAAACCTACCTATGTCGTGTTTTTGACTGGAACAATATTTCATCTCGGCGTCATGGGTTCGGGACACGACATCGGGTTATTTTTCGACTCTACCCTTCAAAGCAGCTTGCATAATTTACGTGTTGTGCCGGCGATACAGAAAGGTGTACGATATACATACCAACATAGCTAGGTAAAACACAGCTAGATGTATCTATACTTTTACATCAGCCATGGGTAGTGATATAGTGAAAAATGTAGACACCGTTGTTGAGTCGAAAAATGACGATCTTTGTACTTTAAGAACTAAAGAAGAAAGTCTTACAGGCAATAATTTAACGTCCTTTGAGCACCTGAAAAAATAAGCACCCAGAACATTAAAGGCGACTCCAATAAAATTATTAAATTAAAATTATCATTTCGGTATACTTTAATACCTACGTAACAAAAGAATCAATTTGATTAGGTATATTTAGTAAATTCGAACTACTACGTATTTTTTTATTAATGCAAATAGAAATTATCTTTCGATTGTCATAATTCGTCTAAACTTTACGCAATTACTACATGTTTTCCTAATAACACAGCCCTTAACTTTTTACCCTAAACATTTTATTTTTTTGAAAGTTTTTTTTTACTACGTATAGTTAGTTATTATTTACGCATGTTTTAACGCAATGACATTTTCAATATCTTTGTTGTTTTATCGTCCAACTATCGCGTAGTTCACGAATACTTATTTAGCGTGTTTCCAACTTGGGTTGTTTAATTCAAGTTTGACACAGAATTTGAGTTCGAAGTCTGCTTGCGTGTTCATTTACAGCATATTTACAGCTATGCTTCTAGTGTTAAAATTAATTTGCTCGGTAATTTTTTACATTCGATCGTGGTTGATGTTATGGTCGATTTAATTCGGAACTAATCGAGTTGGTCTAGAAATAATCGATTAAGAATTCATTCGATTGAAATTTAAAAAAAGAAGCATTTCGATTTTTTCGGATACAAGAATCATTGGATTACATATAAATAAAATTAAGAGGAAGCGAGTAAAATTTATGGTATGGCTCTATCCCATGCCTTCAAAAAATATCCCTGCAGAAGGATGGTATTTATGTACTCTTAAATTTATTTTTAATTATGATAATCCACATAACTCAACCTTTTTCGCTTTTGACTTTCAAAAGCTCTATTTCTTTAAATACGAACAAATTATTAATTATTAGAAGCAATTGGGTAGGTATAAAAAGGTTTTTTATCATAGCCGAATTTTTTTTATTGTACCTAAGTTGAGAATAATAATTGTTTTGATTGATTGGAAAAAATATCTAGATCAACTCAAACATTGGACAATTTTAAAAATGTGACAACACCATTTTACCAAAGGGAATGTGGAAATCCAAAACTTTCTCATGTCTCTAAGAAAAAAAAAAACTCAAACCTCAAAGTGTAGTTCGCAAAATTTCCCTACTTCCAAAAACAGCGGAACATAACGATAATTACGCTCTGTGTAACGCACGGACCTTAACTTTTAAAGCTCGCTCCACACTTTCGACTCGGACTTTCAACAGAACCCTTTTACACGTCTCTTGTCGATTGTCAACTGTCAATGTCTATGCAAATACGCAAATACAGTGAGATGAAACTGGCCTTTGTCTTTCCCTAAAGTTTGTTCGTGTAGAATCAGCTTTACCGTACAGTAGTGACACTTGAGAGTCCAGAATGACCCTGGGTCGGAGCTTGGAACATTTTGTACCCGGGATGAACTATGGCCGGTAACTAAAAACTCGCTTTATAGGCAGGCATCCTGGTAGCGATTATGTTGGTGTGTGGTACGAGATTGCAAATTTTAGCGAGTTATAATTTTATCGAAAATTATTTTAAGGATGGGTATAGTTAGGTCCTTAGGAAAGAAGGAGAATTTCGATCAACCATATATTTTATCTCCATCTTCTTTATTCACTGCCCACCGCTTTACGTTATGGAGAAAAAGAGCCGAAAATCGGGCTCAGATAGATAGATAAACACTTTATTGCACCATAAAAACAAAAACGAAAAATGATTACATAAAAAAAACACAAAATAAATTCTAACTTAAGTGAATAAAATTAATATAATCTAAAATACCTTACATTATGGCTCAGTGGCGTATCTTGGAGATTCGTGTTCTGTTTCTTTCTGTGTTGTACAAATAAAGTTATTTATCTATCTATCCTACGTCCACCAGTGGACTGATACTGGACTTATATTTTGTAAAATCTGATAAAGAACCTTTTTTATCCATATTAGGTATTTCACTGACTACTAATAAAGGTTTGTTCTTTGAAAATTTCAACCATATTAAAAAACCACAAGTTTTTTAAAACCAATTCTAATAACCTCATTACAAAAAAATACCTTTAAGACAGAATACAAAAACAACAGACGAAGAAAGCTGCGTAGGATGTAACATTAACAGTCAACCTACCTACAGTGATCTACCCAGATGATTAGCACTTTTTTTCTTTTTATAAACAGGTTTTTGAATAAAATTGTAACAATGATAACAAAGACCTCACACATCTAATAATCAAAGAAAATAACTTACATATGAATGACAAGTAAAAACATTTCAATACACAGAAATCGATAATTCTCACATTGAGTTGCCATGTTCCGTGTAATTGATTTTTTCTAAGATAAAATAAAGAACATGCAATGAAATGATAAGAGAAAAATATACTGATGTAGTAAATGCATAGAATAGGTAAAAATTAAAGGTAATACGTACGATTAATTTTTTTAATCTAATGCAGTTTTATATAATACCTTATTTATTATACAATACATGCATAACGCATATAATTTGTTTTAAACTCCTAATTGATTAGAATTAACATAAATTTAGCAAAAAAAGCTTACTAATTACAAATTACAAAACTAAATTACTTAGGTACTTGCAAATTACAAATTATAAAACTAAATTACTTAGGTACTTGCTAATTACAAATTATAAAACTAAATTACTTAGGTACTTGCTAATTACAAAACTAAAACAATAAATTAAAATGACATTGATTAATGTACAATCGACGCTCAAAAGTCCACCGTCACCGTACAGTTTACAATCATGTGCAACACTATTTAAACATTATACAGGGTTATTGGAAATTATACTAGCAAGCCGTTGAAGGCCACTTCTGTGCACCTAAACAAACAACTTTTGTTCTACGACTTTTGGAAATTCGAACATTTTTTCGAAAATTTTAAGGTTAGGTTTACCTGAAAATCAGCTGATCCTTACACGGAGAGGTCATTAACCTTAAAATTTTACTTAATTTTTAAGTTTTATCTACTGTTCTTAGTCTGAACGACCTTTGTTTTAAAAAATCTGCTGTTTTTCGAATTTACATAACCTCAAAATTTTCATTTTTTTTCGAATTTCCAAAAGTCGTAGAACAAAAGTTGTTTTAAGGTGCACAGAGGTGGCCCTCAACCGCTTGCTAGTATAATTTCCAATAACCCTGTATATTATCATATTTGAACCCACTTTGGTTGGTGAAGCGGGTGGCGGCTTATACCACTTGGCCAACTAAAGACATAGCTAACATGTTGAAAATAATAATTACACTGAGTAGGTACTTTTAATTCAAGCATTTATGATTGTGTGTAACGTCTATTAGAAGAAGGTATAAGTCCAATACATGTTTATAGTATTATTGTAACAAACTGATAGTTGACTTAAGACGCATACTGTACTTGATTGAAACTGTAAAGGACAATTTCTATCAAGTTTTTATTTTGAACTAGCAGCGCTCCGCGGTTTCAGCCGCGTAACTCCCGATCCCGTGGGAATATCGGGATAAAAAGTAGCCTATAGCCTTCCTAGATAAATGGACTATCCAACACAAAAATATTTTTTCCAATCTAACCAGTAGTTCCCGAGATTAGCGCGTTCAAACAAACGAACAAACTCTTCAGCTTTCTAATATTAGTATAGATTGATATAAAAGTAAACGGCGTGTTCAAACATTTCAAGCCATTCAAGAATTTCAACTGATAGTACGCCTTTACCTGTATAAAACAAACGAAAAAGTAACAAACAATAGATTGAAACGGTAGCAATACTTAAATCGGATTTCTTTGAACCTGTTTGTAAACTTTTATTCTTTACTTTTTTATGAACGAAAAAGTGAAACCTATTTTTGTAATTTAAATGTTTTGTTGAGAGTGAAAGTTGACACGGGAGTTTTATTGCCTTTTGTAAAAACGTTAAACGTTTTTATATTATTTTTGACGTCTATTGAAGGCCCTTAGGGAATAGAAGCGGAGCAGTTTAAATGACGATGTTTTTTGGATAGGCAGTAGGTACGGCTTGGCATAGCTATTAAAAAGAGAATATTTTATTGTGTTAATTTTTTGTAAATATAAGTTTTTCTTTTCCTTTCATTATTTTTTTTTATTCCCATGTCATTCGCACTTTCAACTTTATGTTTGGGTCTTTTGCGCACGCGTCTCGATTAGGTAACCTGACAAGTAGGAAAGTTTCGATCAAAATGGAGGATTTAACTGATTTCATAAAATTTCAAAACTAGATCACGGGTGGACCAAGGTATCTGTATTGTTTTTAGAATAGATATTTATATTATTTATTCAGTGGAAAAAATACGAAACACGAAAACAATTGGTTTAAATTATAATATGCAATCACCGATAAGTAAAATAGGTGATATCACTACATAGTATAAAACAAAGTCGCTTTTTCTGTCCCTATTTCCCTTTGACTGCTTAAATCTTTAAAACTACGCAACGGATTTTGATGGGGTTTTTTTAAATAGATAGAATGATTCAAGAGGAAGGTTTATTAATACATGCATAATATAGCCGTGCGAAGCCGGGACGGGTCGCTAGTTAGATATAAAGTACATAAAATTCTAGCAGTGTTCTGTTTATCGATAGTTAGTCGTGGTTTCATGCCACCGTGATTAAAATTTATACAAATCTAGGTATACTAATATTATAAATTGGAAAGATTTGATTGTTTGATTGTTTGCATTGAATAGGCTTCGAAACTACTAAACCGATTTTAATGATACTTGGTATGAGGATACATTGATTCATTGGGGGTGTTTTATGCTACTTTTTATTCCGATATTCCGACGAGATCGGGAGTTAAGCAGGTAAAACCGCGGAGTTCTGCTAGTATTATACATACCTATTTGTAAATACTAGACTTCCATGATCACAACTATAAACGGAACACTGCTATAAAGTTATGTAATTCATTTATTCACTGTAAATGATCTCTAGGCTATGGCCGAAAAAAAGGCATCCTAAAAATCCAAAAATAATTGAGTAATCCATATTTTCACCTTCACATTAAAATTTTTTTTTCTTCTTTAACGAGCCATTAAATTAATCTCAACATCAGCATTAAAATCATTGCATAGTATAAAGTAAAGTCGCTTCCCGCTGTCTGTCCTTATGTATGCTTAGATCTTTAAAACTACGCAACGGATTTTAAGGCGGTTTTTAATAGATATAGTGATGCAAGAGGAAGGTTTATAACATGTTTTTTATCACAGTTGCTCATAAAGTGGATCTTATTAAACCGCTTTTAGGCTCATAATGCAACGTATTATACACGCGTGCGATAAAAAAAAATCCAACTAGTGCTAAAATAATACGTAATCCCGATAAGTCAAATACGTATCTTAATGCTAATGACATATTAGGTAGATGAAACATTCTTAATTTATCTGGGTTATACTGTTTTGATGTATAGAAAAAAGGTACCATCAAAAAGTTTTTAAGCCTTGCTGGCTTAAACCTCTTTGGTGGTACCTTTTTTCTTCTTTTCAAAAGGTTGTCTCTAAAGTCTGATAACGAACGATAATTTTACGTGATTACGTCTTTGAAAATAATTAAAAATTGAGTTTTGTTTTTATTTTGTTTTTTCTTTAGGTACATAAATATTTTTTTTCCTTACCATTATTATTCTGTTTTTAACCGCCGACGCAAAAACAAATGAAAAAAACCCTAAAAAAATATTGTACGTCAGACGAGGCTGTATAGGTTAAAAGTCTTTTGCGTAGCCTTTCGGAAGTGTAATTAACAAAAAAAAGTAAACATAACCTAAAATTCTTAAAAACTTTTAATTATTTTAACAAGTCTTTTTTTTTATTCGCAACTGTGATAAAAAACGTCGTACGATACAGGTGTGGGAAGCTGATCATTCCATCTCGGCTATTGCCACGCTCGCGTTCCGCTCGCGCGTCATATACCCGCCTCTATGGAATGATCAGCTTTCCACACTTGTATCGCAATGTACTATAATACATGCATAATAATAGCCGTGCGAAGCCGGGACGGGTCGCTACATGTAATAAATTCCGCTTCTATTTCATATCCGATACCTAAGACAAAACAGAAGTTTACATAAAACAATATTTTCCTATTTACCCTTGTTTGTTGAGCAGAAAACAAGTTTTGAAAAAATCTAATAGCCAACCTCGGTAGGTACTACATACTGTGGTCGTGTCTTAGTTTTTTGTTCAAAACTTGTTTTATTTTCTAATCTGGAACCTCCGCGCAATTTGACTTATGTTTTTAAATTTAGCTTCTTCTTCTGCAATAACTTTTTTAACTTTTTTAATTAAATTAAACGTCTCATTAGGATATTTTTCACTTTGTCTTTGATTATTTTTTCTTAATTTATTTTCTTTCTCCGCAATTATTACTTTAAATTTTTTGATTAAATCAAATGTATCACTAGACACTGTCTCTCTTTGTACTTCATCAAGTTTTTTTAATTTAATTTCTTCCTCTGCAATGATTTCTTTAATTTTTTCAATTACATCATCTCCATTTCGGCCTTGACTGTATTTTTCCAATTTAGCTTCTTCCTCTGCAATAACTTTGTATTCAGCATCTGCCTTCGCTATTTTTTGTTTTATGTATTCAGGAGTATCATGTTCATCATTAGGAACTTTTCCACTTCGTCCAGGATTTTTTTTCTCGAAATGGTCTTCAGCTTCTTCCTCCGCAAGTAGTTTTTTAATGTATTCAGGGATATCAGATTCATTATTATTAGGTACTTTGTCATTTCGATCCATATGTTGTTCTTTGAAATTGCCTTTACCCTTCGCAATAATTTTATATTCAGCATTTACCTTGGCAAGTTTTTCTTTATTGTAATCAGGGATATTAGATTCATCAAGAGATATTTTCCCACTTTTTTCTTTATTATGTTCATTGAAATTAGCTTCATCTTTCGCAACCATTTTGAATTCAGCATCTTCTTTTGAAAGTTTTTCTTTAATGTACTTAGGGATATGAGATTCATTGTTAGGTACCTTCTCACTTCGTCCTTTATTATGTTCTTTGAAACTGGCTTCATCCTTTGCAATCATTTTGAATTCAGCATCTTCCTCCGCAAGTTTTTTTTTATTGTATTCTGGGATATCAGATTCATCATTAGGTACTTTTCCACTTCGTCCTTGATTATTATTTTTTAAATTAGATTCATCCTTCTTAATCTTTTTATATTCAGCATAATATTCATCTGCAAGTTTTTCTTTGATGTATTCAGGGATATCAGGGTCATCATTAGGCACTTTCCCACTTTGACCTTTATTTTGTTCTTTGAAATTAGTTTTATTCTTCGCGATCATTTTGTATTCAGCATCTTTCTCCGCAAGTTTTTTTTTAATGTATTCAGGGATATTAGATTCATCATTAGGTACGAATTCACTTCGTCCTTTATTATTCTTTTTTAAATTATTTTCATCCTTTGCATTCATTTTGTATTTAGCATGCTCCTCCGCTATTTTTTCTTTAATGTCTTCAGGGATATCCGATTCGTCGTAAGGTATTTTTCCACTTCGTTCATTATTATATTTATTGAAATTGGTTTCATCCCGTGCAATCATTTTGTATTCAGCATCTTCCTCCGCAAGTTGTTTATTAATGCGTTCAGGGATATTAGATTCATCGTTAGGTTCGTTCCTATTTCTTTTTTTATTGAAATTAATATTATCTTCATGCTTCGAAATTATTTTGTAGTCAGGGTCTTCCTCCGCAAGTCTTTTTTTATTGTATTCAGGGATATCAGATTCATCATCACTAGGTACTTTTTTATTTCGTTCTGTATTATATTCTTTGAAATTGCCTTCACCCATCGCAATCATTTTGTATTCAGCATATTCCTCCGCAAGTTTTTTTTTATTGTATTCAGGGATGTCAGCTTCATCATTAGGTACTCTCCCACTTCGTTCTATAATATGTTCATTGAAATTGGCTTCATCTTTCGCATTCGTTTCATATTCAGTATCTTCCTCCGCAAGTTTTTTTTTATTGTATTCAGGGATGTCAGCTTTATCATTAGATACTCTCCCACTTCTTCCTTTATTATATTCATTGAAATTGGCTTCATCCTTTGCAATCATTTTATATTCAGCATCTTCCTCCGCAAGTTGTTTCTCAGGGCTATCAGGTTCGTGACTAGGAACTGACTCACTTCGTCTTTGAAGATGTTTTTCCAATTTAGTTTTTCTCTCTGGAATCATTTTGAATTTAACGTCTTCCTCTAAAAATTTTTCACTAACGTATTCAAAATCATCACTTCGTACTTGCCCACTCCTTTGTTGTAAGAGTTTTTTATAGATTCCTCGAGCAACCTTGCCAAGAAATATTTTTTTTTCTTTCTCCGGCAATAAATCTATTAACTTTGTCTCTTCTTTCGCTTTTGTACTAAACATAAAAAACACTATGAAAAATATAAGCATTTTTTTCGTCTGATGACTTATTTAATACTAACTAAAATTTTACATAACTGAAATTTTTAATTGAATTACGCGGATAATAAATAATCGAAATTAAGCGTTTCAAAATTAATTAATTCTACTGGTAATTTAAATCAGTAATTTGATTGTTTATAGGACTGTATGTATGTTTGTAATTGTAATTTATAAAATTAAATAAAACATTATCTGACTGCTGTGTTTGATTTTTAGTTCATGCAGTATTCGACGTCTAACATTTGTATGAACACACATACATTTTTTCCGATGCTTACATTAATTATTACACTTTTCTGGTTTAAATTCTTGAAGTTCTTGGTTCTGCTTCACGCCCTATCTGAAGATAAAAGTATGGTGGAAAGGATGTTTGTACAGTGCAACTTTTTTTACATACCTTTGACCTCTACCACACCTGCCTGATTAGGTGACGCTGCAGCATAAGATGCATTACGCTTTCCTAGAAGATACATATTCTTGGCTTGATCTAGATAATGGCCAAACGTTTTTAGCCATTGGTTCATAAAAAACGAAGTAATAGGGCTGATAGGGCGGGCAGCCTTAAAAAATAAATATCCAACCGAACTGAGAACCTCCTCATTTTTTGAAGTCGGTTAAAAATACCTGCACCTTCACAATCTGAAACCGGGCAACCAAACTACAAAGGTAGTTTATAGATAAGCTTTTTTCAGTTTCTAAGCTTCAAGCGATCAATGGTAGGTTGCCCGACTTCAGATTATGGAGATGCAGTTTTTTTATCTCGTCTTTTAATAATTTTATATTTTATTCTTTTTTTTCTTATAAAATTATAGAAATGTCTGATGCCAAATCAATAGGTAATAATATTTATAATTTTGATAGGTCCAAATTTTTCAGTGGGCGTGGTCTTTAAACTGAAGTAGTGGGGCGTCCACAGATATATTTATACCTACCTTTACTCCTTCCTCAAACAATATTACTCCATATGACAATATGAATTTTTGGTAAATGACTAGGTTTAGACAAGTAAATAATAAATAACAAAATAAATTGCTAGCACAGTCTACTAGCAACAAAAAACATTAGAACAATATGAAGCAAAAGCCGCCTTCAGTTAAAATCCGCCTTCTCGTAATTTTTATTATTTGGTTTTGTTTCCATTTCTACAGATTTCCAACTCTACAGAGTTTTAAATTTACTGATTTCCAAACCTACAGATTCCTAATCCTACAGAATCATAATTCTAAAGATTCCCAATTCTTTGTTACTACAATATCTTTTTCTTACTTTTCATGAGTTAAGTTTTTTTTGTCCGCTACAGCCAATATTCTGTACCAATCTAACCCAAAGCGAGGCAACGAGCAAAGTTTTCGTTGACTCTATACACACCACAATTATTCACTCTTAATATAACGCTATACCCTTCAGCCGATGCAAATACTTGAAACTTATGCTAACAGTTCAGATAAAACACCCTTTTGTTCCTTTGCATCCCTTTCGTCGTAAAACTGGAAACCGGCGTCAGAATTTCTCGAATTGAAGGTCTCTGTATGATCGTAGTGTGGTCTTGTGACTTTATTTATTTTATTACACTAGTTTCATTTGCATGGTTTTTGGATGAAAGTTGAGTAAGTAGTTTAGTAGTTCAGACGGACGGCAAGTCAACCGCTCGACACCCGATCGACCGCGCCTCCCACCGATTAGCTACCAAACGACTGCACTTATTCACGTCAAGATGGCTCTGATTTACGCTTTCTATGACTGTCACAATGTTGTAGTCACAATTTCGAAGTCGCATCATTATTCATGCCTACTGTCGGCATCATGGCGAACTAAACGTGTCGTCGAACTGCAGTTAGACGTGGAGTCATTGCAGTCGGACTATAATGTTCCCTAGATGATAAATACTTAAGTTACTAATTATTTAAATTTTTTAACCTAACATCATTAAGATTAAATGTGACAAATAATTTATTTAGGTATCTAAAATTACTTCTTTTTTAGATCTTATAAATTTACTTAATTATGTTTAAAGCTTAAGTTATTTCAAATATTTATCAACTCATTAACATAATAAAATGATAAACGTCTTAATTAACCAGGTGCATGCTTATTCAATTATAATGTTGATTCCGAAACTTGTTCTTTGTTTAGGAGATAGGTATTGTTTGAATTCCAATTTTTATATTTTCGAACTCGTTTTTGGGTAGGTAAATCTTTTTAGATAATAAAGCTTAATATTTTATATTTAGCTATATATTTTTAGTACTATACAGGGTTATTAGTAATCATACTAGCAAGCCGTTGAGGGCTACTTCTGTGCACCTTAACAAACAACTTTTGTTCTACGACTTTTGGAAATTCGAAATAAAAAATGAAAATTTTGAGGTTATGTAAATGTCGAAAAGCAGCTGATTTTGTAAAACAAAAGTCATGAAGACCAAGAACAATGGATAAAACTTCAAAAATAAGTAAAATTTTAAGGTTACTGACCTCTCCGTGTATGGAACAGCTGATTTTCAGGAAAACCTAACCTCAAAATTTTCTAAAAAATGTTCGAATTTCCAAAACTCGTAGAACAAAAGTTGTTTGTTTATGTGCACAGAAGTACCTAGCCCTCAACGGCTTGCTAGTATAATTACCAATAATTACCTACCAGGCGCGAAATTTTCACTGTTACTAGGTTCTTTATTGATCTCCACGTCTTTATTTTTGTGGGACTGTACCATGGATTAAAACCGTTATAATTTATACAATTTAGGATGTCAATCCTTTGAATCCAAAAAACTTGTTTAAAAAAATGAGACATGTTTAACGTTTATATTCTGACCTTTTTGTTTCGAACAAAATTTATTGAATTTTTTCTCAACTCAAATATTTGCAGTTCAAAGACACAAAACAATCAATATCTGATACCAAACTAATAAAAGCCCATCGATGCGTGAGTTCACAAACATCAAGAACGAAGTTATTCGGCGTCAAATTGTCTGTCTCTTGTTATGTAGGTATATTACATATAGGTACAGTACATATTCTATGAACCTATTAATCTAAAAGTCTTCGAAAGCTTTAAATAAGTACAATAGGATGCAAGTCACGAATCCTCGATATCAGGAATGTTGATTAGAACAACATGCAAATACGGTGGGAGTGGAACTCGAAAACAATCTGAAACAAAGAGATTGGATGTATTAGCATATTGTAATAGTTTTGCTAATGAATTAAAACGCATAGGACATGGCAAGTAAAGAAAAGATAAAGAAATAGCGCACACGTGAAATGCTGATACATTTTTCAATACGGTTGCTGGCAACTACGTCATGACGGCAGTTGATACAAGCATTTTCTATCAAGAAGCTTCCAATCTTTAATTTCAGCATTCACACGGCCGAGAGAATTTTGTTTTTAATAGGACCCTTTATTGTTGTAAGGATTTCCTAAAGGATATCAATTCTATCTTCTAGGATATTAATTCAATTCAAAGCTATCACATGACGTGTACAACACAATAGAGAAACGAAAAATAAATTAATTTATGACATCATTGTTCTCACTTTTAACGAATCGTACCTAAAGCTACCCAATGACTCTTATTAAAATATTCTGTTCATTATTATTTGAATTTTAAAATTAATTAACAATTAGTATTCTGAATTGGTTGCTCCTTTAAATTCAACATTTTTGTACATGCGATCATGTGTATCGGTTTCGAATATAAATGAAGTATATATTTCTTAGATTTTTTGTATGTTTGATGCGTAGTAGTTCCCATAATTTACGTCTAGGTATATGTATTCTGAGAATAATTTATTTCGAGACTAGCTCCTAATAATTTTATCTTGCATATTCTAACTGTATTTAACAAAATTTTCGCAGCCAAATTTCTAGAATATCTCTAAAAATGATTGGCCAAAACCCTGCCGATTCGGGGAAAATGAGGGCACGCAAATAGCACTGTGGGAGCTCGCAGCCGGTTTATAGAATAAAGTACCAAGAGAAAATACCAAGGGCATGTATTCATTATGAACTACAAAAACCCTTGCAAAGAATTCCTACTTACTACGTAGATAGCTATAGGTATGATTACTTCATTTTATAAACTTATACTAGTTTAGATTAAGAAGATTGAATAGGTATAGATACATTACAAAATAGGTAAGTATAGATAACTATTAATGAACTGTCTCATTTGCATAAATCTACATAATAATATGCTTCCATACCTTCCTATGGTAATTCAATCATTAGCCAACGAATCAACGATGAGTCAATTTACCTAGAGATTATCCCACAAGGGATTCCGATTGAAATGTCTATCGATTAATTTACCCATAGCTTTTAAGATGCAGTCATTTTAGATTTTTAACGAACGAATATCCGAATATCATAATTAAATAAGTTACCGTGGTTGGACCTCCCACGAAAATACCTACCTACCATTATTTATTCTGAGGCGAGCCAACCATGACGCAACATGGAAAGATATCTCTATTCACCGAGATAATGAACCAAAGAAAATTGTAAAGCAAACCCAAATATTTCGGATACAAAAAAGAGAACGAAGACGAAAAATTTTATAAACATAACCAAATAAAATTGGGTGTTTATTGAAGCATTCCTTTAATAAAGCTCAATGATATCAACTTACGGAGATTTCTATGTAAATTTAACAACTCTTGCTGTTGCTTAACATGATTTTTTTCTTGTTGGATTAAAAGAAAAGGGAAATAATGTTCGGAGTTTTCACCCTTGTTTTCATTAATAGTGTTGTTTTCAAAGTTCGAGAAACAAACAGAATAATATTCTCTGTTTCAATTAGTTGGTTTAATTAGGGTAGAGGAGGAAATGGGTCAGACCTTTTGATTGGATGTAATTTACGTTTTGTGAATTCTAAGGTGTATTCTAATTTGTAGGTGGAAAACACGAATAAATGAATGTTTTACATAAAATGTTTAGGTAATTATTAGGTAATGCGATAACGTGTCTAATTAATGTTAATTGTTAGAGCAGTGTTTTAATCAGACAAACATTTTGTCTACTTTGTTGCAAATAAAGTGAACATTTACTATTAGTTGGTGCCTAATAAATAAATATTTTTAAGCTATTGCATGACTTTTATCGCAGGCATTGAGCGCGGTGACCGAATCAAGAAATTCCGTAACGAAAATATAACCTAACACCCCCCACTCCGCCTACCATGTAGCTAGGCCGAGCGTTAGCTTAACGTGTACGAGTATGTGTATGGTATTTTATTGGGACATTAGAGAGACACGAGTTTTTGTTGCACCTATAATTTTGTACTTGATTAAGTTTTTTTATATTGGAAATAAATAATTAAAAGAAGATTATTAAAATTATCTCCTCTAAAAACTTCCCATACTACGTTACCGAATTGAAAGTTAGGCACTCTGATCATAAAGGTTTACCTACAATAAAACTAAGACACGAAAAATTGTGATATTTCTAAAACACAGCCTATCGGTTTCTGATCTCGAATATAATCGAATGAATACTAAAAATAAGAGTAAAAAAATATTGCTAAAGTTTTGGGCGCGTCTGCTTGACCCTTTCAAGGGCGGGCCTAACTCGAAATTAGAAGGAAGGGACCAGATAATTGTATTCGTTCACTCAGACCGTTCCTTCGTTAAACTTTAATCTGCTTAAAGTTTTATTTACTTAGAATTGGGGCTATTAGCAAACGTTAGCAACTTAACTTTTGATGAAAATGTAGTCTGTAAGTGAGGGTTGGGTAGAAAATTATATGAGTGTGATGAGAACTCATACAATTTTCTGCTCCACCTAACGTTCATTTAGAGAAAATTATTTAACGCTTTTTGTTGTAATAAGTAGGTGCTTACTAAGCTCCTTCAAAACATCAAGGGCACATTATAATATTTACTAAAACAAACAAAATAAATTTAAAACTGACAGCCAATAGTTTCGTGATAATATTGTCCAATAAACACAATTTTTATCATATATTATTATTTTATGTTAATTTTTAAATTATCAACTTACTTATTTGTTATTCAATGTCTCTTTACTTTAGAAATTTGACTTCATTATTCGACATTGAAATATCTTTAGATGATTATGTAAATTGGTTGAAGGAACGTCTAGTCCAAACATGTAGACATCGAACTTATGGGTAGATGAATACATACCTACATATTTACAGCTATATATATAATTTTATTTATTAACAGTCATTTTAATACATTATGTTCTAAACTATTGTACACTGAGCTTAGACCAATTAATTGAATCAACATTTTGTATGCAGTTTGTTAGAATTCTTTTATTTGTGTTTTTACATTTATCATCAAGCATTACTTAAGCTCTTTACCTACTCTAATTTTAACGTCTACATTATAAAAGGTCGCGGTCCAAATTGAATTGATCGATCATAATCTCCCAGTCCAAAATTATGAGCGCACAAAAAATGCTCATAATGCTATGTGCGTGCATGGAGCTAAACTTAACGAGTAAATTTCGGAACGCAGCCTAAATGACAGAAAACAAGACGAAAATGTTATGTATGTAGTTTTTACACTTCAGCATTAACGAAATGTATTAACAGATAGAATCTAAAATCAATGGTGTTTTAATAATTTTGTGTCGCTAGGACACAAAATTATTAAAACACCATTGATTTTCAGGTTCAATGAACTGATAACGTTCCTGCAAGCATGAGAGTTTTGCCTAAAGAAATATCCTATCGAAGAGGGGCAAAGTGTTCTTACAAGACGATTTTTCTAAGCATGCAGTTCTTAACGTTCAAAAATAACACATTTACCTAATCAAAAAATTCCTAGAATAAATTATTTTTTACCAAATAATATATTTGTCAAAAAATGTTTTTTTTTTATTACATTTATTTTATTTAATGTTAAGTAATATCCTAAATAGCGAATGGTTCACTGGTACCTATGAATAGGATTCATTATAGGTAATTTAAAGTCTTCTATTAACTTTTGAAACAAGTTTTTGTCAGTTGCATGGTTACGAAAATTGTTTAGTTGCTCACAGGCTTATTACTTTTAGGTATTGATTTCTCATCGCGTTTCTTTGACCTTTGCCGATACCTCTGATAATCTGAAACAGCTAGCATTAATTAGCACTAAAGGCACATTTCGAATACTAATAGAGGCAGGTTCCGTTCTCATCATATCGAGTCGAATCTGTCGCATAAGGGACTGTTTTTTTAATGCAGTTGCATGTCGGCCATGTTCCCTTCTATCGGATTGCAGACGTCCCTGCGCTCTTTATATCTGTCTCTATTGCACTCATTATCATTCATATCTATTCATCTCTATTTTAGATATCTTAGAATAGAATTAGGGCGATACGCATGCGCGCCGTGTCAATGTCAAATCAATCTTCGTAGGGCCGATGCAACCTGGTTTTTGTAGTTTGTAGGCTTTTTTGTTGGGTTTTTAAAATATTATTTCTAATGTTTTGTTATTTTGTTACAGATAGCTGTGTAGTGTGGATGTCTCTTAAAGTGGAAGTGATAGTAAGTATACTTACTTAAGTTAACTCTATATTTTTGAGAATAAAAATATATGTGGCAGTTAGGTTGGTTCCTATAATGGTTTCCGAAAATAAAAATCTTTAGACTATTTTCAAAAAGTACCTATTTCAATATCTGTAATTTAATTCGATGTAGGTACAGTCGGCAACAACAGTTGAGGTCCACCGTAGACTTCTAAAATTGCTATCAACAGAATGTTTTCAATTCAAGCAGGGCTTTAAATCCTCCTTAAGTTCAAAGACGTAATTTTTTTTTAAATAATAAATAGGTCAGCGTTTCACCACTATCTCATACGACGGTGAGTGACGATGTGCTCTAAGATATAGCACAATATCCTAGACTAGCGACCCGCGCCGGCTTCGCACGGCTATATTATGCATGTATTATACATATAAACCTTCCACTTGAATCACTCTATCTATTAAAAAAAACCGCATCAAAATCCGTTGCGTAGTTTTAAAGATCTAAGCGTTCAAAGGGAAATAGGGACAGAAAAAGCGACTTTGTTTTATACTCTGTAGTGAAGACGCTCGTGCCTTAAATGTGTTAAATACCCCCAAATAAACGGGGGGCTTCGAGGGACGCGAGTGAAGGAAGACGGCAGTAGGCAGCATTTTTTAAATCCGTCATTTCTTAAATAAAAGCTTGAATAAACTAATGAAAAACTAAAATGAAGTCGGTTAATAATAGCAATTTAAAAACTCTACGGTAAGCCTCTACTTTTATTGCCTATTTTTGTACCTATTAATCTATAAAAGATACAAAAAAAATTAATAGGAAGATTCCTATTTTTTGTACGTTTTCAACGTCCGAAATTGGACAATCAGCCAAATGTAGCTACATTTCCCATAATTGTAGGTACGTTTACGTGATGTTTGTATGGTGTTATGACATGATATCACATAACGTGACCTTGGTGGAACTCTATCTATAATATCTATGTTGTGGTATATGTAAGTAAGCTAACCTAAGGTAACTCGGGGCTTTTAGGACTATGAGGTAAAGTTAGCTAACCTAAACCAAGTTAGCTTTTGTGACTATGAAGCAAAATTAGCTAATCTAACCAAGGTAGCTTTTGTGACTATGAGAAAAAGTTAAGGTGAAAGAGTACCTGCGCGCTCTCCATACAAACGTAGTCGACTGTTTCCTCCCTGGATAATGACACTAGCACAAATATTTTTGTGCCATAATTCCTATAACTGCTATGACTATGCCCCTATGTTTTGGTTTTTTTCATTTTCTAATTACCATAGAAATTAAAATTTAAAAAATTAAAAAAAAACAAAAAATAGGGGCATGGTCATGGCTGTTATAAGTTTTATGCACCAAAAATATTTGCTCTAGTGTCATTATCCAGGGAGAAAACAGTCGACTACGTTTGTAATAGTTTGTATGGAGAAAGCCCCAGGTACCCTTTCCTCTTAACTCACCCAAGGTAACTCGGGTCTTTTGGAACTATGAGGCAAAGTTAGCTAAACCAAGGTAGCTTTTGTGACTACGAGACAAAGTTAGCTAAACTAACCAATAGGTAACCCGATGGTTTTGTGACTATGAGGTAAAGTTAGTTAAACTAACCAAGGTAACTTTGGCTTTTTGTAACTCAGGCGAAGTTAACTAATCCAAGGTAACCCCGGATTTTGCGACTCTTAAGATTTTGTACGGAGCTTTTTTTTCTTAATTAATTCAGAATCAATCGTAAGTCTGGTTCGGTTTTTGACCCGGAGTAGTCTACAAGTATCTCAATTGCGAAAAAAAAATTGTAGATATATTTATTATGCTCGTAAAAAGTGCGTGACATTTTGGTAGAATCAGGTAGAGATGGGATCAGGTACAGTTGGGACAAATTTATCCTAGTCATTTATCAATAGATTAGAGCATAATTTAAATTAAAACAATGGGCTTAGTTACCTTTTCTTCCTACCGAGACACAATTGCCCCGGGTCACCCTATGTAAGAACCTAGCTACAAGTTTTCCTTACAACTGTCTGATCGCACCGCCTTATTACTTTGAGGAAGTTTTGTAAGTTGTAAAAGTTATTGGTTAGTATCTCTACGAGTAGTTTTGTTTGTTAGCCTTTGGAGATGTGGGTAGATTTATTGAAAAAATCTTAAGTCATCTTCAGCTGCATACTTAGTGGTTCAGCTAATTGGTTTTCCGCCTGTAATCGTAGACCTAGAACTCACTCGCACATCTATGAAAATGTAGTATTTACCTATTTTGTAATTTTTTAAACTTGTATTGTATTGTACAGTATATTGTTTAAAAACACCAGAATCACGTAACATTATTTTACAACCTTACAGATGTGCGAGTGAGCTCTGGGTCATGTGGGATTCAGCTAATTGGTATTCCGACTGTACCTGTTTAAAATAAAGAATACCTACATATAATTTTTTAGGGTTCCGAACCCAAAGGTTAATTAACGGGACCCTATTACTAAGACTTCACTGTCCGTCCGTCCGTCTGTCTGCCACCAGGCTGTATCTCATGAACTATAGCTAGACATTGGAAATTTTCACAGATTATGTATTTCTGTTGCCGCTATTTAAGTGGGACTACACCAAATACTCCAAACCAGAAAAAAAAATTAAGTGGTACTCCCATTCAGCATAGTATCTTTTTTAGTTATTTAAATAACTTAAACAAAGAGCTCTACTATTTTTTATTTAGACATAAGTTTTAGTGCCTGAAATAAAATTACAAATAAATAAATTCTAGTAATATTATAAATTCAAAAGTTTGTGTGTATGTTGGTTCCTCCTTCACGCAATAACTACTGCGATGAAAATTTGTAGGTACGGTCGGCTGCATAGTTGCAGACCCACCGTAGAGCTCCAAAACGGCTGTTATAAGAATGTTTTTAACACAAGCAAGATACTAGACTTCTGCTTTAGTTGAAGTTTAAAGTCTTCTTACTCATTAAATTATCAAAAAAGAATGAAAACATTCCAATAATAGTAATTTTCGAATTCTACAGTGGCTGCAATTATGCAGCCGACTGTACGTAAATAGCCGGAGACTTGGGTATTTTAATTTTTATTTCCGATATTCTAACGGGATCGAGACTTACTCGAGTGAAACCATAGGGCACAGCTAATAAAAATTCTTGGTATTCTCGGTCATCGTTAAAAATCGCAGCCCGTGTCGTACCTATCGTCCCTATCGAGTTTATCGTGAGTGACGTCAATTCTGGTGAAAAAAAAAAGGTTCAAGGATCAATTTCTAAGCGGAATGGCGTATTTTTGATTGCTTAACTTATTTAAAAATAAGTCTTTTAAAACTTAGGACATTTTAAGGTTGACTTGCACAACAAAAAATAAATGCGTTTAAAACCTAAAACATGATTAACCAACTGCCAAAGTGTCAAATCGATTAAATAATCAACCTTGTGGCAATTGAAATAGAATTTAATTTTAAATTACCAGCTAAATTCAATTAGCTAAATATATTTATCTACAATGTCATGCAAGCCGTTCTTATTCATAAGGAAATGATTGTTAATAGATACTCGTACTACATGATAGCAAGGTTAATCTAAATTAATTAGACGGCGTTCATAATAGATCGTTAGGCTAATTAAATGGTTTTATAATAGCATTGTTTGCAATAAGATAAAAAGCTATATGTAGGTAATTGATTTGCAAATCTATAAATAATGTTTGATTAGCTCAAGTATAAAATACTTGAAGGTCTTTGGGTGGCCGTAACCTTAAAAAAGAGTCTTAAAAATTGAAAAAAAAAAAAAAAAAATTGAAGTAGGTAAGTATGCTCTGTTCAAACAGTCGCCATTGGTCGAACGCGAACGGTGCAAATATTCATAGTGATTTGTTGATTAATGCAATACGTAGGCACAAATATAGTTAAGTTAAGAGTAGCTACTGGATAGGCCTTAAAGAGCGCGTACGCGCGTGGAGTACGCGCTCTTTAAGGCCTATTAAATAAGTGCAAAAGAGCAAGCATTAATGCCTTTTACTCCCACATTTTATTGCTCGAGACACGAGATTTAAACGATACTTACAGTCGACCAGGTTTGTCAACAGCCTAACAGAGCTTCGATAATAAGCTGCCTCATCTTAAAGTAAAAATAAGATAGGTATCAATACCTCAGGGAGACAAAGTTTGTTAAATATTTAGTCATAGACAGGGAGCCGACGTCCATATTTTTATGAGTCACGAGATCTGCTCATTACTATCTTATTACATACAGTGTCGGTCTCGGGCCTCCACACATCCAATTTCCCAGTACCCCATTTATTGATATTGACTCCGTGAGGACGCCTCGTGAACGCGTTCTATGATATAGATACTCATATATAACTGGATATGAAAGAAAGTAGGTATAAGACTAATGAGTAGGTATAGTTCACTACTGAATAATATCCTGCCATTGATCTATTTCAGTCATGGGTTAGGTGTGAATTTAATAACATAATTATTATATCTATGATTAGTACCGCTTGCATGACAATATGTGCATAAATAGGTTTAGCTAAATTCAAGCTATAAATTCTTTTTTACGGGTAATCTCTACATATAATAAATTCGAAGTTTTGGAAGTAAGCGTTCTACGTCCATAATGATCTTAGCACTATAGAATTCGCTAACCTTATATAGCTCCGGTAGAAAAAAATCTTGCATGCGCGATTCAGGTTTTCTTAAATTTAGAAAATCACAAATTAGTTGATTATTCTTTTTGTTCTGCTTAAAAATTTTGTACACTTATGTATTTTAAGAATACATAGCAATATACACATTTTTTAACTAGAAAATAAAGTAATTAATTTAATAAGATATTTTTTTTAATTTCAAGTAACTAGCGCCATCTCTTCGTTTTCGCGAAACTACCATTCATCTCAGAAAATGTTGATTTTTTTTGTTTACCTTTGTTTGTGCAGTCTAATTTCGGGAACTAGGAAACAGATTTTAACATAATCTTCACGAATGTGTTCAGAAAATATCAGAAGAGGTTTAGATATTTCAAGTAGATTTATGTTACTAATTAAAATTTGATATTTCTTGGCGTAAAAAATAAACCATAATATTTTTGCATGAAAACGTACGGAACGTAGGGATGATGTCAAAATTGTCAGTTTGACATACGGAAAGAAGCATCTAGCGCCATCTCTTTTTTATTTATAACTAGCTGCGCCCCGCGGTTTCACCTGCGTAGTAATTTTCTACGCAACTTTCTTAATTTTTTCTTCCATAAGAACCTTCTCCATACAATAACAAACCCAACAAAAAAAGAATTAGCGAAATTGGTCCAGGCGTTGTTGAGTTATGCGCTTACCAACACATTTTGCGATTCATTTTTATATATAAGATTTTACTATGGCTTCGCATTATTACTATCGTGCATATAGCCAGTGTCGCGGTCAAAGAAAATTAAATCCAATGCAGGAGCGTTTTTTGAATTTGGAACATTACAACGCTCCAGCAATTTTGTATGAACATGTGTATGAAGCGGCGTGCTGGGGTTATTAAAAACTTAAATACTCTTTGATTGGATCTCTTTTATCAAAGTACTAGCGACCCGCCCCGGCTTTGCACGGCTATATTATGCATGTATTATCTTCTTATCTATATCTATACATATAAAATCCTTTGTCCTGACTGACTGACGGATCATCGCACAGCCTAAACCGCTGATCGTAGAGACTTGAAACTTGGAGGGTGTGTTCTTTCTATGACGTAGGCATCCGATAAGAAAGAATTTTCCGAAATTCTACCCCTAAAGGGGTGAAAAAGGGGGGCAAAGTTTGTATTGGACAACGTGATTCCTTAGTCCAATCTATTTCAAATTTTGCATAAACATTCTTTAACAAAATTAATGGAACACGTGTTTCGTATTTTATTGAAATTCATCCCCTAACGGGGTTAAAAAGGGGAAGAAAGTTATTTTGGGAGTGATTTGCTTCGAAGTTGATATCAATACTCTTTAGTGCTTTTGATTAGATTGGTAACATACTCATTAATCTATGATTGGTAAGACGTCACTTCAAACTGACAGCGTTAACGTAAAACCTAAGAGGTTGAAAACTTCGAACATTGAACTGAAAAAAGGTGTCTTGCCATTTAGTACTGGGAACTTGACATAGTATTTTTTTTTTGCGCGATACGTTTGCTAATGCTACCTGTCGATAGAGGACATTACGGCAAATGAAATATGCCTTTACACCAAATCTCATAGGTGTCTCGGAAATGGGGTATTTGACCAAACGTTATGACTAAGATTTTATCAAAAGTGCGCTGTGCACAAATAATGCTTTCTAACTTCTAAACCATCTCGGAGACGGGATATTTGTTAAAACATAGAACTGTTATAGGATAGCCACTGAATCACTTAAAACTCTATATTTTTATTAGGATACGCCAAAATTACTCTCTGCGCAACTGTTCAGCCCTACCTAATAATAAAATTTTGAACAATTTGCCAAAAGTCACAGTTCCCAAAGTTAGTAGATACTAATTATTAAGTAATTTAAAAGAAATATCTTTTGTTATGAATACGAAAATACCGAAACAAATGAATAGGACTTTTACACCTTTTTCATTTTTAAAATGGACAGGAAAGTGATCTTATAAGGGTTCCTTTTTTACCTTTTAAGGTACGGAACCCTAAAAACACAAAATATGACTATGATAGATAGGTAATTACTAATTAGCACGATATGATTAAAGATTTACTCATGTGGTAATCGTAGAGTTTTGTGCATTATTGGCTCTGTGTTAGAAAGACAGAAATAGAAGAATTCATTTTTTTGGTTTAGAACTTTAGGTACTTAGACGTATAGCCCATTTTGGATCCCATCCCAAGAGAATTGGGTGCACCCGAGGTTTTCGTGTTCCAAGTTAAAATACATCTCATTCAAAATCTATCTTCTATAAACATATAAAATTCTTTGTCTTGACTGACTGACGGATCAACGCACAGCCTAAATCGTAGAAACCTGAAACTTGTAGGGTTTGTTCTTCGTATGACGTAGGCATCCGATAAGAAAGGATTTTACGAAATTAATTACCTACCGGGTTTAAAAAAGAGTTGAAAGTTATTTTAGGCGATTTGCTTCGACTCGAACTCCTTAGTGCTTTTGATTAAATTAAGTAAGTACATTTTATTTTGACACACATGTTTCAAACTCAATCTAATTTGAAATCAACAAAAAATAATCCTATTTTAACTATTTTCGACTCCTGCGCGGACGAAGTCGCGGGTAAAAGCTAGCTAGTTCATAATAAAATTATATTCCAATAACCACACGGTTGACATTATTTAATCACTTTGACAGTTGGTTAATCAAGTTTAAGGTCTTAAACGTGTGCAAGTCAACCTATGTTCCTGAAATAAAAATAATTTATATAATTTGTGGAAGTAACATTTTTCTATTGAATATCTAAATAAATATGTTTTAAGACTAAAGGTTACAATATAAATATATCGTTATTAGGTAATCTGCGGCTTTAAAAAAACCAGCTACTAAAAACCTTAAACAATTTAAAATAATAAGCGATAAATTCATAAAGTACACCTTTTAACTTTGACTGCTTTAATAAGTTTTAAAGCCTAATTAAGTTTTGTAATTTGCTAATTATGTTTTAGACCGGGATACTAAGATAACATTTTTTTACGAATAACAACGAAATAAACTCTTGCATGAATATATTTTTTACATGATAGGTTAGCGTTTGACCACTATCTGAAAAGATGGAAAAGAAGGCAGGTGTTGGCTGACGGTAAACACATATTTTGCGTAAATTAAATGAATACTTATTTACTTAATTGTGAAAAAACCAACCATAAAATTCAATTTCTAGAACTGTTTACTAAATACCCGTAAATATCTTATGGTACAAAACAGGAGCTAAAAGCAAAATACGTTTCACCTTAACTAAAACTGTTAATAAAATTATTGTATACAAAATTTTGTTCCGACCATTTTGCAGATTTTGGTAGTATAATAAATAAATTTAAAGACGAAATTTCCTTGTAGTTTCTAAGCTAATAAAATTCAAGTCAAAATAAGATAGCATAGTTGTTGACTGTATGGAGGTTGTTCGCGCCGTTCCGTTTCTCCTTCATTCCTACGTGCTTTTCTGTGTCGTACGTAACGTCATAGATAGTGACATTCATTCTTCATAATCAACCATCTTGTAACTTACAAACATTAGCTAATACGCAATATAATACTTAATTAAATAATATAACATAGTTCCCTAAACCGTCTTTGACTATTCGCCCAAACAGAGGCTTAGAAACGAAAATATTTTTTTGTTTTTTAATCATATTGTAGAAAAAGATTGCATCTACACAAAACAATATTTCCAAATTTCTATGCAATAATTAACAATTTTAAATGCGAAAAGTGTTGCTATTAGCTCTTAGTATAAATGCATACGCATGAATTGAGTAATAATGCTTCCTACCTTTTTTGAAACAAGGATATAGGTAATTTGTATTGCTAGTTGTTGTAGCTTACAATGTAGAAAATTCTATCATTTAACAGCAAATTACGTACTTTATCCAATAATTGCAACATTGTTATTAAACATCCACTTGTTATTTGGTATTATAATTAGATTTAGTATTTGTAGTTTATAATTAAGTACCATCGTGTTTACTTTATTGGTCAATTAACATCTATCAGCTTACAATGTTTAAAAAAATACTAACAAATAATTAAGTGAGCACATATTTGAGGTCCATACGTCAACAATTTTGCTACACAGGTTAATAAATAGTTACTACCGGCACCAATCGCCTTCGTTGGTAAAAATTGTTGATTGTTACGAATGTGTTTTGTTTTTCTCAAATGTGCTGAGATGGAATTGTAGGTGAGATCGTTACCGATATTTAAGGGTAATTTGAGACGAAAATTCCTTAACATTTCAAAGTTCTACTAGTTTTAATTCTTAATTTTAAAATAGCTTCAAAACTATAGGGAATTTTTGCCTCAAAGTTACACCAAAATGTCGGTAAAGATCTCACCTATAATTCCATCTCAGCACTTTTGAGCAAAACACATTCGTAACAATAACAACTTTCACCAACCTAGTAACCTGTGTAGCAAGGTCGTATGCGTATGGATTCACCCTATTAAATAAGATAATTGGCTTTTTGATTCTTAGAACGGTTTTATTATAGCGTCTAACTCCATCCCTTATTTAAAAATCAGACTCTGTTTGTATATACTGTGTTAAATAGATATTTTTTAGAGATAAAGTAAATACCTAGATGAGTCTGAGAGAAGAAAAAGTGATTTTTATTATCATGCAAAAATTATAAAATTATATTATAAAAAAATATTTTATTTCATAATGTCGCTTTTAGTAAAGCACAGATCTTTGGTAGCGTTATTTGGCGGTATCACTTATTATAATCGAACCTTACGTCGGATAAGCTCGAACTGAAACGTGACTTACGAAAAATAGCAATTTCAATCCCCCAAAATTTCATATTTAAGTATGCAGTGCGCGCGTCTAAATTACTTGAAATTTCTTTCGGATGTTAAGTCATTGTATTCTGTGATTGCATGAAATGAATATCACTTTTAAAGAGACACTAACGCGAGTCGAACCTATATAAATATATAGTCTAGTCTAGGAATGAAATTATATCTTAGGAATGGTCCTAAGCTCTAAATATTTCTGTGGTTCTTTCCTGAATCAGTTCAATCTCTAATTTGAACATTTAGAGAAGTTAAGGCGATACATACGTGCTGTATTTAAACAAAGTACCGCCTTAAGATGGTAACATACCGCTTACTTATCCATACAAAAAAAGCATTTTATAAAACAAAGATTTTATAAAAAAAAATATCAAAGAGATATATAACAACATATTAATTTATAACAACATATTAAGATACTTGAATAATGAGACACCTATTCGACTGGATAGCATAAAAGAAAAATTACCGAAAAAAAAAGTGTTCTAGTACATTCGGTTTTAATTTCCAATATTGCGACTTTTCTCAATCATCTGAAATCATATGTAAGGCAAAACTCTAGTTAATTCTTGTCGTCCGTCGGTTGATTTGTCAACAGATCTGCTCTATCGATTTCAAATCAGATTAATTATCTTACTTTCTCTCTCTAACAAGCTCTACTTATTTGGGTTAAGTAAGCTTACATATCCAACTGCTTAGAAACTTTGTTGTGGATCAAAGAGGTAACATTTCGCAGTAGGTAATCGTCACCAAAATGATTACTAGCAGATAATCAAGGAGCTTTATAATTTGCGTCAAAATACTGAAAAAATAGTTTCCCTGAATTTAGAAATAATCCTCTCCTAAACGCTAGCAAATAGTTTTGTTTTTTGTAAATAAATATTCTTAAATATATTTAAGCAGTATTTGTAATTTAAGAATATTGCTTTTAAATTAGGACTATTGCTTATGATTTTAAGATTTTTTCTAAGACCAAGAAATTTATTCTCTATAAGTCTATCGGGAGAAAGTTATTTATTTCTTCCAAAAAAAAATGTTTATGTACTCTCTTAATTTATTTGCCAGTGTCAAACATCCGTCTCTCTATTTACTCTGGTTTTCTTACCAATAAAGTTAACGTAGGTAGGTATGCTGAATTTTTATGTTAATATTATCATGTTAAGATAATGTAGATACGTCGATTCATATTCATACATATACATAATTGTACCTAACTCCTTACATATTCATATTACTATGTGAATAAATAAATAGTTAAGTATGTATTTAGATATTGTGAAAAAAATCAATTCTATAGAATAGATTTTAGCTTTAAGATAACGGTAACATGACTTTTACATTTTTACATCACTGTTTTTTGAATTAAATTAAAGACTTCGTTGCCTATATAATACTTTATTAAACGTATTGGAGGTCCAATATGGCTACTTTTAACAAACAGCATTAGAATTAAAATACGAATAGGATTTTAGCCTTAAACCCTTGCGACAATCGCGATTTTTCTGACATTAAGTACAAATCACATAGATCACATCTTATGTTCATAGTAATTATTTTCCCGGGTCTTAAAAAAATACGCGATTAAGACCCGGGAAAATAATTAATATGAATACAAATCGTGTGAGTTTAAAAAGTTTATTCACATCTTATGTTTTCATAAATAATCTAAAGCTGAACCAAACCACATGCCTTACGCATGAGAAAGGAGCGTAACTTACGCTACCCGCTCCGCTTTTGCCTTCAGTTTTTGATGTGTCGTACCCTTACAACTAAGGCCTTACTACGAGTTATTTATGCACTCGATCAAACGTACCGTTTCCCACGAAACTTTAAAACTGGAATCGGCGGAGATTGTTATTGCTAAAACAGTATCTCTGCTATATATGTATTAATTAAAAGTCTGTAGAGTTCCACAACACAAACAACGGCATCTCTATTTTCCTTCCATAGTTTGCAATCTTCTGCAACGGATTGTCTATCTCTCTTTTTGTTCATAATTATCATCTCGCCACCTTTGACAAGGTCTGCCGAGTAATATTCTTCCGTTTATGGGGGATTAAAAAGTTGTTGAATTGGTTCAAAGTTGTTGATCAAAAATGGTTTTGTGTTTGTGAAAAGACGGTGCAATAGAGACAGATGATACTGTTTTAAGCTATGTATCTCGCGACTCGACTAGCCGATTCTAGTACTGATACTGTACTGTACTTCATGGTACTCAATACACAGAAAATAAGATTTATTGAAGAAAAAAAATCTCTCTTTATAGACCCTAGAGAATAATATATGTTAGTAAAAAATCCGTAACTGATAATGAGTATTCTTAATTTGAAAACAATATTCGTAAATTAAGAATACTGCTTATTATTTTCAGGAATATTTACTAAAACAAGAAATTATTCTTTAGCGTCTAGGTATAGGAAGAGGATTTTTCTTGCTTCAAGAAATCTTTTTTTTTCTGTGTACAATACGTTTCATCGAGTGCGTTAACAAATCTTAGTAGGGGCAATAGTTTTCCGTGCTAATACACTATTCACGTGTACTTTAATTAACCTAATTAGTTGCTCTGTAGGTAGGTACATATACGGGAAAATGTATTCATTAGTATTAATTTGGATTCATTAGTTGTACGAGTAGGCAGGTATTTTACCCCAAGTAACAAATTACGTTTTTATATTCGTATATTTAATATTATTTTACCTTTTCTTGGTTGCATATTTTTTTGAATTATAAATGTTAACGCCCAAGTAATAAATTTTGTACAAAAATGTCAAAAGATAGAGCGTCAAATTCGTTATCGTATTTATTATCTCTAAGTATATTTACTTACGTAATTTATAATTAATACCTATTCAATAATTTTTATTTTAATAAGCTGACCTATGGCCTGACCCCAATAAAATGATGTGAAAATATAAATTATTAATTTAATGTATAAATTGTTTGCATAATATTTTTTGCACGCGCACAACTGATAAAAGTTTACAAATAATCATAAGTCTTTACGATTTTTTTTGACGCGATAACGTCTACTTGTACTTGTACTTGTATACGGGCTGTTTTCCGCAATCAGACCTCTTTAGTTGGGTCCCCTTTGCGTAAGGTTCTACTTGTCAGGGGGAGAACCAGCCCAGCTCTTCCATAAATTTTGCCACAAGATGTGGTTTTTCAAAAATCTTTGGAAGGCTTTTGATGTCACCTAAAGTCCTGAGTCTAATCTCCGTTAGTACCGTGCAGTCCAGCAGCACATGCGCGGTCGTCTCCTTGGCCTCCATGCACGCTCTGCATAGTGGGCTGTCCGTTATGTTCAAGTTGTGAAAGTGTTTGTTGAAAGCGCCGTGACCGGTCAAAGCGATTGTAACCAAGCGCATTTGCGATCGGTTTAAGTTCAAGAGGCGTTTCGTGAGTCTGCTGTTTGTATCGGGGAGTGCTAGTTTAGCTTGCCTACAGCTTTCCGTCGTGGCCCAGAGGTGACGGTGTCGCATTTTGGCGTGGTTGCGGATCCAGGCTCTGAGTTGGTTGGAGGGGATCGGGACGGAGGGCTGAGGCCCGTAACTGACCGCTTCCGCTCCTCTCTTTGCCAGCTCGTCCGCAGCGTCGTTTCCCCTTGAGCCGCTGTGTCCCTTAACCCATTGTAAGGTCAGTCTATTGTGTTCACCTAGTCTGTTGAGTGTCTCGTAACATTCGTAAATCAGGGCAGAACTTATAGTTCTACTGTTCAGTGCATGTAGCACCGCCGCGCTATCGGACAGGATTCTAATGCCGTGGCCCGAGACATCGCGATCCAGCGCGGCCCATGCTGCCCTGATTATACCCACACATTCCGCTTGGAAGATTGAGTTGTGGGGGCCTAGAGTTACGCTGAGTTTTATGTTTAGGTCCTCCGAAAAGACCCCGGATCCAGTGCCCGTGTCGGTTTTTGAGCCGTCTGTGTATATCCACGTTTCACTGGGTTGCGGATAGTCACGTTGTCCTTCAGTCATTTGTATGGTGTAGTGTCTTTTAAATTCATGTCTTTTGGGAATCCTATCACTGATCGCTAGCAGCATGGGTTGTTCTGCTGAAAGCTTGGACAGGACCATAGTATGTTTGGCCTTCACATCCCCTTTCCACAGGCCTAAAGAGGTCAGTCTTGCAGCACTTGCAGCCGCCTCCTGTTGGACGTATAGATGGATAGGAAGGATGTTGAGCATGGCTTCCATCGACGCCGCGATAACGTCTATTAAATTGATGAACACCGGCAGCACTCACATAAAAGTATGACGTCATCGCTCACGTTCCCTAAACGCTCACGTTCCATAGCAAAAAATGTTTCGTAAAGTTATCGTTCGTATTTAAAAATAATATCGCTCATCTGGGCTTCCGTTATGGTGACAAGTGACGAATAAAAGACTTATTTATAATAATATCGCTCATTCGGGCTTGTGTTATGGTGACGAGTGTCGAATAGAAGATTTATATAAAGAAAAGAAAAAGGAACAAAATATGTATTTAAAGGAAAATCAAATCAAAATCAATTTTTATCGTTTTACTTATAACTTTACCACGTAAAATTATCGTCCGTAAACCGACTTTACAGACAACCATTTTTACAATATTTCAGTAGGTAGATACCTAATAGGTATAGGTACGTATAGGCACTCTATAAATAAACAATGTAGGTATAAAGTTCTATTCACATCAACCTAATTACGTAAACATTCCGCGTTTGTTCCGTTTGGAATTGGAACCTGTCTGTCAAAGCGGAATAAACGGGACCAATCAGAGATAAATAACAGTGGGTCCGTCAACGTAGCCCGTTTCATTTGCATGTCAATGAGGAGGGCCAAGGGGGGGAGGGACCGCAGGTAACAATGGCCTCCCCACCTGACATGCCACCAGTGTCAATGACAGATAATTGTGAACAAACGGGCCCGAGATCCCATTACGCAGTTGACGCGCGTATTTCTACACAGGATATTATGTGAGAATTTAAGTAAGGACAACGCGATGGGGCGGCGCGTTTCATAGAGCTTCAACATAATGCGCACTAGCCGGACGTTTATAACACAATCGAGTACCTAGAAACGAAAATTGGAATAGTAATGGCTCGAGATACACGAGGCCAAACGCGTTATACCCAGAAGTCATGCAACAAGAAAACAAAAAGTAAAATTATTCGAGACTTTTTCGGGCTAAGTTAGCCTATTCGCTTTTATCTAATCTAAGCAAAAGTACGTTTGAATTAGACTGTCCTTACCTAACTTAGATAGGTTATAATCTAAAGTATCTCAAACTCTATGAATAAATAAAACTGCCCAACTAAAGGAAAAAAAGATCATTTACTCGGATAAGATTTACCTTTATTTTTCTAAGACTCGAGAAAAAAGGAGAACTCCTGTTTTCTGAATATTCGCCTTGGGAAGTTTGACGACCGCTTTGGTGCACTTCAACCGAGTTCAACCTCGCTGAGACCAAAAATGTTCTGCATCGCTGAATGATGAAATTCTCTCGAAAAAACTCTGTAAAAGGAAATTTAGAAAGTTATCTCGGGAAATGATTTATTCATCTTAATAATATTGAACTTTACTTCGGCTGTTTGAGGAAAAACTGCCAAAAATACGCCAATGTAACGTAGTGGACATTATTTTAATAAACATAAGACTATCTTTATGATAATGTTAGTGCGGGTTAGCTTTCGTCCTTTGATAACTCGAATATTTTATATAATTTAAGCTACTCATTTATAATAATGAATGAATATCTTTGAGTCTTCTTGACTCTTCTTTTAACACCCGACGCAAAATCGACAGGGTGTTATAAGTTTGACGTGTCTCTGTGTCTGGCTCTATCTATGGCATCGTACCTCCCATAAGGATAAACCGATTTTGATTTTATTTCTTTTGTTTGAAAGATGAATTAGTCGGGAGTGTTCCTAGCTAGGTTTGATCGAAATCGATTTAGCCATCTAAAAGTTATGGGGGATAAAACTCGGGGGGCTTTTTAATTCTAAATTTAAGTTTTTCTTCACAAGTTAACTGGTTCGTAAAGACACACACGTACAGTAAGGGTCATAAGTAAATGATCAGTTTGCTACAATAATACTATGAACCCGTGCAGCACACGGGATTGTAAACGTAACGGTGGGCAGAGACTTTTGACCGTGGACTGTACATTGGTCGTACATTGTTTCGTAAAATGAGACACCGTAATCATTAAGCAAGTGTTTCTTGATCAAATCTTTATTATTATTGTTAAATTATAATGAAGATTACAAATGAAGACCGCGCCCACGCCTTGACCGCCCCAGTGACACTTTAATTAGAAAATTATGTATAAATATCTACTTACACCTACCTACATTTTGCATTTATGTATATTGGTATAACAGTACCTTTATATTAAACCTCACGCTGTCAAACGTCTTAATTTTTAATCTATGATCGTCTAAAGGCGTAGGGGCACCACCATTTTCGAACAAGTTAATTAAAGTAAGTAGGTAGATACATTGAAATCCAATTTAGAAAGAAATATCTTACCGTGATTCGATAAGCGTTTTAGATAAAGTTAATAATAACACAATCGTAATGAGATGGAATAATCTGATCGAAAGATAATACCGGTTTGAATTTTTTTTAGCTCCTTGCATAATATTACGATTGGTCGGTCTTAGGCCCGTATTAATAAATCGCTCTCAATATCGATCTTGAGTGCGTATCAATCGAGTGAGTCTTGAGATTTGGTCACTATCTTAAGTTAGGCGTTAATTAATAGATGAATCTCAAGTTTTAACCAGGCTGATATCGCTCTTGAGATTTGAGACTGATCTTGAATGACAGTAACGCTTTGTTCTTACCTTGAATTATATGTTCTTACCCTATGGTAGGTAGTGTCGTCATATTTTGCTGTCAACTTGTTTTTAATGTAAAAATATTTAAAAAAATGTAAGATTTGTATGACCCGCAATCAGACTTAAGTTCACGAAACTACATCTTGAGACATATCTTGAGAGCTGAGTTTGATTTATTAATACGGTATTACTCAAGTGATACGTCGCTCTTTAATCGCGTCTTAAGATAGGTTTATTAATCAGCGCAACAACTCAAGAGCAAACTCAAGATTGAAATCGATATTGAGTTCGGTTTATTAATACGGACCTTAGTGACTTTAAAAATATCTGTAGATATATTCTATATACCTAATTTGGGTAAAATATTAACTTCGTATACCCATTTCATTTATATTTTGTTCCCAATCATTTTGTCTATAGGTATATAATAATTAAACTCTCTTTTGGTATTATATTAAATACATTTTTGTAGAGTTTTAGAACTTCAAGTAACAGCTACTCGTATTTTGTTGTCTGTTTTTTAATGGTTGTAGGTGAGGTCTTTTCCTACTGATATTATAATTAAGACGAGAATGCATTGTTGTGTCGAAGTATTCTAAGTTTGCCTGGAAGAGATCGCTTTCAGCGGTAAGGCCTCTTATTGTACCTATTATGTAAGGTTGAGGGTTTATTTTTTATGCATATTTGTGTGCGTGTACAATAAATCATTATTATCTATCTATCCTTTAATTATTAAGTTTGGATAAGCTTTAAACATATAATTTAACGACGAAAATATTTTTTGTCGAAAATTGTTGTTAAGTACAACAACTATTAACAGTTTTGGTTTTAAGGGAAAGGCATTTTGCTTTTGGCTCCTGTATGCATCTTATTTTAAATAATTTCGCGCTAAAGCATAATTTAACGACATAGGCGCTTGTTAACTTTACGACTACAGGATAGTTCCGATTCAGTTTATTGGATATTCAACCGTATATTTAGTAAAGTAAGGTTAAAATTACAATATTGGTAGAGTCGGTTTCAAGCTACTGACTGATGGTCAATAATCAGATGGAAATTACTTAGAGTTTTTGGTCACTAAATTAAAAAAAAATGAAATTTGGAGACCAAAAACTGTAAGCAATGGTTTTTTTTTGCTTTTTTTGTAGCAAATTACCGTTAGTCAATAAAAAATATCTAGGATCAACTTGCCGATAGGTATATTAAAGCAGACTAGCCAAACACTGACTGCATTTCAACCCCAAGGACTTTGGCCTTTTTAATTCTAAAAGTTATAACCAGGTAGGTAAATTAAAATCAGGTAGTTTTAGAGCAAAACGTCCTTAATGAAAAAAACCGGTCAAGTGCGAGTCGGACTCGCGCACGTAGGGTTCTGTACCAAGATCATCACATAATAAAAAAAAATAGATGGCGCTCTTGGTAAAAATACATGAATCAAGGGTCAATGGCAGTTAACGGTTTATGACGTATTAAAAAAAACTACATACCAGATCTCGTTCAAACCAATTTTGGGTGGAAGTTTGCATGGTAATGTATATCATATATTTTTTTTAGTTTCATTATTCTCTTATTTTAGAAGTTACAGGGGCACACACTTTTCATCACTTTGGAAGTGTCTCTCGCGTAAACTTTTCAGCTTAGAAAAAAATGATATTAGAAACTCAATATCATTTTTGAAGACCTATTCATAGATGCCCCACACGTATGGGTTTGATGAAAAAAAATGTTTAGAGTTTCAGTTTTAAACTTTATTATTGGGAACCGTACAATTTATTGTTTTTTTTTTCTATTTTATGTGAAAATCTTAATGCGGTTTACAAAATACATCTACTTACCAAGTTTCAACAGTAAAGTACTTATAGTTTCGGAAAAAAGTGGCTGTGACATACGGCAGACAGACGGACATGACGAAACTATAACGGTTCCGTTTTTTGCCATTTGGCTACGGAACCCTAAAAATGTACGTAGCGTAAAACGGAATAGGAGCAAAGACTTAGAGCACTGAACAATGATATCACCAAGCACTGAATCATGTTGCCAATAGCTCTCAAGGCGAATTACCTGCAAACCAGCCTGTAATTTGACGTCATAGGGTACAATTTTACCCAAAACATTCCTTTTACTTTCCCGCCAAAACTTTTGTGACATTTGTTGTACCTACTTTAATTTATAATCTGTCCCATGAGTTTGATATTCGAGTTTGGGGCTCCGTTTGGGACGTGACCTTAAAACTTTGTCTCGAACTATGAATTTTTATACGTCGTCTACTTTTTCATACTTTTATCCAAGCTTTTGTATGTGCTTTTGTCACGTTAATGCTTTTGTTTTCGTGTTTTTAGACGTCTTGGGTTTTTGGTCGTGAAGTAGTTACCTATTTGTTTTTTTTTTACTATTTGTTCTTTTTTTCTTAGAGGCCAGTGTTTGTGTCGAAAATGTTATTTTAACCAACCAGAGGTGTTTTATGTTTGTCCTATGAATGTCTGTATATTTGCAGCGTTGAGGAGTAAGAAGATTTAATAATGCAGTTTTATCTAGTTATACACTGTAATTCATGTTTCGTAGCTAGGTATATTATATTTAAGAGCATTTTTAGTTTTTTTTTAGTATTTACTATTAGGTATTGGTACTTAGTTTAATTATTTTAGGAACCTACCACCTAATATGTTGATTTAAAATTGGTACTGTTTTATTAAATTTTAGTGAGTTACACCAGCCGCGTCATATTATATGTACCTATTTAATTCTATTTATGATTTATAATTTTTATGTTTTTTGTTGCTGACACCTTTCCAATACCTTGGTAACGAAATATATGGTATAATTTTTAATTTATTTCTTTTTTTATTTGACATAATAATATTATGTAAGTTTTTTTTTAATATTGATGTTTTATTTTGATTTGAATTTTTAATTCTTTTTTAATTTGAAGTTTTTAAATATAAGCCTCTAATTGTAAGCAGGTAAGTAAGTCCATATTTATTTTATAACATCTTATTTTTAGGTTTTTTTTTTCTAATTGTAATTATGGGGTTTTAATAAGGCAGGTATCGGAAATAAATGAAATAAATTGAATTATTGTTCTGTCGTAATAAAAACTTAATAGAATAGTAGGTAATAAATAAATTACACGAACGATAAACATATCAACGCTCAGTTCAAACTAATGATACCATTAATGTTTACGAAGTTACTCATAAAACCACTAAGAAGGGATTTTAAGATTCCACCCCTAGGGGTTATAAATGACTTGATATTTTCACGAACGAAACCGCTACCGGGACTTTTTATTGATTTATTTAAATACTAGCGACCCGCCCCGGCTTCGCACGGCTATATGCATGTATTATACATATAAACCTTCCTCTTGAATCACTCTATTTATTAAAAAAAACGCTTCAAAATCCGTTGCGTAGTTTTAAAGATCTAAGCGTACAAAGGGATATAGGGACAGAGAAAGCGACTTTGTTTTATACTATGTAGTAATAGTAATAGTGATTTTACCGTGTAAGACATGTCTTAAGAGGAAAGGGTACCGGAGGCTCTCTCCATACAAACGTAGTCGACGGTTTTCTCCCTGGTTATTGACACTAGGGCAAATATTTTCGTTGCATAAAACTTATAACTACCATGACCAATATGACCACGCCCTTATGTTATTTTATTTTTTTGTTTTTAAATCTTAATTTCTATGATAATTAGAAAATGAAAAAAATAAAACATAGGGGCATAGTCATGGCAGTTTTAGTGTCTTTATCCAGGGAGGACACAGTCGACTACGTTTGTATGGAGAGAGCGCCGATACCCTTTCACCTTAATGTACAATGTGTTTTAATGAGGGTATTGTAATACGAAAAGGGGTTGTTCTAATCGAAGATACGAACAACTTTTATTAAATGAAATATTGAAATATGCACGTTTAAATTAACTGAAAAAGCAGCTGTTTACGGGAATGAAATTATGTTTTAAATAGTAGTCCAAACTCAATAAACAAATAAAACCGCAAGTTCAATGACCTTAACCAGAAACAGCTGATTCTAAATGTACTACCATATTTAATCATTAATATTACCTAAAGGCATTCTTCTGAATACATTTGTATGAAGAACACACCATACTGTCTTATAATTTGTCTTGTTTTAGCTTAAAAATTAACCGCCTATGAAATTAAGTTGCTCTAATTTATTCGAATTACAGTAAACTTAAAATGATGTAAAACAAAATTTTTGTCTATCTAAGTCATTATAATATTTAATAAGATAGGTACTATAATTTTCCCTACACAAAAAATGCTAGCTTCAAAAAATTATGTTAAAATTATTATTTCATTCATTAGAAACAACATGTTTTTAACGAATTTGAACGGTGAAGCTTTATTAACTAAAATACAACTAAGATGGGATAAAAATGGTAATTGTGATCTATAAATATTATTAACACCATTCGTGACTTTTACTCATGTGGTTTTAGATTTCACGAATCGATATCTTTCGTACATAAGTCAGTCACCTTTATATACCTCTAAAACTACGACCATACTACCGATGAAAGCAATTGCCAACCTGTCTTTATAACAAAAATCAGATTGAGGTGCTCCTTTCATGTTGTATAAACCGCATTTAAGAATCCCCTGTTCGACGGGTTCAACTCATGGACGCACGTGGCTAAAATTATAGCTATTTCACCTTACACTGTTTAGGAAAAGGAAAGGCTCAGTAAAGAGCAGTATAAAGATATTACGCATACAACAATTTCAGCGTCAGAACACTGCCACACACTACATTACATAAACACGTTCGGGCTCGCTTCGGTCGTTACCGCCGCGCGACTCGGCGCGACACATCACACACACAGTGACAACAAGCTTACGGAACTGCGCGAGTGTAAACACCGCGTGCTCGGCTTGCGATCGGTGCGGTGGTGAGCGCCGCCGTGCGAATGTGTACAATCAACGGTCAAAAGTCCACCGCCATCGTAACGTTTACAATCCTGTGCAGCACTATTTGAACATTATGTAACCTGTGGATCGAACCCACATCGGTTGGTGTAGCGGGTGGCGGTTTATACCACTCGGCCAACTAAAGACAGCTAACATGTTGAAAATAAAAAACTTGAGAGGTGTCAAGGGAGACCCGGATGGAACGAAGTTCCTTTCGATGAATTAGTGAATAAATTGTAATTTTTTTTTAATAATCGTCGCGACAACACACTGTTTAATGCGAAATAGAAAGACGAAACGAAAATAACTGGCTTGCTTTCTATGCAAAAAGTGTCGTTACAACTTTTAGTCTTAATTTTTTCCGTCTAGCCTCCTTTCGCAACGCGCGCGCGTGTCACACTGAGTACCTTTAATTATTTGACAGATAAAAACGAGACAAAACCGTCTCCATGGTCTTATCAATTTTTGAAGTGAAAACTTCTTTAGGCGCATTGAGCACTTTTTTACCAGAGAAGAAAAATCATGAAAGTCGCGCCATCGTCATTTCATCAAAATCGGTGTAGCAGTGTTTAGGTGTTGCGAATAAATCAAACAAACATAGCCACCAGGCTATGGGATGTGAGCAACCATGCTCACATCCCCGCCCTGTCGCGCGTTCCTCTACTTTCAAATTCTATGACTCAAACCTACCAGTACGTACGTTTTACCTGTTTTGTAAGTTCGAAATTTGAAAAAAAAAACCTAAAATAGATGGAACATCACAGAGCTCAGTAAAAATTCTCTATGTTCTGTCTATTCTACAGGCATTAATTATTCTCTATGTCAAAAGTTGGATAGGCATTCTAATTTTTAATTGGTGATGAATGATATTTTGATTTCCTATATACACAGAATACATAATAGTTACTATGTACTAGGTATGTACTAATAGTTACTAATCGGCCCTTTATAATATGTAATAAAAATAATAAAAAAACAACATACAGACGAATTGAGAACCTCCTCCTTTTTTGAAGTTGGTTAAAAAAAATACATACAACCGAATTGAAAACCTCCTAATTTTTTGAAGTCGGTTAAAACTTATTACACAAAACAGACTGACACAAGTCCGAAACCATACGAAATAAATCCATAATGATCCATAAATTATATTAGTGTAGACGTGCGAAGTGAACCAGTAAATTGCTGTTTTATTCATTTACGACCGGGCGCGTTCTATCCGCGTCTCGCCTACTGGAACGGGAGTTACGCGGGTGAAACCGCGGAGCGCTGCTAGTTAGGTATGAAGACAATCTACGACCCGTTCGCGCCACGCGACACGCCGACCGCCAGGCGCGAGCGCCTACCCTCCCAAAATCAGGAACAATTTTTATCAAACAAAAACTGATTTTTAGAAAGTTAGGGTACACAACAGAATAGTGTACCACTTTGTGTCAATGACGACAAATGACGGACGATTATTTACGGACGACTATTGACGGACGACAAATGTCGGACGACAAAAACGGACGATAATTAACGGATGACTATTGACGGACGACAAATGACGGACGACAAAAACGGACGACAAATGACGGACTACACATGACGGACGACAAATGACAGACGACAAATGACGGACGATAAATGACGGACGACAAATGTCTGACGACAAATGACGGACGACAAATGTCTGACGACAAATGACGGACGACAAATGTCGGACGACCAAAACGGACGACAAAAACGGACGACCTACACTACCAAAATCAGGAACAATTTTTATCAAACAAAAACTGATTTTTAGAAAGTTAGGGTACACAACAGAATAGTGTACCACTTTGTGTCAATGACGACAAATGACGGACGATTATTTACGGACGACTATTGACGGACGATTATTAACGGACGACTATTGACGGACGAATATTGACGGACGACAAATGTCGGACGACAAAAACGGACGATAATTAACGGATGACTATTGACGGACGATAATTAACGGATGACTATTGACGGACGACAAATGACGGACGATAAATGACGGACGACAAATGTCTGACGACAAATGACGGACGACAAATGTCTGACGACAAATGACGGACGACAAATGTCGGACGACCAAAACGGACGACAAATGTCGGACGACAAAAACGGACGACAAAAAACGGACGACAAATGACGGACGACAAATGACGGACGACAAATGTCGGACGACAAAAAACGGACGATAAATCACGGACGACTATTGACGGACGACAAATGACGGACGACAAATGTTGGACGACAAAAAACGGACGACAAAAACGGACGATAAATAACGGATGACTATTGACATGCAATGCACGATGCAATAGCTTTACCGCGGCAGTCCCCGAGTGCCACACGTTTTTTTTTATTAATATTATTTTTTTGTAAATAATCGTCGCTACACCACACTGTTCAATGCGAAATAGAAAGACGAAACGAAAATAACTGGCTTGCTTTCTATGCAAAAAGTGTCGTTACAGCTTTTGGTTTTTAAGACGTTTCAAAGTGATCTATGTATATATACATAAGCATCGAAATAGTTGCATCTAGTCACCATAACACAAGCCTAGTTGCGCCTAGTCACCATAACACAAGCCTAGTTGTGTCCAGTCACCATAACACAAGCCTAGTTGCGTCTAGTCACCATAACACAAGCCTAGTTGGGTCTAGTCACCATTACACAAGCCTAGTTACATCTAGTCACCATAACACAAGCCTAGTTACATCTAGTCACCATAACACAAGCCTAGTTGCGTCTAGTCACCATAACACAAGCCTAGTATCGTCTAGTCACCATAACACAAGCCTAGTTGCGTCTAGTCAACATAACACAAGCCTAGTTGGGTCTAGTCACCATTACACAAGCCTAGTTACACTAGTCACCATAACACAAGCCTAGTTGCGTCTAGTCACCATAACACAAGCCTAGTTGGGTCTAGTCACCATAACACAAGCCTAATCGTGTCTAGTCACCATAACACAAGCCTAGTTGGGTCTAGTCACCATTACACAAGCCTAGTTACATCTAGTCACCAAAACACAAGCCTAGTTGCGTCTAGTCACCATAACACAAGCCTAGTTGGGTCTAGTCACCATAACACAAGCCTAATCGTGTCTAGTCACCATAACACAAGCCTATTGCAAATGCGAAATAGAAATGAAAATATCTGGCTTGCTTTCTATAAGAGAGAGAGAGAGAGACAGACAGAGAAACATAGTAAGCTATTGTAAGCCGCACGGCTTACAATAGCTTACTATAGCAAAAAGTGTCGTTGCAACTTTTCGTGAGATTTTTTCCGTCTAGCCCCCTTTCACAACGCGCGATATGGAACTATCGTTCCAAAAAATGTTTACGTTTACGTTTTTTGTATTTATGCATATATTTTGATCTTAGTTATTATACCTATAGCAAATATAAATTACACAACTAAAAAAAATAGACAACAGGGTACATAGTAGGTACATACTCGACACTCGTACTTACATATTTTTTAAGGTTTATTTGAAACTTTAATTGTTGACGGGTAATTAAATAACACTGTAATATTTTAATAGGTGTTTAATTCACTGGTAAGTAATTAAATATTCAGATTAATTATATTAAATACTAGCGACCCGCTCCGGCTTCGCACGGGTATATTATGCATGTATTATACATATAAACCTTCCTCTTGAATCACTCTATCTATTTAAAAAACCGCATCAAAATCCGTTGCGTAGTTTTAAAGATCTAAGCATACAAAGGGACATAGGGACGGCGAAAAGTGACTTTATTTTATACTATGTAGTGATAGTGAAAAAGAGAACCCTCAAACGGTACAAGTGTTACGCAACTTGTACGTAAATATTGCGGTAGGTAATTAGCGCTGTGCAATTGAATTTGGCGCGAACGATATGACCCTCACGGTATGACACGAGCCGAAATTACATGTGAAATTCACCAGCTAGGTAGGTAGGTACTCGTTCGTCGGTTCGTCGTATAAACTGTTTTTATTGGATGCGAGATTCAGATAATAGTTCACTATTGGTTGGCAAAATCACTGTCACTTGTCTTCATTGGTCCCCGTGCGACTCTGACAAACATCACACACACATTGAATGCTAAATCGTTACGTATACATTGCTGGTAAAGCCAGTTATACAAAAGTATTCGTGAAGCTATAGCGCGCATTGGATTACTTCTCCCCCCGCTACCCGCGTGACGGGGTGTTACTCTAGAGGTGAAAGGTAACGATGTTTTGAACAAAATACGGGCTGGGAAATTTTGTAAACAGACCTTTCGAATTTAGAAAAATAGGAAAAATCTGCAATATGAATCCTTTGAAAGTTAAGTTATTTGAACTAATTGATAAATTTACTACATGATGTAGGTTTCTTATTTGATATTATATTTCTCCCGGCATAGCTATTTTACCCGTGAAATGCGCATTATTTTTACTGAAAATACTGAAGTTTTGATGGCTATAATTTCCAAATTAAATATAATTTGTCTATTTCGTCGCCTACATGGGCTAGATATAGACTTGTTATGTAGATTTAACTTTTGTTTTTTTAAATGCCATAAAGAATAAATGGATAACACTCTAAATTCATTTGTATGGAAACACGATCGACCAGCAGCACCTTAAGTTAACTCGAGCATGGGGGAGCGTTTTGACTCTAGATGAATATCGTAAGAAGCGTTGCTAAGGAACGACCGAAGAGTTGCTAGGTTGGAACGATTGGGAATAGGCTACCTATTGAAAATGTTGAATGGTAATTTAAAAAATTCTCTCCGGTAACGACTGGAAATTTTTATTCCCATTGCTAGTTAGGAACAGTACCTAAATAGGTGCATCGGTTAAATATTAGAGAAATATTTCAAGTTTTTTTTCTTGAATTTCAATCAAATTTCAATCTTATTTCGTTGATTGCTTTCGTACGTGGTACAGTCACCGTGTGGTTATCTGAAACTGATACCATAATTTACAAAACCGCAAATAAACGTCTAATTTCATTCAATTTGTTTGTAAATCGACACCTATAAACTAATAAATATCACTTTAAATTGTTTTAATAATCCATTAACTTACATTTTTTTTTGTTTTGATCTTGTTATTTTGTCACCTAGTTAAGATTCTGAGGAAAACGTTGAATAAATAGTAGGTATATAAACCTACATTATACCTACTTATATTTAAAACCAAAGAAATTTACAATTTTAATTAAATCAAAAAGAAATCTATGCCTACGAGAACTCATTTTTTTATAAACAATTATATAAAAAACTAAAGTAATAGCTATAGAAACTTGGATAAACACATAGTCCACTTTTTATCCCGATATTCCAACAGCATCGGGACAAAGTCTGCGATTCTCAGTTTGTTGTTAAAATAAAATAAAGTCAATCAAATAAACCGCCCTTCTCTCGGAGCAAAAGAGCCGAGTATGCTAGCAGCATTGTCTCCCTGTGTACTGTAGCCTGGCTAATCTTTGTACCAAGTACCCTGAGCGGTAAGGTAAATCTGAACATGGTAAATATCTCTATTTAAAAAAGTAAAAATATCTTTAAAAAATATAAAGACAGGTATACAAAGAGATAGTAAGCATGTATAGGTGAACTTCCGTAGGGTGAACGCTGAACGGTAGGTACCAACAAATACTGGAGGGATATGGCACATGTTTTATATTATTGAGGCTTCGACCGACGTGGGGTACATCTACCTTACCTACCTTGTTTACTCCAACAGTAATTCACCAACATTTTCCCGAACAAAATATATTTTACTCGCAAAAGAAAATATTATTTGAGACCCAAAATTTTGTTGAACTTTTTATAAGGTTGGTTAGAACCGAATTCCATGAATATTGTCTTTTGAATTGAGTAACTTTATACATTTTAAGTACCAGGTATATATATTTTAAACGAATTTATAAAAAAATTGTTGGTGCCTCATAGAAAAGAGTAGTTTCTGTTTTCATTGTGTGGTAGCGCGTAGGTAATTGAACAAAAAATCAAAAATGTTTTTTTTTAAGCGATTTAAGTAGGTATAATCTAGACCCAAATCTTATCGCCATGCAGACTTGGTATTTAGTATTATTTTTCGTCAAATAATATGATTACATAGTAACCACTTACAATAATTGACACAGGATAAAACATTACATGCAATTCTCTTGTAAAAATCCAAGCATAATGACAATATGACAATATAAATCTCAATTCGTCAATTCAAGTGTTCCGATATAAAAGTACGTGCCGCCACAAAACAAAGACGCGTCAAGTTTTGGCGGGAACGAGCCAACAACATGTCGTGCTGCAGTTTTATTTACACGAAACTTAGTTGTAAACCGAGTTAAATTGTATAATTCTGGTGGAAAGTTATCTAATTTAGTTCCGTGAAAGTGCACAAGTGTAGTGAAAGTAAAAATCAGTGTCAAACATGGACTTTTCTCGTTGCCTCCAAAATCTCCTACAAGGTTATAGTAAAGTAGCCACCGCTTTACTATGACCCCTGACTTGACAAACTGTGACTTGACGACTTGACCATCTTGAAACACTTTGAGCCCGATTTCTGTAAATCGGGCCATAACTTGATGCAAAATATTACTTGATACTGGCTATATGCACAAACCGTGCGAAGCCATAACTGAGAAAAAAAAAAAAAAAAAAAAAAAAAAAGACGCGTCAAAAAAGTTCTAGTTCCACTGCCATCTTCTTACCTTTACAATCGTCTTTCGAAGGTCTTAAAGTCAAGGGTGTAAGGTTCTAAATATCTTCTTGGTTAGCGTGCTATACTTTAGACCGCATCGTCACTAACCAATGTAAGTATGTGCTCAAATGCTGAACTTAAGGCATAGACTAGCTCCATGGTCCATGCCTAAAGGTATAATAATAAAAAAAAGTATATAAGAAAGTAGGTAATATTAACCTAGGTTTACACTCAAATCTCGAAGTTCATGAACTTAGTACAAAACCTTTCAACTTTAAAACTTCGATTTTATAAAATACACAATTCGTATTCACATTTTATGCAACTTAGTTAAGTTCGACGATATCGTGGGTAGAATAAATATCATTGAATAGCAAAAACCCTTTTGGCATCTACTCTTTCTATCTGACGTAAATATCGAACCCAACCGAAATACGAAACTAAACATTTGCATTTTGTCCCCGAACCTAAAATATATTTCATATAACATTGAATAAAAACAAGAACGCTGTTTGTACTCGCGTCCCTGATTATATTTGGTCAAAATATTCCCCGTATCTCGTGTACACAGTATAATAAGTCTCTTGGGCCGGCAAATGGAGGAAAGGAAAACCATTTGAGGAAACCATAGCGTCTTGTACCTATAGTTGCATAATACGTGATCCGTGTAGTTATGTTGGAAATGGACACGAAGAAATCTCTTAAGCAGTATCAAGGTGTAAAGGTAGAAGTAAGATAAGTCCCGAGCGGGTTCCTTCCCGATGTTATTCTCTGATATCGTACGCAGGGGACGACAATGCACGCTTCGCTGGATATTGAAACTTGACGGCAATAACCCCAACACAAAAAGAAAAAATAACAAAACAAGAGAAGGTATAGGTATTTCTTTAGGTATCTATAGGTAAACCAAATCTTCACATATTTCAAATTTAAATGTTAATCATGCCGTATCACACTCATTATTTTTAAAACAACACAGTTATATTAAAAGAGTTGATGATCTTCGGTCTTTTTATCTTCAATACGAGAACATTGACAGCTAAAAATGCACAATTAATATGAAAATTTCTCGATTCCGACGATTTTAATGCTAAGTTATTGGAAAATACAACCATTTATACGCGAATTTGTTTCGCAATTTTAAACAAACGGCCCTCGAGAATTTATTTAATCCAAGTTGTTCCAAAAACTGATGTTACACTACAGTTTTGCGAAGAAATTCCGTCTCCGATGTCTCTTTGAAGAGTTGTTGATTTCTAAAAACGTACCCTGTTTACTAGTGTTTAAAGTTTAGTATTTCTTATTGGTATTTAGAGAATTATACAAAAAACTTCAATTAAAAGTAGTCTCTTTTTGGTAAAGAATAGAGTTTCAAATCGAATGACTGTGTATCAAATTCGAGAGCGCGCCTCCCGTAGAGATGGGACTGGTGTATATTGCGACCCTTATTTATGTCCACTTGAAGTGGCTATGGCGTAACTATAGCCACACTTAAGCAAAATATTTTTTGAATAATACACGCAATAACCTATCATTGGGGATTCCTTTTCTTAAAAATACTCAGTACCTAATTTAGTAGTAAAAGTAAATTAGAAAATATTCTACTTTTATAAAGTCGTTTAATCATTAAAAAAATATCATCATTATTTGACTTATATTCAAATTTTTTAACTTCTCATTGTCTCATTTTTAAATTACGTTTTAATCAGTAACTTTCGCACTAAAAAGCGTAAGTTTGACTACAATTGTTTCAGCCCGCGAAACTTTAACTCACAGTTCAGTAAACAGCTCAATTAATTCTATATTAACTCCCAAGTAGTACGAGATAAGAAACACAGTTTATAAACTCCTTCCCCTAGCAAACCCCTACATTACGCTTTCCAAGGTCTCTGGGTAAGCCGACCAAAATAACCCGGGGGTTGAAAATTATCCGCTGTAAGCCTCCACCAATACACAACCTCTATTCCTGCTCATATTATTCACATGGTTTCTTTTTTCAATATCGGTAAATTGCATGGAACCTATGATATGTTTAGACAAACGAAAACACTACTGCGGAAAAGATTTCGTAATGTGACTCTTCGTTGTTTTTTCCCTTTTTCCTTTTATGCGTCCCTTTTGTTTTTTTCCCAAAATACTCACTGTAGTGGACTGGGTTTCTATATCGGTAATACGTCGTAATGATACTTTTTCCATTTCCCTTTTACTTTTAGGTAGGATGGATTCTAGATCTATTTAGATTGTTTTTTTCGTGAGCGAAATGTCATCATACTAGTGATGGTCGCAGTTTTAGTTTATGACGAATTTAGATGAACTTAGAAGTTAACAAACCATGTTGTTAGAGAAAACTCAAAAATATAAAATACCTAAGTACGTAAACAGCATAATGGTGTTCAAAATCACAAGCCGCGACGTTTGGTAAGTGTATGAGCTTGTAACACAACAAAAACTAGGAGTAGGTAAGTACCTAACAAAATAGTTTTATCTACCTACTTTAAAGAAACATCTGTTGTTAATTACGTTTCTCCATAGAGAATGCTCATTTTCATACATGACTGAACGAAGGCCTAAAGGGTTTTTTGGCTCAAGAAAGCTTGGGATTGCGGCAAGGCAACTCCCTCCGCCCCAGTTTGATTACAATTCTCCCTTTAAAAGCCTGCATTTAGACGTACAACCTTAGAAATGATTCGGAGAAGGTATTTATTTAAAAGTAGAACTTATTCTTTTTTTTCATGTTTGAAACCTACATACAAAGAAAAATAGTAGATTCAATTGATAAACTTTATCGCATTGTAATAAAGTGATTTGTTATTTATCCTTTTTTTGGACATTTTTAAAGAATGTGAGGCAGGATAGTAGGTATAAAATATTGTAGATAAATTGATAACTTTCCTTTAATAAAAAGACGATAAAGGTTACTGTATCAGATAAGAATTTATTCGGTTTTGTTACTAAAATTATTTTATACTTTTTTTTTTTTTTTAGATTTCTTTTGCTGTAAAAATATTTTTTCAATTCGGTAACCCCGCTATGCATGAAGGCGAATGTAGGTTTCAGGTTTCTTAAGCACACTTATTTACATTAAACGAATTAAAATTTACAAAGAAAACTTAAGTAAAGTATTAAAAGTAAAAATATAATTAAATTCGAAAAACTTTCTAAATTTTAACAAAGTATTTTCATAAAATAAACCAACGAATCTAGTTTCAAGACAATAAGTAGGTACTTACCTAACACAATTTGAATTAAAATGAATTCTAGCTGTACGGTACAACGAAATAAGATGAGATAGTACCTCTATTGTTTCTAACATCACTGTACAAAAGGCTTATCTAAAGCTTCAAGGATTAAAATGTATCTGGTTAATATTTTGAACCGTAGAGTGTGGCATGTGGCTCCCCCTTTGTTCACACTTCATGAAGTTTGCATATTTTACTTGTAAGTTTAGATATATGAAGCTACCCTCAAAATTTTACGAAGGTACACCTGATTAAGTGCATATTCTAATTATAACGATGTTATGTCAAAAAAATTGCATGTGAAATACTTAGAGGTCCATCCACGATTCTCGTGAACATGGTATTACCTATTTTTACAACCCACTTATCAAAAAGCAGGAACCTTTTAATTCGTCGCGTGCATATAAGATACCTATCTAAATTATTTCTGAACCTATGTTCAGCGATTATACTCGAATACGGCTCAACTGATTGAGGTAATTCTTTTTTATTAAGACCATGAACGGGTCGGTCATTCAAATTAAACATATCTATTAGACTTACATTGTAATACCATAAGGACAATCAAATTTAAGTGAATGCTCTACTTAAAATTACTTACTTTTAGCATTTTTAAGAACCAATTAAAAATGAAACAAAAGAAATCGATCGAAAGAATCGAAAATCGTTAAAACATAATATCAACCTATAAAAAAATATAATTAAAAAAGAAGTCGTTTTTGCGTCGGGACTTAAAAATAACTAGCTCAAATATCAACTCTAACATCAACTCTAACAACACACAGTAAACATGCTTTTAGGTATCAGCTGTTCCTCAAACCACGACGTTATACGATGGAATGTTGGATGACGTTAACACCAATCGAGCAGTCCATCGAAATTCAAAGTCAATGCGGTGACATTGTTCAGTAAGTGCATTTGGTCATATAGCATCTCTACATAAATGGTGATGTATACTCGGATAAAATAGGCACCTAAGAAATAAGGAAAGGAGGTGGAAAATATAGTTTTATTTTATAAATAGGGATAACTAACTAATTACACTATACCTATACCTACCTATGTTTAAATTAAACCAAAAAACTGGTTGCCTGTAAAGTCGGTATACGGGTGAAAGTTTTACGTGACAACAACTGTGCTCGAGTGGAAGGGACGCGTGCCTTTCACTTTTTATGTCTGTCTCTCTCGCTCTTAGGCTGGCTAACCATGCCCGCGTGCCTCTCACTCGCTCTCATTGTGAGCGCATAACGTCAGCGGAGCGTAACGCAGTTTCTTGAAGTGTCACCCGGCAAACCAATTTATAAAACGTTGTCACGTCAAAAGTTAGACCTAAATATAAGTGGACCTAAGTATTTAATTAATAAGTGCAACCCTACCACGTTATCTTTGCATTACTTATCGAACCAACGTTTGGCCAACTATGTTTTCTCAGTAAAGTTAGAAAATATTAATATAGACCTACTTATCTCAATCTTAGATAAAAGAGAGAAGAAAATAATAATAAAATAGATCCACACAATCGAATCGATTATGAAATGGTACAACACTCTCAAATGTATAATAATTATTCTTCACACTCATTCTCTCTAGATAGAGTTTTCTATGATTTTCTATATTTTTAGAATAACTGATTGGTTTAGTAACCCTATTACTAAACCAATCAGTTATTGCCAGTAACCGTCTTGGTAAGCGTAATTAGATTGCCTCATTTACTTCTATCAATAATATCAGATAGATATTTGAGACAGATAGAATCTTTGCTATCTTTTTTATCAGACGTAGCTCATTAAAATTCTCTAACACAAAGTAGGTACGATTCGAGAGTAAAAATTGTACCACTCAAAACGAAAACCAATAAATTATTTCGTAAAAAAACGACAACTCTTGTACTCTATTCTATGACTACTTAAGGTCAATTTACATAAGTCAAACTATCTGATTAATACATAAACTTCAAACTGAATGTCAATCGTCCAAATTCCTTTCTTTATCTATGTAGTAAGATCAGTCCAGTCGGTTCTCAAGTGAACACTCAGCTTTATTTACGAGTAGAAGATAAATGCTCTCTTGCTTTTAACGGGTAGCTACTCTTATTATGATTTATAGGGACGCGGTAAGTAGTATGAATATGTATTATGTTTGTGTGAGTAAGAATTTGTTGAAGGGAAAAATGTACGTTGGTGCGTAAAACATTTATTGACCTTTTTAGGGCAAATAAGTAAGTAGTAGAGTAGTTAGATACCTGTTATTTAGGAATCAAGTCCATGATTATGTTCGAAAGAATATATTGTAGTGTTTATTCCAAAATGAAAAATTTGGTGATCGTGTTTGAAGGGAAAAATGTAAAAGTACGTCGTCGGTGCGCAAAACATTTATAGATCTTTTTAGAACAAATAAGTTGGTAGATATAGTAGAGTAAGTAATTAGAAACTAATAGAAACCTGTAATTTAGGAATCCAGTCCATTTTGTTCGAAAGTGAATAGGTTTCTTGTTGTGTTTATTCCAAAATCCAAAATTAAGTGATCGTTGTGATAATAATCTTTTACCTTTTATTTCGGTTTGCCATATTTATACATTTTAAATTTATCCAATGTTTGACGAGGGAATGGGACTGCTACCCTTAATACAGGTTATTCATTTAGCCTAGCTAGGGTACAGTTGTGACCTACTACTTTTGTATTTTACGCCTTAACAATTAAGACTTTGTTGTACTTATGCATTTATTGCACATTGTTATGTATTTGGCATGAATAAATATATTATTATTAAAAAAAAAAAAAAACAAGGTCTACCTGACGGTGGCTTTTTTAAAAAACAGACAAAAATATATTTTTGCTTTTATGAAGTTTTAAAGTTCTCTAAACAAAATAATTTTAAAATACTTAAATTAAAAATAATATGGCAAATATATTGGACCTCCTGTTGGGTAAATGTGACGGCCAACTTCTAAAGATGGATTTGTATTCAAATGTATTTCTTTGTATGGATTATTATTCTGAATTATTATATTTTTCACGGAATTTTGATTGAGTAATGGTAAATTAACTTATAAAATAACGGTCAAGTGCGAGACGGAATCTTCAAAAATATTACGTACAGTCGGCTGCATAATTGCAGCACCCGGTAGAGTTCAAAAAAAATTATTATTGGCATGTTTTCATTCTCATATTTTAGTTTGATAAATTCATGAGTTAGATGACTTTAAACTTCAACTAAAGCAGGTGCCTTGAATCTTGCTTGTGTTGAAAACATTCTTATAACAGCCGTTTTGGAGCTCTATGGTGGGTCTGCAATTATGCAGCCGACCGTACCTACCTTATTCTTTGTATTTTTTAACTACACAAACAGACAGCAGTTGTCGTAGCTAGAGGAAAGGAAAGGGTGGAAGAAAAACAACGAAATATGCGCACGCGCGGCCACATAGCTTTATAACCAGTCGATGGTCTCAAGTACACATAAATCACAAAACATTTTTTTGCAAACGAACATCCCCGTAACGCCCTGCCTGCTCTACTTCATTGTTTTGCTTACTACCATAAATTCTAAGCCTTAACAATTTAGATACAGTCGGTAATTATAGTTATATATACCTACCTACTAATTTAATATACATAATGTAAGTAAAAACGCCTTCATCATTTAATTTTGCGTTCATCAATCAAAATGCAATGCGAAAATTTTTAATTATATTTCTTTGTCGCCTTAAGGATATAATATTAACATTTTAAAACCTTCTTTACCTAGTTAAAATGTGTTTTGTCCCTTTCGCTTACCTATCATCTGTAAAAGTGCGAAGGTGACAAAACACATTTTAACAAATTTTTAAAATCTTTATGAATAAGGATATAACGTTACTGTTTGTTTTCCTCTGGATAAAATAAAATAAATTAGTTAAACATTAGGTACTTCCTTACGATGAAAACATCAATTTTTATACTCACTTAGAAATACTTAGTACGCGCCATACTTTAATCTATGGGCTGTAAATAATGGTTGGGACATTTTATTTATTATTTTTAAATCAAAGATTGAGTAGGTGCCAACCATTACCCAATAACTGTAAAGACAAATGATAAGTTTAGGTATAGTAATATTTTGGAAATATATCTAACTAAACTAGCAATGCCCTACAGTTTCACCTTCGTAAAAATTAGCCTTTTTTTTACTTCAAACGATTCAATATAGGTATGTGCATTAGATAATGTATAATCATGTGATGCAAGTCTCAGATAAATAAATTTAGAAGTTTTAGAGCCTAATTTATTAACAAAAAAAAATCAAGAACTATGAAAATAAATATTCTCTCTTACCTAGTTATTAAAATTATAGATTGTGTAGGTACCTATATTAAGAACACGGGAAATCTTTGGATGCAGAGAGCATGCGACCAATTGCTCTGGAAGTCTTTGGGAGAAGCCTATATTATGTTCACCAGTTGACGTCCAATGGCTGATATGATGATGATAAAGTTTAATAAAAACACAATTACAAAATTGATTATATAGGATGATTTTAGAATTGAAGATGCCGCCGTCTGTAAAGTTAAAATAAACCGTAGAATTCTAATAAAATTCTCTTTTCCACAAAGTCCCGAAAAAAAAACGACGATTCCAAAATTGCCAGAGGCCATAATTTGCATTTCCATTTTGTTTAATTTATAAAAATCTCAACTAAACGCGGATCAGACACGTCTGCACAATTTAAAGCGACGAATTCATATTTAAAAGGGACCCCAAAAAAAGGGGAAAGTCACCTCCATTGTGCCACCCTCATCAAAAAACTGGGCCAATAGGGAACGGGTGGTCGGTCACAATAGATTTTTTCCTACCAATCAATATGATTTCACAAAATGGCTGCTTCTGATTCCCAATTTTTTTTGTATTTTGATAGAGAATAAGCGTTTTGATTCTTTTTCCTTTTGGTTTGTTTTTTTTTTGTCGTTTGACGTTCGTGTTTAATTAGGGAATATTTTTTGTGTATTGATAGGCAATTTTAGTTCATTAGTATTATATGGTTAGATAATTATTGATTATACAAGAAAATATCTGTAGATTAGGAAACTACAGTGAGAAAAATGTAAAAAACACGTCTAAATACATTTCGGGTTTTAGGCTAATAAGAGAGGGGTAGGACTAAATAGCTAGACTTGACCTTCCAACATACCTATCCTTCTGCTTCCGACCAGTAGTTCTATAGAAAAATGATCTTAATCCATAATAAAAAGATATTTAGTTAATTGTCTTGAATAACCTTTTTAACATCAAAACGTATATACTTACGCCATCTATCTGTTCCACATAAGTTTGTTAACTTTTGACTTCAATGTGTGCGTTCACATCGTATTACGTTATCGTACACAATTCCTACGCACACAAACACTGTACCCAATACGTATTTACTTGTAAAAACGTATCTGTGTTCGTAAACATGGACTGTCAATGTGGGCGTGAGTGTACGATACGCGGCGTCGCTACGTATAAATACAGCGGTTTCAATGTGTGTGTTTCGTATACACACTGTTGGTTTGCTATTCTGTGTGGGTTGGCGTGCCACGTGAGTTTTACGCACACTTGCAGAAAGTTTGTTTCAAATAGTGACGCTTAGCGACATCTAGTTCAGAACCGCTGAACAAAAATGTGACGGAGCTTCTGAAGAAATCCGTAATAGGAGTTATTTACAATTGGTTTTGCTTTAACTTAGATACTCTAATATTCTAATTAGAATTGTAACTAATTATTCACAAGTAAACAATATTTTCAATTAATAATTTTGTCATTAAAATATAATTACTTAAAATCACTTTTTATTAAGGAAGTACCTATTACTTCCTTGTTTACTATTTAACATACTTTGATAAAATAACAAGTTTTATAATTTATGATGACAATTAGTCTTAGGTATATTTTAGCTGAGAAAAATTTGTTACTTATATTTTAAGCGATAACTTACCGACCTATCTACATATTTTTTTTATGAAGGTTATAAGTAGGTACATAGTTTATCATCAAGGTTATAAAGTACGTGCTTCAATTTGTTAAAAACTTTGTCGAATATCAATAGAAATTATTCATTATGTTACTTTAAATAAATTAATATATTTGTAGGTAACCTTGAATTAAATAAGTCACTCTATAATTTATTATAAAATCTTTAGCATCTGATAAATATTAAATCAACGTTTACACATTATATAATTTACATTTGAATCGTAATTATTAGCTTATATTGAATTTATTTCATTTAGTATTATCAAAAATGTAATAACTACTTCGTACTTACTAACTATTTTTATCTTTATTGTGCATGGTAAAATATTTTTAACTACTAAGTACCTAGTAGATATTTCACTGAATCTAAAAAAAATCATGCATATTACGTTCTTTTAAACGTTCGTAAACCATCCGGTCCCAATAGAATACAAGTTTAAAATAAAGTTAATATCTCTATCAAAGCGTTCCTTCGCGTACGCCGAGATTGAATTCGTTCCGCGTAATTATTTTCAAGGCATGTATAAATTTACAATTCAAGGATGATAGTGGTTAGACGTCTTCTATTAACAAAATTCGAAAAACATGAGATGGTACAGAATGAGTTACGAAACAATGCTCTAATAATATTATACGAACGGTAAAATTTACATAATAATTAAGCAATTAAGATATAATTAATAGTCTGGGAGTATAATGTTATGAAGCTGGTTTGATGTAGGAACGAACGTAGATTACCAACTTTTTGATCGGTCTATAAACTTGCCGTTCAATTTGTATGTACCTAAACATAGTTTTCAAATTGAACCCGATTAAAAATTCTGGAATCTTTCGCTTTAAGTTTCACAGTTTTAGTGGTTTTATGTTTGAACGTTGACCAAGACATTGAGAGACGAGCGTGGTACGTGATCACGTGGTTCGGTTATGTCATTGCATTTTATTGCCTGCGACGAACTCGGTCAACGGCCTACGAGCTACGAAACGTTTGATTGCATCACGCAATTTCGTAGCGAAACGGCGCGAAATAACGTTCCATTCATAATTGAGTTTGGTTAAAATGGTTAACTTCTTAGTTAGTTAGTTATTTCTGTCCGTTCCGTGGATGCTGCGTGAAATGAATTTAGAATAGGTACATTTTTGCCGGGCTACTGTAACAAATAGCATCGAGATTAGGAGAGTTCATTGACGTCTAGACAGTAGTGTAGGGGCTATATGATGCGCCGTCGGAGGGAGATGGGCGTTAGTATCTAGAGACGAATTATCGCGTCGTCTCTCGGTAGCAGGTGGCTATTATTGACATTTATTCAGTCGGCTTCTTTGAACTTTTGAAGGTCGAAAAATAAACATTTGGCGAGTCAGATCGTTCGTTATTCTCTTGTGAATTACGAGTGAAATGGAGAATAACTCGATTTAAATTTTTCTTGAGAATTTTATAAAATCTGATGTTGTTTATTTGTCATCTTTAAATATATTATTTACCTACCTACCTACACTTGTAAGTCGACTTAGGCACAGAATCTCTAACGTACCTTTAAGCTTGATGATATCCGGTTGAGGTGTTAACGGGTGATAGCAAGTAAAGGTAAGTTATAAATCCTAGACCTAAGTCGGCCAGTTAACTGTCGGTACCTGTACAATAACTAACTTAATTCGTCTCTAAAATATAATAAAATAAAACTCTGATGTACTTTTTTTTTTGTTTTTTTTTTATTGGTTTTTTTTTGTCTTTAGTCAGTCAGAGAAGTATAACTTGCAAAAATTCAAATGTTGGATAGTGACGTCTCTTTGGGTTATTCAGTTTATTGCATTAAAATAAGAACTTTAGGCAAGACGTTTTTATGGCTCTAATGCGGCTGCGTCCCTAAAACAGCCGTCCCAATTTTTTTCGAAGGTATGCTTACTTTTTTTTAAACTTACGTAGAAAACGTTTCCTAGGCACGACATCTAAATGGTAAATCTAAATTCGTTAGTCCAAGGTTGTGGCTGTTCCTAACATTTATACAATGTGTAATAAACACCCTGTAAGAAATTGTAGGGTTTTGTACCTGGGACGGATCATAGGTACTTACACAAGAGCCTTACTCATAAATTTATGTATAAAAAAAGCAATTAAAAGTTTTTTTAATTTGTAAAAATTACCCTGATTTACCTAGGAATTGAGAATTTTTTAAAATGTGACAATACCATTCTTTACCCAATGGCTCGCTGCCGGTATGGGCAGCGAGCCATTGGGTAAAGAATGGTATACTGGTATTGCTGGACCTTGGAAATTCCTTATATTTTTAATAAATTAAGGTCATAACTTTCCTGAACCAAAAGTCAAAGTCAAAATGAAAATATACAAATGTTTTGTTAATGTCCTGTTAGTACATGAATTCATCTTTCAGGATTTTTTTACTCACTGTATAATAATAGGAATAAAAATAAGGTAATAAGGCCTTGGCTAAAAAGACCTCTAAGAAGAACTCAAGTACAAATAGACATTTAGCTATGAATGCCCTACTTTAATTTAGTATTTAAAATGCCAGACGATGACTTCACTAACATTTTCTTTTCTGCTGAAAACTGAAAGAAACCTTATTCTGTAATACTGAAGGCTTTAGTTCACACGAAGTATTAACGTTGCTTGCGACTTTTACATTTTAATAAGGTAACACAGTAGGTAAGGCATTTTAAATGAGATGATGTATTTAGTACTTAAGTAAATATAAAGTTAGGTTATGTCGCTTTTTTAGATAGAATGCAGAAATTCAGTACAATATTTTGAATTAAAATTTAATACAAATCTCACAGTTTTTGTATTTTTGTTAGAAAGGTATTCGCAAATATCAAAAAATCTAATGTATTTTTTTTAGTTTTTGTTTTATTTAATTAAGTGCTATAATACTCTTTGCAAAGTTTATAGATATTTTTAAGTAAGTTATAACAATGGCAGTTCGAGGAGATTACAAAGAAGATATAACTCTACCATCCTGAAAATAAAGCTGAAATTCAATTTACAGTTTTCATGACGCAATGTGTTCTGATTTTCAAAAAAAAAAGGTTTTTCGTTTCAGATATACGGAAGTAAGTTTAAAAATTGTAAAAATAATTTAAATTTTTCTTATTTTTTTTGTCTTAGATTTATATTTTTACAAAAAAAACAAACTAATTACAAATTATATAAGTAGATCACTATAAAAAAAATTAAAAAAACTATCTAAGCACTCACCTAGGGTATATTTATACACCATCCTAAATAAATAATAATAAAAAATATTGTTATTTTTTTTGAATTATTACCTATTTAAAAAACGGTCGTCCAGCTGAGTTATCTAGCTAGAAAGATACGAGAATCTACTTATAGATAGGTACCCTGAAAGTAGGGTACTATATAGGTAGCTACCTATATAGATACCCTGTTTTCAGGTCATCCAACCGAAACTATCTTTCAGCTTAGTCATTAATCCATTCCGATAGTGACCTCATATTGATTGAATTTTCATTTATATTTTTAACCGACTTAAAAAAAAGGAGGAAGTTCTCAATTCATATTTGTTGGATATATATATATATTTTTTTAATGTATGTTCCCCGATTACTCGAAGATGCCTAGACCGATGTAAGATTTACTTAGGTACGACGTTGTAAGGTAGGTAAGGTAGACCTACCTAGTACTACTACGTGAACAGAACAGAAGTGAACAATGAAAAAACCGTGCACCCAATTATTTCAAAGTGGACCACGGGAAGAAAAAATACCCTTGTACAACTAGGTGTTACTAAATATGTACTATTAGTATAGAAAGTATTTTCTTTTCATTTAAGTAAATAATATTTAAACATCATTATCTACAACCCACTTTCGTCAGCTACAAAGCCTCTTTTTTAGAAAGGTTGCATGGTAGCTGCCTTTTTATGCAGCTATTGTTAAATTTACAAAAATTTTGTTTATTTATCTGTTATATAATATGCGCAAATGACAAGCAATCTTACCACCTTATTTCTAACAATTAAAAAAAAATATAATTAAGTATATAATGACATCAATTACCTATGTACTTATCTTATATACATACAAATATGCATTATAAATTAAATATAACCTCATAATTTTACAATTTTAAATAGAAAATGGACTTCAATTTAGCCGTCGCCATATTGTTCAATCACAGTTTTAATGAGTTATAAGGGTTAATAAATTAATAAAAACTCTTATATACATCCAATTTTTTTTCAGTTTCTAAAACTGTAACATATTTTCATGGAATTTAATACACAAAATAGTATATTGCTGTATTATTAAATAAAGAAAAGCTTGATACAAATAGAGCCTTTCGAGTCTAAATTTAGACGGTGTTATCTAACTTCTAAAAGCGGATGCGAATTGGCATTAAGTTCTATAAATATTTTTCTATCTTATTACTTTTTTTAAATATAAATATTAATGTACCTACCTGTATTTATTTAAAAAAAAATATATACTTAAACCTTTATGTAAGTAAAATACCTAATAGTAGTTAAAGAAATAATTGAGGATCTCTATCTTTTTTTTTCTAGAATTTTGAGAGCTGACATTTTACAGATATTTTTATCTAGGTACCTATTACCTACTTGTTTATTTATAAATTGAAATGGTTAATTTCTAAGATTTATATTAAAATTTTATGTAGTTATTTATATTATGCATCATATGAAGCCAGAACTTGATTTAAAAAAGTCAATAATATTATTTGAGAAATATTTTTATGAATTAGGTAGGTAACTTTAAATAGCATCATTAACGAAAATTGAATACTTAAATATATAGGTTTAATTACAACAAAAACAAATCACAAAGTACAAAATACAAATACGGGCCAAAAATGTAAACCTCCTTTTTTGGCTCCGCTGTAGGTAAAAATTGCCACTAAACCACTTAATATATTATACACCTAAATAACATAATTAAAGAATATGTTATTTGTCTAAATCTATGTAAACTACTATTCTGATCCATTTAGGAACGTCAATGAACACATATATGGTTTTAATCAGAATTTAATATATAATTATATAAAAACTTCAACATTATTAAGAACTTAATTAAATGTCATAATTCACTTATTTTAGTAATAGGAAACAAAAAATAAAAACTCCGTGTTCGTTGTTGAAACATTTTTATACTTAATTTATTAATGAGATGCAAATTTTCTATATCTTAATACGTTTCATTAAGCGTTCGTTACCAAATTGGTGTGTGTACCATAAACGGATATTACATTTTTTAAACGAAGCCAGTTTCTTTATCTTTTAAATTTCTTACGTCGTTTTTTTTCTAGAAAGTCGGATTGGACTGATAAAAAAGTATAACATTGAAGTTTTGAAACCAAATAGAAAAAATGTTGAAGAATAAATGGCTTCTTTTTGTGTTTATATTTTAATCAATGCTTGTTTATTGGTTGTGGCTTACGTCTTAATTTTGGGTTTTTCAAGTGACCTGCTGCTTCCAAAGATCTGCTATCTATGTTAGCAGTCGTTAGGTCACCTATGGTAGTGGTCACTGCATGGAGGTGTTTGATTTTTGCCATTTGGTTTATTGGTCATCTATCGAAGTAACGACCACGCCAGGCGTTGCTTAACCATTACGACCGCTCAAAGTGTACTGCGCCCCTATATTTTAATAAATAATGACTCTATCGATTAAGATCGGATTTCAAATTGTTATAAGGTGTCATTACTATGAAATGAATTCATATTTGTGTTATATACTTACTAACTACTTATGGATAGGTAGGTATATAACAAGGATTATGTACTAATTGTATAGCAGTAGATATTTTTCTTAACCAAACTTTTCACATTTTTAACTGACTAGATTTCTTTTAAATAATAAATGCCTAGTAGCGTGAGTAGGTATTAAGTAGATACAATTATAATTGATTAACTTACTTAGTCTTTGTTGAGCAAAAAATCAATTCTATTATTCTTGCAAATAATTATCTACTATAACTTATGGAGATAATTAGCTACCTGGTTGTAAAAACCAGGCAATATTTTAAGAAGTAATGTATTTAATTAAACTAGGTTTATATGTTTTCGATCGCATTGTTTAAAGTAAATAACAAACTTATTGTGACTTTATATAGCCTTAAACCAGCGGACGGACGGTCTAGACGCTTATGTTAAGTAGTTTAGACGTTATGAGGGAACAAAAACACATACATACAGTCGGCTGCATAATTGCAGACCCCGGTAGAGTTCGAAAATTACTATTATTGGAATGTTTTCATTCTAATAATTTTTGTTTGATAAATTGATGAGTTATAGAAGACTTTAAACTTCAACTAAAGCAGGTATCTAGAATCTTGCTTGTGTTGAAAACATTCTTATAACAGCCGTTTTGGAGCTTTACGGTGGGTCTACAATTCTGTACCGTACATACATCGCGGTCAAAAACGTAACCCTCCTTTGGCCGTAGTTGGCTAAAAATAAATAGAACACCCACTAGGTACTTTTATATTCATTAAATTGAAAAAATATGCGCCCATTATATTTCTTACATCTCAATCTCGTCATTCCTTAAATAAATTAGAAGTAAAATTATAATAATACAACCATACAAAATTCAGAGTCGAATTTCATAATTATGAACCGCATGCTAACATAATTTATAACCTATCATAACCCGTCATTTGGTTATTTTAATCGCAGGATTTTTCAAAAAAAAAAAAAAATATATATTTGGGGCTATTCCACGCATAATTATCTGGCCGACACCACGGAACCGAACTGCAATTAAATATATTTAAAAAAAAACTTCTAAAGAAAACCGCCTCGAGTCTACTAATACTATAAACCCAATAAATTTTCGTTATAGCTTGCTGTCTTACGTATCTATCTAAATATCCATTATATACTATGATAAATAGACGGGACCGATATCGACCATCTAATTAAGGGTCCCTATACATATTCTATATGTATGTACAACGTATAAAACTCATTAATCCGTAGGAAGTCGAAGGCCTACGACGCCGGCCTATATAACTTTCGACGTCTCTCTTTGACTTACACTTTATTGCGTAAGGAAAAGTGAGACGGGTATTAAGTAGGCTGCCGCGTCCTCTTTAAGGCTTTGAAGGGGAAACTGGTTTCCACGATGCTTCGGGACGTTGAATTTGTTTTTCGAATATATTATATTATAATATAACACTGATTTTTTAAAATACAAATTTATATTTTTTTTGTTTGGTTTTTTAGTTTTTATGTTAATTACTACTACTATCAATTGACACATCATTTTACGACTTACTTTAAGGTTGTTTAATGTAAATCTTCTGAAATTTCTTGAAAATAGGTATAAATAGGTAGAAATATACCTTAATATGCTTAGAAAAAAAATAAACTCTATGTTTAAAAAGGTAAGTAAGTATATATAGGTACACAAAAAATCGTCGCCAATGATTTTTTGTGACCCTTTAATATTTAGGTAGGTATATGCCAGAGGTTGATATTTAGCCCGATTAGGTAATGAAGGAATGACGGGCGTATTCATCATGCCAGAAAGCAGTAGACTAGTTCTGACATCGTCAGCAATCATCTCGAACCATAATTTTCGTAGAAACTAGATTACTTATTTTTTATTTTATTCGGTACACCACAAATATCGAAATTTTGCTTAAGTGTGCTTAATAATTTATTGGTTTACACACAGCTTTTCCTTAAAAATATACCCTGTAGGTATTTGGTTCCTTATATTCTTATTTAAAAATATAAATCTCACGTCTAATAACTAGACCTAACTAAAGAAACATTACCTACTCAGCTTTTGAGTCATTGAAAATGTTAACCTAATGACTACAATTTTTTACACCCAGGTTGTTTAGCACTTTACTCCTAAACCCATCTCTTGAATCATTAAAAAAGAAACATTTAGTCAGAAGTATTGGAGTAAACCTAAATACTATAATCGTTAAACATACACTAAAAATAAAGTCGCTTTCTCTGTCCCTATATCCCTATGCATGCTTAAATCTTTAAAACTACGCAACGGATTTTGATGCGGTTTTTTTTAATAGATAAAGTGATTCAAGAGAAAGGTTCATATCTATAATACATGCATAATATAGCCGTGCGAAGCCGGGACGGGTCGCTAGTAAAATAATAAAACCTAAAATTGGTTCAGGACTAGAGAGAGGTAGGAATAGTAGATTATGCATCAAGGGCATAAAGCAATGTCTTATGTTGTGGGTGGCATATTGAACCCCGAGTGTAACGAGGGACTCTCGGGTTAACTCCCTCGCTCCGCTCGAGAGTTTAAAGTTAACTCCTGAGCGAAGCGAGGGAGTTATGTAGAGTCCTGAGTGAAGCGAGGGGTTTAAGCCGCCCAAGACGAAGACATGCTTTATCCCGAGGTGCATACTCTACTTTCCATACCGTCAGTCAAATTTTTTTTTAAATTCTTGTGGTGGTCAATTCCCTACTTGAAAAAAATTCAAATAAATTTAAAAAATTTAAATTTAAAAAAAAAATGGGTCAATTATAATGAGATGGTAGCATGATGGTAAATATTTGATAGGTATTATAGGCAATTAACCTATTTGCTTAGACCTAACGTAACAATCAAAATAAAAAAACATTAATCGTGGCTTGCTAGATTTTTGTAGACCAATCAAATGACTTATTATAAATAAAACCTATTTGCTGAGACCTTCAAAATTAAAACCAAGAGTTCCATATTCAAATCACTTTATTCCCTTGGGAGTTTCGTACAACATTATCTCCCTTGGGAATAAAGTCTATTAGTTAGTTAATCACTACAACATTAATGCGTGTTGAAGTGAGATATTATAGTTACAGAAATCTACGGGCCTACATTTTTCCTTGCCGTATAGGAAAAATCGTAAATATTATTTAAAAAGCAAAAAGAGAAGTAAGTATGAAAGAATATCTACCTACAGCAAACATAAACTACGTATTAAATAAATTTCGTAGCCAAGTTTCAAATTTCGTAGCCAAGTTTCAAATAAAACTTATAATATTGGTAGGTAAAAGTCAATCACTAAAATCACACTTATAAAAAACTAGCTGCCCTACGCGGTTTCACTCGCGTAACTCCCGATCCCGTGAGAATATCGGGATGTAAGCTAACCTATCTCTCAAGTTGGATCGAACTGCACATGGTGTGCGAATTTTATTATAATCGGTTAAGTGGTTTAGGAGTCCATTGAGGACAAACATTGTGACACGAGATTTATATATATTAAGATTAAGATATTTTTACCTACTTTCAATTTTTTTAAATGTTTTTGTCTTTTTATAAATAAAAAAGTATCATAGGTATAGAGCCTAAAGTAGAGATAATAAGTGATAAAGGCATGACGCATGTCCTATCGCTTGAGCGGTTTTTTACTTTTTCAGAACCATAAAGCAAGGTTCAAACATACTAGGTAAATAAATAATACTTATTTTATTTTCCGTAAGTAGGGAAAGTTAGCTCAATAATATGGCCCACTACAGGGCAAGGACCTCCTCTAGAAATTTAGAGAGTAAGACGGCGAATTTTTCATGCCTTCGACTCTGGTGGTAAGTTGTGGGGTATACTGGTTTCCTCACGATGTTTTCCTACACCGTAAGAGCATACTGTGTAAAATGGAAACTGATGAGCTTTTATTTTCAGAAGCTCCTGATTTTTGTGAGAGTCACAAATATTATAGTCACTATACTAATATTATAAAGCTGAAGAGTTTGTTTGAACGCGCCAATCTCAGGTACTTTCTCTCTCCATTTATTGATGAAGGATATAGGCTACTTTTTATTTGAAATTCTCACGGGATAGGGACTTACGCGGGTGAAACTGCGGGGCGCAGCTAGTTTAAATATAAAAAAAATGTTTTTAACGGGCATTAAAACTCAGATTTTATTTAAGTACATAAATGAACCGCATTATGAGCGTACCTATATAGCACATCCTATAGATATACTAACCAGCATTAAATAGTCATATATTCCCGGTTTTAGTAAAAAAAGTTTTTTGTTCAACCGTCACACTGCCCGAAAATAAAACTAAAAACAAGACAAAACAATCACCAAAAATAACCAAAATTGGTCAAACCGAACAAAAATAACAAAACCTTAAAATAAAATACCGTCAACGTCCCGAAGCATCGTGTACGGTTTGGAAAAGCCTCCGAGGGTTTTGGATAGATGGCGTTAGGCTGCGTATAATGACTTCCAAGTACCTCGCCTACCAATCCCACCCAGCTTCGAAATTTTTAAATTTCCTTTTCATATCGAGATTTTTTTTCCCAAAACGAAAATGATCAAAATGGTAAAAAGTTTCTCTCTGGAATCTTTCGTAATGAGTCTTGTAAGAATTCGATTGGAATAAATTTGAATACGAATTTCTTACAAGATTGTAGTCGCTTATCTCATCGGATAACTGAATGTTTTCAAAATAAGCCACGGTAAATTTAACTTTGGTTCTTCAGAAAGTATACATTAGACCACACAAAGAGTATATAGTTAGAGATAGATAAATATCATTATATTTAGAAATTTTAAACGCGACTGGAATACAAATTACTAAAAGTATTATATTGATAATTCTTATATCTGAACACTTCAGTAAGAAAATACGACGGTATTGTCTTACGGTTTCTTGATTTGAATCAATTTTAATTTCATTTTCTAATCAGAAAGAGAGAATTTTATGATAACTTGTAAGTAAATTATGACTAGTAAGTACTTAGAAAATAAGTCTAACTGGACATTGCATTTTTGGGGGTCTATTCTTAAATCAATGTCAGAATTTCCGATAGTTTTAGTAAGAGTAGTCATGTTTTTGTGAATTCCACTGCAGTTTCTGTCGATGTTTCTAGATGAAATGTTGCATAACCGAAGCTGGCTGGGCGTCGGGACGTCTCGTATTTATCTCAAAGCGTCCCCAACCCGCGCATGCGTACTGGAAGTCATCCCATTTGTTGGTAAACAGCGACCGGTCGATAATATTTCGTGCACATCGTACTATGTAACTCGATAATTTGGGACGAAATGGGGGTGGTCGTTGTTCCGTAAGAGATACCGTACTTTGATACCGTTCTTATATACAGCCCTTATATTTTCCTGTTACATAGTACATAGCTGTTTTTCATTCTGAATAGAGATTATCTTTTATTAGGTTTTTGTACAAGCTACGCACGCGTACTTTACCCGGGGGGTCCTGGGTTTGGGCTCATTTTCCTATGTATTTGAATAATGAATTCTCTTGTTATTGATTGAATACACGGAAGGCGTTTACATAGCAAAGGCATCTACTCTTGCATAGTTAATAAGGAACTAGGCAGCTGTTCGTGTCCATCAACAAGATTTATGTAAGATCATTTAGAGGAAACGCGGACTATGGATTTTTCAATCGGTCGATCAATTCAATTTACTGGCAGAATTGTATTTTACTTCCACATATTTTTGTTTAACCTTCTTAAACGGTAGATCGAGAAGCTATCGGCCGATAGAAAATTGGCAGTCTGAATACCTACCTACAAATGCTGTAGGTACCTAAGTCTAACCGAATCCTAATAGAATGTGGTAGTTGAACTCTTGAAATGGGCCTCAAACAATTTCATATTACAATAAAAAAATATTGGATCGGTACCAGCCAATCCAGATTCATTTTAGACACATCAGTTTTAAAATAAAATTTTGCTACTTTTCTATAGGTAGATATTGGTGTCTATGGTTTTCTATATAAATACACATTCACTCTGAAAAATAACTAAGTTTTCGATGTCTTAGCGCTGATTGAAGCCATCACTGTTTTATTTTACAAACTTATTTTTACAGATCCAAATTTGAATGTTGCTCTTCTGGTGTCAGGCATAGAATCGAGAATTCTTTAGCAGAATTGTAAGTAACTGTTAGTATAAAATTGTTTTTCAAAAATATATAGGAAATCTTCAATCAGTAGTCGCTCTAATGGTTTGTTCCCGAAGCGCTCTGAAGTTAAACATACGAGAGTTGATAATTTATTGTTCGTTAAAATAAGATTTTGTAACGATTTTAATTATTATCCATTTATTTTTAGGTGCGTTTTACTTAGATTTCAGTTTCTACTTTGAGTATTTTATCATGAAATCAGTAAAATAGAAGTTTTATTTTAAAATACACTTAATTTGAAAAAATCTAGAGCTTGTTCATTGATGATCGTCATCAAAACTTATTAAAATTTACGAAATAGTCTATTTTACTAGATAAAATAAATAAAAAGGACATTGATATAGAAATTAAGTTCCGCCTATTTTTTTTTGCTGTCATACTTTTAAGGTTGAAATGTTTCTGAAAGACTCAAATCTAACTCTAAGTATGATTGAAGCTCGATTGGTAAGTAAGAATCTCAGTAGCCCAGTTCTTTTACTAAGTTAAATAATAATAATAGCTATAATTCTATGAAAATTTACGTATGCAAAGCACAACATATTCTAAATTCAGAAAACTTCTTTTAGTACTAAATAGATATTATTATAGGTAAGTTATATTTATTTATTTACCTACTAACTGAAAAATTAAGCCCAGTAAAACATAATTTTAATGTTCACAGAAAATCCAAAATGACTTATAAAGAAATTTATTTTTAATCAGAAATTACAATATATTCCAAACTAAGATGTAAGTCCGAAGTGAGGATCACTAAACATAAAATGCATTACTATATCGAATGACGTCAATGAAGTATTTACGCGGCGGCGAATGCTACTATGCACTTTCCATAGAGCTGCCATGCATGACAAGTAGATAAACCTCTCTTTACATAAGTAAATATTCGTTCAAAATCAAAATAAATATCCAAAACATTCTACAAATGTAAATATCTAAGGTTACATATATAACATAACTTGAATAGCTGTAAAAGTCACGTACGTAGGTACGTATCGCTACACTATTCTATTACTATCACAAAGTAAATATATTACCGATAACGACACGATAGTATAATTTAAGTAGTGTGGGAATACATCTAGATATCACTATCAAACACACTTGACTTTAAACTAATGCATGATAGTGCATTGAGTGTTTGAAACGACAGTATTTAGTTGACGTTGTCGACAAGAATAATTTAATATTAAATAGCTTGTTCTGACAACGATTGACGATATGTGTAATTGAGCCCTTATCGGTTTCAAAATGATGTTTTTTTTAACATACACTGTGAATATTTCGTGGCTGCGTTAACCGAAGTTCTGTTGGGATCGTAAAATTTTATCCGGCGGCATGTGGATCTTTTTTTATTTCGTTGTCAAATCTGTAGCGTTTCCATACAATCTGCTTTTTTCGCAGGCTGGACAGATGCACTCTTTTACCGATATGGTACAATGGGCGAAGAACCCTAAATTTCCTATTAAAAAAAACATCAAAATGGGTTGATAAACAAAGAAGATATGCGCGAACATCCATAAAAAATACATATCGTCGAATTGAGTACGTCCTCCTTTTTTTGAAGTCGGAAAACCATAATGGTTACCAATCACAACAACGCAATAAAACTTATATTTTATCTTTGACACTAAAAGGACTAAAATCAAGCTTTAGTCACCTAAAAGCTCACATTAAAATACCTTAACGAGGAAAACATTTTTGTTCTTGTTACTTAAGTGTAGGTTATATTATTTAAATCCACGTATACCTTTGTAATCCACAGAAATACCTACCTATAGTACTGTAATATCATTAAGAAATTTTGCATAAATAGGCACCCAAAACCCGGGTAAAATTAATCCCTAAACCCACGACATTTAAAACATGAAATGGGGCGGACAAACATTGTTTTGCCAAATACCTCTTATTAACCCGCCGAATTAAGCCCAAGTTTCGCTTCCCGGGGTCCGGAACAAACAACATTTACCCCCGAGAGGGAGCCACCTGCCTTCCTTACCCTGCTTTAGGGTTCAGGTTTGTTATAAAAGTTCCCATGTTGCACTGAACTGTACTGAACACCGAACTAACTCTCTTCAGATCTGCATGCGAATACCCAGATTTACTCTATCTGTTCTAAAATTTCATTGAATCTTTGTTCAGAGTCTCGAAGAGATGAGATTTTGATGGAAAGCGTGTTCGATTTGCGAAATGATAGCGAGAAGATGCATTTTGACAGTACGTGATCGGTTTTACAAATATTATGTTATACTGATTTAGTACCTACATAATTCTAATACAAAACGTGTTTAAAAACATAGAAACACTGATTCGTATTTGCAGCGGTAAATGTGAAATCTAGTCTCTTTATTTATTGATAGAGATAACAAATATTATCAGGAAATTAACGTGTTGGTAGCTAAAATATTGAACTCGTAAATTCTAAAATAGATAAAATTTATTGCTTGTTAATAATTTATGCGAAAAATGTGTATACAGTAATGTGAAATCTATCTAGATTTTAGATTAAGTATCTACTTATCTTAAGTTAAAGATAATAAACTTTTCCAAAACAACAACACGTTTCCAACGAATTATTGATCTCGTAAATTTAAAAAAGCGTAAAATTTACTGATTTTATATTCCTACTTCATCACTTTTATGAATGTAAAAATCGTTTAGTAAGATATAAACATAAATACATAATATTAAATAGTTACTTACCTTATGAATAAAAAAATAAATTCAAAAAATGTGTTAATGGTAAATCTAGTAGCACCTATTGATAGAGTTTAAAAATGATTATCAGAAAACTAACATACCTAATTCGTTTATAGCGAAATGTTAACCTCGTAAATTAAAAAAAGTGTTAACATTTTAGTATTAAATTTTATTATCTAAAATACATGGTCGTAAAACAGGTCCATATACCAAATAACCATAAAATAATAGAAAACTAGAAAATATATATAGTTTTGTTATAAAAAATAAAGAAAACAGAAGTCAGTCTCATTATTACTGTTATAAAAAAAACAGAAGAGCGTCTCATTTTTTTAAATAAATATAATCTGTATCATAACTAATTATGTAAATAGTTTCTATCATCAGCTCATTGAACAGAAATAATGACTGCATAAACAATAGAATAAAACTAAACAATCGTGTTTTTATTAAGCTATTTTCAATCAACCATAGCCATAACTTTTTATTCTATCTATACCTATTACTAAGAATGTTTAAAAAAAACAAACAACTTATAATAAATCGTACACATAACTATTCGAGCTCATGTAAAGTTTACCATAAATAATTTATTTTATACGGAGATTCTGTTTTAAGTACTTATCTACTAAAATAGCTCAGTTAATCTACCTATTTCAGATTAATACTGAACGTGTTGTTTTCCAAAACACAAGTCTATATATTTCTCAAAGTATTTGAGATAGATTGCTTTATATGGGTTGATTTTGTGAGATGGTATTAAGAGATCAAAGTCCCCAGATGTTTTAAGATTTAATTACCTAGTAAAATAAAAAATAAAGTTATTTTCTATTAAAAGTAGGTCCATTGGATAGCATTTCAGTACCTGTATCTACTAAATTCTATCCAATGGATAACTTAGTAAATATACCTACTTTATCTTAATAACCACAATCTATGCTTTACTTATTATAGCTTACACAAATATATTGATTTTTATATTTTTTTATAAAAAACACTCAAATTTTTTATGCACATAGGTATTTATAAATAATTCAGTAAGATAAATTATTTTGTTTCAATTAAAAACTTAAATTATCAATTCAGTTATTTATGTACACCTTCAAATATCTAAATTTATTTTAAGTGCCTCAAATAGAGTACCTACTATCGATTTTTGAGACACTAATGGAACTAAACTAAATGAATACATTAAAAATACATTATTTATACGTATATTTCAAGTAAATAAATGGATTACCTATTCAAATTTTTAGAATTTTCATAAAAATGTCATTATAGAAATTATTTATACAAGAAATCGTATTATAATAATGTAGCTTTATGCATTACGAATTAATCTGGAAAATTTTACCGAGAGAATTTCTAATTTTTAAATTAAGATTAGGTATTTGGCACTATTCTTATCTTAATGTATAATATATTAAAATAAGTATACCTATCTACATATACAGGGTTATTGGCATTTTATATAAAAGGCGGTCGAGGGTACCTTCTGTGCACCTTAACAATCAACTTTTGTGTTACGACTTTTGAGAATTACAACATTTTAATATTTTTTAAAGATTAGGTAGGTGTAAATTTTAATATTAATAATTTTTATATAAAAGTCATTCAGACTTAGAACGGTAGCTAAAACTTAAAAAATAAGTATAATCATAAGGTTAATGACCTGGGTAATCATAAACTTAAATTTTCGAAAATAATATACGGATTTCTAAAAGTCGTACTTAGTACAAAAGTTAATTGCTAAGGTGCAAAGAAGTAGCCCTTAACCACCTTATACATAATTAGCAGCGCTCCGCGGTTTACCCACTTAACTCCCGATCCCGTGGGAATATCGAAATATAAAATAGCTTTCCTTGAGAAATGGGCTATCCAACACAAAAAAGATTTTTTCAATTCGAACCAGTGTTTCTGAGATTAGCGCGTTCAAACGAACAAACAAACTCTTCAGCTTTATAATATTAGTATAGATTAGGTACCAATAACCCTGTACTATACCTATGCATAATTTAAAAACGAATTCAGGTTATTTAACTGTAGTGTCGTAAATTATGTTCTTTCAACACCTACGTTTTTATTATAATCTACTTAGTTAATAACTAGATAATTGCTTGCTGAGTCATAGGTACTTTTCTACACCTAATATCTACTTAAAGATACATAATAACCATGCTTATCTACATACACGAACTCCTCGTGATCACGGTCGGTGCAATTCTATCGAAACATCTCGTCAGTTATTACTTATTTATAAATAACAGAAGTCAATATTTTTTCAATTAATGACTATGTCCTCTAGAGCTTCTTATTTAATTTATTGTGACGTCACATAGTCTATGACCAGCGGACCATTGAAAAGCTTCTAACAATTCCTCATTTGTATAAGTAGTTTTTAAGTTAGGTGGGAACAGATGAACATATATACATACAGGTCAAAAAAACATAACCCTCCCTTTTGGCTTCGCAGTAGTCGGGTAACACGATCGCATCCAGTGTTTCTGAATCTCCTGCTTTTAAAGTCGCTCAAAAATCCAATGATTTAACAAATTCTATCATTTTTAATTTAGCCGAATTAAAAATGATAGAAATCTGTCTTAAACATATCAGATAATATTGCTAAAATAGTACACGTACACTTTTAGCATTCCACGCTACAAAACCTAGTACTTCAAAAACATAATAATTAATTAAATTTCATGCAGTTTAATAAAACCGCTTTTTAATACCATAAAAAGTTCTTTTGATCCCATTTTGCGCCACGCTAAAGCTTTCCCCGTGGATCAAGAGCAACATATGAATAAAGGATAACTTATTTCAAAGATTGGCTCCATTTTGCGAAGCTACTTCACCACAGCCGCAGGCTTCAATCGCCCACGCTTCTTAAGTATATACGTATAATCCCGGTTTCATTCGGCTTTACGTCTAAATAGAATTATTATTTGCTGAATAATTTTGTAATACGGTTTTAACAAAAGGCACTTAAAGTGGTATTTTACAATATGATCGCAGGGGTAATTAATGCAAGTAAATCTTTACAATATCAATTTTTTTAACGTATAAGCTCTTGACAGATAAGATAGATAGATATAAATACTTTATTGTACAACACACGAAACAATGAAAAGTAACGAAAAACGAAGAGCTAAAAAATGTACAAATAGTCGACCAAAGGCGCCAAATGGGAGATATGTACTACTTAGGTATTTTCTTTTTATTAATCTTAATTAAAGTGGCTTATTAAAGAATTTTTAGACCAGTTTTTTTTATCTATACCTTAAACAACACACAACAAGGCATATGTGTTATCTCTAAGATATTCAGTGTAATTAGGTGGTTGTTTGAAGTTCTCAGGTCGCCCGTAGGCCTCCAACTTGACCTAACGACTCTAAACCTCATGGTAAAGCAACCGGGACCAACGGCTTTACAAGGCATATGTGTTAATTATTGTTCTCTTATGCTATAGTTTACCACGTAAAATAATTTTTTTACTAAAAATATTTGTATCAAACTACAATCCACACGTTTTCCTTTCTAAAAAGGTAGGAACGGTAAATCGATTTTCGCAAATCTACTCGTAACTTTCACACCGACAGCCGTCGTACAATTGTTATTAAGGGTAGGTCCAGACGGTACGGTACATTTGGTAGCTACATGCGGAACCCTAAGAGAAATTTAAGCCCTCTCGTACCTACCGCTAAACTGTTCTGAGTGGCTTTCCAGGGACGTTTGGTTAACAAGGGAGGAGAGAAAAGCGAGAAATAAAATAAATTTTCGAAATTAGATTTATTTTCCTTATTTAAAAATACCTATTACCTAGGTGAATTAATTTAACAGCTTGATTGATATTGCAAAATTTATTACTTAACTTGGAATTTACTAGATAGGTAAATTTTTATAGTTTTTGAAATACCTTTTAAAGAGAAAATGGACTTTAATGACGAAGGTATCCGAATAAATAACCACAGACCTTTTACTCTAATCACAAAAACAATGTTTTTCTTCAAATAAGTGTAAGTATACACTTAGTAAGACTTAGAATATTCTGAGAAATTCACTATCGTATTTCGCCTTGTTAAGTTGAGACAGCTTTAAGCTTACGACGACGGTGTCTGTTTATTTCAACTCCTTAGTGTAAAATAGCTTTATACAACGAAGCCCGGCATCCAGTAGATACGGTAGGTATTATACCTACTATGAGGGCACTGTTGAACTTTGCACAAATATCTTGGAAAGTAGCAAAGCCTTTCTGTGAAAGAGACTACGTACCGAACAGTCGGCCGATAGCGGGCCGACTGAAGAAGGATGAGAAAGACTATTATTTTTGAAAGACTATTATTTTTACCCGACCACGAGAGGGTGATGTGTTTAGATTTATTCCTTCTAGGCCAGTACAATGCAGTGTAAAACAAATGAGTTTTTTTATTAATGACGTTTTTAGGGTTCAGTACCTCAAAAGGTAAAAAAGAACCCTTATAAGATCACTTTCTTGTCCGTCTGTCTGTCTGTCCGTGTGTTACCATCGATTTTTCTGTAAATAAAACAGGACGCAGCAACAGTGGAGTACTCAAACCGACTCGTCACAACATATTTACACCCAATATTAATCTTTTATTTTTGCTAGTGATCTACCATAGAAATAAAAGCAATAATAAACTTATTTTTCAATGCCTCCTACTATATTGACTAAAACGACACGTTTTTACGTCAAAAAATACAATTACTTGAAAGTTTGTAGTCTGCGATCGGGGACCCTCGTTATCGTTCTACCCTCATTCTGAATTTCTTTTATAACATCAAAACTTCGCTAACGGTTCTCTCTTGAGCATTCCAGGTATTTTCTCACTCAAAACAAGTAATACAGGATATACATATTTTGGTGAATTTTGTCTTCCGGTGTAAATGTATTAACATTTTATAATTAACAGAAGCAACATCTTTAATTATGTAGAAATGTTCCTACTGTACAACTGTTTCTGTTTTGCCTTAATAAGATATAAAAATCACTTTAATTAAACAAATAAGTGGCGGCTTCGAATGAAATAAGACAGAACTCTACTTTCGCAGAACTGAGTGCACCAGTTAAGTAAATATTAACAAATAATTAGCCGATAACAATTTCAGTTTCATAAATTATTAATAAAACACTTGATTAACCCATTTTGGGCATCTGTTCCTCGCTCACAGTTAAAAGACTAGTCTGTATTCGGTCAAACAACAAAACTGTCGGACAATTATAAACCTTATGCTTTGGTACTTAAAGTTTTTTTTTCGCAAAATTTTCAAAAGATGAAGTGCAATCGCTTAGATGGGTTAGCTTCTTGTTGTTCTTAAAATTAATTTGGCCCTCTTGAGACTCCACTCGGCTTTTGGTCGAGATTAAATCTATCTCAAGCTAATGAAATTGGTATCTTCAAGATAGAAATGAAATGAAATTAGATATCTACCAAATGTTTCGGAAGCGAATCTCTTAAATTCCTGTTTCAGCTAATTAAGTTAAAATTGACATTCTCTGAAAACAAACTGCGAAGTAAAGATAACTAATCAAGAACTCTGAATTTTTATTAAATCTGACAAAGAAGTATAACGTCGACCTAAATTATGCTGAAAAGACTTGGTTCCTCACGAAATTTATTCTTATCTTTTTATAAAATTTTCTTTTCAAGTCATTACATCCGCGTATTCCAAATTTCTCCCGACCGGGACTTTATAATGGACGAGGAAAAGTCAACCTCAAAGTTTCCTTTGTGACGCTCTTTTTGATGCCGCTGAAACCCTTTCATGTTTGATTTATTTAAATTCAAATACCTACATGAAAATAAAAAAGCAAAATGTTTTTAATAAAATAACATTCACATGCTCGTAAATTTTAATTAATACAAAATATATACTTCATTTATCCCAAAAAATGACATGAAAAAGTTTAATTTGATACGTATTATAAAAACTGTGAATTTATTTGCAGTACAACGACTTAAACCGTACATAAAATTAGCTTTTGTATTATCATGTGTCAGACAGGTGGCCCTGAAACCAGCTTAAGATGGGTATCTGGTCATTTTCGCTTCATGCTGAGAGCCTTTTAAAGGAATTTCAATATTACTTCGCATTTAAATGCCACATAATTACGTAGGTAGGTATTCCAAGATCTTACCTAATAAGCTATCTTCGAAAGGTATAAAGATATTAGTTTAAGGAGAGCACATTTTGGAAATCAACTCTTAATTGCATTCTGAAACGTAATTTGTTATTGAACTCGAAACTAAAATTGAAACATGATAGTTTACGCATCACTTGAAATCAGTACAAAAGTTTATGTTTAATTATACGGTAAGAACAGGCGGCCATTTTTAAATCGTGTTCGATCTGAGTTCGATTTTAAATAAGGTAACGAGTGCACCGAACCCTAATTCGATGGACTGATACGTTCGCCCAAAATAGATAGAGCTATGAGGTTAGATGGGATTCGTCTATCACGTGGGGTGATTTGTATTTTTGGAGGGAGAGAAGTGGTTGGTTTTAGATTGGTCGGATCGCTCAGCCCTTGGTGGGGACAGAACAGGCGACACGCGAGGGCTTGCCGATGTCAACATCTATCATACATTTTATGGGCGAGAGGCTTGAAAGCAGACCGCTCACCTACATGCAAGCTCCATCCTCAACTCTTGTCTCAAAGCTATATTTCATAACAGATGACAGCTAAAATAATATTTAATTTGGACAAAGATACGGTTGTCATAACTTTTGATAAATTGGAAACCAAAAAGCAATATTCTTTATAAATTTCATTTTAAAAAATCCATATTTCATAATTGATAGTTAGTTATATCCTATATAAAAAAATGTAGGAGGTGAGATGGTCTCAACTTTCGGAAAAAATACAAAAGAATTTTTGTTAAGTTTAAAAACCTAATAAAATAGATTTTTTATAAATTAAGTATGGTAATGAATTCGCATTTTAATTTCGAAACCATAACACATCAAAGATATTAACTTTAACCGTACTAATCTGATAAAGTAATTTAACTAAAACTTGAACCAGCCCGCGTGAAATTGGAAAATTCCTAAAGTTTCTCACACAATTTGATTAGCCGCATCTCAGAACTTAAATACCGTTATTAAAACTTTGGCACTTTGCTCCTAAACTGTTCTCGGAAGACCACCTTATCTCGCTTCATATCCAATTCGCATATTATCACAAATCCTACGTTAAATTGAGGTTCTCGAATTTTCGAAACGCTGGCCATGACACCCCGCAAATACTGTCATATTTTACGAACATTTCGAATCTACATAAAACCATAAACTTTGCTGTGACAAAGCAAAATCAACTGAAAATTCTAACAGAAAAGTTCAAAGTTGAATGTAGAATGTGAGTCGATACTGTACTTGGAAATCGGCTGAAAGGATTAGAGACTGGTTGGTAAAAGTTTGAATCCGTGTTCAATTTTGAGAATGTCTATTTGCATCTTTTTGAAGTTTTCTTCTTTCAAATACATTCACAGTTTCTCCATGTTTGGAGAAAATGTAAAAAGTTTGCAAGAGGTAGCGTTTTGGTAGAGTTTCAGAAAATACCTACAGCACTATTTGGAGATTAAATCGTAGGTATTTTGCATTTCACGGTAGAGTATCTTGTTAGAAATATTATTTAAGAATATGGTTTTTAAAATAAAAGTAACAGTCGAGAATGTTTCTTATGATTATTATCTGATAGCGAACCCATTACTGAGGTTCTTATCAATTTTTTAAACAAAATCAGTTAGGTATCTTCTTCAATACTATGTAATACATAAGTAAATGTAAATGAGACAGAATTACGAAGAATCAACTTAACTGAAGTCACGTGATTCGTTTGAAACGCAACGCGTATTGTGTTCGCGTGTCATTATCGTCAGACAGACTATTTCCGTTTCGTACGGAGCCAAAGCTTATTTATTTGACAGCTCTGTCTCCTTAGAATAGTAAATAACCATTGTTTATTACATAAAGGTACATAACCACGCTATCACTGGTAGAAAGCTTAAGTAAACACGGTGAAGGCATTCGATAAGACATGCCACGAAATTAGTTGTTTTCCTTCCCGTCTATTATTTCTTGTAAATGTCGAACACGCGATATATTAAGGTTGTGTCAACACACCTAAATTGCACTATCGGCACCCCACCAGGCACAATTGCGTCCCAAATGCCAATTGCCTCCGCGTCTTGGTGTAATCAACTGTTTATTACAAAAGAAAAAGCCGGGATAATAACGCAAGTTACACGTCGTTTTCTTGTACATGTATACCTAGCTATTGTTGCCAACGTGTCTCGCTTAGATATCCAACATTTGACAACACATTTGACACGTTTCACAAATATTGTGCGACATACAGCAAATACGCAATGTGTAGCACAAACATACGAGTATAACAGAGTAAATAACTCGATATAAAATTACGGGACTTTTGCAGCGATTGTCTCTGTTTTCGACAAAGAGGCACGTACGCGACTTATCGCCTGTACGGTTTTTCGCACGCCCCGACGATTTTTCTATTATTGTTATGTCTTTTTATCAGAATTTCTACTGTTTTGTGAAAATTACGCAAACTTTGCTACGTTGCACCATTTCAAGCAAAAACGTTTGTATTATTTATACCTACATACGCCAGCATTTTTTGAATCGATGTTTTCCCTTTATCGATACCTACATAACCTACCTACTGTACTGTTCCTCTCTTTTGCGTTAATGAACCTTAACAATCTTATAAAGAATCGCCATTAGTATACCATTATTCACACGTAACAATGTGATTATTGGATTTTAATAATGTAATTAATAAAACACATGAACATGCACATAATAAAACAATTAAACTTGCAGCAAGGGGCTATAAACATAATTTATAACGACAGTAACTGCTCGATCAGCAAACAATGTAATCTGAAAAGCCTTGGCTTTTTATTAGAATCGATTTTGTAACAAGTATCATGTGATTATGAATGTCATACTAACTTTGTTGCAATGTAAGTTAAAGAGTAATACAAAATTAAAAGTTTACGAACCGTAACCGCGTTGCTTATTGTACTCTCTCCACTCTCACTGACCACCGTAATAAATCAATGATCACAGATAAAAGAAAGCTATTAAAATAACTCAGAAAACAATATAAATACATTATCACAATCGACACTGCGATCCTCACTATTTCACCTGTAATTTTGAACTGGTTTACCTTCTCCGACGCAATTGTGACAACGCGGAAGGGTTTGCCATAGTTTTTTGTTTATGCTCTAAATTTTTATTACCCCAAAGTGCGAGCAAAAAGTAAACAATATCATACAATACACTTTCAGTTTCTTTATAAATGTAGCAACAAAAGGAAGGAACCAAACAGGGCAAGGTGTTTTTCGATGCCGAAAACAATAGATTGTTACGCAAGTTTTGTTCAAATGAATGCTAAGTGTTTTTTACGTGTCGAACATAAACTTAGCAAGATGGATATTGCTTCCAGTCATTCTCGGAATGTAATGCAGTGAACTGGTTAAAAACGTTAAAAACCAATTTTTTTGATAACATAAAAACAAACAATGTGTTGTGTAGACTGTGTTTTTAAAGTTTTATCGTGTGAGATAACTTTGTGTTCGCCGCTTTTTTGGAATCATGGTATTGGAGCATGTAGCTAAGGTATAACTATATTTTCCAGCACAAAGACTCCATTCGTTTTATATATTGTACAGCCTACATTTCCGCCATAGTAAAATATACATTTACGTAATATCGCATACAAGAAAGAGGAAAAACCTCAAAATAAAAGCGTTTTTATTCAACGCAGATATGTATTTATTCATAGTACCTACTGTGTTGTAAGGTATTGAGGACGCCGGAATCAATATTTACTTATTTTATATAAATTGCACGGGGACATAGGGACGTATCAATATCTCATCATATAATATGCCCGTTGCCAAGAACCTTTTCATTTTCAGAAATTTTTTTTTAGTATGTAGGAATTTCTACGATCCTTGCCGTTCCAGTCTAAAAAATCATGTCGAAACCTCGTTAAAACTTTACCGTATAGACTTTCAACTTCGATTGACCTTTGTCCATTAAAACCTCAACATTTTATAGTTTAATTGCTGTTTAAACATTACGTATTAAAAGCAATACCAATTCAAACAGCTGTTACCGTTTTATTGCTCCCACCATTTACATACGACGGAAAAATTCAATTAAGTATCCACTACCTACTTCAATTTTACGACTTTCCAACGAGTATTGTCTCACATATTAGTATTGTCGTCATGAATTCGATTGTACGACAAAGGTACAGCCATGTGAACACAAAATTTTCCCTATTTCGATGTGAACTAAGGTTAATTTGTGTTTTAATAGGTTACGTGCCCTCGGCAGTCCCTTTCATTTGTCGATCGATTGGATTCGTAACCGTGGGTTCGGGTAAAGGATACCTACTGCCTCCTCCCAATTAGGTATACCTACACGCATGCGTGGTTAGCATTATCAGTAAATTAACTACTTTACGAGTGTTGTGTGGGTAGGTAAATGAATATTCATATACCTAAACTTAAGTATTACATGTTATGCGCCAATGCAAATGACTGAGATTTTATTTGCATAAGTGATTGAATTTCGTTTTCTTAATTAGATAAGAGTCATTTTTGGAATATTTAAAAGAATTTACTTTAAATAACGATTATTTATGTCGTTGAAAAAGCTACTGGTTTGATAAGTATCGGAAATTTTTATACTTTACCTAAGAACATTTATTTTTCATACGAAGCTATCTAATAATTTTAATAATAATGTGTTTTAACACATAAATATCCTAAGTTCTACGTGTGGCATCCACTAATGAGATGGATTTTTAAGAAGAATAATATTTTGTCCAATATTAGATCATAGCCAAGCATCCGTGCACACTCAATAAAAACTGAAATTTATCGTTCTTTACCATGTTCAAGCAAGCCAATTTAAAATCTAGGTTAGCTTCACATAAAACAGAATTCAAAAAATAACCTATTAATGTTCGCGATCATGACATGTGGATACAATATATCTCTACTAATTAGGTAGGTTTACATAACATTTGTGATATTTTTTTCCCTGAACAGAGCGTAAAATATTGGTCTACTACTGGCTCTTTGGGGGGAAATGGCGCCAAATTGGACCGTCGCCAATAAGAGATCAAATGAAAGAAAAAGAACATGTCTAAGTAATGATTAGTTATACACAGTTATATGTTTACAGTTCCCCTAGAAGTTTTGTTTATTAAGATTGTTAGATAAAGTAGAGTACAGGATATCCCCGTCTTATTCGGTTGACGATGACGGGTAATGGAGCTGACGAGTCGAAGAAAAGGAACGGAAATATTATGATTCAGTCACTGGTTTTCTGTCGGCAGGTGTCTTGAAAGCTATCAATAACTATCATATCCCTAGGAAGAAGTATTTGTCCTTAATCTATTATTAATTATGCATGTATTATACATATAAACCTTCCTCTTGAATCACTCTATCTATTAAAAAACGCATTAAAATCCGTTGCGTAGTTTTAAAGATTTAAGCAGTCAAAGGGAAATAGGGACAGAAAAAGCGACTTTGTTTTATACTATGTAGTGATTATGATTTTGCTCAAAAACCTACTTAGATAGATGAATTATTTATTCCACACCTAAATAAATTTAAATTCAATTCTTGATTAATGGTGATTCTGCCCACATTGCAATTCCGCCAATGTCCAGTGAATAGATAAATTACAATGTTTAAAATGAACACTCTAATAACAATTTCAAAATTTATTGATGTGGATATAAGTATCCACCTACTTATAAAAAATCTTTAACTTTTAATTAAAAAATATGTAGGAATATTTAAATGATTATGATTAGATTTTTTTTTCGTTTATTGCTTCGAAAAAATATTCTCATTTAATATACCTGAATGGACAAGTGACAAGTGACTCTTGAATTATGTCTTTGAAATGTATCTACCCTTTTTCGATTCTTTTAGACTTACGGAATATCGTCCCGAAAAATAATATCATGTCTATAGTATATTATTATGTAGACTACTTATCTTCATCTACAAAAATGAAGCAGACTCGGTTGGACACAAATTTATTAAATAAGTTAAGATAATGTAATATGTTAGGATTGATTTCAGCCTATGAATTATTCCGGTCTCCATATTTCATAGTGAATATTACCACAATGCCTCGATGTTACATAAACTTTTCGAATTGTTGTTTGGCCAGTGATAATATATTACCATTTGTTATTGCTTGAGTGGGCTAGGACTATTTCTCCAAATGTTGGGAGAAGATTTTCATACAAGCTAGAAGTTTCTGAGAGTATATAAGTGATTACTTTTTATTCGAAGCCACTAAACTCAAACTTCGTATTTCAATTATAACTATGAAGTAAGCATTTTACAGTATTACTAAATACTAATAATTACTTAATAAATCTAAATAGGTAAACCTGTAATTGGCTGTCTTATTACAATATTAAAGTTAAGTTTAGTTTAATTAAGTGAATTGCTGTTTGTTATCTCAATAAATAAAATAAAGTAGCAAGTTGAAAAGGGCGACAAGGTTGGTTCTTCTACTATTTATCTATACTTAAAATAAAGGAAGATAGGACAAAAAATCTGTACTTGGAAGCAAAAAATGAGTCTAGTCTTTTAATATTGCCCTATACAATTTTTTCGATGCCATAGTATAGTTTTGAAAATGACAAATACTACTAATAAGTAGATTTTATAAACTTGAAAGTTTTATAATATGTTTATTAACGTTTCACGCAAAAAGGAACCGATTGGTATGGGTAGAAAAAACCCTAATAACCAACAGGCTTTTTCCTAAGTTTAGCGTACACTTTTAATGCATTAACTTTAAAGTTTATGATATTATTTAAGGGACTAGTTGTTTCTAAAAACGATTGAACTTATAGTCACATTATAGTCATAGTCATTATAGTCAGATTATGAAGTCAGTCATCGTTAGTTACAAACTCACGAATATTACAAACCAATAAAAGGACATTGCTCCTACGGCAAAAGGTATTTCATACACGATGACTGCGGACTTTTGGAAAAAACATTTTGTTCATAAAGGTAAAGTTTACCAACTAAATATAATACTAGAGGAAGATCAGGGTAATAATGATCACGGCCAATAGTTGTTAACTCAATTTTAGTAGGTCGGTAATAGGTAGATACATACGCTTTCTCCTCTCCTTTTTAAACCTATGCTGTTTATGGCTAGTTACTTACCTTTCAAAATAGGTATTACGAAGAAACGTTCTGAAATTCTAATTAAACATTAAAGTATCTTAATAGATATTTTTACTTAGTTATACTTATTGTAAAAATTACTTGATGCTTTTGTTTTGTAATAAGTTCGTAGCAACCGTAGTCTAACTAACAAACTAATTGGCTCCAAGCCAGCTCGAGTTCTTCTATTTTAATACAGAACCAAGCGATAATAAGGTACCTTGTTACTCTATTTCAAACAAACTGAAGCCACCATTGTTTCAGCTTCTAACAAGATCCCTTTGAGATCAACATTTCGATCTTGTTAGCTGAAATTACGATGCTTGTTATATTATAATTTATTTGAAAACGTTACGGAGCTTAAAAATAAATGGGTTAGGAATTTTAATGACTTCGCTATGTTGTAACGTTGGAAAAAAGTGTTGAATGTTTTTGTTAATAAAATTTCGTTATGAAATCATAAGGCGCCTTTATCATAGGTACCTGATTCAATAAATATTTATTTAAAAAAATATTTAGAATCGCCCCTGAGATATCTCAGAGGAGATTTCAACAAATATAATACATGTCAATCAGTCGAGTCATCTTAGGGTAATTGGAGAACATAGCTTACATAAAAAAATATACGACGATAGAGAACCTCTTCCTTTTTTGAAGAGGTGTTATAGTAATCTTATTTCAAAATCTACCTTCAAATTGTACAGTGTTTTCGTTGGCGAGATATCTGCCGATAGAAAAGTCTGTATTTTACTTTTTCTCTTAGGTAAATGGAGTAGATGGTGGAAAGCTTTTAAGAACAAAATAACAAACCCGTCTTTCGCTTACCCATTCTTTTAAAAATCGCTAAGCAAATACCTATTCTGTCAAAGTAAACGAAACAACAGTTTGCAAAATAAGAAAACAAAAATACGTAACGTATTCGCATTTCGCTTCGTTACTCTTTAGAAGAAAATCAAAGTCTTGACTTGAGTCAGCAACCCTCTAACAATAATTGGAAAAAGCTTTCAGCCCCACGGTGCATACTCGTTCATACCTACCCCTATCGGGCGAGGGTTGAATCTATGATGTCGTTCTTTGTCGATGCGAGAGACCGAGTTGCATTTCCTGCAGTCACATTGTAAGGCTTGCAAAAAAATTACGAAAAATTTTCACTCATTGTATTTTTACATTTTTATAGTGTGATAGAGTTTATGTACACACTACTACAATATTATACCCATCAAAATTTAATTATTTTATCACCTTATAGGTACAGCTTATTCTGCTTGATATCACTAAAGTTTTCGAATTGTTAGTTATTTCACGCAGAATAACCAAAAATTATTGAACCGTCATTAAAATAATTAGAACTTTAAAATGTGCACCTGCTACTCTCAGTCCTTTTCTGACTGTACATCTCCTATTTAATACTTATACCAAACTGTAGCAACTAAACTTAAAATAAATGTTTTTTAAGTATTGTTATTTCTAAATCGAGAAGTCGTTGGAATTATAAAAATGCTTCCCTAAAGGTTTTTATTACAAAAAACAGATTCCAAACCGTTGATTCCGTTGTTACAAATTTGCCTATTTTAAAATTCTCAACTCAAAAGAATCACATTTTCAATACTGTCACTCGAAAATTGAGATTTGTAAAACATAAATATAGCGGTATCTATAAAAATAAGATATATATATGTACCCACCTAAGAATAAGATGTTATAATATTAACTAAAGTACCATTTTAAACATCCAACAAAATTGTATGTCCATGATGGCGGAACCGGGGTGTGTGAAGTAAAAGCTGTATTAAGTACATAAAATACTTAAATAAGTAAGTATTACTGACAACTTACAAGTAATATGGATACAGTAATGACAATGTAAGTAAATAAATGTCGAGTAGGAAGATAGCATCTCCAATCATGCGAGATTACAAAAGACGCCATACGTTTTTTTTAATCTTATGTGGATAGTGGATAATCTTACGTTTACTTTACATTAAGTTGAGATGTGGAGACGCGTTGTGGGCGTGAACGTTTCATACTAGTTTTATGTACCAAATCTGACGTTTTACTAAAGCCTCGGTCAAAAAACCCGTCACACAAAATGTCGAAGCAATGATCGTAAACATTTTGAATTTATATTTTTATCGATACCGGTCTTCGGTGTCGGAGGAACGGCGATAACCCTTCATTCCAATTATTCGAGGCCAAATGTCAGATTAAGATATTTTCTAGAGTTTCGAGTTAATTAACGCTTGCCACTATTCGGTTCCCAATTATCTTGAAAAATATTATTTACCTAATGTAAACCCTTTCTCTTGATGGGGTACTTTGAACAAATATTTGGTTACTTACGAAACGGGTTGGAAGTAGGGTAACATTAGAGACTACCATTATGTTATTCGAGTCCATTTAACGAACAAGGGTCATCTACATTCCGGTCTTCAAAGTAAATAGGTAGATTTAGTGTGAGTTTCCGCTTGAGTAACTTTTGTGAAACCTTTTTAATAAGACCCAAAATTTATAAGGATGAAAAATTTGCGAATTTTTTGCGCTCGTATACCCATGTATTTAATTTTGTTCTTGTCTTTTTTTCCTATCTCTCCCCTGTCGGCGGCAATCTCGTCGCCCTATCAAGCCATCTTTGAAAATTACATACCTACACTGTTTTTAAAAAATACGAAACAAACCGAAAATTTGGCTAATGAACATCGAACTTTATATGCTATTACTGTTTTAAAAAGTCACATTACAAGAATGTAAGGTCACACGGGTGCTGTCACATAACGCATAAGATTTTATTCGCACATTTACAAGTTTTTGGGCTTACATGTAATGCAGGAATGGTGTCGCGATTGCATTTTATGTATTGAGAGAGTTCGGTGCGGTTGATTAAAATTTTCTCCCGCAAAGTACCTATTTCAATGAAATATTTCCGAGTAAGGCGGTTCTACGAATTTAAGATTTGATAGCTACCTCGTTTTAAGATATTTTTATGTTCAGTATTATAGTCATTATATAATTTCCTTTTGGCTAAATCTTTACAGAATAAATTCGCTCTGGTTTTAGCTGCGCGACCTTTTTTTAACTTTTAAATAAAAATTAAGTATACCTACACTTTGGTATTTAAAATGAATTTACTTACGTACTTTCGAAATAACATTATTAAGCCCTAAAATACTTCTACGAAAACAGAAAACTTTTACCAGTTATCAATAATGTACAGTTTCTTATCCAATTCCCTAATAGGGAAAGGTACAAATATCGGAAAACACCGACCGGCCAAGCCCCGCCAATAACAAAAATATTTACGAAAGCTCGCATCGAATAAAAAGATGTCCCTTAATACGGGCCCAGATGCAGACCACCTATTATTTGCGTCCCCAAAAGGTTTACCTAGGAAAGTAATACGAAAACGTAATATAATGCAAATTTGAGGTCGGGAGAACTGACACTATTTTTCTTTCCTTATTATTTTATCCAAGGGCACCTTTGGGGACATTTTAAAGCATGATAAGTGGGCCGAAGGTGACAGCCGACGGTTTTACTTATCGGTTCTACTTCGTGACCGGTTCGAAAATAGCTTTGTAGAGGGTAAACGAGGGACGTACGGACGTACCTGATATCGATATTTGTTTGGGAGTCACTTGATAAAAATATTCATGATACAAACAAACCCAATGAACGAACCCAAAGAATTTTCCTGAATTCTATTATCATTGATACGTTTCGGGCAAAATATGAAAGGCCTGTGGTACAAATTGCAATTTAGCATTTGTTGATTTGATACTATTTTTCCTTGAATTATCTTCTGTGCAAAACGACACGAATTTATATTGAGAATTTTATCAACATTACTTATTTCTAGATTTATTTTCAGTTTTCCCGCCCTAAATCAATTGATCGACTTATTTCGTACCATTATGTAACAATATAGGTAGGTACCTAAATGTATACCTATTTTTGGTTTATATGTAATTTGTTTTAATATGTTATTTGTCTGTATTTTAGTTTTTGCATTCTTAATCTTCTTAATAAGTTAGGTTTTTATATACATAATATTAATGTCACTTTATTTCGTTCAATATTCTGCAACCAACTACCAATCGAATATCTACTCTTTATCAATAGGTACCTACATACTTAGCTAATTTCTCGAACAGAACCAACCAACTGATCCTATATTAATTAGGGTAAGTTAATTTAGCCTTCCTCTCTGGTAATTGGTAACCTCCCTACCGGGTGTTACGTAATCACCCGCTTGTCAAGTGAACAGCGTAGGAAATATTACAGGATAAAATACAGGATAATATGGGATAAAAGAATATCTCTGGGATAGGTAATTTCTTAGCTAGGGAAAGAATGCGGAATTCATAATGAATGAGGTTCTCTCATGTTTGTGTTTTTAAAGATTTTTCTTGGCAAAAACTTACTTATGTATTTTTTAGACAAGAATTTTTGTTGTTTGAGGTAAACAAATTAGTTGGAGTGTCGTAGAACGTTAAAGTCGGGAATTAATTGGTTTCAATTTGCGTATATGGGTAGGTAGGTTATGAGCTAAGTCTACTATTTTAGTAGTATGTTCATAATGTATTCTTATGTTTCTTTGCTAAGTAGATTTTGTGTTTATTTTTTCAAGCGAATTTGTCTACTTTGTGTTTTTCTTCGTCAGTCGTCTGCCTTTTGTGTGAGTATAATTTTATCTTACTATTCAGGAATTAAAGAGCTGTATTTATAGAGCGCGGTAACGGGCAGAAATTTAAGAGAAAAATTTTCGATGCTTATTCAATTGTGGTTGGTAAGCATATAATAGGTATACCTTATTAGGAACAACTTGTTAAAAAAGCATTCAGACGTGAATCGTTTACAAAATAATTGTCTTACTAATCACAATTACAAAAACGGCAAAGCAACATCGTAAAATTCAAATCAAATGCCACACACAAACTTGAACACATCGCGTGCATTGTAAAACTGTACGAAACTGTAAGTTAAACGCATTAAAATGAGTCACGACGTACTACTCAGAGTTATAACACGTCACAGATTACGGCACGCTCGTAAAACAACGTCCATCCATTGAGTAAAACAATAAAACACGATTTGGATCAAACGGTGTCACTAGCCCCTCAAGTTCAAGTGCGCTATTAACTTGCACAACAAGCTATAAACGCTTCAAATAAAAAAGTAAATATTCGCGCTCGTAAATAGTAGGTATATCATTTGTAATAATAGCATGTGCATGGTTATTTTTACAAGCTTTTATTATACTTGTATCGTTCGGTCGTAAATGATGTAGACAAGTAGCAGACGAGTTTTACTGCTGGAGACGGTGCCCAGGTGATGGGTTATGCTTCGGATATCCTGTTTATATCCGTATGTTGCATTGTATTTGAAATTCAACTATGCGCAAGGAATATTCGGGCCAGCTACATAAGGAATATTAGTATAGTAGCTACCTATAACGGTCGAGAACATCGAATGTTTAGTAGGTACTTGGAAATCGACAACGTCTGGACATTTTATAGCCACTGTATTCATAATGTGGTAGATTCTAGGTATTTCTCTATTGACAACCAGCTCTCAATATTTCCGTTAGAGGATTAATAAATTTGTTCACACTGTGATTATTTGTATGGAATGAGGAAAATTTGGACCAAAATCACATTAATAATAAAATGTATGATTTCATGACTACTATTTTTTTTTTATTTCTATAATTATTGAAATATTTTGTCATTTTTATAAGTCATAAGAAAGAAAGATTTGTTTGTTTGTTTGTGCCGACTAGCGACTTGGCACGGAAACAGGTTACTCGATTGATATGTAGACGAAAAATATTTTAGAAATGTGATCATCATTTTTTCATCACTGATATTTTAAATATCAACGGGTAGGGTCATAGTTTAATAGAACAAGTAGTATTAACAACACCGACTAGTGTGTCCTTTACATAACGTCATTTGTCCTTCTACTCCGACTACCTGGTTATGCCGCATGGAAATCATGAGGGGTTTTTTCCAATCGATCTTGTGAGTCAGACGATTCTGAATCGACCAACTACATAGTTGTGAACTATAAAAATGTTATCTAATTATTTCTAATTTTTACAAATTGTAACTGTAATAAAATCAGCTATTTTAACTAGGTACAAAGCATACCTACGTAATATACAATTTAATAACGTTTTTTAGGTTTTTGACTAGCTCTACCTATATCACTACCTACTTCATTAAAAAGCGCCTAAACATACATGCCTAATACACCATATACAATATACATGCCTAATAAGTAGGTTTTATTTAATTTGTTTGTAGTTTGTAGTTTGTAGTTTTGTAGTTGCAATGAAATCAGCTATTTTGGATCAGGAATAAAACGGGGAAAAGGAATACCTTCGCATCTTACAATTTGACAAATAAATAATGTTTTTGGGTTTTTGATTAGTTCTATCTACCTATATTTTTAAAAACACCTTCATGAAAAGCGTATTTACTGGCCTAATAAGTATTCATCTAATTTTGTACTGTTAGTAGGTGCAATGAAATTAGTTATTTTGGATCAGGAATAAAACAGATAAAAGGAATACCTACGCATCTTACAATTTGACAAATAAATAATAAAAAATAGGTTTTTGACAAATTCTATCTATATTTTTAAAAACACCTTCATAAAATGGCGTATTTTATTGCCTAATAAGTATTTACCTACCAAATTTTGTTCTGTTTGTAGGTGCAATATTATTAGTTATTTTGGATCAGGAATAAAACAGATAAAAAGAATACCTACGCATATTGCAATTTGTCAAATGAATAATAAAAAAATAGGATTTTGACTAACTCTACCTATATTTTTAAAAACACCTTTATGAAAATGTGTATTTATCTGCCTTATAAGTAGGTATTCATCTTATTTTTAGAGTTCCGTATCTCAAAAGGTAAAAAAAGAAACCCTTATAAGATCAGTTTCTTGTATTTTTGTCTGTTATTCTTCTTATTTAACTTTATCATCTTAACATATTATTTAATTTTATGTACTTACATTTTTTTTTGTATATTAATAATAAATACTTATAAAAATCTAAAAATTAATGTCCTAAACAGCATGGATTAAAAAGTTGCTATTGCTGCATAAATCATATTTATTTATTTAATATTTTATTCTAACAAAAATCTCTCTCTGTTTCAGATGCACAAGGAATACGGATGACCAATGACCATGTGATTATGATGCGCAAGCTGAATGTAAGTTTCTTGTATAAAGTGTTATAGCGGCCTTTTGTTTTTCTCGTATAATGGTAGTTTACCTATTGTTAGAGTTTTTAAGTCACCCTCAATGTCTTAAGGTGTATTCTTAACTTAACGACTACTTAACTATAGGTTCTAGAGATAGCCTTCAGTGGCATGGAGTATAAAAGCTCGACGAAACAAAGCCAAAAACACATAAAACTCTTCATAAAAAACATGTTTTTATTTTAACACAATCGGTTAGATAAAAGTCAGTTTGATTAAGAAAATATATATGTATAAATATCTAATATAATTTAATAAAAAAACATATTTAATTTTTACTGTAAACTTAGAACTAAACATACAAGAGAACAATAAAAACACATATGCCTGAACTAGGATATTCCTGTATCTCAGACGAACCAGGACTTGCTTTAACTTATAAAATAAAATTACTAATTACTAGCAAAATAATTATAATTGGCACATAATTTCATTGACTTCTGTGATTTTTTAATGTAATTCTTAGCCAATTTTATCCGACTTTACTATACATAGTAACGTCAAAATATTGGGCGTAGAGTTTCCAAGACACCTCGTATAGTGTAGGTATATAAAAGTCTGTTTAATTGGCACTTAATTTAATTGACTTCCGTGATTTTTCAATGTAATTCTTAGCCAATTTTATCTGACTTTACTATACATAGTAACGTCAAAATATTGGGCGTAGAGTTTCCAAGACACTTCATATAGTGTAGGTATATAAAAGTTAGTTTAATTGGCACATAATTTCATTAACTTCCGTGATTTTTCAATGTAATTCTTAGCCAATTTTATCTGACTTTACTATACATAGTAACGTCAAAATATTGGGCGTAGGGTTTCCAAGACTCCTCGTATAGTGTGAGTACAACCGCGTTCAAAATGCATTATGTTAAACGGGCCCTAGAGACGCCCGGACTCTTACCCTATTCTCTGATCGTATTAACTTTCCGCTGACTAAGAAATGTATTTTGAAAGGAAATTTCCTCCGTCGTCCGGGCTTCCGATTTTACGAGTAAGTACTTTAAATATCTAGTAGTCAGATCAAGTGAACTTATAGGCATGAACAATTAACACTTAGACCTATTAATTTTATTACGCCAATAAAACAAAAATTTTGTTTTGCTAAAAATTATCTTAATGTTAAGGGTTAAGAATATGACATTCATCATGGCGCTGTTATTAACAAATTGACCAATTATCATTAAAATTTAAATACTGGAAAATTACAGTATGATAAACCATCGTATGTTTAGTGTTATGAATTACAAAAAAAAATTAAGATAAGCGAAATAAAAACACCAATTTTAAGTCATTACCACCATGAACCAGTTTTTTCCAAACTTAGATGAACTTTTAGTACTCACTATCTCCAACATGCCTTGAGTGATTCTGTTCATGCTGTAACAAAAATAATAATATTCGTCTTAAAAACTTTTCCACTGAGTTCTAGAAAGATGGAGAAAAAAATGTTAATAACACCTTTCAGAAAGAATGGGTGACTATCAGAATATGCTTATTGAAAAATGACGATATCTTCCTAAAACGTCATGGTTACTAAATAGGCAATAACGCTAAATGCAATAGCATTTAGCGCTAAATGGCATAGCATTTAGCGCTAAATGGCCAATAGGCCATTTAGCAAAACGTCTAAATCCTTAAAACAAGCAAACTTCCTATGAATCGAGCAAGTTATCTCGTATGTGTTTTGAACCGTTTCTTATTTATTTTCATTCATTTTACTTACTTTCCTTTTTTGCACAATTCAGTCAACAAAAAAATACGGAACGATAAAGACAAATGAATTTCAATTTCGAATAATCTAAAACTTTGTTAGAAAAAAAATGATTGTGAATCTCTGCAGCTGTGACCACGTTTTGGTGAAAGGGCCCCATTGGTATGAAATATATATTTTTTGATTATTTTGAGAAGAGCTGTTATTTTCCATACCTACATCTTTTTGACATAATTATAGCATACTTTTATGGTAGGTACTAGGTAGGTACGTTATGCAGGTAGGTATAAAATGTAGGTATTAGATTAATAAGTTTTACCTAATAAAACAATTAAAAAAGGTACATTACATTATAAAAAAAAATCGTGCTTATCTACCTAATTATCAACTTACCTACTTACTTAATTCATTTTACTAAAAAAGAAGTCGGATTAAAAGTTAATTTCAGTTTCCTTTTTGAACACAGACATCAACTTGATTTTCGTTTCAAATGTTGAAGCAAGCTTATTTGGTAGCCGGTACAGTCCTGTTCTCAACGTTTAAATATTTTAAATTTTTATGTGAGTTAGCGGTAATAAAATGTTAGTTTTTTGTTGTAGGTATGCTTTTGTTTTAATTATAACAATAAAATTTAATTCTTGAATAAATAGCGATAAAAATAGTCATAAAAATGTGTAGTTTCCTCTGTCTAGTATCAGTCTGCAATGTTAAATTGCTACAAATTTTATTGCTTTGATACTACGTCATCCTAGTTTATAGAGGCGCCTACTTAAACAAAATCTCGTAAAACTAAACACGTCATTGAAACAACTATAATGTTCTATTAGGGGCAATTTAAAACAGCTCTTACGATTTTACGATTTCTATGTTGGTTTATGGCGTGGCACGCGCCTGAGTTTGCTCGTAAAAACCTACGGTCACCTGTTGTGTGTTATCCTGCCTACAGCAGCGTGTCAATAAAATTTTGTCAATGGACGACGTTTTAATGTGCCAATTATGGTACGATGTTTCATTCAGAAGTTAAAGTTTTACGACATGACGGCTGAAGCGCCACTTCACTTCTTGTATTAGTTCTCACGACCTCACTTTTTTGACCATAAATGTGGAATAAACGACAGAATAACGCTGCTAAAGTTTATTACGGCCATTTTCAAGGGTAACTAAGCGGTTTTGATTCAATGCTTCCGTAACATATTTTACATATTGGGTTCGCTAATAAAACAGTTGTTTGTTTAATCGAGTTTTTAATTTCAAATATTCGTTTTATTAATAAAATATTACAGTAGGTAGTTATGAATTTGGTAGCAATAATAAAATTGTTTAAGAATTTCGTTGGCGATTGTACCTTACTTTTACCTACCTGTACGGCGTGTACGGTGCGCATGTTAATGAGAGCTCCTCCGCTAAGAACGCCCCGTCTCATTTTAATTTTTGTTCCTGACCGTACCACCGCCTAAATGTCGGTCGGTGAGTTTATTTTATTCTCTTTGCTTTTTTCCTTTCCCGTAGGATATTGCTTTAGTAGGTACACTTACTTCATGTTTTCCTTACGATTTATTAAATATATCAGCCTACTGTACTCCACTTACATTTTAATATTTTTCTTCGTTGGTAGTTAATTGACTAATAAAAAACGGTTTTATTTATTGATTTATTTTTTACTAAAACATTTTTTTTCTTGTAAAATAATTATATAGGTAAATTGGAAATATTAAATTATTATTGTAGGTACCTATTATTACCTCCGTGGCTAACCTAATACCTAAGTACCTACCCGTATAACTACCGTTATTTTTTATTTCTCTTTTTTTATAATTTTTACGGCACTATCCTAAGAATAACTAGGTAGCAGAGTTTTAGTAACACACATTATTTAAAAATAATTGCAGCGCATTTTTCTTGTGGCGTTTCAGGACGTCTGCCAGGTTAGTTAGTAATTTACAAATACTTGGTCATGATAGAGGCGCTCTAGGCACTAACCATACTTTCTTCTACTGCCTATTACATATTATAAATTACCTACAATTTATATGTTATTTAATTGTTGTAATCAAACCAGCGGAAATGTAACATCCCATTTTCTTAGTATTTTCACCAAAATTGGTAGGTACCTACATCTGAAAGGAAAACCAGCAGATTTTTTTCAAATAAACGTATAGCCCTACACCATCCATAACTCAAATGACTGCCGACGTAAGGAATATTAAGGAGTATCACAAACCGGACTCCACCTAAAATAGAATGGCCGACATCTCTCCTCACCGAGCTCCCTGCCATTGGCCTCGTCTAAAAAAAACTAGTTTACCCTCTTTCAAACTGACCAATCAACATCGCGTATGTTAAAATGCCAATTTAGAAGACATCTTGGGTGGTATTCTTATCCCACTCATTACGTATGCGAAAGAGCGAGCTGCAACACATGTCAATGTAGTAGTGTGAATGCGTACGTAGAGGTACGCGTTGTTTAAAACTTTTGTACAGAGGGCGCAGTTTAGTATTTAGTTTTGAAGATAATTGTTAGATGGCAGCACAGTCTTTGCATTCTAATGGGAGTCAGCTGGTAGTAATGGGGTCTTAATGGAATTGGGTTTGTAACAAAGTCCTAATATAGAATAGAGACGTTTATTATGAGAACCTTTCTATCTTTTTACTTTCTAGTGAGGTTAACGTGGATTTCTTTACGTAATTAACTCTAGGTATAAAACCGATACCCACGCTTTTATATTTACAGTATTATCATGATCATCGAGGTCAGAAAAAATGTATTTTTAGATTAGAACAGTTAGTTTTGGTTGACAATTAGGTACATAGAGGCAAAGTATCAATACGCTTTTCTTATTCATTTAAGTATATAATTAATTTGTAAAAAGGAAACAATTTTTCCTGTAATTTTCACTTTATTTTGGTAAGTACTTTATACATAATATACTTAGTGTTATTTATACTAATTATTTTTTTTAACGACGCAATTAAAATGTGAAGAAATTATAACTAGGAAATATTGCATGGTAAGTAGGAATCAGAATATTAGTCAATAATTATTATAAAAAGGAAAAAATGAAAGGAAGTGTAATCTAATTTTGCTGGTTCATCGGTTATTTTTATCTGCTAAGAGTTTCAGTTTCATAGTTATTTTCGTACAACTTGCTAGGTAGGTGGTATCGGTTGTCAGTAACCAATTAATTAATTTTAATCAGTCCATTTTAATTCATTGTTTTAAATAAGTTTGTTTTAGTTTTATTGTAATTTTATGTTTTATGTTTTGTAATTTAATAAAATTTTAAGAGTGTATGTATCATTTTATTAGGTTTAAACTATAAAATTAATATTTTTTTTATTTAGTACCTACTTATGCAAGTGGGTAGGTAAATCAATTTTGTTGGCGACTACTTTTTCCAAAGCCATGATCGTTTTATGATGACTAACCTATAATTATATCCTCTTAAAATAAAAAGGTACCTAATCTTTTTAATGCCTATGTGGCCGAGATTCTTTAAAGGGTGTAAAATAGACCTTTGCCAAATAGTGTTAAATAGGTTATTTAAAAAAATCTAAATAAGTATGTAGGTAATACTTAGTCTTAATACTTAGTATGCATAAGTATGGACCTGAGTAACCTACTATTCATCTAAGACCACATCGTTACTTAATAAAATGAGAAAACGATCAACCTACAAACATACAAAATAACAAATAAAAAACAATAACTTAAATCAAAGAAGATAAATTTAAAACGTAAAGTACTTATTCAATCAAGTTATTAGGACCGTCAAGTGGAAAAGTAGAACTTTAAAATAAAATCAATAACCATCACCTACCTGAGGTACCCTATTGAATCGACGATAAAACCGATTTTGTACGATAACACCCGCTCCTAGTCTCGTGAATCGATTCCGTCATTTCGAATGATGAAATCGATTGCTTATAGCAACATTGTATCGATGTGGTATCGTTTATTCGAATAGTATATTTAATAAGTGGTTACACGGTGCCTGCGGTTTTACTTGCCTTAAAAATGTATATTTTGCTTGCTGTCTCTATTTTTAAACTCGATTACTTAGGTTGAGTAGGTATTTAGGTGCGTATAAAAAAACATTAGGGAATATTTGTTAGGTAGGTAGGTATATACTTAGATTTTTTGATACTAGCGAGATGGTTAGAAAAAATATGGGCCAGAAGAGATAAGTCGTTAATGGAAGGTAAGATTTATGAAAACCCATTTTCCTAAATATCTGTAACTGTGAGCTTCTGCGTCATTGACTTATAAATCAACAAACAAACTTTCACATTTTCAATATTAGTAAAGCTATTTGAATATATAAGAGGTGGTTATAATCGGTTACTGTTGTAATCAACGTGCGCTTTGTATGGCCAGTTAAGCACTTACTTAGTAATCGAATTGTAATCAAAATTGTTATTTTAATGGTCGATTAAATTCAAAGTTTACTGCTGTTTGTTACTTTTTGTATGTAATTGCACGTAAATTATGAAATAGATAATCGAGTAATTTATAAAATCGATTATTACTTTCGAGTATTTTAAAAATCGATTGGAATATTCACTTGGCCCTTTACGATTATCGAGTCGTTTGGCGGCAGAATGAATAGCTTTTTCTATCTATTTCTTAAACAGAAACCTATTACCTACCTACCTACTTACTTAGTTAATACTAGATACAATTAAATACTAGATACAAACAAAAAGAAAAAATTAAATAAAAATATTTTTATACCCACCTTGGGTATAAAAAATTTTTATTTAATTTTTTAAGAAAATAAAATCACGGTGTTTTGGACTTTAAATTACCTACTTACTGCTAAGTTAATCAGTGATTTTCAGTTGTTCCTATAGAAATTATTTATGATTGCGAGAGTTATACTGTCAGTGTGTTAATAACGATTTCACGCGTAAAAAACTAAACTAAATTTTAATTAAATATTTGGAATACTGGGCTAAATATCCCACTTGCTGCGTGGCCGTGGTTATACCCGCTTAATTCCAGGATAAAAAAGTAGCCTAAGTATGTCCTATACCTAGGCTACTTTTTTTATATTTTAGCAAGTGGGATATAAAACCCAGCCTAGGTATGTTTTATACCTAGGCTACTTTTTTTATCCTGGAATTAAGCGGGTATAACCACGGCCACGCAGCAAGTGGGATATAAAACCCAGTACCTACTGCTAAAACTATACCTATCATGTAACTATTTTTTACCCAATTTAAGAGTTTATTCCTGTTTGCGTAACTATGTCCATTTTATACCTAAAACCTTTGAAACTTTTGATTATATTAACACTACTTACTACTAAAACTATGTTACTCATTTTTACTCATTGTAAGGGTTGGTTCCTGTTTGCGTAACTATGTCCATTTTATACCTAAAACCTTTGAAACTTTTGATTATATTAACACTACTTACTACTAAAACTATGTTACTCATTTTTACTCATTGTAAGGGTTGGTTCCTGTTTGCGTAACTATGTCCATTTTATACCTAAAACCTTTGAAACATTTGATTATATTAACACTACTTACTACTAAAACTATGTTACTCATTTTTACTCATTGTAAGGGTTGGTTCCTGTTTGCGTAACTATGTCCATTTTATACCTAAAACCTTTGAAACATTTGATTATATTAACACTACTTACTACTAAAACTATGTTACTCATTTTTACTCATTGTAAGGGTTGGTTCCTGTTTGCGTAACTATGTCCATTTTATACCTAAAACCTTTGAAACATTTGATTATATTAACACTACTTACTACTAAAACTATGTTACTCATTTTTACTCATTGTAAGGGTTGGTTCCTGTTTGCGTAACTATGTCCATTTTATACCTAAAACCTTTGAAACTTTTGATTAAATTAACACTACTTACTACTAAAACTATGTTACTCATTTTTACTCATTGTAAGGGTTGGTTCCTGTTTGCGTAACTATGTCCAATTTAAATGTAAAATAAAAAATAACTTGATTATATTAACTACGAAAATTATTGTCACTAGTGCTCTAAAATATGGTTTTTACTATCGAGTTAATGTTAAAACATCGTAATGTAACAAGCCTTTTACAGAACCTAGCCTCCTCATCATATAATTATGAACTTTAATGCAAGGTAATAGAAATGATTTTCCCTTGTGAAAAAAATTGCGTGAGTATTACCAGCTCGCGAATTTGTATTCAAAAGATACCTACAATCGAAGTACACTATAATCGTAAAACGAACGATTTAAACTCCGATTTTGTCGAGATTCGATTATTGGTGTACCATTGAAACAGTAAATAAGTACCTATCTACCCATATATAAATAGTAATCCATATTATATCTACATACATACTTTTTATTTTTTACTACGGTACTCACCGTTTGTCTGAAAGAATAATAGACAGAAGACAGCTCATCGTTCAACTTTTCTTGTACCTAAGTAGTTTTTTATTATGAAACTTAATTTGAAACAGTGTGTAAAAAAACCTCTATGCCAAAAATGCATCGCAAATCGACATCGCACGAAGCACTACAGCGCGAGGGACGCGGGGTGCGGTGACCTTGATTTGACCAATCACGAGCTTTAAAACACCGATGTGTTCAGCATGTGTGCTTGCATCGATGTATCACAGTCATCTTTGCGTGCGCCTCAGTTTCCATATATTTGTTTTACTTGGTAGAGACATCGATGTGCGAAGTGCGATGTGCGAAGCATCTTTGGCATAGCCGCACCCTTAGGTTTCTAAGTTTAGTTGGCAACAGAATTTCAGACCCACTGTAGAGATCTAAAATTACTATTCTAACAATGTTTGTCTAATAAGTACATTCATGGGTTAAAAGGCTTTGAATTTTAACTCGAGCAGATCCTTAGAATCTTTCTTGAGTTGAAAACATTCATATAATAGTATTAGAGCTCTTCAGTGGGTTTATACTTTTGTTACCTGATTGTACAGTCACATTACCAATTAGCTGAACCCCACGTGACTCAGAACTCACTCGCATATCTACATAGTACCTATTTACCTATTTTGTAATTTTTTTTAAATATTGTATTTTGTATTGTTATAGTATATTGTTTAAAAAACAGAATTAGGTTAACATTACTTTACAACCTTACCTACAGATGTGCGAGTGAGGTCTAGGTCACGTGGGGTTCAGCTAATTGGTAATGTGACTGGTTGCAGAAAAAAAGAAAAATACCTAACTAACAAATTGACTGTACTTTAAATTTTATAGTTGTAATAAAATAAAGTGTATTTACCTACTGTACGTACCTAAATAACTGTAACATTTCCATTAAGTTGAAGATATAATATCTTAAAATAATTAGCAGTAAAGTTGACTTCTAAATTCTTGTAGGTCATTTGTTATATGAAACAAGCTCCGCTCTGTGATTTTACCTGCGTAAATCCGGGATCGGGTTGAAAGAAGCATATTATTTATGTCCCTAGGTCTCATCTATATCTATACCAAATTCCATCAAAATTCGTTCAGGGGTTTTTGAGTGAAAGCGGAATAGACAAACAGAGTTGTCTTTAAATTTATTTAGTGTTCAAGGTTCAAGGTTCTTTATTGGTAAAAATGGATTTACAAGTCAGGTATACCTTTACAATTAAATAACTGTTAATAACTGTTTTTAGGGTAATATAGGGATAGGGACTAAGCATAGCAGGTATCAATAAAACAAAATAAATGAAAAAATATGTAATGATTCAATAAACTCTTTAGGTAGGTAGGTACTTCTTGTAATTGAAATTTTTAATGCTATTTTATTAAAATAAAATTTCAAAATGTGATGACACCATTATTTAACAGAACGCCATATTAGTGTTACTAAATCTTGAAAATTCCTTAAGTTTTCAGTTAAATTAGGGTAATTTTCAATTTTTTTGTTACACAACGTAGATAAAAAAAAAATCACCATTTTTATATGGCAGCAAAACACTATATAGCTATAATTACATTATGCGTTTATTCCCACTAAACTTAATACATGTCCGAGGCACTACGGCGTTGTATAAATCATCCTAATAAGATCTGAAAGGCCTATATTTATTTATTTATTCCCACCAGTTCCTACCTATAATCAATTGATAATTCCACATTTAACATTAAATTAGAATGACCAACGAATCAGCATTCAGAGAATCGAGATAACACTTGGCATAGTATCAAGTCAACTATAAAACTATGAAAATATTGCCTCTAGAGACATTTGCAATGGAAATAAACACAATTTATTAATAAGTAGTAATACTGTTAGATATGTTGATGAGAAATTCTTCGAAAACACTATTGGATATTGGCTTTATCCGGGAGTTAAGTGTCTGAAACAAATAATAAAAATAATTTTAGTGTTAATAACTTATTACGTTTAGTTGACAGATATTTTTCATAATTTACTAAGCTTAACAAACCACTGGATCGAAATGGAGAAAGAGAGAGAAAGAGTATTATTACTTATAAAAAATATTAATTTATTAATAACTTTTAGATCATTTGGGGATTTTATATTATTTGAGAATCTCCCACTAATCTAATATTAATTTATTTACTAAGCTTTACATAAAATATCGCATATGAGAAACCGAGTATTAATACAATGTATTAAAATACAAATTATTGTTTATATTAGATAATTTTGGTGAATTTATATAAATTGAAAATTCCCCCAATAATACAATATATTTTACTTAGATAAAGATATTTAATCTGTAACAAATTATTAAGAAATTAATATAAGATTATATGGGGGATTTTATAAGTATAGGTACTCTGGAAATCCCCCCAAATAATATTAATTTACTTGGCTTAAGAAACCACTGGATGAAAAAATGTCGTAAGAGAGAGAAAGAGTAATAAATACTTATAAAATAATAATTAGGTAATTAGGTAAAACCTAATTACAATGGTCACCATGCCGGACTGCCAATCACAGGGTAGTGGGTTCGATTCCCGCCTCAGACAAGTATTTATGCTTAGATATTTGTCTGCGGTCTGGTTGTTTCTATGTACTATAAGTATATATTTACAAAAGAAAAAGTATATAAGTAGTATATCCGTTGTCTAGCACCCATAACACAAGCCTAGTTACTTAGCTTGGGGCTAGATGGCGATGTGTAGAATGTCCTGCAATATTTATTTATTTTATTTATTTATTTAATAGTTGAAAATTGTATGATAGTTCTCTAACATTTTAGTAACAAGGCCGTTGGCGTCTACCGCCCCTTAATTATAACAAATTTTATTATAAACGTCTTTATTAGTTTAACACAATTCACATTGCGGTTCGCACCTTATCTAATTTAACTATTAATGAGACGTTAATATATGCGGAATATAATTACCATTAGCAAGTGGAACTCAGACATTATTTAGTACTAGCGACCCGCCCCGGCTTCGCACGGCTAATATTATGCATGTATTATACATATAAACCTTCCTCTTGAATCACTCTATCTATTTAAAAAAACCGCATCAAAATCCGTTGCGAAGTTTTAAAGATTTAAGCATACAAAGGGATATAGGGACAGAGAAAGCGACTTTGTTTTATACTATGTAGTGATATAATTAACGGTAAGTAAGTAGGTATTTAAATAAGAAAAACTAGTGTTAAACAAAGGTGGGTACATAATATACATAAATCGAACGTCAAATAATTTTTGAACATCGTCATTCGACCAATCGAACCACAAATAATTTCTACATAAATAATATTAAAACACAAATAATGTTAATTCCATTACAAATCATTTCTTATCAATTAAACCATGACTATACTCACAATCCCTTTAGTTCGCTTTTAATGACAAATTCTTAACAACATTTAAAAAAAAATTTAGAATCTACACTTTGAAGTAAATACAATACACACATATTTAAAACAAAAAAATTTGAATGTCTCTCGACCCAAAGTCCCAAGCAAGTTAGAAGCGTTTTTTAATTCTCCCAGATCGCGATACGTCTTTTCTATTCGACTTGTTTATAGCTTAATTAAAATAGTAAAGATCAATTGAAATAATAACCAAAGAATTATTATTTCACGAGATGGCGGGCGTTGTTGGAGAACATTTATTGGTGATAACTGCAGCTGTAAGTATCAGCTGATTCTAGAGTCTTTGAACTTTAAACGACTGTTTTCATTCCTTTTATAGATATTTATTAACAAGATATTATATAAAAAACACATAATTAAATTACCTACCTACTTAGATTTATTAATGATCTAATTGATATTAAAATGTTCTATTATTAATCATCTAACATCTTTTCAAGCATGTACAATTATTTAAATAAAACATTTATGGCGCAAGGAAATAAAAATACAGTAACAATATAATAAAGTAACTTACTCATTCCAAAATAGAAATTGGACTGAGCACCAACAATAATATGGGCGGAATAATTACAATAGCTAATTGCGCATTTTATTCTAATTAAATGGATTAATTACAAACAGTAACGCCTCAAATATTCTAGTTACCACTTAAACGACTACTAAGTGTAAATTAAGTGAGAATTAAAGCTATATCACACAATTATTATCATAAAAGTAAAATAAAAAACCATTAACTATTCTACAACGTACAAAATTATGCAAGTACAGAGATATTTTGAAAATTCCTTGAAAAATATACATTTGAAATTAAATTATTCTCCGACATCCGTGATAACCTTAATATTAAGCAATAAAAAAGAAAATATACATCCTAATTAAAAATACAATTTTATTTTGATAACAACCATTGCGGTAACCATATAGTATAATTGAAATCCTTGTTTATTTAAACAGTTGCGACTTACTGGATAGGTTTATTAGTTGAATAAAAAGGCTTTATTTAAAGCTCGTTTAAAACTGCTTAAGATTATGCGTTTCAGATTACCATTTCCAGAAATAGGACTGCGAAGATTATTAAACACAAAGCTCTTACTCAAATTGCATTCAATTAACTTTAGAATTAAATAAGAGAGGACAAAATAGTAATCAAAGACAAAAAAAAACCATTATTCAAGTCATACAAATAAATAAAACATTTATGAACGTCCAACCCCAAATGTTTAAAGAAGCGAAATAGAAAGTGGGACCAACAAAAAAACCGAAAGGGTTATCCGTAAAATTTTAGATGAAACGTCCAAATTGACACGAAATATTTAACACAATCCTAAAGGTCGATACAGAATAGATCTACAAACAATATAGGCCAAGAAATTCGCCTAAAACATAAGTTACGTGTTTCGAATTCGGAGTATTTCAAAGTTATACGTAGGTTCGGGAAGGTATAGGTATATACGTAGGTACTTATATATGCCGGTAGAGCCCTGAAGTGCAGTTTGGGAATACCGCACCGACTGATATGCTATAAAGAACTGGTGATGGTACACAAGGGGTAACAACTTGGGGATACGTTTTTACTCGACTGAGCGATGCAAAGGAGGGTATTTGGCGAGACGTTCTATTATGCTTCGGTGATAGCTTGATTGGTATTTCTACCGGATGTTTCTATCGTACAACATTCAAATCAGTGCGTATACATACTTAAAAAACAGGTTTTCTTCCCACTCAAAAATGAGTATTGATTAATTTTATTATTTTCATTAAACTATTGAAATTAGGTCTATATATTTACCCTAATGCACATTAACAGTGTGCTGTGTAGAAATATTCTTTCCATCAAAATGCCTCCTATATACCTAATTAGGTGTATATTATTTAATTATTTTTAAGATTTTGATGAAATACTCAGAATTATTTTTGTTACCTTCATCTTTATCCCCAAACTCTCGTTCACATAGTGTTATATAATTTTAAGTGTTGTTCCTCGGTGTTCGTGTCTTCAGATGAATCTCAATTCGATCATACCTTGTGGCGCAAACGTAGTCAATAAAATATGTAGGCAAGCGCGACGTGAGAGCTCGAACCCTCCAGCCTTTCCTATAACAAGAAAGAATTTTTCTATGCATTTATTTTGTCACTGAAAATTCTCAAGACACTTTTGTATATATTATACTTATAACAATTTACATATGTTATATATGATAACATGTTTGCGGAATCTTATAATCTTAAAAACATCGGATAAAGTACGTGATTTTGAGGGAAATTTTCCTCAGTAGAATACGATATTTTGTATGAGAAAAATGAACAAATAAGGGAAGTAAATTAACTTTTGTTTTGGTGTAATGTAGCTTACTAAGGTCTCATAGAAACACGAGCAAACAAAGTAGACCTTATAAGTTTTAGTAAAATAATAAAGATCAGTATTCGTCATATTGTACCGACCAAAATTAAGGTAGCACTGTATCATACTAAAAACGTAACTGGACCGGTAAAGTACGGTATATAAATATATATAAATATTGGTCTTTATTATAATCTAGATGATTTTGTATTTTATTATAATCTATAGCTTTAATCCATGTTTTTCTGAGTGCTGTAATGCCTGTGCCATAGGTATATATTAGATGAAGTAGGCTTGCCCATAATGCTCTTAGCTTCTTAGCTTATTCCACCCCGTCCAGAAGAAATAATTTTCCTTTACCATAGGTGCACCCACACCCAACCATTGACGACCCAGTTGGCACAATGGTCACCATGCCAGAGTACCAAACACAGGGTTGCTGGTTCGATTCCCGCCTCAGGCAAATATTTATGCTTAGATATTTGTCTGGGGTCTGGTTGTTTTTAAGTATTATAAGTATAATAAAAAGGAAAATTATATAAGTAGTATCTTCGTTGTCTAGCACCCATAACATAAAAGTCAAACAAGTCTACTTAGTTTAGTGCTAGATGGCAATTTGTGGAATGTCCTGCAATATTTATTTATTTATTATCATTTTTCGTAAGAAAAATACATCGCTACACGGCCAGTTGAAATTCGAATTTAATTTTTAATTCGTCGCTGACCCGTGACTTATTCATACAAAATGTGCCGGTCCGGTTATGCTACCATGCACCGGTAAAGTGGATGGCGACCTTTACAGTTTATTATATTTAATTGCGTTTTAACAATGATAAGTATGAACTCACTGAGATATTGATTGATCAATAAACAACCAACATGATTTATTGATCTAATTTATTAAGTCTATAGTACACACAATAAAATAAGTGTTATCTAATAAACCACAATTGATAAATAGATTGATTTGTTACCTCTGCATTACGACGTTATTGTGTTAAGAGTTCAGGGGGATGTTTTAGGGTAAACACAGTCTACAGACTTTTAGATCAGTTGATATTTTGTCGACATTCGAAGGCAAACAAAATTAAACTAGCTGGTAATGGGAGGTGGAAAATTGACTCTAACAAAAAAATCACTTTAAAGGTTAATATTTTGGCAACAGATCCTAAGATCAAAAATGGTTTCCCCGTATCCACAATATTTTGAAAAGATCTATCCAACGATAACTCTCATTATCGGATAAGTGACAAAAATAAAATGTATACCCATTTTACGTGTTGGGGAGGTTACCCTAATAAAATGTCTCTTTTTTTTAATTATTCTTTTTCATTTTGTCAACGTGAGTACTAAGTATATTCATGCCAAATTACAGCTTTCTAGTACTAATGGCCTATAAGCTAAGTCGGTGACGGACGGATATAGCGAAACTATGAGGATTCCTTGTTACGAAAACCTTAAACAATTTTTTGGCCGTTTCTATTAATTATCGTTCGATTTCAAGTATTAAGTCTACTTTCGCCCTTAAGGAAAATGCAGACTGAGTAAAGGGAGGGTCTGACCACTAAATAGTGTTGCCAAGCTACTTACATTTCCGACTGTGTGTCTTTCAGGGATGTTATCTTGAATTTCTAATACGTACTCTATAAAATGTTGACTATCAGCGTTATTTTTACCCGATTTACCAAAAAGATAGAAGTTCTCAATTGATATTTAATCGTGAAGAATAGAATAGAAATAACTTTATTCGTGTCCGATAAATACATACCTACCTACACAGAATAACCTATACCTATACTTAATTATATTAATAACTATAAAAATGGAGTAATTTTTGTTAAGCTTTTTGTTTAGAAAATATGTGTTAATATTTGTCCACTTTCCAAGTTATTTGAAATTAATTGGCACTTATTTATGGGGATATTTCACGATAAGAAAGACTGCATAAATGTTTAAAAAAAATAATATTTATATAAAATACCTATTTATTTTTTATTTTATTTATTTATGTTTTAAATATGTACCTACCCATTTAAAATCAGGAGCTGGGTTCTCAAGTTTTTTAAAAAGACATAGGTATATTTTATTCGAAAAAACAGTGTAGCACCCGTTTTAATACAACTTTAGTTTTAAAAATAATAATTTTAGTTTAAAATTCTATATTTAAAAACATCTTGATCACCTTTAGAGTGCAATAAGATCTTAATGCAATAAATCTTTTATCAATTATATAATTTTATAGATACAATGTGCGTATGCGCATATATACGAACCGATTGCGTTTGCTCATTTATCAATCCATCATTCAATTTAGTGCTATTTTTGGTATGATTAATGTGTTCTTTTAAATCAGGTCAAAAGTTTGTAATAAATAAAAGTAAAGCATGAAAGTTTAGGTACTATAGGTACCCACAAATGGTAGGTAATAGAAAATTACGCTTAAAAATGGTTTAGACCGAATAGAAGCTAAGTACTTTAAAAAAAGGCAAACTCTATGAACGTCACACAAGTCGTCCCATTCTCAACTTAACAAACTCCCGGTTCGTTTTTTTATTTACAAAAAAACAACAAATTACAGAAAATGTAGGTACACAGCGCCATCTAGTCCCAAGCTAAGCCACTAGGCTTGTGTTATGATGGTCAGATAACAAATAGAATACTTAAGTATATACTTTTTTTGTAAACACATCTATACCTACTAATATTATAAAGCTCAAGAGTTTGTTTGTTTGTTTGAATGCGCTAATCTCAGAAACTATTTGTGTTGGATTGTCCATTTATCGAGGAAGGCTATAGGCTACTTTTTATTTTGATATTCCCACGGGATCCGGACTTACGCGGGTGAAACCGCGGGGCGCAGCTAGTACATAATATACATACCTACAGAAATACCGAGCACATAAACAAATAGGTACAAAATATTTATTTGTTTCACGGTAAGAATTGAACTAGTAACCTTCTATTACAGGCGCATTACTAAGCTCATCAATATGGTAGGCATCTTTATTTGATTGATATTTAGTTTTTACCATTTTAGACTTACGCTAAAACTGTTTAACCCTGTTTAAGTCATAAAAACCAACCTCCTTAATTTTCCCTACTAAAATGTCCGTAACTACCATTCCACCAAACATTTACCTGCCGCTAACCTTCCGTAGAATTTCTGTCCCGTAACAAAGAGTCCTTCCTACCGTAAGTTATTCTGACTGTACGGTAGTAAAGTAGGTACTTGATTGAGGGTAAACATTGGTTTGGGCGTATGTAACTTACACTGTAGCTATCTACCTACACTCTGGCGGTTGCGGTATCACTCCGGTAGCTATTCAAAAAGAATAGATGTAGGTAGAGGCCTTTATTGTTACCTACCTACGAGATGTGTTATTATGTTATTTAGTTAATGCAATTGTTTCATGCTGTATTTTATTGTTTTGTATTCTTCAGTAGAAGACTTAAGTATAGGTCTTCTCTAATATTAAAAAGAGGATTATTATATCGACGCTGGAAAGGCAAAAGTACGTAACCGCCACTAAGGTAACTTGTTCAGGAGAGCTGTTTTTGGGTTTTTTTTTATTTTTATTCTTCATACATAATTCCAGGTAGTAGACTTAAGTAAGATTACTTTAGTATTTATAAAAAAAAAATTTTGTTTTTGACGAATATGCCGATGTAAAAGTCAGTCTGTATTTTAAAATCTAAATAAGAACCAAATAATCAAAAGTAGCTTTATAATTAAGAAGCTATTTAATGAAATAGGTCTGTAAAGGACTATAAAACCAAACCTTGTTATCTTAAAAATCTGCTGACTAAATCTCATTTAAAAGAAGAAAACCCTAAAAAAAGTTAACCGGTGAAAGTAGCAATTCAATGCGCAATTACGTCACAATTGCCTTTCCCTTCAGACCCTAAAGAATGGACATTTGAAAAAGTAAAGAGTACGGAAACATCGACAAAGCCATTCCGCCTCCACTGAGGGACAGATATTGGTCCCCAACTTTCACCAACCAAACTTAAAGAGAAAAGAAAACAATACTTTTCTAACTCACACTTGTCATTCTTACGGAAGAAACAATTTTTTTTCTTACTATAATATTATGGTACCTATATAATATATTATACTAGCATACGCGGTTTCACTCGCGAAAGTCCCGATACCGTGAAAATATCGGAATAAAAAGTAGCCTATATTATTACTCCCAACTCAATGAATTAATGCATCCTCATTCAAGTTCAATCAATTTAGTCCAATAGTTTCGGAGCCTATTAGTTACAAACAAAAAAATTCTTTCTTCTTTATTATATTAGTATAGATAAATAGATAACAATCTCTCCCGGGCTAAGTTACAAATTTATTCATAACTCAATCAATTTATGGAAAAGTGTCCAAAAAACACGACAAAACGTTTTAAATTCCTTTTTAATATGATAAGAGATAAATTTCATTGACTATCCGTAAAAGACAAAAATCTTTAATTACTGAAATATATGTGGCTATTAAAAAAAATGCCAATTTAACAGTTAAAATGGCTTATTTAAAGCTTTTATTTTCATAATTTGCGTGAAAAAAATGTTTAAATTAAAATAAGCTGATGCGACCGCCTTTTATGTCAGTATGCAAAATAATATTTATCAGGACTCGTTTTAAAAAAGGAGTTGGTATTTACGCTTTTTATCTACAATGATAACGTGTTGGATGTAATCTTAATCTTCGAAATACCTACAGAATACCTACTGACTTCATGTGTGTTCGTTTCGCTCGAAAACGGGTTTGTTATTATGCAGAGCAGTTAGATACTAATTTTATGAGACAAGACAGAAGTAAACGCCTTCGATTCCCTACAGGTACACTCGCATCGCTTATCCGATATACCTACCTACCTATCTATCTGCTGTTATTATTTGACTTCCGTATCGACTATGTATTGTTTATATTTTGTGGGAGATCGTAGGGCCTTACCTCGGTTTTATTAACCTTGTGGTAACCTTTTCTTTTTTATTATGTAACTATGACCTTTAATTTCAAGCTAATGAAATTTTAAATTGGGTTTAGTAATAACAACTTTCATTTATGACTTTAATTGATTATTTATTTACATTTTTTTTTTTCGAAATATTCAATGTTTTTGTCTTTTAAGATTTTTGTTACCGCGTTTCGTTTTGAGACCTTTGTTAATACTAAAAGAATAATTTTCATCACGAATTTTATACGTAACTGAAAACAAAGAAACTATTCGTTTTTTTATATATTGAATATCGTACGGCGTTAAAAATAACTTTGAATCATGGTCTGGTCATTGCGCCCAAAATAACCTTCAACGTGGAGCTGCGAATTAAGCTACTAAAGTAGTATCTTACCATACTACTGTTAAAGAAGTAATATACCTTCTCAGTAAGGTAAAACAGAATTAAAATTCTCAATATCCGGTCATTAAGCCTTTTCCACATAACATGAAGTATTTAGTATTTACAAAACTTAATGAATATGAATTTTTAACTTGTCACAAGAGAAAATTTAAAGGACATTCTTTCTCTTGAAATTATTAACACATAATAATCACATTTTATGGTTTCTTTTAATGGAACGCGGGGCTATCTGAGAGCTTGGGGTTCCAGATACGGCCTCAATAACGCTTCATGTTAATGGAGTTGGTCAATGTGTTTACTATAAGTACATATATCCAGGTGGTGAGGGTGTGTGCGTGAGCTACGATAATCGAAGGTACGATACGTAAACCACTTGTTTTTACAATCCTATCACTTTTCTATTACCATCGATAGCTACGGCTATGAACATTTATCTGAATCAAATCGCTTACGTTAAAATGACAAAGCACTAATCATTGATTATCTTTTATTTATTGACAGAGCAAACAAAGCGAGCGAAGTGTATCTGCTTAAAATCGAGCATTTGCTTTCGTCTTTCAGTATGTTAGTACTAATCTCCAGGTCGTACGGGTTTCATAGATTTTTTTGCCGTCGGGGATTTTCCATTGGTGTACTAGGTACATACCCCAAAAAAGGACAAAAAGGGGGCTACAGAATATCTCTACCTTATATGATCCGATTTAGATGATTATTTTTTTATTTCAAAGGTAGTAACTTTAAGTTGGTTTTTATGAACATTTGATGAGGATCATCAAGCAGAATAGCTCCTCAAAATGCAGTAAATAGGTAATTAATAGTTGCAATAAGTCGAGTTCACTGTTCGCGGAACTACTAGTTCCATAGCAGGCGCCAAAAACGTTAATGTTTTATTTATATCTACTATCTATATCGTCTACATTAGTAATTCTTGTAGTTCAATTAACCTATTTACAATACTTTGTTTCTTTTGTTAAAAGCTTGGTAGTATTAGCTTAAATACCCATTAACACTTTATTGAACACGGCTGAAATATCGACATGTTTTGTTGTTATTTCTAACATCAATAATTTAAGAGTTAGTGCGGGGCGTACCATACAAATGGTTCTTGAAAAACAACCAGTTATTTTGACAACCGAAATTTTAAATAGATCGTAAGTGGTATAAAATTTAATGTGAATCGTACCTTGCTTCAACAATATAGGGTATATTTTCGCAGTCTCTACGTATTGAGATGATAGGATTTTCTTCGTTAGTTATGCTAGACCTTAATTTTAATTTGGAATGAGCTTTTTATAGAGGACTGAAGAGAAGCGATTTTTCATAAATGATGAGGCGGCACTGATTGTGTTTATTGGATAAATATTTTTAAGAAAAACTCGCGAGCCCCGGAAAATTTGGTAAGTGTGTAATAAATATTAAAATTAATCGACATAGACATATGTTAGTTAGCTGTTAATTTGATAAATAAAACAGTAAACTAACTGTTAACAACTGTTAACTTACCTACTTAATTAATGATTTAAAATAATCAAGTAGGTAGGTATTATAAAATACAATTATGGTAGATATTGCAATTCAATTACCCGTATATCGTTTCTGAAAAATGCTATCACAAACACTAACGAAAACATTTTTTTTCGGGTCGAATTGATAACCTCCTGTTTTCTGAAGCTGGTTTAAAAACAAATTATTTATATATATTATAATAGTCTGGCTGTTATTAAAAACTCAGGTCTAAAACCAGGTACCGTTTAAAAAGAAAATTTTAATTTTGACCAAAAATTGCCTACAGTTATGTGGTTGGTTCCGGAAGTATATTTTCCTTAAGTTGGCACCCTTCTTTACAAAATCGCTTCCTTGGAGGTTCTTTATGATATTCGGGATAATAGGTTGGCAATATTGGAACAGACTTTGTCGATTAATGAAGCTTTTAAACGAATTTATATCCCCTCTTTTTATTAAAGTAAAAGTAGGTAGAGTTATGGGTATGTGAATAATTATAAGTTATATATACCTACTTACAAAATATACTTAAATTTAGGAATAAATCTAGGTTAGTTAATGTACAGATAAGTAAATGATCAGTTTGCTACAATAATACTATCAACAAATATTGGAGTTACGACCTTCTTCTAATAGACGTTACACACAAACCTAAATACTTGAATTAAAAGTACTCAGTGTGATTATTATTTTCAACATGTTAGCTAAGTCTTTAGTTGGCCGAGTGGTATAAGCCGCCACCCGCTACACCAACCGACGTGGGTTCGATCCACAGGTTACGTTGTTATAATGTTCAAATAGTGCTGCACGGAATTGTAAACGTAACGGTGTGGGCAGAGACTTTTGACCGTGGATTGTTCCTAATGGATCATAGTATAAGTAATAGTTAGTGAGTTAAACCTACTGAAATGAGATATGATTGCATTATCAAAATAAAATTATATTAACATAAGCGATCTTTTAAAAGCCTATCTGCAAGAGTTTTAAATTGATCATAGTATTAGTAACAGTTACTTCAAGAAAACGTTGGTCCTACTAAATATACAAGTAGGTACATTACAACAATATTTAAAAATAAAATCTTCAATTTGCATTTTAATAATCTCTCCTTCATAAACTGACATATTTTGCTAGAGTTTACATGTATTGGATTGTCAACTGATAGCAATTGAAATGACATAAAAATGCTATAAAGTTGAGTCGTAAAAAAATTGTAATCTCTCAGGCATTTTTAACGCGATGCAAGCGGTCGTATCGGTATCAAACATTTAAAGGAATATTTTAATTTATTGATATTCGTTTTTTTAACCAATGATTAGTTGGGAATCAATGTGGTTTATGATTGGGTTGATCTGTGATTGGTCGAATCAAAAGTACCTACTCATCAATTTGGAACGTTTTCCTCAATCATTAATGCTTAGTCATTCTTATTCTTAGAGATATGGTTATTTCTTAAGCTATTTCCTTTTATCATAATATGTTGATGTAAGGATATTATGTGACCTCATCTTGATGATACAGAGACTCATATTTTAAGGGCTAGATATATTATTATTTATTTAGTAAGGGGATGATACCCTTACTTAAATCAGAGCCATTTACCATTTTTCTGTGATAGTAACATTTTTTATCGTATTTAAAAGTGTTATTTTCTTTAATAAATAATAAAGTCGTCTTTTGTGTATCTAACTTAACTTCAACCTTTAAATATAAGTAGATGTTAGGTACCTACAGATTAATTAAACGTAGAACTGTGAAGGGAAATTTTCAGAACAGTAACGAAGGCGTAACAATCCCATTATTTTCGAAATTAGTTCGAACAATGGCGGACGTGACCGGAAATTTTGGCGGGTTCCGTATAAAATCGTTGTATTGTCAAACGTCTTACTGTAAACGTCATCAAATAAAAGAAAAATCCTTTGAACTATGACACAGGAGCAGAAATAACGTTATACACTTGAGATCGGTTAATTTGGGTCTATTCAAGATCAAACATGTGCAGTACACGTCACTCCATCAAACACATGTAATTTACTATTTATTTTAAGGAAACAAAAAGTTTTCTTTTTTAGCGTTTAAGGTTTCATTTAATACTTTCATGATTTTTTGTCTTTGTATCTACTTGTTGGCTGTTGCTAAAAATTCTTAAAGTAAACTGAAACCTAACTAAATTTCTGTAGCAGTATTTTATCACAATAATGATAATTCATTGCTAGTACCAAGAATTCATGGGAATTGCAGCTTTCATTACCGAACTCCCGATGCTGAAAAAGTTGATAGCGTTTGCATTTCCATATAGTAGAGCCAACCTCGTTGGCCATATCACTTTACGTGAAAAAGAAAAAGAAATAACTAGGAGACAGGTACTTAGTTTTTATTTTAAATGAAAAGAATTGCCCGATACGAAACTTGTGTAGCTATATGCTTCTTAAGTAAGGATAAAATTGTCCTCAATTAATTTCCCACAAGTGTACAACAACGGAATAGAAGGGTTCTATTTAGGGTCATGAGGGCGCTACCATTAACCAACCGAATTCATCGCATCTTACGATTGGATCGTAAAAGAAAATTGAAGAATTTCAGGAAAATTTATCTAGCGATTGAATATACCGAAGGTATTTTTATTTGGTATGATTACGGTTTTATTATTAAGTAATGATAATATGTAATGATCCTTTAATAATAATCATAAGATTTAGCACAGGTTTTAGTGAGACCAACCGGAGAATCCACTTTACGTTTTCGTATGGAATAAATGTCGAATTCATAGTTAAACCTAAAAAGATGAATCGTCGAAATCATCTTTTTTAGTTTCAGTTCAACTTTTAAAATTAAATAAAGAAAAAGTTATCTAATTTTAAGTTTTTCGAAAAAATTGGCTACGAAAGTATAAAAAGCAAGAATAGGTGCTTAATAAGAATAGGTCAAACTTAAAGATAAAACTTAAAAACCTCACTCAGACTTCAGACTTTTGATCGATCGATATCTGGCCGACCGATCTTTCAAAAGACAATGGTTACTTTTTACCAACTTCTTGTTGTTCTTTTGGACACGATCTTTTGGCGATGTAAGTGCTAGGCAAGTCGAGTCCATCTAATATATACCCCAGACCTCAGTGCCCTAAATAGCATGAATTAAAGTTAATGGCGCTATACAAATATTCATTATTCGATTTAAGAACAATTTTTAATTTTGTCCGGTGAAAATCTTTTGGCGGCATCATTAATCTCGTTAAGGTGCAGGTCTCGTCAACTTTGGACATAAAAAAGTACCCCTTAGACTGTATTCTAGTGTCCCACAAGTTAAAACTGAAACTAAATTATCGGCCAACTAAATGTCTTTGGTATGTGTGGTCTCCGAGATTTTATTTAAAAGTCTCATTTCTTTTCTTAAAACTTTATCCATAACGGGCCCTCGTCTCTGAAGAAATCCCAAAAACCGATATTAGTTTTTAAGACTATGTGTTTGTAATAAATTAATGCTAATTCGTTTTTAAGTTAGGGGGTTTCTCTTGTTCTGTTAAGAGAGTAGGATGGAATTCTTTGCATTCTTTCACGTACCTAGATTGTATTTTATAAAAGATACTATTTTTAGATATAGTCACTGAATTTTACAAAGATCTGCATTTAGAAATTTTTAAAGAAGAGTACACTAGCGAATAATACTACAGATAGATGTTTTAGAAGATAGAAACTAGGTTCCTATTTGTACTTGTATACAGGCTGTTTTCCCGCAAATGAACTTCATTAGTTACGTCTTTTTTCCGTGAAGATGGAGTAGGCTTGCCCAGTACCTATACTTCTATAGATAAACTTACTTAAATTGTTGAAATATTTTTCTTATTTTCGTAAAATATAGTACCTCAAAGGACATTGGTTTATTTACAAATAGTTTTAACTAACATAGGTCTTTACCAACTAGAATTAATCTCAACGAGACAATTATGCTACCGAATCAACATCGGAAACAGTTCACTAAAAGAAAATTACATTACCGACCCCCTAAACCTAGCAATTTCCATTAGTTTGATTAAGAAAAGATCCAACGAGAAACATGTTTGCTATTTAACTTTTAACTACCCAACTCACATATCCACACAAGTATGTGCGCTTCCGTCTCTACAATCAGAGATGTAACACAAACATTCCCTATTTAAAGAGAGAGTAAAATGAAATTTCAGTGAACAAGATAAGGTATCAATTCGGTTGAATGTTGCTGGTATTTGCGACATAGTTATTCGGGATACAGCGCGTATCGATTGGTAGCGGCTCAAAGTCGATACAACCACTTCTATTTACGCTCTTTACCTATTTATAAAGCAAGCTATCTGAGTACCTACCTGAGTTCGTTTCGATGTTGACTCCCGATACTATGCAAATATGTATAAATGTATCCACGTATCGGAAAACTCGATCGGGAATCGAGAAAACTTGGAAGAAACTGGAAATTGGGTCGTTTCGGAATGTTATTTGTAGTATGCATCAGACTTTTGTTTTGCTTTGAATTTCAATGTCTTCGGTGAAATATGGGTCGGTGATAACGTGTAGATGTTTGTTGTTCGCTTCGGTACTTCTCGTGAAGTTAGAGTTGAACGACACTAATGCATTGATAGGATTCATGATATGGCTCTTTTAAGTGACATAGAAAGGTTTTTAGCCTCGCTTTTTATGGTCTTAATGTACGCTTACTGATTTACGATAACAAACTATAAGACACTTTTAAACATTTAAAGCGGTTTACTAACGGTTACTAAAATGCAAATCAAAATGTTGTCCGCTAACATTTTTCTCGGTCTACAGCGTAGATAATGTAGTTATTTGAGTTCCTGATGACGTTTTAATGAATTCCACTGCCACCTGTTCGAAGAACGAATTTATATGAGTGGTCGGCGATACAATTTCTCTTTAAACTAAATTTAATCTTAGTTTATCAAAGTAAGTGTCGGACAACACGAGACGCGTGCCGGCTACTTTACCGTCCATAAACTGAAGTTGTAGAGCTCATCTTTCTTTTTAACGATTCTCGGATTGTTTATAGTGTTAAAACTGCCAACTCGCGTTCGTACATTCTGCATTAACGACCTAAAATATTTACGGTTAGTGTCTTTTAAAGTTATGGAAGTAAACGCATCGATGGAGCCTGGCCCGTGCTATTTCAACATGATAGCACCACGCCTTGTCTAAGCCAATATTTGCACTGACATTCGCATAAGGCAAAACCGAAAGAGAATTACGCAACGCCCCATATATTATTAAAGTCGATCGTAAAATACTTGAGTTACCGATCCGGCTGACGTTTAGTGCTAAACAATCGGCTTTAGTCAGTGATTCAGTTGGCGCTTGGCGCCCGGGGTTCCGAGGACGGACGTCGAACTACGCCTACTAATCGGAAAATATCCCTTACCAAGTGTTGTTTTAAACAAACATAGGTATACACGACACGAGAGGGCAGGGAGCGCTCGCTACACAGCCCGCGTACTCAAATACGCCTTATTGCACATCGAACTCACACTCGTATCGAATTCATTAATAAATAAACAAACCTATAGTATCAATTCGAATACAATCACATTCCTAATATGAGACAACGAATTTAAAATTTAATTTGAATTATTTTATTCAGATATAATATAAATCCTTATGGGTCTTCGTGCCTGTTTCGCGACCCTAATTAAATATCTTAATATATTCCTCCGAAACCGTTGTTCGTTATTTCATTTAGGTACTTACGTGTTTAATTAAAATCCTACGTAGATACCGTGTTACACCCCGAATTAAACTCGATATTATCCGTTTAAATCTCGAGCCCATTAAAAATTATGCGGTTCATAAACACAATGTTAAAATCGGCAAGCTATAAAGTTTACTTCATTTTTACGAGTTACAAAAAAATATGTGAACAGAGTTCCACTACTGATTCACCGCAAATGCGTAAAATACGACTATAATATTGACTAGAAGAATTAAAATGTCGTTAAGTTGGTTTCCCACGGCGATTGTAGGTGAACGATTACTACATTGAATGATAAACGCCTCTCGTGCTGAACGTAAAAATACACTTTTGTTACCATTTTATGACAACAAATACGACCTATAAAACCTGCAGCGATTATACTTCGAAACATTTGTGGTCGTTCTGTCATCAACCCGTGCGCTTTTATTCTACTACTGACCAAAGAGACGCATCTCACCACTTGTATTACTCTAAATCAAACTTTATTTATCGGCGCATAAAGATAATTTATTCTATTTTTAACACTTAACTTTTACTAGCTGTTAACTTAATGTTTTGTATTTTTAATTTGTAGATTTCTGATGTTTTCGTTTTAGGGGCAGCGGCTTATTTACGCCCAACCAACCATCTGTGTTACATATTTTATTTTTGGCTTCGTTAATTGAATTTGTTAACATACTCTATAACTATTAATGAAATAACATAAGAGCTTTACGTTTATTAATCTACAAAGTAACTTGGAAGGAAAAGTTGTTCGTATAGGGTTACTGAGTAGGAATAATTTGGAAGTTGTTTTGGACGAGCCTAAACCAACATGGAATCCACAAAATTATTAACATTTAAGACCGAGGAAGATTATGAGTGCGGAACGGGTCGGAATCGCGAATTTTCGTACATTTCGCACCCTATGTGAGCCACCCCTTCTACAGTGCTATACTTAATATACCTACCTAAATGATCGCATGCGGATTTCACCGTACGATTCTGAAACATTTTCGCAGTCCGATTCCAAAGCTGCTAATAAAAAAGCAGATTTATTTAATGTTTACATTAGCTTTATCCAAACAGTCTCTCTTATTATTATTTTTGCCAAATATACGTAATTGGTTTCCAGTAAGAGCTTTTTCTTTCGTTCGCTTTTACCCGTAGTTCGGAAGTTACTTTCAAAAATGTTAGATTTTTACGCTAGTGATGTTCTTTAAATAATTTAAATAACTCAATTCAGTAATTCTACGGAAACCTTCAAAATTTTGTCTTTCGGGCTTATTTCATTACGAATTCAACGATGCTCATTTTTCTGTTGAAGAATTATATAATAACAGAAGGTAGGAATAATTTTCACGTCTAAATTCAGTACGAAATTATATTAAGACAATATCTATTTAACACTTCGACGGCTAGATCCACAACGGCACAATAGGGTGTATTCACAATACTATTGTGTTAAAATTTTCGTTGAAAAGCAGCCAATTTAGCGGATGAAACAAGGGTTACAATTTGTGTTGATAGTTGTTATCGACGCTATCCATCGCTCTGGTTTAAGGTAGCGATAGCAATAAAATTTCGTTATTCATTTTATGTACCCTATTAGGTATAATAGACAATATTTAATCAAAAAAATTCACATGTACTTACGTAGTAGAATCATAATTTCGAGGTTATTTTTTTCTTTTTGTAGGGTTTCACGTTTATACTTTTTTGTTCTTTTTGTGGCTTTTTCTTTTTATAGATTTTTTTTGCTTGTTTTAGGCTTTTTACGTTCATACTATTTTTATTATTTTGTGTCGGGGGTTTTTTAAATTTTTAATTTAATTTTTTATTTCATCCTTTTTGTAGGGAGGGACTTTTTAATTTTTTTTATTTTATTTCTTTATTTTCTTGCGATTAATGATTCAGATAATTTGGTGTAAACAATAACTATTATTAATTTATAGTTAACTAGCGACCCGCTCCGGCTTCGCACGGCTATATTATGCATGTATTATACATATAAACCTTCCTCTTGAATCACTCTATCTATTTAAAAAACCGCATCAAAATCCGTTGCGTAGTTTTAAAGATTAAAGCATACAAATGGATATATGGACAGAGAAAGCGACTTTGTTTTATACTATGTAGTGAAGATTATTTTTAACCCTAAACTGTTTTTTTTATTAAAGGTATTCTTTTTCAATTTTTTCCTTTAGATTAGATATTCAACTTTTACAACTACAAGTAGGTATTTCATAGCTATTAAATATTAGAACTACCTAAGTATACATAGAAGAAGACGTCTAGATCTAGGTTATCTATACATCTTCTCTATCTTATCTTAATATATATAAATCTCGTGTCACAATGTTTGTCCTCAATGGACTCCTAAACCACTTAACCGATTATAATAAAATTCGCACACCATGTGCAGTTCGATCCAACTTGAGAGATAGGATAGCTTACATCCCGATATTCCCACGGGATCGGGAGTTACGCGGGTGAAACCGCGGAGGGCAGCTAGTAAATATAAAATACGTGTCCCGTTGTTTGTGCGCGATGGACTCCTAAACTAGGTACTTAACCGATTTTAATCAAATTTGCACACCGTGTGCAGTTTGATCTAACTTGAAAGATAGGATAGCTTACATCTTAATTTATTCCGATATTCCAACGGGATCGGGAGTTACGCGGGTGAAACCGCGGAGCACAGCTAGTAATATAATAAAAAAAATGGAAAGAAAAGTAAAAAAGATCCAAACGAAGCCAAAAAACTCAAATTAACTTGATACTCGGGCATATCTACTAACATTCGGTTGTTAATTCTGAGTATTATCCCCCATAACTTTTAGACGGCTGGACCGATTTTGATCAAACATAGATATTTGTAATGTACGAGTCATGCCCTTTCATTTGATACCCCACTCGAGTATATCTACTTACATTCGGTTTTTGATCCTGACTTTCATCCCCCATAACTTTAAGACGGCTGAACCGATTTTGATCAAACATAGCTAAGAACACTCCCGACTAACTTATCTTTCAAACAAAAAAAACTAAATCAAAATCGGTTCATCCGTTTGGGAGCTACGATGCCACAGACAGACACACACACACACATACACACACACACACACACACACACAGACACGTCAAACTTATAACACCCCGTCGTTTTTGCGTCGGGGGTTAAAAAACATTTACTTGGATTTTATAAAATTGGTTTATTTTCAGAGTGCTACGTCGTAGCTCGTAGCTATCCTATACTTATTTTACACAATGCAGAACAATTCGATGTCATCTAATATTAGTCCCGATCCCTTGGGAATATTGGGATAATAAGTAGCATAGGTGTTATTCAGGATTCTAACATACCAAGTAGTTTTAAGGTTTCAAATTTCTAAAACGAAATGGATACCTACTTAATAAACAAACTCTAAACTGACGGCTCAATCTACAGTATTTCTAGACAAAATACCGAATACCTAAATACACTGCAGATCGCAAATTCAAAAGCTTTGCCAAAACGAGACGAGGCGTTGACTGCAAAATGCATTTTCCAACGGAAGCCGTACCGCCCTTTCGTAACGTCAACATGCGACATTTACTTTTATTACAATACCTATTCATCGTGTTATTTGATAAGGTTGTTCTGCTTAGCGAATGAACTTAAAAGGCCAATGGTAACAAAATATAATAATAAATACCTAAAGGTTTATGAATGGATACTTTTTTATTACCTTTTCATTTCTAATCGGAACGACATTATGACAACTACAACATTAAACTAAATAATGTCATTACGTTTAAAAAAATCGAATTACTCTAATTGTTATGAATCGCCACACCATTCTTCTAATACTCACGATCTGTGGGAGGTTCTATGTTTAATATTCTAATAGCGTTATTGAGAGGAAATAAATAGTTATTAAAATAAGAAGCACGTAACATACAATTAGTTTTGAGATCCTTATAAATAATACATTAATAGATTACTTATAAAATGAAGGGATGATTGAAAAATAGATTGGCTTTGTCTAGTTCAAATTTATATTAAAATATACTTTTGCTACTGTGTAAATTTTTATTATATTATAACGTCAAATTTTATCCATAAGAATCATCAAGGACGCCCACTTATATTATTGAATTTTAATCTGTATTATACCTATGATTATTTGATGCTTGTTTTAACGTTTCATTGTCAATAAATTTGAACATTAGTATCATATTATTTAAATTGACATATTAACGCCATATTTTATCAACTTTATTGGTTTAAATATGTACAATTATCGTTAAAATAAGCAGATACATAAATATTAAATTATATTTTTCATAACTATACATACTTAGTTATGGAAATAATAAATTGATAGGTGGGAAATGAATGAATTTCGTATTCTAGATCGATTTAAAACAGTCTTTGTCTCTGTGTTTTTTATATATAAAAATAATATACAATCGAAGAAATGTGTAAGATATTAAAAAAACCATACAGTTTTAGCTGTATTTTATATTATCTAACACTATTTTTCTTTTAACATTTAAGTGAAACCTTAGTACTTTTTAAGCAGGAATAAAAAATTTGCAGTAAAATATTATTTCCTATGTGCAATAAACGTTTTTTTTTATCAAAGTTATTCAAAACTGTCTATACTATGTTTTTGTGGTTGACAACGTCCAAATATCGAGCAACAACAGGTATCTAAATAATAAGTTTTGAATAACTTTAAAAAAATAAAATTACTTTTTGTATGCTAACGCTACCTTGCCGTGTTTCATATTCGCCTCGCTCCCGCTTCTATAATTTGAATGAGACAGTCTCCAGACCTACGTCTGACTATTGAACCCACATATTTCTATATTTATTATAACTAAATTTCGAACAAAGGTTTCTTAATATTTACAAATCGTTCCCAAAAAAATTCAGAGAAAAATTGTAAATATACATTTTGAAAAACATTTCATGCGAAATTGTAAAAGTTTCAACACTTTATGCCACTAATGTCGAATTTGTCAACATTTTCATGTTGAAAATATAATTTATAATCCTATGGATTATATTTTGAATAATATTTACGATGTTTTTTGTATTTTCAATTCCAAAACCGTATTAAGATATTTTTATGCAAATGGCAGGATTTTCTTTCATTTTATTTTCCAAACAGTAAAAAAAATTACCCTTAATTATTGTTTAATTTATATTTTGTTTGTGTTTTCAGTTAAAATATTAAATAACTAACATTTTGAAACCGACTCTTATTCATAACAACTTAAGGGTATGTAATATTTTGCGGGCAAGCAAAATTAGAATGAGAAAAATATTCTAATATATAAAATAACCGATACGGATTTACCGATCAAACTCTAACATCTTACCTTTAATAAGCAAGTTATTTGAGATAAACCCAAATTGCAACCATATACTTTTAGTTTTATCTTAGAAAGAGATTACAGTTCAAAGGCAAAGTCAAAGTCAAACATACTACTATTTTACTGAACTTAGTTTAACTACTTAGTAACTATCTAATCTTAGAATTGACGCTTTTCAATGTAATTGCGAAACATAGACCCTAAGCACTGTGTTGGCACTTAGGCTCAACGCGTGAAATGCCATGTCAGATAATATTCTCTAAAGAAAATCCTACAAAATAGTAACACAGGTAGGTAAGTATAGTATCTATGAGAACCTTAGCATACTTTATATACTTATTGTGTTATTTTCTTCTCGCGACGACCCAACTATCGAAAGCGATGTTATGAACTCAATAGGAGCCATAAGGGGTGAATTTTTGAAAGGTCATGTTATCTACAGAAGCAATTTTCAAAATATCACCCTTGTGATGGTTGAAGGGCTACGTTAGGGTATTTTTAGTTTTAGATTAAACACGATTACATTTTTCTAGAAAGTTCTCGATAAATATATATTTTTTTTTATATAATGAATAGTTTAGATAAAACAATTACCAATTATTTGTGTTTAAGTTTTGTTTTTGATTTTTGTTTATACCAATGCGGCCAGCCTTGATATAAAATGGAGCATTGCCATATTTTTTATTTATAATATTATATATTTATAATTATAGAATATAAATGAATATCACAAGAGTTGACGAAAGAGGGCAGAGCACAATACATGAAGTTGTAACAATGTTCCCGCAGTGTCGGCTAAAAAGCTCCTGTATCAGACCCTTTGCGGTTGCATAACTTTATGTTGTCGTTAACATAATTAGACAACAGTCCTGTTTCATAGCGTAAACTGGCACGGTTAAGTAAGACGGCGTCTGTGTTCTACTTTAATTATGCGCCTTAAAACAGGTGCCAATTCCCTAAATTGTAGAGTTTATTTTAAACATTTGTTTTAAATTTGAATAACATTCTTAAGAGGAAAGGGTATACCGGCTGTCTTTCCATACAAACGTAGTCATTAGTTTCCTCCCTGGATAATGACACTAGAGCAAATATTTTTGTAGCATAAAACTTATAACTGCCATGACCAATTGACCATGCCCCTATGTCTTATTTTTTATATAAAATTTTGGTTTTTTTTTAACTCTTACTTTCTATGATCATTAGAATATGAAAAAAACCAAGACAGGAGCATAGACATGGCAGTTATAGGTTTTATGCAACAAATATATTTATGCTAGTGTCATTATCCAGGGAGGAAACAGTCGACTACGTTTGTATGAAGAGAGAGCCGGGTACCTTTCATCTTAAATTATGTTTTTGTAGAGTCCGAGTTCATTTTGTATTGTATAGAACCGCATCTGTATAAAGGTATCCAGGTGTTCATTCTCAAAATGAGATTTTCCATGAAAACTGATAACGTAAATGTCTGTATCTCGGTGGATAGGTATAATTACGGATCCCCGCCCAATCTCATCCCAAGCAAAAATGTTCGTACCGTAAATAAACATAATCCGATCAAATTAAAAATCCAGGCTACCCTCTGAAAATTCAAAACGAAAACGTTGGCATCAGGTGTAACAAACTCGTCAGTAAGAATGGTCTTATCCGGAACATATTCCAAAAGCGGGGTCGTTCAAGACCCCACTGTGAATAAATTACTTATCTACATGGATTTTTTCGTATCGCATTTACATAGGCGAAGGTTTTAGAGGATGTTGGGAATAATCTTACTCATATCTTAGTTTGAGATAAATCGAGATAGCTTCGCTAGGGTCAAACGGGAGGTCGAGACACCTTTATCGCCAACTAGATTTTACACGTGACATCGCCCTCATAATTACACCTGACTCAATAATGGTACAAATAGTACTTACAATAAGGCAAAGTTTGGGCGTAAAAACACACGAAAAATTGCATCTATAATTGTATTCTACATCTATAAATATTAGTATTATGATTGAAGATGTCTTTTAATTAAGTAGAAAACTCAGTGTGAACATTGTAGCATATTTTTCTTAGGAAGTAGGTATACCTACCGTAGAAAGTCAGGAAACTTTTCCGGTTGAAAGTTTTCTAGTTATCAACTTTAGTTCGAACATCTTGGGGCGATATCAAATGCCTTTCGGACTTAGAATGCGGCCGCCCGGTCCAAAACACTATAGAAGAAAATCCAGCTAAAAGTCGTAACGAAATACCGACGTAAGATATTGAAATTGATTTTCTGTATAGAATACAAAGACTTTCTAAAGAAAGTCCTTATAATTTATTCTTAAGCTCTGTACCGATAGGGACAAGTAATCGTGCGACCACTAAACGTTTACCTTACTAAATACCTACTAAGTCAATTTAGGTATCATTTAACACACGTCCCTTGGATCATGCTCATGCGACTCGTCGTTCATGCCGACATTTCCAGAACCTACAGATAAAACTATTAATTTGTACCTAAATATTAAAAAAAATCCGAAGCTAATGTTGTAATGCTCAAAATTATTTGATTATTTGTAAACCTCTGTGGATTACGAGTATGATGCTTTGTCAATATATCAACATTCAAAAACGAGTTAAGTGCTAGTCTGACTCACTCACCAAGGGTTCTGTACACATGCAAGTACTGATATAGGTATTAAAAAATAAGAAATTGTCATAAAACTTGAGTGTTTGGTGCATGCCAACTAGTCCGAGCCTGAACTCGGTCTGGAGACCAGATTAATACAATTGTAGAAAATGGCAATGGTAGACTTGGATCATAGCTGTAGCTGGCCCGGAGAGTAGACAAAACGATTTCTGGTGGTAGATTGTGACCATAAAATGTTTGGACGATATGACGAGACAATTGGTTGATTGGAGTCCGCGTATCACTGGTCACTTTTCTATTTACTTGACGCCCACACGATTCCGAGGTCAAATTTTATGAAACCTCACAAAATTTTATGAAAACTATTTTATGGAGAAACAAGGTGCAGTCCCGGGACAGTTCTATAGACGTTGACCTTAAGAGGTACAGAATATTTTACTAAATGTAAAGAGAAAAATTATCCACTTTTAAATAGCGTGATTAAATTTTATAGTTATCTTCAAGCTGAATTAATTGTAGATTAAAAAGTCGTAAAATTGAACTGGATCCGATTGAACAAATTAGCTAATAAATTATTATAGACAGATCAACGTACTTTTACGTTTATTTTTTTGGTCGCAGTCATGTTTTTACTTTTTTTATATACATTTTTAACTGTTATAGGACGATTACAAATTTACATGGAAAATTTAAATGTAGGTAACATACCTTTTCTGCATTTTAGGTTGCAATGCCTTTTGTCGGCTTCTGAAAACATTTTGTTCTTATCTTTATTAGTTTTCAGGTTACAACAACATGCAAAAAAAACTCGAGTTTTTGTCAAAAACCAGTCTTTTATAGCATTTTAAACAAAGTAAACGATGTGTAAAGATAACTTTAGTCTTTGAAAAAATGAGGTTTTCATTTATTATAATTATTATTATACGTAGGTATTATTAAAGAGCCTCTGTTTTTCACAATGGTATGGTGAAGGATGCAGGTTCAAATCGCACCTAAACGATTTTATGAGATATTTTTTGTTAAAAAAGAAATAAATACTTTTTATTTATAAATTACCGTTTATATTTAGTATATGTTTGAAATAAATTAGAAAACATAATTCAATCACGATAAATATGGCGTTATGCTATTTTCAATTTAATTTTGTCCAAAAACAAATAAAGTTATTTTCTCCGTGACCTTTTGTCCGGGCTTTTGACCGAGCATCGAACTGAAAGCTCAAAGCTCCGTCTAGACATCTCTGCACAGCGGGTGATAAACAGCCGAAAATTGCCGATAATGACCGAAAAGTCCCAAATTCCGACTCCATTTAAAACATTTTGCATATCCAAGCATTGGACCTTTTTTTCGCTTTAACCCTTTTTATACAAAAGATTTTCCTCGCAATGTTCCTCAAGTTGAGTCATAAAAAATCACGATCGCAAATAAAAGTTGAGCCTGCAATTCAATTAAAACTTATGGTATTAAAGTAACAAAATAGTTCCGAGTCATAAATATTAGATATCACCGTGATATGTTAATTTATTAATGTCTATTCTATAAATTTATTGGCGAAATTTAACCATAAACTCTGATCTAGTTTAAAAGAAAACGGTTATTTTTACATTAAAACTCGAGCACAAATGTATTGAATAGACTCTTAAAATATTTATTAGTGAAAATAGTAATCTATAAATTATTTTTATTACGTTCGGTTGCTTTATTATGATTTTTATAAGCCTTTCCATATAAGATTTCTTTAACCTAAATTTCACACTTTTTATCGTCACTTAATTCGTGAATTAACTATTAATCAATATTTATATTTCTTAGTCTTAATAAATTATGTCAATATTTAATTTTAAGCCAATCAACTTGAATTACCTTCATAAATAACGACTAAAACTATTTCCTCTACAACTTAAAACAGCAATATTATTTATCATTTTTGAATAAAAATACGTATGTTTATAAAAACTTGATGTGCCCTGTTTCACCCACGACACTATGGCATGATCTAGGTAGGTACCCATTTCATCCCCATTTTCTCCCTCAAAATATGGAAATCTAAACACCCTGAAAAATGTCGTTCTAAAGTTATGATAAAAGATACAACTCCAATTTTCAAGTTTCTACCCTTTCAAAAATCGATACCTACCTTACCAAATTTAACCTCTATAATATTTTTTGTTTCAGATGGACCAAGCTTGTATGGGATGTGTTAAGGTTGGTTTTATATAAACATATTATTTATTATATCTAAAAAGATAGTTAGGTCTATCTTATACAAGTATGGTTAGGCAGGTTATCTGGATCGGAAATCAAACATCCTTTAGGTTACGTAGGTATGTGACCAGCGAAACTGCGAGCGGAGCGGCGAATGTTTTCATCCAACGCAAATCGATATGCGTGGTGATACACAGAAACCAAGAAACAATCCTCTACCTTAGACGATAGAGAATAATTTCTTGGTTTTAGTAAAAAAAACTTAAGCAGTATTCGGAATTTAAAAACATTATTCCTAAATTAAGAATCCTATTTAACGAATTCAAGTCCCATCCACGCCTAATGAAAGAAATCTTACAATGGACGCAATCAAATGGTTGATTAAATTCTATTTTAATAGGTATTAAGATTTTTTTTCTAGGATTGGGATTATTTCTTGCTTCAAGAAACCTTTCTAGAAAAATAAGGTTTGCCATACATGGTTATGAAATCTTATACAAAATTCAAATGTAAATAGTTACTACAAACATTCAATAAAATAGTCATTAACATAAATATTAATTTCAAGTTTCAACGGATAAGTACCAAGATTATGTCAATGACATTAAACCAACTTTCATTAATACAACACGTACAAAGTTTTAGTTACCTATTGAATTAATTAACTTGAAGTACAAAAGTTCGAGAAGCTTATTAGGGAAGGTTTAGGTGAATACAAAAAAAATTGAAATACGTTTGATAAAAGTTATTTGGGCTTATCAAAAGAGCTTGACATCGAACCTTTTCAAGGGTTAGGACAATTAAAGGGTAATCAGGATACCATACTGCGTTGCGCAAGCGTTAAATTCAGTCGTCAATTCTTTACCAATTGTCAAGACGTTCTAGGACTGCGCAGCGGCGCGGTGTATAAGGCTTGATGCTGGTTTCAATTTATGTCAGCGCAAAAACTGTGCTTAAGGTTTTCCACAAGCCGTTTGAATAAAATCTCTATGTGAGTATGATTCAGCTGTTTGCCCACTCCGTGGTGAGTCTACAAGTAGGTAGGTAAATGGTATATCGCTTAGTGGGGGCGGACGGGGAGCGGAGAAGCATTAATCGAAGGCTTTACGGCCGGAATCTGAGCCGCAGACAGTCACTCGAACTATTGACTATAGCTACATCTGATGTATAGAATTCTGTGCCCGTGACTTTATGGGAGGTATCCCTACGTCTCTGAGGGACTAATAATATAAACGCAAAAGTTTTTTTTTATCCCGCTTCACGGTCTTCTTACTTTTATCTGAGTGAAACCGAGTGCAAAGTTAAGCTTAAACATGTAGCATTTTATTCCGAATTTGAATATCCTTCTTTTTAGGGTTCCGTAGTCGATAAGGAACCAAAATACTTTCACCATATTCGGCCGTCTGTCTTTCCTCACGCGACTACTATAGAAAGCTGAAGGTGTATTTAGTTATCGTTAAAATATTAATCACGTAGACGTAGAAGTAAAGTAAAATCTATAAAAAAATAAGGTATCTCTCCTACTCATCAAGTGGGAATGTCTATCATCTCTCCCATAGACTGTGGTGGCTTTGGACAGGTCTTTTAAAAATAGTATGGGTGTGTAAAGACCATTTCTCGATTCAGGGATCGGTTTGGGAAAAAAGAGCTAATTTTTGTTAGAGTCAAGTGTAACCATTCATGCAGGGGGCCAGCGGAATGGTTGATTTTGAATATTGTAAAATATATTACCAAGTCAAAAGAAAAGTTATCACGGCTATGTAGACTTTACAAGATAACAAGTAAAAGCCAAGCAACACAAAAAATTACATAGATGATAGCATCAAGTTATAAGATGTTATTAAATCATGAACTGAATACGCTACAGCTTTTAAATAAAATGTTATTTAACGGGTAACTACGGAACCCTAATGCAAGTGACCCGACGACACCCACTTGGCCAATTTTTATTTTTTACGATAAAATGTTTTTGTAATCCCGTTATTAATCTTATAAAATCTTTGTCTAAAAGGTTAATAAACAAATAATTAATAATTTATGTTAAAATATATGGTTAATATAATATTTAAAAAAAAAACTAGAATAAGGTAAAGAAACCGTGCAAAATGCAAATACCTACCTACGGTCATAAAATAAAATAATTATTTTTGATTTATTAGATTTACGTGGGATTCGATTTAGAAAACATTATCAGTGTGTTTAAAAATGCTTATCACATTTAGCATTTTAGTATTTTTTTAGAAATATTCCGTAGTAATTTTTCGCAGAGCGGTTCCTCGCCAAAGTTTTCGAACGGTGAGAAAGAGTAGTACTGGCGGGAATCGAATGAGTTCTCTCGAAACTCGAAACATAATTTTAAAGATGGCTGACTCTCTCGCGCTACCCCCGACCCGCACCCCTCGCTCTCCACAGACGCAGCCTAAAATATTATGCACCCAAAATCCATTGTCTGTTGCTATGACAACGGACCGCTCGATACTCCACACTCACTATTGAACGATCAAAGTGCCGGTATCTCGCTCGCACTTAGGGAAAACAGATGCTGGGTCTGAATTTACGTGATTGCCGCTCTCACTATGGCTGTGTGCCAACTTAGGGTAAGCAGAGAACTGGTCGAGCTGAATTGAGCCTGAACCGGTCTTGTTGGAAAGGTTGGGTCGAACAAGAATATACCCCTAGATGTAGGTAGGTAGGTACACCTAACTAAGGGGTATTTTCCGTCCTGACCTATATACGTTGGACCAAGTACCTAATCGTACCATGATGTATAGACAGTTTATATAAGCTACTTACTGAATTTCTCAAAGGCATTAGATTACCATAAAAGTAGAGTAATAAAAACTTACCAACGTTATTCGAGCAAATAAGTATTATGAGTTATTATACGCTGATATAGATAGGTCTGTTTGTGACTTCATTACACAGGAATTACTTCATCATTTCAGGATTTTCACGACTTTCTTGAAAAGTTCTTGGGAATTAATCTCTTCACGTACACAACCCTCTAACATTTTTCATATGTTTTCTTTTCGTAAATATAGATGAGACTGTAAGTACCTATTAGGTCATAAAATTAACCTTCTTAGGTACCTAGTTATTAAAACTTTTTGATCACAAAAAAAAATCTAACACAAATCACTTAATCACCGACACTAATAAAAAAACAATTTTTAGTTATTACAACCACCAAAGCTACCGTGCAAATGATACAGGACAGTTCTAAATTCAAAATACAAATTAGAAAGTCGAATTTTAAGGGCTGCTATTGGTCAGTTCCCAAAAAAGATCCTTTTTTCTATTTTACCTTTGTAGAAACTTTCTCTTTTTTGTTACAGTTTTATTTCTTCCTGGTTTTTTACTGAGAAGGGTTGACTTTCACTTGTGAAACAATGGCGCTTTTGAAGTCTCAAAGTTTTTTAACCTACTTTTAATGTGTTTTTATTTTGTTGAGAATTGAATTTGCCTTAAAATGGTTCATATTATAAATAAACATGGTAAGGTCTACTAACAGAAAATACTAAGACACGTTTATTTAAGCAAAACATTTTTTTTTATCTTTAAGTTACTTAACTTCATGTGATTTTTAGGCTTATTTATAATAGGTAATTAATATACCTTAGAAAATTATTGTTAACTGAAGTAACTTTTTTATTTTAATATATAAAAGAAATATAATCCTTGCATTCAACTTACATGTTCAAATCTATATGAAAATAAACACAATGAATAATTTAGTTCTAACTATACATATCTAAGCAAATTAACAAACAATCAAACACAAAACTTAAGATTTTAATTACACTTAGCTGTATTTATGGAGATTTTGTGTGTAATACGTGGTCTTTTCTCTACCTTTGTTGAGCAAAAGCTCACAAACGCCATTTATTGGCTATGAAGTTCAACTGCTTTTGCATAGATGGCGTTATTAATAAGTTTTGTCATCAAAACTTTCATAGCAAAACTATTCTTTTTTTGTTATTAATTAGAACTAAAATGGCGTTTAAAAAAAATATAACATTAAAAAAATATTTTTTTTAGTTTATCCATAATTTTAAAATGAGATTCTATTAACTTACCTAAGTACAAAATCCTAAACGAAATAGACCATAACGTTTCATTAATAATTTCATTTTCATATTATTAAGTCTTAATAAATAATACTTCTTTCTCACCTATATTTTTTTATTATATATTGAAAAGCTTCAATTAATACCTTTAATAAAATAACCTTAGTAAGTTAGCTATGTCCCATAGGAAGCATAGATATAAAATGAACTTATTTAATAAGTAAGACATTATTGTTCTCTCTGAAGGCATGTGGAAAAAGTTACTATCGAGGGAATTTGTTAAAGAGTAGCAAAGAATTACTTACTGATTGGTCTTCTCAGTATGAAAGCCGGTATTTTTGTGTGTTTTCTGCAAATAACTAAGAAGGTACTTACCTACTTAACAAATTTTCATCTAATTTCATAATTCCAAAGGATGTGAATGTAAGTAAAGGTCGCTGCATACGTAACGTGATTTTTCTCGTGCCGGACGGGACGTGATATTTTTATATGAAACGATGTCAAGAAATCGTCACGTATGCTTTAAAGACCACGAACACTTTATGAACGACTAGCTGCGCCTCGCGGCTTTACCCGCGTAAGTCCCGATCCCTTGGGAATATCGAGATTAAAGTAGCCTATGTGTTAATTTAGGACGCCAGCTATCTAGATACCGAGTTTCATCGCTATCAGTCTAGTAGTTTTTGCGTGAAGAAGTAACAAACATACACACACAAACTTTCACATTTATAATATTAGTAGGATTATCGGATCCACGTCACGTCCCCGTCACGTCCGAGGTTTTTCCCGTTTCGTATGCAGCGACCTTAAGACTCTTGAGTTCCATAACATAACGTAACTTTAATTTCTTGCTGAGTATAACTTCGCCTTACGCACTGCTGTAGAAAGCTATTTAAATGCTATAAACTGAAGATTGCTCCCGTTTCGACTTAGAATATTCATGTTTTTGTGTAGGTAGAGCGAGAAAATTTTAGGAATTTTACCACTCACTTTGGAAAAAGGCTTTTTTCGTATTAGTTCTTTTCGTTAAATTTAAATTTAGGTTTGGTATTGACTTTTTCAGAGAGTATCGTATTGGGCTACTAAAAGGCTTTGGCTTTGAATATGAAATTGGTAGAGAGTGTGATATGTTTCTTTATAACTTACTCTAGATACCTATCTATATTTTTAGGAAATCTGTTTTACCTACATTAAAATAATTACCACCAGTATTTTTTTTAATATACCTAGGTACCTGACAAGATCTACATATTATATAGATTTCATGAAAAATGCAACTGACTTTGTCTATGGCAGCAATTTTTTTTTACAAATGAAAATATTTTCGATCTACAACTTTGAAACTTATTTTACTTACTTACTTACCAAAAAATCTGCCTTATCACTACAAAAAAGCAGCTCAGGATCAGTTCTTGCAGCAATTTGGCGTCGACTGTCTTCTCTCCATCCTAACGCTGCCTAGAAGATACAGCTTACAGCGGTAAGGCCACCCGCCGTTAGGTTTAAGTCTTATACTATTTAATGTAGATATGTTTATCTATCACTCGATGTAAAAGACAGATATGTCGTTAATGATTTACCTACTTTATTAAAGAAATAATATGATATTTAGGTAATCCGTAGCAAGTTTAGTTCATAAGCCCTATTGTGTTTGATTTAGGTATAGAAATATTTTTGACTAGCTTTAGTTCGTGTAAGGGTTGCATTTTAAACACTTTTTTATTTAATTAATTAATTTTATAAATCCTTATTTAGTGGATGCCAACGTCATAAAATAGGCATCTGTATATGGCATATTTTCGCCCGATACGTCAAATATGAGTCAAGCAGTCAGTCAGGAGATCATAGATTTTTTTTTAATACTTAGTCACAACTCTACTTAGTCTCTGAATTTTACAACTCTAACATCTAAAGTAAAAGAAAAAATATATTGAGAGAAATTTCATTTTAGGTAAGTATACCTAATTTTAAAAACCTATATTCTTTTGAAACTACAATTTTTAAGCAAGCTTTTTAGTATCTCATTTAACTAAGATCTTTATGTTAAGTACCTGCTGAACTTAGCATCTAGAGTTTACATATGACCTGATTTTTTTACTTTTAAGATTTTAATATTGAAAAATTTAGTTAGACCTAAAATTCAGTAGCTAGTGTTTTTTGTTTTTAGGGTTAGCAATGAAACATCGGGTTTAAAAATTTAATCTTTATTTAGAAAAAAATAAGTAGGTCCTACCCACATACTTACCTATCTGAAATGTTGACTGATTTATCATTAAGCTATTCTAAAAACAACAAGCAGGTAAATTCGTTCTTAACTTCTACAAATAGGAATTGAAAATACCCTTCAACAATATACATTAATTGACACAATAATTAATTGGTTTGGTTCATAAAATAAATAAAGTTTAATACTTAAATATAACAACTTGAAAAACTTTTAGGTAACCTAAAGGTACAAAATACTTATGTGGGTACAGCTTTTTTTTTTATTAAAACAAATATGACAATTACTTTAAGCTATAATAAATTAAAATGAAATATTTACTACCATGTCTTTTTTTTCATATTTACCATGTTTTTATTTATTCCACAAAACGAAATAGGTATACATGGTAAAAATCTCATTTTAAATCATTTTAGTATGGAGAAAAAAACATGTTAGTATAATAACCTAAAATTGTTCTAATCTACTATTAAATCTAACAACTTATTACTAACGAAGACTTGAAGACTTGAAAACTTGATTGAAGTTCGAAGAAGTTCGAAGACCATCGTTGGGCAGTGTCATCTTCTGTTACGTATACTGAAGGTATACCGGAAAGAATCAGGCACTCAGGATACATTCAGTATACGTACAGAAGGCGACGCGTTCTCTTCTCTTCTCTTCAATCCACGAGCAAGTACCTGAAAAACTGAAGAAGAACATAAAAATCAAGGTATATAGACTAACTTTCCCCGCCACCCTTATTACAATTTCCCAAGAAAAGTTAGTAGCAATAGGATACGATTTAAATGTGACTTTCTCACACAATGTTCCCTCGCAATATCCTAAAAGCACAGACCGATGTAACTCACGGTCTGACTCCCCTCTCCCAGAGGAGGTACACCTATAAAATAAAGCAACCGATTTACAACACGCTTGGGTTTTCAAGCCGAAAAGGGTAACAGTGATAGCACATAAGTTCCGCTACTGTAACGCAACCACTAAAATTGGTAAAGTTATGTTCTACTGTAAATATGTCGGCGACCCACCTAAGACTTTACAAATTCACGAATTATTATTGTCCCCAACTACCAATAAGCGACTTGGAAATGTGCAAATTCACCCGATTGGTTTGCAAAAATTATTTTCGCAAACCTGCCGGCCGGTAGCGATGCAATCCTTTGTTTTTTACAACCTATCCTTCACGACAGACGCCTGCAAAGCCTTTTGTTCACCGGTCTTTGTTGCACATAAAAGGATAAATTACAATAGCCAAGTTCGACCACCACTCGTAAAGTTAACTAAAGAATTTCTGTATGCACGAGGGACAGAATAGAGCGACGTGAAAGGGCGTAAGGGTGCATTATATTCGTAATTTACGACGCAAACGAACATAATACCGGGCCTGCAATATTGATTGTGATGCACAAACGAAACGAGTACGCTAAAAAATATTCACTGGATGATTTGTAACGTGAATCGTGGTGCGAGATGAGCGCGGAGCGTGGCGGGCGTGAAATGCACGTGACTTACCGGTCCGGTCGGTCAGCTGTTCGCGTCGCGTTCGTCCGGTAAGTAAACATTGACGGATGACGGATGGGGTAGCGCGAGTGAGGAACGTGTGAGCGGAGTCGGCGTCGACGGGCGTCTGCCGGTCTGGGCGTCGGGCGTCGGGGCGCACGTCCCGGCCCGCCATCGATTGCCGCCCTCGGACGAACGGCGGCGCGCGCCGCCCGCACACTCACCGATGCAAGATTTTCATTACATACGCCATGATCGTTGTTATTTGCACCCCGTAATGTTTTTTGATAGTTTGTTTAGGCCTCGTGGCGGTTTACATTATAACTATTTACATACATTTAGATAGAAGCTCGCGAGAGGTTATTAAAGTAGGCATGTGTGGATGCTGATAAAAAAGTCGATATTAATCCGGCAGACGTGGCTTGCGCCACCTGTTCCTGTTATCCCGGTGATTGCCGTCCCGTCCTGCGGCAACGCTCTGCAGTTTTAATACGAACATGACCGCTTTATGAACACTCGCCTACGATCAAATTAAATATTATAAATAAACTCGGTAAGATAAGATTATACTTGTTTGTTCGTATACGAAGCCTTAATGTTTTGTGTAGATATCAGAGAAACATTTGCCACCCTAAAATTAAAAAAGTTTGCTTTTTGTGGATACTTCGTACGTTTCAGAATTTTGGTAGGTTTTATATGTACCTATTGTTTAAATACAGTATGTAGGTATGTTCTTACATACTACAAGATACAAAGGTACTTTATATTAAACTAGCGACCCGCCCCGGCTTCGCACGGCTATATTATGCATGTATTATACATATAAACCTTCCTCTTGAACCACTCTATCTACTAAAAAAAACCGCATCAAAATACGTTGCGAAGTTTTAAAGATTTAAGCATACATAGGGATATAGGGACAGAGAAAGCGACTTTGTTTTATACTATGTAGTGATAGTGATACTTAGCAGTGGTTCAAGTAACCCAACTATCTAATCAACCTATGCTAAATAAATGACTAATATAACTGTAGAAACAAAGCAATTTCAGTTTTATTGCTTGTCAAAGCTCTTAACAAAAGGATCAAGGCCTTATTTAGCCAGTTAGTGCCAATTAAAATTGTTTTACTTTATAAAAGTGAATTTCAAAATTGACCAATTTTCCAATTAGCCGACATCTGTTTTGCGAATTCACGTAGGTGTCAATAAAAGGTAATCAAAATGCTTTTTTAAGTTTAGGTACACTTTTGTTGTAGGTAATAAGTTAATTTAGTAAAATAAGAAATTGGTATGACATAGAAAAGTAGTAGGTAATTCCAGATAAGATGCGGCCACTGACCAGTTTGGAGTAGAGAATAATAGAAATAAAATCTGCGAATTTAAGCAAGATTGTAACCATAGAAAAACTTGATTAGTTTCTGAATTATCTGAACTATCTGAATCTGTGTGACTTGATTAGTTCTAAATTGGGAATTAAAACTATTTTTTCCAGGCAACCTCACCAGACGAGATGGTGGTCAAACGTTGACCTATCAATCATTATAAAAGGGTTAGGAATGCACCTGGTATCAGCCCTTGCGACCAGACACCATTGGTTAAGAGGGGTGCGAGCAGGAATTGAAACTTTGGTAGAGTATCTATTCTGTTCGAGTTATTTGAGCTTTTATATTGGACTTTGAACTTTTAAATGAAACTAGCGTAGACTCGTAGGTTTACTCGCATAAATCTTGATCTACGGTTAAAAGTAATAAATATAAACATTAAAATTGCTGTTCAAAAAAATTTTTAAGTCATTGTTAATATTTATTTTTGTGTGTGTGTTTGTTTGGTTATTTCAATAATCTATTTAATTTCATTTTATTCTGTTTAAAGTTTGTCTACCAAATGAAGACTGTATTACTGATTTTGACAGTAATTAGAAATAACTTATATTTATCTTTTCTCTTAGCAATTTATTTCAACTCTTTCAGTTACCGACAGTTATGCAACAAAGCTTTTACCTTGACAAAAAACCCAGGTAAACTGCGGTTCATTTAACAATAGTCCATAACGGTTACCTTTATTATTTTCTAACGAGGTACTTTATTACAAGTCATTGGTTTTTATTTGTTATTAACACATACCAAGAACGTTTTTAAGTAATTATTGACAATTGTTTAGTAGTTCGGTGGTTTGGCATTTTATTAATAAAGACCTCTAGGTACGACGGTACAGACGACAATTTTACGTGATAAAGTCATAGGAAAACACTGATGGTAACCATAGCAACGATATACCTACCTTACACAAATTTAAGTAGGTATTTTGAAGAAAAACAATGGTTTCTGTAAAGTCGATTTCCGGACGATAATTTTACGTGATAACGTCATACGAAAACATTGATGGTAACCATAGCAACGATAATACGTTGCTATGGTTACCTTGTCAATGACGCTCACGTTCCCGCAACGTGAGCGTGACGTCACACTTTTTTCTGAGTGCAGTACGGTGACATCGAAACCGACATTAATAGAGGGTTTACGCCTCTAAAGAGGTCCCTAGGTAGCCAGTGACTCGTTCTAGCCAGGTTCAGGCGTCGTATCGTCAATTTTCAGTTGCTCTACCAATAAAAAAACATCAGGCATGTATACCACTGAAGCGAATAATCACAAGTAGGTAAGGTAAACGCACGTAATGTCGTCAGTGTCTGAGTGCTAGTCAAATTTACATTTTATATTCAACATAATCAGAGCTACAAAGACTTGTAAATACAAAACATGGTGCGGATTTGTACATGTACAGTAAGGGTCATAAGTAAATGATCAGTTTGCTACAATAATACTATTAACAAGTAATTGGAGTTACGACCTTCTTCTAATAGACGTTACACACAAACTTAAATACTTGAATTAAAAAAAAAATATATATATATATACGCGACGAATTGAGAACCTCCTCCTTTTTTGAAGTCGGTTAAAAAGTACTCAGTGTGATTATTTTTTGAACATGTTTAGTTGTGTGAGTGATATAAGTCGCCACCACACCAACCGGACGTGGGTTCGATCTACAGGTTATAATGTTCAAATAGTGCTGCACAGGATTGTAAACGTTACGGTGGGTAGAGACTTTTGACCGAGGATTGTACCTTTACACGTGGTAGCACACGGTACATTTATTCACTCTACATGACTCTTCGAATCAAAAAGCATAACCCTCCCTTTTGGTTTCGCCGTAGTCGGATAATTAGGTGTACAGTCGGAATACCAATTAGCTGAACCCCACGTGACCCAGAGCTCACTCACACATCTTTAAGGTTATAAAGTAATGTTACCTGATTCTGTTTCAGTTTAAACAATTTAGTATACAATACAATATTTGAAAAAACAAATGGTTGTCTGTAAAGTAGGTTTATGGACGATAATTTTACGTGATAACGACGAAAACGATGAAAAATTTAGTTTTTTTTGTTATTCGTTTATAAATCATTCTGTACCTTTTTCCCTTTATATATTTTTTCCATTAGATAAGTATTCTATTTGTCAATCGTCACCATAACACAAGCCCAGATGAGCGATATTATTATTAAATACTCTCATGTTACCATGACGAATGACGTCACACATCGGGAACGGGATGCGTCATGTTCCGGTAACATGATGCTTTTGTGTGAATGCAGGTGTTTCATCAATTTATTCGACGTTATCACGTCAAAAATAATAACAAAATAGGTAAATACTAAAAATTTTCTAGATGTGAGTTCTGGGCCACGCGACGTGGGGTTCAGCTAATTTGTATTCCGACTGTACACTCTAACTTCATCGGGAATAACTGAAAATTCACACCTAATTCAAATAACACAAAAATTCCTCTGTACTCTACCATCAAAACACATCCGACTCACAGCACAGCAACATGGTTGACATCCAAATGACCAGATTGCCTCTGCCAGGGGTGGGACTAAAACGCAAAAAATAGGGTGGCACCGCACGATGCTCCAGGCCCCTGCAAGCAAAAAAATTAAGATTTATATTTGTAATAATAATAACAGTGATATGATTGTGTGAACGTTACTCGACGATGTAATAATAAAAAAAAACTGGTTGCCTGTAAAGTCGGTATACGGGCGAAAGTTTTACGTGACAACAACTGTGCTCGAGTGGAAGGGACGCGTGCCTTTCACTTTTTATGTCTGTCTCTCTCGCTCTTAGGCGGGCTAACCATGCCCGAGTGGAAGGGACGCGTGCCTCTCACTCGCTCTCATTGTGAGCGCATAACGTCAGCGGAGCGTAACGCAGTTTCTTGAAGTGTCACCCGGCAAACCAATTTATAAAACGTTGTCACGTCAATAACGTATCGATCTAGTAATAGTGGTTTGAAATAGTGCAAAGTGTGGTAGTGTTTGACGTCAAACAATTTCTTTCCCAACGACAGAATAAGTGTACCACTACCTAAACTGAAGGGTGAGCTCCAAAGGGTGAAATGTACTGATAAATATAAAATTAAAGATAAGTAAATATGTTTACATACAAAATCCGTGAACATTGTATGTAAGTGTTTTTGTGTAAATATTTTAAACAAATCCCTGAAAAGCTTTTAAAATACCTAATTTTAAAAACGTTTCCAGGTGCCAAATGAATTTTCAAGTCAACTGTCTGATTAATAAAGTTGGAATTATTTTAACAAGCTTTAACGATGTAATTTATAGGTTTGTAATGCCTTTTAAGTTGTGCTTTTATTTGACGTGTAATCAAATAAAAGAACAGCTTAAAAGTTTTAATATTCTTTGACTCTTTTCGATCGGCCGACTATCTAATTTGAAGGCAAACCAAACAACGTCTGTCTTTAAATTGAAAGATTTGCGTTAATCGATTTTATCGTCCACGTTCGTACCTACATCAATATATTAATGCTAAAGTAATTAATACAATTTAATTATTTAAAGGTAATCGCGCTTTAAAACGTTTCATGTTGCGAAAGCTCGATGGGTTAGAATAATATTTCAAAATCATCATTAAGTTGATCTAAGATAGATAAATTCTTTATTGCAAACACCATTTAAAATTACATAAAATATAAAAAAAACTAAACATAAATCTAAGTGTTACAAAGAGCGGCCTTATCGCTCAAAGCAATCTCTTCCAGGCAACCTAAATTTGATCTATCTGCTATTGCAGATATCTACTTTAAATGGACTACTGCCTAACTTAATAGTTAACTTTTTGTAGTAGGTAGGTTATTAATTTCAAACATAAGAAACTTATTGTAAATTGGTATCGACCTAATTAACTTTATAAGTTATAGTTATAATTAACATACATTAATTAAATTGTGGAAGTTTTAGCCCACTTGAACAAATTATAAAGTACCTACCTTCTGTTTATACCTATAGGTACGTATGTTATGTATCTTAATTAGTTTGTGTGTGTTTAAGTGCCTAAGTTTAAGTGTTATTGTATCAGGGAGGAATCTTCTTAAATAGTTTAGGTATACCTATTATATCTACCTGTGTTATTATAATACCTATTATGTTATTATATCAATAATAAACACTTTAATAATATTATGATTTAAGTACTTATACTTAGTCAAAAAACATACTTAGGTAAGTGTAATTAAAAAAGGTTAAAAAAAATTAATTAACTTAAAAAATATCAAACAAATATAAATAAACAATATAGGTAAGTTAGTAAAAAAAACAGAGGTAATTTATGAAATTAATATTTCTAATTAGAAACTTTTTCAAAGAAATCTCTCAAAATATTATAAACAAATTATTAAACTATTCATTATTCACTGCAAAAATTAATAATAAAAATTATTCAAGTGCTCAAAGCTTAAAATAACACAAATAAATGAAAATAACAAGAAAAACATAATAAAGAACTTACCAACAATAACAAATCGAGATCGCCTTTTTCACAGCTTTTCCTCTACTTTTCAACCAAAAACCACGGCTAATATTAAACTAGGTAATATTTTTAAACTTTCTAGGTGCTAAATATTTTTTTAAGTGACTGTTTTCCTATTTATTTAATTATTTCTTATCAATAGTAGGCCTAAACACTGCTAAAGCGGCGGTGACTGTCCGACGGCAGCCATCTTGTGGCGCTGCAGTCGCGTCTCGCTACACTCTCATTGGTTGAGTGACGTCAAGCGCGCCATGACAGTCCACCATTGCTTCCAACTGGCAAACTCTAACACAACTATACCTCACGATTTTTTATCTTATTGTCTTTAGCATAAAGGTGAAACTAAATGCAAAATGAAACTTGTTTATTCAAACACGCGCCTAACCTCGTCGGTTCACATTCTTGCTATGTGAATTATAGCTTTAGAAGCTTTTAAGATGCACCCTAATCGGACAAGGGGGAGCGTTTTAAATTCAAGTGAATCGACTGTGATAGGTTTTGAAGTTTTAATTGGTTGTTGATCTTTGTTACCTAGTAGGTATCTTTTTAATTTTACTTTAAGTAATCTGTAAAATAACTGAATAACGAAGAAAGAAAGCTTGTTTTTTTTTGTTTTGTTAAGCTGTTATAGGTAAATGTCGCGGTAAATGGGGATACTTAGAATTACTACTAATAAAAATATAATAAGTGTAATAATTATACAATTAAGTACCTTAAAATGATGCCTTTTTAAAGCTACTAGAATATTAAAAAGAAACCAGTTTAAAAAATAAAATGCGGAAGTGAACCCACAGGCATTACAATAAATAAAAACGAGACCTTTCATTGAATTCTAAGTACGGCCAACGAAAAGGCATAACCATTATTACAATTGAGGACCACTCTAACCCATAGACTATTTCGTTTACGTAAGTATTTCTAAATACTTAAAGGGTAACATTACTTAAAATGACTTTTGCAATAATACTTACTTTATATTTATCAAAAATTACGATATAGTCATTTAAAAATGTACCCCTAAACCACTTGCGGTATTATTGGGGAAAAAACGCCAAATTCTCATAAGCATTGAGAATTACGTGCTTCATTATAATATAGTACTTCTCAATACTTAAAGGGTAACATTGCTTAAAATGACTTTTACGATGAAAATAACGATAGTCATTAAAAAAAATTACCCCCAAACCACTTGCGGTATTATTGGGGAAAAACGCCAAATTCTCTTAAGCATTGAAAATTACGTGCTTCATTATAATATAGAACTTCTTAATACTTAAAGAGTAACATTACTTAAAATGACTATTATGATGAAAATTACGATAGTCATAAAAAAATTTACCCCCAAATCACGTGCGCTATTATTGGGGAAAAACGCCAAATTCTCATAAGCATTGAAAATAGCGTGTTTCATTACATTATAGTATTTTAAATACTTAAAGGGTAACATTACTTAAAATGACTTTTGCAATAATACTTACTCTAAATTTATCAAAAATTACGATAGTCATTAAAAAAATTTACCCCCAAACCACGTGCCCCCACCACGTTATTGGGGAAAAACGACAAATTCTCATAAGCATTGAGAATTACGTGCTTCATTATATACAAAACACAAATAGGTATAACTAAACCTTGTTGGTATTATAGCCAGTAATAACTAAATGGTGGTACAGAAAGGAATTTATGCCTCTACCTTTACAGGGTGCTTATTTTAAATGATATAGTTTCGCTCAAACATCTTTGGGTACGCAATTTACATTCGCTAGAGTCGCTTTAGGTAGATGTTCTGAGTATTTTTGTTTAAAATTGTTTGAGGCAAATTTTGTATGAATGTGAAATAATTTTACTAAAACAACAAGTTTTTTTTCATAGCTTTTTCAAGCTTATGACGTCATTATAGACGTTTTGGTGTTTAAAAACAGTTTCTGAATTTAAAATAGTAGCTGCACCCCGCGGTTTTAACTGTTAAATTCAGATCCAGTAGAAATTATGGAACAAAAAGCACCACCCTTCTTCATACCCAAATTTTTATCAAAATCGGTCGATTGATTTCTATAAACAAACTTTCGACTTTTGTAACATTAATTTTTAAAAACGAATTTAATAAATTATAATAATTACCTAACTTGATACGTAGGTATAAAATAAAATAAATATCCAAGGTTTAACTAATAATATTTATGTAATATGTCATTAATCTATTCATTTTATAGGTAAATTTATATTTATAGATTTAGGAGAAAATTTAAATTATTTATCCATAAAATTAAATGACATGAGTAGAGTAGGTTTATGAGCACTTGTTTATCTATTTTAAATGACTAAAAAAGGAGAGTATTTTTATAAATTCTATAATTTGTTACAATAAATTTATAAAAGTATAATAAGTTCAAAAAAGGGGAGAGTAGGTAACATGTGTTGTCTCCTTTATTTATGTGATTCATTTAATAATTGGACCGTAGTGCGAACCGTTCTTTAATATAAAACTGTATATTTATTGGTTTAATCAGGCTTAACTACTGTTGGATATTATATTTTAATACGAGAATATTTAAGGATGAACCAGACTATGGACTATTGATCAGGCAACAGCTCGCTCACTGTTTAATTTGAAAGTATATATAAAATTACGAATGGATAGGTTTTTTTTTTATTTGAACCAAATGTTTATACATAAACCCTCTAGGTACCCTGTCAAAATACCTAAAAGACTGCGAAGTTTCCAGATGATGCATCAGATAGAGGGAAGTGGAGTGAGAAGTCCAGAAAGGCAGACCCCACCATCAGATGGGATTAATAACTGACCAGGAGAGAGCTAACCCTCTACCCTGTAAGACAGAATTGGTATTTTTCAATACACCATGTAGGCATGGATGTTTTTAGTACAATTTAATAGTATCAGTTTACTGTAGGTATATTCCTTTGCGTTGTGAGAGGTATTTGTTTTTAACATAATAGATAAGCAAACAATTTTATCTATCACCTCTTCTCACCCTTTGTACAAAAATCAGTTAACCAGAGTAGGTAAATATCCGTGAACTTTCAACAAATCAATCAATGTTTTAGATAAATAACTACAATCTTAAAAAAGATAAGGCAAGTCATAGAAATAAATATTTCAAAGACAGAAAGAGAATTATTATGTCTTGCGATAATGTATGATAAAATTTTAAGTTCAAGTTCATGAATAAGAAAAAATGTCGGTATTTCTATACAAATTCTGAGATAATAATACCGAAATTCACTAATAGGTACCTACTTACAAGCGTTCTAATACAAACCGCTTCCCTTTGGGTAAACTCAGTTAGAAATACCATGCATTGTTTCGTTAATTAGTTCGAAAGCAAAATTAGGCTTTTGCTTGATGAAATTACCTAATTAAAATTATTGTCCTATTGTCCCTTATTCCGTTCCATAAAAGTACACACAGATAACCAATTTATTTTTAATTCGAACGTTTTATTAAAATTGAACCTCGAACGAAGCTTTGTGAAAGCTTTTGAAATTGAACTTTTCCTCCCGAAACGGTAAAGAAAAGCACATCTTACGATTGTAGGTATGTATCTACTACCTAGTGGAAAAATCGATATGTTTTTACATCCAAGCGTAAACGACGGGAATGGTTCTCTAAATGCATGAACTGCAAACATTTTGCTCCTACCTGTACCGTCCCCCATTCTATAAGATCATTGAGAGAGAATTTATCAGTTCAATTTGCTACGAATTTTATTCGTATTTATGATTAGATTATTACTTTATATCTAAATTTAGAAAGGAAAAGCTCAATTGAACATTCGGAAACTATTTGTTTTACCTCTCAAAAGACAACTTAAGTTAAATAAATATTCCTAAAGCTCTACTAAAGGAATAGTTTCACGTAGCCACGTAGCCCCTTATCTCTTACGTCATTGTTCACAAAAATATGTTGCAGTTCGCCATAACCACACCTAACATTATCGCCATCAGAAATACCAACGAAAGTAACATCTTGAAGCCAAACGGGTCATTGCACCCACTATTTTTAAGCCACGCCTTAACTCACCGGCATAGAGTCTATTTTACTCGAGAATTTGATATCAATGTAGACGATCACAGATGCAGATATATGTGACGTGTGACGTAGTGACATGAGTCGAGGTAACCTTGAACTGAGAATGACGGATTCCGGCCTTGTGGGGTCGGCGAACTCTTGCTATGTAGGTTGCTCTTGATCTACTATCTATGTAGGTATATCTATGTAGGTAAGCACATATACCTACCCATTCTGCCTACTTCAATTGAAACACGAAAACGTTATCGTATCTTTAAAAGTTACAGCTTTACTTTAATTCAGCTACTATTATAATAAATCACTTTACATACCTATAGATAAGTACTTAGGTATATCAATAAGAAAATGATTAAAAAAATAACAGTCGTTCCAAATATCGTGCCGAAAGCTTTACTCGTCGACGATAAATTTTGAAGATAATAATATAAGTTATTGACTTAATGATAACTGTTGTTCACACATATGAAATAAATATCGAACTAGAACGAAAAAGGATTGCAATAATTTCTATAAACAAATAAAAATAACTTTGTATTGCAATATTATGGATGTTATTAAAATATGACTATGTAACAAAAATGGATATTTCCTGTGTAAAGTGACATCAAAATGTGTTATTATATTTATTGCTTTCATCCGGTTCGTAAGCGTTTTCTCGTTGAAAAAATATTAAAAACATACTTAAAAATATCTGGAAATAATAAATACTCAAATATTTAAACTTCAACTTCGAATAGCTACTTCGTAAATATAAAAGCAGTCGCTTAATACTTAAGTAACTCAATCTTTATCAATTTTTTACGCGTCAGTTCGTATCTTTTATAGTTAATTTATTAGATAATTTTGACGTGATTACTAAGATTTGTGTATTGAATAAAATCGATTTAATACGACTGTTTTCGATTGTAAAATAGACAAGAGTCGTGGGAGGCAAGAGCTCGATTTTAGTTCTTTAAACAATATCTCACCTCTCCGCTTAAATAAGGTGACAAATGGAAATATATGGTCGATAATATACTTCCATTTGTAACCTTATTTTAGCGGAGATTAAGTCGGAGGTACGAAATTTAAAAAAAAGCTGCTTTCTCGTTCTTTTAATTCATTAATGTACAATACTTTTTCATTGAATTTTAAATGTAATCTCTTTGTCTTCAAATTGTACAGACGAACGATAATCATTTTTAGATTATGTTGTGTTTTTTGAAGTATATACTAGGCACACTGAAACTATATGAAATATGAGAAAGCAAGGGTTTTCTATAGTCTAATGTAAATACAATCAAAGTTAAATGATTCCGTTCAGCACCAGCTTCGGTACCATCATTTGTCCACTTCAGAGAGTCGCATAAAAGTCATAAATCAACTAAAATCACCTGAAGTTTTACAGTAGTCTAAATACGCATGAATTGATCCGCCCGATACATGACTTTAACAAAGAGGCCGTATGTATAAGAACACATGATTTAAAACACAGGTATTGGCTGGATCGTTACTTTGAACAACGATTACTTATACCAATAAAGATGACATAGTTTGTACTCATTACGAATGATTAGTTCGTTTATTCGACAACTGGTTGTGTTTAAAATGCATAACAAATGAGAATTCAGTATTTACTCAGACATTGTGCTCGCAATATTTTTTATTAATTCATCTATTTTATTAGCAGTGAATTACAATCGAGTTAATTTAGAGATGCTTCCAACAGTTTAATAAATCAGTGCACTGAAAATAGGTATCTCGTTTTATTTTTATTTCTGTGATGGCTTGCATAATGCACGAAGATATTAATAACAACAGTGACATAGAAGGCACCTCTATAAATTAACAAACGGTTTTATTAATATTACAAGTCTCTTTGCAATACTTTCTTCTTCTTCGTGTCAATAGCGACCAATGCAATGCACCTTGATCAAAGCACTCCCGCCCAAAACTTAGCCACGGCAATCGCATACTTGCAATACTTTGAGGAGCAGCTGATCCTCGTATGGCGGTTAAGTTCTGCTAAGGTAAGATGCTCTCTCATTCTCGCAGTAATTTAAACGTCTTTGATAATGTAAGTCGTTAATTGTGCTGTAAATTCAGCTTGTCATCAACAAGCCGTATGACGTGGTGTGTCGAGATGTCTCGCTCATCGCAGAACTTGTCCTCTTGCCAAATATCCCAGCTGTGGACAGAACGCCAACTGAATACTGATTCAATCGACGTTATTGTTTTCGTTTTTTTTACTCCTCATTTTTTCACTTTCATTCCTAACATCTACCTTTTGAATTTTTCATGGTACTACTCCGTGTGAGATTTTATGACCGACATGCCCAAAGTGTTGATTCTTATTCGCTGGACGGATCTTACAAAGGAAGATAATCGTCTTCAATGACACATTAGCATATATTTCGTATCCAATTGAATGATCCGTTTATGATAGTTGGAATAGCTTTTATTTGCAATATAAAATAAATTATATATACATTAGATTCATGCCATTATCGTATTCTACCAAATTACTCATTCTAAATCGTCTGATAACGTAGAGTTTATTGTACTTTATCGAATATACATAGGTATTATTATTTGCTCTTTAGGTAAAACATCGTGTTACAGTCAAAAAACAATATATTCACGTGACAATTCAGATACGAAATCACGTTAAACCATAGAATAGTATCAACAAAACCCCATAAAATGGTCAATTAATAGAAAATTTCAACCATAGTGACTGTTGCCATATCACCTTTAAAATACGCGACATAGTAAGCCTTGAAATAACGAAATGTTTTTGTCTCTGTCGCACCAATAGGAATCTCATAAAAGGGGGAAGAACAAAGCTTATCTGCAGTTTCGTGTATCTACTAAAACGCATTTATAATAGTAAAAACATTACTTTATGATGGTACGATGCACATTTTTACAAGTGAATGATCGAATATCAATATTTTCATAGCAGAATCAACGTAAATAAAACATGCTACGATACATCTAGACGCACAGAAATAACTTACCTACTTAAAGAAGACGTAAATAATTGTGGATTTAGTGTTGTTTACTCATTCCGAAAACAGTTAACGTAATGAAAATAATTATTAGGAAATCGAAGCTTTAGAAAGAGCTAAATTAAAGAGCGGATAAGAATGGAATGTTGTTGATAATCCCATTGGACTTATCTTAGGCAACGACAGATAGAAACCGTTCATCAATAACATTCATTAATAAACCATTAAATAAAATAAGACTACTTTGAATCACGTTTGGGAAAAACTACATCCGAATATACTGAGACAGCGGAATGTAAGTTAAATTCGAAGAAATTATAAGATCATTTTTCTTTAAGAACCTGCTAACAAATTTAGTTCTTAAACCTACATTATTTAGATTTATCATTCATTCAATATGTTCGAACGTTTAAGCCGTTTTCGCAGGATAAGGGAACTGATGTAGGACGTGCAAATAAACACGGTATTTTTATAGCCGCAAACCTTTATATAGTTGCGGTCGATTTCTCCTTTTTATCTCCTCAGAGCGGTGTTTGCTTTATCTTAAATAAGGGAAGGTGCGCCGAGGGATAGTAATGTAAACTATTTGACGTTACGATACAAAACATGGCTTAAATAACACCTAGGAATACAGTAACTTTAAATTAGTGAACTGTCTGTATTCCTGTTTGTTTTAATTCGATTTTCAATTATGCTCAGAGGTAGGTATTTTTTTAAATTTAGCACATTAGAATTAGAAAACGAAAACGACGACGGGTCTGAAAGTTTTCTTTCCACTGTCATCTTCCTACCTTCACTCGAGTCCCTCGAAGGCCGTGACTCAAAAACCTCCAAATAAACGGTCGTTTATTTGGGGATTTTTGAGTCACGAGTATATTAAAGTATCTTCTAGGTAAGCGCGCTATTACTTGGACCGCATCGTCACTTACTATCATGTGAGATAGTGGTCAAACACTGACCTATAGGTACTAATATATAAAAAAGGACACTGTTCGGGAAGATATCAACAGTGTAATTTTGTTAAGTAATATAGATTTTCTTTGTTAATGAAACAACTATGACCTACTCAACAATAAATTTATACTACAATGAATCTTCGTAGCCTCGTATCTTTTGATCATTCGCATCAAAATTTTACGACTTAACCTGAAATTTTACGAGCAAAGTATAAAGATAAAGCTAAACATTATTAACAATGCAAATCTAAACGATTCACACGTTATAAAAGATAATTATGTTAGTTATAAAATTAAAAATGAGAACAAAGCTGGTATTTTGATACGGTTTCTTTATTCTTTACTAATAATAGATCCAAATGACAGAAGCCAAATCAATAAGATAAAAACGAGATATATTCCTAATAAGCAAATAATAAACTTTTTTAGGTTTATTTTTATGAAAACGTAAACTGAAATCAATGAAAATAAAGTTAAAAACTTACTGCAAGTTATTGGATAAAGATACCGCTTAACGTCAAGTTGGATTATTGTTTTTTCTACAAAATAGGTAGGTGAAAATTCTTGATTTTTCGATCAAAATACAATGGCATTTTCATTCCCTAAAAACATGTAACCCAAAGGAGCCGAGAGATCGTATCTTGTTGTTGTAATTCAAATTAGTTCTTTATAGAAGTTACACATTTGTTTGTTCCAGAGAATTTTTTGATTCGATGAGAGATCGTAAAATACTGCCCCTTGCGTCATAAAATCGGCTAAGGTTTTGTCATAGGAATTTAGCCTTTATATTTTACGTCACAGGTATTATGTCACTGGTGATTTTTTATTTTTTTACTTGCATTGTTTTACGTCCCTAAAAGGGTTTACCAAGTTACGTAATATAACTATAAACGGTTTTGTTAGAATACATTTTAATAGAGCAGAAATTTATGATCAATTTGTGGTGACATTTAGGGTTGATGAATGATCGTTCGCTGGTACTTTCCGTCCTTAGGTACCTTAACGTGCGTTAACTAAAGTATTGGGTTTAAATTACTCTATTTAACTTTGTATGGTGTAATCTTATGTTTGAAGTCTTAACACATTGTCTGTCTAGAGGGCGATGGATGTCACACTGACATGGTTGGTTTCAATAAACTTGGTTGACTTGCATAGCAAAAATTAAAAGCGTTTAAGATCACATGATTAACCAACTGTCAAAGTGTTAAACTGATTACAGAATGTCAACTTTTGTGCTTATTGACTCAAATGCCCCCGTTTATTTGGGGGTATTTGAATAACGAGCGTATATATAGGTATTTTGAGAAAAGCGTGCTATATGTTAGACCGTGTGAAATAGTGGTCAAACTATTTATAATAAGAAATAAGAAAACAATAATACATACAACCGAAATGAGAACCTCCTACTTTTTTGAAGTCGGTTAAAAATGTATTGAAATATACCCGTCAGATGCAATCAAGTAGTATTATCCAAATGTGTTTAAGTAGGTACAATGTCATTTATGTCGCTCTAATCTATTTTAATAACCATAGGGTACGTTTTATATAAAAAACTAGCGACCCGCTTCGGCTTCGCACGGCTATATTATGCATGTATTATACATATAAACCTTTCTCTTGAATCACTATTTTAAAAAACCGCATCAAAATCCGTTGCGTAGTTTTGAAGATCTAATCATACAAAGGGACATAGGGACGGCGAAAAGTGACTTTATTTTATACTTTGATATTATACTAATCGATAATATCGATTTTAAAAATAATCGAAATAGGTATGTGTCGTATTGTTCGAGATATTTCTCAATGCAAAATCTCTGTCTATTCCCTTTCGGGAAATACCCATTTCTATGATTTTATATGAAAACCATTGCCAGAATACTACACGAGCGTACGTGGCGAAAAGAATGCCACTAAACCAATATATTGAAATTGCAATACAAGGCAAGTTCTTTCATTAGGGTTGGAAAATAAAAACAATACAAGTGAAAAGGGTATCGGATACTCTACGCATATTCGCCAGAGAAAATTTCCTATTATGATCCCTTCGCTAAAGTCAACTACGTATATGTACAGACAGACTTCATGTAACAATTGTCTACCGTCCGCTACATTAGTGTCGTTACCTGCCTTATTGATAAACCAAAAAAAGTTAATCTAAACGCTCTACCTTTTTAATTTTCATGAAGTAACAATTTGTATTGACACTAATCTCTGTGACTAATTTTAATTTCTTAAATAAATAAAACAGATTCCGATATGAATAGTTTTTAATCTGTAGTTATTGAATCGTTTATAATTGACTATAGCTAAATTAAATCGATATTATATCCGTAGGTACCGCTCTATGCCACCCGGCGTGCCCTCACACAATGTTAAATTTAAACACACAAACAAACACGTGTATACAAAGCTTAAGAGGAAAGGGTACCGGCGCTCCCTCCATGCAAACGTAGTCGACTGTTTCCTCCCTGGATAAGGACACTAGAGCAAATATTTTTGTTGCATAAAACTTATAACTGCCATGACCATGCCAATTTTTTTTTTTTTAATTTTTTTAATCTTAATTTCTATGGTAATTAGAATATGAAAAAAAACCAGAACATAGGGGCATAGTCATGGCAGTTATAGATTTTATGGCTAAATATTTGTGTTAGTGTCATTATCCACGGAGGAAACAGTCGACTACGTTTGTATGGAGAGAGCGCAGGTACCCTTTCACCTTAATTTCTATGAAAATTAAAAAATGAAAAAAAAAAAAACAAGACAAAGGGGCATAGTCATGGCAGTTATAAGTTTTATGAAACAAAAATATTTGTGCTAGTGCCATTATCCAGGGAGGAAACAGTCGACTACTATTGTATGGAGAGAGCGCCCGGCACCCTTTCACCTTAAGGTACGTATTAGAGACCATAGTTTCATCCGCGACCAAGAGTGGAAATTTCAATAAAAATGCAAATTTTTCCCAAGCAATTTCCTTCTCACTACCGCACCGCCTCTGTTATTGGGTCCCACCGCATTATGTTTGGGTTTGGTTCGTTATAACATGTTACGTAGATTATCTTGTACGAGTATGTTACATTGTAGCAATTTACTTGTTAATGTTACAAGCCCCCAAATTACTGTTCACGCTTAAGAATGAAGTATAATCCGTCTATATTAACATTTTGTTTTGTTAAACCTGACAAATTAAGTTTTGTTGCTGTAAGTTTTGTAGGTTATTAAAGATAATTTTTTATTATGGTTGTGGTGGGCTGTTATATTTTATTATACCTATACTAGCGACCCACCCCGGCTTCGCACGGCTTTATTTTGCGTGTATTATACATAAATAAACCTTCCTCTTGAATCACTCTATCTATTAAAAAAAACCGCATCAAAATTCGTTGCGTAGTTTTAAAGATTTAAGCATACATAGGGATATAGGGACAGAGAAAGCGACTTTGTTTTATACTATGTAGTGACTAGCGACCCGCCCCGGCTTCGCACGGCTATATTATGCATGTATTATACATATAAACCTTCCTCTTGAATCACTCTATCTATTAAAAAAAACCGTATCAAAATCCGTTGCGTAGTTTTAAAGATTTAAGCATACGTAGGGAATAGGGATATAGGGACATAGGGACAGAGAAAGCGACTTTGTTTTATACTATGTAGTGATAGTGATATATGTGCGTACGTACGCTCACGACACATAGACAAGAAATCACACTTTGCACATTATTTCTCCTTATTTGTGCGCAGAACACCAGCTGGTAGTCAGAAAGTTATAAAACATTAATAAAAACAAAGACTATTAGTAGACGTGACAATAAAGCGAATGAAAAGAATAATAAAATACATTTCTCTTTGAAACAACATAAAACTTACTAACTAGCAACATGCCATTGGGAACAGTATTTGAACGATTCACCGATGTTTAATTAAAAAGATAAATTTTCCGGCACCGTAATCACCTTATCTACCTAATTCGCGCAATAAAAGCGAGTGACTTTAAAATCTGCATAAATACAACGTTTTAAAACTTTCCGCTTAGTTGAGACGCGGTCGGGAGGGTGTGTTGGAAGGGGTGGGGGCAAACAGGGCAGATTAAGGACGCTGGAGCGAGGAAAGAATACACAATTAGTTTAGCTACCTGCTGTAGATAACGTATCCAATTTAACCAGAGCCGCATTGCCACTGTACGTCGTATTATTTCCCTCCCATCCTTCCTACCCGTTCAGATGGCGAGGTCCTTTATTACGTTGGACGCTCTTTAGTCCGGGGATTTTAAAAATTGTGGATTTTAGCTGCGACCGGAACTGAGGGGTTCCGGATCGATCAGGAACGTAGTTGGCATTGTTGAAAAATCAAAATTAGGTTGTTACTTGTTAAATAAGGGGATGTTGTAATTGATGTTTGGAGGCGCGGGATAACTTTGAATTAAGTGGGGTTTTCCTTACAACGGTAAACACCTTGCAAGGCTACGTTCATAAATATTTAGCACCTGTAGGTACCCGTTTTTAGGTTTAATTTAGGTAGCTAAAACGATTTTTTGATAAAAAATGAAATAAACCTTTATTCTAATTACCTAAGCGTTATCTCAACATACATGTAAAGATTAGAAATTTAATTAAAGGAATGCCTACTGACATTGTTTAACTAATCTTTGTTGCAGATATGTACAATCAGGTAACAAAATTTCAGACCTACCGTAGAGCTCCAAAAGTGTTATTAAAAGAATGTTTTCAACTCAAGTAGAATTTTAAGTTTCTGCTTGAGTTGAAGTTTAAAGTCTTTCAATTTTATGAAAAAAAAAAACAAATAATACGTAAGTAGTATTTTTAGAACTCTACGATGGGTCTGCAATTCTGTTGCCCTCTGTTCGAACCTATTATACTAATTACTCAGTACAGTTGGAATACCAATTAGCTGAACCCCACGTGGTCCAGAGTTCACTCTCACATCTGTAAGGTTGTAAAGTAATGTTACTTGATTCTGTTTTTTTTATAACAATATACTTTAAGTAAGTACGATAAATAATAATAAAATATGACAGATCCCACACCTGTCTGCGTAGACGGTCATATGGTCGAGCGGACAGACCAGTTTAAGTACTCGGGATCTGTGCTTCACGCGTCCGGCGACATCGATTGCGACGTCAAGTCACGCATTTCAGCGGCTTGGGCCAAGTGGCGTGAGGTGACTGGTGTCATTTGCGACCCCAAAATGCCGGTTAAACTAAAGGGACAGGTCTATAAAACCATCATTAGACCTGTCCTTTTGTATGGTAGTGAGGCGTGGCCGGTACTTAAGCGACATAAGCAGGAGCTGCGTGTCACGGAGATGAAGATGTTGCGCTGGATGTGTGGAGTGACGCGAAAAGATCGCGTCAGGAACTCAGCCATCCGGGGCAGCCTTCATGTCCGAGACATTGCAGATAAATTGCAAGAATGTCGCCTACGCTGGTACGGTCACGTCTTGCGAAAACCGGCTAATTACGTGGGGAACAAATGACTTGCCATGGCGCCTCGGGGCGCCACGGCCTCCGCCGGGCCGTGGCAGACTCGGTAGACCCAAGAAGTGCTGGCTTGACGTCGTAAAGGGTGATATGCGTGCAAATGGCCTTACTAACCAGGATGCCGAAGATCGTGCGAAGTGTAGGCGTAAAAGTAGGAAAGCGGACCCCGGGCTCCCGAGAGGGATGCAACCGGGAACATCGCTCGGATGATGATGATAAATAATAATCTTATATATAAAAATGAATCGCAAAATGTGTTGGTAAGCGCATAACTCAACAACGCCTGGACCAATTTGGCCAATTCTTTTTTTGTTGTGTTTATTATTGTCAGGAGAAGGTTCTTATGAAAGAAAAAATTAAGTAAGTTGCGTAGTAAATTATCACGCGGGTGAAACCGCGGGGCGCAGCTATCTTCTATAATATAAAAATGAATCGCAAAATGTGTTGGTAAGCGCATAACTCAACAACGCCTGGACCAATTTGGCCAATTCTTTTTTTGTTGTGTTTGTTATTGTCAGGAGAAGGTTCTTATGAAAGAAAATATTAAGAAAATTTTGCGTAGAAAATTATTACGCGGGTGAAACCGCGGGGCGCAGCTAGTAAAATAATAAATATTGCAGGACATTCCACACTTCGCCAGCTAGCCCTAAGCTAGGTGACTAGACTAATTGTATAGTCTAGTCACCTAGCTTGGCATACAATATAAAAAATAACAAAATAGGTAAATACTAGGTACAGTCGGCTGCATAATTTCAGCCCTCGGTAGAGTTCGAAAATTACTATTATTGGAATGTTTTTATTCTAATAATTTTTGTTTGATTGATTGATGAGTTAGAAGACTTTAAACTTCAACTAAAGCAGGTGTCTAGAATCTTGCTCGTGTTGAAAACATTCTTATAACAGCCGTTTTGGAGCTCTACGGTGGGTCTGCAATTATGCAGCCGACCGTACATTTTTACAGATGTGCGAGTGAGCTCTGGGTCACGTGGGGTTCAGCTAATTGGTAATCCAACTGTTCTTACTATAATATTAATACCTACCTACCTCAGTAGTTACTGAGAATTCCATTTGATTACAGAGGTACAATGTTTTTAGACATCGGTCGTAGTAATACAAAAGGACAAGACTTCTAGATGAAGATTTTTTTATTCTACGACTTTTGAAAATTACCACACATAATTTTTTCTTTAGAAAAATCTATCGGTCCAGTGTTACCTATTACTTATGGCGGTAACTGCCTGTATACTTACCAGTCCTTACCGTATCAGAGCATAAAATCTGTAAAAAAATTACACATGACAACGACAACTGCCATACGAAACAGCAAAACCAGCATTTCCTCATAAAATTGTAGCCTCATACACATTACACAGCGACCCCATGTTTGCCAGTAATGCTTCACAACGACTACCAACTCCGAAAACAAAATCCAATTTCTTTATTCTAAACCAGTTAAAGTCGAAAATCGTTTGTAAAAACAATAAAGCAAATGCAAATCCTATGTAAATATTTTGCGTTTATTTTCAGCGTTGAAGCTACGAGATAAAATTCGCAACCATAAAATAATACTTTAAAAGAAGAAAGAGGTAAGTCTTTATACTTAAACTATTGTAACTTGTACTTAAATAAGCCGGGTCTTCACATTCACATGATAATAAAACTTTACTTATGTACCTAAGTACATAGTTATATACCTACCTTTAAAAGTTATGTCTTGTAACTAAGATGATTTGCTTTGACGGGAAACACATACTAATAAATAAATAGGTATTTACCTACCTATGTTACTTAAATAAGTAAGCTAGGTTAGCTTAACTAGTTTAACTATATAGCCTTACTAGCTGCCCTCCGCGGTTTCACCCGCGTAACTCCCGATCCCGTGGGAATATCGGGATGTAAGCTATCCTATCTCTCAAGTTGGATCGAACTGCACATGGTGTGCGAATTTTATTATAATCGGTTAAGTGGTTTAGGAGTCCATTGAGGACAAACATTGTGACACGAGATTTATATATATTAAGATTTAAATTAAAATAAAAATGTAAAGAAGAAACCGTAAATTATTTTACATTTTTTATAGGTATAGGTACCTACATAGTTGACTGTCTATTTGGCGCTATCCAAGTAAATGAATAAAGCACTATTAATTTATAATTCATTATTATAAGAGATCACAATATGAGATTTTGTTATTTCGATTCTGCATCATCAAAAGACCTACTTAAGACCGAAGGAAAAAAATGTGCTCCAAAAATAAACTGTCCCGAAAAAATCCAGGTCAAATCGTTTACTCCAAACACAGGGCTACCTCAAATTTTAATCAAAATGCAAAATACTTGTAAGTACATGTTTACTTATTTACACCAATAAATTTCTTAATATTACCACCCCTGTAATAAGGTAGGGGAAAATCTACAAGTGATTTAACAAGATTGTCAGTTAATGACTTGCCGTCCGCCGCAAATTTAGCCCTTTTCTTTTACCTCAATGAAACCTCTGGCATACATTGTTTTCTGCGACAAAATGATGTTCATTTTAGGAGTAAATTAGGACTCAGACATTTGGTAACTTAGCTGAATAAAGCTAAACCGCTCTTTGTCGATCGCATCGCTTTGTTTGGCATAATGATTATACTTATGCTTTTTTAGATCGCGATCAGTGGAAGAGGAGTAGAGAGGCCTTTGCCCTGCAGTGCAGCATAATAATAATAATAATTAATAACGGCTAATTAGGGTGGCCCAGTCTGAGAGTTGGCGAGTCTCCGCCTGCCATTTTTACGTGTTTATTGGACATTGTTACGGCAGGTGCCATAGTATCCATAGTTCCCCAGTATCTAGTCCACTACCATCCCATCACAATAGCTCAAGTAGTTTTGTCCTGTAGATTATCAATAGTTTCATCCAAACCGGAGGTTGTCCTTGGTTGCACTTTATAGTGTAGACAGGGATAATCGCCGGTTTAGAATCCATCCCATTGTTTGCTATTATACTTGTAATTGTAAAGGGCCTCTACGTGTTGGCTTCGGCTCCACGCACGCCTTCCAAAGGTCCGGGGCTCCATAGCCCCGTGATACAGGACGTATAATAATTATACTTTTTTGTTTCTCTCATGATAATTACCTAAATTTCCTACCTACATCAATATTTAGTTTTGCATGTAACTTGCATGTAACTGTAACTGCTTGCGACTTGCATGGCATTGTGCTTAAACAGTTTTAGTTTAAATTCTAGCTAATGTTTTTAACGGGTATCCAAAAAATTTATTAATTTTCAATACATGGGTGATATTATTCTGCCTCTCAACTGGCAGAGCTGACCGCCCGGCGGTTTCTTCATACATTTTTAATATGGCGCCATCTAGCGGTGCAGTTTAGAATTTAATCACTTTGCCATTTAAAAGTTGGTTAACCATGTTAACTTAAATAATGTGTCTCTCTAATTTAACAGATTTTGACAGAGACGTTACAAATCACGTTCAAATTGGCAGGTAGAGTAAGTAAACATGATTGTGGCAATAATAATTGCATTTAAATTTTTTAAAGAACACCTTTATTTACATTCCAATATTTTTTCCCAATTTTAAACCCCGGATGCAAAAACGACGGGGTGTTATAAGTTTGTTGCAAGTCGCAGAATCACTGTGCGCTGGCAGTAATAGAGCTTTTAACTCAAGCCGTGTCTTAGCCATCGGTTATATTGAAAAGTTTAATTGAAAAATACTCGGCTATGTTTATACCATGATATATAATTATTATTATAAACAAATTATGATTTTTTTTATTGGTCGCCCCGTCGTCTTTTGTAGCTCCGAAACGAATTTCATGAACAGTTTTAAATGTTTAAAAGTGTTCCGCGAGTGTTCTTCTAGTTTCATGAAAATTGGTTCAGTCGTTTAGATCTATCAGCATTTTCATGAATCGAGAGCTTTTTAATTCGTCTTAAAAAATAATTTATATATTGATAAAAACATGATCTGATAACATAATGACATCATGTACTTAATATTTATGTAAAAAACAAGGCCCATAAAAATAAAATTTAACAATAAAACCTGCGAATTTAAGCCTTAAATTATGCATTAGGCGTATGGTAATTTTTCCTTGCATTCACGACGCGTTAATAAATTTTAAAAACTTACGCTTAGACTGTCCCGCTGTACGCGAGTTGTTATTATACCATTTAATATTGCTTTTAAAGGAGAAATAAAAATAAATGCTATGTGCCGATACTATTACAGTTAAAGAGCTGAAGAGTTGGTGCAGTTGCTTAAAGATATTTAAATGCATCTTTAATCTGTAAGCTGACTGCAAATGAAATCACTAAAATAATTACCACTGGAGTAGTATGTTTCAAGATTTTACATAGATTGTGGCCTATGTATCTACAAAACTGGTGTTGTGTAGTTACTGCAAAGATTCTCATATTAAACTGATCAAATTGCAGCTAACAATCTTAAAGTATTACCCCCTTATTCCAAAACGAGGTTTAAGGATAGTCCGAGATGTGGATTTAAACCTTAGATTTAGACACAGATTTACTCGTGAACTATAGTCTAAACACTATCCCTATAGATTATAAAGGGAACTATAGTCTAAACACTGTCCTTAGAGATTATATAGGGATAGTGTTTAGACTATAGTTCACGAGTAAATCTGTATCTAAATCTAAGGTTTAAATCTACATCTCGGACTATCCTTAAACCTCGTTTTGGAATAAGGGGGTTATAGTCTAAGTATTATAACAAAGTTGTAAACTTTAGAATCTGCTATTACTTATTAGAGATTTACTGTTAGATTTACTTATTACTACAGAATTTCTGTTATCTTTTCTGAACAAAAGTAAAGGTACTTAGAAGACGGTAGGTATTGTTTGTTACTTGCGTAATGACTTTAAATCAAGTTAATTGTTAAGCAAAACTAACAGTTGTTTCTGGGTAAGTAAAGAACTGTTTAGTTTAACGTAATATGTACAAAGTTATCGTTCTTAAAGTGTGAGTTATATTATCTACTTATGTTTCTATGTTCGCTTTATTCTAATTTTATTAACTTAATTTATGTCATTATTGCGTATGTTACTGTTAAATATATGGCACATTCAAAATACCGCCCGTAGTTTCGTTTGAACGGAAGTTAAAAACCAGTACAAATAGATCTCACTGGACCGTACTATTTCATACAAAATTGAATGATTAATACCGACATACAGTTGGTTTATGTCTCATTTTAAAATTGTTACAAAACAAGGCCATTTCTTAATCTCAATTAGATTTATACGAACGCCTGTTTCAATCTATTAACTAGGTGTTTGTTGTAAATTGCCATATCTTATCGAAAGTACTTGTTTGTGTAGGTGTTCTTTTACCTATTTATAAGTTATGTAAATACCTAACTACAGAACATCAATTATGTGTATTATATGTGAGACGATTGGCAGCTAGGCAGCAATAGAATTAGTACCTATAGAACATATTCAATGTTTAAATGGATATCAAATATCGTGGTCCCAGAAATTATTGACGACCTCTGTGGCGCGTTGGGCGAACACCCGCATACGACGCAGAAGGTAGCGGGTTTAATTCCCACTTCGAACAAATTTTGTTCCTGGTCTGGGTGTTTAAGTATAAATAAATAGTGAATAAATATTGCAGGACATTCCCCAAATCGCCATCTAGCCCCAAGCCAAGTCACAAGACTTGTGTTATGGGTGCTAGACAACGGATATACTACCTAAGGATATACTTTGCTTTAGTAAATATATACTTACATATGATACATAGTAAAAACCAGACCACAGACAGACATCAAAGTATAAATACTTGTCCGAGGCGGGAATTGAACTCGCAACCTTGTGTTTGGCAGTCTGGCTTGGTGACCATTGTGCCAAATGGGTTGTCACCTATATTAAGGTTATAGTTACAAAAGAACTGTATAAAGTTATAAGATAAGTATTCTATCCGTTGTCTGGCCTCCAAAACACAAGCCTAGTTGCTTAGCTTGGAACCAGATGGCGCTGTGTGAAGTGTCCTTTATATTTTTTAAATCATATGAAAACATGTTTGAATCTTTAAACCAAACTTTTATTAGTGGTTTCATAAGAAAAACAAAACATTAATTTTTTTAAGCGACTTTGTTTTATATACCTACCATGTAGTGATACCTAATTACCTATGGCTAAAGTTCTTATTGAATACTTATCGCCATTTAGGTATAGTACCTACCTGCCGCAGTAATTTCTATTTAAATGTACAAGAATTATATTATTCCTAAGAATGGTATTTAAAAACACATAACCGTCAATTTAATCTCCAGAGAATAGTCTAATTTAACAGAGTCTGTATAGTTATTTCCATCTTACTACAAGTCCAGTAAAACTAGAGCTTTCAACTCTTTTTGATGCGGGACTATTTCGTATGGAGATTGTAGTACTTTGAGTGGTATGGTGGGTCATTTTAAAATGGTCGTATGTATGCGGATGTGTCAGACAATGGTAGGTGTGTATCGCATTTTGTTAAATTGCGAAGAAGCTGCGAGTGTGGTGAGGTGCCCGAGGGAGATCATCTGGGTTTAAAACATTTTACATTTATAAATGTGTAGGTAGTTAGAATTGTATTATTAAGTTTATTATGTAGAAACTTGAAACTTTAAATTAGAGAAATTTCATAAGGATCATTATATTTACATACCTATAGATATTTTACTATACTTTTATTATAGATAGAGTAACAGAATTCATTTTTAACAGACTTCAAAAAAGGAAGAGGTTCTCAATTCGTCGCGTATTTTTTAATGTAAGTATGTTTGCCGATTACTCGAAGACGCCTGGACCGATTTGGAAAATTCTTTTTTTTTATGTGATCAAAACGTCAGGTAAATAATAAAATAATTAGTCGTAGTAATAACGCGATCGTGTGGACATTTTTTTGTATCAAATCTATGAGACATGTTTTTAGCTGTAAGTTTCTTTAAATTAGTAAAATAAACTACATATTTGTCAAGTTGGTGAATAATTTCTCGAAAACCTATTACCTAACTCCTAACGATATTAATAAATAAATGAAAATTAGCTGCAAGCTGAAGATTATAATGTTATACATTTTATGAGTATTTTGTATATCCGCTGTAAAAGCTGTACTTTCCTACATGCAACCGGTAAGTTATGATTGTAAATAAAGCTTTATATTCTAAAATAGTGTTTAACAATTTCAATTGACGACCTCTGTGGCGCGTCGGGCGAACACCCGACTGCGACGCAGAAGGTTGCGGGTTCGATTCCCGCCGGGAACAAGTATTTATGCTGACCATAAATTCTTGTTTCTGGTTCTGGGTGTTTCCTATATGTATAAAATGTATATATTTACAAAAAAAAAAAGTATATAAGTACTTTATCCGTTATCTGGCACCCATAACACAAGCATTAAGTTGCTTAGCTTGGGGCTATAAATAAATATTTATTTATTTATTTTTTTAATTTACATATTACTAGCGACCCGCTCCGGCTTCGCACGGCTATATTATGCATGTATTATACATATAAACCTTCCTCTTGAATCACTCTATTTATTAAAAAAACCGCATCAAAATCCGTTGCGTAGTTTTAAAGATCTAAGCATTCAAAGGGAAATAGGGACAGAAAAAGCGACTTTGTTTTATACTATGTAGTGATGTACTTATATAAACATCTAATAATACCTAGGCGGGTTTGCACATCCAAAAAAATTGGTTTAGAGATGATAAATGAACTGTCAAAGTGTCAAACTGATTAAATAATACTCGTATCAACCTTGTGTTAATTGAAATAGAATTTACATGTTAAAATCATTTAGCTAGAAATTTCGCTAAATTTATTTATAAGCTCAATGGCATGCAAGTCGCCCCAAATGTTATTAAATTACATTTTGATCATGCCAAGTCAAGTCAGCACTGCCGTAAGCATACTTTACACGAAGCTACTCGCGCTAATTTTGACCGCATCGTTGTGGGTAAAGCTAGAGTTATATATTTTGGAAACCAAGAGTAGGACTGGTCCCCACAGGAATATGACCACGCTGTAGACAAAGGCGACGATGGCGGGATGATTTTGACTCCTACAGGAATTACTGTTGTGCAATAGTTCCAGATCGTGATCAATGGAAAAAGGGTATAGAGAGGTATTTGCAGTAGGACAGTGTAGACTCATAATAATATCATGAGTAGGTACAGTCACATTACCAATTAGCTGAACCCCACGTGACCCAGAGCTCACTCGCATATCTTTAAAAAATATAAGTAGTATTTATCTATTTTGTATTTTATATTGTATATTGTATTGTAAGTATATTGTTTAAAAAAAAACAGGTAACTTTTTTACAACCTCACAGATTTGCGAGTCAGCTCTAGATCACTTGGGGTTCAGCTAATTGGTAATGTGACTGTACTTCTCGAACCTATGTCTTCTCCCAAAATATTGAAAAAAAAAACAAAAAATACTGAGGACTAGGTTAATAACTACCTACTTTAAATACAACACGGAAGTAATATCAAAGTCATTAGGTACTAACAAATCATATCATCATTTTAACGAAAGAATTTAAATATGACACTGGTCCTTGAAGCTAAACTATGACAATTGATTTATTATGGAAATGTTGAACAAGATCGAGATTTGTTTATGTCCATTAAACATCATTTTAATCACGAGTTGCGATCGCGTTTCTATTAGGGAACCATACTGATTTTGTAACCGGTGATTAAAATAATAATAATCGTTTAAAAAATGAGTTAAAGATGTAAATTAAATATTTTTCCTGATAGGTGTTACAAATAAATTGAAGTAAATCCTATTTTTGATTAGTTAAATTTTAAAATAAATCTCTCCGAAATTGAAAAGATGACCTACTTACATAAAATACTATATAAATAAAACATATTATAACACCAGTTCCACCCTTTTAAAACCATTTTTTCCACCACAAAGAACCACAAAAAGATTAATATCCCTTTTTACGTTGCACGTTTACGTTGCAATAAATGAATAAGAATAAAACCATTAAATTAATTCTACTTTATGGAGTATTTGAGTACAAAGAAGCAAACCATCCTCTCGACATTAAAATGTGTAGATAGGTAAGTATCTCTTAAATATGAAAAAATCAAAGACCTTAATTCCCTAACATTACTTCGAAGTATGAAAGAAGTCTACAAGGCGAATAAATTGCATTAACTTAATACAGGAGACAAAGAAAGGAAATTTGAACTCTTCACGCTTGAATTAGACCCGAGAACCGTTAAATTGTCTGGGTTCAATACTTTATTCAACAGCATCTCCCTGCGCAAATAAAATTCAATAAATTAACACTTCCACCCGTTATCACATTTCATTACCGGTTTTTCTATATCAGCGAGATGATTACAACGAAATTATTACTTATATCGTAGACATTTCGAGTACAGCCATCAACAGAATCGCAAGACATTATCCCATATCATTATTATAGAACTCGACGGTAGGCAATACCCTTAATTATTGTCCACACAATTGCACCACCATCCCTATATTCTTACTACCATTAGCAACTCTCATAACACTATATCTGCTATGAAATATGCGTTTATCTGTACCTACTATATCTCGAATAATTTGGGCGATTTCAGACTCTGTCCTTATTTAAATACAAGTGATTTTCACTTGGTTATGTAGTGGTTGATTTTAAAAGCGAGGGTTCTAATGTCCGATCGGTCGACTCCGGCTTGACCATAGAGGTAATTTGGAGGCAGACAGCAAACTCATTTGCATCACAATGAGAGTCGGATCTCCACCGGGTGGGGGCTTCCGTCCGTAGGATGAGCCAATGTTTCGTGTATGTATGAAAGAATTTAACATCGTCTGTCTGCTAACTGTATTGTTGAATATTAATTGTTCCTAGAAATAGTGTTTTAGCATGTAAATATTCATGTTTTTAATGTAATCAATATAAATTATCAGTGTCCCGAACCTGTTTCTCTGATTGGTACCCTGGATAAGTCTATCTTGCTAAAACTGCGAGTGGTCTTTTAATTACTAAGAACAATTTCGATCAAGTATTAAGTTTGGCCTAACCTGAAGTATATAACCATTCTGCTCGCGATGATCTTCTAAGTAATTGAACAAAATATACTCTGAAATTACCTTTCATTGAAAGTCGCAAGCAATAGTATATTTTTGCTATTTTACTAATAGTGTTATTTATTTTATTACATATCGTTTGGGCCATTGCTTTTCCTATAATATTTTCCTCAATATAATACAGCCATTACCATCAATAATTTCATTTATTATTGGACATTTATTCTTTTGACTCGAGGACTTCTAAGTTACTGAAATTATACCGAGCTAAAAGGAAAAAATAAGAAACTATTAAATAGGTGTATAAAAAGTAGGTATAAGTTCTGTACCTTTGCTTCTAGTGGCAGACAAAGTCAAATTTGTAACTAGCTACAAATACGTCTAGACGCAATTCAAATCAATTTTGTGCAGTCAATTTAGACTTTACTTTATAAGGGTAAATACTTAATATACTTAGTTAAGTCAGACAACATACTTTTTCATCGGCCGACATTTTGTTTAAATATTGTTTAATCGGAAGCGTGTTCAAATCACTTTGGTATCAGCTATATTATAAGACCAACTCCAGTCTTTAACTACCTAACTCCCACTCAAAGATTAGCTAAGGATGACCAGTTTATCACTGTATATACCAACAGCTTTATATACCTACGCTTAGATTTCACCCGCGACTATAAAATCTATTAGTGTGACAAATTTTAGCCCGATACTGTGCGTTGATATATTCAGTCAGACAGTCAGTCAGGATTTTTAATTTAACATTCATAGATAGAAAGAGGAGATCAATCAGGCAACAAAACTTCTATTTATAAAATGTTTTTGACTCAAGCAATATTATACCTAAAGTTAAAGCATCCTTCTCATTAATTTACTAGACAAAGATTACTAGAATGAAAACATTTGAATCATAGTAATTTTAGCTCTACGAACTCTACGGTGGGGCTGCAATTTTGTTACCGACTGTTTCTAAGGTAACCACTACATATAGTGTTTAATTAAATATAGGTATCTAAAAAGCCACTAATCATGTTTGGATATTTAATAAACAAAAAAAATTGTGAACATCAAATTGAACGGTTGCCGAGCCAGTAGAAAAATTTCACCCTTACAAAGATTCTTAGGACTTTTACAATTGTTTTGAAAACTTTATCTTATATTTTACTCAATGTTTAGACTGTCTACTATCGTATTTTAGAGAATAACTATAATCTCATAATCCGCTTCAAGAATTACTGTCGAGTTTGCTTTTCTTTTATTAGTTTCAATTTATTACAGCTGTAATAAAACTATTTTGGTAATAGCCGTTAGTTATTTGTTGATTAAGTATTAAAATATGGTATTAACTCAATAGTCTACGCCTCTATTAGACGACCTCCGTGGCGCGGTGAGCTGAAGGTTGCGAGTTCGATTCCCACATAAACAGATATTTAGGCAGAAATATAAGTTTCTGGTTTAGGTGTTTCTATAGGTATGACATTTGTTGGCATGGTGACCATTGTGCCAACTGGGTCAATTTAAGGACGTTTTATTTTTCAGAAATTATTATATGTAGTAGGTATGACACATCTATACTAAGAAAAAAATGTAAAGAGATTTTTAAGATTATAATGTTTGAGAAACAACAACAATCTTACTCATGCTGTGTGGTCGTAAACCTAACTTAAACTCGCCAATAACTTGAACTTAAACTTGAACTGTCTCTTCCATATTCTACGAACGTTTCCATTTGATATAAACAGCACATATTAAACTGTACATTATTCGTGAGAACGGCAAAGTTTCATTAATAAAATATATCGCGTAGGGTCGATTACGTCAATATTACTTTAAAAGGAACCAATGACGAATGAAATAGTTATTACAGTATCTTTCATAAAAGGACATTATAAGTAACGCGTTGGAGTTTCCAGTGATCTGATTTTTTTAACGTGTTGACGACGTGATGGAATACTAGCATTCACAAAAAAGTGTCTGACGAAATATTGTGTGACTTCATGCGTCATAGTAACATGACCATCACCAAACCGCCATTTGTAAAGTTTTATTGTGTGTCCTCAAAATAAGTATCAAATTAGTTAAAAATCAAGTCATAAAAGTTAAGAGAGTAAAGTTAACTGCATTTTTTAATGTTACCATGTATGAGAGAAAATTTACGTAAATAGATAATCGTATTTACCTACCTAGTAGCAAACTGACTTGTTTTTTTTTAGTAATGAATTTCTTCAAAATCGGTTAATCCGTTCGAGAGCTACGATTCCACAGACTACGATGATAAACACGTCTTATTTACACCCCTATTTTAAAGGGTTAAAAACGAAACGTATAGTGACTAAAATATAGGTACCTATAAACTCGCAGTTGTGTTCAAACTATACCGATTCAATTTCGTTGCTCGTCAATGCAAATATATTATCAATTCGATGCTAGTGCATTGTCTTTGAATTGCTACATATAAATAGTACTCAGACGATATTCTAGGTATCAAGTATGAAATATTAGCGATATATTATACAAAATTTATTGGATTTAATGAAGTTGGAATATCAATTTAGTTTGTTACTAAATGTCATTTGGTTACAATAATTTATTTTATGTAGAACTAGCGACCCGCTCCGGCTTCGCACGGCTATATTATGCATGTAGTATACATATAAACCTTCTTAAGTATAAACGATTGATCGTTTATAGGTTAAAAATAAAAATGTCATGGTTTTTTGTTTTCATAATTTCATAACTACTAAAAGTAGGCCAAAGTAGCAGCCAGCCCTTTGGCCATACCTATCTATTATCTATTTATTTATTTATTTATTTTTATGAGAACCAACAGCTGTAACTTAAAAATAAACACAAAATAATAGAAACAGAGAGCCAATTAGAGGTCTAGAATCCATAAAAGAAAAAGAAAAACTCTCTGAAACTTCCCTCCTTTTAGGGCGTAGTCGAGCATTAGTAAAGATTTTGGACCTCTTAATGGGTAAAAAGGAGCTCATAATGTTTGTAGTTTTAGTAACTATTTAGTCAGCGATTTTAGTAAATCACTATCACTTCTTAAATAAAACCGGCTAAGTGCGAGTCGGACACGAAGAGTTTCGTATCGTTATATTCTGTTTTTGGTATTTGCTGTTTAGCGGCAACAGAAATCCATCATCTGTGAAAATTTCAACTGTCTAGCTATCACAGTTTATGAGATACACCCTGGTGACAGAAAAACTGACAGGCAGGTAGTGGAGTCTTAGTAAAGGGGTCCCGTTTTTACCCTTTGGGTACGGAACCCTAAAAAACACAAACGCGGATAAAACCACGGTGCGCAACTCATAAAGCATTAACAATTTCCTCAGCTAGTATCTTATATAATCTCATAGTTAATGCAGAAGCAACCTACACGATCGCCACAACAATGTAGCGAGCTTTAATCAATGCATGCAGCGTCCACATCACTCGTAATAGACTGATATACTGCATGAATGCACTATATGTAAACTACTTGTGAACATGTAGAACTAAAACCAACCCAAAGGTTAAAAAATAGAGTCAATATTCCCTTGGACAGCGCTGGACAATACAATATCGTGCGATGTAGAAGTACAATGCGGATGCAATTGCGATGTCCCTTGCAATTGAACGTGGACTTGGGGCACCTACTGTATGTTTGTACCTATATATGCGAATTAAATGATATATTAGTCTGCGGTCAGCCTACGTAAAGAAATGTTATAAAAAGGCTTAATTTAAAGGACGGTTACCTAATTGATATTAATTTTGGTTTCAATTCATCTTTCACCATGGAAGCTTCTTTAAAGTTGGAAGAACGATGTTTTTGGAACTTAATTTTGAGGTTAGATTAGCTTTTGCTTGCAAAGAAAGCAAAAGCTATTCTTTTATAGTTGAAACCCTACTTGAATATAAACAATACATATAATGCAAGTAATTCTAATATTATTAAAAATGTAAGGATTTTTTTATCTTTACAGTTTTTATAGGTACGCCTCGTCTGTTTGATACAATAGTATTTTATATCTAAATTTTGCAGTTTTAAAAAGTCAAGCTTTAAAGCTTTTACAAAAAGCAATAAAAAGTCTATCCCAACCGGATTCCTTAAACAATTGCTATTTGAAACACGTCACTTGCATCACCGGCCATAAAACGTAGAAAGACACTTCAAAAAATTATGAAAACAAATAATAAGGGTTTTGTCTAACAAAACAATAGAGTTTAAACAATGACAAAGGAACAAAATGCTGAAGAACAATAAACCATTCAACCCTTTCGTCAAAATATGTGACTCGACACTTCCTTATTGCGTCGTAAATTAACAAAAAAAAATAAAAGTCCAGCAAAACACGGAGACAATAAGCTTTTTTCATCTAAAAATTATTGTGCCGCGGGCTTTTTATGTCTCTGTGCCTTTAGATGTTGAACTTCAGTTAGAGTTAGATTACCTACGGGACTAATAACGAGTTTTTAAATTATTTTTATCTGTCTGAAGTTGCTGATCAACCTATTGGTAAGTGCTTGAACATCATAACTTAATTTTTAAGATGTTACGATGTGATCTCATATAAATGAATCCAAATGAATAAGTATGTTGAACTTTTATTTTTTCACTTTTTGAAACAATTGTACTATAATTACTATAGTAAAACTTGATTGATTGATAGGTATACCCCCCCTCCTGGCTCCTCTTCACAATTCCACTTTCTACAACAAAGCCTTTTCTTTTCGTTCTGTTATTTTCTGGAATTCTCTACCCCAACCTATCCGCTCTGCTAAAACCCTACCCATTTTCAAGAGTATGGTAACTGAACATTACTTTAACTCTATTATTACATAAGTCTTGCCTCTTATTTATTTTCATTTAGTAGATAATATTTGTATTCTGGTTTCTTCTCTTAGAAATGCTTGTCTAATTTTAATTTTATCATACTTAATATATATACTTATATATTTTTATGTATTATTTTATTATATAAAATATTTGTTAATATTCTTATTATGAATAGTATTGCTAGGTATATGCATTGTATTATATTATTATTTAATATTATTATGTGTATGTTATGCTATCTATGTTTAAGTATTTCGTTTATAATATCTATTTTACGTAGGTATTTATTAATATATGTGTTTCTTCACCACACGACCTACCAGCTAAGCTAAACAGACCTTATCCATCCTAAGGTTGCCTGAAAGAAATCGCTTTAAGCGATAAGGTTGCCTGTTTGTACAATTTCGTAGTTAATAAGCTTTCTCGTCATATTTGTTATTTTTAATGTTTTGTGTTGTACAAATAAAGTGTTTATCTATCTATCTATCTATCTATCTATCTATCTATCTATCTATCTATCTATCTATACCTACCAATAGTTAGTTTAAATGATTTGTATCATCATAATCATAAGATGTACTAAATATTAATAATCACTGCAGTTGCAGTGCTATAGCACAGAAAAAATATAAAACTAGAAGCAAGCAATTTAATTAAGACGACCCAATTGACCCAATGGTTACCATGCCGGACTGCCAAACACAGGGTTGCGGGTTCGATTCCCGCCTCAGACAAGTATTTTTGCTTAGATATTTGTCTGTAGTCTGGATGTTTCAAAAGAAAAGAAAAAAAGAAAAGTATTTAAGTAGTATATCCGTTGTCTAGTACCCGTAACTCAAGTCTAGTTACTTAGCTTGGAGCTAGAGTGCGATGTGTGGAATGTGTTGCAACATTTATTTTATTTATTAGGTAACTAACAACTTGTTAGTCAAAATGAAAAGGGAAGCATGAAATTCGAACATTGAAAATACCAATAAACAGGTATAAAGATAAAAGATATTATTAAATCGAGTAGCTCAATAAAAGAGACACTGTAAAATAGGTCACAGTACTGGTGCAGTCGGCCAAGGAAACAATTTCAGAGATGCACGTTCAAAGACGTTCAAGTAGCTTAATTTTACTTTATACTGGGTCACTCACTGGTGTTGTTTTTCTTTCAATTGGACGCGATATTATATTTTTAGATAAAATATTGAACTTGGAGATTGTTTTCGTTTGTATTCAAGCGTTTTGAAATTCTGCATAATTAATTATACACAAAATACCTACTTATCTACTTTCATTATCTATGCTAATATTATAAAGAGGAAATATTTGATTCTTTTTTGCATTGAATAGGGTCCTACTGCTAACAAAAACTGGACCGATTTTGATAAAACTTAGTATGAGGATACGGTAATTTATTGGAAGTGATAGGCTACTTTTTGTTTTGATATTCTTACGGAATCGGGAGTAACGCGGGTGAAAACGCGGAGCGCTGATAAGTATATATTAAACAAAAGCCAAATTTAAGACAGATACTCATTTTGATGGCAATTTTTCAAAAATGTACCTATCTATATTTGTAATATAGATAGTAAATTTTATGTCTCTACTAGCTTTTGCCCACGACTTTGTCCGCGTAGGGTTTTTCGAAATGCTTTCCTAGCGAATGGCTCTGTTATAAAAGCTATCTGTATGCCAAATTTTAGCCGAATTCTTCCATTGGCTTGAGCTGTACGTTGATGTATTAGTCAGTCAGGACTTTGAATTATTAAATATAAATAAATATTGCAGGACATTCCACACATCGCCATCAAGTCCCAAGCTAAGTATGTAACTAGATTTGTGTTATTGGTGCTAGACAACGGATATACTACTTATTTAATTTTCTTTTGTAAATATGTATATACTTATAATACATAGAAACAACCAAACCACAGACAAATATCTAAGCATAAATACTTGTCTGAGGCGGGAATCGAACCCACAACCCTGTGTTTGGCAGTCTGGCATGGTGACCATTGTGCCAACTGGGTCGTTATATTTTTTTTAATTCTCTTTATTTTAACATTAACACATATAGTTGCTAATATCATCTACTACATAATGTATCTAACTAATGTATAGTTATTATTAATATAAAATTCAATTGCCAGTTTACTGCTATCAATTTTCATAATAAACCGGAAGTTTGATCGTTTTCCTACAAAGGGTAGAATAGACAGCTGTTAGATTCCACATTACGTTGGAAATTATCGATACTTTAAGCAGTTTGTTAGGTATTTAATTGTTATCTATTCACTTTATTTATGGGTGATTTTACTATTAGAAAAAATATGATTTGAATGTTTTTTTTTTGGTACCTGATAGCATATAAGTACAGCATGCATCATAAGTACACTATCAGTTTGCTACAACAATACTATCAACAAGTATTGGACTTACGACCTTCTTTTAGTAGACGTTCCACACAAACATAAATACTTGAATTAAAAGTACTCAGTGTGATTATTATTTTCAACATGTTAGCTATGTATTTAGTTATTTAGGTTATGCTGATATGTAGTCATATTTTTCTCACTATCTCTGTCCTGATCCTTGTTTATCAAACCTTAGATAGATAGATACCTAAACACTTTATTGCACCATAAAAACAAAACGCATAATTATTATGTACATAAATAAATAAAATAAATTCTAACATAAGTAACTAATCTGCTAAAAGAAAATTAATATTTAGAAGCATAAGTAGGTAAATGATGACTGACATTATGCTTACAAGACTTGTACCTATTTTTGACAAGCATCTGTAAGTTTTGATAACCATGGCACAAGATTATCTGGTCTAGATTTGGTCCCATGAATTTTTGAGAAATTGTCTGTTACTATTAAATGTTGTAATTGATAACTAATTGGTTAATATATTTTGAGTTTAGCAAAATAAATTTGCGAGTATTTATCTGTTAATTACTAGACACTGCTTTCATGGAGTGCGCCTTCAAACCAAGAATTTATTTTTTGGAAAACAAGGAGATTTAAAAAAATAATCAGATATTTTTATTCCATACTTTTATGTACTAGAAAACTTTTAGCAAGTCAATTACTACCTTTGTTATCGATATTCTCGATATTGCACTAGAGTCTGTAACAAAAGATATCTGTTTACAATGTTGTATGTAAGTAATAACCAAGTCTGCAAGCTTAACGTGACTATATTTTAAAAGCTGTCAGGGCAATATGACGCCAAGCGCCCGCCTCACCCTGTAGGTACTGTTAGGGTATAAACTGTTTGCAATTATTTATTACTTAGTTCAGAGTAAATTTTCAATAATTTACACAACAACACTGTAGCTATACTGCGGCCAAATTTTTATTTAAATCAACAGAGTTCTTTGACCGTGAAAAGGGAATTAACATAGTTTTGAATTTTTTAGGTATATAAGTACCTAGGGATTTACTGCACCAGTCTAATATTGTAAATATTGGATAGGTACTCACTATTTAGGACTGAATCGTAATAATTTAATAAACGGTGAGTACGGCGATTAGGGTAAATGTGAACAAAATAAATATACCTGTAGGTATAAAGTATATATACCTATAGGTATATATATTATATACATAACGAATTAAGAACCTCCTCCTTTTTTGAAGTCGGTTAAAAATAGGTATGTAATAGATATGTAGTCCAAGTGGATGATTTTCCGAAAGTAATTACATCAACGTAAACGAAGCACTTTCTTTTTATTCCCACCAATTGTAAATAAGATTGAAAAACGAAAGTCCGTCTCAGTTTTGATCTTTATCGTTGCCAACCAGTTTTTACCTCAACTGTACCAGTTTAAACTTAGTAGCTAGTTGAATTGGGGCTGTGTAGGCGTGCTACTTAGACCATTCTAAAACTATTGTTTATGCTAGACATTTACGGCCATAATATACCTAAGTAATTAATGTAGGTTTACTATTATATTATTATGTTTTGCGTACAATTTGCGTAGTGCGAGATCTATGAAGCCTTCAATTTATAATATACTACGCTCCGCGGTTTCACCTGCGTAAGTCCCGATCTCGTGGGAATACCTATCAAACTGAAAAGTAGCCTATAGCCTTCCTCGATAAATGGACTATCCAACACCAAAAAGTGACTTTATTTTATACTATGTAGGTAATGATAATGCATGAAAACAGACCTTCCAGTAAATAGAAAATATGTTATTATTTAGGTACCTATGTGTTTATCAATATTAATTTAGTACATTGTTGGAAAGAGGGTTGTTATTAGTTGAAAAAGTTTTAAAAAACATAATGTCACAATCAATAACAGACTACCGAATGAAAGAAAAACTTTACAAACAAGCTCACCTTCAATAAATTATTGACTTTAGTCATGAATTTAAGTTATTTTATAAATATACTAGCTGTGCATCTCGGACTTACCCCTGTAAGTTCCAATTTCATTTAAAACAAACAATCTTAATGCATGTTTGTTCAATGATTTCTAGGTAAAACTTATTAGGAAAAAATTATAATAATGTACAGGATTTAATATTAATAATAATTGTCTAAGAAATTATTGAGGGATAGGTAGGTGCCTATTTCTGTGATTAGTTCTACGACTTTTGTATTAACTAGAAAATTAAGAAATAGGTATATATAATATCAGCTGTTTCTATGCGGAGAGGTCATTGACTTTAAGATTGAGTCTGAATGATCTTTATTTAAAAAATCTGTTATATTTCGGATCACCCTAAATTTTTTGAAAAACGTTGTTTTTTCAGGTGCATAGAAGTAGCCCTCAACCGTTTCTTAGCTAATTCGCTACAGTCCCCGCATAGCTCAATTGGAAGAGCAGATGAGTGAGTATCCAGTAGAAGATTATGATATGAAAAAATACCTCACAAACTCACCAAGTATACAATATTAAATATTAATAGTAACTATCCCGACAAATGTATATAGTCACATATATTTCCTTTATACATACTTAACTACATTCAATAATTTTAATTAAACTTGTACCATATAAAGCGTGTAACTGAAGATCGTATATAATGAAGTAATAAATTTAAGGAAAAATTGCTTAATTTTATATATTTTTATTGCCATGTTATATATTTTATATAATACGATAAGATATCATTGTTTATATCACCAATAAAGTCGATTTTAATTAGTTTTAATACTTAATTCTTAAGCTATTACCGTAAATTTTTCATTTCATAAAGCTCGGAGCTTAAAAGTTCTTTTCAGTTGATGAAATTGTTAGCGGTAGGTAAACAAACGAGTATTGAATTGTGGCCTATTCAGCTAGAGTTCGGTTAATGTAAATATATACGTCCTATTTGCAGTACTATACTAGCAACACTAGTATTTTAAATCGTAGCTACTTAATTATTTAATTTACGTTAATAACTGAAACTGAAAAACAGCTTAGCTGAGCTTTACTACTACACTGCTTGGACAGTTATTGAAATATTTAGGATAAGTAAGTAGTGGTATATATTGGCCTTTCGCGTTTTTGGTTTTATCTACACTAATATTACAAAGCTAAAGAGTTTGTTTGTTTGAACGCGCTAATCTCAGAAACTACTGGTTATATTGTTTTTTTTGTGTTAGTCCAATTATCGAGGAAGGATATTTTTTATCCCGAAAAAGGTTACTTTTTATCCCGAAATTCCCAGGGGATCGGGAGTTACGCGGGTGAAACCGCGGAGCGCTGCTAGTACCAAATAAAAGCCATATTTATTTAGTATTATATTCTATTTATAATTAGATTGCTCTCTTTTAATGAGATAAAAAATCCTATCACTATAATACTTACGTAATGAAACTTTTTTAAAAGAAATACGCTTTTAAAATTTTCAACCTACAGAGTAGATACTGCTTTAACTTTGAAAATTTCTAATACAAAGATTTCATCTAAAATCTAATCTAATTATTTCTTGAGAATATTAAAACGTACCATCCTCCCCTTTTCTTAGATACAATATTAAGATTCGCAAAACGACAAAAGTTAAGTAATTCTATAGTGAAGATATCTGCTGGCATTTCTGTCAGTTAATTAGAATTCTGTTTCATTGAAAAGTTTGTTAATGATACTTTATTTTGATAGTTAAATATATAAAAATAAAGAAATAAAGGACCTATGTATTTGTGGACCATAAGGTTTATAAAGTAAGTAATAGGAACTGCAAAGCAAAAAAAAACATTCACATGGCTAAATTTTTTCACTTTTTTTGATAATAATTTAACTTACAATGAAAACTATGCTATTTGAGTGATGACGACTTGCAGGAAGGTATATTTTCATCACATAAAGGACCACAAAACTGTGTTCAACCACCAAATATTTTACTAGTTTTATTTCACAAAAAATATTAATTCTCCTCATCACTACATAGTATAAAACAAAGTCTCTTTTTCTGTCCCTATTTCCCTTTGAATGTTTAAATCTTTAAAACTACGAAACGGATTTTGATGCGGTTTTTTAAATAGATAGAGTGATTCAAGAGGAAGGTTTATATGTATAATACATGCATAATATAGCCGTGCGAAGCCGGGGCGGGTCGCTAGTGGCAAAATAAAATCGTTCGCAAGTAGAGCCTAAGTACCTACAGTCGCTACGAAAGCTCGATACGGAAAGCAAACACCCGAGGATTTCATATTCAAAGTTATTTAAATATAAAAAACTGGTTGCCTGTAAAGTCGGTATACGGGCGAAAGTTTTACGTGACAACAACTGTGCTCGAGTGGAAGGGACGCGTGCCTTTCACTTTTTATGTCTGTCTCTCTCGCTCTTAGGCGGGCTAACCATGCCCGCGTGCCTCTCACTCGCTCTCATTGTGAGCGCATAACGTCAGCGGAGCGTAACGCAGTTTCTTGAAGTGTCACCCGGCAAACCAATTTATAAGACGTTGTCACGTCAAAACATAGAAACCAATTTCAATTCTAGTCTAGAAAGTTTGCAAGCTATTAATTTTGGTTTAAACCGTCTTGATCGTTGTTTTACTTAACTGATTAACATCACAACGCGACTATGGGTCGTTTACAAACGATGTTTTAAACTTTTCTAATTACATTTAATTCGTTCGAGTAACATTAGAACGATGTGTTTTCTGAATTACTATTGACTGTTTATGAACGTTAGAAGAGTAAAATATACCAATGATGATGATGTCTCTTTGACCGATTCCGGCTACAGTGACTAGCGTGAAGATGACGAGCTTCAATGTTTAGCAGCTCGTCTATGGTTTTTACCAATATATATGTACGGATTAATCGATTTCCCATTATGTATACTTTCTAATTAATTTTTACCTAATTATCTATATGACAGTTTTTCACTTTGATATTCGGTAAGTATAATCGACAGGGAAGGATGTTGCAAAACTGCATTGTTCGATATAGTCCCAAGAAAACATCTAAAAACTGTATTCTAAAATTTAAATTGCATAGGTAGGGCATACTATATCGATACAAGTAGGTATAGGTATCTATACTACCTACTTATTCTTTAATTTTTTAATAAAAAAAATGAAGGTTCAATGAAAGTCAGTTTTGCAGTGATTATAATATTATACTGACAAAATAAAGTTTTATAATTTCCATTCGACAAATTATAGTAAGCCATATCGATTGGTTCAGAATGAAGTGGAAACAAAATTAAGAATAGTCATATTTTTTTCATTGTTCACTAAAATATTGAAACACATTTGCATGTTATAGCATTTTTAACCCGTTTCGATCGTTCCTTGCACGTGCGTCCACTCCCATACGAAAAACGTTGCTTATGAATAAATAAATTGGTGAACCAGGCCCACACAATTGTTCTGATCCAAAACTACGATTCCTTGTTATGTAAATCAGTACAATTATTCTTTGAATTAATCAACCGTGAAACTTATTGTACATTATGTGCCTAAATGTATGTATGCTGATAACGATCTGTCAATTCCCCCTACTTTATAAGTTTAATGTGAATAAAATTGGGCGAAACATATGTCTCGAATGTAAGTAGGTATATATTGTCATCGCACATTATATATTTAACAAATAAATAGGTATTGAATGTATAGAATCTATATTTTAATTGTCATATCATTAGATACCCATTATCCGGTCGCAATTGGGTTTTAATTCCTTTAATTTATTCTAATTACGAAAATGATACCTAAACTAAAAGTTTACATAGAATATGATACTCTATTATCTTGTTCTAGCATCACAAAACTAACTAAACGTCAACTCATAAAACAGGAATTTCGCAAGTCAGCTCAAAAGTGTTTAACAATAAAATATGATTGCAAAATGTAGGTACTGAGCCTTCGCATGATGGTCAACGATCATAAAGGGCTAAGGCTCTAAAAATAAGTAAAAATAACTCGCCGGCGGCACTACGGGTGAAGTTCAGAACTTTTGCTTTTTAGTCGGTCGGACGCAAACTTTAAATTGGTTTCCACCATCTACGGGGGAGAATGGGAAAACTACTAACGAGAAAATTTGCTACCTACGATCCTAAGTTTTCACTTAATGGTTGAACGTATTCCTTGCGAACTTACAGTTATTGTTGTGCTTCTGAGTAGATATGTACTACGTATAGTAAACTTTTAACTAGTATAAAGTTCCTTCTTTTCAGATAACCTGCATATTATATGCAAAATAAAAAATATCGTTCAAGTGTCTTTGGTTTTCGCAATACTCATAACGAAATTTCGTTCAAAAACTTAAATTGGACTTCAAAATAATACACGTCCCCTGCATCGCGGATCTTAAGCCTGCATCTACAGTAAGTATTCTATACCTCATCATCATCTTCCTGCCCTTATCCCAATTTATTTGGGGTCGGCGCAGTATGTTTTCTTCTTCCATTAACTCCTATTAGTTGTCATCGCATCGTTTACATTCATCTCTCTCATTTCTTGTCTCACGCAGTCCATCCATCTTTTCTTAGGTCGTTCTCTTCCTCTCCATCCTTCTACATTCATACTCATCACTCTTCTAGTCACATCGCGTCTCTTCTCTTCTCATCACATGTTCAGTAAGTATTATATACCATTCTCGATTTATTAAAAACGTATTATTATTTACGCGTATCACCAAGCTACACTCTATCTAGACTCTACCGTCTCTGTAGAGATCAGTCCATAAACTTGACCTGCCCCAATATTTTTTTATCAGTTCCAAATAGTAATGGCGCCTTGGGCTTTGGGGTGGAGCTTTGCGCTTACAAAAAAATGGCTATTGACACACATTTTATTGTAAACCATCGTCGCCTACATCACAATGTGTTGATAAATTTTTGTGTAAAATAATAATTAACCATGCTCAAACAATTAGCCCTTCGTTAAATATTACATAAACAAAATGTTACTAAAATAGATCATAGAAATACAGAGACACAGGTCTCGAAGAATTCCTCTCCGTTGATCACAAATGGTGTGATGACAAGCTATTATCATCTCTAATACAATAAATTAGGGTATGTTTTGGATGGAACACATACGTTTTTATTTGACCTATGATTCCTGTGAATGACCGTAGAATTTATTTTTAGTAAGACAGTTTAATGATCTTTTATCGCGTCACCTCCCCCGTTCTTATGACATTCATAAGTAAATTGAAAGGCGCCAATCATGACACCAATAATTCATGAAATGCATAAATTATTACAATTAGAATCGATAACAACAATGTTTACAGTTATTAACGGCATAAAGGATATTTAAATCAAATTTTAAAGTAGCCTCTGATACATCGACCTATAAAATTCGCACGAGACAATTCAAAGGTCGTAAAGTGTCATAAAATTATTTACTCAAGAATAACCCCTTGCCGTGTTTTGTTTTTATCATATATTAATGATGATTTATTGTTATACGTATCTGTTTAATGTGTGTATGTATGGGTCATAAAAACTTTTACGAGACAGTTATACGCGGCACAACCTCTGAGCGTTTTATTGGTACACGAGTGATTTTATTGGAGGTGAGAGAAATTTAACTAATCGATAATGTTCTATGAAATGTAAGAATCGATTCGAGATATTAAAGATATTGTTCGATTTTTGAATTCTGTGACGAATGATTGGAAAATTCGATGCCTAATTTAGGCGCCGCGTTGTGAATCGTAATTGGTTAGATGGAAAACGCGTGGGCAATCTAATCGCGGTATTTTTTTGATCTTTTATTGGATTTATTATTATTGATATTGAGTACTTTTTTATACTATCGTACGTAACTCTTTTAGATAAATGTAATGGATACAAACCATTAATGACGTTTCGTCCGGTTTCCCTTTGTAAATTATTCCATAATTCTTTCACGAATAAGTCAATGGGGAATCGACTTGAATATCTTTATTAACTTTTATTGACTAACTTGCAAAATACAATTTGGATAACGACACAAAAGTTTTTTTTAATAACCTCCTTCCTTATGCTACGAAATACATACTTAGTAGGTAATTTTCAAAGAAGCTTTCCAGAACATTTTCCCAAAGAGAAATAAGAGTAGATATAAAAACGCGAATATACACAAAAGGTTGAACGTTAAAATGAGTCAATAATTAAGCGATTTAATCAAAGTATCAAATAGGGAATTTTCAAACAAAGAACAACGGGTTTCAAAAGCTTTCCTAGATGACGCTTCAAACACCAGACAAAGGTGTGACTTTTAAACGACGACGGTAGTTTAAAAGAATACTAGCGACCCGCCCCGGCTTCGCACGGCTATATTATGCATGTATTATACATATGAATTTTCCTCTTGAATCACTCTATCTACTAAAAAAAACCGCATCAAAATCCGTTGCGAAGTTTTAAAGATTTAAGCATACAAAGGGATATAGCGACAGAGAAAGCCACTTTGTTTTATACTATGTAGTGATAAATAATACGTTATCAAATGACCTAGTTGGCACAATGGCCACCATGTCGGACTACCAAACACAGGATTGCGGGTTCGATTCACACCTATGACAAGTATTTATGCTTAGATATTTGTCTGTGGTCTGGTTGTTTCTATGTATTATAAGTATATATTTACAATAGAAAGGTATTTATGTAGTCAATCCGTTATCTAGCACCCATAATGCAAGTCTAGTTACTTAGGTTGGGGCTAGATGGTGATGTGTGGAATGTCTACCAATATTTTTTAAAATATTATAAGTTAACTCTGTTGAGTATAAAATATGTGATATTAAATCTGTTTGCAGTGATGGGCAAAAAAAAACAGTTTATTGTTTAGAAAAAATTCCCATTATTCAAATTTTAATGACAATTGAAACATGTTTCGCTAGTTGAGTTAATTATGTATGTATCCGACAATTTAAAACATTAAAATTAGTCTTATATAGGTAGGTATCTAATTTGAATATTTAAAACTTATATATGAAACACTTCATTAAATTTAATTGGTTCTTTAATTACTTTTATTCACCAATTTTTAACCTAATAAGTTTTTTTTTATACAATATACAACCACTTAGAAACAATGTTAATGTACGGTCGGCTGCATAATTGCAGACCCACCGTAGAACTCCAAAACGGCTGTTATAAGAATATTTTCAACACAAGCAAGATCTAGAATCTTGCTTGTGTTGAAAACTTATAGACTTTCATCATTCTCATAGACTTTCATTCATTTTTATAGAAGTTCAAAGTCTTCCGACTCATGAATTTATCAAACAAAAATATTAGAATGAAAACATGCCAATAATAGTAATTTGAACTCTACCGGGGGCTGCAAATATGCAGCCGACTGTACCTACTTCAATTATTGTGACAATGAAAAATTTTAAATTCCTAAAACGTAACTAAACAAATTTGTTAAATGTGCATTTAAGTTTTGTTTTGAAAGTATGTTATGATATAACGCGTAAACGTTTATCAAATCAGTTATTAGAATACCTACGTATGGCTCATACGTTCAACATAATTTACTTTGAACGCTCATATGTTTAACGCAATTATAGTTGAATGTATAGTTCATAATGTGTTCAACGCAATTCACGTTGAATGTATGGTCCATACGTTCAACATCACTCACGTGTAGACGAATGGAATGTAGATATGGCTCATACTTTCAACATGATTCACGTCGAACGTATGGCTCATACATTCAACGCACTTCATGTTGAATGGATGAGCCTGTAAGTTCACACGACGTGAATAGTTGTCGAATACTATCACAAGACGTAGTAGTGATACTTAATTTGTTATTAACTAGTAATTAATGGTCCGCGATTTCACCAGCGTAATATGAATATAAAAGTCTATGTTACTCTCAAAAAATTCAGTGAATCTCCTACACATACTAAATTTTATCAAAATCGGTCCAGCCAATTTGTAATTAAACAAAAATACTAACAACCCTTTCCTTGCACTCGAGTAAAAACCGTTTCTGTTTAAAATAATTAGTGTTGATTTACTTACGGTAACAAATAAAGTGCACACGTGTAGTCTTCTTCTTTGCGTATCGATTCCGAGTGTTAATATATATATATATATAATTTTTTTTTTTTTTTTAAGTAGGTATTTTATATTTTTGTATTTCGTTTTTGTACATTTTATAATTTTGTATTTTTATTTTTTATTACTATAATTATTTACATGCCAAATCCAGTCCAGTAGGTTGCCACAGCTACGGCATCGTCACTTGCTTTGTAGAGATCTTGTAAGGTGCAGGAGGCAGGGCTTGCAGAGCACACCAGTAGGTGGGGCATTGTCTGCTCTGTTTGACCACAGTGGCATTGGACATTTGTTGGGTCGGAGTAACCCCATCGGCAAAGGTTAGTCTTACAACGACCCACCTGAGTTCTGAGTCGATTAAGGGTTTTCCATGTTGCTCACGGTAGATTGTAGCCAGGGGGGAGATTTTCTGCTGGCTCAATGTATCCACTGGGAGGCGGGTGGTGTTTCCGCCATAGCTTTAATCTGCTTTCCTTTGGGTGTTCTGATAGGGATTCGGTGCTGCTCAAAAAACTATTGCGGCTTTTAAGTCTTGGTTTGAAAGCGGTTGATGCAAAAAGGGGGTGTCTGGGGTCTTTTTCCTGTTTCTGTTTTTCTATTTTGCATGCGACAGACCTACGCACAGCTGGAGGAGCTATACCCGCTAAAGGGTAGAGATTATGTAGCGGCGTTGGTTTCAGACAACCAGTAATTGTGCGGCAGGTCTCATTTAAAGCAACATCTACTTCCCTTGCGTGAGCAGAACGATGCCACACGGGGCATGCGTACTCACCAGCAGAGAAGCAGAGCGCTAGGCCTGTCGTACGGAGGACGTGAGGTGTTGCGCCCCAGGTTGTTCCAGTGAGCCGACGGAGCAGATTATTGCGTGATTCTACTTTCATTTTAGTTTTCTGGCAATGGTTCTTGTATGTTAAGGATCTGTCAAGTGTCACTCCAAGATATGTAGGGCTGTGACAATGTTCGATGGGTGTGCCTCGCCACGTGATGTTTAGCCTGCGCATGGCCTGATGGTTCCTAAGGTGAAAAGCACAACATTCTGTCTTACAGGGATTTGGCCTCAGAGCATTATTAGAGTAGTAGGAATCTAGTTCCTCAAGAGCTAGTTTTAAATTACTCTCAGCCTCTTCAAAGGTGTATGTTTGAGAGGCCAGCGCAAGATCGTCAGCATAGAGAAAACGCTCAGTGTTTGGGGATTTGGGTTGGTCGTTCGTGTAAATGTTAAAGAGTATTGGGGCCAGGACGCTTCCTTGTGGAAGGCCATTTTTCACGCGTCTCCAGCGACTTTTTTCCGTATTAAGGTGAACTCTAAAACACCGATTACGAAGCATTTCACCCAGAATATCCACAAAACGATGATCACACGTGTAGTAATGTTGTTAGAAAAAAGATTCATCAAAATCGGTTGATAAACAAAGAAGATATGCGCGAACATCCATTAAAAAAAAACATACATACCTACAACCGAATTGAGAACCTCCTCCTTTTTTTGAAGTCGGTTAAAAAACAATCAACACTTTTAATAAATTAATTAGAAACGATCTGTAGGTACCAATAATTTTCTTTTGAAGGTATTTTATTTTTACTTATTTATTGGTCGTACTTTCACTTATATATTTTTTTATACATATTCACTTTGATATTTATTTTTAAAAAAAAAGGCTGATTTCACTATAGTTTAACCTGTTCACTTTTGCAACCAAACTCAAACTGATGTTGTTTTTTAAAGCTATAATAATTGTTTTCACCTCAAACTTTTGTCCTTTAATTACTTTTACAGTTATTTAAAAAAAAATCTTTAATAGTTTTTATAATGGACTTTATTTTGACAGCCATAGAGTCCGTTTTAATGTGGTTAAAAGGCAGCTTTTGTAAAGTTTATAACACAAAGGATTGAACAATATCGGAACAATAATGATTGTCTTACAATATTATAGTAACGTCGTAATGTTTTGATACTTTATTCTTTTATAGTTTTTTAACGTGATATCGTCTAATAAATTGATGGAACACCTGCATTCACAAAAAAGTTGACGTTATTGTCACGTTCCCATTGTGTGACGTATTTGTCACGTTCCCGATGTATGTCATCATTGTCACGTTCCGGTGACGTCATGTCAACAATGACGTCACACAGCACGCAGCAACACGCGTCTCGTGTTTATTTTATATTGTTTAATCATAATATTACTCATTTGGAGTTGTGTTATGGTGACGAGTGACGAGTGACGAATAGAAGACTTTTATAAAGATAAAAAATATTAAAATTAATATATTTAAATTAAAAGGGGAAAAAAATCATCACGTACAATGTATCGTCAGTAAATCGACTTCACAGACAACCATTTTTTATTTCGTGAAAATTCAAACAATAATGATCCTGAAGTTTATAAAATACAAAATAAAATGTTTAACAAGTTTTTTACAACGTTATGTTAAATGATAAAAATGACTGTCGTAAAATTTTATTCAAAGAAACCTATTTGCGAAGATTGATTGCGTATGTACTTAAATCATAATTATGAATCTAATTTTGTGTATGAATAAGCTAAACTGACATTTACGAAGTTGCTACAAAATGTAATGATAAAATATTGAGCTCGTCGTAATCATAAAAGATAATTTTCACTTTCTATAACATAGTCTTGTTTGCGATGAATTTATATTTTCACAGTAGTAGTTATTTTATATAATTCGTGTTATTAATTTATCTATATAATTTCCTCTTCTTTGAATTAAACTCAAATTAAAAAAAAAAGTATACCTACCTATACATATAATAGGTAGGTATACTTACCTTAACTTAAATGTGTTTGTTTGTTTACAAAAAGTTACGAATGACCACCGATTCAGTTGCTTATTTGTTGTTTTACGGCGTTTTTATTAACAAAAAACTAATCGTTCTACGGATAGTAAAAAGTATCAAAATTTATTAGTCGTAGTACAACGTTTATCACCGGAATAAAACAGTTTTAATTGCAATTATTGCTTAGTTAAATATAGAGTAAAATTTAAAAAAAACACCATTGGTTTTTTACGCTTGCAACAGAAGCACTCAATGAAATAAACGTTGTATTTTATTATTAATAATAAATTAAATTAATATTTCCATATTAATGCTGTACAATAAAATGGTAGTGCATGTTGAAAATGGTAAATGAACTATAAAATTCACGATTCCATTGAATTTGATCATTTTTACCCGACTACGGCGAAGCCCACCTAACTTCAAAAGTACTTATCGTACTATAATTCAACAAATGAGGTATCGTTAGAAGCATCTCAATAGTCCGCTGATTATAGGCTATGTGACGTCACAATAAACGAAATGTGACGCCCTCTAGAGATCATAGAGTAATGAATTAAAAAATAAAAATAATTAAAATGTATTGTGTTGGATATCAAATGAAATAATTTAATTAGCACATTTCAAAAATATAATATTCACTCCATAATGGTGTAAATACGTGTGTTTGTTACTTCTTCATTTTTGACGTGACAACGTTTTATAAATTGGTTTGCCGGGTGACACTTCAAGAAACTGCGTTACGCTCCGCTGACGTTATGCGCTCACAATGAGAGCGAGTGAGAGGCACGCGTCCCTTCCACTCGGGCATGGTTAGCCCGCCTAAGAGCGAGAGAGACAGACATAAAAAGTGTTTTCTAGACTGATAATTTTTTTCCTTTCTTCTTTTTCATACCTGTGCCTGACTTGTACTTGTCTATTGAATTTTGTAATATTTTTTTTATTTACCCAAATTTTAACCTCTTACAAACAAAACAGGCCATTTAACCCTTTAACGTAACAGTTAATTCGACAAAGGTAATAAATTGGACAACGGTAATAGTTGTGTAAAGGTTTTACGGTCTTTTATTGTCTTTCTTCTACTGAGTTACTTGGTTCCATTAGAGATGATAATAAAAAAAGTTTGCGGAACCGACGCGGGCGCAGTATGCCCGGGTGGCAGCTTAAGTCAAATATTGTAGTGTTTCTGTCTATGGACTGCAAAAATATATATTTTTAACTGCACGTTTTTCGTCGAGTTAGAAAAGAAAAGAAAATAAAAAACACGCGATTTTAAGACCCGATAAAATAGCTATTATGAACACTAAAATAGCTGTATACGATTTTTTCGCCTTGCCACTGCAAGAATAATAACTGAAAAATATTAAATCAGTAGTTTCTTACCGTTACCTTTATCATCATCCACGGCGAAATTCTTATGTTCGTTATGTGCGTAATTCGCGTAATAAATTGCGTAAATCGGAAACGTATGGAATTTGTACATTTGAGTCATACCTATCACAACTTCATAAGAGTTGAGTTAAGAAAAAAATAATCCTCAATTAAATTGTTACGAAAAAAGTTTATTATTCGAGATTTTATTTTAACACTGCCACACACAAATTACAATTTTCTAGTAGGTATACTAATAACCTCTGAGCTAAGCTGCGGATAAACGGAGATGGCCGGATATGACGAAACGTTATAGTTTCGCTATGTCCGTTCTTATTGACTAGGTACGGGATTCTATAAATGAACCTGGAAATAAAATAATAAGTACAAAAATTTACCTGGTTTAATTGTGCGTTACGAGCATATTGGAAAGGGTGATATGAAGATATTTGAGTTGGCTGACTGGTGAATAGAGATAGTGGTGAAACGCTTCATCATTATATTAGCCAAAGGGCGTCCACTGCTGAACATGGCTCCCCCAAACACTTCCAAAGGCAAAACGACTGTCGGAGAACGCTGGCGCTGGTACAATCGACTTCCAGAGCTATCGGTCGCATAATGCATGTAAAACGCATACCTGACGCAGACGACCCAGTTGGCACAATGGTTACTATGCCGGACTGCCAAACACAGGGTTGCGGGTTCGATTCCCGCCTCAGACAAGTATTTATGCTTAGATATTTGTCTGTGGTCTGGTTGTTTCTACTATGTATTATAAGTATATATTTACAAAAGAAAAGTATATAAGTAGTATATCCGTTGTCTAGCACCCATAATACAAGTCTGGTTACTTAGCTTGGGGCTAGATGGCGATGTGTGGAATGTCCTGCAATATTTATTTATTTATACCTACTTTATTTTATTAGAAAACTAGCTATCCCGGCAAAAGTTGTTTTGTCATTTACAAAAAAAAGGAAAATAATCAGATGTTGTTCGATTTTTAAATTTTAACGAATATACACAAAAAACTTAACACAAATCGGTTCAGCCGTTTAGGTGAAGATAGGTAACTAACACAGCGACACGAGAATGTATATACCTACTAGTTGTTATATCATTAAAAAAAACCGGGCTAATTTGTAAATCTAAGCGCATACAAAAAATTAATTCAAATCAGTCCAGCCGTTTAGGAGGAGTTCAGTGACATACACACGTACAGTAGAATTATATATATGTATAACTAGCGACCCGCCTCGGCTTCGCACGGCTATATTATGCATGTATTGTATCCTTTTGAATCACTCTATCTATTTAAAAAACACCGCATCCCCTTTTTAAAGATCTAAGCATATATAGGGACAGACAGCGGAAAGCGACTCTGTTTTATACTATGTAATGAAGAAGATAGGGATACATTTTATTTAGCTACTAGGTATTATACAGATCATAATTTAATTTTAAAATTGATCAAAGTAAATATTATTTGGTACTACGTAATGCTTACCTATCTTGTCATTTCACTACATAGTATAAATTAAAGTCACTTTTCGCCGTCTCTATTTCCCTTTGTATGCTTAGATCTTTAAAACTACGTGGATTTTGATGCGGTTTTTTTTAATGGATAGAGTGATTAAAGAGGAAGGTTTATATGTATAATACATGCATAATATAGCCGTGCGAAGCCGGGGCGGGTCGCTAGTGTTTTATAATTACAGAACTTAACTAAGATAGTAAAATACCTACAGTTAAGTTTAATGTTACCGGCTTCGTAATCAGTAGGGTTACACAAAATCAGGGTGTCAGGAAATATTCGTCGTTACTGCTGCGGTCGTCCTCCGGAAGGTACCTGGGTACCTACAATACCGGAGCTTTCGCACCTACTTGCGTATTATTAAGCTTTTCCATTGTTATAAAAGGCAATAAAGATAATTTTAAAAACAACACCATACTTACTTATTTTAAATAAGCTTTCAAAAAAAGACTTTGATAAAATTGTTGTTTGAGACACAATTTTTGTATTTAAAAAGTTTTTTTTGCTGATTAACTAGGGCTTGTGGCTACCTGTTCACAACTCCATCTAGTCGCCAAAAGGCGAACTAAAGCAAAATACAGTAGCACCATCTTTGGGGACAGACGGTATTTGCAATAATGCGCCACCCCTCCTGTCTGCAACGCAACCCCTGTCTGCAAAGGGTGACAAACAAAGCGTCTATTACGTAAAGCGAGCCGTGCGATGTCTATTGCTATTGCTAGCAATGGTTATTGGTAGAATTTTATACCGTAAATATCATTTTTATTGTTAATTTGAAGCTAATTTAAAATCGGTTGCAATCAAAATTAAATGAAAAGGAAATTTTAATTCCTCTTTTTTTTCACTCATTGTATTAAATGAATCCCTCCCAACTATGCTATAAATTAAAATAGGTACTTCAATTTATTATTCAATTCAATTACAATATAAAACATCAATACATAATATAAATGTTAAAAAAAAAAAGAAAACTAGTAGACACCTAAATAATCCTAAATTATATATAACTAAACAAAACAAATAAATAAACCATACAATGTGTTTCATCATGGGTACGATAATAGGAAAGAGGGTTGTTCTAGTCTAGACGATAAGACAAAAAACTTTTATTAGACGAAGTTAATGTTTGGAAATTGTAACCTTAAAAAAAATCTGTGTCTCGAATTTAGCGATTTTTCGGAATTTGTCATAATTTTACGATTTTCAACTAAAATACCGAATTTTCTAGCAATATTAAACTAGGTTAACGAAATTTCTCCGACATTTTTTACTGTACCTATTTACATTTTTTAATTGGAAACCCTTTTATTTCTTCGCAGCCGGGTAAACATAAAGTGGCCAATATTAATTGATTTTTTTGTATGTACGTAGGTATCTATCGAGTCAGCTAGTTTAATAAAATTTACAATATTATGGATCTTCATCATTGCAACTTTGTAAATAGCAGCAATATGCAAACAGCTTTTAAAAGACAAACTATGGACCATGGATTAAATTTCCAATGATAATCTACCTACTCGTAAAAACAACATATTTGTTGATCTTACTGATCTTTAATACAGTCAAGTCGTGTTCCTTCTTTTGAAGGCGGCCAAAAAGACAAAAACCTCGTTTGAATACAAAATTGGATCTGAGGGAAGAGAAAAAAATCCTATGCAAAAAAAGTTTTATATTCATAAAAAACATAATGTTTATCTGTGAATGTAAGTCACTATGTACTATGGTAAGAAATTTTTATAATAATTTACACAATAAATATCACAAGTGTCAGTTCCGATCTCGCTGCAATTTCGGTATCAAAAATATCCTGTGCCCTTAGTTAAAATCGGTCCAGTAGTTTGACCCCAAGAAGGGAAAAAACACATGTTTTTTATATAATTATTTTATAGATGATAGGTCATCGTTTGACCACTGTCACACCTGCCTGATGGTAGGTGACGATGCGGCCTAAAATGTAACACGCCTTCCTAGAAGATACCTATTCACGACTTGAAGACCCCCAAATTCAGGAAAGACAGACGCAGGCAACCGATTCCATTCCCTTGCAGTACGAATAAGGAAGTAAATAATTAAATCTTTAATTCTAGTATTATGTTAGGATAGGTATTATTATTGTGAATAGATATCAATATCTATTGCGTCACGTAATAAGAGCAAAACAGTTTAATTCAGTTGGTCACTTTCGCAGAAAATCATAATGTATGAGTATGAGAGCCTTTATGAGCAGGCACTACGTATCTTTGTGTACACTGGATATATATCTATAGTGTAGGTCATGTTTAACGTTTTGTGAAGTAGGTAGGTAATACCTACACTATACAATTTGTTTCAGCGAAGGGGTTTAAATACGAAAGGGGGTTGTTCTAGATGTCTAGGCGAACAACTTTTGTTCTACGACTTTTGGAAATTCGAACATTTCGTTCGAAGTTTTTGTATGAAACTTGAAAATCAGCTCAAGTAAAAATTCCCTCAGAACTATCGAAAAAAAGTTCGAATTTTCAATAGTCAAGTAGAACAAAAGTTGCCTTTCCTGAAACACATTGTATACAGCGGGCGCGACGTAATTCATGCTTTTATTTGATGATTAAATCAGTTTTTTGTTTCAGAAGGCTACTTATATAGGTATTTTACTAGCTTTAGCTCTTGACTTCGTTCGCAAAGGGTTAGAATTTCTTCCCGGATGTCTACGTTGTAAGAGCTATAATTGTACTCTATGCCATATTTTAACCATATCCGTAAATTGGTCTGGAATGTGATTTGACATCGCAGTCAGTTAGAAAGTCAGGACTTTAAGAGGAAAGGGTACCGGGGGCTCTTTCCATACAAACTATTACAAACGTAGTCGACTGTTTTCTCCCTGAATAATGACAAAAGAGCAAATATTTTTGGTTCATAAAACTTATAACTGTCATGACCATGACCATATTTTTTTTTTTATTTAAATTTTCATTTCTATAATAATTAGAAAATGTAAAAAACCAAAACATAGGGGCATAGGCAGTTGTAGTTTTTATGGCACAAAAATATTTGTGCTAGTGTCATTATCCAGGGAGGAAACAGTCGACTACGTTTGTATGAAGAGAGCGCAGGTACCCTTTCACCTTAAATGTTATATTTACCTGTAGATATCGGACCAAGGAACCGGACCAAGGACCAAGGAACCTCTAACTATTTTTTATTTTTTTAGATAGGTATAAAAGGTAAAGACCATTATTTTATTGATGATCAAAATGGACAAATTACACGTAGGTATAGGTACCTATCTAAGAAAGCATTGTAAAACATAACCCTTCTTCGATGTCGGTTAAATAAAACATATAATAATAAAAGAGGGAATCTTTTAATAAAAGTTTCGTAGTACAAACCTAATAAGTGCTTACTTTGTAAAAAAATAAAAAGAAAGGACCCTGCCCATCCCAATCAGCCTTTTTCCTTACAAGAAAGGGTTTTAATACACTAAGGATGATTCGAAATTCGAATCGATGGAAAATGATATTACCTATGTCACAAGTAGGGCAATTTAGATTTCGGGTCTCTGGTTGTAAAAAAATCCAATAGACGAAAAGTCCAATAGTAGTAAATAGGATTTTGTAGAAATCGGTGAATATTAATATTTATTACTTAAGTATTTTCTGAGGTTTTCACGATTTGAACTCATAATGAAACTTGTTAATTATTATGATTTTTTATTAATATTATTAGGAGGAAAAATTTGATTGTTTCAAAAGTCAAAAGTATTTTTATTTTATTTCTTTGGATGCTTAATACATTAAAATTTGTATAAAGACCACTTAAAATCGTCTTAAAACCTAGATAAGATGCCAATCTAATCGTGCCTTCGGAACGCGCCCACCAATGAGAAGAAGGCACAAGAAACTCATGGGGTTTTTTTTCATGTGATCACGCTCACAAAGGTCAATATTACAAATATTTGAAAGTATTATTTGAAATGGAGCAACTAAAGTTACGTCCATGGGTTCTTATCATTAAGGTAAGACGAAGTATCATACGCCTTACTGCACAATTTATGCTTTATAAAAGTTTTGAACCTGTTAATGGACATGGTTTATAAATTTGTATTGAATAGGCTCCGAAGCTACTGAACCAATTAAGATGAAACTAGGTATGAGTAATTGTTATCTCAGTCTGCCACTGATCAAGGGATCTGGAAAGGTCTCGAAACGTCAGGTTTTAACAAAAAAAAACGGATTACATCAATATTTATTACTTTTTCAGTGACAATTGTATCTGTTTAAAAAGCACTACCTACTAAGATCATTTTAACGGGAGTTTGCTCGACGTCATCTGATTATAACTTAACTAGCGACTCGCCCCGGCTTCGCACGGCTATATTATGCATGTATTATACATAAAAACCTTCCTCTTGAATCACTCTATCTATTAAAAAAACCGCATCAAAATCCGTTGCGTAGTTTTAAAGATTTAAGCATACAAAGGGAATAGGGACAGAGAAAGCGACTTTATTTTATACTATGTAGTGATAGTGATAGTGATGAAGTGAAGTGACTAGCTGAACCCAGCGGTTTAACCCACGTAAGTTCCGATCCCGCGGGAATTTCGGGATCAAACGTATGTTGTCCATTTCCATCCCCTTAACTACCACTATACCTATTTTCATCGAAATCGGTCCAGTCGTTTGACCGTGAATAAGAAACAAAAACATATAAATAAACATAAAATTTAAAAAAAAAAAACGAAATATAAATAAAATAAAAAACTTAAAATTAATAAAATAAAAAACTTATTATAAACATAAAATAAACTTTTTTTTGACGACCCAGTTGGCACAATGGTCACCATGCCGGACTGCCAAACACAGGGTTGCGGGTTCGATTCCCGCCTCAGACAAGTATTTATGCTTAGATATTTGTCTGTGGTCTGGTTGTTTCTATGTATTATAAGTATATATTTACAAAAGAAAAGTATATAAGTAGTATATCCGTTGTTTAGCACCCATAATACAAGTCTAGTTACTTAGCTAGGGGCTAGACAGCGATGTGTGGAATTTCCTGCAATACACGTATACTCTGCAATACTTTCGTATTTCTTATATTAGTTAGGATAACTTTAACTAATACATTGAAAGAAATTTAAATGCAAAACAACTAGAATGATATGCTAACTGGATTACCCATGTGAGATTTAATAACAGATCTAGGTAGCCAGTTTATGTAGCAGTATGTTTTCCATGTCCGGTGGTAGGTAGCCATAACTGGTTTGAAATACATAATTACCCTAAGAATCTAGTAAAGTGAGATGTCGATTGGCTGAATTAGCACCAATGAAGTTATAGGTATCTACCTAATGATTTCTTAAATTAGTTTTAAAGTTTATAAAGGTAAATTAAATAACTGCGTTATAACTGCGCTAATTAATAGGTATAGATATATCTATAATTATATGTAAATATAGGTACAATATGCGTCATACGTCCACTATCAGTTTACTATCATAATACTATCAACAAGTATTGGAGTTACGACCTTTTTCTAATAGACGTTACACACAAACATAAATATTTGAAGTAAAAGTACTCAGTGTGATTATTATTTTCAACAGGTTAGCTATGTCTTTAGTTGGGCGAGAGGTATAAGCCGCTACACCAACCGACGTGGGTTACAGGATACGTTGTTATAATGTTCAAATAGTGCTGCACAGGATTGTTATAAACGTTACGGAGCTAGTGGACTTTTGAACGTTGATTGTACAATCCACGGTCAAAAGTCTCTGCCCACCGTTACGTTTACAATCCCGTGCAGCACTATTTGAACATTATAACAACGTATCCTGTGGATCGAACCCACGTCGGTTGGTGTAGCGGGTGGCGGCTTATACCACTCACACAACTAAATACATAGCTAACAATATGTTAAAAATAATAATTACATTGAGTACTTTTAATTCAAGTATTTAGGTTTGTGTGTAACGTCTATTAGAAGAAGGTCGTAACTCCAATACTTGTTGAGTATTATTGTAGCAAACTGATCATTTACTTATGACCCTTACTGTACCTATAGGTATTATGTAATATAGCGCAGTACCTAAGACTGATAGATAAAGTATTTTAATATATTTATACAATGTAATATGAAAGGGTTGTTTTATACGTCTAGGTCATTTTCTGTTCTACGACTATTCGAATATTCGTAATTTTTTCTAAAATTTTGAAGGTATGCTTACTTTAAAATCAGCTTCTTCTCAGAGTCAGAGGTCATTGACCTTTGGGCCCAGAGGGGTTAATGTTTTTGTTGATTTTGGAGTACTATTTCAAATATTAATTGTCTTTCATAAGAATTATTTTCCCGCGTCTTAATCGCGACCATGACTATTGGAACATAGTCGAAACGTCGAGGTAAGATAAATAAAAATACGCGATTAAGACCCGGGAAAAAAATATACTATGAATACACATCGTGTGAGTTTAAAAAGTTTAATTATTGTCTTTTTTTTTTAAAACAGCAGATTTTCGGAAAAATGACAAAAATAGTTCCAAAAGCTATAAAAAAAGCTATAAAGCAAAAGTTGTTCGCCTCGACGAGGACGTTGCGAACGGCTACATCCCGACTTTACCCGATCCCATCTCTACCCGATTTTAAAATACCTGACAAAAACTCCCAACTTTACCCGAATGAAACTACCCCTTTTTTATTTCAATAAACTCATCGAAACACACTGTATATGATAAAATGTATTAAATTGATTTAAAATAATGCAAATAACAATGATAATAAAAATACGTTGTAAGTAGGTACTAAGCGATAGTAGTGGCAAAAGTCAGAAGTGATTTCGAATACATACCTAATAATGAATTAATTTATTAAATACTATAGCGACCCGTACCGGCTTCGCACGGCTATATTATGCATGTATTATACATATAAACCTTCCTCTTGAATCACTCTATCTATTTAAAAAAACCCCATCAAAATCCGTTGCGTAGTTTTAAAGATTTAAGCATACATAGGGATATAGGGACAGAGAAAGAGACTTTGTTTTGTACTGTGTAGTGATAATTAAAATATAGGTACCTATTCGAGTACATACAATCCATGACCTAAATGAATTTATTTAATTATTACATCATTCAGGTTGACTTACCTAGGTACCTACACAATAATGCACAACAAACTTGCATGACATTAATTGTGCTCATCAAACAAATTTAGCTAAATATTAGCTAGTTAATTAATCGTGTTTATGATCTTACAACAATTTATTTACTGTCAAAACGTCATACTGACAAAATATTTTAAACCTTGTATTTATTAAAATATAATTAAATTTTAATTTTCCAGATGCATTTAGTCACGTCATGAAAGCACTAAAATGTTTTTACAGTAATTTAAAATAATTAAAAAAATCTATAAGATTGAACACCCCTTCTACCCTTCACCTTCCTCAACTTCTTGTCCATCCAAAGGTTGCCCGGAAGAGATCGCTTTGAGCGATAAGGCCGCCCTTTGTAACACTTAGACTTAGTCTTAAGGTTTGTTTTTATTTTATTTAATGTAATTTAAAAATGGTGTTTACAATAAAGAATTTATCTATCTATCTATCAAGTTTTTACATAACAGAATGCGTAATATTGATAAAATATCAACTCAATCACAGAAAACAATATTTCTGTTAAAATAAAATCACATTCGAAACCGGGAGCGTAATCTACTAAAATATAAATAAATATATAAACAAACACGTGTTTGTAAGGAAACGAGGCTATGCCTATAGAATGACAATAAGGATTTCCCTTTCAAGCGGAAAATTTACGTGATAAAAATTCTAAACGTTTTCGTGTGAAAAAAATTGTATTAGCTACATAGAGATTTAAACTAAAGTGTGATAGAGGAAAATCGGAACCTTTTTAAATATTATCTAAAAAAAATGGAGATAATATTAGGCATAATATTTAGGCATTTGTAAACTATTTACACATTTTATTAAAAACCTACATCGTAAGATCATGAGGGTAATAGGTCGATTGGCATTTGTAAACAATTTATATATTTCCTTAAAAACCTACATCGAAAGATCATGAGTTCGGTTGGCATTTGTAAACTATTTACATATTTTCTTAAAAACCTACATCGTAAGATCATGAGGATAATAGGTCGGTTGGCATTTGTAAACTATTTTACTTTTTTTTTTTTTTTTTTTTTTTTTTTTCTTAAAAACCTACATCGTAAGATTATGAGGGTCAACCCTCAACCGCTTTCTTTTATAATTACCCTGTATAATTGTCACCATAAAATGCTTCCATTTTTGCAAATAATATTAATATCGAACAACGATCGACTTTTCAAAAAAAATGACAAATAAAGTTTCTCAGAACTCTCGCCGCAGCACTTCGATTAGGTACAAAATATAGTTGTCGTTCTGTAAGTAAAGAATATTTAAATAAAATATTAGAATAACAAACGAAAAATATATGACATTTATAGTTATTAATAAAAAAAACAAAAATCTGGAATAAAAAAATCAACAATAGATAAATAAAAGAAAAAGGTACTCTAGACTTGATATTTCATTTTCTTTGCGTATCGAAAGAAGATAAAACATCTAATTTAGAGTGGTTTGTTTTAAAGGATATCGATATGATGTATTCTCTATTGTACTACTGATATTATTTTGGTACAGATATTTTATTTCTTTAAATGAAGTCCGAAATATAAAATGGCTGCGGTAGGTGTGATTATGTAGTCAAATAGCGGGTTAGTGTGTAGTCGTAAATCATATGAGGAACGTGTAAACTGATCTGCTTTACGAATTCTGAACAATATATATTTTTATCTCCTTCTTCTAATATGTATAATAAATTAAAAACCTACTTTAAAAAAAAGGGGAAAGTATCTACTTGTACCTACCTTCATTATCTGTACGGCAGTTTTACGTATTAGGTCATTAAATTAAGTTTTTAGATTGGCTGCCTGACTCATGCCTGACTTCAGTTATTTTTCCCTTTTTTTTGTAGTCGGTTTTTTTTACTTTTAATTTTTTTTCAAAATTTTTTATTTTTGTTTTGTCGTTATTAGTAGGTACACTATCAATTTGTACCTCTCTCTTACCAATCTGTGTAATTCAAGAGTCGATTTTACTAAACCTATCCGCAAATCTAGTCTCGCGAACATGGCGCTTGCAACAACGCTGTGCAAAAATATATGGTAATCAACAAAATCAAAACAAATTAAAATCGATTGTGGCCATATAACAGTTCAATCTATCCTACCACGTATACTTTTTGCCATTGGTTCGGTCGGTCGAAGCTTGTGAACTTTTTTGTTTCGGTTTTTGTGGTTCGATCAATAGAAAGACGATCTAAAATTAAACAAAAGACGATCGTAACAGACACATACACAATCGGAACCGAATCAAAAGACAATCAAATTAAAAACAAAAGACGATTTCAACAGAAACAAAAGACGAACGTATGATTTAAATACTTAAATATTTTTAAGCCACAAATAGGTTCACAAATAGGTTTAAAAAAAACGTGAGAATTAACAGTAGATTAATTCGTGGTGTTGCTTATTTAAAACTAGCGACCCGCCCCGGCTTCGCACGGCTATATTATGCATGTATTATATTTATAAACCTTCCTCTTGAATCACTCTATCTATTAAAAAAACCGCATCAAAATCCGTTGCGTAGTTTTAAAGATTTAAGCATACAAAGGGATATAGGGACATAGGGACAGAGAAAGCGACTTTGTTTTATACTATGTAGTGATGATAAATTTGCAGTCTTAATTGTTTAATGTTCTGTTATATATAAACATTAACATTTTATTACAATAACCGTAAATTAAGAGGTTTTGATTAAATAAGAAACAATTTGATTTAATATGAAAATTTATGTATAAAGGGCTTAATAACGATAAATAATCGAGTTTCAAGTGTTATTTACGATTATTTTATAACGGGTCAAGTCAACAACCATTAAAATTAATGACTTATAAATTTATTACCTAATTTTCGAAAAAGTTTTGAATATTGTGTTTGATTTTAATTAGGTAAGTAGGTAGGTAGTTCAAATAGTTAAAAATGTTGAAAATATATTTTTAAAATGTTGCGGTTTCTTTTAATTTATTGCATGTTTACTGCGAGTTACCACTGAGGGCGCATTTTTGCATTAGACCAATTCCATCTGGCCACCTTTCTCCAATTAGTACCTTCTCCCTTTCAGAGATGGCGCTACGCGTCACATTTCTGATTATTGTTCGGCATTAAACATACGTTAAATATACATAGTTTAAATACATATTTGTTAGTTTAAAAAACAATATAATCATTAATTTCGTTCCTTTTATGACTTCTTTTAAAATGTTGAGAATCTTATTAGAAAAAATAAAGGTGGTGAAAGCTTTCTGTTTTCTCTGTGCTTTTAGAAAAAAGTTTCTATGCATTTGGCTAGATGTCGCTAAAGCAAATTATTGGCAAGAGCTTTTAACCTTAATTTAAGTGTATGAAAAATACCTGTACCGTTTAAATAAAATAATAATAAATATTTAAATGAATCATGAAAATTATTAGCATATCCAGTATTTATTTGTTCTTTGCTATGGAGAATTTATAATTTAGGTTATTTATAATTAAGGGGGTAAGGCCGTATCTATTTTACAATTGTAATAAAACTTAAAAAAAAAAACAAATTAAAAGACTAGGCTAAGTAGGTACTGACATTAGCTCGTAAATCCCACAAACTCAACCTAAATACTCTTCAATTTTTCGTACTCTATATTTTTGAACTTATTAACAAAATCCAACGCATACCTTCTCCAAAAATTCCTTAAATTATATCATTGAATCTATTCACTACCTTTTACCCTCGTATCTATTAAAACCTCAATTTCTCACGACAAAAGAGCATAAAAGAAAATGACATTGTGACACTTTGAGTGACGGAAAATAACGTCAAATGACGTACACACGGTAAAAGTAATCGCTTAAGTGCCGTGAGAGCATCTAGACTAAATTCGCTAAATTTCAGCAAGAATGTAAGCCCTTGCGGGAGTTACTTACGTTTAAAAAGTTTAAATTAAACCCAATATTAAAATATATCTTATTGCTTTTAGGCATTCATAATAAATTTACTTACGTACCTACTAGAACAAACCTAATCCTAACTTATCCTTACTTAATAGTATAAATCCGAAAGTTTGTTTGTTTGTTACGGTCACACGACTGGGCTGATTTGGATGAAATCGCTATCGTGGTAGTTTAGGGAATGGAGATCATCTAGGTACTATTAAAACACTCTCATTATGAAATAATAAGCACAGAGTCTATAGCATTCGTTTGTTTGCTACAATCTGTTACCACCGTTGTTTGTTTTTAATACGTTTCAATGTAATTTCATGCAAATTTCAAATAAAAAATTTATCTTTGCCTTGACTTTGACCTCAACCGGATGTAATTTCTGTCATTATATGTCAAGTTTACCTTTGTTTATCGACTCGTAAACATGACAGAATAGGCACCTGGTAGAGGCGTTAACATATTGTAGCAAGCTTACTCAGTCTCATCGCTAGAGTATGCTGCCATAGTTCGACGTATGTGAGACTATCATGAGCTGCCATACCCTCAGTCGTTCTTGAGGCTTTGAGAGAACTCGATGTTGGTTATAGGCAATGAGAGGGCAGAGGGAAGGTTCTATAGGCACTTGACACGCTCTATCAACCGCTAACCTCCGCCCAAGTGTAATAACATGCCGCCTGTTCTCTGTTTCAATTTGGGAACAAATTGAAATTGTTTTTATTTGAATAATATTGCTGGATCGTTGGTCGAATGGACATTTTCAATGTATTCGCTGTTATTGTGAGTCTTTGGTATATTTAGGACATGGCAGTGGTGTGAAGTGGTTCACTTTGTTTTTAATGGGCTGGCTGCTTCAATTAGGATATGCTACTTATTGCGGACGACCCAGTTGGCACAATGGTCACCGGACAGCCGAACACAGGGTTGCGGGTTCGATTCCCGCCTCAGACATGTATTTATGCTTAGATATTTGTCTGTGGTCTGGTTGTTTCTATGTATTATAAGTATATATTTACAAAAGAAAAAGTATATAAGTAGTATATCCGTTGTCTAGCACCCATAACACAAGTCTAGTTACTTAGCTTGGGGCTTGATGGCGACGCGACGTGTGGAATATGTCCTAGAAATATACATGTAATTTGTATGTATGTATGCATTTTACTTATATAATCCCCCTGGTTCCACTCGCGTAAGTTCTCTTTGCGTGGTAATATTGAGATATGAAGCAAAACAGACCAAAACAAATAATCATCGAAATCGGTTCAGCATTGGCTGAGCGATTGCCAAAACACACACACTGCTCGTTCATGGCTCCATACAAGAAGACTGTTAGAAATTGGATGTCTTTCGGTTCATTCGTTTTGGAGATATGTGGGACATAGTTATAAACGGTCAAACTTATAATAATCTTTTCTGTCCATTTGGGGGCTAAAAAAAGATAATTATAAAAGTTTTTACGAATTTAATTGGAGCAACACATACCAATAGCTTTTTAACACAAGTCATAGGTGGCACACGTGGTTTTCTTATTGTGCAAGAATAGGATCTACTATCTTAGACATAAAGTTCAATTTTGAATAATTTTACAGAAAAAAATGGGTAATTTCGCGACGAATTGTGATCTTCTCCTTTTTACCCGACTGCGCGACTTAAAGGAGGGTAATGTTTATTAAAGTCAATTAAGAGTTTGCCATCATATCATGATAAATGTAACTTAAACTTATTTTAGATATAAACGATCGAAAAAACACATATTACCTTCATATTAAAAATTAGCTCTGGCACATTTCGGTATCTCTTGCAAAATTTTACAGCGTTCTTATTAATAAAATTATTATAAACGGGGCCCTCATTGTTACGCAATTTCAGTGCTTCAGGGGGTGGCTGCATCCTTTAAGCGGGGTGAGGGGTGGTTGGAAAAATTGCACATAAATATTGAAGCTGCCACTTACACGTGCGCCCACCGCTTGACGAAAGCTTACTGTGGATATGCCTTAGCTTTTTTATTAATATTAAGTATAATTAAGCATGTATATTAATTTATTTTATACCATTGTTATAACATAAATTATGTGGATGCACCTAATAGAGCTCCTAATAGGAGTACCTAGCTATGATATTTTTTTCTGTGTTATGCTCTATTAAAATAGTGAAAAAAAAAACCTATAGCTTAGTATAGCTAAAATAGTGAAGCTAAGTTATAGCTATAGGTTATTTATTCACTATTTTTTTTTAACTGAGCAACACATCTGAATTGTATTAATTCTCATGCGGCAATCGCGTTATAATTACCAGTTTAATATTCCCGTGACCACGACCGGTGCAACTCGATCGAAACTCCTGGTAAAAATTAAACAACTAAGACTAGGAAGTGTAGGAGTGTGACACTTCCCCCCCCCACACTCATACACATTCATAAGTGTTTGACACTTTATCTTCACTTCGTTACTGTAGTTTTTTCGCGTATATGCCACAGGATAGGCTTTCTGCCTAGTGTGGCACTAGTAATACTACCTGTATTTTGTAATCATGTGAATAAAAAAATTAACAAATAAATCTTGCAAGAAATTTTACACATAGCCATCTAGCCCCAAGCTAAGTAACTAGACTTGTGTTATGGGTGCTAGACAACGGATATACTACTAATATACTTTTCTTTTGTAAATATATACTTATAATACATAGAAGCAACCAGACCATAGACAAATATCTAAGCATAAATACTTGCCTGAGGCGGGAATCGAACCCGCAACCCTGTATTGGCAGTCCGGCATGGTGACCATAGTGCCAACTGTGTCGCCAAATAAATGTGGGTGGAAATATTTGTAAGATAGTATTTTATTATCATGTAAATATTTATGTGGAAAAAATAATCGATTTTTATTTGACTATCTCGTCTTATCCATGTTAATATCATCGTCAGTTCGACACCAGCCCTCCTTCTTTTTCTTGTAGCAAATTTCGCAACAATCTCACTTATTATGCCACACAAATTTCCGTTCCCTGCTTGCCCTCTAGACGTGAAATTAAAATTTCCTACTAAGGGGTTCTTGTATACTTTATGGTTGAAATTGCTTAATAAATATTGCTACTTAAGAACCTTTAATAGTAGGTACTCCTTACTTATATTTAGACTCGATTCTATGACTGGTATCTGGGTAGAGCTTGGAATTAGCTTTTGTAAGGTATTTATGTTAAACAGATCTACGTCTAAATAAGTACATAGATATGTGGATAAGTAGGTACCTACTTTATTTTCTTGTTGTTGATTTATTTATAGGTACCAATTTTATTTAATTATTGCAGGACATTCCACATCCATCTAGCCCCAAGCTAAGTAACTAGACTTGTGTTATGGGTGCTATACTACTAATATACCTGTTTAATTAAATCTAAACATTCATATGATAATATATTTTTAATCTAAAATGCTATATTTAATAAGTATGATAAATTGAATTTTGGTATTAATTTAAGTAAAATGTGGCAACTTTGTCTCTTTGGTTTTGATCTTCAATGAAGCTGGTGTACTCAATTTCTAATTTCTTGCATTTTATTTATACAATACCTTTTATTTGGTAAATATTTACATAATATAATAACATAGGAACAACCACACCACAGACAAATATCTAAGCATAAATATTTGTCTAAGGCGGGAATCTAACTCACAACCTTGTTTTTAGCAGTCCGGTGTGGTGACCATTGTGTCACTGTTTTTAGCTTGTGCCATTCAACTGCTATACGATGGCTTTATTTCAGTTTCAGTCCCTGCAATGCGAGTCCATCCAGTTTATACAAGTCTCAGATTGTATCCAAGCCTGATAAAGTGCGTCTATGATTGCGTAACCCCATGTTGGTATTATAAAGCCTCCCTAAGGTCTTCAACTTTCTGAAAAGACTTTGAAACTTAGAACACTTATGAGAATTCCTTGTTTTAGTTTACAAACTGAAATTACACAAGCACGTTAGTTTCTGTTTGTTTACAAATATTAAGGGTTTTATGTAAAGTATAAGATGTAATTTAATTACGCCCTTTACCTATTTTAACTTTAACTTATTTTACACATCTAGCCAAACAACTTTTGTTCTACGACTTTTAAATATTCGAAGTTTTCAAAAAATTGCACCTGAATTTTTATCTACTTTTAAAAATTTCATTTTTTGTTTCTAAAATTAGCACCTAAGTGAACTATCTATAATATAATACCTACCTCAGGAAGGTATAGGTAATTAGTACTTACGGTCAACATTTATTAATTAGAACCTCTTTGGCGCAGTGGGTCTGCAACGCACAAGCTTACGGGTTCGATTCCTGCAAGTATTTTTCGTACCAATATTTGTTTCTGTAAATAAATATTTGTTGTGTTTCTGTATGTATGACAAGTTTCATCTAAATCGGTCCAGTAGTTTCGGAATATATTCGTTATATTATTATATATATTATTATTATATTATATTATTATTATTAAGAGCCTGTAGTGTCCCACTGCAGGGCAAATTCGTTACGTTCGTTAATTTTTATTTGTTACAAACAAAAAAATATTTTCTTTTATACCTACATAATATTAGTAGGTAAGTATAGATTTACTTACCTACTAATATTATGTAGGTATAAAAGAATACGTTTTTTTGTAAATTCATAAGTATAGATTTACTTATGAATTTACAAAAAAACGTATTGGTAAATTGTGTATTCTATCCGTTGTCTGGTTACCATTACACAAGCTTAGTTGCTTAGCTTAGGTCTATAAAGCGCTGTGTGTTACTTATCTTACAATCTTTTTATTTATTTCGTAATTATTTATTATAGATATAAAGACGCAAGAGATGGCATTGGCGAGGTCAAGTTCCAATTCTATAAAATCTTATTTTAAAATTCTTTATCATTTATTTTAAATTAACATTGATAATCGATACGATTTATTATTGCTATTAGCTTATTCGACAAGTGTTTTTACTCGGTTTGTTATTCGGATGCGAAAACTTGTTATGAAAATTGTTTTTTAACCGACTGCAAAAAGGCAGAGGTTCTAAAATTCTAAGGTATATATCAACCTATTTTTTTAAGCAAAATTTATCCATAAAGTCCCAATCGAACGAGTTCCGATTTCGATAAGGAAGAGTTCAAGGGTAGTTTTATTAAGTAATTTTTCCCATTTTGTATCTCCATACAAACGTAGTCGACTGTTTCGTCCCTGGAGTATGACACTAGAGCGAATATTTTTGTTGCATAAAACTTATAATTGCCATGACCCCTATGTTTTGTTGTGCAAGTGTCATTATCCAGGAAGGAAACAGTCGACTACGTTTGTATGGAGAGAGCGCGGGTACCCTTTCACCTTAAGGCAGATGCTTATGTATTTCCTCTGAATTTTCTTCAGAAATCCGAAATTATTGAATCAATTCTTAAATTTTTTCAAATTTGAAAAAAATTGTTAATTTTGAAATTATCAGGTCATGAAATTCTCTCAGTTGGATTTTTTGGTCATTCTTATTGTAGGTATTAAGCGAGGCAAAAAATTTATAGAGATTGAGCGAGGCACAATTTTTTTTTTAAGAAAACTTTATTGTCATATTAGTTGAATGACATTCCTATAAGAAAATTCCAGCGTAATTGGGAATTACGCAGGTGATCCGAACCACACGATTCTACAAGATACATCGCTAATGTATCTTGTAGAACAGAAAGTCTTCGCCTTAAGCATAAATACAATATTTGTCAACCACAAGTTAATTATGCTTTATATCAGAAAAGTTCATTTGTAAATGCGATTAAAATCTATAATGCACTCCCTTTGGAATTTAAATTACCCCAAAGGTTATCCGAATTTAAAACTAATTTGAAGTCCTGGCTCATCAGTAGATCTTTTTACAATCTGAATGAGTACTTCGATAGTGATAGGGATAAATATTTTGTAAAAGGATTAGCTTGAAGCTTGCACTAGGTACATGGTACCTCTATTGTAATAATTTTTTTAAAATAGATTAATAACAAAAACTATAATTTAATTATAGATTTAAGTATAAGATGTTATTCTTCTGAAATTTTATTTTAGGTCTTCTAATAAGTACTTATTGCATGCCCGCAATGGGTAAATTGTTGTTAAGTACTTAATTTTAAAATTACCTACCATCCATTGTACACAATTTATGCAATAAAAAATCTTATTCTTATTCTTATACATATAAGCTATCAAGCATCCATCAACAAACACTTTTTTCTTTTAAAAAAGTTCTACCACTTCTACAACCATCAAAGCAACTCTTAAAACTAAACTGTTTAAATTATTTATTGTCCCATAACGGTCACTTTATCAATCAACTTATAATAATTTTCTTTTTTCACAGGTGAAAACACTGGACTGGTAAGTTCCTACAAAACGTTGACCACGAATCTGGGCCTCTGGTTTGTATGGACCGCTTATGGTTGCGAAGGTTTTGCGGTTATTGGCACCTCAAAGGTGATGGGTATCAGCATCACGATATCTGTTGGAAAACTGCCAGACAACATGTTTAAATGTTTTTGTTGTAATACAATTTTTGAAAGGTGTTACTCATCATTTTTTTCCACTTAGGCTGTATGTGACAAATGATTTTATCCGTCATACTTGTGATCGTGAAAAAAAATTATAGCGATAGTTATATCGAGCGTTAAATTACGATATCCCTACAGTAGTGTGGGGAACCTTAAATGCCTTAATGACAGATATTTTAGATAATCGTGGTTCAACATTTATAATCAGACAGAATTTACTTGTACAGGCTATTAATACTAGGATGTGGAACTTAAAGCAAGAACTTAACTCAAGTTAAGGGGCTCTCTTCGTGCAAACGTTGTCGACGACACTGAGCAAAAATTTTTGTTGCATAAAACTTATAACTGTCATGACCATGCCCTGTTTTTTTTAAAACTTAATTTCTATGATAATTAGAATATGCAAAAAACCAAAACATAGGGGCATAGTCATGGCAGTTATAGGTTTTATGGCACAAAAATATTTGTGATACTGTCATTATCCAGGGAGGAATCAGTCGACTATTTTGTATGGAGAGAGTGACGGTCCCCTTTCACCTTAAGGTGTTTTATCGCAAGTAATCGCAACACAGTTGCTAACTGCTGATTTAAAACTATGCTATACTAACCTTCTCTTTGTTCAGTATCTTATGTAAAAGCGTCATATTTGTTGACCCTTAGATACAATAAGTATTAATATTGTATATACATGTATTATATTTAAAGTACCTATCTATAAACTGATCGTTAAATCCGGCAAGAGATTGTAAATTTTGAAAAGAGCTTTACGATGGACTCGCTCCACCCACTGGTTCTTTTACATCTTTGTGTCGGTGTGGGCACTAAAAAGGTAATGTTGTGGTTTTCGTTTTTTGATACCATTTATTTTTTACAATGTACCTGTAAGTTCACTTTTACTGTTATATTTTGCGAATAGTATGGTACGGTTGGAGTCACAATTGCAGATCCACCGTAGAGTCCTAAAATTACTACAATTGGGATTTTCCAAATTTCCTGACCCATGATTTTTATATTATTTTCCGTAAATATTGACTAATTTGAATATTTTAGAGATTTCTCTCTAGTTTTTTAAAATAACATAATGTGTACCATACAATTTTGAATATTTCTAAACTTTTTACCGTGGTGACGTCACTAATGGCTTAATATCAGTGTCTTCCATTGCCTAAGTTGTGTAGAAAAAAAAGTGTGTCCATATTTATTAGTTGGCTGTCATTTTACTTTTTTATTAATTATGGCACATGCCGATTTCGTCATAACGCCGATGGTGACGTCATCAGAGTGCAAGTGAAGGTCAAACATATTTAATCGAAAATATGCTACATCAACGTTCATTTTTGATTAAATGTTTAACTATAATGTTGAAGAGGTATTTTTCTCTGAATGGTTTTGTAATATCAATAAAAAAAAATGAACAATCTCAATTGGAATGTTTTTATTCTAAAATATAATAATATATAGGTACCTATTTAATAAATTCATGAGTTGATAGACTTTAAACTTGAACTCAAGTAAGACCTTAGAATCTTTCTTTAGTTGAAAATATTCTAATAATAGCAGTTTTGGAACTGTACGGTGGGTCTGCAATTCTGATTCCGACCGTACCTAAAGTTTTGCAAAACTTGCTGTGCCCAGTGGTTTCACCCGCGTAAGTTCCAAAAGGAATTTTGGGATACCGATTTTCATCCAAATCGGTAATTAAACGATTTTCATTTAAATCGATAAATTAATTAAATCCATAAATAAACAAACTTTCTAATTTATAATATTATTAGTTAGGATTAGGATGTTAAACTTTTATCATAAAAGCTCATGTAAGAAAAGCTTTTGTATAAGTTCTAACGAGACTCACTTATAAGTGCTTATTTAAAACTCTAATAAGATATTTGTACAGTTAAAATTGTAGATTTCTAAATAAAAAACAATTTATTTTACAAATATTATTGTCTTATTAATAAATAAATATTGAAGGCCATTCCACACATCACCGTCTAGCCCCAAGCTAAGTAACTAGACTTGTGTTATGGGTGCTAGACAACGGATATACTACTTACATACTATTCTTTTGTAAATATATACCTACTTATAATACATAGAAACAACCAGACCACAGACAAATATCTAAGCATAAATACCTACTTGTCTGAGGCGGGAATCGAACCCGCAACCCTGTGTTTAGCAGTCCGGCATGGTGACCATAGCGACAACTGGGTCGTCTTATTGGACTCTACCTGTGGATATTTTTATTTAATTCCCTTTTTGTTATTGGCCTAATTGCTGTTAGTTTTGCGCTCGTTGACCGTATTCGATCATACGGGTCAAGCAATCCGTAACAGCTTATGACAAATAAGCCCCTCTGTGCTTCGGAAGGCGTTAAGCCCCGTTGATCAAAATTGTTATTTCTGATAGAGTCGTTACGTTATATTGGGTAGTTAGGTATGTGCTATTATTTATTTATTTATTTTATTGCTTCCTCCTTCCACACCCCTGTCTAGTGTCAGCTGAGTCCAGTCCCTAATATGCGAGTCCAACTCGTCCCACCATCTTCTTCTGGGCCAGCGGCGGGGGCGCCTGCTGGAAACCATTCGTTGGTGGTTTTTGGCCACATCTATCGAATATGTCCGATATGTCCTATGTTATGCAAAAATGTTTTAACCCGAATAACATTTATTTTGAGAATTTTAAGCAAAACACATTGTACCTACCTACTGTGTCAAAAAAAAACATAGGTACTATTAGTTGTTTTGTGGCGTCTTTTAGTAGTTTGTCACAGTAGAAGTGATTTTATTTAGTTTATAGCGTTTCTTTAGTTTAATTTTTTGTTGTTGTTTAAAACATTATTGGCATAACATATGCATAACATAGATCATTAGAGGTCTTATAGACGCACCTGAAAAATCTATCAAGAGTGAATCACACCACTATAACGGAAGAAGACGTAGATTCAATTGGTAGTATAAGTTTGTATGTATCGAATCTAGATTGTAACTAAATCAGATTATGGTTCTTTTTTATTTGTAGAAACCTAATCTCTCGCAAGCTTTTACTTCTTAAAACAACAGGTACATTCTTAGTATAGGTAGATACTTTGCAATAAATATCAATCAAATATCATAGGTAAGTTGGTATATCTTTTATGCATTTTATGCGATTTAAGGCATACAATAAATGATAATGTGTGCACATTGTTTATAATTTTATTAAAAAATACCTAATTTACATAATATAAAATATCTATCTATAAGAAAATAAAAAGTATTATGAAACAATCTATACCTACTTAATATATACCTAATAAACTTATCAGAAATATCTCACAAAAAATAACATATCTGTAATCTTGAACTTGAAATGTCATACCTACATCATTCTGTCGCTAATAAATAAAATAAACAACGATAAAATAACAATTTAAACTCTATTAAACTAATATATCATAAAATTCGTTTCTAATTAATAAATTATTACGAAATTAAAAAAAAAAATTTAACAAAAACGTTTTTATAGCGGCGAAAACGACCGAAACTGCCTTTATTGAACATTCCATACGTTTATAGCAGAAACATCAGAATAACAACATAAAACCTATACTTATGCAATGCTACTACCGCACGGTCGTACTACCGACCTGATAAAGCTGAAAAGGCAACTTAAGCCTATATAAAGCATGCACTAAACACGCTTGACAATCAAAAAGGTAATAAATAAATAAAGTTCGCAGTCAATAAACTGTTTTATTTTAATAACCGTAAAGATTGTTATTGCACGTGGTCGTCATGCGGTTACGACAGTGAAGTATGAATGAAATGTGAGAGCGAGACGAACATAGAGGTGGGAATGAGAAAGGCGATCGCTCGGCGGTCCACGTGGTCGGTGTAAAACAGTTTCGTGCAATTCTGTTTTACGATTAATGGGTGAAAATGCGTAATTTTATTTTTGTATGTCGTAAAAGTTGTTTAATACGTAAATAAACTACTAGATCATTTCAAGAAAATCTAGTGCAAGTAGGTAAACATTTTTCTATACCTAGAAAAATATTTTATTAATATAATAGTGTTAGTGACAGATTGTTTGAGTGGACTTAATATTGTTCAATAAGGTGAAGTTTTCAAATTGCTATTAATTTGGTGACAAATGAGTTTATTTAGTACGATGTTATTTAAGATGTTATTTATTTAACTCTACACATAGTTCGAAATAGTCCTACATAATGCCTCGGTAAGTAAGTTTTTTTTTGTAAATAAAAAACTTCCTATGATATCGACAAGGAAAAAAAGATTAGCCTGGCAAAAAACCTATATTGGTTGACAATCTATATCAATTGTATTCTAATATTAATAATTATATTCTTATATTCTATTAATCCAATTAACAACTTCAATCGAGTGAAATCAATGATTTAGATACCAAAGAAACCACTTAAAAAAATCAATATACGATTTTTACTGATTTATTTTGTATTTTAACTAGCAAAAAAATCAGTAACTTAACATTTAAAAAATGAGGGTAAGGGTAACTAGACCAATAAAGGTTATGAATTATATTTTAAATAGTCATTACCTGAATATATTTGATAGTTATTTTAAATTTAACATTTAAGTTGTCTAGTATACCTAACTAAAAGATTTTTTTTAAATCTTGCAGATTCACAGTCTGACAAGAACCTTTTCCAATTTGAAGGAGAGCATGAGCGTTCTCGATATAACAATTCAACCTAATTTGAAACTTATACAAATATTGCAGCAAGTTAGTTCCTTGTTAACTGCATTCAAATTATTATTGTCAGGCTGTATGTGGTAAGTAGTTAAATATAGAATAAAGTAGGTATAATAATAAAAACTAATAATTAAATATAAATAAAACTGATTGTTTTACTTCTGATTGGAATGTTTGCCCCAGTGACGTTTGTAAGTATTTAAAAAAAAAAGATGTCGTCCATTCAAAAAAAGTTATTCACAGTTAAGTTTTAGTGTTTTTTATTTTAAAACTCACATTTCGTGAGTTTTAACAAACAAACAAATTTTTCAACATTCGATATTGACATTTCCATTTTTATATTTCATCAATCTTACCAAAATTCGTTGCAATAATTATAGTAGGTAAAATGATATTAAAAAAAAAGAACTGCTTAAAAAGTTGCACCCTCGTTTTTTTCTACTCTTATATTGCAACCTATAGATAGGTACTACCCATCAAATATTATTATTATATTTTCTTAAGCTATTGCTACCTATATTGTTGGTATTGCCTTTGCAATTAGGAAATCTAATTTTAATTATTTTAATGTTACTCTATGGTTTAAAACCATTCAATTTGACAGCTAGAAGTGGCGGAATGGTTTGTGATTGGCGGTGAATGTTCTGCACCGGATCACTATTGGCGTAGAGGACGTCGGCGCGGGGGAGCGCGGAACCCGGCGCCATTACGAACAATGGCCGTCGGAATGGTCGTTAGCGAATAGCTTTTATCTCTTTCTAATATAAGCCACGCAGGTAGGAATTAATGAGACAGAGAGGGTTCTGGCGGGTCGCCCCTCTTACTATCTGCGTCTCGCTCACACGCACGTGGCTCGTTTTGCCGTCTCGAACGAGGCGCGCGGCAGCGGTAACGCTCGCCACGACGGGGAATTCGGAGTCGTAGAGCCTCATACGCGGGTCATAAACGATCCGCGGCCATAGTAGAGGTGCACGCGCGAGAATCGATCCGAATCGCCGGCGATAAACGCATCTCCCGCGAGGCGATCGTCGCGCGCCGCGTCGCCGCCGAGCGATGAGTTCCAAGTTCATCATCGATAGCATGCTCCCAAAGTACCATCAGCAGTTTCACCACCAGAATTTGTTCGCGGGTGCCGGGGCGTCGCCTATAGAGGCGTCGCTATCATCTTCCCTGTCGTCGTCGCTTTCGACGTCGCTGTCAAGCTCGCTGTCTGGCGGGCTGGGGGCGGCGGCTCTGGGTGCCGGTTCGCCGGGGGCCGGGAGCCCACAGCGCTCATCATCGTCATCGTCGGCGTCGCCGGGAGCGCCGGCGAGGATGTATCCATACGTTTCGCACCACCAGCAGTTTGGAGGGTCGGTGCCTTTTTCGGCCGGAGGAGGTTTGTCTGCTGCTGACGACAAAAGCTGCCGCTACCCAACAGCTGTAGGCGGGGATCCGATGGTGAACTACGCTTTGGGCCAGCACAACGGAGGCGCGGCAGTGTCTGCAGCTTCAGCCAGCATGGCCGCCGCAGCACAGTTCTACCACCAGGCTGCAGCTTCAGCAGCTTCAGCCGCCTCAGCAGCTTCCGTTGACGCGATGGGAGCAGCTTGCTCTCAACCCTCAGCCCAGCCACTACCTGATATACCACGATATCCATGGATGTCCATCACTGGTAAATGTTTTTTTTATGTTTGCATGTTGACTTGGCTTTTCCTGTAAAACAAAAAAACACGTAGTTCAATAGCTGAACTTTGATCTCATTATAGCTACCTACATCGCGTAATGGCGCTCATAATAATGCTGAATACTTTTTTGTTATTGCGTTTTTATCATAGTTTTTTTAAATATGATTTACCTTCTGAAATCTATAATATAATTATAATATTGAAATCAAATACCTAGCTAAATATTGTTCGTGCATACCTAGTTTTGGAGCTATTAAAAGCGTTGTAGCAAATCTTATTTTAAATTTAATTTGGTTTTTACCCGCTTAATTTTTAGTATTTAGTTCATACATACTATAAAATTGTCATTTAGTCATTTAAATATAGATTACGACTCGGGAAAACAGCGTAAAATTAAGCTTTATTCAAATACTTTTACGTTATTTTGATGATTTTGTTATAGCTGGCGCTTCTAATTAGAATTTTAAATCTGATTTCTAATTAAAAACCAATTAAAATTAGGTAAACATCGGTCTAATCACTTATAATATGAAATAAAATACTTTAACAACAGTAATATAAATGCAATAAAATCCGTGTTATTGTTTTTATTGGCAATAAATCATTATAATAAGAATAATAGCCCATTTATGTACATTATAATATTTTGGATGTGTATTTTATAGGGAAATAATCGTTATTTGGGTAATTTCGCGGTAAATAAACAATTAAAGATATAATTAAGATAATAAAGTTAAAAAATTGGATTGTTTATGTACAAAATTCGTTTCATTCTGATAGAACACAATTCAACGTGTGGAAATAAACTTAAACTAGGTACTTAATTAAAACATTTAAACACCTACCTATGTACGTTTTTTAAAATAAAATAAACAATTTTATACATTTAAAATCAAATTTATTTTGAGACTATTTATTGAAAACTATTTGGCAGCAATTAGGTTTGAAAAATATTGATCAAAGATTATTGTAAAGACATTATACATGAGTAATAAATTAAAATTTAAAATTAAGTTTTTTTACGAGGAGTTAAAATTTCAATTTAATAATAGCTTGCATTTTTTACTTTACGCATTTCGTTAGGTGAGTTAGTTCCTTTTATTTAATTAGGTAGGTACTTTTATTAAATTATTTCTGATATAGATTGTACATACATAACCTTAAATTATCTAATAACATAGGTACATAATAAGGTACTTTAAACGTCAATCTTAATATTTTGATTCATTGGAATTAGGGACAGTACTTTTTAATTTATCCCTAATGATAAATGTACCTACTTGTCTAACTTTAATAAAATCATAATATAAGTGTTTAGGCAAAAAACGTTATCAAAAGAATAACATAAAATAAATATAATAAGTATATAGGTATGTATGCGAAGAATTGAGAACATCCTTTTTTGAAGTCGGTTAAAATGATCTTAGTAAAATTATGCAATTTAAATGTTGTACTTTTATAGTTTCAATATACAATTATGGTGGTAAAGTCAAATCATACAAAAAACATTAATACCTAGAAAGAAAGCTATGCTAATATTATTATCATAAGAATTCATCTGTGAGGTCTATTTAGTACACAAAAAGGCATGCTATTATAGTACTAAAGTGCCTGTACATTTAGCATACAATAGTTCAATTATATTTTTATTTTAAATTTTATTGCTTTACAATCTGTTTCTCGTATTGATGCTAAATGTATGATATAATTCAATGATACATTCGCCTTGAATAAAAGAACTACTGCGGATAGTAATAGTAGAAGTACTCTACTGCGATTCACGATTAATTTTATAGGAAATTTTATTATATTATATTTGGTTCAGAGAATCAGGTAATTTGAAACCATTATTATTTTATTATGAATTGCCATTGCATAGCTAAATTATATAATTTGATGACTATCGTTAACAGTTCAAGTAAAATAAGTAAATACAAATAATAATACCTAAAAAAATTATCTTGCGTAAATTAAAAGAAAAAACAAACCTACTAAATTTTATAAAGTTAAAATTATGTTTTTTATAATGTGAATATAAAACATTGTCATTAAAAAACTGAACACATTAAAATAACCCGTACGTGACATTAGTATTTGCAATAAAGTGTCTCGTCGTGTTTGAATCACAAAGATTACCAGTGTCAAGAAACGAACCGACCTTGTTGGCACATGCCTGCAATGAATAAAGATGACACACATCGAAAAAAATTAATTCGTTATCAAAGCCAGCGAACAGTCTTAAATCACTAAAAATTACATAAAATGAGCTATAATCATCTTGTTTTTGTTTAGAAATGGCCTATTTTAGTGATTTGTCTGTAATGTTCGCGTATAAAAGTGTCCAGTGTAATAGAAACGAGAATCAGTCTTGGAATATAAAAATAACGTGATGGCTGTGCGCATGCGCAGGCGAAAATAAAATGGCGGAGTTGCCAGTGAGCGAACAGTTATACGTCGTAACGCGCTACGTTTTATAATAATTTGACAGTAAAATGGAGTAGTACGCGTTTGTAACTACTCGAATGTTAGTTGAATGAAGTTTTCAAGTGCGATTAGATATTTGTTATTCTTTAGCCGGTTGCCAGAATTAAATTTTTGTTTAACCACATATTTACACACTTTTCTGCCGTAAAATCAATAAACGACTTATCTCATAACAACATGGTATTTATTATAACGTTTCTCAACAAATGGCTTTAGTTTAAAATGTTCTGAAACTACATAATGAACAGCGCGTTTTTTAAATCCAACAATTAAACATGGATTATAAAATATTATTTGTATAAATTCCAATCTGACAACTAAATAGTACAACCATTTTTATAATAGGTATTACCAACTCATATTAATTATTTTATTGTAAGTATGTGAGCCTCTACTCGACTTTTTAATTTCTGGTGATATTACAAGGAAAAATTCGAATCCAAAAATTGCACCGCGACGTGATTTGAACCTGCAATCTCTTGCTTAGTTTCGTTAGAACTTACAGATGTCGCTTAAGTAAATAAAGTTAATGTACGATCCATAAATTTAACATATGATGCAATAGGTTAGCGCACCTGCACAGTCAATAGGGGGTAGCGAGTTCTAGTCTCGTCGTGGTAAAATTTCCAAAACGCATTTTTCCTTGTCTAAACGTATTACTCTGATATATTATGCAAATTCAATAATTAATACCTAAACGCATGCCCCGTTATAATACAAATCACAAGTCGCACACGACGCATGCGCGGATCAAATATGGCCGTCGCATGCGACCAATCACAACACGCCATTAGCAATCGGTAGTCAGTAGTAGTGGTACCCACATGCCATCAGAACCCCTTTATTCTATTGATTGCTATCTGTATCATGTTATTAATTAAACAGTACCTATGGTTTTATCTGGCAACGAATATTTGAAGGCTATGAAACTGAAGTAAATCACGAATTTCTGTACAATGACAGTAATTAATTACTTAATATTTTTAATTAATTCACTTGTTCATGAACATAAAATACAAAGCAAATTGAGTATATTTTTCGTCGAAATAGAGAAAAAATTGGTTCGGAAATAGAGAAAACTTGGTGTAAAAAAATACCTACAAATAAAGTAAGATAATATTTTATTATACATAAAATTTTCTTCTTGTTTCTCCTTTAAAATAACAAAAAGGAATTAAAGTTGAGACCAATAACATCATTATCTCTCCCAGTGAAATTATGGGTCGGATACAAGTTGAAACCTTTCCAGTTTTTGAGTAGATTAGGTTGAATGTTTTACATATTTTTGAACCGACTTCAAAAAGAGGATCTTTTACAAACTATGTTTTAGACGCGGTTAAAAAAACAAGTCAAAAATGAAATACCAAAAACAACTTTTTAATTGATCGTAAATTCATGCCTGACTGATATACGAATGACAATTAAAATCTTAAAAAAGTAGCGTTAATTGGGTAAAAATAAATTAAATGTTATTTATAGTTATAAATTGGGCGTAAATATATTCAATAATTTAGGCACAAAGCCAAAAACCTATTAACCTGATTTAAATGAAGTTTTATGGCATAGTTTAATGGCAATTTGGTTTGTTTTTCATAATAAAATAGGCCATTATGTCTTTCAATAAAGTAATAAATAAATAATAAGAATTAATTCATTGCATTGTAATTTAAAACAACCATGTTTAAAAAAATGCATTGATATAGGCAAACATAAATTTAAAAATCTGATGAAAAAAAAACGCAGAAGTCAAATCTCAAAGAATGTGTGGAAACCATCGATTAGTTACAAACTGTAATAGACGATAAATCGATGTTTAATTGAATAAATGCAATTAAAATGGTTCTGTTCTTTACATTGCTTCGGATTCACAACAAAAAGCAATATATTATCAATTGTTAGAAGTAGAGAACAGTTCACATACTTTGAAAATGTGAAATTTTATTCAAACGTTTTACTGCAACTTTATTGATTACTTTATAATGCAGTAATTATCTTGGCGTTTTTAAAAACAATGTATTACGGTAATTTCATAGAATACAGGATTTTCGGCTCATATAATCAACGTTCTTTATCTATAAGAGTAGAGGAGGTTCGAAACTGAAACCGAGAAAAGATATCATACTTAGTTTTCTAAATATTTGTATGCTTTTAATTATTTACCTACTCCAATAACAATACTCCTGTCAACTGGCGGAAAAACCGCTCGGGGGTTTCTTCATACATTTTTAATATGGCGCCATCTATCCGCCAGTTGATGAAATAAAGTAATATTTGAGTTACCCACACATTAACGCTGTAAATGTATGTGCACTGTTCCAACTCTAGCATGAGATTTGAATCTAGTGAAAATACCTAATAAGTAATTTGTTTTATTTTTTGTTTATTTTTTGTTGAAGCTCTTTTAAAAGTTTATAATAATCTTTTGGTTCTTAACAAGGAAAAAAGATGACAAAGCTTTCTAAATGCTTTCGTAGATGTAGAATAAAATTGTAGAGTTTTAAGTTTGAATATTCCCCATTATTTTCTAAAAGTAAATCCTATTATACATTTATTTTTTGCAATTCCAAGAGAGCTTAACAGTTTTTGTTATGCATGATGTTCGGCCGAAATAAAGGACTTTCAATACGATTGATAATAGATTTTCCATTTCCAGATTGGATGAGCCCCTTCGACCGCGTGGTCTGCGGTGAGTTTAATGGTATTTGTCGTTTCAACATTTATTTACTTTTTTTAGTTATTAAGCAGGTTTATTTGGTTTTATTTTTAGTGTCTATACCTCTACACACTTTGTACCTACTGCTTATATTATTGTTGCTGTAAAATATTATGTAAGACTTAAATAAGAAGTTGCATATTATCTGAAAAACATCGATATATTAAAATCTTGGTGCAATGATTGAACATTTGCATCAAATTTTACTTATAACTCGTACTACAGACTCATTTATTTTTTATAAAAAGGGAAAAAATAATTCCAAGTCTTTGTTTTTATCAAATTCAAATTTGATTTTGATGAGTTTTCCTCAATTTTATACATTTCTTTTTTATCAATGTACACATCACCCTGTATAGGTATAGACATAAAACAAAAACCTTTTAATCCTTTTGTTATTAATTAATTATTGATTTCATTATGGCCTTATTGGCATTTAATTTTGATTTGGTAAACATTTTGTAAGTATTTATATTTAATTTTATATATGTTTTGTAAAATAAACCTTCTGTTTTTTATGTAGGTATGTAATGTAGTAATTTAACAAACTCTTATTAAGTATAACTAATAAAAAATGTTTATCAAACTCTTTTTACTTGTCAACTATTGTGCAATTTTTAACAGGCTTCCGAAGATTTTACGCTTCATATATCACAATTCGATGTTTGGAATCAACTATTCAAGACTTTTTAAGGTGTTGTCAGGTGTCTTTTTTATTTGCAAAAGTAACAAAGACTTTTGTGAAATTCGCAAAGGTGTTTAAAAGGGTTTAAAAGAAATAGTACCTACAATAGATGTACAAAACTGGTTGAAAGCAGTAGGTCAGCCAATTTATTTGTTAATGAAAAGACGTTATTTTAGTTAAAAAACATTGGAAATCTGATTTTAGAAATAAGATTTTTTTAGGAATTTAAAATAAACTCATAAATTCGGACATTACTACCAACGTCTCAATTTCACAGACGGTAAAATATACCTAAATAATAATGTTTAGAAATATTCGTAAAAATTAATGGGTAATTATTTCGTCTTAAAACAAAAATTATTGCCAGTAACGGCATTTCTAAACTTATTTTTATGGATAATTTAAATCTTAATAATAACTTTCTAAATAAAATATTTGACTTCGATATAAGTTTCTATTGAAAAGGACTATTTATTTATAGCGGCATATCTCCAAACGCGACTTTCTCTAATATAGCTTTATTGTTCAAGTTCTTTAAAACACCTAACAAAGGGTTCACGGCAATAGGGTTGTGCAAATTCATTTAGAGATTTTTTTGCAAAAAGATCCTTTGTGTTGAAATAATGTTTACAAATAAGGTAAGACTCAAAGGGTTTTAAATCACGGTGTCGAAAGATTTTAAAACAACTTAAAAATAAGCTTAGAACAACGTCCATTGTTTTGTTGGACCGACAGTAAATTGCTTTATTACGAACGGTCTGTGGTCGTTCTGCAAAGTCGATATCGCCAAAAACGCAGTCAAAACATCGTTTGTTATCATACGGTGTTTCGAACATGAGAGGGTCGAAAGTACCTATCCAATATAATAAACTAACATGACGTTTTTGCCCGCACGATACGGCGAGCACGCTCGAAAGACTCGCATAAAATATGAGATAGGTACGTTCCTACGCATAAATCCATCCAATATAGGATTTATTTAAAACCACGTCGCGACGTACCTATACCTTTAAATGTTCGAGGCACGTCAGTCTTCCACACGACCGAACAATCTATACATTTAAAACTACATCCAACTACACAATCGTTTCGCTCTGTTCACTATAGAAGAAAAAAGTTTTATTGCATCGTAACAATTAAGTCTTAATCACTATCAATCGTAATTCAACAGTTATAAAGTGATTGACGCGACTGTAAAAAAGTTTTGTCAGAACAATAACTGCTGAGAATGACCATAAAGTGGCGACCTTGCGGCAATAAAAATTTAACGAGGCAAGCCCGTGGCGTAGTAGGTACTACTCGTAAGATCACATTGTCGGTTTCAACGTGACTATCATAGGAACAGCTGGTGGGACATCTGTGAGACTTTGACGACAGACGAATGTTACAATCGTTAAAAAATTAAAGAGTTAAGGAAACTAGCTTGTAATTTACGACCGTGACAGTTTTTTTTGAACTGAAACTATTTTTAAATTCTACGTAATTTGAGTCTATTGTTGTAAGTCTATTGAATTATTTTAACGATCCACTTAGCAAACAATAAAATTAATTTTAACTTTTATTTGCGTTCGAAATTTACAATCGATATGAAAGCTCAATCCAATCTCTGATGCGTACTAAATTTTGTATAGGCATAGATGTAATTTAGAGGCATAATACATACATACATACATACAATTTCGATAATACACACACATACTTTAAACAAGCATATAGCATTTACAGTAATTTGTACGCAGCGATGTGTAATCGGAAATTAATTTCCATAATCGACTTAGTCAAGATTTATTGAAGTTTTGTAAACGTGTCTTTGTTGTCGTTTAAGAATACCAAATAAGGTACCAAACGCGTTTCCTTTTTGAGTTTAATTTCCAAAATTTTGGTTAGAAGAGACCTGTAATAGAATTTATAGTAGCTGCCTACGAGAATACGAATAATCCTTTCAAAATTGTCGAATACTTTTGTCAAATACCTATACAATTTTTGTGAATTAAAATCGCTACAATACTCTACTACTTAACACATAAAATTCAGGGTACACCGAATGCCCGCCAAATTAAATAAATATTATGATAAAGTAAAAATAAATTATCCCAGTCACAAATTGCAGTAAGCATACCCAACGTAAGTCTATAGTTTGCGACTCTAGAACATATTTTGCGAACTATTGAAATCTTTATTTGGCAACTATCCTAAATTCAATGAAGAACCCAATTAACTATAATAGTTGACGGTTAATTAAAAAGCGAAAACTAAGTATTTTAGATAGTTTTAGATTCCAATTAAAGTTTGAATGGTGGGAAAATTATGTTTTAAAATAGTGAATTATAAACTATTGCTAAATTCCGATTTCAAATAAGGTAATTTTTAGAAAAAACTGAAATGAAAATTTCGCGGACATCCGGCATTTATTCTTCTCAATAGTTTTTATCAAACCAGATACAGAGCAGACTTAAATGCTTCATAAATAATTCGGCTCCAAAAATACTCTGGCAATTAAATTGGCACACACAGATATTACTCGATTTTGTTTACTGTAAATTAAAATATCGTATTAACTCACTAGGAGTAATACAACTTTGATTAGATGACGACAAATTAACTTGTTTTTTTTTCCTTTATATTTATTTAACGATCACGAACTAAAAAGTTTGAAGTCAGCTTCACTCTTTGAGGTAGGTATTCAATGAGAGAGCCTCATTCATTTAATTCTAATCTTGGGTTTGTTCCAAAGTCCTAAATAACGTATTTCAAGTTCAACTTATTTTTACATCAAGTTCATTTGATGAATAATGTTATTGTCATCGTTTATTCGCAAGGCTCACGTATTCATATGCAAAAAAGCTTTAGATATAAAAACTGCGCATACGCATGTTGGTATAGGTACTCTACCGGACAGTCAGAGTCAAAAGAAAGTTTATGAGTAATAATTTTAATATAAAACTAATTTAAATGCGATTAATATATTTTAGGAATAGCTTTGTGAATTTGGGTTACTTTCATTTTTTTTATTAAATAACTAGCAAAGCAAATAGCCACCCATCCCGGTTTCACGAAGCATACATAGGTGTAATTGGTGTAAAAATTATGATTTTTTTTTATTTGTCAAAATAATATTTATTTGGCAAGCTATAACTGAAAAAAAAACCAGAAAATTAAAAAATTTTGGTTTTAAAAACGTTGAAATTATGATGCTGATTGTACACATACTCGTTGATTAGGTAGGGTTAAGACAATTGAATGTAATCTAAGATCATTATCAAGTCTTTATTGGTTGATCCTGTGTGAGTTAACTGTACGTCAACCAAAGCTTTAGATTTCTCAGGATTTTTCCAAATTCTGTTATATCCGTAGTTAAACTATGTACCTACATAATAAATGACAATAAATATCTTATATTTTCGTAAGCAATAAAAAGTTACATGATTTCATATAATTATTCTAGATCTTTGAAAATTTTAATTTATTATAGCAGGTTATTTGGTAATTTTTTGTGTTTAATAGTCAATCTAATCCGTTATTTATTATTTATTTAGCATATTTTGTAGATATTTTTGCATAAAATTATACTCAAAAAATTTAAAAACAAACCTATTGATGAAAATCTAATTAAGTATGATTAAATCATCTAAATCAGTTTATAAAAGTTCAAATGTTAAATAAAGTGAAAAATTCAAACTCTACGCGTGGATAAAGCTAGCGTTTATTAATAACAAAAAAAAAAAAAAAAAAAAAAAAAATTATGCATGTAATATACATATAAACCTTCCTCTTGAATCACTCTATCTATTAAAAAAATAACATCAAATCCGTTGCGTAGTTTTAAAGATTTAAGCATTCAAAGGGACAGAGAAAGCGACTTTGTTTTATACTATGTAGTGATGATAGTGAAGTGCATACTAGTAAACACATTCAAATGCATCAAACACCTATAGATTTGCTTGCAAAAGCAATTTCAAGCGAAAGCACATTGATCAAATAGAACTCTAATAAAATGCCAGCTTTATGACAACGGATACGAATTAAATTGTCCAGCTCGTGTAAATACACGAGCTGATAAAAAAAAAAAAAAAATAAAAGAAAAAAAAAAAAAAACAAAAGAGATAAAAGTCTGTTGCCCACAAAATTGTGGGCAACAGACTTTTATTGGCAGACAGGAATTTAATCTTTCATTTTTGAAGCTAACAAAGAAATGGCGACCCAGTTGGTGCAATGGTCACCATGCCGGACTGCCAAACACAAGATTTCAGGTTCGATTCCCGCTTTAGACCAGTATTTATGCTTAGATATTTGTCTGTGGTGTGGTTGTTTCTATGTATTATAAAGTATATATTTACAAAAGAAAAGTGTATAAGTAGTTTATCCCATGTCTACCACACATAACACAACAAGCTAGTTAATTTACACGGAATCCATATATATACCTGTTTTAGTTATACACAGCTCGTGACCACGAAACTCTAGAAATAGAGGACTTTTGGTTGAATTGCCGCTTAACTACTTAGCTTGGGGCTAGATAGAGATGTGTGGAATGTCCAAAAAAATATACCTACTTTTAGATGGAAATCAAAAGGCATCAATTAAATATAAAAAAATATTTAATATTGTCTTGTCGCCTTGTTACAAAATGAACTCCGTTCAACAGTTCATACTATTAAACTTCTCAATGTATTCCATACTTCTCACTATTCAAACACAATGCAAACAGCTCATAAAATCATTCTCAATTTACATGACGTATTCAAACCTAACCATTGCATTCAAACTACATAATATAAGTTATTCTGTTATTCAACGTTAATCATGCATACAATTTCACACAAGCACAGGCAACTCAATTATAAAAACGATACTGCTTAGTCAATTGTCATGATAATTCTTTCATATCATTCATGACATTGATTGACTTAATTGGAAAAACGTTAATTACATATAATTACTAATTACATTGTGACAATTAATTAGTAATTATTCTCTCACAAAAAAAAATCTATTGTAGAAATTAATTTCAGAAAATGTTATGGTAATTGTAACAGCTTTGATATTAACTCTTAATTTAATTTCAAAATTTTAGGTATTATTCGTCCAATGTTTTGCACTGTGCGTTGAGATATTAGTCAGTCAGACAGAACTTTAAATTTTATGTTTATAGATTTAGCACAACACAATTGTATAAATAAAAACATTACCTATCAATAAATATTGCAGGACATTCCACACATCGCCATCTAGCCCCAAGCTAAGTAACTAAACTTGTGTTATGGGTGCTTAGACAATTAACGGATATATACTTCTTATATACTTTTCTTTTGTAAATACTTATAATATACTAGCTGCCCTCCGCGGTTTCACCCGCGTAACTCCCGATCCCGTGGGAATATCGGGATGTAAGCTATCCTATCTCTCAAGTTGGATCGAACTGCATATGGTGTGCGAATTTTATTATAATCGGTTAAGTGGTTTAGGAGTCCATTGAGGACAAACATTGTGACACGAGATTTATATATATTAAGATAGAAACATCAAGACCACAAATATCTAAGCATAAATACTTGTCTGAGGCGGGAATCGAACCCGCAACCCTGTGTTTGGCAGTCCGGCATGGTGACCATTGTGCCAACAGAATCGTCAATAACAAAAGAAGATCCATAAATTGCTACGAAAAATTCATTATAGTTACATATTTAAGTTAGCTCTAGAACAGTGGAAAGACATCTCAAATCAAACAAAAAGTGCAAAAAAGTCATAGTTTTTTTTCTTGAATCATGTACAGTATGGGTCATAAGTAAATGATCAGTTTGCTATAATAATACTATCAACAAGTATTGGAGTTACGACTTTCTTCTAATAGACGTTACACACAAACTTAAATACTTGAATTAAAAGTACTCAGTGTGATAATTATTTTCAACATGTTAGCTATGGTTTTAGTTCGCCGAGAGGTAAGAGCCGCCACCCGCTACACCAACTGACATGGGTTCGATCCATAGGTTACGTTGTTATAATGTTCAAATAGTGCTGCACAGGATTGTTAACGTTACGGTGGGCAGAGACTTTTGACCGTTGATTATACATTACAGTCTAAAACAAAAACGAATTATACAATATATTTAGGTAGGTATACCTTTTTCTTACTTCCTCATCCGGCTATAGCCACACAGTAAAACAGTAGTACATTCACACATTCGTATCTACGTACTTACATACATACATACTTACATACATACAGAACATAGAACGAGACGACGTGACTCAATAGAGTCAAGAATGCGCACGCAGGCATTGTTCAAAAGTCCGACGAACTTCGAGAAAGCTTCGGTACTAAGGAACGTTTACATGACTCGCGTAACGATAGTAATACGCTACGAGATGCGACACGAAGTTGCGTAGTAATAATGTGAAATTTTATAAGCTAGTAATGAAATAATTATTGTAGATTGTATATTATATCATATACTACTTGCTTTTACCCGCGGCTTTGTCCGCGTTGTGTCAAATTATTCTTTTTTGGCTACGTCTTAAGAGAAAAGGGTACCGGGGGCTCTTTCCATACAAACTATTGCAAACGTAGTCGACTGTTTTCTCCCTGGATAATGACACTAGAGCAAGTTTTTTTGGTGGATAAAACTTATAACTGCTCTGATATATTTTTTTTTTTTTTAATTTCTATGATAATAATTAGAAAATGAAAAAAACCAAAACATAGGGGCATAGTCATGGCAGTTATAGGTTTTATGGCACAAAAATATTTGTGCTAGTGTCATTATCCAGAGAGGAAACAGTCGACTACGTTTGTATGGATTGACCGCAGGTACCTTTTCACCTTAAAAGCTATCTGTAGGTATGACAAATTTTAGATCTTTGTCCATTCTTTGTCTTTGACTTTAAATTAAAAAAATAGATAATTTAGGAAGTTTATAAATTAAATTATTTATGTTAACTTATGTACCATTTATTTATTGCTCCTTTTAAGTTTATAAGTTTCGTGGATTTTAATTTTTTTTTTTTAAATAAACTACTTGTACCTGTCTATCTACTACATGCTTGTACATAAATGAAGTCGGTTAACTATGTATTACCAAAAACAGTCCACTAATTTTGATGTTTAAGTGCCCAATAATCATAAGTTTCGAAGTTTAGAAAACTAATAAGGTGTTTAATTGGGTCTTTAACTACTAAAAAATAAAGTCCACTTTGGTGCTTACAAAAAATAATTAGTAATAGTAATAACAATAACTTTAAACTACCAAAATGTGAATGGTAAGAAGTACTAATAAGCTACAATCTTAATGACCGGTAAAAACAGTACTTAGTATACTCGTAGCGATAAACGTACTTACTAAAATTATACTTACGGAAAATAATTAGCCCGTGTAAATGATTTTAAAATAAAAGTAGCGGTAAAATGTACTCACATAACTTTAACTTAATATAACCGTAAATTTAATAGCTTAATTATTATTTAGATACTTTGTAATTTATATAATATTTCAGTACCTACAAGATAATTATGTTTTGAATAAATTGCTTCTTACTTACTTACTAAGAACTTATGTAACTGATTTTTAATACTTTTACCAGGAAATTGGTGGTGCAGTACTACTAAATTACTACTAAGTGTAATAAATGTTTTGGTATAAAACTGATTTATTTACAAAACTGTACATTATTACTTAATATCTTAATATACTAAACTAAATGAATATCAATTTACTTACCTAACAAGTTTAATAATTGTTTAGGTATAAAACTAATTTATTTACGAAACTGTTCATTATTACTTAATCTAATTTATAAAATTCTCGTGTCACAATGTTAGGAACCAATGTTAGGAACCTCCTCCGAAAGGGCTTGACCGATTTTTATGAAGTTTTATAAGCAGTAAGTCTGAGAATCGGCTCTATTTTTTATTTTGTTTCCTTTAGTTTTTCTTTGTGAACGGCAAAACAACGTTTGCCGGGACAGCTAGAACCTTAATATACTTTTATTTTCATTTCGGTTCTAAATTATTAGTATGAATGGTAATTACAAATTGGTAATTGGTAAGGTAACTTTAAAGCCACAGTTTAAAGTTTCTACACTCTGCCTTTACTATTCTAAATTTATATACTCGTATTTTTCAACGTGCTTCGTGTGATCGCGTCTTTATCCGTTTCCGTTCTTGCCAAACTACGACTACGTTACGTTATGCTAATATTGATACCACGTCTGCCAGTTCTCTACTATCATTTTATTTTATTCGTCTGCAACGAAATTTAGCTGCCAACTAACTCTAATGCCATCTTTACGTACACAAGACGGTTTATTATACAAATTTCACGCTATATAGTACCAACCTAGCTTTGTTAAGGATATATACTATTTACGAGTTAGTTTAGGACTTTCATTCGCGGTAAGGTTTAGAGTAAACGTTCACGAAATATAACTAACAAACTGAACAACGGAACCTGTCCGATAACGATAAGCTTGCGTAACGTATAGGTGTTGATTTCAAAGGGATTAAATGGAATGCTTACAATTTATATCTCTATTAACGTAGTGTATTGTTTACACACGTCTGACCGCGGCCTCTGAAGCGAAACTCGGGCGCTTGTGAAAACATTCGCATCGAGATTAAAGGTAGGCATGGCCACGGAGACCAGTCCAACTAGAACTCTGATACGTAATAGTTTATGAGAATACTGGTGTTATGAAATGGTGGTCGCGTTTAAGTTTGTTTACAGCGGGCTCAGCGTTTCCGAACAGTTTGCATAACTTGGGGGTAGTCTCAATAAAAACAAATTGGCTCGCTGACCAAACTTTCGCATTACACACGTACGAGGAAACCGGCGTGGCGCGGCGACATGCCCAGGCCTGATTTACTGACATTTCATAAACACTACTACAAATTTTGTTTATAACTAGTTACCTAAACAGTTTTCATGAGCTTCCCTTTTAGCATTCATTCAAGGAAAGTTTTTCCAAGGCCTAAAGCTTTGCTCTATGCTTGGCCTTAAAAGCTCTGTGCTCAACGTACCTTATCATTACACTGAAATGATACAATGCAACTTATTTGGTTACTCGGACTACGCGAATTTTATCTATACCTATAATATCCTACTAATATTATAAATGTGAAAGTTTGTGTGTGTGTGTATGTTTGTTACTTCTTCACGCAAAAACTATTGGACCGATTGCGATTATACTCGGTATCTAGATAGCTGGAGACCTGGTATAAAATATTAGTCGTATTTCAGATAGTCTTATTTGTTATAAAATCTAAACAGAATTAATAATAATTTAGCTTGCTTATTTCGGATAGTCACATGCAGCTTGCTCTATTCTTTTACCATTTTAATGGCATTTAATATTTTAAAATGTATTATGGGGAGTAGAGTTGGGTATTAAAAGTTATGTCAGGACAATTTAACTTTACACTTTTCGTGTATGAACAATAAAAAACCTTACACATCATCAAAACCACTTCAGTTATTTATTGATTTCAATACATTTTCGGTAAGCTTCCAAAATTGTGTTAAATCTGCGAAAATAATTGACCATTATAGAAATAAAAATCACATTAAATGTCAGATGTGTATTTATTCTAAAATTTATAATGCAATCAAAATTAAATTTATGTAAAAGACGAGGCGGTATTATTTAAAAGTTAAGTTTAGCTTGATTTATGTTTGATTCATAATTCTTTTTTAAGAACCCACTATCATTACCTAATAGCTAAATAAATATATTTTTAATAATATTAAGAATTAAAATAACGCAATAAAAACAAATAAGAAAGGAAGTAAACATTGCTATGCCTATTCAGATAATTTCTTTGAATGATTTGAAAACAAATTATTTTGTGCTTATAGAAAGTTCGTCAAGAAAGGACTTTAAGATAACTTTAATTCATTGTTTTACAGTAATAAAAATACTAGATAATTCAGATTTAATGCGTATAAAATGAATACAGGTAATTTTACCTACAATCAGTTAAATAAACCCAATGAAACGCGACACATTAATTTCATAGATACAATCTTGGTCAAATGCGTCGAGTAAATCTCTGATAGAGATCTCTACGTCGAACAAAATTCTTTTTCAACAGTATTTTGAACTTTATCTCAAAGTGATAAGGTTAAAAATACGAGCATTGTTTTTTTTAACAGGGTGGGAGAACGCTTCACGTAAGACTGTGCTTTAAGCTTGATAAGGGTACGGTGTTCAGATCAAGTTGCGTAGATAGGCTTACATATTGTTTGTTTTAAATAAAATACTAGATTTCTATTGGTGGATGATTCTATAATGTTTTATTATCTATGTATTTCTTAATCCCTATACCTACAAGTATATAAAATTCTCGTGTCACAATGTTAGTTACCATACTCCTCCGAAACGGCTTGACCGATTTTTATGAAATTTAAATGCATATTCAGTAGGTCTGAGAATCGGCTATTATCTATTTTTTATTTTGTTTCTTTTACTTTTTTTTTGTAAATGGCAAAACAACGTTTGCCGGAACGGTTAGTATTTTATATTATTTATTTGACAATTCCAAATTAAAAACAACTGGTCATATTTTTCTTGCATTTAGACTTTCTTCCTTACAAGGGTGTGAAAGCTTTTAATTAGATTTAAGTCAAATTAAAGTCAAATTAGTAAAAAAAATAGGTAAACTCCGACGCATAATCAAGCTCCTGTGTAAGGGTAGTTTCCTTATTTGAGGTACTTACTTACAATACACAAACAAACGTTTTAAAAACGTTTATCACTAATTACACTTCACCACAAAGACAAAACGAGTCGAAAAGGTGTCTATTTTCATTCTTTTTCACACCATCTAGTAATTTTGAGTCGTTACGTAAAATAAACGAGGTCATTACAGTTTTTCGTGTGAACCAAACATTAGCATAGGGAAACAAACAAGAAGTTTTGTTAAAAAAAACTTAATCGGGTCTTCACAAACACGGGGACTATTAATTACGACTGCTGATAGATTATACTATTACTATAGTTAGTTACTATCCCCATTATTAATTAATTATAGTAGTAGTACCTCCTGTAGCATGACCAAGCCTGAAAATTCATAAAAATCAGTGAAATGGAAAATTCTTAGAACAACGCCGCGACCTTGCTACGGAGAAATGCTTTCAATAAGTCTATATTAAAATCGATTTTCTCGCTCCGCGGTTGCACTCGCGTTACTCACGATCCCGTGGGAATATCAGGATAAAAAGTAGTATATGGTACTCCCAATTAATCAATGTATCTTCATACCAAGTTTCATCTAAATCGGTCAAATAGTTTGGGAGTCTATTCGTTATAAACAAAAAACTAAAATGTCTTTCCTCTTTCTACAATATACTATGTAGTAATTAAGTACGTATGGACTAAGAAAGAACATTTTTAGATATCTAGATATATCTAAAAATGTTCTTTCTTAGTCCATACAACAAGTATAATTATGGTGATTGAAGAAAGAAATTACGTAGATAATAGATATTATGCACTATTTATTGCACACACATTCCCACAATAGACTCGGCTGTGCATTGATATAGGTCTATAAGTTAGTCAATCAGTCAAGACTTTGAATTTTATGTTTATAGAAAGACTAGCTGCGCCCCGCGGTTTCACCCGCGTAAGTCCGATGTTTCTCACCGTTTAAACCTTCCCTGGACTACGACAAACATGTCAAAACCAAAATCATATAAATCGGTTCAGCCGTTCTCGAGTTTTAGCGAGACTAACGAACAGCAATTGATTTTTATATATAGAGAAGATCTAAATTCAACTTCAACTTCAACTTCAACTTTCCACAAGGTTTGAAAGATCAAACCTTGTGGAAAGTTGAAGTTTCATCCGATAGATGTCGCTACGAGCCTCAGTCGTAAGCATAAAAAGGTTCTTAATTTCGACACTGTCTGTGTAGCTCACTTAGTAAGATCAACGCTACGGTGAACCAGTGGGTCGTTGGTTCAAGTCTCACCGCGATTTTTTTTTGGAAAGTATACCTTAATTTTTACTAACAATTTTTTTGTGAATTGCTTCTATTTATTTACTAATTTTTTTTTTGGAAAGTATACCTCCCTTTTTATTTACTACCTCCAGATAGATAAGGACTTACCCTTTCTACCTACAAACAACTTAAAACGTAAGTTAATGTAAACGAGTATTCAAGTACGATAATATACGTAGGTACATACTGTATCCAATTATGGCAACGTATAAAGTAATTTAATTACCACTAATAAGACATTAAAAGGTGATTTTATAGTATTGAAGCTTAATTAAATTATTATTAAAAATTAAATAAATAGATTGTTTTGAGATAATATTTGACACCGTTCCCTTTTCATATTTGCCGACTTTATGGTTTTTTTGTACTTTATGAAGACATTCGTGGTACAAAAGTCTATATTACGTGACATTTTTTTAAAGATACAGCTTTTAGTCACTATCCCATCTACCTGATGGTTAGGTGACGATGTGGTCAAAGATGTAGTCCTGCTTTCCTAGAAGATACTCCTCACTTCGTGACTTGAAGACCCTCAAATTTAATACATAAAGAATTACAGTCGCAGCCAGCTAATTCCATTTCCTTGCTGTGCGAATAAGGAATGACGAAGAAAAATGCTTAGAGAAGGTGTCTGGGATTTCCACCATGAATCGGTATGCCATATGAGTTTGCCTGGTTGTATGACGAAAGATTGCACAGTGCACTCTCCAAAATGTATTCGATAAAAAACTAAAAAACTGACAAGCTAAAGACGACTTTAGCTTGCCAGTTTTTTATCGAATACATTTTGGAGAGTGCACTGTGCAATCTTTCGTGGCTCTAGGCACAGAAGCCTTTAGAAAAAAAAAAGTATATACCTACCTACATAGGCACTTATCGATCTTGTTAAAAGTGCTGAGCTGCTGCAATTCGTTGCCAGATCTGTTTATTTGACTTAGATAATAATTTAGCCAGTAGGTTTAGCCTTTGACTAAAGACAATATAAACAAAATTCCATTACAACAAAATTCAAAGAATGCTCACATGATGATTATGCAACTGCCCACATAACAGTTCACCTAAACAATTTAAGAAAAACACCTCCCTCTGTCAATAAACAAATTTTTACTTAACACTAAACGGAATAAAGTTCAAAAACGTTTACACTGACACCTACTTACAAAGTATTTTCATCATGAACGTTCAAACATAATACGAGTGTGTGTTACAACTCAATCGATCACTATAAATAGTATTGCTTACATTAGGGTAGTTACTGTTTTTTAATCGTCATATAAACTCTTATACATCAATGGTTCAACAAATTTACAAAGGTAAATGCAGTAATTAAAACGATATTATTTATTGAATAGTTAATTTGCATGTTTCTTAGTAAGCCGACCGGATACCGCAATAAATAGCATGTTTACATTACGATATGTATCTGTGTTATGGTCGGTTGCCTTTCAATGAGTCGGCAGATACCTCTTACTTTTTGTACTGAGAAAAAGATGCCTATTATTAGGTACGGGCGGCTGCAAAATTGCAGACCCACTGTAGAGCTCCAAAACTGCTGTTAAACGAATGTTTTCAACACAAGCTAGATTCTAGGCACCTCAGTTGAAGTTTAAAGTCTTCTTACTCATGAATTTATCAAACAACAATATTAGCATGCCAATAATAGTATTTTTTAAACTCTACCAGGGGCTGCAATTATGCAGCCGACTGTACCATAAGGTACCTATTATTTGCTCCAAAACGAATCAAGCCTAGATAGTTTTTAACCCCCGACGCAAAAACGACGGGGTGTTATAAGTTTGACGTGTCTGTGATTTGATTTTGTTTCTTTTCTTTAAAAGGTGAATTGATCGGGAGTGTTCTTAGCTATGTTTCATCGAAATCGGTTCAGCCGTCTTAAAGTTATGGGGGATAAAAGGTGGGGTTTTTTTTAAATTATTTTAAATTAATGTTTTTTTGTCATACATTTTTGATACTTTTAGTGCAGCCAGGGTGATAGTATTGACAGGTCATCAAAATCACTGTTAAAAGTGACTTTATAATATAATCTAATTTTAAAAGTTCTATGTTTACATGTTTTTATTATTGCAAGAGACAGCATTACTTTCCTCAAACTGCAAAGTTACACCTACTTGTTCAAATTGTAATTCTGTAATAAAATTGATATAATTTTGTTTAGGTGTTAGAATTCCAGTGGTGTTGTATAATGTATGTCGGAGGGATACGAAGGGGCATCTCAGGGTTTAGGGGATCAGGGGACAAACGCAGGGTGCGTCTGACATTGAAGAAGTGCCAATAACAGGGGTATAAATAGCGGGGGCCGGCGGCGGCTTAGGGCGTTACTTCACTACGAGATCAGAATATTTTGTTAGTTCACTTGGTGTGCCTTAAACAACGGATTACAATGCGGGAAGGCGTCTGCTAAACGATATCTATTCGTGTCTACTTGATATATTGTAAAGTCGATACTAATTTATTCGATTTACGTGACAATTCGAGAGCTTCTACTTCTAATCCAGACGCCTCAACCTTACTTGTAACTACTTTGAATCGTGATTACGTTATTACAGGGCGTGTCTGTTAGACGCAAATGCTTAATAAATTTAACAAATCAAATAAATAAAAATATTTTTTCTCTACCTACAAATGAAACAGGTTACACCGAAATATCAAGGTGTTATTAGTACCAAAAAAGACATAGAACTCATAAATTCACCCCTAAAAATTGGTCACCCCTGTAGACAAAAATGACCAGAATAAATTGGAATGGCAGTGGCAGCCTATAAAACATTCACTTTATGGGGTGTCATATTTACATTCGGGAATCGACGTGGGAATACAGACGTGCCTTTGTCAACCTATAACATAGGAATCTACGAATTTTCAAAAAATATGGTCACTATTTTTCTATTCAGTTAGAGGTAAAGAAGTGTTCATTCGAATTATTGAAGCTTTTCTTCCCGCTCACCTTCTTAGACAATCTAGTAAACAACGAGGGTTGAAAACTAATGTACTATCGTCTTTGGCTTGATTCCATTACGGAAGCGATAGGGGCTTGCCTACATAAAATGTAATCCAATCAGCAGCACTTCAATTAAACAAACTCTCGGTGTTGCTAATCGATTGCCTATAAATTCCGTATCGACGTACGCATAGTTTTACGAGAACCAGTAGATTTAATTAAAACGCTCCGACTGAGAAATTAGAAAAATCATAGAAGTTGTCTCGTTTACATCTCTAACAATAAAGGAAACAAAGCTAAACCTGTAGAAAAAATGTCCCTCTAAAAGAACACCTACCAAATTAGCAAAATGTAGCAAAAACACGCAACTAAATCCTGCTGGTGGCTGTATCTGCCATCAAGTCTAAAGCCCCACACGTACGTGTGTAATCTCCAACGATATTTATACGAAAAATGCGCGAAAACACCCCTTAAATGGGGGCTCAAGATTAGTTGGCACAGTACGACCACGTTACGCGAATAGCGAAGCTACGAAATAAAATGTTTAGGGTCATTTTGACCGACAACGAGCGGGCTAGCTCACCGAAATGCCAATAGGTCTATTTTACCCCCACGCCCCTAAGGGAGCTGTATAACCATCATAAATTGTCGGACGAAAATTTGCAATCCTATCTTTTTCGGGCCGGTGAGGGAGGCAACATTAACATAACTGTATGTTTGGGCAATTTCACGTGTACCTTTATTAATATAACAGCTTAACCGCCTCTGTGGGGTGTGCGCTCGAAATTTCACATTAAGAGGTCTTAGCTCTTTGTGATTTAAAATTGGATCGAATTTTAATTTTAAAGCTTCTGGGAGCTTTTGTACCTTCTTCGTAAGTGAAATGTTTTACATAGTCTTTATTTTAAGCACGAAAATACAAATATTTTAGGTATTCAGAAAATTTCTGAAATTTCGTGGGTGAAATATTTCGAAGATATACTGAAATCATTTTCATGACAGTAAGACAAAAAATTAGATAGAAAGCAAAATCTTGTACGAGTTTAATTTTTAATTATAATTGTGGCACTGTAGATGGTGCTTATATACCTACTGCTTCTATATATAGTCGCTCAGTGAAGTCGTTGTTAGAATGCGTAAGGCCCAATTTAATCACTCGCCTTATAATAAGGAGGCTGAAGGGGGAATATTAAGCATTCTTCAGTTATAAAGACCCCTTAATTGCGCTTAGATATTTTCTGCCTTATTAAATAGGCGCTTACAATTTATATGAAATGAATGAGAAAGCGTCACGGGAATGTCATTTTTTTTTAAGTCGATGGTCGTTCTGTTTCTGTTAATATATTTTTAATGAGGTGATAACAGTTAGATACGAGTTTTCCTCAAAGTGACAACAAAGTTTCGGATGTACACGGTCTACTTGCTCTCTCTCCCTTAGAGCCCGAGTAACTAACTTAAATTAAGTTCGTTATGTTCAATTAAAGTTTTGGTATCTTATATGGAACTCTTAAAACTATTTTAATTATTAAAATTCTGCAATTTTCATGAATTCGTATTTAGTTTTTGTAATTTAAATTAGCGTCACGCTTTCATTAGATAGGTAGGTATATATATACTTAATTAAAAATTCGTAATGAAAATTTGGTTTTAGGAAACGGAGGTGACCTTGCTTTTATTTCAAACGTTACCTATAATAGTTAAGTGGATAATCGGTGTAAGTATTTAGCACGGTGATAATAACGATATAACCTGTCCCTTTTAAGGTACAACTGTGGAACGTTACGTGGCCCTATCATAGTTTACAAGCGTTGGCGAGTAAGCGTAAGAGCACATTATACCCTTAGAATAGGGCCTTTCTAATTAAAACACCCTAAACTGTCTATTAGAGAATACCTCTGAACATCGTTTGTTTAAGTTTTCAACGATCTACTGTTATCGTATATTCACGTACCCATTACACTTTAGTCGATTTAATTTTAACAAGGATATGTACCTTTATTTTTTAGTAGAAATTTTAATACGTATTTGGAAATAATTATTTTGTACGTTAAAACTAAAGTTAACTGCAAAGTAAAATTTAAAAATAAACTAGCTGCGCCCCGCGGTTTCACTCGCGTAAGTCCGATCTTTCTCACCGTTTAAACCTTCCCTGGACTACGACAAACATTTCAAAACCGAAATCATCTAAATCGGTTCGTGCGTTCTGGAGTTATAGCGTCAGGAAGGAAAACCCGACTTATTTTTATATATTAGATAAATATTGCAGGACATTCCACACATCGCCATCTAGCTCCAAGCTAAGTTACTAGACTTGTGTTATGGGTGATTATACTTATATACTTTTCTTTTGTAAATATATACTTATAATACATAGAAACAACCAGACAACAGACAAATATCTAAGCATAAATACTTGTCTGAGGCAGGAATCGAACCCGCAACCCTGTATTTGGCAGTCCGGCATGGTGACCATTGTTCCAATTGGGTCGTCGACCAAAATAGATGATAATCTAAAGTTTAATGCAACACATGAAGGCCTTATCTATAGTGCATGTCTCACCACATATCGCCCGCATTAACTTTCAATTAAAACAATTTATTCACCCAGTAGTTGGTCCAACGTTGATATTGTAAACTCATAAATAATATGCTTGAATTAATAAGTACACAATAGAGCTAACTGGCTTGGGAGGTGGTCTGTTGCATAAAGGCGAATTAAATTTGCATGCAAGTAACCCCATGTTGGTAACCCTTCGGTGTTTGGACGCCATGTTGTCCTTTAGGGTGGACGCTTGTGGTCTACGCAATCTGTTTCGGGATCAATTCGTAATTTGAATTTCATCCCTCTATGTATAAATAAATATTAATCATAAGTTTTAAATGCCAATTTACTATGCTCTGTAGGTAGGTACGGTCGGCTGCATAATTGCAGACCCACCGTAGAGCTCCAAATCGGCTGTTATAATAATGTTTTCAACAGAAGCAAGATTCTAGACACCTGCTTTAGTTGAAGTTTAAAGTCTTCTAACTCTTGAATTTATCAATCAAAAATTATTAGAATGAAAACATGCCAATAATAGTAATTTTAAAACTCTACCGGGGGCTGCAGTTATTCAGCCGACTGTACATAATAATATACGTGTAGGAAATCGGTTTGAAACATTTTACTTAAAAGATAGGCAAGTGCGTAGGTATTTTTATAAATTAAACAAGGTACTCTATTTAATTTAGAAGATAATAATAAAATTATATAGCTTCGCGTTAGAACCTATCAGCAAAGTAGGATCCTTTTTAGTAAGTATTACGTTAATATTCCTTAACACTATCAGACCATTTTTCCTGAGATAAAAGCAGCCATTTTTCGAGGAAACCTCTCCACCTAGACCATTACCGTACATTAGGGTGTCTATTCAAAAAATATATTTCACTACCGTCGGGGAAGCGGCGAAATTATAAAATATTACAAATTCGCCCTTTGTTTTTAAAGGTAATAGGTATTGGGGGGTTGAGTATTCAAATTCAGAACAGGCAGGGGCAAACTAATTCGTTTTAAATTACGTTACGATATTGCATTTGGAGTTAGATATTGCTGAAATAAACATTCGCGAGAGGGTTCGCATAATATATTAGTGAGCTTTGGATTGCACCGTAATTAGATTAGGTACACGTACCCATTATATGCGCTTCGCATTGCATATAATATTAGATCGTTTCTACAATATGGCTCCTTATAAATCTCTGAAAATGTATTCGAGCGTGTCTTTTATAGTTATTGAAATCTTCGTAACGAGACTTTCTTTTCTTGTTGTACAATTTATGAAGGCTTTTAGCCCTTAATGTTAAGTTTGTGTTTTTCAATTCATTATCAAATAAGTGAATTAATTAATTCTTTTGGTTTTGCTGCAGGTGTTTTAATTTTATTAAAATAAACAATCGGTTCTCATTAGGACATTTCTGAATTGATAATAATATGTTTTTTTTTTATAAAATATTTTCGATATTTTTAGTTTTAACTAAAAAAAAATATCATCATGACTTAATCCTAAATCTTATCCTCTATAAAGAGCAACGAAACGTTAATAAACGTATATAATAATAAATAAGAAGGAAAGCCTTCCGGGATTCGAATTAAAGTAAGGGTAGGAAAATTGCGAGAGTCCCAAAGGAGGTGGGCGAGACAGCTGCCGAGCCTAATGCCCTTTCTATTTATCTGTGATCGAAAAAAAACCATATATTCCGTACGATGTCATAACGATATACGCACTCGCTATGTATCGATACAAAAGTCGATTTAACTCGAAAACCGCTGTATCATATTGGTATTAATAATCACAATCGACACCCTTGTTCAACTCAAAACATAAACACGTCACCAAGAACGTGCCAATATAAACGAAACACCGAATATTTTAGAAATATATCCGGCCATAATGATTTATGGGTTATAAAAACTATTCAGCAAACAGAAACGAATTAGTACTAGATACTATAGAGATGGTTATTGCGTAATGTCAATCTCTGTTTTATGGTGTAGACATCGTAAATGTCTATTAATATGAATGGTCTCAAATTACTTTTATTATTCGCGTTTTGTTGAGAGAGTTCTAAAAAAGGTTTACGATCTTACGCGCCTCTGGACTGTTGGTTTTATGGTTCGTCGAGGTCCTGAAGGGATCTGAGTGAACTATTGATATAGATGACAGATGGTGCACGGATACTTCACACCTGTCTAAGAAATTTAATCTTTTCTGTAGTACGTTCATTATAGATTATAGACACGCTCTAGCGATGAAGGAAAACACAAAATAAAAATCGATAATTCTAATAAAAACAGATTGAGTTTTAAAGCTACTCGATAAGGTCAAAATCGAACAATTTCAGTACTTCAAAATCAAATAGCAACAAAGTAACTACAATGAAACAAAAAGGTCGTATTGGTTTAGAAAACCTTTTATATTTTCGTTTCGATCCGTAATATCAACGTTATTACAACTTAACCGAGATAAATATACAATCTTATTCGACTTGTATTGTGGCCATAACAATATTTTCACTTTACTTACCTATTAGTCGGGTAGCAGAGCAATATCCAGAGGCAATAAACAACCCGAATAACGTTAAGGTAAATCAAGTGAAACATTGTTATATTGTAATTGAAATTATACGCTGATAAATTTACAACTAAAATTCCTTAGTTCTGTTAATAAATTTAGCTGACTGATATATAAAGATTATATTAAGAGTAAATGAATGTTTCATTTGTGTATAATACAGAAACGATGAAGCAATTACGATGCAACATGCACCCTGAAGCAGTGCCGACTGCCGAGCGATTTTATACCGATCTGAATTTGTTTATTTACATAATAATTGAATTATCTGATACTTGACATAATTTTCCTCACAATAATTTGATACATTTTTCATAATATTAAAATCGTCAAGTCGAGTTTATGTAAATATTCAATATCGCACCTTAATCATACACGCAATGTGTGTCGTAAACTAAGCGATTAAAATGTAAATTTTGAATCATGATTTGTTAAAGTTCGACGATTAGACTAAAGTATAGTGTTATAAACTTCAGTGTGAGTCATGCACGTCGTTCGCTACCTGAACATAATCTCTGAAACGCATAAAACAAACTGAAACCCACACGAAACACGTGAAAAGTACGTACAATATTGTCCATTCAGTGAATCAGAATGCGTTTATGTGAATGAGTATAGACTAGAGTGCTGTAATAACGTGGTTACTTCCTTCGGTGTGTGCCAACGGGCCGCCAATCGTCTATCAAGCGATATCACCCGTTGAATGCGTCTTATTACATTTTTATCGGTCGTATCAGTCATAAAATGCTAATGAAACGTTTCGGACCAAACATCCGAGTGCGAGATTCAAATGACGATATAAAACGTAATCCGAAGTCTACAGTTCATTGGAAGCGTGATCATGGTTCTATGCGCTTTCATAACACGACGTAACACGACCGTTTGTATGGACGATGTGATACCTCCATGTTTTTAAAAGCTCTTTATTGTGCGACCGATATACCTAGTCAGTTTTGTGACGACGTATTTCTTACTCAATCACGTTGACAATAAGATTGTTGTTCCTTTGATTTTAGCGTGACACGTACTGAAATAACTGCCACACATCGCGCGCTCATGATTCATAAAGGTCTTTTAGATTTTTATTACAGCGATTAATACTTATATTTAGGTGGAAGATTTTATTTATGTTACAAACTGATTTTAGATGATTTCATTTTAATAATAGCTTCGAAAAACATTCCAGACTGCTGATAGCTCTAATTCTTTAGAATTAAAACAATTCCATTTGTTTAATAGTAAAGATTCAGTTAATTAAGTTTAAATTGTGAATTAGTGAGAAATTAATTTTTATAACTTAATATTTAAATTTTTTATTCAATTCTTAATACAAAATTGGTCGTTTTAGTCTGTTTTCCAAACGTTTGCATATTAATGATAAAATTATTCTATGCTAAAATACCGGTTGATTTGATTAAATTTATCGGACTAACCAATTGATTGTTTCGAATAAAATTCAACTAATAGGAAGCATCCTGGTCATAAATCAATTTACAACACTCTCTCAAACTAAATTGTACTTAACGTTGCTAAATTATCAAACTGAATTGTACGATATATCGTTTGAAATAATACACCTCTTTTCTGTCGGTCGAAGTGCGTTATCTTTGAATAATGGAGTCATTTTCAAAAATGAAACCGCTCTTATTCGGTGAATATACGACACAATCAAAACAAAGCTAGCACTCAACTGGATCAACTACTTATGGGTGCTTATCTACTCAAAAAACTATAAGTTCTTTGAAATGAAATCATATTAATATTGTTAAAGTTTGTGTGTTATTGTGTGTATGTTTGTTAGTCTTTCACGCAAATACTAGTGGACCCATTGCAATTAAACTCGGTATGTAAATAGCTAGGGATCTGGAATAACAAATGGGCTACTTTATTTCCCGATATTCTTACGGGATCGGGACTTACGCGGGTAAAACCCTCAAAGTAAAAGTACAAGTTTGTGTGTTTGTTACTCCTTCACGCAAAAACTACTAAACCAATTGACATGAAACTCGGTATGTTGATAGCTAGAAATCTGAATTAACATATAAGTTACTTTTTATCCTGATATTCCCATGGGATCGGGACTTACGCGGGTAAAACCCTCAAAGTAAAAGTACAAGTTTGTGTGTTATTGTGTGTGTTTGTTACTCCTTCACGCAAAAACTACTGAACTGATTGCAATGAAACTCGGTATGTAGATAGCTAGAAATCTGGATTAACATAATAATATAAGCTACTTTTTTTCCTGATATCCCAACGGGATCGGGACTTACGCAGGTGAAACCACGGGACGCAGCTAGTGCTTATATAAAACGTTTTCTTTGACAAATAGAATAACTCAGTCATTTAAGTATCGTGTTATAACTATTAACACGTGGACTCTTAAACAAAAGTGGCTAAGTTGGACTAGTTTCCTGAAGTGTACTTGATAACTTCACAATTGTTCAAATTGTAGGTAGGTACTACTCAAGTGGCAACATTATCAATGAACCTTATGTTTCGGCTTCACTACGAAAAATAAGCAAAAAACATTTTTAATTAAAACAACACAGACAGCGTCTATGCAGTGGGCGTCGAACTTCAACTACTTTATTTGTGTCGCTACATTTCAGATATAGCTAAAAGGGAAATCCTTGCTGAAAGCAGATTCTTACGTAAAATATCAGACTCTATTACACTGGAATAGAGTCGACATTCGTTGTCATTTGCGCTTACAACGCTTTATAGCATCACGCAGTTGCATATCCTGCACAGACTTTGTATAATTGCACTGTGGGTTTCGGGCGGAAAGCTTTAAAGCAATATAATTATAACTTTCACATACACTTGTGTCGTCGTATTTTTAGATTTATTGGCAACGAATTGCTACCCGCGGTTTTACCTGTCTAAATCCCACGGGATTTTTATTTTATTTTACGTAATACTCACAAGAATAACGTAATAAAAAAAATATATAAAAATATTGCTAGACATTGCACACAAAGGGCCATATAGTCCCAATTTAAAAACAACTAGACTTGTATTATGGCAGTCATTCAACTCTTAGAATAGACACCTTACTAGGTATCTATTAATTTATTTTATGTAAAAATATACATACAAAAGCACCCAGACTACTAGACAAATATTTGTTTACAAAAACAAATATCTGTACGCTAATATTGGTTCGACGGCGAGAATAGAACCCGCAACCTTCTGCATTGTAACTAGGAGTTCTCCCACCGCGCTACATAGTTCGTCAAATAAATAATAGTTTATGTGTTTATACAGGGTCTCTAGCGATAGAGCCATACCTGCGTAAAAGCAGTCTTATATTATCCATTTAAAAAATCATCAAAATCGTTCAAGGGCGCTACATAGTTTGTTAAATAAAAATAGTTTGTGTATAAACAGGGTCTCTAGCGATAGAGTCATACCTGCGTAAAAGCAGTCTTTACATGTCCATTTAAAAAATCATTAAAATCGTTTAAAGGTGCTATATAGTTCGTCAAATAAATAAAAGTTTATGTGTTTATACAGGGTTTCTAACGATAGAGCCATACCTACGTAAAAGCAGTCTTATATGTCCATTTAAAAAAAAAACATTAAAATCGTTCAATGGCGCTACATAGTTCGTTAAATAAAAAATAGTTTAAGTGTTTATACAGGGTTTCTAGCGATAGCGTATCCTGCGTAAAAGCAGTCTTATATGTCCATTTAAAAAAACATTAAAATCGTTAAATAAAAATAGTTTATGTGTTTATACAGGGTCTCTAGCGATAGCGTATCCTGCGTAAAAGCAGTCTTATATGTACATTTAAAAAATCATTAAAATCGTTCAATGGCGCTACATATAGTTCGTTAAATAAAAAATAGTTTATGTGTTTATACAGGGTCGATAGAGCCATACCTGCGTAAAAGCAGTCTTTACCATGTCCATTTAAAAAAAATATTAAAATCGGTCAAAGTCCAAACAAACTTTCACATTTATAAAGTGGTATAAAATAATCGTGGCTAAATAAATTGTATTACTCCTTTATTACTCGGATTAACTGATCTTATTATTCGGTCTGTTAATTTATACGTTAATTAATTTTATTTTGAATGCGCATTGAATCCAATATTGTAATGCGAAAGTGAATAAAACGGATCATGGCTGACACCTCTTGTTTATTATTACTTGAAATATTTTATTAATATTTATCGTATTAAGGCCTACGCTGACTGTAGGACGTAGGTATATAATTATTCTAGTTTCGTCTAATAAAATTGATGGAACACCTGCATTTACACAAACGTGTCATGTTCCGGTAACATACGTCACGCGTCTCATTTTTGTTAAATAATAATATTGCTCATAATAGGCTTATGTTATGGTGACTATTAAAAGGAAAAACAAATATAAAGAAACAAAAACTTAGATGAGAAAAACAAAACTTTACGATGAACGCAATACCTACCTCTAGATACTTTGGTCGATATTCACTACATAGTATAAAAGAAAGTCGCTTTCTCTGTCCCTATGTCCCTATATCCCTTTGTATGCTTAAATCTTTAAAACTACGCAACGGATATTGATGCGGTTTTTTTTAGTAGATAGAGTGATTAAAAGGAAGGTTTTTAGATATAATACATACATAATACAGCCGTGCAAAGCCGGGGCGGGTCGCTAGTTAATAATAATTTGGCATCGAGTTCACATTTCATACAAACTGTGTACTGGGCAGATATTGCGATCAATTGCTGGAATAGGTAGTTATGTTAGAGGAGACCCAAATATTAAAACACTTCGAAGAAGTCTTATCTAACTTTATTTTAAACAACTCTTCACTAAACAATATTTAGGCTCTGTTTTTTTTTCACACCTTCTGATTTTCGAATAATTATTGGCATTGACAGTACCTATATTCACAGAATTACTTTTTTACAGGTAGGTTTTTTTTTTAATCATATCTACGACATAGTCCTATTTCTATGATTTAATCTACCACATGCTGTTGGCGCAAATAATTGACAGAAAAAAAAGAAAAAAAAAAAGCCACCTATTATGATACACAATGCTTGCTGACCAAAGAATAACTATTACTCCTAAGGCAATGTAGGTGTTTACCTATCGTTTTATGCATAATAATGAATAGAATTATTGTATGCATAAAGACGCTATGCCTTCGCGGCGCACGCTACGCACGTAATACACGCATTCTGTGGAAGAACCAAGCAGTATTGACGAGGCGGGGCGTGTGTACCGTGCGCCATTATTTATAGTGCTTTAAAAAAAAAAAAGTTTGTCTGTAAAGTCGCTTTACGGACGATAATTTTACGTGATAACGTCATAAGAAAACATTGATGAAATAATTGAGACTTGAGACTTGACAAATGGTTATCTGTAAATTACCTTGTCAATAACGGAACGTGAGCGGTAACGTGAGCGATGACGTCACCTTTTTTGTGAATGCTGCCAGTGTTCCTTGTTCATCGATTTAAGGTGATACCCGGCGCTCTCTCCATACAAACGTAGTCGACTGTTTCCTCCCTGGATAATGACAATAGCACAAATATTTTTGTGCCATAAAACCTACAACTGTCATTTTCTAATTATCATACAAATTAAGATGACGTTATCACGTCAAAAACGCTGAGCATCAATAGACGTAGCAATCAATTAATAACCATACGAAAACTACTCAATGGATTCAAAATTCAAAACGTAGCCAGTAAATATATAGGTGAAATAATGGTGCACAGAAATTCGAATTCTTTATTTAAATAACTTGTTCGCAATCTTATCACAATACGTTTGCACTCAGAAAACAGGTTAGGTACGAGTATGTTTCATTCGCTACCGAGAACGCCTTTATTGCTCAAGACAATGATCTAATGTTCTTTAAGATATTGTGGTACGTACTCTCTAGGTTAATTTTTGTTTTGTTTTTAGTTAGTTTCATGTCTACAACAATTTACTTACTCTTTGAAGTTGATGAGACCAAAGAGTGTGAGACTTTTATAGCTTTAATTGGCTGGAGATGTCGACAGGTTTGTTCGCGAACATTCCATAAAAGGTATTATTTTTAGTATTCCATTCTATATGTATAATATGTATATATTTACAAAAAAAAAAGTATATAAGTAGTTTATCCGTTACCTGGCACCCATAACACAAGCATTAAGTTGCTTAGCTTGGGGCTGGATGGCGATGTGTAATATGTCCTGAAATATTTATTTATTTATTTATTTATAAATTAGTAGAGAATAGCCACTTAGATGTAGGCAGATTATGGAAATTTTATTGTTATGTAAAAAGCATCTTTCTTTGGAAATAATTTTGCGGAAAGTCCATTTAACTTGCTACCAATCGTTGACCTAAATAATAAATCATACATAAAAACGATAAAAGCAATTTAATTTTCATATAAAACGATCATTTACGTAAAGGTAGAGATAACTTAAACTAATTAAATCGAATATTATATATCATTCTTGATATCGTTTGACCCATTTTATCACATAAAGTCAGACATTTCAATAATAATTGTAGTAATGTGGACAACGATCGTTGTTTTATTATTAATCTATGCCACATTGTAATTGGCTATTACTGTTATTAACAATATTAATTTTATTTAAAAGGTAAAGCATTCTGAGCGAGATATGAACCAACCTATTTTAACCTTACCAAGATTTAATATTCTTCGTTTTCCTTGCTCTTTCACATTTTGGGGTCAACTCTCTTGATTTTGTGGAACCCCAGGATAATCTGTCGGTATTTGTCCTATTAGTCTGTTAATTTTTAGCTTCTACAAAACTAAAAGAATCTAAAACTAACCTTATTCGGATCAATTTTAACGTGAAATGCATTCAGACTTACCTAGTACCTACTAAAAATGCGAGAGTCTATGTCGGTCTGTCTGTAAGTTTTTCAAACTTGAGGCACTGTAACATGAAACATTTTGATGAAGTTTGGATTTAAGAGACTTTTAATCCTTACTCCCAAACCTAACCCATTGCCGCGACTAAGCATTGGCAAGCAAGGGTGAAATACCGATAATCCATACTATACATATAAATGCTTTGTCCTGAATGAATGACTGACGCGACGGATCAACGCACAACCTAAACCGCTGAACGGAAAGACCTGAAACTCGGAGTTCTGTGTTCTTTGTATGACGTAGGCATCAAGGTAAATTCTAGCTCTTAGGGGGTGATAAAGTTGGGCAAAGTTTGTATAGGATAACGTGATTCCTTGGTCCATTTTCGACTAATTGTCGCGGGCAAAAGATAGTAAAATATTAAATTCACGGAGTCTTCAAAGTCTTTCGAGTAAATTAATCAATCAAACCACTATATTGCAACTATTGTCTTGTCAGAACAGTTAATTTACCTATTTACAGGCCACTGTTCATAATGAAAGTTGTTTAAAGCAATTTCAACCATAAAGTTCAATAGAAAATAATTTCTTGTTCGGTTGTTGAACTTGTCTTAAATCAGGTTGTCTCCGGATCTGTGGTGCAAGCGCGTCGCGTCGCAATGCAGCTGCGCCTCACCACATATACAATCTCTCAATGAATGTACCTACTTGCACTTACTTTACGCAACGTTGCTCGTCGTGTACCTATAGGTACTAACGGTGACAAAAGTGCTAAGGACTTAGACAGTAATTAAGTTGCTCTTGGATAAGTGAAGCACTGCGCTAAATGTGGCCCTATGATTGGTCAATTTTGTGCTGCTCTCTTCACTCTTCTATATTATTTGCGGTCCTATGCGTTCGCGCGCACTATGCAATCTAATAGGGTTGATTATGAATACGGGTGTCAGTATTCCCACGAAACTTCAAAACTGGAATAGGCCAATACACAAGCTGAGATAGACAGCTTAAAACAGTATCTCTGTTCAGAGTGACAAAATACTCATGACCTCTGTGGCACGGAAGTATTTGTGTATATAGATATTTCTTTCTGTAACCAAATACGTGTTGTGATCTGAATTTTTCTGTATGTAAAATAAGTATTATAAGTATTATTTTACATAAAAAAGTGGCTTAGCTTGGGGACAAGATGGAGCTGTGTGCAATTCTGCAATTTAAAAAAAAATATATATTGTGTAAATAGCTAAAATAGACAGCGCGATAGAGACAGAGATACTGTTTTAAGCTATCTTTCGGTTTGGCTCGTATTTTGGCCGATTCTAATCTTGAAAATTCATGGTAAATAATACAGTACGTTTAATCAAGTGCGAGAACTATTTGTGGTAGAGTCACTGTTTTCAGTGCAACTTTCGTAATGCCATATTTTGAGTTATTTTGTGATACTTTCGGCATTGCATTTACGACTTAATTCAAAACTTTTAATAATACAGTTTTAGACTGATTTCAAATTGCATTAAGGTCTATATTTCTATAGCATTTGTTAGTGTTTCCAAGCCGGTCAGAACTCAGGTAGGTAGGTATATAATATGAATAATAAATTGAATTATGGCTCAAAACATACATAGTAAATGGCTATTATGAGTAGGTAAATATTAATTTAATAGCAATCTTGCCTTCTTAAGCTCGTTATGGCCTCTGATGACTATTCAGTGTTGTAAAGTGAATATTTGATTATGTTACTTTGTTATTTTATTAGGTATGACAAAATAATAGAAAATATTATATATTGACTGTCAATGGGTTAGTTTAACGGTACTGGTTGCAGACCGCATTGGACCAATACTCGAAAGCCCAGCACATACGTTTGTAAAAACCACAAAGGAAGTTTGAAAAATATTGTATACTCCGTAGTGTGATGGGAGAACTCCCAGCCCAGAAGGTTGCGGGTTTGATGCACGCCGTTGAACAAATATTTGTGTAAGTACAGATAAAAGTAAAAAAGGACCTATAGTTTTACGTGTGTGTTAAATTGATATATTGGGCATTAAAATGCTTAGGAAAATGAGGATTGGACATTATATAAAATGTCAAAGATTGTCTATAAAATGGTGATTAATTTACTATCGTACGTTCAAGGACCGTTAGGTATTTATTACGCATAAATGCCTTATTAATTATAATTTAATTTACCATTTAATAATCAATAACTTCTTAACCAAAAAAAAAACGAGCACCTCCTTTTTTAAGTCGGTTAAATAATGGGTTTTCTGGGTTTAATGGGTTTAATTCGTAGACTAGTTCTAAGTTCTTAATGTTTTACTTTACTTATATGTATATGAAAAGATCCTGTTACAAAGTAATTACTTATGTAACTTAGCTACGAGGTGCAGAAAAAGCGCACTCGGCTTATCCATCAATTGCATTATAATATATAAAAAAGATCCTGTAACAAAGTAATTACTTGTGTAACTTAGCTACGAAGTGCAGAAAAGCACACTCGGCTTATCCATCAATTGCATTATAATATATAAAAAAGATCCTGTAACAAAGTAATTACTTGTGTAACTTAGCTACGAAGTGCAGAAAAGCACACTCGGCTTACCCATCAACTGTCATTATATATTAAAAAGATCCTGTAACAAAGTAATTACTTGTGTAACTTCGCTACGAGGTGCAGAAAAAGCACACTCGGCTTACCCATCAACTGTCATTATATATAAAAAAGATCCTGAAACAAATTAATTACTTATGTAACTTAGCTACGAGGTGCAGAAAAAGCTCACTCGGCTTATCCATCAACTGTCATTATATATAAAAAAGATCCTGAAACAAATTAATTACTTATGTAACTTAGCTACGAGGTGCAGAAAAAGCACACTCGGCCTATCCGTCAACAGCTGTCATTCCATTAACTTTTCAATTCAAAAGGATAATAGCATCACTACATAGTATAAAACAAAGTCACTTTCTCTGTCCCTATGTCCTTATGTCCCTATATCCCTTTGTATGCCAAAATCTTTAAAACTACGCAACGGATTTTGATGCGGTTTTTTTAATAGATAAAGTGATTTAAGAGGAAGGTTTATACATGCATAATATAGCCGTGCGAAGCCGGGGCGGGTCGCTAGTTACTTTATATGACACCGTTACTCCCACTATTTTATAATTATTATAATAAATCCATTAGTTATTCTATACAACACCACTACCACTTAACCACACCTACTTAAAAAAACTTCTAAAACAACTGACGCTTCCTTTTTGGATACCAAATGACTTCCCGATGTGATAATGATAAATAAACAATAGTCCTCATATATTTACATATTCATAATACTTCTAATCTATTTCTTTTTTTGCTGACAGTTTTCCGTAGCACAGCTGTCAATGCTGTTTGCAAGGTGACTTTAAAAAATAACTGTGGTTTTTATAAAAGTCACCTTCTAACGTTATTTTGCTATGCATTTTTATTTATCTGTCAGTCTGTCTGTGTTACAAGGAAGTTGGGTTAAATGAATTATTCGTGACGTCATCGTTATCTCTGTATTAAAGATGGCGCTGTGTCCTGCAATATTTATTTATTGACCGATCGAGCGAATCAAACGAAGCGTCTCTGCTTCAAGTCTGGAAAAATTTGCTTTCTTTTGTCAGTATGTTGGTACTACTCTTCGGGTCGTATTTTGAACTTTTTTGTTTTTTTTTTTAAAGTTCTATAGATTTTTTGTCATCAAGAATTTTTAATTGTAGCGTAGGTACTTCTTCTAAAAAGGAACCAAAAGGGCCTAAATGCATATCTCCGCCTTATAATCTGATGAGGATCATCAGAGTTATAAGCAGCTCCATATTCTACATCTTTGAGTGAACAAAATAATGTAATCATTCGAAGTTTTGTTCTGAAATAAGATTTTCACTTACAATTTTCATCAGTTGTACAAATATAACTGAATATTAAAAGTAGGTAGTCTAATAGTTGAAAAGTTAATGAAATGTAACTTTTGTATACATTTTTTAAGAAGTTTTTGAAATGGAATGTAGCCCATACATAATTATGGTGACACGTAATAAAATATGAAAACTTAATTAATACAACCAAAGTCATGATTTCCGGTCTGTTATTTATTAATTTTTAGAACATGTGAAACACATTAACCCATATTATTGAAATACAGTAAATTAATATTAATGTCGATGCATTAATTATTATGTGCATTATTTAATATAGGTAAAGATTTAGTTATCTTACGTAGGTATTTAGATACCGTAGTTACTTAAAAATGTACTCAGAAGGTTTTCGAATAGGAAGTACTTAATATTTGAAAAACTTCTGATTTGCGGTAGTATGTATGTACCTACGGTCGGCCGCATAATGGAAGACCCATCGTAGAGCTCCAAACAGGCTGTTATAAGAATGTTTTCAACACAAGCAAGATTCTAGGCATCTGCTTTAGTTGACGTTTAAAGTCTTCTAACTCATGAATTTATCAAACAAAAATATTGGAACGAAAACATGCCAACAATAGTAATTTTTTAACTCTACCGGGGGCTGCAATTATGCAGCCGACAGTATATGTAGCGATCTTATTCAGATTTGCGAGTGAGCTGTAGGTCACGTGGGATTCAGCCAATTGTTACTGTACATTTTTAAGTTTTTGTTACTATTAGTAACTACGTAATTAATTTATTTGGCAAAAAAACCGAGACGCTCCCCTTATAGGTTTTTATTTAAACAGCTGGATACAAATCGCTCCCTCTATCTTTAAATAAAAAACAACATACATCATGTTCTTGTTATTTAAAAAAAATTAAAGGTATGCTCACAGTTATTACAAGTATTATTTTTAACAGAAACAACTCTTTCTTATGATTTCATACAGCTGTGAGTCATTGTACTTTTAAAAACCAGCCTTGCCCTGTCATTGTAGGTAGGTACTGTGGCGTAGAAACGCAGTGTTTTCAAACAATTATATAATATTTATTTATTTATTTAACTACAATGGTTATTATCACTATTAAATTTATTTAAAACGGGATATTTACCATGTTTTTTTTTGTTTTTATAAAGCTTGATATTTCGATATTGTTTCAAACACCATTTTCCATGAAGTTGTCGGCGTGAATTTTGATAGCTAGAGGCGGCCCTTAGGACTACCCCCACAAAATAAAAAACAAAAAACATAGCATACCTAACCTAAGCTAACTAAGTGTTTATTTAATTTTATAAATAATATCATGTCAAAAGTAAAATGAGGAAAATTTTAAATAGAGATTAAGTATATAGATAGAAAATATATTTAAAAGAGTACTTATTAGAAAATCAAAGGTTGTTCCCTCTGGTGTTTGAGAAGCGCTATCTAGGAATGATTTACAATCAAAATTTTATTCTTTTTTTCCACTAAAAATTACCCACAAAGTAATCAACATATTTCTGGTTACTTTATTGAAACACATAATTCGTTGGTGGTGCCTCTAATAGATACTTTAAACAAACATTTAAAACTATAAAAATACTTACAAATAAATAACATAAACATTACCATTTTCCTACATATTAAAGTAAACATAAAACACCGTTTATACATTAAATTATCTCGTTTGAAATAGAACCTTAACAGAATAATGGACTGACATTATTTTTTAGTTTCACTTCGATTACAAACACTTAAGATATTAAATAAATTGTTGTAGCAAGGTAGAGCGGTATATGCTTTGCTTTGCCTTCATTTGTGTCCAGTCAAAGACATTAAACATAAGACACCTACAGTGGAAAAAGAGGGAACCTCTTCGAACACAATTTCATCAATGTAACAAATAAAAAATCGATTGAAAAAGGTATTGGGGCGTCACTATAATCAAAATTTTCCTAAAGAAGCAGGTTCAAATGTTACTTCTACCCACTATAATTTAAAAATAATTTGAATTTTTCGTTTCGTGTCGCGGTAGAGCCGTGAACCACAAAGTCGAAACGAGTTTTGTTAGATTATACTTACCTACTTAAAAGAGATTTTTTAATTCATGCTCGTGCGTGTCGTTTTTATCTTTTTCACTAGCTCCGTATACGCTAACCAATTTAAAATGCTAATAATATTTATATTTTGTTCCGCAAACTACGTATTTCACGCTCCATGAGATTTGGTTGGTACATTAATATTTAGCTACTGATCTTTTACGTTAAAAAGTTGGTTCCTACCTAAACTAATAGTGGTACCGGCACATATATAAATTGTACCAGTTACTGACACAGCGTTATCAAAATTGACCCTAAATTGTAGGTAAAATGACTATAACACCGACATTGGAAACAATATCCTTATTGGTACATAAGCAGTTAGCCGACTAGAAACAGTGTTAATAGAAACACCCTAAGATTGGCTTCTGAATGAAAACATTTCAAATATCGATTGCATAAACAATGACAATCAACAATTCGCACACGAACTATTTTAAGATGGCGCTCTTCCGAACTCTCCCGAGTATTTACGACGACTAGCGAATTACGATCCAATAAAACGTTGCGTTGTCGACACGTGGCTTTATAACCCGAAGAGTTTTAATATTCCTTTAATTGATTGTAAAAAAGTAATAGTACTAATTCAGAATGTATCAGTTATTTAAGATAAGAAACATTAATGTAGTCAATTGTCGTCTTCTTGTACGTAATGCGTATGTATATTGAGTTAAAGTCTAGTTACGTTTGCTACTCCGTTCTCTGTATTCTCTCATATATTCTCAGAATTAACTGGATCCAAGTCATATATTCGTTCGTCCAGTCCAAAGCTTATTTGTTACATAAATAACCGTCTTAGTGGACAAAAATTCTGTTATAATTCACAATCAAGCCTTTAATATTACAATCCGACTGGGGGGTATTAATCAAATGTATGGAACGGGTTTGTATAAAGGCGGGCAAGTAAAATAAAATAATAAATAAGCGACGGAATTCCGTGAGATTTATTTCGGAGAAAAAAGCGAGTCAGGGTAAGAGGCAGGTCTTGTCGTAGCATGTTTATAGCGTGCCGGTGTCGGCTCACAATGTACGACTCTAATTAATGCTGTGCCCTTGCTCTCTGAGATATATTGTTCGTGCCAGTACCTTTTTCGAGCCTTATTCTTTTTCTAATATCACCTTTATTTACTTTGAAATACGAAGGAATGAAGTTCTTATTCGAACGATATAAACAACCGTTATCAGATCGGTCAATTACAATAAAACAATGCACAAACGAACGTGATGTACTGTATCCTGGCCGACAAATCTGATCTTTATCTTACCATGGGAAAGGTAAGGCAGTTACCATTAAAAAAGATGAGTTTTACAGGTACAAAGGTGACAGAGAAAGCTCTTCGTGACAATACAGTTGAGAATGGTAGCCAGCTGACGGGAGGTGGCTTAACGTCCGTTGTCATGGAGACGGTACGAAGGGTGGCTAACCTGCCTCGCCGACATATCACCGGCTTCGCTAAAAAAGGGCGCATACGACCCCTAATTTCACACGGATTTAGACTTTACCCCATAAACCGGAAGGTAGAATTTGACGCACCATCAAACATCGCTTACGGCCTTTCTCCCTAATAGCATTATTGAGATGCGTGTATTGTGTTTTGGGTTCCATCTTTGCTTTTTAAAATTAGAATACATGTATCTGTCTCGTTCCTATGCATCCATCGCGGTTATCTTCTATACTTGTCTAACCGCACTTGTATAATTATCCCATTCTCTTTTTACGAGATTTTAAACAGTTTTTTTTTTTAGTTTTTGTTGAAATAAGAACGAACCCATAAATGTTATTGCGGTAGTAAAAACGCAGTTTTGGTAATTTATCGCTCGTGAAAACGTTGTATCTGACTGTAGGACGAGTTATTTGATTTATGGGTTGTTGTACTCCTTAACTTGTAGCACTTAAGAAATCAAAGGCTGAAACTGTGTAAACTGGTATTCTTATACACAATATATTATACAACGAAAATTAACAAGAGTACTTAATTATTTTTAGCCATATTTCATGGTGTGCTATGTTTCCACGTATTATACCATAAAACAAAATAAACAAATATTTAAAATTTAAATGTATTTTATATAAAATAAAAAATTATACGACTAAAAATTAATAAGTACTTTTACATTTTTACCTACTTTTTCAAGAAAAGTAACAAAAACACTTATCTATTTAACATTGTTTTGTTTTAGGACATAATTCAAATCTCTAAAAGTTTGTTTTCCTATGCCAACAAAAATAACATAGACCTACCTACCTAGGTATGGTACCTACCATAGTTTTAAATTCAAGAACACCTTTCATGACTTGGAAATGATTAAAAACATACGCTCAACCTTTTAAGCCAGGTAGGTAACTAAGCCAGCCTACACTGGCATTCCAATTCCAACAGTGTTGGTCCGCTATCAATTTTATACGCGATGGGAAGGCTATTTATCTTACCTTATTTATTGGCTGACTCGAAAACCAGTTTCGAACCCGATCGCTTTGTGAGACGCCATTACCTGAACGCGTATGTATGAATATGTACCTTTAAAACATATATGAATTGTGAGAACACTACAGATTTCGCTCTGAGTAATCGAGGCTAAATGAACCGTTAACATTTTAAAGCAATATTCACGTATGCGTATGATACTTTTGAAAGGGTTAAAAACTTTCACGAATTCTTAGAAAGCGACTTCGCCACGGCAACAGAAATAAAAAGACACCTTACAAAGCATTAGAAAGTTGCGCAACCCCTTTACGCATCCCTGAGTTTTTGTAGCGATTTCTTTTCAGAAGGGACACTATTGTTCGCGCACCGTTTGCTCCTAACCCTTCCCGTTACTTGTTTGCTTTGATTATATTGTTTTTTACTTATTTTTGTTGTAAAATAAAAACAATGCCGTTTGCGTCCCAGCTACATCTCTCATTGCTCGCATCCGACCGAGTAATCCAGAAAGATGCGGCGCAGTAGCTGATAACCCAGGAATTAACTTTAGTGCTGCAATAAAATATTTAATGAACCATTAAAATCTAAAATGGTATAAAAGTGAAATTTAATGGTTTTAACTGGAAGTCTCTCGCGAATCCATGCCGCAGGATTGTGATATATGATGCAATAAATCGATCTCGAAACGTTAATGTAACAGTAAATTATAATTTATTGCAAATAATCTAGTACAAATAAATGGTTATATGCAATATAAATTATAACATTTGTTAAATTTTTGATTCCAGGTCCAAACGGATGTCCACGAAGGCGAGGGAGACAAACATACACAAGGTTCCAGACGCTAGAGCTAGAGAAAGAATTCCATTTCAACCATTACTTGACGCGCCGACGCAGGATAGAAATCGCCCACGCACTCTGCCTCACCGAAAGACAGATCAAAATATGGTTCCAAAACCGGCGTATGAAATTAAAGAAAGAACTACGCGCTGTAAAAGAGATAAACGAGCAAGCGCGTAGAGAGAGGGAAGAGCAAGACAGAATGAAGCAACAGCAGCAGGAGAAACAGGCAAAGCTGGAGGGGCAGCATCACGGTCACCACGTGACCCATCATCACGACCCGATGAAGATGCCCATCGACAAGGGCTCCAGCGACCTACTCAAAGTGAACAAGGTTCCCGCGTAAGGTGCAACGGCACCATAGGAAATCATGACTGATGTATCATATAGTGTGAATGGAAGTGTTGCGTCCATGAGGACCTGCGGTGGCGTTAGTCGATTCGTATCCATTAGTTTTATGTTTACGGTTGATTTTAGTCTTGAAGGTGTTCAGTGACATTCGTTTCGTACCTAATGTTCCTTTAGTGCGAAGGACTTGCCTCCGCGTCGTTCGCCGGGTGGACAAGCTGGTGATGTGCTTTAAGCATTTATTTTGTTGCCATAACCACACCTTTTTATGCAATAATATTTTTTACTAGAAATTTACAAAAAAAAATGTATCGCTCCTTAGATTTGATAGGAGCTCGAGTGAACTTCGGTATTGTTAGTTAAGATTATAAATCTGTGAATCTCATAGTATTTATTGCTACCACTTACTCTAATCCATTATGTTATATTATTTTTTAATTAATAGATATTATATTATGTACATTTTGATGTATATTTTATTATTATTTGTTCGCTTTTAGCGAACGAGTTATGTTTTGGTGGTCATATTTTTTATGATTGTAAAATTTGTTGTATTTTATCAGTTGACTTCGGAAGGTTTCTTTTTTATTTTGATCAGAATGTGATTCAATTCTGTAGCGATAAGTCCATACATTGTTATTTGAGTTAAACCTTTTTTTTACATAAAGCGTTTTCAAGAAATAATTATATTTGCATAGCTAATTTCATAAGAACTAAGGATATAATTAAAACAAAATACGTATTGAAGTACAATTGCGATTAGGTCTTCGTCATAACGTTTATGTTTTATATTTCTCTCTTCGTAAATAATTCATATAATGTAGAAGGTATTTTTTGATAATTCTAAAGAAAAAAATACCATGTCCATAGTTAATGAAATAGAACAAAAATGAACAATAAATTATGGAATGGGCCTGCAGCAAGGTGTGATGTCCACGAGTCATCTGATGTTCAAAATTATATACGTAACGATGATACATATAAATTAATTAACAATAATGTGACTAAATATAAATTTTACACTTAATTATAAAGTTGAGTAGCATAAGTGTATTATATATAGATTGATAGGTTCGACTTTGTATGAAGTATTGCTAAGACTTAGGTATTTACTGCATAAACCAGTTAGCTATTGGAATAAACAGTGGCCACACGCTAACTTAAAGTTCCTTTTCGATATTTAAATACAAAGGGTGTTTATTTTGGCTGTTTTTTTGGAATCGAAACAACGACAAAGTTATGTTTCCTGCGATATTAAGCCATGCACATTTAAATTAACCGGCTCAGTAATTTCGTACATTAATTATCATAAAACCTGCTTACGGTGAAGACTTGTTGAAAATTAACACCTACAAAATTTGAGTTCTTTTGAATATCATAACCCGTATTTTAAAGCAAAAACAGTCATTAAACATAGGTACCTATTTAATGGCTTTCAATTCCAATAAGTATTGTGCCAAAATAAAAATAATTTAGCACTGTCTAGTTTCCTTTCTTACGCGAATTTTATTTAAAAATAAAATAAACTTTCTATACGTAATCTGAACAAAATTTAACATTAATTAGTATGTATAGTCACCATTATACGTAAATTATTGTCAGGGTAGAATAACGTAAATTAATAGAAATTCTATAAAAATATTAATTGGAATTTTCGCTTAGTTTCTCTAATATTTATTATACCTATCACCTCTTTTATCTGTCCACTGTGTTATTCGATATATTTAAAACTAGCTCTTTAAAATCATCGTGTATGTCGTGACATTTTAAGAAAAATAAGTCATTTAATCACTAATGGCCTTTATCAATCACAATATCTGTTTATTTTAATTTACAGTTTTAATAAAATCCTACTAGATCATAGAAAATTTGTCACTATAGTAGGTGCAATTATGAGATTGTCCTGCCATTGTATTTAAAATCACTTTTCTGGTACGTGCAATAATTTGAGATAAAGCCATATTCCTCATTTAAGATAACGTAAAAATTAAGGTTGTCATTAGTAATATTAACGTTATCCCATCTTATTTTTAATGAACAATCGAGAGTTGAAAATCGAACAAAATGTACTTAAGTAACGTCGTTTTAAGTAGGCTTTATAAATTATAAAATGCGTAGTTTATAGACGTAGGAACTCTAAATTTTAAGCGTATCTGATGTTAGTATTTCAACTAAAAACCCTGCTTAAATTATAATTTAAGTGTTTATCAGGAAGATAAGTGAATTAATATATCATTTTCATAAAAGGACGTACACACTAAAAGGCACAAATATAAAATATATAAAAACACAATGTTTTAAGTGAGTATACGCTATTAAATTGTTATTGCTGATTTAAAGTTAACTTTTGTTTTGTCGTGTTTTTGTATTGTTTCTTGGGAAAGTGCAACTCGAAGTATATTTTAAAGTAGCTTCGTCTCACATTAGGTTTCTTTAACAAAAGATAAATCTTAAAACATAGTAACGATATTTGTGTTGGTATGTACGTCCGTTGATTTATGTCAGGTTTTCTTATTGTTTCTGAGTCGTAAAGAACTGTAATTCATGTTTAAACAATGAGCAATTTGCTAAATAGATTATACGTCCTCCATCCGTAATGCTGTCTTGCCATATTGCTAGTGTTTGTAGTCTCTAGGTATTACAATACATACCTAACTGAACATTATAATATCAATAATTATAGTTAAAGTATATTATCTCAAATAAGCATCTATTTTATTGTCAAAATCTAATGTTTTTCCGTTTTGTTTCGTTTAATTTTTCATTGTTCTGTTTAAAATATCATTATCATTATGTTTAACTTTAAAAGTAACAAGACTTCCGTTCTATTAGTTATTATTATGAAATTAATCAATTTTTATCTTTAACATTAATGTAGTTATGTATCTATGTACCTATATCTATATTTTTGAATATAGTGATTAAAGGTCGTCTTATAATTAAGTAACTGTAAATATTCGTGAAAGTTTATGTGACCCTTTATTTTTGTTTTTATTTTTCTGTTTTATGTTATGTATTTATGTATTGAAACGGTCGTGTTTTCGAACTATGACCATTGTAATTAGACACTCAATTTGTTATAATCGTTATGTGAGAGAGGTTTCAAGTAGTTTTGGTTTTCTTTTGGAGTAAGGTTGTGAATCTGCGATGGATAACGTCGTCGAATCAACCAACTTAACTTGAGACATTTCTGCATATGATATCAGTTAGCAAAGGGGCTAATTAAAGTGGTCGAGTGAGATCTTGCGGTCTAATGTGACTGTGTCGTGGTATATATGCAAATAGTTGGGTTATTGTATATGGAACCCACATTCAATATTGTAATATTAATTTCAAAAGTTCAACAGAATAAAGAGTTAATAAAATGTATTTTCTTGTTTTCTTTCGCAATTATTATAATGGTTAGTTTAGCAATTATTTTAATAGATATTTTATGTTATGAGCAAAGTTGTTGTGAAACACTAATTAACCCACTTGCAGATGTGACGTCCATCTTACTTCTGTTATTTACTATGACATTTTGAATAATTACTTTACGTGGGCAAAACGGAAAATTAACTGTCGTTTATAATGTTGATGAGTAATTAAATAACAGTAAATTGCTTACAATTCTAATTAGTAAATGAGTTAAATAGGTATAATTTCTAAACATCAAATATTATTAGTAGTCTCTATGTATAAAATACAGTGTAAAGCATACGAATTATCATCTTTTAGGGGATCATATTATGAGATTGAAATAATCTAAAATAGTCCAGCGCTTAAAGTCTTCTTTGGGGGAGCTTAGGGGGGGGGGGGGATCGAGACCTTCCGATCTTATTTCAAATTTGCGCTTATCGGCTCCCTAGTCCAGGGGAGACGTTAATCGTGAGGTAGTTATTGACAGGGGTTCCGTTGAGCGTAGGGAAACCGGTGGGTGAGCCGTTAAGTGTGAACCAAATTTTCCTTAGCAGTGGATTTGGAAATCTATTTTAGACTTAAGACAACTTAAACGTTTACAGATAATAACTTCTTTAACTAGGAAAGACTAGGATAGATAAATTCTTGCCAAAGATGCATCAACTAGAAAAATAGATAACCGCCAATATTAGGCCGATACTAAGGCTAAGCTGTGTTAGTAGATCACCTGATAGATATCTACTTGTCCCAAGCAAAACAGCAGCGTCCAGAATAGCACTGAAAAATTGCAGTTGTCCAGTTTTTGACAAAGCGGTGGACTAAAGCAGCCACAAGCAGGACACCTCGGTTCTCGGCGAATCTTGAGGTTGGCCATGAAAGCGTTGGCGAGACGATCTCGACCATCAGTGGCCCAGGACTGCGATCGATAGACGAAGACGGGGGCAATCTTTATCCAGCAGTGGGACACAAGTGATTCTGATTAGATAAAAAAAATAACCATTGAAAATATTTTTCACCGCAGTTCGGTTGACCGGACAACTGAACGATACTACGAATAAAGAATCCTTGGATTAAAGATTCTGTCGTTTATAGTAAGCCTTTTGAATGCCAGCATTTTATAATGAAACTTATCACAGACGCCAAACCAAGTAAAAGTTGGTATTGGTAGTTTAAAGTAGTCGTTCCTTCATACAAAAACACATAGTGTAAGGGTATTCAGATTTGACGCTTTAAGTAGTCAACGGAGTCTCAGCCTAGCTGACTGATTGACGCCTAAAGGTATCACTAACGGTCAAAAGATTAGATATGTAAAACTTAATAACCTACACGCATATAATTTATATAGTGTGTAATATTTATTTGAAGAAATCTATCAGAAATCCTGAATTTCAAGTTCCTACTATACGTATTTTCTTACTTATTATAAAGAATATCAGTTAAACAGTCCCTGTGACTGTGCCTGCCTGTTGATAACTTTGATTTTGCCGACTCGAAATAATAATTGGTGATAAAACGTTTCTACAGGAGATTAGATTCGTATTTTTTTTAACAATTAAGTTGGTATGTGAAATAAATGTAACCAAAAAGTCAAAAATAACAAGTAAGTAAAGGAGTAAAGCAGGCACAATGATGCCTGTACCTACCAAAACAGATAATATTTGTCTATAGGTTTTCAAAGAGAGACTGAAAGAACTAGTTTAAATTGTGTAATTTAGAGAGCTATTGATATAAAATATACTAGCACTCAGTTATAGGCAACTTTTGGACATCTAGCATTTTAACAAATAACTTTTGTTTTACGAAAAATTAGAACATTTTCATGGCTATTTTGAAATAAAGGCACGTGTTACAAAAACTGTTGATCTTTTCAAAGAACAATCATTTAGACTTGGCAGTCTATCAAACTTGAGAAATAAGTACCTAAGTGTAAAAAATTAATGTTCTTACCTAATGCCTACTATGAAACAAAGTAGAAAGAAGGTAAATTCTGTTTATTTATGTATCTAATAAAAAAAGCGTGGCTTTCGTCACCTTAGATAGTCTAACGACATAAGATGAGTTAACTTATGAGTTTACGAGTAAGATAAGGGAAAAAACCTGTGTAAGGTGATTAATCGTTTATTAAATCAATAATTTATTATAAGTATGTACCTACATAATAGACAAAAATGAATATAGTCGCAGTTAAACCCAGCCATTCAGCGAAATTATGAAATCAAACACATTTCTAAACAATGCATTTTCGAACCTACAACCTATCTTGTTTAGATATTAAAAGTAAATAAGTATTATATAGGTTTTTGAATATAGAACTTGAATCCCAATAAGTCCTTTCACATTTTCCTAATATCAGATTCCTAACAAATCATTTCTCTTATAAATCGTCAACTGTCCTTTTACGATCGCCATATTCCTATAGGTACCTACATATAAGAAAAGTAGCAAGACAAATCCATCAATAGTGCGCCGGATTATGACCCATAACCACGATACGCTGACATAGATCACAAAAGAAATCTGTAATTTTGTCAGAATGTCGGTTATGTTCGAGGAATAGATGTTTTTCATACATCCCCTTCAAGGCCTGTTTTTATTAGTTTTCCACGGATGTGGAATTTTCATTTATTAAGATTGAAAGCGTATTTGACCACTCAATCATTAGTCATAACTGCGTCATAACTAGAAAAACTGCGTTAAATAAAATAGAAGTGAATTATTGATATATTGTTAAAATTCCTGTTTAAAAAATCTAACAAAGTTATTTAAAAAAAAATCCCTATATACGAGTACGGGATTATGATTTATGCTCTTATTTTGTGAACCTCGATGTTTCGATACTGATCCAAGCATCATTTTCACGAAACTGAAGTTATTGCGGGTAGATTTTCTGATCAGGATCTGCTTGCGAAATATCTCTATAAAATAAACTCAAACACATGGTAAATTGTAATAAAAAAACTTTAGTAGGTAGTAAAAATATGACATGTCAATTATTTAACCGAAGGCGAAGTTAAAATTACGAGGTGGATAAGTGTGTTAGTATTCAAAGCTTTATAATTATTGAAAAGCTCTATTTTCTAAAAAGATTGTGATATACTTTACTTTAAATCCAGCTAGTAAGCTAGTAGAACTTGAGTAATCAATGACAAACTACGCATGAGTTCCAGCAAGCGCGCTGTAGGTACCTACAGCGCGCTTGCTGGAACTCATGTACTAGGGGAGTACTGTACTAGTACTACGGGAGTGGACTCTACCGCTCTGTATCAACTAGACAGATTCGCAACTGGACAGATTCTCAGCTGGACCAATAATAATTGACAACTGAACAGAACAGTTGTTTATTTTATAAATTTAAAAACGAATACTTAACAATTTATCAAAAGTGAGATCTTATCGGATTGGTTTCATATTATTCAATTCGCCTTTAAGTTTTTGAACTCAAGTTTTCTCATAAACTAAACTTACACTTGTAACAGGCGTCTGTATTTTAAATAACATGATTTCCAACCGTTACTAATGAGTCCGCTGTCGGCAACTCCTTAAAAACCACCCCGTATCATATTTCAAAAACAAAAAAAAACATCACCTCCAATAGATTAAAAATCCCTTAATACCAATACGCCTGTCATATCCCTGCCAAAAACAAACCATGAGTTATATTCAGTTATATCTATAACGCATTCTGCCATCGCCATTTCCCATTCTCCACAGATACTGGTGCTGTCAAATAAATTTCAGACCTATGGAATTCACAATAGGTGGGACCGATCCACTTTAGATTGAAAATCGCGAAGCAATCCCCGCGCGGTACAGAACAAAAAGCAAGAAAACCGATCGCCTGCTCAAGCTACATTCGTTCTTTACTGCAACCAATTTTTTTGTCTCGACTTTTCGTATAATACTTTGCCTTTATAGTTTTTGTTGATAGTTTTTTTTTCCAAGTGCTATCTTTTGACATTACCTTTATGCCCCCACTGTATAATCTCGGGAACGATCATAGCAAATTCTAATGGCTCTTAAAAGTCGCTGAAATGGCTTGTTACAATCATAATAAGTAAATTTTGTTGCAGTTTTATTAAGTGTTATGGGGAACTAAGGATTGAACCCAAACTAAATAAGTTTTTTTTACCTACATTATTTTATAAAATGCCATGAATTGTACTGACTTTTGGAAGGTATATTTCAAATACATTAATTTCTAGAAAATGTCTAGCTACTTATTTTATAAATTTAAATATAAACATATAATGTACCTAAATGTTTTTTTTTTCAGATGGCGTTATTTATGAAAACAGTCTGCAATCTCATTTAGTCGTTCGCCATTAAACGGCGATGCGTTCTGGCATAGACCGGGCCAATTTCATGGTCTAACGCTCCCACCCTGCATAGGAATCACTTAATACGTGACGCTTATTCGAACGGAATCTCTATTGCTATCAAAGTTTTCTGAAATAGCAAATAATAAGCTTTGATCAGGGAATTAATTATGTTTTTTTAACTAGTCTATTATGTTAGTTTCAATGCTGGGAATGGAAGGATTCTGTTAATTTTTTTGCTAATTCTGACCAATCAGCATCAAATACCTACAGTTAAGTCGCCGCCAAAGTGCTATCCATGCCAAGGTAAGTGAAGTAATTAAGATAGTAAAGATTTCGGAGCCCAACACAGAATCTATAGGTAACAATTATAGTGAGTACATAGCACTCACATAAATAAATATAAATATTGCAGGACATTCCACACATCGCCATCTAGCCCAACCTACGTAACTCGACTTGTATTATGGGTGCTAGACAACGGATATACTACTTATGTACTTTTCTTTTGTAATATACTTATTATAATATATTGAAACAACCAGACCACAGACAAATATCTAAGCATAAATAGGTACTTGTCTGAGGCTGGAATTCAACCCGCGACCATGTGTTTGGTAGTCCGGCATGGTGACCATTGTGTGCTAACTGGGTCGTGTATTAAATGAAACATAGAAAATACGGAGACTTTTTTTTAAACTTAAATATTGACAATATCTATAGCTATCAGCGAAAGTCGATACGTAATAGAGCAGTCTGAATTGAACATGGCGACTGCGATCCGCTTGCAAACTATTCCGGATGCGATAGAAAACTCCATCCTTTTATTTTATTTCCTTTTTGCTTTTATTCTATTGAGAAAATTGTTTCGTTTCATTGTGTAGAAGGTTAACTATACCTATACCTTGAGAATAGCTGTTTTAAAAACCGATTTGAGACCGTACTAAGTTCACAAATCTAAGGTGTTTTGAAGAACTTTGAAGACTCTGAAAGCATTGTGAATACTTTCAAATAATTACATAGATACCTAATACTTAATAATTTTATTGAAATTTTCAGACAATGTTTGAAAAAGAAAGGCAAACGGAAAGGCAAACGAAAGTGAAATAGAATTCTAAAGTCTATCAAGAAGTCAATTTAAAATTCTAACAATGCAAAAAAATCAAACAATAAATTTATTTAAAAAAAACCTCTTTAAAAATTCACATCACTTGTTTCAAAGAAGTGACAGTAGGTAGGTACTGTACAAGTACTATAACTAAAACTAATCGATTCGTTTTATGTACTGTAGTTAATATTCAGCTAACATCACGTATTTTGCACAAAGATATTAAAAATTACAATGTAATTGAGATTACATACAGAAAAACTACATACGAGGCTAATTTAATATTATTTATTTATTCATAATACAGTTATTCATTGCACTTACAGTATACACCAAAACGTGCAAAGACTCATTAGGAAGGTACATTATTGAATATAATATAAAAATATAAAAAACCGCAAATCGGTGCACTTGTGCAGGATTGTCGTTTGAAAAAACGTTTTGACCTGGAGCTCCATGCAGATTGACATGGAGATTTGCTGTAGTGTCATTATCCAGGGAGGAAACAGTCGATTACGTTTGTATGGAGAGAGAGCCGGTACCCTTTCCTCTTAAGAGAGAGAGAGAGTTATGACTTTTTGATTGTATTTGCATGAAAAGCGTTTTTGAAACCTATCGTTTGGAGTATCTAACTATTTATACGGGCTTCATGAGCCAGTTAAAAAATAATAACAAATCTTACCTTTCGAATTTCTTACAAATTCAGAGAGTGTTTTCTAGATATTAGTTTGGGCTCCTTTAGGTAGAAAACCATTAGGTCTTTTTTTGTAAAATGAACGCCAAATATCTCAAAATATCCATATAAAAGTGATTTTAGAAATATACTTATTATTGAAATACGATACCTATGTCTGTGATTATTGCTAATTATTGTTTAGTTTTTCAATTATAAAAATTTGAACAGTTTATTGTCCTTCTTTATGCGTCTATGACTAATAAATGTTAAAAGTCTTTGATTTTACACAAAACAAAACCGATGACCTAACAAATAAATGCAAAACACGCGAATTCCTTGAAAATAGAAAGAGTTTTCGCTGAGATGTTTTATTCATTTTGTAATTTACGAGTTCAAAGTTTTTAGTCGAATGTTAACTCTCTTGTTTGCGAAATGGCGAGTGTTATTTAGTGTAGATAAATTATATTGTGAATATTTGACTATTTAAAGAAAATAAAATAAATAAATAAATATTGAAGGACATTCCACACATCGCCATCTAGCCCCAAGCTAAGTAACTACACGAAAGTGAAACTACTATTTACAAAAGCGTTTTAACGGGTCACTCTCAGAATTTCCTTTCCGCTGAAAGACAGTTTCAGTTGGTTGATATGAAAAGGTATCTAGATAGCCGAAAGATAATTTTGCTAGATGATACAAAAGCAGAATACCCAGTCGGCAGAGAGTCAACTCAGCTGGACTATATATACCAGAATCTACCAGAATGAGTAAGAAGACTTTTTCGCCATACATTTGAAGAAATACCTCAAAATAAAATTGAATTTACACAACTTGTGTGTGTGTATCAGTGACATTAAATACTATGTTATATTTATACAATAGATAGACTAAACGCTCTCGAAGATGACGACTATATGTCGTTTCATTTTTAAGTTTCATGACGACGACTGACGCACAAAAGTCTCTAAAGTTTTTCACAGAAAGCTTAGCTTTTTTGTAGGTAGGTACCTAATCATATAATTTCTACATAATTTAATTTATTATTTCGTAAGCTATGTAAAGTTAATTTTCTGAAAGAAATGATTTATTATTATTATAATATATATTTTTTTCTTTAATTTCACTTATCAAAAATACATTATTAAAGAATTAGCAGAATCTATATCATAAAAACGATTCCTGCTAAAATTCAACTGAACTCAACGCTATCATTTGGCAACGGGACGCGCGCAGTAAACAGATACGTACCTACGTAACTAAAGGTAGATAGTTGTAGGTAGGTATCAACGAAGCGCCCCTGCAGTATCGATTCAAACAGAGCGTTTATCGCCACTCATCCCCTTTTAACCTTCAGTGGCAGGTATAGAATAGGTATTTCTCTACGTTCTTTAATAGAGCTTTTGAGTAGCTAGATTGATTTTAAAATGCTAAGATTAGTAGGTAAGGAGGGAACGTTAACCAATGTCCTCCTACAGGGAAAAAATCTCCTTAGTTAGACACCACGGGTGCCTACTTCGTATTTGTGAATGTCCTATACCTACTCTCTACGTTCTTCGATAGAGCTTTTGAATAGCTAAACTGATTTTAAAAAGGCTTCGGATTGGTAAGTAAGGAGGGAAAGTTAGCCCAGGGAAGGTCTCCTCTCAGACAGTTAGACACTAGACACCACGGGTGGGAATGTCCCATGCTTTCAAACCAATGAGTAGGAACTAGGGTAGGAAAGTATGTGGTTATCCTACTTGTACTTGTATACGGGCTGTTTTCCGCGATTAGACCCTTTTTTAATTAGGTCCTTTTTCCGTGAAGATGGAGTAGGCTTGCCCAGCACCTACTACCCTCTCAGCTTAGTCGACCATGTCCAGAGGAGAGAACTTGTCAGTACTTCTGGAGCCAACTAAGCCGCGGGTTCCATCACGATGTTTTCCTTCACCGTAAGAGCAATGTCAATTAGCGCACATACATTTTTCTTAAGAAAAATACATTGGTGCACGGCCGGCCTGGATTCGAACCCACGACCTTCAGAATGAAAGTTATCCTAGTGGTTATCCTAACTAATATTATTATAAATCCGAAAGTTTACTTATTTGTTTGTTTGTTCCCTTTTCACGGTCAAATGACCAGACCGATTTGAATGAAAAACGGTGTAGTGGTAGTTTAAAGAATGGAGAAAGACAAGGAATACTTTTAAATCCCGTATTTATTACAGAACGTACGCGGGTGAAACCGCAGGGTGCAGATAGGTATTACCTTCTCTGAAAACACTGCAATTCTTTTGATATCAGTTTTTAAAACAGAAATGGTTAAAAAAAAGCGCCTATAACTAATTTTAAGAAATGATTTAAATGCGCTTTTTAGTTTCCTAATGAAAGTGAATGAGCCAAAGTACCTATATTAAGAAATAGAATAGTATTGTTCTAAAGCTCTATAAAACTGTCATTTAGAATCACCATATAAGCGTATCTAATACGGTAGTAGTATTGAATTTGATCGGAACGTTATCAACAAAACGCCTAACTAAATTGGAAATTTAGAAAATTAGTTTAAATTGTTTGAATTCGGCTTTAGTTTAGGTAAATTATCCGTTAAAAAGGATTTTGAAAAAAGTTAGTCAGAAAAAAGACTAAAATCTAGTTATTAAGATAAGATAAAAGACTAAAATCTAGTAAATACTGACTGGGTCTTTGGCACATTATACGCAAAACTTTTACTTTTACAACAAAAAAAATATCGTTCTTGTAAAGTAAGGTATTGACTGGTCTTCATCCGCCACGTAAATCGTAAATATACGTACTCGGATATACATCATACAGTTTTGTCTTGCGTGTTAGAGTACCGGCGTGGGGTTAACTAGGCGCTTTTCGACTACACTAAGATCACAGATATCAATATTATACTGAGACATAAGTACTATATTTTATAGTTATTTATGTATTGTGAAAATGTCATTAAAAAAACTGTTTAGGCACATCCAAGTAGGCAACTTATGTAGTTGAAAAAGAAACATTTTGAATTAAAACTATATTTTTTTTCGCAAAATTGAAATCATGAGCTGTCCCGGCTGCTAGATTTACCAGCTGCTAGATTTGACTGTATATCGTCCCCGTATTTGGAAAACTAAATAACTTCAATTTTGGCAATATTGACCAAAAACATGACGCATGTTGTTGGTCATTGAGCCTTACAGGGATTTTCATATCTTATTCCGTTCTAAAAATATTATATGAGCCTGTAACCCAAAATAGTCCCTAAATAGTCACTAAGTAGGTATCTGAGATTCGTATGGTGATCCTAAAATAAATTTCTATACCTTAAAAATTAAACTATTAGAATATATTGACATAAAGTATTGAATAATGATTAAAGTTTAATAAGTTTTTATTTTACCTGAAACATGTATATTTGTTTACTTTTTGTTACATTTACAAACAAAGTCATTTTCCGCTGTCTCTCCCTATGTTTGCTTAGATCTTAAAAACTACTTACGCAACGGATTTTGATGCGGTTTTTTTAATAGATAGACCGATTCAAGAAAAAGGTTTATATGTATAATACATGCATAATATAGCCGTGCGAAGCCGGGTCGGGTCGCTAGTTTAAGTATATAATTACTTACCTACTTTTACATTTTTACAGTTCGCACAGCTGAAGATAGATAGGTCTACGTGGGTCTAGCTTACAGAGATATAAAAGTTTATTAAGGATAGAGAAATTCGAGATAAACGTGTAAAAACACAAAAGAAAGGGAAACATCCTTAGAAATACTAACCAGTTACTGTTGCCCCACCAATAAAATAATAATAAAATAAACTTTTACAGTTAACAAACAAGAAATGGACGCAAAACAAAACATTTTACAAATAACACTGCGTCGTCGATTGGTTGAAACATAAGTTTCTCGAGAAAACGCCCTAAATATGACAAAAAGAAACTTCAGCAATCATGTAGCAAGTTTGTAAAAGAAGTAACGCTCACAATTTCTCTAACAAAAGAGAAAAGTGCTAACATGGCACAAATATTAGCATTTATATCGTCACAAACAACTAGACAGCGACGATATATCGATGTCATGTTGTAGTCAAAATATATCCAGTAACTACCTACATTATAATTTATTACATTTCTACCCTACATTTAAATTAAACGAATTAGCAATTCAAATAACTAGATTAAAAAGTAACCGTTATGTAGACGACTTATGTTGTGTATGAGCTGATACTTTTAATTTAAAAGAAGTAGATATCTGCATAGCATCATTGCGAATGCCAGTTACTTCTGACCGGTAGCGTTTGAGCGTTATGCGTCTGCGCGAAAACTTGCTAATAGCCACATTGATTTTGCAGATAGAAGGCAGGTCGGAGCGCACAAACCTACCTTGTTTAGAAACACGCCACCGATCCACCACGTTGCGTTTCGAGCTATCGATCGAACCGACAATACACCGTCTAATCACACCTTCCTATAACAAAATACGCAATGGTTTTCAAGCAATTTAAAAAATTGGATTCTCAGCCCGGAGTTTCTATCACAGTAGCGGCTTAGGTTAAGGGTAGGTATAACTATAACTGTATTATTATTACGTATGTTCGTTTGAAATCGACTGCTCCTTCTCTTTACGTCCAATAACGACGAATTGCCATTGGAAAGGAAAATCGTTATTATATAAGAAAATGTAATATTACTGTCTCCGGTCGATTACATTTTCCGAAGAAAATACAGGAATATTGAAAGAAACGGTCGAATTGTCCTTTTCCTATTGAGTGGTCGTAATAATTTGAAGAGTGAAGCAGTTTTATACACTGTGGAATAGATTTCACTACCTACCTCTGACGACCTCTGTGGCGCGTCGGGCGAACACCCGACTGCGACGCAGAAGGTTGCGGGTTCGATTCCCGCCGGGAACAAGTATTTATGTTGACCATAAATTCTTGTTTCTGGTTCTGGGTGTTTCCTATATGTATAATATGTATATATTTACAAAAAAAAAGTATATAAGTAGTTTATCCGTTATCTGGCACCCATAACACAAGCATTAAGTTGCTTAGCTTGGGGCTGGATGGCGATGTGTAATATGTCCTGAAATATTTATTTATTTTATTTATTTACCGCTGGTACTGGAAACGATTTTGTTACAACTAGCTGCGCCCCGTGGTTTCACCCGCATAAGTCCCGATCCCGCGGTAATTTCGGGATCAAAAGTAACTACTACCACATGAGTAAAGAATACTACTACTAGGTATGCCCATGTTCATCCAAATAAAATAAACGAACTTTCGAAGTTATAATATTAGTAAAGTATCCAGTTAAAAAAAAAACAATGAATCACCTTCGAACCAAAAATTTATAAAAAATAGAAAAAAATGCGAGAAACTGATTTACCCATAGTTTAATTTACAAAATATGCTAACACCAATTTAGCAAATGGACTCGCTACCAATTAAATACCTACCTACTGTAGCCACATCTTTAAAAAAATCTTTAATTTTGAGTAAATTAAAGTAATAATTATGCTAAATATTATTTAAATAAAAATTAAAAAAAATATTCTAAAAATGTTTTTTAAGGACAAAAACCTCAAATTAACACACACAGGTTTTTGTTAACACACACAGACAGGGTTTATGTAGGTAGAAGTTTAAATAAGATGATGTCAAAAATTAGTATATACCTAATCTTTATGTATTTACATCAATTTGGTGATATTTGTCAAGGAAATAGTTATTTTTGTTATTATTTGAGCTGAAAGTATTAATTTAATATAAAATTTTTGATTTTAAATATTAAATATAAATTAAAAATGAAATTACAAGCAAACTGAAACTAAATTACAAACAAACTAACTTAATCTAATCATAATAAACTAAAATAGAAGTAAATTATTATTACAAACTAATAAATACAAATCCGCCCCTTATGAAGTAGTATCTATAATATGAAGAAGGAATAAGAATTATATGAGAAGCATTTATTAAGAAGTATCCACTTGCTTTTACTAATAGGAAAATAAAAATTCTTATCGTAAGTAATCAAGCGACGATTACGAAGAAAAATATAATTATTTCCATTAGCCTGTACCTACCGGAAACTTTGTAGCAAAAAATATATTTCTTGAAATGAGAAATAGTCATCTCCCTATAGACGCTAGAGAAGAACTCTTTGGTTTTAGCACATTTAGTAAACAATATTTTGCCGATATTCCTGATTTAAAAGCAATATGTAATTATAAATTATAGTGACCCGCTCCGGCTTCGCACGGCTATATTATGCATGTATTATACATATAAACCTTCCTTTTGAATCACTCTATCTATTAAAAAAACCGCATCAAAATCCGTTGCGTAGTTTTAAAGATCTAAGCGTACAAAGGGAAATAGGGACGGCGAAAAGTGACTTTATTTTATACTATGTAGTGAAGAATAGGTACTGTTATTATTTTACCAGAACATTAACTAATAACTATTTTTTACTATTTACTTACTTACTACTACTATTTACTTACTACTTTTATTTTACTTACTACTTTATTTTACTTACTACTTTATTTTACTTACTACTATTTATTTATACTTATTTTTTACTATTTTTTAGCGTCTATAGGGAGAGGATTATTTTTCACTTTGCGAAACCTTTTTTGCGCCCCGCGGTTTCACCCGCATAAGTCCCGGTCGCATGGGAATATGAAAAATGAAAAGTAGCCTATATCCTTTCTCGATAAATGGACTATCCAACACAAAAAAAAAATCAATTCGAACCAGTAGTTCCTGAGATTAGCGCGTTCAAATAAACAAACAAGCTTTATAATTTTAGTATACCTAGATGTAAATTTTTCACATAATAATATAAATAGGTATGTACCTACAATTAGAACTACTATGAGTAGTAGTATATTTATTGATATCGTTACCATAGAGGTTCCATTAACTAAAACAAATGGAAATCAACAACACCTTAGGGCATGTGCGCACATAAATTGCCAACAATTTAATTGGTATTACGTGGCGCATAGTAAAGCCATGACCACAATGTTAGGTACAGCGTCATTCGTTTAGTTAACTGCGCTTGCCAAGTTACATATATTAGCGTAAGCGTTTAGTTTAAGTTAGGAGTGACGGGTTATTTAATAGTAACTACAATACAGGGACGCAGGTAGCGGCTGTCTTTACGTATAATGATACACTAGCTGTGCCCTGTGGTTTCCGCGTAAGTTCCGATCCTGGGGAAACTTCGGGATCAAAATTATCCTAGATTCTTCCAAGCTCCGTCCTCTAAACTATCACTGTGTCGGTTCTCATCTAAATCGGCCCAGTCGTTTGAGCAGGAGCAGGGATCAAATAAATAAACATATTTCGGATTTATAATTTCAAGTAAAGAGTTTTTTGTTTGTTTGTATCTCGATATTTTTATAGGATCGGGACTTACATGGGTGAAACTAGGGTGCGGTGCTATTAGTCAATTTTCTTGCAAGAATTATGTAAATCGCAAGTATGTAAGACGATCTTGGGTTTAATCTTTCGCCACTGTTGTGGAACTTTACTGCAACTCCAGGTTTGGAAATTTCAAGCAAATCAAACAAATTAGTGTTGATTCCAACTAGTAAATTTGCAACTATAAATTATTTAAAAAGTATTTCGATCTCTTAAGCTAAAGCGGAAAAGACATGGAACCTTTTAATCTTGTTAGAAAAACCGTACTATCATCTTATATGATTATTTCTTATTGAAAAACTTAAATCATTTTCTAAGCAAGTCAACTTGATCGTATAAACGCACCACCAACGCTGTAGTTCTAACCAAATAATTCTGATCCTTGGTTTCGAATACAAATCCTCTTTTAGGATATGAGAGGATAGGGTCTCGTTTGATTGGTTAAGTGGTGTTTGTGTGCGTTTGGCGTTAATATATACAGGTAAAGTTGTTTGAGTGAGTGTCTGGTGCACCACCCTGTATAATTACCCATGATATTAGTTAAAGCCGAGACCCGTATCTTGGCATCAAACCCCACTGCCCATAATGTGCAAAATCGCATGACAACAGAGAGATGACTGCATAAGAAGATCGAATGTTACCGCGCAAAACCGCTTATTTATCTACTCAAAAACCGAAGAGAAACATCGTAATAAAACAAGTAAGTATGTTAGAGGAAGTATGAAAGTAGTGGCCATTACTGACAAGTTGAAAAGAAGAAGATCGGCGTGGTTCGGTGAGGATACTGATGTTACCAGAAGAGTACAGGACTTGGAAGTAAATGGTTGTAGAGAGAGAGAAGACGGACAAAGAAGAGATGGAAGGATTACGTTAAGCAAGGATACCTATGGAGAAAGGGTAGTCAACGCGAATGATGGGGAAAAGAGTGGAGAAGAACGACACTTCGTGCCAACCTCACATAGTTGGAAAAAGGATGGAAGAAGAAGAATACATCGAAATATCGTTCTGCACTGCATCTGTTTGATATCGTTTATCTTTTTAACCGACTTCAAAAAAGGAGGAGGTTCTCAATTCGTCTGTATGTTGTTGTTGTTTTTTGTGTGTGTATGTTACGCGATCATTCGAAGACGGCTCAACCAATTGAGATGATTCTTTTTGTGTTCGAAAGGTGACACCTCAGGGGTGGTCCCATAAAATTTTGGTGAGGATCTGATGAGAATCTTCGGAGTGATGAACAGAATTGCACCTCGAGAGTGCAGCAAATGGCTCAGTTTTCGATTTCCACCAGTACAATTGGCCCATAAACGAATATTTACCAATAAATGGAATATCTGAAACCACCTTCTCATCAGAAAACTCTTCAATCAGTTGCGATTAGGCACAGGTTGCAATTTGAAGAAACAGTCGCTTTCGCCTCATGGGGTAGAATTTTCAGTGACAGTAACACTAAAAATGGTTAAATAAAAAAATAAATTAAAATTTAAAAAACCGACTTCAAAAAAACCTGAAAACAAAAATTTAAAGACCTGAAAAGATAAACAAAAAAGTGAAAAATAATCCATTTCGGGTCACTAAGACAGCAGATAACTTAAACATAAGTACTTACTTGGAAGTCGGACTGGGGGTGACACCATGTTTTCTTTATACCTCTCAACATTCAATCTAACCCAGTCCGACTTCCAAGTAAGTACTTATGTTTAAGTTATCTGCTGTCTTAGTGACCCGAAATGGATTATTTTTCACTTATTTGGTTTTCTTTTCATGTTTTTTAATTTTTGCTTTCGGGTTTTTTAGAATACGGTTTTTTAAATTTTTTTCTTTTTTATATTTCAGTTCCGTCAGTTGACAAACAGGTAAGTATAGGTCTAATAGGCGATGCATTCAACCAGACAATTCGAAAGTCATCTCTTTTTTTGGAATAGACTTTAAAATTACAGAAAGGTTTACTAAATAGTAAATATGTGTTTTTAGGAGCAAATAAGGGATTAAAATTATTAAAAACAGACTAGGTATGTAAAAAATATAAGTATACTTAAGTATAATAAAATACTACAAGAACGATTTTTGCAAAACAGTTTCTTTTTACAGTTTTTGATAAAATCTTAGAGAAAATGGTAAGTATTTTGAAAGATTATTAAAACAAAGATAAAGAAACCATTTTCTTACTAATCCTAACCTGCCCGCTACCAGGTTACGTTTTCGGGTCAGATTAGGAATAATCCATAAAATCATCTTTTGTTGGAAAACGTTTGACTTAAACTAAGAGGAAATCCAGCGTAACCTACCGCCCTATACATTTTCATATCCAAAGTCTAAGTTACTGTACTGATACGAAACACAATACGAGTACGTGATACTTTTCAATGCAATTGTACAACGCCAGGGACCGTTCATCGAACGAGTTCTCCAACAAGAAGCTAAAAGGGCCTATATCAATACAAAACCACTCGAAACAAACAAAACCTCGCTTCCCAAACCAGACTTAACTCCATTCTAAATACAAATGATTCGACCCGCATTCTCGACGTTTCCACTTACGTCGTTTCAACTCTTACTGCGCGGAAAACACCCTAAGCCAAAAGAAAAACGCTGTAAGTCCCATAGAGCGCCGCCAACCTTTGCGACTTTTTACCAACAGTTAACACAGTGTTATCTCGCCTGTAGCAAGGTGATTTACTATAATTAGAAAGATAGCGGTGGATGCCTTTTGTTATAATTTTGCAGGCTGCCTCACGAGCGTTTTCCCGCGCGAAACTCATGAAAACGGCGGCCATTTTGTAATGTGCCTTGTTTTTTGATAAGGGTATTAAAATAACGGCGAATTCGGACGGTTCTTTGCTTAACTATGGAAGGTACTTGTGTATATTTGTGTAGGTGGTTAGGTACGTGAGCGCACATTTTGAATGCAAATTGGAAGAGTTGCTAATGAAATTTAAGGAAATTAACTATCCTGGAAACGTACTTAGCTTTTGCTATAGGCGTTGATACCCCGCTATAATGATAGTGGGATGACCTTATTTGAATATTATTCCTTTATCTGAATAAAGCGCTAAACCTCTAAAACTTTATTAGCGCCATTTCAGTGTTGAACATTTTTGTTTACGTAAAAATGTTAAAACGGAATTAACTTTCAATGTAACCCTCGTAGTCGATAAACATGCGCTACGCACTTCGTAGCTGCTACGAATCGTAGCACATTGCCATGTTAGCCCTTCACCTGATATTACGTTAGATAACGTTGAAATAAAGCGTATTTTTGTACGTGAATACTGTACATATACTGTATATGTATGTAAATGTACGCGTTGGTAATATTAGTAAGTAGTACGTGCGTATTAATATCGCGATAATGTAAATACAGGCCGTGAACTGCGCCGGGGGTCGTTACAGACACCATTACTGAAAATTCCGCTACGTTTCGACTCTCGTGGGCTTTACATGTTATCAAGTGCTGTTCGTTTTTAATTTTCATAAAATTTTATAAGTAAATTTGTTTAGGTGTGAAATGCTTCATTTGCTCGTTTTAAATATGGTTGGGTGTAACAATGTTTGTTTTGATTTTATTAACTTTAAAAAAAACATAGTTTTTTTAGTTGTTGTTGTTTTGCATTTGACATGTAGGTAGTCAAATGGCCGTGTCATATTATTTAACTAGTTACGCCAGCGCAGTAATTTTTCTTAGTGGATGCTACATCAAATAGTATGCCAAAGGGGTCCGCTTTTAGCATGGGAGCTTGGCATAGTGATTTCGAGACCCATGCCAATCGAATTATTTGTTCGCCGTAATTAATTAATTACTCTGCATTACGGCGAACAAACAATGCCTTCACACTGAACCTCTAACTAAAGCGTCTCGGAAACGGAATATAGGTACAACGAAACTTGATTCATTCAGCAACATGATTCAACCAATATCCCGTTTCCGAGACAATTTAGAGGTTCGATGTGCAGGCATTATTTGTTCGCCGTGATGCCCTCTATCGATAGGTATGAGTCTCGAAATGCACCGTGCATTTTTAGAAAAAAATAGGACAACAACAACACGTTTGGTTAAATATCCTGTTTCCGAGACGCTTTAAAGGTTCGATGTGAAGGCATTATTTGTTCGCCGTAATGCCCACTAAAGATTGGCATGGGTCTCAAAAATGCACCGCGGCATTTTAGTTACTATGCCATCATTCGAAGCTGGGACGGGTCGCTAGTTATATATATACTACTACTTCTAATATTTTATAGAGGAAAGATTTGATTGTTTGTTTGTTGATTTGGTTGTTTGAATTGAATCGGCTCTGAAACTACTGGACTTTCTGATTTTGATGAAACTTGGTATGAGAATACAGTGATTCATTGGGAGTAACATAAAATACTTTTTATTCCGATATTAAATAAATAAATAAAAATAAATAAATATTTCAGGACATATTACACATCGCCATCCAGCCCCAAGCTAAGCAACTTAATGCTTGTGTTATGGGTGCCAGATAACAGATAAACTACATATATACTTTTTTTTTTTTTTTGTAAATATATACATATTATACATATAGGAAACACCCAGAACCAGAAACAAGAACTTATGGTCAGCATAAATACTTGTTCCCGGCGGGAATCGAACCCGCAACCTTCTGCGTCGCAGTCGGGTGTTCGCCCGACGCGCCACAGAGGTCGTCCTATACGGTCGTCCTGTCGGGGGATATTCCTATGGGATCGGGAGTTACGTGGGTGCGCGAGGTAATGCTATTATATTTTAAAAATTATCACTGTGCAATGGGTTATTTGAAGAAATCTACAGCTTGGATTGTTTGTGTGTACTTACTTCTGGCTGGCACAGCGACCCAAAGCGAATCTTGGCCTCCAAAACGAGAGTCTTCCATCGCTTCCTTTTTGCTAATTGTTGACTTAGAGTTAGCTTGTAGTTTGTATAATCAACTAGTGACCCGCTCCGGCTTCGCACGGCTATATTATGCATGTATTATACATATAAACCTTCCTCTTGAATCACTCTATCTATTAAAAAAACCGCATCAAAATCCGTTGCGTAGTTTTAAAGATCTAAGCATACAAAGGGAAATAGGGACGGCGAAAAGTGACTTTATTTTATACTATGTAGTAAAGAATACTGGCAAAACTTTGAATACTAGTAGTAGTAGTGTTTAGTGACACATATTGATTAACATTATAGTACCGTATTAAGGTGAAAGGGTACCTGCGCGGTCTCCATACAAACGTAGTCGACTGTTTCCTCCCTGGATAATGACACTAGCACAAATATTTTTGTGCCATAAAACCTATAATTGCCATGACTATGCCCCTATGTTTTGGTTTTTTCATTTTCTAATTATCATAGAAATTAAAATTTAAAAAATTGAAAAATTAAAAAAAAACAAAAAATAGGGGCATGGTCTCACGGCAGTTATAAGTTTTATGAACCAAAAATATTTGCTTTAGTGTCATTATCCAGGGAGAAAACAGTCGACTACGTTTGTAATAGTTTGTATGGAAAGAGCCTCCGGTACCCTTTCCTCTTAAAACTCGAATCACATTCATCTTTATAGGTAGGTACATAAAAACAAAAAAACAAAAAGTTGTTTTTAATAAGACAAGGACTCGATTCGAATGTACACAAATACGACTTAACTTAACTAAAATTAGGTTTAGATGTGTAAAATTATGTTTGCTATTCGGAAATACCCAACCTAACCAATTCTGACAGGAGTAAACAAATTTTTAGTTATGTCGAACTAAATTAAGTCCAAAACACAATTTTGCAATTCGGAATGATCAAATTTTAGAAATGTCAAACTAAATTACGACAAATTTTAGTCGCGACCTATTTCGTATCGATTAAAATTAATGCAACCACTTTCTGAAGTTTTTACGATTTTTTTTTTATTTTTGGGGTGAAAATGGAGTAGTATATGGTAGTTGCTGTAGCAGATACAGAAGAAACGTAAAATAAACAGTTAAAACTAGTATTTTCCGGCCAGATTTGCCAAAATGGGAAACTGGTAATACTTGGTTGATTTGCGCTTTGTTTTTCTGAGACTCCGTTTTTTCTTCTAATCCCAACCTAAGAATAAACCGTAAACCATTAGAATAAGGCTGAGGGGCTTGACGCGATTCATTAAATACTTTTGCGCTGCCGGGTGCAAAGGCCTTTGGACACAACATGCCTGTAACTTTAAATGCAGCGGTTTATTTTGAGACTCATTCCTATCGATAGAGGTCATTATGACCAACAAATAATGCCTTTACACCGGATCGCTAAAGTGTTTTAGAAACGGGGTATTAAAATAAACCGCGGAAAAAAATCACTATGCCAAGCTCCTACACTAAAAATGTCCGGACTCCTTTAATAAATTTTAGTTGTGTCGAACAATCTGTCAAAAGGCAACCAAATTTAGTTTGCCGGCAAAACCGAATTGAATATAAAAATGACTTAACTTATTTTAGTCGTATTTTAGTTAGGTTAGGACTTTAAATGCTTACTTACATCTTTATTTCACATTTAGTAGGTACAGTCACATTACCAATTAGCTGAACCCCAAGTGACCTAGAGCTCACTCGCAAATTTGTAAGGTTGTAAAGGAACGCTACCTGATCCTGTTTTTTTAAACAATATACTACAAAATACAATACACAATATAAAAAAGAACACAAAATAGGTAAATACTATATTTTTTACAGATATGCAAATGAGCTGTAGGTCACGTAGGGTTAAGCTAATTCGTAATGTGACTGTACATGAAATACTATCAATTTCATAGTAATCTAGAAAAACGGAGAATTTTATCATTTTTAACCGACTTCAAAAAAGGAGGAGGTTCTCAATTCGTCTGTATGTTGTTGTTGTTTTTTTTTGTGTATGTTACGCGATCATTCGAAGACGGCTCAACCGATTAAGATGATTCTTTTTATTTTCTATTTGTATGTTCTATATGTGTATAATGTATATGCCTTGCCTTTTAATAATATTGCAGGAAATTCCACACATCGCCATCTAGCCCCAAGCTAAGTAACTAGACTTGTGTTATGAGTGCTAGACAACGAATATACTTAGTACTTATACTTTTCTTTTTTGCTCAACTATCAGCATGAGAGGACAACGCTCGCCGTTGCTCCAGTCTCCTCGCGACCATGACTATTGTAACATAGTCGAAACGTCGAGGTAAGAGAAATAAAATAAAAAATACGCTACATATTAAGACCCGGGAAAATAATTACTATAAATGAAAATATTTTTTAAGGAAAAATGCGTCTTCAAAAATAGCCCAGTGCAGGCTTAGCACTTTAAAAATAAAAAATCATTACTATAAATGAATTTTTGTTACAATCTATTTTCGTTAATATCCCTAAATGCCAAGAGCAAAATTCCTATAATTATAACATAGTTTCATTAGATTAGGGGTACCAATTCAGATGTCCACTTCATGCCTTAGTGTGGATAAAAATCTTCAACATCCTCACACCATAACGTATCTTATTCAATTGCATGGAAAATCACCAGGATTTCTGCGTACCCTACCATTCTTTGTCTCTTTCACACTTGAAATAAAACTGTGAGAGTGAAAAGGAGAGAATTGGTAATTGTCGGTAATATAGAAATAGTTTCAGTCTAGACAACGTTTGAAATTGCAAATTACAGGCCCTGGTTAAAATATATTGTGATGATCATTGTTGTTGTAATATACGGAGTGTAACGAAACCCTGTAAGCACTCTTATGTGCCACCGGGACATTACTAAAAATCGAGATAAAAAAATTGCCATGAAATAAAATAATTGGTATTAAAATTTAAGGAATTTTTAAATTGTGGCAACGGGCACTTAGGTAAGGTGTTGTCATATTTTTAAATTGTTCATAATCCTGGTAAATTTGGATAATTTTCCCAAAATTAAACAATTTATTGGGTGTGGTGGTAGGTACCTAATCTTAGTAAAATAGGTAAGTCTGCTGCATAAATGCAGACCCCGGTAGAGTTCGAAAATGACTATTATTGGAATGTTTTCAGTCTAATAATTTTTGTTTGATAAATTTATAAGTTAGAAGACTTTAAACTTCAACTAAACCAGGTGTCTAGAATCTTTCTTGTGTTGAAAATATTCTTATAATAGCCGTTTTGGAGCTCTACGGTGGGTCTGCAATTATGCAGCCGACTGTACCTAATCTTAGCTAAGTAGTACAGGCTGACAGGGATTAAAGGTTTTTCTTTTCACATTGTATTCTTACGCCTGTTTAAATTTATGTGGCTTTAGGGTTGGATAGTGGAAATTATCTTGTAATGTTCTGTTAAGATGTATTTAAATAATATACATAACCAAAATTATTTATTCATTTGGAGAAAGTTAAATGAAATCACATTGAAATGTCTTCACAAGAAACTCATAGTTTTTTTTTATGATATGTTTACAAGTCAAGATTACAAATTATTTTTTTTATTTTAGAAATTAAGCAATTAAAGTCATGTCAATGGGTTCTTATTAATAAGGTACTGCGACGAAGTATCATAGTACCTACGCTTTACACAATTTTAAATTGTGTAAAGCGTAGGATAGGTATGCTTCATACAAATTGCGGATTCGCGATAGCAAAATATTTGTAAGATGGATAAAAGCAACGAATCACGCGGACTCATATGGGATATTTAAGAAGATTAAAGTTCTTTAGCTAAAACTTTTTACGAAATAGACATCTTGACGTCTATAATTTTTACAACTCCGACAGGGTCACCTATCTCCATAGTTTAAAATCAAACCGCATCGTTATAAACGTTTTCAAACGCTATCGAAACACCTGTGGTCAACTTAAAACAAACATACGACAGAGATGGTACCTGTCATCGCTTTATGACCCCATAAAGCTTACAAGCACCCATAAAAGCATTATTACCTATTAATTTCACACCACATTAGCGGAACTCACAATAAAACATCGACAGAAACTGTGATTTCTGTTCTTGAGTTTAACGCCATCTATCGGCGGCGGGTCGGAGTTTCTCAAGAAAAAGATTATAGGCATTTATACGAGCGGGTTTACGATGTCGTAAAACTTGGTCGTAAAAACAAAGGGCACGCACGCCCTCTGTTAATCGTTCAGGAACCGATATTGCGGTGAGGTTTCGAGATAGATTACTTTAGGAACGTTAGGAATAACCTCTTGGCGTTTTGTCTATTTATGAGCCCCGTACCGAATCGTGGAAATGCTTACCTCTGATATTATTATAATTTTTCCTTGGGCAGTAAAATAGTATGAACTTGGGTAGCCGAATCATATTTACCTAGGTACCTCTACCAACCAAGATTATTTTTGTTTCAATAAAAATCGAAATAATATTTTTAAAACACAAGTATAGTTACATTAGGTATAGTTACTTACCTACCCTGCTTATCAGTGATAATGTGCTTCATAAAATCAAACATGATCATTGAAGTTCATGGTGGAAGCACGAAGTAGATATAATAATGTACTTACCTAAGTAAAAGTTTCATCTAAATCGGATTAGTAATTTCAGAGCCTATTCAATGCAAACAAACAATTAAAATTAAATCTTTCCTAGTTATAATCTATACCTAAAAAATGCTTTGTTTGAACGACACAGCCTAAACCACTGATCGTAGAGACCTGAAACTTGGAGGATGTGTTCTTTGTGTGACGAAGGCATCCGATAAGAAAATAAATTTTTGAAATTCTACCCATAAGAGGATAAAAAATGGAAGCAAAGTTTGTATGAGACAACGTGATTCCTTGGTCCAATCTTGTTAAGTACTTACCTACTTCAAATGTTGTATAAGTAAATAAATAAACATTTTTTCGACTCCTACGCGGACAAAGTCGCGGGCAAAAGCTAGTATTAGTATAGATATGTACCTACCTAGATAAAATAGAACAATCATTAGTACTTATACACTTTGAACAATCGAACAACCAAGGACAATAAACAAAAAGTTGTACCTTAACAATTTTATTGTAGCACCCTTACCTACCATCGTTAAACTTTTATAGACTGCAAACAACGTCACTTTAAAAATACTGTTTACGGTCACTCAATCGGTGAACGATTATTCAACACGTCGTAACTATTTTATTGCACCGATGTAAACAAAACATCTATTTTACTTCGATACGTTTATGACAATTTTTCTGGTTCACCTTTTTATTAAGGGTTAAAAGGGTGTACCTAACCGCCAAAGGCCAGTTCATAATTTTTGACTAACTATATTTGGTACGTAGGTAGGTAGGTGGTGCTATCAAGCCTATGCTCTAGCTAGGTGCTTAAAAGCTTCAAAATAACAAGATTTTTTTGTCTTCAAATTATACCTAACGGTAGAGATCACACTTACTTTCTAATTTTATTGTAGGTAAAGTATAAAGTATAGAAAATGAGTTAAAAAACAATAAAAATAAACAACCAATTTATTGTACTTAGTAGTTTAATTTTAGTTATAGGCAAGGCCTTCATTGTGCAAATCCCTCAAAATTAGATTTTATTTATGTATCTCTCACGAAATTAGTGCCTAACCTACCTATGAAATGCCGAGGTGTTTTTTTAGAGATATTTCTTATTAGGTAGGTTATACTTAACTTTTGTTAAGGTTAGTATACCTAATATTAATTATAAATGCTATTTTAGAACGTAAATAGGTTCTTTCTTACTTTCATACTAAGTCAAGTTTTAGGAAATATTTTTAAAGAAACCGCGTTGCTTTTTATTTCAAAGGAAATAAAAAGAAAATTAAAATCGATTACATGAAAACTTTCGTAATTCTTACAAATTGAAAACAGCTCTATCTATCGACCGATGCGCATACTAAGTAGAGAACCACAAAGTGCATTGTGTATTCGCGTGCGACGTAATGCAAGCGCGATCTCACAGATGGCGATGCAAGCGTCTGGCTGATAAATTAAATTAATAGTTTTCCAATAGATGGTGCTGTTTTAAATTTTAAATTAATTATTTTATCCGAAAATTATTATTTCTACTTACCGTATTTTAATTATATAAAATCAATTTACTGAATTTAATTGTACCTATCCTTGTTGTTTTCTAAGTCACTTTTTTACAATTTTAACACGAGTTTTTACCGTAAATAATTTATTATTTCAACGAAAAATCTGCCTTGCTTTAACTTAATTGATTGGTAGGTAATTGAACAAAGAGAACTACTTCCTAACACTTCCTACAACACTTTTAATAATTACACAGCGAAAGCCAAAACGGAACTGCTTACAAAACTAAAAATTACGAGTAATTTCAGTCTTAGAAACGGTATTTTTTTATGAGTTGCCCAAAAAAGGGTTTGGTCTTTTTACCTAAGTACTATGAAAAAAGCTAACTGTTATTTTTACTGCTCTTTTAATGTTGCCGACTTGTTAAAATTGCGTAGACAATTAATTTTAAAAGTTTATGGGTTTTTAAATGACTAGAGGTAGGTTGTTAAAAAACTGTTGTGTAGGTAAATTTTTTAATGCGAAAGTGTATTCTGTCTGTCTCTACTCATATTATTTCAAAGCAATTTTTTTTACGAACATTTTTATTTTTATTTTAGGGTCTATATGGTAGAGGGATTTTATAATGTACGGTCGGAGTCAGAACTGCAGATCGACCGTGCTCCAAAACTACTATTAAGTATTAGAATGTTTTCAACTCAAGCAAGATTCTAACGTCTTGCTCGAGTTCAACTTTAAAGTCCTTAAACTCATGAAATTATTAGATAAATTATTATTTTTTTGCTTATATTAATGTAGGTATTAATATACGTAACACAATTTTCTCGTAATTAATATGGATCAAGTTATCTGAAATATGCACCTAAATGAATTTTAATTTTAATAAATATTATTTTCAAACTCTTCGGTGGGTGGATCTGCAATTTTGACTCCAACCGTACCTAAGTTTGACGTCTAAGATTAAATAAAGTTATGGATTCGAGATCGCATGACTTCGGCGTTAAGTATTTCGCGATAGCGTGTATTCGATCATAAGTGATTCGTATTGGTAAACTTACGGGGCTGTGGTGTTCTGTGTTATACTTTTCGAAGTAAGGTAAACGCACTAAATAAAAATATACGGATAAGTATATTTTTATTTGAGTGCGTTTACCTATCTATCAGACGGGTCCGTCTGATAGAAGGTTTTAGGTAGGCATTGGTATCTGCTGAAACCATGCTGAAATTAACTGACCAAAATAATGAAAGCAGCTTTGAACTTTTTTTAATAACTTTTATTTGACGACCTCTGTGGCGCGTCGGGCGAACACCCGACTGCGACGCAGAAGGTTGCGGGTTCGATTCCCGCCGGGAACAAGTATTTATGCTGACCATAAATTCTTGTTTCTGGTTCTGGGTGTTTCCTATATGTATAATATGTATATATTTACAAAAAAAAAAGTATATAAGTAGTTTATCCGTTATCTGGCACCCATAACACAAGCATTAAGTTGCTTAGCTTGGGGCTGGATGGCGATGTGTAATATGTCAAAAAAAAAAAAAAAAAAAATAAAAAAAAAATAAAAAAAAAAAAAAAATCGGCCCAATATTTCTTAACAAAAACCTTTTTGTATTAATTGATGAATTCTAAACTTTTTGTGATAGTTTTACGAAAAGAATAAAAAAGTGACCGGTAGCAATCTTGAGAAATAGTGCAGTGGTTGTATTAATAATAGTAGTGGGTGGTTGGTGTATTAAGTTATAATAAGTCATGACTTTCGCGGCCAAAATTATATTGGAACCTGGAACTCCTGAGAAATAGTGCAGTGGTTGTATTAATTAAGTATTTTAGTGGGTGGGTAGGGTAAGTATTAAGTTATAATAAGTCATGATTTTCGCGCCCAAAATTATACTGAAACCTGGAATTCCTGCTGATTGGTTGATTTTTAATGTGAGTAGAAACATAACCACCACATTTTAGGCATTTTGTCCTGATTTTGCCTTTGAATGTTGTTTTCTTTGCAAATTGAAAGTTAGACACTTTGATCATAAATGTCTCTCTTATATGACGTAATCCTTGCAATGATTTTTCCATAGAGGTAAATGGATTCCCTATTTATTTCCTGAATTATGGCCTCTAATTTATTTTTCATAAAACCAAAGTTTGCATTGATATAGTTTTTATAATGGTTTTTTGTCAGATTTTCTTTTAGTAGAAAAACAAAACAAAGGAGCATAGTAAACCTAAGTTCTTCAAGTGATACTCACTCTACCTAATGTTAAGTGAAAATGTAGGTACATACTTAATATCACCTATTTACTATGTATTTATCGAGTACCTACTTAATTTTTTAATATCATAGACCTAGTTACCTATCATAATTGTTAGAAGTTTATAAAGAAATGGGTAGGTCAATAGGTAGTATTTATAATTATTGTTCACTATCCTATATAAGTAGGTAGTCCTTATAAGGATAAGGAAGTTAGGACTTCTGAACTAATATTATAAATCCAACAGTTTCTTTTTTATTTGTTTGTTTGTACATTTCAGTATTCTTTATTTGCTTAAAATGTAGGTACTAAACACCAACTTACTATGTACATAGTAAGTTGGTGTTTTATCATCGTTTAGAGCCGTTCGTCCGTCTATTTATTGTTCGATCGTTCGTTTGTTTGTTGGTTCCATTTTCACGGTGAAACGACTGAACTGATTTGGAAGTCAGCTTAATAGTACTTTCGTGGGGGAAAAACATAGTAGGATACTTTTAATCCCCCAATTCCCGCGTAATCGGAACTTACGCGGTTGAATTGAAACTGCGTGGCGCATTTAGTTTATAATGACTTTGATTATCTTCCTAAGCAATGTCTTATGTCGTGGGTGACATATTGAACCCCGAGTGTAACGAGGGACTGTATAAGGTCGCTACATACGTGACGGGATAAAACTTCGGACGGGACGGGGACGTGACGTGCATTGTTTATAAAGTGTTCGTTTACTTTAAACATACGTGAACTTTCCCGAGCCGGACGGGACAATTTCTTGACAGCGTTTCATACAAAATATCACGTTCCGTCCGGCACGGGAAAAATCCGTAAAATCCATCACGTATGTATGCAGCGACCTAAAGAGGAAAGGTACCCGGTCGCTTGTCCATAAAAACGTAGCCAACTGTTTCCTCCCTGGATAATGACACTAGAGCAAATATTTCTGTGGCATAACCTAAAACTGCCATGACCAATGACCATGCCCCTATGCCTTATTTATGTATATTTTTTGTTTTTTTAAGACTCTTACTTCTTATAATGATGAATGGCATGATCATGGCAGTTAGGTAGGTACCTATTATAGGTTTTATGGCACAAAAATATTTGCACTAGTGTGATCGGAAACAGATCGACTACGTTTGTATGGAGAGAGCGACGGTAGCATTTCCTCTTAAGTATATAAGTATAGTAGTAAGTACATACTTATAAAATAGCAATATACTCCTATTTGGGAAGTTAGTTAATAAATAAAACAACATGCACGGTTTATCTTCTATTTATTTACATTCACTTATCTGGTGCCGCCATCTCTTGGAGCCTCTACAATTTTTATCGACTGATTAAATCGTTTTTAGCTACCCTTTTATGGGTAGAGTGAATATATCCACATTGTTGCTTTTGAATAACCTTCAGATAAAATCTGTTGGTGGATAATAATATGTGTACAATCAACGTTCAAAAGTTCACGTACACCGAAACGTTTACAATCCTGTGCAGCACTATTTGAACATTATAACAAGGTAACCTGTGGATCGAACCCACGTCGGTTGGTGTAGCGATTGGCGGCTTGTACCACCCACACAACTAAAGACATTAGCTAACATATTGAAAATAATAATCACACTCAGTACTTTTAATGCAAGTATTTAAGTTTGTGTGTAACGTCTATTAGAATAGTGTCGTAAGTCCAATACTTGTTGATAGTATTATCGTAGCAAACTGCTAGTGGACTTATGACGCATATTGTACCTAAGCTTTGTACTTTTGCGCTATTTTATTAAGTACGTTAATCCTTACGTTGAGTACGTTTTCTCTTGTGAATCATTTCAAAGAATCGTAGCTTAGTCGCGTTTTCCTATCGTTTATGGGTTAAGCTACGCCTGGATAAAAGCCAAGTTCAAAAGCAAAGTCAAATCTTCAACTTAATATTACATCCCAAGTGAAATAATTTTTCTTCTTTCTCGTAGCCTTATCCCATTATTTCAGGTCGGCTCTCCTAGTTAATCTTCCAGCCAAGATACTCGGTCCTGGGGTCGTCTTTGTAAAACCCAATCAAACTTGTGATGTAAATCCCGAATGAAATAATTGCATTTTAAGAATGTAGGTAGTAAACAAGAAACATGATATTGTTATATCATGAAACTAGCGACCCACCCCGGCTTCGCACGGCTGTATTATATCTATAAACCTTCCTCGTTAATCACTCTATCTTTTAAAAAAAACCGCATCAAAATCCGTTGCGTAGTTTTAAAGATCTAAGCATACAAAGGGACATAGGGACATAGGGACGGCGAAAAGTGACTTTATTTTATACTATGTAGTGATTGTCACTAAAATTTTACGATTTTCTACATAAAACTTGGCACCTATGTGGGCCTAAAATTTTATTTGCAAGAACATGCAACATTCTGAAATTAATTTACATGGCAATTTCATGTTTTCAATGAAATCAATGATGATTGACGATGATGGTTTCAATTCTTTTGTCGGCAAAGTCGACAACGACGCATATTCTTAATTTTGAACTTGGCTTCGATGATTACTTCAATGGGCGATCATATAATAATGTAGTAAAAGTTCACTTCTCTGAAATGTAAATATGTTTATGCCGTTCACCAATAGATTCTTACGTAAAATGTATGTGCCCTAATTAACATTGCTCTTACATTGAAGGCAAACATCGTGATGAAACTCCAGATGGATTAGTTAATTCTTCCTCTGAACACGACCTGGGCAGTGGGCAAGTCTTCTTCATCTAAAACATGTCTCAGGCACTACAGAGCACCAAGATTGCTGGTGCTGTATACCTATATATATCGCTATCACTATCACTACATATTATAAAACAAAGTCGTTTTTTCTGTCCCTATTTCCCTTTGTATGCTTAAATCTTTAAAACTACGCAACGGATTTTGATGCGGTTTTTTTTAATAGATAGAGTGATTCAAGAGGAAGGTTTATGTGTATAATAAATGCATAATATAGCCGTGCGAAGCCGGGGCGGGTCGCTAGTAAATAAATAAATATTGCAGGACATTCCACACATCGCCATCTAGCCCCAAGCTTAGTAACCAGACTTGTGTTATGGGTGCTTGACTACGAATATACTACTTACATACTTTTCTTTTTTAAATATATTATACCTACTTATAATACATAGAAACAACCAGACCGCAGAACAATTTTTTAAGCACAAATACTTGTCTGGGGCGGGCATCGAACCCGCAACCCTGTGTTTGGCAGTCCGGCATGGTGACCATTGTGCCAAAGGGGTCGTCAAAGACATCATCTAGAAATAGATGTAAAGACCAATATTAATCATACTTTTAATATTGGCCTTTATTTTACTGACGGTGATTCATCTTGAAGCTCTAGCCCACGGAACAATCTGAAACAAGAAAAACAAACGTGAATATCCCAAACCATTCAACCTTAACCTTACTCTATTTTAATTCGAATCGAAGGCATATATATTTAGATTCTCCTTTACTATAAACGTTACGTTAAAAAATGCAGGTGTTATTCTTTCTAGGAGCCTCTGCAGATTTCAGACTTTATCTATACATAATACATAATAATACACTACATAATATAAAACAAAGTCGCTTTTTCTGTCCCTATTTCCCTTTGACTGCTTAAATCTTTAAAACTACGCAACGGATTTTGATGGGGTTTTTTTTAATAGATAGAGTGATTCAAGAGGAAGGTTTAATGTATAATATATACATAATATAGCCGTGCGAAGCCGGGGCGGGTCGCTAGTAATGTTATAAATCTGAAGAGTTTGTTTGCTAATCTCAGGCACTAATGGTTCGAATTGAAAAATTATTTTTGTGTTTGATAGTCCATTCATCGAGGAAGGCTACTTTTGATATTCCCACGGGACTTAAGCGGGTAAACCGCAGAGCGCACTTAGTAGTACTTTATACAGACACAAAATAAAGTGCGGGGTAGGTAATGGTCCAACTATGCTGTCCATCTACTGCGCTGCTGCTGCTATGCTGCTGTCTATGTGTCTATGCGGTGTGATGGTTCAACTATTATATCCAACAAGGTATTTAAAATGTTCGATTACGACCCTTAGTTGGAGCCCGAGTGCGGCGTGGTGATCCAAATTATTTTTCGAAACCGAAACAAAAGACGATCTGTTTCGATTGTCTTTTGTTTCTGATCGTCTTATGAGACTTTCCATCCTACCCCATTACAGACCGAATTTCTATCCCGTAAGAAATTGAAATAAAATGTTACTCCCACGTGAATCAATGTATCTTTAAACCAAGTTTTAGTAATATCGGTCCAGTAGTTTCGATGCTTATCTGTTACAAACAAACAAAAAAATATTTCCATCTCAATATATTTAAAAGTCTGCGGTCTGCAGTCTGTACTCTTAGCGTTTCGTTAAAAAATACAGGTGTTCTGCTTTTAAATCAGTCTTCACTGAAACCGCATAATTTCATCACTGTATACGTATCTCAACACGTTGTTTTATAAAAACATCAGCATTTGCTTCTTAGTGATGAGTGAATCGCTAAACAGAATTCGAACACAGCTAAATAAACGCAATAAAAAAGTTATTTAGGAAAATATAAGATATTTTTAGATGTGTTTTACTATAGTATTGCAATGGGGTAAATTTTCCGAAATCGTTTCTTAGCGGATGCCTACGTCACATAAGTAGGTATGATTACGTCAAATTTTTTTGATTTGATGAGATTTTTTAATTTTATATTTATTTCCTTTTCCGTCGCACTGCAGGGCAACAAGCTCCCTCCCTTCTTACCACTGTTCCCTTTCTATGCAAATTCAACTCGTTCAACTCTCCTTCTGGGCCTGTCGCGGAGTCGCTTGCTGTTTGGGACTCAGTGGTGGTTTATGCCTACATCTGGTCGGACTTGCGAAAGATATAGATTAGGTGTAAGTACCTACCTATCTTCTATCTTTATCGCCATGTAAATAGTTAAAATTCTAGATAAGGTTTCTAGAGATCACTGCTCGCTCTCAATCACTCAATTTTAAACGAAAACGGACCTTATCAACTTCATCAAAAAATATATCCACGAAAAAAAACAATGTTCAGTATTTAAATCTAAAGGAATCTGTTCGTTAAACATGAAAATACAATAAATAAACCAACAGCGGCTTAATTGGTTCCGACGATATAGATTTTAATTGATCGTAAATCGACACACGCCTTACCACAGTTGTATCCCGAATTAAATTAAGATTTCTATATCGTCTGATATATTGCAGAATAGCCTGTTATCGCATCGTGTTTGTATAAGATTAACTTAGGTAATGGAAATGTCGAGTTATAGCATTTTTACTTTTTGTATTAAATTAACGTTTAAAGTACCACTTAGTTAGTCATCTAAGTTACATACGTAATTAATTATTTAGTACTCAGTTTAATCTAGGTACCTCTATGTAATTAAAGTAGTACTAAAGTTAGGTATTTAAAACGAGATTTTGTTTGAGCATAATATTTCGATGATGTTTCAAGCACTATTTTCACGAGATTGGAGTTATTGCGGGTAGTATCGGACATCTACACTTCTTCTTTATCTTCATTATCATCACTATCACTTCACTACATAGTATAAAACAAAGTCGCTTTCTCTGTCCCTATATCCCTTTGTATGCTTAAATCTTTAAAACTACGCAACGGATTTTGATGCGGTTTTTTTAATAGATAGAGTGATTCAAGAGGAAGGTTTATATGTATAATACATGCATAATATAGCCGTGCGAAGCCGGGGCGGGTCGCTAGTAATATCATAAAGAGGAAAGATTTTTTTGTTTGTTTGTTAATAACGAATAGACTCCAAAACTACTGGACCGATTTTGATGAAACTTAGCATGAGGATTCATTGGGAATAACATAGTGGTAAATATTTCGGTGTAAATAACTTTTAAAGTAAATATATCTACTTACCTATGTAATACCCATAGGTATTGTTTTGTAGAGTCACAGTAGAGTTACATTTTTTACCTATTTTTAAAATCAATTATGTTAAACAATTGAATAGGTAGAAAAAAATACGCTGCGATGAAATAAAAGTTCTAGTTAGAAGGTATCGGTAGAAAGATGTAACTATAACCGATTCTTATTAGAGTAGCTATGAGAATATGATGACGTTAATTTCTACCTTTTTAATTAGATCCATATTTTTTTTGAAAATTATAGCTAAACGTTAAATGTTTAACGAAACGATAACCTACAGGGAACTAATCACTTAGAGGCCCGTCCGTAGATTCGTAACGCACGCGGGGTCAATACAACAAATTTTCAATTACCCTCAATGGCAACAAATTCAGCTCAAATGTAAATTATTTCAGTATGTGCATTATAAATATAATTGTAGGTGTGTTTGGGCGGAGAGTGGTGGGCCAATAGCGGCTGAGCTGGGATGCTGGGCGGCGCCTAGCGAAAGAGTAATGTTGTTCCTACGAAGCCTTCGCGGCGGTCGCTACATTGTTGCAGCGGAGAAAAAATCAGATTTCCGTTACGAAAGCGAAAACTTTAGGAAGTTGGTAGGTTTAAAAAAAAATATTCAACTTATTTCTTACCAATCGTCGATTACCTACCAATTTTACAAAATCGTTAGATGAGTTTTTCAGTAAAAATACTTTTCTCCTGGCTTCCACGGGCTAGCTTGGTAACATAATATTATGAACTGATAAAGTTTTGTTATGTAAAAAATAATATCCGTAGTAATAAAATAAAATTGTTTATTACCTGTTATACTGTGAAAAATTGTAGGAAAAATGTTAAATAGGTACCTATATGAAAACACAGGTATTTTATATCTACTGATTTATAACGTCTGCGTTTACTTTTAATAAGTCTGATGAATTAAACTCAAACCACCTTATTCCAAAACTGTATAAGGTATAAGGATAGTCTGAGACGTGGATTTAAACCTTAGATTTATATACAGATTTACTCGCGAACTATAGTCTAAACACTATCCGTATATAATCTATTAGGAACTATAGTCCAAGCACTATCCCTATGGATTATATAGGGATAGTGTTTAGACTATAGTTCACGAGTAAATCTGTATCTAAATCTAAGTTTTAAATCCACGTCTCGGACTATCCTTAAACCTCGTTTTGGAATAAGGGGGAAAGTCATCTACAATATGACATAGGTATCTAAACGCCTATGTTATTATGCTCAGTATCAACTTGAAGAAAGGAAACACATTATTTTTGAGTGAATTTAGGTATAGAAGTTCGATTCGTATGCATTGCAGGGACAGGACGTAGCTAGCATTAGACAGCCTTGAAAAAAGATAGCAACTCTTTGCTTTGCAGACGACAAAAAAATTAATAAAAGTAGGTATAAAATCGAATACGACCCAGTCGAGACAATGGTCATCATGCCGGACTACCAAACACAGGGTTTCGGGTTCGATTCCCGCCTCTGACATGTATTTATGCATAGATATTTGTCTGTGGTCTGGTTGTTTCTGTGTATTTTATGTATATGTTTACAAAATAAAAGTATATAAGTAGTATATCTGTTGTCTAGCACTCATAACACAAGTCTAGTTACTTAGCTCTGGGCTAGATGGCAATGTGTGTAGTGTCCTGCAATATTTATTTATTTATTTTTGCAATGAAATACAAACACCAAAAGCCGACTAAAATGTCGACGATCCATTGTTCATACTAACAGTCAGTTGCCTAAAATGTAATCAAAGGCAATAATCAAATCGTGTAAACACACCTTTACCACACAAAACGACATTTACTGCCACCAAACGGCTCATAAAATTACCCAAATACTCAACAACAGATAAAATTTATACAAAATGTGTCATTTAGACCATAAAATGTCACAAAGCTACGCTACTGTATTACTGCAATGTCAATCATTTATGTCACAAACAAAATATAAAATCAATTGTAACATTCAAGTCTCAGTGAGAAACCACTTCATTACGTTCCCTTGGCTATAAAATAAGTTAACAATAACCCTAGAAAAATTGTATGAGTTTGTATGAGTTACTAATAATAATGTTCATTGTTAATTTGGTATCAGAGAGAGCCTCGGAACAATAAATTTGCGATTAGATTCCATGCAGAATAGCTTGCTGCGTCCTTTTAGATTTATTACACGGGGAAGCCATTTTGCTTTTTCTATTTACCTGAAGTGTATTGTTATATTTTCGGGGTAATTTAAAATCGACCACAATGGCGTAACAAAAAATACTATCTCCTTTGTGTGAAATCCAATTTTGCACGATAATGATTAGTGTGGAACTTTCTTTTGTGTTTGTCTAAAAAATGATGGAATTTCATGGTTTCTTTAGACTTGCTTTCTTGTTGTAGTTTATAAATATTTAAAATTAAATGTATTTTTAGTATTCTTTGCTATTGATACTGTTCAAATAATTCAATGAAACAAACTGTTAACCCTGTATAAATAACCAGTTATTTTCAATTTAAAAAGTTCTGAAATACCTAATTATTTGTCGTTACGTTATTCGTTAGTCATCGATTGTAATAAGTGCTTTTCTTTTATTAGATCATTCATAAATATGAAATGGATAAATAATATGAATGAAAACTAGTAATCTTTCAAAAGCTTACGCTTTTGTGAAAGTTCAGTATATTTCTTAATTTTTTATCTTTATTTTTTACGTGTGTCTAAACAACTGTTGTGTGATACATACATTATAAATAAAACATCAATATCAAATAATTTAACAACCAATACAGTATCGAGAAACAAAGTTCTAACAATATCTAACCCATTCAAAACCAATTTCGGTGGATACAAAAGGCTGACTTCTTTATTTATACCGTCAGAAGACCATACGGCCCTAACTTGAATTTCAAAATAATGTTTATGTGACCATTAATATTTTTCCCGACTTATTTATTGAGTCCCTAAGGACCGTACCGAGCAGGTGGTCCCTACTTAATCAAGACGTTACCGAAATAAAAAACCTGTACCCATATTTCGTTTTTTGCCTGAATTATTGTTTTGTCCCGTTTAAATTATATACGCGCTCGAATAGGCACAATTTTGTTTAGTTATTTATATAAGACATTTTAATACGATGGGAAAGACGTATGTTATAATGAATATATTAGCAATAAAGTAAGATACACAGTGGAAACCAGTGTGCAATAAAATAGAGTTACGACATGTTAATAATTCGAACAAATGCATATTTAAAAGGTACCCACAGGTTTTGAATTATACATTGAGGCGACGGAGAAGGTAATGGTAATCTGTTTGAATGGATTTTGGGTATTGACCTAAATAATTTAGTTTGTTGTGAATCAGTGCATAGAACTTTGTTTCGTATCAAATTAACGGTGATCTTGTGACTTATTAATTTAATACCAGACATATTATTATGGGACTTACTACGAGTATGGAACCACGAAAATGACAGCCATGTAAAAAGTTAAATTCCTACAGGATTAGTCTAAAATTTTTTTTTTTCATATTGTATATGGTTTTAAAAAATCTAAAAGTGACTAAATTTTGAATTCATTAAAAGTAATTTCTAATTAGAATCCCACATTCTTTAAGTCACTCGTCTTGACGCTCTGTTTATTTATACTATGTTTTGTAATGTTCGCCTAATAAATAATATTAATAAGTTTTACCTAACTAATATTATAAGTATACATATGAAAGACTGTTTTTTTATTTGTTTTTATATATTTTTACGGTCAAACAACTAGGCCGGTGGGGACGAAAATCACCATAGTTTAGAGTTTAGAGGATGGAGAAGGATAGGATACTTTTGATCCCGAAATTCCGACGAGATTGGGACTTACGTGGGTAAAACCTTTGGGCGCAATAGTATATAATAATTTTAATACTTAAATAACAGCAATAAGAGTTATATTATGTTTCATAAGCGGTAGATACGTGACTCGCCTCTACGTATGGGCCTCATTCATTAGGTCGCCGTCACCTAATTGACTCAGTCACAATCCGATGTATGTAGTATGTATCTGTCAAAGACTAGATCCATTGTTTGAGTACCTTATGTATGAACGTCACCTACGCTTGGACCTCATTCATTAGGTCCCCGTCACCTAATTGACTCAGTCACAATCCGATGTATGTAGTATGTATCTGTCAAAGACTAGATCCATTGTTTGAGTACCTTATGTATGAACGTCACCTACGCTTGGACCTCATTCATTAGGTCCCCGTCACCTAATTGACTCAGTCACAATCCGATGTATGTAGTATGTATCTGTCAAAGACTAGATCCATTGTTTGAGTACCTAATGTATGAACGTCACTTACGCATGGACCTCATTTATTAGGTCCCCGTCACCTAATTGACTCAGTCACAATCCGATGTATGTAGTATGTATCTGTCAAAGACTAGATCCATTGTTTGAGTACCTAATGTATGAACGTCACCTATGCATGGACCTCATTCATTAGGTCCCCGTCACCTAATTGACTCAGTCACAATCCGATGTATGTAGTATGTATCTGTCAAAGACTAGATCCATTGTTTGAGTACCTTATGTATGAACGTCACCTACGCAAAGACCACATTCATTCGGTTCCCGTCACCTAATTGACTTAGTCACAATCCGGTGTATGTAGTATGTATCTGTCAAAGACTAGATCCATTGTTAGAGTACCTTATGTATTAACGTCACCTACGCAAGGACCACATTCATTCGGTTCCCGTCACCTAATTGACTCAGTCACAATCCGATGTATGTAGTATGTATCTGTCAAAGACTAGATCCATTGTTTGAGTACCTTATGTATGAACGTCACCTACGCATGGACCTCATTCATTCGGTCCCCGTCACCTAATTGACTCAGTCACAATCCGATGTATGTAGTATGTATCTGTCAAAGACTAGATCCATTGTTTGAGTACCTAATATATGAACGTCCCCTATGCATGGACCTCATTCATTCGGTCCCCGTCACCTAATTGACTCAGTCACAATCCGATGTATGTAGTATGTATCTGTCAAAGACTAGATCCATTGTTTGAGTACCTAATGTATGAACGTCACCTATGCATGGACCTCATTAATTCGGTCCCCGTCACCTAATTGATTCAGTCACAATCCGATGTATGTAGTATGTATCTGTCAAAGACTAGATCCATTGTTTGAGTACCTAATGTATGAACGTCACCTACGCATGGACCTCATTCATTCGGTCCCCGTCACCTAATTGACTCAGTCACAATCCGATGTATGTAGGTATAGTATGTATCTGTCAAAAACTAGATCCATTGTTTGAGTACCTAATGTATGAACGTCAACTATCTACGCTCTTTTGTTTTAATCAAAGGTTTCATCCAAAAATATATTTTAAAACATTTTCCCCTCAAAACATAGTTGCAAGTCTCAAAAAACAAAGAAAACTTGTTTTCCCAACGAACATAAACCTTCCCCGATCGCAATTCAGATACAGTTGATTTAGCCATCTCGTTATCGAGATTTATCTTAGCAGCTCGATAGCTTTATGCCGTTTTCTTAGGACATAATTATTGGTCTGACTTGTGTTGGTCGTAACATTACTCTGGCTGAAGTAGGAGTCCCGATAAGTTAGAGTAAGTTGTGTAGATGTTTGTCGGGACGAAAGATTTTTTTTCTAATAAAAAATTATTTATTTATTTATCGCCAACCTATAATTATAATTACAATTAATAATCGATAGTGAAACACAAAAATTACAAACTTAGCCTTAACTTAACCAACCAAGTAAGTACATACCTACATAGCCAGTAGTTCTGCGAGCAGTAGACCTCAGAAGCACAAACTTTGAAGAGTTGTGTGTGAGAAGGTGGTTCCAAGTATCAATCTATCTAGAAGTTAAAGGGCAGAGACTTTTTACTTTTTTGGTCGATAATATACTTACGTTTTTAGACGGGCTCTACGTGTTGGTTTTGGCTTGTCTATGTAACTTTAATTTCGAGTATTATTGACATTTGAACTCTCAGAAAGCTTGTTTGTTTACGTTCTAAAAATACCTTATTTACGATACTTACCTATTTATAAAAAAGTAGTTTCGTTTTTCCGAATCTAGAACATAATTTTTACATGTTTGAAACCCTAAATATAAGCTTCTTGCATATTTAAACAAAGGTTTCTTATACGAAATACAGTCAATAACTTATTCTAATATGCATTTTGGTTGGTTTCAAATCCATTACTGTTGTCTGCAGTGCTGTCGTATGATAATTTAAGTTCTCAGGTTAGAAATGTTACACTTAGATTTCTCATCATCATATTAGCCACACGACGTTCAATGCTGAACGTAAAGACTTCCAGAACGATCGGTCGCATGCCCTCTACAGCGGCTTTAATTCCCGCAACCTTAATTAAGTCGTCTGTCCATCGGAAACCGACCCGCGCTGCGTTTTCCGGTACGTGGTTTCCCATCTAGTTTTTTCTAGAACCAACAAATTTAGATTTCTAATAAGGTTATATTTTCGAAACTCTAGCATCTACACAGAAAAAGATTTCTTGAAGCAAGAATTAAATTTAACCTAAAGGATTATTTCTTACTTCAAGAAACCTTTGTTTCAAAGTGTCAAACCATTGAAATTACCTTATATTAATACACACGCTCTTAAATACTTCTCGCAACCGAAATACTGCAAAGAAACGAAAAATTTAACAGAGTGCCACTCTAAATACATTTTGCTTCTGAAAATGTACTCCTATCAGAGTCATTGGTAGTTTTATCCGAAGGCAAAAGGGCGGGAGCGAAAGATAAAAGAGATATATAAGTGGCCCTTGGCATCGCCATCAAGTCGTTACAACTGTACTCAAATATTTCAAATTGTGCCCAATGTCGCGGAAAACGGAAGCATCGGCCCTCTTGACTCGAATTCTAATATCGAGACGTGTTTTTAATTTTGATATCGATTACGATTGGTACGTTCGAAGCAATTATGCGGTTACTCTGTGATGTTTACTGTATTAATAGTATATTTGATGTTTTTTAAATCATAAGTTCATCATTATATAATGGTAAGTATGGAAATATATGCCTTTATTATTTTAGAAGCTCGTTTAGCACCACCCAGGGGACACGTGCAGAGCTATGGTTAGGTAACTTCTGCGGACGCGAGCTTAATACCGTCCCCCATTAGTTCATCATAAGGTTCCTGAAATCTTTGAAACTGTACTAGAGCTAGGAGTCTGAAACTTAACCAGGGGTTCCCTTTTAGAACGTAGGTAAGCACTAAGATAGGATTAGTCGAAATACGACTTCTAAAACTGGTAAAAACAGCTGTTAGTTGTTATAGTTTGTAATATATTTGGTACTAGCTGCTGTTACCAGCGACTTCGTCTGCGTATAATTACTACATCGAGTAGACTTCTTTCAATGCTTATCTCTTAAATTATATAAAAAATACGTTATCAGTATTAGGTACTTGTAATAAGGGGAAGTGGTTCTAATTTAGCTTGCAAGATTTTACACAAACAAACCAACATTCATTCATACATTACAAGTTAAATAAAAGTTTTTACAACAGTGAAGAAATGAAGTTTGTTGAATGGTATTTAAAAATAAAGATAAAATTTCTTGTTATAAAGTGACGTACTGTTTGAAAATTAAGTATATCAAGTGAGTTAGATAGAGCCATTGGGCATTTTATCTACTCCAATTTCTTCCAATCCACCTCATATTATATTGATATTTAAATAAGTAGGTACCTATAAATACCAAAACAATTGTAAAACACATAGCCATAAGGACACGAGACATGATCATCGGCTGGGCGGCCGTGCGTGAAACAGCGCTCGCTCCGTTTAACAAGAACGTCTCTCTATGCCTTTGATGCACTGTTATTGCTATTTGCCGTGTACCTATTGGACTTTGAGTATGTTTATACCTAATAATAAGATGTGTCAATGGAAGTACTAAAGTATACCATGTGTTCTAACTAAGGTGATCTAATTACGATAGGGAGTTGTTCTAGATAACTAGGCGAATAACTTTTGTTATTTTAACTTTTTTTCATAATTTTTAGGTTATTTTCGCCCGAAAATCAGCTGTTAATTTGGAGTTAGGGTCATTGACCTTGGAGTCTTGTTTGTGTATTGATTTTGGAGTATTAATAATGATATAAACATTAATGATCTTTATTTCCAATAACAGCTGTTTTTTCATTACACAAGTCTTATTACTTGACATGCTAAGTAATTAGACTTGTGTAATGTATGGATGCTAGGCGACGAATACTTATATACTTTTCTTTTGTAAATATATACATAAAATGCATAGAAACCCTTTCGTATTACAATTTATCTTCTTCGAAAACTTTGTGATACCTAAATTGTCTTCTGAACCGATTCTAAAGTAATTAAAATATCCCTATATATATAAAATTCTCGTGTCACGGGGTTCGAAGTTGAACTCCTCCGAAACGGCTAGACCGATTCTCATGAAATTTTGTGAGCATATTCAGTAGGTCTGAGAATCGGCCAACATCTATTTTTTATTTTGTTTCCTTTAGTTTTTTTTTTAAATGGCAAAACAACGTTTGCCGGGACAGCTAGTATAGATATATAAATATATAGACCTACTTACCTCACTGTTCTAAAAATTGTAAATACTTATACCAAAACAACAACACTTTGCGCTTCAACAACTACAGAATTTTCATTCACCCCTCACAAAAAAGTACCGGCTATTTTTTCAACGTGGTCATGTACGATACAAACAAACATAAGATAATTTGAAAAGCTGTAGTCGGAGGGGTCACTGGGGAAATTTAACAGCATCTGAATTTGCATGGATGCTGACCCTCCTATCTATAAAACTGTTAATATCGTCCATTCAAATAATATTTGCATGTAATTTTAATCCATTGTTGTATCATGGGAATGGTCAGAGAAATAGCCGAATGAATATCTATTGTTTACTTTATTAGATAGAAATCATTAAATTTATATTTCTATGGGTGATTGTATATAATTGTTCTGTTGTCAAAGTAGAAAGAAATTAAGGGCGGCTTGCATGAGACTTAAATAAATTTAGCTAAGTTCTAGCTCAATTTTCAATTACCAAGTTGTGCAAGTCAATCTTAATGATTGTGTTTTTTAGGTTGACTTGTAAAACAAAAACTAAAAACTAAAAAAAAAACGATCAAAGTGTCAGTTAAATGCATTTAGCTAGAATTTAGCTCAAATGCACAATGGCATGTAAAGCGCCCTAACCCCATTTAATTCGTATTAGTTGCCATGAAAACAAAACTTTGCCCAAAAAAGAAATGTAAATTTACATTAGAACGAAACTTTGTCACAAGATGGCACTACGTGTATTGACACTGAGAAATTGCAAAATATTTTTCTCATTTAACTACACTTTCTCGCCTAGACTACATTTTGCGTAACCATCGTCTCTATAGATTTTTTTCAATGATAAAACTTCTAAGTTATATAAAAAAAAACAAAAAAAATGGGAAACCATTGAGAAGAATATCCCATACTTCATAAACCTATCGCAAAAATGTAGAGAGAGTACCATAAATTCAGTAGGTATACCTTTCGCATTATGCATGTAAATGCTTTTTAGATGTTCAAAGGAAAATTATTCCAAGTAGGCTGTTCCATGTGACGTTCTATGCTTCTTGAATAATGCTTTATTTTTATAGGTTTTTGTAACAACGTCTTACGAGCTTTGTACAGTACCTGTACAAAAATGTTTGTTTTTCTGGATTGTCCAATACATGTCTTTATCTTCTTGTGTAGCTCTTCTAGGGTTAACACGCTTCTTACTTAACTGTAATTTGATCTAAAGCTCCCAATACAGACACACGGCTTAATGATATGTGTCTTCCAAAGATAAAATATAAAGATATTTTTAAAACGCAGGAATAAATGGCTATGTATACCATCACATATGTAGGAAATTAAAGCTGATCCGAAATTAAAGATCCACAATTTTGTTTCATTCAGTCTTCATCCTCTTTCGAACCAATATGCACATTATCCGCTCAAACAGTAGTGGCCTTAGAGGCCACTGAAATCAGATTTATGCTTCAACGCGCGGCGACGTAATTTACGCATTTCAATTTTAGGCCACTCCTTTCTCCAGGTCGTTCAAAGTGAGTGATTATATAGTAGTACCTATCTGAATTTGTCAGATTATACGACTCTTCTATTTACTAAGCATCCCTGTAAAGTTTTCAGGTAAGATAACTACAAGGTTTCCATTGTGAATACCTTGTTATTGAAATAAGGTGCGGCAGCATCCGATGATCGTTATCGATATAGCTTTATACATAAGGCCTACTCGTTTATGTACACACTTCCTCTTTCTTATGACGTTGTTAGGTTCGGCAAACAACATTTATTACTATAGGTGTCGTAAAAAATTGAGCTATTGAGCGTGGGAATTGGTGTAGTAGAGTATGAACCGTGCAGATTTTTTTCAAAGCTTAAAAAAGTTGAACTTTCCCTTTTTACTGATTTCAAAACGTAGACGGTTTCAATTCTTTACATTTAAATATATGTATTTAAGTACATTTACAGATTACTCGAAGATTGTCTAACCGATTGAGATGATTCTTTTTTTTAATAAAGTATACCTCGCCGACCTATAAAAAATTGGTAAGGATCTGATTAGGATCTTCGGAGTAATGAACAGAATTGCGCCTCAAGCGTGTAGCAACACCATTAATCACATTATAATTACATACTACCTACTTACCTAAATGGTATACGTATGGTCAACATAAACAATAAAAAAAACTTAATTTAATATAGGATATAGATAAATGGGAATAGAGACATAAATTTTTGAACTATTTTAATGATTATAATTTTGGAAATTGTAGCACGCATAGGTCTGTTATTTATAGTATTTAGTCACGCGATCAACAAACAATATTCTAATGACGTGAAAGCTTTTTTAGTTACTAATGAAAACATTTTGGGAGTACTAACAGCGTTCCGTGGTTTCACCCGCGTAACTCCCGATCCCGTAGACATATCGGGATAAAAAGTATATGTCACACCCAACGAATCAGTTCATCACCATACCAAGTTTCATCAAAATTGGTTCAGTTGTTTCGGAGCCTATTAAATTCAAACAAACAAACAATCAAATCTTTTTTCTTTATAATATTAGTATAGACTAAAAGTTTTGAACCTGTTTTTAAGCTGTTTAAGCTTCAAAACAGGTTCAAAACTTTTATAAAGCATAAATTGTGCAGTAAGGCGTACTATGATACTTTGTCTTACCTTAATGATAAGAACCCATGGACTTGACTTTAGTTGCTCCATTTCAAACAATACTTTCAAATATTTGTAATATTGACTTTGTTAGCGTGATCATATGAAAAAAAAAACCCCATGCGTTCTTGTGCCTTCTCATTGGTGGGCGCGTTCTAAAGGCACACATCCTTTCTTAGTTTTCTAAGACTTTTCTATGTGATCTGTGTACAAAATGTGTTAGGCATCCAAAAGAATAAAAATATTGACTTTGACTTTGTATGCCTACGGGTCTCCCTGCATAGAGTACCTAAAAAGAACTCCAAATACCTTCAAACAACCGCAACCTCTATCATACTCAACCGTAACAAATTGTTTGAATCGTACGTACTTACTTTCAATAACATTGATTGTTACGGCCAATATGAAATCGCTGAACTAGCGGCGTACTAACAACGTACCTACATAGGTTCACAAATACAGTATGTAGGTATTATAGCTCCGCAAAGGGCACACCAATTCACGTCCGCAAGTTACACAACGATACGAGCCGAAATACGTTTTCGGCAATAACCGGGCAACATTCTAACAATTTAATACGGCATAAACAATACAAACATTTGTGCTGGTTGTACAATGTACAGCTTCGGCGCTTGGATGCGTATTTGTAAACTGTTGGGATGGAGAGCTGGGATAGGGTAGGTTTTAGGATAACTTATCTTCTTCCTATACAACCCGGTATCGGTTTTAGCTTTTTCCAAAATTTGTCTTTAAAGATTTCCAAAAATTAGGACAGTACGTATCCAGTTAGTCTTCTTTTTCAGTGCAGCGTCTTCTTTGGTATATTCCCTTCATCGCATTCATTTCTGTTGTTGTTCTGTTTTCTGTTATCCAACTTGTGTTAGATCTTTATTAGTAAAAACTAAGTTTACATTCATTCTAATGATCGTGCGATATGAAATCACATACCCTAATTTAATTTTAAGACTTATCTATCTGATCATGAGCTGTGTCTATTGAATATAAAAATAGTTTTAGGTCAAATTAAATCAGTTTGTATTTCTTGATATGGCTACGTAATTATTATACGACCTATTTAACCTGTTGTAGATCTTTTTGAAGTTATTTATGTACTTATAACAAAACCTAACCGAACTCAGCACTCTGCAGCATTTACATATATTAAGGCACACGTATAGTCGCGTACCAACTGTATTTATTGTACACTGTATTGTGGCGCGACCGTAACCGTATATCTGAGAGAGGGTGTGGGCGCACCCTATCATGAATCCTGATACACGCGGACCGGTTTATTGGGAGCATGCTTTTTAACTGCGTATAGAAAATGAGGTGAGATATTCTGGATTTTGTTTGTTTTTACGCAGCTCGTGTGTAAAATGTAAAAGTAGGTATAGCAATACTTTTTTTATTATACATAATACTATTTTAATTAAATAACATCTACATTAGCGTACCCATTGATATAATTCTGATAAAGTTACCTTGTTCTTTTGCACTAATGAAAATTTATGTAACTATAGCGAAATTTACAAACGAAAAGTATAATAATATAAGTAGTATTTCCGTTGTTTAGCACCCATAACAAAAGTCTAGTTACTTAGCTTGGGGGTAGATAGCGACGTGTGGAATGTCCTGCAATTTTTATTTAATGTAAACTAACTACTTAGATACTAGCATCTACATAAACCAAACTTTACTTACGACACCAGCCTGCCATAATTTACCTAAATACGTTCATTCAAATCATACTTCATCATACATCATACTTTACCTGGTCCATAGTAACTTCTGCTAGTAGATAACATACACTGTCAAGTCCCTCAGCACACCTTATCATAACTAACACCTAAATGCTAAAAAGCGTCATATATTCATTTACATAGCGCGCACTGAAAGGGTTTGCTGATTGAACAGGGCCTGGGTCCCTCCTGACCCGCGCATGTTAATGGCCTTAATCGACCGTACTGTCCGTTTTGACAATTTATGTATCATTTTCGATCCTGTTATGCACACTGGATTATGCGTATACGCTACCCTAGTTCAAATGGTGATGTAGATACGTGAATTTATAATGTTATAAAGCTTGGAGTTAGTTTTGGACGCGTGCCGAAGGGTTGGATTTTAGAAATGTTTTAATATTTTGGTGTGTCCACTTTAAACCCTTTGATTGGTATCATCGCATTAAGCCCGTTGTCATACAGTGGATGGAAAATATTCCTTTAAAAAACCTAAACGTTAGGTATAACGAAAAAAATATTGAAATGAAAGTAGTTTGTAATCAGATCAATCAGTTTCTTTTCGGTAGCGGCAGGCGTGTTGAGAATCGTTATCATCTAGAAAAGTAAATTCCATTTTTTTCATATTCCAACACAAAAATGCCAAGTAGTTTTTTATATTAATTAAATTAATATAATGTTACCTACCAAAACACTCGTAGGTAAAGGTAAGGCTTTTATCAGAATTTAAAATAGGGATTAACACCGTACAGCTAGGCTGCATATCGCGCGCGCCACTCCCGGGTGCCGACCGCTTCGAACCGCATTTAACCGGATATAACCGGATTTGACCGGATTTAACTAGATTAAACCGGATCAGGGCCCGTACGGAGCCCACCCGGCGCTTTGTTACGATATCGTATTGTTTATTTCGCATTTAAAATTGCAAATTGTATTGTTATTTTCATTAGGTATTAAATGTAAAGTACGTTAATTAGGACCTTGTGGATAGTTCTCATTTCGTTCATATTTTTAATTTGTTTTTGGATATGTTTGTCTTGTGGCCTCCCTTTATTCTGGATATATAAACGAGATTTGTCGCGCGACTCGGGCAATCTTGTGCTATTTAATAAACATTAGCAGCATTTATCAATTATTATTTATGCAGATCTTTAGCTAAGATACCTTGACTATTGGAGGTGCCAGTTTCTTATTGGTTTATATTTAGGTATCTATAGCTTGTTATTTTTCTTATATTGTTATCAGAGATTATAGTCTCAGTCAGTCAAAGTTTGAATATGTGTGCGTTAAATTTGTAATTAAGCTTAATAAAAATTAAATAAAAAGTTTCTCCTCAACACTCTGTCTCCGAAAATTCCCCCACTCAGTAGACCCGCAACGACGACGCGACGTAGCACTAACATATAATCCTTTTCGCTACAATAGCAATTTCAAACTTCCTTAGGGGCTACGGATAATCTTTCTTTATATCGAGCTACGAGCCGCAATTGCAAATACGCGCCTTCCTTTTCCTACCCTATTTCAGCTACCTTGTAAGATAAAGAAGGAAGATTCTCGCTCGACTTCTCAATAAGAGGGGAGCAGTAATGTGTATTTAAATTTTGGTTCAAGTATAATAATTTCGTTTTTTAATTTAATTTCTAATGGGGCTGTAGATCTTGGGGTGAGCTTGAGTGTTGTATAAATCTTGTAGAAGCAATTTTAAGAGTAACGTCTGAGAAGACGATGAAAGAGATTATTTTAATGAGATTTAAAGTAAAGTTTAAAAACATGTAGGTAGGTACTATAAGATACTGGTTTAGGTGAAGTATAAGATTTTAGTTTTGTTCACAATAAATTTAAAGATGGAAAATATTGCTGGAAATGTTATATGTTGCTCTATAGATTTAATTTTACTTAACTTTCGATTTTTTAAAGAAAAAATGAGATTGAAGAATTAGATAAGTGGGTATGGCCCAATTAATTTGATGTAGTAATAACAATTTTGAGTCGTAACCCTAAAAATTCACTAGATCCAATCAAACTTCTTATAATAACCTTAAAAATAAGCCTATAGCTAGAGTCACACCCTTATCAAACGCGTCCCAAAAATAATCTATATCAATTTCCTTATTAATTTCGCGAGTGGCAAAAGCGTTACATTCATAGCCACTTTAATGGGCAATTTTCATAAACAAAGTTGAGAATTCTCGAAGAAGAGGAGTTTGGGGTAAGGTGGGCGGGTGAGATAGAAAACAGCTCCGAGAGCTGGTATAATGGGTTTTTGGAATGGCGTCGTCCGTCTTGGCGCCCCCGCAGCCCCTTTCACCCCTACCTCCCCTGGGCGAGAAAGGATGAATTCTTATTTCCTCATCTGAAGGCGTCCGGTACAAACCCTCCATGTAGATTGCCTTTTTTCTCGTATAACCTTCGTATAACATAACAATGACATGTTTTCAATTTTGTTACTGATATTTTTTGTGTTTACTTCAGTTTTTTTTTCTTTAATGTTTTTCGTGAAGCTACGTTATTTTTATTTGGTGTTTTCTTGAAGTCATTTTACTTTATTTTTTCTGACTATTGTATCTTCTGTTTGAAAGACGAGGGCTCTCCCACTAAGCCAAAACTGAAAATTGAATATTTATACTACAGATGTATCATGTCATGATCTGCAGCAGAGCCACCGTAATAAATATCTATAAATTATATATTTAAATAATGTACGTACTTATGCCCGTTAAAGCTATACTTACCTATACTAGAAAACTAGATAATATTTTTATGAATTGTTGGTGGCGCTGCTGCAAAGTGTTTTCTCTAACAGAGCCACCTAGTACACATACTCAGGAACGCTAAAAGCTACAGTTTTTTAATCAAAATTGATGTACGTCCTTTATTACGTACCTGTCGGATATCATCAACAAAATGTAGTCCCGGAAAGGTATATCAAGGTAGGCTACTCGTAATGTATTTGAAATAGCAATAGCAACTGCATTCATGAAGTGCCAAGCCAGCCAAAAATAATTTGATTCGATGCCAAAACATGCAAAACATACACATAAAATAGCGTAACTGAGTTGTGTTATGACATACTTTTAAATTTATTTTATCAAGTTTCCTGGTAACTGAATTGTTATAAAAACTAGCAGCAACCCGCAACATACGTTATATCAGACTAAATAAGTAACCAATGCTATTCCTTAGGATTCGATGTGTCCTCTTACCAAGTTTCAACAGAATCGGTCAAGTATTTTCACCGCCCATTACAAACAAAACAAGCAAACATATCTTTTTTACAATATTATTTAACTAGCAGCGCTCCGCGGTTTCATCCTCGTAACTCCCGATTCCGTGGGAATATCGAAATCTAAAATAGCCTATAGCGATAAATGGACTATCCAACACAAAAAAATTCAATTTGATCTAGAGTTCTCCTGAGATTAGCGCGTTCAATCAACAAACTCTTCAGCTTAAAATAATATAAGTATAGATTTACTGAAATGTGTTTGTTTCATCTTTTTTTCTTTTGAACACAAAATTCATAAACAGATGTTGCCAACTCAATAAAAAATACTAATCCTTCGAAACACGTCATAACAGTAGTACAACATAACAAAACTAACGAAAGACGACGCATTACAGCCTCATAATCAGTCGCAGAAAATCTGCTCTCATTCCTAAACGCTATTACCAAAACGCTTAATAGCATAACCATTATATTTAGACCCTTAAAAGGCTCAGAACTTTGTCTGTTTAATGTTTAAGGTGGGTGTCTGTTTACAATGGTGAATACTCGGCAATCATAGCAATTGCGTAAAATGAGAGTTTCTCCCGTAAAGGATAAACAAGTAACGTGTGCTAGAAACAGCCGAAATGCTGAATTCATATTTCACGTTGAGCCTCCCTTGCCTTTTCTTTGTAAAGGAAACTGAGGTTCGAATGTTGCTCCATCTATACTTAATATTATAAAGCTGAAGAGTTTGTTTGCTTGTTTGTTTATTTGAACGCGCTAATCTCAGGAACTACAGGTTCGAATTGAAAAATTATTTTGTGTTGTATAGTCCATTTGTCGAGGAAGGCTATAGGTTATTTTATATTTCGATATTCCCCCGGGATCGGGAGTTACGCGGGTGAAACCGCGGAGCGCTGCTAGTTTTGTAAAATACAAAATAGCTTTCTGCGTAGAGGTTTAATTTTTTAAAATCCTTTCTGTACGGAGGTCTATTTATGCCAATTCGTCTATAATGGCTCAGGCTGTGCACTGAAATATCAGTCAGTCAGTCAGAACAGAGAAATTTTATATTTAAAGATATAGGTTTTATTCCTACTCTTAGACTCAAACACTTAGTTAAACTAGCTTTTTTTTACAGAAATAGGAATAAATTAAAATCGTTTTTTTCTTTTTTGATTTAACCTGCATAAAAAGTATCCTGTGGTCATTTCTTCTACCATGTATAAAACCATGTTTAATTTTTAATCAAAATGTTTCGAGCTCTGACTGTGAAAAGAGAATAAACAAACAATATTATTGTATTTATAGTTATTTTAATATTTCAGTGATAAAATATTACCAAAATATATTTCCTATTGATCAATAAAAAAGTAAAGTAACATATGGATTAATTTACAGATTACTTAAGTAAAATATTTTTCATTACTCATACTCCGAAAGTAGGTCTAAAGATGCATGAAGAGCGTGTAGAAAATAAAATTTCCAGCCCTAGGGCTTTTCTCTTTCACTGACAGCTGTCATGTCAAATTATGGCTTCGCACGACTTGTGCAATGTGCATGTAGCCAGTATCAGTAACATTACGCATAAGGAACTTTAAAAACCTAACCTCCTTGCTTTAAGTAACACCAAAGAATAACACTACATGTATATAACCTCTTTGGTCCCAACCTTGTAAGAGGATCAGGTAGTATGGAGTCTCTCATTCACTCTCGTTGTTAGGAAGAATTTTATGTATTATTCGTAATGAAAAGCACAGTGTTTACCTCGGGTGAAAGACTCATTAAGTCCCTCGAACTATTAGCGCCCTCGCTACGCTCGGGCGCCAAACTCCGTCTCGGGACTTGTAATGAGTGACTTTCACACCTAGGATAACAATGTACTATTAAAGTAGGGATAAGTACTTATAAACATATTATGTCTAAAAAAATAAAATATAATTTATTCGCTCAAATAGAGCATATTTCTAAACGTATCAAGAAAACAATGCACCAACCGCTTCACTTGTATTTCAACATCAAAATTGCTTTTCTTATATCTTCAATAAATGTTTAAAACATTCTGCAAGCATGTGTTTTATGCTTTTTATGGCTTGTTATATTAATTTTACTATGAAATTTTGTATTTTATTAGAAACATCCGGAGTTTTTTGGTAGCTTTTTAAAATTATTGCGATTTCTTCTAGGCTTGACGATAAGTTTGATGGTTTACGATGCTTTTTTTTGGTACAATTTTTATTGAATAATCACTAAGTAGGTACAATTTTAATTGAAGAATAAATAAGATATCGATCAACAATAATAATAATTAATCTATTAAGCCTTTTTTATTTCTAACTAGCTGCGCCCCGCGGTTTCACCCGCGTAAGTCCGATCTTTAAATTCTCACCGTTTAAACCTTCCCTGGACTACGACAAACACAACAAAAAAAGAATTGGCCAAATCGGTCCAGCCGTTCTCGAGTTTTAGCCAGACTAACGAACAGCATTTTATATTATAGACTAGCTGCACCCAGCGGTTTCACCCGCGTAAGTCCAATGTTTCTCACCGTTTAAACCTTCCCTGGACTACGACAAACATGTCAAACCAAAATCATATAAATCGGTTCAGCCATTCTCGAGTTTTAGCGAGACTAACGAACAGCAATTGATTTTTATATATAGAGAAGATATAGATTGATACCAGAACACCAAATTTTTTTTCTTCAAATAACTGCATATCCAAAACCTGGAGTTTTTTTTAAATAAAAGGTAGAATCAGGTGTTTCAATGGGTAAGTTCACTGAATTCATGTTGACAAGAGCAATATTTCAAGCAACAGTACAATTTTTAAATTAAACTATAATTATTACTCTATAAAATGACTACCAGTTTTCATAACTTTTTAGACAATCACATTAAATTAACTTATACCATACACATCACAAACTCAACAAAAATAAACATAAAACAATAGGATCAAATATTATCTTTTCACGTTTACTCAGACGATTTTGGTCTTTCATAAATAAATTCGAGTGTGTTAGTAACAATAAAGTTGGATGTAGATACGTCGCGGTCCGCCTTCAGCTAGATTTATGCTTATCTCACTACTATAAAATGGTATTAATGCATATAAATATATCAAGAGTTATTAGGGTGAGTATCTGTTTCGAGAAAAGCTGTGGAATTTTCCCTTCAGTCAAGTTCGTAACCAGAATTTCGTAACTGGCTACTAAAGACATTTTTTTTTACTGTTTCTACTTATTAAAGAAGAAGACTTTTCCACATTTTTAGAAATTCAATTTTAAGCACGTGTAAATTGATAATTTTCTTGTAAAACAATTAAAATGCGTATTTATTTGTATTTAATTCGTAATCGAGTTCTGTCACAGAAGTGTTATGATTAGGTACAGTTATAATAGATATAGGTATGTACTATCAACTGATGAAATAAATTATTTTAATAAAAGGCTTATTAAGTAAGTGACCTAATTGACTTATCCATACACTGATAAGGCAAAAATAATAAATACAATGGGTAAACATTTAGTTAAAATATACCTAGCTAAACAAATCATACAATCATTTTACATAGGGTTTTCTAGATTATATAAGTTATTTTAACAGCGAAAAATAAAATGATTACAATATTTATTTAAAATCCCGTGAGTTTTTATCCTAAAGTACAATTTGTTTTGTCATCTTCAAATTCCACGATCCATTCACGAATCCTGAAAATAAAAAACTCACATTATTATCCGGGAAAATTCTAAAACGAAAGTCACCCCAGAAGCCCAGGATGTTCGATCTCCCTTTTGCCGGCTCGGCGGGAAAGTTCGCCAGATCCGTTTCCTGTGTTTGCCATTCCCCCAACTTCCCCTACGGGCTTGCCCCGGGCTTCCCCTAATGTAGGGGACATCCACAAATAAATACCTAGCGACGTATATCGAAAATAAATCGACCCATTACGAAACTAACATTTTATTTTTGTTCGAATACCACGCTCGGAATTTTTATTTAAAAAAAGTATTTTTGAAATTTAGATAGGCTGTTATCGTAAAAATTAATTACTCTTACTCACGATATAACAAACAGTTTCCTTGTATAATAATAGGTAATAATAGTTATCTTAAATCATTTCTTTCGCAAGGTGTTAACGATTATGGTTCTTAGGTACCTTAATATTTTTTTATATTGAATCTCATTTATTTATAGGCTAATAATGACCAAATATAGTTAATACAATAATTATTCATAATTAGGTGTCGTGTAGTTTGAATTATGCAACCAATTATTGCCTAAAGCTATAAATTCATATTAAGTTTTATACAGTTATTTTATCTTTATCTAGACTTTATATATCAGGAACTTAAGGATGTGTTACAATTTACAAATAAGGAAAATAAAGACATTAAATAAATAACACACAGTCTTATGATGACAAGCAACAATTCGCACCAAAAAGTACCATTAAATGAAATTTTACAATGATTGAGTTCTTTAAAGGTATAAAGGTACGCACGTTTAATTAATAAAACAGTTATTTACCTTTTATAAAAGCTACCTATAGGTAGAATAATAAAAGCCAAATTGACATTCAAACATCCGGGTTTTAATAATTCATAAATGTATTAAATGAAGTGCTGGTAAGGCCTTAAATTCTAATATCACAGGAACATGCGCAATCTATATGCAAATTAAATTACTCGATAATGGTAAAATGGTTCGAACACGTTATCCAATTATAAGCTAGTTGAAACCTAAGTACTTCTCACGTTAATATTCAAAATTATGAACAAAACAGTGATTAAAAGTTTTATCAAAAATTATGATCACAACCACGAACCATTTGCATACAGAGCGATCTGCTCATTAGACGTGTTAAAACGCCTTTAACGGTACATTAAAATAATTTCATTGCCTATTTCATATTTTTCTAGAATAATTTACTTATCGTTTGATCAAAGATGCGGTAGGATTATAAAAATTAATGGTCACAAACACACCATTTCAAAGACACATAACTTGAAGCGAATCTCCTGTAGAGATTCGAAGATGGTTAATATTATTTTAAACTGGATATGACAGCCAAACATACTTCAAAATTTAACGTTTAGATGCATTCACGGGTAAAAAATATTATATCCTTAAAAAGTAAGCTTTCGTCAGGCAATATAAAATTAAATAAGTAACAAAATAGAAAAATATTGACAGGTGTTTAATACGTATTTGGTTTTTTAATTTCAAATTATACCACTTCTAAAATCCTCAGATCAACGTTTCAAAAGCAAGCGTTGCAGTCAACAATGGCGTCTGATAGTGGCACAATAAACCGCTTCAAATGGTCCGGAACTTTTTCCTAATGGTTTATTTAAAAAATCTCACAATTTTCATTCCAAGTTTCCTTTGGGAGATTCGAAATAAATCTATTTTATTCCCCGTCTGAGACATTAAGCTTTTGATCGGAATGGCTTTTATGCGATGTTTGTGCTCTCTCAGTATCTTCGTGATTTAATGTTATGTTCTGGAAGACGTGTCGGTCTTTTATCTGAGTTGGCCCTTTCGAATTAGAGGCAATGCGTCATTTACATGACGTTTAGTGTGCTTTGAAATACTTATTTCTATTTGTATTTGATATTAATAGAATAAGAAAAAAAAACTTAAGAATTCAGTTGACAGATTTATATTAGAAGCTTTCATAAAAACAGAGAATTTTTTTGCTATCTTGCTACCTACTTGAAAATTTAAATTAAATCCAAAATTAAAGCTTTAACAGCCGACATAAACTACTATTCTACTCTAATTAGCGACTTAATTACAAGAAATATTTGAAATTCCGTTTTTTTATCTGAAAATCTACACTCACGCTTTTTCGAACCCCCAAGCTACCTTTCTTGAAACATTCGTGGTGTTGTAGTAAGTAACAAAAGCTGCAGTATCGAAGTCGTCAGGGTCGGCAGACAATCGCGTTTACGACGCATAAAAGTTAGTCTTTATAGGCTTTCGGCGTATAAAAGTGGCGTTTATGCCTTTTTAATTAATTGTCGTGCCGTTAAAGGCCATATCAGCTTTGTCGTTGATGCTTATGGCTGGAAAATTGTTAACCGAGTAGTGATTTAATAATAAAATGTATTTGATGGTCGAACACTTCATAAAAACATCGTAAAATGTTGCTTGTAAATCTTTCGGGAAGTAAACTTTGGTCTATTTGATTTACGTTAACAGTATTACGATCTCTATATTACTGCAACCGTATTCAACTTTAACCGGTCACTATCATCAGAAGACGGTTTCAAATCTTTTTTCTAACCGAAATTCCTTAATTGAAAACTACGACTCCATTAAAGATCATTCAGTCGGTAATAAAAACAATAAATATCATAATCGAACCTCGATATCTAAAACATTTTTATAAAAATTAAACACCTAATTAGTTTTAGTAGGCGGGGTTAAAAATGTCTTCATTCTATTATAAATATAAACTATAATGTTAAATTATAGTAGGCAGAGTAAGAGGCAACTATTAGTCACAGCATGGAGTCCCATTTATTCTATTTACCAGCCATTCTATCCTCATAATAAATAAAAAGATTTTATAAATAATTTCTCTAATACAAACACTCGTTTCGAATCAGCTGTTCTTATGTTTCAAGGAATAAAATCGAAATTGCTCTGTGATAATATTAAATTCTTTTTGAAATAGGAATATATTATAGAAAACTGCTTCTTGCTAAGAGTTATTCTTAATGTAATGTTCGTAAAGCGTATGTTTTTCGTGTTGTATTATAAAAATTAATAATTCAGATGTGATTTTCATGTTTATTACAATTTCATCTTCAATTTTAAGTTAGTTTATTTCAGTGTAAAGGAGGAAAGTTAATAATACAAATACATTCAGCAGAAACAAGCATTTAACCCTACTAACGCCGTATCTTTATTTACGGCCCATCGAATTAATTTTCCGCAATTTTTTACAGACAATAAAGAGTAACAAAATGGCCATAGATACAAATACAAGTGGCTATAAAATGAATGTAGCTGAGTCAGTGTAGAGTGACGGTATTGCGCATGTGCGGTACATTCCGGCACTTTTATTGATTTCAGTAGCACTAACGGGCCATAAAGCCGACGTGCTGTAGTGGAACCCCCACTCTATACCCCTTATTAGGTACTCACAATTTCCTACAATCCTATTTGTTAGCTTTTTTTAAATAGAACGAAGTTTAAGGTATTCGAGTAACAGTTCTTTTCGATTTGGTTATTTAGTTGATAGTTGTTTTAGAGAGCTTTAACTCTATTTGCAATCATTCAAGGCTTTTTATCTAAACATTTTTTTTAATGGTGTTATAGGATTTTGGGCTTTATTAAGCGAGACATTATTAAAGTATGGATATAATTCTAATGCCTTGATCTATTCCTACGTACTATGTAACTGCTACAACCGATACCCCTATCCAAAACAAACACCCCGAACCAGTCAATAAACACCCAACACACGTATTTTCGGATTAACTGCTTAGGGAGTCGCCAATCTTAATTGCTTACGTTCTTGTCCTATACTGTGGTCATTTAGACCCGTACAGTTGGAGTGTATTATTTTCTATGCACCCCGCGTGGAGGGTTGAGATTTTCTTAACAAAACTATTTTTTTTTGTTGGCTAGCTTGCCTCTTATATTTATTTGAATTAGCACATAGATTACTAAGTTTTTGAGAGAAAGAGGCACTGGCTACGTTGAGTCTTTTTTACTTCCTAAGTTTATTTTTTTTAAAGTTAATATAGTTTTTGCGAGAGTAGTTCTACGGAAGCAATATTATCTAAATATTACATCTATTATTTATAAGATAACCAATTAATACGATTGATACTTGATTTCATTTTAAGATCAAATTTAAAGTTATATGATCAGATTATATTTAAGAGAACAAAACATAAAAACGAACATAGGTAGATAGTTTAATCTTAAACAGGGCGTAACCCAGAGATTGTCAACCCTAAGCACATAATAATGCTTCAGCGTAATATCAAAAGAGGACGTTAGTGGGTGTTCCAGTAATATTGGAGCAGCGACGACGGCTGTGGCCGTAGGTCCTTTATTAAAACAAAATTTCCCGCCGCAAAACGTCCACAGGCGTTATTCGTAGATGTTACTTCGGAATATTCAATGCTTGATTTTAATAAGTAAAATGTTTTCTGTTTCATTGTTTCATGTCATGAATTTTTTGGTATTGTGTTTTATATTATTATTTTGATGATGTCGTTTACTTTGATTTAATTTTGTGTAAATAGCTTTTTTTTGACTTATTATAATAATAAATAAGAAATAAGAACTCTTTTACATTCTCATTTTTTGCCTTTTTAAACCTACTTCAAATTCAAAATGGCGCCAAAAGTAAAATGCTAATCCTGAGCACTCCTGGTTGATTAAAATAAGTGAATAGTATTGTAAAAATAAAGATGCCGAAGCTACTTTTTCTACAAATTACATATTCCCAACGTGAAGAAATCTCAAACACCTCGATGCTTAAATTGAATCAAACACCCCAACCACTTATTACAATTTCAACTACGATAGGTACATACAATATGTTGGTAGAAACATCGGCGCACGGCAGTGGAAACGATGATTTCAGTACATTTCGGTACATTTGCTCAGACCGTAACGATGCTCGGAATAGTCTTGATGGACGCTATGAATGAGCTCTCACAACATAAAGAAATCCCCTTAAAAAGGGTAGCTGGGGTGAGCCAGCTTACAATGAAATAAAATTACGAAAAATGTTTGCAACGTCTGAATAATTTTTGTTTATAAATTTGTTTACTGAATATCATTTGCTAACAAATTATTGGAAATAATATATTTAATGAATTGAAATAGACCTTAGTCGGAAAATAATTAAATAGTTTAAAAAAAATTAAGCAGAATAGGTATACGCAACTGATAACTGCTTTAGCGAGATTATTTATTAATAAATTGCTGCGTCAAATACAATTTCAAATTATAAAGCCTATTAAAAACCTTTTTCCATTCCACAATATTAAAACAAAGCCAGCAAAGTAAACAATTTATATAGAACAACGCAAAATAACATTATAAATTAGAATAAAGTTTCTCAAGGCAGTTGGCATTACTCTACTGGAATGGTACTTGCCAAAACAAGCGAAACTATCTCGGCTCCGTATTTCTGACCCCGAGAGGGGAGTAAACAAAACAACATTTTTCCAACTCGGATGAATAAATAAGAAAAGCAGGGCTGAGAGGGAGTGGCCCTTCGGTATTGTTCCTTGTTTGATTTGCATGTTTTAATCCTTTAGCGATCTTGGACCCAGATGGGTATGGGCAACGAAATTGGTTTAATGTTTGTTTATCAGCGCGTTCTAGATGTTAACGCTTAGCGAGGGTAGCTTTATTAGATTACCTAAAAGCCTTGTTAATCACGTTTTGGGTTTTGGGGTGCTTCCAAATATTTACCTAGCTATACCTACATAGGCCATAACCGTTAGATGCAGAGGGCATGAGACCAATCGCTCTTAAAGTCTTTAGGGAAGACCTATGTTCAGCAGCGGATGAACCGTGGCTAAAAATATGATAAACCTATATAAGTAGGTATTTTAATTTTCTTTTAAGATTATTATTATCAAAACAAATGTAATTTATTAAATTTGTCTGCCTACTAATTAATAAAACCTGCCACCTTTAAATTGTTGCCAAGTTCACATAGGTACAACATTTACCATTTCATTTAACATCTATTACATCGAAACTGAATTCCGAACTGAAAATAACACATTCCATCGTAACGAAAATAAGTAGCAAGTCGATGTCAGCCCGACACGGGAGCGCCTCGACCCTGTCTCAGCCGATGAAACTAACGGCCCTTGGTATCAACAAAAGGGCCATAAGATATGCTTGGAGAACTAGTGTATTACTCCCGCGGGTCACATCTACGGCCTATATCGTACCGCGCAGCGCGAGGGTTAGAAAAAGCCGAAACTACGCTTATACGGAAAGAAACTAGTAGATGACATAGAGATTTAGCATAATAGTGGAATAGAGTAAACATCTTTAGATTTGTCAATGAAATATGGCTATGCTCCTTTTTTATTATATCTTCAAAATTATTTGTAATCTTGACCTTTGTAAGCATTTTCACAAAAAAAACCCCATGAGTTTCTTGTGCCTTCTTCTCGTTGGCGTTTCGAAGATACACATCCTAACTTAATTTTTAAGATGTTTCAATATGAATTCATGTGAATGATTAAGGAATTCTGACTTTGACTCATGCATTCAGGCATGATACAGGCAGGATGTTCTACCCGATTACCTAATTGCAAAGTATAGCAGTAATAGCAATGCGGTATCTTTTTCATCATAATCTTGTGGGCAACTTGTAACTTGTTAGAGGCAACGAGAAATATCAAAGTTACAGACTAATTTTCATTGCCACTACACTTGTACTAGTTTACGGAACTAAGTTGATTAACATTTGAATAGAATTTAATAATTCAAGGTGATTAATTACCTAAATAAAAATAAAACTTTTTGTTGAAAATTAGATAAATTCATTAATCATTAATTTTTAGACTAACTCGAATTGCTTCCTCCTTACTTTTTGAGTACTTATAAATTTTTGCTAAGTCAAATGTTCAGATGTTCTTTCTATACGAATGTATTTTTAACCTCATTGGGTAAATGACTATCGGAATCGTCTTGACGACGTTTGTGGGCGATAACAGATTGATTTTCATTTGTTTTCCTATCGTTCCATGAAGTGAAGTTGTTACTTGTTGTTGATGTAGTTCGTAGTTGTAGAATGAAGCGAATTGATTGTTTGTGATTGTTCTTTTCTACTTATTCCTTGAATTGGCTTTGATGGTATTGTTTACAGATATTTGGAACTTTATTTTCCGGATTTACTCTTTGTCCTGATTGAATTTTACTCTTACTTGTTTTTATTAAAGAACCTCTTAACTACTTCTAGAAAACCTACTAAGAACTTTCTAATCGCTTTAATTAATGCCTTTTATGATTAGTTAAGTTTCCAAATTAAGTTGCAAGATTCTAACTAAACAGACGTATACATACATACATTGCAAGTTAAATAAATGCTTTTAAAAAACATTTCAACTACTCCATCTTTGATTAGATTTCAAAAACATTCCGTGGTTAATAAAAAATCATAACCTTTTGAAAACAGTTAGCCAATCTTATTTTTAAACAAACACTGTATGAAGGCTTAATTAAATCGCCCGAGTACCTGCACTCAGTAACAAACAAAAACAAACGATAGTTTTCGCCGTTCAAGATATTTATTACAATCGGGTAGGCTGCAATATGTATAATTGCTTAGCGCCCGGAGTTGCCCGGGAATAGGCTTCACGTCACCGGGATTGCCGCATATATCCCGGTAATTGGACCGAAACCCGGGATTCCACTTTCTTTATTGCAAATAAACTACTCTAGCTGCGCCGCTGTTTTTGTGCGATGGTCTAAGATGGTAACTAGTAGCGGAGAACGAACTGAGGAGTCTTCTCCACGGCTAAGAGCGTATGTCACTTAAAAAGTAGTAAAGCACTTAAGAGCACGCAAATATATTATTGTCTCCAGGTCCCGCGGTTTATCCCTATATACCTATATAAAATTCTCGTGTCGCGGTATTAGTTGCCAAACTCCAGCTAAACGGCTGTATGATTTTCTTTTGGTGTATATTCGTTAGGTCTGAGAATCGAACATTTTTTTTCCTTTATTTTTCCTTTATATTTTTTGTGTATGGCAACAAAACAACGTTTGCCGGGACAGCTATTTGTCTATATAAACGTACTCATTTATTTCTATTTTGTCCCCGAAAACCTTAAAAACGACATTCATTACTTTAGATTGACTTCGGCTTATTTTAACACAGTCGTCAAAATATTATATTACTTAGTCTCCTGTTTTCAGTTTTATTATTTTTACAACCATGTGTCTGCCTGACAGCTATTAGAAGAAAAGCATAAAGAATTAACACAATCATCAAACTAATCTACCATCTAAGAGGCCAGGCTCCGATGGTTCGGGCACGTAAAAAGTAGACAGCCAGAAAATACTAGACACAAAATGGTCACATTCAATTTAGCAGGTCCACAAAGAAGGGGCGGATCTAAACTGAAGTTGACAAACGTGGTCAAAGAATACCTAAAAAACTGCGAAGTTTTCTCAGATGATGCGTCAGATAAAGCGAAGAGGAGGGCGAAGACTAGAATTTCAGACCCCAAAATCATTTGATTTTGACATTAATAGCTGTACAGGAGAGATAGAGGTATTAAGGCAAGCGTCCACTTGTCGGTATCGTACGCATCGGACGGATCGCACGCAACGGATCGTAGTATTCTTTGTTTAGAAACTCATATAAGTGCGTCCACCTGTCCGCACCGTACGCATCGCACATCGGCAATGCCGACACCGTTGCTCCGAGAGGCAACTTTTGCGATGCGTGCCGATGACGTCATACGGAATGCCGACTAGTGGACGCACCCCGCACGCTCGCTCGGCATCGTCGGCCATTTGCATTGGCGTTTGTTGTGTATCCAGATACTATGTTTTCTTTTTTTAGCTTTTTTTCCAATTCTTCCTCTTCTGCTAACAAACAAGCCACAACGACAAATTGTTCTTCATCGCTTTCCTCCATTCTCACAGTGTCCGCACGTGCGCTCACTACGAAAATCCGAATGAACTGGCATCGTCAATCCGTATGCTGGTACTCACCGTCAGTAATCCGTACGCTGCCGAAATAGTGGACGCACTGTGAAAAATTTATCCGTTTGATGCGATCCGTCCGATGCGTACGATACCGACAAGTGGACGCTTGCCTTTATTCTACAATCTCCCTTCAGCTCTACTCCACTGTGTCCGCTAAAGCTTATGCCCAACTCCAAACAATCTTAAAACAACATTTACGTAATTTACCAGTTCAACTTACTATCGGCCTCATTACTAGAAGTGTTTTTGAAACGATTCTTAATGTACCATTTTATTTTGGACGGTACATTCGCGTGGGTGTCCAAAATATACTTCCGATTACAACAAAAAGTTTTTTACATTATCATTACGTTGTACTGTGTCTATATTGATTAAAAATAGGATTTTATGTAAGTGATATATTGTGTAGGTAGGAGTATATTTCATACTTTATTTTGAGTAAACGAGTGTAGCATTGTCAACATGTCAGCTATAGTCAGTGAATGCTTTTTCTTGCTTGGATGACATTATGCTTAAACTTTCGCTAAATGCATTTAATGTGTATTCTAAAATTAAATTACATTTCATTAACCACAAAAAGTCCTTATTTAGTTTAACACTTTGATAGTTGGTTTTTCACGTTTAAAGTCTTAAACGCTTTTAACTTTTGTTGTGCAAGTCAACCTAAAAAAACCTAAAAAAAACTCCTAAAATTCGTAAATCATCTTCTTGATTATTTTTGTGTTTTAATTGTAAAAGTAATAAAATAATCTAAAAACCAATTATTAAAGTAGCAATAAGGTTAAATAGACAACTACCACTGTTATAATTTCCTCCAAAATATCCAACCCCACCTGGCAAAAACCATCCTTAAAACAAACGAATTTAATATTCAACATTAGACAAGATTTATTTCCCCATAATATTGGTACGGAACCCCATTTCTATCGTTCATTCCCCATTCCCAAGGAAATTCAACGTAAAAGATTTGCCGTCGGCATTTTCCAAGAAAAATAATTGCGTTTCTTTCTTTTCTCTTTACTTTATTTTATTTTGTTTGTCTCCTTCGCCAGTTTCTTTGTTTTGTCATTTTGTGTTCGCGTATCTCAGTGCCACTTAATTTTCACTGAAGTGTATTCTCATAAAATGCGACATAAATTGTGTGTTGAGAGAAAAAATGAAAGAGTAGGAATTTATAACTGTTTACTTTGTGTTTCTGGTTTTCTGAGATGAGTTTCTTTGACATAGTAACTTATACATTATTCTGTTGCTCATTTATGTATTCATTTACATACCTACTTATCTGTTCCCATAACTTAGATGTAACTTATTATATGTGTAAAAATTCTGAATGCTCACGCTGTTGATTATTTCAACCTAATATTAAGTGAGCTTTAAGTAATTTAACTAATTAACACCATATTTAGTGTAACTAGGATATATTATGCAATGGACTGCAATGAATACTAATAGATAGCTATAATTAACAAGGTCTAATGTACCGAACAATTACATCGTAGCACTAAATTTAGAACTGTTACATGACAGTTAATAAACATAAATCTTAATGGCATCTAATATTATTTTATTACACTTTTAAAGATTAGGTCTAAAATAAAAAAAGTGTTATACAATCAAAACACTTATCATTCTGTTATCTACCTAAAATATAGATAAAGCTTGTAAACCAATACCCAAAGGCAGGTAATTAAATATCTTCAAAGATACCTCTAAACAAACAAAAGCAGTAAACACTACTCGTGGAAGCGAAACAACGTTGAATCTGCTTTAAAAAATAAAGGTAAGGCGAAATTTATTTGTAATGGCCGACATACAACTGAGTCGGCATTACAAGAAAATACACTCACCGTCCCAAAAAACCGTTGCAGATTTAGAAACAAAGTTTCAAAGAAAGCGGCAAGAAACTTTTAGGACAGCGCTGGTCTAAAAATCGGTTTTCGCTTCTAATAGTTGGGGTGATGGCATCTCGGCTAGGGAGTTCTGGGACGGTGCGGCTTCATATAGAGTTGTCAAGGGCGTGGTTTAGTGATGAATTGGAAACATTGTAGTGGGTTAGGGGGTCGAAGAGAGCGGAGAGGGAGGGGTGATTAATGACCACGGTAGAGGGAGCCATGTTCATTATAGCCGACGAAACGATGTGTTACTTGGCTACAATATATTTTCGCTTAGGCCTAAGCGCCGCCGCTGATATTAAGTTCATTATTTTACGCTTTTTTATTTCTTCCTTAACTTGGTGTTATGAAAGTAGATGCAATAAAAATGTCTAATATAATTCCAAAAGTTACCTTATTTGAGGTTTACATATAATAAAAATTAGTCTGTTATTAAGCATCATTATATTATATTTTCTGTTAAAGTCGCATTCAGACTGCGCAGAGAATTTGTAACCATGCAATATCGTAGATTATATAATATTTATTAAGGACAATATTCAACAGCAAATTAAAAGAAAACTGTTAGATTTTTTAATTATTGTAATACACCCAAAAAAAACTAAAAATAATACTATTTTTTAATATTTTTTTTTTTTTACTATTTTTAATTTTGCACAGAATTTCAAAATGTACAATTTTTATTTTATTTTGCACGTATAAAACTAGTATTTATTTTTAACCGACTTCAAAAAAGGAGGAGGTTCTCAATTCGTCTGTATGTTTTTTTTTTTTTTTTTTTTTTGTGTGTATGTTACGCGATCATTCGAAGACGGCTCAACCGATTGAAATGATTCTTTTTGTGTTCGAAAAGTGATACCTCAGGGGTGGTCCCATAAAAATTTAGTGAGGATCTGATGAGAATCTTCGGAGTGATGAACAGAATTGCACCTCGAGAGTGCAGCAAATTGCTCAGTTTTCGATTTCCACCAGTAGATTTGGCCCATAAACGAATAGTTACCGATAAATGGAATATCTGAAACCACCTTCTCATCAGAAAACTTTTCAATCAGTTACGATTACAGGTTACAATTTGAAGATTTTAGTCGAATTTAGTCGTCGGACTGGGTTTGAATGAATGTTGATAGAGAACCCTATCTTAAATGAAGTTCTGATGAGGATCTTCGAAGTGATGAACAGAAATGCACCTCAAGAGTATAGCAAATTGCTCATTTTTCGACTTCCATCAGTAGAATTGGCCCATAAACGAATAGTTACCGATAAGTGGAATATCTGAAACCATCTTCTCATCAGAAAACTCTTCAATCGGTTACGATTACAGGTTACAATTTGAAGAATTTAGTCGAATTTAGTCGCGGGACTGGGTTTGAATTAATGTTGATAGAGAACCCTATCTTAAATGAAGTTCTGATGAGGATCTTCGAAGTGATGAACAGAAATGCACCTCGAGAGTGCAGCAAATTGCTCATTTTTCGATTTCCACCAGTAGAATTGGCCCATAAACTAATAGTTACCGATAAATGGAATATCTGAAACCACCTTCTCATCAGAAAACTCTTCAATCGGTTACGATTACAGGTTAAAATTTGAATAAAATATTCGCTTTTGCCTCGCCGGACTGGGTTTGAATGTGTTTTGATAGAAAACCCTATCCTAAATGAAGATCTGATGAGGATCTTCGGAGTGATGAACAGATCTGCACAGTGAGATTCAACAAATTGCTCAGGTTTCCATTTCCACTAATAGAAGTGGCCCATACACAAAAAGGATGAATGGGGCATCCGAAAACACCTTCTTATCACCAAACTCTTCAATGGGTTACGATTAGGTACAGGTTGCAATTTGAAGAAACAGTCGCTTTCGCCTCATGGAGTAGAATTTTCAGTGACAGTGGCACTAAAAATGGTTAAATAAAAAATAAATAAAAATTTAAAAAACCGACTTCAAAAAAACCTGAAAAGAAAAACTAACAAAACCGGAAAAAAAACCCAAAAAGTGAAAAATAATCCATTTCGGGTCACTAAGACAGCAGATAACTTAAACATAAGTACTTACTTGGAAGTCGGACTGTTTTCTTTATACCTCTCAACATTCAATCTAACCTAGTCCGACTTCCAAGTAAGTACTTATGTTTAAGTTATCTGCTGTCTTAGTGACCCGAAATGGATTATTTTTCACTTTTTGGGTTTTTTTTCCGGTTTTGTTAGTTTTTCTTTTCAGGTTTTTTTGAAGTCGGTTTTTTAAATTTTTATTTTTACCTTAATTATCACATTATCACATAGAGCCGCGGACCTTTAGAAGGTGTGCGCGGGACCAAAACTGACACGTAGAGCAATACTTTAAAATACGAAGTCTAACCGCAAATAATGACGTGGATACAAAATCGGCGATTGTCCCCGTCTGACGATTTCCTATGAATTTCAGCCAAGGACTTGAATAGAAATATTAATAAACTAAATTACTTAGGCTTTAGTGATGGTAGTGAATTGAATACTAGAAAATTATGGGGACTATGGCGGCTGTAACAATCACAGTCTAATAAAAATGAAAGTCTGAGACTCGACAATTCATATTCTGTTATTTCGATATTTGTATTGCGTTGGTTATAGACGCTCGCAATAATATCTTAAATGATAATTTTGTCATATACTTTATCTATTATTTATAGTCAAAGATAAATTGATATTTTTATAAAGAATAAAGTAAGACTAAAATATTTAGTTAATCATGAATATTTATAGTTATTACCAGAGGTAGTTTAGGAAATTTATTACAACAGATTTAATACGTTTTAATATTGATTAGCTTGGTAGAACACGTTTTTCCAATTAAATAATGGATTCGATTGCTTTTTCGGTTGATAAAGCTATTTTTCATCAAAATAAATCTAGGAATATTTAGTACTTAATAAATGCTTTTAAGGTTAGTTCACTTTTAAGGATAGGTATCGTAAATATTATAAGCTTTTTTGTCGGTGCGTTAATTGTTTTATCTTTAAAATGTTTTGTGTCGAAATAAGAATTATAGATATCACCGAATATTTGTAAGCAGCAAAATTATAAACTGTGAATATGTTAAAAGAATTGAAAATTAATTACGACAAGAATAATAAATAAAATCATTCAAAATTTTTAAAATACCTACTTATTATACCTATAATTTTTCAAATTCCCAGAGTACTTAGGTACCTACTTCAATGGTCACCATGCCGGACTGCCAAACCAGGGTTGCGAGTTCGATTCTCGCCTCAGACAAGTATTTATGCTTAGATATTTTTTCTGTGGTCTGGTTGTTTTCTATGTTATCACTGCATAGTATAAAACATTTTTTACTATGTAGCTTTTTCTGTCCCTATTTCCCTTTGACTGCTTAAATCTTTAAAACTACGCAACGGATTTTGATGGGGTTTTTTTTAATACATAGAGTGATTCAAGAGGAAGGTTTGTATGTATAATACATGCATAATATAGCCCTGCGAAGCCGGGGCGGGTCGCTAGTAATAGATATATTTACAAAAAAATATATATTTAAGTAGTACTATATCCGTTGTTTACCCATAACACAAGTCTAGTTACTTAGCTTGGGGCTAGATGGCGATGTGTGGAATGTCCTGCAATATTTATTTTACCTATTTATTTATTTAATTTAGTTTACTAAATAGTATGACCCATTTTACGTTTATCATTGACAGATAGGGCTCTAAAACTCATTAGCAAATATGTATTAAATAAACTCACTACAACTAAATTAAACTAAAGATGACCATACACTGAATTAAGGTGTCACATTAACCCTCTATTAATACCGCCCTTTCAATACGTGAATGTTATCACAGAATAAGTAATAGTATGTAAGTGAAATACGGTGTTAATATCCGCTCATAATACGTAATAAAAACGCAGCACGCGTGGAAACGTGAGATAGGCGTAATACGCGCTCATGTTGTGTTTAGCTTGCTTTATGTTAATGAGAAATTGTGAGGGTTTAATGTTGGTTATTGTCGAATAATTTTAGGTACGTGTTATGTGTGGAACTAGGCGGTGTTTAATATAATTTTTGTCACGTGTAAATATGGGGCCGTTAGATTAAGTTATTTCAAAATTAACGCGCGCTAAAATTTAAGGAAATTTAGGTAAGGGAAATCTAAGTCATTTTTATAAAAAACTAGCGACCCGCCCTGGCTTCACACGGCTATATTAAATAAATAAATAAAATAAATAAATATTTCAGGACATATTACACATCGCCATCCAGCCCCAAGCTAAGCAACTTAATGCTTGTGTTATGGGTGCCGGATAACGGATAAACTACTTATATACTTTTTTTTTTTTTTTTGTAAATATATACATATTATACATATAGGAAACACCCAGAACCAGAAACAAGAATTTATGGTCAGCATAAATACTTGTTCCCGGCGGGAATCGAACCCGCAACCTTCTGCGTCGCAGTCGGGTGTTCGCCGGACGCGCCACAAAGGTCATCGATATTATGCATGTATTATACATATAAACTTTCTCTTGAATCACTTTATCTATTAAAAAAAACCGCATCAAAATCCGTTGCGTAGTTTTAAAGATTTAAGCATACATAGGGATATAGAGACATAGGGACAGAGAAAGCTACTTTGTTTTATACTATGTAGTGATGATAAGTAGCTACTTCAATATACAGGGTGTCCGGTAATGATGGATAAGCGGGAACCTACGGATAGAGGACACTGTGCTGGTTCAGAAAAATGAAAGTTACGCTCTATGAAAGTATCTCCGTTTCCGAGATTTCCGCCATTTTAAATTTGTGAATATAAGTAAAGGTTTGTAAATTGCACCACAAGATTCAGCCATTAGAATTTGATGTTATTTTCGATTGATAGAACTGCGGACGGTTAGATTTGCCTGTGGTTCGATTGATAGAACTACGGACAGTTGCATTTGCCCGTGGTTCGATTGATAGAACTACGCCCAGTTTGATTTGCCCGTGGTTCGATTGAAAGAACTCCGGCGATCAGACCACGATCAATAAACGAAGATTTTGTTGAATTTCATGTTTGAGATACCTATAGAAAAATATCGAAAAAATTGTCGCACACAAAACATAAGTAGCAATATCAATAAAAGAACATTAAGTAAAAACATAAAATCATACAAACAAAACACGTGACGTCTCAAACTTAAGTATTCCATTCGCACGCCGCGTTTAAAACAGAAACAATGACGCCATTAAAAATCCGCTCTTGGATATTTTCCGAGCGGATCCCGTAGCTCGCATAAATCGGCAGCTTTCCACCGAAGCTATTTCCAAAGAAGCGTTTTCTATTCCGAGCCGTGCACCCGTTTTTCTTAGACGCCCATTATAAGTCGGAGGGTGTGTTAACCCCCTAAGGGAGAAAAGGGGTTCCGAAAGTACAGACCAACTCGACGTATAGGCCGTTATGAAAGTTTATAAGTAAAATGGATGATAATTACACAGGGTTTTATGGATAAAGCGTGGTTTTTAAGCGATATCACCTTAAAGAGTTACTCGTGAATTGCAAATGTCGAGATTAATCTATGAATATGTAGATAGAAATTAGTTTCTTACATTAATTTTGATTTTGGAATTAGTTAGTGAGATAAATGTGACTGGTTTACTAAATTAAGAATAATTGTGTAATAAATTAGTATTAACGTCTTATTCTATTTTGTTTCTATGTTTTTGCCATCGTAGGAAGTCATAAACTGCTTGTAATTAAAAGAAATAAACATAGTAGTCTCACTGCCTTCGTTTTCACGGATTTGAAAATGTTCAAAGTTCAGATAACTGGTAATATTTTAATTTTTTTGTGTTATACCGTAATGATAAAAACCAAAAAAATACTTAACATCATATTTAATTAAAATCAATATTATTGGTTTCATTTTTTCAATTCAATCTGTTAAGTTTGTTAGGGTTTATTTGTTTGTGTTTTGTTAAAGTATTTTATTTATTTTTTACAGCGTTGTTTATGCGTTCAGATGCTAAGGCCAAATGTAAGACCAGGTTAAAAAGATGACGTGAAACATAAATATCAAAAGGGCTTTGCCATGAAAGAAAAAAGTAAACATAATACAGTTTTAAACAGGCAACGGAGGCAACTGTATCCGCACACGATAACAAACATCCAGTTCTATTTACATGTAAATACTTTGAAAAAGTAATTTGCGCTGAGAATCGCGCCCGCCCTCGAGATTGCGAAAAGGCACATTAAGCTTCCCAGGTGATGCATGGTTACTGTTATAGTCGAATATAATTTTCTGAGGCAAACCTCCCCCTTAATCCCCGCGAAGAGCCTTCGGAATTATTCCTAAATATATTTACTGTTTCGTGAATAAATAAAATTATGGACGGTAACTGGGTATAACTAAGGCGGTAAAGTTGGTTCTGACTTGTTTATTATTATGCCTATATTAAGTTGTTTATCTTTTTAATGGTCGCCGAGAGTTATATGGGTCGATTCGATTTATGTCATGTAGGATAAGACTCTGGTATAAAATGTAGGAATGTCGGGACGCTACGACGATACGGCGAAGATTGGAGTTTTAAATTTAGATGTAATGTTCTCTTTGTAACAACTTTTGTTTTGTTTAGAAATGTGTAGATAGAGAGATTCTTATTTAATTTCGTTTAGTGAGATATGGCTGAGTTTCGCGAGTCAGAATAATTAGCAAAGTCTCCCGAGTGATACGTTTATTTGCATTCTTTCCAGTGACAAATCTGTCGCACAAATGACATTTTTATATTATAGACTAGCGACCCGCTCCGGCTTCGCACGGCTATATTATGCTTGTATTATACATATAAACCTTCCTCTTGAATCACTCTATCTATTAAAAAAAACCGCATCAAAATTCGTTGCGTAGTTTTAAAGATTTAAGCATACAAAGGGAAATAGAGACAGAGAAAGCGACTTTATTTTATACTATGTAGTGATATTAAAACAATCGAGTTTCTAATAAGCAGAGGTAATTGGTCAACACCAGCATATAAACTCTAATAAAAAAACTAAAACTTACCTACTTGAACCAATTCCGCAAAGTATATTTTTCAACACTGTCTTCTTCACAGTTTAACCTTATCACTACTAAACTACAACTAACTCTACCTGACCAAAACATAAACTAAAGGGTTCATACAAAATACATTTTTTTTCGCAACGGTCAACGCAAAAAAACATAAAAGAAAAATATTTCATAAATCTTAAAGGAAATTGCGCAATAAATTGTCCAACTCGCACAATGGACAAAGGGGTAACAGTTCCAATACTCGAACCCTTTTATTAGCTTTCGAAAGAAAAACAACCCTTTCATTGTGAGAGAACTTTTGTTTCCAAAAATCTCCGTTATTTCGACACAATTGTTGAGAGATTCCTTTTGAAACGGTTCAGCGGGACTTCATTTTGTCAATTGCATTGTTTCTACAAAGGCAAAAATAACAGGTATTTTAACGTTTTGTAATAATGATTTGCGATTTAACACTTTGAATGCAATTCGCACAGGTAGGTTTTAAAATTGCACAATTTTTAAACATTGCGGTGATGTTAATAGTGATAATTTTAATGTGTTTCTTTACGCTATTTTTTCTTTTACCATTGCTTTCTTTTATTAGATAAAGCAATTTAACTTGGGTGGTGTATTGCATCTAGCAGACAAAATGTATCAATGTTCTTTTTTAAGTCCAAAAGAGCTTTTTTCGGTTATACTTTGTGGATTTATTTCTGCGTCGCAATCATTTTATAAATGAAAATAGCTCCTATTGATGTCAATGGATTTTAAATATTAAACAACTGGTAATAAGGAAAGTTCAGCAGGACATTTAACAGGCATAGAGCCACTTGAGCAGGGAAGAAGAGCCTCGTTATTTATATAGCCAGTATATAGGACACGGACGACTGAACACGATATCGCAGTGATGTCTGGAATATCTTGTTAAGGCCTAAAGACTGACCCTCACAACTAAGATCTTCTTCTGCCTGCCTTTATCTAAATTTTTGAGGATGTCTTTTTCTTCCATTAACTTATACATACTAGTTGTCATTTGATCGTTCATATTCATTTCTCTCATGTCTTGTCTTACAAAATCTATCCATCTTCTCCATATATACCACTATTATCGGGTCATATACACGGTTAAACAATTTTTTATTTATTTTCTACGTTCATACTCATCATTCTACGAGTCACATACGTCTGTTCTCACAACTGCGATAATTAAAAAAAGAAAAAAAAAATCGACAAACACCCAACCCCATTCAATAACATCTACATTGATAACTCGGAAGCCGTAATAAAGTCGGTGCAACGACCTCATTGCAGACCCTTCAAGGTCGTACTAGTAAAATGTTTATGGTCTATAAAAGAACCGTTTGTGCTGCGTCTGTGTGTCAAGGACTCCAGACGAATTTTATTGACCATTTTGTGACATGACGAGACGTTTTACAGCCGTTTAAACGTCACCCTTTTGTTTTCATTGACAGATGTTTGGTTAAGGCAAGCCAAAGTGACGTTCGAGTATTAAACCACGTGGCTCGTTGGTAGTTTTTTATGGGTTTTATGAGTTGTTTTAATTTGTTGTTTAATTTATAATCATTTTGTCACATAAAAATACGTCGTAAAATAACACAAAACAAAACAAGTTTTCATGTATTAGGTAATGACTAAAAATATTATCATAATTATTTATTTTTGGTGTCAAATGACTTCTTGATAATTCTAAAATATTAATACTTGTATGTGGGTACTTACCTAAACTATTAATATAAAAATAAATATAAAAAGTTTAATTTTAGGTAGAAATAATTTAAAAAAATCAGAAATCAGTAATAATACTGCTTTATTTACCTAATGTTTAAAAACAACATAAAGATTCACGTCTTGAAAAAGCTAATAATTTACTTATTTCATCAATAAATTGTTAAAAAAATGTATGTAACAAGTTTCTTATAAATAATGCATCAAGAGACGGAGGGTCTCGAAATTAAATATTCCATAAAATCTGAACAGTTTGAAAGTAAAGTAATATCGGATACGCAAGTGGCTAATGACAATTTGATGCCGTCGGAATGGCGTACTCGTAAAAAATCACTAGAAATGATCCCATTTTGATTAAAAAATCACAAGGACCCACCCCAAAACGAATACAAAAGGAAACTTCCGAATGATTTAAAAGTTTTAATAACGAAATTCTAGTGAAATGACATTATACTTTCAAATTAGGAGTGAAAATTTAATTTAAAGGAGAGACAACTCGCCCGGGGGCGAATGAGATCCAGCATCGTAAAAATGTACAAGCACTTCTTTCACTGAGTTTCTTTTCAGCCTAAAGAATTTATGCCATTTAAATCTCTCCAAGGAAAATTAGAGAGGGTCCTGTATTTATTAAACTGGATGGTTCTCACTCGTTATAGGAATTTTAATCGGTGAAGTTTTCCTTATGGATGCGGTTTTCGGTATGACTTTCAACTTATCTTTTATTAGGGTTGTAGAACGTTCAGGACTGAAACATTTTAACTACAGTTTTTATAATTACGTCTAATAATAATTAAAGAATGATTATGAAAATCGTTAATTAACTTGGTACCTACCTACATTTTTAAACGCCCTTATTATATTCTTTGCTAGTATATGAACTAACCGTTAGGTATTCTATTATTTTTAACAGAGTAAAATTTATACTTAAAGTTTTTTAAAGTTACTCTAATTTACTGAAAATTTAGGGAATTTGAAAAAGAATTGCAGTAGGTAGGTAGGTACTCTAAAATGGTTTTTTTTTCTTTTCTAATTTATTTTTTATTATTTGGGTATGGTTTGACGATACCTCAAGTGAGTGTTGTCAAACCTTACCTAAGTAATTTTTTTTAAAAACTAAGTAAAGTTTTTAAGACGATTTTATGTGGTCTTTATACTACCTAATGTATTAAGCATCCAAAGAAATAAAGAAATTTGACTTTGACTTAAAATTACTCAGGTTTTTTGTTACACCCTGGACGTTTCGTGATGATTCTTTATCATAAACTAAAGTAACTTAAGTAAACATGTATATAACTGCTATTATAATTTTGCGTTTAAAACTCTCCCGCACAAAATTCAGTGGGTTTCAAAGCATTTTCGTGTATTGCTAATTAAAATACGCTGTCGCAACCGTTAACAGCTCGGTGCGGTCTCTTTATACAACCAAATAATTATTTTGTACCTTATGAAACATTAATTTTTACGATGTTTTTTTAATACAGATGCTAGGCTAGAGATAGGCACCTAATTTCATTAGTTATTAGACATTATAAATATATTTATTATGAGCCTTTAGTGCAAGGGCAAAGGCTCTACTCCCCTTTCATAGCTCGCGATCTTCTGCGATGAATTGTCAATACATTTAAAACTTGTATCGGAAGCCTTAGTTCTTGCTTCGGTCGACTGACGGCCATCAGCTTAACCGGTCTTCTGTCTGATGTCTCGAAATAAGCCAAATCACGCATCGGTAAACTGCCTAGTGGCATTATATCTACCAAACCAAACTATAGAAGTTCCTTCACAATATTCTCAACTATTTGAATTATGTTATCGCTTTAGATTTTACACAAAACGCCAATCTTTCTAACTACTCTATAATTTCGTCTGAATTTTTTCGTATCTCGAATTCAATTTGTTTATAGAAAAAAAATAAACATAGCACAATTAAAATAACACTTGAAACTTATTCCGTGGTCTTTAAGCTATAGATATCAGTCATTTGTTTACTTAAAAGCTCTTTTGAAGTGGTCGTAAATATCGTTTTAATGACCCAGCGCGCGCCGCTCACAGATGACGTAATTTATGGTGACATTTGACGGATTTTTGGCATAACACGTCATCACTTTCTGGTTTTCTAGACATACAAGTCGTTAATAATTCCACCCAGAGATTGTAAATTCCTCTGATTTGTCAGAGATTTTGTCCACTGACCCAAACGTCACTTCAACTTATCAGCTATTTGTTATGACACCCTACTCCACAATCAGAGTGACATTTAACAGCTGGCAATTTTCGATCGTCTTTTGTTTATGTTTTCGATCGTCCTTTTTTCCGTTTCGATCATCTTTTGATTCCGTTTCGAACGTCTTTTGAATTGGGGTTAGGTTAGGAACACCATTTCGGGTCAGGTTCAGAAGAGGGTTACGTTCGGAGTGAAAATAATATTTTTTATATAACCTAACCCGCTACCGGGTTACGTTTTCGGGTCAGGTTAGGAATAAACCCATGGTTTGGGGAGTGAGAATGGGACACGCTTGTCCAATCCGTGTTGGTGGGTTATTTTTAAGCATAGAATAAATTTATTTATTTATTGGTTTTCTAATATTAATATGTACATTATAATTTTTATTATAGAAGTTAAAGCGAATGCTGCCACGAACTTTAAATATGAAAAAGGTAAATTGATAATTCACGAAAGGAGATGTCAAAGTAATGGCCCGCCAATGGATAATGTTTACGAAAAACTGCATATTCTATAATTTGGCGGGCATTTAGTACGAAATACCCTTAAGGTGAAGAAGGACCTAAAAACAACCATCCCTTTTCCACGCGAGCGCCGCGCGATGATTCTATCCCTTCCCCCCGCGCGCCGCGAAATATCAGTTTTAACTATTCTATGTAATTAAAAGACTCTGATCTATTTTAGTTAAAAACCATCTGTACTACCTTATGGGATTTCATGTAAAGTTTATGAAAATATAAATTTTGTACTTGTATTTTCTTTACAATCGCCGTAAAATTGTAAAAGCTAAAAAAATGACGTTTTTTTAGGATTTTTTTTATATCGAGGCAAATCACTCTAATCGTGTTTCGAAGTGTATGACAATACATTTTCTCACCTTTACGACAGTAGGAATATGATTCTATGGATTTTAGTGGTTGATACCCAAAAACTGTTTCTAAGACACCTCTATCGCGCTTCTGGTCATACCACTTCGGCTTAAATATTAATTAATGTTGTAAATAGGTAGTATAACGTTCGATTTAGTATCATCCCTACTAACTGGAGTTGTTAATTAATTTCACAGCCCTTCTTTAGTTATATTTACACAATCTCAGCACGTTTTTACATTTAAAACGCCTACACCTGTTTTGTAAACTCAATATCATCGTAATCGAATCGCGCTTTATCAATATTCGACCTGTAAAATCAAATTATCCTTAAACACAGTATAATTTACTGATCGTTAAGGCGAAGATGGTCTTCAGTTTATGTGCAATTAACAACCGTTTAACCATAAACTTGACACAAGTTTAATCGTAAAGATAATCGAATACTGCACCCGTTACAGATTTTGAGGTTATTTGTTGAATTCAACAGATAGTTTACTATGTTTACAGACTTTTTTATCTTTAAGGAGGTATAACCGTCCGTTATACCGTCTTATTGTTTTCTTCATTCTTACTTCTTAGCAGCGCTCCGCGGTTTCACCTGCATAACTCCCGATTTAGTGGGAATATCAGGATAAAAAGTAGTCTATGTAACTTCAAATGAATTAATGTATCCTCATACCAAGTTTTATTAAAATCAGACTAGTAGTCTCGGAGCCTATTCGTTACAAACAAAAAAAAACAATTAAATCTTTCCTCTTAAAATATTAGTAAGTATAGAAGTAAAGATATTTGACCACTATCTCACATGATGTAAACTGAAGATGCGGTCTAAGATATAGCACGCTAGAAGATACCTTAGTTCGTGACTCAAAGACCCCCAAATAAACGGGAGCATTCAGTAATATAAAACGAAGTTTGACCATGTTATCTGTTTTAGCTCGATGGTGTGAATATCGAGCTCTACAAAATAAAACAAAAAACATGGTAGGTTATATATAGGTATAGGTACCTACCTAAATATCCCGTTTTAAATAACTTTAGTAGTGAAAATAACCATAGTAGACCTTGGTAAGCCCTGTAACTCTAATGATAACAGGGCTTACCAGCCTGCCTAGCATGAAGACCAAAACACGATACGATAAAGCGATATAACTACATCAACTCTCAAAATAAGATAGTTAAAGCCGCCATGTTGAATTTTTATCATAATTTTTATCGCAATTTATAATCAAAAATCAACATGGCGGCTTTAACTATCATATTTTGAGAGTTGATGATAGTTATATCGCTTTATCGTATCGTGTTTTGGTCTTCATGCTAGGCAGGCATGGTCTACCATGGTTATTTATTAATTAATTTTAAAGTTAAAAAAAATACATTAAATAAACTTTTATATTTTAAAGACTAAGTAAATTCAGTCGCATTGAACACCCAAGGTTATAAAAGTAAAATATTTAATTAGTCTTTTAAAACATTTTAATGAAGCAACACATTCGTTTACTTACCACTTTATTAAAACAGCAATTAATTGTTTCATTTTTAATTAAAATTTCAGTAATTTGTTACGCACAATGGCGATTCTTCTGTGTATTAATTATGACATAAATAATAATTATTTAAATATTTAAAGTTTAATTTTGTAAAATTGTTTTTAAAAACTTATATGGTAAGTACCTGCGGGTAAAGAGCCATTTTATTTAAAGAAAAAACTAAATACTTTGTAAAAATAATGAAAACTATTTAAAAACAAGTCATTACATAAATATTTGATTTGTCAATCTGAAAAACAATTCGTCCCTATATTTATAAAGTTTTCGTGTAGCGGTGTTAATTACCAATGTCCTCCTAAACGGCTGAACCGATTTGTATGATTTTTTTTTGTGAGAAAATAATAACTAATGCATTTTGTTTATTTTTTTGATAGTTGTCACTAATATCAAGAGTGACCTTTCAACCCGCAAGTACCTTATAAATATAAAAAAACGATTAGGATAACTCAGGATTAAGTTGTACTTAGTTTTTTAAGATGAAGCATGAAGAATTTTTTTTTTTCTCAACTGTACTGTGTACAATCAGAAAAGGACTGAGGGTGGCAGGTGCATATTTTAAAGTTCTAATTATTTTAATGACTACATACACGTAAAAAATATTACCATGACGCATGCCGTCACACAATATTACCATGACACTTTTTTGTGAATGTTCCACCAATTTATTAGACGTTAACACGTCTAAAAAGTAGTAGGTACAGCTAGGGCCCAGCAAAAAAATGGTGCAATAAAGTATTTAGGTACATTTAAATACGTCAATAAATGGTGCAAGCCTGGGAATAACCTCTAACTATCATAGTCAATCTGATAAAAGGCATAAAACCAAAATAACAGACATCCTGACACGTATCGATCAACTCAAATGGAGGTGGACTGGTCAAGTGGTCATATGCTGAGGTGCAGTTTAGAAAAATGGAGCAAACAGGTCACAATTTGGTACCCAAGAGGGGGTACTAGGAGTCGAGGTCGTCATATGAGAAGATGGGAGGATGACATCAAAATGACTCTAGGCTCTTTGTGGCTGTGGCTACAGTGGCTACAGATAGGAAACAGTGGAAGGAGGAGAAGAAGAAGGAGACCTATGCCGTAAGGCACACCGAAATAAGAGACATTTTATTAGTGTAAATTTTTTAAGCATTAATTTGGATAATTATCTCCGGTAATAAAGACTATATTATTATTATCATAGTCAATCGTCGAAAGTTTCAAATGAGAGTCACCCCAAGCCTAAAACAGTTCACCATTACCCCTGACCAACTCATACAAGAAACTACCCTGAGTGAGTGGTATTCCTGATAAGAAGCCAGGGGTCAGGCCGCGAACAGTTACCGAGATAAGTTTCGATTTAATACGTTAAAAGGTGCCCTCTAATGGGGTCATTCCCATTCGTTATTGGTCGACTGTACGATGGTATACTGTATTCATCTAATCCTTATGTGGGTGAAGTAATTTTGATAGTAGGGTCTGATGGGTCTTCTTTTAAAAATAGTTCGAGGTTGGTCGCGAAATAGAAAATATTATTTCTGTAAGTTTTTTTACTGTAAGCAAGTTTTTTTATCAATGATGGTTAAAGCTCCAATAGAATAGAAAAACATTTATTTGGACAAGCATACGTCACAAAATATTTAGAAAAGTACAGAGACAAACAAACATTAGGTAGGTATATAATAAGTATATTATGTGCCTACTATAATATGGATTGATTTTAAGCTTTATTTGTACAACACATAGGTAAGACGGAACGGTTATTTCGATGGACGAAACATAACAAAAAACTATCTTTTCCTCTTTTTCTAAAAACAAAATCTAAATTGGTTCATCCGTTCGGGAGCTACGATGCCACATACAGAATTGTCAAACTTATAACACCCCTCTATTTGCGTCGGGGGTTAAAAACTATTTGCTAAAGGAAATTTGACCCTCCAAAAATCTAGAAAGAAAGACATTGGTTATATGATAAATTTTGATTGCTCTAGAGGCATTATTGAAGAAGGAAATAGGGTAATACGCAATACGCATTCGTATAAACAAAGCGCTGCCAGGATAATAAATCAGAAGACTAACAAATTAATGGAAAGAATGGCTATAAATAGCTATAGCTTTTATAGTTAGAACTAATTCCTTTCATTAAAATTATATTTAATATCAACCAAAAAATTATCCCTCTTTAATGCAGTTTAATAAAACCACAGCACACAGCAGCGCCACTAAACTCGCAAGGTTCAACTTTTATCGTTCCAAACACGATAAAGCCTTCGCCACTACTTAGTTCGCGGTGAAACAGATAGATGGAACTAGCTGTATGAAAATTATATGAAAATGTATAAAATAAGGATAAAAAGTAGCACTTATGATTTCAGAATAATTACACGCAAATAGCTTGAAATATTTAGATTACCTACAAACATTAAAAAACGGTTAGATTTTTTTGGTTTTGTTTGTAACGCACGTTTGTTGGTTTGACTCTGAAACTACTAAAACGATTTTGATGAAACTTTATGTGCTTACCTAAGGATACAGTAATTCATTAGGTGTAACATAAACTACTTATTTATCCCCATTTCCTTACGGGAATAGAACTTGCTGAGGTGAAATCACGAAGCGCTGCTAGTATAGAAGACAACCTTAAAAATTTGATACAAACTCAAAGTATTATTTTTAGAAATTAGAGTTCCGTACCCAAAAGGTATAAACGGGACCCATTCGTCTGTCTGTCTGTCACCAGTCTGTATCTCATGAACAGAATAATTATATAAGTAACACAGAAAATTGTCAAGGGTTTTTGTGATTTCTTCTCCACCATTATTCTAATATCCTTAGTTCCACTAGTATTTAAGAAGGTGGAGTGAAGACGAATAATAATTTCGACTATTGAAGCTGAAAAAAAAAAACGTAAAAATTAGGTATTTAGATATTTAATTTATTTCCATTACTTATCTAAACTTGTTTTCAGTTAACATTATGACATAGTTACATGTACATTATGTTGGTACCTCAGGTTGGTACCTACTACATACATTTTTTCAGCCAACAGTATTAAAGAAAGAGTTAAAACATATAGCGATACAACTCAGATGCATTATCTATACTGCACCAAATTTTTAATCTGAAACGGTGAAAAAAATCTTAATAAATCTGCCTATAAAATTAATCACTGACTGTTAAAAACTGTAATGGACACATAAAAGTATAATTTCATAAATGGATATCACAATATAATTTTAGTGTGACCATGATTGCATTTAATAACTGAACGGTATGGAAAAGACGCGTCGGGATTTCTCTATAATATTGATTTTATTACGTCATAATATGTATAATCACCAATTTAACACTCGTTTATGTATAAAATTATGATTACATGTTTGGATACCATAAACACACGTAATAACGGTCATAACAAACATTTATTAAAGAGTGCATTGCCGCCCCTATGCAGCCAGCCAATATACGGCTAACCAATTCACATCATTGCTAAATTGGTACAAAACATAAATCCTTCTCTTTAATTTAATCAACACTCACGTTCTTCATTTATTTATTTATAACATAACCACTTTTGCAAGACCCCTGCGTTTCTATTTAAGCAACCCTCGAAATGAAGGATGTACAAAGAATATGCGACGCGGAGAATGTCAATCTTCGCTGGTCAGTAGGTTGTCCATAATTTTAAATTATGTGGGAGCCCACGCTTTTGTAACGAACGCACTTAACAAGAGTGAAAATTGAATTAGATCAAGATAAGGGCTTAAAAAAGGATGTGGTTTGTTTGTGGTGAAATTGTTCTTCAAATTACTTATTATTATCATAAACAGATGATGGATTAGCTACAAGACTTACGGTAACACATACCAATGCCATAAAAGCGGAAAATTTCCATTTCTTAAATTTGTTATACCTACCAACTTAATTAAGTAGGTAAGTACTTACCGCGGGCTGTCATAAATTAAACAAGAAAAAGATAAGCCAATTTAAAAAGAAAATTCAACAACTCCAAACGAAACTAAGTACTTATATCACGAATATAAAAAAGTAGGTAAAATGATTACCATATTTTTATAGAAATAATGTTATTCAAATTCTAATATCGAACAAGATGGCGTCAGCGTCACGCAGTAGGACAGAGTAGGGTGTCTCCCCTACCGGATGCATGGCACGTCCCGTCTTAGGAAGTGTAGGGAATTATTTATCGCCCGTCATCATTTATTTATTTTATTTCCCAATTCTGATGACATGTTAATGTTGTGCGGGATTGTTCAACCGAGTACTCTGGCTGACATGCGTAAAATAAAATTAACTTATATTTGTTTTGTTTATTTCTAGTCTGGTGTAGAATAAACAAGTTATAATATTTTTTATGTAAGTATATTTTTCTTTCGCTTTTGTTACTAATATTTAGACTATTTTGGCCATATTATATTATTTTACCAACACACGAAATAAAAAAATAAAAGTTGTAGCAAAAAAAATGGAAATGAAAATAACAAATCATATACATTTTTATTAAGTGGTTATTTTATTATAATACTAACAGTAACAATGCTCATGATTCTAACTTCACACATTAGTATAATTAAATGTCTTAATAATGTGTGATAGACACAAGATAATAACAAAATAGAGGAAAGAATATAAATAAAACTACTTCGGAGGCTTATAAATTAATAATAAATTCAAGCATCATGACTATAAATCATGGATATTTGCACAAAATTGCAATAACCGTTAGATAATGGACTCATATTTTTATTCTAATATAAAATTTATCTTTAGTAAAATATGAAACGGTGAGGTCATTTGTCTGTTGTTTTTTCCCATCAAAAACTTATTTCATGTCTTATGAAAGTGACATTTCATAAAATAAGTTTTCACGAAGTCATAACATACTATGATAAATATCATAATAATATCACTTCTCTATGATCATAATATAATATTATGTCATTATTTCAGTCACGTTTCCATTAAATTTAGGTTATTCATTGTGACTTGAAGTAACATATGTGATAAAATACTCATAGAAAATAATATAATAAAAATAGTTACAACTCTGTTGTGGTTAATATCTTATTCTTAGCTACCTATATTGAAGGATTTACCTTCTAAATTTGAAAAACCCACTTCAGTTTTCCATTTCATAGTACCTAAATAAAGCAACTTAAAACCAACAAAGGAACATTGAGAACGTCAGATAATGAGCGTGGCTAGCGAGAAGGAACGTAATGCTTGCTCCGGAGAGGTTGCGATATTTCCGCGCCATTTCACACTTTGTTGTTACCCTACACTGTGTCAGGCACACGCAGGGGAACGAAGTGAGAGATGGCTTTCCACTTTCTTCTATACTTAGATATAACAAAAGAAGAAAGGACCAAATGTTTGTACTTGGAAGTAAATAACAAAATATAATTTAGGTGTCTGAAAAACAGTAAAACACAAAGTCATATTAGTTTAAAAAATTACGTCTGTCCATCTGTTTGTAACTTTTGCAATTTTATACTACTGATTCTTTTAAAATCTGATTATTTTCTGGGAAAGACTTTACATCAAGATTAACCGAGTAGAAATTGAATTTATCAATGAAAAACAAACTCACGTGAGTAAAACCGCAAGGTGCTGCTAGTTTGAAAATATATATACGTAGGTAGGTATTACATACATCTTTACTTATTTATTTGAAACTAGTTGTTACCTATAGAATAAATAAATTTACGTAAAAGTCGCTAACCACTCTACGTAACAAAGGTCCATAGGAAATATTGCGTTTTGAAATATGGATATTTTAACCGTCTTTTTTTAAGTTACTATTAATTAATATAATTATAAAACAACAGATACCTGCGTAGTACTAATACTTCAAAAAATTAAAAAAAAACCCACTCGGTCACTTTAAAATGTTTATCAGAAAAAGCAAATTCGTCTGCGCATATAAAATAAGCCAAGGGAAGGTCACATATGAATATTTTATTTCTAGCGTTATGTGGGGTCACTTACAGCTCGTTGATATTCAATATGTATCTGGAATGAGTTAAACAGGTCGATGGTAATCTTAAGAATCGTTTCCCTTTTGGGCTTTAGCTTGATAAAAGTTCATTTTGATTAAACTGGTACTAAAGAACTTAATCTATATTGCTTACATATTACCAACCTTTTTAAACAACATGCATCGTACTTAATTTATTACGTACTGTTGCCCGCGATTTCGTACTCGTGGTAGGTTTGTTTTATACCTTTCTCTTGAATTACTCTATTTAAAAAAACCGCATCCAAATCCGTTGCGTAAAAACTACGCAACGGATTTAGATGCGGTATGCTTAGATCTTTAAAAAAGATCTAAGCATACATAGGTACAGACAGCGGGAAGCGACTTTATTTTTATAATATTATGTAATGATTTGTTTATTTGGAGTAAGCCTTGATTTCCTTTCTCTGATATTTATGTGTTCATCGATATCTGGTCCTTTTGCAAGGCAAAACCTGTGCACAGAAGTGGAGTAATGTGAGTCAAAAAGACAAAGTAAACAGTATGCCCTGTTGGTATTAGTAAAAAAGGCAGCAATAAAAACACAATAGCCTTTATCAAAATAAAAGTGTAGAATTTCTGCAGTTCATTAACATTTCCAATTTAAAAATTATATGAGACATGATAAGCGGATATAGCGCTCATGAAAATTTATGAAACACAGATTACTTTTGTACGTGTACACAATTCAACCGCTAACTATTAATTATTGTTTAAAATATTATTATTTTATATTATGACAAATTATTCTATTGTTATTTGTAGGCAAATTAGTTATGCTTAATGTTTATTAATAGAATACAGGAGTTTATGTATATTATATTCTACATAATATTACCCAATAGGAACTACTGCATTAAAAATCTACATAGTTTTTTAGCTTCTAACTTATAACTTGTTTATTTATCGGTATTTCCGCTGTGAAACTAACATAAATTCCAAGTATTAAACCCATTTTTCTTATATTTTAGATTTAACGTCAAAATTGGTTGGATAAAATGTTCTTAATGTTTAATAAAATCGGCATTTATCACAACGAAAGTGATCTTTTTATGGAAATGAACATAAAATTAACTTAATTCTCAAATGAATATTAAAACACGACGTAACGAGTTGTTTTTCTTTAAAATAGACACACCTACGTAATTTAAGCTATTAAGTTCTAAACTAACAGCACACACATAGTGCTATTCATTATGAACCTATAATATGCGCACTAAGCGTTTTGCTCCATCATTCCTTATTCGTAGCACTGCAAGAGAATAGAATCAATTGCATGCGTCTGTCTTTCCTGGCGTCTGGCAATTTGGGGGTCAAGTCTCGAGTGAATAGGTATTTTCTAGGAAAGCGTGCTATTAGGCCGCATTGTCACCAAGGCCACAAAAAACAAATGGTTGTCTGCAAAGTCGGTTTACGGACGATAATTTTACGGGATAACGTCATAAGAAAACGATTAAAAATTGAGATTTCTTTTTGTTATACCTTTACAATTTTTTTTCCTTTTTTTTTTCTTTTTTTCACTTTAAATAAGTCTTATATTCGTCCAGATGAGCGATATTATTATTACATACTCTGTTTACTAAGTTACCATGATGCGTCTGGTCATATTACCATGACGCATGACGTCACACAATATTACCGTGACACTTTTTTGTGTATGCAGGTGTTCCATCAATTTATTAGACGTTATCACATCAAAAAAAAATTGAAAATATCCCGCTGAAATACGTAATCGTGGTCGCAGTACAGTCGGCGAGCAAATTCCACGTAATTTATCGCAAACGATATCTCTTGCTGTAAAAATGTCAACGTCCGCAGGCCGACTATCGGCGCTCTATCGCTTACTAGGCTATCCCATGCGGCTGTTGGCTTAAAATATGACTGGCCAATGATTGGGGTTTCTACCTATCGACAGCTAAAGAGTGATGGCCTATGAACTAGGTCTTTGATTGAATTTTGTAGGTGAATCGGCCTAAATAAAGGTATGAAGAATAAATATATGAAGTAACGCTGTGAAAAGCGGGGTTAGCCTAGAGGTAGATATCTCAACCTTCATTTCGCAGGTCGTGGGTTTTTCTTTTGAATAATTCATGTGCGCTAATTGACATTACAGTATAGGAAAAAATCGTGATGAAACCCGCAGCTTAGTTGGCTCCAAGCATATGGACGAGTTATTTCTTTTGGACACGATCAACTAAGCTGTGAGGGTAGAAGGTATAAGTGCGGAGGAAGCCTACTCCATCCTCACCCGAAAAGGACCCAAAATATAATAATATTATTCTAAGTTCTAAAGACTAGAAAAGTAAGGACAGATATGAAAATATTATTTTTATTATTCCAAAACATTACAGGATGCCTGCCGTTTCTCTATTAATTATAACTTATTACAACCAACTTGTTAAGTAGGTTTCGCACCCAATTAAAGACTGTTAAATAAATTAATCAACAGAGCGAAATGAAATTAAATAATTAAAAAAAACAACTCGGGAGCCAATTACAAGCGTAGATTTATCAGTGTTGCCTGATCAAATAATTAAAAATATGCCATTCGGTAGATGGCGCGGCGGTCGTAAATCGAAAAACATACGCAGTTCAATTTGTGGAATGGAATGTTCTGAACGAATGTACCACTGTGGATTTAAAACACCTTGATTAATAAATCGTGTACGCGACTGTACACTTTTTATACAAAAAGTTAAAACTGGACGCGGTACAGAGCGAGTTATTTATCAACCAATACAGTGACATGGCAAAAATTAATTCAATTTTCTTTTATCGTTTTTGTTTTTTTTTCATGTTTTGTATAGTAAACTAGCTTATGTACGCGACTTTGTTCGTCATTTCAACATGTTGCCTCACAGATAAACTATCAAATAGTATAATTATACCTTCAACTTAATTTAATTTAGTCCTTAGTAAAAGACGTTAAGCCTTTAGCATTTGTTATTTTAACAAGAAACTAGAATCTGTTAAGGCAAAGTTGTGTATACATATTATTGGTAAACACACTTGAATATTATTTCGGTTTTTCTTTATTCTTAGTATTAGTGTGTGTTACTGTTGGTGTACCTAATAAATAAGTGAAATAAATAATTACCTACACTAATTGACAAAGAGCACATCCCCTTTCAAATTTCATGTCTCCAAGACCAGGGGTTATTAAGCTGTGCGTTGTTATACTTATTAGTTGGTTAGTAGAATTTTATATTTATAGTAAACTTACAGCTCTCTGCGGTTTTCCCCGCGTAACTCCCGATCCCGTGGAAATATCAGGATAACAAACATGTGACTCTACTTAGCGGGATCACCTGTTCTTTTGTAATAGGTCTTTCCGAGAAGAGAGCGGTGTTAGCTTAGTGGTAGATACCTCGATTTTCATTCTGAAGGTCGTGGGTTCAAATCCAGGCCGGCCGTGCACCAATGTATTTTTCTAAAGAAAAATGTATGTGCGCTAATAGACATTGCTCTTACGGTGAAAACATCGTGATGAAACCCGCGACTTAGTTGTCTCCAGAAGTTTTAATAAGTTCTCTCCTCAGGACATGGTTGACTAAGCTGAGAGTGTTGTAGGTGCTGGGCAAGCCTACTCCATCTTCACGCCAAAAGGACCCAATTAAAAAGGGTCTAATCGCGGAAAACAGCCCGTTTACAAGTAGGTATAAGTAGGTCTTTCCGTGAAATGAATCTATTTAATTAGGGCTATCAATGGTGACTAAACTTGTTATAAGTTCTGAGTTATAGGCTGTTGAAAAGAATCATACAGCCAGCGGGTAAGATTTTTACTTTTAAAAAAAATTAAACGTTTAAACGTAGGTATGAAGTAGGTACACTTGGATATTGTTTATGTGCATACCTAATAACAGCGTTTTTCTTTATTTATTCGCAAAATAAATATAATAAATTATAAATAAACAATAAATAATGAATTAATCTTATCATTTATTGTACAATAACTACGAGTTTAAGTAGGTATTTGTAAAAGGTTCCGATAATTTGACCCTTTTGTGTGTCAACAATTACTTGTGTTATTTATTTATCATCGTAAATTCACGTCATTGATTGATTGTAAGCTATCATTTGTTATTTAGTGAATAATTGCTTAGGTACTAGACCTACCTAACTACCTACTAAGTTATAGTTAGATTTACTTACTAACGTTTTAAATAACGCTATCATTTGTTATTTAGTGAATAATTGCTTAGGTACTAGACCTACCTAACTACCTACTAAGTTATAGTTAGATTTACTTACTAACGTTTTAACTAACGCTATCATTTGTTATTTAGTGAATAATTGCTTAGGTACTAGACCTACCTAACTACCTACTAAGTTATAGTTAGATTTTGTTCTAACGTTTTAACTAACGCTATCATTTGTTATTTAGTGAATAATTGTTTAGGTACTAGACCTACCTAACTACCTACTAAGTTATAGTTAGATTTTGTTCTAACGTTTTAACTAACGCTATCATTTGTTATTTAGTGAATAATTGTTTAGTTACTAGACCTACCTAACTACCTACTAAGTTATAGTTAGATTTACTTACTAACGTTTTAACTAACGCTATCATTTGTTATTTAGTGAATAATTGCTTAGGTACCTACTAGACCTACCTAACTACCTACTAAGTTATAGTTAGATTTACTTACTAACGTTTTAACTAAATATTTAATTATATACCTAATCTACAATCACTATCACTAGTAATTATTTTCCCGGGTCTTAATCGCGTTTTTTTTTAATCACTATCACTATCACTACATAGTATAAAACAAAGTCGCTTTCTCTGTCCCTATGTCCCTATATCCCTTTGTATGCTTAAATATTTAAAACTACGCAACGGATTTTGATGCGGTTTTTTTTAATAAATAGAGTGATTCAAGAGAAAGATTGATATGTATAATACATGCATAGTATAGCCGAGCGAAACCGGGGCGGGTCGATAGTAATATTATAAAGACAAAAGACTTTTAGTTTGTTTGTTTGTTTGTTTGTAACGAATAGACTCCGAAACTACTGGACCGATTTTGATAAAACTTAGTATGAGGATACATTGATTCATTGGAAGTAACATAGGCTACTTTTTCCAAATATTCTTACTAAAACGGGAGTTACGCGTGTAAAATGGCGTAGCGCTGCCAGTATTTCATAAAAAAGAAAGTATTAAAACAGTAACCAACCAATCTTCCCATACAATTAAAGTTCAAAAGCCCAAGGCCTCATGATCAAGAAGCTGTACATTACCATCAGAGCTGGGCAATCCATAACACTTGAGATATTGGTCGGACGTTCCCTTTAATTTGCACAACCAGATGGTTTACTGTATGTACCAACTGATAACAGTCGAGTTAATGGCTTGCCATTGCAGAATTTTCAGTCTTATAAAATTCTTTCTTTCTTTCTACCGACACAAATAAATATTCCAGGACAATCCACACAACACCATCTAGCCCCAAGTTAAACAACTAGGCTTGTGTTATGGTAGCTAGACAGCGGATACTTTATAGGGTCTACTAGTACTAGGCGGGTATAATCCCGTCGCGCCACATCGACAAAGAAAGAAACATATGGATCAAAACATAGGCTCTTTGGTAAAGTCACCCTAAGAGCGCTCATCCTACGGGGTGAGCTTGCGAAAACGAATTTTGTATAGGAAGACTCAACTAATTAATTTAAATAAAACAAAGTGATCCTATAAGGCAGGGGTTCCCAAACTTATTTTGTCTCCTGCCCACTTTGAGAACGAATTATTTTTAGCGCCCCCATTTTTTCATCTGCTTAAAACCACTTTAACATATAATTAAATTGATTATTGTGAGCTATATTAGCGGGGATTAAACATTAAAAAATAATATTGTTTATGAATGTTTATCACTACATAGTATAAAACAAAGTCGCTTTCTCTGTCCCTATTTCCCTTTGTACGCTTAAATCTTTAAAACTACGCAACGGATTTTGATGCGATTTTTTATTAGATAGAATGATTCAAGAGGAAGGTTTATATGTATAATACATGCATAATATAGCCGTGCGAAGCCGGGGCGGGTCGCTAGTAAAATTATAAACGAGACTTTTACTATAATTCGCAAGAGTTAACTTGAAACCTGAGCGCAACGAACCCATTTGGGTCTCCTACCTTTTAGGCCCGCAGCGCCAACAAGGGGGCGTTATCGCCCACTTTGAGAAAGGCAGCTTAAGGGTTCCGTTTTAAGGAACCCTGAAAATCAATAAAAGTGCCATTGTACCTATTACTTAATATTGCTATAATCTATATTTGTGACCACCGGCCAATCTTCTTCTTCTTCTCGTATAGTGGTGTGGTTCACCTATTGTTAGAGTTTTCAGATCGCCTTAAGGCCTCTAACTTGACCTAACGACCAATGAAAATAGATAAATCCTCTAACTATATTCTTTATTCGTAAAATAATAAAGTGGCTGAAAGTAGGTTTTATGTAATACGTTGCACTACACTCAAAACGCTCACTCGTCGCTCACTCGTCGCGCTAAAACTATGACCAATAAATTTTATTCTATTATTTAGATTAATACCAAAAACTTTTATTTTAAATTTTAAATAACGCAAAAACTTGCTGCGTTACCAGAAAATATGTTCACAAAAAGAATCGGAAGACGTATACTTAACTATTTTTCCCCTCAGTATTTTTAATCAAATTAAAAAACTTTACTGACTCATCCATTAGAGAAGCGTAGAATCTTGTTTGAAAGTTTCAGAAACTTTCAACTGTGATGGACGAACTTACGGGAACTTTAGTTGCGGGGGTACTTACGGGACATTTCCCATAATTTACCCTAAACTTTGGGCCATGAATCTAGTTGGCTAGTTGAGTGTGGTTGTTTAGTACAAGTTCCAGGAATGGAAGTATTCGTTCTGTTTTTATGTGTCTACTACAAATTATAACGCTTTTTTCTGCCAAGTTTTTGCTGTCTCAAACAATTGATAAAACACGTCTTGGGGATCCGGTATTTATTTTACACTCAGAAGGCCAATTCTCGTAAATAACATTGTTTAAATTACATTTCAATATCATCCCGATTGCATTTCGATTGCAAAAGATACCTTCAAAGTCAGTATTTTTTTTACAAAAAGTTAACTTTGAGGGTGTTTTTAGCTACTTTGATTGTATTATTTGTGATCGAAATGCAATCGAAATGATATTGAAATGTAATTTTAACAATGTTATTTACGAGAATTGGCCTTCAGATCATTTTATTAGGTACCTAATTATTTTAATGTATATAAGTACTAATAACTACATCTTGATACAAACGTTCTTCAATACATAAGTAACTATAATTAAGTTTAGTAAATAAGATACCTACAATAAATCTACCTAGATTAAAAAGTACTAGCAGCAGAATAACAAAATTAAAAATAAACGATTTAAAAGGATAGAACAGAATAGTTTGTTTGAGACGAACGACCACGACAACATAGTTACAGAAGAAAAAGACAAATATTAACAAGGACATAAATAAAAACAATTTATAAGAAACTTAAACCTTCCTAGAAGACCACTCTATCCATTAGTGAAAACAGCATGAAAATCGGCGCTGTAGTTTTGAGTTTATAGCGAACAGACAGAGATGTGACGAAGGTCTTCATTTATAATATGTAATGAAGAAAGAGAAGCCGAGTGCTGTCCCAAATGGGTAACCTCAACTATAAGCTTCTTCTATAGATGAGGAAGAGGATCATATTTTCGGAAGCTTTGCGTTACAGACAATCAAACAAACAAAATCTATCCTCTTTATATTTTGGTGTATCTTGTTTGGTGTCCAAAATATCCAAAAATAGTAATACTATCCAAACTCTTGAATATTAAAAAAGCACGTCTATCCGCCATTAGGTATCACAATTAAAATAATAATTGAACATTTATCTCTCAACCGAATTGCCTATTATTATAAATTGACGTGGTTAACGAGGAAATTTCGTGAAATTGAATATTAAATTTGCCAATTCGCGTTCTAATTGACGAAAAGCAATTTAGTGAAAATTGCTCATTTGGTTAATTTGTTTTTCGAGATTTTTTTACCAAAGTAAACAGATTATAAAGAATATTACAAACAAACATACATACAACGATAGACGCGATAAACATCCGTGCGTAAAAAGAATTGCTTTGACGTTAAAATATTGAGCACTATGTAAAAATAAACAATGTTAATAGTTGAAATGTCAAACGCTAACCTATTTTTAACGTAAAAAAAATTTTTTGAAACAAAAAAATATGAAAAAAATAGAAAATTCAATGCCTCTAGATACCTATATAAAATTATTAAAAAACTACAAATCATTTCCTAAACTTAAATGTACCCCAAGATAATTACTTGTGTTTCTAAAACTTTCGGCGCCAGTAATCAGTCAAAACGTACGTAAACCACCGGCTGGTTTTACTTATTTGCATTTACAAGGGCCGAGTAATTGCGTTGCGCTTCAGGGAGAAGTTTTAATTAAAGTAAGTATCTTAAACTTTAGACACACTTAAGTGTCTAATAAGAAAAGTTTGAGAAACCTAAACGGTTAGTCTGAGTCAAGTGCAGTTTGGGAAACTGTTTACTGATTAATTAAGGTAGATAATGGTTAGTTACTTAATTTGATAGAGTATGTGTTTAAATATAATTATAAAGGTCTACCAAAGTGTGTGCAAAAATTATATAAACGAAATCGACTAAAAACTATTACCCACTGAAATATTTGGTAATTCAACCAAAAACGTTATTAAGAATATTTTTTTTTATTATAGAAACAAAACATTCTAATAATAGAGAAACAAAACAAAAACAAACTACACATGATTATATTTAGGTACTTACTTAACTATCTAATACCTACCAATCTAAATCCTAACTCTAACCTAAAGTTATAAGAAGAATCTTAGGAAAAATCCTAAAATGCTGACAGCATTCCCTCATCAATTGCGAAACAGATTTGCTAAGAAGAAGAATAAGAATAGGTAAGTATATAGCTCAAGAATAATTGATTTAAAATTACATATTTTAGTTTAGAAAGGAAGAAAAAATAATTCTCAGAAAGAATTCGCGTTACAAAACTTCAAATAAGTACAGCTACCAGTAGTTATAATTAACCATCAAAGAGAAATCAATTAATAAATTGTATAAACAAAAACACTTTCGAATAAACTGTGAAATCAATCAACTAGTAATAGTTTAATCGATCGATAACTGTAAAGTATTCATTTAAATCGATTAAGGTAACTGTCTGAAACGTGATTTAAATTGTATGAGTTGAGTTTAAATTGTATGAGAACATACGGACTTGCTGCAGGTTGAATAATATATTGTTTAGATGAATAATGGGCTTGTTTATTGGGAAGATATTATGAAAGTTTTGTCGTAGGTTTACGTAAGAATGTCTTAAGAAACTATTGTTATAAAATTCATTCAAGTATTACCTGTAGATTATAATGTTCTTATATTTTTAACTAGCGACCCGCCCCGGCTTCGCTCGGCTATATTATGCATGTATTATACATAATATAAACCTTCCCCTTGAATCACTCTATCTATTTAAAAAAAACCCATCAAAATCCGTTGCGTAGTTATAAAGATTTAAGCATACAAAGGGATATAGAGACATAGGGACAGAGAAAGCGACTTTGTTTTATTCTATGTAGTGATAGTGATAGTGATTATTAAAATTGGTATTATCATTGACTTCTGTTCTTTTAGATCAAATGAAAACAAAATTTTGTAAATTATAATAAGTATGATTTTGTGCATTTAATTACTGCATTGTGTATGGTTGAAGTTTTTAAAAGCGCCTAGCGCCACAAGGGAGAGTTTCAAAAAAGCTAAAATATCGACCAAAAATTAACTTTAAAAAATTTATTCAACCACTTCAACTTTTATATCGTAAATCTGAATGTTTACTTCAGCCACCGGTTAATGACTTTTAATTTCAACTTTTTAATGCCTCAGGGCTTTCGTGGTTAAACCAATTACTGCTATTCAGTTAATTTTATCTTCCTTTATCTCGATTGTTGTAGGTGGAGACCACTTTCATGTAATCAAAGTTCTTATATTTTCTTTGCATTTATAATAATTACAATTTGGACCTACTTTAAGTACGATTATCTATATTCTGGTTGTAGGTACTTACGAAACCTAACGTACCTTAATAAAGAAAGGTACCTACTATTCATTACTATTTAGTTTTAACTAGCTCAATAGATAGGCTCAATTTTCAAGTTATCAAAATGATGCTCGTAGAAAAGACACTCATGTAAGACTATGAAAAAAAATATCTTGAAAATCACATGAAAAAAAAAACACACTATTACCACAAACAAAATAAGTGTCATCAAAGTTAATGTACTTACTTTTAATACAAATGTTGCTGACGCAAATGAAACGGTTGATGATGATCCATCAGTTGTTCTTGAACCCTCAAGTTGTCCATTCTGAGAGTTCAAAGATGTACCTAAACACAAAAAATTACTTTAAAAAATCAAGCGTTTTAATGTCAAAGTTAAGTAAACTAAAACAAATAAACAATGTGAATATTTAATAGTATATTTGTAATATATTATCACTTCGTAGAGTTCTCTGATTCAAGTCAACTGTGATGTATGGAGCATATATTTATGAGGGTCGTGGACACAAATTGAAAATTATTAGTAGACGTACGCACAGTAACGAGAACATTAAATTATATAGCATGTTTATGTTATAGTACACTCTTGGACACAGTGAACCGGTACATGCTTATATTACGAAAGAAAATTAGGGTTGACAAACATCGCAATCGGAAATATATAAAAATTATCCTAATCTTGACGGTATCCAAGCAGCGCATCTCTATACAAGTGTTTTCCCTTATCCCTATTTTCTTTCTGAATCACTGCAGTGCAATCATTATTTTTCATAAAACTAAGGTTTTCTGTATGCATGCCTCTGTGGTTTAAAATTTCTCTAGACATTTTAGAGGTATTAATTAAATAGAAAGTAAATGGAGGAATACATTTATGTTAAAAGCAAAGATGAAGAAAATTGCAAAAAGTATGTTTTTATTTAGATGATAGGTAAGGTAGGTAGGGGAGAGAGGGGCATGATGGGGTCCTTAAGGTTTGAAGCTCAATAAAATCGGCAGCATTGTATTTTCAAAACATTTTTTATTTCAATAGTCATCATTCGTAATCAGTCTTTAGTAATTAAGTACTTTTAGGAACATTGGTAAAGTAATTTAATAGAAAAGAGTAAAAGAGTAGAAAAGTTCCTAAGACCCCATCCTGCCCCACCCTCTGGGTAAGATGGGGTACCCCCTAGGGGTATAATGGGGTACAAGAAATTAAAGTTGTTTCATCGTTTAAACCGGCACAGCTGCAGTGAGCCCATTGGCCCCATACAGCACTAGCAGCTCGACCTCATTAACGTCCAGTTAGAAACTCGTACAGAACACACAAGAAGGATTTTAGTTATCATAATTGCTTTCCTTACATAAGAAGATCTCACACTCTGTATCTTGTTGGTAACTGTTCTTAAGCTTTTTTAGTCTTGTCAATTTCTTAAGTTCTTTTTTCTTTTGCTTATTCTCTTCAGCAAGTTTATTTTTCTTTATGAATTCTTTCAAATCATCTTTGATTCCTTCATCTTTTACAGCATCAGCCACATTTTTATGCTCTCTTCTTGCCAACTTCCTTTATCGGTCTTCCTTTATACTTCTTCAACATTCTACAGTAAAATAATAACACGTTAATCCATAAATAATAAAAAAACTGACTACCCTCATACCTTAAAAAATGAGAAGGGGAATGATGGGGTACCCATACCCCATCATGCCCTCTCCAGTCATTTGAAATTAAAAACGTCACAGAAAAAAAACCGCCATGCAATTCAAAGATAAACAAGTACTTACCTGTCAATAAGTTATTGACACATACGATTCACTTTTTACCTAATCCAGAAAACTCTTGATTTCAACACAGTCATAATCTAATTAAATGGTAAATATCACAAGGGATATGCTAAAAAACAGTTTTTTCCAAAAAAATATCAAATACGCTTGGCGTCACTGAACAATCACTGTGCCATCTAATGGCCTCCTCCCCGTTCGCACCCCCTCGCAGTCTAACAATTGTGATTGCTCCATTGGTTTGTGTTTTAAGACCAAGACCCCGTCCTGCCCGCTACCCCGTCTTGCCCCGCTCTCGCCTACCTTCTAATGAACTTAGGTAAGTTCATTAGATTATATTAGTATGATCATTAGCGAATTTTATTATATGTCTATTGTTTGTAACTATACAGGAACCACGGTAGTACCTATCTCTCATTGACAACGACGATCATTGTAAAGTCGTTTAAAATGAACGAGTATAATACTTTACTCAGAGATTCTGATCTGAGATAACCACATACACGGTAGAGAATTATATTAAACAATTTCTTAAATTTTTAACAATAACTTTGTTTGCTTTGTTTCAGATAGTGTCAACCCTAGGAACATAGCACAGTGACTACGGAGTAAGCAATTTGATTTTTTTTTTAGATCGTTAGAAGATAAAACTTTCCATTAAACATGTTTTAAATAGGCTATTATAACAGTTAACTTCGTTATTTAAGTAATTCCATTCACGGTAAGAAATTAGTCTTTGAAAACATAGAAAAGGAATTAAGTTTTGGTAACTTACAACAATAATATTTGTTAATATTTACGCTATTTCATACTGTAAGACTGAAAATTTATTAAAATATCAGAATTTCAGTTTGTTCTCTTGTATTCAAGCTACCATATTTGACATTCCGTTGAAACATTTTCAACTCCAAAGCCTTAGGTTTATTCTAATCAGTATATAAAGATTTCAAAACGCGTCTGCAGATAAGTTTCCATACTAAAATACAAACTATTCAAGCGATTAACATCAATAACAAAATTTGTTGCAATTTAAGGGATGAAATAAGTATGTCCCAGATGTCTTTTGTCTCCGTTTTGATCGCCTTTTGTTTCCATTTCGATCGTCTTTTTTCCGTTTCGATCGCCTTTTGTTAACTACTTAGTTGAGTAGTTTGACTACGAGGAAATTTATTCCTTTTGGACATACTAGTTTGACCAGAAAGATCCTCATACCTACCTACATTTAAAAGTTTGTATCCACGAATAACGTGATCAGATAAAATTTGCCACTGATCATGCCAACTTGCCAACCAAAAATAAATCGATCAGTTTTTAACGAAAAACAAAAAAATGTTCTGAATCTTTCTATGGTGGTAATCACTACATAATGACCACATAGTATAAAACACTGTCTGTCTGTCCCTATGTTTGCTTACATCTGTAAAACTATGCAACGGATTTTGATACGGTTTTTTTATATTTAAGAGGACGGTTTTGGTACATAAAAAAAACTACCACGCGTACGACGTCGCGGGCAACAGCTAGTATGAAAATGTAGCGAAAATATTTCAGAGAACAAGCAGCTTATTTAGTGTTGTTAAATAAAATGTTGTTACAATACCTTGTCTTTTTCAAAAAGGTCAACAACACTTCCTAGAAGTAGCAACCTATGAAAAATTGTTGAAAACAAACAATTTGTAGAATTTTCTCACGTTCTAGCTACCTCTTCAAGGTTATATGTCAGATAAATGGGTCTCCATTCTACTAAAAAAATAACTTTTAACTCAAAATTTGCTAGCAGTTGTGAGATTATATTAGAAGCTAGTTTGTCCTAGGGCTAGCCTACAAAGTTTAACATTAGGCGTTGCAAATGACACCCAAATACATAAAGTTAAATATTATTATGTTATTTATTTTTCCTTAGATTTATTATGTATTATTACTATCCTATTATTTTCAGGAATACGACTGAAAATCAGCGCGCTACACACTTGCTTGTGTAGCGGTGTGTAGCGCTATAAGCTGAGTCGTATTCCTTTTTGTAAATAAATAAAATAAATATTTCAGGACATATTACACATCGCCATCCAGCCCCAAGCTAAGCAACTTAATGCTTGTGTTATGGGTGCCAGATAACGGATAAACTACTTATATACTTTTTTTTTTGTAAATATATACATATTATACATATAGGAAACACCCAGAACCAGAAACAAGAATTTATGGTCAGCATAAATACTTGTTCCCGGCGGGAATCGAACCCGCAACCTTCTGCGTCGCAGTCGGGTGTTCGCCCGACGCGCCACAGAGGTCGTCACCACAATATGTATTATGTATTTTTATTTCTTTTATGCTTAAGTTACTTTTGGTTACAAATAAACTTTCTTTCTTTCTTTCTTCTATTAAAAATATGTTATTAGGTATACTCATTAGGTACGGCTGCGCAGAGAATAATTTGGCAAAAACCAAATAACAGCTAGATTTTTCCATATAAGTGCCCAATTATAGACAGAAAAAGAAACTTTTATTGTAAGCTGTTTATGAATAAGGAAGTAAATTACTTTGGAGCGCAGCTAGTTAGGTATATTTTGTAAATATCAAGCTTTTTATTGTTCCCGCCAAATTATGCTATGAGCAGCTTTTGTTTTTTCATCATTTTGGCGCCGTGTCTGTATTTATAAGTTAACTAGCGACCCGCCCCGGCTTCGCACGGCTGTATTATGCATGTATTATATCTAAAAACCTTCCTCTTTAATCACCCTATCTATTAAAAAAACCGCATCATATTCCGTTGCTTAGTTTTAAAGATCTAAGCATACATAGGGATATAGGGACATAGGGACGGCGAAAAGTGACTTTATTTTATACTATGTAGTGATTTAACGTCTTCTAAGTTACTTCATAACTAGAATCAACCCCTTAAACACACGCACCGAGGCTCAGACCGGTCGTTACAATGACCATTTAGGTCATCACGACCACGAATTTCGTACGTGACATGCATTTCAATGGAACATAGCTAAATTTAGAATAGTTTACGCAATGAAACTGGAGCGAAAGAAGCGGTTTTTTCAAAATTTTACCAACCATCAAACAAATACTGTTTGATTGTTATAACTTTGCTCAAAATGTTTCGCTCCAATCGTTATGGTTAGATAAATTATAATTTAAAACTCAACCTTAGATCGGCGAAAGCGAAGAATTTCGATTTCTGTTAGTTTGTCCCTATTTGGGAACAGCATTCAGGGCAGATAGGAATGTCTCCCAATTTCAATATGTAACCTTTTTTACTTGTTTTTTTTAATGTATTAATAAAATAAATAAATAAATAAATAAATATTTCAGGACATATTACACATCGCCATCCAGCCCCAAGCTAAGCAACTTAATGCTTGTGTTATGGGTGCCAGATAACGGATAAACTACATATATACTTTTTTTTTTTTTTGTAAATATATACATATTATACATATAGGAAACACCCAGAACCAGAAACAAGAATTTATGGTCAGCATAAATACTTGTTCCCGGCGGGAATCGAGCCCGCAACCTTCTGCGTCGCAGTCGGGTGTTCGCCCGACGTGCCACAGAGGTCGTAATTTTGAACTATTCTCTCTAGCTTATGTTTGTTTTGTCGTGTGCCTATTTAACCGAGTTTAAATAAAGGAGGTTCTCAATTCGTCGTGTATATATTTATATTTTATGTAGGTATGTTCATCGATTATTCGAAGGCGGATTAGGATGATTCTTTTTTGCTGTCTGAATAAATCTTATATCTATCTACTATAGCTGCGCTCCGCGGTTACAACCGCGTAAGTCCAAATTTTTCAATTCGAACCATTACTCCATAACCATAACTCTTCAGCTTTATAATATTAGTATAGATAAATCTTAGAATCAGTTTCGAGTTGGAAGTTTGCACGAAAATCGACAATCGATGAAACTGTATAGCAGTACCTAAACTCATACAATGTAGTGGGACTGGGCATAGTTCAGTAAGATTAAACTACCGTCGTCGTAGGTAACAGGTTTTGAGCCCGAGCCATAAATAAGTGAGGCAGTTAATTAAACAGTTATGTAGTGTAGTGCTTCCTCACATTGAAGTAGACATTATTGCACACCATGTTGCAGTGGATCGTGAAAATATACGCGAAACACGTGCTGGTCTCATACTCGTATAAATTCCGTAAGTTTCATTTGTTCTGTCTCTTGTTTGGTCTAAGTTACAAGCTCTTTTCGGTTCGTTATCGGTTGACTATGCAAACAGTCGAAATGTAGGTAGTACCGGCCTTTGTTCAAACTACCCAACGAAATTGAAGCTTAGACCACCTGCAAAAAATTAAAGGATTGTGCAGAAAACACTGACGCGGAGCTGGGCGGAGTGGAGAGGAGCAGACCGTGAATTGGCCAATCACAGTGTCCGATATCTCTATTCCGCACGGAACTTACGGAATTTATACGAGTATGAGACCAGCACGTGTTTCGCGTAAATTTTCACGACCTACTGCAACAAGGTGTGCAATAATGTCTACTTTAATGTGAGGAAGCTCTACGCTATTATAACTGTTTGAACTGCCTCACTTATTTATGGCTCGGGCTCAAAACCTGTTACCTTCGACGTTAGTTAATCTTACTAAACTATGACCAGGCCAATCACAGTGCCCGATATCTCCATTCTGCATCTGTGGAAACAGTTTCACGGTCCGCTCCTCTCCACTCCGCCCAGCTTCGCGTCATTGGAAACGCATCCAAACTCTTCTTCAATTATTCGCAGCCTCACTACAATTAACGCTCTCTTGGATGCAAGACCTAAATGTTATTTTTTGCGGACAAAATTTTTTGATTTGAGGGTGAATTTTTGTATTGGGGAACTGCGCATCATCCTGTGTCATTTAATGTAATTGATTTATATTTTAATTAAAACGTTACATTTTTTTATTTTTACTTTTGGCCATTATTTTATGATAAATAACATAGCTGTAAGACTTTACTAACAAATAGATTGTACTATCTGATTAAATTGAATTAATAAATGAATACCGCTTCAGTTTATAACTTGATCGTGTCTACATACTGAACGCATGGCTCACATTCGTTTACTCGTATTTAGGTATGCTGATCAAAGGGATCTGACTTTAATTACGCTATATCCTCTGAATTCGTTAAAACAAACACAAATACCTACACAGTTGATTGAAAATTGTATGGTACATTGGTAAAAGTTAAATGGTATATATGTTTTATTAATTGATGTTTGAATAAATATAGTAGGATATTTTTATATTTATATATTGTCATAAAACAAACGCTATAAATTTCTTGCGTCTTATTCTTATTGAATGGTAGACACACATCCTAATTTAATTTTTATGATCATTCAATATACTTATTGCATTCAAAAAAATTTCAATCTGAAAAAAAAATTGTCTTTGACTTTCTTCCCGACAATTAAACTTAATAATTTAAATCGTTTAAAGTGCGGAAAGCTTAAATATATGAATTTAAATAGTTGTTTTTAACGATAATCTATGTTATTTTATTTCTCATGTATTTGATTACATTGTATCTAATCATTAATTTGTCTATGAATGTAGAATAAATTACAGCGTGTTTATCCTGTCTTTTCTAATTGCTAGTGCACCATTGACTTAACTAGCGACAACGACAAAGACGCGACTGTCGTGTCGCACAACTTTCGCCACGCATTCTACGTGTTATGGTACCCACAGGTGGACCCTGTCTGGGTGTAACAGCAATAAAGCTACAGTAACCCGTCGTAAAAGGTGATCAAAAGGGGATTTGGTCCATTGCGCGCCATAATTATGGACCGTGTCTTGATTGGATCAAGTTAGATTGGGTTTTTGATTTTGAAGCTAAACCTAGATTTAGAAAAAATCGAGATTTTTCCATTTTTAACTCATTTTTTACGCGATAATAGTTATTCATTTGATAAAAATGTCATTGCGGTAAAACTACTAGCTTTTTTATTATATTTACCCGACATTTCAGTCGGTCTGCACTGACCATGATCGCGGGAAGACTGTAAAACTGCGAGCGCCGACAGTCAATGCGATGCGGATAATTTCAAAATTACCGCATCGCATTGATAGTACTAGTTACTTTTTCATTTTCCAAACTTCACCTTGTCGCATAGCATTTCAATGTGCGCTGTCTGTGATTGGTTAAGATATCAGTGCCAAAACGACAAAACGATTTGTCTTCGCCTTAACGACTGCTTGCTCGGCTAGTCACCATATTCTTATGCCAAAATTTGACACGAACTGGCCTTTACTAATCTCTGTGTGGGAAAATTCTGTCTTTCTTAAAAAATATAGGTTTTATTATTTTCTTTCTTTCGAAAAACTACAGATATATTCAGTAACGTAAAGTGAGTTTTATATTCAGTAGAAAGCTATGTAGGGATACCTAAGAAAAAAAGAAAGAAATAGAATAAACGAGAATAAAATTAAAAACCTATAGAACCTTGAATTTAATTTTTAGTAACTGATTTGAAATAGCGATTAAATTTCGAATGATAAAGTGTTAATTAATTTGATGCACGGTTTTGAAAGAAACAATTTTATACATCAGAGAAAAACAATACTTATCTATACATATAAAATCCTTTGTCCTGACTGACTGACTGACGGATCAACACAGAGCCCAAACCGCTGATCGTAGAGACCTGAAATTTTGAGGGTGTGTTCTTTGTATGACGTAGGCATCCGATAAGAAAGAAAGATTTTCCGAAATTATACCCATAAGGGGATGGAAAATGGGGCAAAGTTTGTATGGGACAACGCGCTTCCTTGGTCCATTTCCGACTCATACGCGGAAGAAGTCGCGGGCAAAAGCTAGTAATTTATATAGATAGGGATTTTTTAAATTTATATAGAGATACATTTTAGTCTCTTTTTATAGTTAGGTACCCATTACCTATGTTTCTTGATGTATGGTCATTGATTTAAAATCAAAATTATCTAAATTTTTCTGTCACACAAAGGTGGAGACATTTTTTATAAGAAGGTATGTTCAATTCAATACAGCCCTAAGTATGTGGCATGATTGAAAAACTGAAAAGTAAAAAACCCAAAGTTTATCCATGTAGGTACATGCTGTACACAAAGACATATTTATCTTTGGGAACAGCATGATAGCTACATAATATTTTAAAACAAGTTTTCAAAATAAAGTAATTCAAATCACATTAAAAATTCAAACCCATCAATATCACTAATACTCTCCCATCGTTAATCTAAGACTATTATTTACAACTGATATAAATAAATACCTCCAGTAATTTACTAGTGATAGCTTTACACCTAATACCTTCTGCGCGTGGGCAAGACTCTACCACAGCACTCTACCATAACTCTACGGACTCTACTAACAAACCCTTTTGTCCGGTAGAGTAATGGTTGACTCTACACTAAACCATGTCTGAGCAGTATTTATAGCCCGAACGAGTTATACCCATGAATAATGAGAATTATGTTCGTAGATAATGAGGAAAAAACAAGACTGGCGGTCTTGCGAGATTTTATGAAGGCTTTGATACTACTATAGTATTTTAAAAGACGCGAGCAAGGTTGTCGTTTTTTTTTCTTGTAAAATAGTATAAAGGTGAAAAGGACGGACCCATGACTGTGATTAGTCGGTGGGTGTGACACAACTGTAAAACCCGTTCATATTATTCGAGTGTTATCCGTATTTAAAATAATTGTTTAAATATTATTGTTCTATTATTATACCTAATAATAATATGCTTTATGTAGGTACTTATATTGCAATTCTCAATCATCCTTCTAGCATTTTTTTTAAATATTTAGTCCATTTTACCAGGGTGAAATAAAAATTTGGTTAATGCACTAAATGATACGACATGATTGCAACGCGCGCTTGAGAGATAGATGGATGAGTATGTCATTTTGATTGAAAATGCCTTATAATATGTCTGCTATTAACGACCAATGAGATGCTGTTTCATATTTCCTACTATATCTCGTCTCGTTGGCTAGACTATAAGTAGAGAAAAGACGTTTTGCTTTTGTTCTACTAAGTTTTTTGGTAGGTATCTAAACTAAAATGAAAGTAGTTAGGTTAACCAAGAATAATTATAAATTTTATCTGATACCTAGTTTAGAAACTCATAAAATTTTGTTGGTATTCAAACTAAGTAAAAGTAACTGAGGTATTAAAATTTAAATACCTTCCTAATGTCATTAGGTGTTTGTTTCCATTTATGCTCCAGTCTTTGATGAAATTACATACCTACTCAGAATTTACCCTATTTTTATGAATAGAATCAAAGTTTACCACTTCCTTTCACAAACATGCCAATTATACGTTCCATTTGCAAAAATTATACGAATGTCAGTGACAAAACGAAAAGACTGAAGGAAGACAACAATACAGTGCTTCATTTGATGTATACGTCAGGGCGCCGCCATCTTGACTACTGTATTGTATCTTTAATTAGGAATAAAATGACGGAACGTGGTTCATTCTGTCGCTGTAGCTTCATGATGTCTGAACTTTTTCATGGTCGCACAATTTATTGGAGTTAATTAGTTTAATACCTTTAAATAGTAGATAAGGCGTTGTAGTAAAATAACGCTGATGGGTATGTAATTTATATGATTAAAATATGTTCTGTGTGCCTTTTCGTAAATACGTAATCTACCCTCAGATTTGGTTAAAATAGCTAGTCCTTTATACGAAAACAAGACCGGTCCTGCTAATCCAATCTCTGCGTTGTAAATCAAGCATAGTGTCGCATTTTCTATTTAAATGTATTCATCCGAGTTTATCCGGGCGTCATGCAGTGAGGCTTTCGCGGCTATGGCTGTACTGTAGCGACGCGTTTTCATGAATAATTTTCGTATAAGCCCATTTCTATATACATACTTATATTATAGTTGAGTTTCTCGAAATGCGATATGGAGATTGAATGAGGATACGGAAGGAAGTTTCGTAAATGGCTCTTTTTGTTTGCTTATCACTTGTGGACTAGTTTTTTCGGAATCTATGAAACAAATATAGGATTGTCAAGGCTATTTTTTTATGATTTATCAAAGTGTAAACAGGAAAAAGCTAGTTACCTACTTACCTTGGTATATTGATGAAGGTCTACCATCACGATATATTCTGGCAACTTATAGGACGTGCCTAATATTGCCTAATAACTATACCCATCAAATTAAAAAAATATATTTTTTGCAATTGTCACAGAATCAATGAAGCTTTGTTTCATATGCTTTTTTGACCGACTCCAAAAAAGGAGGAGATCCTCCTCTATTTTTCTATTTAATATTGCAGAATAATTCACCGCTATCTAGCCCCAAGCTGACTTTCGTTTGGAATCAATTCACAATTTTCCCCTCGTGCCATAGATGTCATCAAATGTATAACACTTTACTAACCTTTTGCATTACAATATCAGTAACCGAGTAGGACCACATAAGTAGAACCTCTACCTTACTACCAGTCTCGATATTTAGTAAAAAAAGTTACTAAATTACACCTACACAACAGGGGCCTACACAAATTAGAAATTACCATATCATTAGGTATTATAATGCACTCATAATTTAAACCAAGTTTAGAAGTGAAAATTATGCTATCGCATTTTTAAGTGCCGGTATAAATGGGCTCGGTGCATGCGACAAGCTTTAAAGTTTTTTCTGCTTTTTTTGGATATTTTAAATATCATTAGTTACTTTCCTGTTATGTGTAATGATTAGATACGAATAAAGAGCTTTAATACACGCCAGTTTATTTAATTCCATAAAAGTTATGCAATAGCTTAAAACAATATTTTATGTAGGTTTCCTTCAAGAATTAAATAGAAATAAGGTTTCGTTAAGTAATTAAAAAATCCTTGGGAGACTTTAAGAGAATATTTTAAGCTATTACATAGCTTTTATCGCGGGCTTTGAGCGCGGCGACCGAATCACGAAATTCCGTAACGAAAATAAAACCTAACACCCACCACTCCGCCTTAACGTGTATGTATATGGTACGACTGTACGAAGGTCGCACGATGCAACAGCTTTACCGCGGTAGTCCCCGAGTATCACACGTTTTTTTTTGGTTTATACTAAAATCATATTATTATTATAAGATTTTATACTAAACCAAAAAAAAATTGGTAAAAAATAGCAGCTACTTATCATAATAGCTGCTTATCATTATAAGCAGTACCTATTGTTAAATTACCAGCAATTATTCTTAAATTAAGAATTATTATATTCAAAACATTTACTAAGAACAATAAATTGTTTTCTAGCGTATTTATGGAGAGGATTCTTTCTTTACGAAACCTTTTTTGTATACTATTGATTATTAGGTAAATACCTACTTAAGTAGGTATAGTTAGGGCAAGAGTCTTCTCCTAGAGAGAAAGATTAGGTATTAAGATACCACGAATTACCTCGCTGGGTTGGCAAATAGGTATCGCATGTAGCGAACCGAAAAGAGTTCTGGGGCGGTCTTCGAAGTTTTGTTATATTACACTTAAAAAATAACGAGACTCGAACCTACGACCTTCAAAAAGTGAAATTCTTTGGTGATTTTTTTTATTATACCTCCCTGAAATCTTACCAAGCATTTCGGTCCTGGGCAAGGTTTAGCGAGTCCGTGTCAAATGGATCAAGATCGTCACGCCATCGTTTACGGGGTCTGCCTCGATCGCCTATTAAATTATAGACCCATAAATATTTTTCGACAATTCACAGTACGAAAATGTCGAGTCTACGAAAAAAGTTCACCTTCAATTTCAAAATCAAATTTTAAAATTTCAATTTTTTTTGTCCTCGGTCAAGCGGACTATGCCGTATTCAGGGTAGTTACGAACGCGATGTAAAAGATAGATTAAACTAAAGATGTTAATGAAGGACCCGTTGATGGCCATCAACGACCATTGATGTTCTGATTATTGTGGTATTAATATCCCTATTAAATTAATTAAAAAAAATAACTACTTTATGCTAAATAGTAGCTGAGTGATATGATCTTGAATGACCAACTATAATATATTTACACCATATTATGTATTTAGGAGAAAATAGAGAGACGGGCGGACAGCCAAATAATCCTGAAAGTATCCTATTGAATTATAGACCCTTAAGTATTTTTTGACAAGTCAAAGTATAAAATGTTGAGTTTACGGAAAAAAAAATCATACCTACTAATATTTTAAATAAAAAAGCTTCGTTATTGTGCGTTTTTGTTTGTAATAAAACTCCTACTAATTTTGTTAAGTAATCCCAATACTTTTAATTACAATGTATGTACAGTCGGAATACCAATTAGCTGAACCCCAGGTTACCCAGAGCTCAATCGCACATCTGTAAGGTTGTAAAGTAATGTCACCTGATTCTGTATTTTTTTAACAATATACCTACTATACAATACAATATACCATAGGTACTTACTTATAAAAAAAATAGGAAAATACTACATTTTTAACAAATGTGCGAGTGAGCGGGTCACGTAGGGTTCAGCTAATTGTTATTCCGACTGTACCTACATACAAAATAAGGCATGATTGGTTAGAGAGAGTCAGCCCGCTGGAGAATCATACCGTAAAAACTAGGTATCAATCACATCCTAATAACCTCAATAAACCCTAAAAAACCCAATTTGGCTCTCTTAAAAACCGTGTCAATCAAATAGGTTACGGTCAATCAAACCACGAACGAACCCATTAATTACCTAGTTGTAAAGTTTTTTAAACAATTATGTCCATACTGAATTCAAGGAGGGCCGCTTTAAATTGTAACCTTATCGGTTAAAATTGTCATTGAGGCTTTCGAAACAGATACATCTTCGTTTTGTGGCTACGAAAAATTGTGAATAGCGGTTATAAAAAATATGCGATTTTCTTTTTACTTTGTTATAATAAACTTGCAGCGCTTTGCACTTTCTATCCCGTTGAATCGAAATCGGCATACAAAGTAACGTGTGCCACCCCTAATGAATCCAATGTTTTTGGAATTGGTATGAGGGTACCAAGTTTCATCAAAATCGGTCCAGAAGTTTCGGAGCCTATTCAATTCAAACAAGCATAAAAATAACAAATAAACAATTAAATCTTTCCTCATTATAATATTCGTACAGAAGTATAGATACCTACCTTTAGATATGTCAGCGTTTAAATACTAATCTCACACGATTGGTAAGTGACGATCAGTCTTAGGGCGCGTTCAGATGACACGCGTTGACCACGCGCCCACCACGCGCATCACACGCGTTACTGATCTCAAATTGCATTTATCAAGTCCACCCGCTCAAGCTACGCGTCCGCCCCGCGCCCGCCACGCGCCCGCACCGTGCTCGCCCCGCGCACCCCTCGCACACGCCCCGCGCCTGCTTGCAGAAATTGAGATCTATTGATGTGTATTAAGACTCAAATTATGTATAGAACAAATTTCAACGCGTGTTCAACGCGTGGTCAACGCGTGTGACGCGCGTGGTGGGCGCGTGGTCAACGCGTGTCATCTGAACGCGCCCTAAGATGTAGCACGCTTAGGCACCTAGAAGTTACCTATACGATCGTAGCTCAAAGACCCCCAAATAAGCAGGGGTCTTCTAGGGACGCTAGTGGAGGTAGAAGACGGTAGCGGAACAAATCTTGTACTTTCACAAAAATAGCTTAAAACTTTTTTATTTCTATATTTTTAAACATAGAATCCTAATATTTTGATAGATATTGGTCATGAGATCGTTATCAGAAATCATTCGACTTGTCGGTACAAAACTGCGTAGAAAGCTTTTCCTGTCTATGAAAAATTATGCAATCTTTAAATACCTATAGATTCGGATTTATAAAAACGCAAACAAAGTTTCACTGTAATAAACCAGGTTCAATTACTAATAGCAGTTGGTAATGACTGACTATCTTAATTTCACTATCTTAAGGGGGTCCATACGCCAACGACCTTGGTACACAGCCTACTAAATAGTTACTACTGGCACCGGTCGCCTTCGCTGGTGAAAATTGTTGATTGTTACGAATGTGTTTTGTTTTTCTCAAAAGTGCTGAGATGGAAATGTAGGTAAGATTTTTACCGACATTTTGGTGTAATTTTGAGCCAAAAATGTCTTATAGTTTTGAAGCTATCCTAAAATTAAGAATTAAAACTAGTCTAGCATTGAAATGACAAGGAATTTTCGCCTCAAAATTACCCCAAAACATCGGTAAAATTTTCACCTACAATTCCATCTCAGCACTTTTGAGAAAAACAAAACACATTCGTTACAATAAACAATGTTAGTTGTAAGCGACGGGCATTTCTGGCACGTTGCGTTTGGCAGCATAAGCAGCCTTAATCTTAATTTCAGTTAGGTTATACTTATGAGATCTTTCAGTGTGTGACCTCACCAGCATACGAAAAAAATGCAACTCGTGGTAGCTTCTCACTTTCAAAAGAAGATAAATCTGGATCCTAGTACCTAATAAATATGGTACGGTATTGCGGATGGAGACAAAATTAAAGTAAAAATTATTTGTTAAGTATATTAACGCTAAAGTAGAGGCCTCATCTGATAAAAAGTGTTATAAGAAGCAAGACCAGTTTCCCGTCCCGTTAAAAGAGATAAATTTGAAACCCGAAGCGGCTATTTCAAAAAGAAGTGAAATTATTCGAGAATCGCTGATAACCTGTTTCTCTCTATTTTACTATTTGTACCTATTGAAAATTTAAACAAGATTAGTTTTTTTTAATTTGCTTATTTTCCTATCAAATGATATTTGATAGGAAAATTCAAATAAAAAATAAAGCGAATTATATATTTCTGTTTCTGGCGATTCAATTTGCGACAACCAGGGAAGTCGACTGTATTTTGATAATGAGCGAAACGTAAAGAAGGGGTTGGCCAATTTTATTTATGGCCATTGAAAGTTTTGGGTTGGCCATGACCGAATATGTTAAGAGGAAAGGGTACCGGGGGCTCTTTCCATACAAACTATTACAAACGTAGTCGACTGTTTTCTCCCTGGATAATGACACTAGAGCAAATATTTTTGGTGCATAAAACTTATAACTGCCGTGACCATGCCCCCCCTATTTATTGTTTTTTATTATTTTTTAAATCATAATTTCTATGATAATTAGAAAATAAAGAAAACCAAAACATAGGGGCATAGTCATGGCAGTTATTGGTTTAATGGCACAAAAATATTTGTGCTAGTGTCATAATACAGGGAGGAAACAGTCGACTACGTTTGTTTGGAGAGAGCGCAGGTACCCTTTCACCTTAAAGAGGAGAATTCGTGAAAAAGTGAAATAATTTCGAAGGATGTTCGCAAAATAATTTAACATATACGTAACTTCAGAAAAAAAGAGTAATTTTTTGAACACAACTTAAAACAAAGGCTTAAAACATGAACCTCTCGCAGTGTGGCCCATGTTAAACCTTGACCAATAACTCACTTTCGACATGCTTTCAACAAAAAGTCTGCATAATCACTTAACCAGTTCCGTACATGGCATCATTCCATTTAGCATCATGGCATCCCAATGATTCTTCAGTAAAATACAAAGATGTTTAACATGACATAAAAAGGAAATCTGACTGAACGTTTTTATTGGTGAAATAGATTCAAAATTCTATTGCCAGGAAAGCCTAGTTGATAGCTCTACTGAGATGTTACTGACACTTGAATCGTGTTCCAAAGCGAATTTTTACATTGATTCCATTAGCCAGCAGTGAAACAATTTGTCAATTTCTGCTGAGAAAAGTTTGCCTTCACACTCTACCAAGCATCTCGGTCCTGGGTCAAACTTGGTCAGTCTTCGTTAAAGGCATCGTGATCGTCACGGCATCTTTTCTGCCTAGAATTCGACGATTGTCTTTTGGCAGCCATTGTGTGACGATCTTAGCCCATAGGACAGGATGCATCCGGCTCACGTGGCATGTCCGATCCCACTTTAATTAATAAAGCTATTTAAAAAAGTTTAAGATTTTACCTCTATTTCACAGTTAATTCAAATCTCTTGGATAACGTACGACCACCTGCTCGTCTTCACCTTTACTTGCATATTATCCATTGTTCACAATTACGGCACCTATACCCAATTAAGAATTGTCATTAAACGTTTTTCTTAAATTTCATGAATTTATTTTGTTCATTCCGAACTAGCCGATGTTTTTATATTGTACTGGCAGCGCTCCGAGGTTTCTGCGGATCCTACGGGAATATCGGGATAAATAGACTATGTTATTTCCAATGAATCAATGTATCCTCATACCAAGTTTCATCAAAATCGGTCCAATATTTTCAGAGCCTATTCGTTCCAAAAAAATGTTTCCTCATTGTAATATTAGTATGAAATATGTTGGCTAGCGGTCCTCAGAATAGGATGAAGTGGAAATTTGTAAGTCCATAGTATTATATTTTTAATAATTTAGTTAAGTTCATAAAACAAAGTTAATTTCCGCTTAGAGCGAGGCGAGCCAACTTTTGAACGATTATAAGTTGCACCGGGTGCCTGGTTTATTGCACAAAATGTTCCAGAATAAAGCTAGGTACCGTGAAAACATTTTTATATATCACTACGATTTTTATTTACCTATTTAAAAAGTGTTTCTTTATATTATGAATGAAGCAGCGTGGAAATTTGCGCACAAGCAAATGACTCGAAAAAATAAACACGTCACTAGAGTTGAAAAAAATAAATTAGTAAGATTTACACTAGAAAATAACCGACAACTAAATTAACCCTTAGCTTAATAAGCATTATTACATACCTAACTAATTTCTTACTTTCTGTTGCTTTAATTTCATAGTAGCACCACCGACCAATAAAATTGTTTGATGGAACTTTAGTTGCTTTCCAACTATATCGGTAGCTGAGTAAGCGACTCTTCGCTCTTCTTAATTGACTTTAGAATTCTGTTCATATATCTTTTTAATTTTCTTTGTTATTTTCTGGCTATAAATAAAGCTTTTATCATAAACTTTTCTTTTTAAATTTTTATATTTGAATATTTATTTTTATATTTGGACATTATCATACTGCAAATCATCTTTCTGTTAAAATATTTAAACACCTATACCTATGTAAAGTTCTCGACAAACCTATAACCATAGGAAAAACTATGCGACCAAGCGACGACGCGACTTGCTCTACAATTTGATTATTATTAATTTAAAATTAAGTAAGCTTTGGCTTTAACCTGAATAAAATTTTAAACTAATTACGCAACCATAAAATAAGACCATGTGAGCATGGCATTCTCGATGCCCTCAAAATTCACGGAACAATAATAAAGGCAGCCATCGACGCCTGCCCGCCGCACAAAAAAACGACTTCTACCCTGATGATAAACTGGTTTTCCAACTAGCAATTCGTCTTCTTTCACCTCTCGCTCACACATATGCGAGATAACTAACAATAGAGCGAGTAGGACGATACAGAAACCAGCAATGCAACTTTTATTTATTTCTTAACTTGTTACTGACATATAAAACACTCTTCGATTTATAATATGCGGCTAAAGGCATCGGTAATTGCCACACCGTCGTCGTCGTTCTGACTAATTTGCATGACATCAATTTTAAATATGGCCGCGGGTACGAAAATATATAAATTCACCGATCGCTGCTTGTCTTGATATTTGCTGACTAATTGTGGTCCTTGGGGAACTTAAAACTGATAAGAAAGAACCTCTAGATATCTTTTAAGTATATCTAAATACATTTTTGTAACAAATTTCTCTACCACATCTATCTGACTGAACGTAATAAACTCAAAAAGTAATAAAATAAACCAAAAACGTAACAAACTAAAAAAAAAATTACTGAACAATTTGTCATATTAAAATATATACTTTTATATATTTTTACTATATATTTTTAATAAATAGATCATTGTTTGAGTACTATCTCATAGAAAAAACCGGGAACGTCAGTCACCAAAGAGCACACTAGAGACGAGCTGCTGAACATCGAAGCTTGTCATCTTCTTCTGCATAAGTAGCCAGAAATAGTCACTGTGGCCGAAATCGGTCAAGGAGGACATCGTCATCACTATCTCACACCATGGTATTATAGACGATGCGGTCTAAGATGTAGCACACTTTCCTAGAAGATACCACGCTCGTGACTCAAAGACATCTCAAAGACCACCAAATAAACGAGGGCCGTCGAGGAACGCGAGCGAAGGCAGGAAGACGGCAATGAAACATACATTTTTGGAACCCGTAATGTAGACGAAGTAATTAATGGGCTTCTTCTTATTCTCGTATAGTGGCGTGGCTCACCTATTGTTAGAGTTTTCAGATCGCCTTAGGGCCTCTAACTTGACCTAACGACTGCTACTAGAGGTAGCAACCGGGACCAACGGTTTAACGTGCCTTCCGAAGCATGGAGGGGCTCACGAAAACACATTTTTGCCACACTACTAATTGGCCACCCATCGAAGTCATGACCGCGCCAGGCGGCTGAAATATGACGATGCTTGTTGAATATATTTAGTTTAGAATCAACATGATTTTTTAAGGAAATGAAAAGATCTTTCCTGACGTGTTGAATTTGGGGGTCTTCAAGTCGCGAGTGAATAGGTATCTTCTAGGAAGGCGTGTTAAATCTTAGGCTGCATCGTCACCTACCATCAGGCAAGTGTGATCAACGCTCAAAAGTGGTCAAACGCTGACCTATCATATATATAAAAAAAAAAGAGATATTGAAAATATAACTTAGTACCTACTAGGTAAGATTTTTTAATTTAATTTTTGTTTTTATGATAAGCAGTATCCTATAAATCTATTTCGTGTCTCACATACTTTCGCTTCATTAAAGCCTTGAAAGTCGTATCTATAAATTTCAAAATTGCAAATAAATCCTATAAATCCAATCCAAAAGTCATACAATCATGTAAATATATCTTATCTTTACGATTTAAGGACCAATATAGCTTGATTTATATTTTTAAAGCCGGAAAATATATATTGTTAGTCGAAGCCCGCTCCGGGCAGTTACGCGTAATAAATATATAAAAGGTTTGTTGGTTAAGCCTTACTAGTTTCTATAGTACTACTAGTGTAGTTAGAAGTACTAGTCTATTCTTGTCCATCCAAAGGTTGCCTGGAAGAGATCGCTTTTAGCGATAAGGCCGCCCATTGTGCCATATTGTAAGGTATTATTGTTTTTGTAGCAGAATGTATGTTAGAATTAAGGTTTAATGTGGTACAATAAAGAGTCTATCTATCTAGTAATTTTACCTACGTAAGTTTAAAATTATCTACTATCCATAAAGTACGAGTATATTTATAGGAAATTATTTTTCCTAACTAACTTCACTACTATCCACAACTAATCGAAATCTTTCGAAAAACCATTAAAAAAAATCATTTTTTCCAAAGTAGGGTGCCAAGTTCACACAGGTCTTATTCCTATAGTGGTGTGGCTCACCCACTATTAGAGTTTTCAGGGCAACTTAAGGCTTAATCTTACTTGACCTAACGACTGCTACCAGAGATAGCAATCGGGACCAACGGCTTAGAGTCTAAATCAATAAAACTATTTAGATTTCGTGACCCATAGTCCATTGAAATGTTACATTTTTTTGGGCTTAGCGTGCATTTGTGCATTTGGACGCAATTTTATTTTATAGTTATCAAGAGGGTAATCTATAAAATAAAATTGCGTCCGAGCGTAGTAATATTTTTTGTGAGACCTATAGTTTGTCAGATAAACCATAAAAACCGTTTAAATCACTTTTTCCAAGATGGCGGCCGTGGGACAAGAGCTACAATCCCTCAAACTTGGATTTAAGCTTAGACTAACCCCCTCTAGATATCTATAAAATAAAATTGCGTCCTCTGACAAATGCAACCCCAAATGTAACTTTTCAATGGACTACTATTCGACTCTAAATACATAAGGGAATTGGGCTTACTTACTTAATTATACAAGTTTTTGCGAAAATGTAAATTTGCCCATATCTTTTTATCGTGTTGACTCAGGACCTTGATATTTATGGTATGAATTTAAACTTACTAGGTCCACCCGTTCCTGAGAAAGTCGGTGGTGACACATGGACAGGCGGACAAGAAAGTGATCTTATATGAGTTCCTTTTTTTAAGGTACGGAACCCTAAAATGACTAGTCCATTATGCCTTAATAAGTGGCAGCACTACTAACCCAAAATAAGCTGCTGAATAAAAAACTGAACTACTAGCCCACCGTTATATGCTGAATAAACTGAAAGATATCTATTACCACTGAAAATCCGTTTCCTATTGATTTAAAATTTAAAATAATCAGTTCTATAGTATACTCTTTGTGATTGTAGACCGAGCCATCTCTGGAATTTTTTTGAACTAATTTAAAAAAATAAGATAGATAGATAGATAGATAAACACTTTATTTGTACAACACACAAAACATTTAAAAAATCAAAGAGTACAAGAAAGCAACCAACAAACCTTTTTTTTTTGCAGGACATTCCACACATCGCCATCTAGCCCCAAGCTAAGTAACTAGACTTGTGTTATGGGTGCTAGACAACGGATATACTACTTATATACTTTTCTTTTGTAAATATATACTTATAATACATAGAAACAACCAGATCACAGACAAATATCTAAATACATGTCTGAGGCGGGAATCGAACCCGCGACCCTGTGTTTGGCAGTCTGGCATGGTGACCATTGTGCCAACTGGGTCGTCTTAACACCATTTCAAGTTAACACCATTCACAAACATTTGGTCTCTCTCGCTTATGACTAATTGTGTCGGTATGACCAGCAGAGTCTTCAAGTAAATTACTAAATACTTTACACAGAAAAAAACGCCTGAAAACTCTCCCGGTAGTAACCTAACCATCAGAACCAAACTCCGCCATCAAAATACTAGAATTTATAATATTAATATCATTTTAATGTCTGCGGTCTAGTTTCACCGAAAACGGACCGTTTTTATATAGCATTTGAACAGAGTTTCGTACACGGTGATTTGGCAACCGTGTTATACAGGCTGTGATTTATATTGGAGCAATGCAGTGTGGTGTGCAGTTAGTATTGATTTCCATTCGTCCCACCCTCACGCACTGTTCCAATGGCAGGAGGCCAAGTGTCCGGCTTAAAAAATATATTTGGGAACTGTTCGTTTACTTTTGGACAACTCATTAAATACAAAGTAGGTACTCATAAGAATATACGAAAATTAATAACAAGTTGTCGTTAAGCGATTAATAAGTAACCTAAATTTTTCAATTCGATCTAGCAGTTCCTGAGATCAGCGCGTTCAAACAAAAAACAGAAGCCCTCAAAGATGAATAATTTTCCCCGTTTTATCCACATTTCCCACTGATTCTTCGCTCCTATTGGTCGCACCGTGATGTTATTTATATAGTCTAAAGCCTTCCTCGATAAATTGACTATCCAACCCAAAAATATTTTTTCAATTCGAACCAGTAGTTCCTGAGATTAGCGCGTTCAAACAAACAAACTCTTCAGCTTTATAATATTAACTAGCGACCCGCCCCGGCTTCGCACGGCTATAATTATGCATGTATTATACATATAAACCTTCCTCTTGAATCACTCTATCTATTTAAAAAAACCGAATCAAAATCCGTTGCGTAGTTTTAAAGATTTAAGCATACATAGGGACATAGGGACAGAGAAAGCGACTTTGTTTTATACTATGTAGTGATAGTGATAGTGATAATAACTACAGATAACGTAGGCATCAACTAAGATAGGACTTTGGAAAATTCAACTCCTACGCTGATGAAGTCGTAAGTAAATGCTAGTACGTAAATATAATGAGTTTTATGAACTAATATCTCAGTGATATGAATGTACGAAGCGGCCTCGACCAACCGACACACTCCCGAATAGGGGTCAATAACCGGCAATTCGGTTATTATGAAACATATGGTTAGTGGGTAGGAGTACAGTCCCTCTTTGTATGATTTATTTAAAAGTTTAACCCATATTTTATAGGTTTTTGGAAAACAGTAAAACAGTTTTTGGATTGAGGCATTACGTTTGCTTTTGGGCTCTAACTTTAGATATTATATACGATTTTTGAACATCGGAATACAGAGCTCTACAAAATAAAAGACAGACGGACAAGAAAGTGGTATAAGGGTTATTTTTTACCTTTTGAGGTACGGAACCTTAACAACATGGCAAAAATCCTATTTTAAATAATTCTTTATGTTTTTTTAATTTAATCAACTTTTGTTTCCGAAATAAAATAAAAAATGATTATTAATAAGTAATTTATAAGCAGTAAGTTCGGTAAATAATGTAAAACGGGGAAATTATCTATTATTTTACATCACATTGCGTGCATTGTCAATAAAATTTAATTGGCGTCTTCAAAGAAGTGTTGAAGGCTGACTTGATAAGTAACCAGTAAACTAGGAATTTTCATGAATTAAATAAACCTCAGGTGACAAGCATTATATTGTGTCACAAGGGTGGAAAACATAATATTTTGACTGACGAATCTCAAAATAATTTCTAATTTCAATAACAATAATATATCAACTACCTACCTAGCTATATTTTAAGTAAGCCTCCTACCTACTCGGTATCTTCCGAAGCTACAAATATTGTTACCTACCTACGCATAGGTATCTGTCGTAATATTTATGAAACAAAACAAATCAACCATATTTATATGAGATAGGTACACAAATGACGCATTCTATCCGAATAGATTTATTGTCATTTTATTTAAAAATATACGAACCAACCAGTCGTAGGAATGTTGTACGGCTTATCATCGTACGTTTAGGTAATGATATAAATATCGAACATTTAAGGTGCTCTTCCATTGCGACACACGCTATACACTCCCGCCACGTTAGCTGCGTGGTTCCGCCACAGAAGATTAATAGTAGAGAAGTAGGGCTAGAAAGGTTTATAACGACAACAGGTATCGTTGGAATCAGCGTGGCTTACTGATAATCAAAATGCATGTTGTCGCTTCCTAAAGTGGTGGGGGTGCCATCTATGACGTCACAAAGATGGTGCCTAATAGGTTTAGATTTTGTGGGTTATTGCGATAACCATTTAACCGATTTGAGCAACCTAGGTATCAAATGAGAGATAGTAAGATTTCTGCAAAGTCACTTTTATTTTTCGAACTTCGTAAATAAGTGACTTTTTGTCAAATGGCCCCCTACTAATAGGTTGTCCGTGGGCGTGCGTGTGTAGCGTGTGCTGCAATGGAACAGCGCCTGTAGAATCTGGACACAATGTCATTATTGATACTAAATGCAATTTGACAAATCAATAGTTGAAATGATTTATCAGGTCGCGATGGTCTTGCACTGGTTTATTATAGTGCCCTCGTTTGATCGGAGCATTAAGCTATAAATATTTAAAGATATAATGAAAATCTAATATCATGACTAATGCGTGGGTAGGAAAATAGAGTAGCTGGGGATATCGCCTTGATAAAATAATTGGAGCGCTTAATTGTTCCTGTGTGGCATTGTAATTCGGCAAAGTTAACATGCATTACAACACGGACCAAAATAGTAACGTAAGTACCTACTCTTAAATGTTTCGTCTTTAACTCAAATTCACGAGTAACAACAAATCGTATATTCAGTTTCTCAACTGAAGAAAGATTTTACAAAATAAAATATTTAACAGATAAATCGTGTCCGTTCACTCTTCACTTGTACATTTCGAAATTTCTGTTCACCAAATCGTATATATTATCGAAAAAAATTCATCCGACACTCGGGTATATATTTTTAAATGGTGAAAGCTTAATGGCCCCTCTACATGATGGGCCATTTTGCTGGCCTACTAATATGGGCCAGCATGTAGCGGGCGTAGTGCTGTCTGATGGCTTATGGTTCGTGGTATGGCGAGTGGATGGCCACGGTGTCGGTTTTTCGGTCGCACATCAAAAAAAAGTGGGCAACGATGGCTGAACGTGGCCGTCGTGTAGTTGCGTTTCAACCATCGCATGGCCGTCATTGCTGGTCCAGTGCTGGACCATCATGTAGAGGGGCCATAAAGTTCGTCGCCTCTTCCGGGTTCTGTATATAGGTACGATAAATAAATACGTCGCGTGAGACACCGATTCTTATCGGGTTTCCGAAAGATTTATTCCGAGCACTCGACTCGATTTATCGGCAAGGGAAACCCGTTCCATGCCTGCTTAGCTCACTAAATAATGCCGAATCGAAATTAATGGTGTTCTTTCTTTAAATAGATGACTAAATACCGTGCCTCACGATATATCAGACCCTGAGTCTTGTTTATATTGGTTGCCTTACGTAATCTAAGCTTTTGCCTCCATTAAACCGTGACCTCTACTACGGACTAATCTTTATTTATATAAATTCGTAATACATTAGGTATATATCTACCTACACGCTGTCTCTACATTATTTACAATGAGTTGTATATTATGTAAGTATAAGAGATAACTAAATTTGTATAGGAATTTAGGTATTTTATTGAACTGTGGGTTCATAGTACCTATATAATTTAAAATTTATATACCTACCTAAAAAAGCTTTCAACTACTATAAAATTGATAATAAGTACTTACCTAAGTATTTTTTTCGTACCTACACTATAAGTAGAGTACCTATTGAAGTGGTATGATTTTCACATATTATTGGAGTTTTCAGGTCGCTTGACCTAACGACCTCTACCTTAACCTAACGACTGCTACCAGAGACTAACGGCAAACGACTCTACGTGACATTTACTATCCGATGCAACATCAAGACAATATTTAGGTATATACTTACTAAAAAGTTATTTTTTATACCTATAACACTTAATTCATAAAATAATTCATAAAATAATAAAAATTACGGAATTTCCATCGTATAATATTAGTATTCTTATCATAAATACATGGACTTACCTATTGATTAAAATACATGCCTAATATTTTTCCTTTATTTATCAAAAGGAAGCTGCTAATTCACGTACGTAACATCAATACATTAAAAAAAGGTAGATGTACTACTATTCAGCTGTTGTGGGAATTGTATGATGAATTTAAACGGCCTTGGGAGGCGCTCTTCAAGCAATTATAGTAGGTAGGTTAGGTAGGCTTACCATACGTCCCGGTTTGACCGGGACGGTCCCGGTTTAAGATACCTGTCCTGGCGTCCCGGCCGGTTTGCATTAACATCCCGGTCAAACTTGATCGATTGACGATCGTAGTAGGATGGAAAAATGCATCGTGGAAGCCGAAAATTTATTTCATAGATTTTGGGTGAATCGAGGTGTAATTACAATTAATAATTATATTGCATATACAGTATAGTCCAGCCGCCAACTGCCTGTAAAGGCATATGAAATCAAACCTAAATAATATAAGTCGCTTAAAATTAAAAAAATGCCTACCTACCTACCTACCTTACTAACTGTCAAGCATACTCAGCAAGTGCAAAACTCAACTTGAACATGTCATGTTATGACAAAATGAGGCACGACAAAAGGATTCTGAAGAAAGTGGACTCTACTGAAAAATAAAAAGGAAGCGTTGGCCAATAATGAAACCTGGGCAAATTTTTGGAGTTGTTTTGAAATTGTACTACTACGTATTATGTATGTATTTTTTTTCTAAAAATCCTTCCTGTTTAATCACTCTATCTATTAAAAAAAATCCGCATTAAATTCCGTTGCGTAGTTTTAAAGATCTAAGCATACATAGAGACGGCGAAAAGTGACTTTATTTTATTACATGTAGTGATGTTTTCTGTTCTTCGTAATTTTGATTGCACTTCAAAAATGGAAAACACAAATAAGGCGAAAAGCAAAACGAAAATAAGCCTCCTTTCTGCGTCCCGGTTTGGCTCTTCTGAATTATGGTAAGCCTAAGGTTAGGTATATCCGCCTGCTCATGGGTACCGCTCAACTACACACTACATTAAATAAACGTTTGATTCCGCCTTAGATAAGAATTATATAAATAACTAACATTTTCGTATTCGTCTACGTGATTAAAATGGGTCCCCACAACTTAAGTTACGTGACCGTTGATTTTCCCTCCGATAGTGAATAAGTATCGCACGCAGTTTATGTCTAAACCTGTACGGATTTATAGTAACGCGATATCGAAACGAACTCTGTACATTATATCATAGTACCTATCCTATAGATAGATACTCAATGTACAATCAACGGTCAAAAGTCTCTGCTCACCGTAACGTTTACAATCCTGTGCAGCAATATTTGAACTTTATAACAACGTAACCTGTGGATCGAACCAACGCACAAACGGGTATCTGATACAAAAAGTTGGCCAAAAGTCCGAAAACGAAAATTAGTTTAATCGCTGCTAGAACGCCATTTTCTCATAATTGGATAGTTATGGCGCCATATTGACGCCATCTTGGGACGGAGACATCATTTTTATGAGCGTCACCTCAGTCGGAACTCGTTCGTTTTAACTGATGCACGTTTGTTCTCGGCGCTTACCTACAAATCACTATTTTATTTTCGCATTATATGTTGTGTGTGATACGTGAAGTTAACTTTTTCGACATGGATTTGGAAGTTCAAGGTATGTACTTCATTTTAAGTTACAAAACATGTGTATTAAAACATATCTTGTACAATTTATGGGTTTATAAATTAGTTACGAAAAATTCATTATTTTTAAGTAATTTTTAAAATATATTGGTGTTTTAGTAATACTGTCAGTACTTGTCAACATACAATTGTTATTCCAGAATATAGTTAGATGTCTATACAAACTATTACAAAAATAAAATGTTGCGCATCTTCGCGCCATTTTTTTTTATCGAATTTTTTTGGTGACCAACCATTTTTTATTCAACTAAATTACTTTATTTCTTTTCAGAAACCGAACAAATTTTTTCACGAAAATCAACTGTTTGGTTTTATAAAAGAGTGCGAAGAACGTTCTCTTGATACGAAAATCAATTTTATGGAAAATCGTCTAGCGAACCTAACGAATTGTCCAGGAGACAAAGCTGGGCTAACTCGAAGCCAATATAACATTTTACGGAATGCAAGCCCAACAATATATCCATGTTATAGCTTATTGCAAAAAGCCAAAAAAGCGTGCTATCCATCGCCAGATGCTTATAGAGTTACTGACACGTGCGCAGAAATAAGATTGCAGGATCTACTCGATCACACCACATCGCGCTTATGCGAATATCTTGAAGAAGTTTTACAAACTATTTCTGAGGAAGACAAAGAAAACCTGATATTAATTTCAAAATGGGGCTGCGATGGCTCTCAGCAGCAGCAATTCAAGCAGAAATTTGAGAACAACACTGATAGTGACTCCAATATTTTCCAAAGTTCATTTGTTCCAATAAGATTAATTGTTAAGACTGAGAATCATGAAAAAAATATTTGGCAAAATCCAGTGTGTTCAAGCCCTCGCTTTTGTAGACCAATACGCATTAGATTCCTCCATGAGACCAGCGACATAACCAAAGACGAAATAAAATACGTAGAAGATCAGGTCAAAAACTTAAACAAATCGAAAGTGCAACTAAATAATGTCACTTTTAAAGTAAAACACATTTTTTTAATGACAATGGTGGACGCAAAAGTTTGCAATGCGGCAACAGGCACTTTGTCGACAATATATGTAACGCGACATCGAAAGATTTTAATAAACTAGACACAAGGAGACAAGAAAACCCCGATACATTTAAGTTCGTATTATCAATTTTGCACGCCAGAATCAGAATTTTCGAGTCAATACTCCATTTATCATATAAATTACCGGTTAAAAAATGGCAATGTAGAACTGCGGCAGATAAACAAATTGTCAAAGAAAGAAAACTACGGATACAACTAGAATTTAAAGAAGAATTATCGCTGTTGGTGGATATACCTAAGGCCGGATTTGGTAATACCAATGATGGCAACACTTCGCGTCGATTTTTTGCCGACCCGGAAGTAGCTGCCAGGATAACTGGAGTGGATTTAGATTTTATAAAAAGGTGTAAAATTCTATTAGAAGTGGTTTCAAGCGGGCATAAAATTGAGACAAAGAAATTGGCCACATTTTGCCAGGAAACTGCTAAGCTGTATATAAATTTATATAATTGGCATCCAATGACACCTACCTTACATAAGATGCTAGTACATGGTCCAACAATCATTGAACACAGCTTACTTCCTATCGGTCAACTTTCAGAAGAGGCTGCAGAGGCCAGAAATAAACATTTCCGACAATACAGACAAGATTTTGCGCGTAAATTTTCACGTATATCGTGTAACATGGATGTTTTAAATAGATTGCTGTTAACTTCGGATCCGCTGCTATCTAGCGAGAAGTCTTCAAGCAAAAGAAAAAAATAGCCATTTTCTAAGAAAGCCCTGCAATTTCTGTTGCCAATGGAATCTTCGTTGACTGACGAAGAACAGGATTCTACTGCCCAACACGAAGATACGGATGATTGTGATAGTTTTGAAGAAATGGGAATAACCTCGAACGAAGATGATTAGATCAGATCGACATTATTATTACGCAATAAATACATACATAAATCATTAAATAATTGTTTTCTTTTTTATACTTAGTAAGTTCCGACTTTTTTTTCTATAAAATAGGCACTAGATATTTTTGAACCCTAAGTAATAAAACATAACACTTAATAAAGAACACTTACAATTACCTAATTGAAGAATAAGTAAAAAAAACCTATTTGGCTTGCTCAAAAACATCGAATAAAATTAATATCATTTAGAAATGCATAATTAATAATAAATAAATCATTTTTGAGTGTTAAGTAATTTTGGCCAGCTTTTTGTATCAGATACCCGTCTGTGCAACGTCAGTCGGTTGGTGTAACGGGTGGCGGCTTAGTCATAGCTAACATGTTGAAAATAATAATGACACTTAGTACTTTTAATTTAAGTATTTATGTTTGTGTGTAACGTCTATTAGGAGAAGGTTGTTTATAGTATTATTGTAGCAAACTGATAGTAGACTTATGACCCATACTGTACATTATACCATGATATCCTATAGATACTCAATGTACAATCGAGTTCAGATTTGGTGCGACACAGAAATCCACTTACCCCTTGCAGTGGAGCCCTTAAAACCGTGTTTGTGTACACTTATTAACAAAAAAGTTAGGCCTTTTCCAAACCTTATATGTGTAAGAATAAGAGCGATTGTCATTTGTTTTTGTAAAAGTAATTTATTTGTACGTTCATTACTGTACGAGGCAGGGGACCTCAGCGAGAGACGAATTTTGGAAGTCTTGTCGTGGCGTGATTATGAGTTTAGGGGCACTATTATAGTTTAAGATTAGGTTAAAAGTAGAAAAAATACTATTCAAGATAAGGGGTTATTATCAGGGGTCATTGACTTTTAATATCGACTGATGTGGATAATCCAAATGTTGTACCTAAAACTATTTTATTCAGTGAAAGGATATTGATGACTTCCCATATAAATGACGTCAATTTAGACTCAAATAAAGTTTTTGTAAATCATATAAATGAACGCATTTATTCTCATAAACATGATTAAAAGAACATCATCAATTCACACAAAGGCTATCAACTATTAAATCGATTTCACAAAATGTTACGAGAAACAAAAACGTGAGAACCAACACGATTTTAATCGAATGATTGTTAAAACAGAATCGACGTTAAACGGTTCTAAACAAAACTTGCGGGAAATTCTCATTACTCACAGATTTAAGTTGCGTCGAACGTAATTTGGCGGGAACAAAGAAAAACGAAAACTTGCAAAAATAATTTATATTTTAAATATGGAAATGTATAATTTCCTCGCAAACTATTTGAAAAGTAAAGAACATTATACAACCTCCAAAAAGCCATATTCTGCTTTGAAATTATCCTAAATTAACGGAATTTAAGTTATCCGATTTCACCAAAACCGCGAAATCGGTTAAGTAATACTTTTTGCCAGAAGGTTTTTGGCGTAATCCTTAAAATAAATATTTTTCCCTGGAAATTGTCACTGTGATAATTAGTCTTGATTTAGCTCTCTAATTTTTTGCAATATTTTCTGCAAAATTTTATTTAGGTATTTTTCGTTCCCGCCAAATTATGCTCGGTGTTGCTTTAATAAAATATACTTTTATTGGAGTGAACGTGCTGAATCTAAACGTTGATTAGTGTAAATAGTTAGTCTGTGACGAATTGAAAGATTGTTAACCGATCGGTAGTTTTAAAACTGTTGTTAGTGGCGTTAGATTCAATTTAGCGTGAAATTTGTTAATTCTTTCGGAACACCAGCGGCACTAAAGTCTAGATCATAACATTATTTGCAATCAACGATTTGACATACGTATGATTGACCTGATAAACTGTAATAAAAATGCTTACTTTCGAATAGCAGATATTAAAACAGTATTTTGAAGCACACAATTTTCTGTAACTAGTAGTTTTGCTTCATTAAACAAGGGAACGTAGACTTGTAAGAATTTTCTTAGAAAAAATGTAAATAAACTGCATTTATGAACGATAAAATTAAATGAGATCCTGATTAGATCTAGGGTTTTTAATGAAATAGTTAATTTTAAGCTTATTACTAGAATTTTATAACTACGTTAAATGTAATTAGATATTAGACACAACGTATCTGTAAAGATTGTAATATAAAATAAATTTTCACGCCCCGTATTCCGTATATAAAATAAAAAAATAAATGTGTAAGTTGGGAGCTCATATTAATTCTTTACTTGCACTTAACCAGTTTCAACTTTACAAGATATACTTCGAAAGAATTTGTTAGCAAAGACATCTCCTTTACGATAATGTTCGATTTTCTATTAAACTTGAAAGCGTTTCACGTCCCACATTCTTATCTCGAATGTTCTACGACATATTTTTCCAAAGTTTCCCGGAGCGAGCTTTCAGGCGGCCGCGTATAAAGCTCTATTCACACATGGCAGGAGATAAGGTAGCTTTCACACCATTAAGCCGCGCGGTGGAGCCCGGGGCTTTTCCAGATTAGATTATACACTCGATTTATGACGTCATTAAAGCTTTGATAATTACTCGGGACAGGCTGTGTAGGCGAAGGGGGGGCAGGGTGAAAACTCCGGGGAGAGGGGGGTAGAACGTGTACTGTTTGATTGGATTCCTGGTACAGAGAGGGTTAAAGGATTAAAGTTATGGAGATTAGTTCGCCGCCCCGCGGCCCGTTTCGTTTATGTTAAAAGGTCTATAGAGATATGTGGAGATAAGGGATTGGTTATTGCGAATTGTTGCGAAACAGGTTTTAATTTTGCTTCGTGTGTTTGTTGGGTTGATTGGTTTTAGCATCGTTCATTTGATGCGAATGCTCGTACAATGTTGCTTAACGTTGATTAGAGAAGTGTATGCCGGTAGCTATTAACACCTTTTTATGTTTATTTGCAAAAGATTAACATCAATAGGAATTTGTATAAAAATGGATGTCCAATGAACACCTAGTATAAAAGTTATGTTACCGAAATGTTAAATTGATCTTGAACCTTATTAGCTCAAAAATTAAACTCTTATTACTAATTAAAATGAACCAAAGTGATATCCCAAACCAAAGTGAACCAAAGATATAACGAAAGTGATATAATATATAAGTGATATAATATATAAGTGATAAATAAATGAAAAATGTTCTCTCTATTAAGTTAAAAGTCTTTATATTACCTTAACATATAGGTCTAAAACCATGATGATAAAGCCTTTGTATAATGGGAGGCCTAAAGAACATATCATAGCTATGTCGTCATAATTTAAGGTAATTTAATGCCTCATTTAGGTATTCTGCTCTCACCTTTATAACTTAGTAGAAGAGACCCATCTTGAAAGCGCAAATGTCAAATAAATCGCTGTAAACTTCAGTGAAAGGGATCAGTTTTACCTTCCGTACACGTTTTAAGCTACATGCAATTATGGACATTATTTCGTATATAATACAAGTAATTTTAGAAAGCGACGCCCTTGGGTGTTTATGAAAAATGTATATTTTCTCGGAAACAAAAGCGGTTAGAGGCGACTTCCTATGGAGCCTTATCTATTATGCTTCACATAATTCGTGTCGCTTGAAAGCAAAGTAAGCGAGAAATGTTTTCCTTACAAAGGTTAGTTGAAATATTCATAAACTATTGTTGTGAGAAACTAACATAACCCTTTGTGAACTTAGATTTTTAAAAACGTATACGTACGTGTACCTATACTCGAAATACGAGTAGAAAGAATAAGACTAATAATCACTACATAGTATAAAACAAAGTCGCTTTCTCTGTCCCTATATCCCTATGTATGCTTAAATCTTAAAAACTACGCAACGGATTTTGATGCGGTTTTTTTTAATACATAGAGTGATTCAAGAGGAAGGTTTATAGACATAATACAGCCGTGCGAAGCCGGGGCAGGTCGCTAGTAAATGATAAATGAAAAATAAAAATTCTACACCATAATTTTCATTTATTAGAAACGCTGAATTTTTAAGCTAAAGGGTACGTTAGCAAATACTCGTGCCAAAAATCTAACCAGTAATGTTTTATCTATCACATACAAACATTTGTTAGACAATAATACATAGACCGTTTAGGGCGACAATCACCCATCTGGCCCTAAGGCCGGTCCACGAATAGCCCTTCAATTAACTATAATGAGAACTGGAGTGCCCTGAGCAAATCTACATAGGAAATAACATCGTGGATAATGGGAAAATTTTATACCGTTTCTCTGAAGTAAATCGTTTGTTGTCAGAAATGGAATTTATTTTAGGACTAGCGTCCCGCTCCGGCTTCCCACGGCTATATTATACATGTATTATACACATAAACTTTCCTCTTGAATCACTCTATCTATTAAAAACTGCAACAAAATCCGTTGCGTAGTTTTAAAGATTTAAGCATACAAAGGGATATAGGGACAGAGAAAGCGACTTTGTTTTATACTATGTATATAGTGATTCATGTTTTTGCTTAGTAGAAGTTTTAAAGAAAACCAAGTATTTCCATATCATTTCATTTTTATGCGTGTCAATTTAATTATCAACATCTCTGTTAGTTAAGGTTGCTATTTTAAACCCTGCCACAACACTTTTTATTAAAAAGCAAATTCTATAAAATGATGATACTGAGATAATCATAAAAAATAATTGTACTTCTATTTAACAACACAAAAGAATATTTAAAAGAACATTTTAAATAAAACACGTCGCAGGAAATGTGATATTTTGAGTAACGATTCCTTTTTTTACATCAGAAAATAAAATGTTATTACTTGATTTATACCAATGGAAAGACGAGGGTCAGCCCAATAAATTACTTACAAGTTCTCTTTAAAAGATTTAATCAGTTGTAACACTTAAATTCAACTTAAAATAATGGGTTGAAGTATAATTATTTTAAGAATTTGAAGACCAGAGTGTAGTTACCTAGTTCTATACCTATTAGTACCTACATTACATTAATCAAACGAAACATTCTTAAACGTTTATATTATTATTTTACTCTGCATTTAATAAAGTACACAAAAGCGGGTGTCTGCCTGTCAGTAATTTTATATAAAACCGCTGTTCAGAAATGTATTAGACATAGAAGCGCGTTGTAGGTGTATAAAAATGTTTCTTACTATGGCAGAGCTATTTAAAATCAACCAAACATTGTGTAAATACGGAAGCTAGCCAATCTCATATTTCAGTAGATTCATTATGCTCTATTAGAGCTCTAAATGGGACATTAAAAGTAACTCACATAATAATTCTGATCGCATTTGGCAGCATTGTGATCCTGATGCGTCGAACAAACGTGTGGTAATGATGCTTTCAGATCCTCCCATGGTTGACAATGTATTCGATACCATAAATATACTGAAAATTGAAATAAAGAAACAATTATTTGAAAATTGTTTTTAATGACAAAGTATCAAATATATAACAACATTAAAGGAAGCTATATTGGATAACAAACAACTTAACATTGAACCTTTTTGACCTTCCACAAATCTGATTTACAATAAATTTTGTAAATACATATGTAGGCAACATTAATGGATGTCCCGTAGATTTTCAAGAAACATTTTACAAACAGGTTGAAAAATTGTCACCATCTTATTAATATTTTTTCAATAAATTCTCATAAATTATTAACCTACGCGTATTTTAATATTTTCATATGCTAATGAAATCAACATTTATTCAAATCTATTTTGAAAAGGTAAAAAATACCTACACAAAAAAATGAGCTAGAATATTAATTGCGACGTTAAGAATGTGATGTTGCTCAATTTTCGTGTTAAATGTATTGCAATTAGTTTCTAATCTCTAGTACTTAACTAGAGCAATTCGAATCGTAGGCTTTCTACCAGTCCAGTCAAAACAGGTAATAGTTATGAAATACGTTGTCAATTGTCCGGCTATTAAGAGGCTTTGTGGGTACAACATTGAGAGATAATTGCAAATATCCAAGTTGGTACTTAACTCTAGTTAAAATTCAAGTTAGGAGTAGATAAATTGCTTCTTGGACAAACTTTTCGTTATATCGAAAAGTTGTAAATTTGAATTAATCACAAACTAAAAAAATGTTTTTAAATAAAGTTAATTAAAGTAATTTAAGAAATAAAAACTAAATTCATTTGTCTTGCTTACCTTTGGAATACAATACAGTTCTAAATAATTTATAATTTTACAACTTCAGTTGGTTATAAATCCTATCCTATAAGTCCTATTAGCTGCGAAAGAAACTCTACGTACAATTTCAGTTTTGAATTCAATTTTTACCATCACTTGTACCACGTTTGTCACTATTTTACACACAAAACTACACACACTGAGTAGAGCAACAAAACTGAACTATTTGCGAATAAAAATTTCTTCGTAACACGTCATAATAATAATGTATCCTTTGTTAATATTTCACCTGCAAAATTGGCGTGACGTAATAATTCATTTTTGCACAATTTTAGTCATAGCAAATAATAAGTGAAAGACTTTCTTTCCGTAATGTTTGAAGGTGTAATCATTTTACTACCTTTGTTTAGTAACAAACTGTAATAGCCCGGAACATTGTCCGACAATATCTGTTACAGTAACAACACACTTTTTAGTGGTTTACGGTGTAATAAAATCTCAAGGAACAAGGCAAACATTGCGGGATTCTTTCTGAGCAATACATAAAAGTAGAATACCTTTTTTCCTCTATTATTTTTTAAGGATTTATTACGCACAAAAGCTACATTTAATGGCAACGGTCTTTTGTCTAAAACTGTAAGGGTTATGTTTTTTAAGCAATTTTTTAAAGTTTTTGTCCGTGTTTTCTGCGAACGCGGCCCAACAAAGCATCGACGTTTTGCAACAGATTTTTTGTTTTATTTTATTCGAGTTAAATATACGTTTGGTGCTATTGTTTTAGAGACTGTTTGTTGTCGGGATGTTTTAGTCTTGAAAAAATCCTTCTAGTGTACGCTTGCCTTAACAGGTTTGGACAATAAAGTTAAAAGTGCGATAAGTTGTAGTGAACCAACGGTTTTTAATAAGCTCAGTGTTATCTTGGAGCTTTTAGAGGTAAGCTTTTATTGCCTTGTAGAAAATAAAACACTAAGTTGGTGGATAAACTAGAGGTAGGTGGTCAAATGTTAGTTACGACTTCTAGAGAAGCTTTTTTCCTTAAAGTGTTTACATCTTATCAATTCCATGTAATTCAATACTTAGGTATAATGTCTCAGTTCTTATACCTTAAAACGACAGGTAGGTACCATTTAAAACCAATAAATTATAAGCATAATAGCTAAGTGGAATTTTGGTTACATACATTGTCAATATATTTCACCATAAATACCTATGCTTTTAATAATGCTAATGTTAATAATATCTAGTCACCTTTATCAATGTAAACACATTGGGTAAAGCTATTGACACGAGTATCGAATTAAAATTATACATTATCAAATTCCAGATCAAATCAATAAATTATATTGATATAATTTATTGATTTAAGTAGCAATTAGGTATATTCAAATAATTTCGATGTTAATTCGAAAATATTTTGTAACACTCAGCCCAAGTCATAAATATTAATAATCGATAATTTATTTACAACGGATATTTATTTTTCGGTATTGTAACATTTAAAATCGACAGGCACTTATGTTTTTTTTTAATAAAATAGATCAGCGATTGACCACTAACTTACACGATAGTGAGTGATGATGCAGTCTAATGTAGAATGCTTTCTAGAAAATAGAGATACGCTCTTCATTCAAAGACCCTGAAATTATTGTATACATTTACATACATACGTAGCTGAAACGAAACCTCCTTCATTCTTTTTATGTTGAACTAGTTTCTGCAAGCGGCATCGCCCGCCATTTCACCGTCTTAGGGGTTAGGCACGTTAAGCCGTTGGTCCCGGCTGCTACCTCTAGTAGCAGTTGTTAAATCAAGTTAGAGGCCTTAAGGCGATCTGAAAACTCTAACAATAGGTGAGCACACCACTATACGAGAAGAATAAGAAGGGATGAGAAACATTGATTAAATGGGATTGTTGTAGCGCTGCTAATATAATATATGTACTAGCAACGCTCAATGAATCCTAATACCAAGTTTCATCTAAATCGGTCGAGTAGTTTCGAAGCCTATTCGTTACAAACAAAAAAACAAAAATCTTTCCTATTTATTATATTAGTGTAGATAAGCATCGAAAAATCATTTGCAGGTAGGTAGGTAGTGTTTGGAACTAAGGTTTGGAACGTGCTACTACCTACTATCACGTTCCAAAGACTCCTATTAACGCACAAATTCCTGTGTGTAGGTAGGTGCCTTGTCTAAGTACAAGCTGAGAGTCGATATCAAGACCGCCTATAACTCAAGTTACCGTGTCCAGATAACGCCTCCTCCTACATAAACTTATTACAACATAACTCAGCAGAATAAGTTATTGCCAACTTATTTTTGTTCCCCTTTTTGCTCTAGTCTCGGCTGTTGTTTATTACGTTTTTATGTACGGTCAAGGGTTTTATATTGCTTAAGCTATTTATTTTACTTGTTTTTTCTTGCGTAGTTTCTATATACCTACTAAGTTGACTATGCCTAAAAATACGTATCTACTAACGTAAATGCGACTTAAGTTGAGTTGTCTATAGCCCTTAAATGTTCAAAAATATTTTGTTGAACATCTAATCATTGTAGAGTTTAAAGTTTTGCGTAAACTGAAACCGTTGTTCGATTTATTTTTCATTTAAGGTGCAAATAGGGGTCAAACGCAGAATGCCTTTTACAGTTAGCTCTTAATTATTGCATGGAAAACTGTTAAGTATGTTGTTTTGTAACTGCTTATAAGTTTTTTCATGTGTAAGTCAAAAAATACCAAGGTCATCATGTTTTAACTTAATTTTGGATAAGCTTAGAAACGACACGGAATTTTCGTCCTCAAATCCAAAATGCAGGACAAGAACTTAACTGGTATTTTCCATGCAATAATTATTGTTAAGTTAAGTTAGGTATAAGGAGCTTTTAGCTTCTTTGTGGGACTTAACTCTTTTAAACATGTTCTGTATCTACCTTTATACCTACTTTATTATTAGAACTAGCGACCCGCCCCGGTTTCGCACGGCTATATTATGCATATATTATACATAAAAACCTTCCTCTTGATTCAATCTATCTATTATAAAAAACCGCATCAAAATTCATTGGGAGTAACATAGGCTTCTATTTATCCCGATATTCCTACGGGATCGCGAGTTACACGGGTGAAACTGCGGAGCGCTGTTATGTTTGATATTTTATTCACTTAGTTTTTGTCTCTAGCCAACATTGTAGCTAAAGACATATGTTGATCATTACATTTCTTTTCACACCATTCCTTCTAGTTAAATAGAATAAACAAGAACTTCATGAAACATGAATGAATCGACAAGCATTTGAAGCACTTCCTTTGAACACCTTTGGTAGAAAACAATGTCATAACCACGGAGATAAAATTTTATGTCACATGATTCTTTAGATGAACATGGGACACAAATTCTTAAGAGGAAAGGGTACCGACGCTCTCTCCATACAAGCGTAGTCGACTGTTTCCTCCCTGGATAATGACACTAAGGCAAATATTTTTGCAGCATAAAACTTAAAACTGCCATAACTATGTCTTTTTTTATGTTTAGATTTTTTTAACTCTTACTTTCTATGATAATTATAAAATGAAAAATCCAAGACATAGGGGCATAGTCTTGGTAGTTATAGGTTTTATGCAAAAAATCAAATGGCTCTAGTGTCATTATAGTGAGGAATCAGTCGACTACGTTTGTATGGAGAGTGCGTCGGTACCCTTTCCTCTTAATGCTGTAATCGGAGTGCCTTTTCGTAATGGGACGTGGATGGGCCTATTGTAGGATTGTTGGACACTTTGGTATTTGTAGTACCTCAGTAGATACTTAGATAATATACAGACGTATAAAATTTAAAAAAAACCGACTTCATCAAGATCCAATGTCAATTAAATGATCACACTTAATTCACTGTATAGCAAAAAATGCAATTATTATTTCGTTTACTTTAATGATAATAATATTTTATAGTTTTCTAGATATTTTTAATATGGGACCAATCTCAAAGTATGGATGATTGTATGAATGGATAATTCATAAAATGGTAAAATGAACGAGTTCTAAGACTTTTTTTTTTCAAAATTAATTTAGAAGAAATATAACTTTTTTCTTGTTTTTTAATTCATTCATTTACTAAAAACACTTAAAAATAATTATTACATTTATTCTGCCAAACTGCGTTTACCTATTTAACTCATAACATTTTTTTTAAACCGAATTAATCGCGTTAATTATAAAACAAAAATGAGCGTAATCTGGTAACAATATTTAGTTTTATTATGAGAAAAATAAAATTATTTAATAGATCTACTTACTTAACCGTCATATTAATGAAACAGTCACAGGTATTTGTGACCATAATACTTAGAAAAATTATAATAATCCAGTGGGTTTCTGGTTATTTTACACGTGGCGTGGGTACTGGGTAGGCAAGGCTCACTGGGTGTTTTATCTCAACGTAACGCGTACGTACTATGTCACGCTCACGACTGAATCGAACGTGACATAAATACGACACGATTTCAAGATTTAATCCTTTGTTTTTATTCGTTACTGGAATTTATATTTTATTTGAATTTCGAATAGATTTTATTATTACTACTGGATAATAATAATGTGAATTAAATTAAAAATGAACCATCGAAACCGGACTTCATAATATGCCGGAGTACCTACCTACGGCGTGAACTTCGCTAAAATGTTTTGTAGGTATGTACCTACATAAATATTATAAAAACATACGCGTGGAATTGAGAACCTCCTCCTTCTTTTAAGTCGGGTAAAAAATTATTAAATTCACGCTTTAAATTAATTTAATGTAGGTATTACTCAGTTCAAGGCAAATATTAAAGTTCAGTGACTCTGTTACCGATAACTAGGTGTTAGGTAGTGGCTGCACACCACTTTTTTACTCGCGCGCGCGTAATTTGGGTAAAAAAATTAAAAAGTAACTAAGTTCTACTTGAACACAGAAAAAAGGTTTTTTTTGAAGCAAGAAATACCTAATCTTATCCATAAAGTCGCTAGATATTAATTTCTTAGCTTGAGTAAAAAATCTTAAAATGATAAGCAGTATTCTTAATTTAAAAGCAATATTTTTTATTTATGAAAACTGCTTATTGTTATCATTTATTTATTACTAGCTGCGCACCGCGGTTTTACCCGCGTAAGTCCCGATCCCGTGGGAATATCGGGATAAATAGTAGCCTATGTGTTAATCCAGGTCTCCAGCTATCTAGATACCGAGTTTAATCGCGCCCGAAAATAATAGGAAGGATTATTTCTTGCTCCACTAAACTTTTTGTCCTTTATATGTCCTATCCACAACTAAACGACTTCAAAAAAGGAGGAGGTTCTCATTGAAAAATTAACCCCACGCGCGTACATAGTCTCGGATTAAGAGAATCATGAGTTTTCGATACACGGCGCGAGTAGGTATTTCCAAAAATGACCTGTATCGTGTGATCGAGAGAGTTTAAGTTCGGACGTAATTGCCTTCATTTTGCTTTCAAATAATGCTGCGGGCCGTAACGTTTTACCCCCTTTATCCTTCACAAAATGAAATAAATTTGGTCTCATTTCATTCACTGCATCTTATTATTTTTTGTAATTCCGTTTAGTCTATTAGAAAACAATTGAAACGCTAGATGAAGTTTTTAAGTCAAAAATATAGATATTCACTGTATTCAGATACTAATAACTTTTATCTAAGACAATATTTCTTTATAATAAAAACGGTTGAACCTAGTTTTCCATTAGATCTAGAACATTTTCAAAATTATCAAAATCCGACTTTATTTGTGGGGGGTAAAACGTTACCGTTTTTTGTATGGAAATTTACAGCCTCACACTGGTCTTAAAGCTAGTACCTCCTATAAAACGGCAGTAAACAAACACTACACTAACTCTAAAACAAACCGAACACCGAAGTTGGGAATTATTTACTCAGTAAGTTAGTACCGGGATGTATCAGACGGTGATAAAGTAAGCTAGCAAGGAAAACTAGAGCCTGGTGCTTGTAGCAGACTCTCTGATGTTTATCAACGCCTTTTGTTTGCTTTGGAGACTGGAGACTAGACAATAGAATGGGTATATACCAACTTGGCTAGGATTTGAGGATAATATTTTACTGGGGCTCTTAAGGTGAAAGGGTACCTGCCCTCTCTCCATACAAACGTAGTCGACTGTTTCCTCCCTAGATAATGACACTAGCACAAATATTTTTGTGCCATAAAACCTATAACGAATGGTAGTTATAGGTTTTTTTTTTCATTTTATAATTTTCATAGAAATTAAGAAAAAAAAAGAAAAAAAATTGGGGCATGGTCATGGCAGTTATAAGTTTTATGCACCAAAAATCTTTGCTCTAGTGTCATTATCCAGGGAGAAAACAGTAGACTACGTTTGTAATAGTTTGTATGGAGAGAGCCCCCTTTGTAACCTTTCTTCAGCTATTTTTTATTTAGTTCGGTGATTTTTCAATCCTAAGACCTATGGTAAAGTGTCAGTTTTTCCTGTTATGTGTGATCACTACATACATAGTATAAAACAAAGTCGCTTCCCGCTGTCTGTCCCTATGCATGCTTAAATCTTTAAAACGATTTTGATGCGGTTTTTTAATAGATAGAGTGATTCAAGAGGAAGGTTTATAACTAGCTGTCCCGGCAGAAGTTGTATTGCCAGTTCCAAAAATAATAAATAGATGTTGTTCGATTCTCAGACCTAACGAATATAGGTTATATAGTAATATAGGTTGAAATGATTTCATTCTAATGATCTTTGTTTGTTAAATTGATTAGATAGAAGACTTTAAACTTCAACTAAAGCAGGTGCCTAGAATTTTGCTTTGTATTGAGAACATTCTCATAACAGCCGTTTTGGAGCTCTACGGTGGGTCTGCAATTATGCAGGTGACCGTACATTGCCATTGATTTTAAAGGTGGCCGCGCAAGAAAAAAAAAACAAAAAGCTTAAGGTGACTACTATCCAGTCTCCATTCTCTTATGTTACTTACTACCGATTTATTTGTTGTCTTGTTTATTATTATGATCAAAATCGCAGTTTGAGTAGAGCCAACGTTCATCGTTCTTACTTAACACCTTATCTCAAATATAAATAAGAATAAAAACATTTTTCACTAAAATTAACATTGATATACCTACCTACTTACATAAATTATGTATTATGTATTAAGCATACATTTTTACAAGTAAAATTACTGTAGCATCAATAAAACATCGATTAAAGATTGAGAAATAAAAAAGTAATTTCAAAGTGAACAAAATACTATTTTCTAACCTTTTAAGTTTTAAGTGGGTACTTCAATCACACCCTTCAAGAACGAAATGCGATGCAATCATGCGCCGGCGCAGTTAATTCACCATTTAAAACTTCTTTGGTATTTCATACTAACTCCTTAACCTAATGACGTTTGATAAAGAAGGTTACGGCTATTGAAATAAGATTGAATTTCTAAAGACTGAGTTGGACTAACGTCATTTAGATGTTAACATTTATAAAAGACAAGGCGAATGTGTTGAATATTGTCGTATAGCTTGACATTTGAGTATAATGTCTTTGTTTCGATTAGATTCCTGTACTTAAGTTATGGGAATACTGTCAAATGTTAAATGACGATTGCCAACTTGTATTTTCATTTGAGTTATTTTATTTGAATGCTGTGTTGAATTACAATTTTCGTTCTAACATTTTGTGGAGTAAGTACCACGCTCTTTGGTAAATTCTTGATTTAATGTATGAATCGTTTTCATTTAAAAGACCAGTACATTTTTCAAGGATTTCTATAAATATTTAACATTTTTTATGGCTTTGACGGAAGCTGACACAATTTTTTTTTCTAAATCTAAAGCAGCCTTTTTAGTCACTTTTAACCTGTATAACGTCATACTGCCATCTTGTTGTTACTTCAATTCTACCTAATTATAGTACAATTTACTAAAACAATGATAAAATAAATAACAAAATACAATGAATAGTTAAAACAAATGTAAGCACCTAATAGTAAATTCTCGTTAAACAGAGTAGCACGAGCTATGAGTATTAAAATTGTTGTTTAACCTAACAATTATTGTTGTTAAGAACATTAAAAAATCGTAAAACTCGAACAAACAGAGCGATAATTGATTGACGATTAAATAATAAGCCACCACACTCGTAAAACAAAGATTAACATAACATTTACGGTTGTAAATAGGCAATAACTTTGATTTTTACGACTAAATAATCGTAAAAGAACCCTGCCAACGCTTCTGAGTTGGGGAGTCTCGAATAGTTTGTTAAAGGTAGCCGAAATGGGGATATCAAATTTGGATGGTTAATAATCGCGGACAAATGCAAACGGGAGGCTCGTTGAATGCACTTTTATTTTACGACGCACTCGTAACATAAAGTGTTGAACGTCTCAACAACTGTTATGAGAACATTAGAGGGAAAGGGACGGCGATACTTGAACAACCTCATCCTGATCTCATCTTCTCTTCTTTATTTTAACACTAGCGACCCGCTCCGGCTTCGCACGGCTATATCATGCATGTAACATACATATAAACTTTTCTCTTGAATCACTCTATCTATTAAAAACACCGCATCAAAATCCGTTGCGTAGTTTTAAAGATCTAAGCATACAAAGGGACATAGGGATATAGGGACGGCGGCGGCGAAAAGTGACTTTATTTTATACTATGTAGTGATAGTGATGATGATAGTGATAAGTATGGTACTTACCTATATCGATTTCAACTACAACTTTCACTACATTGTTTTCAAAACAGGTCAAGTGCGAGTCGGACTCGCGCACGATGGGTTCCTCACCGCCTGTTTTTAGTATTTGTTGTTATAGCGGCAACGAAAAAACATCATCTGTAAAATTTTTAACTATAACGGTCCATGAAATACAGCCTGGTGACAGACAGACAGACAAACAGCGGAGTCTTAGTAATAGGGTTCCGTTTTTACTCTTTGAGTACTGAACCCTAAAAATGACCTAAGTTATTGTTCAAGTTGCCGTTGATTATATTCATCAGTTTTACATCCATTTGACGATGTTACATCCATTGATGACGACCCAGTTGGCACAATGGTCACCATGCCGGACTGCCAAACACAGGGTTGCGGGTTCGATTCCCGCCACAGACAAGTATTTATGCTTAGATATTTGTTAGTGGTCTGGTTGTTTCTATGTATAATAAGTATATATTTACAAAAGAAAAGTATACAAGTAGTATATCCGTTGTCTAGCACCCATAATACAAGTCTAGTTACTTAGTTTGGGGCTAGATAGCGATGTGTGGAATGTTCTCCAATATTTATTTATTTATTATTTATATTTATTTATTTAACTTAGGTAAATGGTTAGAAATTTATAGTATTTATTTTCCTGGGTCTAAATCGCGTATTTTTTTATTTATCTTACCTTGACGTTTCGACTATGTTACAATAGTCATGGTCGCGAGGAGACACACCTCCTTCTCCCGACTACCTCCTCTCAATAGTCATGGTCTCCTATGAATACAAATCGTGTGAGTTTAAAAAGTTTATGGTTAGAAATTTATCATTAAATAAAAGGAGGCAAAAAAAAACATTACCAATTCTGCAACCGTGAAAGTGTAACAATGAAGTAAGTCTAAAAGCTGCAATGCTACATATAAATCTTTCTAATCGTACAACGATACACCCAGTTGGTTTCTCTCTGTCCGACCACCTAATTTCGTTGCGTCCGCACTGTACGCCATTACGGTTACCCTGGGCCAAAATTCCGAGTAATTAAACAACTGAAATTTTAACAGTACCCAGTATAAATTTAATAAGGATGGGCCATTTACACTGTAAATGGAGTAAATGTTTGGGTTTGGCCAAAAACCAAAATGGGGTCCGTGGAGCGCTGCGTAAGTTTAACGTGGTCTAAGGGCTCTTGCAGACTACAAACTTAAATCTACCAATAAATATACTACAATTACAACTAGATTTGGTATTCCATACAAAACGTCAGTTACCTATATTTTGTGCCTAATCAAAGCTAATCCTTTTTCCCTGATCAACTAAAATAATAATTTTCTATATACAGAGATCAAAACTTGATTACTATACCTGCCTACACATGACTAGTATTAGTTCCAACTTCAAATATCTTCATAGCTCACTGAGCGCCAAAATTAAGAAAATCAAGCGTTTTTGCTCTGCTCTGCTTACTAGTACCTACCTATGAAGGTCAGTGCATCATACCTCTTCTTCTGTCGTGTCAAAGACATTCAATCAGATTTGCCCAAAATTTGGCGTCGGATATGGCCTCCGCTGAACAACAGTGAGGCACACGCATGAAGTGCTCCACCTTTCCACAAGTACACCAGAGTTGCCATGTTCTCTAAATCCCCACTTCGCGATGCTCATGTTGGGGCGACTAACCTGGACTTGAAGGCGATTCCATGACATCTAGACTGGTTACAGCATTATAATGATACCAAATCATTTTTTTAATTATTTGAAATCTTTGAAGCCTCTTAAATATTAAGTTAGGATGTGTGCCTTCGGAACGATTCTGACGATGCAGCCTAAGATGTAGCACGCCTTCCTAGAAGATACCTATTCACTCGCGACTTGAAGCCCAACGTCAGGAAAGACACAAGCAGGCAACCGAAAAACTCACAAAGGACAAGATAACAAATATTTTTGAAGATAGATTTGAAATGGAGCAATTAAAGTTATGTCCATGTGTCCTTATTATTAACGTACGATGAAGTATAAACAATCGTTCGACTGAAAAATTAACAATCTGTGGAAGCTTATATCGCGGTTAAACGTAACAGGGTACAATATACAGTACACTAGACAATATGAGGTAAATATTTTACACTATACCTACGTGGGACTATTAACTATGATCTAATAGGGTTCTGCCGAGGTAAGATAATTGTTTGCTGCTGTAATAACTAAGGTGTATTAAATGGTATTTAAATGTCTAAGACGACCTCTGTGGCGCAGAAGGTAGGGGGGTTCGATTCAAGTATTTGTATAGGTAAAAGATGTCCAATAAATGGATGGAAAACCTGAATACACACAAAAGTGTCATCATAACATGACGCGTCCCGTTCCCGATGTGTGACGTCATGCGTGACGGTAACATGAGGTATTTATTAATATCGCTTATCTGGGATTGTGTTATGGTGACGAGTGACGAAGACTTATATAAATAAAAAAAAATAAAGGAAATTTTTTTTTAAAAATTTGGAAAATAATATAAATACTTACTTAAAGGAATAAGTAACAAAAAAAAATCACAATTTTCTTTCGTTTTCATATGACGTTTTCACGTAAAATTATTGTCCGTAAGCGAACTTTACAGACAACCATTTGTTTTTTTATTGTAAATAAATATTTTTATATAGGGTCTGGGTCTTTCTGTTCCTATCTAAGTAGGTATGTAGGTATTTCGTTGTCTGGTCACCATAACACCAGCTTAGTTGCGTAACTTGGTGCTACTTGCTGCTGTGGTGTAATTATAGATTTTGTAAATAAAAAAGTAGTCGATCATTGTATGAAAAAATCTTACATAAATTACTTACTTACAAATTTTAATGTTACTGGTCGAATTCAAAGCGTTAATAAAAGACACTTGAATTTATTTAGGTATCTACCTACCTTTTATAGGTTTAATTAACTAGTTAGTAAATTATTTCCCACACACTTATTATACTATTTATCCACATAATAAGAAAAAACTTTAGCAATTTAAAATTTATTCTTGCCATTAGCATAGTTATCGAACTAAGTAATAGACCAATTAGTTGCAGATGTATTTGCATGATCGCTTTGCTTGTCGATTCTATAATAAATGGATAGTATTAGACTGTCTCTTTTTCTTTCTTTCTTAACGAGTTGCGATAAATGGTGTTCCAATCTAAGTTATGTCTGAATGTCAAACAATCTAAACCATTTTTAATGACTTAAAAATGTGGCGATTACCTACCTACGGGTTACAATTTAAAGAATTTGGCTCGGTCGTTGGCTTGATATCGAGTGAAATTTTCAGAGGCAGTAGAAATTTGTACTTAAAATGACTAAAATATTATTGAAGTGAAAACTTCTTTAGCGGCGTTGAGCACTTTTTCTGTAATGGGCATAAAATCTTAAACTCGCGTCAGGACACGTGACCTGATCGAAAAAGCGTAAGACGGATGGAGAGTAGACAGCTATCCCCTCTCTACGGCGCGGTGAAAATGTATGCCTGGGCCTACTGTTTTTAATTTGGCTGTGAGTGTATTAAGACGTACATATGGTATTTTTTAACGGACGACTATTGACGGACGACAAATGTCGGACGACTATTTGTCGGACGACTATTGACGGACGACAAATGTCGGACGACTATTTGTTGGACGACAAATGTCGGACGACTATTTGTCGTCCGACAATTTTTTTTTTTTCATCTAAACCTCTTTTTGCGTATGTTCTCGCGACATATGAGATTTTTTTTTTAAAACAAAACCGAATACAATAAAATTAAAAATAACCGCACCGACATAATCTGACGTCGAGCAACCATACTATATGTATAAAATTTAATCAGATTTTTATATTAAACTTTTTATTATTGACACTCTTCATTGCTCTCCTCAATATACTATACCTACCTACAGCACTTTGACGCGCTGAAACCAATACCGAAGAAGCAAAAGTAGTTAATGGGTTCGATTCCCGCCGGGAACAAGTATTTATGCTGACCATAAATTCTTGTTTCTGGTTCTGGGTGTTTCCTATATGTATAATATGTATATATTTACAAAAAAAAAGTATATAAGTAGTTTATCCGTTATCTGGCACCCATAACACAAGCATTAAGTTGCTTAGCTTGGGGCTGGATGGCGATGTGTAATATGTCCTGAAATATTTATTTTATTTATTTATTTATTTAAGAAAAATAAGACTTAGGTTAAAGAGGCATCGTCTAAACTAACCATTGCGTATATTTTTAGAACCAGATGCATAAGAGGATGTTAAAAGTTTTTTTTACCCTAAACTTTTAGATGAATAGTGCCTATACCTATATAGACGCAGTGAAATTGATTTAACCCAGTTCCATATATCGATTACAAGTTCATTGGCTGACGCATGTTCTCGAGCCAAAGTGATTTTACCGTTCGTCGTTTAGTAGCTTGATATTATGTCGTAATATCAGACCAGCGTTTTTTTTCTTCGCCGATAATTATAATTTTACCAAATTAATTTACAATAGGTGTAGTAGGTACTAGGTACCTACGGCATGGCATTGGACGATTTTTTTTTTTTTTTTAAAAGTGTCATTAATATTGTTTAAAAAATCATTGACCACTTGCAAAACGTCTTCAAAATAAATTATGATGTTTTAAAAATAAGACAGGCTGTTTATAAATCCAAATGACTCTACCGTGTGAAATTAGTACCTACCTATACTTACCCACGTAAAAACTGAGATAAATGGATATGATGGATATCATCAATAAACTTACCACTTTATTTGGTGGCTAGATTATACCATAAAAAATTTAAAATGAAAAAAAAAATCATATTAGTTATATCATACTAAAAATTAGTGGCAGCTAACTACCAAAAACGAACTCACAACTCTCGTAATCGTAGACTAGGAAACAAACTAACAAAACCAACAAACGCAAACGTTTTAATTGAACATCGCCGAGATTCAACGAGTACAGAGTAAACGTCGTGAATCGTCCAATAATAATGAAACTGATGGCGAATGCCGTCGTCGGTGTATGAAGCGCCCGTTTCGGCAACATAAACAGCCCGTATACTATACCTCCAAAATACTTGAGACCTCATAACATACTTAATCTAAAGTAACAAAGTCTATTTTTGAATGGCAAAGTGTCTGGATGTGGTGGGGGAATCGGATGTAGCTTCCCCCTCTAGCGAGCGGGAGGGGCGCAGCAAGGACGGTTTACAAGATGGCGGTCTATTTTGACGCGGACGCAGCGGAGTGAAGTCGTCTGATTGGTTGTGAGCATTTTTCAAATTGAAATTATTCAATTTGATTTATTTTTCTAATTGGACGATGACAGTGTTTGGTTGTTAAGAACAGTGCAAAAATTTGTTTTTACGTTTTATATTCAACAGCCCACGACCGAGCTCAGAGACAAAGGTGTAAAATAAAATCTTGAAAAATATTGTTTAAGTACTACATCCCGTATAAAAAATATTGTGCGCGTGTCAAAACCATTTTTTTTGAGTCAGGGATCTGTTATAAGCCTTAAAAAGTGCTCATTTTTGCTAGAGTCATGTGTCTCCCTAGCGTTTTGCAGCTAAATGCTAGTATAATTGGATATATCCAGCACCAATCCACTCTCTCAGGAGCTAACTAAGCCGCGCGCGGGTGTTATCAAGATGTTTTCCTATACCGTAAAAATAATGTCAATACACACATTGACTTTTGTAAGAAAAATCCATTCATAAACGAACCATCTAATAATCGATCACACTGTATTAATCTTAATGAATGTGGTAAAATTACATAGACCACTTTCATTACCTAGACCATACCCTATCAAAGATACCACTACCACCCACTACTACAGAGAAAAAAAAGGTTTCTTGAAGCAATAAATAATCCTCTGCGTATCATTTTAAGATTTTCTACCAAAACCAAGAAATTATTCTCCAGCGATATAGGGAGAGGATTTTTTCTTATTTTAAATATACCACTACGCTATTAAATATACCACTACGCTATTAAATATATCACTACGCTATTAAATAGATCACTACGCCATTAAATAGACCACTACGCCATTAAATATACCACTACGCTATTAAATAGATCACTACCCAATTAAATAGGGACCGGTGCACTAGTCCCTACCAATATATCCCCCCTGGTGGGTGAGGATGGAATTTTTTTCACCTATTTCTACCGTAGAGCTACTAGTAGGGATATAAAGAATAAAAGTTCCACTTTTACGAACCGATATGTTATAACAATAATAAGTACTTACTGTCAATTACAAAAATTATTCATTATTGTAGCGTTTCTGTTGATCAAACTTCCTGGTCAAACTAGTTTGTCCAAAATGTAGAGGGAAAAGGGAAGCACACTTATCTTATGGATTATCTAAGTAACGCAATTTTTCCAAACACATCCCAACGTCGATTTCACCAGTTAATAAAATTGACTCCTAATGTCTCATCAGTACCCTATTAAATAGTCATCTACCCTTCTAAATATTTTGAAAAGTTTAGCGTCATGTAAACCGACTACTATGGATGACGTAGCGCGAGGGTAGATATTTTGAGCTAACGTGGCGGTTTGGCCGGCGGCGGCGGCGTTGGGTCACAGGTTGGGTGCCGGGACGAAAGATTTTTCTTCTTATTCTTTCCTGTGTCTGCTAGTTTTAGAAATTTAAGAGAATGTTTACCTCACAATTTATATTATCTGCTGTAAGCTGAATGAACCTACGTAATCAGTGTAAGAAAAATGTTGATAGATAAGAACCTAGAAGCCAATTAGCTTCATCTAATAGAACTTGTTAGTAGGTGTAAATAATAAGATTTGGTAGGTAGAGTAGGTACTTACGAATTTTGTAATCTATTGAGCTGTCTTATAGAGATTATAGGTAGGTACATCAACAAGCCTCTACATAACTTCCTACACAGAAATAATCCTATTCCTATAGACTGAAGAGAATAGTTTATTGTTTTTATTAGTAAATGTTATTGAAAATAATAAACAGTATTCCTAATTAAAGAATGTTGCTTTATCCCTATATCCCTATGTAGGTATATGCTTAAATCTTTAAAACTACGAAACGGATTTTGATGCGGTTTTTTTTAATAGACAGAGTGATTCAAGAGGAATGTGTATATGTTTAATACATGCATAGTATATCATATATATAATCAAGAAATTATTCTCTAGCGTCTATCTATTATTAGGAGAGGATTATTTCTTGCTTCAAGAAACCTTTTTCTTTCTGTGTAGTAGACTTTATATCTAACTAATTTCTTTTGTGAACAGAACTAATGGAAAAAAAATTGCCAGTAGTTCTGCCAACAGAAAAACTTAACAGAACAGGTGGTATAGACGCTAAAATCATGCAACTTCACTTTTTTATCTTTAAATATGTTATCGTCAGAGATAAATGAATGATAAATCGGTCTAAAATTTGGCTTTTTTGAATATTTTGGATATTATATTAAAAAACGTATGGCACTCGGGGACTGGCCGCGGTAAAGCTATTGCATAGTGCGAGCTTCGTACAATCGTACCATATACATACACGTTAAGCGAACGCTCGGCCGAGCTATATGATAGGCGGAGTGGGGGGTGTTAGGTTTTATTTTCGTTACGGAATTTCTTGATTCGTTCGCCGCGCTCAAAGCCCGCGATAAAAGCTATACAATATAGCTTAAAATATAGAAAATAAAATTAACCCTACACGGATGAAGTAGCAGACAAAAACTATTAAAATATAAAAGTCAAAACTCCCATACCTAACCGCTCACTAACACTGTTATATTAATCATAAGCCCCTCCAATTTATAATGTAAATTCTATCGAGGAAACAGAATAATTTTAATTCCATACAAAACCCGGTTTACCTATTGCATACTAAGCAATAGAAGATTTTATACCTGCCTACTGTAGGAACCTGCTACCACTAGCTAATGAAAAAGAAAGACAAACATTGAATTTACCAATACCTACTTAATCAATTTTCATCTTCGTGAGTGATGCACTATTGTTTTCCGCCTGAAACGTGCGCCCTGCTTGGAACACTTTATGGTCGCGTGTACCAAGAGTTATCAGCGTTTTTTAAAATATGCATTTTTTATAAACATAGGTAATATATAAAAAATGCATATTTTTTGTTTTTCGGATGTGTTTTATAACCGATTCTGAACAACGTACTTTAATATGGAAGTGGTTTTCAAAATCACCCTGTAAATTAAGTAAACTACATTTAAAGTTTTATTTACATTTTCTATTAAGTACTTACATTATTTATGTTATCGTCAGAGATAAATTCTAGCATTCTTTGTGATATTATTCTTCACTAGAATAATATAAATGCTAAAACAAATATCAAGTACCGATTTAGATTGGTCAATTTAAAAACAAAGAATAAATTGAGTTTTTATTTTTATTTGTGTAACTTAATTTTAATTTGTGTGTTTTTTATTTTAATATTTTGAAATTAATATATATCGTATTTACATCTGGGCATAATTGAGTATGACTTGTATTATCTGAACTCTTTACATTTAGTATTTAAAGATTTCAGAGGCATACATTCTTGCCACGTAGGTAGTAGGTCCTTTTCTCGATTCATACAAAAATAAATAGGTCTCTTTGCTCCTTAATATTCTCAGATTTCGATACATACCTATTTCGTTTTTTTGTGTAATTAATAAGCCAAAATTATACCTACCTACCTACTTATTACATTAAAATTAATGAAACATGTAAGCTAGGGTGTCCCTTATATGGGTGAAAAAAACTTTTTTTTAGATATCGTAATGCATACCTCCTATTTCTTTTTAAACTACCAAGACTTACTTAAATACAAAATTTCATCTTCCTACGTCAACGTTAACCCGTGCCGACAGAACTCTAAAGATTTTGAAAATTGCGGTTTTTAACCCTTTCCGTTATAAAGCTAAATAAATGAAAATAGTAATTTTTTATGAAAATTTTATTAAAAGAAGATAAAATAACAGATCAGGCAGGATATTTTCTTTTGAGGGTCGTGTTTTTAAAGTCTGGATACAGATTTATATGCTCCTGAACACAGCTTAGAAAATTGCTTTTGCTCTTCCTTTGCAGTGATCAAACCATGAAAATCTTGCACTTGTTCTAAAGCTATTTCAGTCGTCTCATTAACTGCCCTTAAATAAAGCTAGAAAGAAAAGAAAGACTGTGTAGATTTTTGTTTCGAACATGCATTTTAAAGCCAATTCATAAACATGATGGCGGCAACCAAAGAGTAGTGATTCCCTGTCTAGTTTTTGTTCCAAAAGTACACAAGCTCCTTTCAAACGCAGTTTAGACGCAGTTGTGCCACAGCACATTATTTGAAGGTACCTTGTCATCAAGGTTCCAGTCATAAAGTGCGTTCAACACAGCTTTAGCTTGATCCTGACCGGAAGAGCTCTCCAGTTTGGGTACAGCCAGAAGTTGTTCCTTTCCTCCTAATGAAATTAGAATGGCAAGCGATCTTCTTTTGAACATCTTACGTCATTACCATCTCTGGACTTTCTCTCTCATCATAATTTCCCATCTCAGTTAATAGTCACCATTTCAGGCATAATATTATTCTGAAAATCTGATTTTATAGAGTCCGCTCTTTTTTTTCGACTCAGTGTGCGAAAACGTTAAATAGACGATTTGTTTATCGGAAAATCATCGCATCAAAGACCTATTGCTTCTACATCAGGCTACTTCAGCCCGCCTGAAGTACAGTCTGAAGTAGGCTGATGTCAATTAAGCATATGACAGCTTCCCCTAAGCTTAATTGATATGTATCTAAAGTTGCAACGAACTTAGGCGTGATAAAGTTTTTCCTTTCTCTTTTTTAGTAGTTTCAGAACTTTTCAAAGGTGGATGCCAAGGATTTCTCAAGACTTTCATCAGAATATAATCTTGCGTAGTAACAGATGACATTAATCCTCCGAAATACCTTTGCTCACATTCTTTTTTCTTTAGTTCTGGGCTGGTTAGTGGTTAGCTCTAGTTAGTGGTGGCAGTTAGGTAAAGCTCATGTCGGGATTTTAGCTTTTTCTCAAAATATACTACACTCCCGAATGACGAGATGAGCGCTTTAACTAACAGTCAATTAACAACTTCGCGAATGTTAAAGAAAAGTAGGTACTGCAAGAACTTGACGATAAGACGATAACTTTGCGCCTGTTATTTGATAATTTACGTCACCAACTAAGAAAACCCTTTTTTTATTGCTTCTTTATTTCACTGCCATCTTTTAAATTTAAAACAATACGTGTTAATCGCAAGAATAATAGAGAACAAATGACAAATGCCGTGAATACGCACCGCTACTGCCGCGCAAAATGTATGAACATGATTCGATGCAATTCGGCACGGGTTATCGTACTCCAAATAAGGTAAAAATTTATTTCTGAGTGTTTTAGAGGCTAATGAACAAAACTAAGACTTATGCGTTACAAATTTAAAACTTTGAAAAATAAGGGACACCCTAATGTAAGCCTAGAATACATAAGTACGGTCGGCTGCATAATTGCAGGCCCCGGTAGAGTTAAAAATACTATTATTGGAATGTTTTCATTCTAATAATTTTTGTTTGATCAATTCATGAGTTAGAAGACTTTAAACTTCAACTAAAGCAGGTGCCTAGAATCTTGCTTGTGTTGAAAACATTCTTATAACAGCCGTTTTGGAGCTTTACGGTGGGTCTGCAATTATGCAGCCGACCGTACCTATATTTTAGAGACTTAACGTAACATTTTTTTGCAATTTTAAAAAGGTTGATAAGAGGTATTAGGTAGGTAGGTATGCCTGGAACAAAAATTTCATCAAAAACTGTCAATGATAAGCACGTGATGTGATCCTCTTAAATTAAAATTAAAAACTAAATGCACAGTTTCAATGCTCTAATTCTCAAACACCTGTCAGCCACATAAATACAGTTGGGCAATTAACGCGATGATGTAAAAAAATCGAGTTTAATGAACCTAGAACGTATTCGATTATAAATCGTGATAGCATCAAATCGTTCAACAAAACAATCACGGTCTACATTATGGTGTGAACACAATTAGGTACACACAAACTGGTGCGCGGGAGTTGAATGCTAAGCCAGCCGCAGCGCCCGCGCAGCAGCACGTGCTTATGTCAATACCCTTCTTAATATTTATTCACGCTGACGTTTTTATGTAAAAATAAACCATAATATAGAAATAGGATTTTTATAGATGTTTGTCATTTTCATGTGCTGTTAATTATTATTAGTACGAAATTTAAAAAGCACTTATTTATTCGACATCTAAGTAAGTATAGGTATTTAAAAACAGGTATTTTATCATTATTTAAAGTTTTAAATTAAATAGGTACCTATTTTATTATCATTATCAAATTTAGTATACGTACCAGACAATAAGCCTAGTAACCTAGGTACCTACCTAGAGTACAATACTAAATAAAGTACAAGTTTGCCTTAGATGGCTGCTTGGCTACAAAAATCTCCACCAATAGTCAAGCAGCCCCTTTTTTTTAAATAAAAAAAATTTATGCTAAGATTTTCAAACCATCCAGCTCATTGAATAAATTTAGATTTGCTGAAATTGTCACATCTAGGTTTCTTCTTTATAGTACCAAAGAATTAGAAATAATCGAAGAACATCGTAAATGTATTGAACGTAAAAATCAAACAGGTTGTTACCAACCATGTCCCAAGATCAATTGGATTGAAAAAGATTAAACTACTAGCCCTAAGATAGGTAGTCAGAAGATTCAAAATAAGATAAACATAATAATAACGCCGTAGGATGAAAGATTGAATATCGAAGATAGCGTAGCTGTAGCACTTACCTATCTTTGTGTAAGAAACCTGGTTGAAGATACTAGGGTAGATTGAGGTGATAAATATTGAGCAAAAATTGCTACTGTAAATTGTAGGTAGTTAATATTTATTAATATAAAACTCAAAGTCCTGACTGCTTAAATTTTAAATCAACGCACAGCTCAAGCCAATGTGATCGGGCTAAAAGCATAGGTACGGATATTGAAAGAATTTTGGAAACTTCACCTCTTACGCGGACGAAGTGCGGGTAATAGTCAGTCTCTTAAAATATATCTATTCATACTCTAAATACATTTATATTTTACCCTTTAACTTTTCTATCCTTTTTTTGCACAAGACATTTATGCCTAAAAAAACTATTAACTATGGCCAAAATTAATCAGACCAAAATTATACTTATCCGCAAATAGACTTGAGAAAATAAATCAGCTGGGGCAGATTGATCACCTCGCAATAGGTAGGTACCTGCTATTTTTAGGCCTGAAAAACTCTAAAATAAATATTTTCCAAGTATAGGTGTCACGTAGGTATCTATACCTATGCATAGGTAAGTCTTAAGAAGAGAAACAACGTAGGTAGACAGACACATAGATCATAGTCACTAACTGTCCAATCTTGTTGAATATTATCATCCACCTACTCATCGAATAAGTACCTATAGCTGTCTATAATACACCTCAACCCATCGACTTTCGCTTTCACGAAATCCCGGGAAATGTGAAGCGTGTTTACGAATTTAAATTACCCAATCAATTTTTAATTTGGAAGTGTTGTACAGTGGGTTATCCGTGGCACCTACCTGACCATTTAAAGAGATTGGTAGCGTCGAATATTGAAGCCATGAGAATAATAATCGAATGACGCTGTTGAAAGTTTTAGCATGTTGTGGCTTTTACGCGGTTTTACAAAATGTGGACTTTTTAAAGTTATTGAGGGATTTGGAACCGATTTGGTCTAAAAAAATCTAGAGCTTTTTGTAACTTTGCAATATTTAGGTAGGAACTTACCTTGCCTATCTATCCATATATAGTATGTAATCTATATAGTATGTTAACATTTTAATGCTATATGAACCTATCTAATAGTATGTTAACATTATAATGTATGTAGTACTTACCTATCTACATGCCTAAACCTAAGTTTACTTACCTACGTACATAATAATATTTCTAAAGTAAGTACTTACCTACTAAGCTATTTGCTTGATTTGCAAAACATCAAAATCCTATTGTATTCAAAATTCAATTCCAATTTATTTATTGTGAAGAAATAACCTGCCTTTATTAAGTGAATTCATTTATTGCGATTAAAGGACCTACCTTTATTACACCTACTTACATAGGTGGTGTAAACAACAGTGTAAATCTCGTAAATGCTTAGGTTGAGAATGCTGAGATTGACTTAATAGGTATTGAGGTTTTGCTTAACATTTCCGAGATAGAGTCAGGACAGTCCCGTTTGGATTTTGATTCAGTAAGCTACACCTAGGACCTTCCTTTATTAAGCAAATTCATTTATTGTGAATAAAGGACCTACATTTATTATAATAAGTCAATTAATTTATCGCAAATAAAGGACCTACCTTTATTAGGTAAGTAAGTACACCTACAACATAGGTAGTATAAACAATAGGGTATAAAACTCATAAATGCTGAGGTTGAGAATGCTGAGGTTGACGTGTTATTGAGGTTTTGCTTTCCGAGATAGAGTCGGGACAGTCCCGTGTGGATTTTGATTCAGTAGCTATACGTACTGAACTAATGAATAAAAAGAAAATAAAAATGATCTCCCTTATTTTTTATAAAAAAGATTTAATTTTAAATAAAATATATAGACAAAAATTATCTCACCGAAAATCAAGCGTTTTCATTGACGCGAGTGTAAACGAGACATATGTATCGCTATCTCTCTCCTGCAACAGGGCCGCGTGTCGCATACAATACTTAGAACCATAATGGCGGACGATACAACAAACGCAGTTTTCAATTTCAATCATTTAATACGACTTTAAACAGTAACACAGCATTAACACTTTCATAAATTAAACACAAATTGTTCCACACTGTTTTTCACTCGGTTCCAGTTCAAAGTGTCGAAAGAAAGTATTTTTAAAGTTAAATTGAGTCACTTCGAACGTGTTGCGAAACGCATCGGGTCGCCATATCCAAATTCCTTTAGCCAGGGATGGATTTACGTTTGCATTGCATTGCATCGTGCATGTGTGAATAAGTGGTTGTTATTATGTAATACTTTCGGCCAAATAAACAGGAGTTCCTTTTAATTTAATTTTTGTAAATATGACCAAATTAACAGGAATTCTTTTTAATTTTAATTCTTGATAATTTGGTCGAAGCAACTAAGAACCCAATACAGCCTCAGTTTTTGGTTTTAAAAACACATAATTTTTTTTTTTATATGAAAATAAGCCCTTTTTATCAGGCTCAACAGCAGATTTCAACAAAAGTAGTATAATTTAAAAAATGTAAGTACATTAATTGATAGCTATGTAGGAACTTTTAATCTTTATGACTATTCAGTCTACTATTTTATAGGTAATTTAATTTACACCCAAGCAGACTTTTATCCTCTCAATCAATTACCAAGGGTGACATTTTTCTGACATATTTAATATGGTTATCGAGGTAGTAGCTGTTTTAGTATTTGACAGTAGCTTTTTATTTCATACTAGCTGCCCTACGCGGTTTCACCCGCGTAACTCCCGATCCCGTGGGAATATCGGGATGTAAGCTATCCTATCTCTCAAGTTGGATCGAACTGCACATGGTGTGCGAATTTTATTATAATCGGTTAAGTGGTTTAGGAGTCCATTGAGGACAAACATTGTGACACGAGATTTATATATATTAAGATAGGTAGGTAATTAATAAGTAAGTATAAACCATCAAAGAATATTTTGAATTGGCAGCTAAAGTAAATATTTAAAATATTTAAGTTTAAACTAACAATAAGTAGGTATAATTAATTCTTAATATAAATATGCATACACTAGGTAAAATTTGTAATGAATGATATTATTATAATTATTATTATTTGTGATGATGATGTTTGGTTGAGTGATATGATGAATAGGTAGGTAAATTGTGAACGTGCCTTTTAAATTGTATGAAAAAAATAAGGCAAGGCAAGTTAAGCTCCACTTAACCTTAACCTTGAGTTCGACTTAAATTAATCAAGATTAAAGATAAAAAAAACAAAATCATACAAAGTAGAACAAATTTTAATATTGTAAACGTTTTGTAGTTTTTGGTTTGGTTTATATTAAGTCCGTTTCTTACCTAACTTCGAAAATACACCGTTTATAAAACATAAAAAATAAATTTTACAATAAGTCACATAATGTGATTTTTTTTACAAACAAGTGCCTACTTAATGTGAATTTATTAAGACCTACTTAAGTGTGTGCTAGAAAGTGACAAGAATCATTTTTTTATTTAATTAATTTTTTTTGGGAATTCTATACTTACCTGTACATTAAAATAATAATACAAGATAGTAGATAGTAGAAGTAGATACATAATGAGATTTACTATTATGTTTTGTTGACGTCCACGTCGTATTTTATACCACATAAGCAAGCCGAGTATCTAAATAAAATATTATTTACAAATACTTAAGCCACAATGTTGTTTCAATATTATTTTGACTAACTCCGTCCTAAATCCGTCCCTGTTCATGCACGCTCCGCCCATTACAACAACAAAAGTTGGCTCGTTCCTTCAAAATATCTCGTTTGGAGGCCATTTTGACGATCGTGTTGGACAGAGATGGCACGATGAAGCGCGGTCGTAACGATGCCCCGTGCGTGAATGAGACAATTATGCAAAGAATGTTTAGTTTTAATGTGACAGGAAAACGGGGGTTGTTTGTGTGCGTGAGGACAGAGTGAGTTCTAGACGAACGAGCGGGCGAAGTAGGTGAAATAATTTTGTTAAAAATTAGGGAGTTGTTTTATTTTGTTAGTTTGTTGAAACCTGGTTGAAACGCGTTTTAGTGAGAAATAAACAGTTTTCGTCGGCTTTATAATGCAAATATTCTACTGCTGCCTAAGATTATTATTAAATTAGGTGATCAATAAGATCTAAGCCCAAATTATTATTTTTTGCTATAAGTAGGTAAGTACCTACTTACCTATTATGTTCATAAAATATCTGAATTATTTCGATAGAGCTAACATTATTTTTTAGATGATTTACTTTTCCCTTTCCTTTTGGCTCCATCGTAGTCGGGTAAAAAACTCTAAGTAACGGGTAAAACAATAAAAATAAGTATTTTTAAGACAGAATACCTACACCTGGAGATGTACGGCCAAGTAGTCTTAAAATACTCACTTACCTATTTTTTTCTAACTTCGATGCACCCCTGACGCCACCCGTGTGAAAATCAAGGGGAAAAATATGGTTCCTTCTCCACCCATGAAATTTTCACCACTGTGTTAATTTTCATACCAATCAACAAAACCGTAAAGTAGGTATTTCACAATCAATCCAAGCTTAGCTCATAATCTATACTAATATTATAAAGCTGAAGAGTTTGTTTGTTTGAACGCGCTAATCTCAGGAACTACTGGTTCGAATTGAAAAAATATTTTTGTGTTGGGTAGTCCATTTATCGAGAAAGACTAAAGGCTACTTTTCATTTTGATATTCCCACGGGATCGGGATTTACGCGGGTGAAACCGCGGAGCGCTTCTAGTGTAACGAAACGGAAGGTTCCGCTACAAGTTTAAAGAAATTTAGAAAATAGCTAAAAAAAAAATAGTCTTAAGAAGTAAATGAAAGAAGAAATTGAAGAGGGTCAGTCCGTCAGTTCAGCCCTGCCTGATAGACCTAACGGCTCAATACCCTCAACAATAAAATACAAGAAAAAAAGGGGTTAACAAATATAATTTAAAAAAAAGAAGTTATTTAGCTAAGAAAAATAAAGGTGATGAATATTAATGGCGTGAGGAATCGAAGATTAAGTTCTGTGGTGTTGAGTTTCTCGAGCAGGCTTCGGCACAATCACGAAGGCGGTGGCACGGAGAGGGCGGTCAGGAGGAGACCTCTGGCAGGGCGACAGCACGACCTCGAAGGCGGTGGCACGGAGAGGGTGGTCTAGAAAACTCACGTCCACATGGTTAATTTCCGATAAAAAATGGACCACCGACTCTTAGGTGGTCTCGGAATGGTGTTGTTGGGACGTCACACACCCCGTATGAATGACCCTAGGGTGGTTATATAGCGTGACCTACCACTAGGACCCAACCGCATAGGGAAGGGAACACCAGTCCCTTCCGGCTTCGTTCGATTATGCTGCAAAAGAATGCACAACCATGTGTGCCACTTTTAAATGAAATACTTTAAGACTTCTTCGCGTGGCGATGCCTAGGGCATATAAGAATTACTTTTCAGCTCGTTGTGATCCTCTATATTTCCAATCTGAAGGTCGAATGAATAATCCGTGTTTGGCATAGGATTCTATTTTTTTTTGTGATGGAATTTTAAATTTATTTTTCGTGACGTGAATATTTTCAGCCTGATATGACTAAACAAAAAGGTACACAATAAATAAATATAGAAACTATTACTTATGACCTATAATGATGATGAAATATGATTCCGCCTTATTATAGGGAAACTTCTTTACCTCATCATGTAGGCCAAAACACATGGGACCTATGGTAGTTAGAAATTTTAAAAATAAAACAGGTATTTTTATTCAAAAATTTAAAAATATGACAGGAAAACAAGATATTGAAGTTGACACTTCAATCTTCAACCAAAGAAAAAAAGTAAACAAACAAGACCAAATAAAATTGGATAAAAGGAAGCGAATAATAAAACCAGAGGTACGTAATATAGTTTCTCTCCACAGGCTTTAGATATACGGTAATTCGGGTATTGATAAAACATGAAATCACCAAGGAAAATCTTCGAAAGGTGACTAAAACAACAAATGGAAGTTAACATATCCACCTCCATTCCCTTTGTCTGGGTTTTTATACGAAACCAAAGGAAACTAAAACCTGTAAAGAGTAGAAATAAAGTCTATTTGTTAATTTTCAGAAGCTGAAATGAGACGGATTTCCAGAACCCTGAGTTCATATATTCCAAGACGAGAAACAATAAGCCGCAGGATGGATTCTCCGCTCTTGGGTTCTTGTGCTCTAAGACGACAAACAATAAACCACAGGTACGTAAAGCAACTAATACTTCGAGTACTGTAAAGGGGAATCAAAGAAGGGCAACAACAGAAAGTCCCGGTTTTGAAAGAGCAAAACTAAACTGTTTATTAATATTTCACAGATACAAGATGCACGAGGACAACGAACAAGAATAAAGTGTAAAATAGTTCAGAGTGTCGAGTGAAATGAAGTACCTAATTGTGAAAATAAAGTAATAAAACCTAACAATTGTGTTTTAAAACCGTAAGTAAACCACTAAAAATAGGAGTAGGTAGATAAAGCTAGGTAAGAAAATGAAAAGAGTGATATATTTTTAGGGTGTAGTATTAAAATACTACACTAGTTGTAATATATTAAAGTCCAGTGTATGATATCGATATAGAGGACGTTGCGACTACACAGAAATATAAGGTTTCTTATAGTGAAAATAATCATCTCCCAATAGACAGACACTAAAGTATTTTTAATAATTTTATCTAAGTACTAAAAACCAGAAGAATAAGGAGAATATTGCTCATAATATAATTTTCAAGCACAATTTTGTTCTTGAAAATTATGAGCAATATTCTCAATTTAAGAATAATATTGCTTTTAAATTAAGAATACTTACCTACTTGTTATCATTTTAAGATTGTTTACCGAAACCAAGAAATTATTCTCTGGCGTCTACAGGGAGGGGATTATTTCTTGCTTCTAGAAACCTTTTTTCTGTACTGGAACTGTGGGGAACCCGACGGTATATTATCTACACGTATTAGGCTCCGCGGTTTCACCCGCGTAGCTCCTGATCCCGTGAGAATATCAAGATTAAAATAAGCTTATATTATTCCCATTGAATCAATGCATCCTCATGACAAGTTTCATAAAAATCGGGCCAGTAGTTTCGGAGCCTATTCGTTACAACCTTTTTTTTTTTTCTATTTATAATATTAGTAATAGATAAGTACTCGTAATACCTAAGATCTTATAGATATAGATTACTTAAGTGGGACACACATAAACTAACTAAAATGAAAAAGTAAGGAACTTCTTTATTTAGTTTTACAGGGTAGTTATACTAGCAAGCCGTTGAGGGCTACTTCTGTGCACCTTAATGATCAACTTTTGTTCTACGACTTTTGGAAATTCGAAAAAAATATAAAAATTTTGAGGTTATGTAAATTACCGAGAGAAGAGAAACCGCTGACTTTTTTAACAAAGGTCATCAGACTAAGAACAGTAGATAAAACTTAAAAAAATAAGTAAAACTTTAAGGTTAATGACCTCTCCGGGTATGGAACAGCTGTTTTTCAGGTTAACCTAACTAGTATATACCTAACCCTGTATAGTAGGTATTTATATTTAGTTAGGGCTTAATAATTTTGTTCTTATTTTATACTTACCTAGATTAAACTCTACCAGACTCTACCATAGTACCTACATTAAATTCTACCATACTCTACCATCAAATACTTACTTACTTCTAAATGAATTGGGATAAATAATTATAATTATAGGTAGGTCCTTACCTACAAATTTACTTGGTAAGTACCTAGCAGGAAGACAAACATATAATAAGTAAGTATAGGATTCTCTGGTATAGGATCTTTTGTCCAAAAAGAGCCTTTATCTCAGTCAGTAGTACCATTGATGGTACAAGTGACACAAGTTTGTATCCTTAGTAGGTATCATTAATGGTACTAATAAGTGACAATTATTATTATACAATTACAAATACAATAAGGATTATTAGTACCAGCAGTAGTACTTACTATCATAAAAATATTGATGTATCGTTAGTGAGATCACCTCTAGTTAAATTGAATTCATCCATTAATTTTAACAATGATCAAAATGGTAGAGTAAGAAGGTAGGTAAGTAATTAATTATCTTAATACAATTACCTCACCGTTTCTATAAACCTTACAAATGCTTAATCTAAAATGAATGACTAAATAGGTCGCTACTAACATACTTCACACCTTACAAATAAAAAATAAAACTAAATTCCTACAATCTCTACAAAAATGTAGAGATAACAATTTGTTGAATCGCCAATTCCAGTTTTACGACCAGCTCCATTCACTCGAGGGCCCGTGAACGCATCGTAAAACCCGAATGAACCGACGACGCACTTAACGCTCACCACTTAGTACGAGCTCCTGCCGCTAGATGGCACTAAAACAAATAACACAAAACCTACCTCATAAAAATAAATTTTATTGTTATGACGAAAATAAAACGCTTGTCGTCAATTTAAACATAATTTTACTGTGCAATAAGATTTATTTTACGTTTAACAAGCGTCTTGATGAATTTGTATTACTAGAATGATGAATAAAGTAATAAAATTTGCTTTTATGTGTGTTTTATAGCTTTTCTATTGGCACTAAACGTTGTTTGGTGTCACATTTTCATACAAATAGTTGTTATTATGACATGTTAGCTAATATAATTATACTGTCGTAAAACCAAAAATGCTAATGGAGTTATTATTCTACAGTCTACTAACTTTTTATGGTCTAGTAATTAATTAGTGCTGCTTATTTTATAAAAGTTTTTTTTACTTTATAAGTAAAAATATTTCGGTTCTTCCATTTTTTAAAGTATAGAATTAAATATATTTACGTATCTATTATTTATCCAGTTTATTTTATAATTTTGGTAACTTTATCTACCTAATTCTTTAAAATAACACACCTTTACATTGTGACATACCTTTAAATAAATCCAATAGGAAGGATACGTTTGAACTTACACATTCACGGTCAAAGCTCATCTCAGAGCTTTAAGTTAAGTTACTTCATGCTTTAATCGGTAGGTGGCGTTGATTTACGAAAAAAATATCAAGCTATGAATATTCATATTACCTACTTATTTGTTTAAAATAAGCATTTATGTAAAACCTACTAAAGTATTAAAGTCCTATGATAAATATACTAATTACGAAATATCAGTAAATTATTTCGAAATCTTTCGTTAGTTATTTATGTTGTACACAGATGGAGCTGTTAGATTTCTACTCATAAAGCTCGCGTGAGAGCTTTTGTAAAATTAAGATCCCAACGTTTTTGCAGGGTTTCAGCATTATTTTGTATTGTCATGATACTTGATCTTTACCAAAGCTAAGCAAGGTAAGTAACCTACACCTAGTTTTTAATAAATTGTTAATTACTTATACATAAGTATTGTAAGTACGTAAAGTATTAAGTAATTATTCATTCTGTATCACTACATAGTATAAAACAAAGTCGCTTTCTCTGTTCCTATATCCCTTTAAAACTACGCAACGGATTTTGATGCGGTTTTTTTTAATAGATAGAGTGATTCAAGGGGAAGGTTTATATGTATAATACATGCATAATACAGCCTTGCGAAGCCGGGACGGGTCGCTAGTATTTATTATTACAGCTATAAGTATACTGGTCAAGTTTTAGTTAGTACTTAAATAGGGGTAAAAGGGTATAGATATTTATACACTACTGGTAAAACTGTCTTAGATTATAAAAAATATTCATAAAAACTGTACTAAACTCTATCATTTAATTAATCCATGAATCTTTTCATTTTCCCTACAAATACAAATTGGATTTGTAGTGGATTTTTTTGTAAACTTTGCCTATTTTCTTTTATTAAAATGATTTATTATTATTTAAATTCTTTATTTACTAATATAGAGTTACAGAGTCCTATTATTATTAAACACAAAGGCATACAATCTTAAACTAAATACTTACATATTTAACTAGCAGCAACACTCCGTGGTCTCACCCGAGTAACTCCCGATCCCGTAGGAATATCGGGATAAAAAGTAGCCTATGCTATTTCCAATGAATCAATGTATCCTCGTATAAAGTTTCATAAATATCGGTCAAGTAGTTTCAGAGCCTATTCGTTACGAAACAAAAATAAAAGAAAAGAAAAGAAAAGAATTTTTTTTTCAGAAAAGTATTTTTTGTATTTTTTTAGTTTTTTTGTGTTTTTTGTTTTTTTTTTGTATTTTTGTGTATTTTTTTCTCCATGATTCATAGTCCCTGACAGCTGCTAACATGTTCCTCTAGAGTAGTCTAGAGGGCCAAACTGACTGAGCGACACAGGCTCGCAGCCTTTTGGTCACATTAATCCTAGTTGAATTTTTAAAAATCCTTTTTTACCGTATAATTACGATAGAACAGCTATCTGCACCTGTGCCAAATTTAGCCCATATCCGTCGATTGTTTTGGTGTTCTGTGCGTTGGTGTATTAGTCAGTCTAGGTAGGACTTTTGATTTTGTATTTATTTTTTAAGAGACTGAACAGCTAAATACAATTATATAAGCAGTAGATACCACTACAGAGCCACCTCCAAGTTATACCTCTAAATAGATTTTTACCACCGTAGAATTTGGCAAAATCTCGTCAACAGTGAGCACCCACGCCTTAAAAGGAACCCCTATGCAAAACTCGAGACTCCTAGCTCTCGTAGTTTTTGAGATTCCGTAATCAGTGTGTGAGTCAGTCAGAGATTTAATCTTCACTATCACTACATAGTATAAAATAAAGACACTTTTCGCCGTCCCTATATCCCTTTGTATGCTTAGATCTTTAAAACTACGCAACGGATTTTGATGCGGTTTTTTTAATAAATAGAGTGATTCAAGAGGAAGGTTTATATGTATAATACATGCATAATAAAGCCGTGCGAAGCCGGAGCGGGTCGTTTACAAATATAGGATGTGGTAAAACCACGTAAAATAATCATATTATAGGTTGCTGTTATACAATCTGTACTATATAGGAATATAAACTACCTATATCTACCTACAACTGGGGATACACAAGTTTAAGATATACCTATACATCGTCCGTTCACTACGAATACTTGTGTAGGTATATACCTAATTTTCAGCGTTTAAGTAAAGGAAAACATAGTCGTGAGTGTTAACGGGGGATCTAATTGACTGAAGGATTCCGTGAAAGCCTTGAAAATGCCTCTATTGCATGCGATGGTAGTCGTTATAGTGCATTTAACAGAGGTTTCGTATCGAATCTACAAAATGTTTTGCACGATAAAAACAGTACGTTACGTAGACTAGGTAGTTGGTACCTATATATCTTAAAAAAATCCAAGCCCTGCTTTTAAAGCTACACCTCGGTTCAGTTTTAATTTACGTACTTATATAAAGTAGATAGACAAGCGGAAAGACCGAATTTATATCACAGCTTTTTAGAAATTAGATAGATATTTTAGATACTTTACTTAGATATTTTACTGTCTTATAGTTGTGTCTCAGTATTATATCCGACTTTGCGAAACAAAGGAGGGTAATGTGTTTATGTCTACTAGCAGCGTTCCACGGTTTCTCGCGTAACTCGCGTAACTCCCGATCTCGTGAAAATATCGGGGTAAAAAGTAGCTTATGTTACTCCTAATGAAACAATGTATCCTCATACCAAGTTTCATCAAAATCGGTCCTGTAGGTTCGGAATCTATTCGTTACAAACAAAAAAACAATCTTTCCTCTTCATTATATTAGTGTAGATTTATGTATGTAGGTATGTTTGTTCTTACTTTGCGTTCTAGAGGTGAAATAAGTAGATCAATTTTGATTTTGATGAAATAAGTAGATCAAAAATGATTCTTAATAAAGAATTCCTTATTAAATTCCAGACCTTTTTGTTATGGTTGAATTAGATGAAACTTGAGTAAATATCTAACAAGTAATCCTCTAACTTTCTTGTCTATTATTTTCATTGATGGACACTTTCCGAACACAATCATCTTAGATTTCAATAAATGTCCAAATTCACGCTAACATGTAAATACTATCAGCCCATACATTACATTTCAATAACACCAACTGAACCACCTACCAAAATACAACTTCATTCAGTAAAATCGTTAGTAAGTACCTAGTTACAGCACTAGTTTGTAGTACACTATGAACTTGGAAAATGATTCAGTTTTACAGGGCATTGTAACTCCACAAAGCTCCACAGGTAGCTAATATACAACCCTGCTTTTGCTGTAACAGTTACAACGCTTTTCCTTTCACCAACCATTCTACGTCCTTTCATTCAAGCCCCAACTTTATGAAAAAGTTTAAAATTAACTAAAACTGCAACATAAACAGCCTCGCTTTAAGCAATAACTTACAAATAACAATTTATAAGCAATAAAAAGCGATGATGTGCTAAGTGATTGATAATGTTGCAACATTGCTTCATATCCACCGGCAGCAGTAGTAAACTCCTCCTTAATAATGATCGATGGTACAACAGCCTGTATTTTGCTTACAATGTAACATCGCCGCTCGCAACTAATGGAGTCACATAATAAACAACGCGAGCCATATATTAACACTATTACAAACTAGAGATTGTATCAATCCACTGCACATTAACTCGAAGACTCAATAAAACGGAAAATTACAGTCATAAACCTCAGCAGTTGAGCTCCAGCACACCAGACATCAAGACGCTGCCGCTCGCTGTTGTAACGTGAATGAGCAAATCGTCTCGCCTCTTTACACCCTCATACGACGATGAAGTCATAAACTATCAATGACTCCTTTATCTCTATTAAACGGGTGATGCTTTACACAAGTCAATAATTGTTCAATAAATGTCCAAAGAACGGCATAATAACAAACCACGTGCATCGAACGCCTACGTCAATAAAGTTTCGAATTTATATAGAGGTTTAGCCCCAGAGGCGATTAAGAAACAATGTTGCCAGTAAAGCTCTTAATATTGTACGATCCAGTTCCTTAAATGCTTTGCATGGTTACAAAAAGTACCCGTGTTATTGAGTGATAATAAAATTATGAAGTAGCGTGGGAAATATGCTGTTTTATAGGTACCTAGTTATGTTAATGATTTAGGGATGATTTCCTATTAGGTATTATGTTACTTTAGAAAAGCTATCTGTCTCTAATAAACTATAAGTTTCCGTAGCTTTGTTGAATGTTTTCAACGTAAAAGAAAGTTTTCAGTCGGTTCTATTATCACTGCAGAAGCTGTTGTGGTTACAGCTACTGAAAACACTTTATTTCAGCGAAATCTTTATACAAGTGTGAGTTTTATCATCAATAAAAACTTTAGGAACATAAATCTAAGCCGTTCAAAAGTATTCAACACCAAACGATGATAACAATGAAAATCAGATTCAAACGTTAAAAGCTCATAAACGTAGTTCCCACAATAAAAACGCTGTAAACTTGATCACCTTAATATGATACAAAAACACACAATCTGGCAACCCAGTCGGTGTTTACTGTGAGTTCTACAAACGGCGCAATTCACATGACGTTTATGACCACTGAAGAGGTAGTAAAAATCGTGTTTATTACGAGGCGCGCCGGCACGCGTGCCTTGCGCGAACGCAGCGCGAAACGTCCCCATCTGTCGCTTGAATTTGAATGAACGTGATAAGAAAACGGTAGCTTAAGAGCAGAGTTTTTTTTTAAAGATTTAGTTTTTACAATAATTTTTTTTGAGGTGCAATTTTTAAGAGGTTTTTTTGTAAGAAGGTTTTTTCAAGCATTGTGTACCATTGACTATGCGTAAATGTTTCAGTTATAGCAGGATATTATGTTAAGTATAGGGGTGTTTGTCTAGTGGTCACTTTTCGACCTTCAATCCAAAGGTTGTGGGTTCAAAGACCGACCGATTTTTGTAACAAAAAAGTTATGTGCGCTACATAGCTTTTAAGGTAAATAAAAACATCGTCAACTAAGTCGTTTTAGTTGGCTCCAATTAGACGTATTGGTGAGTTTTTTCCTTTGGACATGACTAAGCTGAGTGGGTGGTAAATGTTCTAGACAAGTCGACTCCACCTGAAACATTTTCAAGCACTACAGTCCTGAATAGCAAGAATTAAAGTTGCTAGAGTTGCAGGCGATGTATGTGATGTGTACCTGAAGGCTATAGGTATATGGGTACTTATATGATGATTCTGATGAAAGAATGAGTTAATTATGGGACCACCTGTAAGTTATCCCCTTTCAAACAAATTTTCTTTTTCTAAATCGTTCCAGGCATTTTTGAGTATTCGGCGAACATACATAAAAAATATACTCATACGCGACGAATGGAGAACCTCCTCCTTTTTGAAGTCGGTTAAAAATAAGATAGGATGATGAAAAGTAGAAATTAGCATGTAGTAGGCTACAACAGCTGTTTTACAACGTCAAACCAGGGGCCTTATTCTGCTATTTGGCCAACCGTTGTCATTATATCGAGACTCTATTGATATTATATCGAGATTGTGACTTTATTTGGTATTCTGCTAAAGTTTTAATAACATCGCAATATAATCGCTATGGAGTCTCAATGGTATGGTAATATTTACCTTGCAGGTGTTGCCTAGCAACATGGTATATGTTGCTAAGCAATATACCGTTTTGACAACTATCGAGATTCCATTAAGCCACGATTGTAGAGCAGAATACAAAAGTGAGTCAGTGGTGTGTCAGTGGTGTTTCGATAGAATAGTCAACGTTAGGAGAATACCAATTTGACATGTAATGTCATATTTTTGACATTAAATTTCTATTACGATTATATCGACACACTATTGAAACACAATTGTGTTAGCAGACTTAGGCCCCAGGTCCTTCTCATAGCTCTCAACTATAAAGTTATAATAGAGCCCAAACTGTTTAACCGCGTTAGCACCCTTCCTTGTGGGAATATGGGGATGTTATCCACTCCCAAACATTCATGTAATCCTGATACCAAGTTTCATCATAATCAGTCCAATCGTTTCAAATCCTAGTGATTCTTATACCCGGGTAGATTTCAACCCCAAAGTACTCTTTATGTTTTTCTTCTTTTACTCCTTCTTAAAAATAAGTATTATTTAAAAATCAGACAAAAATAATCCTGATAAATATGGGTTAAAGTTACAGTCAAAGCATATTGTTTAGTTTAAAGGTATAATATATTGTCTGGAAATCAGCGATTCTTATTTATCTTAACCGTCTAATCTAGTTTGAAGAGAAATTCATATTGGAGTAAATCACAAAGTCTTATTAAAAATTGTCATATTAGAGTGAATGATGGTGAAACTATAATTTTTAGTGATTAATAATAATTAATCAATAAAATAAATAAAAATAAAAAAATATTTCAGGACATATTACACATCGCCATCCAGCCCCAAGCTAAGCAACTTAATGCTTGTGTTATGGGTGCCAGATAACGGATAAACTACTTATATACTCTTTTTTTTGTAAATATATACATATTATACATATAGGAAACACCCAGAACCAGAAACAAGAATTTATGGTCAGCATAAATACTTGTTCCCGGCGGGAATCGAACCCGCAACCTTCTGCGTCGCAGTCGGGTGTTCGCCCGACGCGCCACAGAGGTCGTCTATAATAAAAATTATAGTTCTCTATACAATATGTAAATAAAACCTTTTAAGCCCGCTATACCATGTAGGTAGTATTAAGTTAGTAGGTACCTACATAATATTCAAAATAAAAAAATTGATAGTCGATAGATAGGTAAATGGGTAGGTACGATTTTTAATTTGTGCAATTTAATGGGAATTTTTCAAAATTTGAGAAGGCCATTTTTAACTTAAACCCCATTATGGTGTTTACGGAAATTAGGTAAATTATTATTATTCAAAAGTTAAAATTGAATCTTTTATTTTCAATAAAAATTTATGTAAATTTTTGAATACTTTCAATTTAGTAAGTAATAGGTAATTATTTTATTTTCATGCAATTTTTTTTATTATATCTTTTTAGTAACGTCCATTGGTACCTTCAAGCAACGAAGAGGGATAGCACAAGATTTTGTAACATATTGTATAATTTTGGATGTGTACTATTTTTACAATATAGGTACATAAATGACGACCCAGTTGGCACAATGGTTACCATGCCGGACTGCCAAACACAGGGTTGCGGGTTCGATTCCCGCCACAGACAAGTATTTATGCTTAGATATTTGTCTGTGCTCTGGTTGTTTCTATGTATTATAAGTATATATTTACAAAATAAAAGTATATAAGTAGTATATCCGTTGTCTAGCACCCATAACACAAGTCTAGTTACTTAGCTTGGGGCTAGATGGCGATGTGTGGAATGTCCTGCAATATTTATTTATTTATTTATTTAAATGTAGTACCTAGGTACTTTAAATTGCCCGTGTAAGAGCTAATTTAGTAGGTAATAAGTAAGTTAGTGCGTAACCAAGCAAGTACCTACATAATTATATATTTTTTCAATATTTATAAATTCCAAAAATTAAAATATAGGTACCTAAAAATACTTTTATTCACCTACTTATTTTTGACAATATATTCAACATTCGATATCAATTAGCACAGTGTTTTGATATCCAATTTTTTCTGGACATAAATACCTAAGTCTATAAAAAAGTAAAAATAAAAAAGAGATTTACATATGACATATATTAACAATAATAAGTAACATATATTATTACTTAAGTACATGACTGGAAATATATTATTTTCATTAAGAAAAGACTTTAAGGTAGAGTAAATAAAAAAGCCTAAGTACAGTATGGGTCATAAGTAAATGAACAGTTTGCTACAATAAAACTATAAACAAGTATTGGACTTACGACCTTCTTCTAATAGACGTTACACACATACTTAAATATGGAGCCATAACTGGAAATATATTTTCATTAAAAAAAATACTTTAAGGTAGAGTAAATAAAAAAGTTTAAATTACAGTTAACAAACTGTATTACTTAAATAACTTAATAATTGAAGAAACAGTAGTAATGACCAATCAAGCATCATAAAACTGTCATACAACTCATGAAATGGATTTTATTAGTCAATCATCACATTCTAAAATACTTCATCTATATAAACTGACTTTATTGACCGATTAAATAAAAAAAAAATGCTGTCAATATGACCCTTCGACAAATATTTTGTTTAAAGTGTTTAGTGCAATAAAAATGCGATCGTGTCTCCTGGTAGGACGCATTACCAGCACCATTCATTCGTTTGATGACTTCATTTGACGCACGAACCGAGTGCTCTTGCGATAATGCGCTACCTATTGTTTACCCTTCAATAGTGTTCCGTCCACTGCACGCGCCACACTGCGCTAGAGCGAGACAGATACGTTCACCGCGCTCCGTCCCCGAAGCTCTACGACCGCGAATCACATCCCATCACTCTCAAACTAAAGCAAAATGCAAACGGGCGAGCGTAACAGCAACATCACCCGTAAAAACAGGTAGTAGAAGAAATAATAATCATCTTTACGACTTCTCACTCTATTCAGCACCTTGTTACGATACTGCGCGCTCATTGTGGCACACCGTTGAGATGTTATAAAATCTTTTCTTTACTCACCCATTTCACTAATTGTACGTTTATGAGTTTACGACTTCTGCGGCTTAACTTTTCAGTTGCTGTCTATTATTGAGGTTTTGACGGTTTTTATGACTCGGACAAGTGCCGACAGTCAGGCGGCTAGTCGTAAAAGTTTTATGACTCATGTTTTTCAGCTTTATGACTATTAAACTAAGCGCCACTTGAATTAATACTAACAGAACATTTAGGGAGTTGTTATCTCGATGAGTAGGTTCTTACATACCTAAAATGTAACTTTTATTTATTAACTATTATTATTTGCTAATACTTTATTTTAAATTGACGCACCACGTGGTAGTAGGTGTGATAAGGGAGAGTATATACTTACTTTATAGGTACCTAACTGATAATATTTATAGTGACTAGCGAAAAGGGGACGGAACAGTGGTTGGCGGGTGTGTTGGTTGCGAGCGGGCGCGGGGCGGGCGTCGCGCGTGTCGCGGCCGGCGCGCCGTAGACAGTAGATTGCGTGAGGCGAGCCTCGGCGGTCGCTCACGTACCACGCTACCGCGCTCCCACCACACGACACACACAAACTTCGCTCGCGACTCCCGCTCGGAACAAACAATCAATTACATACAACACACACGCCGGCCTCTAATACTACACAGTGAGACGATTCGGCGCCGCAAACCGCTCAAAAACTCGTAAAACCCGCGGCACGCGCTCCCAACTCGTAAAATAATCGTAAAAAGTAAACACACGTCAACTGGCCTTTATCGCCAACGGAGCCCATTATGACGCTCGAGTGACGTTTAAGAGGCAATAAAATTAATAAAATTAAATTACATTGTCCGTATTTGGAGTGACATTGGCGGAGGTCGCGTTATCACGCCGCGTGGGGCCGCGATGACATAAGTGCTTCACTAAACTGAGTGACGTTCTGTGCCGGTGATTGGACATAATGAACTCCTATTTCGAGCAGGGTGGTTTCTACGGGGCGCACGGGGTGCACCAAGGAGGCGGTGGAGGAGACCAGTACAGAGGGTTTCCCTTGGGCCTGACGTATGCACAACCTCACGCCTTGCACCAGCCTAGACCGCAAGACTCACCGTACGATGCATCGGTCGCAGCTGCGTGCAAACTATACGCTGGCGAGCAACAATACGCCAAGACAGACTGTTCGAAACCTGGCGCCGAACAACAGAATGGCTATGGCGGTAAAGAGGGCTGGGGTTCAGGTCTAGGTGCACTGGTGCGACCTGCAGCATGTACTCCAGAAGCTCGATACAGCGAGTCGTCAAGCCCAGGACGAGCCCTGCCTTGGGGGAACCAGTGTGCTCTGCCCGGTTCAGCAGCATCTGCAGCACAACCTGTACAGCATCAACCCACCAACCACACATTTTACCCATGGATGGCTATAGCAGGTCAGTTTTTAATATTTAGAAATACTTAAGTATATCTTCCATTGATATTATCTCAAATTCATGAATCTTCAAACCTTCCCATAAATCTAAAAATAAAACTAGGAAACTACCTGTCTCCTATGTTCTAATAATCTCCAAATAATTAGCAAAGTATTATCTCAAAATGTGATGCGATAATACCTCATGACTATCTACTTAAAAAATTAAAGCCCTAAAATGCCACTTCCCGATTTATCGTTCCTATAAGAATCCGATAAGAGTGGCGGTCGGTGGTGAGCAAAGCAAAGCCCGACAACTGAAGTGTTAATAAAAATCACATAAAACGAACGACCCTCGTTAACACCTTATTAGTGCGGACAGATTTAAGTGCCATTCTCGATTTTATTGCAGTCGTCAAATCTTGAAACTTCTCTAAATAACCAATTTGTGGTAATAAAAAATGTATAAAATTTTAAATTCACTTTGATTGTGAGCTGACATTTATTGAATTAGACATCTAAGTGTTTGTTTTGCCTAATTAATTATTTTTATTAGAATATTACTGTTAAAATTATTGCAGTCAAATCGTTATTTTAATGCAGATATCTTTTTTATTTGTCTAAATTTAAATTTATGTAAAAATTAAATACAATTGCAATTCTCACACAAATTCAATACAATTGACATTTACCTACAATACTAAATAAAAATATTATATAGTATTATAATGGTTGAAAAGCCGTACTAAATCAAGAATACGCCTAAGTAATCGCCGTATAAAAAAAAAGAATTTTTGCTTTCCACAGACGTAGAAAATTAATAAATAATTATGACTATTAAACCCTTCCAAAAGCTATATTTTCCATTAAAAAAAAACCCTAATAAAACAATTCTCAAACCATACCATCATTTTAGCGCTCCACCAAACAGCGGGGAGTGATCGAATGCGCCCGCGCCGCCCGCCTGGGTCAACGGCCCGTTCTAGTTTGGGCGCATTATTATTAACTTGAGCATTCGAACCTGACCAAAGACATGACCACTAGATGAAAGTAAAGACGAGTGAATCATTAACTGTTGATTAAATATTTTATGGCTCTCTTAATCGTTTTATTAATATCTAATCGTTTATGGGTTTTTGGTATCGATAAAAAGTGTGAGGATTTGTCAGATTGATTTGCGAATTCGAACCACTGTGTACCATACATAACATTCTTTTGTTTTCGCTTATCAATATAAATTGCTATTTATTTGTTTATTGTTAGGCAGGTAGGTAAATTTAAATATAAAATATGTTTAAATTAGGATTTTTTTATTATATTAAATTAAGAATTTTTCTAAGTACGGAAAAAATCGTTAAAAATATTAAAAAATTTAATAAAATGTTTGTTACTTTTCAATAGTAAGTAAGTCAATTCTATCAATTTTTTTTTCCTTTTCATATTGGGAGTTAAACAAATTTAATAAAATAAATGAGCTTATTAAAATTATTATTTTCATATTTTCCTTATTTTACATTAGCCAAATATGGACTCTACTGCATCTCTACATTTTTTTTTAAAAGATAAGTGTTCTCATTGATAACTCTTCAATTGGTATACGTTATCTAGCAGACTCACTTGTGTTCATATTCTAAATCTAATAAGAAAAAAATCTTTCAAACTGCAACTAACAAATTTCTTAATAATTAAAACAACGCGTGTGGTCCGCTTCTCATAACTCAAACGACTTGATAAAATTAAGTAACAACTTTAAAAAAAATATAAAAAAAGGTAAGTAACACTGTCAGCCATATTTCACTTCGTGTTCACGCAACGAAGACCGCGAAACAATACAAGGACGCTTGTGGGACGCATACGCATCACAGGAATGTGGCGGACAAATCTACTTTCAAATAATTATTTAATTATAACTAATAACAATTATAATCGCTAGCTTTTTCAACTTTTTTCTAATAATTATGTAGTCTTGTTTCTTTTTATAATAAAAACATATAACTAAGAGGCCAGATTGAACGTAATTTGACCGCAACAGAGCATGCAACTGATCAACTTTTACCAAAAATATTGTACGTATTTTGTACTTTGGTCATGTCTTGGTTTTTCTTGTTAAAAATCTCAAAAAAACTACAAGTATTTTTACCAACACTAAAGAAAACGATTTGAGTCTTGATGATAAGTACTTATAAATAAAAATATATATAATATAAACATCTAATTAGATAGTCACCTATTAAAATTATCTCATATAAATTTATAACTGCCTGGTGATAGTTAGTATGAAATAAAAAAAAATCTTGTTATAAAGTAGAGCTGATCAGAATCTATTGTCTTGATCACTTTTAAAAATATATTAAAATTACTCATGTCATGCATGACATTGTAGTTTCGTTTTCACGTAATTGAACTCTACACTAAATACTCAGTACTCTTATTAGAAACTATTAGAAAACATTCCATCTAAACTTCTCAAATATAAAAGAATTAACATTTTGACAAAACTGTCTATGAATTACAAAAAAATATATTTATTTAGTAGACTTTTTATCTTCAGACTATGTCTAGCTATTTTCGTGTCGTTAGTCACTGTGCGACGCCCCTTTAACGATAAGACATAGTAATAATTTAAATGTAATCATCGTTTAAATTCATAGTAATTGTAATTTTACAGCTAATTAAACAGCTTATAATTTATTTATAAGTTTGATACAATAGCTGGGGAATTAACTTTGAATTGTAACATTTTGAAAATAATTACGGGTCAGGTGATCCTCGGGTTTTTTCTAATGAATTTTGATTGACTTGTCAATGGGGGAGACGTTGTTGGTCAGCAGTGGAACGGTAAAATATAGGTCGGTATCTTCTATCTATAGAAAGTTAAAGTCAAAATTCTTTTTTATTTAAATTACAATTTGCATTGATAGATCCTAAAAAATGCCTTCGGAACTTATACTTATACTAAAGGAGGAAAAGACAAAAAGTCTGCACTTGCAAGGAAAATAAAAAAATGGGGGGCTTAGAAAAATTAGTAGAACAAAAATGTATGGATTTTAAATTCATGTCTGTTTATATTCTCTGTTACTAATACAATTGAAATCTTGTTTTCGTCGTTTTTGAGGAAGGTTGTGGTATACTTTACATCGAAATCTAATACTTTTTAGTAAAACAAAAAATAAATAGAGTAAAAAATCATAAAAGTTTCACCCGGTACATCCCATCCATATTTGGAAAAAAGTAGCCCGTGTATTTTCAGTGTTTCAGAATACCTACCAAGTTTAATCAAAATCGGTCCAGTAGCTCTCGGTTAAGAGTAAAAAAAAAACAAAAAAAACACTTTTTCTCTTTGCTCTATTTTTTTCCTTTGGGTTCCGTACCTCAAAAGCTATAAAAAGGAACCCTTATAAGATCACTTCCTGTTCGTCTGTCTGTGTGTTTAATTTTTTTTACCATCGTATAAATAAAAAATCATTGAAATTGGTTCAGTGGTTTAGACGTGAAAACGTAACAGACTTTCGAATTTTTAAAATGATGGTGAGAGAGTTTGAAATGCTAATAGAGATGACATTACGACATGTTTCATACAAAAACTTTGTCGTTGTTTCATTTTCTGCGCAGGATGACAAGCAAAACACAAAAGCCGCACTAGACTGATCGATTTGGTACAAAACTTTGCGTCAAATTTTTTTAACTGTCTGGTCTACTTTAGGTAATATAATGAAAGTCTTTGATTATAGTCTGCATAGTCTTGTATACAACGAACAAAGAATTCAACAGGACTTGACTTGACCCTATAATTTCTAAAACGGGTTCCAAAATTGGCGAGTGAATTGCTCGAAGGCTAAAAACATTTTAAATTGTTAGGTAGTACGAGGGGAAATGAGATTTGTAATTTTTTTGGATTATTTTTTTCTTATATTTAATTTTGATTAGCCTTGTAAGTAAGAAGAACTTATAGTTTGGTTATAGTGTCCTTATGAATATGTCCTTCGTGACTCCTAAATTTACATTTGGTGTCAAAAAGTAAAGAGGTTAGGTAAACCAAATAATAGAGTGGGCATCTTGACAATTTTATACTAAAACCATTTTTTCCCTCTGCTCCGTGGAACACAAAATCTCTAGACTGAACGTACAAAATTTTTATTTCGTTCTTCTTCTGGTAAAGTTTAAAAGTCTTTGTCTAAAAGACCCAATTTTATTTATAATAAATTCCCCTTATGTGTGCATTAAATGGAATAGTTTTATTTTTGTCTTAGTTTTCTGATTATGTCTCTTATTTTTAATCAGGTATAACCTTATTTTTAAATATTTTGTATTTTTAATGATTACTTAATTTCTTATTTTATAAATAGATTTGATGTCTTTGGTAGATATAAATGGGGCATTTTTACTCAATAAACTTAAAAAAAAATCAGTAAACCATAATCAACCCGCCAACTACCCCTGATAAATAAATACTCAAACGGTATCCTGACGGTTTCTAAAGGTATTTTGCAATAAAAAAAATATTTATCCTCCTTTAAAAGTCAAGTCACTTTCAAACAAGTCAAAATAATTTTGAAAATCCAAATTTTTCCCTTGTCACAAATCGCATCACGCCTGAACGGCTGAACCGATTAAGCAGATTTTTTTGTCGTGTTTGTTATTGTCAGGAGAAAAAAAACTAAGAAAGTTGCACAGAAAATTATTAAGCGGGTGAATCCGCGGGGCACAGATAGTAAGTATTTATATATTTTAATTCGATCTAATAAACTAACACAAATTACAATAAAAATGTATGTATCTTACTTCATTATTACAACAAACGCCTTGTAAACCTACTTACATAACTTTAAAGGTAGCCAGCCATAGTCTGCACCAGCCGTAGCCGCCTCATGTGTTACGCTACGGATGTTGCTCTACTTCGGTCTCGAATAATATTTATTTATTTGTACTCTGCGGATAGAAACTCTTATTTATTTTGGGATATCATGACTTCCTTGTTTGTTATAATAAACTACTAGATGTGCCCCGCGGTTTCACCCGCGTAAACCCCAATCCCATGGTAATATCGAAGAAAATTCTAATCTACCTCCTCACCACATTTCAGCCAAATTGGTTCAGCCGTTCTCGAGTTAAATGGTGTAACTAACACGACTTTCTTTTATATATTTAAATAGATTATTAATGGCACAGAAGTTATATTTCCTTTAAAGATTAATAATGTTATTATTTACCTACATGTCTAGGAACTTCTATAAAAGCTACTGCAGACACACACTAACTTAATTTTTAAAATCTTTTAATGTGAACTGAATGTTTTTTTTTTTACTTTGACTTACACAAATTAGTTACCTACTTAAAATAGGTAGGTAGAGTTAATTACATATTTGCAAAAAAAAAAAACAACTTAATAAAAAAAACGGACAATAAAGTGATCTTATAAGGGTTCTTTTTTTACCTTTTAAGGTGCGGAACCCTAAAAATAAAGTACAGTTACCTTCTACGTGTCTATTAAAAGAAGTAAGTATAAAAGATTTTTGTTACCGCAAATTGCCTAATTCATCCCGCAAACAATCAAAACATACAAACACACTAACATAATAGTCTATACCCGGCCGCGACGGTCATAAACTAATAATGGGGGAGATTATGTTTTATGGCCTCAAGTTTTGAATACGTTAAAAGTTAAAATACATTTTTTGTTCGTTTAGTGCAACACTAACCGTTGACGAGAAGACACGTTTGATTTTTGTTGGTATTTTAAGTGATCTTATTAATTTAATTAAGTTTTTAATAAAATAGAGCAATTGACAATTTGTAAGTATTGCAAAAACAATTAAAAAACGTTCGAATATTGAATTTAAAATTTGAATTCCAAATGTTGTTAAAGTTGTCAGTCCAGTGATAGTGATGGCCAGTGTTTTTTTTCGACATGAATGATTGACGGGTAAAAGTAGGTGTGTGCGTTCCCTTCCCGCCTGCTCCCGCGCCGATGCGTCGGCCATCTTGCAAGACCGATCATAGGTGCAACGGTGAAACACGTGGATTAGAAATGGAAGATCTGTGGACAAAATTTTATATTAGTAGTAGTTATTTTAATTGGCATTATACCTATAATTATGATCTTAGTTTTAGACACAGATGTTTAAATTATTAGCCAAGTATTTTTAGAAACAATTGTTACCTACTGCTGCAGATGTTTAGTTATTTTTCTAAAGACTAATGGCATTATAGTATTATTTTTAAGTGTTCTTCCGGTCAATGTTCCAAATACTTGTACCATATGTTATCAGTTAAAAAAACTAATAATTTAGGATATAAAAATATTTTAAACTCAGTAGGAAGTTGCAAGTTCAATTCCCGCCGAAGAACAAATTTTTGTAGGCATATTAAACTTTAGACTAACAAGGTAGTTTTCAGTACTAAAGCGCACAAGCTAAATTAAATATATGAACTCAAATTGTAGGTACTTCTATATCTATACTAACTAAACTCCGCAACTACTAAACCGATTTGAATGAAACTTGGTATGAGGATACATTATTTCATTGAAAGTAATGTAGGCTACTTTTTATCCCGATATTCCCACGGTATCGGGAGTTATGTGAAACCGCGGATCGCTGCTTATTACTGCATAGTATAAAACAAAGTCGCTTCCCGCTGTATGTCCCTATGTATGCTTAGATCTTTAAAACGATTCGGTTTTTTTAAATAGATAGAGTGATTTAAGAGAAAGGTTTTAGTATATAAAACAAAACTACGACGCGAACAAAGTCGCAGGCAACATCTAGTTATAAATAAATTAATGATAAGTTAGCACAACATTTGTTAAATCAAGCGCTATTCTGCATGATGTATTTCTTGTCTGTGTGTACAAACAGAATCGAGTGTTGGTCGATCGATCAGACAAACAGGTACTGGGAATATAAAGGTCGTTGCTCACTTATTTTTGATATAGCTTAAGATATTAACTATTAGAGTAAAAAAGCTTAGGATTTTAACTATTAGAGAATAATCGCTTAAGATTAAAACTATAAGAGTAAAAATGGGATTTGGGATTTTAACTATTAGAGTAAAAAAAGCTTAAGATTTCAACTATTACAGTAAAAAAGTTCAGGATTTTAAGTATCAGAGTAAAAAAAGCTTAAGATTTCAACTATTACAGTAAAAAAGTTTAGGATTTTAACTATTAGAGTAAAAAAGCTTAAGATTTTAACTATTAGAGTAAAAAAGCTTAGGATTTTAACTATTAGAGTAAAAAAGCTTAGGATTTTAACTATTAGAATAAAAAAGCTTAGGGTTTTAACTATTAGAGTGAGTGCCTTCGGATCGCAACCACCCATGAGAAGAATGAGAGAAACTCATGGGGTTTGTTTGTGATTATTCTTACAAAGGTGAAGATTACAAATATTTGAAAGTATTATTTCAAATGGAACAATTTTAAAGTCACGTCCATGGGTTCTATTCATAAGAGTATCATTTCTAATTTTAAAGAGTTATTTTTTTAATATAAATTATAATATTTATAAAACCACAGCAGGCGACTCCGCGGTAATTCCAGGAGATGGGGCGGATCCAGCCGGCACTAGACAGGAAACAGTTGGAAGAGGGGAGGAAGGTTTTTGCCCTGCAGTGGGACGGAATAGTCTAAAAGTGGCACTAGACAGGGAACAGTTGGAAGACGGGAGGAAGGCCCTGCAGTGGGACGGAATAGTCTAAAAGTGGCACTAGACAGGGAACAGTTGGAAGAGGGGAGGAAGGCTTTTGCCCTGCAGTGGGACGGAATAGGTTTAAAATAAATAATATTAAAATAATAATGCTAGTATTCAAAGCTCAATGTTCATGTCCACACGGCACATGCGATCGGTCACATAACTCGTCAAGAACATGGCAGACCGCGTGCAATTAATTACGCTATCTAGATCACGACCAGTAGCGTTTATAACAGAAAAACAACTTTAGGTTACGCAAGAGTAGGTAACGACACATCGAGACAAACTTCAAATAAAAGCCTAAAACCTAAGATCCCTTTAAGAAAAACCGTCATTGAGCTGTTTAATGGATGAAAAGTATTTTATAATTAATTAAATAGGTCAATAAATATAATGCAAATGCAACCCATTAAACAATTTTAGTCCAGAATATGATTTTTACAAAAAGACGGCTTTATCTGAAAAATAATATTATTTATTTAATATTTAATTTATGTCTCTTGCTTCCAAAACACAAAATGAAAATATCGTAGGCAAAAAAAAACGTAAGTATATCTCCTAATACTTTCGGATTTCACAAAACGGATTAAGATATTTGTAAATCCTAATCCTAATATTATAAATCCGAAAGTTTGTTATTTGTTTGTTTGTCCTCTTCACGGTCTCAAACGACTGGACTTTAGATGAAAATCAGCATAGAGTCTAAAATAACTTTAATTGTACAACATAGGAAAAAACATAGAACACGATATACATAAAGCAGCATAGTGGTAGTTTATGGGAAAGAACAAAGGACAATTTTAGTCCCAAAATTGCCACGGATCGGGACTTAAAAGCAAGTAAAACCGGCTCTGCTAGTTATTTAATAAAAGATAGATCCTGAATAAATTACCAAAAATCTCTTCTTATTTGGTTAATCTAGGTTATGTCCACCAGTCAATTTCGGCTATGCCATTTTTGTTTGTCAAGAGAGTTCGAAAACATAGCGTCGTATCGCATCGCATTCTTTACGTAAGTGCCTTTACAATCTGACTTATTTGGAGATTTATTTTATTACGTACTTACATCTCACAAATACAAATTGATTAAGCTATAAATATTTGTTATATAACTGCAACAACTGCCGACTATTAAAGTGATACTGTTAAATGTTAATACGAAGCTATTTTAGGAAGGTCTATTTTGGCTAACAACGTGTTTTACAATGCACTTTGTAAATTTACATGAACGAAAATTCTGGCCGGAGGTGAAATATCACATGCGCCTAATAGTTAGTGGGTGACTTCCATCAGTGAAAAATAAACCGTGATGCTTTTATTATAAAGTTGATTTTAAAGAATTTATTATGTTAGGAATTGAAATTTGATGTAGACGGAATCGTGCCTAAAGTAACATTAAACACTGTAATGTATCTTCTTTTAAATTTGTTAGACTGCGATAAAATCGATTTAGATGAGGTATGCATTACTGTTGCGTCCCGCGTTTTCAAAAATTCAGGATCAAAAGTAAAAAAGATTTATTATATTAAGTTAGGTTAAGGATTTACCTATAAATATTTTTATTCTTTTTGTCTGCTATTTTGTATCAACCTCAGTATTAAGAAGTAAGTCCATTGATTATATTCCTCTATTAAGAGGAAAGGTACCGGCGCGGGCGCTCTCTCCATACAAACGTAGTTGACTTTTTCCTTCCTAGCTAATGACACTAGCACAAATATTTTTGTTGCCTAAAACATATAACTGCCATGATTATATACCCCTATGTCTTGGTTTTTATCAGTTTCGAATTATCTTAGAAAGTAAGAGTAAAAAAACAAAATAAATTAAAAAAATAAGACTTAGAGGCATAGTCATGGCAGTTATATAAGTTTTATGCTACAAAAATATTTTCTCCAGTGTCATTATTCAGGGAGGAAATAGTCGACTACGCTCCATACAAATATGGAGAGAGCGCCGGTACCCTTTCCTCTTAAGGACCTCTTCCTAGAGAAGGCATGACAGGTTGCATGGTTCCAAACTGCTGCGGTGAGTTCTTGAAAATTTAGAGTAACTTATGATTTTCCTTTAGAGTTGTAGCGTGTTTTATTTGCACATAAATTTGAAAGTAGAGACACCTTCTATTGCTCTTTATTTCTTAAATTGCCAATTCTATCTCACGTTTAAAATGAAGTGTTAATAATTGTACTACAGAACCGGCTCATCACAAGAAGCAATCTCTTGAAGCTTCGCTACTTTTTATTACACTCAGTCAATCACAACGTTCCATAACAAATTCATACAATTCGTCTTACCAATCACTGATTAGTCACTCCCGTTCTAACGATCAATAAACTTCATCCGTTTCAGTAGTAATCTTACTAAATGATCAATTATTTCAATTTACGAAACTATTGTTGGTACTACATGTTAATCACGAGAGAAAGGACCCAAAAAGAACACTTGTTTTCGCACATTCTTTTTACGAAATTTTGAATTTAAAATAGGAGCTTCGAAGTTCACGGTAGGAATGAAGCTCCGGCCTGCGCCGGCGCCGATATCGATGATGTATGGGCCCCTCCACACACTACTAATAAAACCCTTCCGATTTGTGGACACACGCGTTGAAGTATGCTCGTCTTTGTTCTTTTTTAGCTTCATACAAATAAAGAATCAGCACTTAAATACCTACTTCAGTTTGTAATAATTAGCAAAACAAACCGTTATCATATTTCTCAATATTATTAAAAGTATTAATATAATTTGTTGGAGAAGATTCTTCCATATGACAACATAATTTAATTTGTTAAAAAATAATTTGAACAATTTCTTCATCGTAGTTATAAATGTTTACCTGATTTAATTTGTGGTACTTATAATTTAAGAAAGAGATGGATAATTCTACTAAATTCTTAGGTGTGCAGCCTTGTCTGGCATCATTTGTGATGTAGTTAAACAAATGACTGGTCAGTGTCTACAAGCACAAAGCTCAACATCGTTTAAACAGAGCATGCGGGCAAAAAACGACGTGTCTATTATAGAGGCTCGTTTTTTACTAGTCGGGACGTTAACAAACATAAATTATAATTTAGAAACCCTTAGAAATTAAGATATCCGAACCATATCTGCGGCGGTATCCTTTATAGTGGTCATATAAACTTAGTTTAAGCTCAGTTTTCGAATGTAGTAGACGTTTGATCGATATTTCGTGTCAGTGTCTGTGAGAGGAATAGTGAAAAGCTCTGAATTGTATTGAAATTGTAAAGGCGTGACCTACCACATTACGATTTGATCGGCAGTTGTTCGTCAGTGCATACAAATCGATGCGAATCACGTGACGAATACGCTACAAGGCAATGTAGAGCATCCCGCAATCGTGTACATATTGAACCAAAAGTGTTTTCCCATAAAAATTAAAATCAATAACACAGTGCGCTTAGATTTACTTAGAATTCTTTAAAATTGAGTCTTTTATTTTATTTTTCACACGCAAGAGATGTTATTACCTTTCTGTCCACGATTGTTGGGATCAGTGGCGTTCGCGCAGAATTTTGATGTGAATTTCCTTTAGCAGTGCACTCGTATTGTAATGCACGCACACATTATGCGAATCACAATCATGTTTACAAAGGAAAATACAGTCTGCGTTTTAAATGAGGTTTATAAAAATAATAGCCTTATTAAATTGATCTTTATGTTATTTATTGGTTTAACTTTTCAATCTCATGTCTGCAACTGTCCTGTTAATTACTAAATTACCTATTTACATATTACAAAACTGTTAGGTTTATATGGAACAGTGCCTACAATGGGCAGTGATCCTTATTCTTCCTATAAATGTACACAAACTTTTTAATACTAGGTATAACACTGTAATGAAAACAGTCTAGCCGTTAACCATCGATTTTTCCAACCAACTACTAAGTAAGTAAAGGCAGCAAATTTTAATATGTCACTAAGCAATTTTAAGAGGTCAAACACAGTGTCGTTATAAATGCGAAAGCACGGCGCGCCGCCCGCAGCGAAAATATGTCTCAACAAACAGGCGAAACCAAACAACGAGTCTTGTGAATAAGTGCCTGAAACAAAACCTGCACTTGCATAATGCTAAAATGTAATTACCACTTTTAAATTATTGTGTTAGGATTAGGAAAATTTGTAGACTACAGATTGTAATTGGCAAATAAATCAAACGGTCGGAGCATACCTATTGGCCGATAATTCTATTGTCATTAGTCTATCAGCAGAAAAATCAGTTCTTGGGTACAAAAGGGTACAGGGAAATAGAAAGAATAGGGACCTTTGAGTCGGTAATAGACTAGATAGAGTGTTTGAGCCGTTTGCACCTTCATACTTTGCTCCATACAAAATTGTCAGTGTTGATAGTCTCTTCACAAACAATAGTTATTTCTGTACGAATATTGTGAAATAGATAGTATCAACTTACAAAGATGGTTTTTGAAAGCATAATGAAAGTAATAATTATTGTTAACATTAAACTGTAAATGCTTCTTTTAGGAAAATACGATTTGTAGAAACTGCTTACGATCAGCTTAATGGATGACGAGTGACATGATCATTCTACAAAAACTTACCTACTAGGTGCAACCACTTTGATAGTAAAACAATCAATTAATTTCAGCTAGCCTAATACTTTTTATCTTTATTCAATGAACACCTCTGACCTACCTACAAAAAAACTACTCATAAATGTGCTTCGAACAAAAAATAGTGTAGAAAAAAAAAATTCTAATGCTTTAATTAAACATAGAATGCACTTCTAACACCCACACTGCATTAATTAGGAATAATAATTAAATGCTTAGGTTAATATACTTTGAAATACCGATAGGTCGACGGTTTACTTCAAAATTAGACTTAGATTAGACAAAATTAGACGTATATCAATGAATATTAATTAGGTGTAAATAATAAACAATAAACTTAATTTGATATTAGCAGTGAACAGCGCAGTAAAATTTGCCTACGTTACTCCCCAGGTTTCATACTATCGTACTAAGTTTTATCAAAATCGATCCTTTCAGAGCTTATTTGTCACAAACCAATATTTTCCCTTTAAAACATTAGTATACTCAAACTAATACTCAAACAAAATAAAAACCTTTGCCAAACACCGAGAGTTTATTTATCCAAACAGTTCACAAGCAAAAGGGAAGCTCTGAAATTTCAGCTTTCACCTCATTCAGGGCGGGCGGAGGTCACCGCCCTTCCTGGCCCGATGACCCTACTGAAACTGAAACTAAAGCCCTGTTCACGCGAAAGCCTTTGTAACTGTTTTTCAGGGCTGCAACGTGAAAATCGTTTTCATTGTTTGTAAGTTGTAAGTTTTGCTGAATGGATTTTGTAGTAGTGTGAAAACTGTGTTGTAATATCAATGTAATGTTTGTTGCTTTGGCAATATTTAATCAAAGTTTTCTATGAGTTTTCTGGTACCAATATCACAAGTGTAGTTGCTTAGTTTGAGGCTAGATGGCGTTGTCTTTCGACCTAAAAATTAAATAAAACTTGATTAATTAATCAATTAACAGAAATTTCTAATTTATGTAAACTATAAACAAGTAGGAACCTAAGTAAACATTAGGTAAGAGAGACGAACGAAAATTGATGAGCGCCACTTTGTATAAATTAGCAATTAATTTGAGGAAAGTATCTTCATTCCTTTGCAAAAGTGTAGATACTTGAAAATCATTAATTTGTTTCGGAATGTTATTTCTATCGTAAAGAATTCTTTACCTATATTGTTATTAATTAATTAATAATCAATAAAGTTTTTCAACTAATATCTATAAATTAATTTTGAATAAAAGATCTATCATCGAATATAAGTTATAATAAAGCAATAAAACTTTTGATTCTTGTTTTGATAGCTTTACCGTACCGTATGATTACATCAATTAAGAAAACATTATGATTTTCTACTGTACTATGAACCCAAAAAAAAAAACAGAACAGAACTAGAAAAATCCTTCCAGTAGTTTTATGTTCATAAAATATTGTTTTTCAGTGTGTTTAGAATTGTTAGTCGAAATTTTTAAAGAAATGTCAGTTAACTTAGGTGACCGTTTAAGTAGAAACCTATGAAACTACCTTTTAATGAAAGTGAAAAAATAGTAAGTACAAGAAAAACTAAACATTTCTAAAGAATAACAGTACGTACTAAAGTTTAAAAACAATATCTTATAACATTCAATAAAAATGACGACAAAAAGCACAAAAAATGCGCAACAAAAATCACGTTCAAAGAATATAATATTCCAGTAAAGATTTCAATTTGCAAATAAAGATTGTAGCACACCCGCTTCGGTAGCTCTTGAATTAAGATAACGTTCACACCTGCCCGTGTAAACCGTCACATTGCGACTCCGGCGCAGTAAGACTACCATTTTATGAGCACGACAGACTTTACCCGTTCCATATAACGATTTCATAAGACATTTTTATATGTTAAGAAACGTTAAGAAACCATTTTTTTGCTGCAATACAAATTGCTGCATTTAATTAAGGTCCGCAATTAATTTTAATAATGCACTCGGCATATTTAATTGTATGTAGATATAGATATAAGTTTTATTTTTATTGTCTGTTTGTTAGGGTGATATGACGATGCGTGTTTTAAATAGTATGTAGGTATTGTACTCGGTTACCTGCCTAGATAATCATATCATTTAATAGTATATAATTATTTAATTTTCCTGTGCATAGTCATGGTAAATAAAAAAAACATTAGTAGGTGTGGATATTGCCCTGTTATTATAAATTTGGCTTTCAATTAAGATTTTTATATGCGTTTCTATAGTTAATTTTACGTCACAATATTTTATAGTAAGAAATAGCTAGTTCATAATGAAACTATCTAAGGATAACAAAAGCTATATAGGTATGTATTTATAAGAGGTTCGAAATCTCTAAAACTGTAAAAGCTACGACTTTGAAACTTCGCATCGCTTCCATTTATGATGTAGGCGCACACTGAGAAAGTGTTTTTTTTAATTGACCTCTAAGGGGGTTAAAGTTTGTTGTAACTATTATGTATTCTGTGTTTAAAGGAAATCAATATCACTTTTAAAGTGACATTTTCGCGGGTAAAACTGCGGGACGAAGTTAGTATAAAATAAATGCGATATTATTCATCAAAAAAAAACATACAGACTAATTGAGAACCTCCTCCTTTTTTGAAGTCGGTTAAAAATATAGTCTCATTATGAGTTAAGTCGCGGGAACCTTATAAAATACTAATTACCTAGTTTTAATTTTCATTGCAGTTTTGTTTTACATCTTTTTAGTGACGGACTCAGTTGAATAGTTTATATTGAGGTACTTACAAGTGTTGTATTCCTTGCTCTACATTTCCCTTCCCCCAGCCATTAAAACCTTTACACAAAGGATCAGCTGTTCGCTGACGTCACAAACCCACGATTGATAATTTAAAGGTACGCTTAAACATTTTAAGTGAAATAAAATTGTCGCTTTTATTAGCCTCGAATGTTTATCGCGCATTATTTTGAAATAAATTACGTAGTGATTGTGTTTTAATCGACAATTCGGGATTATTTTAATTATTTGTAATGTTAAATTGAATTAATATCAACTTAATTGTCACAAAATTTTCAATTCAAGTTTCATTTATTAGTGTTTTGATGATTTGCTTAATAATAGACACTTAGGTAATTTGATTTTAAATGTACACCTACCTCAATAAATATTAAAAAAATGTGTACCTACAAAGATCTTTGAATGTAAGGCGTAGGCTCGATGTTCAGTTTATAATGTGGTTCATCAGTATTTATCAAATACCGTGATATTTACTGATAGTGTAAACTAGTGTTTTGATAAATGTCAGCATTTATCATGCATGCCAAGCCTGTTTATTCCGTCGATGGAATCTTTTTGGGCTATAAAGTCTAGTAGACTATGTATAGCCCAGGCCAAAATGTCTAGTGTAGGTACTAAAATGACGAGGCCCAAAAAGTCTAGTGTCTCAAAATGGCTACTCTTAAAATATTCAATTCTCGAAATGTCAAGTTACCCGAAATGTCGAGTATCAAGAAGTCTAGTCCCACAATTACTATCTCTACACTAGATATGTTCAACTAGTAATGTACAATACGCAAAATGTACACATACGCAAAGTGTACAAATGTAATCAGTCAGTATTTATTATACCGATGAATCACATTAGGTATAAACTGAACGTCTAGCCTTCGCCTAAAACTATAAAACCAAAGATTTTTCAAAGTAGAGCAGCAATTAAGACATTAAATACATTTTTATGAAGTTTTTAACTTTTTATGCAACAATTTCTAAAGTTTCAATAGAGAATGACCGAAACTAACAAATGCATTTAACGGTCAGGTACGAAAACTATTGAAAACTAACTGTTTTATTGTTGTTGTTAAAAAGTTGCATAATTTTACGACCGCAAGTCATTGCAACAATTACAATGAATGGGGTTCTGCGAAAGAATGTCCTAAGTTTTTAACTTTTGTGCAAGTAGTTTTTTTTTCATTTTTTAAAGATCTCATTTTTTTTTGCCAGGCAACAGTTGCATATTAGTAAAAAAAATTAACATTTTTGGAAAATTTCAATTTTTTTTCTACGCTTTTAGTACATTTTTTCGTACAATATTTACCTAAGTTACATACATAACACAGTAAAAATAAAAATTTCAGAAAACACAATAAAAATGTCCCATGTAAATAGAGAATACAGGATGTGTAAATCTAACACAGTCGTTACTGTTTCGTATTACTTCCGGAGGGTTTCCTTTGCAGAGTCCTATTTTACATCCCTCTCTAACACTCTGTATAAGAGTAAGATCAAACCACTTTCTAGTAAAATCAAGAGAAAATTTCATTTCATACTCATAAAATATCAAATTATCTGTAATTATTATAGCCACTTCATAACTATAAAAAGTATAATTTAATTGTATAACGTTATTCAAATAGATTTTTTTAATGAAAACATAAATCTTTATAATTGCTACCTTAAAGTGAGTACATCGATACGTATGTGTTCTTATTTTCATATTAAACAAACTAGGCAACGTCATAAACCTTTACGAATTAAACTCTTGCGAAAGACATTATAGGCACAGACTAAAAACTTTTCAATCGGCCTATAGCTTGTCAACCATACAATTGGCGCGGCTCTACCGCGACGCGATGAAGCGCGTACATAGCGCATACATTACCCACGCGATCTTTAGCTGCACGGTGCGGAAAAGCGCAGGTGGAAATAGCCAGCTCATCCCAAATCTACAAGGTCATAGACATGGGTTTAAGCCTTAAGACCTTTTTTTTGCCTTCAAATTGGTCAGTCACCGAGCTATCCTGCCCAATAGCTGCAACTGCAGCAGCGTTAACCTCTATCAAATCCTCCAATGTGCATGTATTATTGCACAATGAGCATTGGAGTAGGTGCACCATGCTTCTCAGTCTGTCAATTTGCTCAAATGTCCACTTGAGTCCGGAGTCGATTAAGTGATTGCCACGAAGGTCATTGCAGATCGGAACCCAAAGGGAGCCTCTCTTGCGGGTTCACAAAACCAGAAAGTACTGGCTGCTTCATTTTCCACCGCACCACCCTTTCGTCAGCGAGATGTCGATCGATAGTAAATCGATCTGTCCGTAGTCTGCCTTTGTCAAAGATGCTGAGTATAGAACGACCATTAGTTTTTATAGGTACCTATTCGTACTATAAAAATAAATATCCTGTTTGTACTTACACAGGTTTTTTGTTCACGCTTATGTAATTTGGTAATAAAAAAAATCAATTAATAGGTATTACCTGAAACTGAATCTAACAAATTCTCAATCTTTAAAGTTATTTTGCTTGCTGTTAAATTAAAAAAAAAGTTAAAATTGTATTCAATCGTTACAGAAAAAATATATCTATGCAGCATACAAAAATTGATTTATCTAGATTTTTTAATAGCTATTTTTATGATGACTCAGAAGCTTAGACGCAAATACTATGTACGCCTATTCCACATTTTTTTAATAACAGTCTTGCATTTTAAACTCGAACTTCACCTTTAATTATAACAAATTAAATTCGAATGCAAATTGCAGTAAATCATCTGTAAGTCACTTGTAAAGGTGCTTGCATAAGGAAGCATTATTACCGTAGCTAATTCCGTCACAGTAAGTCCGTTTTCTTGCTCTCGCAGGCACTATTATAAATATTTTATTGTACCTACTAGCTGATTTTCTAAAGATAAATATAAAGTTGCATAATACAGAAAAAATAGAAAATAAGCAATTGTAATTTTTTATTATTTAAAACCTGCAATTTTATATTTTAATATCATAGGTATGTGTATTTGTAATATTGAATTTGTATATTGTTACTAGGTATGCCTAATAAAAATAAAATAATCAAACTCTATTTAAAACTGTTAACTTTTTATCCAGTAGGGTATTATTTTTATCCGAATACGGCGAAGCCAAAAAGCAGGGTTATGTCTTTAACAGCCTATGTTTCTTTATCAAACTTCTTACAGAAAACTATTTACAGTACCTACTACAGATTTTGTTAAATGAGGCATTGAATGATATATTTTTACGCGGTGAGTGTTATAGGCTATATTTTATTAGATTAGTTCCTATGTGTTTTTCAAGGCTACGAACCAGTATGCGTCTTTATGCGCGCACCCATTACTCGCGAAAGCTCGCTCATGCGTGTGCGCACTGCGCCGACGAGGCGCAGACCCAGTGTTATTGAATAGTGAATACATGTTAGTGCCGACACGTCACACCTTTGTGTTGATGAATTTGATTGTAGAAACAAAAATACTAAAAAAAATGTTTATACTTACCGAGTACCTAATTAAAAAATTAAATTAAACGCAATTACGGTGCGGACAGATTTCTTCATAAATAATTTTGTAAAAAAAAATCAACAAATATATTTACAAAGTGTCACATCTAAGCTGACATTATCTAATCTTTGACTCTACCGTCACATCATAAATCAGCCCCATTGTTCCACCAATGTCAAAGATCAGTAATTTGCCATTGTAATGCCAAGGGTCTTAACCAAGTAGGTACGTTGTAAACTTTTTTGTTCTTTAGCGTTACTCACTAGTGGTTTAACAAAAACGCTGTAAGTACCTATAGGAAGTAAAAAATATGATTTGTGTGTCTGGTCTGTTTTTTATTTGTATCTAATCTTTGATTTTTTATTATTACATACTCTAAAAATTCAAACTTAGAAACAAGGGCGTCATACAATTTTAGGAGCAGAGCAAATAACGTTCTTTTGGCCTTCAATCACTAAGTATGACATACGTCACTGCTGGGAAGACTCATAAACTTTTAAGCCTGTAATCCTTGACCGTGGGAACTTCTGATAGAACACACACATTGATATTTTCTAGCCACACAGGTGCAACGCAGTATTAAAATTACGCACCCTGGAAACAAATAAATCTACTTTCGATGCATCGTACATTTTGTACAAGTTACATATTCATCAAGCGTTCGTCTTTGTAGGATGTTTATGAATATCATAGAAAACACGCAATGTATGTAGTATTTAACTTGTCACATCGCAAAACTGCAGTCCGGTAGTAAGTAGCTGGCGGGAAAGGGTGGGGTCAGAGTGTACGTTTTTTGGGTATTTTGTTTGATAACGAAATTGTCAATAAGTAAATGTTCTGTACTATAATAATTTTTATATTTATATATTTTTATAATAATAATTATGCGAAATAATTATTACATCCGTCTCTATATATTGAAAATTCACACATAAACGTTCGTATGTACCTATGTGCCCTACTAAGAAACAGGTCAAAACGTGTCGGTATCGGCATCATATATTATTATATAAATATTCAGGCAAAACACCTACCAATCTTTATAATATTCGATATAGTTGGGTAAAAAGATGAGTACATTATAGTTACTGGTTTGTCTTAAATCTTCCTTTATTTTTTTGGAATTTATAGTAATTTCCTTTTACTTTTCCCATTATTATTAAACTTGAATAAAAATAAGTTACGATATATAGGATTAAAATATAAAAATAAGCTACAATTTTAATACATCCTACCTACCTAAATCATACCTTTTCCATATTTTTATTTAATTTATGACAGCTCAATAAATTCCTATTTTAATTTCTTTAGAGAAAACAAAAAAAAAAAAAAAAAGTCCTGCAAAAGGCAGGAACGTCAAATACTAGTTGAGTTTTTCTTTCCCGCAAATTGTTTGTAAAACATATCCAATTAGAGATCGAAATGTAAAGATCTTTGGACACAAAAGGCATAGTAATTTAAAATGCCGCTGTGCAGTTTGATACCCATACCTATTGATAAAAGGCATTACAATAAAAAAATAATGTCTTTACGCCAAACCTCTAAAACAGCTCAGAAACGGGATATTCAAATAAAAGCATTGTGACCAAGTATTTCTACAAGACGTATCACCGCGTCCTTTTCCGTGACACTTTTGAGGTTTGTTGTGTAGGCATAATTTTTTCGCTGTAATGCCCTCTATCGAAGGGTATGGGTCTCAAAGTGCACCGCGAACTTTTATAAAATCGTAGGATAAACGTTTCTTCAAATATCCCATTTCCGAGACGCTTTAGAGGTTTGGTGTGAAGGCATTATTTGTTTGTTGTAATGCCCTATATCGAAAGGTAAAAAACCACAGTCCATAAAGTATTTAATTTTTTGTCTATGTTTGCCTGTCATAATTATGTCAAAAATTAAAATGAAATATAGAAACAGTTATTTCTTAGGTTAAAATAAATAATCAATATCACATTATAACCCGCGCGCAATGAGAATGGGATGGAACCTTGTCAAAGTAAATCGAAAATGACAGAAAAGTAGCGTTAGAAAAAAAGTTCTGAATAATAATTAGGTATAAATTAGTTATTTGCACGGTCATAGTGTCGCGGATTTGAAACAGACCCATTGATTTAAAGAAAAATTATTATTGTCTGTGGTAGATTGTCTATGGAGCAATGGCGATTTCATTTAAAAAAATGTTTTCTCCAAAATTATAAATAAAACGAGCACATAAGGACTGTGCTTATTAAAGTGATTAAATAAACAAATAATAAATTCCGACCGTGGTTTGTGTTGTTATAAATTGTGGTTTGTTTTATTATAAATGCTAGATTTATGTAATTAATTATTGTGTGATTATTTTAGTGATTTAGTGACAATGAGTGGAAAATGGGGTAAAACTTTGAATAGTCAACCACCTCAAATAGTTCTGGCAGTCGATAGATATTTCGATCAGGAACGAAGTCGGTTTTTCTAACGCATTGAAAATGATGACATAGTTGGCTGTGGATCACGAATCTAGTAATTCGGGAATTTCATTGTCAAGAGATCTTTTTGACGAACCTATGGGTTTGTTCAAAACTACAAAAAAAAAACAGCGCACTCCGGGAGTGCAGGCAGAAGTGAAAACTGTATATCTGTGTAAAATCTCATCTGTCGAAATCTCATTTGTCGCGAGAACGGCTGAAAATGCTCACTCGTGTATCAGTGATGGCGGTAGCGTGCGACGCGAACTGCGTACGGCAGCTCGCTGCGAACCTGCACCATCCACCGAGAGATGTCGCTGTTAACACTGTTGTACAGAAGTGAGTATCGTAGTTCGGCCGTTTGCACAGAGATGGCGCTGTTTTCAATATTGCATAGTAGTAGAAGCACAATAACTGTTAAAATCTCATCTGTCAAAATCTCATCTCTCGCGAGAACGGCTGAAAATGCTCACCCACAAAAGTGCCATAAGAAGTTTTCACTTCAATAACCGAACGAGCAACAAGCATATCTAAAACACGGTGTCACGCATACGAGGTGAGGGAACTTTGGCTGCATCAACTTCATTTTTTTCAGAAAGCGATACTTCTGAAGAAAGTCAAAGCTCTGATGATGATTCCCATGAAGCACATATGAGTGGCATTGGGGAATAATAATTGGAATAACTAAAAAAAATATTCCTAAACATTATTATTGAAAGGATTACAACCATGAAACATTTTTGTGTATTTTTAACAGACTTCAAAAAAAGGCGGTTCTCAGTTTGACCCGTATATGTGTCAGTATGTATGTTTGTCCGTGAAGTCTTCACATACAGTAGAAATGCCTAATACTATATATGTAGCTACACTAAATATGAATAAATAAAAAATAACTAATTACAACAAAACGAATTACAAATTATTCAGAACTTTTATGCTAACGCTACTTGAAGACGACCCAGTTGGCACAATGGTCACCATGCCGGACTGCCACACAGGTACGATTCCCGCCTCAGACAAGTATTTATGCTTAAATATTTGTCTGTGGTCTGGTTATTTCTATGTATTATAAGTATATATTTACAAATTTTTATAAGTAGGTAGGTATTTGCTGATTTTATAAAACAAAGGTCATTCAGACCAAAAACAGTACATGAAACTTAAAAAATAAGTCAAATTTTAAGGTTACTGACCTCTCCGTGTAAGGAACAGCTGATTTTCAGGTAAACCTAACCTCAAAATTTTCGAAAAAAAGTTCGAATTTCTAAAAGTCGTAGAACAAAAGTTGTTGGTTTGGGTGCACAGAAGTAGCCCTCAATGGCTTGCTAGTATAATTTCCAATAACCCAGTATATGTAGTATATCCGTTGGCTAGCACGCATAACACAAGTCTAGTTACTTAGCTTGGGGCTAGATGGCGATGTGTGGAATGTCCTGCAATATTTATTTATATATGTATTTATAAACTGTCATTTTCGATTTACTTTGACAAGGTTTCATCCTATTCTCATTGTGCGCGGATTATACCTAGTTTCGACTCCTTGCTCGAAGAATAGGTACAATTACAAATTAGTTGTCGTGTGCAACACTCGCACCCCACCCTTATGCCAGGTCAAACAATAAATGTCGGGAAACAAATGGACGTGCTCTCACCTTGAATACTGAGATGACACTGTCACTTTTGCGCGCCGCGACATCTAATATAAAGCGAAATGTCACGAGCTACGGCTTCATACTAAAATGTATGGGCAGCGAGGAATGATTTTAACCAAAAAAAATATCTATGTTTCGGCATTGATTATTATTATTTGGTTTCAATAAGTAAAAAACTGCAATGATGAATGCATTCTCTATACTTTTGTCTCACAATTTAACCAAAAATATTTTCAAATATAACAACGAAGTAGCACAGATACTTAAAATAGAAAAGGTCGATTTCGATGTTTTTCATCAAAGTTAATAATTGTTTTTTCAAAAACTATGGATTATTTTCAAAATATCTGACAGTGAAACTGTAGACTCATCTAATAAGCTATCGAGAATTCTTTTTAGTGTCTTACAATGCAGGGAGTTCTTCAATATTTTTAAAATAGTAAATGACGTTTTTAGGGACTCGCAAGAATAGCTTCTCTAAAAAACTGAGTTTGTTTGGCTGGCAGAGGGTGAGAAAATTATTATTTTTGTGGCTAACTTAAACATACTCCTTTAAATATTGTAGGTAGAAAAAATGAGTATATAAATAAAATTGTGGGACAATTTACACATCACCATTTAGCCCCAACCTTAGCAACTAGGCTTCTGTTATGGGTGCCAAGACAGATAACGGATAGAATACTTTATATACTTTTCTTTTGTTAATATATACTCAATATAAATATAGTAATACCCAGACCAGAAATAAATAATGTTCGATAATATATATTTGTTTAAGGCGAGAATCGAACCCGCAAACTTCTGCGTCGCAGGCGGGTGTTGGCCCGATGCGTCACAGAGGTCGTCAGATAGGTACAAGTCCTTTTTAGTAAAAACCTGCATCAATTTAATTTAACGGATGAACGCCTTACAAGTTTTTGTTGATTCCGGTGCAATCGCAAAGCAATTAGTCAACAATATTGATTTAAAATTCATACAGCACAGATTAGTTATGTTAATTGACTATAGGTGTTGAATCAATTAACCTAGTAATTGCTTTGTTGGCATTCGATCATATGAATAGGTAATTATTAGGTAGTTAGGTCATTAATTTGCAAAAGTACCTAATCTTAGTTAAAAAAACAAATAAAATTCGAAGGGGTGGGTTGAATATCGAATGTACCTATAGTATGACACTTCGTACAACATTTTTGACGTGATTATAACACCTGCATTCGCAAAAAAGTGTCACGTTCCCATTGTGTGTCGCGATTGTCACGTTCCCGATATGTGTCGTTATTGTCACGTCGCGTCGTGTCAACAATGATGTCACACAGCACTGTGTGTTTGTTTTATATTGTTTAATAATAATACCGCTCATCTAGGCTTGTGTTATGGTGACGAGAGACGAATAGAAGACATAGATAAAGGAAAAAAAACTTTTTTTTTCGGTTTCTTATGATGACGTTATCACGTTAAATTATCATCCGTTGGTCCCGGTTGCTACCTCTAGTAGCAGTCGTTAGGTCAAGTTAGAGGCCTTAAGGCGATCTGAAAACTCTAACAATAGGTGAGCCACACCACTATACGAGAAGAAGAAGAAGATCATCCGTAAACCGACTTCACAGACAACCATTTTTTTTTGTTTCTATAGAAGATTACTCTAAAGAGACTTTTAATTTAAAAAAAAAAACAGATGTTTGTAATTTTTTTAACTGCCATTAATGGATGATATCATACAGTAACGTAACAAGGGCAAGAGACGATGTAACCGCGAAATTATCGACCGACAAAACACAGAACAAGTTCAAGGACTCAATAAAAATTACTCAACGCTTGTACACCGCGGACCATCAAATACGTGACGAATTTATGGTCTTTGACTGAACTTATGCTTAAAATATTATTTTTATATCATTTACTAGCGACCCGCTCTGGCTTCGCACGGCTATATTATGCATGTATTATACATATAAACCTTCCTCTTGAATCACTCTATCTATTAAAAAAACCGCATCAAAATCCGTTGCGTAGTTTTAAAGATCTAAGCATACAAAGGGAAGTAGGGACATAGAGACGGCGAAAAGTGACTTTATTTTATACTAGCGACCCGCTCCGGCTTCGCATGGCTATATTATGCATGTATTATACATATAAACCTTCCTCTGGAATCACTCTATCTATTAAAAAAACCCGCATCAAAATCCGTTGCGTAGTTTTAAAGATCTAAGCATACAAAGGGAAGTAGGGACATAGAGACGGCGAAAAGTGACTTTATTTTATACTAGCGACCCGCTCCGGCTTCGCACGGCTATATTATGCATGTATTATACATATAAACCTTCCTCTGCAATCACTCTATCTATTAAAAAAACCCGCATCAAAATTCGTTGCGTAGTTTTAAAGATCTAAGCATACATAGGGACATAGGGACGGCGAAAAGTGACCTTATTTTATACTATGTAGTGATGATGATGATAGTTATACTGTCAAAATTTGTTTTTGCTAGTAATATATATTAGGTAGTGTAATTTTAAAAAATGCAAGTAAAATATTTGGCTCTCCTTTGAAAAACGTGTAGGTATAGTATAAATTTCATAGTTTAATTTATGTATCAATTAATTTATTCTTAATACTTCGTAAGTAAACGTTAGCTATTAATTAGTAATTAGTTCGATAAATTCATGAGGAAATAAAGTGAAAAATTTATTTCAGTTTCGACTTAAATTTTGAACATCTGCTCTCATGTTTAACTATATTTTATGTAGAAAAATGGTTACATTCTATTTACAACCGTCCCAGCCTTCAATCGGATTGAGGCTCATTCCTTATTGCGATCATTTCTAGTGACGTAAATAAGCATTCTGAACGCTAACTTAAAATTTCTAATGCACTTTGTTTCTAGTCAAGGATGGTCCACGGTCTTAATTTATTAGGTATTTTAGAATTCAAACAGAAAGTAATAATATTCAAGTGTTGATTTGTTATTGGCAGAGTAATATGATATACGATATGGAGCTGTAATATTCTTGGACCGGTAGCTGTTACTAGAAACCGTATTGCTTTGACATTCTGTGGGTGGTATTTAACTGTTGTTTTATTGAATACTATAGCTTTTGCCCGCGACTTCGTCCGCGCAGGAGTCGAAAATAGTTAAAATAGGATTATTTTATGTTGATTTCAAATTAGATTGAGTTTGAAACATGTGTGTCAAAATAAAATGTACTTACTTAATTTAATCAAAAGCACTAAGGAGTTCGAGTCGAAGTAAATCGCCTAAAATAACTTTCTACTCTTTTTTAAACCCGGTAGGTAATTAATTTCGTAAAATTCTTTCTTATCGGATGCCTACGTCATACGAAGAACACACCCTACAAGTTTCAGGTTTCTACGATTTAGGCTGTGCGTTGATCCGTCAGTCAGTCAGGACAAAGAATTTTATATGTATAGAGAAGATAGATTTTGAATGAGATGTATTTTAACTTGGAACACGAAAACCTCGGGTGCACCCAATTCTCTTGGGGTGGGATCCAAAATGGGTATACGTCTAAGTACCTAAAGTTCTAAACCAAAAAAATGAATTCTTTTATTTCTGTCTTTCTAACACAGAGCCAATAATGCACAAAACTCTACGATTACCACATGAGTAAATCTTTAATCATATCGTGCTAATTAGTAATTACCTATCTATCATAGTCATCTTTTGTGTTTTTAGGGTTCCGTACCTTAAAAGGTAAAAAAGGAACCCTTATAAGATCACTTTCCTGTCCATTTTAAAAATGAAAAAGGTGTAAAAGTCCTATTCATTTGTTTAGGTATTTTCGTATTCATAACAAAAGATATTTCTTTTAAATTACTTAATAATTAGTATCTACTAACTTTGGGAACTGTGACTTTTGGCAAATTGTTCAAAATTTTATTATTAGGTAGGGCTGAACAGTTGCGCAGAGAGTAATTTTGGCGTATCCTAATAAAAATATAGAGTTTTAAGTGATTCAGTGGCTATCCTATAACAGTTCTATGTTTTAACAAATATCCCGTCTCCGAGATGGTTTAGAAGTTTGGTTAGAAAGCATTATTTGTGCACAGCGCACTTTTGATAAATCTTAGTCATAACGTTTGGTCAAATACCCCATTTCCGAGACACCTATGAGATTTGGTGTAAAGGCATATTTCATTTGCCGTAATGTCCTCTATCGACAGGTATTAGCAAAGGTATCGCGCAAAAAAAAAATACTATGTCAAGTTCCCAGTACTAAATGGCAAGACACCTTTTTTCAGTTCAATGTTCGAAGTTTTCAACCTCTTAGGTTTTACGTTAACGCTGTCAGCTTGAAGTGACGTCTTACCAATCATAGATTAATGAGTATGTTACCAATCTAATCAAAAGCACTAAAGAGTATTGATATCAACTTCGAAGCAAATCACTCCCAAAATAACTTTCTTCCCCTTTTTAACCCCGTTAGGGGATGAATTTCAATAAAATACGAAACACGTGTTCCATTAATTCTGTTAAAGAATGTTTATGCAAAATTTGAAATAGATTGGACTAAGGAATCACGTTGTTCAATACAAACTTTGCCCCCCCTTTTCACCCCTTTAGGTTTAGAATTTCGGAAAATTCTTTCTTATCGGATGCCTACGTCATACAAAGAACACACCCTCCAAGTTTCAAGTCTCTACGATCAGCGGTTTAGGCTGTGCGATGATCCGTCAGTCAGTCAGGACAAAGGATTTTATATGTATTTAAGTTTTTAATAACCCCAGCACGCCGCTTCATACACATGTTCATACAAAATTGCTGGAGCGTTGTAATGTTCCAAATTCAAAAAACGCTCCTGCATTGGATTTAATTTTCTTTGACCGCGACACTGGTTATATGCACGATAGTAATAATGCGAAGCCATAATAAAATTATAAATAAAAAAGAGATGGCGCTAGATGCTTCTTTCCGTATGTCAAACTGACAATTTTGACATCATCCCTACGTTCTGTACGTTTTCATGCAAAAATATTATGGTTTATTTTTTACGCCAAGAAATATCAAATTTTAATTAGTAACATAAATCTACTTGAAATACCTAAACCTCTTCTGATATTTTCTGAACACATTCGTGAAGATTATGTTAAAATCTGTTTCCTAGTTCCCGAAATTAGACTGCACAAACAAAGGTAAACAAATAAAATCAACATTTTCTGAGATGAATGGTAGTTTCGCGAAAACGAAGAGATGGCGCTAGTTACTTGAAATTAAAAAAAATATCTTATTAAATTAATTACTTTATTTTCTAGTTAAAAAATGTGTATATTGCTATGTATTCTTAAAATACATAAGTGTACAAAATTTTTAAGCAGAACAAAAAGAATAATCAACTAATTTGTGATTTTCTAAATTTAAGAAAACCTGAATCGCGCATGCAAGATTTTTTTCTACCGGAGCTATATAAGGTTAGCGAATTCTATAGTGCTAAGATCATTATGGACGTAGAACGCTTACTTTCAAAACTTCGAATTTATTATATGTAGAGATTTTTAACTTTAATTTTATTACAATATAATTTCCAGTTGGTAGTTTGAGTTCTCATTATTACGTCACTTTACCAATTGTACAATGACCAAATAAAAGGCACTGCACTCAGTGCTTTTTATTTGGTCAGGTCATTGGAAATCAAGAACGTCATCGCACATTGTACGCCAAATACCTTACCGCATATTGTACGCCAAATACCTTACCGCTCATTGTACGCCAAATACCTACCTTACCTCACATTGTTCACCAAATACGTCACCTCTCATTGTACGCTAAATACGTCACCGCCCATTGTACGCTAAATACGTCATCGCACAATGTACAAAGACATCACCGCTACACTTAGTAATATGGTGTACTTAGCTAAGGTATTCTATGCTGAGTTTTTTTGGCGTGAGTATGCTGTTATCTAATAGTACATTGTTATCCTAGGTGTGAAAGTCACTCATTACAAGTCCCGAGACGGAGTTTGGCGCCCGAGCGTAGCGAGGGCGCTAATAGTTCGAGGGACTTAATGAGTCTTTCACCCGAGGTAAACACTGTGCTTTTCACGAGAGTGAATGAGACTATGAGACTCCATACCACATGAGTAGGTACTCATGTGTCCATACTACCTGATCCTCTTACAAGGTTGGGACCAAAGAGGTTATACATTATGTAGTGTTTTTTCAGGTTTCTGTTATTTGTATTCAATACTTAAATACGGCGGTACTTACCGAAGAAATTTTTATTAATGAGTTAATCCAACACTGGGAAATGACGCAAAGTCCGTAGATTTAACTTACAGTTTTTGTGACACGGTTTGTCTAGAAAATGTTATTTACACAAAATACACAATCATAAATGAAAAACCAGATTAAACTTAACACAAAAACATAATAAAATAACAAAAAATAGTACTAATTAAAACGTTTAAAATAATTTGGAAATGCTAGCAGTTTTTTTTTTTACTCAAGGTACAACACTGTCCATACGGTCGCATAAAGACAGGGCGCGGGCGGCGCGGTATGGTCATAGGTCGCTTTGACCATTTTCGTCTTTACATTTATTTTATTAAATAAGATATCTTGAACTAAATATAGGTACCTACTTGAATTTGATTACTGAGAAAAAAGTTACTAAGTACTAAACTCTGGCAGTATGCATGAGCCGCCGCGTGCCAAGCCATAATTATTGTTCTTTGGTGTAAAAAAAAAGCAAGGAGGTTAGGTTTTTGAAGTTCCTAATGCGTAATGATACTGATACAGGCTACATGCAGATTGCACAAGTCGTGCGAAGCCATAATTTGACATGACAGCTGTCAGTGAAAGCGAAAAGCCCTAAGGCTGGAAGTTTTATTTTCTACACGCTCTTCAGGCATATTTAGACCTACTTTCGGAGTATGAGTAATGAAAAATTCATTACTTTCCTACCTAAGACTAAATTTTACTTCATAATTTAAAATACCAAATACATTAGCCGTTTTTAAATAGCATTGTTTTGTGAAACTTCTCATGCGTTTTTTATTTATTTTTAATCTTTATTATCTTAATTATCATAATATAATAATAAAACTGTGTGTCTTATCTATGTTTAACAATAGGAAAAGCTTCTTTAAATTATATTTACATACAACTGTATTTTATGACTCAATTTTTTTGTACTGTTTTGTTATTTTTATTGTTTTGGTTAGGTTTTTTTTCTGCTACTTTTAAGTATTTTAATATGATTTAAATTGTAAAATTCTTCTCTCTGTTTTTGTATTTTTAACTGTTTTAATTTAGAATATACGGAGTAATAAAAAACTTACAAAATGTAATATTATGAACTATAAAAATTGCAATATAATTTTTCTTGTTGCTACGCCGAAATATCGTCTAGACGGCATGAAATATTATAACGTGATACAATACCTATTTTCTCAAAGAATGTAACAGCTGTTCTTTCCCAAAAACCTTGCTGGCAACAAGGAATATTTCTATACTTACTGATGTTTTTTAACCCGACTTCAAAAAGGGGAAATATTGTACTGTTCGAAGTAACTTTATGCATGTATTTTTCTAATATTGATGATTGATTATTAGTTTATTACCTACTAAAAATTAAATAAAGTGAAATGAAAAATAATACTGTATTTTTCTTTGCGAATTCCATTTTGAGATTCCCATAGTTAAAATAGTTATAGATAAACAACCGTGAACAATAAAATAATTTAAATTTGATGAAAATGTGGTCACAGTATCCGTTTTTTTAACTGAGATTTATTTGAATCGAATCGATTTATACCCATCGGAATGTAAGAGGTTTATGATTAAAATGATGGCGATCTGTTGAGCTATAAAAATGTTCTTGCTTCCTCAACCAAAGTGTTTTAAGTTCTTATTGTTTGGAAACTTCTATCACGAAGTATTCAGGTAGCTTTTGACAAAATTGAGCGGTTGATAATTCCTACTTTTTAAACTAAAACAAAAGATAATTTTCGATTGATACCAATAGTCAGATATTCGGTTTAGAAAAATAACCGTCGCGGTTATGAGGGCGCTGATGTGCTAATATTTTTTATAGATAGTTCGAATTGATCCTATTGGTTCTTAAAAGTAATAATCATTCCCTTTTTTATCTGTGATGGTTGTTTTTACGAACAGACTCTACCTACCTAGCTATACCTAGATATTTTTAGAGTAATAAAAATATTATCTATAAGTTGTTCGTTGAGATGTCTAAGTTTGTACTTGGTCAGTGACCATTGAGTCAACAATTACCACTTGGTTAGTTTTTTCAGTAAATTAGTGTTGCAGACTATAGCTGAAGAATCGATAGTCTATCGATAGTTCGTTAAAAACCGATAGTGTCGATAGCTCAAAACGTGGCAATACGATACTGCTATTAATTTTTATTATTTAATAGCGACCCGCCCCGGCTTCGCACGGCTGTATTATGCATTATAATATCTAAAAACCTTCTTCTTTAATCACTCCATCTATTAAAAAAAACGCATCAAAATCCGTTGAGTAAGATTTAAGCATACATAGGGACATAGGGACGGCGAAAAGTGACTTTATTTTATACTAGTAGTAATTTATATTTATTTATTGATTTTTTATTTTATTTTCGAGCAACAATACTATCCATAGTATTGGAACATTTTGAGCTATCGATAGTATCAACACTATCGATTATATCGATAGATCAATCTTTTTCAAATAAAATATCTATCGATAGTAAAACTATCGTTAGTTGGACAACACTATTTACAATGAAATTTTCAAAGGGTTCAGTGTGTTAAGGATGCCAAAACACAAAGAACTAAAATTACAACGTTCATGAATTCAAAGCCCTTGGCAACTCAAACCAAGTACTAGGGATGCTAACCACAAGGTATAATATTTTTATATTCATGTTGGCACAAATCCGGAACTAAAGTACCTACCTTTAGGGCTATCGAGAACCTTTAAGGTTGATTCTATGAACGAAATTGGCAGAGTGCCAGTCGTAAATTTTATAGGTACTTCTTGGTCGCGTGTTTAATAATTACATCAACTAATAAAATGGTTATTAGTATTATCTACTATTGTATTTAAATTAAAGATTAATAAAAACAGGTTGTTTTGTGACAATGCAGTTTTAATAGTTTTTAAATGATTTTAATTGTTTTACAAACGGTTTTTACAAGTGTTAATTCAAGATCTCTTTATGGTTAAAGTAGTTCATACTAATTAAGGTACTTAGAACTAGAAAGCGAACTCTAAGACGAGTCCACTGAGTCCACAAAGAAATTGGGGAGAAAGCTATGCCTCTTAAGACGATAGACGGAAGGTATGTTACTACTACTCGGGTTTGTAGTGGGAGTCGACTCTATTTTTTTGAAAATTACAAGACAGTTGCATGGAGAAATAAATACCCGCTTACCCTCTTAACTGGCCGTGGGTCGGTCAGTGCGTTGCCTAAACGGTTACGTGGTGAACCCAAATCATAAATGTGCACGCCAAAATTTACCCATATATAACAAAAACAACTTAATAAAACAATACAATATTTATCATAGATATCAATATTTATTTATCAATATTTTTATTTTTATTTAGTTAATTCCAAAGGTTGCCTGGAAGAAATAATAGCAATAAGGCCGCCCATTCGTGCAACTTGTACTTTATAGCCATTACTTTACTTAACTTTGCTTTGTGTATATCGTGCTCTATGTCCTTTACTATGTTGTACAAATTAAGTTATATATCTATCTTTATAATAAAGCTTCTCTTACACTTTATATTAGGATATTATTTTATCTAAGTTAGTAGGGCTCGGGAATTAATGTCTTTATATCGCGTTTGCGTGTACAATAACATTATGAAGCTTCGGGCTACGTGTCTCATACGTCATACCACTACCGCATGCTTTTATCAATTACTATTTTTATGTGAAAATGGGGCATTTTACGACAGATATGGGTCAATTAGGCCCCGCGTTTGGGTATAAAGATAGTCTGGACGAATTATGAAGGTAATTTAAAGTGTTGGCCCTCGAAAAGTTTGGTAGAATAAAAACTATATTACGTAACTAAATAGGTAGTATAGTTATAAGTAGGTAGTATAGGTAAAGTTATTTTTTATTCTGGTTATTTCTCATTTTGATTTATAGAAAGACTATAAATAGGTAGATAGACTTTCGCAGATAAGTCATTCGATAGGATAAAATTGAAATATTTTAGTGAATATTTTTCAGTAAAAAAAAAAAAAACTTACGGCAACCCTACATTGCTAAATTAGTGTACTTATTCAGAGTAATTGGTTATCATAAAAGAAGCGTCCTTAATAATTAACTTTTGTTCTACGATTTTATGTATTTTTTTTAGAAATTTAAATTTTTTTGCAGGAAATCAATTGATTTTTTAATAAAGTTCATTCAGCCTTAGAACAGTTGATACAATTTTAAAATTTATACATAAACATAAACATAACCTCAACAATAACATTTTCGAAAAATAGGTTTGAAGTACCGAAAGTCGTAGAGCAAAAGTTGTTTTTTTTAAGGTGAATAGAAGTAGTTCTCAACCTCCTTATTATATTATGATTATTATTAACCCTGTAATCTATTAAAACGACTATGATTATTTATTGCAAGCCCATGTACACCTACAAATGGAAGGAAAGCATTGGAAGTTAAATATTTTGAAGAAAAATAAACTTTAAAGTGTTTCAATAAAGTCCAAAATGAAAAGAAAAAATAGTGTTGGTACAGTAAACAAATAACAGTTTTATAGGCGAAGTAATTATGTGACATTTCCATCGATGTTGATTTACCAGTTTCAGGTAATTGTAGCTTATTTTCATGTCAGTGTAGACAGCAGTAGCGAGGAGTGAAATTTATTTGAAGGTAAGCCGATGTTATTATTTGCAATGATTTTGTTTGTTGACTTGTGAAGTTAAAATATAAAGCCCGGGTTAGGTGAGAGTGGGCTGGTCACGTGTGCTGAATGTATGCGGATTGATGGGCTAGTGGGCTGCCCCTCAAGACGGCAAGCGTCTTTGAGGTAGACCCAAAAAATTATGGCGGGACGATCTGGATGCATTCGACGCAGAGTGGCCAAATATAGCTGAAAATTGGGACAAATGAGGGGAATAAACAGCCTAGGTAAAAAAAGAAAAAATAAAGGTAAGCCGACAGTAATCGGATTGTATGAACCCCTCGCTACTGTTAGACAGTGCTTTTGAATAATTACAAGCTGTTGGGGTGAATTTTGGTGACAAAGAAAACACAGGAGACTAGACAATTATTGAAATAAGTAATTTAAATTGACATCAGAAAATACACAAATAAAGTTTTTCCTTGATGTAGTCTATATAAACAAATTAAAAAATATTTAAGGATCTCACAATAATTAGATTAACTTTAACGTTTCTTGTAGTACAACGTAAGGGTGAGTACAGATTAGAGCATTTCCTCAAGCATTTTAATGTAATGTAACGTTCTTAGGAATGGTGCATTAAACTGCAAGGCAAATGTTCGAAGTGTGGTTTGAGTAAATTTAAAACAGCCAATTGTCAATGTTATGTTACTATTATTATAGTTGTATGTAGTAAATGCTCTAGTCTATACACACCTTAACACTAACAAGTGAAAATAAATCAACAATTAACTAACTATTTCTTTGCCTTTAGAAACAATTGAAACAATAAAATTCATTTTAAATCACTTAAAAAAATATATGCAGTTGACGATGTGTTAACCGCTATTGTATTCATGAGAAATATTAGGCTTTAACAATAATTTATATAGAACAATAGAAAAGATTTCAAACTCGCTTCAGACGTGGAAAATTGACCTTGCTACGTCACTTTATTGACGTCAGATTTGAGACGCGAAAACCTGACACTATCGACGAAAAAAAAAATATAAATAGCACAAAAAGAAAACGACAAAATATTACTTAGAAGAAATACATGACACTGGCAGCTATTGGAAGGAAGGCCAGAAATGTTCGTTATAACGTATAACGCATGTAAGGAAAGATGTAGCTAATCTAATCTTATCCCTTTGGAACCTTTGATAGGAACAAGTTTATGCTACAAATATTGTCACAAAAATGATGTTGTTTTTCGTAATGGGATTTTGTATTTGGAAGTGAATTTACCATTCCAATGTCAGTGAAACAGATTGTTTCCTACAGAATGTGTTCCAAGTCCATAAAACGATTTGATTTAGACGTTACGTCATTTTGATGATTGCAATAGTTTTGTTGGCATGCATTTAAATTTACGATCGCACATGCAAATTGCTCTGTTTGATTGATTATTTAATCTCGTGTAGAGTTCTAAGAGGTTTTATCAATTTGTGTGTTAAAGTTAAATGTTAACTAATTTGGATTGAACCATTTCCACGTTTATGTGGGCTGGGGCTGGCAGCATTGAAACTCAGCGGGCGATGATACTGAAGCGCCGTTTTACAACGTCCCATTGGCCCTCAAGCGAAAGCGGTAGGGCTGCCAATCTAAGAATAACGAACAGACAGATCAGCCATTATTTAATTGTATACTTGTTGACTAACAAACCGGGCGGCGGATGTGTGTGGCCAGTGCTAATCGTTTACAAGTAGCCTAATTCTTATTCGTTTATTTATTCACCTGCTAATTGCAATTGGATAATGTGTCATTTTAGTACTTAAAGCTTTTGGTTGGTTGCTATTAATTTTATTCGCAACAAGGTGTGCGAACTAAAATTCAATATTCATCAATACAATGAGTAGTAGATTCTTCGTATTAAATCATGCCGAGTATAAATCTTTCGAACCCGTTTTGCAGCTTATCAAAACAATACGCAGACACACTTCGAAAGTCCCGTTCCGTAACATCGTTTTTACCACTTTCGTTTAATTGATTCTTGATCCTGTTTCTTTGTGCAAAAGGTATAATTTTCAGTGCAATTGAAATCCGAGATGCTACTTATTAGACAGGAACGGATCGGTTCAAAATTAAGTCTCAAGAGTATGATAAATTTTCATAAATCAGATGTTATTTATTGGAGTTTAAACTTTAGGCTGTAGGTAGTTGGTTCAGTATAGAGCAAATACTTGGTATTGTATTACTTTTTGGAACTTCCTTCGTAGGCTACAATGTAACATATCCGACGTGAAACTAAAAAAAATTGGACGTGCTCTTGAGAGCACTGAGAAGGTATAATTTCACACGAAATTTATTTCAGCGTCACTTGCATTGCAGCCGTAGGTTTGCAAAATACTCATTCTTCTTTCTTATTGTTTTTAAAGCTAATACAGTAAAAGAACTACCGGCTTCACTGCAAGCTGACGTTACAATGTAGCAGCAGTTAGTCATATGCCGTGCCATTCGAGGAATGCTAGATTATTGATAGCACGAAGCTAGCATTTTTCACACAATTAATTTTCAATTAACAGCATAGGCGAATGAATTATGAGTAGTTGAACGGTATGAGACGTATTACATTGAGAATCATAGTAAGTGGCGCTTTACATTTTAGGATTTATGCTTTTTTTATGTTAATTTACATTTAAAGTTACTTTACTTTGTAGCGATTTGTATCAAGCAGATGTCTATTATTTTTAAACTGAAATCACAATTCCAAATTGATAGGAAAGTGTATTTGCATGATTTGATTGATTCTTAGAGTCAGACATTTATAGCTCACTTTAGAAGCGAATCAATTAAACGGAACGATTTACACTCGACGATATTATTAGACGAAGATTGAACAATATTTTACGCGAGAACAAGTTCGTTTAATACCTTGAGATTGAATATCGGATCAATCTCGATAACCCGTTGCCGTATAGGAAATCCTGAATTGAGGTCCAGACGGGTTCGTGACTATCACTATGTGGAAACCTATCATTTCGTGTACTTTACTCAAGCATGTGTTTGATGCAAAAATCGTTTTGAAAACTGTGGATTTGAGCTATCAGTAAGAAAGATCTTTAAAAACAATTAAGATGGTCTGGTGCGAGGAAAAATTAAAAGCTATTTATTCCTTTACGTCCAATTGACGAGGACTGGGAGCCATGTCATGAAAAGTTTTGTTAACAATGATTACTGGTTTAACTTTTAATGGGACATCAACCAAAATACTGGATGTTGTAAAGCTATTGAGGCAGTCAGTCGGTATTAGTGCAGCATAGCACAGATGGATTTAATGTTGTGCTGCGCAAGAAGACGGTTTTAGTGAAGCGCAGGGTTCAGGGTTCGGGGCAGCGGTAATAGCATTCTGCAGACAGTGGCAGACAGGTTTGACTCCTCGTTATGGCAGTCTAAGGTGAGAAGGGTTATTGCGGTAGTCCCTTTCAGCCTAGCATTTCATCGTTTACTACAATTTACTGACAAAATACTTATAAGTCAATGTATTAGAAGGTACAGACAGCTATGGGCCATGAAGCCCAAAATTACATTTATATTTTTTTTAATGTTTACATACTCTAAATACTGTAGTTGTGTAAAGATAATAAATCACAAAGTTCCAGGCAGCAGGGCGAAACAAAATGCATACTTCATATCTGTGCCGTACAGAATTTCAGATCGCTATCATTATGATTGCGCAAAACAGCACTGCCTGTTCACTCTGTCAGTTGTAGATTCTAATGATAATATAGCCTTTGTTGTTAAGCTCCCGTGATTTTTAACTTTAACAAAGTTTAAATTATCTATAATTGCTCTTTTTAATTAATTAATTGGCCTTAAATTAAATTAATAAGTTTTACGTGACTTTTTTTTCTGAATAGGGACGTCTGTTTGGTTGATTAAGGTTGTTGTCATTTTTATTTGTTTTTGTAGCTCAGTTCAAGAAAATCAAATTTTAATATATCTATTAATATCAAATTTGTTTTTGATCCCTGATTTTAAACTGGACATGTTTTGTTTGTAGTTAGAACATTGTAGCTACTAAATAAGTAAGTCGATTTAAATTTGAAAATAAGTTTTTGGTAGTTTTCTTATATTAGAAGTAAAGGGTGGGCGGCGGAGTTTTAATTTTTCATTGGTACAAACATAATATTAATTTAAAATTTGTGAACATTCCACCTTATTGAGGTTTCATAAATATATTTACTGTGAAAAATGCATATGCAAACTATGCCGAAAACAGATTAACGCACATAAAAATAAAGAGGTTTATAATTATTAAGGTCTTATTCGTATTTAGACAGTGTTTTTCTACGTTTCCGACATATTTTCTTTTTCAATACAAAAAAAATAAACATAGAATTTACACTAAAACAACTTGCTAGGTCCACCAGTTCCTGAGAAAATTGGTGGTGACAAACCTACAGACAGACAGACGGACAAGAAAGTGATAATTTTTTTACATTTTAAGATAGGTACGGAACACTAATAAACGAAATATTGTTTTCAAAATTTTAACTCCGCCGGCAGTTTAATGAAAAAGAATAGGTACCTGTTGTACTTAGAAAATAGATTTGCGTATAAAATCGACGTGAAATCAAAAAGAGCGGATCAAACTCTGAACTACGTTTTAAGATGGCGGATAATTGAACTCATTATGTTATTTATACCCACCGCATATGGTACGAAGTAGGTACGTTGGAGTGATCGATTTACCATAATTTACCTTGTAATTTATTTTAAGGTCAGCCTTAAGTGGTAAGTAATAGTAAGTAGTTTAATTGAATTTTCTAAGTGTTACCTTAACACTTCACCTTAATTTTTGTCTTTTTAACAAATTATTATTGTGGTTAACCTTGTTAGTGATCAGCTGTTTCAGAGGCTTTTAGAAAATAAATATAGCCTAAGACTTAATACTCAAATACAATAATTAAACAGCTAGGCTAGGTTACCACAATAAATTTAAAATATTCATAGAAAATTGTCTATTATTTTAATCATCTAAAGGTGTATAAATATTATTAAAATTCGCTCTATCTTTGAATAGGTTTCCAAGAAAATTCTCAGTTTATGAAATTTAACTAACGGTAAGTAAGTACCTAATACAAAAACAAAATTATTAGTCTTCAGATGACCAAACGCTGGCTGATACTTTGGCCAACGGAACGGCTTTGCTATCCAAAGAGCCAGCAGCCAGCCTTTTTAGCACCTATGTATTGTAAATGTATTATATCATTAATGTAGGCAATCTATAAATATTAATACAAATTAAAATATTCCATGTTTATTTTTGAAAACCTATTAAACTGAAGTTTTACTGATACTTACAGAAGAGTCAGCAATTTAAAACAAACAACATCAATTCTTTTTAAATGGAAATATTTTGTTTTGATAAGTTGTTTACCTAATTTTAAAAACAATAATTTGCTTCTTTAGACCCTAAGGCGGCATGTAACTTGTTAGGCTAAGCCCATACTTGATTCAATCGGAAGAAAAAAATAACAAAGTAGGTAGGTACTACGACCTACCTAAATGTTAAAATTTCAAATATGCCGATGAAAACATAGATAACGCTGTTTAGCGTTTAGGAGTTGGTAGGTAAAACAAAATGCCTTAAGTTAACCGGTTTTATAATATAGGTACCGTTGGCATCAACGCAACGTGCAAGAAACGATGTTTTACAATAAAATATTTTCGTGGAACATTTTTCGATATTTACTTATTGGGAGAACCAACAGCTTTAACAAAAAGACTTATACATAAAAAACGGAAAGCCAATTATAGGTTCCCGTGTATATTGAACTATTAAATTGTTTTTGAAAATTTTTGATGAGGCATAAAACTAAATTAAATTAAAAATGTGTCTGAGGAAAAAGCAGGCCCAAAAAACGATAGTAGGTACGCCAACTAAGTTATTAATCCGAAGTAGATAATTCAGAAATAACTGAACATTGAGACATATTATTATGGAAAGTAAGCGATGCTTTTTTGCAGCAGAGAGACGCAATCTCCACTAATGATTTAGGAAAGAAAAATATTGGTTATTTTTGCTTAAAATGAATAACAGACTGAAATTTCTGAACCGATTTTCAAGTCACTTGATATAAGGATACATTGAAACCTGCTATTTTATATAGAGGTATTCCCAAAGTATCGGGATTTACGCGAGTCTACTATTGTCTCTTTCACGATTTTTTTGCTATCTCTACAAATCTACGAAATCCTTGCAAGATGATGTTATTCGAGATGAGATCGATTTTATTAAGATTTATTCTGTGAATATATTTTATTGGATTTTATTTTCGGATATAAATTGTAAAGTTTCGGTCTTTTGATTAATTAGTAGGTGAATCATTTGAATTATTGTTTCTTTGTTTCTTAAATAGATTTCTAAGGCAGTTTCGCTAGATAAAATACGTATGTAAGTATCTAATTAAAATAATATTTTTTACGGAAACTGTAAAAAAAAGTTAACTTGATGGGTCTACTTTTTTTTCAGTTGCTAAGTGAATTCACATCTCATATTAATTTATGTAAAACACACAGAATGTCTTACAAAATATATAAAATAAAAGGTGACAAAAATTTATTAATAAACGTTCTCTTACAACGGATAGGTCTGTATGAAATTACTCGTATAATTGATAGTCAAGTCTAGTGTAAACTCAGTTTAAAATTACATACTTTTTATTGACTAGTAGCGTCCCGTGGTGCCGCGTAGGTAAGTAGAATGGAATAACGTTTATAAACAAGCACACGACGTTATGAAAGTGAAAAACAAACAGAAGAAAAAAATTAAACCAAGTTTCATTCGGTGCAGTAGGTAGTCTAATAAATACAAAAAAAAATGTTCTTTATAATTTATAACCTTATTTAGTATAAGATTAAATATACCGCTTCGGACCAAACGACCACCAAATCTCACCACCAATTGAGCCAAAAAATTACCAATCTGACCACTGGTGACCGCCTGGGAGATCATTTTCCCTAAGTCACCATCAGTGATTCGTATCTGCTGGCCACCACTGTCGAATATAGTACCTCATCGGACCCATTCTGTCCACGTGGTTCGACTGCATGGTTCGATCAATCGGACTACGTGAACATACACGTCAGATACGTCCCGGTTAAGGACCCGGACACGTCCAAGAATAATAAGTGTGAAGTTAATGTTAGCTTATCGAACATTTTAGCGGTAGGTACAGCGTCTGACTATCGTTTAACAGTTCTTATTACGTGAACATCGTGCACGTAATTTATATGTGAAAAAAGGTTGACAATAAGGGCGTGATCTAATGAGACCACCTTCAAACATTCTTAGGGATGTCACTCAAAAATATAATGATCATTACTCATCCAAAATAACAATAACGAACTCTGTAGGGCGGTGGGAGAACTTCCGCCTTCGACGCAGAAGGTTGTGGGTTCTATTCCTGCCGTCGAACCAATATTTGTGAATGGATATTTGTTTCAGTGAATAAATGTTTGTTGTGGTCTGGGTTTTTCTGTATAATAAGTAGGTATATACAGGAAAAGTATTTTTGTAGTGCACATTTTTTTTCTGCTGAATATATGTCAGCAGTGGAGTACATTTACGCAAAAAAAAAAAAAAAAAAACTTAATGTGAAAAACTTCCTGCAATTTCTAAATTATTGGGTATCTCAGTATTGATACACACAGTGACACGTAGGTACCTACCTTCATTTAGAGCGCGCTATTAAACTCGCTGGCGCTAGTATTGTGTCCATGGACTTCGACGTTTTGTTAGAAACACTTAAATGGTTGTAGCTCTGAGAGTTTTTGAGTTAGCTCCAAAATAAAAAAAACAGTATTTTTTATTTTAATGTGCTTAAAACATGCCGAAATTTGTGCACTACAAAAATACTTTTCCTGTATTTAGAAAGAAAGTATACATATATTCTAAGACTAGCTTAGCGCTAGATGGCGCTGACAGGCTATCCTGCAATATTTATTTAATACCTACTTGATTTTAAAATATTGGGAACTAGCTGCACATGGTTTCACCCGCGTAAGTCCCGTCCATAAGACGCTCAGCTACCCTCAAGCTATCTCTATGCCAAATTTCATCCAAATGGGTCCTCTGGTTTCGGAGATTACTTCCTACAACCTCACAAAATTACAAACTTTACCTCTTATAATATTAGTTACCTTATAGTATTTCGTATGGAATGCTCTTAAAAGTAAAAAAATGCCGTATCTCGTAAAAATGAAGACATGACATGAGTAAGAAATCAAATTGTAACATTACTAACTTATTAAAATACTCGAATAATCTCTGCTCTTCCAAAGCTCTGTTCGGTCAATCGAATTACTGAGATAAAGCCATTATCTCCAACTGTTCCTGACCGTACCTCTACTTTCCACGTATCTATATATGTATCTAAAAAGATTGTCAGTCCAAAATGAGTACTTACTTACCTACCTAATTGTTACCAATTTGAATTTTCCAAATGGCTGGCAACCCTACGAGAGCCGGCGGGTGTAATGCGCGCGAAACCGTTCATCACATCAGTTCAGATTTAAAATTCGATTTTTAAATCCTTAGGTATTGTTTATTACCTTGGACCTCTTAGCTCAGTATGCGGTAGGCATTCATTGAGTTTGCAAATAGGACTAATTGATTTTTTGAACATTTCGTTTGTTGAAGTGTTTACTCTGCCTAAGTGTAGTTAATTATTACTTAAAAAAACATATTTTTGTATAAAAATGGCAGTACCTATGTATATCGCTTTAATCAAAAAAGTAGACACACTTAACATGTTAAAAGTTTTTTAAGATCATGTATGAAACAACGAAAGCCTCCCATATATTTCAAAAAAGCTCCTACGAGCGAGCGCCTGGTATTATACTTACCTACATACGCGGGTGGGAATAGATAGTAGAGCTTTCATATCGTGCACGGGCCAAACAGAAAGCCTTATGAGTGAAAGAGATCACCGACAGTGTATCCCACTCATCGACTCTAAACGTTTAAAAAGCTCCATAGATGGCAGTAAAATCGTCGCAACGTTCAAGCGGCCACTAGTACTGCCATCTAGCTTCGAATAACCGAACTTTTATAGCACGTTTATTGAAGAGGGTTCTTTGGTTGGTCGTAAACGATTTTATGGGCACTAACGAAGTCTACGCGCGCGGTGTAACCCGACCGAATACGGTTGGGATGCAATATTTGGATACTCCTGTTGAAGCAGGGTTGTATTCAATTCAACCGGTGTTTATCGGCTTTTATGCCCGATTCAAGGTGCGATCGGATGGTGTGCTCGGGCGTTTATTTGCCTTTATTGTTGGGGTTTGTTTATGCGATTGCTGTTTAACCAAGTACACTGTTTGTACACGCTTTTGTTATGATTATTATGTTGTTACGAATAAAGTAAAGGGCCGTGGGAAATTTCTAATTAGGCAGGTAGGGCGTATTTTTTGCTAATAAGGATTGAATAGAGCTCTTTCTCATTAGATAATAATGAGAAAGACTGTGTTAAATGTTTCGATACATTCACGTAAATACGGGACGGGAAAATAATTAAATATGGAAATGTTTGTAAATATTATCTAACAGGGATGGGGTGGGCGGCAACAAAGTTAGAATTAGGTACGAAACCCAATAACCATTCATCAGTGATTTATATTTGAGTTTTCCCCAAAACGTAGCCGTGAAAAAGGCAAATCATAAATAAGATCCGATTCAAATTTGTAGAAGATGGTATCTGTATGATTTATTGGCTCGCACCCGAGAGCGCTTTGTCTAGTGATGTGCTAATTGCCCCGTCACGTATCGATACACCGAATATATTATGCACTGTTGGTTTACGATAAAATGCCTAAACAAATCCCCTATAAACACAAATGTGGCACAAAAACAGTACGTTCGCTAACGATTGCTAGTAAAAATAATTCAAGTGTGTAAATCTCAAACTATTTATACGAAACAAAAAAGGAGAAACTTTCTCAATATTACTAGAGAAAAAAGGCCAACGTTTTGCTGTCACAATCCTGTATCAGCATCTTTCGGGTAAATCTGGCTGTGATTTATCGCTTTGGGTCAGTTCCTTTTATTCACCTTTTATTTCTTATTGCGTTTGCATGACGCCTCTCGCGTATGTAGGCGAAACTTACGATGTGTCGGTGAACACAGCACGATTCTCATTACTAATCATTATTTCTTTTTATATTTTCTTATTCGATTAAAAATAATATTCTTATTTAAACTTGCAGTCTAGTTTGAAGTTTGAAAAAGAAAAACTCATTAAAAATAATCAGGGAAGATAAACATACGCAGATGTACCCGGAAGCATTCGAAAATTGCCCCATGGCGTGTAGTGGCTACGCACGTAGTCCTAAAACATTGGACATAAATTAACATTAATTTAAATTCGGATGGCCCACGCACGCACTAACTATCGATATAAATTAAACATCTAAATTATTTTTGTCACATCGGCAACGAACTAACAAAATAATATTTAATATAATATGTTTACTGTAGGTATACTAATACAATAATATTTCATATATATTTATTGTCCCCCTTATTCCAAAACGAGGTTTAAGGATAGTCCGAGATGTGGATTTAAACCTTAGATTTAGATACAGATTTACTCGTGAACTATAGTCTAAACCTATCCATAAATAATCTATAGGGATAGTGTTTAGACTAGTTCCCTATATAATCTATAGTGATAGTGATTAGACTATAGTTCACGAGTAAATCTGTGTCTAAATCGAAGGTTTAAATTCACATCTCGGACCAACCTTAAACCTCGTTTTGGAATAAGGGGGTGTAGGTTTGAAAAAAATTTTGGACCACAACGATTGTTTTAAGCCGTGTATAATGTAAAATATGTATATATGTATAAATAAAAGGACATGATGATCTAAATGCCACCCTGAAGGCAACAAATTACAAAACCGCCGACCGACAAATATTTTTTATACAAAACATATCCCAAACAATGTGTTATCTGTCCTAATGTGATTTAACAGGTAATTTTTAAAATAGATTACCATTAAACAGAGCCTGATTTATGTCAGGGAACAATGTAAATAGGCAAGCAACAGAATGAGGAACTACATTTATTTTCATTTACCTCCATTTATATCGCGGCTCCACGTGGAGATTACGTGATTTAACAAAGGGAGTGCTATAAATCTGTGTGTCCTGTCTTAGTAGGCTTTTGTGGGCATTTTTGATATGTGCCTTTAAAAGCTTTTTTCTGTATTTAGATGAGAGTTCATTGTGTAATTCATTAGAGCAGGGGGTAGGTCGCAGTGCGGACTGCGGGCGATATCGAGAGATAACAGTATATTTATTGCCGACCTGGAGATGTCCTACAAAGGCGCAATATTTTTAATGATCAAAGAATTAGGTGATACAAATAAGAACAAAGTATTGGCAACAAATAAACACTAACCTGCAAAGTGATACTAAGATATTCAGTTTAAAAATGTAGACCAATTAATAGCTTTATTTTCTTATTATTTACAGTGTTGAATGTCTCTGAAATTATTGGTACCTATTATCGATATAATGCTCATTATTATTTTACTTATTAGTCTTCAACAATGAAAGTGAAGGAATGATTTATCTATCAAAATGACAAGTTACTGAGAAATTCATTAATAATTCTATCACGCGTTAAACGTGATTCACTTTTACAATTGACTGTTTGCCACACCACAGCTAATTTATGTGCAAATATAATCTCCTGAGGCTGATATTTCATTATATATAACACAGTCTTGTGTATTTTCTAGATTAATAAACATAGTCGAGATATAACTAATTGAAAACGCTCTTTATATTTTATTCTAAAACTAGAGCTATCCTAGTTATTGCTCCCAGTGGCTAGAATATTATGATCTACCTACGTGCCTACGTTTTGCAAACGTATGGGTGGTCCAATAAACTTTAAGTCGCATTGTCTATTCTAGAATCGAACTTGCGATTTGCATTGAGAATCTACTTGGCATACATTAGTGCGGTGTCGCGGCAGCTAAGTAATTAGCACTCATGTCGATATCGATATTCGTATCGGGTGCATCATTAGTCGCCGCTTCCATCCTCTACAATCAGACCGTGGCTAGAGAATTAAATAATTATTTTCAACTTTTTTCAAATACAGAGTAAAATGTTTGTAAAAAGCGTGTGATCGTACCAACCGCCAACACAGTAATACGTCACGTTGAGACAGGTTCCCCCCTCCCCTGAGTCTCGGGAGCTCCAATTCAGCGTTAAAACGAGACAGATGATAGAAAATAACGCTAGCGTGACTGAGAGGTATCGAACTTGTGAAACATGGCGTATAACGCCCCTTGATTTATAGCAATGTGCCAAAGTCCTAACTTTATGGGTACGTTGTTACATCTACTTTAATATGAATGAAAAATTATAAAATATTTAAATAATAATATTAATTTGTCACTGGCACTTTAAAATTTATGGCTTGATACAGGAACTCGTACTACTCCAGTGAAGTAAGGTGTTACACATTCATTCAAACTGTCATACCATTTGAGCTGTGTTACTAGCCTAATGCAATTAGGACTATACCTACGTTCACATATTCTATAACAACTGCATAATATAGTCTTTATTTATAGAAGATAGATGTTGAAATCTTAATTATCTGGAATATCCAGTATTTATGTCCGTAATTGTATTCAAATCAGTTATTATTGACACTTGCTTTTGTGATTGTATTGGTCGCGTGTACGTTAGAATTAATTTGCGTTACATTATTCAAATGACATAATTACCTCTATCATTATATTATTTGAGGGGCGTGCTCTGTTAACTTTTGAATAGCCATTTAAGTTATCAGCTTATAAGATTCAAAAATAGAAGTTGTCATTAAATTTATGATTTAAAAAAAATAATTGAGTCAAGTTTATCGATATTGATTTTAGATTTATCGACTTTTCACAACTCTAAAAAAAATGTGTTTTGTAGGTACTAAATTGTTTTTTTTCTTGTTGCAGGTAAATAAACGACTTTATTCTACACGACCCTACTTATCAACTATCAAGGGTAAGACATGACATCAATAAATATCAAGTACTAAGTCTACCCAACCGTTAAAGATCCAAAGTCTGCAATTAATTCAAATTTACCGACACATAAAAATTCTCTACCGGTATAACAAATAATATTAACATCGCAGTACCTTCATTAAAGGGTTATTAGACACCGAGAGAACTGAGCAATTTGCTAAGCAAAATATATAGCGTAGGTGGCCACAATACTGTTGGGGTTGCGCAGTAAACAAGCTCTTGCTTCCTCGGTGGGAGGTCTTATATCACGGGGCTATTATTTATTAGGTAACCCGACGGAGTAGCTCACTGTAACATCTGTCAAGGTTTACCGTGTAAAATGTGCCAGAAACCGGGTTTAACCCTGTTTTAGCACAATTATTGTGTACCGCTGTGAAGTTGAAGCCCTCGCAACGATATGAAGTTGTTGCTCTATCTTTACGTAAGTATTTGTGTCAATAACAAATTTGTTCTCGATGCATGTGTGTTGCGTAGTCAATATGATCAAAGGTCTAGTCAGTAGCAATGATGGGCTGTCTTCTTTATAGATATTTAGAACTTTTTAATGTTCTGTAAATATACCAACCTACCCTACAAGTATCACGCAATTAATGATTCGTTTGTTATAAAAAATTGAAATCCACTATCAGACTATCAAAGAGAAATGAATCGAAAAAAGGGTATTTTTTATAAATTTTATCGATATTATAACAAAACAAACATCACTAAACCGGTCTGTCATCGAGATAATAATATTATGGAAATTAAATTATGCAAGCCGGTAACAATCAACCCTACCGCATCTGGTACCAAAATGCAACCTATCTAAGACTCGGCTCGGTTTAGACGAGGCAACATATTTTTAAGAATTTTTAAATGACGTCTTTGTGAATGTGTGGCATCTTGTTATCCAAGTGTTTACTTATAACAATACTGAAGTTTTTTCTAGATTTTTGCACCATACAATACAGACAGACCAAGCTCTGTATGCACCTGGTCTGAGCGAGGCAACCTTACTTTTCTTAGCACGTCTCGATGGTGTGTCTAATTTTCAAATTTTTATTACCTATCATAATTAAGTCATAAAACAAAAATCTTTAGGTTTAGCTCAGACAACCCTGGTTTTTATTTAGAAGCATCTCATTGATGTGTATCACGTAGATATATCGCATTGTGTATCCGATGAGGTAAGGTTGACTGTCATTGGCTCTCCAAATATTATGGGAATTTTGTATGAATAAAAATAACAACTATTAGTAACAGCTAGGTTTTAGATTTGCTTCAATTCGTCTAAAATTTTGATTTCTTTTTATCCTCACATGTGGACAGAAATAAAAGACAGACAGGAATAATCAAATTTGATATCGTATCTTATTATTAAAAAAATATAATACAAATTTCCAAATACATTATAATTGCCGGCAAATTGAGTAAGATAGTAGTTATGAGAGAGCACGTATTGTTCACCCAATGACAAATAATGTCAGATAATACCACACTATCGGGTGTCCGATGCGAATTTAGTACTATGTTTCGAGCCAATATTCGGAGTTGATAATAAACATATATCATGAGATATATATGTATGTATGTTAATATAATATATACGTGTGTGAATGAGATTGTTTATAATAGCACTATTATAAATTATTCGCGATTGCTTTTTATTGACAATTCATCGAAGCGCCACGTTGCGGTTTGTTTTAAAATTGTTCGTTTTATTTGTTTCAACAGGATGGCATGTATCATTTAACCTCGACGCTTAAAATAGTTATTTAAAGTTTGATATTAGTATATTATAGTCTGTTGATACATCGACAGATAAGAACACACGTGAGTTTTATTGCCATTTGAAAAGAATATAAAACACTTTTTTATAATAACGTTTGTTGTTGACGGTACGTCTAACGAGAGAATAAATAGAGGAATTGCAGTGTACTTCAAAAACGTATGAATTTAAATGCAACTCACTGCTCGTATTTCTATTTTTCGTGCTGTTCCATCTCTGCATTAAGTAATCTTCATGAAATTTAGTTTTATACTGTAGGTAGATGAAATTTCTAACATAATATTTTACTATGGAGGAATGTTTGTATTTAATTGTACGAAAAAAACTTCGTTGGATATATTGAACTATAAAATAAACAAATTGGCGTCTTCACTAACAAAGTCATCTATTTAATGTCAAAATGAAAGAAAATAATCACGTAGCCTATTATAATTTTTGTTTACCAATCAAATCCGTTTGCACATAAGCAGGCGGAAATATTACTTTTCAACTCAACGGGCGGAAATGTACTACTTTCTGTCCGTCACATCGGATCGGATCAGAATATTAAACAGAATTATAGTAAACTAACAAAATACACAGCAATTAACGGTGCTTTTAGCCGTTTAGCTAAAATCTGTACGGTCTAGTCTTCATAATGACACGTCAGATCAAGGGCTGAATCACGAGTCACGACTTTCCGTGACCGTATGGACGGAAATAACTTCAAGGCATAGATTGTTGGACGGTTACTCGTTTAACATCAATAGAGAAATGAAAATACTAATGATTTTAATTGATCCAAATAGCTATTTTAATGATTTTATAAAACACTAACTGCGCTCCGTGGTTTCACCCGTGTAAGTCCCGTGGGAATAACAAAATGAAATCTATAGGCTACAAAGGAAAGCTATAGGCTACATAGCTTTCCTCGATAAATGGACTATCCAACCCAAAAAGAATTTTTCAATTCGAATCAGTAGTTCCTGAGATTAGCGCGTTCAAACAAACAAACAAACTCTTCAGTTTTATAATATTAGTATTGATTTGACAACATTGAGACGATTTCAAAGTTGAGTATCAAAGTATCAGTCGATGAACAAGATGTTAAGGTTTTTTCACTAAAAGAAAACAATATTTACAGAGACCCCTTAAATGTTTTCGATAAAGAAAATTTTACACAAACAGTATCCTGCAAACAAAAATAATAGAGCCATACAGAGGCAAAATAACAGGCATCAATCTCCTATATTAGCTCCGAGCTCGAAGGAACAACATAAAAACTTCCTAAAGTTTCCTATACGCGCCCATAAATCTCACGTTTTTTAATAGATAAATAGGAGCTCGCACAAACGAGCAATATCGCATTATTTGGCCCTCCCTCAGGAAAGGCCCTCCTGATAAAACCTCCTTGCCTCACACCCTTCATGCTAATGTACTACGCCAGACGGTGACAACCATTTTTTGGCCCACTTGGCTACATTACGGTAACCGTAAAGAGTATTTCAAATTATATTTTCCGTGTCCATTAAAAGGCGATGTTATTCTGTCTCGTCTATTATTTTTAAACAATTGTAGCAACTTCGAAATTCATAAAAAGTCCGTTAAACAATTTTATGAATATAAAACAGGTAGCGGATACTTAGTTTTTTAGAGGACAGTTTACAAAACAACAATTGTCTGTCCGTTGTCGGTGTTTGAAAGGTAAAAAGGCATGAGTTCACGGTACAACGTAATAAAATGTTCAAAACTTCGAAAAAATATGCCGTCGTAAACAAAGCGGTTCGGATGCAAACTTAGATAAAGAACATCTCACACACCTGAGCTAGAAAATTGCTTTTTTTTCTAAGCGCCTCCAGTTTTTTACGCAACTTTCTCTGGGTATAAAAGAAGTTTCGTGGAAGAACTTTCTTGTTTTTTACTTGCTTGAGACGATAAATCAAAAATTCATTGTGTTGCATGCTATGTTATGATGTGCAAAAATATATTAACACTAAAACTGTTAAAGCAAAAACTAAACAATTAATTGCTTGATGCTTTTTCGTTTTTCGGTTAACCTTTTGTTTATTTTAAAAATACTTACCTAGTTAATTAAAAATATGATTCAAACCTAAACCATTTGTCTCAACTTATTACAAAGTTCGCATAAAACACGGCAGACCCTTATCACAACTAGTTAAAAACTAATTACCGGAGTGACACCACCTTTCCGTAAATCTCGCGGCTCCACCGAATTACTCCGACAAAAGTTATTTTTAAGAAAAAAGCCCTTGAGGCTTCTCCCGGTACACCCTCCTCCCGAAATTCATCACGATTTATATTCATGGCATAACAACAAAAGTCGCGTTTAGGGTGATGCCATTCAAATCGTGCAATGCTAAAACAAAACTGTTGTTTTCTGGTACGCCTACTGATTCTTCTAATGTCGTCTGGAAGCAGTAATAGAATAAGTTATTCTAAATTTACGTAGTATTGGCGGGTGTCGAGCGAGCCATATGGCTGTGGCGGTCCAAATGTTTCAAACATTGGTGTACCAGTAACTCTCATGAGGACGGAACTACAAATCAAGTGCGGTTTCGGAACGGAAGCGTTACTACTGCGTGGATACCATTAGTTATCACAAGGGTTGCTTTGCCTAAAATATACTTAAATTAATTTAAATAAATCGAATGTTTAATTATGCAAATTTAAACTTGTATCGCGTGTTTGTTTGTAAAGTTTGATATTAATTGCTTTAGTTTTAGATTTATTAGTTTTATGAACTCCATTATTTTACAAATATTATGCGGTCGGCTGTAATATATTTAATAGTTGTCAGCAGAATGTACGCTTACAGGTGCTTTTCATGACAAAAAGAGCTTATGTACCTTGTAGATAAACTTATCTCAAATCGTTTTAGTACCATTTTTTTAAATTGAATTACAGCCTATATTATATGCCATTGTGACTACTAAAATTTTTATTTACGACATGTATGCAATAACGCTACTTTCACGTTTATTTTGTAACAGTATTGTTTGCCAAAACCTAGGAATTCAGCTGATAAAAGGGCGTCGGGAGCGAGGGCGACTGGCTCATAATTGATGAGGTTCTTAACACAGCAGGGTGGTGTGGAATTATCATCACGTCGCGACACCAAGCCCTCATTAATTTGTGATTAGCTCTACGAAACTCTTAAAGGCTTTCTTCTAATAAGATAATCAGTTTTTCCGAGGATTTAAATGTCTCGAGCACATGTAAATAATGTTTTGAACACAAGACTTTTACGGCGAGGTCTAAGAATTGGTTCGGCTTAGCGGAATAAATTGTCTATGAAGCGGTAAATTCAAGTTATCTTTTATTGCGAATCAAAAACGTACCATAAAAATAGTTTATGACGTGTTTCCGTAAATATATTTTCTCAAATCGTATATCATAAAGAGGTTGGTAAACATTCTGTAGACACGACCCTGGTGATAAACTTCCCAGCAATTTGTCACTATGATAACACCAATATGCTTAAACACGTATAATACAACAAATCAGTTTCCAAAAAATGCTTACAACATTTTCTTTTGTACACAAGACAGTAACGTTGCAATATCTAAAAACTCAATTCATCCCCCAATAAATATCTCAAGCATCGTTTACTCGGAATGAGGCAAAAACGTTATCCCCCATACTGTTTATTTAAAGGTGGATTTGTACAATATATTCACGCAGGCACTACATACGTAAACACACTTTTATTCCTTAGAAATCTGACAAAAAACCAGCAGCTGTTTGCTTGAAATTAGATAGTGAAACAGTTCTTGAGCGTACTCATTAATTGTCACAATTGATAAAACTATCACAACTTTATCGAGAATTTGATTTGGAGCGGCTTATTAAGACTAAGTTAATCAGGTCATGAGCTAAAAGTTGAATTGATCTATTTTGGAGAGTGTTAAATTGATAAGCAATGTCTAAAACAATATAGATCTACAAAATGTCCTATATTGTCTTCTTCTAAGTGGCATGGTTCCCTAAGAAAAACTCCGCAGATTAATTTCATGGGGTTTGGTCGGAGCCAATTTGTCTGATTGCTACCGATGTCAATTTATGACAGTCACCTATGTACCGTCTACTGGTACTGGTTTATAATAAATTCTGACCCTATCTTGTTACGACCCTATCAATAAATATTTGCGCATGATAAATTCAGTAAACTGCGATGTTGAACATCGGAATTGGTTGTGACTTAAATCATGGACATCAATACAGTTTTCTTTAGTTTGGTTTCCGTTTCTGGAAAAGTTCGGTTAGTTATTTGCAAACTTAAAAATGGTGCACTGTTGTGATTGTAATTTAAGGAATATTTTTAACAAAAATTAGTACTTTTAACGCAGAAGTAATTGAGGAGCAACATTTCAAATTCTAAGCATTGTTCAATAGACTTAGTTCTGCCGCTTACGCTGTTAAGAAAATTCGCGAATACACGGACATTGAGACTGCTCGCCTAGTCTATTTCGGCTACTTCCACAGTGTCATGTCGTACGGCATCCTACTGTGGGGGTGTGCTGCAGATATTGATGCTATTTTCATATTGCAAAAGAGAGCTGTTCGAGCTATCTACAAAATGGGCCCCAGGGAATCACTTAGAGAAAAATTTAAAGAGTTAAATATATTAACGCTCTATTCCCAATATATCTACGAAAACTTGCTCTACGTTCACAAAAATCCTGATATTTTCCGTAAAAACAGCGATATTCATAATTTCAACTTAAGAAATAAGGATGAACTGACCGTGCCCGGTAGTAGGCTCCGGAAAATAAACAGGTCGTTTAATAGTACATGTGTGCTCTATTATAATAAATTACCTAAAGAGGTATATGCAGTGAACGGAAATAAAACAGTTGCTCCATTTCAAATAATACTTTCAAATATTTGTAATATTGACCATTGTGAGCGTAATCACATGAAAAAAAAAACCCCCTGAGTTTCTTGTGCCTTCTTCTCATTGGTGGGCGCGTTCCGAAGGCACACATCCTAACTTAGTTTTTAAGACGTTTTAAAGTGGTCTATTATACTTTTAAGGTATTATGCATCCAAAGAAATAAAAAATTTTGATTTGATTTGATTTGATTTGAAACAAGGTAGGTATTATCTTTTACTAGAATCGGTAAATCTGTAGGTAAGTTATATCAATCTTTTAAACCTATTCTGTACATTTTTACAAAATAGTAGAGGTTAGATCTAGTTTGAGTTATCTATGTACTCTTGTCCCAAGTGTGACATTAGAGCTCGCTTTTAGAGAGGTATTAGTAGAGGTATACTTAGTCAAAAGTTAATGATATTACTAGAAGATCAGTAATAATCACTTAGCAAGAGAAACCACGAACCTGGAAAACTCAAGAAGGTTCTACTTAATTAATTAAATCTCATAATTTGTAAAGATTAATTACGAAGGTTATGTACCGGACGACCCCAGCCTATTATAGTGAGCAGTACACGCCTCTTTTAGGTAAACGTCCGGAATCACGACAAGAGGGGAAAAATCAAACAGTAAATATCGGAAAGCAATCCCAGGTGATTCTATTAGGTTGAGTTAAACGGAGACCTTTGAGGCTTGAGGTGAGTAGTAGGGGTTGCAGAGCCTTGACGGTTCATTGTCAATTGATAAGTTTGTGTTTATACTGTAGTTGATTTTATTTGATTAGCGGTTTATAACAGTTAATCGTTTAAAATATTTTAGGTAAAAATAGTATTTTATTTATAAGTTGCGCTCTTCTTTATAAGGCTATTATTTTGGCGTCTTACTTTGAGCGATAGTGTTGGAAGGGATGTTTAAAATTGAAAAAGTTAATAAAATTAAAACACGCAAAATACAAACACAAAAACCCTGTCCTCCAAGATTCCAAATTCAAATCAAAACAAACATTTTCAAACATTGATCAACAAATGAACTACTCAGCCAGTCACAGTATAAAACAACACACAGGCATTAGCCAATCAAGAGAATTCAGCTCGCGTGTCTAGATTCATCAGGGCACACGGGACACGAAAGCTATCTACATCTCGCTTTAGACCCTACATTTAATTGGCATCTCTTGATTAAACAGTACTTTTAAACTCGATTCTTCATTTCATGGCATGGTTAGGTATTATTTTATTTGAATTTTGATACCTATATTTTTTTTCATTCATGAATTCGTTTAAAGGGTAGTTCTGGTTCTTCCATAGCTGTTTTTGATGTGATAAACGTCTAATAAATGGATAAAACACCTGCATTCACAAAAAAGTGTCACGGTAATATTGTGTGACGTCATGCGTCATGGTAATATTGTGTAACGTCATGCGTCATGGTAACATGACCAGACCATGGTGCAACAGAGTATTTAATTATAATATCGGTCATCTGGACTTGTGTTATGGTGACGAGTGACAAAGAAGACTTATATAAAGGAAAAAATATATAAAGGAAAAGAGGGAAAAAAAGGGAAAACAATTAGAAAAAGAACTCAATTTTTTTATCATTTTCTTAAGACGTTATCACGTAAAATTATTGTCCGTAAACCGACTTTACAGACAACCATTTTTTAATCTCTATTTTCTCAGACTAAAAACTAACCACATTTAAGGAGGTCTAAAAACTAACCACATTTAAGGAGGTCTAAAAACTAACCACATTTAAAGACGTCTGTGGCTCTTCTTTTGCGCAGAAGGTAGAGCACGATATATAGGATAGTAGATATGCCATGTCCTGGTTTGGAGCACCGTAGTCGCAATAATATTAAGATTTTTGTAAAAATTGATAAACATAAGCCATTTTCTTAGCAAAGTATGTAGTAGTTTTCTTTTAATTTGCCTCACAAATATTTACAGATATACCCAGTATAAGTTGACTTTAATATGTTAATCGCGATTTGTAGCTACATTTTATTAAGGCGCGATCAAGATAAGTCGTCACATTTAAGATATTTAAATCGATTTTCTCCAATTTTCCGCGGGCGGGCGCGAGTTAAGGCTCAACTCAATTTATCCAGTCTCAATGGTACGGGTGGTAACCGGGGCTCTATTGTTAGCCAAATGAAGTACGCTCCAAGCTTACACGATCTTTACACTGCTTCCGTCATACTTTTATGCTTGAATTTAAATTTCGAACTTTAACAGAAATTTTAAATTTATAGTCGTCTGATCATCTTAAACACCCATATTTAATTTTATAAACATTTAATAAGCATTCTTTAGTTAAAATGTGTTGTCACTCTCGCTCTTTTATTGATGACAGTTGTGCGAAAGTGACAAAACACAAATAAATCATTTATTCACATTAAATTTAATAGAGTAAGAATATGTTAAAATTATAATTAAGTAGGTACTTGCCTATTTATCACATTTCATGCAAATTATTACACATTATTTGGCATTATTATTTTTCACATTCTATGTAAAGAAGGATTATTAAATGTTTGATTGAATCAGGTGTAATTCTTATTTTTTTATAGATATGTGTGTACTTACATGCAGCATTGTTTTATCAAAAGGCAATTAGTAGTATATAATTCAAATAAGCGTTATGTTTAGATATCAAAACATTCCCTATGTTAACGTTTTTGGAGTGGCTAATGTAGGTAGTGGTATCATTATTGGCCGGTATATTTAGTGAACCCTCGAGGTATTCTTAAGTTTGTTTTCCCACTGAACCGGAACCTATTTGTTGGGTTGCTATTTAAAACATTCGCCCCGACTTACATAGATCAGATACGTTCAACAAAGGCTTTTGTAATTAAGAAAGATATTTTAAGTCGGCGGCAGCTTGACTTTATATACGCAAAATGAATTTACTTAATTTAATGGTTTCGAGTTTCTGTTTTGTTTATTGTAGACGTTTTTGAGAATTAATAAAAAAAAATGACTTACTAAAGGTTCCGTGGGTACCTACTAAGTAGATATCAGTAATTGAGTAAGTATAAGTATTAGATAAAACTAAAATAAATAAATAAAATACCTGCTATCCTAAGGAATCAACATTTAGGAATTGTTTGTATTAAAATATTTATCTTCGTTAAATGAATTCAATGGCTATTGGCTGGTTTGAAAACTCATTCCAAAGGTTCCATTGGTAAAACACGCAAAGTAATATTTCGAGAGTCCAACAAAAATAAATTTCCGAACTCCAACCCCAATTTAGGAGTGCATTATTTTCGCTTTCACAGACATCCGATACAATTAAAATCTTCTTTAATTAAGGGACGATCGTGAATCATTCGCACGTGGCGCACCGAGTTTTCCACTTGTATACGCATCACCCTTAACGCGGAGAGGCTTAGATCGTAAATATTCTAAACAAAAAGCAACTTTATTGCTCACTATTAAAGTGCAATTTGGTCTGCGTTTGGGTACGATTTAAGGCGAAGTTGCCGGTACATTTCTGGTATCTCTTTTCACTTTATCGCAGTGTCTCCGTTATTTACTCGTACGTGAGGGATGCTCGCAATAAATAGGTGTGCACAAACATATTTGACGTTTACAAATACCTCCCAAATTGGTTTCCTTGGCCGTTATTACACATGTATGTTTACTTATTGCTTGCTCCCGAACACTGTTAATTCTGGACGATTTCTTCATAATTCATCGAATATTGTCTCTACCGCATATTGTATTTCCAAATTTTCATTTATCAACCTTTTTAGAATTTACTATTAAAGTGTTTGTTACCACTGTTATTGATTTAGGCACTTGTCCAAAACTTAACAAAAGAGTAGAGCAATAAAGATATTTTAGCTTGGCGGTGTACGCTGACCGACACTTCCTATTATTTGAAAAGATATATGGACCCAGGAACTAAGCTCAGCATAGTTAGAAAGACGTTACTTTATTCGATATCTCGATACAATCAAAACAGTATATAATTCCTGAAAAAAGGGGAAATAGATCATCGGGCGGAACGAGGTGCGAGTAGCAATTTCGTCCATTCCGGGAGGCCGTCGGGAGTTATAATTCAAGTGACAAATATCGAACGCTACAATTCATATTTTTGTGCTATCTCTGCGCTTGTGTCGCCATCTGTGCCTCTGGGATGCGATTGGTTCTCCATCAAGTGGTCATGTGATGTATTTTTGTAGCAAATAAAATATTTTTCCCAGTGGGATTTGTTTTATAAGATTTTTTATGGCCTCTACGTGATCAAGGGTCTTCTGGTCTACAAGTAAATGGAAAAATGCATAAAAAATGCAACCCTCGTTCGCATTGCAATATCAAGGGTAACCTCTGAGATCTACTTGGATTTGCACGAACTAATTTCATAAGCTTTAGAACAAAAAGAACGGACGTTGGAAAAAGGAAATGATTAAAACTGTTATAATTTAAAAATGGAACGATATTGTATTCGAAAATAGTGTTGGCCGTTGCATTATCGAGATCGAAAATTTCACGTGGCCATATAATTTTAAGCTCGTAAAGCCCGAACAATAATTCACTGGAAGCATTTGCGGAAAATGCATTTTATTGTTAAAACGTGAATTTTATTTATAGTCGACAGCCCGCGGTGGGGGCGGTAGTGGAAGCGGGTTGATTTGCAGTAGCATCGCATCGGTGCCACCCTTTGGCACCGATTATTTATACTAAAGGTAATTTCACCGGTTCATTATTGGGAAATGTTGCATTTGGTAAATCAGAGAATATCGTTTGCAGTCCATTAAAAATGAATTATAACCACAGTTTATTGGTCATCGACGCCGAATTTATTATATTTGGTTATTTGTCTTGTTCAACTTTATTTTCTGTGGTTACCGACCGATCAATTAAAAATATATACAAGCTGGCTGAGGGTGCTGGGCAAGCCTACTCCATCCTCACAAAAAGGACCAAATTAATAAGAGCTAATTGCGGAAAACAGCCCGCATGCAAGTACAAGCTCCCAATTTCTTTTATATTAAAGCTCGTTCTTTACTATGCACATTGCACATCGCGAAAATTTTGCCATATCACTGCTCCGAATGATTTATATAGATCGTTTCAATTACCCGATACAATCTGAAACGAAATCCTTGTAAAACACCGTTCATTACACGAACATGTTAAAGCGAACACTTAACACTGTGTAAATCATACAATTTCACTGTCTACTTTACTTTGTATTCTAGCACGCGTTAAGGCGGCCCTTTCGCGATAGCAATCACTAGGCGTTGCCGTTGCCACCAATCTTGGAAACGCCTTTTACACTATGCGACGTTTAATTACCTATTCTGATTTATTTATTACTTAAAATTCCGTTGAATAATTAATATTTACTTCCGGTACCGGTATCGGTACGTTATATGGTATCGATGTGTAACAACACTATTCAACACATGCATTTTAAAAGGAGGTTGAAACGGTTTACACCGTATTTACTCCATCCCTAGATCGTACCGCATCCCTCCCGTTTTTTCGTGCTGAAAAGCCAATTTGAAATGAATCACTGTAACAGTGGTGAGCATCTGTGCTAATTTACCTACGGGCGGACAGTCTAATGCGACTCGTTCGATCGTAAATATCGAATCGCGACCGAACACCGAATATCGAAAGCCGGCATTAGTCGGATACAGCTAATACACACGGGGGTATGTACGATAAATTATCACGTTCATTTAGCCTCCAATGTTTAATCTATACGACACTGTTCAGCATCGGTTATGCGTTTTGAATCGTCATGAATGTCCAAATTGACTTTAAAATACATACCTAAATCATTTAGATATTTGACAGCGATTTAAATTAAAAATATTTTGTAATATTATTTTCAAGTGTTACTGAATCTTTTTTTACATAATATGGTAGGTCAGCGTTTGACCAATATCACACCGAAGGCTAATTCTCGTAAATAACATCGTTCAAATTACATTTCGATTGCATTTCGATTGCAAAAAATACCCTCTAATTAGCTAAATATACCTTCAGACTCCGCGTTTTGACAAAAAAAACTAACTTTGAGGAATTTTTTTTGCAATCGAAATGTAATCGAAATGATATTGCAATGTAATTTGAACAATGTTTTTTACGAGAATAAATTAGCCTTCTGATTACCATTAGAAGACTAATTCTTGTATAAAACATTGTGACGAGGCGGCCTAATATGTAGAATCAATGTATTGCTGACTACTTAATAAGTGTTTGAAGTTTTACAACACTATTTTGTTTTCATGATTTCCTGAAGAGCGGTAGGTAATAGCGTTCACAATTCTCTTGTGTTTGTTTTATTCCCTAATAATATTTACACGAAATAAGACTCCACCGCGTAAATCGCTCAAGTTTCTATTTTTGTGTTTTCTAGTAACGTACCTAAACGAATATGTATTTTTAAATTTCGAACAATATGAATTATTTAAAATTTAGATAGAACGTTCATTTTGCGAATCATTGGTGTTTTGAATATAAAATTAGAAGTTAATGTCTGCGATAGTTCGATTGCCAATAGGCGAGTGTTTATGGAACAATTATTTGAGCGCATAAATCAGTTTAATTGAGTAAAAGCTATTTAATGGAATTAACTGAAATGCTCTGTAAATAAACAGCAGACATTTTTGCCGATCAATACCTATTAGGTATACATTTTTTACATAGATTAGGTAACAAACTTGGCTAATTAGATAATCATTTATATTTGAAGTAAGAACGTTTATCTCCGCCACTCCATGAATTTAAAGTAAGTTAAACTTAGTACCCCAATAAAAAACCTCAGACTTTATCACCGAGACAATTTTATCGGGACCCCATTTGATATGCAATAATGGGGACAATTTATCAACTAGCTATCTAAGTTAAACGCAATTTGAAGTATGGCGTCCTCTTAAGTCTTTCCAACCCCCAAAAGGGGGAGGTCGGGCGTCTTATCGCGGAACTGCAGGCAATCCCCGTATACCTTAAGATCTTTAATACTAAATAATATAGGTACCACTGCTAAAACTTGAAATATAAGATCTCAATTGCTTTATTAAGTTTTGTTTGAACCGAGAATTGTTTAATGAGCAGTTATTTTCCATCGACTTGCAGCTACACGCCTCACGGATACCTTATTATGCTTTTGTATCACGTAATTTTTTGAACTTTTAAATTTATTGAGTTTTGTCGACATTATCATGGCAGTCCATGATAATGTCGACACGAGGTGTTTATTTGTTACTAGCTACGCCCCGCGGTTTCACCCGTGCAAGACCTGATTCCATGGGAATATCTGGATAAAAAAGCCTATGTGTTAATCCAGGTCTTCATCTATCTACATACTTACCTACCTAGTTTCATTGCAATCGCAAAAAAGTGATTTTTGGAGTAACAAACACACAAACACACATTAAACTTATGAGTAGGCTAAGATTTAATAAAATGGTTATTTGCTACTGGCCAGTATGAATTTCCTGAATAAAATATCGATTAATAAGTGGAACAACGGTCAATTCGAATTTTGAATCTTAGTAAAGCAGTTAATTGAAAAGCACTAAGTACCTACTAAATATTTTTGAAATTCTAATTTATATTCCGTCAATACCATTTTTTTAGTCCTGATATTTAGACCTGATAATGCAGCCTGAGTTTAAGTTTTAGTAACGCATGCAAATAAAATTAAATAATGAAATAAAATTAATAACAAAGATAATCCTAATAGGCGCGTCTAAGATCAACAACAAATCTGATCCGAATTCTTTTCCTTATTTTGATATAGAACTCTTGTGTTCTTATTTTTTCTTTTATTTAAAACACAGTCATAGATTTAAATTTATTTTAATAATTAATATTAATACTGGCATCTAGAGTCGTAAAGTTCATCTTAATAATGTTTGTCATGCAATTCATGACTTGAAGGACTTTAATCTTCAACTCAAGCAGAACTAGGGACGATATATCGGCAACGCCGATACAACAAAGCCGATATCGCAAAAGCTTGCACAAAAATACTTGTCTTATCCAATGAGCTCAGTTCTTCAGAACTTCTCTTCTCTACTGCAGGCCTGATATAAAATGATTTGCGTAACAGATATCTGCTGATAATTTGAATAAACTTTGTTTTCTTAACAAAAATCTACCAAAAGTAAACTTTAATTACTGACTTAATGTATCTTTTTTTAATAACTATGTGATTGATTTTATTTGAAACTAATATATGTTTTTTTTTATTCTCATTACTGAATTTTTATTAATTAAGTATTTTTTCTTTACAGTTTCATGACCTAAATAAATATGGTGTTTCATATGAAATAACTTTGAAGGGAGTCAGGTGTATGTCTATGTATATTATGTTGTGTCAATATCTTAATAACTTCCTTCAAATTTGTTTAACAAACACGAAGCACTTCTCTACTAAGCCATCAATATCGGTATCTGTATCGGTATCGCCGATTATTTTCGGTTATAATCGGTATCGGTATCGTATCGGAAAAAACATGTATCGTTACATCCCTAAGCAGAACCTTTGAATCTTGCTTGAGTTGAAACCATTCTAATAATAGCAGTTTTGGAGCTCTATGATGGTTTGCACTTTTATTGCCTGATTGTACATGAAGCTTTTACTTTAGAGTAGGGGTACTTACAGTATGCGTCATAAGTCCACTATCAATTTGCGACAATAATACTATAAACAAGTATTGACGACCCAGTTGGCACAATGGTTACCATGCCGGACTGCCAAATACAGGGTTGCGGGTTCGATTCCCGCCACAGACAAGTATTTATGCTTAGATATTTGTCTGTGGTCTGGTTGTTTATGTGTATTATAAGTATATATTTACAAAAGAAAAGTATATAAGTAGTATATCCGTTGTCTAGCACCCATAACACAAGTCTAGTTACTTAGCTTGGGGCTAGATGGCGATGTGTGGAATGTCCTGCAATATTTATTTATTTTATTTATTTATTGAACTTACGACCTTCTTATAAAATATGTTACACACAAGCATAAATACTTGAATTAAAAATTCTCAGTGTGATTATTATTTTGAACATGTTAGCTATGTATTTAGTTGGCCGAGTGGTATAAGCCGCCACCCGCTACACCAAGCGACGTGGGATCAATATACAGGTTACGTTATAGTGCTGCACAGCCCCCTTAGACAAGATTGCTTTCTATTAGCGATATCGCCAAGCGACAATTTTTTTATGTTTTTTTTTGTATAAACTTGACATAAACCACCAAAAAGTCACGTGGTCTTACGTCAGAGAAAAACAAATAGAAGACAAGTTTCATCTAATGCCAATTTCATACAATGGTTTATGTCAAATTCATACAATGAAATCTGTCGATTGGCAATATCGCTAATAGAAAGCAATCTTGTCTAAGGGGGCAGGATTGTAAACGTTACGGTGGGCAGAGACTTTTGACCGTTGATTGTACCTCACATCCGCGTGCCGTCATGCAAGTTGCGTGCACCACGGGGGAATGAAGACGTTAAATAATTTAATCGGATGCCCGTTTGGTTTATGCACTCAGTCGAAGAACTCGTTTTAATACCAACAACACTAAATGAGTAGGTAGGTAGAGATGGAATGTTTAGTCTGTTTTTTAATTTAATCTTAGTTTAAAGTATCAAGCAAGTTGGTGTGCATGAATTTATTTGATCAAAGTATTGACATTGCCTGGAATATGTATTTGATGGAGTAGGCTTTATTAGCACACTAGCGACCCGCTCCGGCTTCGCACGGCTATATTATGCATGTATTATACATATAAACCTTCCTCTTGAATCACTCTATCTATTAAAAAAACCGCATCAAAATCCGTTGCGTAGTTTTAAAGATCTAAGCGGTTAAAGGGAAATAGGGACAGAAAAAGCGACTTTGTGCGACCATTTGCAGAGGAAAGAACTTATCAATAAGTCTGTAGCCTACTAAGCCGTGGGTTTTATCATAATGTTTTCTTTTACAGTAAGAGCAATATCAATAATAATTAGCGTACCTACATTTTTCTTAAGTATCAATTTGGTCGGGATGGGAGTTCACAATCTTTGGTATGAAAGTTGACGTATACAGGGTTATTGGAAATTAATGGACACGGCGTTAAGGGCTTCTTCTGTGCACCTTAACGATCAACTTTTGTTCTACGACTTTTGGAAATTCATTATAAAAATATTCCATACAAAAATAAAAAATTAAATCCAACAGTTCAAATAATACTCAACTCTACGTCTTCGTCACAGAATCAATCATAGTAGGTATGGTACAACCCGATCGGGTCGCACGCAGTGCGCCCCGTGCCGATCGCGCGCGCGCACTTGCCGCATAGACATAGAAAATTACCAGACAGTACGAGAAACACTTAAATATTTTTTTTGGGATATGTATTAAGTTTCGACAAAAGTCGTAGAACAAAAGTTGTTTGTTAAGGTGCACAGAAGAAGCCCTTAACGCCGTGTCAATTAATTTCCAATAACCCTGTATACTGTTAGTAGACCAACACTACTGTTTGATCGTAAGTTACATAAAAACTACTAGGTCTTATTGAAATTTACTATGGATAATAATTTGGGGTATTTCTGTTTTCAGTTTTTCTGTGTGTGTCAGAAAAACTGGTTGCGGGCCAAAAGTTCACTTTATAAAATGTGTATGGGTCGTTTGATTTGAACCTTGACTTTTTTTATTAAATATGTTTTAAAACATTAAATATCTCTTATAGGTAGGTAAATCTACGTAGTTTGTTTCTCGATGTGCAGCTAGTAAATAAATATAAACTTCGAACTCTATGAATGTCGGCACATAATAACACTCATAAAACTGAAGTTTGCCTTGTCACAGTAACAATGCAATTATGGACGCAAATTGCCGCTTAAACTTTGCCGGAGGAGTTACAAGAGTACCTACACTTGCTCTTGAATAAAAACTTAAATCATTTCAGAATGGCAACCAGTCAGTAGTAGGTACCTACATAGGTATTCACCTTAACTTTTAACGGTCTTATTTTAAACTAGCTGACCCGTGCCCACTTCGTTGGGCATAATGTTAATAAATTAAATTATCTATACTAATATTAAAAAAAAATACTTTTTGTAACTTAAATATAAAAGTTAGACATATGCTGTCGTTGACTTTTTTGTAGGCATTTTCAAGCTCCACATCTTTTCTCTAGAACTCAAAAATATATCTTTCATAGTTAAGGCAGCGTTCGTAAGAAACGCTTTCATTCGACCGTTTTTTCTCCGATTCACTTTGCAAAACGGACTACCACGTGAAAGCCTTTTCGTTTTTCGGTTTTTTATATAACCTATGACACTCAGCAATAATGTGGCTTTCTATTGGTGAAATAATTTTTAAAATCGGTTCAGTAGATCCCGAGATTACCCCTTACAATTTAACAAATATACAAACACACAAACTTTACTTCTTTATAATATTAGTATAGATTATTTTCTGCACGCAGTTTCATTCGCGTGGTTTACAGAAAACTAAAAAAACAGACCTCCATTTCACACTCTTAGGGATGGAATTTCCAAAAACCCTTACTTAGTGGATCCTGATACTTACACTTCACAAACAACACAAATTTCAAGTCTCTAGGACTGGCGGTCAAAGCTTTGATATTCAGTCAGTCAGTCAGGAGTTCTGGTTGTAAATGTAAAAAAGATTACTTTAATAAAATAAAATTAATTCGTTATACCAAAGCATGTAGCTGTTAATGTTCAATACTTTTATTTTAAGTCCAACTTTTAAAGAAACAAAACAAAATTTAACACTTAGGTATCTACTTTTAGAAAATGAAACTAAAATTGGCAAAGTAGGTAAAGAACAATTCCTACAAAATACTTAAATGACCAATGAAAAATCAAAACAAAATTAAACACATATTTTAAAGGGAAAGCTTTCTTGAGAAAATAAAACTAAAATTAGCAAAGTAGGTAAATAAACAATTCCTACAAAATAAATGACCAAAAATAATAAGTCAAAAATATATTCCCTTCTTAACTGCATAGTTTAAAAAATCTACCATATATCCACATCCACCGCCACATAGGAAAGTAAATAATGTTCATGTTGGCCGGGAGTAAGTCGTTGGCTAAAGCTCGAACGCCTTTACGTGACCATGATTGGTGCAATTTGAACTGGTTCATCGAATAATATGCAATTCATACCCTTTTTGCTTGTTGAATAACTTCAATAGCTTATTTGATCGGTGGTTGTTAGGATATCTGAATTTAAAATTAAGACTCATTAAATTTTTACATGTACTCTGGCAAGTATAGGTACTTAGTTACTTACCTTAATATATTTATTTTATTATTTCTGCAGCCATAAAGCTATTTATATTAAAAAATATAAAACTAAATCAAATGCAGTTTTTAAATTCAAATTTATCTGTTCAAAAAAATAGAGCTCTTTAAATTTATTTATAGTGTTAAAACGTACTTTATTACAATCAAACCTTGTATAATATTTTTTGTAAAAGTATCCTTCCATCTAAGTTACATCTTCAGGGTGTATTGCACTGAAACATCACAATAAACAAGACAAGGCCGTGACGTGCGTAGGAGTTGATCTACGATGCTCAAGTCGTATTGTTTTCTAATGACTCAATAGTTCTGTAGGAACCTATATAACTATTATTAATACTAAGTTTATAATATTTATATTATTTGACTCATTAAATAGTGTTGTTGTGACGTTTGTCAAACGGACTTTTAATAGGAGGAAGAACTTAATTAATAGTGTTCACAAAGATAATGATGATAGATTGACAGTTTTAAGGAAAATAGTTACATCAGCGTTTAAATACCTAACTAAAGTAAACCAATTACCATTTATTTAACCAGATACAAGTACAATACGTAAACTGTGATTTTACTAATAATATTAGCTGTAGCAATTATTTATTTACATGTTAAAGATGACATTAACCTTAAATATGGCAATCATAATTATAATATTACAAACAGGAAGCTGCAAATATATATAATATCTATAAATTTTGATATAAGGAAATAATCAATTTCCTAATATCAAAATTTAATCAAAGTAAACGATGACTAATGTACCATGCACATATAAATGTTAACTAGCTCATACATTACTGAAATTGAAATTTATATCAAACAAAATTAAATGCTTTAACCGCAATGTATTGCATTACTCCCTTAAGCCTGAACACACAAGATGAATGTCTTACCAAGATAGGGAGTCTTGTATAATTTTACTAATGGACTAATATTATATTTCATTATGTATGTGGGCCTTAAACGGCTTTAAGTATTACTCAAGTTGTTTGAACTCTGCTTTAAATTTTGTGCACAAATTGTTTTCTTTGGAATTGAAGTTCTTTAATCTAAAGTTTAGTCTATGGTTTAATAATTAGGATTACATTAATAATCTTATACTACTTAACTACTACTACTTTTAATTTCTAGCTATTACTTTACTTTGTGTTTATCGTGTTCTGTTTCTTTTTGTTTTGTACAAATAAAGTTATCTATCTATCTTTCTATCTTATTTTTGTTTCTTTCCAATAAAATCTTCTTCATATTTTTCAATTTCTTGCTTCTGAAAATTAGTGATTCCACTATTTAATCTAGGATGTGTTATGTGGAATCTTCGTGATGGAAAGGCACTTTTAAGAAGATTTTTGTAAAGTCTCCCGGGATTCAAGCGGGTGCGACCGTATTTCTCTACTATCAAATTATATAGTAAACAAGCAATACTAATATAACTTGGTCATATATTTCAATTTTGCTGCCAATCGGGTGAGTCATTCCAAATTTCAATATATCTATTGCACGTGACCGACCAAGATGGATTAATCTCCTTTGAGAATAGGTATCTAATAATGCACTGCAGTGTACATTACGTGTCTGGTATTGATTAATTAGAGTCGATAAATTATGGACCATTTGTTCACATTTATTGAGGTAGCAACATTAATTCTAACACCTATTACGCAATCAAATTAATTTGTATTAGATACTGAAAATGCCAATTGTCATTTTGTCTTTAATACAGATAAACCTTTTCTATTAACTTTTTATCAACATAATGAAGTGACTTTAATATCTGTTTTAGATTAGTTAACATTTTTGAAAGCAATTAAATCAAATATTTAATAGATTTTGAATTTTTCAGTAATAATAAAAATAAGCAGAAAATAAAAATTGAATTTCAATACATACTTAACACCTTTTTCAAGCAAACTACTTGGGTACTTATCGCTAAAAGAGGCGAATTACTGTATAAGTTTATACTTAAGAATAAACAAAGATACAAGACGAGATCGAGATGATCCAACAGATGTCAAGTTTATTACCAACACTGACGACCTCCTCAATGTTATAAACCTATTATATCCCAATAAACAAAACCTTAGTATTGCAAAGATCGCTTCACTCGCAACAGAGGGAGTGAGGGTGGCACCTCCCTCTGCAAAATTATGTACGACGAACTGGGACCAATATATCAAGGGGAGGACGTGCCAGACTAAGGAGACTGGGTATTATGGGGTGGGCCGGTGGAATACTTAAGAACCCCGGTGACACCCCATTAAAACACATATCCCGCATTTTTGGCGAGACGTTTTAATTTCGCAAAACGTGAATTGGATCTGGCGTGGCAGAGGTCGGCGTTTTAAAATTGGCCTTGCCTTGCCTCGGGAGGGTTGACAATTTAAGATAATTTTAATTTGTTTTAAACCCCACTTTAATTTGATAAGGTGCAACCCAACCTGAAGTCATTTATAGTTGCATATTTTTAAAAATGTTTCTTAATTTACTAAAGTAAATTGACACATTGCCGGTTCGATTGCAAAGTGATGACAATATTATCCAAATTTTCAATATGATTTAATAAAATTACACGATGTAAATACGAAATTGTTGCAAGCGGGGATATACTCGTATTACAGCTAAACGAGGCGCGAAACATGCGGCGCTCCACGACGCATCCGGAATCATAATTCCAAAATAACTTCCATCCGCACCCCGCCCTCTTTTCCTTACACCTCCCCGCTTCCTTCCTTGCTTTTTTGAGTAAACTGGAATCCCCGTCCCACTGTTAATTCCCAAGATAGACATAATTTGGAATTGGATCCATCTATCGCGCCAGCCTCTGAACAAAAATAAGTTAGCGCGGCCCACGATGTACTTACGATTTATGAGGGCGAAAACAAAGCGTACATTTACAAAGATATCTATTTGTTAAACAAGCTCCAATAATTATCCAATAATTAAGCATTATTGTTATTATTTATTTTTACGTTCCAAAGTTTCGCGACCTCAATTTGATAGCCATTTAAATCGTGAGAACATCCGAGATGGAGGAATTAAACAAATCATTCCAATCAAAACAAATAGAGTTCAAAAACTTTGAATGAAAAACCAGTTCCGTAGAACAAAAAGAATGGACCGCCACTAACCATCAAACAATTTATTTTACGAGCGATCCTTATGCTTAACAGGTCATAAAACGAGTCATAAACACCAGATTGTCCATTCACAAAATACTCAACTCTATGTTTACTTACCGTTTTAAATGCAAATACGATTATACAACGGTCGTGTGACATTTTCTCTTGCAAAACATCGATTACAATACAACACAATTTGAACCTTATTACTCATTGAATAGGGATTGTGGGGTACTAAGACAGGTCTTCTTAACAACACGATGTACCTACATTTTGATGCTACACAGATAACAGAAGAGATATAAAGTATATACGCGTTTTTATTTCACCTTTGACACTTTAATCCAATTTGTTTCCTTGTACTCTGCCCTTGGGATGGGGGAAGAAAATTTTGTCCATATAATTGTTATTTTGAATTTAAAATTTCCTTATTTATTGAGAAGCTGCATCCGCAACTTGTAGGGTGAACATGAAAAAATAAGTTTTATCTTCTGAATACTATACTCAAAGAAACCGATAAACGTGATATTGTGATTGTATGTAACATAACAAATTGCCAATAAGTTATATCATCTATTCTATAGATTATACATTGTCGATATTCGCAAAAGAATCCGAACCAAAAGTTAACCCGTAAGTGGCCACGATGGCTTTCGAGGTCGGCCTAGCGATTCTTTTTATAGCCAACTAAGAAAATTGGCTCATTAATCTTAAAGATAAATGTCGAGCCACTATTCGGCCCATCTTATCAGAGCAGAATGAATGGAAGTGTGGATATTGGTACCTAGAAATTTTTTATCACATGTATTAGGGAACTCTATCGTTTTCTGACCGGTTTATTGCTCTACGAGTGTTTTAGTGGCAATACCATTTTCGGAATTGCTTTTTATGATAAGAAATTTGATGTTAAAAAAACTTGTATGCAAGTTGAATTCATTTAAATTGGAATAATTATATATAGTGGTCAAACGCTGACCTATTTATTTTATTTAAATATAATACAAATATAAAATTTTACTCAGCCATTATTTATGATATTATGTTTTGATAAAGTTTCAACACATTAATCACTCCAATGGATATATTTTCTTTGATGTTATACATAAGTTATTGAAACCAAATTAAGAATATTCGTACAATTTGAATTGCAAATAAAGTTTAGATTTATAAGTCGCAACGTTGCATTTTTATACCTTCGAAACTACAGTATTTTTAACTTAAAAGGGTAACTTAAAAGTCGTTTTAAAGATTACAAAAAATGGTAGTAAACATCAAGTCGGTGGACGAAGGTAATTAAAAAGAGAATAGTCCTTTTTCAACAAACAATCGCACGTTCTGAAAGGAAGTGGGTGTCGCAAGGAACTGTGAGCTGCAAGTTCCTGACATAAATCCGAGCGAACGAGTTAACTCAAGCCTTGGAGTTGAACAAACTCGGCCAAAGGGGTGCACGCACACATGTTACACATTTTAAAACTAACTTTTAATGTATGGGACTGGCGGTAAATCGTTGAAGGGGTAAGTATCAAAAAATATTTCTCACGAGCTAATTCAACTCACGAATAATCTTGTATCAATAATCTATTTACTTAAACAAAAACGTAAGACCTTTGGTATTTGTTTTTTTGGTCGCTCTTATTAAATTTTAATATTGGTAGCTATAAATTTAACGCGGCATTTAAATTCACTTGTTCCAAAAAAACTTCATAATCTTGAACGGTTAAATTTATTGCTTAAACGTAACATTATAAATCTAAAATGTCCAGAAACAGGAATGACGAAAACAGCTCAGTACGTCAGGGTTCAAGCGACGAGCATAAACTACTCGGACAAACGTCTCCATCCAACACAGGCCATCCTTATCTTACTTGTTATCAACACTTGCCGTGGAAAAAGACAAGGGAACAGTAATTGTATGCAGCGGGCTTCACGTGCCATGCTAAAGCAGCTTTAAACCCGATGCGACAATGGAGAGTTCGCATTTTAAGTCGACACTAAATATTCAGAACACTACTAGTGTAGTGCAAATGCCGAATCTCTCACACGATCGTTCCACAATCTGAATTTTACAATGTCCTATCAAAATATCGATATAACCACCATTGATCGGCATTACGAATGAGTGAAGTACCGTACGCGTCGGCCAGTATCGATGTAAAGACGATTGGTATCAGTGAGTCTCGTATTCGATCATTTCAGTTGTATTCGAAATTTATTTTGCTGGGTATATTCGAATGAGTAGTGGGCTAGTGAGGCGATAAATTCTGTCGATGTCGCGACGTGTCGCGCGTCGGGTTAAAAGCTCGATAACCGAGACACACACCTACCCGAGCCAACAATAACCTCTCGCTTTGTTTTATTTAACGTTCCAGAGACCGACCAGATATCCGCCAAGGATTTTATGCATAAAAATATCGATATATAATTGCTTCATTACGTCCCTGTGTTGGTGAGTAAAATATGTGAGAGTCGTATACAGGATGATTTGAAAACATTTTAAGGATTTTATTGCGGTTTAGTTGGACGTTCATTGGCGTTATTTATTAAACACAATCTTGTCTAATAATAACACAATTTCAACTAGTCCATTGCTGCTGAATTAATCTTTTAGTTGGCGGTATTCCCACTAAACCTAATTATCTGTCTATACCTACAACTATAAAATATGATTTTGAATACTTTACATCAGTGATACCTACTTATTTATATTTTTACCGTCAAAGTGACGACAACTTTTGTGATAGTTGCGAAATGCATAAATTCATAAGCTACTAAACGACGAAATAGTATCGTTAGCAAATAGTGCAAGACTAAAGCATGACTGGGGCAATAAGAATTTATCAATATCATATTATTATAATCTGTGATATATACAAATGTTCTTATTAATTTATTTTTATAAAGTCAATGTAAATATAAAATTCAAATTACTGACTGGGTGACTGATTATGAATACACCGCTCAAGCCAATAGACGAATCTTGCTGTTTGACACAAAGATAAGACGTAGGCATCCGCGAAGAAAGGATTTGGAAGCCTATATACACGCGGACGAAATCGGGGGAAATAACGCTATAATAAAAACACTAAGATAAAATATTAAACATCAAGCTTAGCTGTACAGAAAAAAAGGTTCTTGAAGCAAGAAATAATACTCTTCTTAAAGACGCTAGAAAATAATTTCTTTCTTTTAGTTAATGTTCTTTAAAAAAATAATGAGCAATATTCTTAATTTAAGAATATTCCTTTTAAATTAAGAATACTGCTTAACAAGATGTTTTATGTTTTTTCTCTAGCGTCCCTATATATATAGAGTTTATAGAGAGTATTATTTCTTGCTTTTGCATTGTATGTATGTGATTGAAAAACCAGTTCCAATATTGATATTTGTGATAATGATAGAGCATCCTGTGTATCGCGAGAGGCGAGGTCTCTTGTGTCTGTCTGTTACCGCAGTGTCGCTATCGTTGTATCGGCTCTGCCACAGCGTTTGCTTTATGGTGCCAGCACCGGTGTAATATTTCAAGGGGATCGCACGCCGTGAATCATTCCGGACCACTTTTTAGTTTTCAAACGTACGCGTGTAATGAACGTCGATAGGTCTTTATAAAAAATACATCCCTATTTATAGAGTTATTGGTAATTATACTAGCAAGCCGTTGAGGGCTACTTCTGTGCACCTTAACAAACAACTTTTGTTCTACGACTTTTGGAAATTCGAGGTTAGGTTTGCCTGAAATTCAGCTGTTCCATACACAGAGAGGTCATTAACCTAAAAATTTTACTTATATTTTAAGTTTAGCTACTGTTCTATGTCTGAATGACCTTGGTTTTAAAAAATCAGCTGTTTTTTCGAAATTATTTGCTTACTAGGTGTTGCTTACGATTTCGTACGCGTGGTAGCTTTGTTTTATGTACCAAAACCTTCCTCTTGAATAACTCTATCTATTAAAAAACCTGCTTAAAAATCCGTTGCGTAGTTTTAAAGATCTAAGTATACATAGGGCCAGACAGCGGGAAGCGACTTTGTTTTATACTATTTAGTGATTACCGTACACGAAGACGTTTCTAAGGGAAACTTAATTTCGACATACCTACTTGCCCCCAAATTAAAAAAAGTGTATTTAGTGGGTCTTTATTTCGACGTCCGAACGTTTTGTCTCACTCTTGTGAGTGACATTCAACGCCAGCGTAAATGTGAAACAGCAATCCTTAATTTTCCCTTAGGAGTCAGTTAGAGGTTAATTTTTAGAGCCTGGCTAGTTTTGCCTTAATAAAAATGTATGGGTCGTAAAGCAGTGTGTAGTTTGAAGGCTTGAAATCGAGTCGGCCGCGCCTGCGCCGCTTGTCAGTTATAATTGGTTGAACTTGTCGACTGGCTGGTTGTGAATTTTTTTTTGTACATTTTTTACTCCCCACACCGACATTACTCCTCGTCTCCCTTGAGAGACGTAAATTGTGATACAACAAGCTTTGAAGTGACGTATGAATAAACGAACACGCTTTACAAATTTTTAATTTTCAGGCGAAATTAGATATTTTGCATTTAGCTTCTTTTTTTGTAGGTAGATAGGGCTTAATATAAGTGTATTTTAAAAATAAATTCGGGCTTTTTAGGATTTCTGGATAAATTAAGATTTTTTTATAGGATGAAAGTCTGTAGAATCCGTAAGGATTAAATCGATTAGGTTAGATTAGAGGCATTTAGCTTCTTTTTTTTGTAGGTAGATAGGGCTTAATATGAGTGTATTTTAAAAATAAATTCGGGCTTTTTAGGATTTCTGGATAAATTAAGATTTTTTTATAGGATGAAAGTCTGTAGAATCCGTAAGGATTAAATCGATTAGGTTAGATTAGAGGTTAAACCTTACTTCTAACCTAACTTACGGTCAGTAAATAGCTATCTTAGACGACAGTAGTAGAAACCATTTAGGTTAATCAAAAATTAAATTAAATATACGCCCTACGTTTTACCCGCGTTGGTTCATTTTTCGATCTTCATTTTTTAAATACCTACCTATTGGCCAATATTTTTTTTAATTTAATTCTAAGTTGGTACAAAATGTTTGTCATGCGTTCTTACATCATAGGTTTTTACCTACGTATTAAGATAGATAAAATGTTTTATGATGATACTAAGTAGGTATATAACAATCCACAATTTATTCATAAGATGTAACATTACCTAATTTCAATCTTCAATGTTTAAAGTATATTAAGTAAGTAGGTACTCATCTCTATCACACGTCCGAACAAAATATTTCCATATTTCTATTTTCTAGTTTAACACAAATTTCTTGTTTTGAATAACATGACTAGCAGCTGTACCTTTACATAATACTAACATTAGTATCAATACTGTGCCATGTATTCAATGTGATGTTTACTAGCTTCGTTCCGCGGTTTCACCTGCAGAACGTCGAAATCAGTCCAGGCGTTTGACCACGTATTTATGTAGTAGGTACTCAAGGTACGTACTAGAGATGTACTGGCTAGTCGGAAAAGCCGACTATCCGGCCACAATGAAAGTTGACGATTAGTCGGCAAGAAGCACAAAATTCTCGGCTCTTTACTGTATCCATATTTCTAAACATATTCAGCATCCAATAAATAATTCGTCAAAGAAAGTCTATACATGTATAATATTGTTTTTGACATGACTCAAAAATTAAAAAAAACTACTTACTAGTTGATTGAATCCGGCGTTATTTTTTTTAAACAACTTACTGTCTAACTATGTATTGATATATTAATTAACTTTTTTTTTAAATAAACACTGGCCACGCCTCCATTACGTCAATCGCATGGCTATTGCGAGCGAATCAGCTAGTAAAAGTAAAGATCAGCTAGGCCGATTAGTCGGCCAAACTCATAGCCGGCCCATTTCAAGCACATGTCTCAAGTACGTACTTAGTTCATGGTTTAGTTTATGATTATAAGCACGTTGTCAATCAGCTTTGTGTTTTGGCATTGTTTGGTTATTGACTCAATTGGAATTAAATATATCATTGAAATCAATAATTTAAGTTTACAAAATATATTTTTGCCCAAAATGTCATGAACAATAATTTTCTTTAAAAATATTATATTATCTAAAACAATTCTCGTGTTTCGAAAAACAGACCTAACTAACGTAAATAGTATAAAGCTGGCGGTGCTAAGCCAAAAATGCAACTGACTTAATAAATAATACATGAGTTTATTTATGAGTCGCTCATTAACATGGCTGAAGTTGAGTTTTTATACTTTTTCCACGGATAACCTCTTTTTACTTTGAGAATTATTTGAGTTTGGAAACTGTAGCAGTTTTTTATTTAACTCTTATGTACTTGCAAGGTGTTAAACTAAAGATAAAACTTAATATTTTTTACTTTAATATGTTAATAACAACATCTATTAGTGTTGTTAACTCGAGACATACATTGAAAGATTTTTTAAACCTTAAATAAATAACTTTATCCTTGCTTAATGTCTTGGCTAATGTCTTTATTTTTTATTAGTTTAAAAAAAATTACCAAGTAAAATACCGAAAGGTAACATTATTTTGTAACCAACCTCTCTAGAGTATAATTTTTCAACAACTAAGTAAAACTTAGTTACGCTCTTAATCTATGACATTTGACAAAAAATATTCTAAATAAAAGAGAAGTTAATTACTACTTACTAATAAAATAAATAATACAAGTAAAACACAATGTAGTAGGTAAGTATAAAAATAAAATGATTAAGCCTTAGTTGAATACAAAGGTTAAATCAGGCACGAAAAATATTATTATCTAGGAAAATTTGTACATAAAAGAAATCATTGTATAAGGTATGACAGTAAATACACATTACTGTACCAGATTTATGAATTTTAATTGCACTGTCCACTTAGATACACAGATAAAATAAATTATATTTTAGAACAAACTCTTCCTTGTCAACGTTATTTCTTATCAAAGCGACAAACTGGTGACTTTCTAACCTTTGGCTGGATCTGCACTTTGATTGCACAACCAGCTTAAAAAGAACTTTACTACGCGCTTACTCTATTGCGTTTAATTGTTGATGTTTAGATTAAAAGAGGTCATTTAAAACTGGTCTTTGATATAAATAGTGATAGTTCAATTGCACTCACTGACGACGTAACATCTGACTTATTGTTTAGTTAATTGCTTTGATTTATTTAATGTTTACGTATTAATTTTAGAAAACTTGATTGCTTGTTACGTAACGGATAAAGCGCTTGATTTATTGATTGTTAATTTGATTTATATTGTACCTATATAAGTTAAAGTTTGTGAATTGTTGTTCGGCATTGATTGTATATTTTAATATAAATCATAGCATAGCTTATGCCAGAGTAGCCGATGTCAATGTAGAGTTAAAACATGTTGATTTATTTATAACATTTTAAAAAAGAGTCAAAACAATCTAATATTTTAAATTAAACAACAAACAAGAAAACGGACTCATATAAAAGTCAAACGCCCTGCAGTCGGAAAGTGTAGGCTCCTTATAATAATAAAATAAACAATAATGTGATATTTTGTTAAACTACATAGTTTTCAGAGCCTTTAAGGGTAGCCTTTATTACGAATGTCCTGTTTTTAAAACATATAAAACATAATATATAAATAAAAACAAACATTTTCTATTAAAAATTTACCTATAATTGAAAAAGACTCAATAAAAAAAAAACAAAGCGACTAAGTAGGTAAGTTAAAAGTTCTAGGTCGACCTAAAATTATATTCAGCGGTATTAAGGTTATGCCTTACATATTACCTAACTAATTAAACATTATTCTTAACTGCCTCATAAAATTTGTAAAATTTAAAAGCAGTTATTTTCGGAAAATAAATGTAATGAGTGAAGGCAAAAAACAGTTATTTATTTATTACAAAAAATACTTAGGGAATTGTTAATAAGCTCCCTAATTAGTTATTTTATAATATTTTGTAAATTATTCATTAGCTTAGTAAGAACACTGTTAATTAACACTTTATGTGCTAAATTTTATTTAAAATTAATTAGAGTAAAAACAGTTGTAGGTATAGGTACTTTAGAAGTAAATAATTTTAATTAGTCTAAAAATAATTATATTTTGCACATTTAAGTAAGTTGAAAAAATAATGATAACTTCCTAGCTTTACGGATATTGTGATTTAAAGCAATGTAAAATAAAGTTCCATATTTTATTATCTCTGAGATAAGTATGTATCTTATTTAGGTATATTCATAATAAACAAGAAGCTTAGCTAAGCTAAGCCATTACGACTCCTTCCTGCTGCTAGTAAGGAAGAAAAACAAAAAAGATAAAGAAAGGTAATTTCAAAATGCAGATAGAGGTACCTGTTCCCGACTTTCTTCGATCAGTCACGCTTCCCCACGATAAATCTAACCAAATACCCGCCCTAGTGTAGCATAAATAAACTGGATCTTGTTAAAACTTGCCAGCTAAAAAACTCTTACATTTTATACCGTCTTTTTTAAAACGCTCCCCTTAAGGAGGCTTTCATAAATATGCAGATATGCCCTCACCTGGGTAAATCCACAAAATTTACCGCTACCAATTTATTCGCGGCAATAGAAATATTCTAAATACATGTGCGTCTTGTTTGTATAAATTTTCGTCGCGTGCTTATGCATAAATACGGAACGCGGCGCGGGCGCGGGCGGCGCCTATCTTTACATAACACTTAATCGTTTGCTTATAATTGATAACTGGTACTCGTATTTTTAAACAAACTTCCGTACCTTTCATCGTGTATCAATTTCGCTAGAGTAACCGGTTTAAGTAAGGCAAACGTATCTATTTACGTGGGCACATAATATCTAGTTTTTATTACACAGTTTGTTGTCGTAAAGTAATCAACTGAATCAATTTACGAACAACATTTCCATCAACGGTTTATTCGAAAGGTTCATTCGACGTTCGTTTGTGTTACATAATTCTGCAGCGCAGGTGTTAACATCATATTAGATCCGACAAACAAGCGCTAAGCTACGGTATTTCGGCAGACCATAGCTCGGTAAAATGGCTGAAGATTAGCCACCGGACTTGGGATATTAATGTTACGAGCTAAATATCAAATGTTGCCAACCTACGTCATCATTACACTGTAATTGCCACTCTAAAATTTGCATATACATTTGGATATTTGAATACGGGAAAACAAATAGGTACATTTTTTCTAATTCAAATCGTTGTTTAACAAAGTCATTTTTTAAAAGTTGTCTCTTATTTCATTGTTTGTGGAATTTCCTTCCGTTTGTTTCAGTAAATTTTTAAAAATATTTCACCGTAGCATTCCACTATGCTATTACTGACTGAGTGTGTAAAAGGCGAGCCGTTTATTTCTTGGAAAATAATCAATAAAATGTGGCTGTTATAGAAAAGCTCGCAAGTATTGTCACAACACAAACTCACATTCTTGCACGCGAACTACTATGTACTATTTTTTGATACCAATTATGAACACTTTCTTTTGTTTACGTTTAAATTCTTTGGAAAATAATGAAATAAACTTTTCCGGTAGGTTTATGTAGGTATTTCGAACATTTTTGATTATATTTTCAATTGCATATACCTTTTTTTATTTTCCCTTAGCTATATTATCACATTTTCTTTAGCAGTGTTCCTAAAATATATACGAGGCCATACTAATAAAACTTGAAAGATTAGGTTACACGTTATACTGTTATCCACACCAGAAGGATGATAAATAACCTAAAAATAAATTGCGGTACGTGTCCCAACTTAAAATGGCCGAATTACGTTTTTGAATTTATAGTCATTCCTCGAGAAGAGCTCGAAACTCCGTGACGTAGATTACCTTGTTTATCCCTTGATAATGCTTCTAGCAAACTTTGACAATTTTACTGATGTAGCTTTACCGGACCGGGTTGCGTTTTCGTTAATTCTGCGTTCACCCAGCCCAGTCGAATTTGCATTTTGCACGCGTGATAAGTGAGCCGGATTACACGGGATTCCCACCAACAGCCTCTGTTTGTTCTGAAATAAAGGGCTGTTAAACTTTTTTCATGGTAATTTGGGTCACCTTTAGAAGAAGCGATCGCTGTAAATTTGTTTAAGTAGGCTTAGGTCCGGCCGGTTTGCTTAAATTAGAATGAAACATCCATTAGGGTAATTTGATTAATTTGTATGGAAATACGGGATTAATTTTCAGCTAAGTATATATGTTTTAAAATTGTAGTAAATCTGGTCTGTTCGGAACTTAGTAGGAAGTGGATGGTATTTTTCCATCGTGTGATTAATGAACGAGTAGCAGACCCGGCTGACTTCCAAAATTTTCACAGTAAATCTCTACATTCGGTTCGCTTCTTTTGCCTCGGGAAGACTTGGCACTGTATTTTATCTCTGTAATGCAAACGTAGCTATGGCTTGGTAAATACCGTCCACGGACCATTCTTAAAGTCGTTATGAGGAGAGTTTTAACTTCGACTTTCACACTTATATTTTTCAATTTTCGTCCAAACTCTTTGCAGCTAATTTTACTTAACGTTTTTTAATTAAAACTATTAATTTACACATGCATGATTTACACACTCTAAGCCTTTTATCTACTATCGTTAAATCTTCATGACAATTTTTAAAGAATAATATTTCGACCTCGAATCTAATTAAACCTTTTGGCAACAAAACTGTTAGATAAAATGAAAATGAATCATTCAGAAGATTAAATGAAAACATGCTATAAATAAGACAAGCCGAGAAAAACAAAGAGAATAATATCGAGAAATATTTATTGTGGTGTGATTTCTTTAGATATTTGTTTTTCATTTATTAAGAATCATCATTTTTAGATAGAAGTAGTATTTAACAGTCAAAATCTATAATCCTATCTTACTTGTTTTACTCGGTCGCGGATATCTTTTAGGTCTCTTTTACGTCTACATAAAGTTGCGGTTTAAAATAATATTGACCTTAACATCTTATCTAGATGCTTTAAATCAGCACGAGTGACTTCAATCCATGATATTACGACGCTGTAGTTCCTGGGACCTGGGACATTAGGTGTAGTAGGCTTGCCCAGTAGGTACCTTTACTCTCAGCTAAGTCTACCGTGTCCAAAGCAAATAACTCGTCAATACCTCTGCAGTCAGCTAAGCCACGGCTTTCATCATGATGTTTTCCTTTACTGTCAGATCAATGTTCATTAGCGCACATAAATTTTAATAACAGAAATGATATCCGCGATTGACCAGAGCAAAACTGTATGTAAATAGGTTGTAAATTACTTCTTAGTACCTTCTTAAAAGAATTGAAGAAGGTACTCACTAGACTAATTTTAATCTTCCCCCAAGAAAAAGACAACAAGATCAACTAGAAGAAATTGTATTGTGTAGATTATATTAACAGTGTGAAACCGTAATTTAATCACTAATAAAGATTAAGCAAATTTTATTATCAGAAATCTGTATTCCTCTTAATATTTTTCACACCGAATCATTAAAGCAAGGTTAGGTAAGTATTTTTATTAATGTAAATTATTTCCTTGCTACGTCTACTAGTCCATGGAATTTCACAATTTTAATGTTTCATGTTTGTTAGGTAGGTACGTAACTGTTTTGATGGCATCTACAACTCACTGTGCGGTTTCGTAATGAAAAACAATGATTACTGATAAAATATAACAGTCGACAATGAACAAAGACATTCTTTTAAATTTAAAATAACTATTAGCAACTTGTAAGTACAATAAAATTTGTCTACAATGCCTCTTGTTAGAAGTCAGTCATTTATTTCAAATCCTTGACCTTAATCTAAGTTACGCATTGTAGTTTTGATTTTTACCTAAAGAACTCCAAATTTTTATAAGTCATTTTTAATTTTAGGTTCTGAATTTTTAAGTGCTATTTTCATATTTATTACTATAAAGTGTGAGTTTATTAAAATATAAGCCTCCATTGTCTTTACACTTGATCGGAACGGGATAGTTCGCGCATGCGCCGACGGACCGTCTCCGTCGGCTCTCAGCATTTGACCAATAGCATTAACTTATCGTAGGTATTTATGCTTCATACAATAAAATAAAAATATGTTTTCTGCTAAAGAAATTCTTATTTATGTTAAGAATTACCTAAAATTATTGAAATCAATTCATTATCGTTGTACTCTAACAGAAAATCAATAAGAAACCATGTTTGTTCATATTAGATGCATACTGAACAACAGAACACTCTTAATTTTTATTTTATTGTTAGTGTTCTATAATTAAATTGTGTGTTTCATTATCATTATAATATATAAATAGGTAAAGCTCTACGTATAAAACCAATTAAGAAAAAATACAATAAATTCTTTGTTTACTGTCAAGTTTTACGAACAGATAAAAATCAGACATCTAATTTTAATATGAGTAAAATCAATTTAGAATAAAAAATAGCGATTTTCAATAATATTTAGATGTTATTATGTTGAAACTACCTACTGTATGAACATAAGTGTAGGTATCATTCACGACATGAACATAGCATTGAGCCCACAAGCGGTGGCGTCACTCTGACAATAAAACAATATTTACACCAGAAATACCTTGAAATTCTGAAAAAACACAACATAAACTTGAAAAGCACATCATAACTCACTGATTTTATGAAACTGAAACTATTATTACTGTTAAAAACAATGGAAATTCAGCAAAACAATAGGAAAACACAAAGCTGCGTTGCGCATTAGTTCTGGAAGAGGGCAGCCGTGACGCTCCATTCAATATGGCGATCACTTGCCGTGCTGTGATTGGTCGATGCTAGATAGCAGTGAAGTTGGCTCTGACTGTGCGAGCGAGTTAGATTTATGTGATGTTTTGGGGTCGATGAAAGACGAAAGATGCGTGTCGATGAGTTTGTATGTTGTTTGGACCGGTTTTGGTCAAAGGCGTGCGCGTATATGCGAGACTATGTGCTTTGACGGGTTCAGGTAGGGAACTCTTTCGATTCGTGTTTTGCTAAAGGCGGGCGTATTATTAACTTTAAAATTAAAAGTTGATTAAACTGTTGTTATCAGTATTGTTTATACTTATTTCAAATATTGGTTTGTAGGTACTTCATATTTTATAATATAAATAATAAATTACTTACGGTCGGTATTTTTTAATAAATATTAAATAAAGTATTTTTAATTTTGTTACAGGTAATGATCGAGAGTAAAATAATAATGCTCTACTTATAAGGTAGAGTAGGTGATAAGTAAGTATTAAAGAAACATGAATAAACATCAATTTTCTTCCATATGTTCGTAAATGAATAAGGCTTATTTTCGTATGACATGAGCATTTCCAGTTGCGATCTGCAAGACTCCGACTTGGTGATAAAGCCACGAAATTTGATGGAATCATTAGACGCATGTTTATATTAGTGATAATTAAAAATACCTTTTTAGATAATTTTTATTTAAGATCAGTCCAAGAGGCACTCCATTATGAATACGTAGGTATTGCAAGAAATAAGTATTATTGTAACAGGTTTTCTACACTCTATATTCTCCATAGAACAGCAATCCAATATCTTACTTTTCTTTGAAATACTAAACCTGAGAAGGTACTACGATTTGATTGTCTTTAAAGATAAACAAACCTACAATCACACTCTAAATATTACTACCAGCTTTTTAATTACACGATAGCAAAAAACTAGAAATTTACAAAAAAGTATGGCGAATATTCTGTGTTTTATTTGGTTTTATCGTATAACTAGCAATAAATATGCAAATTCAGCTCTATAAAATGTCCTTATGTCGCCTAGAGTATAGAATCATTGAAAGAGTGAAAAAGACATAACAAAATTGCACTGCGCATTGCTCTTTTCAGTCATACAGCCTTAGTATACGCATCAAAGAAAACTTTACTCTGTATGGTGTGACGCACGGTCGTAATTTTTACTATTTCAATTGATGTAGTTACGTCGTTTCGCTTTCGTTGTAGAATTTTATCGACCTACGGTGACTACTAACCCAATAAATTTCGGTGTTTCGCTCAGTGAATCCGTTCGCTGAACGAATGCATCGTCCCAGATATGAATGTACGGGATTTGACTCAGAAGATTTACACTGTGCTCCTAAAAGTTATTGTCAACTTTAATCGAAGGAAAATGCTCAATAATTCATCGCATGGCGCCGCTATGGTCGTGCGGGTAAAGCAACTTCTGGCGCGATCACTACTTCTATAGGGGACCGAATACCGTTGATCCAGGTCACTGTCCTTAGGACGACCTAAAGTTAACATTAGTCACTTCGCTATGAGAGTAGAATAAGAACGAATGAGATTTGAACGAAACACAATCGAGACCGAATAAATTTGATTCGTTTCTGTTCGAGTAATCAGATAAAACGGTGGCATTACGACAATGGAAAATATATAGCAACATTTTTCATTAACTCCATTCAAGTTTGCAGACGCAATGGATATCTTAATTAACAGAATACAATCAATGTATAAATCAAGAGCACAACTTAATATGCAAAATGAAAACAATCAAAACCAATATTTAATTGATGGGCATACCTTAATTAACTTGTAGATCGTCGGCGTCCCAAAGCCCCTCGGATAAAAGAAGCCATCTGCATTTCGGTATTCAAATTATTCTCCAAACGTGTTCTCCGTCCTAACTTAGGGGCAATTAACGAAGTCGTTTCGTCACACTCACTCCTGCGCATAGTTAGTAAGAGAGAACGGTGCAACCCTTTCAAAAGAATCAAAGGGGTCATATACCATACTCATACAGACCCACAATAAGAGCCAAAAAAATCACCGTCTCAAAAGTTTGCCTAAGCTAACCTCGTTAAGAGATTTCTGGATAAAAGAGTACCGTTTTTCAGTATCATCACGATTGTGTCCACGTTCGGATACCTCGATCGGTTGTGCGACTACAACTAAAAATATCAAAACTCATAATTTTATTTTTTTACAAACTAGCATTGTTATCTAAAGTAACGTTTTATTACGCAAGTGTAGAGAAAGTTAGTTGTGCAACGGACGAACAAAAAGCTAAGTAAAAAAGTTAAAAAAAAAACAAGGTTTTTTGAGTTATTGACGCGGAGAAAGTCCTATTGTTGTTGTGCACAAAGCTTTTTTATACCTGCAAAGCTGCAGAGCTTAGAGATATTTTTTAGTATTTGCGAGTTCGTTTTAGAGTACAAGTGTGTGAGTGAAGTGAAACAATGTGCAATCAACGATTTTGTAATATACAGGTATAAAAATTATTATGTATATTTTGTTTGTACGTATCTAACGTCAGTTTAGAATACACGGCGCAAACATGATGAAACAAGGCTTTTCTCCAAAAAAGTAATTATGTGTGACATGTTTGAAAATTTAATCTCACTGTCATGTACCGAGGTGCCAGTGGAAATTAAGGTAGCAATTCTTTTTAGGCAATTTATGTGACGCCCTGTTTTAGTAGGTACAAAACCAATTCATTATTCACACACAATTTTTGTTGTTTAAATACGTCTATTTAATTACAGCCGTTACAAATCACTACATAGTATAAAACAAAGTCGCTTTTTCTGTCCCTATTTCCCTTTGACTGCTTAAATCATTAAAACTACGCAACGGATTTTGATGAGGTTTTTTTTTAATAGATAGAGTGATTCAAGAGGAAGGTTTATATGTATAATACATACATAATATAGCCGTGCGAAGCCGGGGCGGGTCGCTAGTCAGTAATAATTTTATTTAAGAAGTCATAAACGAGCTATTTTTTAATGTTGTGTCTGTTAGTGGGTATAGAGTGAGTTTTTCTCCGAGCATGTTTACTTTGCTGTCACTTCTACGCCACGTTGAAGTTAAAAGTAAATAAATAAATAGTGCAGGATATTGTATACAACGCCATCTAGCCCAAATGTGGAAAGTTTCGCTGCTTATTTGCCTGATGAGTTGTACTAGCTAGTTCGCAGAAATGCACTACAAACGAAGGTAATTATTTAATTGTAGAACTATCTACTTTTAATACATTTTTAGTAAGATTATGCCTATAAAAGTAAGCTGCTTTTGCTCGAGACATTATCAGTATAAACCAGAGACATGTAAAAATATGCTTTAAAACGCTAAAAAAAAACGCTAGTATTAATAGTTCAATGGTATAAACTAAAATTTTTTTAGCAATTTTAGCTCGACCCGTTTATTGGTTTTAGCTGTCAAGACTTTGAAATAAAGATTAAGAAGAAGAAAAAGATAAAGAAATGAAAATTTAAATTTAAAATAGGCGGAGTGGGGGGTGTCAGGTTTTATTTTCGTTACGGAATTTCTTGATTCAGTCGCCGCGCTCAAAGCCCTTTTTAAGCTATGCAATAGCTTAAAAAGTATTAATAGATTACTAGCTTTCGGGATCAAAATCCGTTTAGGGTATAAACTACCACTATACCAATTTTCTGTCAAATCGTTCCAGGTGTTTGACTGTGAAGAGGGAACGGACAAACAAACAAACAAATAAACAAACTTTCGGTTTTCAAATATTAGTTAGGATATATTAAGATTAGGCGATGACTTAATAAAAAGTTATTTAGGTTTATATAAAATCAGTAAACCAAGATTAAAACCGTGTACAATATAACTATATTATGTAGTTGACTGTGAAGTTGCGGTCCCATAATCTGTATAGCACAATGCGTCTCTAGCGGTCTGCAAGAACAACAGAGAACATGTTGAATGTCTCTACGCACATACAGACACAAAGGAGACGCTTAATTAAACTAGCAGAGCGAGGCGAGCGAAACGTAAGCATTTAATTTATATCCCTGCAGTAAACTCCGCGGCCTCTTAGACTATGTCTCAAGTTTGTGAGCGGAGCGTGTTCGTAGCTACCGTTTTCGTAGCGTTCGACGTTCGTAGCACAATCAGAACCATTGCATATACAGAGTCCAAAAGCTAAGTAGACAGTAATAATAAATTAAATATTTATTTCCTCCTCTTAATTTTAGATACACTAATAAAGTTAAGTACACTGTAATAATAATAATTATGTAGAGGTATCAAAATGATACCGGTTTCACATTTTTGATAGGATAGATCATAATTCGATTATTGAAAATAGGGGATTTTTTTAATTATTACACTATTTAATATGTATAACTTCAATTCAGAGTTATACTTTTTTATACATTTTACATGTTGAAATTGAAATGAAGTCGAACTATTTTGTCAACAGTTTGAAATTTTACAATTTTTTTCGTTAACATACCTACTTACATGAATATGACGCTCTAAATATTTATTTATTAAATAAAAATTAAATTATAAACAAATCAAAATCCATAATTACAATTAAACGCTCGACGATCTAAATGGTTCTATGTAATTAATAGTAAAAAGTTATAAAATTATGAATGCAAAAACCAAATAAGTACAATGACCTCCCCCATTTTTTACTCTTTTTTGCTAATTTATATTTTTGGTTTTACATCCTCTAATATTCTAAATGCAAAAGTTTGTGTGTTAGAAATTAATGTGTGTTTGCTACTTCTTAACACAAAAAGTACTGAACTGATTGCGATGAAACTTGATATGTCCTATATAGCTGAAGTTCTGAAATATCCCATCCTATTTTTATTTCGATTACCGAATTGAGTGGAGCTAGTACTTGATTAACTAAAGGCACGAAAACAAATAAAACTATAAAAATAAAACCCTAAATGATACTTGTAGGTTTCTAAGGAAAGTGTTTTTCTCAAAAATATTTTGTGTTGTAATTTAATTTGTCTGATTAAGGCTGTTTATGCTGCCAAACGCAACGCGCCAGAAATACCCGTCGCTTACAACTAGTATTGTTGATTGTAACGAATGTGTTTTGTTTTTTTCAAAAGTGCTGAGAGAGAATTGTAGGTGAAATTTTTACCGATATTTTGGGGTAATTTTGAGGCGAAAATTCTTTGTCGTTTCAAAGCTAGACTAGTTTTATTTCTTAATTTTAGGATAGCTTTAAAACTATAGGAAACGTTTGGCTCAAAATCACACCAAAATGTCGGTAAAAATCTCACCTACAATTCCATCTCAGCACTTTTGAGAAAAACAAAACACATTCGTAACAATCAACAATTTTCACCAACGATGGCGACCGGTATCAATAGTAACTATTTAGTAGGCTGTGTACCAAGGTCTACGTTACAAAGGTTAATTATAAACTTAAAATTTGTAACACAATATACGGGTATTCGCCGCACCGCTTTCACTCGTGACAAATACCACTTATTTCTTATAGTTAGTACCTAGCGCAGAAAAACTAGTAGCTTTAAAACATAGGATTAAAAGTTAAGTAACTTAATTATGACCAGTTTAGGCAAATTTGTTCACTGATGTTTCTAAAAAAATCATTGATTTTGCGAATTCACCCGCGTAAGTTCCCATGTTAATACCGGATTAAAAGTAGCCTAAATTATACCCCGGGTATTAAATTGCATCTTCATCCCAAGCTTCATCAAAATCGGTACTGTCATTTTAGAGCCTATTAAAAGCAACAAATCTTTTTAAGCTATTGCATAGCTTTTATCGCGGGCTTTGAGCGCGGCGACCGAATCAAGAAATTCCGTAACGAAAATAAAACCTAACACCCCCCACTCCGCCTACCATGTAGCTCGGCCGAGCTTTTGTTTCTTTATATTATTAACTACTAGCTTTTTACCCGTGACTTAGGGTTTGAATTTTCCACAATCCTTTCTAAGAAATGCTTACGTTAAAACAGCTACTTGAGTGCAAAATTTTTGCCCGATCGGGCCATTGATTTAAGGTATACGAATACGATATTGATAAAATATTTATACAAAATGCTTATTATAAAAAAAAATATTAATTTATAATTATATTATATTTATTTATTTTCGATAGTCTTTTATTTCCATTTCCATCGTCTTTTGTTTTTTTTTTTCCATCGTCTTCTGTTTCCGTTTGATCGCCTTTTGTTAACCACTTAGTTCAGTAGTTTGACCACAGTTTGACTACGAGGAAATTTATTCCTTTTGGACAGACTAGTTTGACCAGAAAATTATATTAGCAAGAACGTACCTATTTATTTCAGTTGTTCGGGACTCTGAATTTTATATAGAAGTATAGATAAGTAACCAAGTTGATATAATAGAAACCAATTCACAATTCAACACCTCGAAAAGCTCAATAATCTCACCGGTTCCAAAGGTAGTCTAAATACCTCCAGATCTTTCCTTACCCCTTTAATTAACTCCATACTGGGTAGTAACAATGGGCACCGATGCGCTTCGAGATATTCAAATATGTCCAAAGCCAGTATTATATTGGTAACATTTATCGCGAGCGCGATTTATAAGAGCTTGTTTCAAGCATTTGACTTAGTTAGGGTTGTATAGTTGATTAGAGAATGTTTGTGGATAGTTTCATTGGATTGTTTCACAATTAACTTAATACTAACAGTTTTATTGCTTCTAAAATAGTTAAAGATACCTATACAAATGCAGTTGATTAATATAATTATGAATTTAGATGAAATATGCACATGTAATATGGCCGAGATGCTTGGAATGATGTTAAGGAGACCTTTGCCCAAAAGTGGGATAAACTAGTTTAAATAAAAAAAAAGTAAAAATCTTATACATAAGTCTAAAAAATAATAATACAAAAATATCGAACTATTGCTTAAAAAAAAAAAACCGGCACGGGCGATATAAACAAATGAACATAGAAACAGTCATAGAAAAAAATAGTTGAAGAAGGACCCTGAAAATAGTGGTTACTGGATTTTAATTGATGTCGAATAATAAATATCTTGCAACTATTGGAATAAATAACGATTATGGTAGATAACACGGTATAAAACTAGGTACCTGAATGTAGTTAATCTTAAACATCTGCTACAATTACTGGATTATAGGAAGCACGAATTGATCTATAATGGTGGTTATCCGTTATCTTACCTTACTATCAAATAGTAATATAGCTTCTGGCATGATCGACTGATGACCTAAAAGGATTAATTCTGAATATCTATGTAATAAAATAACTCAGAACAATACATGAATAACTCGATATCTCCAAAACATTAAATGTATAGGAAAGTATTTTTAAAGCTTAGGATTTTTTTTAAATAAATATTTGAGTTAGTTACGATATGTATCATAACAACGTTAATAAAATAATTATTGTTAAGTAAAAAACATGCATCCGGAGATATCAATCAATTCACGCCTTGTACGGAAATAATCGTCTACGCAATATAGTAAATACGAAAATGTCTGAATGATAGTCATAAATAAATAGAGCCTAAAATAGTTTGGGTCTCAAAAAGTGCTTTACAATAAAATATTCCTACTAAAATACATCTAAAACTTTGTTTTAAAACAAACGGATGTGTCTCAAATCCTAAAGGAGTTAATGAACATAAACTTAATAATAGTTAAAAGTAACTTCACAGTTACGATATATATTTCAAAAGCTTGTACAGTTTATCTGTCGACACTCCACAACAAAGTTTGTTCCCAAAAGGGACATCTATCCCGTTTTATTACACACGCTACTTCCCATAAAGAAAACATTTTTTGTATCAAAATTTTTAAATACCTATCTATAGATCATAGTTAAATAGCAAATCGATTTCTATTTATGTCTTTAATCATGCTATTAATTAATTAAGAGGTATTGACGAAGCAAACTTTAATAAAATTAATGAAAAAAGTGGATAAAAACATAAGTTCTAAAATGAGTCTTTGGTAATTACAACCAAACTGCTATTAATAGAACGAAATTATTTTCGAATTTTTATAACTGATGAGACTTTTTAAGCGATAATTTATTTATTACGATAATTTATAGTAGGTATAGTTAGGTAGGTATACCTACATGACGTTAACATTTCTATAGTACATTATGTTGACCTGAGTAAATCTAGACTGCATACTGCATAAAGAAAGCATAAAACAGCGAAATTGGAACCTTTTCAAAGCGTTCGGTTTTCCCAAACTAACTGTTCCTTCAACGTGACTAGATAAAGTCGTTTTGAACCGATACCATCTGTCGAAGTACCTTTTATGGTTCAACTAACGATACACTGCATACATTTTTATATCGAAAGCCTTTGAAGCGTGTAACTTATACAATTTGGGACCTATGGGTGGTCCTTGTTGTGCACCTTGCAATGACATAATAATATGAACTCATTAACTATACCTACTTTAAAACTATAGTAGGTTTATAGGAAAAAGTTCTTGTGATAAATCTGTTATTGAAATTCTGCGTAGAGATTTTATAAAATAGATAAGCTACCCCGTCAAAAGCGTCAGAAAAGTTAATTTCAAAATATCAAATTTATTAAATCGCGCTTGCTCTAAATCTATCAGAAAGACTAGAATTTATTTTTGTTTTAAAACTCTCGGAGCCGAGGTGCAGAAGGGCAGATGCACTTGTGAAATAAAATAGGTATCGCAAAAAGCTACATGGCTCTTGATTAATACTTTAAAGGAAACTTGCGCGGCGACCGAACTAGCCAGGCTTACTTGCACATAATACAAAACGTGCTCGCTTACGTATGGGAACACAAATGACACTGTTCGAGTTTTATTTTAATGATCAATAAATAGGGTCATTTTTAAAACAAGACGATTCGTACAGTTTTTAATAGGGTATTAATGCTTTAGTTATAACAAGTTGTTGAAACATAAAAATCGGAAAATAGAATGATAGAGAAAAAACTAAGCAATTATATCTTAAGCTGAGTAGAGTACTTTAGAAGAACAGTAGTTTAAAAAGCACCTAAATGCTATCTAGCAAAATAAATACACACGTATTCCATTTGAGCAAAAAACCAAATTTTTTTTTTTTTTTTTTTTTTTTAAATAAATATTTCAGGACATATTACACATCGCCATCCAGCCCCAAGCTAAGCAACTTAATGCTTGTGTTATGGGTGCCAGATAACGGATAAACTACTTATATACTTTTTTTTTTTTTTTTTGTAAATATATACATATTATACATATAGGAAACACCCAGAACCAGAAACAAGAATTTATGGTCAGCATAAATACTTGTTCCCGGCGGGAATCGAACCCGCAACCTTCTGCGTCGCAGTCGGGTGTTCGCCCGACGCGCCACAGAGGTCGTCGGGCGAAAAATTTACCCTTTCTTGACCTGCAGCACTACGTTAAAAGAACAAAGAGGGATTTTAATCAAAGTGACGGTAAACAAGTTGCCAAAGAAATAGTCTAGTTTTACATATGGCCGGTAAAAGTACGATACTCTCAGAGTTGCCGCATAAATTGGCTTGTTCGTGATGCAGTACCTCGTTGAATATGTATAGGTTCCCTTCCGTACTTCTCATTTTACTAATAGATTTCTCTTTGATTAAATTTGCGTTGTATTCATAAGGTACGAGACCACTATTGTTGACATAGTCCACTTGAATATATAAATTAATTTAATATTGTAAACCTTACGAAAAGTTGTAGGGAGTAATCTTCAGAATTATTTTATTTAAGTGAGATAGGAGTTCTTTTGGCAATAAAATATAGTAAGAAACAATAAGTTTTATATATGTAATTTGAATTTAATAACGCTATAGTTTGAAGCGACGAGTAAAAGATGTCGAAGCGAAACAATGCAAGGTCAATATTCGATCGAATCTCGATACTATAAAATACTCTTGAATTTTAAATGACGAGTGTTTTGCTCAACATTTTCAAAGTGCCAAGGAAATGATATAAAATTTTATTTACCTTCTGATGGAGCACTTAATTACACGTCAAACAGTTTTTCGATAAGTGAAAACAAATGAATTATATTTAAATTGTTCTCGTCTTAAGAAATAAATAATGATCTGTAACCCTTTGGCATTTGTATCCGAATCGCTGGACTTACATCGAGGTAGGTATCTGATATTTATAATGGCTTTATTAAGACAAGATATCCGCCGAGCTCACGCCCGGTTATTATTGTAATTTAGACGTTTGCCTAAAGCTTGGTCGAATGAAGTCATCAATTTAGGTATATTTTTTAACGTATAGTTTTCTCGTTATTTGTTCTGCATAACTTTAATAGGCTTGTAATGTTTCTAAATTCATTAGTAATTCCTAAAATACTTGTGTAGGCTGCGATAAAGCGACACTAACAAATCATAACTGCGTTTGTTATGCAAAAATGCGGGATAAGATTCGTGACGCGAAGCCATGGCGGTGGTGCCCTCATGTTTATAATAACGTTTATAGAGTTTTTGTTTCTCTTGTGTATAGGAACATGGTTTTGCAAATCATATTATAATGTGGAATTAAATTATAAATATGCAGGCTATTTATAGCTAGCTGGGCCATAGCAGCATGGACTCGAATACCATTATTGATATAAACAGAGAGTTTCTTCGAGTGAGGTACCTACCTAATTAGCTTTATGCTGAGTCTTACGCAACTTCCAGAAAGAGCCACTAATCTCACAAACGGTTATATTTACGATCGCCCTTACCTCATTGGAGGCATTAAAAAGTTTCCGAGCCATAACTGCGGCAGCGCTCCTCTCATTGTTCATTCCGAGTGCGTATATTGGAGTTGAAATTTGTAGGCGAACCGCTGAAAAAGTGTCAATTCATCATAGCAAAGCCCCGAGCTCTAGACCGAAGTCCCCGACATAAATCTCACTTCCATACTTTTGCGCGGGGAAAACGACTGCTTTATGAGATCCTTAAGGCTGTATGGATTTGGAAAAATATTTCCTTTGCGTGCTTGCCCCCGACAAATGAAGGAGCATTGGCACATTAGAATGTGTGAAAGGGTCTATACGCGTTTTATTGTTATGTGAAGCAATTCGTTTAAAAGCTAGTGCGTTACGGCAGTACATACGAAGTGCCTATTTGCTAATATTTATTAGCCTAAGTACTTAGAGGGTTACTTAACGAGAAAAAAACTAAGTTAACGTTTCAGGGGTAAGTGGTTAAACAATTCGCTTATAATGTTCTAATACAGAAGGTTTTATAAACCCTGTGGTGTATATTTAAACCTTCATACGAGAATGTCATTAGAAGTTTATTTTGGTTCGGTCGTATATCAAGTTGTTTGGAAACGGTTCGTAATCTTAATTTATATAAGTCACCATGTTTATTTAAAACAGAATCTCCCTGTCGTAATAAATATTTTAAAAAGTGTTTTTAATCTCAAAATAGTCTTGGTGGTAATTGAAATGGGCGTAAAAGAATTATTATGCCTTTTAATTCGTGAGCATAAGTAGTGTGGTGTTGGGGACTTGTAGATAGCGTGCGTAAGATCATAGTCAGTGTACATACTTACCAGTCTATGTTTGACTTTATCTAATGTAAAGAAATCTCTTTCCAATACAAAACTTGACACGCTCTTGCGCTCTAGTCTATCTAAACAAGACGACATTTCCATTGGTCGCACGGAAATAGACATTAAAAAGGATTGCAGCTGCAAATTCACAAGATTCTTTTACTGTGTGCTAATTTACTGTCTAGTTGCCTTCATCGCATACCGTGTTTACTGGTTTTTTCAATACATACCCGATGTCAAGATTCTCCTGACTGAGAAACTTAAGAGGTTCCACCACTTAATTAAAAGAATCGTGAGCTATTCCGTTTGAATTCATTATGAGTTTCGAGATTTAAAGCAACAGGAAATGCAAAGACTGAGAAAGATCACGTGGGATTATTGATTTTTTCACCGCTACTCGAAGGCAACTGGCAACTCCTTATCTGGAAACGAAGTTCAATAAACCAAGGGACCCGAGAGCTTCGCGACTGAATCGCGAGGCAATTTATGCGACAAAATAATGCATACAGGTGTCGCGCGGCTCCGCGCCCCTTCAAATAGTCGCCGAATGGGAACTTAAATAGGCGTGGGGCACTTTAAGCTCCACTATTGAAGCGTTAGACACGACCGATATGGTGATAGCGCTCGATACACAACCCCAATTACGATTTATATTTACCCTATAAGGGTATAGGTAATGATGTACCTCGCAAATGACATTTTCATGGTGCAATCGAAATACAATTATTACTGCAAATAACTATGGGACTGGAGAGCAGAAACTCATCGTAAATCTAGATATTCGCGTAGCGCCTTCAGAATATAAATTATTCTCAGTGATTGTTCTTCGGCCACGTCATGGTTCATACATGAAGCGCGAACTAGTTTTTAAGAAGTTTCCTTGCCCTGCGCTCGTAAATAAAATTGTTTGTGAAATGGTCAATTTCAGTCGCGTCTCTTAATTTTTTATATCATTGAATGCCAGAAGTGCTTCTTCGGCTGGTTACTTTTTGCTGTTTTATATTAATTAACTTTATCAACGTTTAAGTGCTGTGGTTGAAATTGGTCTTTGTGAAAGTAACGTTGCTCAGATAAGCTGAATTTGTTTGGGCAATTTTTCGGAACTGTTTTTATCAATCGGTGGGCTGGATGGTATAATTGGGCGAACAGGCTGCAAGGCAGGCAGCCATAATTGACAGTGCTATCATTCTGAACTTTTCGTTCGGCGGACATTCGGGGAAACTTTTAATTGGTCCACTTTGTGACGTTCAATAACACCGCTCCGATAATAACTCAGTACAATTATTGGCTGGTCGTTGCTTTTAATTAGGTGTATGTAGGGTAAAACTTGCTTTATGATATTATTCATAATTATTGACTGTAAGTCTTGACCATTTAATTAAGAACGCTTTTTACTGTAATAAGAAGTGATCAAATATCTGGATAGAATATTATAAACGATAGGTATGCGATATTAGTAATTCTATAAAATTTAATTTTTCGCTAAACAATAGCTATATGGGTTATGTATACTCGAAGATTTAGATTGGGATTATTAAGACAACTGAAATTCTTTGAGAGGTTTTGTAGGCATTCATCAGCAGAAGTCCGAAGGTCCAAGTACATTTTTTATTTGAAACTGGATCGCAGTTTAATAAGGCATTGTCAGAGGACTGAAGATCAAACTTTGTATGGGGGAGTTCTTTAGGTCTACAATTAAAGCATCCCAAAGGTGACCGTGCCACCTTCATTCTCAAGCAAAAAAGTGCATTCGTCGAATATTAAACGAAACCGGGTTCCGCTGAAACTCTTCATCTAAAAACTGCACGAAAGATACTTATCAAGTGTTTGAAATGACACAACCGGATTCCGGGGATATCGTGTTCCTTTTTTTCGGCGGGGGAATAAAACTGACGAATTTCTCAATAAGAGAGAGTCGGCCGGCGCGTCGTCACGTACAGGGGGCTCTGGATTATTTGGAGCGGTGCAGCAAAAACTATTCAGGAGCCATTATTATAGCATTTTTGTCGTCTGACGGGCTGGAATGGTCGCGGCCATTACGGAGCGGGAGTGGGGGCGGCATGCGATCCCCCCCCCCGCGCTTCCTCACTCCCGCGTCGCTGCGCCACCACCATCCATCTTCGATATGCACATAAAGAGAACCGGCTCCGTAACGGCAGACCCACATTCCCGCTGCTCTTAAATTTATTTATCTCTTTATTAATACTCTACTTGAATTTTAATGTTTGTTTGAATTTGTAGTTTCTTTTTTAACACGCTATTCAATACTGTTTTGATTGTTATTAATTAGCTAATTATTCACATATTTTTGAACTAAATTATTGGTGATTTTTTTTATTTAATCTACTATGTCCCACTGTAAGGCAATGGCCTTTGTCTGTATTTTCCATTGCTCTCGATCCTGAGTTACCTCGAACTTCGATACGTTCGCATCGCCAAGAGTTCTGAAGTTGTGTTGAAGATAGGTACATTTAAATATCTAATTATGTTCCACATTTCTTTCATAATAATTAATGAAATAAATTCTTGATCTAACTAACTAATTATTTATTTCAAGAGTCATTTTTACATTAGATGGGAGCTGCAAAAGGAAATCCAATTAAAATTACCTATCTGTTTTCAGCGAAACAATAGGATAGATTGTAGCATTGCAAGTCGTATACAAAGAACTAACTCTTCTAGATCAATCTTTTAACGAGCGGTTTGTACCAAGGTAAAAATCTAGCTAGATTTTCAAAACCTTAAATCAAAATGTAGATTTTTGTGCATTTTAAATTGTTCGTCAGTCCATTTATTCTGGAGTGTAGTTTATTCTGCTGTTATAATCCTTTCGTCCACGTTCGTTACTGAACTTTCATAACAAGTTAGGAAAATGTAAAATTTTCTTCGTTTTATAAAATCAGTTACGAGTGTGAGTGCGCCTTAAGTCGTAGTTGTTTTGAAACCACATGGATTAACTGACAGCCCGGAGTTACGGCCTGCGTGCCCTTGGGGACAGACATAGATGGATGTACAGAAAGCTCACACAAATGTATTAACCAATTATATGGAGTAGACTATTATTTTGATTACTATCTTTGTACATTTATATTTTTGTTAAAAACTCTACTATTCTTCTTTCTTCTAGCCCATCTCATTATATTTGGAGTTGGCTCTCCTAGAAACTCTACTATTATATTGTTACTATCATATATTATATATTGTTTAGAATCTAAACAACTATTTAAACTCTAGATGAATGTTTAAATTATTAATTTAAATAAGTCACTAAATAAAATTCAATTTAAAATCCATTAAAAATCAGTAGCTCACACTAAATCATTTCATTCGAATTGAATTCCCATTATATTTAAATCAAATATCACAACAGATCAAATGATTTAATCCAAGATAAGCAATATCAATAAATTGTGTAGCCACTACTACCACCGTCCACAATCTAGAATATCTAATAGTTGTCTAGATACGCGTTCAGTTAGTCTAATTTGCAATAGAGCCTTTGTGTTAATTGATCCCAGGACGTTGTTGGTTACGATAATTGTCTATAAATTGTTCCGGGCATTAATCTGTACATCAAATTGCTTCTCGTATTAACGGTATTGAGTTTATATTACTCCTTAATCTATAACGAACTTAATAATTATATTATTATCTAAACAGCACAGTTTTTTTATTTTATGTCATTTTAAAAATGTGAATGACTTGTGTTGTGACAAAACAAAATACTGTTAAATATTATATTAAAATGAAACTTTTTCTAAACAGCTCCTTTATGAACTTCGTTATCTTTTAAATACCGAACGGAACTCGAATGTCATCAGTCTTACCAACTAATTTCACCCTTCATAGTTTCAATTTTAACTTCCGTTGTAATGTAAAAGTTATTTCAATTTTGATAAAATTAATTAATTTACTTTTTCTAACGTAAAATTTAGGAACTGAGACGCAATCTCGCAAACTACAATACATACCTGGGCACGTCAGGAACGCACTAATTAACGTTCAACGTGAAACTTACCTTTGTATTTTCCCAGGAAACCTTGACCCACGGTTCTTGGGATCTTGCTATAATTTTGTGAGCTTCAGAAGGGCGCCGAAGGTCTTTTTATGTTGGCTACTCAGTAATTGCGTGTCTAACGTTCCCTACACGTTACATGGCCTTTTATTAGGTGGAAATTCTGTACGCTACTCAGTTTCGAGTAGAAACTTATGAACTGGACTCTAGTGACTTAATAATAGTTGCTTAGATGATGTAGGTAGTGATTTTAATTCGTTTTATTTATGACTGTTCTTTGGAACTGTAATTTAATGATGAATATTTTTCAATTAAGGGGTATTTTTTGGTGTCATTTTAGTCTATTTTGTACTTAATATTATTATTTTAGTTTTGTGAAATTTGATTTAAGCAGCTAAATAAAAATAATAATAAATACTACCGCTAAAGTAAATTCACAACCTACCATAAAAGCTCAATCAGTTCTTTTCCATTCAAAGCTTGCATGAAAGAAATCGCTTTCAGCGAAAAGGCCGCCAATGTGCAACTTACAATTTCTAGCTATTACTTTACTTTGTGTTAATCGCGTTCTATGTTCCTTTCTGTGATGTAAAGTTATCTACTTATCTATCTCAATTTTGTATCGATTTTGATTTTAAGTTAATAAAGTTGACTCTATTTTCTTTTAACAAGCTATCACGAGTACCTATCGATGAGTTTTGGTAAAAGAAGGAAATTCTCTAAAACATTGCACTTTTTTGTCACTTTTACATTTAGTGAAGAGGAAAAGTTCTTACCATTTGATTCTTGATCCATATCATCATAAGACAAATGTTCAGTTCAATGATGCTTGATGTAATAGCCGTGTTGAATGACAGTCGTAAAACGTCTATGTTAGTTGAATGTTATTGTTTACGATCTATTAAAGCATATTTACTTTAACATTAGTTATAGTTATCGTTTTATTATGCTTTCGTATCGATGAAAACATTGATTTAGACATTATAATAAATTTAACAGTCAATGGTTTGATAGAATGATAATTATTATTGCCTTTTTTTTCGACGCCAATTTTTTTATTAGTGTAGGTGAGAATTATAATCTGATATAAATTTAAATTACTGGTTGGCATGTGGTAAAATAAGTTGTTAGGTAAACGCATTGTTATTATTTTAAGTAGGTAAGTGGTTACGAAAATTACTGCAATTAAACAATAATTTTGAATTGTTTTTTTTCCTTACGATTTGACGTATGATAGTTATAATTGAACACAATTACACTGGCACTTTTAATAGTTACCCGCCCTCTGTTTCCTGTAGTGGAAATGACACAAATAAATAAATAAAATAAATATTGCAGGACATTCCACACACAGCCCCAAGCTAAGTAACTAGACTTAAACGGATATGCTACTTATTTACTTTTCTTTTGTAAATATATACCTACTTAAAATACATAGAAACCACCAGACCACAGATAAATATCTAAGCATAAATACTTGTTGTTGTTAATTTCTAAAATATATAAATTACGTGTCACGTTGTTTGTGCGCGATGGACTCCTAAACTACTTAACCGATTTTAATGAAATCGGCTCACCGTGTGCAGTTTGATACAACTTGAAAAATAGGATAGCTTACATCTTAATTTATCCCGATATTCCCACGAGATCGGGAGTTACGCGGATGAAACCACAGAGCGCAGCTAGTAAAAAGTAAAAAAAAATATTAAATAAATAATCACGATTAAAACTTCGAAAACCAGTTTGCTATAAAAGCGTCCGATTTGTTTCAGAATGCCATTCCTAGCCATACATAGTTCTAGTCTAGATCTGTAGTAAGGAAAGCTCGAAACATCTAGATAGGTACGAACCTAGTCGTTGTCCCAGCATTGTTCGCTAACAAGCCTGTTTATTCAGTTTAACCGCACCCTGGCACGCTACAAACTATATTCAAGCTATTTTACCTGGATAAAATGAGAGAGATGTACCTATGAAAACTATAGTTACTGTACAGTCACATTACCAATTAGCTGAACCCCACGTGACCTAGAGCTAGCTCGCAAAACTATAAGGTTGTAAAGTACACAATATAACTACTATACAATACAATATCTAATATATAAATTACGTGTCACGTTGTTTGTGCGCGATGGACTCTTAAACTACTTAACCGATTTTAATCAAATAAGCACACCGTGTGCAGTTTGATCCAACTTGAAAGATAGGATAGCTTTCATCTTAATTTATCCCGATATTCCCACGGGATCGGGAGTTACGCGGGTGAAACCGCGGAGCGCAGCTAGTACAATATAAAAAAAAACTAAATACCTAGGTAAATACTATATTTTTACAGATATGCGAATGAATTCTGGGTCACGTGGGGTTCAACTAATTGGTGATGTGACTGTACCTATAGTTTGGTAGGTATAACTATTGTTGTTTTTCAAAAACAGAATTTTTTCAGAACTTTTTTTAGTATTGCAAAAGCTACTATCACGTTTTTGTGAGCGAGAAAATTGTATGGAAAGTTGAAAAGCGCTACTAGCAATGCGAAGCTTCGACTTTTTATACAATTTCTGCGTTTATGGAAAGTTACTAGTATTCAGCTTTTGCTATAAATAAAAGATCTGCGAATTTACGTATTTACGAATTCACATACTTATCAATAATTAGTTTTGAACTTTGTGTTGAAAAAACTATCAGCATTAAATTTTTAAATATTACTTTGGTAAGTCTGAAAAAACTATGGTTAAGACACGGAGCATAGGTAGGACTAATTATTATTGTAAATATAATATTTTTATTGCAGTGTTATTCAGATAGAGTATAAATTGCAAACCTTTCAGTTATAAATTGCAAATCGTTCAGTATGAATTGCAAACTTTAAAAAAAACTAAGTTATTATAATAATATCATCTGCCATTGATATACTTAACAAAGATTTGCGTGCAAATGGCCTTACAAACCAGGATGCCGAAGATCGTGCGAAGTGGAGGCGTAAAAGTAGGAAAACGGACCCCGGGCTCCTGAGAGGGATGCAACCGGGAACATCGCTCGGATGATGATGATGATGTAACAAAGATTTACTTAATACGGACAAGTTATGGATAAGCACTAATAAATAAAAGTATCATGTAGCTAGTACCTACATAATATCTATATTATTGAATAATTCATGTTTTCCTCGCCCTTTCTCATAAAGCCTCAAGCCGACCTCTCGAGAGATTGGCATTTAACTTTCTTGCCTCAATCAAGATTGGTTACAGGAACAAATTATTTATTTATTTTCTTTTTAAATGGCAACACTCAAGAATCGTTAAACACTAAAGAAAAATAATAACTAACAGCTTTTTATTATTTAACTATTCAAATAACGAAGTCCTTTGTGTCTACGACCCTGAAGGTTGTGGGTTCAATTCCCACCTCAAACAAATTTATGAATAGATTATTTTTTTCTGGTCTGAGTGTTTCTGTATCTATTTTTAATTAACTTGTATAATATATTTTTTTACAAAAAAGTTTATAAGTAAGTATTTTATCCGTTGTCTGGCCACCATAACACAAGCCTAGCTTAGCTTGATGGCGCTGTGTAAAGTGTACTACATTATTTATTTTAATATTTTTAATATTAATATTATTTGTATAAATAAAGCATTGCCATTTCATCAGAATAAGAGTAATAAAATACAACGAATTAAAAGCCATAATCGTATATTTTAAAACGCAGTCAAAACGTACGCAATATTCGATTGTGTTAAAATTTGTCATTATCCCATTTTTAACGGTGGTTCTTTTTTCATAGGTTAAATAAAAGTTGAAATGTTGTTCGAATTTTAAAAAAACCTAAGCACACCAAGCACACGACATACTCAGACCTTCTTTTGTTTTTAAGAGGCGGTTTATTAAAGTTACCATTCGTCATTAAAATGCAGTTAAATTTCAAAAGATGTTCGATGTTTAAAACCGCAGTTTGTTTAAACACGCAGAGCTTTCTTTTTTTTTGTTTTAAAAGATCACGGGCCCTGCTCCTATAAAAACAGTTAGTTCTAGGAATATTTTTACAAAGGATTTAGAAAGTTGACCATTGCGCAACTTTCTCCCTTTATCTTGGCACTGTACAAAGGAACTAAAAAGTATTGTACAGTTCGATTTTTATGACGTATTGTGAAGTATTGATTCTGTTTTGCGTCAGCTTTCTATTTGTTTGTGTTACAGAATTGGCGAGGGAAATGGGTTTTATGGTTCCTTTGACTTTGTCTTTTGATCCTAATCGTGGTAAATTTACGGTTTGAGATAAGAGTTTCGCAACGGGATGTGTAGTGACTGCTGACTGTCATTGATGAAATGCAATTTTTCGTCTTTTGTTTTTGTATGGGCATGTCTATTGCCCATATTGGATTTAAGCTTGATACTTTTTTAACTGTAAGCTGAGACCAGCGTTATCATAGCTGTTTTCAGGTAAATTTCTTGTTTTAAAATTAGAGCTTTAATTTACTTTTCTTTTAAATAAACTTAATCTATTCATCATAGAATAAAAAAGCAGTTTTAATCGAATTGTGTAATGAATTACTTTATTCCGTCTAATCAAAAGGATCACATAAATTCCAATTTTCGAGAGAAAAAATCATTCACCTGAAATATAATATCTACCTACTATGTATTTTTAATTAGGTATTTGTTGTCTTATATAGGTGTATCCTTTTAGGATGTTAGGCGCGAACTAAGGATTCGAAATTCCACCATAAAGGGGTAAAAAGTCTAAAAAGCCCTGGTAAAGTTTGTGGTTGGTAGTAACTATCATGTATTCTGTGTTTATATCACTTTTTGAGGGACATTCAACGCGGGTTTATATGTACCATGTTTTAAGCTATTGCATAGCTTTTATCGCGGGCTTTGAGCGCGGCGACCGAATCAAGAAATTCCGTAACGAATATAAAACCTAACACCCCCCACTCCGCCTACCATGTAGCTCGGCCGAGCGTTCCCTTAACGTGTTTTTTTCGCTAGTGGCAGCTAGTACATAGATGTAGAAATGTATACATACTTAGTAGGTATGTTTGTTATACCGTTGTATCGTTCTTCGCATATATATTAGAACGTCGGTCCAGAATTTAGCCGTTGTTAATTTGTCACAGTGAATTAGCCACGGACGGGGGGTAACTGATAGCGTTAGCATGTTGCACCCTGCGCTACGCCAATATGCTCGTAAACGTCGCTCTAGGACAATTTAATGGGTCTATAAGTGCAGTTACGTCTGTTTTCGATACATTATTATACCTAATTGGTGGATATTTTGTATGTTTGTTTGTATAGAACGAGATTTGTTTATGCATTCATAGGATGAAATAATTAATTAATATTAAAATTAAAAATTAGAACTTACCTAATAGCCCATAGAGTTATAACATTATGTAAAATTAAGCAACTAGGCTTGTGTTATTGTAGCCAGATAATGGATATAAAACTCACCTATATAATTTTCAAAATAAATACGTGCAGTTCGTGAAGTCATATACATACTTAATTAAAATACATACGTGCAGTTTCGTGGAGCTTGTGAAGTCAAACACATACTTAAAATATATTCGTGCAGTTTCGTGAAGTCTGTGGTGTACAAAAACATACTTAAAATAAATACGTGCAGTTTCGTGTAGCTTGTGGAGTACAAACATATACTTAAAATACATACGTGCAGTTTCATGAAGCTTGTGGAGTACATATACATACTTAAAATACATACGCGCAGTTTCCTGAAGTCTGTGGTGTACAAAAACATACCTAAAATACATATATGTGCAGTTTCGTGAAGCTTGTGGAGTACAAATGAAACGTGTAGTTTCAAGAAACTTGTGGAGTCAATTACATATTATGTGCAGTTCCGTGAAGCTTGTGGAGTCAAATATGTGGAATCACATACATAGTTATTAGTTACCTACTTACATCGAAATATCGAGCTCTATAAAATAAAACCATGGTAAATATCCAATTTTAAATAACTGTTGTTATCTAAAACTGTGTTGTGTTAACTTCTCATAAGTTTCAAGTAATATATTATAGTGCACAGCTGCGAAGAGGAAGACTGCCCCTTATTACAGAATATTTTAGACCAACACTAGTTCCAAGATATCAATGTACTTATATAATTATATAACGGTAAAATTGCACAGTTTTATATCTTTGTTGTTCAAATCTAATTGCATGTAGTTTGCATACATGATTATTATGAAGTAGGTACCTTACGTAGAAATAATATTTTTTGATATTCCAAACATCTTGAATTATTAAATTATACAGGGTTATTGGAAATTAATTGACACGGCGTTAAGGGCTTCTTCTGTGCACCTTAACGATCAACTTTTGTTCTACGACTTTTGGAAATTCATTATAAAAATATTCCATACAAAAATAAAAAATTAAATCCAACAGTTCAAATAATACTCACCTCTACGTCTACGTCACAGAATCAATCATAGTAGGTATGGTACAACCCGCCCCGTGCCGATCGCGCGCGCGCACTTGCCGCATAGACATAGAAAATTACCAGACAGTACGAGAAACACTTAAATATTTTTTTTGGGATATGTATTAAGTTTCGACAAAAGTCGTAGAACAAAAGTTGTTTGTTAAGGTGCACAGAAGAAGCCCTTAACGCCGTGTCAATTATTTTCCAATAACCCTGTATATTATTTATATCTTAGTACCTACCTACTTATTTCTGTTAAAATAATGTTTATTTTTTGTTCCAATTTTATTTATTTACTTAATTTAATCATAATTATTTACTTATAGCCAGTATTTCACGAATGTTATGTGCATATTTCTAATATTATTAAGCAATGATTTGGTTGAAGGTGCTTCAAACCACATCGTAAGACCATCCAGCGACTTGTTGACCCTAATTTGCACAGATTTCTAAGTTCTGAAAATATGCAATCCTTAACACATCTCTAACTTTAATCTATACATATAAAATGCTATGTCCTGAATGACTGACGGCCTACGATGAAGCGATGATCGTAGAGACATGAAACTTGGAGGGTGTGTTCTTTGTATGACGTAGGCATCCGATAAAAAACGATTTTCCAAAATTCTACCCCTAGAAAAAGGGGGGGGGCATAGTTTGTATGAGACAGATTCCTTGGTCCATTATCGACTTCTACACGTACGTAGTCGCGGGCAAAAGCTAGTTAATTAAATAAAGTTCAATAACGAACATAACAATAAATTACACCTTCGAACAAAACTGTACTAAAGTATATAAACGAGTTATATACTCATATGTACTAAGTCTCGAACGGGTTTAATATTTATCGGGCGGTTGAAGTCAATATATCATATGGGCATTGTTTACAGGCCTCCCTGTAGAATCACGTACGGTATTAACTTTTGTATTAAAGTTTGAATTTTACGATTCTATCTGTCGGTAAAGTAAATTAGTACATATTTATAATTATAACCTAGCAGTTGTAATTGTTAATTGCTTTGAAATGTTAAGGATATCCTGGAACGACCGGTAATTGGCGGATTTGTGTGCGTATATTTTTAATTATGTATTATTTTGTGGTTGTATGATTATTGTTTGAAATGGCATGTGCAGTGCAAAACAATACGTCCAATTGTCGGCGATGACTTTAGTGGTGCAACGGGCGAACACTCGCCTGAGACCAGCAACCTATCGAAGGTTGCTGGTTCGATTTCTGCCTTAAACATTTTTTTTGTACAGAGATATTTTGTTTCTGTGTGTATTTTAAGTAGATATGAATTTACAAAAAGAAAATTATTTAAGTATTAGGTATCTATACCAATCCGTTGTTCGGCCACCATTACACAAGCCTAGACGTGAGGCATTTTTGAAATTAATATAAATTCTTATAATTGTAACTAATTGACACTATTAATAACTTGATATTCAATTTTGTAAGCAAAATTTTGACATAGGTAAGTAAGTAAAATTCTTATTTTTATGTTGTATGATTTTTATATAATTCGCGACCCTATTTTGACTAAAACTCTAAAATAAAATTTGTAATTGCATCGATAAAAAAAATATATACCGATATAGCGCATCATGACTGTTCCTTTCTCTACCACTGTGAGTCATCATACTTTTAACCCATGTTTTATGAAATAATTGAATATTATGCTTAGTTTAGGGCTATATGGCGCTATGTAAATGATTGTCATGTAACATTTATTTATGTACCTACCAATCTTATACCATAGTTAATTCTTATAATCACATTATTAGAGAAACTAAAGGTTTTCTCGTTCGACGTTGGCGGTCGTGCACAAACTATCTAGAGGTACAATCTCTGTGTGTCCACAATAAACTGCTGACGTACAAACGGACAGGTTTAACAAACGTAAACGATCTGTATTGCCATTGTCCTGCTTCACGTTTGTTAGTGGCGCTGACGAAACTGATGGACTGACGACTTTAAATATGGAACGAGCGTAATGAGAATTTTATTGCTAAAAAAGTCGCGTATTGAGTTACGATGTTCTTGCTTAAAAGCACGAATCGACACGATTTTAGTCTCGAGATTAAAACAACGCAGCTTTTTTAAATTATTGAAGTGTTCTTACTGATAAATAAATATTGCAGCAGATTTCACACATCGCCATCTAGCCCCAAGCTAAGTAAGTATAGACTTGTGTTAGGGGTGCTAGACAACGGATATACTACTTATATACTTTTTTTTGTAAATATATACTTAGACAATATATTACAGACAAATATCTGAGAATAAATACATGTCTGAGGCGGGAATGGAATCCGCGACCCTGTGTTTGGCAGCCCGGCATGGTGACCATTGTGCCAACTGGGTCGTCAGTGAATAAATAACACAGAGTCATGTAACCCCAAGCTTAGCAGCTAGATATACTTTTATAACTACGTATTTTGGTAACCAGACAACGGAAATCAATCTTATTTAGGTATATTATATTTTTCTTTTGACGAGAAACAAATAAATGTACATAAATATTTGTTTGAGACGGGAATCGAACCTGCAACTTTCAGTGTCGCAGGCGGATGTTTGCCCGTCACACCTAAAACGACGTCAAAACAATGTCAATCAATTGTGAACATTTTCTTAAAATTAAGTTAAAATTCTATGTTGCCCATGAAGCTAACTATTCCAATTTCCAACAGACGTAAAAATAAATAAAAAATTAACACAACAATAGACTTGCATTCAGACGTCTGTATATAAACGCTATGTAGAGATAAAAAATTGCAATGTACAGACAGCAAATTCCAGTTGTTTGTCCTCGGTGATATTCACATAAATTGTCCGAAAAATCCAAATTGCCGGCTACGGTGCACGCACACCACTCAACTAAAAATTGCGATGTTTCACAAACAAGTAAGCATTTGTTTTTTTTATGGCTTCACTGATGACCGCGGTGCACTTTAAATTATTGAACTTTTTTTTTTGGGAGAATGGGATGGAATAAATAGGTCGAGCGGATGGCCGGTTTCTTTAAAGCGATTTTCACTATCGTGGTAAGTCTATTACAGACTGGTAATTTTGACGACCCAGTTCGCATAATAGTCACCATGCCGGACTGCCCGCAAACACAGGGTTGCGGGTTCAATTCCCTCCTCAGACAAGTATTTATGCTTAGATATTTGTATGTGGTCTGGTTTTTCTTTGTATATTTATAAAAGAAAAGTATATAAGTAGTACCTATATCCATTGTCTAACACCCATAATACACGTCTAGTTACTTAGGTTGGGGCTAGATGGCGATGTGTAGAATGTCCTGCAATATTTATTTATTTATATTTTTCTGGTACATGCTTGATATTTGCTTATCGTCTAGCGCTTTACTTAGTCGTGCTAGTTTTATTTCACTTTATGAAAGAGAACAAGAACTATTTCAATTAAAAAATTGCTATGTTTCTAAAAGAATCAAGTAAGTATAAAGTTTCTATACACTCAGTTTTCACGCCATTTGCTTAAAAACGATTGGTTGGTTCGTCTATGTCGAGAAAACTTTTATGAAAGAGTTTATACAAAAAACAATTAAGAACTCCTTTCTTCGTTGTACAAAAAGAACAACTTCTTCAGGTACATTCAGCAGCATAAATTACTTAGCTTTCGTCTTACACTTACGTTATAAAGCTTCGAAATATAAAGCGAGTTGCAGCTAACTGTACAACTTTACTTGGGCACATGCCAAATAAAATAGTTGCCCCATAATGCATTATGGATTAGTTGCTTATCTGAATTCAGTACAAAAACAAGCGTATCACTATTCGCTCTAGTTTGACAATAAGCTATCGTTCTTAAAGTAAATATTTTAATTTATAACTGGGTTTATCCCACTTCGCACCATCGGATTAATCCCTCAAAGCTTACCAGCACCGAGAGCGTGTGATAAACTGCAAAACCAATGCCACGGGAATACATTACGATGCTAACTTTTTCAGTAACTGGCGCTTTCTGCTGAAATCGAATAAAAAAGAATCATATAAATCGACTGGGTTTTTTTCAACGTCCCATTCTGTATTCGATAATGAATCCGAATGCAGGTAATGCTAGTTTTCCGAACTTTCCGAATATCCGTTGCATTTTTAACTGTTTTCAGTATTGAGAACGATATTTTCGAATGAAATATGATCTTAAAGAGTCGTTGTAAACTAAACTATGATAATAAATTTTACTGTATAAGCAATGTTGCCAAACGGAATGAGCAATACGTGTTGTTCGATTTACGTACCTAGGTATATGTAACTATGTATAGGATTCTCTTATGATGATTTAGTGATGTACGCGACACTGCAGGATGGATTTACCGCCGTATGAACGGATTATGTGGGCGAGAGCAAACACGGGGCAGCGGACGCCATATTGTGATTTATTGGCAACTTTTGATTCGCGGCTTTATTGTTGCAATATTGCATTGAAGGGATGCGTTTTAAAGCTCCATGCGGAGTTACCTTTTTTAAATCTCTGGACTAAATTCTTTATTTTTCTACCATATTAGCGCTAAATAAATGACGAATGCATACAATAAACTACTTTGGATATTCGTCTCTATTATTTCAAACACGCCTATGTAGGACTAAATAAACTTTGTAATAGTGGGAGCAAAATGAATAACGAGTTTATAAATTGTGAATTAAACCTACACGTTTATTTGAATTAAGGCTCCATTAATCTAGATACATTTCAATATTTCTATTCTACCTAAAATATTAATCTTAGAACAGTAAATAAATAAGTAAAAACAAAATAGGCGACAATGCTACGAATGAGCTCTTCTCTATGCATAGACAAACGCTTGCATGAATGAGTAGTCCAGTTCAACCCGCAAATAAATTGCAATTACTAAACACAGACTCGGTACCCGATACCGTGTTTGTTAATAAACTTTCTAATATTTCCTACTCTCCCCTAAATTTTTCCATCTAAGATAAATAAGATAAGCAGTATATCATCAACGCCCATTTCCTCAGCGTAACAAAACAACGGACTGGCCGGGGAGGCTCGGGAATTATGACAAATCATGCATTAAACATAGGGAATAAATGTTTTCTTATCACGTGCCTACTTCTGTTTTGATATTAGTTTCCCTTTATCTTTATTGACACAGGTTTCGGGGTACATTTTTTTATTGGTGTTACGGTCATGATGATTTCATTGAGAAAAATAAACATTTTTCTATTGAATTTATTGTGTACTAGCTATTTCCTGCGACTTCGTACGCTTGGTAGTTTTGATTTATATAAAACCTTCTTCAAGAATCACTCTATCTATAGGTGAAAACAGCATGATCCGTACAGTAGTCTTTTAAGATCTAAGCATACATAGGGTCTGTCCTTATGTATGCTTAGATCTTAAAAAAGAGAAGCTATTTTGTTTTATACTATGTAGTGATGTGATATCAAACTTACCTATATAGTCTTTCTTCTAAGATACTCAAGTATCTATTAGGTGGCTAATATTGCATCTTGTTAATATAAGACGTGTAAAAAAAAGGTCGTAATTTCGACTCCAAATATTTATCTTAATTTTTTTAATTGGTCTCTTTGTAAGTACATAAAGACTAATTTAGTACCTACTGCTGCTACATCTTTCACGCAAACAATATTATCTCGCAACACGTCTTCAAAACAGTACCTAATCTAAAGTTCAACCTTGTATAATTTATGTATTAGAACTGTCCAAAAGTTTCTCTACGTCTTTGTTCGTAGATATACTTGTACCTTACCTCCAATAAACTCAGACTACATACTTTTTTATCGACAGATAGCTTAAAATGCCAATAAGTGTCGGGGGCCACGCGTTCGAAACGAAGTGCCTTTCCTTTAGACGCATAACACCATATACGCAAAACACCAACTCGAGGTTTTGTCGTGTTTTGCGGATTAGTAGAAATAATTACGTAAAATACCAACTACGCACAATTCCACAAACGCAAAACACCACCTTGTTAATTTTGGAGTGGAAACGCAAAACACCACCTTGTTAATTCTAAATCGGATCCCCCAGTCCAAAAAAAATTAAAACAAAAGGCGATCGAAAAAAACAAAACACGATCGAAAACACACAAAAGGCGAACGAATTGGATATAAGCTTACCTTTATTTTCCTTTTTTTTTATTTATCTGTGGGAGATAAATTTGTGGGACATTAGTTCCTGTTCAAGTCGCATGCAATAATGTCAGTTTTGGTAACTAGATGGCGCCACAGTTAAATTGAATCACATAAGCATTGTGTTTTATCATTACATAGTATAAAATAAAGTCACTTTTCGCCGTCCCTATGTCCCTTTGTATGCTTAGATCTTTAAAACTACTCAAAGGATTTTGATGCGGTTTTTTTAATAGATAGAGTGATTCAAGAGGAAGGTTTATATGTATAATACATGCATAATATAGCCGTGCGAAGCCGGGGCGGGTCGCTAGTTAGATTATAAGGTTAAACATAGATTTTCGAAATACAAGAGCTTTAGATATACAGTCCTTGGTTTGAATAGTACAAATCTTTACTTACAGTTTTTTTACGGTTTTTCGTTTTTCTTTTCTCGTAACGCGTAGCATTTTTTCGCGGCTAGGTCGCCAAGCCGCGATAACAATTGATGTTCCGCCTTTTCTGACAACCGACGTACTATCAGCCGACCTAAATGTGTCCTGTCTGTGTTCGCCTTCAAATGAAGCGTACACCAGTAGAACTCTGGTTGCAAATCTAGAATATTTATTTCGAGTGCTGTTAAAATCTCGCCGCATCCTCGACGGAGGTATTTGCATTAAGTGGAGTGCACACTGAATAGGTAACAAATCGTCTGTTCTAGCTTTAGGCGGACTTAAGTTAGTTAATTGGTGGTTTTTCCTCGCATAACCCTTAACTTTAAACACAATCTTTTAAAATAATAAACACAACACAACACTTCCATCAAAGTCAAAGTCAAAGTCAAATTTCTTTATTTCTTTCGATACTTATGTATATGTATACACATGATCACTTGAAATAGTCTTAAAAACTAAGTTAGGATGTGTGCCTTCGGAACGCGCCCACCAATGAGAAGAAGGCACAAGAAACTCATGGGGTTTTTTTTTATGTGATCACGCTCACAAAGGTCAATTATACAAATATTTGAAGGTATTATTTGAAATGGAGCAATTAAAGTCACATCCATGGATTCTTATCATTAAGGTACGAAGAGGTATCATAGTATGCCTTACCGCACAATTTATTTAATTAATTTAACATCATTAAAGGTACTGAAATATGTTTTGAATTTAGAGCATAGTCATAGATTCCTTATTTGAAATTAACAGCACTGTCTTTAAACCAGCCAGTTCAAAGTATCTGCCAAGATTATTTAAATTCAAAAATAGAATCCAACATCCATAATTACACGGCTATAAAGAGACGTTGACATTTTTCTAGATTGTTAAGTACCGGATAGTGAACAACTTTAACACCGGGATTACCGGATAGGGGACAACTCTTCCAAGTATATCTTATAATGAAATGATTAAATTGAGGCTGATTATGTGACTTTTTTCACCTTACATTGTATCGGGCCTTAACATTGTTGAGATTTAAGTCAGTTGTCAGACGGCTGCGGTTATTTTACTTAAGGTGATACTTCATGATTGTGTCGAAGCAATGTGATTCGTTGATGCTAACGTAATACAAAAGGGGGTGGTTCTAGACTACGCGAACAATTTTTGTTCTACAACTTTATAACATCGAATGATTTTTCGGAAATATTGAGGTTATATTTATTTTAAAGTCAGCAGTTTTTTATAGTTAGAGGTCACTTACCCTGGGAATTTATTGGTTTATTAAGTTTAGTCTAGGTACTATGTAAATATTAATGGTCTTTTTTTTTCGAAAAAATGAAGAAAAATGCTGTTTTCAAGTTAACAGAACGTCAATATTCTCAAAAAAGTTTGAATTTCCAATAGTAGAACAAAAGTTTAGAACAACCCCTTTGCGTATTACGTTACCCATATCTAAACACATATAAAAACACAAAGTTCACAACAAAATTTGTCTATTCACCGTGAATAATGGATGAATCAAGATGGATTTGTCTCCATTGGTCGCTGGATCAGACTCAATTAGAAATAAGTATTTATGGAATACTTTGGCAGATATTTTAAATACCTACTTACATCCCTAATAACTTGAGATAATTAAATTCCTCAATTAAACGCTTGTAGTTAAAAATATAACTTAAGTGTCATAGTTATTACTATTTTTTTTCTTGCCATTTTTGTATTCAAGTATTAAGGGGCACCTTAAGTCAGTCGTCAGACAGTTCCTTGCGGTTTCTTTACTTAAGTTAAACTTAAGTTACGCTCCAAACTTGGCTCGCAAGCTCCTGAATACCAACTCCTTCGCAGGTGACTTTGTGTTGTTTAAAATTTTCCGAGGATTTTGGAAGCTCGGATTTAAAGTTTGGAAATTTCAAATTCAGATAGGCGTTTAAGATAACTTAAGATAAGTTATACTTGTGCGAAAGCTTTTGTAAGTTTTTACGTGTGTTAAAAGTTTTATCGTTTTAAATTTCTATTATTAACCGATTTTAGGAAAAATAATCTCAATTCGAATGTGAATATATATTTTTATTGAATATACATTTTTACATCTGTATCAAATACTTTTTTGTCACTTAAGTAGGTACGCAGTAGTTAATATTTTCTTTTACGGTAAAGAAAAAAACATAATTATGAAACCCGCGGCGTAGTTACCTCCAAACATATAAATAAATAAATAAACATTGCAGGACATTCCACACATCGCCATCTAGCCCCAAGCTAAGTAACTAAGACTTGTATTATGGGTGCTAGACAACGGATATACTACGCATATACTCTTCTTTTGTAAATATATACTTAAAATACATAGTAACAACCAGACCAAAGACAAATATCTAAGCATAAATACTTGTCTGAGGCGGGAATCTAACCCGCAACCCTGATTTTGGCAGTCCGGCATGGTGACCATTGTGCCAACTGGGTCGTCAAATTGTCAAATATTGACGAGTTCTTTCCCCAGGACACGGCCAACTAAGCAGAGAGGGTGGGATAAGTACTGAGCAAGATTATGAAACCCGCGGCGTAGTTGCCTCCAAACGTATTGACCAGTTCTTTCATCAGGACATACGGTCAACTAAGCTGAGGGGATGGTATAAGTACCTACTATAAGTAAGTATAAGTACAAACCTACTGCATCTAATACATAATCTAGGAACTACATCGCCTTGAATAGCTAGGATTAAAATGGCGTTGTATAAATAATCTAAAAAAGATAAAAAGGCCAATATTATTTAATAATCTAATTACTTATCTTTCGTTTTACCATCATACGTTAAGGTTAGTACACACGCACAGCAATATAAATGTACAGTCGGCTGCATAATTGCAGCCCCTGGTAGAGTTCGAAAATTACTATTATTGGAATGTTTTCATTCTAATAATTTTTGTTTGATTAATTGATGAGTTAGAAGACTTTAAACTTCATCTAAAGCAGGTGTCTAGAATCTTGCCTGTGTTGAAAACTTTCTTTTAACAGCCGTTTTGGAGCTCTACGGTGGGTCTGCAAGAATGCAGTTGACCGTACATACGTACTACTTATCTTTCGTTTTACCAGTACACGTTAGGGTTAGTACACACGCACCACAATATAAATGTGTACGTACTTCAGAAGGAACACAGAACTTATTTATGTCAACAGTTGTTTTGTTTCAATACATTATAATGGATCGCGGGCGGTTAGCTATTAATACAACGAGAGGCATGCGCTTGTACGAGATTTTATTTCAAATGATGTTTCATTGCGATCATTGAATCAGTAGCGATAGCAAAAAAAAAACAAACATCTTTGTTAAAAAAAAACTAAGAAATACCTATATCTTTGTTTTTAATATATCTTTGCAAAAAAAAAACAAAGATATCCCCAGCAGCAGATAGCCCCAGCAGTTACCTTACCAAAATATTCGTATTTTTTATATCTTTTTTTTTGCTTTGCCACCGTTTGAAATAAAATATCGTACAAATGTTCTGAATTTAAGACATAGCCTGAGACTGGCTGTAGTTTAATAATTTGAAATAAATAGCACTGTATTTAAAGCAGAAATCAACATCCATAATTATTACAGATCTTGAATCAATCATTTAAAATAAAATCTGTTGTTATGAATTTTTCATTACGATCGTTGAATCGGTAGCGATAGCAAAAAAAGCAAAGATATTTAAAAAAAAGTAAGTCAGGAGTCCGAGAAACAGATCAAATACCTACACGTTATTGAGAAAATATTATATATTTTAATCTATTCTACTGTCTGCGTGGATTCAAAATAATAACAAGTCTTAGTATAAAGCTGTTATACTTACTGATAAATAATCAAACTGATTCTTGGAAATAGGTAAGTCAATACAGCTCCGTGATAGAATATTATAATCTTCGTAATTGTAGAGTAGCGATATCTATTCATTCCAAAGTTTATGTTTGATTTGATTGCACTTCGATGTTATTTTGTACATTGGCAAGAATATAATTTCACTTATTGATATTAGTAGGTAACTACGTACTTACAATATAAATGCTTAGACATATCTTTTAATTTTTCTTTTTTTTTTCTGACGTTATATAAAGAGTTAAATAGCAGAATCTTGTTAATAATATTATGATATTAGTGAGATTCTTGTAGATGTACCGCGTTTCACGCTATATTGCTGGACTTATGATCAATGAAAAATAATAGATTTAAAAATATTATTATGAACGTTTAACTTGTTGTTCTCAAGGGTTTTTAAGTTCTTATTATATATTTTATTGACTTATTTCCGGTGACTGGGCAACTAGGCTAATAAAAATCAATAAAATATATCTTTCAAAAACTTAATAAGTATGTCTTCATATTTTATTTTTATTGTCAATAAATTTCCGATTAGTCACATGAAAAAAACCTAATGTTTTGGCTAAAAGTGTCAAAATATAAATCAAAAAAGCTTTACATTTCGGTAGAGCGTTCGCTATAATTTTACACATTTTGAACAAAACATCAATTTTTCATATCCCGTAAAACGTGTGTCCTTTTTTTATGGGTGTAGGCATCGCGATATTCGTGATGGCGAGACTCTTAATTTAGTCGAGGTATAAGGCTGGGCGCTCACTAGAGAAAGCACGGGCAATATATCAAAGTTTGACAGCGACAAGCGCTGTGCAATATGGCCGCCGAGCCACCCAATGAAGCTCGGCCGTCACGCAGCACTCCGCTCCTAACTTGGATACATTAATCACGCCTGATTTATAGGGGAAGGAGTGACACATTTTATAATCTATTTTCGAAAATTAACGAGTTTTTCAAAATGGTCTCCGTTTGAGAAATCGCGACAGCTGCGTCTTGTTAGCGACGATTTCAGTCGAGCGCTTTGTGTTCGAATTGTCTGGTCAATTTTGACAAGTACTTTATAAAGTTTTAATAACGTTATTGATATTCTCAGTATTGTGCGAATTATACGGGACATGACCTCATGTTTAATATCTGTCTATTTTGATTTAGAGGAACATTTATTTGACGTAACGTCTGATGTGTTCATCATATAAATGTGAAATGGGCATTAAACTTGTCTCGTAAAATGCCTCTTCGCTTTGGTGTTTTAAGTGCTTTACTAAATTGATTTTTAAATAACACGAAACCGTCCTCCCCTTTTAGAAAAGGAATGGCGTAAGGCTTCCGAGTGTCACATACGTCAGGGTTTGGTCTAATCCTCTCGGGACATCCACTTTTTATTGCGTTCAGTCCTGATCTACGGGCTAATATTGTTGCGATGGAAAAGCAATTTTATAAATAAAAGGGTTCAATTGTTTGTGAAATTGTATTTTAATGGAGCACACAGGAATTGAAACCAGAATATTTTTCACCTACTATTTAAAAAAAATATCTTTGCATGCATCATTCATTATCACATCAATAAGAAAATGAAGTGCGACACCATTAATCATTTAAAATCGAAAGGTCATCAAAAATTGCGATATTCATCCAAACCGTCAACTTGTCGAGCAATCAACATATTGATTTCGCTAAGATATCACGATGTCGATCTTGGTCATCAACATCAATTACCAATTTTACATTTAAGCGAAATTATCGTCTCGGAACGCGATTGGGGACTGAAATAAATGCGTTAAACGTCGCCATTTTTGTTCGAAAAATGATAATTTTCTCGGTAAAATATCATCGCGAGCACAACGTTTTTCGTTCCATGAGGGTACTGGGTAGTGCTGGGTAATTATTTTAATAGGTGTCTACATTAAGTATTGAAGGCTTTGCATAACAAGTATGTATAATACCTATACCTACATAATTTCGTATTAAAAATATGACCTTATGCACACAATGAATTATTATTGCCATTTTGAATCAATTAGCTCTCTTATTTACTTTAACCACATTTATGTATTGCAATTATATAATATCGGTTCATAATCAATTTAATTATTATTTATTGCATATAATAATAGTACATTATGCTGTGGACTCTTTGACATATTAGGTAGGTATATTATAATAGTCCAAGTTAAACTGTTAGCAATTTTCCCGCAAATTAAATAAGCTACCTAGCTAAATAACTACTAGACTAAACACGAGCACTATTTAGTATGTATTTAATGTTAAGTTTTTTTGTTAAACCTTGTTCTTAGAATATTTCATGACCTTTAGAAATATTGTCATACCTAATCATTGGCCATACCCAATAAATTTGGCCGTCTCATAGTAGGTACCTATTTTTCAATTAAAAATCATTGTATTAACTATAATAATCTAAGTATCTATCTAAATCCTTTACTTAAAGATAATTAACCTGTAATTGCAGCGACTGACCTTAGTGCAATAACGTTAAACTTAAGCTCCACCTATCTGTCCTTGTTATGTACTAAGCCTTATGTTAGATAAGTACCGCTTAACTTAAGTAAGTATAATTAAAAAATTAAGTTAACTAAGATTTAATTAAGATTTAAAAAAAAACTCGTTTGAGATCTGATATGTCATCTGAGAGATATTATTGGAATCTTATTGGAATTTCTAATTGGACTTTAATACCGATAGCATAAGTCAAAGTCAAAGTCGAAATTCTCTATTCTTGTGGATTTATTTAGGTACCTACATAAAATCATATTGAAACGTTTTAAATACTAAGTTAGGATGTGTGTCTTTGGAACACGCCCACCACTGAGAAGAAGGCACAGAAACTCGTTGGGTTTACGTTTTTAACCCATTGTTGATTTCGTGTATTAGGTATACACATATATAGGTCTTACTTATGTAGAGTTTGCATATAAAAGTAAATTTTTAACACGTTTACGCTTAAAAATAAATTGTTCGAAATAATAAATAGGCACTATTGTAAAGATAATTACTGAACAATAACTTAAATTAAAGACTATTTTATTTAACAACTTATTGTGCCTTCCATTCTGGTAGGCTCAACTTTAAATTACTAAATGGAATTTTAATTGTATAAAAGTTATTTATTGTCTGACCTTACCCATACATGTTCTTCATTTTAAAGCCTTATAGCTATTATCACGGTACACAGCACACCGAGGTACAATCACGGAAACATGGCCATTCTTATCTGCGATATAAGGCTCAATAGAGTACACATTTAGCTCGTGACTGTACGAAGGTACCGATTGCATAAAAAGCGGCGGTCCTTCGATGCTTCCCGTTTCATTTTAAACCTTTAAGTCAATTAAGTTTTGCCAATTTAAGCGAGTGTACACAGTCCACTAATGTATTATTCATATTGTAGTTTTGAGATAACAAGCACGCTCTGTTGATACTGATCTAGCTGTCTGATTGGAAGACAGGCCGAGATAGCGAACGTTGATGCAGTGTACTTTAGAAAGCACATAGCTATCTGTCTTCTGTATCTATTTCTATACTTATAATAAAAGAAGAAAGGGCTGAGAGCCTGTACGTTTAACAAAATTTAAAAAAAACATGAGTTTAATCTAGGGTCTAGACAGAGCAGTATAATACGAAATAATATTAAAATTAATTTACTTATTTGTCATTTTATATTTCGATCGTCTTACAATTAAAAATTACTGGACCTATTGAAATCCATGATTATTAAATAGGTACAGACTATGGAGTAAAATGTTCCTAATATTCAACGAAAAACTCTTCAGCGGCATTTAGTTTTTTCGCGCTCTACGGATACTGCATATTCCTACCTTCGGAGTCAAGGCAAACGTGGGTAAAACCGCTGGGCACGGCTAGTTAAAATAAATAAAATATAAATATTGCAGGACATTCCACACATCGCCATCTAGCCCCAAGCTAAGTAACAATACTTGTGTTATGGGTGTTAGACAACGAATATACTTTTCTTTAGTAAATATATAGGTACTTATAATACATAGAAACAACTAGACCACAGACAAATATCTAAGCATTAATACTTGTCTGAGGCGGGAATCGAACCCCAACCCTGTGTTTGTCAGTCCGAAATGGTGAACATTGTGCCAACTAGAAGTTTTACATAAAAAAATGAACTAATTTGTACTAAGTGCTAGGTACTTATAGAAACGAATTGAAAATCTTAAACCCAACAACTTATCACTACTACCTTCTCTTAAGCCTACAGTTGTGGCATTATTATAGTATAACTATGTCCCAGGCACTACAGCTTCATGAATAAGATGGATTTTAAGAATAAATCATCTAGATTAGATTGGTAAAGGCCAAGATTAGATTGGTAAAGGCCAATATTACTATAATAAAAGAAAATAAAAAATACTATTATATGTATTATTGGAAATCTAGTGTCATTCATTATCCAGGTAGGAAACAGTCGACTTCGTTTGTATGGAGAGAGCGCCGGTACCCTTTCACCTTAAACTTATCATGAAAAATACTTTTTAATTACTATACAACATTGCAGTAATAACAAATCTTCACTGATTTCTTACATGGTTATTAGAACTAATAAATTTAAATAAAATAATAATACATTCAATGTGAGTTTTATATATAAATCGGAAATCGTGTATCGAATAATGTATTTCATAATTTAACATGTCAATAAGAAGAATACTCCAAAACTTGTTACGGTCTTACTCTGTAAAAGTTTAATTACAGCACGAACCAGTATTTCATTCCTGACTCCATTTTAAATAGACACATATAAAGAGGAACTGCGTTTATGTACCTACACCATAATCGGTCAGTTTCATTCTGTGGACCACCCAGGTAGCCGGTACTGCCTCTTACCTGTTTATTGTATACATATATTATAAATACATATAACTATATACGTACGCGCCTGGGAATCTGTACCGCCTCGATTTTGATACAAATTTTGTAATTTGCAATCCTTTACCTACCAATTTAAGTGATTATGCACCAAAACCGTTGGTTGAGTGTAATAAGGAAATTCTGTACAAGAAAATTGGTTGAGTTCTCAAAATCGCCCCGAAACCAGTAATGAGATGATAATTTAACGAAAATTTGCAATGAAATACGCCGGCCATGAGAGAAGGCGAATAGGGACCAAGCTTTTTTAGTTTATAAATTTTACAATTTGTTAAAATTATATAGTTTTATATCTGGAATATGTTATGCCTGTCGATGTGATTCTATCGTATAATACAATCATAATTATTATGGACTTAACTATTTATTTAGTTCGAAATCTATTGAAAACATCTTAAAATGGACTGCTAAACCTCATTGTCGAAAAATATTATCTTCAATTACGCGATCTGTCCATTTATTATACATTTTTAACGGTATGTTTTATTTAAGATATACAGTCGTCTGGACAAGTCCTAGACACTTTTATCGACTAGTAAAACACGTTATGTATACTCGAACACTGCATGTTGTCTTAATTCGACTCATTAGTCGCGCAGCGCAATTATATCTACTTTACATAATTTTATCGAAGAAAATTGTGCGCGTGGGCATACTAGCCGACGTGATCCGTTTTAATGCGACCCTTCCCTTGAAATATGCTAACACATTGCTCTACTCACTCTCGCTAGACGTGTTACATGGACTACACAGCATAAATCCAGAAGCCAGATGTTTCACATCACCAATCGGATATCATCGTTTTTATCATTAAACCCTTGACGATCCCACCGTCTGAAATAACCCGTCTCCCATGTGATGTTAGAAAAAATTAAAACAAAAAAGCACAGAAATTCACTTAAACAAAAGCAGTAAATAACCGTAAAAAGTTTTACGAATTAGAAACAATTAAAACATCGGAGCAAACAACAGTTGTTGCGAATGTCCTAAGCAATTGCGGGACCATTGTGAATTACGGCCTTTAAAACCTATAGATCTTTGTCCAAAATTCTTTACGACTATAATATAACTTGCGTAATCCTTTTGTCGCGCGCCGACCGAGGAGTACAGTATCGGGAAGGGAGGGTATTTCGACAAGTTTCTTTTGTTTGAAACACGTGTTGCAGAACGGGTTGTGCCGACACTTGTACCGAAGGGAATCTTGAAAACGGTTCCGATCCGATTTCCTTGGAACTGCCCGCCATTTTTTTTCCTTTTGGTCCACATCATTGTAATTTTCTCTGGTTCTTTTCGCCGAGAACATTCGAGTTCAATGTTCAACGGGTTTGTGAAATTCGTTCGACCTGTTTTCGGGTACAACGCCCTGGGCTACTCTCGAATGCAATCCAGATCGCTCTGAAATCCATGCAGTTGTGATTTTTTTATTGTCACTTTTAAATTATTCAGCATATTTGAGCGTAAATTTGAAAGAGACATTGTTTCTATCGACTGCATTTAAAAGCAACACACTATCACCAAAATTTTGGACTTTTGCTCTGAATCATCAAATACAAAATATATTTCAACCAGTAGATCTCAATAAAGCCGCAAAGTATCAAGTTATCTACAACAAAAAAAGTGGCAAAAAAATTGCATGCGTTAGTAACGCCCATAAACACAGGAACTGAATGCCTTCAGATGACTGAGGACTCTTGCATAACGGAAACCTAACCATCATTATTTACATATTAAGGCCGGTCTCACTTTACATCTTTTTTGCTATACCTCAAACCCCGCCCAATGCCTTAATGAAGCCATTTATGTCATGTTTATTGCTTTTACGACGTACACCGGATTTTGTGTAAAATTTACAAGGAGTAAATTGACACTGTATCTGTGAAGGGCCTAATTAGTTAGGACATGTGCGTGTCAAATGACATTCTTTCACGTTCTCATAATGTTTGTCATTATTTGAGTCTTTTGGTTAATTTAGTGGGTCAACAAACAGGTACTTGAAAATATTATTATCTATTGGTAGCCGACTGCAGATTATTTAGGTTTTATCTATTAATTATTAAGAGCCTAAACTGTCCCAGTGCAGGACGAAGGCCTTTCTACCTTTCTTTTATTGATCACGATCTGCAACACCAACCATTCCTCTAGGAGTCAAATCATATCGACATCATCGCCGTCGTCTGCCGCGACTATCTGTAAAAATATAAATAGTTTCTTTTTTGACGTAGTAACTTCATTACGAATAGTTTTTGTATATTAATAATTTGGTTTTTTTTTTAGGCGAATTACCTACTTATATATTTAAATCTTTGCAAATTACTATACCTAACCTAACTCTGATACGGCGTCTGATTTCATAATTTATTTCTCTTTATCTGTAAAAAGCCATTTACTTATCAGCAAACGTCCCATGAGTCGATGCTTCTTCTAATGAAGTACTTACAAAATGATAATTAAATTTTTAAACGGGTTCATTGATGTCCTCCAGACATGCTCGAAATACTTCATGATAATCTCAAATATTCCCATGACTTTCAAAGATGGTCACGATGATATAGGTATAAAAATATATACTTATAAGTAGTTATACTTATGTACCTATACATACTAGTATATCCTGATCTAAGACACCCTTATCGAACCAACTTAGCTATTGGACAAGAGTGATAGATATGGCGAAAGATGCAGGTTCAAATCCTATCGGGACAAAAATTAAAGCAATTTTCTAAAACTTAGGCAGGTATAGATTAAACATTCCCTTTTCTCGAAGAACAGCATCAGCAAATGATTCCAATCTTCAAGGAAACACAACAAAATACTAATATATACTTTTATCACACTCCATAAAACCTGACATGCTTATACATAATAAATGTTATTGTTAGAATACATAAAATTCTATATTTATGAGATAGGCCAGTAAATAACGAGAGAAAGTAATCTTCTAAACAGCCCGATACATAAATAAGAGGCAAAGGTCCCTCAATATTTATCGCACTCACCCCCTAAGAGGCTTTTGCGCTTTAGGCAATTAGCGTCACTCAATTAACCAAGCACTACCTTCTAACGAAGAATTTTTGTTAATTATTCAAAAGGTTGCACTTAAGTTCCTTAGCTACTTAGACGATTTACTGAAACCGAGATATTGTAAGGAAAACACATGCTTTTTGAGAAAATTTATTGTTTCACTGAATTCTGAAACTCTGATCATTTTACTCCCTTGTAACCTGAAATTTCGAGATTTTATCGATCTAATTCTGTCATTAACTCTCTGATATTCGAAATGTTACAGCGGGGCAGCCAGTTAAATCCTTATAGCTTATGTGGTAAAGAAACAATACTTGGTACTACACAAAAATACTTTATTACCTTCAGCCTGTTACATTGTAACTTGCAATAAATCCCGCCTTCAACTCCTACCAGCAAAAAAACAAACAGACCGATAATTGAAATAAGTCAGATAATCTGATAATAATTGAACACCACATCAATTCTGTAAAGTGTTCAAAGTCCAACCCCTAAAAAACAAACAAGAGCAACATTGTAATAGTACGATAAATAGCCGTTAAGGAGCCGTAGAAAGGCCTGGTGGCCCTTAATATAGCCCCGATTGCAGTACTTGAGATAATTAAGCCATTACATATGAGCCGTAGCGCAGCCTTACTTTGTAAGCGGATGGATGGTAAAATGATTTCATTTTATCGGATATTACGCTGGGAACGTGTTAATAATTTAGTTTTATTCCTTTTGGTGAATGAGACCGTCAATTATGCATTTTAAGGTTTGTATCACTTTATCAACGATTCAGTAAATAAACTAATATATTATTAATTTTAGGAACACGTTATTTTGTTAAGATACACATACACTCATCCACACAGCATTCACATCACACGTAAAAATCTTCCTGCGAATAAAAATAATAAAAAATATGCCTATAGAGCTCAGCATGCTCAAAATCAATAAATACATTAAATAGAGGGACACGCAATCGCCAGACATGCAATGTAGACTTAAGCAACTAGATATAGTTCGGATTGGATAGAATGAATTGTATTACTTCAACAGAATTAAGTCATTATAATATTTTTTTTTTACTCTAATCATGATGTTTGAATTAATTACTTCATGCTCAATTTAAACTCCAATATTCAGCAGAAGATTTTTATCGGAGTCCATTACAACGAATTCCGCTTCGTGTGAGAGGTTTACTCATGTTTCTTAATCAAGTTTGTAGCATTAATTCCCGAACAGGACCGGTTCGCGAACGTTCAAAGTTACCCGTTTATCAATATTGACATTTGAACGAAATGAAGCTGTCGTCACCGCCAATTGTAACGTCATTTGAACTAAGCCGGTGGAGACAACCGATCCCATTGAACTCTCAAGCATTACAAGCAGATGCGCTGCAATGAGTTGAAGCCACTCGACTCCAAATTGATTTTCCGGTGATTAAGATAGTAAAATGTTGTTTTCTTTTGTTACAGGTGCAAACGGCCTCAGAAGACGGGGAAGACAAACGTATACTAGATATCAAACGCTAGAGTTAGAGAAAGAGTTCCACACGAATCACTACCTCACACGGAGGAGACGCATCGAGATGGCGCACGCGCTATGCCTAACGGAACGACAAATCAAAATATGGTTCCAGAATCGAAGGATGAAATTAAAGAAAGAAATACAGGCTATAAAGGAATTAAACGAGCAAGAGAAGCAAGCGCAGGCGCAGAAGGCCGCAGCGGCCGCCGCGGCTGCTGCGGCCGCTGCGCAAGGGCATCCAGAACACTAAACTGTCCTGTCCTAGAGATATCGTTTTAACTCTCTCGCGAGTTGTCTTGTCGTTGAACAGTGATACAATCGCAGTCCGCCGAACACTATCTAGCTTTGTGTTTTGTAAATTGTTTGTATTTTTTTCGTTATTTAAGTGTTGTTCGGTTGTTGTGATTATTTTTTAAATTAATTAGACAAAGTTTTGTAACGAATGAACAATAAACTGTTGAATGCTAGCTTAGAAACGGGTCGTATTATTTTGTGTTTCGGATTTTTTTTTGTTTTTGTTGAGTTTTGATTATTTAAATGTATATTTTTATGCGCGCAATAATAATGTTCGCGTTCGGAAACCAGTGCAATTTGTAGAAATCTCTTCCGTGTAACATAGTGTAGGTGTATCATAGTGTTTCACATGATGTGCGATCGTAGCGCCCTCGGCTCGGCAGCGTCGGCGACACGAACTATTGTTACATTGTACAAATATAATTATGCCTACCAAAGAGACCCGGTCTCGTACCCTTAAATCTAAGTAAATAAAAAGTCGTAAGTTATATTAATTACCCAGCTATCTTAATATCGGACAGTGTGAAACAGAATAACCTTCCGCGCCATCTTATCTTTCAATACTCTCGCATAAGTATAGTGTAAAGTGATCGTGTTCCTGCAGTTTTAATAGTCGATGAAGTTAAACAAATTGCCATAAATATAAGTAGTTATTATTTAGCGAATAGTCGTGTGTAAATAGTTAGGGTTATAGTTGTGGAAGTGAGCGGTCGGTTCTCGAATGCTCTGGCGCCGTGGAATGGACAGAAAAAGTGGTTGAGGAGAGTGGTGCGTGGTGGTGCGAGTTGCGGGGAAGTGCGGGGTGGAGTGCGTGCGGCCGGCCACCGAACAAGACTAGGTAAGTTTTTGTCAAAGTCACCGCCATTATTTATTGTGTGGAGACGGTCGCGAAAAACTTACTCGCTCTCACCGGTTCAATGCTATCCATTTTTTAAACGGCTCTCCGTCGACATTTGTGGCGCGATGATATTTCGCAATGGGTTAATTCGCTAACCTTTACTTTATTCGCGACCGCCTTCACATTACTCATTCATGTACTTTTAAGACATAAATTGCATAATATACTTTATCTTACAAAACACATTAAACAATGACAAACGCGTTACATCTGCAAGGCGGATCGAGCATTAAATACTGCAGTCAGATGTTAATTTGACTAATTAAAATGACAGTAATAGTATTTTATAAACTTACTTAATAACTCTATTATCATATAATACCGGTAGGCAGTCGCTATTTTTTATGATACAATAATATGTAGAAGTAGGTATGTATTCAACCTGTATTAGGCAACTCAAAACGGAATTCCTTATGATATAGGGACAGCAGAAAAAGCTTAACTTATTACGTTGATGTGATAAAATGATAAAATAAAAATATCATTATCGGAATCCCGGCGTACATATTGACACTTAAAGAGTGATTTATATGGCTTTTGCTTCTCGGTAAATAAAAACTCTAACACTAGTTATAAGTACAAACAAGCAACAAAGTTGTTTGTGTTGAATGATGGCATGAGAGTTATTTGTAGTAAAAACTTTGTCAACTAGGCTATGTAGAACTTGTTCTGCAGCGTTGGTTGTTACACCTGTGGAAAATTTATTTATTAGATTAATTTGTAGTGTAACAAACTAGTTTTAAAAATATCTATATCCATATCACACGTTTTAAAAATACCTATATCTATTTTAATCAAATTTAAGTTTGTACCCAATTTAACTAAGTAATTGGTAAGTATAGGTAGTTTAGAAATTTTAAGACATTTGCAAATCAATTTTATAGCAAATATACCAAAAATAGGTATAAGGTACTACCTATATAATTTTGACAATTCCGTACAACAATAATTTGATTTCATACGTTTAACTTCTGAATTTGGTATTCTGTAAAATAAACGTAGCAAAATAAATTATATTTAATACATAATATTAATTAATTATATTTAATACATAACATGGCATGCACCTCTATAATTATACGAGTAATCTCTACATTTAAAATGCTTTGTCCTGAATGACTGACTGGCGGATTAACGCACAGCCTAAATCGTTGATCGTAGAGACCTCAAACTTGGAAAATCTATTCCAAAATTAAAAAAAAAAATCAAAATTACCTATTTTTATTAATTAAGAGGGTGAAAAGGGACGCAAAGTTTGTATGGGACGACGTGATTTCTTGGTCCATTTCCGACTTCTACTCGGACAAAGTCGTGGGCAAAAGCTAGTTACCCATAAGTAGAGCCTGGGGAAAACTAAAAATATAAAACAAAATATTAAAATCGTTAAAGTAAACGTATTTTTCTGCAATCCGTACACTATTTCGGCCATGTTTGGGCTACAACCGGCCGTCGATGGTCGATAATATTCGATAAGAAAAATTATTGGTTACCATCGCTCGCCGACGAATTGAGAACCGAATTTTAAATATCTCAATTTCGCTGCCCTTTTATAAAATTACAAGGAATGATGGTGATTGAAGGTGTTTTAAACAGGTTCTAGATAATGTGAGTGATTTTGTTTTTGTTTTGTGTGTATGCGAGCTTGCGTCGAAAGCTCCTTAGCTTTTTGATAAGTCTTTGAGCCTAAAGCTGTAGGTATATATCTAAAGTTTTAATAAATACCTACCTATATGATATGTATGTTTTAAGTTAATTTTAATTATAATTATTAAGTTAATTTTTGGACTCATTCTCTGTTAACATGGTGTCCAATGTTAAAGTTATTATATTTTTAACTTGGTATATAGAGGCACCTACCTATAAAAATAATATGCCTATTAAATAGTTTAGTAGGTAATCGCTAGGGCTTTCTAAAGCTTTCTTTCTTCTAAAGCAGCCTTCTTGCCTAAAAGCTTAGGTAGACCTAAGCTTTGGATTAATTGCCGCCGCGTGGAAACGATCAGGCTTTTATTTATTTTTACTTACGTAAAAAGTATTATAAAAAAATCGTGGTTTAAATTGATTTCTAAGAACTTGCATAATTATATTAATCTTGCTTATTATGTCGAGCTACAATTAAGGGTAGTGGCAACTCTGTTTGATGTTTCTCACTTATATACAGAATTCCTGCTAAATATTAAATATATTGTATATAGAAAATATGAAGGCAGAAGCCGATTATAATTGAGCTTATTTTGAGGGACTAATATGGCTTACGCAACTGTATATAGTCTGTTCTTCTCTTATTCTTCTCAATATACCTATTTTTGTTTGTAAATAACGAATAGGCTCCGAAACTACTGGACCGATTTTGATGAAACTTGGTATTTAGATACCTACATTGATTCATTGGGAGTGCTATAGGTAAATATTTTTATCCTGATATTCCGAAATTATCGGGTACTATCCTAACCTGTCTGGGATTTGAATTCGCTCGCGTAGTCGTGATGATTTCATACGTGCATTATAAGGTCGCGTAATATCTGACTGTGTAATACCACGGCTGCGTATTAAATTTTCTTCAGACGTATTAGTCGGAGATCCCGTTAAGGACGAACTTCATCGAGCTGTTTAATGGATGAAAAGTATGTATATATCAAATTAAATAGGTCAATAAATATATTGCAAATGGGTTCCTAAAAAAAATCATTCCGATCTGTTGAATGAAAAGTATTTTATATCAAATAAAATAGGCCAATACTATTTTATTTGATATAAAATACTTTTCATTCATTATACAGATCGATGAAGGTCGTCTTTAAAGGGTTCCCGTACTATATTAAATTGACGGACCGGCCATGATACAACACAGCCAGATAATACGCGATTCAAACAACGTCCAGATATTTAGTGTACTGGCCACGAATGTTCTTTGTAGTTCACAAGGCGTGGTCCATTATGACCGGTACTTACTATGGGCGTTAACCTTAAGTACCTACCTAATTTCAAGCGAATGAGAATACTGAATAACGCTTTTAAATTCACTCGACTTGCAATACGAAAACCTGAATTATTCATGTACGATTAATCAACACACGACCCAGTATTTTATTTTTATTTTAATTAATTATATCCACCATGGGTTTCTTATTAAAATATTGCAATTTTATATAGCTTCTGTAGACCTGTTTGCAATAAAACGAGTAAGACAAGACACCGGTGAATGCTGCTCATATAGAGCTGCATTATTTCGCTACATAACTTGTTTTGTGCGTCTTGCAATTTGGACTATAGTATTATTAATTTAGAGTGCATTTTAGGTCGTTTTGTTTTTGAAAAGGCAAGATGAAAGATCTTTTATTATTATAGAGGCGTTAGGTATTCAGCACGAGCTTGTACATAGATAAATGCGGGCGATAACGTTCGAAATTATATTTCTACTAGCTGCGCTTCGCGGTTTTACTCGCGTACGTCCTGATCCCGCGGGAATTTTGGAATCAAAAGTGGATTACGTCCTTCTGGAGCCCCTGAACAATCACTATGCTGATTTTCATTCCAATCGGCCCAGTCGTTTAACCTTGAAGAGGTAACAAACATAGGTATAAATAAATATTATACAAACAGAGAAACAAATAATAAAAAATCTTTCAGATTTACAATATTAGCTAGGAAGTTAGGATATGCATTCGTTTTTAAAATATTATATTTTTAAAAGGTTTTATATAAATTTTCCAAAATACTTACCTGTTTAGGTATTCGTCGTTGTTTAAAATACCCCTTTCCTATGCCCAGTAGGTGCCCAGAATTGAGATCTTTTCGATTAAATTCACTAGCTTCTAGTTGATAAATTACTAAAAGCAAAACCACATCTCGCTTTAAAAATTAAGTATGTACTTACCGACCTACCTAGACTACTTACTTATCAAAATTCTTTATTCATAAAGAATCATTCACATAAGACTTTTCAAGTCTTAAAAACCTAATTTAGAATGTGGTTTCTGAACGTGCCAATGAGAAGAAGCCGCCGTATATGGAGTAGAAATCATAGACGTATAGATAGCTAACCTTTTTGTTTACAAACAAAACGATTTCTTCCACAACTTCCATATTTAAAACTACTAAAATCAAGTCGAGTCCATTCTCCCATAGTTCCTGACAGAGGGTCGTGAATCGATAGTATCAACGACCCGACCTGCCCTGTCTTTCTATAGTACATTCCTTCTTAGGCGGGACCAACGTTTCCTAGAATTTGAGTAAAGGAGTATAGTTTCAATCACTTGGCAATTTAAGTTCAAGTTTCTATTAATAATTTTAATCATGTTTGTAACTCATAATTTGCTTTGACGCAAAAAGTTCTGAACCAAATACAATAAAACTTATTAGATAGGTACCTATATAATATACCTATATAATATTGAAATGAACATAGGGTTTACTCGCGGGTGTTTCAATTAAAATAGTCCTTTAATTTTAATAAGTAGGTACATATTTCAATCTCGAGCGCTGATAGGATGATTAAAGTCCTCGAGGATAAAGGATGCTGTCCTTAAAGCCCCTTAATACAGTATCAAAAATACATAATATATAAAAAAAAACCTGCCCATTTAGGCGTTTAAAATTATTAATACATTTTTATTTTTGCACGACATAATATAACTGTGACACGACAGTAAGAAAAAAAACTCAATATGCAAGGCACAATTCGGTATTTTGTTTCGAAACTCAACACTAAGACGATATTCCAGAATCCTGCTTCAAATTCATTCTAATCCATAATTCAGAACAGTGCTTATTGTATTGCATTTCACTGTACTGATAATAATCTCTGTAACATACGTATTATAAACTAACCCAATAGTAACAGTTAATCGAGTTAACCCTTATACAGCACGGTCGATTCAAAATTTACGAGTTTAACGAATTATTCGCTTACCAACAGTTATTAATTGTCAGATACAGGCATGCAGTTAGGGTGGGGGCAAAATATACGCCTAAAGGGCTAAGGGAATTGGTTGGTACTTTTATTTTCGTCCCTCTGCACGGACGGTAATAAAAGTACGTTGGGACGTTGACGCATTGAGCATTGAAGATCCAGTTGGCACAATGGTGACCATGCCGGACTGCCAAACACAGGATTGCGAGTTCGATTCCCGCCTCAGACAAGTATTTATGCTTAAATATTTGACGGTAGTCTAGTTGTTTACCTATATGTATTATAAGTATATATTTACAGAAGAAAAGTATATAAGTAGTCTGTTGTATAGCACCCATAACACAAGTCTAGTTACTTAGCTTGGGACTAGATGGCGATGTGTGGAATGTCCTGTATTTATTATTTATTTAACGGCCTTTCTTTCCTGTGTTCTTGGTCCCTGTTTAGTACCAGATGGGTTCAGTCCCTACGATGCGAGTTCAACTCGTACCGCCCCATCTCCTTCATCATCTGAGCCTGCAACGAGGTAGTCTGCAGTTGGAACCCAGTATGTCGTAGCTTTTAACCACATCTATCCCAATTTGTAGTAGATATGGCTAGCCCAGTTGAATAGCCCTGAAATCGCTTATGTACGGTCGGCTGCACAATTTCAGACCCACCGTAGATCTTCAAAACGGCTGTTATAAGAATGGTTTTAACACAAGCAAGATTCTAGACACCTGCTTTGGTTGAAGTTTAAAGTCTTCTAACTCATCAATTTATCAAACAAAAATTATTAGAATGAAAACATTCCAATAATAGTAATTTTCGAACTCTACCGGGGGCTGCAATTATGCAGCCGACGTGCCTAGGTATATAAGAATTCATAAAGTAGTACTTATTAGAAACTTATTTGTCACAACAGGTAAGTATAAACTCTAATAGTTAATTACGGACTAGATGTACCTAAACGCTAAATTGCATTACCATGATAACTAAAAAAAAGAAATAGATATTCCACTTATTTACGTAGGTATTATGCAAAAGTTCTGCTTAATAAACCGAACAATGAATTGTAGAATATCATTTTTAACAGTATAATATTATTTTGCACTGCGTGAGTAAGCACAGTCGACTGCATAATTGCATTCTAATATTTTTGTTTGTTAAATTGATGAGTTAGAAGACTTTAAAAACTTCAACTAAAGCAGGTGCCTAGAATCTTGCTTGTGTTGAAAACATTCTTACAACAGCCGTTTTGGAGCTCTACGGTGGGTCTACAATTATGCAGCCGAACGTACCTAACTTTCACTCAGAGCAAACTTACATGCTTCCACCTAGAAGTCAAATGTTAAACAATAACATACCAGTTTTGAATATCAGTACACAATCAACCTATGCTTTACCAAGTCTCGCTGACCTCTGCCCCCATTACTAAGAATGTTAGATCGCAACCTACCCCCGTAAGCGATACCTTAGTCCGTTCCCTTTTGTCACGGATATAGCAATAAAGCCGGGACTACACTAGTCGCAATAAACTAACGGCTATCGCTACCCGGAGCAATGTAATAGACGCTTTATAATTGCTCTCGATAATGTTCAGTTGAAATTATTGTTGGTTTATATAACCATATTATAACTACTGGGTGGTTTGAATAAAATAGAATATATACAATATAATAGAATAGATTGGATTATATTTGTTCTGTGGTAAAATGATTTAAATATAAGAAATAATTATATTAATCGTACGTAAACGGTAAGAAACCATTATACAATTTTTGTTTTAGCTAAAATTAAAAATTACATATTTACTAGCTGCGTCGGTTTCAACCACGTAACTCCCGATCCCGTGGGAATATCGGGATAAATTAAGATGTAAGCTATCCTATCTTTCAAGTTGGATCAAACTGCATACGGTGTGCAAATTTTATTAAAATCAGTTAAGTAGTTTAGGAGTCCATCGCGCACTTAATTTTTGTTTGTTTGTTTGTCCTGAATAGACTCCGAAACTACTGGATTTTGACGAACCTTGGTATGAGAGTACATTGATTTATTGGAAATACTTTCTTTGATATTCCTATAAATACTTGTTTGAGGCGGGAATCGAACCCGCAATCTTCTGCGTCACAAGCATAAACACCTTTATATAAAACTGATTAGCTTTATTTAACTCAACAACTCTATCGAATTCAAACAGTTGATAAACTGTTTTGTTTCCACAAACAATGGACTCGGCCTACAAGTGGGGCGGTCGCTGTGAGGTACTCTACCACCACCCATTTACAACATGACGTTTTACAATCACAATCACACTGGGACGTCGTAAAAGTGACCAATAAACGTCATTACACGCTCTCACCAGCCACCCGACTTTTATTTGATTAGTTTATGACACACGTAATAAAATCGCGCTAGTTTCACGACAGTTGAATGATATGGTAACATCGTTCGGTTGTAAAGTAACTGTTTAAATTTACGAAGGTTTTTATGTAACTCTTTATTGGTTATAAATTAATTTTGGTTTTTATTTATTGGTATTGAATCTTTGATAATGTTATTTTGGTTTTTCATAATCATTTGGTTGAGGGTTTGAACATTTATCGGTAGTTTATAAATTTACTTGATAATTTCGTTTTTAAATAAAATTGATAGTTTATTAGAAGTAGTAAGTACTTGATTGTATCTATACCTATCTATGTATGTATTGAATAGTACGCTTTGAATAAGTTTTAAAAAAATCGTACATAAAAAAACATTTAATTTTTCTTCAAAAATGTCGCCATCTCTCTTTGTCATTTGTAAGAGCTTTTAAAATAGAAAAATAAGATGTAGGTAGATTTTTTTATAAGACAAGCTACGCCCTGCAGTCTTGTGGGAATTTCAGGATAAAAACAATCTGAAATACGGGATAATGTTGAGCTATCGAATGTAAACACAATTTTTCAAATTTGATTGGTAATTCCAGAGATATGATGTTGTTTGCTTTACTTACTATCAACAAGTTTATCTCGAAGTTATTAAAATATCGATTTCAGTTAGACCGCGACCGCCATCTTAATTAATATAAAGTTAACGTACACAAGGCTTGAAATTACTACTCTCTGCGTAATTTCCTACGTTCTCATGACTAGGTAGATACACTAACTCAATTGATAAATATTAATAATCCGAGAGAAAACTGCGATCTCATCTGTGATCAAAAAATTACCATTTATTATAAACGTTCTGAAAAGTTTAATACTATAGCGTCGAAGGGCGTGTTTATGCAAACGGTCCTGTGGGCAGGCCTTAGCTACGGTAGTTGCCGTGACTGCTACTTACCTAATTGCATCACGAGTTAATAATTATGATTGGTCGCAAGCCCAAGTTGCAACAGAATTAAGTGCTGTCCAGTGTATTATTACACGTTTTGAATGGTTTATACGTAATAGGGCCAAGTTGTAGTGGAGGGAATAATTAGGAATATAGGTACGAACTTATTTTACAATGGTTTTTATTTTAATTTTAAATGGTTTTGAGTGTATTGGCGTAAAAAATGTTTACCCATTGAAGTCAATAGAGTTTACTTATAAATGTGATTTTGAACTACATACCATGGTTATTTTCACTATTTAAGTTATTTCAAACATTATTGTTTCTATTTTTTGGAGCTCGATATTTCTATATTGTAACAAACATAATTTTCAACGAGACTTAAAACCCATAAAAGACTCCGATATTTAAAATCACGCAGCAAACACAAGCGTAGTCTGATACGGCTGCCTCTACTGTCAAGATTCACCCGCAAACTTCCAGTCTCGTTAAAAATGACGTTTGTTACAACATCGAAATATCGAGTTTGTAAAGTCGGTTTACGGACAATAATTTTACGTGATAACGGCATAAGAAAACATTGATGGTAACCATAGCAACGATAATACGTTGCTATAGTTACCTTGTCAATAACGGAACGTGAGCGATGACGTCACACTTTTTTGTAAATGCCGGTGTTAATCAATCTAAAAGAAGAAATAAACATAATAAATATCCCGTTTTAAATAACTTTAATTTTAAATAAAAATAAATGAAGTGGCGTAAAAAATGTTAACCTATTGAATAACAGCAAAAGTACGAGTAATTCAACTCTATTGACTAAACCGCCAAAATAATGTGAATCAATAGAAAATCAACGATATCAGTATAGGAACAGTATCGCACGAGATCTCTCGAAGGGTTAACCGTACCCTCCCTACCATTCGTCTCTCGAAGCCTCTAATTTATCTTTATCTCAAGTTCTTTATTGCTCGAGAAATTCGCTTTCCGCGGTATTGTTCTACGGTTTGATTAAATGCGGGATTTTTATGTAGGTCGAGTTTTGTATTGATTTTTGTGAATATCTTGCGCAGAATGCGTCAGTTTAAGTGTGTATCAATTGTTTGAATTGATGTTTGTCGTATCACTATTATAAAACAAAGTCGCTTCTCGCTGTCTGTTTGTCCCATGTATGCTTAGATCTTTTAAACTACGTTACGGATTTTGATGCGGTTTTTTTAAATAGATAAAGCACGGTCGGGTGATAATTGCAGACCCACTGTAGAGCTCCAAAACGGCTGTTTTAAGAATGTTTTCAACATAAGCAATATTCTAGGCACCTGCTTTAGTTGAAGTTTAAAGTCTTCGAACTCATCTATTTATCAAACAAAAATATTAGAATGAAACATGCCAATAATAGTAATTTTTGAACTCTACCGGGGGCTGCAACTATGCAGCCGACTGTGCCTAATTGAGAACGAAGATGAAGGTTTTAGTACCACGATACGAAGTTGCGGGCATTGTAAATAAATATCTAATTGTGAAACCTTAAAGAGATTAAATACCTACTTATACAACACTAGAGGGTCTACTTCAGAAGGTTTTTTAGTGGCTGCATCGCGGCCGACATATCGGAACACGGACAAGTCCGCTTGGCGAACCGACTTAGGCCGGTGGATGGTGACAAGCAGCAGCTGCCGAAGCTTCCCACTAGGACATTGCTCCTTTAGCACGACCGAAGGGGTCACGAGTGGGGAATCTAGGGCTAAATCCAACAGACGCCAGCAATACGAACTCCAACTACCTAGTTCTGGCACATGAGTAAAAACTCATGTGGTTCTGAATTGCTCAATTGATGAGCTAATTGGGTTGAGAGAATGCGGGCTAAGATGACATTGACACAATGTGAAAATTTGAATTTGACATTGACACCATTCTCAAAATAAGTTCATTTTAAAAAGTTTTGGCGGCACCGAGCCGCCAGGCTTTTTAGGATCAAAAGTACCTACTGAGACTGAAACGTTCAAAAGGCTCCAACCAGATATTAATTATTTCCAGCACCTAAGACATCCATAAGACATAAAGTACATACACAGTTTGCGTTTCCTCCATAATCATAATTAAATATGTGTGACTGAACCACTTTCAAATTCATTAAACTAAAGCCAAAACTTCACAAATTAAATTCAAATCTTTTCGGGCTATGCCACTTCGCTCCACGGCTATTGTTTTCAAATCCATGAGTGTCCATACGTTCGGTCCCTTCCACTGTGCTGTCTAACAAAAAAAAAGTTGAAACTTAGTATCAATGTAGAAAACTTATAATTATTATTTGTTTCACTATAACAGTGAAACAAATAATAATTATAAGTAACATTTATGTTATGACCATGCATTTAAAGTAACAAGCAATAGTTATAAATAAAATTGTCTATATGTTGCTATACTTAGACTTATTAATGTACTTATCCAAATATCTTATGAACCATGTCTACAATATTACCTACCACAAATTAATTACCGCATTTAAAAACCACCAAAACATAGGCAAATATACTAACTAATTTACTTACCTACTCTTTTTTTTTGCTAGGAGTCTTTTTGTGGAGCGAAGTGGCATAACCTCAGTTTTCCTTATCTGCGCCGAAAACGATAAATTTTTCGACTACCTAACTATTCGTTTAAATCTCGATTATGATAATTAAATTAAGTTATTATAAATTTAAATACCTTTATCTAGAAATCTAAACTATATTTACATACCTATTATTCAAATTCAGAGCCGCATTCACGTTCAAAAAACACGTCAATCTCAAACATGTATACGCTATACCAAAACCAGACAGTTTTTTATGATGTGCTACCCCAAAAATATAAATTAATATCCAAACATCGCTTTCTTGTCATAACGCATCGAACATTTTCGTAATAGAACGTAATTAAACTACTTAGCTATCTGTCAACCAGAAAGCGATAATTAAATGTACGGAGAACGACATGTTTTATGTCCATGTAAATTAATACTTATCTTAAAATGACACGATATATCTTTGGTTTAGGAATAGACATTACTGAAATGCTTAAGCTTATCCTCAGGAAAACTTTATTTGCGCAATCTAGAACGGATCAACGCCATCTGTTGGCGACGAGGCGAAGCGTCGCCATATCTGATTATTTTTTGTGTGTTTATTTTATTAAGAAACTCCTAATCGTGGGATTATCGGGATAAAAATTAGCTTTTGTTATTCCCAATGAATTACTGTATTCTTATACCAAGTTTCATAAAAATCGGTCCAGTAGTTTCGGAACCTATTCGTTACAAACAAAAATCTTTTCTCTCTATTATATTAGTGTAGATGTGCTTTAAAATTCAATTTCTAAAATATGAGTTAAGTATAGGTAGTTATATTTTTGAGGGTAATAATAAATCGTGAGATATATTTACAACAAAATAGTACATTGCGATACAAGTGAGGAAAGCTGATCATTCCATAGAGGCGGGTTTATGACGCGCGAGCGGAACGCGAGCGTGGCAAAAGCCGAGATGGAATGATCAGCTTTCCACACGTGTATCGTACGACGTTTTTTATCACAGTTGCGAATAAAAAAAAAGACTTGTTAAAATAATTAAAAGTTTTTAAGAATTTTAGGTTATGTTTACTATTTTTTGTTAATAAACCATTTAAACACTCCCGAAAGGCTACGCAAAAGACTTTTAACCTATACAGCCTCCTCTGACATACAATATTTTTTTAGGGTTATTTTCATTTGTTTTTGCGTCGGCGGTTAAAAACAGAATAATAATGGTAAGGAAAGAAAATATTTATGTACCTAAAGAAAAAACAAAACTCAATTTTTATTATTTTCAAAGACGTTATCACGTAAAACTATCGTTCGTTATCAGACTTTAGAGACAACCTTTTGAAAAGAAGAAAAAAGGTACCACCAAAGAGGTTTAAGCCAGCAAGACTTAAAAACTTTTTGATGGTATTTTTTTTCTATACATCAAAACAGTATAACCTAGATAAATTAAGAATGTTTCATCTACCTAATATGTCATTAGCAGTAAGATACGTATTTGACTTATCGGGATTACGTATTATTTTAGCACTAGTTGGATTTTTTTTTTCGCACGCGTGTATAATACGTTGCATTATGAGCCTAAAAGCGGTTTAATAAGATCCACTTTATGAGCAACTGTGATAAAAATTATATTTTTATCATTGTTATGCAATCCTTTTTGTTATCAATTTATGAGCTGACGTAGTTTTTTTAAGCAAATTGAGAGTTAAATCTTAATTGAAGCTTCATGCCTGCATTCACGTGTTTTTTGAACGTGTACAGAACTCTTAATTACTATTATAACGAAAACTATTTTATGTTAATTTCATCGGACCTTAGGAGTACGTGACAATGTTAATTAAACAAAATAGCGGTATAATCCAGTCTCTTTAATAAATAATAACCAGTTTATGTTGAACTCCTACATATTTTGTGTAATAGTTGTTTTGAAATGAAAACAGGCGTAGGGCAGGTCTTTTACAAATGGTTGTTATTTCACATGAGATTCTTACTATGAGTTTCAGAATGAGTTTAAACTCACGCAAAACGGGATTTTTATTTACCTATAATAGTTTTACATATAATTTTTGTCTTTGTGTTTTTATTAACTAGATTTAATTTTAACTATTTCAACTTACTAACTACTAATTTATTTTTAGTAAAATATTAAAATTACTTATTCGATCCTTATGAGAACGTATTTATAAATCTGTAAGTATCTATCTATTTAGTCTGGTTAAATGGTCAGATAATATATTATTTTATACCTACTAATATAATAAATGTTTGTTTGTTTGCCCTCCCCTCGGTAAAGGTAACTAAAATAAGAAAATAAATCTTTTTATGCCGGTAAAAACGCAAGGCGTTGGTAGTAGTAAAAATAAAATATTTTAACTATTGATTTAACCTATTACTGCATGCCATATTAGTACACTGACACCCGTATTCACTACCAACCCTATATGAGATCGCATAGTGTACGCGAACGCATAGAGCCGCAAATAAAACGCTGATTCGCTAGAGTGAATCGAGCAGCACAAAATTAACCAATCATAGGGCTACCTTTAGCGCAGTGCGTTCACTTATCCAAGAGCAACTTAAGTACCTACCGTTGGGCGGGCGTGAACAATAATCCTAAGAAGAAGTTAGAAACAAAAGAACCCTTAGTTGGGCCCACATAAGACCCGTAAGGGTGGAGTTTCAGCTCAACCAAATAATTGCTATTCTATTCACACCAAAAGAACGATTTATGTCCGGAATTATTTTCTTGTTGTTTTATTCGGGGATTTGTCACTCACCCCCCGCTTTTATAATTACTCCGACATCGAGTTACTTTCAAGTTGGGATTTATGCTCGAGAACTTGGCGTAGGGGCTGATTAGGAAATTATACTTTTGTTTTTGTCTGTTCATGGGAATTCTTATCAGATGAAAGTACCTATTAGAATTATTTTATGTTTTGTCCTATCAGAAATTCAAAAAGTGCTGATGAACATAAATAAATATTTACTTACGTATTTACTTAGTAGGTAGGTAGGTATTTCCAGAAAGAAAGCTATTACAAAATTACCTACTAAGTAAATACAATTTGGTTACTTTAGTACAGGTTATAAGAAATAAAAATAATTCTTACTATTATAAGTTTTATCAATGAACTATGAACTCATGAAATTATCGCAATAAATATTAATTTATTCATAAGACACATAAAATTACCTACAAAAATCCTATTTACATACATACCTATTACCAATTTTTTTATTTGTTGTAGGTATGTTTTAAGTTTTTCTAACAACCTCCTCCAACGTTTATCTATCAGTAGCGACATCTAGTTGATGATAAAGCTGCTTAGGTTTGAATGAAGTTCGTGATAAAGTAGGTAGGTAATGTATGTATAATTACAAAAACTGCTGAAAGTACAATTTTATTGTAAAATCTTACTATTTTTCTAAATTGTATTTGCTTTGAATGGATTTGCAGTTCACACCAAACAGTTTTATTAGAGCGGTGCGCTGTTGTACGTAATAGTTCAACACGTTTGAGATAGATGGCGTTATTTTAAATACGATCAGCGCCACTTTCAAAAGAGACGGCAAACAACGTAAACTGAGCCTGGTGTGGGGCGAGCGTTCAACGAAATGTTTACGATGCAATTTACAGTTCGTATATTGCCAGGCACTTCATATAACACGACAATACACTCTGAATCCTCATTTTATGCTCGTTTTGGTTTCTTTGGGCCAGCTTTTGTGAATTTCAAACCATTCGTTTTATAAATTGAATGGGTATTAGCGTAGCAGGTAGCATTGTTGATAAAACTCATAGGTACATACAACACCTATGCAATTTTTTTTTCAAACAATTTATTGCTTCAATTTTAGTATTTACTGTATACTTATTCATAATTGTAATCTATTTTTAAGTATGAACTAAATAGAACTTTATTCATAATAAAAACAACTCTACGCAATCTCCGCAACGCAACGGTAGCGTCATCGGCCGAGGCAATAAAGTATTACACTTTACGACGTGACGACCGACCTCAAACAGCTCATAAAAAGCTTCAGGTCGTAACTCACAGATGGCGCCACAAGTTAGAACTCAGCGCCATCTATTGACAGCTAACATTAGTTACTCAATCGCTCGCCACTCGGCAGCTTCGAGGATTTCGGGCTATGATTTTTATTGGGTTATAAAATAAAAGTTACGAGTTACGACTCAACCGTCGAATATGGAGATTGGAGATATCGTAGGGCGAATGGGCGTGTAAGACAAGAGAACGACTTTTATTGTTTGTAAATTGGTTGTAAAAATTATGACTTAGTACCTTTTATCTCATTTTCTCGTATTGTATCATCATCAGCTTGGGATAGATGACTTTATTATGGTCTAACAAATAAATTTTATTGACTTCTAAAAGTTAATATCGGCGTCTACTTGTCTGGCCGCGATGTGCTAATGTTTCAACTGACAGGTTTTTATTGCTCCACAAGATTTATTGGTATGTTTTCTGAAGATTGATGAATGTCAATGTGTAGCGATTATCTATCGATGATATCGGTCTTGATTTAGTATTCTATTGTAGTAGGTAGGTACCTAATGAATAATTTTCGAGTGAATTACACAGATGGTCATACCTATTGGATTGTCGTTCGTTTTCGTTCGTTTAAAAAAAAATCGCGACGAATTGAGAACCTCCTCTTTTTTAAGAGTCGGAAAGTAATTTAACTTATCTTAATAAATTTTGCATGTTTTGGAATCTAAATTATTTAAGGTCGATAATGTTTTGCTACTCAAAAACAGATGGCGCTACTCTGTTATTTGGAATTCCAAAATATTTATAGAAACATTTAATAACGTCCAACGTTTTAATTATAATATAACATTTAATGTTCAATCTTTACATTAATAATTAAAAAAAAATACCATTTTTTAACTGTTTTTGGGATAGGTAAATAAATATGTTTAGACAGAGTTAGGTACTTACTAATTAAATATCTTATAAATATGTACAAAATGGTAATTAAATTTATTTCATTACTTAAAAGGCTATTTTTTATTTAAGTAAGTATAAAGTCAATACTCTGGCCGTCCTATACTTACCTATTAGTCTACTAAGTTTTGGTTTTGTTCGTGAGCCCAACATTTAGCTATTTATTTAATCAGTTAGCACATTATTTAATCATGAATTGTGTAAGTAACACATAAACATACAGAAATTAATTTAAAAACTATTTACATTTGTTCTACTGCTTTTCTTACTTCCTTAGACTTTTGGTCCTCTCTTTCTTTAAAAAGATAGATTGGATTTTAAAATGTATCACAGTTTCTTGATACCGCGTCTTCTATATTGTTTTGAGATCTTAGAAATCAATTTAGAAAATTCTATGACAGAATCTCTTTTAGAACAACGAAGAAGAAAAACAATTAAAGTGTATATTCAAGAGATTCGTTCATAAAAATTGAAAACCACCTAATTTAAGTTATTGATGGCAATCAAAAATATGTCGAATCGGTAAGAATTTAATTAAAATATTAAAATTCTCATTTTTTTATGAACACATCAAACGTCATTCGATTCCCAGCTTGACAGCTAATTGTTTGTTTTACGACAGTTTAACGATTACAACTGTCGTTAACTTGACATTTACGATCGGTTTACACTTCAACCGCGATTATTTTGAATTTTACAACCTTTATACCTATGGACTTAATTTTATTTATATTGAAGTACCGATTATGATGTCGGCTTCATTGACTTTTTTTAATGCGATGATCTTTTTGCGGACGACGGTTGAGAATTATATAAGCCTTTTTTACTTCAGTTAATAAAAACGATTCCTTACCTACTCTACGTCACTAATTTTAGGCAATTAAGTTTAAAATTTTAGTTATTATTTAACTTAATTTGCTAAAAATATACCTTACTATTTCACATAAAAAGATTTTTTATTTCATTTAGTTTGAAGACATACATATACACACTACACCTACCTACCTACCTACCAATATTTTTAAAACTTTGTATGAATTTTCTAGATCGTTTTGACTAAGACTACCGATTTTGGGTTACAAATTTTTTTTTTATTTTTTATTTATCAGATTTACTAATATTTATATGATAACATAATAATCAGTAAAGTATGGATTTAAGCCGCTGTGAACATAGATTAAAAAGGGACCTTAAATTGATTTTCTTCTGAAACAAAAACGTGATATAAACGCCGTATACACAAGCGTTGGCTAGTTAATAAACCAGGCAGGAACGAGAAAAAAATATAAATCAAGACAGAGAAAGAAACAGTGAAGGAGAAGGGTAATTTATGAATGCACATTTGGGATGAACGGCACGAAATAAAAACTTATTTCCTTGTATGGTCATTACATTTATATTGTTTTTTTTTAGACTTTTGTTTTTCTTTAATAAACTGTGACTACGATCTCTTCGAAAACTTGTTTTTTTTTTACGATTTTTTAAATAAAATGAGTATAAAACAGTATATTTAGGTACCTAAGTAGATATGATTATCTACCTAGCATGTTTCATGTAACAAAAAAAGACAAATAATATGGTAGGAAATAACAAAAAATAACAAAAATCATTTATTCGTTTCAATTTATATTTAGGTACTTTTTATCTACCTACGAACTTTTTGTTTTTATAGTCATAACCAAAACAAATAATAAACTGCGACTTTATGCTTCACTATAATTTTAGATGAATGTGTTTATTGAATTAAATTTGTAGAATGGATACAATTTTTTCAATTAGGTAATTATTACTATTAAGACAATTTATGGCATCTTCAATTAATAACGCAGTCAGTGATAATAAAATAAAAGAAAACAAATAAAAATAATAAACTATTAGTAAAAAAATTAAAGACATGTTTTCACGACAGTACCGCCTATCGGTATGAGTAAATTATGGCCGCCGAAGGGTGAGTTACACCCTGCTTAGGTCACGTGGGCCGAAAGAGATGGCGCTTCGAAAAAATGCATCGGTGAAAAAAGGACGAGCAAACTCAGGGTGGCAAGTTATCTTCGTTTCATTCAACTCACACTCGCTCCCGAACGTCCGTATAGATCAATAAAACTACTTTATCTCTTTTTGGCACATCCCCGTCCCGTCGACTTCTTAGAACTTCATACTCTTTCCTCCATACAAAATAACAATCTTCTCAGAAAGAAGTAACTTTCTAAAAACATGTAAAACAATAACGCATTTTTTCGTTACCTACACTACTGTGACAAATTTTTAAAAAAGTCCCAAATCGAAATACAAAAACTGTTTTGTTAGACTTTTGTTTAACTTTTGTTCGTAAAAAGAATGACCGTTATCGCAATTGTTGCGTATTTTAGCGATGTTAAGTCGTTTAAGAGGTTTTTTTATCCGTGTTTACAATTGTAAACGGTCATAAAATATTATTACACGGCTAGAGATTTAAAATATAGCGGAATAGAGAGAATATCTAAACATTTTTCTAAGAGTTAGTGCCAGATAAGTAAATGCACGCTATTGGTGGCGCTTTCGTCGCATTATCTTTTCATCATTTTCACCTGAAAAAAAATTCTTTTTTTTAGTTTTTCGTAAAAATGACAATGTTAAGTAAATCAAATAAATAATCACTTTGTTATTCACGTATCTAGAGCAAAAATTTCCAACTTCTGAAAGATCTATTAGTTTTTAAACTAATATGTAGGTACAAGTTTTATTACCTACCTAAATAAAAGACGTGTCATCAATCATCAACAGTCGTTTTTTTATTACACTGTTATTCAAATTTGGAATACAACTTTAAAGTCTAGTCTAGTATTATAAAATAATGTTACATTTCGATCTCCAAATCAGTACTTAATTCTTAAGAAAAATCTATTGTTTTCTAATTTGGCAAATTAAATAAGGGTATTTCGTACCGGGGCATACAAAGTTTATTTGCTATTTGTATGACGATGGCAAATATTAACACAGAAAACCAATGAAATATATATTTTTGAGTTTACGTCACACAACATCTGACGTAACAATATTGGAACGCAAAAATATTGGAACATCATCGATTAGTTCTAATTTTTAATAAAATGCAAACTTATCTTAAAACATGGGTCTTGATTAAAGTTTTTATAACGCCGTAATACAGTTATATTTGAAGCAGGTACTTATACTTTAAAGCGAGTAATTATTGATAAAACTGATGTTCACTCTTTACCGCTTTTATTTTCTATCTCTTTGTCATAGGGCTATTAGGTTAGAGCCACAGGTACTCGGCTGTTTGTTAGTTCATTCGTAGTGATAGTGCAGTAAAGTAATTGAAGCTGTTAATTTTCTGTTAGTGTTTACGTGATTTGGAGTAGCACGTGGTTTTGTTTGATCAATAGGTAGGTATTTTTTTTCTTTTAAGTTTTGGTTCTGTACGATTTATGCAAATAAAATAGCAAGTATTTAGCATGACTTTTGTTATTTTATCTTTTATTTGTCTTCTTTGTTCTTCATTTTCTTGTTTTGCTAAAGTCAGTGACAATCTATTTCAATTTTTCAATCAATTTTTTACAATGTCGACGTTTTTTGAATATCTGAATTAAAATATTTTGGTTAGCTTTATTTAATTATTTACCTACCTACCTTTAGTTTGATGTATTTCTAGGTGCCTAGTTCCTTCAAAACTGTTATAGTACTTTATGATTTAAGAGACACTTTTTTATTGTAAACTAGCGACCCGCTCCGGCTTCGCACGGACACACATTATATTATGCATGTATTATACATATAAACCTTCCTCTTGAATCCGAAAAAACCGCATCTAAATCCGTTGCGTAGTTTTAAAGATTTAAGCTTACATAGGGATATAGGGTGGGACATAGGGACAGAGAAAGCGACTTTGTTTTATACTATGTAGTGATGTAGTGATAGTGAAGTGCAAAGTGTCATCGACTCAGATACATTTTTAACCATTATATTCTCTACTTGTCATACCTGATTCAAAGTTTGTCTAAAAGAATATCTAAGTACATTAATTCGCACTCCAACAGATATAAATAAAACTCTAAAATAACAGAAAATTCACGGAAAACTTTCAAAAAGATTTTAACATTATCTCTGTATTTCTGGCCATTTTCCTTCACCAAACTCACCTTTGCATTATTCATATCGGAACTAAGGTTCAACTTAAACTAAACTTTAAAAATATGACACATATCCCTTAACAGTAGTCTAGACTAGATGTAGTTTCTTTACGACGTACAAACGTTGATGTTGCGAAACAAGTAACAGGAGAATGTACCGTGTTTATTAAAGTGCCTGCTACACGTTCAAACGATACATCAATATCAAATGTCAAACTTAAAACTACGCACGGCAAAAAAAACCTACCGCTGGCACTCCACCAATATATTACCACAGTACAGTTTTTCTACAAAAATAAGATCAATATACTTAAGATAAAAAGTCATAAACAACAATCAGCAGTTTTATTTTCTAACAACTGGCAACACATAAACTGTCTGAGTTACAATTTTTGTGACGATAATCAACAAAAAAGAGGAACAAAATTTAAATACTGGTGTTATTTAATAAGGAACCAAGATTATATGTTTGTATCATACTTACCAATCAGGCTTAATAAAGTCCTTGTAATACCTAGTCTGATTCCTCCAAACAGGTTGTTATTAAATAACACAAACTTTTGAAAAACATATACCTACCATTAGTGAATTTTATATTTTTAAATACGTATACATCTATTTTGTTTGGTCTCCATTATAATATTTTTTCTCAAAACAAAACAATTGCTGAAACCATATTTCGCGTTTGACATCATCAAATTTTAATAGTCATACGGAGTACTAGCCCAGGGTTATGTTTGATGTCTGAGATGAGACGAGATGTTTGATACGTTGTTTTGAACGTCTACAACGAGCTTAGTTCACGTCTCAAGCATTTATTATCATTGCTACGCGTCAAGCCGTCGTCACTTAGATGCAATTTAATCAAATATTCGCTGAATGTTCTTTCAGATTTTTTTCAAATATCATTAATAAATTGTATAACATTAGATTAGTTACAAAGTTTTTACCGCTAAGAGTTGAAATTTTGAAAATCTTTTCATATGTGTTGCCAATATCATAATAGCTATTTGTATGCCATTTTTAGCCTAAATTGATTTAAACTGTGCGTTGATATTAATCAGTTAGGACTTATGATTTTATAATTATAGATAGTCCGAGCCACAAACATTTTTCATTAACATATAGGAATGATAGATAGGTAGATAAGCACTTTATTGCACCATAAAAACTAAACACAAGTAAATACAAAATTAATTCTAACATTGATAAAATAAAATTGACACAAACTATATTATAAATATGGCACAATGGGCGGCCTTATTGCTAAAAGCTACCTCTTCCAGGCACCTGGAGCCTGGAATGGTGGAAGCCAGGCAACCTGGAACCTGGAAGTTAAGATTGTCAAACAATGTAAAATTAGAATGATTTGAACGTGTGCTAGACGTTTTACAACAGCATGTATTGCGTTTACTTATATCTCTCGTATCAAACAAAAGTTTGGTCACGCTTAATGCCTTTACGACTGCCGGGGGTGACATAAAGAAAATGAAAAACATTTTGTATTATTCTTGTTGCGCTGTTACTCGCGTAAGTTGTACGACCCTCCGTAGGCCGGAGGCAGATTGGCGACCGCGAATGCAATTGTTAGAAATTGGTTATAAATAATTGGTTCAGATTGTTACCGGTTTAATTTTCGTTGTTTAATTGCCTTATGCCTGGTGCTTTGTTTTTGTGGACTTTTTGAGAGTATTTTGTAAGCGCTTTAGATGTTTTAAAAGGACATTTTCATAACCAAAAATACTAGCTAAACGTTTAAAATGTGTGTAGTCCTTTTTCTACATACCTACTTACTTAATTATTAGGTACTAGCGACCCGCCCCGGCTTCGCACGGTTATATTATGCATGTATTATACATATAAACCTTCCTCTTGAATCACTCTATCTATTAAAAAAAACCGCATCAAAATCCGTTGCGTAGTTTTAAAGATTTAAGCATACAAAGGGAAATAGGGACAGAGAAAGCGACTTTATTTTATACTATGTAGTGATACCACAAAGCCTCCTTTTTATTTAACTAGGTACCTCTGAAAACACATTACCTAACATAACTCTTATTTAACATGGCATCGATTAGGTCTATCTACATACCTACGATATTCTTCTCAATAGAAAAATTCATAATCTTTTACATGTATCCAGCCTAAGACACCCTCTTCCAACATTTTCTGTTCAGACAAACATACTCACAAACTAGTTATCTACGTGTTTCGACTCAAATACGTGCTTTTTAATATTTATTGCCACTGTCTACTGAATACATAAACCAATATTGGCATTAAATCAATTAACGATATTCTGAGTAATTAATTAAAGTTTGACTCTTTTAGCATAAATAATTTTTTTAAACCAGTTTTTAAAGATAATTATCTGATAAGTACGGTATTTGGAATACGTTAGAACTGTCTATTTTATGTTTTTGTGTAATATGTTATTTATTAAGTTTTCTTAGCATTAAAAGACAATCTATTATTAAAATACCTAAATGAGAAGATAACCAACAAGGCAACAAATGAAGTAAAATAAATTTTAAAAAAAGCTACTGGTTGTCTGTAAAGTCGATTTACGTACGATAATTTTACGAAATTACGTCATAAGAAAACATAATTCGTTGCTATGGTTACCTTGTCAATAACGGAACGTGAGCGATGACGTCACACTTTTTTGTGAATGCCAGTCATCAATTTATAAGACGTTATCGTGTCAACATTTTTTAGACACTGTAATGTTATTTCACAACTAATCTAATCACACCCAATTAATAATCTGTTGTTATCTTCAAAACATCTCATCTAATTAAAACATAAAAGCCACAATCGACTCATCCAAAACAGTTACCTCCAAAAACAAAAAGCATATTCAAAATTCTATTTCTATCGGAATGCCGCAAGATGGCGCGAGAGAGCGAGACGCGATTTGTCAAAAGGGAAAACAAACAGCTCAGAAATAGTTCGGGTTGACAAGTTTATAGCTCCTTGCTTTCGTCTCGTATAGTTGTTACGAAATTATAATAGTATCTATCTACTAACAGAACAGCGCTAAGGAATTTTATTCAACGCCTCGCAGCCTTTCCCGTTTCATCCACTCTCTTCCTTGATTTACGTGGTGATACAATTTAGGAAACAGTAATAAATCCGTTGGGAATATAACTTAATTAAATTAACCGAAAGTTGTATGTATATGTGTCTATAGCTAGTTCGAATAATGTTATTTTTATATAGGCTGTTTATTGTTTGTAGTTGCCGCATTCTGATGTCGAACGCTTTGTAGAGTTCTGATTCAAAAAGTCATTCTTGAAGTACTATTTGTTTCAGACTCCCTGAATTATCTTTTCTGAGGTCTGATGGGTATCAAACCTTAGAATAGATAATCTCGTTAATTACAACGATAAATATCGAGTGTTAAGCGTGTTTAAATTTTTAAGTTTAAACGCTAACACCATTTACAATAGTTACCTACTGATTTGGAATTCCTGTAGGTAGTATTGGTTCCTTATTTTAACAATAAAAAAATAGACTCCAATAAAAAAACTGTTCATGAAAAAAAAAACACTTATTAGAGTCAAATTTAATTTAAATCTACTTTCATTACTTAAAGTAAGTAAGTTTTTTTGTTTTGTTTATTTAACAACAGCGTATTTCTAAATAACAGAACAATGCCCAAACTTAACTAGATTTTACCAAATACAACACATATCTATACAATATCATAAATATAATATATCGCGGTCACATAACTCAACCCGCGTCCCGGGTTCGCTCGTAATTCGTCGTGTGTGGCTCGCGAGTCTTCTCTCAAACACCTCTTGACAAACACCAACATAACCACCTGCCACTTACAAAGGAAAAGCAACTTTTCATCTCAAGGAAAAGAGACGAAAATTTATTCCACAGCACTTGTCACTTACATCCCTTTCATATGAAATATCAAAGTAAAACCTTAGACAAATGTGATCTATGATAAACGTGATTTCGGTAACGAGGATCGGTTTTGATCTATGCTCACGACCTGTTATTTTTCTGAGTAATATGAAAAAAGAAAGTGTGAAAGGACCTTAATAAATAAGAAGTGAATAATAGTTTATCGTCATATCTCGTGATTAGACGTAATAGAAAACATCTAATATTTTTTTTGGGAAAGTGTTTTTCTTTTAGTTATGGAATGAAGGATTATGATTTAATGCGCTGTCTTTGTGAAATTATGAGTGTTATATTAAATTTCCCGGTGTTTTAAAATGTTGCAAATTTTTTAATATTAATGGCAACTATTCTAAATGCAATTTATTGTTGCTTTTAATTTAAGCTTCCGGGCTTAAACCTACTGCTTGTTTTTCTATAAAATACCTACATTAGACTTTACTTTGACAGCTCTAACATTATTAAAGAAAGCAAATAACCGGCCCAGGCGCAGACTTGCCAAACCGTCGCGTAATGGCGTAGTAGTCGTAGTACAAACCACATGCGCCGACAGCCGGCTACAACCAGCCACTGGATGACATTAAATATTTAAATTAAAACATTAAAAGCAACAAGCATTATCTCCGTGAATATTTCCTTCTAGGACCTAGGTCAGAGGGTATGATATTTGTGATGAAAAAAAACCGGAATATATAAACCATATTTTTTGTTTTTATTTTGTGAAGATCAATATTGCAATGTTATTTCAAACACAATTTCCTTTTTATAGACGATTATTTTTTTAATTTAAATAACTTTATTAGTGAAAATAACCATAGGAGTTCTATAAAGATACATTTTAAAAGCTACCAAATTCTAATACTTTGTTTAACACTTACCACTCCACAACTTTACAATCTTTAAAACAAATACATTGTAATAATAAGATATTATTTTCTTTAAAGAAGATATTCTCATGTCGAAGTGGAGTGGCCTGCAGCGAGCCGCAAGTTTTATTACAAATCATTAAGTGATTTACGATGTGTGTGCAGTTGACTAAGGACTTCTTACTTGTAACCTCTGAAATATGAGATATCAATACTGGTACGATAGAAAATTTACTTTTGTTTCGTTTCATATTCGTAATTCAAATAGTTTAAAGGCTTTCGATCTTATCTTCAGTGTGTTTAAAAATCCTTTATTTTTAAGACGATACTAAATAGCGACTTGAACCGATAATTAAACTAATTTAACGCGTTTATTTTTTTAATCTGACGTTGAGAAAACTTAGCAGTTCCCATGGTCTAAGGCGGACGCAATTACATTCGTTAAATAAGTTTGATTACGATACTAAAAGTAAAACAAAAAGAAGTTAGCATGAAAATAAAAAAAAAAGCTGATCAGAGGAAGGCCATTTCCAAAAACTATCAATAGACATAAAATTTAAAGTCCTTACTGACTGACATGTTATAAATGCGCACAGCTTAAAAGCCACTCTGCCAGGTGCTAGGGTGCTAGATAGGTAGTCGGCTACATAATTGCAGACCCACCGTAGAGCTCCAAAATAAGAATGTTTTCAACACAAGCACGATTCTAGGCACCTGCTGTCTTTTAACTCATGAAATTATCAAACAAAAATTATTAGAATGAAAACATTCCATTAGTTATATTTTTAGAACTCTATGATGGGTCTGCAATTATGCTCCATACTGTAAATGTAATTTGGAGGGATTACTTTGTAAACGAAAGAATGCTTTTATGAAATGCCGAGCGAAGCTGCGGGCAGAAACTAGTCGTAAAATAAAATTAATTTTATTTTTTTAATCAAAGCTAGCACTAATAAATTTCAAAGTTTTTAATTATTCATAAAATTCGTTGTGCATTCGTAGTTTGTACACTACATGTTGGCATCTCGATCTCATCTTATTTCTTTGGCATCGAATCCGACGACTCTCTGATTTATAGCACAATACCAACCTACAAAACTTGGATTAAATAGTTTTTTTTTGTTGCAATATTTGCCAGATTTTTTGTTGCCAATATTCGTATGAGTTTAATTTACAATTTTGAGTAGGTAGCGTTGAATAGAAGCTTGATTAAAATAAAATAAGTTTTATTGGGTTTTTTAGATTTTCGTCTAGTATCTATAGGTAATAGTATCTGGCCCGGCATTACGCTCGATTCTTTGCCAAGCTTCTTTTTATTGTTGACTCTAGCTTTATTATACACAAGCACTGGTTTTTGGATGAAATTTTAATTAACATAGGTAGGTATATTAAATAGTTTTTTATTTATTTGTTATTCATCAACAACGTGAATAAAGAAACTAAAGAAAAAGATATTCGTGACTACATAACGAACAAAATGAATGTGTCAATAAAGTTGAAGAAAATAGAAATGAAAAAAGAAAAAGCGTATGACGCCTATAAACTTTTTGTGCCACGTAACAAATTAAATGACTTTTTGAAGGATGACTTGTGGCCCGAAGGCATAAGATTTCGGCGCTTTATCTACCTGAACAGAAACAATTACGACAATAGGCAACAGCAATATGACAAAGGACATAATATTATGTCAATTGATGTGAGCGGACGAGCAAAATCAACGAACAACAATGGTTAAATGTCAAGATTCAAATGAAAAACAACATTGCAAGATGATCAGTTTTAACTGTAGGTCTGCAAAAAGATCTATAGATTGTATTAGAAGTCTATGCCATTCTGCTAATATATTATGTTTGCAGGAAACATGGTTGCTGCCACAAGATATTCCTTTCCTAAGTAGCATCGATGAGAACTTTGAATACACTGGGAAGTCAGCGGTAGACACCGGCGTGGACATACTACGTGGTAGACCGTATGGTGGAGTTGCAATTCTCTGGCGTAGGGGTGCCTTCAAGTCTGTATCCATAGTGCAATGTAAAAGTGTTCGTTTAACGGCTATAAAAGTAGAACTATCAGATAATAACTATGTATTACTTTTTTCGGTGTATATGCCCACAGATAGCAAAGACAATTTAGTAGAGTTTACTGAGTGTTTAGGTGAGTTAGCGGCAGTGATTGAGGAATGCGATATTGCCTCAGTGTACATACTCGGTGACTTTAATGCCCATCCAGGTGAACCATTTGGTATCGAACTTATGAACTTCTGTACTGAACAGTCACTGAGATGTGCAGATATCGATATTCTAGGATTAACATCTAACTCATTCACCTATGTAAGTGATGTCCACGGTACACACAGTTGGTTAGACCACTGTCTTGTCTCGGAGGCAGCCTGGATGTGTTGTAGTAATGTTCAAATTTTGCAAAGTAATGTTTACTGGTCAGATCATCTACCTCTGGAGATAGAATGTACTTTTAATATGAATGGGCAATATGTAAACCTAAACAACAATAGTAGATCAATAAATAAAATTATATGGGGAGAAAGAGATACTCAGCAAATTAAAATGTATAATGAATATTGTAATGAAAGACTAAGGGAAATTGATTTTCCACAAGATTTGATGTTATGCTCTGACAAATACTGTGATATTAGAGAGCACCACCGCATAATTGACAAAATGTATAATGAGGTTGTGCAAATACTTCAAAATGCTGCAACCTATACTTTTAAGGAATCAAATAAATTAAAAAGGAAAAAATATGTTACAGGTTGGAATAAGCATGTTCGGCAGGCTCATTTGGAGGCTCGACGTGGGTTTCAAGACTGGCTTTATTGTGGAAAACCAAAATCGGGTTCAGTATACACTAAAATGCTTGAAACAAAAAAGTCTTTCAAATCTAAGTTAAAATGGTGCCAAAAAAACAAAGACAAAATTAAATTGGATATAATAGCTTCCCATCACTATAATAAAGATTTTGGTAAGTTTTGGAAACATACAAATAGCTTGAATCCCAGGTCGAGTCTTCCCTCAAGTGTGGGGGGTGAGTGTGGACATACTGAGATAGCTAATAAATTTAAGAATCATTTTATGTTACAGTCAACGCTAGGTACATCAGGGAATTTACCGGTCACACCGGGTGCTGCGACACCTTGTCATAGGTTCAGTGCTAGGGAGGTGAGGCAGGCATTGAAGAGCATGAAAAAGGGGAAGTCACCAGGTTATGACTCTTTGAGTATTGAACACCTACAAAATGCTGGTGTACATTTATCCCGAGTACTTACCATGCTTTTCAATTTCTGTATTAACCACAGTTACCTTCCGGAAAACCTAATGAAAACTATAGTTGTACCAATTGTAAAGAACCGGACAGGTGACTTAACAGAAGTAGGCAACTATCGTCCTATATCATTGGCCACGACACTGGCTAAGGTACTGGACGGCATGCTTGACACACAACTGCAGAAGCACCTTACTATTAATGATGCTCAATTCGGTTTCAGGCCGGGCCTCTCAACGGAAATGGCAGTTTTGTGTCTTAAGCATACTGTCCGTTACTATACAGAGAGGAAAACACCAGTGTTTGCCTGCTTTTTAGATCTCTCCAGGGCCTTCGACCTGGTTTCATACGATATCTTGTGGAAGAAGCTCTATGGTGAGACGACGGTGCCGGCGGAGCTGGTAGAATTGTTTAAATACTGGTACTCTCATCAGAGTAATGTAGTGAGATGGTCGGCTGCTTATTCTGACCCATATAAACTGGAATGTGGTGTAAGGCAAGGGGGACTAAGCTCACCGAACCTTTTTAATTTGTATATGAACAAACTGATTGGCGGACTCAGCGGCACCATGGTTGGCTGTTCGGTAAACGGTAAAATAGTTAATAACATAAGTTATGCTGACGACATGGTGCTGCTGGCCCCATCAATCAGTGCGCTGAGGAGACTACTAAAGATTTGTGAGGTGTATGCAGAAGCCCACGGCCTCAGGTACAATGTTGAGAAGAGTGTAATTATGCAGTTTGCGGCGGGCACTAAACGTTATGAAATTCCTTTAATCCCTTTTGCTGGAGGCTCTCTCAATTCAGTAACCGAATTTAAGTACCTGGGACACTGGGTGACTGCATCACTGTCGGATAATGTTGACATGGAGAGGGAGCGGAGGGCACTGTCAGTCAGAAGCAATATGTTGATCCGTAGATTTGGTGGGTGTACAGACGCTGTCAAATGTACATTGTTCAGGTCGTACTGTCAAAGCTTCTACACCTGTAGTTTGTGGATCGACTATACTCAAAAGGCTTACAGTGCCCTTCGTGTCCAATATAATAACTCGTTTAGGGCGCTGCTGGGGCTGCCACGTTATTGCAGCGCATCAGGGATGTTCGTGAATGCGCGTATCGATGACTTCTATACAATAATACGTAAAAGAACGGCATCTCTGGTGAGGCGGATTCGTGGTAGTGCCAACAGTCTCATAGCGACGGTCTCAGAGCGGGTGGACGGGCCATTTGTTGGGCACTGGAGGATAATGCATGCTACATCGCTTTCCACTGCCAAGTAGACTGACCCCGCCTATGTATTTTAGTTTGATTTTAGTTTAAATAATAATATGCTACCTAATTTAATTTTTAATCTTATTAATATGGAAAATAATGTTCTTTTTTCTGAAATAAATGATTTATTTATTATTATTATTATTATTATTATTTTATTTTAGAGTCTGATGACTATGAAATCGGGTTTTGTAAAAATTGCACCACTAACCAACTCCTAAAAATCACCAGTAGGTACAGAAAATGGTTACAAAGAAACCGAGCACGTATCAAGCATTAGTCGAACCTTAAAATAAATATAATTTTCTCTCTGCGTGAAAGTTCAATACGAGCACGCATGCGCCAACTAACGGTTACTTTCAAAAGCCACTCTGTGAATGGTTGAGTCTGAAATTCGGATTTAGAATATTATTTAAATTATAATATGAAATCTGCTGAATAATGGTAAGTAACAGACGTTTTTAAAACGGACAGAAACTTTTCACAATTCATTTAAGGTGAAAGGGTACCTGCGCGCTCTCCATACAAACGTAGTCGACTGTTTCCTCGCTGGAAAATGACACTAGCACAAATATTTTTTTGCCATAAAACCTATAATTGCCATGACTATGCCCCTATGTTTTGGTTTTTTTCATTTTCTAATTATCAGAGAAATTAAAATTAAAAAAATTAAATAATTAAGAAAATCAAAAAATAGGGGCATGGTCATGGCAATTATAAGTTTTATGCACCAAAAATATTTGCTCTAGTGTCATTATCCAGGGAGAAAACAGTCGACTACGTTTGTAATAGTTTGTATGGAAAGAGCCTCCGGTACCCTTTCCTCTTAACATGACAATTTATTTTTTTAGGTACCTACAATTTATTTTTTACCTATCTAAAAATAAGTTAACGAGTATGAATGACAGATTTTTATAAAAACTTTACCAAAAGAAAGTAGATATAATAAAAAGACATTCATTCAATCAACAAGAAAACAATTATCAAACTTAAATCCAACATTCATTTATTACATGAATTTTAAAAACTGTACATTTTTGTTCTACTAGTTTTTCAAAGTCTCCTAGACTATTCTTTTTAAATTAACTTCTAAGTACAGACCTTATTGTCCTTTCTTCTTTTATTATAAGCGAATATTTGCTTTAAAAAGTCAGTCTAAATAAACTTTTTTTTTGTCGTCCGCAGTGTCATGTTTTATAAAATTTACGTCCAGCTTAAACCGTCTAAAATTTAGCTTTTCCCGTCCAAAATCCTGATAAATGTTATAGAGGGGGTGGAACAGCGTGAAAAAAACCTTCTATACCCCTTTTAATATTATTATTGTTTACCGAAGTGTTTATGGTTGAAAATTTAAAGAAAATGCTGGAAATTTTATATTCGTATTAAATGTCAACGCCGAAAGTACTTTAGTATCAAACTATTGGATAATTACCATCCCGGGGTGACAGGTATCAACCATCATAATTATGTTTATGATTATTATTCTGTATTCTCTCTATTTTTTTGAGTTTTCAAATACCTACTTACCTATATCTTTTGGTTTTCTATACAGGGGTTTTTGAATGCTCCAAACTACTACATCGACAGTTAAATATTTGACTGAATACATTTATTTAATCAAAGTATTTTATTTTTTGTTTGCTTTGAATAGGCATGATTTTGATGAAACTTTGTAAGAGGATCATTGATTCATTGGGAGCGTCATTGGCTACTTTTTATGAATTAAAATTTAGGGGAGTATGAGTATCTTCAAATAGGTATTTGTTTTTAATTTAAGTGTTACTGTGAGTACCTATTCTATCAGTTTTCTGGCACCCATATTACATGGCTAGTTGCTTAGTTTGGGAGCAATGTATTTATTTCATTATTTTTATCGCGAAATTATTATAATTTAAAGCGAAATGCTTTAAAGCTTGCAAAGGCCTATCATTATTCACTAACTTCATCATTATATTTGTAAAACACCTTGTCTACATTCGAATAATAGGAAACAGCAATGGCGTCACTAGGTAGGTACGTACCCACATCACGAGGGGTCGCATAAGTCGAGTGGGGATACGATTGATGGGCCCAGGTACGAAGGGCCATCCCTCGAGTAGATTTTGAGTAGATTTTAAAAATGAAACCCCAATTCGGATTTGATAATAAAATATTAGTCGGCCATAGGGACGTTCGTTTTTTTTAATTCGTTTTTTTTCCAGGGAAGTAGGTAGGTAAGTACATTTAAATAGGGTTATTGGTAATTATATAAGAAGGCGGTTAAGGGCTACTTCTTTGCGTTTTTTAAGAATCAACTTTTGTTCCACGATTATTGGATTTTCGAAAAATGTGCGAATTTCCAAAAATCGTAAAACAAAAGGCCTTTATACCTTTTGTCTTCTTTTGCACAGAAATAGCCCTTAACTGCTTTCTTACCTTTACCTACAAATAACCATGTATAAGATCTTTATGCTTTCTACTTTAATGTATAAATATAATTCTAAGTGCATACCTTAATAATTCTTACACTACAGTTTACAGACGATACTTAACTCTGATAAGTGAAGGTAATACTTGAATTTAGTCTCTCTCTTAGTGTATTTATATATTAATAAAAAATGCAGAAGTTTCTTTGCTTCACGGTAAAAAGGTACGACCATAAGCGTGCCAATTAAAAAAATGCACATGTCAATAGTAAATGAAGAAAGACTAAGAATACTTTGCATCCTGATATTCTGCCTGGATCAGATCTTTTTTTAAGCAAGAAATAACCTATGTGTGCTAGAGATATTTCTTAGCTTTAGTAAAAAAAAAAATTATTATGTAGTATTCTCAATTTTTAAAAAAATCCTAAATTAAGTTTATTATTTTCAAGAACATTTACTAAAAACGAGAAATAATTTTCTAGCGTCGGAAAGGATTATTTCTAGGTTCAAGAATTTATTTTTTTCTGTGAAGCGGGTGTCACTTCGGGATAAGTTTGAGTAGGTACGGAAGTTAATCATGTTAAAGTAGACACTTTGACAATCTTTAGTATTGTGTATATTAGTGTGGCGTAGGATAGGTTAAAGTATCGCTATGCGAAAGTAAACCCATTAGTCTTTAATATGTTAACGAATATAATAAAATCCCAGTAGGGGTTGGAGTCTGAGACAATTTGCCACTCCCGCCCCATCGTAAGCCCACCTATGCATCTTTCTTATTGCCGCCTAAATCTCGAATATACAACTAAGATTAATCTTGCTGAAAGAAAGGGTGGTGCAATCCTTTTTGGAGAATTGTTTTGAAAAGAATATGTTTAAAGTTAAAGTCTACGCCCACCAGTATCCGATCACATACCTAAATACAGTCGTCAATATAATGAAAAAAAAATACATACATACATCCGAATTGAGAACCTCCTCCTTTTTTTGAAGTCGGCATTAGCATGCATGCATTAAAAATACTAAATACAAATACGGTCTTTGAATCCAACACGTCGGTATTTGTTAATCTTCTTCGAGTTGGTCGCGTTTTCATACAATTCGTGTCCGGTTGGTGAGGTTATATTAGCGTACGTATTTTTTCCGACAGACGAGAAGTTATATTTACAAATATTAATCGTTTATTTCATAATAAGACAAAATATTACCTTCCTACATCAAATATATATCGATAACATACAATGGAACATAATTAAACATAGTACATAATATTGTAAATTTTATAAATACGCAAGACCGTTCATTATGTTACTACAGACATTTCCATTTTTTTAGGAGACAATTAAATATCATCTTCACAATTTTTAGCTGCATCCAGATACTAATGGAGCTTCGGTTTAGGTAAAGGTGCTTCAGTTTCGTTCCTGTAGAAACCATTAATATCCATTGCTTTTTAGTTAGAATCAAACCTTCATGCATGTACTCTTTGTGGGTCGATATTCATTATATCCATCTAACTCGCAACCCTTATCAAGAAGACGCTCGTTTTTTCTCGGTTTTCCCAAATAATTTATTTAGCGAGCCGCACCGTCAATTTATCTCTGTGGGAGCTAATTTCGCGTCGGCCCGGTGGCTGGCTGGCGCATGCTGTAATTCAACAAATTGCGAGTCCTACTCGATTTATGACCGTACGGAGTTGACGGAGCGCCCTTCTTCCATTGTTCTTAGTGTGCGTTTATATTTAAGTAACTACGTAACATTTGCTCTCAAAAATGAACAACACAAGAACGATGTTCATCTTTGAACTTCTAATGTTCCGTTGCGTATTAATTTGACCATCGTCACAGATTACGACTGTTCCTTTCTAAAGACGGATCGGATACAAACCTACTCCTTGCTGTAGTTATAGTTTTAACTTTAAGTTGCCGTTAAACTTATCTTCGATTTATTATTATCTGTAATAGCTTTAAGTAACTTTGTGATCATTATAATAGGACATTAGAGACAAACAATTTTATAATCTTTTACCAACCATCAATAAAAGATCCTGATTTCGTCTCTAAAAGTTGATATAACGTATAACCATTTTCTTTAAAATTTTATATTTTTTTTTTCTTAAATTTTGTACATTTTAGAGTGAAGTGTATGTCCCCCTTTATTTCTGTACCTAGTCCGTAACACATAATCGTATCAATTATTCGGTTGGCGTCTCTCCTCTTTATTACTTTCCTCGGGCTGAACTTAGATGAATTTCCACCATTTTGACTTTTTTTTTCTACTATAAAAGGTCTAAGATCGATTGCTTTAATTAAGGAGGTCGTATATTTTTACAGTATTTCTTAGAGTTATTTAGGAACCTATAAAATAAGAACAGTAATGATTAAGTTTGTCATTTATTTAGCTAGGTATGTTACAAAATAACAAATAGGTAGTACCTACCTACTTTTTACCACCACAAAAAAAATACATTTCTACATACTAACTTTAAAACCTCTTTTTTAATCAAGTCGATTATAGAATTAAATTCATTTTCTAAACACAACTGATTTAAAATGGGCACATTTTATATGGTTAAACTCTTTATTTTCTAATAGGTAAAAGTTTAAATATTAAATGTTAAACCGCATCATGGATAGCTTTATGCGAAAGCTGACCAAGAAGTTTAAGAAGAAACCGTTTCAGTTGTGTTCCGTTTTGCTGACTGCAGACCCGAGCGCTGTCTCACTCGCGCTCGCCTCGCGAAGCGTTTGTATCAGCATCCGTATTTGTATAGAGCTGCAACAAATAAAAAATATGTATCAGAATATATAAAAAAATGCATCACATAAAAACCGGGTAAAATGCATCAGGGATGCAGCGGAAGTGGGGTACGTGTAAACGTCTAGTGCAATATCATGCACATACTCTCTAACGAGAGTGTGTAATATGGACTAGTACTTGTATCCTACAGTTCTAAGTCAACATGTCCTGTTTAAGATCATTATGGTCGAAGAAATAATGACATGACCAGTGATGTGACATTAAATATATTTATATCTATAAAATGTATGTAGGTACCGACGACCTAAAGAAGTTGGATTGGCAACATCCGATCAACAAATGATGACGTATTTATGACGTTAAATCCGCCTTTGATTTTTGCATGTTACATTCTCTTATAACCAATAAACTTGACACAAAAAGGCCTCTAAATAATACAAAAACATCAATCGTCGTGTCAAGGGACCGCTCCGTACCCTACATTAAAACGACGATGAGAGTGTTTAAAAAGTCTCATAAAAGGTAGAAAATGTTGAGGTGGTTGTAGATACTAATTTACAGAATACCTACTTTTCAAAAATTAGTTCAGTTCCAGCAATATTCGGAACTCTGTCTACGCCAACATATTTTTCGATTGTAAGATGAGGTTGCGAGTCCTTAAACATTCTGAATACTTTTGAAAGATGTACTTATGCTGAAAGCTTTTATTTTGTTGCACTGTACAGTTTTTTTTTTGCAGCAGTGTCATACCTACATAATACTTTCATTATTTAGTAATTCAACAGATATAACCCAGCTAGATAGGTTATCTATCATAATCATACCAAAAACTTCAAGATCACACTCGAAACAGCTCTATCAAAATCCAATGTCTTTGTAAATCAGCATATGCAAAGTGGTATAGCAATAAATCTAGCAGCTCTTGCTCGTTCTCGCATCATGTTACATCTTAATTTCGAAGCCGGCTCGACGGAGCCTGCTCGCTAGAGATACAGCCTTTTATCAAATACGCATTACGCTGGAAATTAACTTTAACTCCGAGAAAAAAATAACATTTCGTGCGCGTAAGCGATAAATAATGGAAAGCTGCTAGAATGCTGAGTTTGTTTTAACATGCCCATGGGGCGAGCGCGAATTATTTGCATTTTAAGTCCTCCCTTGTTTGTGAGGACGTATTTCGACTTAGTTATGATTTATATAATAAAATTCACACCTACTATATTATTATCTAGTTCGTTCGCTCCCTATGAAAAGTCACAAAATATATTAAATAGTGATTCCCTTTGGGATCGCGTGGTAATAATCCACAATTTGGCTTGTCCTACTCATCCATCATACCGCTATTTTATTTTTTATTATTGGCTATTTTAATTAATTTCGCTTTTCCTTTTGTTACAGGTGGTCGTCGTGTCTAAAGTAGTGATGCTTTAGGTATTATAGAGGTAAAGTCGCGGTGAACAATGTGCTGTTGTCGATCGCTCGAAACGCCCCGCACGCTCCGACGTTTGATATCAAGATATCACTATACATTGTCGACTAAACTTTTATACCGGCCCACGCGAACGCTTAGGCAATCGACTCCCAGAGATTTATTGTCAAAATTTCCCGTTAGTAACGCTTACCGAGCACACTCCACGTATCACTATTTCACAAATAAAAGAACCAGTCGCGATATCATCGTCGACCATAAATTATATGAAGCTCGGATGAAAAATATACGTGGTGCGGTCTTCGCTTATTTATCGAGAGCTCGGCTTGTGTACGAATACATTAACGCCGTTAAGTGAATCTGTTAATTGCGCAATGACTAGAGAATGTTGGTTTTGATGTAACCGTCTACGTTGGAGAACGGTCGGGGATGACAGGGTTATCGGTCGGCGAGTGGGTATCTCTAGATTGGAGATAGAGGCCCGGTGGCTGGTCGCTCTACGGATAGGTTCCCGCGTTGTTCTCTAACGTGATATATTGTTCCGCATCTTTGTGTATAAATCTTGAACGCCTGCTGAGGTACACGGACAGGCCGCGCCGCAACGCTGAGCTTCAAATGGAATTGTGTTTTTATTTATCGTGCGAATCGGGACCCACTATCGCTCACTCGAAATCGCACTTTATCTGCCGAAACGCGGCGTCGAATCGTGTCGGATTTAACAGCTCTATATACTTACGTGTTTATTTTCATCTCGGTAGCTCTGTATACAAAATAAACAAAGTGAAACTCTCCGTATACGAAAACGAGTAGAACCATTCGACTATTTTAATCGATGATTGAATGTTAGCTTTCTGTACTGTTCATAGTTTGTTAAAAGAAAAGAAACTGGTTGTATATCAAGACAGCTTCGATTTAACTTGCCAATGTCAAATGTAGTTTCATAATAGTTTGATCGTAGAATATCATAGCATTTCGGTCTTATAGATGTATACGCGCACTGCGATGAATATTAATATATATAAATTATTAAAATAAGTGAATACAAATGTATACGTTCGAAATACACATCGTTATTTATAAGTTTGCTTTATTTTTTGAATACTTTTTATTAGAAATTGTACCAGTCATCGCAGTAGTGTCCACAAATTTTGTATATAGGTACCTAGTTAAGGGTTAGTTTGTATCTATTTATAACTGAAATCTGATGTACAACGTCTGTATACGTCTTGAAATACGAAAGTGATAAATATATACCTTTAGTTGCAGCTAATATTCAATAGGTATACCATTTTTACTCGACTATGGAAAAATGGATTAGGCATTCACAGATCTGAATCGTAACGCTAATAGTTATTGACTTTTTTATAAGTGCCAGTTGAAGCTAATTAAAAATGTTAAGGTTCAATTACCATGTCAGATTTTCAAATTTCTTTCCATATGAAATATAACATTGTCCTAAACGTTTTCCCTAGTCGAGGCTTAGTTTTGTAAACTTTTATACTTAAACTAATGTGGTGCATATAAAACAAGACTTTATTTCTATCAGATATAAAGGTCATTGTACGTATCCATTGCATCACACTAGTTATACCTAAATACGTAATTTTCAAAGGCTTTAGTATTTTGAAGAAATATTCCATTTTTAGTCGATAGCTTAACTTATTATTAGAGAAATAGATTACCTAATAGTCACTTAAAAATGACATGAATCAAAACTAGTTGTGCCCAGTATACGAATAGCTAATTAAAATTAAGTAATAATATTATAATTTATTATAAGATACAGTAGCGGTAATATTTTTGGATTCCTATAAACTTATACGTAATTTCTTCTGTAATTTAGGTATAGTTGGTGTGATCTTGATCTTTTCTGTTCATGTTTTGCCTTTCGAAGTGCCAAATTCTTTTTGATTTTTTTAACGTTACGTCACATAGAGTAATGAAGTACTTTTATGTGCGCAAGCGCATTCTCAGGTTTATACTTTATTTGACAGTTTATTGATTTTCTATTACTTAACCTCTGTGTAATGTATGCTTTAATAATGATCTTAGTACCTCTTTGAAGTTCCTTTATAATTTAATTATAAACAGCAGAAACATTTTAATGACGATTGTTTTTTTTAAATTGCCCGTACAGAAAGGATCTCGATCAAATGTCATAATAAAAAAAAACTTTTGTTAATAATGTAAATAAATATTACATACTTATTTATATGGCTTAAACACTGCTACCGCAATATTTTTTGTTATGTTCAAAATTTATGGTTGAAAACGCACTTGTTTTTATTTCGTAATATGAAAGGTATTGCAGTGGAATAATGATTATTTGTTTACTTTCGTTTGATATCGTTAATTTATTTTAATTCGATTCGTGCTCATGAATACTTACTATACGTCAAAGTTAATTTGGGATAATGCTTTGAAAGCGCGATGTCATAGTGTTTCAACTTATTGGCGCATAAAAGATTCGAGCAATTGGCGTGTCAAAGTTTCAGAATCAATTTGCGTTTCATAGTGTCTCAACCCATTGACGTGTCAAAGAGTTTCAACCTATTGGCGTGTCATAGTATCTCCAAGCAATTGGCGAGTCACAGTGTCTCACCAATTGGCGAGTTAAAGTGTCGTAACCCATTGACGTGTCATAGTATCTCCAAGCAATTAGCGAGTCACAGTGTCTCACCAATTGGCGAGTTAAAGTGTATATCAACCCATTGGCGTGTCATTGTATCTCAAGCAATTGGCGAGTTATAGTGTCTAACACATTGGCGTGTCATAGTGTCTTAAGCCATTGGCGTGTCATAGTGTCTTAACCCATTGACGTGTCGATGGTATGGGAAAGCAAAACACATTTACCTGTTCCAGTTTAAGGGCCTGGCTGATATCACCAAGGTCCTCAAATACGACTCTATTCAGTTTATTTTGGTATCCTTCGCCTGCAAACATCGCTGATTTCGAATTAACTTTTGACGAGTTTTAACAAAAAAACATTTGTCATACGTAACTAGGTAGGCCCAATTTATTGTAATGTAATATATTATTAGTAATAACTAAAAGAAAAATACTTAATGAAAATTTGAGGGAATCTAGTGTAGAAATGGATTAATGTTTGTGTTTATTGATTGTAACTGTGTGGAAAAAAGTTGTGTAATATTATTATATTACTAAACATACCTTATTATACGAATGGATGCGATATTTTTTTTTGTACAATGTCGGCTAGAGTGCGAGATGGATCTGCATTAAATAAAATTCTGTTACTGTATTTTATATTTTTATTTATCTCCAATAAGAACCTTATAATTAAGAAGCTAAAGTAACCGCCTAGGACTGCTCAAGTAAAGACAGCAAAATAGTATTAGTGAATATTTGCCAAATTGATGTCTTTGAGGTAGACCCAAAAGACCCGTCTCGTGGCACGACGATCTTGATATGATGCATTCGAGGTAGAGTGGCCAGAAATAGCTGATGATCGGAAATGAAGAAAACGGAGGAGGCCTTTGCCCAGAAGTGGGACTACAGGCTAATTAAAAAAGATGCTTAATCTTTAGATACATACTGTTAAACAAAAGACACCTTAGTACATATATCTCTTAAAATTGTATAACTAAGATTTAAGGTTTTTCTTCGTCAATCTTTTACTCATCATCATCCGAGCGATGTTCATCATCAATATTTTTCTTTTAGGTAAATTATCTGAACACTAGCTGCGCCCCGCGGTTTCACCCGCGTAACTCCCGATCCCGTGGGAATATCGGGATAAAAAGTAGCCTATAGCCTTCCTCGATAAATGGACTATCCAACACAAAAATATTTTTTCAATTCGAACCAGTAGTTCCTGAGATTAGCGCGTTCAAACAAACAAACGAACAAACAAACAGACAAACTCTTCAGCTTTATTATATTAGTATAGATACCTACTCTTCAAAGATCTTATACTTGCAATCATCAACAAATATATTTCGAAAAAGATTATTACAGGATTTTATGTTGATAAAAAACTCTATGGCCCATAACTCATTAATAGCTACCAACTCTTAACATCTTACACACGTGATAACTTTTAAACGAAATATCCGATTGAGATGAAACAAAAAGTATTTTACTTCTACATAAATACTCTTGATAACATAATGCTTAAATGATACATATTTAACGTAGTTTTTTTTCTTCAGACGATTTGATAATTATTTTGAACACAAAATCGGTTATTGTGATTAAACCATGATAGCTAGATATATGTTCTCGCGGACTTTTTTGTAGGTCTTAATGGGATCTACAAACCCGTAGTACATCATTTTGTTCTATTGTCAATAGTTTTTGCAGCGCACGCAAAAATAGGTTTTCGATTTTACACCGTGTGTTACAAAATAGCAAATTTATTACGGATCCCTAATTTTGAAGAAAAAAAAACATAGCCTATAGCCTTCCTCGATAAATGGACTACCCAACACTGAAAGAATCATTCAAATCGGACCAGTAGTTCCAGAGATTAGCGCGTTCAAACAAACAAACAAACAAACTCTTCAGCTTTATAATATTAGTATAGATTTTAAAAATAATAGAATTAAATATACGAGGGCAAGCATTTGATTTTACCTCAGCAATCAACAAAGGTATTCCCAAAAACAATGTTGTAAACTATTAAAAACAACGTCCAGTAAAACCTCAAAAACCACAACACAAAATGAAATAACAATTCGCTTTCCGCGTTTGTTTCACAGTTTCGCATATCTCGTTATTAGCCAATGAAAATAATTTATGTCTCTTGATGAAACGCATGAGGTGTGCCCGAATCATAAATTCATAATGAAGTAGGTAGCTACTATCTCTGTCTACCCACAAATTGGAAATAATATGTTTGTGTTATTAATGATATGACGTATTTTTAGTTTGAACTTTTATAATTAGGAAATGAATGCTGACCGAAAACTGTCGATACGAGCCCAATTTGAAAACATGACAACGTCTACGTCCCTTCCATCGTGCCAGTTTGTCCAAGCTTAAATATTTACTATCTCAATATAAGTAATGAGGGAATAGCATAATATTAAAGTCTACGAGATCTAGCTTGCAGTATAAAAATACATAGGAATAAAATAACATTGATATTGAGAAGAGCCGTGGTGTCGTGCCAAACAGGAAGTGTGCATACGAGGCCGACACGGGATGTGGGCTTCGATTCTCTTGCTTTCCTATTTTCAACTCTATTTATTTGAAAAACATGACGTATCTAGGTATGAGTTATATAAAAATGCTAAACAATATTTTGGCTCAGATAGGCTTTTCATTAAATAATGGTGTTTTTATTTATCTGTCTCTATTCAAATACAAATTAATCAATTTTGAGACTCTAGACAAAGGTCGGCTATTCAAGTTGTTTGAGTATTTATTTACAAAACTAGTGATTGTATAATTTAGGGATGTAGAGTGCGAGTGCTACAAATTGGACTTTTATTATCCACAAAATCTTACGTAAAACTATTCACGAACACTTTGGACTTATCATTATTTATAACTCAAGAAACTAAGCTCCATTTTTTATAAAACACCTAAATTCTGTCCGTCTCTAGTCCTTCATAAATCAGGGTGTATTCGTCGGATTACGGTAAGAGTAATGACTGTGGTCCACCTGGTAAGGGAGTGCTATTATTTAGCTAGTCGCTCGAGCGTTGCGTCTTGCGATGTCTCGTCTTACTGTGGATGGGGAAGAGACGGGGAAGAAAATTCCAGGAAGAGAGAAGAAACTAATGCATCCGATTGATAGGAGTTTATTTCTGCATATTCACTAGATACATTTCAAATAAAACACACGCTTTACTTTGATTTGGTACATCATACTTGATTATTTGATGAAGATCTTTGTAGACAAAATCCTGCTTCTATACTTCACAATCAATCAAATTGTTAAAAAGTATCTCAAACCCCAATGTTATAGGGCCAACTGCTGTGGTCGGCTGACTACGAAAGCAGTTGACGTAAGGGTTACTTGTATCAAGCTTGCTTCAAAGATCAACTTACTAGCTGCTTGCGCTGGACTCTCCGGATCTCTGCTTTGGGTATCTTACCTACAAAAAACCCGAAACATGTGTAATTTATTAAGTACTTACTTCCTCTTGAATCACACTATCTATTTTAAAAAAAACTGCATCAAATCTGTTGCGTAGTTATAAAGATCAAAGTATACATAGGGACAGACAGCGGGAAGTGACTTTGTTTTATACTATGTAGTGATTTAGGTAGTATTGTTTACAAAATAAACTAAACTTAATAACCCAAGTAACAAAATCCGGTCAAAAATTAAATAGCAACTAGATAGTCTTTTATGTAGAAATTAAGGCTCCCATGAAAGGCTTATAATTAACGATCTAATTAGGAACGTGAGACTTCACTTTATTAGGTGGCTCGGGCTTTCGTGAAGGCGAGATGGCCACGATATCGGATTTTGGTGCTACTTGTAACTTTAATTAGGCATTTTCATGTTACAAACATTTTTGTTTAATATTTATTGCATTCTTTAATTTACAGCTAGTAGTTGGACATTTTTTTTTAAATACTTGCCCCATTGTTATGGGTTTGTTAGGTGACGCGTTTCTAGAATTTGTGGTTTAATTAGGCGTGCTATCAAATTAGAAGGAAGTCAAGACATTAGGGGACAAAAGAATTGAGTTTTACATCATGTCTTTTAAATATCTAGCATTTCTATTTCGAAAAATTGTAAGTGTAAGGTACTTACATAATTTTAAAAGTTCCCACAAATAGAATTTATGTAAAACCTCATCTATTATTTATACTCCGTCTACTAAATATTCTAGTCTACAAACGTTGACTCAACAATTTGGTAAACAAAACGCATACATTATGCAACAATTTGCCGTATCGCATAATCTGAGGGCTTACAAAGCTATCTTGCGTGCGCGCAGCCATACTTCTCGTAGACATATTGAGTTATCTTAATTAGTTGGGACCCACCACCCGGACGATCCAGTTCTGATAGTGAATTGCTAATAACTTGGCTTCTATTGCTGATATAATGACCAAAGAATTGATAGTCAACTTATTTACTGACAGTACTACTACTACAGTTACTACTCTGTTGGTTCAGCTACCCGAAGTTGATCTTTGCCTCCGAAACGAAAGCCTTCAATCGCTCCTTTCCTGCGCTAATTCCTGTCAATTGTTGTTGTTGTTGCTGAAATAAGGTTTATTTTATAGATATCTTTTAGGTCAACAAACTTTTCGGTCTGTGTACTTACCTAAAGCTCTCCAGCCGTATTCATTTATTGAACGGTTACGTCGTCTTTCTACACAAACCTAGGTCAAAACCTTTAGGTAAGTACTTTAAAAGTTTTATTCCATAACTAGCGACCCGCTCCGGCTTCGCACGGCTAGATTATGCATGTATTATACATATAAACCTTCCTCTTGAATCACTCTATCTATTAAAAAAACGCATCAAAATCCGTTGCGTAGTTTTAAAGATCTAAGCGGTCAAAGGGAAATAGGGACAGAAAAAGCGACTTTGTTTTATACTATGTAGTGATACACTCGTTCATTGTTAATCTGAAGTGCATGAAACCCGAGCATAAATCGTCATGTCAACGGTATCGACAAGGTGACTCCTGCGCAACGGAACACCGCAGTCGGAGTCTGTGGAGCTATAAAATGATAGGTAGGTAACTTTTGGGAAGCCAATAAAGTTATTATGTACAAGCTGACCCGTGCCCACTTCGTTGAGCATTTATTTTATTAATATTAAAAATTAAATTATCTATACTAATATTAAAAAAAAAACTTTTTGTAACTTAAATATAAAAGTTAGACATATGCTGTCGTTGACTTTTTTGTAGGCATTTTCAAGCTCCACAATCCACATCTTTTCTACAGAACTCAAAAATATATCTTTCATAGTTAAGGCAGCGTTCGTAAGAAACGCTTTCATGCGACCGTTTTTTCTCCAATTCACTTTGCAAAACGGACTACCACGTAAAAGCCTTTTTATTTTTCGGTTTTTTATATAACCTATGACACTCAACAATAATGTGGCTTTCTATTGGTGAAAGAATTTTTAAAATCGGATCAGTAGATCCCGAGATTACCCCTTACAATTTAACAAACACACAAACTTTACTTCTTTAAAATATTAGTATAGATATTAGTATAGATTATAAGCGTGTAACAAATAATCCTATAATCACTTAATCAGCTGGCCCGCTAGGTAATTGGTGGTTTTATCACATTTTAAATATTTCGTTAATTTTTAAAATTAATATATTTTTAATTCATTTGAGTAAATTAATGTAGAACAAAATCTTGTTTTGCAATTATTTTTTGGTTAAGTTCCGAGGATGCCTAAAATTAGCTAAGAGGTATTATTTCTTTCTTACACACTGTATTTAGGTGAATAAAACTACTTGAAGGCTAATGTTGTTTTTTTTATACATAGCTGGTTTTTTTCGAATTTCGAATTCAGCAAAAAAGCAACTGCCATCAATGGTTCGATTTTGTCAATTATTAGTGAACGAACACCGTACTTACCTGCCATAAAACAAAAAAAAGTTGAAACTCCTCGTTATAATCAATCTTTTAGTTAGTCTTCTATGTGTCCAAAATCAATTAAACTAGCTATCATCACTATCACTACATAGTATAAAATAAAGTCACTTTTCGCCAATGTATGCTTAGATCTTTAAAACTACGCAACGGATTTTGATGCGGTTTTTTTAATAGATAGAGTGATTAAAGAGGAAGGTTATTGTTTGTTGTTGTTAAGGTAATTATTGTTTTTAGATATAATACATGCATAATACAGCCGTGCGAAGCCGGGGCGGTTCGCTAGTATAAAATAAAGTCACTTTTCGCCGTCCCTATGTCCTTCCTTATGTACGCTTAGATCTTTAAAACTACGCAACGGATTTTGATGCGGTTTTTTTTAAAACATAGAGTTATTCAAGAGGAAGGTTTTTAGATATACTTAATGCATGTATAATACAGCCGTGCAAAGCCGAGGCGGGTCGCTAGTAAAATATAAAATAAACTTGCAAAACTAACCATGTAACAGTTACAAGCATACAAGTATCTTGACATGTCCCTAGTTCGTTGCTCGCGAATCGTGCGCGCACAAGATAAGATAAAAGGCAGCGCGTGCACAGTGCCCCGCCGCGACCGCTAATTAAGTCTTTAACTTCAATATGATTTAGTTTATTTGTTAATAGATTGTAACATGCAGTAAAACTTGATTTTGAGGTTATCTTAGTACAAGCAATTAATATATTACTTACATAGTAATGTTTCTCTAAGTAATTATAAAATAATAAATATGGCAGGACATTTCACACATCGCCATCTAGCTCCAAGCTAAGTAACTAGACTTGTGTTACGGGTGCTAGAAAACGGATATGTTACTTATTTATATTTATAATACATAGAAAAAACCAGACCACAGACAAATATCTAAGCATAAATACTTGTCTGAGGCGGGAAAAGATCCCGCAACCCTGTGTTTGGCAGTCCGGCATGGTAACCATTGTGCCAACTGGGACGTCTAAGTACGTACCTATCTTCTGTATAATTTTATTATTTATCGATGATTGATTGTATGATTTTGAACTTGAAATGATCGATAATTTTAGATGATTTTATAGATTCATTTAGACGTGCTCAGCATCATGTTGAGGGTTTACGTTTGATCGTAGTCAAAACGAAACAAAATCAATTTGTTTTCCTTAGAAAACAGAAACTACCTGCGCTTATTTGAATAATACAGATCGAAAAATCACTTGTTTACATTTATTTTAATAATGACAATAAAACCGTTAAGGTAACGCCAAAGGTAGACAAAGCTTTGCCCAACTGTCATAAATACATGATTTACGCAATTATCGTTCAAAGGAGAAGATAAAATACAATTCACCTTACCTACTTTACAAAGTTACTTCTTTTTATTCTGCCATTTCAGACACTACTGGACAAGCAACGACTCTATTTCTTGTAGCGCAAAACTTAAAATTGCTAAAGTAGAGTTTTTAGAGTGTAACTTATTAAGTCTGTTTAAATAAGTTCTGATTATTCACAGATATTATATTCTAAGGTATACCAACCGCCAACTTGAGGTGACGCAAAGTTTAAAAAAATAAAACTAAACCAAATGAAAAATACCGGGATACCTACCTATTGTACGGAAATAAAGGTGAAACCAAAGCGACAAAAAATTGTAGTTTTTTAAATGTTCTTACGTAAGTATTAAGGTAACTATTAATTTTTTAACACATTAAGTCAAAATCACACTTGCTTTGCTTAAAGATTTCGTTAAAAAAACTTAGGACGACTTGTAGGAATATTTGAATCGTAGAGTTAAAACTCGATTTTCGCGTACATAGATCGTCAAAAAATTGCCCATTGATGAGTCAAGGTTGATTAAAATCGAGATTTTCAAAGAAACAAATGAATATCGGAAACGTAGAGGCATGTGAAGGAATGGAGAAGAAGAGCCGAAGATCGGACTCAGTGGCGTATCTTGGGAGAGGCCTAAGTCCAGCAGTGGACTGATACCGGCTGATGATTATGATGATGAGGGGCATGTGGTGGAGGTCCACAATAGATAATGAAAGTAAAATAAAATAAGTAACCCTGGCAAAAAAACTCACTTTTTAGGGAATAATCCAGATTTTTTTGTGATATGATTCTGTGAGTCGAATGCACACCAACCGATATTCTAAGATCGTTAAGCTATAGGTGCCGCAACAATAACTTCGTAATCAAGGTAGACTCTGAAAATGATGGCGCGACCATCTCGATGCATTAAATGGAGATTGGCCAAACCTAACCCAGGATCAAACTGCTTGGAAGGATGGTAAAGAGGTAGTAATATAACAAAAAAATGATTCTGTGGGATAAGTAATTATAACTTCGACATCTCTTGCATTCGTGCCGTCCCACACTGTCATGACTCTCGACCATGCAAAAACTACTCAACCAATTCTGATGAAACTCAGTATACCTAAAGATAGCTGGAGACGTGGATTCACACAAAGGCTCTGTAACTAAATTACCACTGGAGTGGGTTGATCTGACCCTACTTCATCAATTTGTGCTATCAATACGAAGAAGAAGACCACCACTGGTCCAGGACTTAAGCGGGTGAAACCCTGGGAGATAACTAGTAAGGATATATAACACGTGAACTAATCAGTATTCTACACAATATTAAACACGCATATGTAAAAGATCCGCAACTAGACAACTGTGCCTAATGTCTTGTCAATCATTCTTACTCCAAGCGCTTGTGATACGAATATTGAAGACTTTTTTCATTTGAATTCCTATTCCGGAATAACAATACCTGGACGGTTTGGAGTTGCTAGTTTAAATTGAAAGAGATTGACAGATCGTTTGTGTTTTTAGGTATTTAATAAATCAAAGCAATCAATTATTTAAGTTAAGAATTTGATCACAGGGGCAATCTTGACGTTTTCTCTTGTTAAATGCTATAAATTTTGTTGATGCATTGCAATTTGCAATACACACTTTGGCTGTATTTTTACAAGCGCCTAATTGTATTATTTTGCATCTTGATACTTTGAATCATTGTGATTAAGATGACTATATTTGTTAAATCCTCTAGTCTGCGGTAGGTAAAGTTTAATTTAAGATCACTGATTGATATTGATAGCAAATCGGTCACGTAGTCATTGCCTATATTGACTTTTAATTAAATAGATTTAACTGAGGCGCCAAGGGTGACGTCAATCTATTGTCACAGAATAGATAATAGTTCTACTATTGTGTTAATACCGTCCAGACGGTTAGCCGTACTTAGATAAAATATAACTACTACATAGTTATAATACTATTGTTAGTAGTTAGTAGTTGTGTAGTTATAATAATGTTGTAGATAGCTATACATACAAAAAACTGTGTCTATATATAAATATTACATATTATATAGCTTAGTACTGATTTACAAGCCAATTTAAACTAAATATCAATGTTAATGTTTTTAAAGTGCGTTACGCTATTTGTAAAGTTTGTTAACGAAAAGCAAGTAAAGGAAAATTCAGAAATATAAAAAAAGTTGAAAATTAAGGTAAATTTTGGTACTTACTAGTAAATTTGCCCATATCACTCAGGACCTTGATTTTTATACACCTAATAGGGACTATAAACCTCATTATCTGGTATGAATTATTATTTCAACTCGCTAGGTCGGTGGTGGCGGATAAAAAAGTGATCAAGGGTTCATTTTTTTTACGTTTGAGGTAAGGAACCCAAAAAAAAAATATATGATTTTAAACTAACTATTCCAATGGATAAGACCAAGTTAATGACGAACAGCGTCAAGCACAAAGTGTGTGTGGGCAATGTCGAGGTTGAACGTGTTCATGAGTACGTCTATCTGGGACAGTTAGTCTCCTTCCAGGCGCGTCAAGAAAAGGAGGTTGCTCGACGCACGGAAAGCGCCTGGAGAAGCTATTGGTCCTTTAAACACCTCATGAAAGGCGACGCACCAATATCTTTAAAGCGTAAGCTCATGGACATGTGCATCCTCCCCGTCTTCACATATGGTGCCCAAACGTGGTCTTTGACTAAAAAACAGAGGTCCGCCCTTGGGGTGAATCAGAGAGGTATGGAGCGTAGCATGCTGGGGGTTAAATTAACCGATCGCATCAGAAACACGAACCTGCGCTCCAGAACTCGCATTGCTGACGTCTCCCAGAAAGCCGCTAAGCTAAAATACGACTGGGCGGGACATGTTTGCCGCATGTCAGATGAACGATGGGCTAAAATATCAACAGAATGGTCCCCCATAGGGATACGACCACGCGGCAGACCAACGCGACGATGGCGAGATGATTTTGACTCCTATAGGAATGATTGGTGTGCAACGGCGACAGATCGTGATCAATGGAAGAAAGGTAGAGAGGCCTTTGCCCTGCAGTGGGACAGTTTAGGCTCTTAATAATAATAATAATAAATATTCCAAGCATCATTTCACGAGACCCAACACAACACAAAGGATGGTAAATATCACGTCTTAATTAACTGTAGTTAAGCAATAAAGTCCTAAGAAGAATTGTCCAGTCCAGATATATAGGTAGCTTCTCATTTTGTCAGCCATAGGAACAAGGCCACTAATCATTTCCACCGGTAACCTGTTTATACAACTTCGCATACATTCATATTTACATTTGAATGTCCGAACCCCGCCATCCTTTAATTAAATAAAACTGAAAACTCGAAATGGATTTTACGTGATTTCATTAATGTGTTACGTTCGGTATTATTTTCGAACATTTATTATTGTGTAGTGCGTACGAACGTTATTCATTTTATGGTATAATAAGCTGCTTTAAAAACAACATGTTTTCATTACTGGCCGTGTAGTGGTCCGGCTAATATTGTATTTTACCAACTGTTTTAGTATATGATTTAAATCCATTGTGCCACTAATAAATACGTTTTATGTGGTATAAACGTAATAAAGTTCATTTGCTAAATGAATTTTAGTGGTGGAATGTGTTTATTTTCAATAGACTTAGCTAAGAGGTTCGTGTTATTAAAATCACAATAAATTTTTTCAACATTAATGCCTGAATACTCAAACGTTGAAGGGTAAATATTTAAGACGCTCCTATCCTATGTAAACATGACACTTAAATGTCAATTTAATCACCACTTAAGATATAGAGATAGCCTTTCAGTAAGTATTTTCGGGCGTAAGTCTTAAAATAAATCAAAGACTACGAATAGGTCAATACAACCCAAAGTTTCACCTGCGTAAGTTTTAAACCCGTAAATATCTAAAATAGTAACCTATTTAGCCCAGCCATTTTAGACTCTGGTTGTCTCCAGAACGTAGGCCTCCATATCTTACTTAGACATTTTTTTTTCATCTACAAAATATAAAATTCAAAGTCTTGAGTGAGAGAGTGAGAGAATTAGGGGCTGATCGGCCTAAACTTTGGCATACATAATTATAGTGATTGATGATGTGATTTTGGAAATTTCAACTTCTACACCGATGTAGTCACGGATAAAAGCTAGTTAGACTATAAAAGACGATCCACAAAAAATGGCGAAATTTTTTGGCCCGGTTACGGTCGTATGCTATAGTTTTGTGGGCATAGATAATCATTAGGTTATATTCTAAATCTCATCCAAAAATAGCCTCAACCACTTAAAAGTCAATACAGACAAATCCAAACTTATAAAAATCCTTATCTCAACAATCTATCCTTTGTTTGAATATCAATTAATTTCCTATAACACTTTTTAAAGCTAAACTTGGCACATTCGCTTCACATCTAAGTGCCGGTGACACAATAAATCTAACAGTGAAAATTTAGAGTCCCTATTAACTCAAAATCGTGTATATCATTCCAAATGGTTGTGGAAAAACACTACACCCAGTCACGGATAGCATAATGACTAAAAATAAGTAGACGAATGGAATAATTAAGTAGGTAGAGTAAGGGGAATTCTCAAAGGCTTCTTTTATAGGCTTCTCATACGATACAGTACTCTTTTCTGTATCTACTGCACGTAGGTCAACCGGAAGTACTGATGTGGTACTTCCGGTTTATCTATAATAGTGAAGATGGAAAATAATCGAAAAACAATAAAGTTGAAAATGAAAGGGGACTGCATCGATACGTCGAAACTTATAGCGTGAGTTCGATTCGCACTTTTTTTCGGTAATTAGAAGTTTTTTTAAGCTGGAAATTTAATTTAAACTGTTTTTATTTTGTTTTACCTATTAATAATTTATAATATAGAGATTATTATGTTTTATTCATAAGCTACTAAGAGTAGGTACATTTACTGTTATTTAAATTCAACTCGAATATTCACCCAGTTACATGCAGTAACTAACTATGGTTTAAACCGGTCGGTTTTACATGAATTTTCTCTTAGTTGTCCGATATCTGTTTAGTCAGAAAGTTTTTATATTTCATCCAGTTTTTACTGAAATGGGTTTAAGACTTGTCTACAATAACATAGGTCCATAGTGGGATCAGTATTATTAGCAGTTAGTTCAGACTATGATGGTAGGAAGCGGGAGAGGCGTCTTTAACATTACGACAATAAAGCAAAAAAAAAAAATTGAAAAATCTACATTCTGCAACTGCTGACTTTTTGAATTTGGTTAAAAATATATAACTTTAATTATAAAGCACTTGAAAATAATATTAACCTAATTATTCATAGCTATTGTGGACGAGCATAGCAGCATGACAAAAACATCTGCTTGAATAGATTTATGATATTAGTGATACATTAACACATTTGGACGAAGTGTCTCACGAACCGACGCCTTAAGGCACGTACAATACGAAAACACATCGTTATTGCCAGTAGTCATTTGAAACCCTCAGCTAGGACCTTTGCTTGCGAATTGTCACTCATTTGAACATTGAAGATTTAATTTTAATCGGCAATTGCGAAGCTTGTTTTGAAAACTTGACTGATCTTATTCGCCTCATTTCTTTCTTAGTAGAGTTTTCGAAACAGCTTCCGTAAAGGTGCAGCACTTTCGCATGTGGCGTGCAAGGCCGATGAGGGAGCGACAGCGCCACAAATGTCACAAACAAATTTTGTGCTTAGGGCAAAGGAGTGCGTTGGTAGCGCAATTCGCGCTTTTGACACACTCACTCGAACCACGTGTTGTCATGTGTGACCACACCGTCCCAGAGGGACTTTCTCCAGGAGTCTCACTCTTTTTACAATGTCATTAGGTCAATTTTGAATGATACCTTGTCACGCTAATTTAATAATTTGCGAAGAATTTACTAAATAAGTACAGAAGTAACTGTAGGTCTAGTATTATTTATGAAATGTTATTGTCAAATAATGGTTGATTACTAATTGACGACATATACAATAATACTTTCGTATTGCACACCCTTTGCCTAAAATATGTCTAAAACTTAATTCCTAGTGATTTATTATCTAGCTTCGTTTAATTTATAGCACGATATAACCAACTGCTGAAACAAAAATCTATTTATTACGTTATAAGTTGTTTGCCGGCCTATGTTTGTTAGGCGATGTCCCCGAAACATTTATTAGGGGCTGTCTAATTTTTTACGCGAAAAACACAGCAGTGCGGTACATTTTTCGCAAAAAAACGAGATGAGAATAAACAGACGACGAAGAATGGCGAGAGAGCGCTCGAATTTTGAATACAAATGTAAATTAGTATCTTCACTAATTACCTCGCAACGGGCAGGGCCATGCATCTTGTAGGCTTACTGGAAACGGGCTTTTTTAACAGCTCGTAAAGTCGTTTGAATTTTCTTATTCATTGGTTATTGATGATTCTGCGGTTAGAATGTTCGAGCTAACGTGAATTTCAGACGCAAAGACTTTGATTTTTAAAGTACAATTTTTCGTTTTGACTCGATAGTGTTAGGTGCTACGAAGTAGTAGTTTTAGATTTATGAATTTAGTTTTTAGGCTTTTAGAATAAACCTCACTAATTATTATAGATGTGAAAGTTAAATCGTTTGCGATTAAAAGAATAGGTATACGAAGCTAGAGCCCTAAAATGACACCTTATAATATTCCCATAAGATCGAAAAATATGCGGGAAATACCGCAGAACACAGTATGTTGGAACATACATATAAATAAAAAATAAAAAATATTTGGAAATATTTATTTCTGGTTTGTGATCTCCTTGTTTAAAAAGTAAAATGTTGTAAGTATTTAAACTTTTAAAGAAATACTATTAATATTAAGTAGATATTAGAAATTGCTAATTGATCGTTATTTACTTATATCTTTACTAGTAATGTGTAAATTTTTAACTGACATTACTCACTCATCTAGATCTAGTAGCCCTTTCATCGTCGTTTCTACGCTAGTTCCTCTTCGGAATGCAAAATTACAAGGCCATTATACCATACGATTTTACGATATCAATTCAATATTTTTACTATAAATAAATAAATAAATAAATAAATAAAATTCGGTTAACTAGGTTAACCATGCTTTCATGTCATCTAATTGAAAATGTCTATCAGTGAAAAGGTTATTCTGATAGAGACCCAAAAACAAGTAGGTACTCTGAGACATGACTTAAACGTCCTAATTTAACAAAATATATATTTTTTTACTAAGTTTATTTTATCCCACTGATGTGCAAAGGCCATTTCCCTCCATTTGTCCTGATCTCCAGCTATTTTTGACTTGCATCCAAGTCGTCGCGCCATTTTTTTGGGTCTAGCGTGAAAACCTACCGTCATAAGGGACCCATTGGGTGACTTTGTTTATCCACCTTAGGCATGCATTCGACACACGTGGCCAGCCCACTCCCAATTAAGAAACAAAATAAATTGTTTTAAAGTTTTAAGTTTGTGAATCGTAGAGTGTAAAAGTCCCCATTGAACACAGCAGCATCATACCCTCGTCCGTTCGTACTGTATAAAAAACACATCATCTTTTATTTTTCAACGTTCAACATTTGCATGTCCCGGAGATGATGTGCTATGAAAATTGTGGAAAACTTATTTATTATGAACTGGCGTAAGTTAATTAAAACAATTCATTAAGTGAATTAATATGAATATAATTCCCCTGTGGTTTTTCTTTGTGAATTAGGAGTAAATTTTTTGAAAATATTTATTTTTGTTGTTTAGGAAATTGTTATCAGAAATTCTACTTCTTACAAGCTTTTAGAAATTATAGGCTTCTCCGTATTTGATAAATCACAGGCATTGAGGTTGCGTTCTTATAGAAGCAAGGTAATCAGCGCTGGTTTACCGGTGGAGTACTAGCTACTTGCGAGGTCTAAGCCAATAGTTTGTATTGCTCCATTTTGTGTCGAATGTGACCAAGAAAATTTTACTACTTTTTACGCTTTTGCAGCATGATTCAGGCTCAGTCGCTTTAATTATCGACAGTAAATATGTAATGTATAACTTTTAACTAAATATACTAATATTCAATGGCAATGGGTAAACTTATTAATTCAACATCTGACTATGTGGACCGTTTTGACTCTTTGGCAGACAAAACAAGTTATGGCTGTGACCGCTGCAGCCAGCCCGAGCCTTTGAATACACCTTCCTTATCAAGTGAGCAGCTGTGTAACCGTGCACAGCTATTATGTAAATCTTCTAATTTAAGTTCTCAAATAATTAATAATAAAAATCAAACAATCATGTTTAGCGATGAAATTGGAATGGATATGGGCTCAAAATTAAACTTTTATTCAAAGGGACAGTCTTTTATAAATTACTGTATGCCTTCTGCATCCTATCACCAAATTATGAAAAGAATAACTAGCTATAAATTTGAAAAAAAATGATAATTTAATTATTTTTATTGGAAATAGGGGAAGTGTCAACAAACAGGAAATGTTGAAATATTGTGATACTTTGTGCTCCTTGAACATAGACAATATTGTAATGTTTACACTCCCCTACTGTAAAAACTTGCCAGCTGCGGAAAATACACTTAGACATAATTTAAATTTAGCATTGAACACTATATCATGTTATAGTAAAAAGTTCAATGTTATTGACACTAACCCTATTGTTAGTAATACTTATTATTTGACGAAGGGAAAGCACAAGCTTCCGGATTCAATCAAAAGACAGATAGTAACTTCGCTATGTTATTTTTTTAATTTTACTGCCAAGAATTTGGCTACATATACTGCGCCTTTTGCGCAGTTAAATGACATAAATATTATTCAGACTGCGGATAGTTGTCTTTATCCGATTAATTTAAATTAAATAATCAGACAAAAGAGGTACGCTCTTGCAGTAGTTTTAAGACAATGGAGATATCCTCTAGCACATTACCAAGTAATAATAATAAAAAAAATTGTTCAGATAACAATATAAGCCAATTATTGATTTCATTATCTAACAAGTCAAATAATAACGATTGCTGGAATAAATGCCCTAAAATAAATAAAGTAAATAAAAATTATGAAAAAAATATTACCTTGGTGCATCAAAATATCAGAGGGATGACAGAGGGCAAAATACTAACACTGGAATTGTACATGAACGCTGAGGATATTGACATTGTATGCATAACCGAACATCATCTCCGGGCTCACCAGCTCATGTTCAATTTCAGCAACCACCGGGTTGGCAGCGCATTCTGCAGGGTAAACACGGCAAAGGGGGTCTCTTATAATACTGAACAATAAATTAAAATATAAAGAAAGAAAAGATGTCGTGTCTAAGTCTGTGGAATGTGTAACGGAAATATCTTGTGTAGAACTGGAGCAATTAATAGTAGTATGTGTATATAGACGACCTGTTTTTGAAAATTTTAAAGAATTTATTGAGATATTGGATGAAATGCTAACAAAATTAACTATAAAGGACCAGGTATTTTAACCAAATCTGAGCGTAACGTTACGTAAATATAAAGGCACTTATCGTCAGAACATATTTTAATCATATAAATTACATACCCATCGGCATTATTTTACCACAACGCTTAATCCACTCACTAAAAGGTATTAAACTAATTAACTCAAATAAATGGTACGAACATAAAAAGGTTCGGACATCATGAAGCTACTCCGACAGAATGAACCACGTTCCGTCATTTTATTCCTATTTATAGACACAAAACAGTAGTCAAGATGGCGGCGCCCTGACGTATCCATCAAATGAAGCACTGTATTGTTGACTTCCTTCAGTCGTTTTCGTTTTGTTACTGACACGGCCGTCCTGCGATCGTGTTCGCCCTCGAACACCCTTGTAGTCGAATGCGGAAGCTGAGAACAACACAATAAAGTCAGATTCTACAACTTTTGATCGTTTTGATATAGAAGAGCAAACAGAATTTTGGAGGAGTTGGCTATTCCATCGCCGGCAAACCAACCCAACCAAAAGACATCAAATGATTGCAATACTTCTACATTCATACACCAGAGCAAAAAGGACAGAATCTTGGAAGAGCTAGCTATCCCATCGCCGGCCAACTAACTCAACCAAAGACATCGACAGTTCGCAATACTTCCACATCCACACACCAGAGCAAAAGGGACAGAATCTTGGAAGAGCTAGCTATCCCATCGCCGGCCAACTAACTCAACCAAAAGACATCTACAGTTCGCAATACTTCCACATCCACACACCAGAGCAAAAGGGACAGAATCTTGGAAGAGCTAGCTATCCCATCGCCGGCCAACCAACTCAACCAAATGGCTTAAACCAAGTGATGTTCAATATCAGCTTAGTTGTGTATCGCCATGTATTTAAAGTACCAGTGTTCACCATGGATATCTGTTACTATACACAATTCTGTCACTCTACTTCTGTTGGAAAAATGTTTGAAGTGACTGCAACTGCATGGGAATCTCTAATTTGAGTTTTATTTCTTTTTCCTGCCATTAGAACCCATATTGCAACGCCATTTCTTTTTACATTTACAGATCTCTTCATTCTAGATTTCTCGCTACACATCTCACAAAGAACATTTCGCTTCACTTGTGAGAGAGAGACACCCATATCTGAATGATTTATATTATCGGTTTAAGAATGACTTGCGTTCACAGCGTATCGAGTTTATTTCACAACATCTTATAGCATGTACACCTTTACTAAAATAAATTCATCTGCAAATTCACACTCTCGACTAATTGGTCAAAAATATGAATCTACCCATGAATCCACTTTTTTCGGCAATTATCTACTCTGACCAAAACTGTTCAAAAACTAAAATATTTCTATGCAACATCTAAAATATCTGAATTTAATCCATTTCCATCGCTAATTATAATATGGCATATTTCCTTGGTATATCCATACTAGCGACCATTACTAATTCAAAACTTTCATAAAAACAACATTTCAGACAACCATGTAAAAGTCTAGATTTAATCTACTTGCATCACCAATTTTGATAAAATATTTCAGAACTTAATTGACTTCATAGGCCTCTCCTGGCTCTTAACTTTTTTTAATCTAGCCTTAATTGTAATTATACTTTACAACAGAAATATTCAGCTCATTATACAAATTATAAACGATACAGCTTTAAAAAATGTGAATTTAATCCATTTGCATCGCTAATTATATGGCATATTTCTTTGTTATATCCATACTAGCGACCATTACTAATTCAAAACTTTTCAGAAACAATATTTCAGACAACCATGTAAAAGTCTAGATTTAATCTACTTGCATCACCAATTTTGATAAAATATTTCAGAACTTAATTGACTTCATAGGCCTCTCCTGGCTCTTAACTTTTTTTTAATCTAGCCTTAATTGTAATTATACTTTACAACAGAAATATTCAGCTCATTATACAAATTATAAACGATACAGCTTTAAAAAATCTGAATTTAATCCATTTGCATCGCTAATTATATGGCATATTTCTTTGTTATATCCATACTAGCGACCATTACTAATTCAAAACTTTTCATAAGAAACAATATTTCAGACAGCCATGTAAAAATCTGGATTTAATCTACTTGCATCACCAATTTTGATAAGATATTTTAGCACTTTATTGATTGCATCGGCCACTCCTGGCTCTACATTTTTCAAACCTAGCGATATTTTTGTAATTATACTTTTTTACGAAAGTATTCAGCTCATTATACAAATTATAAACGATACAGCTCACCATTTTCCACCATAGTCATTTTACTACATCCTCGGGCTGTTTTCACGCTTCATTTTGAGCCCAGCATTTGCGCCCATCATTTGCGCCTGTCCATAGTTCAACTGTATTATAACAAAAATTAACACATTAATTATACAATCTTTACAGCTCATCATTTTATACAAAATGCTTACGAAATGTGTTTTCTGCTAAACACGTGTTGTCCCCGTGCTGTTTTCACGGTTTTTCACCTGTGTCACCATCTACAAGTCATCTACATTCACTCGCTATTCAATCTGCAAAATTACTAAAAGCATCTTCAAATAAACAGATGAAGAAGGAGTAATATGTCTCCCTCTTCGCTACTTGAATTCAACACAGTAATTTATGAAGCCTCTGTATGTTTTATTGTTTTTCACCGTATAATTTTTATCACAATAAAAATATTTAGGCTATTTAACCGTTATTTTAATTATTCTCTTACCCACAAATTTCAACAATAGATTTGAGTTTTTATATTTAATCTATCTAAATATTTCATATCACAATAACACAAAAAAAGATTTAGATTTAAACCATAAAACACTTGTCAGCAAGACCGAAAACGTGCCACGTGAAAGTTCGATTTTCACTATGTCATCGCACTTCTGATATAAAGGACCAGGTATTTTAACCAAATCTGAGCGTAACGTTACGTAAATATAAAGGCACTTATCGTCAGAACATATTTTAATCATATAAATTACATACCCATCGGCATTATTTTACCACAACGCTTAATCCACTCACTAAAAGGTATTAAACTAATTAACTCAAATAAATGGTACGAACATAAAAAGGTTCGGACATCATGAAGCTACTCCGACAGAATGAACCACGTTCCGTCATTTTATTCCTATTTATAGACACAAAACAGTAGTCAAGATGGCGGCGCCCTGACGTATCCATCAAATGAAGCACTGTATTGTTGACTTCCTTCAGTCGTTTTCGTTTTGTTACTGACATAACTAAATCAAAAAAACAATTACTTGTATGTGGGGATTTTAACGTAGATTTACTGAAAATAAGCACCTTTTCCACGAAACTTCTGAATTTGTATAAATCACACAATTTATCTAACGTGTTTCTGGAGCCTACTAGAACCACTGACACTACTGCGACATGTATTGATAATATTTATATTACCGATAATATATCCACGATTAGCAAATCTATCATTAATAAATTAGAATCAGACCATAGTGGTCAGTTTGTCAAAGCTATTGTCATAAAATCGATACCAAAAAGGAAAATAAAGTACGTACCGGTGACTGCTGCTCGTCTGGAGGAACTTAGATTGAATTTAGCTAACGTTTTACCGTTTCTGCCTTGTGATACGGATCCAAATGTATTATATAATAACTTTTTTTCGGTTCTTAATAACCAATTTCAGTCTATCTTTACATCCAGATCTATGGTAGTCTCCGACAAACGCGAGTTTAGTGACTGGGCAACGGTTGGTATTCACCGCAGTAGACATAAACTATATGAGTTATACGCGGAAAGACAGAGTAATACATCAGAGGAGTTTGGAGCCTACGTTAGAAACTATTCAAGGATATTTAAAAGAGTGTGTATTTTGGCAAAATCTCTCTTCATTAAATCTGTGATTAAAACTAGTGATGATAAAATAAAAGCTACATGGAAAGTAATTAACGCTGAAACAGGGAGAGTCGCAGCCAAAAACACCGAGTTTAAATTGAGTATTAATGGAAATATAACTAATAATGATCAAGATATCGCAAACGAATTTGAGATTTTTTTCGGTAATGTAGCTATTACTTTGACGAAGGCTTTAAATTCTTCTACCCCCATTGCAGAAGCTTTGCTAAAAACGAATGTACCAAATTGTAATAAAACATTTAAATTCCAATATGTTAAAAATCATGACATTATTGTAGTGCTTAAGCAAATAAATCTCAAGAAAACTAAAGATCTATGGGGGATGTCTGTCCCGATTGTTAAATCAATTATTGAACTGATTATACCAGAACTAGTCATTATATTTAATCGATGTATAGATTGTGGTGTGTTTCCTGATTTAATGAAATTGAGTAAAGTAGTTCCACTGTTTAAATCTGGTAGTACCTCAGACCCCTCCAATTTTAGATCAATATCAGTACTACCCACGTTAAGTAAAATTTTTGAAAAACTTATTTTAAAGCAACTACTGAAACATTTCCATGATAATAATATCTTACATAATAAACAGTTCGGGTTTAGTAAGGGGCGCTCGACTACTGATGCGGGTATAGCGTTAATTAAAAACATATTTGATGCTTGGGAGGAGTCACATGATGCGTATGGCATATTCTGTGACTTATCCAAGGCATTTGATTGCGTTCAACATAATACATTGATCATGAAACTACACCACTACGGTATTAGGGACGGCGCCCTGGATCTTATCTCTTCTTATTTGAGCGGTAGGATCCAGAGTGTTGATGTTAACGGGAAACGATCCCCCGGATCTGCGATAGCAATGGGGGTTCCTCAAGGATCCATATTAGGACCTTTCCTGTTTTTAGTTTATATAAATGACTTACCTTACCTTGTAAGGGACAACCATGGGATAGTGTTGTTCGCAGATGACACCTCCTTGGTGTTCAAGGTTAAAAGGCGTCAGTCCAACGTTGACGATGTGAACAATGCTCTCTCTAGAATAGTTGATTGGTTCAATTCCAATAATTTATTACTGAATGGATCCAAAACTAAATTAATTCGGTTCACACTTCCAAATGTAAAACAAGTAAAAACTGTTGTAAAAATTAATGATGAGGAAGTTGAATTAGTCAGTAAGGCTGTCTTTCTAGGTATAACTTTAGATCCTAAGCTTCAGTGGGGCCCGCATGTGGAAGCATTGTCCAATAGACTTAGTTCTGCCGCTTACGCCGTTAAGAAAATTCGCGAATACACGGACATTGAGACTGCTCGCCTAGTCTATTTCGGCTACTTCCACAGTGTCATGTCGTACGGCATCCTACTGTGGGGGTGTGCTGCAGATATTGATGCTATTTTCATATTGCAAAAGAGAGCTGTCCGAGCTATCTACAAAATGGGCCCCAGGGAATCACTTAGAGAAAAATTTAAAGAGATAAATATATTAACGCTCTATTCACAATATATCTACGAAAACTTGCTCTACGTTCACAAAAATCCTGATATTTTCCGTAAAAACAGCGATATTCATAATTTCAATTTAAGAAATAAGGGTGAACTTACCGTGCCCGGTAGCAGGCTCCGGAAAATAAACAGGTCGTTTAATAGTACATGTGTGCTCTATTATAATAAATTACCTAAAGATGTATATGACATGTCCATTAACAGGTTCAAAACTTTTATAAAGCATAGATTGTGCAGTAAGGCATACTATGATACTTCGTCTTATCTTAATGATAAGAACCCATGGACATGACTTTAGTTGCTCCATTTCAAATAATACTTTCAAACACTGTAATATTGACCGTTGTGAGCGTGACCACATGAAAAAAAAAACCCCATGAGTTTCTTGTGCCTTCTTCTCATTGGTGGGCGCGTTCCGAAGGCACACATCCTAACTTAGTTTTTAAGACGTTTTTATGTGGTCCTGTATACTTTTAAGTATTAAGTATCCAAAGAAATAAAGATATTTGATTTGATTTGATTTGAAAGTAAATATATGCGAGTATCCACTTGCCATTTTTACGTTTTTGTTATACATTATTACCGCAGGCGCCATAGTGACCATAATTGCCCAGTATCTAGTCCACTACTATCCTCTCACAATTATAGCCCAAGTAGTTTTATCCGTTTAGTTTATAAACAGTTTTATCATTCGTTAGACCATCATTAGACCTGTCCTTTTGTATGGTAGTGAGGCGTGGCCGGTACTTGAGCGACATAAGCAGGAACTGCGTGTCACGGAGATGAAGATGTTGCGCTGGATGTGTGGAGTGACGCGAAAGGATCGCGTCAGGAACTCCCGCATCCGGGGCAGCCTTCATGTCCGAGACATTGCAGATAAATTGCAAGAATGTCGCCTACGCTGGTACGGTCACGTCTTGCGAAAACCGGCTAGTTACGTGGGGAACAAATGTCTTGCCATGGCGCCTCCGCCGGGCCGTGGCAGACTGGGTAGACCCAAGAAGTGCTGGCTTGACGTCGTAAAGGGTGATATGCGTGCAAATGGCCTTACTAACCAGGATGCCGAAGATCGTGCGAAGTGGAGGCGTAAAAGTAGGAAAGCGGACCCCGGGCTCCCGAGAGGGATGCAACCGGGAACATCGCTCGGATGATGATGAGTTTATAAACAGTTTTATTCAAACCGAAGGTTGTCCTTTGCATTCTATAGTGTAGACAGGGATAACCTCCGCGCTGGTTTGGTGTCCACATCAAACTAATAAAAGGCTTTTAAGTATTGTAATGGCTTCCAAAGGTCTCTCCGCTCCGTGTCAGGCTCCATAGCCCCGTGATATGGGAAAATGAAATACAAGGTAAATATTTTTATTTAAAAAAATAAGAAGAAAATAATGTGAATTCATACAAAATAATCATCCCGCGTCCTGCTTACATATTTTAATCAAATTTACCAATGTGTTTTGTTCTCTTTGTTAAAAGATATACAATTTCATACAAGGGTTAGCGTTAAGGCTATAAATCACGCTCACCGAATTTTAAATTAATTTTGAAACAAATGCAAAGTTATTTTCTGGCGAATCACCCTTGGCCCATTTTCGTGATTAACTTTAGAGAGGATTCGGTATTTTGCATTTCGCGATGTATTTTGTGATGTTTAATGTACTAAGCAGATGTGGTTCAGGAAAATCTTTTACATTAGAAAACGTACGAAATCTTGATATTTATTAAAATCTTTCATTTATTTATTTAATAATATTAACAACTAGCGACCCGCCCGGCTTCGCACAGCTATATTATGCATGTATTATACATATAAACCTTCCTCTTGAATCACTATATCTATTAAAAAAAACCGCATCAAAATCCGTTGCGTAGTTTTAAAGATTTAAGCATACATATGGATTAGGGACATAGGGAAAGAGAAAGCGACTTTGTTTTATACTATGTAGTGAAGATTCTACACTCAATGTTCTAACCTCACATTAAAAGGAAAGGGTACCTGGGGCTTTCTCCATACAAACTATTACAAACCTAGTCGACTGTTTTCTCACTGGATAATGACACTAGAGCAAATATTTTTGGTGCATAAAACTTATAATTTTTAAATTTTAATTTCTATGATAATTAGAAAATGAAAAAAACCAAAACATAGGGGCATAGTCATAGCAGTTATAGGAATTATGGCACAAAAATATTTGTGCTAGTGTCATTATTCAGGGAGGAAACAGTCGACTACGTTTGTATGGAGAGCGCGCAGGTACCCTTTCCCCTTAATAATTTTGTGATCAATATTTAAAAAAAACCATGCCCTTATGTTTTTTATGTAATAGCTTCGAAAAGTATAAAATCTATAATTTCAGTAGAAACTAGTAGTTAATGAATGACATAGTCAAACAAGCTAGCTTACTACACTGCTTTGCATTATGGAAATATTCCCGTCGTCAATCTTTCCGGGTTGTTAGAGTCTCAGAATATTCATGTCTCGGATAAATACATGTTTTATACTTACCTAACTATACCAGGAAAAGTTTAAAGACATACAAGCTATTATCTTTTCTGTGGTACTGGTCTAAAACAACGGCAGTGGACTACATATATTTTTTTGATTCATAATTGAAATAACACAAAAATAATAATTTCAATCGGTATTACGTAACGAACCTCTTCTTTGTGAAACCGGTTAAAAAAATTCATGAATTAAATATCACAATAGGTAAATTTACCTAGCATAAAAATTGAAATTCGTTTTGTGGTACTGGATATTTTTTCACTTTGCAGTGGCTTACAGAATTATTTTATTGACTGTCTACCAAACGAATCAATAATGATGTATGAATATTACACTACTTACCTAAATTTGATTCAGGGCGGTAAAAATAACATGCAACGAACGTTAAAAGTTAAAAGAACGATATATTTGTAGGTATTTTGGTTCTGACGGAAGTAAGCCGATATTTAGACCTTAGCAACACAGCTTTATTAATAAATTAGAATACAAAAATAGTAACACACTTTTGTCTTTGTAGACAATAAATAAAAAAGATTTATTGTCCAATGTCCACCTTACACACAAATAAGCGCCCAAATAATGAAACAACTTTTAAATACTAAGTAATGTAGGTACCTACCTATGTAGATACGAATCGAAAGTATTTAGTAAAATATATTCTAAACAGTAAAACAATAAAACTACAGTTTTATTTGGTAGGTCATCAAAATCTTCCAGAACAAACAATCTTATAGAATCAAGTCACGCTAATTTTGATTGTCTATTTTGAGTTCAATGCTATTTTGAATTCAGGTTGCTTTAGTGAGAGTTTAAGAGTTTATTAGGAGTTTATAGAGTTAAACAGGTGTTGTAGGTATTATCTAAAAAAAATAGAAAAAAGTAAACTGATAAAAATCAATATCTAAGAATTTCAACTTTCCGATTTTAAAAATATCATCTCCATTATTTTTTTACGAACCTAAAAATGTATAATCCTTTATTCCTATAAGTACAAGCAGTTATTATTGTTGGATGTAAAATAATGTAGAAAATGAAATTATTACAATTTACATCTCTTAATCTCGAATTAGGTAGTTTAAAAAAAAACTGATTTTAAAATAAGGAATTTTCGTATTCAGATTATACCAAAATGTAATAGTAAAAGATAAACAGTAGGTACTCTCAATTATTAACAATTTCAGTAAACGCGAAAAAGATTAAGCACCTATTTGCGTCTTAAAAACTAATAAAATAGTAAACACATGTAACTTTTAAGTAACTTTTTGGACACTATCAAAAACCATTCTATTTATCCCAACTGGCAAGCAAAAGACAAAGATTTTGGCACAGTCCCGACAACCCTAAAGTAAATATTGGTCCTAAGTACGTAAGTATCCAGTAGAACACATTAAACTGCAGTAAACTAACCGCTCCTTGTCCGAAAGTGTAAGTTAACTCATTTACCGAATTGCCGACAAACGACCCTTTAAACTGTTGGTTTAATAGATTTGGAAGAATCTATTCATTTGTTGTTTTGGCTAGACTTGTTAGTTATATTTTTAATAATTGGGCTAATAATTTGAAAGTCGCGTTTTAGAGGTAGAAGACCCCAACAACACATACCTATAAAATGTTTATTAGGAATTTCATTATATGGCCATAACGGGGAGATATTTTTATAATTTCTTTCCAAGTCCTTACCAAACTATTTTGAAAGTAAGTAAACTGAAGGTTTTTTTACCCATTATACCGTAATCATATGAGGAACATAATTGAATCGTAGATGAATGTGTATGAAAACCTCATGAGTCAATGACAAAATAAAATAGATTAAGTATATGGATAAAAATGCCAGTCCGGTCACATTTCTAATACTATACGGTCGGTATACTGGACGGAGATTTAGGGTGCTTATTTGTTAATTCATAGGTATTTGTAAAGTATATAACGAAAATAATACAAAGAGGATACTCTATAAACAAACACACAATAACGCTAAACCATCGAAAACAAACAAAACACTTTTAATTTATAGCAATTTAAACTATCAGACCCAATAATTCACAGTTATTTATTCAAATACAGTTGAAGCAGATATAATCCGCGTTAAATCCCTATAAAAATCCGGTGGATACGTTCCGGAATGAATAGACCAGGCCACATTCAGCTCGGTAGTGAAAAGAGCTACCAAAAACGAATATATTTCTACGGAGAAACGTCTGAAATACGTTGTACAAGGGAAACTTGTATAAAGATCAATGGAAGGTGCTTCCGATTCAATCATATTAATCCTAATTCTTACTTTCCTAGATCTATCATCATGTCAGCCCATACACGTCCACTGCTGGATATATTCCTCCCCCATACGACGCCACAAACAGCGGTCCTGAGCCGCCTCCATCCACCGACTACCCGCGACCGCCACAATGTCGTCGGTCCACCGGGCAGCTGGTCTCCCAACACTCCGTTTCGCGTTGCATCGTGGCCGCCACTCGAGAACCTTTACTCCCCAGCGGTTGTCAGTTCTGCGAGCTATATGACCTGCCCATTGCCACTTCAGCTTACCAATCCTGAGAGCTATGTCGGTGACTTTGGTTCTTCTACGGATTTCCGTATTTCGGATTCTATCACGTAGAAAAACTCCGAGCATAGCTCTCTCCAAAGCCCGCTGAGCGACTCTGAGCTTATGAACAAGGCCTATAGTCAGCGACCACGTCTCGGATCCGTATGTCATCACTGGTAACACACATTGGTCCATCCTAGATCTATACTATATACAATTTGTTTCAGCGAAGGGGTTTTAATACGAAAGGGGGTTGTTCTAGACCCAAGGTCAAAATGATCTTATGGCAAAAATAGCACTTTGTGTTATGTCTTTGCTATAATATAATCAGTGTTAAATCGAGTTAATTGCATAATTAACATAAAGATTTGTTCAATATGAATTATTAAAAATCAATTTCTTTTGATTTTTCTTCACTTTTGCACTTAAATGCGTTACCATGATTTTCCTTAATGCCTTACAGCTCTTATTAAAAGCCTTCCATGGACCATCATAACTTAATATTTTTTATTTAATTTCTTATCCGCCACATAAATATTTTTGAAATTAGCACCAATCGTTCCTGAGATTAGCGCGGTCAACCAAACAAACAAACTCTTCAGCGTTATAATATTAGTTTAGATAGATATACAATATGTTTCAGCGAAGGGGTTTTAATACGAAAGGGTGGGGTTGTTCTAAACGTCTAGGCGAACAACTTATGTTCTACGACTTTTGGAAATTCGAACATTTCGTTCGACGTTTTTGTATGAAACAGCTGATTTCCAAGTAAAAAATCCCTCAGAATTCTCGAAAAAGCTAGAGCTGTAAGGCATTAAGAAAAATCATGGTAACGCATTTAAGTGCAAAAGTGAAGAAAAAATCAAAAGAAATTGATTTTTAATGATTCTTATTGAACATTTTTTTATGTTAATTATGCAATTAACTGCAACACAACATGCTATTTTGCGACAAGATCATTTTGATCTTGGGTCATCCCATTATCAGGACATTTTATGATCTTATGTTGATTCGATATGTAGGTCATTTTGCTTTTAGGTCCCTCTAATATTGGTAAATGGGCTTTATCTACGATTCCGCCCAAAAATATGTAGTTACGGGCCGAGGACAAGAACTCTACTTTAAAGTACCAAACATTTTTGTAGCCATCTAGGATTTTTATATCCGTGAAAGCTGAGCTACAACGCAGCGAGCGAGAATACCTCAAGTAGAAAATAAAAATATAGCCTGAATTTAGAACGTAAACATGTTTACCCAGTCTGTGGTCCGATTAAAAATTGACAAGTAGGTAAACACTATAATTTTAAGTTGCACACCGTTAACGCTTTCCAAAAACAATAATTAAAGATCCTTTTAATTTTGTTTCCATTCAAATTTGATTTGTCTTTATTGATTTGTCAGAATCGACATAAGACGGAGTAGGTACGTAGCGAAGAGCAACATGTATCGGTGGATACAATTGTAGTCTCAAGATAGTACGGGATAGATAGAGAGAAAATCTATTTTTTTTCCTTCCCTTTTCTCACGTGAAGTCTGCAGAACAACTCGTCCTTCTTTGCTCTCTCATATTCTCTCTAACACAATCTCTCCACCATTTCTATAGTCGTCCTCTCGCTCTACTACTATTGACTTTAAAATCATGTTCTCTTCTGGTGACATTAGTACCTATACTGTCTTCACATGACGTACTTTCATACTTCTTCTTACATTCTCGTTTCTAATCCCATCCCAGAAAGTTTACTAATTCAATCAAATAAAGAAACATTTAAGCCTAAACTAATGTAACAAACGAATTGAAAATTTACTCATTTTTTTACGTCGGCTATGAAAAGCTGTGTGGTTTACGCAGTTTCATTGAATATAAAATTTATTTTAAACGAGGCTTAACTTAAGCGCAAAAGTGTTAAAAACAGCTTGTTTGTTTTTAATTAAATCGCGACCCGTTAAATTAATTTTATTGTCAATTACGCAACCAGATATGCATGTTCTTAACCGAAATGTAAAGGTAATATTGATTGAGCTATAATTTTAACCGATATGACTTTGGTTATCAACTTATCATTCGTTAAACTTAGGGTCAACACCCATATAACCATTCCGTTCTATTATGTAAAAATAGGCAAAGATAATTATAATTTGTCATCCCACTAATTATTATAGTCATAAATACAACATTTCTAAAGAAATATCAACCGAAACTACCAATATATTACACGTTTAGACATAAAATACTAGCGCACTTGAATTAGCAAATATTTTCAAAGAAAAATATGAGACGCGTACTTAAATTCGACAAATGGCCACGTTGGAATTGACAGTGTATTAAACAGTTGCTTGCATGCCAAAATATAGCAGATAGGTTTTTAAAAGGCTATTCACACTATCAGACTTGAATTTCTCGTCTATATAAGTTTCGTGACAACAGCTTCTAGTTTCAGAATGTTTGGAAAGTATTCTGTTCTTTGATTTTTTAAGTTATCGGTAGGTACTGTCTAAATATTCTTATTTATATTTCTATAATACCGCTATATTCTTTTCCTTTCCCTAGATGTTTGTTAGCAGAAAACTCCAGTTTTAGACCTATCTTAGTAATAACTTTATAATGTGTTTCTATTTTGTTTGTTTCTAGTGTATCTACTGAATATATTCAATAAATTTATCTGTAAAAGTGTCTTCAGATTGAGTTAAACTTTACACCACGTCACGTGATGTCAAAGAAACGTTTTTAGCACAAATATTTTAGTTAGTAATATTTTTGAGTAAAACCAAGTGTATAAATATCCTAAGGGTGTTCGGCGTCTAGCAGATTGCCAGCTAGCTACAACTTTTTCTTTGATAGAGTTAGAATAAATCTGTTAAAAGAACGGCAATGCAGACGTCGGACGTGCATTGGGAATTTAGAATTCTATGTACCTCTAGTTTCTAGCGGTGAAAACGGATTGTTTTCTTTTAAGACTTTGTTTTTAACTAGAGTTTGGATGTTTCAACTCATTTGAATGTAAGTAGTATGTTTGTCATGATACTTTTAGATACTTCCTTGAATAGATAAAACTTTAGGAGTCATGTCAACCTTTACATCTATGTCACTATTAATTACAATTATATCCGTTAGTGCTCCTTATGATGATAGATGCCTTGTTAAATAACTGGAACTTTACCCATTAATCAAATCCACCGTACTTGTCTGATACAAGTCCCCAAAATACAATATTTATGTATTTCCCGACAGTTTCATACCAGCTAGCTCTGTCCGCTTGATTTGGTTCACCTATCCAATACAAGTTGACCCGCGACTGTACTCCAATATAATATTTATTGTTTTATTGACGATACAATGCGAGAGTTCTACTTATAATGGTAGTTACGATACGCGGAGAGGCGAGTATGAATAATGTATTTTTGTTTTAGATTTTTATGAGCAAAGTTTTGATTATTTTCAGTTCGGTACCGAATAGGTAGGGAAAGGATGTGCAAAGGCCAGACAAAATGAACGCGGAAACTACGAACAAGTTTGTTGGATGTTTATTAGGAAAAAAATATATTCTCGTGTAATATTGTTGTTGGCATATATTGCAATGTTGTAAAAGTACGTATCGTGTTAAAGTTTTACAAAAAATGAACGGAAAAAAACTACAGTAGATGATTGAAAGAGAACACATGAAGACGTCGATTAAGTTTTTGAAGCATTCATAAAAACCGAGGTTTTTTTGAAAACTGCAAATAAAAATCAAACGAGACACGACACGAGCAAAAAAGAAGCTTCATTCTGCCAGTCATCTAAACGCATTAGCCATAGAAAAACTTCGAAAACGAAATTTCAAGTAAAATACTTAAAAATGATATAAATCAAACGTTGCTCGTGTGTGTCTGTATGTTTGTTTTCTTAACCGGTAGGTTGTTACATGGTCGAACAAATCTGATTAAAGTACTCACGCGATCTCGATATTTGCAACGATTTCAAATAAAATAGTGGGAAACAAGATTTTTATAGCTTACTTCGTGGGTTGCTCGGGATCTTGATGGAGTGATGCTGCGATTTGTTTATTAGTTACTTTTAAATAGATTAATGAGTTTTGAGTTGATATTTATGAGGTTAATAATGTAATTAGGCAGGTATTTACATAGCTACGTTCGTAAAATTAATAGGCAATGCTCTTTAATATATTTTTTATTCTATTAAAAAACCACTGTCACATTTGCCTAATAGTAGGTGACGATGCGGTCTAAGATGAAGCACGATTTCCTAGAAGATACTTAGTTACTACCTTATTGAAGAATGCAGTCTGGAGGTTGAAATCGTCCAAAATAAGTAGCCGATTTCTTTTGACATAAAGTTATATGGCATTTTAATTTTTAATACTACAAACTCTTTTGAATTAAATTCTGGGGTTGTAGATGTGCTCTTACCGGAACGATATTGTGTATATGTGGCGTAGAATTATTAAGTTAGGTACCTTCCTAATTTGAAAGAAAACGCTACCGAATCCTTATTTCCTCTACACCCACAGGTCAGATTGAGTGATTAAGCATGTAATTAAGTATCGACGCTTATACTGTCTCGACTCTCAAATTTGCATGTTAAACGAAGTTAAACTTTGGTTTTTGTTTTACATCCCTTATTGAGATGCTCGCGTGCGTCGCCTCGGGGACACTTCATCTCACATAAACTTATTATGTAACCTTTATGATAAACGGATAAAGTTCAGAATTGAGTGTTGCAACTGCATGTAAACGTTGTAAAGGATTGATGGACTTTTTAATTGTGTTGTTAATGTCAGTGTTAAGGCGTAGAGATCGCTTGCTCAGATTGTGTGCGGTCGATTCGGTTTGACTTCAGATTGTATAGTTTATGTCTTTGAAAGCGAAGTAAGTTAATTCTCCTACGTTCAAGCGTACTAACTCTTTACTTATATGTATGTAATTATTATTATAAGCATTGTTTTATTGTGTAACTTAATAAATCACCAAATGGGAAGGAACTGTCTTTCGACATACAGCTACAATCTTTTGTTCAATAAATGATTTATTTATTATTTTTTGTATTTATTTAATTAATGCATTGGTTATTGCTATAACATATCGGTGTGTTATATAGACCAAATTGATCACTGAACTTGCGATATTTAAACATCTAGTTTGTACATTTATAAAACGTTTAAAATATGTCAAATATGTTGTCCAGGCGTGGCGTTCTCTTTTTAGTCCTACGCTTACATTCTCGACCTCATCGTTGCTTCCCATCAGGTACGATGAAGTCAAATGTAAGCCTATATTGTGTAAAAAATTATGATCAAGTATCAGCCCAGTTTGTATCTACCTAATTTACTCGCTCGTGAGTTTTGTTAGAGTCCTACAATTTTTTTTTCAAGTAGGTATATAATATATAAAGTTTTGAGGTCTTTTGGTTGTACTTCTTATATATAATTATCTTTAATGTGATGTTAACGTTACGTTAAATATCATGATAACAATGAATCACGTTGTAATACCGCATTTTAACACTATTAAAGCCATACCACCTCTTGGGTGTTGATCACTCCACGTTCTACATTAATAACACACCTACCTACATAACTCTTATGCGAGAAGGAAATAAATTACGTTCTTACTTCGGTAAGCCATATTAAGCGACCCCAATTAGCCAAGATGAGATATATGTCTATAAAGTTATATATTTTGTAGGGGGCGCTGAATCGATCCGCGTTAGCGGGCAGTGGTCAGCCATTAAAATATTAAGGGCCCTCTAATCTACCATGATTGAATTTGCGTTTCCGTTGCTCCCTTGTGCGAGCCCTAATCTAAATGTAATGTATCATCGGTTTGTACTATATTAGTTCTCGATTATGGAAAAAATGGTTATCGAACACAAGTCGAACCAGAACAGTCATGAACTGGTTATATGTTCCAAAATTACCCACTAAGTATATAATTTTAGACAAATAGATATATTTCTATTGTAGGTAAATTTAAAAACTTCGAAATCTAATTATCTAGAGAAATGATGGTAAATGGACACACTTATATTTCAAATCTGTTTAAGGAAAAAACCTTATTGTTAATGTGTAGGTTTTTTTAACCTACTTTTTTATAACAGACTCTTACAGTTATTCTAAAAGCTAGTCCAATGCATACGTAAAAATCTATTATAACTTCTTATCAAAAGAAGTTTCAATCCCAAAAGATCGTGAAGCTAGATTGGTAGAACTTCGTGAATCGAGTTTCAATAGTAATTCTGCACCGTATGGAATAAATCTACATGGTGTACACAAAGCGTGCGGAGTTCTGATAGCGAGTATCTAACGCCCGCCGCGGAGGAGAGAAAATTAGCATTTTAATAAATACACACCCTTTGAAGCGCGCCGTACATAAATCCACACTGATCTTCGTAATCAAATACAAACACATTACTCTTTTGCATGTGGAAATATGGGAATCTAATTTGCTTTATCCGATTACAATTTTACCTAAGCAAGCGTATAAAAATAAGATAAACAAATCATTTTTAACGATCCTCCGACTAGAAATTTCTGATAGAGGCCAACAAGATGCTGCTGCGGATGCAGTGGCTAACTATGTGGCAGAAAAAAATTGACTGGTATAAAGCGTCACTAACTCAAAAAGAAGAAGAAGAACGTTCCTCCAGCCAGAAATTTCCATTCAGAGAAAGTATTGGCATCATTTTAGACGCAAAATAGTTGTGTATACAATTTGTATCTTGGTAAGTTAGTGCCAAATATAATAAATTCTTTAGGAAATTAAGCCAACAATCATCTTACCTTTGTTGTTCCACTTAATTTCGTTAATACCCCAACGATATGGTATGTACACAGTACAATACATAAAGCTAAGCAAGTGGATGGCGGTCATCGTAATCTTGGATAAGGGTTGGTGCATAAATCAGGCCGGGTGACGCAAGCCTCGGGCCTTACTTTATCTACTGTGTGCGGGTGACGCTACTGTGGCTATGATTTAGAGAGAATGGAAGTCCCTTAGAAAATATATATATTACCTACTAGCTGTAAAAAATTTAGATGTTCGATCCTCAAACCTAACGAATATAAGTACCTACACAAAAAAAAAAACATAGAAATCGGTTCAGCCGTTTAGGTGGAGTTTGGAAACCGGGACTCGAATATTTACATACATAGGAGAGATTTATATTATAGGTGTCTGTTGTTTTGCCATATACAAAAAATATATTTAAAGAAAAAAAATGGAATAGTGTTCGATTCTCAGACCTAACGAATATACACAAAAAATTCATACAAATCGGTTCAGCCGTTTCGGAGTAGTTTGGCAACTAACAACGCCACACTAGAATTTTATATATCCCTATGTAAAGGAAGTACCTTTTTTTAAATAATATAAACCTAGGTCAGCGTCGTAAGTATGATGCGGTCTAAGATAAAAAACCTCCTTAGAAAATACCTATACCAGTCGTGCCTGAGGAACGCAACTGAAGGTAGGAGACGGCAATGGAACGAGAACCTATTATGAACCGCGCGGCGAAATATGACCTCTCCAGTAAGTGGAAGGCGTATGCGCAGAACTCGATATTTATATGAAAATTGAGTTCAGCTCATACTTCTTCTACTTTCCAGCAGAAGTCAGCATTTGCCGCGCGGACTGAACTAAAGAACAAAGACAAGAAAGTTTGATTCATTGCTTAATCATACCAAAACTATTGAACTATTTTAGTAGATTTTGCTTATTATTATAGCATGAAATCTCATTAAATCATCTTAAAAACTAAGTTAGAATATATGTCTAAAGTAATGGATTCCCACCAATATGAGAAGAAAACACAGGAATGGAGTCGTCTGGTCCGGTAATGTTCGTACTTTATACGGTATAGTGGGTGAAGAATTATGTGAGGAAACTCGTTACTAGTTAGGACCTGAAAACACAGGAATGGAGTCGTCTGGTCCGGTAATGTTCGTACTTTATACGGTATAGTGGGTGAAGAATTATGTGAGGAAACTCGTTACTAGTTAGGACCTGAAAACACAGGAATGGAGTCGTTTGGTCCGGTAATGTTCGTACATTATACGGTATAGTGGGTGAAGAATTATGTGAGGAAACTCGTTACTAGTTAGGACCTGAAAACACAGGAATGGAGTCGTCTGGTCCGGTAATGTTCGTACTTTATACGGTATAGTGGGTGAAGAATTATGTGAGGAAACTCGTTACTAGTTAGGACCTGAAAACCCCTATCCCTTTCCCGCGATGACTCTATCTATCCCTTTCCTCCGCGCGCCGCGAAATGGTAATTTTAACTGTTTTATGTAATAAAAATTATCTGTACCACCCTAAGGGATTTGATTTAAAGTTTATGAAAATATAAATGTTGTACTAGTTTTTTCGTTCGTTATAAAATTGAAAAATTTCAAAAAAATGACGTTATTTTACGGTTTTTTTCCATCGAAGCTAATCACTCTAATCGTGTTTCAAAGTGTATGATAATACAAGCAAATCTCCACCTTTACGAGACGGTAGAAATATTATTCTATGGATTTTAGCTGTTGATACCCAAAAACGGTTTCAAAGACACCTTTATCGCCGCTTCTGGTCTTACTACTTCAGCTTAATAGGTTTTTCTTGAGAACTTAAATGCCACATCTCGTGTCTCTACATCTGTGTTCCCGATAATTGCCGCCCGCCCGCGCCCTGAACACCTCTGACCCATCCTGAAACTTGCACCCGATCACAATAATTTATTATCCCTGGCTTTTACCCGATGGAATATGCTTCGAACGCAAAATATTCATTAGTTTCGGTTAATTACTATTTTTCTCTGGTTATAGTAGTTAGATGCACATCATTTAAGGTTTTCCTCTTTTATTATGATGGTAACCCAGTACGGTGCTCGTCACGTAAGTCTGCTCGTAGCCAAAATCGGAACCAATCGGTAAAAAAATAGTTCCAAACTTAATTCAGTTTGAGCCTTAAATAGGTGTTCATTCGACCATAAAGAACAATTAAAAATTAAACTAGAAATGACCGACGAAGTATGGAGCGATATGCAATCTGCCGGATAAAATGATATCTGTCTCTAACCTATAGGTAGGTATGATGTAATGATTCTTATGCCTAAGAATAGGTAGTAAGTATTATATTATTGGGTACATTGATAAATATATTTATATCTATTAGTATGTAAATATAAGAATCTGCAATACATAAAACCTGTGACACCAGAAGCCATTTCATCGCCTTTGGCAATAGATATTGTGAGACAGGTTACCGCATTTGACATCGTGGATAAATTGATATTTATAAGTGTAAGGGCCAAGTATACGTTTAAAGGGATTCCCTTTATTGCTATCTGGCTATAGCAAAGACGGTTGCTTCCTGTCTAAAGGTTATTATGATATATAGCAACTTGAAGAACGTCGAAGGTGTATTTATGAGTCGGCAGAAAGGAATTATCGGCACACCCGGATGTTAGGGCGACGTTATTATCCTTTTTATTGGTATAATATTTAATTTTGGTCCCTTACCTAGTCCGCTATGCCGGTATTCACATATAAATCGGAGAATTATTTAGTGGGATGGCGTAATGAAGGTTTTCTTAAGCATTGGGTTGTAGACAGAGATTTGTGGCTTACTACTTAGTTTTTTTTTGGGGAACATTGCGATTACATTTGTATCTAAATGTAATCGCAATGTTCCCCAAAAAAAACAAAATGTTTAAGGAAAAGTTGTAAAAAATATAAAAATTATAGTTTTCTCAGATAACTAACAGTCTATACTAATAGGCCAGTACTTATAATAATTGGATTAAAAATACCTATGATAGAATCGTATCCTGTACCACGCTGGAACTTCCAAAAGGCTGACTGGCCCGCTTATGCAGCTGAACTTGACGACTGCTTGAGATGGATCCCCCCAGAGCCTAACAACTACGAGAGATTTCGGAAATTAATCATAAGCATCGCCAAGAAGCACGTACCCCGAGGATACAGAAAACACTACATTCCGGGGTGGAATGCTGAGACGGAGAAACTGTGGAACGAATTCTCTGAGACTGGAGACAGGGAGCTGGCCCACGAACTAATGCGATCCCTGGATGACGCTCGTAGGACAAAATGGGAACAAACAGTAAAAACTATGAGCTTTAAGCACTCCAGCCGTAAAGCTTGGCACATTCTGAACAGACTATCTTCCGGTGCCACTTCCCAGAAACAAAAACCAAAAGTGGATCCGAATGAAATCGCCCACAGGATCCACAAACTGTCAAAGGCACCCTGTGACAAAGCTCATACCCGCATGGTCCGTAAGAAGCTCCAAAAGCTCAAGAGTGAAATAACGCCGCATGAGGACTTCGGGCGCCCAGTTTCCACTGACGAAGTGACGCTGGCTATAAAAGAAACCTCTATAAATAAAGCCTGTGGCGAAGATGAAATATTCCCAGAGTTTATTAGATACTGCGCCCTCGCACACGGGACTGGATCGCTAAGTTTTACACCGCCATAATAGACTCGGGTACAATCCCTCCACTTTTAAAAAGAGCTAAAATCGTGGCTATCCTAAAACCCGGGAAAGAGGACGATAAAGCAGAAAGCTACCGACCAATAGCTCTTCTTAGCGTCACTTATAAGCTCCTGGAACGTATTATATATAACCGGATCTCTAGTGTGATCAATAAGGCTATCCCGCAGGAGCAGGCTGGTTTCCGCCCCCAGAGAAACTGTACGGACCAGGTCCTGGCACTAACAACGCACATCGAAAAGAGCTTCGACCGTAATAAGAAGGCATCAGCAGCATTCATCGACCTCACTGCAGCATATGACACCGTCTGGCGCCAAGGATTGCTATTCAAACTGGTGAAAATAGTGCCGTGTATGAAAATATATAGGCTGCTCGAAAACGCACTCAGTAATAGACCGTACCGCGTCCACCTTGGCGACTGTGCCAGCCGAGTGAGAGTGCTCAATAATGGCCTCCCTCAAGGGTCAGTCCTCGCACCTGTGCTCTTCAATGTGTACATCCACGATATGCCTGAGACAACCAGCCGGAAGTTTGGATATGCGGACGATTTGGCACTGGTAACACAGGATGCGAGCATGGCGGCTACCGAACTAACGTTAGCAAGGGATCTCTCTACCATGGACAACTATTTCACTAAATGGCGCCTGTGCCCTAACCCTACTAAAACAGAGGTAGCCTGCTTTCACCTGAACAACAAAATGGCCAACCAAGAGCTCGGGGTGAAGTTTAGAAACACCATTCTTAAACATAACTTCTCCCCCAAATACCTAGGAGTTACCCTCGACAGAAGCCTAAATTTCAAACTACATCTTGAGAAAGTGTCTGCAAAGCTGAAAACCCGCAACAGCATTCTTCAAAAACTTACAGGAACTAGCTGGGGTGCCAATGCAGCTACACTTCGAGCTTCAGCGTTGTCGCTGGTCTATTCGACGGCTGAATACAGCTCTGCGGTTTGGCTGAACAGCGCCCACACATCTCTAGTTGACGTCCAACTCCGCCACACGATGCGCCTCATCTCTGGATGCCTTAAGCCTACCCCAACTTACTGGCTACCAGCTCTAGCCTATATACTGCCTCCTCATATGCGGAGAGAAAGATGCCTTGGTCTTGAAATACAAAAAATGCGAGCGTCCCCAACTCTACCCATCCACGAAGACCTAGTCGACTATGAAAAGCCAAGACTAAAGTCCCGTCACCCTCCAGCGCTGAGGCTCCATGACCCTGAACCAGCCCATAACCTTCAGGAAGTCTGGGCATCTGAATGGGAGTTAAGATCTCTCCCAGGTGACGATATCTTCAAGCCTAATCTCGGGGCACGTCCTGCTGGCTTTGAGGAGCCCCAACGCGTTTGGTGCATGTTGAATAGGATAAGGACAGGAGTTGGAAACTGTGCTTACTTATGGCACAAATGGAACTGGTGCGATTCGCCAGTATGCCAATGTGGAGCTCTCGAACAGACTGTACACCACATGGTTTTTGACTGTCCACTAACCAAATACCACGGGCAAGCGGAGGATTTTACAAACTTAACTAAGGACGCGATAGCGTACCTGAAAATTGTAAAGCTTTGAAGTAGAGCAACATAATTAGCCATACGATAAATAACTAACAGTCTATAGATACCTGCATTTTCTTTAGTTGGTACTAAATTATATTAATGACTAGCCATATCGGAAAAAAATAGACCAGAACAACCAAAAATTACAGTAAAATAATTATATAGTATAAGGCAAAATGACTGTTAGTATATGACTATTTATGGCCATCACTTAGAATTAATAAATTAATTTATAAGACCGCTATTTCTTGGGATAAGATCGGTTAAATGATTTGTGTATAAATAAGACTACTTGACGCAAGCCAATAACTATACTGCTGGTAAGTATTGTATCCGATAGGGCTTAAAGGTCCACGATTAAGTATTAGATAATCCTGCAACATAAGGCTGCCTAAAGCGAGTAAGAACGTACAGGGTAGCCACATGCTTTGCAATAAAGCGAGTAAGAACGTACAGGGTAGCTTTGCAATTTCAGGTCAATTATGGTGGTTGTATCTTAATCAACGGGGCATTTTTGAATACAGGAGTATAAACCTAATAATTTGTGTAAGCGAGTTTAGTAGAAAACTTCGAGCAGGTAAATTTATGAAGAAAATTACACGAGCTGATAGATTGTAAGGCTGGTGGCCATATTTTTTTTCGTAAGAGTAAAAAAAATCCTAATAATAAGTTAGTGAATTTAAGCGTTTTCAAGTTGCGTTTGAATATATTCTAGGAAAGCAACATCTTAGCAATCATTAGGCAGGTGTGATAGCGGTCAAAGATTTTTTTAGTTATTGAAGCTAAGTTTGTGGTGATTCGACTAAGTAGTATCTACACAGGACAGAATATTATTGAAATAAAACAGTAGATGTGTATGTAACGCTTGTTTATTTTATTGTTACATTCGACGAACAGTTTCTAAAACATAAACCTCCGACATTCAGTAAAATCGCGAACAAAATGCAACTTGACATTAACATTCATTAAATACCTTTGTCCCGCCAAATTTAGAGCGACAACAAAAATAGAGCTATATATTAAAAAGGATTTACGGTACAAATATATGTAAAGTTTGCTAGATATATTATATTTTGGGGTTGGTCCCAAGATGAGGGGGTATACGTGAAAACATTCGTGTACGTGCTTTAGCATAATGCCTTTGCAAGGGAGTCTGCGATGTTAAGCTTCCGTAATTCGTCTTGAAGGAATCTCTAATTTGAAATGTGTATGAGCTTCGAAATATATAAGGTTTACATTTCAAGGGTAGGTAATAGGTTAACAAACATGTAAACAAATATGAATTTAAAAAGCAATCGCATATAGTTCTAGACCATTTTACTCGTAAATCTTAATCAATAAATACAGGGTTATTGGAAATTAATTGACACGGCGTTAAGGGCTTCTTCTGTGCACCTTAACAAACAACTTTTGTTCTACGACTTTTGTCGAAACTTAATACATATTCCAAAAAAAATATTTAAGTGTTTCTCGTACTGTCTGGTAATTATCTATGTCTATGCGGCAAGTGCGCGCGCGCGATCGGCACGGGGCGCACTGCGTGCGACCCGATCGGGTTGTACCATACTTACTATGATTGATTCTGTGACGTAGACGTAGAGTTGAGTATTATTTGAACTGTTGGATTTATTTTTTTATTTTTGTATGGAATTTTTTTATAATGAATTTCCAAAAGTCGTAGAACAAAAGTTGATCGTTAAGGTCCACAGAAGAAGCCCTTAACGCCGTGTCAATTAATTTCCAATAACCCTGTATAATAAAAAACTAAGTATAAATATTGTCGACAGTTTATGAAATTAGGTGCTAGAGCGTTAAGTTGTTTTGCTTCATTTGTCAAATTTTTTATAAAAAATAAAGCAAAATTACAAAATATATGCCATAAAATCATAAAAACTATTCGTCCAAAAGTAATATATCAAAAAAGATAAACGTAAAGTGTGAACAAGCGACAAAAGCGCGTTATTCTTCATTACCAACAGCAAACGTAGATTTAAATTTTTCGCTTCAAAGTTGTTAGGAGATTAGCGACAAAGCGCCAACGATATCTTAAATGCGAATCTGCTGTAAACAAATTCCCGCGTTCCAACCCAATTTATGAGTTTATTTATCATTAACAAATTATATTAAAGCACAAGGGAACACAGTTTTTTGTGAGTCGCCTCTTTTAAGCGAATTTAGCGATGTACCTATAGATTTAAGGTAGAGGTTTTCGATTGTTATCGTAATTGTTACAATGGTGTAACATCGATACGGTGTAAGGGTTATTCTCTTGATTATACCAAATCTAATTACTCAATAAATTGAATAGTTATTTTAAATAGTCATTATAGCTAAAAACAATTTCAAAACAGTGATTCCCTCAGCAATGGATCTGTGGCGCACCTTTTAGGCTCGATTATGGGTCTTTCAGAGTACAAGTGGTGGTATAGGCATTAGAGCAGATGCTTAATAGATTGCACTTGGGGTCTACTATCGCTTTAATCGACGGTAATGCAGCAAAAGAAGTCTATAAGCTCAAAAAAAATCTAAACCAGTAAAAACTGGTTTAAACAATCTCGCGAGTACGCGAGCAAGCAAAAGCTCATCACTTGAAAACGACAAAATAAGGTGGATAAATATACAAATAGGCAGAGACCTTTAACAAAACGTTAACAATTATTTGTCCACTGACGTACGTATTTTGTCACTTAAAAATACAATGGAACAAAAACTAACCTAATTTAATTAAATAGCTTTCAATTTTCTTTAATCGTAGGTATTTTCCATTACCGCATCAAGATGCTTTGAAACATTAACAAAATCAAGCAAAAAAAATCTACCCATCAGCAGATCTAATCAACTACAACAAAATATAAGTACAAAAAAAATCTTTCAAAACAATATGAACAATATTTCGTCGGGAAGTGAAAAAAGGCCCTTCTGGGGAATACACGCGAATTTTCTCGAATCTTCTCCTTGCAATAGGAAGGTCGTATTACCCGAACAATACAGGGGATCCCATCTGGTAAGGTTTCCAAGATTCAATTAAATTTTTACTGAAGATTATCACGCAGATGCCTTGAGTAGGTGTTTAGAAGTTTGCTAAAATGCTTTTGTTAAAGTGAGAATCGTCGACTGTGAAGTGATTAAGTAAATTGCGTTGCTGGCGACAATTTGTGTTGTTTTTTCTAAGCCTATTTTATTTATTTTTTGACAGTGCATTTTACATGTTCCGGAAAATCGGGTTGATACACAAACAGCAACGCGAAGCAGGAGCGTCATATTCGATTTATCGATATGTAAAATACTTTATGAAATAACGATAAAAACGCATTCCGACTTTCCATTATTATGACCATCTTCGTTTTGTAACAAAAAAAGTTTCGTAATTAGTTCCATGCGTTCTATTGTGTAACTAAACCAGTTCTAATTAAGTAATTTGCATACATTTTTCACACATTTGTTACACATTAAACGGTTTGTTGCTTTGGAAATTAACATTTATGAGAATTGAACTCGTGTAAATACCGTGTAAATTTTGGACATGCATTATTCCTTCAAAATATTTTCAGAAAGTAGTGGCTAACACACTATAAAATTAAATAATCAAATCATTTTTGAAGCAAACAAGAAACTTACAAAAACATCGGTTAGTGTAAGTTATCACTAAATTAACTAGCTCATTCGCTCATTTGTCATCGGCGAGCTGGTGACTACTTTTGCTCTACATACGCAATCCTTATAAATGTAACCGATCATTTTATGGAAAAGTCGTGAAGTCAGAAACAAAAAAAAATCGGGTCGTAGGACACTTCGACCATCTAACTGAGGTATAGCCGCAGTAGATACGTGAAAAATGTCTTGTTTAAACCAAAGCCTTTTCATTCTAATGCAATAACCCAAACGCATAAAGGTTGGGTTTTCAACATCCGTTACAAATTATGACGGGGGTATTCATGTCGTCACATCCTTCATTGATTTTTGCAAGTGACGTTTGTACGTCAAATAAAGAGCGACAAAGTAATAACGTGAAATGACTCACAACCCTAGATGTACAATTCATTGTGAAAAAGATTAAGTAGGTACCTACTTATACCTACTTAAAAATACTTTCTAAAATAATAATTTAATGATACCCATAAAGTTAATTAAACTTAGTTTTCCATCTACGTACAATAATTACTAATTATCATATAAATAATTTAATAAACACACACACAGACATAACTCACAGGGAGTTTTCCCGAAGCGGCTTCTCGTAAATGAAAAGCAAACATGCGTGGTAAGGTTTATGCGAGGTATATGTAATAACGTTGTTTATCAGTTTGTTGGGGAATTTGTTTAACAATTTAAATTAAATTATTTATGTGGAATAAAAATAAATATTTGTACACGTATTAAGTACTTACTGAAATAGTTGATAATAAAGGCACAATAAAGGTAAAGGTAAGTGTAGAAATATGAAAATACTCGCCAAATGATACTCGTTGGACAAAAGACCAACTCACAAATATGTTTTAATTCGAACTAGTAATTCTTGAGATTAGCTTGTTTAACCAAATAAATAAATTGTTTCGCTTGATATTGGTATAGATTTAGATATATATATATTTAGGCTATCAGTAAAATTATCATCATCACATACCATCGGAGACAGTCATTAGCTGAAGATGGCCATCGTGTAGTTGCGTTTCAACCATGCATCGCATGGCCATTTCGCTGGTCCAGTGCTGGGCCATCATGTAGTTGAGAAACTACTTTGACATTTTTAATAACAATTTGTTAATCTATGCCGAAAGTCGATGTTTAATTGCACATGACTAGTACAAGTCCCTTACCACCCTTCACTACTGATCTCAGCGCCAAAATAACAAAAATCAAATAGAATCATTTTATTAATGACAACCAAAAGTAAGTCTAGCTTAGGGCTATTAATAAGTAAAAGTCAGTGAAAGATCATAAACCACTGTGCTAGAGTTCAGAAATGTATATAGAGCTTTAGCAGCTAAGCTCTGTATTTTTATTATAACTTAAAGTAACTCGAACTTTAGAAATTTACTTCTCTTAAGAATGTTTTAATTATTTCTTACCACATTATTAAAGTAGAGTCCAATATATCCAAACACTAATATAACAAACTCTAAACAAATTACCATAGGAAAGAGATTGGAAACTTTCTCCCACTCATACCCATTATAAGTTTTCAAAGAAAAACACTTTTCGTGCACACGTCGCTTGGCTTTTTTTCGCGGCGCACTTTTCTAAGTACCATAAATCTTTCACGTAAATAATTGAAGTAATATTTTATGCCAAAACATTCCGGGGTAGGGGAGGGGGAGTCTCGACCCACCTGACGCCCGTCCCATCTCGACTTGTACCACTTTCCCACTTTAATTTGGTTGCGTAATGTATTTTCAATTACTTTTAAAGGAGCCCAGTGATTTGTGTTTGGTTTTGTTCAGAATCGGGCATTATTCTCATTGCCTAATTTAAAGTTGTTGTCTTCTGAAAATAAAGTCGGATGTAAATTAGATGTCATGGAAGTTTTCGGTAATGTATCTTGAAGACGTAAGTACTTAATGCTAGTAGATACACTGACTTGTAAATATTATGTTCTAAGCGTAAGTAGCATCGCTGAAGTCGTATCTGTTTAAAAACTTACTTTTTTTGGTTTTGAGTTATATAAAATAGATCAAAAAATCGTTTGAAGTCAAATTATTAACATCTCTGTATGATACCACATTGATCTCCCGCCAAAACCCAACGAAACACACGATCACCAAAACAAGATCTGATAACCTCCCGAACACTACGTCATAAATAATCCCTCACTTTTTCAGATCCAATGGGAAATTTATCATTTCGTTCGCCTTTTCTCCTTTTTTCTCTCCCCACTTTTTTGTACATCTTGGATCACACTTTTAAAAGCCATTTATTTCTCGGTTCGACGTTCCATAACGTTTTACGGGACCCTGATGAAGGTATCGTTATGTGGTATCTGATAATAAAATGCTCGAGTTGGTTGATTCGATTTGCATGCGTTAGGGCTGATATTTATTGGAAAAATGCTTCATATTTTCGACATTCGGGTTTCCCAGTTTTTCTATTTCGTTGATCCCAATCGTAGACAGCCCATTCTGATTTATGATTTCCTTTGAATTAAGTACTGTTTACTGCTTTTAATTAAAATTAAGATAATTAAAAAAAAAATAAGGAAATTGCCCGACGGTTAATTTAAAATGGTTTCAGGCTCAATACTAAATCATTAATTTTGATACTTTAACTGTTAATAAATCATTAGGAGCAATAAATTTTCTATCCTTTCATTCATATGCTCTATCAGTGATATATTTTTAGCTGAATCAAGTTTTTGTGTATCGTTTCCGAAACGTGACTAATGAACCGATGGTCCTTTTGGAGTTGTTTTATATTGTAAAAAATCATTGTATATTCTTTATATAACACAGCATCGTGTGCTCATAATTCATGATGTGTGTAATGTAATGAATAAGGGTGATTTGTTTTGAATCCGTCCAAATTTATGGTTATAAAGAATCTTTTTACAAGCATTTCTCGCAGGCGTAAGGCTATTGTAGACTCTTTTTTTCATCCCAAACAGTTTTTTGTTGAACACTGACGTTTTACGAGTTATTAATTGGTTGTCACTCGTTTATTTATTTCTCTATTTTGACAGAGTTTTTTTTTCGTAGTATATTACTGAGGGTGGATTGAAAATCTATCATATACAGGTTGTCGTAAATTTAACGTGATATAGTGGGCTTACAAGGTAATAATTTTGTGAGTGCGTCGCGTAGTGCGGACGGGTGTGACGCGTTTTGAATAACGAGTCTGTATTAAAATTGCGAATGGTTAAATTTTCGAATAAATTAAAAATTATAAATGATTTGTAAACAGATATAATTAAGAGTAAATATACAAATAACTCGAGTATAATTTTGAATAGTGCTATTGATAATCTAATTCAATAGTGCTACGGTAGTTGCCTATTCAATGAAACTTGAATGGCTTTGCGAACATCAGACTTGTTTATTCACTAGTCCGTATCAATTGCTATCCTCTACGAAAATAAAGGTAAATCTATGTTTGTTACTATTGCAATGATAATGTTTGTTAGTTTGTGAACGTTAGATTGTATTATGACGTCACCGGTAGGTATTTGTCTTATCAATTTGAGATCATATCTCATCTAGACACGATAAACACCAGCTACCCGTGAACTTTAACCTTTCTCTTACGCAACACTAACATACATTATGAATGTATGTACCTACGAAGGTCTGTATGCTATTTCCCCGTCTTATATAGGTACTTTTTTTCACCCATAAACCATTGTTGGCTGCTTTATTCCTTGATTTATAAGAGACGTTCGAAAGACAAATAGCAGGATTGTGTTCCAAATTTTTAAAGCCACATTTCGTTTCGCTCGTGGCGCCCCCCCGATGGAAGTAATACCTTATGGGTGCAATAGTTCTTGATACTTGAATATTGGAAGTTCTAACGTTATCAGTTTGGGTACTAGGAATAAACTAATTATCTAAAATATCAAAGCGATTGATTGCAAAACAAAAACCATTTTTAACTATTTTTCTTATAAACCCAATTATCCATTTCATGCAAAATTATTTGATTTTTATGATTTATGGTACAGCCGCCATCATAAACGTTCCTAATGCCCGAATACTCAAACATTTAAGGATCCTCTTAATATTTAAGATGCTCCTATTCTATTTAAACATTTTAATCAACAATTTAATCGCCTCTTAAGATAAGTAGTCACATTTTCGCTAATGTTAAATGTCACTTACAAGAGTGAGACAAAGCATTCCATCACTAAAGTTTCACTAGGAGGTATTTTTCTGAGTGCGATTGACAGAAGTTAAATTCAAGGTTATGCTAACTTTTGAGGGTGTTCTACCTAAGTATAAAAAATAAAAATAAAATGATAATAATAAAACACCATGCCTATTGTATTATTAGGTAAATATTTCGTTTATTGGTCGTGGTCCGACTGCCGGAGTTCAATCAATCGAACCACGGGCAAATAAAACTGTCCGTGGTTCTATCAATCGAACCACGGGCAAATCAAACTGTCCGTAGTTCTATCAAACGAACCACGGGCAAATCAAACTGTCCGCAGTTCTATCAATCGAACCATCGTTATAATAATATCCAATTGTAATAAAGTAATAGTTTTAATGGAAGAGTAGGACCAAGATAATTATTTTCAACCACTTTTCATTATTTAGTAAACTAGAATAGAATTTCCAAGGAAAACAAAAGACGATCGCAAATAATAAACAAAAGACGGTCGTAACTGTCAAAATGACAGACGTCAAAGTGACCACTGTTAAACTTAAAACTGCTATATCTCAAAAACTATTGATCCTAGATTGACGGTGCCTTTGCAGAAGTGATAGATCTTATTGAGATCTTCATTTCAGATGACAGCTGTCAAACTTAAAACTGCTATATCTCAGAAACTATTGATCCTAGGTTGACGGTCTCTTTGCAGAAGTGATAGATCTCATCGAGATCTTCATTTCAGATGACAGCTGTCAAACTTAAAACTGCTATATCTCAGAAACTATTGATCCTAGATTGACAGTCTCTTTGCAAAAGTGATAGATCTCATCGAGATCTTCATTTCAGATGACAACTGTCAAACTTAAAACGGCTATATCTCAGAAACTATTGATCCTAGATTGACGGTCTCTTTGCAAAAGTGATAGATCTCATCGAGATCTTCATTACAGATGACAGCTGTCAAACTTAAAACTGCTATATCTCAGAAACTATTAATCCTAGATTGATGGTCTCTCTGCAGGATAGATCTCATTGGGATCTTCATTTCAGGTGACAGCTGTCAATTTTAAAACGGCTACATCTCAGAAACTGTTTGTCCTAGATTGATGATTTCTTTGCAGAGGTCTCGTCGACATCTTCATTTCAGATTTTCATTTTAATTTTGACAGTTGTCATCTCAAATGAAGATCTCGATGAGATCCATCACCTCTGCAAAGAAATCATCAATCTAGAACAAACAGTTTCTGAGATATAGCCGTTTTAAGATTGACAGCTGTCACCTGAAATGAAGATCTCGATTAGATCTATCATTTCTGCAAACAGACCGTCAATCTAGGATCAATAGTTTCTGAGATATAGCAGTTTTAAGTTTGACAGCTGTCATCTCAAATGAAGATCTCGATGAGATCTATCACTTCTGCAAAGAGACTGTCAATCTAGGATCAATAGTTTCTGAGATATAGCAGTTTTAAGTTTGACATCTGTCATCTGTAATAAAGATCTCGATGAGATCTATTACTTCCGCAAAGAGACCGTCAATCTAGGATCAATAGTTTCTGAGATATAGCAGTTTTAAGTTTGACATCTGTCATCTGTAATGAAGATCTCGATGAGATCTATTACTTCTGCAAAGAGACCGTCAATCTAGGATCAATAGTTTCTGAGATATAGCAGTTTTAAGTTTGACAGCTGTCATCTGAAATGAAGATCTCGATGAGATCTATCACTTCTGCAAAGAGACTGTCAATCTAGGATCAATAGTTTCTGAGATATAGCAGTTTTAAGTTTGACAGCTGTCATCTGAAATGAAGATCTCGATGAGATCTATCACTTCTGCAAAGAGACTGTCAATCTAGGATCAATAGTTTCTGAGATATAGCAGTTTAAAGTTTGACAGCTGTCATCTGAAATGAAGATCTCGATGAGATCTATCACTTCTGCAAAGAGACTGTCAATCTAGGATCAATAGTTTCTGAGATATAGCAGTTTTAAGTTTGACAGCTGTCATCTGAAATGAAGATCTCGATGAGAAGTATTACTTCTGCAAAGAGACCGTCAATCTAGGATCAATAGTTTCTGAGATATAGCAGTTTTAAGTTTGACAGCTGTAATCTGAAATGAAGATCTCGATGAGAAGTATTACTCCTGCAAAGAGACCGTCAATCTAGGATCAATAGTTTCTGAGATATAGCAGTTTTAAGTTTGACAGCTGTCATCTGAAATGAAGATCTCGATGAGATCTATCACTTCTGCAAAGAGACCGTCAATCTAGGATTAATAGTTTGTGAGATATAGCAGTTGTAAGTTTGACAGCTGTCACTTTGACGTCTGTCATTTTGACAGTTACTTGCCATTTGTCGCCGTTATCCAAATTCATTTGTTTTCTGATTTTATTTGTTTATTTTTTCGATCGTCTTTTGTTTCCGTTACGACCGTCTTTTGTTTATTATTTTTGATCGTCTTTTGTTTTCCTTGGAAATTCTATTCTAGTTTACTAAATAATGAAAACTTGGTCCTACTCTTCCAGTAGAACTATTACCAATACAAGTTGATATTATTTATAGGATAGTCCGATTGATAGAACCACTGCCAATAGAATTTAATATTATTAAAACGATGGTTCGATTGATAGAACCACGGACAGTTTTATTTGCCCGTGGTTCGATTGATAGAACTCCGGCAGTCGGACCACGACCAATAAACGAAATATTTGTCTTATTTTTGAACTTTTATCTTTTTGGACGCTTTCAGTTTTCCAGTTGTAAATATCAAGAATGTGTAGTCGTAGTATTTGAATACTAGAGTAGGTATATCCCTTATTAAAATGTGTTTTCCAAGCGTCTTCCTACTGCTTAGCTGAAGCGCCACCTATCGGCCTGTTAAGAAGATTTAACGTTAAATTTTCTCATTTCTATCGGGTTTTACAGTAGAAATGCTCGTAAAAGATCTTTTTTCCATACAATTGTAAGTAGATTGAGATTGTCAAGTTGATTTATTTCTTGTATAAAGTTAGTTACGCATTTTTAACCGACTTTAAAAAAGGAAGATGTTCACAATTCGTGTGAGAACCTACGACGAAGGTACGCGGAAGATATTCACGCCGTACTCCGGCATTTGAAGGCCGATTTTGATGTTCCTCTTTTTATTTGAAAGGAATGAGTTCCAGTTTAATCTTAATCAAATTTGATGAAAATTATGTTGAGGGTGTTCAGACTAAAATGAAGTAACAAATGTTTTCATAATTATTGTAAAGGTTTTGGCCCCATGTTAACCTCGTCTTCGTGACTTTTAGTTCCTATTTTTTTTTAGTAAAGTTAAAGTTAAAATTCTTTATTAATTCAGATGCAACTTGCATGAAATCACACTTATGCAAGGTTTTTTTATCATGCTCATATACTTAGGTCAAGATTACAAATATTTGAAGGTATTATATGAAATTGAGCAATTAAAATCATGTTAATTGGTTCTTATCATTACGACAAAGTATCATGATAGTACGTCTTATCGCACAATTTATTCTTTACTAGCGACTCGCCCCGGCTTTGCACGGCTTATTGTGCATGTAGGTATTATACACATAAACTTTCCTCTTGAATCACTATATCTATCAAAATAAAAAAATCTAAATCAAAATCGGTTCATCCGTTCGGAAGCTACGATGCCACAGACAGACACACACACAGACACGTCAAACTTATAACACCCCACCGTTTTTGCGTTGAGACGGTTAAAAAACCACATCAAAATCCGTTGTGTAGTTTGGAAGATCTAAGCATACCTAAGGACAGACAACGCGAAGCGACTTTGTTTTATACTGTGTATTGATAAAAAAAATTGTTGATATTCTATTAACAAGTCACGTTATATCTCGTTCATTTTTACGAATCTCTGTGAATGATTAGTTTATTAACAACATTCCAACATCCAACTAGATTTTAAAACTACAATATTCAGGTAAGAACTACATTCATCACAATATACTATTGCAAATCAACACGTAAACTGCTCGTCGACTTAATTTTTACCCCATAAACGCTCCCCACGAATCGCTGTACAGTATGGTAATTCTGTATTCGTCGTAGGCTATTCGGCAATATTCGGGAAAACGTGCGTCCCTCACTAAATTGCCTATTTATTCTTAACTTCATATATTACTTTGCGCGTGTTGTCTGCGCAAAGCGATATTTATTGTTTGACCGTTATTGCTTCAAATGACGTATTGGTTGGACGTAATAACGGATACGTAAAGTATAGTGGGCGCGTGACGAAAGTGTTACGTTTACTGAACTCACTAAATTCTCATATGATTTTTTGATTTCTGAATGTACAATCCACGATCAAAAGTCTCTGCCCACTGTAACGTTTACAATCCTGTGCAGCACTATTTGAACTTTATAATAACGTCACCTGTGGCGGCTTATACCACTCACAACACTAAACACATAGCTAACATGTTGAAAATAATAATCACACTGAGAACTTTTAATTCAAGTATTTAAGTTTGTGCGTAACGTCTACTAGAAGAAGGTCGTAACTCCAATACTTGTTGATAGTATTATTGTAGCAAACTGATCATTTACTTATGACCCATACTGTACTTTAAAAAATATAACCAACACATTTTTTTATTTATTATTTTACCAATGATTCTATAGTCATGTATGCATTGTTCAATGTTCATGTCTTGTTTGTTCATTGTCATTGTACTTGTTTAGTATGGTTCCGTATACTTCAAAAGCTAAAGAAAGGAATCCTTATAAAATCACTCTTTTGTCTGTCTGTTCGTGTGTCACCACCGATTTTCTCAAGAATGGTAGTTTATATGCATGTTGTTTTATTGTGCTATGTTTATTCAGATTATACCTATCAGTCAATCAGGGTTCTGAATTTTGTATTTCATTACACATATATTTTCTACAAGATATAGGTACCTACCTAGAAAATATAGAGTTATAAAAGCGGGCAACAATAGACAATCTATCAAAACACATTTAGCAGGGGAGGGTCACGAAGACGATAGGAATTCATTTTTATTTATGAATCTTAGAGATAAAACTTCCACAAATGCTTTATAGGTAGGTAGGTAGGTACGTCTATAGAACGTCTATGGTAGGTAGGTATATAAAATTAGACTACATTTTAATTATGATTATATTTTAAACTTAAGAGCTCAACCCCCATATTCATAAATTTTTTGAACCGTGTTTAGTAAAAAGTTTTTTTTTTGTCAATTTCGCACTTTTACAGATGATAGGTGAGCGACAGTGTCAAAACACAGGTATACTAGAAGGTTTAAAAAATATAAATAGGAATACTAGATAATTTTAAGGCTTAAGAATCGGATTAATTAGTCAAAATTCTGATCACACCTATGTTATTCATTCCAAATTAGGATTTCCTGTAAAATATAGATACTACTGTTGACAAGCCGACAATAAAAAATTGATACGAGATGCCATAATTAATAATAAACCTTTCAAAATAGTAGATACTTTATGTCATTGCTAAGCGTTTGATTAAACGTATTTTTCTTAATTAGTATGCTTCACCTTAAGTGCACTTATGTCATACCTACTACTAGAATCATAATATCCGGAAGGGCGCAGGCGGCGGGCGGTGGCATTTTAAGCCATTGCTTTCTTCATACAAATAAATAATAAAATAATAATCATCATCATCATCATGTCAGCCCATACACGTCCACTGCTGGACATAGGCCTCCCCCATACGACGCCACAAACAGTGGTCCTGAACCGCCTCCATCCACCGACTACCCGCGACCGCCACAATGTCGTCGGTCCACCGGGCAGCTGGTCTCCCAACACTCCGTTTCGCGTTGCATCGTGGCCGCCACTCGAGAACCTTTACTCCCCAGCGGTAAAATAAAATAATAATAAATAATAAATATTGCAGGACATTCCACACATCGCCATCTAGCCCCAAGCTAAGTAACTAGACTTGTGTTATGGGTGCTAGACAACCGATATTTATATACTTTTTTTACAAATCAGTCTTGTACGTATTTCTTAAATTCATTTTTACAATCATCTGTTTATTAAAGTGATGTGTAAACTATAGGCTAATTTAGTAATGTAATAATTAAAATCATAAATAACAATTTTGCGAAACAAATACCTACTGTCGGCTGCATAATTGCAAAGCCACCGCGACCGTAGAGTTTCAAAACGGCTGTTATTAGAATGTTTTCAACACGAGCAAGATTGTAGACACCTGTTTTAGTTGAAGTTTAAAGTCTTCTTCATCAATTAATCGAACAAAAAATATTAGAATCATTCCAAACATTCCAAGCAAACATTCCAATAATAGTCATTTTCAAACTCTACCGAGAGCTGCAATTATGAAATAAACTGTACATAGTTACTTTAACATTTTTTTTTGCATCTTACAACTTGTAGAAATATCATAATTCTGAAAGTGTCCGGTGACTCTTCATTCCGTCTCCAATTTTAAGAAACGACCGGCATTCTTTAAAAAAGAATTAGAGACATACAATTTTAGTTTCAGAACAATGAAATTAGTAACTAGTGAACAACCATATCTACATTTGGATTGACAGACCTGACCTTGGCAATATTTCTTATATCGAAGAGTAAGGTCTCACGAAGAACTGTACTAATTGACCACAGCTTTGGACAGCACCTGTTATGCTACGATTTTGGAGCTATAGCAAACGCAGTATTCAGAATCTAGAGTCCAATGCAAAAATCTATAACTAACTAAAAATACCAATTTAAAAGTAAAACAGCAATTTTACGCTTAGTCGAAAGAATAGAAATAAGTTGACAGTGACTTTACCCCTGAAATATGTTCTTTAAGATAAACGACGCAGGCGAAATGAAGTCGGTCCCCCCTCCCCCTGGTACGCCCTCTGGTGGCACAGCGCGAACATAAATTTTGAAAGAAAAATCCTCGACGTACTTGCTTCGAATGTGTGATTTGGTTTTTAATTTAATTGGTTTTCTTTTTTTTTAAGTTATTTTTTGGTGATTTTTGTTCTACCGAAAATAGAAGATTAAAATAAAATGAATACTTAATGAAAATAATAGTGGTCATCTCAGTACTTAGTTATTTTATTTTTTAAATGGTGTTAAATCTTTTCACCCGACTGCTAAGGAGAGTTATGTGTTTCAATCAAATCTCCACATCACCAACGACCCAAATTCGAACTTAATAAAATAATTCACACCCGAAAACTACTCCAAACTCCCATCAAATAAAAGTTGTAGGTACATTCAATCCCATTATTTTATCTCCTATAAGCAATCAATCTACGATTTTTTCCTCTGTTTTTCCAACATTAATAATGCGTTACTATCTAAAGAAAGATATCTATTGCTGACCTGTATTATTGTCATAGGGATATTTACAACGTTCATTTATTTGTCGGTGTCCCCTCTTATTTTCCGTTCGAAGCCAATCCGATAGAGAAGACTTGAAAATTTTTCGTAAGCAGCAATACATCTTGTCGCGAGTCCTATCTCTGGGCGAACATTCGACGGCCGCCCCTATACTTGGCCCATAGAGTTTTTTTACAGACGTTACATTTTAAACGAATAAAATCACAAATGCCTATTAATTGACTCACCTCCTAGTCTATAGGTGTAAAAAAGTACGAAGTCATTTCGAAATATAAAGATTAGAAATTAAAACTTACTGGAATTTAATTATAAATATTTATTTTGGCAACAGGACTCTCAGATGAAAAGGTTGCCTGGCAGAGATCGTTTGAGTGATAAGGCCGTCCTTTGCAACATTAACACAAAAGCTTTTTAGAGTTTCGTATCCAAACGGTAAAAACGATTTCGAAATATAAGTAAAGATTAGAAATGAAAACTTACTGGAATTTAAAAATAAATATTTATTTCGGCAACAGGACTCTCAGATGAAAAGTTTGCCTGGAAGAGATTGTTTCAGTGATAAAGCCGTCTTTTGTAACATTTACCCATAAGCTTTTTAGAGTTTCGTATCCAAACGGTAAAAACAGAACCCTATTAGTGAGACTTCAACATGATACGGAACCCTTCGTGAGCAAGTCAGTTTCGGTAATCGGTTTTTTTTATCATGTAATTGAATATGGTGGTTACAATCTTACAATAAAGCATTTATCTATCTATTTATGGATTAGGCAGTACAACACTAGACTGCCTACACCGGATTGGTGATGTCCCATGCCTTCTTAACATATCGAGTTTCATGTTTTCATCGTGTTCCTTAAGATGTTTTCCTTCACCGCGATAGCATATTGTATTAAATTTAATGTGTACAGTCACATTACCAATTAGCTGAACCCCACGTCTCTGGGTTACGTGGGGTTCAGCTCATTCGCATATCTGTAAAAAATATAGAATTTACCTATTTTTTTATGTATTGTGTATTGTATTGTAATAAAGAATATTGTTTAAAAAAAAACAGAATTAGGTAACATTACTTTACAACCTTACAGATTTGCGAGTGAGCTCTGCGGTCACGTGGGGTTCAGCTAATTGGTAATCTGACTGTACATAAATTACTTAGAAAATGAAAATTCCAATGCAATTGAGTCTTACATGGTTTCGTTTTCCATAATTGACGGCTTAGACAAATGACGTGTTAGGTTAGGTTATTTGGTACTTGTACTGTACGGGCTGTTTTCCGTAATAAGACCCTTTCTAATTGGGTCCTTTTTGCGTAAGGATGAGGTAGGCTTGCCCAGCACCTGCTACTCTCTCAGTTTAGTCGACCATGTCCAAAGGAGAGAACTTGTTGATACTCCTAGAGCCAACTAAGCCGCGGGTTTCATCACGATGTTTTCCTTCACCGTAAGAGCGTCAATTAGCGCACATAAATTTTTCATTTTAGAATAATCCATTGGTGGACGGCCGGGGATTCGAACCCACGACCTTCAGAATGAAAGTCAAGGTATCTACCACTAAGTCAACACCGTATATTAGGAACTACGCTTATAGTCGAATTCCGAGTAACAATTATGTTTGCAGTGATGCAAAAATTTTGTTGTCAATGTCTTTTCTGTACACTTTTTTAATCTCTCGTCCGTCGCCGCCCGCCTGTCCGGGCTAAAACCACTTGTGCCAATTTTCTCGGGGACTCTTTCCACTTTACTTGAGCTTCCACACTTACTTAAAATTACGACGTATTTTCACTTTTCTCTCCAATATAAAATGACTTTTATCGCTCGAAAATTAGAGTTTGTTTCTCCTTGCAAAGTTTGATGGAGTTAATCTATTTTTCGATGGGATTGTGACAAGTATTTTTGGAGGTACATTTGTAGGCCTAGGCAATTCTTTTCCCGCGTTTTGCTAAAGTCTTTCGCTCGTAATGAGAAGAATTTAATTTGGATTTTTAAACAGTGACAGTAGTTGTTAAGGTTAAGCTAGGAAATAATGAAGAATTTTTGCAAAATATAAAAGTTTTAAAACTTTGTATAATTTACTCTAATTTTGGAGTAGGTAGCGGCTTTTATAGCAAAGCGTTTTGTTAGAATATTTAAACTTGTTGGGTGAGTAGATAGAACGTAATATTATCTGTACACACCTAGTATAGGGTATGGAACCAGAAAATTCCGGAACAGAAAATACCGGGAAATTCTTTGACAATTTTCCCGTTTAACCGTAAAAAGGAAACGAAATAAGTAAAAACTGGCCAACTGACCTTCGTGTCGTCGGGCCTTATCTGTTACAATATGCGGACTTAAAAGTTGGCTATTTGTTTGATACTTTGTATATTAATTTTGCACATAAGTATCCCTAATAATATTAAAAGACCTATTCAACCCCATACAACGTAGGTTATTCGAAAAAAAAAATCACATCCTTACTTTACGTTGTAAGGGAAATTCTAACCTAAAAATATTTTCTTATTTTTTCAAGATTTTATTATACCTAACACGTGGGCGAGAACAATATAAATACCCGCACATTATAGACTTCCAGTATGTAGTACATAGTATCTGGGCTAAGCCGAAAACAGACGGACACGAAACCCCTAAAAATTATTGAATTCTATGTCACTACACCGCAGAAACTTTAAGTGCCATGGCTTCATTAGCTATTAATAGATTTCTATACGACTACACGTTGTAATTTTAATATTTTATTAGATTACTAGCATCGCTCTGCGGTTTCACCCGTGTAACTCCCAATTCCGTGGTAATATCGAGATAAAAAGTAGCCTATTTTATTTCCAACTAGCTGTCCCGGCAAACGTTGTTTTGCCATATAAAAAAAAACTAAATCAAAATCGGTTCAGCCGTTCGGGAGCTACGATGCCACAGACAGACACGTCAAACTTATAACACCCCGTCGTTTTTGCGTTGGGGGTTAAAAATCATACAAATCGGTTCAGCCGTTTTAGCAACTAACACCGCGACACGATTGACATCAATATTTATACGTCACTCAATTGTTTTGCCTTCCCGGCACCTCTCCATTAAAACTTGAACTTTATGTTATGGTATTAAAGTTCTTATTGACTTGTATTATTACGAATCGTTTGTATGGTATGGAGTATAGAAAAGTGTTGTTTTTAGACATTTTCAGGCAATTTTTTAATTTTTTCTCTCCGTAAGAACCATCCTCGTACCTTATGGAATATTCTAAAAAAAGAATTGGCCAAATTGGTCCAGGCGTTGTTGAGTTATGCGCTTACCAACACATTTTGCGATTCATTTTTATATATAAGAAGAAGATGAATAAATGTATCCTCATACCAAGTTTCGTCAAAATCGGTTCTGTAGTTTCGGAGCCTTTCGTTACAAACAACAAACATAATCCTCTGTATTATATTAGTGAAGATATAGTAATTTAAGTAGGATACCGTTTCAAAGCACAGTCAACCCTACAAGTAGGTAAATTATAAGCCGGCGTCATAACTCCAGGCCTCGACCTTAGGCCGCGGCCACACCGAGCGCAATAAATCACCACTGTCAAGATCAGGTGACACCACCTTCTTTATGTTTTTTCCCAAGCCATTTTACGGGAAAGATAAAAATCTTTACATATTTTGACGCTGCTTTACGAACCTTATTCTCAAATTACGCGTGTCCATTACGTAATACTGAGAAAATTGAGAATGGACCAGTTTTTAAAGTAAAGCGCCCAGTACACGTTCAAATAACGCGTTAATCTTTAACAATTAAAATGAAATTGCTAATGCGTGAAGCTTCAATGAGGCTTGATGACCTGTTTGACTCAAACTGGACTTCGTTGTCCTTAACATGTTTGGTGTTTGAGTACCTAACGCAATTCCTCAAAATTATACAAAGTAGAGATAGACTATACCTACTTACAAAGTACCCGTGGAGAGCTTATAAGCTATTGCATAGCTTTTATCGCGGGCTTTGAGCGTGGCGACCGAATCAAGAAATTCCGTAACGAAAATAAAACCTAACACCCCCCACTCCGCCTACCATAAAAATACTATGCAATAGCTTTACCGCGGTAGTTCCAGAGTGCCACATGTTTTTTTTTCTTAATACTCTCGCGGGTTGACTGGTAGAAAATGCCAAAGACCATCAAGTCCGCCTTTGTCCTTACGTTAAAGAATTAAGTATTAATAACTAAATAAATAAGTACGACGAAATATTTTGAACGTGTATTAGCTACTTTAAAATTCTTGACTAGTTTGAGCTTTTAAAGAAAAGATTTTAAACTAAACTAGTCCGATAATGACCGTGTTTTTAGGGTTCCGTACTTCAAGAGGAAAAAACGGTCTTTTTTAAGAAACTGGTAGAGACAGAAAGTATATAATTAATTACAAAAAACGAAATTATCAAAAAAAAAAAAAGGAAACAAATGTCACACTTTAAACAAAATATTTAGACAGATATGTAGTTGTATATGCCATAATTTGATTTTTTTTAAAGTTCCAAAACCTTAAATTTTACTTTTTTAAATGTTTCCCGGAATTTACTCTTTACATGTGCCTCTTTTTGCCAAATCTATACTAATATTATAAAGCTGAAGAGTTTGTTTGTTTGTTTGAACGCGCTAATCTCAGGAACTGCTAGTTCGAATTGAAACATTTTTTTTGTGTTGGATAGTCCATTTATCTAGGAAGGTTATAGGCTACTTTTTATCCCGATATTCCCACGGGATCGGGAGTTACGCGGGTGAAACCGCGAAGCGCAGCTAGTTAAGTATATTATGATTCTATAAAGTAGGCACTCCCGGTTGACCTAGAATTGTGGTCTCATAATTACAAGTAAAGGCAAAAGTCCAAAAAATAAAAAAGTTGAAATTTAAAAAAGGTCCCCATACATACAACGAAACATACAATAGGCAAGATTTATTCACATACAGTACAAGGAAATAATAACATTAGTACCACAGTTCCTCATGTCACTGCAACTGCACGTACAAAGTCGCTTTCTCTGTCCCTATATCCCGTTATATGCTTTAATTTTTAAAACTACTTAACGGATTTTGGTGCGGTTTTTTTTAATAGATAGAGTGATTCAAGAGGAAGGTTTATATGTAATATAGCCGTGCGAAGCCGGGGCGGGTCGCTAGTTTTTTATAAATAAATGTTTACGGAACCCTCGTCGGTGACCAAGTCTGACTCGTATATGGCCGGTTTTTTTTTGTAATTTTAGGAGTTGAGTCATGTTTAATTTTCTCGGAATTTTTAGTAGATTTTGTTAGACATTTTGATTGTTTTATTATATTTTATACTTTATTTTAACCTATTTAAACAAGAGAAAATACGGCTAATTTCATAACCCGTAGTCTCGAAATGATTCTAGAGTTAGTACAGTCAACAAAAAGCTCTGAAGGTCACTAAGTAAAAAATTGTATTTAATAATTATTTAGAAAAATTTAGCAAAATAAATGTTTGTCTGTAAAGTCGATATACGGACGATAATTGTATGTGATAACGTCATAAGAAAACATTGATAACGAAACGTGAGCGATGACGTCACACTTTTTTGTGGGTGCTGCCGGTGTTCTTTGATTTATAAGTCGCTATCACATCAAAAGGGAAACGTAATCCTACTAATATTATAAATGTGAAAGTTTGTGTGTGCGTGTGTGTGTGTGTATGTATGTATGTTTGTTACTCCTTCACGCAAAAACTACTGGACCGATTGCTATGAAACTTGGTCTCTAGATTGGTGGAAACCTAGATTAACACATAGGCTACTTTTTATCTCGATATTCCCACGGGATCGGGACTTACGCGGGTGAAACCGCGGAACGCAGCTAGTAGACCTATAAAACTTCTTTATGTAGATCTCTTGGTACCCTTCTCAAAGTGTCTCTATCCTTAATACAATTGTCTAAGTGCCTCTTTCACGATCTTTAAGTAAAGTTCCAAGTAGGCTACTCACCAAGTAAAGTGACTGGTAACCTCTCAGTCGCATTTCACGACGTTCGAGTAGCACTACTCGTTAGTTAAACTGGCCAGTAAATTACTTGGAACATCATCTGCCCAGTAGCGCATTTACTTGACAAGTAAAATGATTGTGACAGTTGGACAGTTGTCATTTGTGCATTATTACGGAAACATAACCTGATTTAATTAGATCTTTGTTTAGTAAAAATGGAATTATTTGATGTGATTGATAGTCAACTAGATGAACTTGAAGATTATTCAATGCGAATTCCGAGACCACGGGTATTTAAATTCCGTGATGATTATTTTATAAGCTTAGATGAAAAGGACTTTTTTGCTAGATTTCGTCTTACTAAATTTGCGGCGAACAAAGTGCATAATTTAATAAAACATAGAATAAATCCTAATTCGCTAAGGTAAGTGCTATTTTTTTATAAATACCTACTTAAGATTATGATGATAGACAAGTGTTAATAAATCTGTAACCTATAATATTACTCTAATTACAAACCTAGAAGTCAAGTAGGTACCTACATCGTATCCTAATAATAATTTAGATGTGAAAGTGTATGTAAGTATGTATGTTTGATACTCCTTCACGCGAAAACTACTGGACTTACGCAGGTAAAACCGGGGGACGCAGCTAGTAATATTTTAAGTACCTACCTAATAATCTTGTTCCAGAAATCAAGCAGTTTCAACAAGAACAAGCCTACTTTTAACCTTAAGATATCTAGCTACTGGATCATACTTAAGAAGTGCAGCAGATTTTTGTGGTGTTAGCCCACCCACAGCAAGTCGTATAGTTAAGAAGGTCACAGATGCTATTGGTGAACTACGACCATATATAATTAAGTTCCCTGATGATATAAGTACCATACAAAATGGTTTTTTTGAAATAGCAAGTTTCCCAAGGGTAGTAGGAGCCATAGATTGTACCCACGTTTCAATTATATCACCTGGTAAGTTAAGTTTATCCCTGTTATGAAAGTATGCCTGTTTGTTCTCCCATACCGAAACAGTACAGTTGGCAGTAGGTAGGTATAAGAAAAAGTGGGTTTCCTTTTTAATTTTTGCACCCATACCTACCTTGTTTAAAACCTAAGCTTTTGTTTGTAATAAATAATACCTTATGTATACTATTTTTATTTTTCAGGAGGGGATTCAGCCGAAAATTTTAGAAACCGAAAGAGTTATTTCTCAATTAATGTTCAGGTTGTTTGTGATAGCCAGTTAAAATGCTTAGACATTGTAGCGAGATGGCCAGGATCAGTTCACGACCAAACCATATTCAATAATTCACGTTTAAAGCAAAGATTTGAAAGTGGACAATTTAGAGATGGATTGCTTCTTGGTGATAGTGGATATGAGTTAAAGGAATATCTTGTGACACCCTTTCAAAATCCTTCATCTCCTGCAGAAAATCTATACAACGAGTCACATATTCGAACCAGAAATACTGTTGAAAGATGTTTTGGAGTATGCAAAAATAGATTTCCAGTCCTGAGACGACAAATAACATTAAAATTAGACCGTGTGCAGGCTGTAATAGTTGCCTGCTTTGTGCTACATAATATTGCTATTATCACAAAAGACAGAAACTTTATTTGTGACAATAATGACGCAGATACACAGACTGATGAAGGAATTATAACAAATAATCCTGGTTTTAATTTAGATGCTAGAAACAGACTTGTGCAACAATATTTTTTGCCGTTACTTAATAATAACAACTAAGTAGTTATATTAAAACAAAATTGACTCCCCCTATCTCTTGTTACAAGTTTTTTTAAATAATAAATAAACCTCTTAAGTGATTTATATTGTTTTACTTCATTCAGGGCTTGATTTATTTATTATTAATTTCAACTACATAAACGTATCACTTGGCCATTTATACAAACCTTACCTAGGAAGAAGAATTTCAGCGATATTACAATATAGTTAACTAGATAGGATCAGAAATTAAATACAATAGCACTTAGGTGTGGACAATTTAGAAGTAAGTTCCAAGTTTTATTGCAATCTGTTCAGTAGTTTTTGCATAAAAGAGTAACAAATATACTCGCACAAACTTTCACATTTAAATTATAATACCTATTATAACATGGGATATCAAATAAGGCTAACTTTAAATTTTAGCTGTCTTTTATTCAGTCATTTCTTTTCTTAATATTTCCATTCTTAATTTATGTTCTTCCAATTTCCATTTATGTTCTTCTTCCTTCCTTTTCTCCTCTCTTTCCATAAATTGTAGCTCTCTCGATCTTTTCAATTCCTTAAACTCCCACTCCTTCTTCTTTTCAATTTGCTCCTCTTCGAGTAACTTTTTTTGAAAGTGCACAAGCTCTAGTTTGGTATCGGTGAGATCATCGATTTTGGTTTGTTTTGGTAAACTCGCTATAAAGAAACAAATTTTTGTAAAGTACATATTTCAATTCAGACTAGTACTATTTGTTGAGATTTTAATCAACTAATATTTAATAAGTAAATAAATTTTACCCATAAGTGCAGGATGCTTTTTAGTTTTTAAATTTCTTCTGCTAGTCAGATCCCATTTTTTGATTGTAGGAGTTGTAAAATATTTCTCACTACTGGGGGTGTCATGCAAGGTGTCTGTAACAAAACAAAAAGCAGAGTAATAAATGTAGACAGAGTTATTACTATTATGTACTTATATTTATAGTACTTAAAATTGATTAATTCATAAATTACAAACAAACTTTCATATAATATAATGTAGTAATAGATAATTGTCATATTTCAAAACATACCATTCTCTTTATTTTCTTCTATATAAGTGTCCATCCTATTATCGCTTGTTGATGGTAAAACATTGGGCTCGCTGTGTATAACTATATATTCAGACTTATTGACTTCAACTTCTGAAAATAAGTAAAGTATTAATATGACATAATGTTCAATTAAGATTGATGAAAACATGTTTTAAGTATTTTCAGTTATGTATGATAGTACTGGTGCATGCATTCAGAAACTCACCTTGTAATTGATTTGTTATTATCTCTTCGGCTTCAGTATCCGATAGTATTTTTGTTACCTCTATCAATTCTTCCTGAGATCCAAAGAGTTTAAGATCTGTAAAAACATATACTACATTAATGGGGCTGAACTAAATAATATTAATCAATGGCAAACCTGTATGTATATAACAACTAGGCACCTACCTTGAGTTTCCTGGGGTTGTAGTATGTCGGAGTCACAACGACTATCCATCCCATCAGCACTCAGAGTTATCATTTCTTTTATGTGTTCTTCTACTGTATCCAGAGGTGGTGCTGTATTTTTACCACCCCCGGTACGGTAAAGCTGGGACCGGATCTCTGCAGACTTCTTTCTGACAGTCCGTTTCAGACCCTCGTATTTTATTTTTAGGGTTTTTGCCGACCTCAGTGCAGCACCCGATCTGGCATTAAACTCTTTCTCAATCATTTTCCAAGCGGCTTCTTTCTGACGCCACGTTGATGCATCACTTTGTTTATTTTCCAAAATATTTTTATGTTTTTCGACCAATGACACCAACAGGTCTCTTTCCATGTAGGAAAAGTTAACACTTCTTTCTCTTTTTGCCATTTTAACGAATTAAAATTAATAAATAAGTTACAAACAGAAATACCACGAAATTACACACCAAACACAACACACAACAACAAACGACCGCAAAAATAATTTAGTGACATTGACAGCACACTAACCTACAGTTGATTGACATTTGACGTTTATTGAACGAATAGAACGAATGACATAGTGATTTGTTCGTTTAACCTGTGAGTACTTACTCAGAGGTTGGATTTTGTTGGTGAAACGGAAGTAGGATACTCATAACTTTTACTTGCCAATTAACGTTACTCGATAGTTAACTAATCAACACTTTACTTGAAGATTGTGAAAGAGGCCCTAAGTATACTCTTTGTCCATTCCCAACTTTGTTTACAGTCGCTCTCAAGCAAATAATGTGACATAAATTAAGCGTTATATGTCTAAACAATGAAGTATTTTCGACTTTATGAATCACCAATCTTAATACTGCTTTTACTCATCCACATTTGCAAGTTTGTCTGCTGCACACAAATATTGTTCCATTGCGATAAAACAAACAGTCTTATTTAACGAATCCATCGATAAATATTAGGTCTTATCACATCGACATAAAACTCATATTTAGCTGTCGTCAAAAAGAGATATAACGTTATAAAACTATCACCAAAAGTTCCAACAATTGGTAAATCTGAAAAGAACAGTCCTAAACGCAATCTCGCAGTTTCACGAAAATAGGATATAAAATGGGAAATATTTGTGCTTATTTCCACTGCGCGATTAGAACGACAAACGCTTGAAAACTAACAACTAGACGAGCGATGTATAAAACATTAGTAGATACTAGTAGATACAGAAAAGTAGCGAACCGTAGTGACTGGTGTATGTACCCTGCACCACAGTGGGCAAAACGAAAATATATTACTTTTCCGAAGATTTAGGAGTGTTTGGACCGAACAATAATGTCCAGCTTTTGTGGAAAAAGATAGATGGCAATGCATAGGTTACATTCAGCGAGGTTTTTCTTTTGTGAACGCAGACAACTTCAGTGCGGATACTGTTATTCATAATATTTATGTTTTTCGTACATTACTCAGCCTATTGTTACTATAAGAATATGAGAAAAGAACTTTCAGTAATATTTGTCTAAGAAAATTCTTTTGATATGTACAGACGTATTACCTACATTCTTTACAATACACGATATTGTTTTTATAATAAGCTTTTGACGTGACAACGTTTTATAAATTGGTTTGCCGGGTGACACTTCAAGAAACTGCGTTACGCTCCGCTGACGTTATGCGCTCACAATGAGAGCGAGTGAGAGGCACGCGTCCCTTCCACTCGGGCATGGTTAGCCCGCCTAAGAGCGAGAGAGACAGACATAAAAAGTGAAAGGCACGCGTCCCTTCCTATCGAGCACAGTTGTTGTCACGTAAAACTTTCGCCCGTATACCGACTTTACAGGCAACCAGTTTTTTTTATTTTTATTAAGGTTTACCACTAAGGGCGGCTTACATGAGATAGTGCTTAAACGAATTTAGCTAAAATCTAGCTAAATGCATTTAACGGGTAATCTAAAATTAAATTCTATTTCAAACCTCAGGGTTGATTATATTTCATTAGCTTTACACTTTGACAGTTGAATCATCTTTATGGTCTTAAACGTTTTCAATTTTTGTTGTTCATGTCAATCTAAAACAACTGTCAAAATGTCAAACACCTGTGATTAAATATTATCAACCTTGTGATGTAATGCTATATATATAATTGTGATTATCGTAATAGAATTTAATTTTAAAGTACCTGTAAATTGTATTTAGATTGTACTAGCGACCCGCCCCGGCTTCGCACTGCTATATTATGCATGACTGTATTATACATATAAACCTTCCTCTTGAATCACTCTATCTAATAAAAAAAACCGCATCAAAATCCGTTGCGTAGTTTTAAAGATTTAAGCGGTCAAAGGGAAATAGGGACAGAGAAAGCGACTTTGTTTTATACTATGTAGTGATTTAGCAAATCAATATCAAGTTAGCCGCCCTAAGTAGGTATTAGAATACCATATTAGGCACGTACGTACAGTCACATTACCAATTAGCTGAACCCCACGTTACCAAGAGCTCATTCGCGTAAATGTAAAAAAATATAGTACATATTTACCTATTTTGTATTTTTTTATATGGTATATTGTATTGAAAAGTATATCGTTTAAAAAAAAACTGGTTCCCTGTAAAGTCGGTATACGGGCGAAAGTTTTACGTGACAACAACTGTGCTCGAGTGGAAGGGACGCGTGCCTTTCACTTTTTATGTCTGTCTCTCTCGCTCTTAGGCGGGCTAACCATGCCCGCGTGCCTCTCACTCGCTCTCATTGTGAGTGCATAACGTCAGCGGAGCGTAACGCAGTTTCTTGAAGTGTCACCCGGCAAACCAATTTATAAAACGTTGTCACGTCAAAAAACAGAATCAGGGAACATTACTTTACAAGCTTACAGATTTGTGAGTGAGCTCTAGGTCACGTGGGGTTCAGCTAATTGGTAATGTGACTGTACCTAGTATCAATAGTTTCATATTTGTGATCATTTTCGAAAATCACCCTCCTTATTTCAATATCATTCGAAAATTTACATTAGAAACCGGAATACGAATGACAGAGCGGATGCGCTATTTCAATAAATGTGTGATTTATTCATCCTGCATAAATAAGTAGATAAATAGAAATAGTTATAGTATAGTATAGTATAGTTGTGTATAGTAGTAGTTTATTACTTAATCTCCACGGTTTTACTTTAATCGCTAAGTTTTTGTAATCTTTTCTGGACACTCGAGATACAGGATATATTCCTAGTTCGAGGTCCGTTGTTATGCTCCTACTTTTGTAACACTTTTGTTTAATAAACTATTATTTATTTTTTTTTATTTTTTTTTAAATCACCGATAATGTATAGATTTTGTTACCTGAAAACATAGTGATAAACTAATAAGTGAGTCAATGCAAACATCATCTGGTCAAAGTCACGGTGCCAAGTGACTCGTCGCGTTCCATCATGTTGTCATGTAAGGAGGCTCACAGCTAAGCGACGCTCGCTGATCGTTTACGGTCGTGCGGGTTAAGCGACGCCTGGCGCGGTCATTACTTCGATGGGTGGTCAATTAGTAGTGTGGCGAAAATATGTTTTCGTGAGTTCCTCCGTGCTTCGGAAGGCTTAAGCCGTTTGTCCCGGTTGCTACCTCTAGTAGCAGTCGTTAGGTCAAGTTAGAGGCCTCAAGGCGATCTGAAAACTATAACAATAGGTGAGCCACGCCACTATACGAGAAGAAGAAGAAGAAGAATCATGCTGTCCAGGCATGGCGTTCTCCCTCTAGGCGAGCATGCTACGTCATCGAGTCCTCGACTTCATCGTCGCTTTCCATAAGTTGAGATGAGGGCAAATGCAAGCGTTTAAGAAAAACTCAGCCACAGGTCATCCACTGCTGAACATGACCTACCTAGAGATCTTTAAAGATTTATAGTGATTCATAGAAAAAAAAATACAGCGCATAACAAAAACACTGTAGACCCTCTTAGGTATATAATTAAAAATATTACAAATAATTAAAAAATAAATATTAAATAAATAATAATATAAATTTTTATTATAAATATTACAGGACATTCCACACCTAGCTATCTAGCCCCAAGACTTGTGTTATGGGTGCTAGACATCACATAACTTAAGTACAATATACAATTTACACGAACCTTACCAAAAAACAGACAGACAAGAAAGTGATCTTATAAGGGGGTCCCTTTTTTTAACCTTTTTTGGTACGGAACCATAAAAATTAAAAAAAATTAGGAGTTAAGGAAAATATTTTTTCATTTAGGATTTTAACCCTAATTTACTTAGAGTTTTTCTGATTTTGTAAAAAAAATGTTAAATCATTTACCTAAAGGCTCGATGGCATTATTGGTGTTGCCACATCTTAGACATTCCCTAAATGTTCAGTAAATTAGGGCAATTTTCTCTGATTGAAATTTAAAAATAATTATTTTATTTTCATGAAAGTTTTTTGGTAATGTCCTGAGAGTACCTTAAATCGAGTAGACAGCGTTTTTGTAACACATTGTATAGTTTAAAAAAAGCATTTTAACAAGAATAATTTTCCCAAAGAACACGGGATATTAAAGAGTACATAAACTTACCACTGCGTTCTTTTTTTTTTTCAACTTTTTATTTTGAGTTATATTTTGCAACCATTTTTTGATTCCTTCTTTTCTGCTTGCGGTTTTCAACCAAAATTGTTGGTACTTTAGTGGCCATGTTTTATTCATAAAATATGAGTTTTTAAAAAGTTTTTGATGTTGTGCACGCAACGTGGTACCAGGAACTCCAGGAAGTAAACGAAAAATGAAGACATGTGAAGTTCAAAATGAAGTCATTAAAATTAATAGGCAAATTAAGCGTTTAATAATACCTATAATTTCTTTTAAGGCGCATATAGGAGCCAAAAGCAAAATGTCTTTCATCTTTAAATAAATTGTTTATTATTTATGTACCTAAATATAAATTTTATATTTATATAAATTTTGATATTATTGTTATTTTGATATTAAAATTTTCTTGTTGTTTCTAAGCTTATCCAAACTTAATTCGACAAAATACAGTATAATTAAGTGTTTTTAACTTAAATTTGAATAGGCTTTGCAAACAACAAGGATTTTTGCTTTTAATTTTATCAAAATGGAAACTCCATAACAAACGGTTCATGCACAAAAACAGACCACTTTAAGGACCTGGATAACAGCACCCAGGTACCTACAGGCGACACTTTAGGTTCTTTGAGCACCTGAGAAAATAAGCACCCTCTTAACAACAATTTTAAAGCAATAATTTATTTGCCTATTATGTGTTCCATATCACGGGGCTATAGAGCTCCGTATCTTTGCAGGCGTGCGTGGAGCCAAAACCAACTCGTAGAGGCCCTTTACAATAACAATGGCAAAGTATGAGTTGGACACCAAAACGGCGATCATCTCTGTCTGCACTATAAAATGCAGCCAAGGACAACCTCCGGTTTGGATAGAACAATTAGGTATTATTTAATTTTTTTGACGACCCAGTCGGCACAATGGTCATCATGCCAGACTGCCAAACACAGGGTTGCGGATTCGATTCCCGCCACAGACAAGTATTTATGCTTGTGGATATTTGTTTTTGGTATGGTTGTTTCTATGTATTATAAGTATATATTTACAAAAGAATACATACTACTGCATATAGACTGTATAGCGTGGCGACGCGTCGCCACGCCAGAATTTTTTTTACCACGGTTTTACGTGCGGCTATAGATGTTTCACATCAAAAGTATATAAGTAGTATATTAGTTGCCTAGCACCCATAACACAATTCTAGTTACTTAGCTTGGAGCTAGATGGCAATGTATGGAATGTCCTGCAATATTTATATTTATTTATTTATTAACAATTTTAGTCATCGGCGGCAGGCATTTTGCGTTTGCTCCTTGTTTGCACCTCAAATATTAACATAATCTCAACTAGATTACAAGTTTGGTAAGTAACTTGTTAAGGTTAATATAACTACATCATTTTGGTTAACTACCTACTGAGTTTTATTGTGGGTTTTTCGTCATTTAAAAAGTGATAAAATTTTACACCCTTCGTTTAATCGAACTTAAAGTAAGTACTTTTAAATCATAAATGTTTCAGCTAAAATATTTAATGACACGTAAGGTGACAGCTGACGAAATTAACAGATATATTGTCAAGGGGCTTGAGAGGCTAGTAGAGCTTGAATTTTATCTCTGTCGGACTGCATAGAAAGGAACAAGATGCGAGATAGTGCGCTAACAGCTATTTTTAAGCAGTTTTGCCAGTTTTGGATAATAATTGTTGATCAAATAGAAGATCAGTCTTGGGTGGTATATCGTTTGATAAAAAATCTATTCAGTATTTTTTTTTTGTTTTTTTTTTAACCGATACTAAAAATGATTACACTACTTACTATACGTTTTGATTTATAAGGGCCACCTTATTAAAAACTAAATACTTCGTGGAAATAGGAAAAGCAACTGAAAAACAGGTCACTTTGAAATTACATATTACGTAAAATTTAAACTTTGTATGAATATGTCGCACATCTGGAGAAACAATGGCACAACTTACATTTAGTGAATTTTACAAAAGCAAGGTTTAAAGGTTTAAGGGGTCCTTAAATATAGGAATTGGTTTATTTTAAGTTCTTTTGTGTTTTCTGCCCATAGGACATAAATTTTAAAATATATTACGATACATTTTATTTGTTTTGGTTTTGTGTAATTATCTAAAAATGTGCATAAACTAAGAAGATTTCTACAGTTGTGCCATTGTATTATTGTAATTATGACTTAAAAATGACTTAAAAGAACTGTGACTGAAAAATTATACGAGAACAACGGCACATTTGACACTAAATATGTCATTGTTTCCCTATATTTGAAACTTTACTTGACAAATGTGTCATTGTAGCACTGTGTGGTACAGCAAATATGCAGTTGTTCTTTTAACTCTTCGATCAAATTTTTACCCGTCTGAACAAATTAGTTAGGCGTCCCGGCACAACTGACCAATGAGCTGTTGTTGCACGGGGAAGTGGGGGTAAATCCAATTATATAACAACGACACTAGCGACTTTTGTCGAAAACTATACGAACTACCGTTGTGCCGTTTTGTCACACGATAGATAATACAGTTTTGAACACTTAGAACTATAAAAGTCATTTTCGCATTTTTAGTAGATGTGCCATTGTTTCTCAAGATGTACGATGTATGCAGGGTCACTTTACTCGAAATTAATATGAATCTCTTTGTCAGTTGACATTCAGACAGAGAAACTGCGTGTGCGCATCGTGACATGAAACGAAATGGTTTATTAAACGGCATGCTCTATTAGGCCCTACGCCCTTTTTATACTAATCTTTAAATTATACTCAATTTATTTAAAAAACAATATTAAACCTTATATTAAAGGTGCTAGAGTCCATTTTAATAAAGTCTTGACTTTTAAATTTAGTAAGTAGTAGCGACCCGCCCCGGCTTCGCACGGCTATTTAGCATGTATTATACATATAAATTTTCCTCTTGAATCACTCTATCTATTTAAAAATCGCATCAAAATCCGTTGCGTAGTTTTAAAGATTTAAGCATACATAGGGATATAGGGACATAGGGACAGAAAAAGCGACTTTCTTTTATACTATGTACCTAGTGATAGTGATGCTCAATGTTGAAGAGTGAAAAATGAAAAAAAAAAATAATACTTCTTATTAGGTTCCAAAAATCACTTTTTATTTTATTTTTTATTTACAAAATAGAAATGACATAAGAATTATCTTACCTGAGTTTATTCGATTGGAATACATCAGTGTTCCATTCGGCAGGCTCTTTAGTAAACTCACCCTATGAGCACTTATCTTGTGGGGTGAATTTACAGAGACGGTTTTTAAATTGGTAAATCGGAAGTAATTTAAGTAAAAAATCAATTAAATAAAAATGCCACAAGATTTTAATTTTTTTTTTTGATAATATCAATACAGTCAGTTTATCTGTTCAAACTCGCGGGGTAAGTGAAGTGCTCAAAGGATGACTCTACCAAAGAGCTTTCGGCACAAACAGGTCAGTTCAGTTAGTCAGAGTGGAAGAACAAGATAGATAGATAGATAACTTTATTTGTACAATACTGGAAGAAACACAGAACACGATATACACAAAGTATAGTAATAACTAGCAAGTATAAATTGCACAAATGGTGGGCCTTATCGTTGAAAGCGATTTCTTCTAGGCAACCTTTGGATGGAAAAAAATACAGTTTTTTGGTAGGTTGTGAATTGTGAATTTAGGAGGATAATAATTAAAGGGTCCGTTAGACCTCTAAAATTTATTTTTAATCAATTATCGGTCCTCTTTAGTTCAGGGAGACGGTTAATCGTGAAAAAGTTCTTGACAAAGTTCTTGACACGGGGGACCGTTTTCCGTAGAGGGATCATTAGGGGGACGGTTAATCGTGAACCAACACACACACAATGTAATTGATTAAAATTAAAGAACGTAAAAAAACTCGGCTAATTAAGTCAGTACCTAAGTGACTTTAAGTGTGTCAGCAAACCAATTAAAAAATTAATCATTGAAATGCCTAATATATTAATTATTCAAATAATTAAAATTTGATGCAATTAATGATCAATCTCTAATAATTATAGTATCTTATTTCTAATACAATCAACTCAGCCGACTATTTGAAATTGTTGTATCAACTGAGACTAACTCAGAAACAATTGAATATTAACCTTATGACTCTATATTAAAGTCGATATTACAACAGTTATCCAATTTCCATTCTTAAGCCCTAAAAATAGTAGGGGTGAATAAGTAAAAGCAAAAATCGAATGACATTATTTAAGGTTATTAAATACTTTGTGCCCCGCAGTTTTACTCGCGTAATAGTTACTATAACTAATACGTTTACCGTCTTTTTATCCTTTTATAAGTCAAATTTCCAAAAATGCCTTCTTAGTGTTCCCCCACGTCCTAAAAGAGACCACCTTTCTTGAAAAGTCTTTAGGTACAGTCAGCAAAGGACTGAGGGTAGCAGGTGCATATTTTAAAGTTTTAATTTTTAAATAAAGGTTACAATTGTTAATAATTCTGCTTGATATCACTAAAGCTTTTTTTACCCTTTTATAAGTCGAATTTCCAAAAATGCCTTCTTAGTGTTCCCCCACGTCCTAAAAGAAACCACCTTTCTTGAAAAGTCTTTAGGTACAGTCAGCAAAGGACTGAGGGTAGCAGGTGCATATTTTAAAGTTTTAATTTTTAAATAAAGGTTACAATTGTTAATAATTCTGCTTGATATCACTAAAGCTTTTTTTACCCTTTTATAAGTCGAGTTTCCAAAAATGTCTTCTTAGTGTTCTCCCCCACGTCCTAAAAAGAAACCACCTTTCTTGAAAAGTCTTTAGGTACAGTCAGCAAAGGCCTGAGGGTAGCAGGTGCATATTTTAAAGTTTTAATTTTTAAATAAAGGTTACAATTGTTAATAATTCTGCTTGATATCACTAAAGCTTTTTTTACCCTTTTATAAGTCGAATTTCCAAAAATGCCTTCTTAGTGTTCCCCCACGTCCTAAAAGAAACCACCTTTCTTGAAAAGTCTTTAGGTACAGTCAGCAAAGGACTGAGGGTAGCAGGTGCATATTTTAAAGTTTTAATTTTTAAATAAAGGTTACAATTGTTGATAATTCTGCTTGATACCTATCACTAAAGCTTTTTTTACCCTTTTATAAGTCGAATTTCCAAAAATGTCTTCTTAGTGTTCCCCCACGTCCTAAAAGAGACCACCTTTCTTGAAAAGTCTTTAGGTACAGTCAGCAAAGGACTGAGGATAGCAGGTGCATATTTTAAAGTTTTAATTTTTTTAAGTAAAGGTTCAGTAATTGTTAATAATACTGCTTCATATCACTAAAGCTTTTTTTACCCTTTTAGAAGTCGAATTTCTAAAAATGCCTTTTTAGTGTTCCCCTACGTCCTAAAATAAACGACCTTTCATGATAAGTGTTTTCTATCTCTATATATATAAAATTCTCGTGTCACGGGGTTCGAACTTGAACTCCTCCGAAACGGCTCGACCGATTCTCATGAAATTTTGTGAGCATATTCAGTAGGTCTGAGAATCGGCCAACATCTATTTTTTTTTGTTTTTTTTTTTGTAGACAGCAAAACAACGTTTGCCGGGACAGCTAGTATATCTATAGGTTTTTAGCTAGGTACAGTCAGCAAAGGACTGAGGGTAACAGGTGCTTTCGCTTTGTTAGACGTTTTGCTACTTAGACTTTCTGATCGGGAGGCCATATTTTAAAGTTTTAATTTTTAAATAAAGGTTTAGTAATTGTTAATAATTCTGCTTGATATCACTGAAGCTTTCGAAGTGTTGGTTATTTCACGCAGAATAACCAAAAAATTATGCACCGTCATCAAGAAAATTAAAATTTTTAAAATATGCACCCTTAGTCCTTTGCTGACTGTACCAGTTATTAGATACCGGCCGTGTAAGCGGACTCTTAAGTAAAAGTAATCACTTAAGTTAATTCACTCCAAATTCGCTGGATAGTCGAATTCGGTGCGAAGTTATACCGGTTTAATTTATTAGCCGAAGGGTAACTCTCATTAAGGGTTGGGTTACATTGCCACCTGTAGAATCATCCGTTTGGACAGATTTATCGTTGTTATTGCATTGTTTTTATACATTTGTCCTAGATTAGGTTAGTAGGATAAGTACTAGTTATTTCAGTTATGTGTAGAAGAGCTGTTTGTATCGGATTTCATTGAAGAGATTTAACACGTTGACTGCGGGTGTCATTTTCTTGGTGAAACTATTTTGCTACAGTTTGATAGTAAAGTCATTTTAGATTAGATACTTACTTTGTTGGATTTTAAATATTAACCTAAATTACTTACAGGTAGGTAAAAAATAGAGCGAAATAAATAAATAATTTTTGTCTTTACTATCAATGAAAAATGCAATAGAAATTAAACGTAAATTTTGGATTATTTAAAAAAATAAAGAAAAATAATATGCTCCTGCCTGACCAAGAAGCACCTGACCACATCGACGCCATTCTCCCGACTGTGAGGCTCCCTCTGCGCGGCACGCGCTCCACCCATAAACATGTCACAGCAGAGCGCACGCGATTTACGACCTCTCTTTCTAACATACCCATAACTTAGCCAAACAAAAGGGAAAGCTATAACGTTCATCGGTCCCGTGCGGATAGTTTAATTTACGCACACACTTGCATCAAAATGAGCTAGTATGCTATCTGTTGTCATAGAACCCTTAAAAAATTTAGACAATTTCGACGTTTCTAATATGTTCTATCTTCTATTCTACGAAATGTCTTATATTATAAATTAAATCCCATTGCAATATCCTAATAAGTTAGATTTTTGGTAACTTTTCATACAAACTTAGAATAGATGTTCGTAAATTTTAGCTTATACTACCTTGTCTTGTTCTCGGAGTATCAACGGAACGGCTAACGTTCAAACTGAGCACCGGTAGAGTCTAATATTTTTATCTCTTTCTAACACACAATTCCCAGATCGTAAATCTCGAAATGGCCGCATGTAGGTTACGCACGCCGTCCGCGAGGTACCGGAGGGAGCGCATAAACTATAGTTTTCTCGTTTTATTACGTGTTTTACTGCGCGATAAAGGAGATCGGAGTATCCCGGGAAATCAGCTGTTCGGGGCATGCTTTAAACGCGCAAAGGAATGTGGCGAACGAATGTGATGTTGGTACGGTTCAGAAGTTGCTCTACTTTATTTTAATTTTGGATGTATAGTATTCTTCTTATTGATATTATTGTAAATAATACAAAATCATGCAACAAAATAGTTAGATAACATCATAAAATACGGTACTTGCTGCCGATTAGCCTTTTGTAATGAGACGGGTCTTTCTGCCTCTTTGACTCAGGTAGTCATCATTTTATGCGTTAATGACTGTGTAAAACGTTGGTAAAACAAATAGTTTTTAATTTTGTAATCAATACCTTTAATATTATGGTTAAGCTGCTATAATATTTTATCTTAGGATAACATATTTATTAAGTGATATAATATTTTATCTTCCAATACAAAATATTATGTACCTAAAGATGTATTTATCTTAAGATACAATGTATCGTAATCGTATCATACCTGAATCGTTATAGTATCAATATATCATAAAATACAAAATACCTCATTCGATACCATTTTAAAACATGAAAAATACCCATACAGGATCATAATTCAGAATAAGCTAAATTTCCTTTCTAATACGTAAAAATGTGATTATTTTATGCAGTATGTGCAGGTTTGAAAATATTCGTGTTGCGGTAATAACTGGTAAAAAATTAAAAATTAATAAAAATGAAAATTGATACCGGTAAAAGCGTCCTTGATCACGATATGCTTAAGTTAGTATTATATTAATGCAGCCCCATATTTTACAATATTTTTTGTGTTTTTTTATTTTTACTATAATTTTTATTTGAAATAAATCATAAATTCTATGTTATCACGATTTTGTGAACTTTATTTGTTCACAATTATTTTACTTCAATCAAATAATAGGAAACCCAAATCACTAAACGAAATAACCCTTTCTTGAATAAATGAAGATAAAATTACAATTTACCTACTTAAGGTTGTCCGAACAATAATGCATCTGCTGCTATTGGACAAAACACAATGACGTCACGTTTGCGCCAGGGTTTTCTATTGGAGAACATTACCAATATGGCGCGAGTACCGGCAAACGCGATTGGCTCGCTTTATAGGAACGGTGTTCTTCTCATTTTGTTTGAGAAATCCTTCACATTCGGTTCTCTGACAGCATGTTACTTACTAGTAGGTATTTAAGCTGGCATGAAAATTTTTAAACGAAATGAATATTTAATGTCTCCTGGTGGTTTTTGTGATCTATCTTCAAAAGTTTTGTGTATCAGTTTCATGTTTACAAAGATTATAAATATTTTTTTTGTTTCCGTGACTGAATCAGTGAAGTAATTTATAAAAATGAATTTTGACTAGGTAATATAATTTTTTTTAAATTTTGTATATGTTAAGTTGCTTTTAAGTATTTTACTAACTTGGTTATTTTCACTACTACGGTTATAATTTGAAACTGGGTAATTACCATGTTCTTTATTTTAATTGTAACGGTCACCAATCTTGTTAACATAGTGCTTGAAACGGTAGGTAATTAAGATAGGATTAATTAAAACAGCCCACCGTTTTTATTTGGATAATGTAAGATTTAGATTGACTATCCTGGCAATCACCTTTTCCTACCCAGACCTATTGCCCAGTAAATGTAAAAAGACAAAATTTATCTATATGAAAATGTCAGACCAATATTCCTAATTAAATAAACTCGTATGTACCTAGTACGAAACTATTGTTTTTTTTTAATAATATTGAGAGTTGCTTGCTAAACGGTTTGCTACCTTGTTATAGCTCAGACTCAAAGGCTGAAAATGTTCATTGAACAAAAAAAAGGCCATCATGATAGGCCTTAATATACTTGTTGTAGTAAAGATGTACTAAACAGCGCAGCATCCGTAGAGATGCGGGCTGCGATATTTACACACGTGGTTTGCAAACACCTAGGCAAACAACGTCTATCTATCTACAAAATGGGCCCCAGGGAATCACTTAGAGAAAAATTTAAAGAGATAAATTTATTAACGCTCTATTCACAATAATATCTACGAAAACTTGCTTTACGTTCACAAAAATCCTGATATTTTCCGTAAAAACAGCGATATTCATAATTTTAACTTAAGAAATAAGGATGAACTGACCGAGCCCGGTAGTAAGCTCCGGAAAATAAACAGGTCGTTTAATAGTACATGTGTGCTCTATTACAATAAATTACCTAAAGATGTATATGACATGTCCATTAACAGGTTCAAAACTTTTATAAAGCATAAATTGTGCAGTAAGGCGTACTATGTTACTTCGTCTTACCTTAATGATAAGAACCCATGGACGTGACTTTAGTTGCTCCATTTCAAATAATACTTCCAAATATTTTTAATATTTACCTTTGTGAGCGTGATCACATGAAAAAAAAACCCCATGAGTTTCTTTTGCCTTCTTCTCATTGGTGGGCGCGTTCCGAAGGCACACATCCTAACTTAGTTTTTAAGACGATTTTATGTGGTCTTTATACAAATTTTAATGTATTAAGCATCCAAAGAAATAATTTTTTTTGACTTTGACTTTGCGTGCTGCTGGTGCAATTCGCACTTTTGCAGGACATGCGCGTACACATGATAATACCATCTCAGAAGGACTTTATCCAAAAGTCTCGATCTTCAAACTCTCTCAAGACTAACAGAAAAAGTCACATCGCAAAATTCGTGTTTAGGGGAAGACATTTAAAATTACCTACGATTGCTCCGACGTAGCTAGAAAAGCAACCACACGAGCCGAATAACCTGAGAAAAGATGTCGAAAGGGACCAGAAAGCTGAGAGCAGGAAGGAGAAACTAAATTTACTGCAGTAGATCAATTAATAGTTTACACTGTGCATATTGAAATGAGTGGTTTCCTTTAGAGTAGATAGATAGTTAAACCGTTATTTACACCGAACAAATTACACATACTGAACAAATTACGTACAATAAACTTTTTTTTCAAACTAGGTGGCACAAAAGGCGGCCTTATTGTTTATGAGCAATCTCAAATAGGCAACTTTAGATGGACAAAAAGTTGAATAAGGTAAAAGGAGTGTCAAACAAATAGTTTTGAAATAAAATACCTAGTATTAAAACTGAAGAATGAAGCAAGAGGTTTATAAGTTCATGATCTCTAACATATTTCTGTCTTTAGGGCTGTTAATGAGACCATCCTACTCATATGTTCTAGCACACACTGGTTATTTTATTGGTAGGTAACCAGTGTGTGACGACGGGACGTACGTTTGCAAAACCTGGCATTTGACAGTAAAAATGATAATTAGACTGAAAGTCACAGAGTAAGCCATAGAACGCATTATGTTCGGGATATCCCTACGAGATCAAGTCAAGTCAAAGTCAAACATTTTTATTAATTTGGAATCATACAGTTTGTACGAGATCACATAGAAACGTCTTAAAAACTAAGTGATTATGTACCTTCGGAAAGCGCCCACCAATGAGAAAAAGGGACAAGAAACTCATAGCTTCATTGGCAATCACGCTCTCAAAGGTCAATAATACAAATATTTGACGATTATACTTATTTAAAATGGAGCAATTAAAGTCATTAATATCAGTAAGGTACGACGAAGTATCATAGTACACCTTAACGCCCAATTTATGCTTTAAGCATAAACATTTTGAACTTGTAAATGGACATTGGACATGACTGTCATATTATACATATTTAGGTAACTTATTATAATAGAGCCCACGTGTGTTATTAAACGACGCATTTATTAAAGTGTTTTCCGGAGCCTACTACCGGGCAGGGTCAGATCATCCTTATTTCTTAAGTTATAATTATGAATATCGCTATTTTTGCAATAAAAAAACAGGATTTTTGTGGTCGTAGTTTTAGTAAATACCAGCGACCCGCTTCGGCTTCGCACGGCTATATTATGCATAATATATATTATACATAAAAAACTTCCTCTTGAATCACTCTATCTATTAAAAAAACCGCAGTAGTAGTTTAAAAGATTTAAGCAAGCATACATAGGGATATAGGGACAGAGAAAGCGACTTTGTTTTATACTATGTAGTGATAGTGATATTGTGAATAGAGCGTTAGTATATTTATCTCTTACAATTTTTCCCTAAGTGATTCCCTGGCGCTCATTTTGTAGATAGCTCGGACAGCTCTCTTATGCAATATAAAGATAGCATCAATATCTGCAGCACACCCCCATAGCAACTTGCCATACGTCATGACACTGTGGAAGTAACTAAAATAGACTAGGCGAGCAATGTCCGTATTGTCCGTGTACTCGCAAATATTCTTTACGGCGTTAGCGGCAGAATTAAGTTTATTGGACAATGCTTCCACATGTGGGCTCCACTGAAGCTTAGCATCTAAAGTTATGGAAAGACAACCCAACTCATTCAACTTCCTCATAATTAATCTTTACAACAGTTTTGACTTGTTTTACATTTGGAAGTGTGAACCGAATTAATTTATTTTTGGATCCAAAAGTAACACATTATTGGAATTTAACCAAACAACTATTCTAGAAAGACCATTGTTCACATCGTCAACGTTTGAATTTTAACCTTGAACACTAAGGAGGTGTCATCTGAGAACAGCACTATCCCGTGGTTGTCCCTTACAAGGTAAGGTACAATAAACTAAGAACATTAAAGGTCCTATGTGGATCCTTGAGGAACCCCCATTGCTGTCGCAGATACGGGATATCGTTTTCCGTTAACATCGACGCTCTGGACCCTACCGCTCAGATAACAAGAGATAAGATCCAACACTATGTGCGCAACACTATCATTCGGAAACGCACCAAAGTAGTAAATGGATATCGCTTCGCTAAGTTGGAATTGGCTGAACATGTGTATAGAAAGGGAGACGGAAGGTGAAGCAAAGCTGTTCTAGAATGGAGACCGAGAATTGGGAAGAGAAGTGTGGGCAGACCATCAGTTAGAAGGTACGAACGCTCCATGCTGGGGAAGCGTGGTTCAGAAAGACTGGTAATTGGAAAGTGTGGAAAGGCATCTGCACTGCAGTGGACTAGCACATGCTGCTAAAGAAGAAGAAGAATAAAATAAGTTTTTTTTAGATTTTCCGATTATCAGTACTATTTTTCACCACCAGAGCGGCGCCACTAGTTGGTTGATAATTCTGTGTTCTGACATAGTCAAAGCATCTTTCAGAATGAGATCTTTATCGATGGAGGTACGGTATGCAATCGCCATTGTCCTACACCATCTTGTTCGTTCGCTAATACTTCATTTAGTATCGAAATAGCTATTTCTGTCTAGATATGACCCTTGGAAGTAAATAGAACAGCTGATGAAAAGCTGCACGGTTTGGCTGGTAGAGCAACATTTCAGTCGATCGTGTCGGCATCAACGTCTGGTGCATCGAACGATACACAAGAAACTTTATGACGGCGCACTTGCTCAGATCGGCCGTGGCACGGGCAACCGCTGCCGATACAATTCTATCGCGAGTTCAGACCGGACCGTCCGATTAATCGCTTCGATTAACGTTGTCTCGGACATCAATGGTGCTGGATTAACGGAGGGTGGTGTCCTTTTCTGGTCGCAGATTTAGTGCGGCGCCGCGGCGTGTGGCGTCGCCGGCGGGGGGGTGCGCCGTCGCTCGTAAACCATCGCCCGCCACATTCTACTGACGCGCGCCTCGGCGACAACGCGTTGCGTAACCGCGCCATAAACAACACGACGTGATCGGGACTCGCACCTGACTTACCCACGTGCGCCCGACACATTACGTATTGCGCTCATGCTACATCTAAAACGCTGACACGTGACTTGACAGAGTGAAACCGAACTCTTTGAACTATACAGCCTGTGAGTTTTGTGAAGAAGTTTAGCGGGATGACGCGAGCGCTATAGCCGACGGCTAGCTGCGGCCGGCCTAAGGTGAGTTTATTGCCGATTTATGGCTCCCGACTCCAACCGGCTCGGGGCAAAGGGTCCCACGCGAGGTCTGTTTGTCGAACAAACTTCGGTATACTCTGTTTACACGGTATATGTAATGTTTGGTAACGATTTGAGCGTTACACAAGGGAGAGAAACAAATTGATATGAATAGCCTACTCTGTAGCGCGGTGAGCGCGCCAAACTTTATTTATTTACTTAGGAACATACCGTATAAAAATCGTTATATTTGATTCAGAATTGATTCTTTCAACCAACATTTTAAACTTTTGAACAACAATAGGTACAGAACTCACTGAAAACAAGAAAGAATTCTAATATGACTAAAACATAAATTTCTTACCGACTCTACTGACTAAAAAACATAGCAACAAGACGGCAACAACTGATAATTTTGATCTCAGTTCCAGTTCAGTATCGCCAAATTAACGTATCTACCTACTTATTAGAACAATCTTAAACTATTTATTATTTCTCTACTAACTGTAATCTAACGTACTATATGGTCTGATTGGCAACATTTGAGTAGAAAATTCAAGCAAAACAGAACCTAATAACGATAACATTAAGGACGAGATTCTCAGTGACGGTATAAAAATATTGCCATTGCCGAAAACAAGTATACAGTACAACAAAATTCGTAAATTACATATTTTTTCCACTGATTAATATAAAATAAGTGTATTTTTGTACATTACACTAAATAATTGTATTGTTCGTGTAATTTATTCATGCATCATGTAATTAGAGCAATTGAAATATAATAACTAAGGTGAAGTCATGATGGGTGAGTATTGATGTGTAATTAAGTGTAATATTGAGGTGAAAATGGTATTAAAATTGAATATTTAATTTACTACTGATATTTAGAGAATATTACTTTAGAGATGTGTTAAAATTACCAATTGCGAGAGTAGAATATGGCTATTTAAATTGGAGTAACAGTTCTCATTAACACGCATTTATGAAGGAAAGTGGTTCTTGTTTTATCACTTTGACATATTATTATACCTACATTATTTTCGTTGTATAATTAAAAGATAATATTATTTTATAAATTTTAGAAATTAATTTCCCATAATTAACTTAAAAAAAATTAGTTACCTATTACCTCATAGCTACTCAATATTCTTATGCATATAGTAAAATTCACTGCTTATTAATTTATTTAAAATTAAAAATTAATTTTTATTAAAAAAATTAAGATATGGGAAATTGATAACCTCCTCTATTTTTGAAGTGAAAGAGAACTAGTCAGAAAATAATAGTTTGTTAACAATTTGTCCAAGGGGTATCAGATTTGAAAATGCAATATTTAACCCACCCAAACCGGGGGAAAATAATTTGAATGCACCAATATCTTTTTTTGTACTTATTTACCTATATAATAATTATCAGGATAAAATTTATTATCCTTTAAAAATGAGTCACACAGACGGTGTTACCTAGTTACTGTAAAAATGACCCAAAAGGACTTAAAAATTAAAAGTAATTTATATTATTGTGATCTGACGACCTATTATTTAATAACTCAATTTCTAAAAGCTTAACTAGATCTTGAAACTGTCCTGAATTCAAATTTAATTGCAGTGACACTAACATTTAGAAGGAATACTTTTTTCCAAGTTTATTAGTTGAGAGGTTATAAATCCTAGAAAATAATATGACATTTTGATTTGGTATTTTTATGAAAACCTGAAAATAAATTACATTTGCTGATATTTTACATAACCTTAATTTTATCTAAAAAAATAAGAGGACTCTTAATAAAATTTACATAAAATTTAATAAAAATTAAACTAAGTTAGGTAAGCATTTCAAACAGGTAGAGTAAGTAACTAAGAACTTGCGTTTGTGCAGTCTATTTTATATTCTTGACCAGCGCACCGCCATATTTGTCTTATTTTCTATCAACATGTAAGATCTTTGCTTATTATTCCCTTAGGATTTTGTAGGTTGCAATGATGACTCAATTGTGCATAAGGTATTTTTATGCTAAAGTAGGTATTTACTTTTATTATTTTTCTTTATTTTCTTACTTATTTATTTTACTTACTTACTTACTTATTTTCTCTTTCTACGTTTATAATATCAAAGTTTGACATATTACAATACAATTAAGTAAAACAAAAATAACAGTATTAAAAATAAAATCTTATTTTCTTGACATAGAATTTTATTTCATCAAAAAGTACATAAATAAAAAAATAAATAAATAAATATTGCAGGACAATCCACACATCGCCATCTAGCCCCAAGCTAAGTAACTAGACTAGACATAGGTAGTAATATTACTTAAAAAATAAGTAAGTGAGTATAAAATACAGAGTCTAGGGTTAGATCTGATATTTAATGCTTAGGTATACCAGCTAAATTATCTATTATAGCTAATGAAAAAATTACATGAAATTTAAGATTAACAGAAGATGAGTTTGAGCCAAATAAAAATGGGTCATTTTATCGAATAAATTATGAATCGCAGACAAAGTGGTAACAAAAATATACTCTTTCAGAATATTTATTCAATGAAATTATCATCAGTCGTTGGTTAACAAATCACTGTTTTAGAGGACCACACTCTTAGAATTGAGCCGTTATATAAAAACAATTCTTTACTCATAAAAAATTGATTATATTAAATTATGTCACAAATTCATATGAATTTAAAAAAACATTAATTTTGGTTCAATATGATATTATATTTAGTTAGTTAAAGGCAGATTTAAACAAACTTGAATTTATTATAAAAACGGTTTTTCAATAGTTTGTAGAAGTGTTTGTGATTTTTTTACAAAATGACCAACCGACATCGAAAAATCAAAATAATTACAAATATGCCTAATTAGGTAGTTATGTAAAAAAATACAGATCCAGCCTTAATACAGTTTATAAGAGCACACAGAGAGTCCAGTACTAAAACGAACTATAAAACAAAAATATTAAAGATTTAGTTATTTCTATCAATGCTTTAATAATGAGCTAACTAAAGAACAGTGCTCACTTGCGATTTCTTTCTCAAAAAAAGTTAAGAGCACTAGCTATTTTCTTCAACTAGCGTATTACCCACATAATTGTGCCACTTCCTAGAATTATCGCCTTTAATTCAACCTGCAATTTCTTACACTTTACGCCTCGTTAAGTCATTTAAAACTCACAGAAGTTAACTTGAGACCTCGTAACAAACTGTAAAATTAACACAATCTAAATAGAACTAAATAGAGAAATTAAGACTAATCTAGACCCATAAATAAGAGACTAAAGAAAAATCACAATTAAACAGTAGAATAAAAAAAAATAAAGTTTTTTTTTTGTTAAAGGAAGGTGAAGATGTCTAAAACAAGTCACCTTATGGCGTCGTTCCTGAACATTATTATAAATAAAAATCGCATTTGAAAAATTAAAAGTGCATAATGCAAACTTTGTTGCGTTTTCATATACTTATAACTTTTTTCACCAGTTTGTATAACCTATCAGAAGGCCAATTCTCGTAAATAACATTGTTTAAATTACATTTCAATATCATTTCGATTGCATCTCGATCACAAATAATAACGTCAAAGTAGCTCGGGTATTTTGAGCCAAAGTTAACTTTTTGTAAAAAAGAACTGACTTTGAGGGTATCTTTTGCAATCGAAATGCTATGCGGAATGATATTGAAATGTAATTTAAACAATGTTATTTACGAGAATTGGCCTTCAGGTCTCAAGTTATTTTCTGCTGATTATCCTAAGTATCCTTTGCCCTAGCTAAGAAAGCGTTAAGGCACGTTGAAGTACTGTCTTAATAAACCATTCAGATTTTTTATTACATACCTAAGCTATGGATTTATTATTTTGGTTCCAGCAATTATCACTTGCAATCAGTAATGTTTTTAACAGTGTTAAGTCTTTAGTAATTGAATTAGGTAAAAGAGTTTAAAAAGCAAACCCGTTCCCTGTACGTGCGCTCCAGAAGCCTGGACCCGACGCGTTACGAGTTTTTCAAAAGAAAAAAGATCAAGGGGGGCCTTGTCGAAAAATCTTTTTTTCAGCTCTGTTTTACGTATAGTGATATATTATTGCACACCTTTGGGTTCGGCTTGAAATTTCTAATACCGACATGATACTCAGTTATTTATATCACTTACCTGTTGCTGTATTATTGATGACAAAATCAAGATTTGATTTTTTTCCAAGTGCTGCGACGCTTTTACTCCGTCATATTTCCATAACATACGAACAACCACTCAACTCACACATTTATTTCACTTATATCATTCACCTATAATCATATTACGAGCTATTTTTCACTAGAAACATAATAAATCACTTAGATATCAATTGAAAACAAAACACAACCGCAAAAAACCCAACCGCCATATTGCCGGCGCAAACGCAAAGGAAAGTTGTCGGCTTTTATCACCAATTATTTCACAATTATTCTACAAAATAGCACTATACACATAAACTTCAGTATTTTTCTAGTATTTTTGAAAAAATCAACCCGGCTCTTACTCTTTCGAAACATTTATTTTAATTTTTTTAACCTAGAGCTCTGGCGCAGAGCATCGCGTTTTTTCTAAAGATGGCCGCCACTAGAATAAATTTGACAACTCTTGTTTTATTTTTTTATTTTCTCTGCTTGTGGTTCCGGTTGACGTAAAATATCTATGGAACTAATAAACTGATAATTTGGCCAACATAATAAACCGAAGTCACTAGCCTGTGGCCAAAAGAATGAACGACACCAAAGACAAAAAGTAGACCACTTTAATTTTACACACACGTCTGTGTCGCAATCATTTCAAGGTATTTTAATTCTACACCACCGTGTGTGTAACAATCGCGTGGCGGGTTAAAGAAATGATTGAATTTGGTCCTTTTAAATTTCTATATACAGGGTTATTGGAAATTATAGTAGCAAGCCGTTGAGGGCTACTTCTATGCACCTTAACAAACAACTTTTGTTCTACGACTTTTGGAAATTCGAAAAAAATATGAAAATTTTGAGGTTATGTAAATTCGAAAAACAGCAAATTTTTTAAAACAAAGGTCATTCAGACTAAAAACAGTAGATAAAACCTAAAAAATAAGTAAAATTTAAAGGGTACCTAATGACCTCTTCGTGTAAAGAACAGCAGATTTTCAGGTAAACCTAACCTCAAATTTTTTGAAATAATGTTCGAATTTCCAAAACTCGTAGAACAAAAGTTGTTTGCTAAGGTGCACAGAAGTAGCCCCCAACGGCTAGCTAGTATAATTTCCAATAACCCTGTATAGGTAAAGCATACTACTTGTTATTATATTTTTTTGGACATCGGTAATTCTTTTCAAAATAAATTATTACATGTAAAATTAAATTATTCAGAAGGTACAAGAAATCCAATCCATTCCACACACACTGAAAGCCTACAGTAATTTTATTGTTAGATAATTTTAAATTACAGACAGCTTCTTCATTGAATTCTCACCCCTATTTGGACACCATGAAATTGTCATGAATCTTAATAAGTCATATACGTGGTCTTATAATAATACTTTTGTTTTTGTGTTAAAGTGTCAACATTTCAGTGCAAAGTTGTTATTACCGTAAAAAGAGAACTGCAAGCATCTGCTTTATCGAATTTGATTAAAACTCATGTTTATTTATCACGTATTTACTTAAACAACTGGCGATGTATTTTGCAGTTTTTTTTATTCCAAAACTGTTGTGGTGAAGTCAGGTGCTTGAATGTTCAACGAGCCGCATTATTAAGCGGAATTTAATAATTTTGTTTTATATTTTGACAATTTGAAACTTGGAAATTTTGAGTGTTCTCGTACTAAGCTTTAAAAAGGCACTACATGGCCTTGCAGGTGGGATGGAATAGGCTAAAAATAAATAAATATTTATATAGCATATTATATTATTTACTATTAATTATATAGACTATTTACGATTGAAAAATAATAATAATTGAAGTATTTGAAGTACTTATGACTGCACTCAGAAACATTCCTAAATGAACACCTAGGAATACTGAGTAAAATTTAACGTCAGCGAAAATGCAACAAAGCATTGCATATCTAAATCTTTACTTAGGAACGCTACTGAGCAAAATTGAGAACATCCTCCTATTTTTAGAGTCGGTAAAAATACACTAAACATTCGCGTCTCTTTCATGAACATTAACGATTAATCAATTCAAAACACGTCACGCACAACAATCGATTGAACTTTAATTTCTGCAAAAAATCGACGACACATCAAATATTAAAGTAACAGGTGAATAGCTTACCTCCCGCGTTTACTCAACAAAAAATAACATCGGTTAGTGAGAAAATTATGCAAGCAACGTGCGATCATATCTACATGATATGTCGCCAGAGACAAATTGAAGTTCAACGAGTGAATTCACGGGTATTTAGAAACATTTTGTCGTGCCATGGGGTAACAAAATCACTCCTATGACGGTCCACAAAACTGTGCTTAACGAATAAATAGTTTTACAAAAAATAATACTGTAATCTTTAATCAGTCTTTTTAATATTATAAACGTTAATTTACTTTTTGTATTTTTAAGAGTTTATTGGAGTTTACTCTGTAAGAATAATTTTCATAAACAACCTCTAGTATGCAAAAAGTAAAATCTAGTGTTAACATTAAACGTTAAAAAATCCAAATACATTTAACCTTTTTCGTGTCAGCTTCGGAGTAAACTCCAGTTGCGCGGTTGCAGTTGCGCACAATTTTATGAATCGGTCTCACAAATGATTATTCGAGGACCAATTTGTCAACGCTACTCCTATACAATTTTCAAGTTAATTAATAAAAAAAAGTATTTTATTGTATTTGTAATAGAGTAACAAAATGTTTACTTACCTTTTTTTTTTAAGTCGAAGCATCGAGATAAAAACTCGATGTCGATTAATTGCACATCGTAAACTGTATTCTATTAATTATTGTATAAACTAAACCTGTTCATTCATTTACTCATGAAGATCAGTTATAAGTAGGTACATACATGCGTGTTACACGATATTTACTTTTTTTGTGACTATCTTTCTATTATATACGACTATATCCGTTAAAACTGAGCAGCGCTAAATTTTGGTGGGTTCAAATAAAAATTATATTAAAATAAAAAACACTATTTACAATCTCATATAAACCTAAATTGACTAAATGAACTTAACCGATTTTGCCGATTCAACCAAATCAGTTAAGCTTTAAGAAGGTTGGAAGTGATGTTCGTTACAAAATGTCCGAAATAATTGATTCTTTTAACCTCACTTTTTACTTTCCACTAAAATTACGCTCTGTGTAGCCTCAAAAGCGTACGACATACCAAACTCAACTCAACAAACGAAGTGAAGTGCAAACTTCACTCATAAGTTGGTGCATGCATATGCACCAACTTAGTCGTCATTTACAAATGATGCAAGTCGCGTGGCGTAAGCGATCTAAGTAATCAAATCTATATTGTTAATAAAATTTTACTTTTACACGCTCGTTTGCGTCTCAGCTTTTATTAACTGGTACGCTTAGATTTACAATCGTAGGTATATAGTAGTGACAACTGAAAAAAAAAATTCCAAACTATTACAGCATGACAGTATTCCGTTTCGTTAGTTTCATTCATATATACAAAAACGAAACTGTTTCATTGAATATATTTTTATATGCACTGATTTGTCTGGATTTATTGCATGATCTAATTTGTTTGATTTCAAAGTCTAGACGTATGTGATCTGTTTCATTTTATGTATTTAAAACAATATCAATCAAATGCAACGGTCAACAATAAAATAAAGTTTTAATTATTCTATTAACACTATTTGTACTGGAAACAAGTTATTGAACAGATGCGGTGAGGTTTATGACGCCTAATAGAGCTTATGGCTTTTTTATTGACTTTAATGTTCTCTTGAGTTCGTCGTTTATGGCCGTCTCATTCATTATCGACTGGTTCAGGTCGTAACATTGTTGTAAATCATGGGGAATATGGATAAGTGAACGCTACTGAATACTCGTAAACTAGTGTTGAATTTGTTTAAACGTTTCTACTTGACCGCCGATTTATGATCATTTTAAATTTGTTCGGAATGTTTTCAAGTGTAGTTTGGTCAAAATTTGATTATGTATCAGCCACATATTTCATACAGAATGCTCTTAGAGCTTATGATTATTCAATATTTATTTACATCTAATGGAATTTACTAACCTAGTAAATAAAATATTTCTATGCAGGAGGTGTCTTGAAATTGCGAAATGTGTTATACCTATCAAACGTTAAAAATTACCTAGTCACAAAAATAAAAACTTAAACTCCTAAAAAATTATAATTTCTTCCTATTTACATTAAAATTATCATAACTATAGCATAAATTATGAACTTATTAGCACACTTATCTTTGATCTAAGGTATTTAACGATGTATGTAATGTTCTAGTAAACTTAAATGTTAAGTTTTTGCTCTTCTCCGTTTATTCTGTCGATATTATGGTTTTAATTACAATTGTAATTAATTTTTATTTAAGTTATCGTATATTTACACAAACAAGTACAGACAAGTATTTATGCTTAGATATTTGTCTGTGGTCTGGTTGTTTCTATGTATTATAAGTATATATTTACAAAAGAAAAGTATATAAGTAGTATATCCGTTGTCTACCCATAACACAAGTCTAGTTACTTAGCTTGGGGCTAGATGGCGATGTGTGGAATGTCCTGCAATATTTATTTATTTATTTGTTGAAGTAAAAGACGGATCATTTACCATTACAATACAAAGGTCCTTTATAGAACCTTTAATAGATCATTTGGTCCTATATCGGTTTCTAACATCAGTGCTTACTTTCTATAATAAATTATTATTAATATTGTAATTGTAGCAAAGAAAAAATAACTAATTACAATTAACAAAACATATAAAAGCCCAAAAAATAATTTCACTAGAATTTTTGTACGCATTCAAGTCATAAATTTTCACGTCAAATGATAAGGATTGTCGATAAAGAACACGGAAACGAACTTTTGTTATAAAGTCCACAAAATAGAACAATAAATTACCTCAAGGTGTTACACGGAATAGGCCCTTTGGCCACAATTTTTCAAAACATTAGTAGAAACAGTACATTTATTGTTAATACAATTTGTATAATAATCGTTTACCTGCCAGGTAATTGTCATTTACTTTAACAAAAAAGGTTGGACTAAGCCCTTTGTACAAACTTGTGCAACTATTGTCGAAATTTTGCGTAATTTTCAACGCTTTTTGCCTATTTTTTTGTCTAACGGGACTCGAAAAAATATTGTAAACATAACGGTATACCCTATTTGCATGTTTCTATTCAACAAAAGCGGACAAAAGATTTTTTTTGGTAAAAATTTGCATTTATTTTAAGGACTCTTGATAAACTGCTTTCGCGAAGCACATGTTTTGACTACTGTTATTATTTAAAACAATGAAGTTTTTGTTAAATATTTCTAAATTGGCTACCGTTTTGTGAGAATTATGTCTTTTAACTGTGCCTGTTAAGAATGATAAAAAAAGTATTCTTAAAACTAAATAGTTAATTTTATTGCTATTATTATAGTTTTGTTGTCTATTAGGGTACAAAACAATGGAAATATCTAAGCTATCACACTGCTAGGAAACCTCCTAGCATATAAGAGTCAAAATGAAGTGTAAATAACCATTTACACTTCATTTTAACTCTTATATAAATCAAAATGGTGTCTTATAAACGTCACGGAATTCATTATCGGACCAATCGTTTAACTGTTTAATTTTAAGTTTATCAAATTATTAAATCAGTTATTAATAAAATTAATCGTGTTTTTCTCATATCTTACAAACTGTAAGATATAGTTTCCTCTTTTAAAGGAAACAAACAGTTAAAACATCCGTGTTTCAAATTAGTTTGTGAATGAAATCATTTGTAACAACTAATTTTATGTTTATTGGGTCGTTACTTAGAAAAACGTCCCAATTTAATATGTTATTTATAATGATTATGAAAATGTAATTTGTCTCATTTTGAATGGATGTGAGCCAGTGGAAAATATTTTCATTTTTGTTTAGTTCTACGAAATTTTGTAAAACGTTATAATTTCGTATAATTTTTTTTAGTTTTAAACATGAGCATATCAAAATAACTATCTATAGGATATAACAAAATTAATTTACAAAATTGATAAAAAGGTACCTAACTCATGGGAGTTTTTTATTATATTCTTCATCTTCTTAAATCTTGTACCTCACTAGCGACCCGCCCCGGCTTTGCACGGCTATATTATGTATGTATTATACATATAAACCTTCCTCTTGAATCACTCTATCTATTAAAAAAAACCGCATCAAAATATGTTGCGTAGTTTTAAAGATTTAAGCATACATAGGGAAATAGGCATAAAAAACATTTAGCCGTTAACTAACTAAAACGTCACATTGTAGTTAATCTAATTAATATTAATAAATATAAGTAGGTGCCTTCTTACATCAGTATAACAAAGTTGTCCAGAGTTCGGTGGTGCGCGGTAAAAGGCTGAAAATTGTAATATTTCAAAATTACTCAAGAGTCGCGTTCGCTTGAATAATGCTCTAAGTTTGAAATAAGGGTGGTAACCACCCCGCCGTGCGTGCCTCCGCCCAGAGACTTGTTTTCGAACTTCTGTTCGTGAGTTTGATCAAAATATACTCTCTAAATCTTATAGAATATTCTTTATTTATTTAGAAAAATGATATAATTTACTTTAAAAATGAATATTAACATAACTTGATATGTAGGAAAATATAAGAGGAAAATATACATATTCTGCTTTTGTGTCATCTAACTGAATTGATGATGATGATGACCATACTATACTGTTCTAGGTACTATCATATCTGCCAAATGAAACTGTATTTTAACGAAAAGATTATTTTCATATTGACCCCTCAATTCATTTGAATGTGTCTATTAATTTTGTCGGCATTTAAAAAATTTAAAACTTATACCTATAGTAATACCTCTAGTAATTCAGCCCATATGATCGTTCTGCTATCTATAGTTGTGTTTTGTTCTGTAGGCCGCACGTGGTCCCAGCCATGTGAGAAACCGGTTCCAATGAGCCTACTAACCTCCAAACGACACTGCAAGGATCCCCGATCAAACCGTTTTCTCAACTAATAAAATACACTTTAATATTACCAGTGACATCGGCATCGTGCTAACTTTAATAATTTATATTAACTATTAAAAAACAGTTACGAATTATTTTATCTACATTAGATTTAAATGTAATTTTTATAGAATGTGTGAATCTAAAGATAAAAGTCGTGAGAATTTAATTTTTTCTTTTCTCGATTTCAAAAATTAATATTTGTTTCTCATGAATAAATGTATGTTATTCGAACATGTCGATAAATTGAAATTTATCAGAACTATCTTCGTTGACACGTATGCTAATAAGCGTTTAGTGAAAATAAATTAAATTTACAACCGTTCACTTTATTACAAAGTTGTGTACTACTTGTTTTCATTGGGTATTTTGATTGGTTCTTGGATCATTTGTGCACAATCTCAAACCCTTACAGTCCGCAGACGCTCCCTGTCTGGTTCCAGCCCGCTACGGTTCTTGACCCGGCCCGTAAAACATTTCCCTCGGACTCTCAATATGAGGATTAGAGTCATCTTGTTTTTTATACGAGATTATTAAAAAATCAAGATGAATGTTATTTGTATTTGATCGCGAATCTATCTTAACTATCTATCAGCTATATACTATCTATAAGCTATATAATCTATCAGCTCTTAGTGACACCATAACTAAGAAAGATTTACCAAATAATATCTTGAAAACCAAAATTATTCTTTAGTTTTTTCTATATTCTTCTTTTCTCAAATTTTCAACTTTAGATCCAGTAGGTATATATTATGTGAAAATTCTAAAAATAATCCTGAACTAAAACTAGTGTGAAAGCCTCGTGAAAGCCGACTGCAAATGGAATAAAGTAAAGGCATAAATAAGACGAGGCTTTGCGGGTACCAGCTAACGAGACGGTTCTAAGTGTAAGAGTTTGAAATTCTTCAAGTTTGTAAGACTGACTGAACCAAGTTCTGAGGTGCGGTTAGACTTGCTTAGTTGGGTTTCCAATTTAAACAATTATCGCGTTGATTATTTGGATGTTTTGCCACTTGTTTAGTTAACAGGAAATTGTCTTTTTAATTATAGTTTGACGTTGATTACTTATATTATTTTAAAAGTATTATTTCTCTACTAGAGACTCTCCTGTTTAAATTATAAACCAGTTATCTTAGGTGCTGCCCAGTTTCATTAAAGACTGACATTATTCTACCTATTACTGACTGGTTTAGGAACTACGTAAGATGCATGTGTAAGATCTATTGTTTCCTAGACTGTTATACTAAAATTAACCATATTAAAAAAGACCATTAAATGTTATATCGCCGTTTATTCAATTCATTTTTACTCCTTCTTAGTCCTCTTGCACGTTGGTTTAGGACCTTTTGGTACAGGATTATCCGGATCTATTTCATCCAAATAATCTCTCCAATTCTTCCTCTTGGATTGGTAATAAGTTTCTTCCACCCCTGTGTAGATAAGTATTCCCATAATAAGTTGTGGTAACCAGTACCTTATTGATGGTATGGATCGGTAAACGAAGTTAGCGATGCCAGCAGCGGCTCCAGCAAAAGGTTTCTGTTCATGCTGTGATAGTTTGTAATAGAGTATGCCTCGGACAAATGCTAGTTCGCCGAAATGCTTTCCCATGTTTTGAGAACAGGTAAGTATATAAATTATTCTCGAAAAATTTGCAGACTTTTCATTAATTTAGCTTTTGACTGACGATGTCTTGTGGCGATTGCTTTCATCACTGACATACGAAAAATTTTAAGCCATGAAGTTTTTAGCGTCTTTGATTTTACTTAATAGGTTCTACTTGTTGGAAAAATCTACAGATTTCATGCTACACGCATCTACCTATGAGTCTATGGCATCTACACGTAATTATATTATCGGGACAATTAAAAATTAATCTATAGTACCTATTACAAGTCTAAAAAATAATACACTGTGGTATTCATGCAACCTCATACTTCTTCCATCAATATCGACGAGCGCTCTCTCGCGCAGACGAATCTACGCGAGCTGATGGCAGCTACCTACAATTTTTCTCCTAGCTCGCTCTTTTGTGGCTTAAATTGTTAGGTAGTCGTTCAACCCTCGAGTGATTTTTTCCGATTTTGGATTGGATCTCACAAAAAAAAAAATTACGAATTTCGTCTGCCAAGTCGAAAAACCACGAGAAAACAGCGGAAAAAAAAGAGATTTTGTTAAATGTTTTATTTCAATAATAATTTTATGTTTAGAATATGACAGAAAACGGGACACAATGGTTAGTCAATGAAACCAGCACTTAAAAAAATATTGTATCTATTTATTAATTGCATATTATACTCCCGGAAATTGCAGTTATGGAATATTCACTAAGTCCTGAATCAGAAGACTTGGCATTTAACATTAATAGGTACTAAGCCTACTTAAATATATTTTCACTAAACCCAACTAATTTAAAAGAGAACAACCAAATGTCATTATAGTTTATTTACAAGCAGGCTCTTCAGGTTTATCCAATATATCATCCCACTTAGGACAGCATGGATCCACTTCAACTGGAGGCGGTGGTTTCTTCCTCTCTTTCTTTATGCATACCTCTGGCTCTGGTTCCGGTTCAGGCTCCGGAGGAGGTACTTCATTGAGATAATCTCTGAAATTCTTTCTCTTACTCAGACGATATTTCTCTTCTACCCCGGCGTAGATAAGCCAGCCAAGTAGAAGTGGAGGCAACCAGTACCTTATAACAAAAATAAAGTTTTTAGAAGGACTACGCCAACTGCTATAGTTGCCACGGCTGATGCTACTCAATCAAATGAAACCTTCACGCTTAGGTTTTAATCATCACGAGTAGGTTAATCTATAGGTATGTATGACTACTAATATTATAAAAAGGAAATATTTTTTTGTTTGTAACAAATAGGCTCCAAAACTACTTGACCGATTTAGATGAAACTGATTCAGTGGGAGTAATAATTTTCATCCAGATATTTCCACGGGATCGGGAGTGACGCGGGTGAAACCGAGTTACATATTTAAAAAAACAACAACCAAAGAATCGAGATCCACAAATGAGTATTAATAACTCACAAAAGCAAGCTATTAAATTGCCATTGAATTACTATTTCTAGCGTAAACAGTGTTTCAAACCTTATCGTTGGAAGAGTCCTGTTGACGCAATTTGGGATACCATATTTAAATGCTCCCGCAAATGGTTTTTGTTCGTGGGGGGATAGAATGAAGTAGACGATACCCCGAATGTACGCTAATTCTCCAAAATGCTTTCCCATGTTCTGAATAAACTGAAAAAATGTTCAAAATTTTTGTAATTATTGACATGGTTGAGTGATGTGATGGTAGTGACGCCTGACATTTAAATATAGTTCTTTGATTAAAACAGGTTTGTTAAGTTTCATTAAAGTTGAGTCCGTATTATAAAGTAGGAAGATCATCATTGGTATGATGATCTTCTTACGTCGTTCATCCTGCATGGATCAAATATCTAAATCCAAGTTTCTTAGCCAGTTTACGAAAGCAGGTGGGTGGCGATGACTGTTGTTTATAGAGTAGCCCAAAGAAGGGCTGTTTGATGCTGAAAAGTCCCGAAAACGGCTTTTTAGATCCATGATATATTATCGCAGGGAAAACATCGAAAGATTTAATAGTAACAGTTCTAATAAATGCAGTTTTAGAACTCTACTTGGTTGTAGAAAAACTCGATAACCCGTAGTAACGCCGCATACGTTTGACTTTAAACCCAACTGTGCACAAGCGGCAATCGGACCTTTCTAGAATTTGTATCATACAATTGTAAGGTGTTAGAAAAACAACAGTAATTCCATGAAAATTCATCGATGCAAAGAAACCTGCTTTGGAATTCTGCAGGCCGTTTTATAATCGCTGTCAATAACGTTCGCTAATTGTATCTCTATTGTTGACATGTTAGAGTTCAATTTACTTTGACATATGATTTGCAGTTGCGACTTTTGGATTCGAACGCGTAATTGTTACGAGTTTTTATTTGAACAAGGTGCAGATATAAAATGCTAGTAGCTACTAGCTAAACGTTTTCGATTAAGTATAAATAACATGATAGTGGATCCACACAGTGCATACTACAGTTAGTCAAGGTGCTATGAACCGGCATAAAATCTTAACAATTTAAAGAAAAAAAAAGAAAAAAGAAAAGATAAATAAAATAAGATTGCTGTTGAGGGCAACTCCTGTGCACCTTAACGTTCAACTTTTGTACCTAATCTTAAGATCAATTACTTCTCTATTGTAAGTAACACCAGATTTTTCTGTTTGTAGGACATCAATTGTCCCTTTTTTAAACAACACTCACCCAGGCAAGCAAAACCGCAGGGCAAGTAAAATATATTTTAGCATAATTATGCACATGGTAAAAAGAAAAAAATAAGGAATTAAAAAAAGGAAGATATAAACCTAAAGTTTAATCTTTTATACTTATCTAGAATTATTAAATAAATCAGATTCAGTTACAGTTATTTTCTTCTAAATTTTAATCAAAGATGTTAATACCAGCTACACAGAAAAAAAACGGTTGAACTCCGGGAGTGGAAAAATTATAAAAAAAACTAGGTAGGTACATGGTAGGCGGAGTGGGGGGTGTTAGGTTTTATTGTCGTTACGGAATTTCTTGATTCGGTCGCCGCGCTCAAAGCCCGCGATAAAAGCTATGCAATAGCTTAAAATTGTAACTTATTTACTAAACAACTACAAAATATAATGTAAATGCATTTACACAGACACACTGTGGCTGCGTCTCGTAACGGTGTCGCGAGTTCAGAGATTTTATTCCATCTAAAAATATGCGTACCGCGCTAAAAGAAGTGTTCACTTCAAAAATACTTCATTATATTATATATTTTTAAATATATTTTTTAATCAAAGATGTTAATACCAGCTACACAGAGAAAAAACGGTTGAACTCCAGGAGTGCAAATTCATAAAAAAAAATTAACGTATTTACTAAACAACTACAAAATATATGTAAATGCATATATACACACACTGTGGCTGCGTCTCGTAACGGTGTCGCGAGTTCAGAGATTTTATCTCATCTAAAAATATGCGTAGGTACCGCGCTAATAGAAGTGTTTACTTCAAAAATACTTCATTGAAGCAATAATCCTCTCCCTTGAGACGCTGGAGAATAAGTAATTTCTTGATTTTAGTAAAAAATCTCACTTCAAGAAACCTTTTTTTTTCTGTGTAAGTACTAGAGTCGAATATCGGAAACTGTTCCATCGAAATTTAAATTAGAATGAACCTAGAGTTTAATTTATTATATTATTATCTAGAATTAAAAAAAAATTCAGTTCCTGTCATTTTCTTCTAAATTTTAATCAAAGATAATACCAGCTGCTAGTTCGGAATACCTGAAACTGTTCCATCGGAATCCCAATTCCAAATATCTTCGTTTAATTACTAAAGTCGTGTCAACCGGTTATTAGTGTAATTAATAAATTATTGCACAGCATTAAGATACGTTTAAGAGAAAACACATTGTTTTACAATTAAAAAATGCCATCGGACCTACATATTTGGCGTGTTATTTGTGACACTTCGTGTAAATATTTAAAATATTGTAACCTATTTTATAGCACAAGGAATATTAAACAGCAGACACTGTGGTAAAATAAAAATAAAAACATTAAAATTATATATTATGCGAAAGTTAGTTTTGCTCCTGCGTAGCCGTCAAAAGATGCTACCGATTGGAATTAAATTAGAATTTCTTGCTCATCCGGGTAGCATTTCTCGTAACTTGAAGCACGATATTTTTCTTCATTTTTAGGGTTCCGTACCACAAAAGGTAAAAAAAGGAACCCTTATAAGATCACTTTCCTGCCGCCTGTATGCCGTGTGTCACCACCGATTTTCCCAGGAACGGATAAACATAGCAAGATGAAATTCATACCAGATACTGAGGTCTATAGTCCCTAGGTAGGTGTAAAAAAAATCAAGGTCTTGCGTCAACACGCTATATTTTTTTTTGTAAAAGAGCTATCATTCTCGAGTTATCATTTTCAAGATCGAGAAGTCGAAATATATTTGAAACCAAAAAAATCGCATATTGCGGGCATCCGGTTTACCCAGTACCTGTAGTTAATTAAAAAAAGAAAATCGTATTAATAATCATATTTACCGCCCGAGGCTTTTTACTGTAAGTAATCTACCTACATTGTTGCACCTACGAGAAATGATATCTTTTAAAATTCGTTTAATTTTTTATTCCTCTTTAATTGACCGTATTATTGCAAACAACATGAGAATAATCAATTAAAATCAATTATATTATACTATATAGTGGTGAATAAACCTGTTTGATTCTTTATCTATATGGGAATCAGAATTTTAAATTAGCTAAACAACTTTATACATTGCCTTCGACTTAGATTGTTGACTTGTTTTATTCGAAATCAATCAAAATTAAACTGATCGCACCTGTTGCTGATTACTAAATATTATTAAAATTTTGACAAATCCCTAGTAGTAAATGAGTATAACCTTGACTGTTTTTAACGTTTTCACGCTTAACCTATTTTGATGAATTTTGGTACCTACTATAAGACCTTTGAGAAAAGCATAGGCTACTTTTTATCCCGATTCCGACCATGGATTTATGGGGGTGAAACCGCAGGACACAACAAGCTATTAGGTATATAATATACCTACTTAGTTGTGTTTGGTTGCATTCAGATACGCTTCTAATTATCATTTCGTTAAAGTTCAATATAAAAAACTTATGACAAAACATTAATTAATCTGTTAAAGGATGATTTGCGAAAGGACTATCTACATAATGAATTAAAATATAAAATATTTTTAAAATTACCAAAAGAATATTTTATTCCTTAACTAGCGACCCGCCCCGGCTTCGCACGGCTATATTATGCATGTATTATACATATAAACCTTCCTCTTGAATCACTCTATCTATTAAAAAAACCGCATCAAAATCCGTTGCGTAGTTTTAAAGATTTAAGCATACAAAGGGAATAGGGACAGAGAAAGCGAGTTTGTTTTATACTATGTAGTGATGATGAAGTGATAGTGAAGTTATCAAAAAATATAAAAATAAAATTCTTAAGTACCTATACGAAACAATTGGAAATACCTTTTTAAAGTCGGTGAAAAAGTGAACAAAAATTAAATTCGAAAGAAAATAAAAATAGCCATAAATAGATCAACAAATTACTCCAACGAATCCACTAAATGAAAAATTGCCTTTCAAAGTAAATCAATAAAAAACGACTGACCTCGTAGATTGGCTTATACAGAACCAGTAAAGCTTACTACACAATTGATTGATAGCTAAAAGGGAGCCCGGGAAAAAAATTAAAAAACAATAGTCAATGGGAAAGTCGCTCTCAATTAAATGCGTTTACTCCGTTTTAGTAGAAATTCATTTGATACTTGTGCCTACCTAAGTGGTATAAAAAACTTAAGGTTTTATATGAAACGATGTCAAAAAATCGTCACGTCCCGCCCGGCACGAGAAAAATCACGTTACGTTGTTACGTTGTTGTTGTTACTTTATGAACGATGCGCGTCAAGTCCCCGTCCCGTTCGAGGTTTTTCCCATTACGTATGCAGCGAACTTTAACTATGTATAAAATACCACAATAAATAGGTATAAAATATTAGTAAATCTAGGTATTTATTTTTTCAAAATCTATTCCTAGGTAACCTTACAAACTTGTTAAAATCAAGGCAGTGTGAATATTTTTGATTTAAAGCGTAATTAAAATTCTTTTTGTACAGTAACTGTATTCATGTTTCAATGTACCAACCAGTGTACAAACTATGTTTGGAATGAAACGTATGGAACGAAGGCCTACAATTTTGGTTCTAATTGTAAGTAAAAATTAGCTGCCATAGGATTGTCGGTCCAATTAAAATACTTAAAACTTATGTTTAAGTATGCTATGCTATTATTTTGTAAGCAAGTTTTCAGGCTAACGTATGATTTGATGGTTTTCGAACGAATAATTTTGATGAACGAAATAATTGGATTTCTTTTCAATACGTTGAATTGTTTCGGTGTTTTACGTTCCAAAGAGCAATGTGAAGGGCAGACCCATATTTCATCGTACTAAATTCATCTGAGAAACATTTTCAAATTAAATACGTCACTATTTACTATTTAAAAATTTATGAAAATATAAAATAATAAGTAAGTAGGTAAATACTAAATACCACTGTCCTTCATAGTAATTACACGCTAAACAGGCGACTGTCATCAATAAAATGTTTATATTTCATATTCGCCATTTTGCCACTGAGAACTGTATTGAAAATCGCTTGGAACTAATATTAGTCATGTAAATAATCTTTTTCACTATCATCACTATCACTATCACTACATAGTATAAAACAAAGTCGCTTTCTCTGTCCCTATATCCCTATGTATGCTTAAATCTTTAAAACTACGCAACGGATTTTGATGCGGTTTTTTTTAATAGATAGAGTGATTCAAGAGGAAGTTTTATATGCATAATACATGCATAATATAGCCGTGCGAAGCCAGAGCGGGTCGCTAGTTTTATATATAAAAAAACCGGCCAAGAGCGAGTCGGACTCGCGCATAAAGGGTTCCGTACCATGTTGTATAGGAGCCCCACTAATTTTCTTTTTCTGTTTCTAGTATTTGTTGAAATAGCGGCAACAAAAATATATAATCTGTCAAAATTTCAACTCTCTAGCTATCTGGAAATTTCCAATAACCCTGTATAGAATACCAAATCTAACGTACCTGTATTATAAGATTTTAATGGAAATCGGTACTTATCTCTTTACCTACTTATCAATTTATAATCTTTCTTAATTAGAGCTTGTTTATGAAATGCTCACAAAATTAAATAACATTACCGCATTTAATACTCTAATAGTAGGAACAGTAACCAATGATAAAATCTAAAATTTCCAGTTTCGATTAATTTTATTTTAAATGGCTGGCTGCGAGCGTAGCATCGCGACAAGCCGTGGTGCGCTTACGCAATGAAACGGTTAGGATGTCGATCGCTTTAATGTGCTGTATATGTAATGGTTTTAATACGTATTATACCGTTAATTTTTATAGTAAGCGTTTATTGATCTTTAGTTTTACGATTTATATGTTCCTAACTATTTTGGTTTGATTGGTGATACAATAAATAACAGATATACTCCAAAATTACTGGAACGATTTAGATGAAACTTGGTATGAGAAAACAATGATTCATTGGGAATAACATAGACTACTTTTTATCTCGATATTCGCATGGAATCGGGACTTTAGTGGGTGAAACTGTGGAGCACTACTAGTAATATTATTTTTTTGTTTGTGTCGACTAGGCTCTAAAACTACGGCACCAATTTTATGAAACTTGGTATAATGATACATTGATTTCTTAGTAGTACTATAGGTGACTTTTTATTTCGATATTCTCACCAAATCGGGACTTACGCGGGATAAACCGCAGGTTGCTACTAGTTGATTAAAAATTCCAAATTAAAAACTTAATTAAACCTAGTAAATTTATGAAAGGTAATAGAAATAAACACTATTATTTTGTAAATCAAAGATAAGATAAACTTCTTCATTATAAACACGCTTCTCATTATATGTAAATTACGTAGATGTTTTGATTCGAGGCCATAGCTTACATTGAATGATTGATTATTTTATAGTGATCAGAAGTCAAGTAAATAGACAGTTTGTTATTCAAACTATTTATCTTATAGGTTTTTAAGTTTATAAATTTTAGCGAGCACAAACTATGAGGAGTTACTAATAATAATAATAAATAAATAATAATAAAATCATTTATTTCAGGCTACAAAGGCCCATAGACTTATAGACTACATACATATTAACATACATATTTTATAGTAATAATTGAATGTGTTAATAAGTAGCTTAGAACTATGTTAGTAGCACTTCCATGACACTACACTTTCGACTTAGTTTTTTCTTGTGGAATTTGTCCGCGGAAGCGACGGAACACCACGTCCCTCGGCCAGAAGCTTTCATCCATAACATGAGGCAGATAGATACTAAGTAGTTGAAGAGTCTGTTCCACTGGCAGAAATCTAAAAGTACAATTTATTGCATTTTGAGGAGCTATTCTGCTGATCACTCCGAAGATCCTTATGAGATCAACTTAAAGTTGAAGACCTACAAATAAAGAATCATCGAGATCGGGTCTCATGTCGAGGCAGATATACCCAATAGCATCCTTATTTCCAAAATCTGCCAGACGCTTCGCTTGCTTCGTTTCCTCGGTCCTGTAGTTTTTTTTTAATAACAACTTAGTTCAACGTCTAGTATCATTAAGTGCTTCTCAGCACGTTTTCAAAGAACGGGATAACGATTGTTAAAATAAGTTACTAGAATCATACAGTTCTTATTTGAATTCTAGGATGTGTAGAGATATGTTTATTCAAAGTGGGTACGTAGAAACAAGAAAGAATTAGCAAAAGCATAAAGAGCGCGAAATTCAACAAAAATATCATTAAATTAGTTGCCTGTTGTTAGAAAACATTTGAGCTAAACGAATGGCCCGTTACAAGCAGAAGAATATACTCCGACCTCTACTACGTTATTGAAACGTAAACCAAAGTCGCTAAGTTTCGAATTTCAGTACAAACCCTTCGAAAAAGCTTACTAACCATTCATCTAAAATTATCAGAAATAACTGCAACATATAAAATATCAATGGCAAGGTTAAAATCTGTTTCGGCTAAATATTTCATAAATTTGAAGTGCATCGTTATAGAAATCGAGATACAACCGAAACTCTCGCTGACAAAATCGTAGCATGGTACGAGGGAGGACGAGTAATGTTATGAGCAACCCATTATTGTCTCGCCCCATACCGTAAAACATTACACAGTCGTGCCGACCCGAGAATATTAATATAGAACGGATATCACCATGTGAAAATATTTTTTCTGCGTTAGGCACTTCACAATATAAGTTTTGGGTTAGTGATCTTATAAAGAAAATAATTTCGATAAGAAAACCTTAGAAATCAGTCCGTTATCTATAAAAAGCTGAAATAATAATTTACTTAGTTGTAGAAATAGTTTAATGGTTAGGGCGAATGTAGTCTACAAACTTTTATATCGCCTGATAGCTGGCTGACCGTTTATTCAACATCTGCCGCTATTATATTAAACAGTCTGTGAAGAGTCGGCCCACAGAAAAGTTTGTACTCCGCGTTTGCTCTTTTAAAATTGAATAAAATTGTAGGCTTACATTAGATAATGTAATAACATGTGAATGATAAATAAGAAGTTTTCAAATATTCGTGGGTCCAAATAACCGTTACTGAACATCCAACTGTAACTCATAAATCTGGTACATGTTAAGTTCTTCCTGGCTTCGTTAATTTGTGAACTGACCTAATAAATTAATTGGGTAGCAGGAAGTATCAAAGTGTGTAATAAATAAACAATTCTTGGACATATGTAACTGTCAGTTTTTCGTTTTATTTTAGAGAATTGTGGTGCTAACATCTCCGTGTGTGTTTTCGGAATCTTTTAGTATCTTAGTGAGAAGACGCTACGATCTCAAGGGAATAAAAGAGTTATCAATAACTTAGGTTTTATTCAATTGGAATAATTTAGTTTGTCGAAGATGAAGTTGGTGATATTGGGGTTTTGGCAAACTTGCGATGTCAGTTAAAAGTTGTGAGATTTAATCAATTTGTTTATTTAGTCGTGTAATATTTATATGAGTAACTTAAAATATATGTGAAAACTACTGCGATTCCTGCTAAATGTACATCAGCTGTACCTACATCACGACGCAGCGCAACAATGAATTTATAATATAATCAGCTAAATTTTACTACCTAGAGCAGAGCAGGCTGAGGTGTTTAGAAGTTTCATTATGCAGTTTTCTATGCAGCGAAATAATAACAAGTAGATACATATTTACGTATTGCAGATCAATTCACAATAAAAATAAAAATCAGGCAAAGTCATATGATCGTGAAATCGGAACAAAGCAACTGTCAACATAAACTAACATCCGGCAAACGCTGATCTATCGCCGCCACATAACTATGGAAACAAATCTCTCACAGTAATAATTTACGGACGCAATATGGCACCACAGTTTGAAAACAACTCGCAAAACGAAAACAGAAGCGCGATCCGCGATAAAAGATGTCTCGGTACTAGCTACTCTCACTTTAAAGATAGACTTGCAAAAGCTTAGATAGCGCAAGCAAATAAAGCTATGCGCTCGCGCTTCGCCGCGACCAATCAGCGACCGCCTCGTAATTATAGGTTGCGTTCAAATTAGGAACGAACGTTTCTACCGCGCTAATTGAAAACAGAATTCACTGATTTATATCGAATGTCGCGGAAAGTGCTTATTGTTTGACGTGATAACGGATTGCTGTTATGTAGGTATAAAGATGTTATGTTTTATAGCGTTCCCTAATAATATTTCATTTTTTAAATATTTTTAACTTACAAATATCAACAACTTCATAGTTTTAAAGTTGATAAAGTAAATTAAAGTACATTAGCCAATGTACTTTTTACAAAAGATTTACTGCTCCGATAGCTACGAAGATCTAAAGCTAAAATGCTAAAAGCTAAAAAAAACATAAAAATGTTCTATTTTTTACACTAACATTGTAGCAAGGTAGTATTTTCATTATCTTTTCAATCAATCAGCCGATTCTATAACAACATTGTAACATTGATTAGAAAAAAAATATAATGGTATCCTAGGTTTTTAAAGAATTTATTCTAATTTTATTGGCGTACTCTATTGGAAACTTCAAAATATAGAGATATCAGTTTTTGAATTTTAAATAATAATTAATTAATAAGAATATAATTATTATAAACTAATTCATTAATTTAAGCGCTTTTCAAAGCTTGTCTTGCCATGCTTGAAGTCTGTTTACAAGATTGTCAGCGGGACCTTTAAGGTTCTTAGAAATGTTATTTTTAACACAGAACAGGAAATAATTAACAGAGCACCCGGGTTGCCACTGTTTGATAAAATGCTTTAAACGATTAAGCCTATCGTCCGTCTCGTATCAATTATTTAAAAAACGAATACCCACTCTGTTAGCTTGCATCTCTATCACTCCTGATTTTTGGCTCTAACTCTGTCCTTTTCTGTAATGCGCCTGCATCGTCGATAAGTAAAGAATGTGCCGGCCAACTATACTGCCGATGGCGGCGCTTATAGACAATTCAAATTGAAGAAATTGGTTGCTTGGTACATTGAGTAAATTACTTATAAAATTAAAACTTCCTCTTTCATGAAGTTGGTTAAAATAATAATTTTGTTTTGAAGTTTCGCATTGCGACTGTTGACTTTCAATGCTTGAACGATACGCCATATGAGTTGTTTCAACTTCAAGTCTTACAATGACCAGTACAATATAATTAAAATCAAGTCGTATTCTTGTTATATGAGAAGAGAGCTTAGAGAGTACTGAGCTACCTCTTCCCATCACTCATCACGATTCTAAAGGTGTTTCAAAAAATACTAATTCCCCACTTTTAGCGGCTCCCACCGAACTTGCTTAACGAACGTGACCGCAAAATTAAAACTGTCCCAAAAAATCCCCTTAAACTAAACCGTTTAGTTGCCGAGAAAATTTTCAAGTAGTCTTGAGCACAGTATTAAGGGTAGCATAATAAGGCGTGCTGGATTAGTTGGTAGCGCTCTTGAGTGTGAATAAACTCAGGGGAAATCCTGCCTCGCAGCTTTCCTTCTAATTTATGACTCCTCCAACGGCTAGCCGGGCCTTTGTATCGGATCTGGCCGGAATGAGAAATATATTTCTGGATTAACATGTTGGCTACTCTAGTAAGGTAATTAGAGAGTTTTTGGATCATTTGTTTTTGGGTTCTGATGGTTGCGGCTGGGTTGTAGCTGTAAGTGAAAATAGTAACAAACATAAATAAACCAACCTCATTTGAAAAGGGCTTAGACAAGTACAAATTAAAACACTTTTGATATACCATCTTTCTTGTAATATATCAAAAATGGACCATCAAATTAAAGGTAGCCTAGTACTTTTACATTGTGATGTCAAAATAAAAAAGCTATTGCATCGTGCGAGCTTCCTACAGTTGTACCATATACATCTTACACGTCAAGCAAACGCTCGGCCGAGCTACATGGTAGGCGGAGTGGGGAGTGTTAGGTTTTATTTTCGTTACGGAATTTCTTGATTCGGTCGCGGTGCTCAAAGCCCACGATAAAAAAGCTATGCAATAGCTTAAAATATTTACTACAAAAATAATTGGCTGCTTACGTAATCAAATTAGACCTAAGACATAATTTACGAAATGAACGTGGAAATATAGGTAAAGTAAATTTAATTTTTGACAAGTTAGTTGGCAATCAAAATTGTTATAAATCAGCCCAAACTGTCCAGAACTTGATGTAATAATTTCTTGAACAATCATTAATTAATTTGACACCTTTCCTTAGTGGATAGTTAATGATGCGGCTATGGGACGTGGGAAGCCAGATCTCGGTGGCGATGATTAGGCTAACAATCCTCAAACATGAAAAAAATCATTATCATTTATTATATTTCATTGGTTGTACACTAAAGAAGCGCGCGTAATGGCATTATGCTTGATTGTAGTCGGAACATTTTAGTTTGTTTGCAAACTAAAACAATAGGATCACCATACATTACTGTCTCCAAAGCAAACTGATTTAATGATATGTAAAACTAATTAGATTGACTCACTCCGCTTCGTTTACATCTTAGGAGATTAACGCGCAATTCTTAATGTAACGTGTGGACACCCTTGTCTGGTAATAAATTGCCAATTATATACGAGAGTTCGTTGTATAAAATATGGTGAAATTGAATTTGTTTTGTAATGGTCTTTTGTAAACATAAGTTAAGACTGCGTTCAAAACCGTTAGAACAGTGACCGTTCAATAAATTTTAATGATTGAATTTACAAATACACAAACACCGACAAAACTGTTATTAAAATCAGTAAATAAATTATACAAAGATCGACGCCATGTCGTCGAATTGTCAGTTGTCATAGACATCATAAACCCTTCTTGTTCTAAAAAAACTCATCACTATACAGGGTTATTGGAAATTATACTAGCAAGCCGTTGAGGGCTACTTCTGTGCACCCAAACAAACAACTTTTGTTCTACGACTTTTGGAAATTCGATTTTTTTTTCTAAAATTTTGAGGTTAGGTTTACCTGAAAATCAGCTGTTCCTTACACGGAGAGGTCAGTAACCTTTAAATTTGACTTATTTTTTAAATTTCATCTACTGTTCTTGGTCTGAATGACCTTTGTTTTAAAAAATCAGCTGTTTTTCGAATTTACATCGCCTCAAAATTTCCATTTTTTTTTTCGAATTTCCAAAAGTCGTAAAACAAAAGTTGTTTGTTTAGGTGCACAGAAGTAGCCCTCAACGGCTTGCTAGTATAATTTCCAATAACCCTGTATAGAACACTTTCTTACTTAGCCTATCCTAACCCTCGTAGTATTTCACAACCAATAGAATATTAAAACAAATTTTCAAATTAAGAATACCTTGGCGCTGCACCGAGGACCGGAGCCCTATTAATCGTATGGTAGTGAATTAGTGCGTCGCACACACGTACGTTGTGGAGGACACTTCATTACACGAGCAGGACATAAATCAGGACTTCTAATATTAAACGGGACTTGGTAGGGCAAATTGCGGACGGCACTAGCTATGATGTTGCCTATCGCTATTGTTTGTTGATCGATTTTCCTTGTCAGATGTTCAAAATTACGTTACACGCTTAAATTTAAAAGGTCTATAATAGAGAACCAATAAAAAAAAATCGCAAAAAGGCTTTTTAAAATGACATACCTATTGCTCAACTCTCTCGTTTAAGAATCATGTAAAATTTTTGAAATTGAAATAAGTAATAATATTTGTAATAATTGAAGTTTCCTATACATGTTACCTACATAAAATAGTAAATTTAATAACAGTAGTTGTTGTAATCAGTTGTAACAGAAACTCAATAAATTTAAACATCAAAGAGAAGTCACTTTGCCAATATTATTTTATTAAAATATCTATAGATATAATAATAAATAGACCGAGTTCCGTATCGTCGTGGGTAGGTACTGGAAATTTACGACTTGTCCTTTATAACCTGACTAAATGAAGATGGGACTTTCTATCTCTATCTGCAGACCAATAGTAATAAATCATGTTGCATCGTTTGGATTTGAAAACGGAACAAACAGACAGACTTCCGTATTTATAATGGTAAATATTTGTAATAATTGAAGTTTCCTATACATGTTACCTATATAAAATAGTAAAAATAACAGTAGTTGTTGTAATCAGTTGTAACAGAAACTCAATAAATTTAAACATCAAAGAGAAGTCACTTTGACAATATTATTTTATTAAAATATCTATAGATATAATAATAAATAGACCGAGTTCCGTATCGTCGTGGGTAGGTACTGGAAATTTACGACTTGTCCTTTATAACCTGACTAAATGAAGATGGGACTTTCTATCTCTATCTGCAGACCAATAGTAATAAATCATGTTGCATCGTTTGGATTTGAAAACGGAACAAACAGACAGACTTCCGTATTTATAATGGTAAATATTTGTAATAATTGAAGTTTCCTATACATGTTACCTATATAAAATAGTAAAAATAACAGTAGTTGTTGTAATCAGTTGTAACAGAAACTCAATAAATTTAAACATCAAAGAGAAGTCACTTTGACAATATTATTTTATTAAAATATCTATAGATATAATAATAAATAGACCGAGTTCCGTATCGTCGTGGGTAGGTACTGGAAATTTACGACTTGTCCTTTATAACCTGACTAAATGAAGATGGGACTTTCTATCTCTATCTGCAGACCAATAGTAATAAATCATGTTGCATCGTTTGGATTTGAAAACGGAACAAACAGACAGACTTCCGTATTTATAATGGCAGACGGTAAGATAAGTCCACTCAGGTGCCAAGATTTATGCTGGACTTCGAAGAATCTTAAATACTTAAAAGACATCTGAGGGAAGTTAAATTCAAGACGGTTTACGTTAAAAAACGAAACTAGAGACTGTGGTACCACCAGAGGTACTACTGGGGTACCACGGTAATGAAAAAGTAACCGTAGTACCACTAGTGGTACTACTGGGTGTACCACGGTTACAAAAGGGAAATTACTGGCTTTTTCATTCTTACCTTAGTGACTTTTGGTCTAACGCCATTTAGCTTTTCCTAAAAACACATGGGGTGCAGAAGAGGCATTTTGGCGTAACATCAATGGGCGAAAACCTTCATTCAGTCGTTTCAGATTGATGTAACACGTCACTATTCCCGCACTTTACCATTATCCATGGACCCTTAGAAGCATGCGCTTAACGTAAGCAAACTACTTTTGCTACTTCCAAGTTCGTATCCTTCTAAGGCTCCATGAATAATGGTGAAGTGCTTACGTAAGCACACTACATTTGGTCCTCTCAAATTCGCATCCTTTTAAGGCTCCATGGATAATGACGAAGTGCGAGAGTGGTGACGTCTGACACACGTTGGAGACGAAGAAATTAAGTTTTTTAGCCCATTGACGTAACGTACACATGCCCCTTCTGCACCACAGGATTTTAAAAATTCTGAAGAAAAGAAATCAACACCAAACACCCCTCAAATTACATCAACACGATTTCATTTGTTATCGCAACTTCCATACAATTTACTTTTTTTTTCTATCATCCAAATGAGATACGAGAAAAGTAAAAAGTGTTTTTATTAATTTATTTTCTTACCCGGGAGATAATTTTGTACCCTCCTTGAGATCTCTTACTAATGTGATTTTAATGTACTGAAATGTCTCTTTACCTATGTTTGTGTAATCTGTTTGCCGTTTTAATTCTTTTTAGGCTACTGAAGTTGTTTATTTTGTGAATGTTTTTATTTAAATAATTTGTAAAAGAAGACACTTTACAAGGGTTCCGTCCTATAAAAATATGATTACGTTCTCGTACTTGTTGTATAAGGTTGGTGTCAGTCTTTGGATGTGGATGAGTTTTTGACGAAGGAATAAACACCAACAATTCCGGCTTTCATAGGTCTATGGGGGCGCGCCTACTGCGGATGCGAGTAAATAGTCAGAACCAATACCTATCTATCCATCAGGTACCAAGGGTTCATTTGACATTATTGTCAGTTTTGCTAAAGGAAATATGTCAGTAAATAATTTAATAAATTAAAATTTCTATTTTACCCCCGGTTATTAATTAGTGGTACCTACGCCTAAATCAATACAAAACAAAAGACGATCAATTCGTACGAACGAATGCGTATCCAAAAATGAACAGCGCAGTTTATCACTTTAGGTACCAATATAGTACCAATACATATCTGTAAATACGTATCAAACCTTATTAAATGAGATAAACTCCCCCCGCATAGGGCTGTCAAAAAATTTATTAGCAAAAAAAGTTCACAAATATTGAAAAAATATTTTTTTCTGACACTATATTGGTCCCTTAGATACCCTCCGAGTGTTTCCGACAGGGGCGTACCGACCAAGACAGTTAAGTAGGTAAGTCCCTCTGTCTGACCCCTCAAGAAATATGGATCGGAGTTTGTTCCGAAACTCGTAATGGATGTAAAGATAATCGACGATTAAACTTGAATTATCATCGTTTTGAGAACAATCTAATAACAATTAGAAATTAAAATCTGTTGCTCTTGTTTATTTTGGTTAGAAAAGTGATAAAACGTTTTTAAAACAAACAGTTTATTTATAACAGGTAGTCTTATGCATTTTAAAAATATCTATAGTACGCACAATGTAGTGTTTAATTAGTGTTTTCATAAATTAAATCATAGTGGGTATAGAAACTCGAATTTTTCCGCACTTTTAGCAATAATTTGCACAAAGAAGATTTTAAGTTAATCCAACTAAGTATAGAAATTCTTCATTAAAGGTTAAATTTGATGCAGTTAGTAAAAAAAGAATTAAATTACTATCGTACTTCAGTTTTTTTTAATATGGTCGACGAGCTATCGCGGGCGAGTTATAGCTAATTAGTAGGTGTTCACCCTCTCATAATTTAAATATTCCAACCTGTGACAGCCCTACTACAAATTAGAATCAAGCCACTTTAGTACATTAAAACTTTGGTAGCATGAGAGCATGTTGGCCCAACCGGCCCAGAGGACAAGACATTCGCATTACGTTCCCAAAATACATATAAAACAAAAAAAATTGGATACCAACGAACCATACCAGGTGCAAATGATTTTTTTTTAACTTTTAAGAATGAACGGCTAAAAGATCAGCATAGTATCAAATAATACATAAGCTTTAAAAAACCTTTATATTTCCTATTTCCTTAGTAATTTAAATTGAACTATTACAAATCATCCATCGTTGCTTTGTTTGAAATCACCTTTTTGTTACACTAATAAACAGACCAGAAAACCTTAGGATGAAGACCTATAAGGTCTCTGGAAGAAATCGCTGTAATTTGCAATAATTTGTAAAAAAAAAATAGCTTTCCCTGTTAATTTTTTTGCCTCTTTTTTGTATATTCAAATAGTAAGTTTCTATTTATTTATCTATGTAATAATATAAATTAAAATACAAACAAAGTGGTTGGTAAAATGACGTATCAAATCGATTTTTGGATTTGTCAACTCGCCCACCACATCGGGCGGGTAGCGAGTTGACGACAAATACCAAATACTCATTCAGTACATTGGAAAGTTTAAAAGACAGTACCTACCTTTAGACTTATTTAGCAGCAAGTACGTAACTTTAAACAGTGTATAAATAAGCACATGGTGCAAGTGTATAGTTGTAGAAAGCAATAATTTATCCCCCATCCCAACTATTCCCTTGGCTCAAACATACATATCTACGTATCTAATACAATGAATATGGAAACTGGATATGGCTTACAATTTAGCGCTATTAAACACTCAGTTGTTAGGCAGGAAGACTGGTGATAGAAAGGTGTAGAGAAACATTGAAAAGGCATAATGCCCTTGCAGTGGGCTGAAAAATACCTAATGCTGAAAAAAGTAGGTGGAACAATATGAATACATTTTTATAACAAACTATTAACTAGATAGGTACTTTCGTTGGTGCCGGTAAAAGCAGAAAATACATAGAGTATGTGATCAAACAATAGAGACTGCGCAGATCTCTAATTTTGAAGGGAAGCAGAAAGAAAAAGGAAGTTACTTTGAAGCGTAAAGTATTTAAGGACAAGTTGTTGACATTAAAGAGGTAAGCTGGGAAATTCATCAATGATGTTGTAAAGTTTATACTATTGACATTATGTCAATCCAAATAACCTACGTCGTATTATAGACATATGATACCTACCTTTGTGAATTGATATAAATTCAAAAACACATCTAGTATCCAAAACCAAACAACTGTAAATTTAGATTCCGCCATTAATCACGAATGCGGCGTATCCAGTAAAAACCTACATCTATAACCCGACCAAATAGGAAAGTTACTCGCGAACAACGCGCGCGCTGTTCAATATATCACGTTTTGATTCGGCCGTACCATAAACAATACAATATATCAATATAAAGCAGACGGTGGCGAAATTTGAGCGTAGCGAGTGCGTAATATTTATGTGTTACACGCGCGATATAAACTTATATGTATTTATGTATGTATATATTTGTATTTTGTTTTTAATGTGTTGTTAAAGTTTAGAAGAACAATGTGTTATTGAGTTAATAATAGATTGAATTAAAGACGCCTATTGGTTCAATGTTCAAAGTTAAAAGTTTTCGAAATTTGAATCAGCAAATGTTACGAAATTATAATTTCGAAATTCAAAATTAATTTTGTAACTTTACAAAAAAAAAATTATTTTATAGCGTACGCAGACTTAAAAATATCGATCGGGCGATTGCACGCCGAATAAAAAATATCAACTATTTAATCTGAGTCAATGCTACACAATTTTTTTGACTTTAAATCTACCCAGGAAAGAGCATCCTCGTTTATCTCAAATGAACATAAATATTGCTGGATACCTATTACCCAATACGCCATCTAGCCCTAAGCTAAGCAACCAGACTTGTATTATGGTTACAAGGCAACGGATATAATACATAAATATACTTTGATTTGTAAATACAGAAACACTCAGACCACAACAAATATCTGTACCAACACAAATACTTATACGACAACGGGCATCGAACTCACAATCTTCTGCATCGGGATGTTCCCCTACGTCACAGAGGCCGTCAAAATTACCTATACAAAGAGATGAGCTCCCAAACTGCCGCTACTATCGATGGAAGTATCTACCTACACAGGTATATTATATTATAACACAAAACATATATCAAGTTAGTACAAAACGTCGTTTATAAAGACACCTAACGTGAGCCTGAATGGCGAACAAGGTAGTAAGAAAGTAAATCACTCGGCGAGCAGGACACTTGATACCGCCTTGATGAAGTTGTTACAAGACTAACAATAGTCTTGTGTAGGTTTATAATAACGCTTATACTGGGTTATAAAGCGGCAGCGGCAGCGTTCCAATATTATTACGTTTGAAATTATAATGTTATTTCATGTTTGTGATTATTTTATAAGATAAGATAGATCTTTGACTGATTATAAAGGTAAATGTTGTAAAGTTTTTGGATGTTTTAAAATGAAAGAAGTAACTCTATAAGCTCTTTTTGACAATCGGTTATATTATTAAATATATATTTTTAAATCTCTTTTGACGTGACAACGTTTTATAAATTGGTTTGCCGGGTGACACTTCAAGAAACTGCGTTACGCTCCGCTGACGTTATGCGCTCACAATGAGAGCGAGTGAGAGGCACGCGGGCATGGTTAGCCCGCCTAAGAGCGAGAGAGACAGACATAAAAAGTGAAAGGCACGCGTCCCTTCCACTCGAGCACAGTTGTTGTCACGTAAAACTTTCGCCCGTATACCGACTTTACAGGCAACCAGTTTTTTTTTCGAAATGTACAATTTCTTATATCAACATCAGTCAATTACGTTTGTACCTGAATAAAAAAAGGTGCATAAAATTTTAAAATTAGTTATTTTGATATACCTATGATCCCAAATACTATTTTACTTGGAACTGTAACAAATAATATTCGGTTATTTCTTAAAAAAACTTGTATTTTTACCTGAATAAAAAAAGATGCATAAAATTTTAAAATTAGTTATTTTGATATACCTATGATCCCAAATACTATTTTACTTGGAACTGTAACAAATAATATTCGGTTATTTCTTTAAAAAACTTGTATTTTTTAAATAGGTACTATATAATAGCTAGATACTTACTATTTATCTACTTTATTAAATGAAAAATAAGTATAAAACCTTCATAAATTATTATTTTTCTCGATTGTCCTAAACTACTCTATTTTCTAAGTAACAAATAACATTAGCGTCGAATCCTTACTTAATTCCTTTAACAAATCCATTTCATTTGATAGAGTACCTAAACACAACATAGAAAGGATTTCTCCAAGTTTCAGCAAATAAGACGTGTTTATACGTTAGCGTTGATTCCCGCCCGCCCATGCCCCGCCCGCCTCAACATGGAATTGTTTTAAACTTTGATTAATTCCATACCACGTTCGTATTACCTTGTTTTCAGTTGATGAATACAGAGAGTTGAGTAGTTTGATTAAAACTTGTTGTATGATTTACATAGAAAGTTTTACTTCGTTAAGGAATTTGAATTATTGATGTGTATTGTGTCTTAAGTAGGTAGCAGTAGTAAGGAGTTCATACAGCCTGATTTCTATCGGCTTACCTATGTTAGACCTATTTCAAGTCAACAAACAAATTAGTGTCAAATCATATACATTGCATCACAAAATTAATGAGTTTATTAGTGACAATTAGTGTTTTTAGTTATAAGTGGATTCTGTGGCGGTTTATATGCTTACCTTCAAATAGGTTTCACTTCTCGCTACTGGTAGGTAGGTTAATATAGGGACCATCAATATGCTATATAGTAAAATATATAAATAATTTATTAAGCAACACATAAACTCTATATGTATACGATAATAATAGGCTAAATAATTCGTTTTTCATACGACAATATCCTAAGCTTTTTTTTTACAATAGTGCCTTGTGTGAATATGTTTTAAAAGATAGTCGAATGAGAAAAAAATTCAGAATGATTGCATTCACAAAATGTATTGTCATATATCCCGGAAGTGACTGGTACCTTTCAAACTATGCTTTCAAACGATCAAAAGCAAAGTGATTATCTCTCGAATGACATTAATTAAAAGGTGTGGCCATAATTAATATTAATTAAAGTCACCTTTTAGTTTGCGACACTGAATGCGTATCGCAGTTAATAAATTTAACGAACGCATTGGTCGACTGGCTTCAAGATAAAGATGCACCAGATATAATTGCAAAAATATCATTAGCAAACTTCATTCGTAATACGACCTTATTGCTAAAAATATAAAGCTTGATTAAAATGCGTAACTAAGTTGGTCATGCGATCGTCCGTTGCAATTTTAACAAAATACATTTGTCGTTGATGCAAAGAAATGTAGGCTTTAAGACATTAAGATAAGATAGTGGCTTAAATTAATAATAAATTGTTTTCGAAGCGTGTGTTGAAAGTTTACGATCGTAGGTAATGGAAAGTATATTTGTTAGGGCAAAGATATAATAGGTAATCGATGATATACGTTTTGTGTAGATTGATATCTGCAGTAGACATATAGCTTTACAAGAAGTGACGGTTGCCAAACGAAATCATTTTCTTTTTAAGTATTTTATTCGATTGACGTATGAACTATACTGCGTTTTAATTCAATAGCTACCTACAATAATATGATAGAGAGTACTTTATAATATAATGATGAAATAATTATAACTCACTTTAAGTGTTTCAAATTACCTATATTATCTCATCAATTGCTACTTTGGCTATCGGATTGACATTGCCATTCAAAGAGGCAATGAAGCCAGCTTTTTGGGATACCTAGGGAATTTTTTTGCTTTATATTATTTACTAGCGACCCGCCCCGGCTTCGCACGGCTGTATTATGCATGTATTATATCTAAAAAGCCTTCCTCTTTAATCACTCTATGTATTAAAAAAAAAGCATCAAAATCCTTTGCGCAGTTTTAAAGATCTAAGCATACAAACAGGGAAATAGGGACCGGACGGCGAAAGTGACTTTATTTTATACTATGTAGTGATAGTGAAGTAAGAGGTAAATTGTATTTTTTTATTGTAATTAATAAAATAATATTTTTTTATATTATATGTAGTTAAATACCTAAAGTTAACCCATAATTATTTATTTAATTATAAGTTCATAAATAATTAAATAAAAGGCGAACAATCACTATACATTGTAGTGCCTTAAAAAAAAAAGATAGACATCAATGCTTATAAATAAATAAATAAATATTGTAAGACATTCCACACATCGCCAACTAGCCCCAAGCTAAGTTACTAGACTTGTGTTATGGGTGCTAGACAACGTATATACTACTTATATACTTTTCTTTTGTAAATATATACTTATAATACATAGAAACAACCAGACCACAGACAAATATCTAAGCATAAATACTTGTCTGAGGCGGGAATCGAACCCGCAACCCTGTATTTGGCAGTCCGGCATGGTGACCGTTGTGCCAACTGGGTCGTCTTATGAGTTTGAGTTTCTGAGTTTAGGCTTTAGTCAAATAGCAATTATAACCATGATTGTTGTCAAATGAATTTGATTTGTAGAAAGTAGTAGGTTCCTTTGTGTAGGTACTAAATGCAAAATGTATCATAATATTATTGCATAAATCAGTGCAGTGCGGTGTGCCGCCCGCGCGGATGCCCGACTGTGATAATCTAGTTCGATAAATGATAAAAGCATCAAAGTTTGTTTTCTCCTTGTTATTATTTTTGCTAAAATATTGTTTAATGTGTGAAGAACGGACTGAAAGATTTAGCAAGCTGCTTGTCTATTCTATCATATTTTTGTTTCTAATCCAAAGAAGAAGGCAAAACCTCAATACCATTTAGCCGCCTACCTAATTCATCTACTTCTGTTGCATAGCTTTGATTGCGGGCTTTTACTTTTATTTATTTAATTTTTTGATTAGTAGTGACTAGACTAGTGACTCTAGTTACGTACCACATGGCCCTTTATGTAATAACTATAAGACTATTAATAATGAATTCTGCGGTATCATCCGGTGCCAATTTGAAAATAGAAAGGGTTCGTTATAATTCGCCGTCAGACATATTAAAACGTTTTATTAAAATTAAATACAGGGTGTTTCGACCCTTTTGTCTATGACCACATGTGTGGGATATGCAAATGACGTATTGGATGTCGGGATACAATAGTTAGTTGATTAGACTATACTGTTTTATACATACCTACATATTTTAAGGGATATGGAAATATGAATACCCTTATTTACTGACACAATATATATAAATATATATTAATACTAGCGACCCGCCCCGGCTTCGCACGGCTATATTATGCATGTATTATACATTAAACCTTCCTCTTGAATCACTCTATCTATTAAAAAAAACCGCATCAAAATCCGTTGCGTAGTTTTAAAGATTTAAGCATACAAATGGATATAGGAACAGAAAAAGCGACATTGTTTTATATTTATTTATTATATATTATTATATATAAATATATAGTATTATTATGTTAACTTTGTGTTTATGATGTAGGTAGGTATTAATTTTAATCTCTTTGACAAATAATTTGTTGTGTGATTTTTTGTAAAACGCATCAATTATTATAAATTTAGGACAAATAAATAGTTTTATGTAAAATAAATTGCAATATACGTAGTAGGTATATATTTTATATTGTAGCTCTTGATGAAATTGTTCTCTAAGACAATAAAATAAATGAAGATTTTTCAGATTTAATACAGTTGCCCCAAAACTCTGACATTTTAAAGATATTCATGATAAGAAATAAACAAAACGCTGAACAAAGCATTTATTTTCATTTGTACAAAGACGTTGCTTTACATTCAAATGAAAATGTTTCCGAAAATAAGAATGCTCACGATTTTCACAAAATGGAAATGAAAACCAAAACAAACTGAAATAATACAGAAGCTTCTCGTGATCCTTTTAGAACCACTTAAAATTCTGACAATCCCGAGATACCCGTCACTGTATTTCCTCCCCAGTCGACTCTAAACAAATGTGTCTGTTTACTTTGAAACGAATACCTACACAGCTTTAAAACTCGCTGAAATATCATACATTTTGTCATTAGGTAAGCGCGCGGAATATATTTACGGGCTGCGAATATCTCATTCTGTCAACTAAATGCGTTTCGGTTTAACTGAAATTGCATTATAATTTTGATTTTAGACTACGTACAGTTACATTACCAATTACATGAATTAATTAGTTAATTAGTAATTAGTTGTTAATTTTGATTTGAATTATTAATTTTTATTACTACATTTATTAATTTTTATATGTTTTGAAGTTTTTGGATAAATAAATATTTATTACATGAACACGTGAACAAATTGTTGGTTGTAAAGTTATGTTTCCTAATTTTGTTTTTTTAACAATATACGATACGATACAATATACAATACTAGCGACCCGCTCCGGCTTCGCACGGCTATATTATGCATGTATTATATGTAAACCTTCCTGTTGAATCACTCTATCTACTAAAAAAACCGCATCAAAATCCGTTGCGTAGTTTTAAAGATCTAAGCATACAAAGGGAAATAGGGACATAGGGACGGCGAAAAGTGACTTTATTTTATACTATGTAGTGATAAAAAAATTACAAAATAGTTATATACTATATTTTTACATATATGCGAATGAGCTCTAGGTCACGTGGGGTTCCGCTAATTGGTAATGTGACTGTATTTAGATACGGGGCGAGCTCTGCAATGACAAATGCAACAATTCATTTGTATAGGTAAGTTTTGTTATGCAATTGAATGGCCATGTTATGAATATTTTTGAGAATTTGGATGACTACCAACTTAAAAAATGCATTGTTTTGATTTTGTTATTGCATTATAATAAAGTCTGTACTTTTTTAAGGTTAAATGTGTCCCGTTAATAACCAAAGGAAATAGGTATTTATGACGTATTTGCATACAGTACACAGATTGACTATATGAGCCGTTGATGCCTTTGATCAAGGACAAATAACTTTCCTTACCAGTTAAGAACTTTCATATTTGCCTACTGACTTTTGAATTAAATATATACTTGCCAACTTCAAGCTACAAATACTGATCTTTATCTAAATACCAAAAAGTTTGGAACGTTCTACGACATCCATCACAGTTCTAAGAAATTTAAACTATTCCAGACCTATTTCCTAAGTTGAGTGACCTGTATGTAGGTAAATTGATCGACAGCAGACTGATGTTATCATTCCAACGTCAATAGGAGTAAATTGAGGAACCTACATAGCTGGACTCGTTTCTTAATCTTAGATATAATCTGATTGATAACCTTTTGCATTGTAAATTAGTCGTGGACGTAACTTCATTTGAAGTTGTTTCAGTTACCACTATCTTTAGAACTTCAAGAAAGTCCATGAATGTACTCGAAGCAGCTAATGTACCCAAACCTACTTGATATTCACCGTTTCACCCCAAATTGTAAACAATAAACTTTATAACAACGTTATATCGAAACCGCTTTCAATAGAGAAATTGTCTTAACCCTTCTGTTCGGCTCATAAACTTGGCGAAATATACAAAAATACCGGCATAATGCCATTTGCATAATGTTTTTTGTTTTTTCATAGAGCGGTGGGTTTCAAATGTCACCACAGTGGGGTGTGAAACAACCCATTATAGGGTTGGGGTGTATTAAAAATCGCTTGAATTCTTGCGTTCTTAAGGTTATGAGTCTATGAGTTTCGTGAATGCCATTCTGAAGTGATATTGATGTACTGTTTTAATTGTATTTTATGTATTTACTGTACTACTTTAGTGATATGAAGAATGATGTGTCTTTGTTTAATTAAGTAGGTAGTTCGTCGCGCGACCTAAAATAGACTCGACGTGTTTATTAAAAATATCCTTTTTGACGTCATAACGTCTTTTATATCGATGAAGACCGTACTGCACTCACAAAAAAGTGTGACGTCACGCTCATGCTTTTCATAATTGATTAGAGAAAATTCATCCAAATTAATCACGAAAGAGATCTCTAACAATATTGTAACACAATAAAACTTCCAAACTTTCAAATTAATAAATCTAATAAAGTTTCTCAATTACTATTTGTCTAAGGTACAAACAAACGTGTGGAACTACCCTCCTCGTAGACGCCGGAAGCTAGTAGAGTGTCGTAGCCGGAAGTGTTATTGTCGGAACGACTACTTCCGGTCGCGAAGACTTCTGATGGCGACTGTCTAAGACATTTTTGAGATTATGTACCTGTTACACGAAATGGTTTTCGGAAATGATGCGTTTTATTGCAATACTTAGGTACGATTTTAAATTGGTTTCTAAAGAAAATGGACGGTTCTTATTATTTGCAGTTAGGTTTCTTATTTGTTGATTTCTTTATAATAACTTGCGGTTTCTTTAAAATTGATATTAAGTACCAAAATATGCACACAGTTTGCTCCCCGCCTTGTCGGAATAGACTGATAGCGATTGCAATTTATTGCTATTATAATATGAAAATTGGGAAGAAGGGACTCGTTTTTTAAATTTTATACTAAATTAAGGAAGATTCCGTTGTTGCGTTTGAAAAGTCGTGGTATTTCGAGAACGCCTGTTCTACCAAGTTATTTCGTTTTAAGTGTTGCTTAAAATATTTGTGGGTTGGAAGCTCGGTCAAATTGTTATTAAACGAGTTAAGCTGATTTTCATTGTAAAAGTTTTTGCAATATATTAATTAAATTTATGATCAGTTTATTTTTATTTTTTTACAAATTAGTGATCAAAACAGATGTAGGTCGGTACTAACTTGTCGTAGTAGTAAAATGTTTTTTTGTTTTTATATTATTAATGGAGTCTACCGAGACAACAAAAACAAAGGCTATACATAACAAATACATAGAAAGCCTAACCGAGTCGCCCCTTACAAAACCAATAAGAACAATAATAAATAACTCTTATCATATTTCGAGTATGCTCCTGGTGGCATCGCGAGAGATCCGAACCCATATATCACTAGGAATTTACGACGCAAGATACGACAGGAAAATTGCAAGAATGGTGGCGCAATCTATCTTAGTTGGGTAAGGGAGGCTGTGGGGTAGCAAGGGCAGAGGGGGTTAGGGGAAACTTCGAGAGGTTATTAGTCCAAGCATCTGTTGTTGAGTTGGGGGCGTGATGAAACACCCCGGTAGGTACAAGCTAACAAATCTAATTGCTCAGTAGGCGGCTGGGTAATGACAAAATGGGCTGTCGTACCGCGGGGCAATTTGTTACAAAAGGCAGGTGACCGGACTATGTGAGGTTTTTCCAATATCTTTGAGGTGTAGGCATCTAGGAATTTGGGATATATTGAGTTTTGACCCAGATTCTTGCGGGATCCCATATCTGTGGAATGATTTTCAATGACATTTTGTTTTATGACATTATTTATATTTCTAGTTAAATTAGGATAGATGATATAAAGGCAGACGATGGACTTTAGGATCTCTGATGTTATTTTTTTTTGTTTGGCAAATTTAAAAGTCGGCGATTTAGTTATTGGTCGTTTGAAACGGTCGGTCTAGTCTGCGTTTCTCTTAGTTTCTAAAGCATTTTATGGCTTCGAAAAATTAGACCATCAGCTATTTAAAATCTCCAACTGTTAGGTGAGATAGGTACTCTAAAACCAGAGAAAAATAAAGATAGGTATACCTACTTAAAAATGTTGTTTGAATTTCTTAGAAAATCTGACAAAAAACAATGTTTTCAACTTTGTTTCCTTACATGGTGAACAGTACATTTTTACGACAAAAAATATGTAACAACGTTATGTAGGTATACCTACTTTTTACATGTTGATATAATTGTATTGAGCATGTGTGTCTTTTTTCTTAGAATTTAACGTTTAGACCTTGTACGTTAAAAAAATTGAAATACAACTAGAAACTAAGTAATTACACTGTTTTTTTTTAATAACTTATGTAGTAACATAGTGTTTTAAGAAATTAAATATATAAGGCAATAGGTATTTCATAACATATAGGTACCTATATGAGGTAGATCTAAAGATAAGTTGGTACTCACGCTAGAGTTAACTTACTTCTTAGAAGAGAACATAAATTCATTTGTAGTTAAGACAACTGTTATATTATTATAATTCTACTTAATAATAAAAGCTTACTTATCTCACAATCGTAGGTCAAACACACGCGCTTATTACGAGAATGCTTTGATGAGCTTATTTCTCTCAACATTAACCTGTAACTTGAACTTTAAGTTTAAATTTTGACAAAATTCTTAGTCGAATTCGAGGAAATCGGTGGGCGTTACATTCGTAGCCCCCGCTTGATATGATAACAAAAATACGAAAACTACACTTCTACTTCTACCGCGTATACCCACCTCATACAATCTTTTTATGCTTATCTTTCTGTGATTTATTACTCGTTCGGCGTCCAACAACGGAAAGAAAGGTACACTACACAAAAGTAATTTATTTTTTACGTTTGTTTTTCTTGTCTTAGCCATCGGTGCGTGCGGTACTGTACCGGTCATGGGTCCATGTTTTTGAAGTTGGCATTTTTGAGATGTCGCAATATGATTTATTTATGGAGCGTTGTGTAGGCGTGCTTACTGCTTAGCCCGAATCGGTATTTTCGGCTTAACATAACATTAATCACGATGTACAAATAAATCATGTGTTAAATGTCCTCTCAATATTGGACGTTATTTACGACGCGAAATTTTCGGTATTCATATTGTTGTGTGGAAAAATTGTTTACAAAAGACAGTAGAGTTTGATTAATCTGTACCCTAAACATAAAACATACTTTTTGAATTCTCTTCTTCTTTTTTAAATATCTGATTGGTTCTGGGTCTCAAACAGCACTGCTATAGCTTGACCAGACCAGCCACTTACATTTTGCACTCGCAGTAACAATAGGTTAATTTACCATGTAACTTAGTTTATTACCTACTATGATAAGACAATACATCACATCGTGGTGAACTGTACATTAAATATTAAAAACCTATAAGCATAAAATTAAACAAACTCACAACTTAAAAGTTCGCAACCGATACGCTAAAAATACCTTTACAATCAGACGCAATCTTCCTTTTAATTACATTTATCAGTTTACTAATTCCCTAATGAATAATTCCGAAATACCTTTGACAATCTCTCACCGTAGTGCAGGCGGCGGACGTATACCCGCGTATCCAGACCTGCGTACCGCGTATCATACGTTTTTAAAATACGTGAAAAAGTTTCACACGCCCTGTGTTTCGGCGAACATGCTCTCTCAATTAAATGTCTTTCAAACCGGACGTGCTGGTCAGAATTCAGAATTATAACGAAAACAGTAAGTGAGTACGTCAGAAAACAGGGTCACAATTCGCATGTCGTCGTATGTGTTTTTAAATAAAAGTGATATGATGTTAGGATAAGTACATGATTTTGTAAATTAAAGATAAGTGATATGTAATTTAAATATTCGCCTTCAATACTCAAGCTTATGCTGATAAAAAAATATTGGACTAGTAGGTACGATTCGTGAAATCTTGAAATGATAGGGACTTATTTGATGTAAATGTGTACTCAGTATTTTATAAGAAACAGACAGACGGACAAGAAAGTGATCTTATAAGGGTTCCTTTTTTACCTTTTGAGATACAGAACCCTAAAAATTACGAATAATGTACAGTGCAGCCATTTTTTTTACATATTTGTTAGACCTAGGTTCTAATAATAGATAGATAGATAGAACGCTTTGTTGGTACATCATCATCATCATAATCAGCCAGTCTCAGTCCACTGCTCTCCCAAAATGAGCCAATGAGCCCGATTATTAGATTAGTAAAAAACAATATGACAAAAAATCAAACTTAAACTTGTGGCACAATAGGCGGCCGCTCAGGTACGTTTCCAGGACAAGTTTAAAGCCACATTTCCAGGACATATAAATAACATCTAGAGTGATTAAGTAAGTTACTACAGTTTTGTTTATTTATTTAAATGTAACTTCTAGTATTTCACCATCAATTTGTCAATGCTGCAGTAAAAAAAGTTAATGTGATCGAACTCTACTTTTTTTAAAATACAAAACCGTTATTTTCTACTTTATTTGACGTTTCCTACATAAATTGACGTCAAAGGGCTCGTGGGTGATTTAATTCTACGTTTTGTCAAATTTAAATATAAGTGACAGTTATTTTCTTAAAGTCGTAAGTTTCTTAATTTAGAATTTGGGGTTTTGGAAGGAAATTGAATTGTATAATGCTGGTAGAGTAATAAGTATTCATATTGAGCCATGTAAGTGCACAAGTTTATCAAGTATCAAACATGGACTTTTCTCGTTGCCTTTAAATTCTCCTACAAAGTTATGGTATAGTAGCCACTGCTTTACTATATTCTTTGACTCGACGAACTGTGACGAATTTGACAATTTTTAAAAACACTATGATCCCGAGTTCTTAGTACCGGGTCATAGTTTGATGTAAAATTAAACTTAATACTGGTTAAAAGCAACCCGTGCGAACGTAGAGATATTTAATATATATAAAATATTAGAATTTTTATCTTTTTATTTTAATATAAGATTTATTCACGTGTGCATTGCAAATAACATTTCGCACGTGGTTTGTATCCATAGATATCTACTAAAATTCATTAGGGACTTGAATATAATTTATGATACCTATATTTTCAGTTCTGATAACGTAAAATAGTGTTTGCCAAACCATTTTACATCAAACAAAGATACCACTAAGTAATTTCTATATTATCAATGACATAAACCACTTGATCTAGCTTACGTCACGTGGAAACGTCAAAAGCCCGCGAGCGTTGCATTGCACAAAAGCATGCATTATGAAGATTGCACATCTAGCCAACTAAAGTAGCGGTTTTGTTGGGCTACGAAACCGGCTTTAGCGATAAGTGTATGGAAAGCGAACACTACGATACAATTCCAACATGACAATGCTTGGAGAATCGCTACATCCAACGTTTCCGCTGCAACCGTAGCCAAATAAATAACCTAGGTACTGTTGCCAAAAATCACCCGATAAATAACACAAGAGAGCAAACTGCATGCATTATAGCCGTACCTTATCATAGTGAATTTGAAGCCAAGAGTTGCCCATTAAATATGCATTAAAATTACCTGTCCTGAATGAAGAATAGGGTACATTTTTTATTGTTTAATCCTTCATCCTTAGTCACATCAAATGATATTTCTGTCATACAAAATTGATATTTTGACACCTGAACATTAGACCCATTTGGATCATCTCAGAAGATCCATGGGCCAGATCCAAAATATATTTAGAGAGATATTTTTTCTCATTGGATCCAGATTTCAAATTGTGGATCTACTGAGATTTTTCTCTCTAAGTCGATTTCTCACCAAATCCATCATAGATCTACTATTTGTCACAATGACGTTCGGTCTTTTGTACCTCTTAACACTTGCTCATTATCGTTCAGAAAGACTTTTGAACATTTTGACATTGCGACTATGATAACCATTGACATCTTGAACTTAAGACCAGTGTGAGGCTATAAATTTTCATACAATAAGCGGTAACGTTTTCCCCCCCATAAACGAAGTCATATTTTGATTATTTTTGAAAATGTTCTAGATCTAGTGGAAAACTAGGTTTAACCGTTTTTATTTAAAAAAAATATTGTTTAAGATAAAAGTTATCTGAATATATATTTTTGACTTAAAAACTTCATCGAGCATTTCAATTGTTTTTTAAAGACTAACCTGAAATTCCAAAAAAGAAAGACGTATAAACTTAGAATAAGATGCAGTGAATTAAATGAGACCAAATTTATTTATTTTTGTGAAGGATAAAGGGGGTAAAAATGTTACGGCCCGCAACATTATTTGAAAGCAAAATGAAGGCAATTACGTCCGAACTTAAACTCTCTCTCTATGGCACGAGATAGTTCATTTTTGAAAACACCTACATGCGCCGCGTATCGAAAACTCATGATTCTCTTAAAACATTTAGTACCTGGTCCCGTTAAAGACTTTATAAAACCCTAGAGTTTTTATCAATAAAACAGTTCAACGATATTTATAAACAGTGATCAAGAGACGAAAGGGTTTCCATTATAAAATTCCCTCACGTAGATGACACTATGAATCAGTCGTAACGAGTCGGCACAGCCTCCTCAATTACCTATGTCACAGTTGTTCTAAGTAGACAGTTGCGAGATTGTCGGTGTTTTATAAGGAATACTAATAGGGTACTCGAGAATGATTGTTGGGATTCATAAGAATGAAGATCAGACCACCAATAAATGTTGTTATTATTGCGGCAGGTCTGATAGTTGCGAAATTAAGCGTTTTAAGCAACTATTTGAGAGGCAGTCGTCAACTGACAAGCAATATTTAGTCGTGATCATTCAGTGAACTGATTGACTGACTGCTATTTAAGTGCCATTTCTGAAAACAAAGATTAATAGTCAAACATTTTAAAGCTTTATTTATTTTAGTTTTGGTCTATTTTCTATACTAAAATTATATTTTGGATTGTTTGTTTGAATTGAATAGGCTCCGAAATTACTAGATTGATTTTGATAAAACTTGATAGGAGGATACATTGATTCATTGGAAGTGCTCGAGGCTATTTTTTATTCCGATATTTGCACGGGAATCGGGAGGTACGCAGGTAAAACCGCGGAGCGCTGCTAACATCTAAGAAGCACTTATATTATCGTATTCAAAGAAACTCAACCTTGTATTCAACTAAAGATTTATATAAAATGCGTTCGTCATAGTAACTGTACCATAACTGGTGCCATAAAATATGATATAACAAAGTTCCCATGGTACAGAACCGCCGGACATGGTCCTCAGCTGCCAGTATGTCAACAGTTCATTGCCAACATCAATGTCCGTCCACTCCTCTCGTTTCCAAGATTGCTGCAATTTATTCTACCCAGAGAACTCGAACGAAAGTCGAATGCTACAAGTAAAATGTAGTGAAAAGATTTAATTCGAAAAGGTATTTAAGCCTAAATAATTGTAATCAATAGTCATTAATCGTAAAAAAAAACAAACTTTTATTATTCTTTTTTTTTTGCTTTTTTTTCTCTTTACCTGGCGATATGCACCCTGGTTAAAATCATGGTGCCAAGCCATCGTACTGTCTAGGCTTGCCGTTTTCTTTCTAGGCGAGCATGCTACATCTTCCACCTCATCTTCGATTCTCATTATGTAAGATTAGGTCAAACGCAAGCCTATTTTGTGGAAAAAAGAAGCCAGGATATGTTTTTATAGTTCTTTTTTTAGGTAAGTAATTTTGAAAAAAGTCAGTTAGGGTGGGCCATAATTTTGTTTTTTTTTTAAGTTATTTTAAAGTTAATTTGAGCTTGTTTTATTTGTATTTAATAGTGTTTTGTTATATTTAAACTTGTAATAAAATTAAAATAATTGCACTCCGGGAATGCCGACAGAAGTGAAAACTAATAAAAAAAAATGGTTGTCTGTAAAGTCTGTTTCCGGACGATAATTTTACGTGATAACGTCATAAGAAAACATTGATGGTAACCATGGCAACGATAGAACGTTGCTATAGTTACCTTGTTAACTATCAAAGTATCGTTGGCTCAGAGACAGAATACATGGGCCGGTGGGAAAGGAGGCGCGGGCGGCGGCGGTGGCGGTGGAGGGGGCGGGGGCGGCGGGGGTCGATGAGGCGTTCCAGTAACGACGTGTGACGTCACACTTTTTTGAACTGGCAGGTGTTCACCAATTTATAAAACGTTATCACGTCAAAAAAACTTTAAAAAAAAAGCTTATTTTTTAAACAACTACAAAATATATGTATGTACAGTCGGCTGCATAATTGCAGCCCACGGTAGAGTTCTAAAATTACTATTATTGGAATGTTTTCATTCTAAAAATGTTTGTTTGATAATTTGATGAGTTAGAAGACTTTAAACTTCATCTAAAGCAGGTGTCTAGAATCTTGCTTGTGTTGAAAAAATACTTATATTTGCCGTTTTGGAGCTCTACGGCGGGTCTGCAATTATGCAGCCGACCGTACATGCAGATATGCACACACTGTAGCTGCGTCTCGTAACAGTGTCGCGAGTTCAGAGATTTTCACATCTAAAAATATTTTTACTTGTTTTTTTTTTTCATTTTTTTTTCTTTTAGTTCTTTTTGTTTCATGAAAACTTCTTTCTTGCGGTTCGCATATGCGTATCGCGCTAAAAGTTTTCACTTCAAAAACTTAAATTATTTGTTTGAATTATTTGAATATGTTTCGTAGTAGGGTACCCACTACCCGTGTCATCACCGCGGCTGCCAACTCGCGACGATTGTTATTCACTAGAACACGTCGAGTTGACATCGCTTGCATACGGGGAATACTCAATGTGGGGAATTCTCTCTGCAATAAGTACGTTCCGCCTCGAGTTCAAGTGAAAATTAACGAGTAGCTCCTTTATGCTTTAATATTGATGATAAAAGTCGGTCATTCTATTAGGATTCACCCATGAGGCTTCACCGGTGTATATTTGGATAAATTTTGTACAATTTACCGTTTTAGGGCAAAAGTAGATCTATTCCTCACTTCTTGTTTTATGGGTCGAGAATTTAGCGTTGTCGTTTTTTAGGCGATTACTATCTCACACGATGGCAAGTGACGCTGCGGTCTACGATGTAGAAGATATTTATACGCTGGTGACTCCCAAATAAACAGGGGCCTTCAAAGGACGTTAGTGAGGGTAGAAAGACGGCAGTGGCATAAAAAGTTTTTCGACCCTTTCTCCTTTTGTGACTGCAGCAGCCTACGTATCGAAACACGGACAAATCCGCTTGGCGTTACGACTTAGGCCGGTGAGTGCTAACTAGCCGCGGCCGAAGCCTCCCCTAAAAATATTCCACTATGATTCACCGATGGATCTATGGATTTATTTTTACAAATCCATCGTATAAGGACCTAAGTGGATCTAAATAAATAATAACATCACCTTCTTTTAGCGTTGGTAAAGGATTTAGCGTTCTCATTTTGCTTGATTGATCCACCCAGACTAAAGGTAGATCACATTGAACTCTGGATTTCGAAGTGTTACATGATCGACCCAGACTTATGTGAACTCTAGTGAACTAGTGAATTAGAATGCTAATTCATTTACTGAAAAAACCAAATAGTGAATTTCTTCTTATAATTCTGTATAATATAACTAAGAGTCCAATAACGTTTGGTTTTTGGCGACACGATTAGTGCAACATAATGCCAATGAAATATCGTTTACTAAAATTGACATTGTTGTAGTGCTCGTAGACAAGGCGCAAAATAATGACAGAGTTCAAAAACATAAATCATTATAAACGCCTCAGCAATCTTTCCCTACAATTTATCAATGAACACCCACATAAATTGAATAATGAACCCACGATTACCTGAACATTGTAAACAGCAAATAAACAATTTTCTCATTGTAATTTAAACCGTCCAGTTGGTAGGAAGTCAATAAAATAATAGCCGTGGATCCGCTGGTTCACAATAGAATACGTAGAGTAGTACTAGAGTAGAGGAGGTACTAGGGAGAGAACAAACAAAGACTAGCATAAAGCACCTCACGGTTCCGCAGACCGGAGATTTGGTTGCCTACGACGTTAGGTAAAACGTTGAAAGTTGATCTTAGTGTATGTAATTTGGAGGAAGACAGATATAATTTTGATAGATATACATATTTATAACAGACTTTTGAAAAAGGAGTGTCTGACATAGCGTATTGTTTTAGACATATTCTTTATAGACTTCAGAAAAAAAAAATTTTTTTTGAAGTCTATGAAGAATATGTCTAAAACAATACGCTACAAATTGAGAACCTATTTCTCTTATTATGAAGGAACGATTGCTTCAGAAAAAAATATTAAAATTCGCCGGTCTGCTATTTTCTTTTATATTTGTATAGCGACCCGCCCCGGCTTCGCACGGCTATATTATGCATGTATTATACATATTAACCTTCCTCTAGAATCACTCTATCTGTTTTACCGCAAAAACCGCATTAAATTCGTAGCGTAGTTTTCAAGATCTAAGCATACATAGGGACAGACAGCGTGAAGTGACTTTGTTTTATACCATGTATATGTATTGAAGGTAAACATTACCTCTTACTGACAAAACTATAAGAAGAATTCAATTAAAATCTACTTGAATCTGTAATGATAAGGCATTTTAGTATGAAAATTACTGAGCAATAGCATCTTCTTTTTCTAACGTGACATTTGGAAATGAACAATTTTTTTAGAAAGCTTTATTTTTTGATACATGTTGCAAAACGGAAAAAAGAGAGCAACTAAATAAATGCTAAATAATTATTGTTTTCAAGTTTAATCAAAGCCTAAGTATTCCCTAGTCGTCCCTCCAAAGGACATGAATGAAACCGCGCTATTGAGATCACAGACGAACGGACAGATGTATTCAATACTTCCCATGCTGTCTACGTAGGAACTTTGTCTGTTGAAATGTCCATGTCAAGTTTTAGAACTGAATCAGCGTCTTGAGAAGACTTTTCGATGCAACTCGTACAATCTGGGTGTCTTAGTCAGGGATCTTCGCTCAGTGTAGGTGCTCATTCAACCTAGGTACTTATCTAGGTTTTTCACCTATCAGTCTAGGTTTCCCTTTTTAATGGCTGAGGAAATGCTTTGTAGCATCTCCACTGTGCCGGGGGGAAACACCGTAGTATGTGTAATTTACCACTAAAAACCCCACCAGATGTTCCACCTTCACGCATTTTCTTTTTTTTGGGACCTTACCCAAAAAAAGAGAGAATGGGAAAAGAAAGTATCACTACCAATAATGGAGCTTGCTACATCTTGACCATACTGTATAATTCCGTGTTTGGCGCCATATTTTCATAAACTCATCTGTGCATTCTCGTTTCTTTTGACATCTCCTCTGATAGTGTAAATTAGGTATACTCCTTCATTTAAACCGACTTTAAAAAAAGGAGCAGGTTCTTAATTCGATTGTATATATTTTAATGAATGTTCAATCAGTAAAGGATTGTGTTATCTAAGCTATCAATAACAAAACAAATAAAATCGTCATACATCCGTGTACAATTTTATAATAATAATCGTGACTCTCATCCGAGACGTTGAAAGCTTACGGCGATGTTTTATTTAAACTGAAACCTCAACCCATAAATCTCGATTCTCAATACAATTCGATTAAAGAATAAAAAGTAACAGTATACACCTAATTGTTGTACATTGAACGCTTGTAGTTTGTCGAATTCGATTTCACAGCGTTTCGAAGTTCAACTGATTTAATTTAGGTTCATGTGAAAAAATTATATGACGTAGAAAAAAGATAGGTAAACTCTATTTGTAAATCTTAGATCAAAAATGTAAACAATGGTGTTATCAGAGTAAAAAATACATCAAGCTTTGGTAGTTTTTTTTAGGGAAGTGGAAATTAGGTAAAAAAATACTATGACCTCAATTTCTAAAAAATACGATTGCAAATAAAATCAATATGAAATATCAGTAGATAATGTAGGTAGACGTGCGCTCTGTGTAACCAACAAAATATGAATAAATGAATGAAATATGATTGTTTATTTTATATAAAATAAATTTTTTAACAAAGTTATTAAAATATTCAAATTTAAATGGTAGTTTTTTACACATTGGCAACAATTACAGCGGCTTTTAACCTTTACGAAATGGCGTTTCTGTCAATATTTGACATTACTTTGTTTACATTTTTGATCTAAGTTTTACAAATAGAGTATAGGTACTTATGAAAACGTAATTAATAGATTTATACAATAACGGTACGATACGGTTTCTAGAACTTCGAATCTTTGTTTATAATAGCAAGTTGAGGATCCTAAGATTTGGAACCCAAGAGTTTAAAACTTAAAAATTGTCGTTTAAATGTAACATTTTTAGGTCATATAAAATCTAAGTCGTAATTTTTCATTAGGAAAAAAAATGTTTATTAAGCAAAAAAATATACAAAAAGAAGTAAGATACCTATTATAAATAGACTAAAATAAACTAACATTTCATAAAACATTAATATATTAATAAGATTACTCTGTTAATTTCATCAAATTCTTGAAGATTCATAGAACGAATTTGATATTTAATTAAACTGTACCATTGAGTTTATTAATTAACTGAACCAAAAATAGCGTGCAATTAATCTTATTTGTTCCGGGTACAATTAACATCTAAATTAGGTAAAACCGGTTGTCAGATACATGAAGTCGTCAAAAGAAATTGCTGTTTTCGAAAAAATCCGGTTCTCATTACTGATACAGCAAAGTGCAAAAGCTGACGCGAGATTCCGCGAGAACAATCACTTATTAATACAAATAAGTCGAATAAATGTTACGAATCAAAGGAAACCTCCTTATAGCGTATTAGGGGCACGTATTAAAACGCATTTCGATACTTTTACCGGTCCTATAGGGTTGACAGTATAGTTATTTATGTTGTATTCCAGTTTTTATTCGTAAATGTAATTCAGAGCAAGTATTATTTTATGTTGATCCTGATTGAAATGTCTGTCATTGCAGAAGTGTATAAACACATCTTTTTCTTGATATAAGTAACTTAAATCAACTTAAAGAGTTGTTACTTCTATAATTCTTTATTTAAGTTGCATTGTTATCATTACGAACTGTAGCAAAGACTCCTTTAACACAAATTTAATAAACTTAATGGAGGAGCTCCTACACTATTTTTATCAATATTTTTCTGAATAACCTTTTTTTTGTATTTTATGAAACGAGGTCAACACGAGCTTTGTGTTCTATCAAAATAAATTCCCTGTATGCAAAACCGTACCCGAAAAATTAAGTTGCAATAATAATTATCGATGCTGTGTTCTGTACATACTTACGCTTAATGTCTTCATCAATAACCAATAATTTATGTACTGCACGATCGGTACAAGACGAAATTGCTTTAGCCGGCTCCCCTTTGTAATCAGTGCAAAATTATAAAGCGATTGTAACACCGCAGGGTCTGTCCGTGTATCCCGAGTTATATCTCAATGTTAAGTTGAAAGTTAAGGGTTTAATTCATTGTTTACTTAGATCTATATCTAGAAATTTAATACTAAGAGAGGCTAAGTTATTTTATTCTGTCGGTTTCTTGATGTTAGTATCTATATACCTACTTCAGTATATTATACGATCTTCTATAGTCTGAACTCAGATTTTAAATCATTTATCAGTTTCACTTGAAAGATTCATAATTCTTGGAGTAGTTTAAGTTTGTACCTAATTGAACTTTTATGTTATTAAAAATATTTTTGTAATCATTTTATTCATCGTAGTATGAGGAAGCCCCTATAAGGCAAGTGTCAATCTAAAATTATCATTATTCATGACTGATTCTTCAGGTGATAAAAATATGATCTTACTTCATCTAAATAAGCACCAATATAAACTTAAAGTGAAGGCATGTGGCATGTGGTGAAGGCAAGTGAAGACTGAAGGCATATACCGGTCTATGATGGGCAGTGGACGTTCTTATAATACGATGATGATAAAGCACCTATAATTATTAGAAGTTGAAATGAAATACTAATAGGTACAGCCTAAAGGCACTAAAAAAATCAATATCAAGATAAGATAGCTAGTCTACTTGAGTTGAAAAATTTCGGTGGCTACTTTAAAACAGCTCTTATAACAGTTTTAAAATGGTCGTTTAGATTACAGTACCCTTTGAGGGTTGGGTGCATTATTGGTCTATGAAATATTAGGTGGTCGGATAAAATAGCACTAAAATAAATATTATAGTGTTATAATGTATTACCAAGTTGTTCTATAACTATTACTTACTTAAAAGAAACCGAGTTAACTCGAACCAAATAACGGGTTGCTATTTTTTTATTAGCAGTTTTATTTTTACAATGTGCTCGTTTTAATTGCAGAGTAGTGTTGTTGTAACTATTTTTATTAGTATTTTAGCACTTACAGTTATTTTACGATTGATATTTCGACACAGTTTCTTTTTTTAGATATTAAAATCTGTAGATTATTCATATAAGTAATGATTTACTTTCTTATTAAAAGTACTAGATAATGGAGTAGATTTAAAGTTAGTAATACTTAATAGAGTAGCCATTTCTCGGTTCGTACCTACTCTTTAAGCATCCAAACGAAAACATAGGTATAAGATTATGCACGCCCGTTCCAGAAATAAACTCGAAACCCGACCGGCAATATCTTCATCAAGAGGTGTGTACAATTTATCGATATAATCATACACAACTTCTTATAACCGTTTGTTAAATGTGTATTTATTAACTGAATTAGATACCAACTATGTTGCCTAAATTTTTTTATACTCTTCGACAAATTGGTCTTATGTTCAAGCTATTTTAGTATAATGTTTTTAATATAAATAACCGTTACAAGCAATTTTGCTCTTGTTTTACCTTTTTTTAATAGTTCCTTATCCTTCTTTACTCTATGTTGCGGATCATAAATCATTTGTACTAGATTCATACCGGTTTCGACTGTAACATCCATAAACTTTTAATGTTCGAATTAAGTTACGTACCAATTTGATTTCACGCTTATAATAACCAATCTCTTTCTTAATTAAATCACTTGCTACCTAAGATTGCGTACAAACGGAAGCTATCTTAATCATTAAACTTTTTAATAAAATGTTTGATCTACCATTATTTGAACACATACCGAGTAATTTTGTTTGTAATTGAATATTAATGTTGATATTAACCAAATTATTATTGACACTACTATTATTTTTCATTGCAACCTAATTGTGGGTATCGCACCGCAATCGCTGGTAACCTATCATTATAAGTTTTAATTTGGCGCTCTTGTGAATCTGTGCATTTCACCAAAATTACATACGACTATCAAATTTAATACGCAAAAACGGGTTTAAATTAAAAAGAGAGCATTCAGAGCGTGCACTTCGAGAGACTTTAATCAATGTTGTCTACTCGTAACCGCGAAACGAATTACCAACTCTACGCCCTTACATGTAGATGTGTTTTATTCGCATGCGCACGCTCGAAATATGTTAAACGTTCATCGGAGGCATTTTTTACGTGAAATCTCCTCTCAGATTCTGAGATAAACAGTAAAAATTACACTGTTTTAAAGCATTTCTCTCTCGGCCGCAGTTTGTCATTTAGCACACCCTTAATATCGATGCCGGTGCCAGATAGCATCGTGTTTATGTCGCTTAAATTAAATTGCCAGTGTTGATTATTGTGACATCGCGTTTTGTATGTGTAGAAATTTATTCTCATACATTTATTTAGCCTGTATATTTCTGTTAAGTTTTTAGATATTCCTTTATTTATTTAAAATGTAATGCCTTCATACATGCATCTTCTCTTGATTCAGTAATAATAGTCTTTACAAAACCATTAAGACATATTACAAAGGTCACCCTTATAACGTTTAATAAAATTATATTCACATCAAAATCAATATATAAACACCGTAACTAAAAGGTGGGCACGGTTTAGCTTAACGGCTTCATTAACCAAAGCACGACCTCCCGATCGCGGTACTCGGTGCAATTTTCGAATCGAGTCTTACTCAAAGTCGCGTCCATAATTTGCGCTTCTCGAATCCCGATTTGTCGGCGAAGGGCCGCAATTCCGAAAGCGGTCGACAATTTCCAAGAGGTCTCGGCGAGTAATTTTCGTAGCAGCTATTGGCGCACTTGCGATATTTGAGCCCGGGTCCCATATCGTAATTGAGGCTTGGGGCAGGTCGTAATTTTGAAATTACCTCGATTGAGTGTTCACTTCTTGTTGTGTACTTATTTCAACGAAACTTAAAAGCTTTTAAATTTGCAGTCGATCTCTGTAATTTCCGTGGGAGATTCATTAAATTGTAGTTTAAAACAATAACTTAGGATGTTCCTCGATAACAATTTCAAGGCTGATTTTACACTGTAATGTAAAATCTAGAGCAATTTTGTGAGAGCAAAAAAAAGGTTGTAAAGTTTTTTATTGATTAAAGGAAGTTAGCAAATTACAAACTTTGTTATTTCCTTTACAACGCGAGTATTTAATAATATAATGATGTGTTCTATTCACAGACTGTGAACAAAAAAGGGCAACCACAAATTTCTATTACCATCACCTTTTTCTGAAAGAGCCTTAATTGTACAACCTGAGCTTGCGCACTGTGCACAAATGATTTATACCCTCGCTCTAGTTAATTGTATTTTCTCCCAAAAAACCGTCGGGCATTATCTCCCAGCGGTCGACAGGTACAAATCTTGCTTTTTAAATATTATTACTCATCGTATTCGATTTGGGAACGAGCTCGCTACGAATGCTTTATCACCACCTACTCGACGTCCCGTGGCTCACGATTCTTTGGTCCCCTAAAACTTTATTCAAATGCGACACACTTTCGTCTATCCGTCTCGGTCACACTTATAGAGATTAGTCATCGTCCGACTATCGCCGTCTCGCGCCCCACCAAAATAGATTGTGCTCAAGCGCAAAGTGTTCGTGTCAAAAGTTTTGTATAGTCGGATAATGGTTTACGAAATTTTTCCCCTACCTCGTGACTTTTTTTTTTACAGTCGAGTTTACATGCTGGGGTCGTGAAGTAGTGTTAAAAAATTGAGGATCGGGTTTTGATGGAGCATTTATTATAGCGTTAGGTTTTTGTTGATCACTTCTCCGTTCTGTCTATGTGAGCGGCAAAGAACGCGACTCTGTTATACTATGGGCAACATTGTCAGTAGTAAATAAGAATTTGTATAGACCATACGTATCGTTTAAGTGTACGCGGCCCGATCTTTATTGACCTAAACATTTTCGATGTGGACACAATCGTTATTGTTTCAAATGATCCCGTTTATTTAATTAAATTATTAATTGATAGTTCTAGTGTTCTAACAAGAAACTTGAATGAATTTAGAGTGTTCAGTGGCCAAAGGAGATTGTTTATTGGTGTGTTTGTGTCAACTTCATTAGATGTAGTGACTTCATTTCGCAAACATTTTAAAGGATTTTTGTGAGTTATTTTTTATTATTACTTTAAGTAAGTATTTATTGGTACCTAGACATTATTTTGTGTTTTTTTTCAGTGGTGAGAATTGTTCGAGAATATTTTTAACATATTTATTCAAAATCGTACAGTCGTTGATAAATTTATACCTATTGCAATATAGAATGTTTATTTAGTAAATAATAATTAATACAAAATGTACCTATACTTAGTTCTATACCGGTAACTAACTAGACAATTAGCTACATATAACCTTTTAAATAATATAAGTATATCTAAGGTATTATTTCAACTATGTTTAGGTTATTTTTTTATTTCAAACCTTTTTAATTTTTAATTTATACCACTTCAAAATTGGAGTATGTTCTCAATTCGGTGCTTTCATATAATTTTTTTTCATACATTTACATTTCGACTAAAAACAATCCCTTGAAAACCTCGAAAGGAATGCATCGCGATAAAAGATGTCATCCGGATCTCTAACCCTGAGCGAAAACAAACCACATGCGGTACATTCAAAATCGATCGACATTAAACCTTAAACCTTAGAGGTTAAAGTTCAACTTTCATTGAGAAAGAAAATAAAACTTCGGACCTAGCTTTGGGAATTCATAAAATCAAAGCGAACCGTTTTGTTCCACGAATAAGTTTATTCGTTTTGTTAAGTGTTTTTTTTTGCCTCCTGGGGTATTTATTATTCCAAAGGTCAGAATGTCCAGGTGTCAAAATTTCCAGAATATACCTAATACCAGTCTGATTACAGTTGTCAAAATACTCAGTTGCTGAAACGACAAATTGACAAAACGTCCTGTTACTAAAACGACAAATAGCCAAAAGGTCCAGTGGCCAATACTTCTATATGCCAAATCTAGCTAAAATATTTAGTTTTTTCTATACGATGTTAAAAGTACACTCGTGGTTCCCTGGACCATAGCGTACTCGGGACTTATGAGTCTTAATTTTTAGGGGCTTCGTACCTCAAAAGGTAAAAAAGGAACCCTTATTAGATCATTTTTTTGTTTAACATGATGATGAAATTATTTGAGTAATAGAGAAAAAAGGCTCTCTATTATGTTCTCATAAACATTTAACCCACCGAAGTTGGGAAATTCTTCATTATAGGTACTTCCCTTTCTACTAAGAACTTCACGTCGAAGCTGAAATTAATTTGACTTGTAACTATATTTGAATATTTTGCACACTTGATTTCATTTTATTTTATTTATTTTTATATAATTAAACAAGTAGGTTATTTATTTTAATAAAATTAAACATTTCCAACCTACTTAGTTAACCATAGGAAAAAAATCACACCTCAACTAAATAAAAAACGGAACAAAACGCACCGCACTAAAAAAGAAAATTGCAACTATAGAACCCCAGTATCACTTAAGTATTTTTGCAAGACTTCCTTTAGATAGCGTAGCTCTTAGCACCAAGGAAATGAAATTCTTATCGTGCTTTGTGAATAAAGCTTTACCTACTTAGGCAAGAAGGTAGATACTTATTTATTTCTGTTATCACCAAAATATTGGGGGACCAAGAGCATGCCATAGAAATGCGCGAATCGTTGCTTCAATACAGGGAACTTGTGGGGTTGTCGAAGTATTGATAATAAATGATAGGTAAAATTATGTATATTAATATATATATTTTGATATTTTATCAGGGAGTTTATAGTTAAAAATACTAGTATTTTTGATTGTTAGTTTATACTTGACAAATAATGCCCCGTAGTTTCACCCACGTAGCTGCCTATTCCATGGGAATATCTGAATAAAAAGTTTCGTTCATTCGTTTCAGAGTCAAAAAGTCATTAGTATAAACGAAAATAGAAAATTAAAATAAATTTATCACTTTAGTTGAAGTTAATTTATATTTCTATACTACAACGTAATTATAATATAGTTTTTTTATAATTTGGTGTAATAACAAAATTGAATTGGATAAAGTTCATGTTTCATATACCTTCCTACTTTAATTTTTAAGCAATAATAAGCAAAAAGTAACCTATACAATTTTAGTTTATTTCAATACTTTTTTTTGATACCAATAAATAATTTCATTTTAATACAAATTGACAGTTATTGCATAAATATTTTGAAAATTCTAATACTGAACGAAAATATTGTACGAAATGACAAAATTATGACTATTCAACGCCATAACTTCTAACCAAGATGAAAGACTAACATAGCTTGTAAAAACTCGTGTATCCGTATAAAAAACGTGAAACATACACGACATAATAAAGAATTAAATCACATTAACGTCGCAATAGCTGCGATTAAACACGAAATCGCGGATTCGTTTCAAAATTTTCAACAATGATGTCCCCTTTCTCATTCTGACGCTCGCTGCAAAATTTACGGTCGGTCCCACAGAGAGCGTAGCGTGCCCGATCCTTCTAAAATGTGTCAAACTTTTTACTAACTTCTTAAGTTCTTACATTTAGTCCGTCCGGCCTTCTTGCTTAGCCTTGCAAGTTTTTATTCTTGTTATATTGTTTATTTTTTACTCTATTGAAACGTCGCGCAGTGCAAACGTTTTTGAATGCCCCTAAAAACTGGACACAACGGGATAATGAAATTTCTCTTAGTTGGTTTTAAGTGTCTGATTGTCATTCCGTGTTTTGAGTTTTTTGGGGAAGTTTCGAGAACAATTAACTGAGTTTTTTGCGTATCCGTTTGAGAGTTGTTTGCGCAAATGCATTGTAAGTAGATAACAAAAGTGCTAAAATCAATAATAGTTTTCCTAAAAATTAGAAAAAAAAGTTACTAACACCCTGTATGCGATTTAATAACAGACATTTTTGGAACACTATAATCTAACTTACCTAAATAGGAATAATAAAAAAAAAACATTTTCAAAGAACCAACTCAATTAAAATTATGTAGATAAAATACCTAATTAATTCAAAGTTAAAGATAAATTCAGATCTATGATAAAGCTTAGCGTTAAATTAATTAATCAAAAGCTCTTTGAGAATGTCTGCTTATGTCTAATGCCTAGATTTTAGGATTTACTGTATAAAGATGAAGATAAAACTAAAGAAGGTAAAAACTGTTTTTTTTACATCTTTGGGAATATTTTTAGTGTTTTTATGATGTATAAAAATGCTCTACTTACTCGTAATCTTCATGTTGATATTAAAACTGACTAAGTTTATTTATTGTTCTTAATTCGTTAATTACCCATTGTTTTTAGGAAATAGTAATTATAATTTTTAAAGTAGCTATTAAAGAGTGTTATAACTTGTTCCGAATTCCGCAGTATTATATCGTGTTTAACTAACTTCTAAAAAAGGAAGTGGTTCTCAAGTCGATTGTTTATTTTTATTTCTTTTTTTTTTCGATAAATCGTTAAACTAAGTGAGAAAGTTTAGAAGGCTCACTACATGAAGGTTTTGTATTTTTGCTGTAAAATATAGTGAAGGATTAACCTGTGACGTCACAGTCATGGCCGCCGCATTTTATGTCTTATTAGCTGCGCCCCGCGGTTTCACCCGCGTAACTCCCGATCCCATGGGAATATCGGGATAAAAAGTAGCCTATAGCCTTCCTCGATAAATGGACTATCCAACACAAAAATATGAACCAGTAGTTCCTGAGATTAGCGCGTTCAAACAAACAAACAAACTCTTCAGCTTTATAATATTAGTATAGATAATAGTTATAATCAACAGACAAACAATCGCAAAGTTTTGAGAATTTAAATATTTGTAATATTTATTACATTTACTTTTATTTTTATTCAAACAAATATTTGAAAAAATATTATTAACAGCTAACATTTTTAACATATTTTTTTGGAAATTACCGAATTGTCGATAGCAAATCGTTGTTTACTGCCTAATGTTACTTTTAAATTCGTATAAATACTCTTTTAAAAGATGCTTAGATTAGATACCGGACACCTTAAAAAGTTCAACTTTATTATGCTCATACAGCAATAAACTCTTACAAATTATGACCGAAACACAAAATAGACACAATAACATAAATAGAATTGTCGATTTTGCGCCGCGAATGGAAAAACCTAATGCAAATGAGACTAAAAACTTCCTTTGTTGAAACTAATAGAAATTCGGCGTTCGATTTTTAAATTTCGGTTTTGCGTAGGCGCATAGAATTAGACAGTTTGTAGAATTGATTTTAATCTGACTCTGTGTCACGTGTGGGCAGTGACTTATGGTTTTTATATTTGATATAAATCCTGCTTTTTGTGTAGACTCGGCGTCTAGAGAGGGGAAACTTCCTAGGAACGTAATCTAATAAAGTCTATAAATCAATAACCATGCCTTCATCAATAAGTATTAGGAGTCAAACTTTTAGATGTTCTATAAAATAATTCGTTATTGATTATTATTAAATTAATACAAAAAAACTACTGCATTTAAAAAATATATTTAGGTTTCCATTCTTTTTTTATGAGAACAATATCAATAGGGTTTCAGACAATTTTAAGCTCTATTAATTACTATCACATTTAATTATGATTTTCGGTTCATAAGTTTTCAAAGCTGAAGTGGCAATGGGCAGGTCATATAGCTCGCAGAACTAACAACCGCCTGCCCGGTGGACCGACGACATTGTGGCGGTCGCGGGTAGTCGGTGGATGGAGGCGGCTCAGGACCGCTGTTTGTAGCGTCGTATGGGGGAGGCCTATGTCCAGCAGTGGACGTGTATGGGCTGACATGATGATGATGAAGTTTTCAATTACCAACCTAGGACAAATATCGAAGAAGTGTGAAGGAGACCTTTGCCGAGCTGTGGGATTATATACTATGGTCGGTTATTTTCTGCGCAATTTTCCTAATTTTCTTTTCAGTACCTAATAACATTCTGCTAAGTATTAAAAAATTGAAAAAAGATGTATTAAATCAAACAGTCAATAACAATATAATAATAATCATCATATAATAATAATATAATAGTAATCATCAGTCGTTCTTAAGTTATGAAGTGACCAAGGGAATTAAAAATTCATTTTTATATATAAATAGCTGCGCTCCGGAGTTTCACCCGCGTAAATCCCGATCTTGTGGGAATATCAAAATGAAAATTAGCCTCTAGCCTTCCTCGATTAATGGACTATCTAACACAAAATAATTTTTCAATTCGAATTAGTAGTTCCTGAGATTAGCGCGTTCACACAAACAAACAAACTCTTCAGCTATATAATATTATATACATATAAATATACCTTAAGATAAGATAGATAATAATATGCGATATTGTGCAATATGAGATTAAAATAAAGTAGGAAGTATATAAAGATGGGTACACACGAAGCGCAGCTGGCAAAGTTAACTGACAGCTTTTAGATTAGGCCCCTACCACACTCGACGGGACTCTGCCGCGCCCCTCACAATTTGGGAACAGAGAACTCCACGCCGCGCCTCGTACACCGGCCAAATTAGTAACGGTTACCAAATTGCTTTTTAATTTCATGTCTGTTATTGGGTAAGCAAGTAATTATGATCAGTAACAGTTTACAAAGGATAAGATTTAACGTTTAGTTAAATTAAAAATAAGGTTTGTACAAAAACGATGTAAAAAAATTCTCCTTTATTATAATTACCTAATAACTAACCAGTTAAAAATAGACAATCTTTCATTAAATAAATATTGCAAGACATTTTTTTACAGCGGCAATTGACCCCAAACTTAGCTACTGGGCTTATCCTATGGCATCCAGACAACGGATAGAATACATAATAAATAATTTTATGTGGTAAATACATACATAAAAGATACATACATAAACATTAATTATGTTTGTTACTAAACGAAAAAAAACTGCGACATAAATAAATCGGTCATCGAACTTTTTGTCATTAATAATTTAATTTAGACCACAGATTAAAGTTTAAATAAAATATTCTGTTACACCGACATACCCCAGAGCTAAGTGCATGTTTATCATCGAATCAATAAAACAAAGAGTTCAATATTGAGTTACAAAGTAACAACATTCGGACATTGAGAAATCTCTCATCTCATCTCTATGGGCCGGCTGTGGCATTGTGTTTTTTTGTACATTTTTTTTCGGCCGTGAACTGAGCCCGGGGCGCGTCGGCCCTGCCCTAGTCGCAATGTGGCCCAACCCTAATTTTAATGGCTGCTATAACTTTGGCATCCGGATAGCTAGGTGTGGAGATAGATTTATAAAATTATATTATTTTTTCCGTATTTTTTTACAGGTAAAATAAAAAGTTCTAATTTATTCTATTCTAATTGATATTTCTTAACAAAAAGGAAGAAACTTAAATCGTGTTTAATAGTGTTAATTGCATACTTCGTAATTTTAAGACAAAGTTTACTACAATTTTTTACTAACAAATAACTTACAGTTAAAAATTCTTTGAAGCTTTTCCTTGAATATAACTGATTTTCTCATATGTAGTTTGCTTATAAGTGGCGTGTCTAATTGTCATAATTAAACAGTGAGGAATTCTACACGTTCTTGTATCTAAACAACAACAGAGATAGATAGGTTAAAACAGTAGGTACATATCCGATCAAATAGAAGTTACCTTCTTAGAAGCCACTGATTTAGACCAAAATTTCTACTAGCCTCTGCAGAGGCCAGATTGTGTTTTTTAATTTAAGATTTGACAGTGGCAATCGTCTGAGCAATGACTATGACACATACATTTAAAAAATAGTTGGAAAGGTGCGTTCAAAACCTTTAAAAACATCTAAAGTGGTCTATTAGAAGAATTAAAACAAAACTTATAAATCAGATTTACGGCGCAGCGCGCGGCAACGCAATTTTCACATTTCAACTTTAGGCCATCCCTTTCTTCAGGCCGTTCAACGTGAGTGGATAACTCAGTGTTTTAACCTTTATTTTTGTACGCATATACAGACTGTATATGCGTACAAAAATAAAGGTTAAAACAAAGGTCTAGTATTAAAATTTCATGGTAAACGCTCAATACGGTACGTTTGAGTGCGTAAACAACTCATAGTAAGGCCTCTGAAGATGTATTGATATATTAGATATTAGTTTAGCTAGTAGGCATCTAAGTAAGTACATATGTATAAGTATAAAAATCTGACGAGTCATCGACAAAGGAAGATCGATATAGAGCTGCACTACGTCACCCCAATTTAAATAATTCAGGAAAAATATCCGATTACTTTATTGAAATGAATAAAAGCATTTTTAAACTAAAGTTATTATTCCAGTGGTGGAATAAATAATTCAATTTAAATCGTAATAAAACCGTGACCGTGTACAGTCGGTAACAAAAGCAGTAAGTGCTATGAACTCACCAAGGAATAATGTTTTAAAACTAGTCAAGGGATTTTGTATCTTTTTGGTGTCTACCAACATACTATACTAGCTGTACCGGCAAACGTAGTTTTGCCATATAAAAAAAAAATGAAAAAATGAAGAACCGCTCGACCGATTTTGTGCAAACTACACATAAACCATCTACTAAATAGTCCGCACCAAGCTTAAACATTTGGTTTGGATAGGTGAGCCCGTTCTTGAGTTATAAAATTACATTGTGTACAAATCACAAGTGGCATTGGTTTTTATAAATATAGATTGTGCTGTAGGTATTTCTAGAAGATACCTCTATAATAGGGCTTACTAAAGACGCCTTATTTCATTACATCTCGACAGATGACAGCACCAATTACTTACCTATCACTAGTTACTGAATAAAAACTAAAAGTTGTCTATAATGACCAGTAAAAATTCATTTTGTCCTTGTACATAAACATTTGAATAAGCCTTCATTAGCTAAAATTAGTTTTATCACTTTCGCATCCATGTCATCTGTAAAATTGCAAAAGTGTCAAACAAAACATATAAAGCATTCTCTTGACCAAAGATTTAAGTGGTATCTATCACATAGTTCGGAAGTAGTTTAGTAAAAAAAGGATCTAGTATTTTCCATTGCAGTTTAAACACTTTTTCTCTTAACAGTACCGGGTGAAAGCTTTTCACCCAATTATGAGTATAACAAAAAGCGTTCGGTCGATCCGGCACGGGTGAGGTCCCGTAACTCATGCATCAGCTTGCTGGGAAGGGTTCCACGTGACTTATAGTTCGTATTAATACGGTTACACAGGAATACAATCTGACTACTGTGAATTAATTTATGGACGTTATTTTTCATTTGTGTAACTGATAGTATATTAATAGCTAATTTTAAAATATTTAATTCACAATATAGCTACGATTAGAGGCTGAACGTCGTCATGACGTATCAGCTAGGAGGCTTAATTGCGTCGCCCCCGCAAAGCCTTGTCCGAGATTTATGTATATCCAATCCCGTTCTCTAATCCCGTTCCTGGTCCGGGTCAATCCGACCCCGAAAGGTTTTCCGCTTATTTTCCGTAGAACTTTTAATCCCACCGAATACCGACATACATCATAGAGGATTAAGAGGTTTAAATTGGAAGTTACCGACGTCCGAAATAAATTTAAATCGGCTGGCAGTCGGTATTGTGATATCGGTTCAGATGCTAAATGGGAGCCAATTTTATCCCACAAGTAAATCTCGTAACATTTAAATAGAAAAATTGTTGTGTACATACCTACCTAATATGTACTATAACACTGAATCGTTAACCAATTTTGAAATCCTCAGTTTGAAAATGAAAAGGGTAACTAAATGTGTTAGATAAAAATAATATAGGTACCAAAAGAACCAATCTAGCAGTTTCTAACTAACTTATAATTATGAGAGGTCACTTAATTAAAAATAACTTATTCCCATAATAAAACTTTAATTAATATACTAATCATAAAAATATTATTTCATTTTTAACATCTAATATTTATGCAAAAACATTCTTTGAACAAAAATTGCAAACATTTCGAGCTTTTTTTTAAACGTGAACAACAAGAATAATTTATTGGATTAAACAGTTTAATTTGAATATTTTAATACGATTATATTCGATCGATCGATACATCTAGGTTGTTGTATTTAGTAGCATTGTTAAGTTATCTATTTCTATTAATCTTTAACCACTAAATATTTTATAAAATACAATTTTGTTTCTGCTGATATCTAAAAGTTATTTTAAAATTATTTATATTAAGTAAGGCTCGGCCATAGAGCTCAACACATTCGTATCATTGTACAAAAAGTCACAAGTAAACGACAAAAGAAAAACGTAAAAAAATGAATTAAATGAGTTAGTTAGTGCAGAATAGACTTAAATTAAAACAAGTGCCACCGCACCGTCAAATAGATTCCGCGGTCTCACTTCCCGCTCTATGGAAATCACAAGGATCCAAGTTTGTCGCTACAGGTCAAATCTGGGAAAGTAGAGCATGATTAATCTGTTCTTCCATTTCGATCAAATAAACCGACCAACTGTGCCTAAAGGAACCAATGAAGAAATTATTTCCAATATCAGATCTATGACTGCAGGGCTCCCAAAAAACCATACAGCACCTTCTGGTTTGTCCTACCAGTTCTATTAATTCCATATAAGATGACATCACAACCAATTCCAACATCAAAAACTTTACGAAGTGGGTGGATCTTATTCATATCTAGATTTTTGTACTACCGACACGAAGAAGAAGAAGTAAACTCTAAATTGAACAGTAATGTATCAAATACCGAATATTAAAATGGGTACCAATATGGCTTCAATAAATCATAAAGCTTCTAGCTCGGCATCCCTTCGGAGTGGACCCTTACGGGACACCTGACCGGTCGCAGTTGTCTGCATACCCTCCTATAATTATATACCTACTAGCTGCGCCCTGCGGTTTCACTCACATAAAATAATCCTAGAGAATTGTCCACACTATTCTTCCAAGAACAAATCAGAGAGGGAACCTTCCTTAAAAGCAGGTGATACTTGTATCTACAGGTGTAAACACAACGGTAGGTAGATAAAATACTTATTTATTTACATTATTTTAAATAGGAAGTACTTAGTTAAATTATTTATTTTATTATTAACAAGAAAATTCTACAAAATATTTTGTCTACTAAAGAAATTTTGTACTACGTGTAGGCTCTACATGAACCATTCTAAGAGCTTCCGAAGACAAAGCCTCCAGAAACCTGGAAACTAATACCGAAATCCACTTCTACTATCGCTATTCGCTGTCTACTAACTAACTTACCTAATACACTAATAATGTTGGCAACTATGCAATTAATATTAGGCAGATGTGTTCGCGTTAATGCAGTCAACCCTATATGTACAGGGTGTCCTCCCCTCGCCTCTCACCTCTCTCCCCTTGTCCCGTGGACAACACGGAATTGGGTACGTAAATCATTAATCAGCCGCGTCATTTGTTCGCGCCAAAATTATTAATGTCCGCACCGATGTTGCCGCTTGCGTCGCCTCTTTAAAACGCAAGTACGGTAAATCGATTGAATTATAGTGTTTACTGGTTTAGTTAATTTAGGACGTATATGACCTAAAATAACTATACGATATATTATGTTTAGATCAAACATAGTTAAAATATGTTTATTTACCTTATTATTATCCAAAAGCTAGATGAGATCACCATTTTACATAATAAATGTACGATTACGATGCGTTATCTACAAAAAATGAATATTATACCTTATGTATGGGAGTGGTGAAGATTATTAAACTACTGTTATGAGTCGATATAGATTGACAGGTAGAGATTAAACTAGTAGTGACTAATTTCACTGTGGCTTTTGACACGGATGAACCCCATAAATATCTGAACAACTACAAAATCTACTTAGCTTAACAAACTGGTTTTTAGACCACAAATAAAATAACAAAGTCGTAAATATTCAAATGTCTTACACGTATAGTAAATCATGCACTTATCCCTGAAAGTCAGGCACAGAATCGTCGAAAGTCAGCGTGGCTAATCAAGTGTAAACTTGTAACTAAGTTGGGTGTTAGGAGGTTTTAGGGTGTGCAAAGGGTTGCCACAGGGCTCGAGGCGAAATAAACTGCCGGACGACTCCACTGATTTATGGGTGTGTAATTGTTGCCGCAAATTGTACAATAGATTGTATAGATAAACGATTTTTTGGTCTAAATTTTGCTAAGGTTTTAGGTGAGGGGCTTAAAAGGGTTAATGTACGGAATAATTTTATCTGAAATGTAGAAGAAATGAGAGTCAACGCTAACATTATCGTTCCAGAAGCGAGGGCTCTGAATGAAAAAATACGGTTTTTCGTATCACATTTTTCGTAACGCGTAAACTGGATTTTTTCTGGACTAGTTTCCCGTTGCAAACCCGCGATAGGAACTTTCGTTCCAAAAACAGTTTCCAGTTTGAATTTGATAAGATGGTCATAGAAAGAAAGTTATATAAGATTTTGTTTATCTTCAAGGTCTTCAAATATTGCAATAACTCTGATTCAAACTAGTTTTACACGATTATAGTGTTACCTAATAGTCGAATTTAGAATATTTTCAGTGCCATTAATAGTAAGCATTCCTGAATGACATCGGTCGGGTCCAAGGGTTATTCACAGTTTCAGCCGATGGTTTATAATGAACTCACAAATTGTTTCTCTAACTAATGTCCTTCTAATTGTTCTTGTATATACGTCCTTTAATTCAATTTAAATTGTTAGATTTTCATTACGATTTAGTGCTATAGTTACAATAGTTTGAATATTGTTGTATGTTGGGTGTGTTTTACTATCTATATCTTGATCTTCTTCGTTGTTCTATTCATTAATTATTCTCTTCTTAATATTTTCATAAATGTGTTCGATCAGTTGAGAAATTTTCTGGTCATTCAATATTGAAGGATATAATACATTTTAATTATTCTCGTCTTATAAAAGACCCTACTCTTATAAATATTTTCGATCAATTGAGAAATTTTCTGGTCATTTAATATTGAAAAATATGTATTTTTGAATAGTACGGTACATAATTATGTGCCCTATGTACCATTTTATTCAAAACTAAAGGTAGGTAGACCTTTACTAAATAATTTTCTAAGGTTGCGTAAAAGTAAGAACTTTTGTAATTATACTAGCAGCCGAAATAGGAATAAAAATGGGGATTAAAAGTATTAAAAAAAAAAAAAAAAAAAAAAAAAAAAAAAAAAAAAAAAAAAAAAAAAAAATTCAGGACATTACACATCGCCATCCAGCCCCAAGCTAAGCAACTTAATGCTTGTGTTATGGGTGCCAGATAACGGATAAACTACTTATATACTTTTTTTTTTTTTGTAAATATATACATATTATACATATAGGAAACACCCAGAACCAGAAACAAGAATTTATGGTCAGGTCAGTTGTAGTTTTGGATCTTATTTGTTACAAAAAAAAGAACGAAATACCTTTTTTCCTTATAATATTAGTGTAGAATTGTAGAGTGTCTATCGCTTCTATAAACTTGGCGACATTATCAAATACAATAAAAGATAAATAATTCAATTCTATCAACTGTGTGAGGCGGGTAACGTTGGGTGGGCGAGTAATTGCACTAATTACGTCAGTACCTCTGCGTTATTAGTAATGAATTATTGATGTGCTGTAGTGTGTGATAAATTATCTCCGCTTGTTAACTATACGATAATTATATTTTTTATAATCTTCACTATTAACTATTCAGTATTAATACCGGGAACAAAAATAGTTCTACGATCAGAATTAACACCAGCCAGCATCATTGGATCGTTAGCAATAAAATTTCTTACTAATATTCGAATTTTAATTCGCGCCGCTATTCAACAACAGATGGCGCTATTACATATTCAAAAGGAACAGTTTCCGCAGCTCGCCGCTGGAGTCCGCCATATTCATTCCGTAATAAATGTCGTGTTTTATTATTATTTTATTGCGCGGTTCAGTTATCAACATTGTTTATTGACATTCTATTACAAAGCAGTAAATAAACAAGCATGTAACCGCAATAAAAGTGGTCGTTCATCATCCCAGAGCGATTGAGACGATAGTGAAGCGACAAATGTCCCATAGTTCGATATTAAAATGTTAGAGGGCGTGATTTATGGTAACACTGACGATCGACTTTGAAATTGGTTTATTACAGTATTACGAGGGTATTAGTTTTTACGACGCGTTTAAATTTGCTTTAATAGGTAGTTATACAAATATTTACACGTTGTTAAATTGTTGTTACTGAATTAATAACTTGTATGGAGATTAAATCGTTTTTAAAAGCTCGGTATGGAACTTTTTAAGAGGTATTCAATGAATTTATTTGAATTGATGGTTTTATAATTAGAAATCACTTACGTATGTGTTTCTTATCGTGCATATGGTATGTAAATGCCAGGAACAGTCGGCCAGAAAAACAGGTATCAGCCTATATGCATATAGTATTACTCTGCCAAGTACTTAGGCATAACTACATACATACCTTTATGTTGTTAAATAATATCTTGTGTTTAAATTATGTCCAACACCTTTAAATAATTGTGTAGATAGTACTTAGTATGTAAATTAAGTTGAAAACATCTTAGTATTAATAAACTGATATACCTACTGTTGAGTCTTACTTATACTGGCCTCTAATTATACAACTTCTTTTTATTCCTTGGTTCAAAATATAAATACCTCTACTAATAAAAACAATTAAAAAGCAATTTATTTTACTACGGAAGCAATACCTAATTACGCAACACTTAGAAAAGTGGCCATTAACTATTAAATTTTAATATATCACACATCCTGTTAACGCCATTGCTTTATAATATTCGAAATTCGAATAGGGGTAAGTTACCCCTAAAATTAAAAATGGCCGCTGGCGCGAACGCTCTCGATTGGTGGCTATAATTCATTGCGCCGCCGCGAGGGGGCAGCTACAGGCCATTTGTCAATGTCAACCTCCCCCCCTGCCCGAGAAATATCTACTAGGAAGATGCGAGGGGATGCTTCTCTGTGACATTGTTTTGTATCTTTTTGTATAACCTACAGAAATATAAAATTCTTACGACCACTTGCATCTGTATTGCAAAATCTAAAATTTATCTGATCCAATGTCCATATTTTTTTTGATTAAAATTAAAATTCTGTTTTGACTTTGTGTTCAAAATGTTTTGCCTTATTATAATATAAACGTCACTACTTATAATTTTTTTATTAAACTTAAGCACGTCTATACCAAGGTACTAAATAAGTATACCTATGACACCCTATGATAGTTATGTGCTACGGGCGGTGTTATGTAATAAATTATGTAAGGAAGAATTCTTGCAATTAATAGTTATTGCAAGAATTAGAAGAAAAAGAATTAGAAGAATTAGAAGTAATTATATATTCAGCTTATACATTTAAGCACTTTATCAGATTACTATTCACACATACACAACTAATAATATTATAAATTCAAAAGTTTATTTGTTTGTTCACTTTTAGATGTTCTTATCTATAGATGCATACCAAGCTATAAGTTAGTCGGACAACTCAAAACCACTGATTAGTTTTCCGAACCAAGCAAAACATAGATACAATCAAAATAAGTAAAATTAATTTTATTAATAGACCTTATTGACTGGTAAATAGAACACACAATCTAATAATCCAAGTTCACTAAAGAAAGAAAGTGTAAGTATCTACTTTACCTAAAAGTAGCGTGACAAAAAGCAGTTTCTGAACGCACCTCACGCACTTGTTTCGAAATAATTTTAATAAAACCAGGTTAGTTGAATGTTTTGATATTTTTCCTATAAACTAGGGACAAAAAAAACTTTTTTCTGTTTGGTTTTCTTGTGTGATTTATAAGCGTAAGTGAATATGGGATTTTCAGATTACGGCTTTGCGTATACTTCGCACGACTTGTAGAGCGACCACAACCAGTGATATTTTTTGTATTGAATTACCTAAAAAAATCTTACAAAATTAAGTAGGTAGGTACTAGTTTCTTATCGTAACTTTTTAGCCCCTACATCGCACTGTTAATACCATAAAACAAAACGATAAAAAAAGTTTTTTAAAGCGAGAAATTTCCTCTTCTTAGACGCTAGAGATTTTATTTTTAGTTTTAGTAAAATCTTTAAATGAATAGCAATAGGTATCTTAAAAGCAATATTCTTATATAAGAACACTAGCGACCCGCTCCGGCTTCGCACTTATTATGCATGTATTATACATATAAACCTTCCTCTTGAATCACTCTATCTATTAAAAAACTGCATCAAAATCCGTTGCGTAGTTTTAAAGATCTAAGCATACAAAAGGACATAGGGATATAGGGATGGCGAAAAGTGACTTTATTATATACTATGTAGTGATTCACTAACATAGGAAAGATATACCTAGTAGATAGGTATAAAATGTATGGAGTAAGCAAAATTAGGAAAAAAAACGTATAGAAATATGTTACATACCTATATAAACGGGTCATATGGACTAGAATGATAAATTAATTACTCTTAATGATAATGATCACAAACCAGTAGCCGTATCGAACAGTTCAGTAGACTTGCTTGTAAAATGTCACATGATTTTACTAAAATTTACGATATCAGTTTCACTTAGCCTTAACTCCGTTTAAGTCTAACATGAGCTCGCCAAAAATAAATCAACAGAACAACTCTATCTTTGAAACAACAAAGCATTCGCATTCAACGATTATTATCTCTTAAACAAACTTAATGCATTTAAGGCTAGTAGCGACACGGTCTAGAGACATTTTAAGTTCTCACAACACCTTATCTGCAATCAATTTATATCTTAAAATCATAACAATAGGGTCCGTTTTCATATTTTTCAGCGGCATTAATTTTAATTCACGTGATACACCCGTATTGTTAACTTAACTTCAATTTTACAGTGTAAACCTTAGAGTTCAAAATTAGACGTGGTTGTCTTTTAAAGTAGAGTTAGTAAATACTAGAAGGCTCGGTCGTGATCAGGGATCGTGATTGCGACACCGTTCTGCGTGCCCTTTGTTACATGGTTCCGTAGCCGTGAAAAATCACTTGAACATATGCAAGCCTGCCAGTGGTCTAGCAAGAAACGTTCTAATTCAAAATAGAGATAGCAAATATGCTCAAAACTTTAAAAAGAATATTAAAAACATATAATTTTTGTAAAAAAAGAATCTACTCAGAAGAAGATGTGTATTATGTATTTTAAATTATGACAAAGTAGTTAAGGAAATATTTTATTTAGTTTCAAATAGCAGTTATATACGCTGTAATAGGTATCTCAGGTACTTGTACATAATATTCTCTGGACCAAAAAACATAAATCAAAATTAAAGAAGCAAAATGCAACGTTTATTTTGCTAACTATACATCTGAACAATACACTGAACAAGCATTTAGCTTTACTAAATGCACGCGAGGTTATGTAAGTTAGGCACCGATTGTTCCAAGCTTTAAGCTTGTCTTTCTGTACCAAGGTTTTTGGTAACTATTTCAAATATATCTAATGAAACCTTGTTTAGTTGAGTAAAATAATAATTTAGTAATTAATTTTTGAAAACTTTACAAAAAATTTCCCCTTTGACTTCAAAAATGACGTCATGATTCACCAGTTGCAACTGAAATGTTAATTATAATTTTGAATTAAACATTATTTACTTTTAGCTTCCATCCGTCCCACTGCAGGACATCCTCACTCCCCCCTCTTTCGATTTAGGACATAATATCATGTCTTTCCACCGTTACCTGTCTAGTGCCAGCATGATCCCGTCACTAAAATACGAAAAAAAAAACAAAATAAATAAGTCACTGAGACGGTTACAAACTCTGCTACGAAAAAAGTACATGAGCTAATTGAAACTGTTAATGTAGACTTTGTCTATGTTTATATAAGAGTAAGTTTTGCATATAAGATACTAGAAGATACAAAAAAAATATAATACTACAGACATTGTCGTAGACAAACTTATTTACGAACAGAGCTTCGTATGACGCATCATAATCGAATCAATTTCCGACTCAATCGATTAAACCAATCGGTGACACCTTGTGTTTTAAAATTCGAACATCGCCTTTGCCTAGTAAGGAGCACAAGGGGTAATAAAATATTATGAGTCTATTCTATTCGATACGTGATAACTCCTGGATCAAGTGTTCTGTGCATGTTAATGTAGATTGCCTGGTAGTCCTAGTGTGACATTCTTTTGCTTCCGGGAAGAGCTTATGGATATTCATACCTAAAAATTTTGTTTTGCGGCTCATTACCTATACCTAAAGATACGACAATTTTACCAACAGTATGAAGAGGCAAGACGTTTGTATAAAAATGAAAAAAAATCGACAAAGCTCAACGGAATATACCGGTTCCGTTACGTCCCTACATCGTTCTTATGATTTCTACTGTGTAGTGACCAGAGATCTTTAGATCGGCTTGACTTACTTATACCTACTTGTATCGTCACCTCACCACCATCTTAACCTGTGAAAAGTTATTACCACCGTCATTATTTCTAACAAGAATCTTCTATTTTTAAGTGATTTGTAGCGCTTTTTTAATTTTGGTTATTTGTAGATAACATTTTTGCATATTTTTCTAATAATTCTTGTTTTATTTATTCTTAACTGGGCATCAGAATGGATATTTTATGTATCTAAGAAAATATATTGCTTGTCAGATTTTGTTATTCATCAATCTGTCACAATGATGACACGCCCTTATTATTTAATTGCCACCACGTGGTAGTTTAATGACTTTAATAAAATTTTAATGTTAATTTTCGATATAAATATTAATTTTCTATTCATCGTTTTGAATACTAATATCTAGTGTTACTTTGGTATCGTCTACAACATTTTAAACATCGTGTCAATTTACATCGTCTTCATTTTTACTACTATGATACAAACTTGTTGCAGTATAAATCTTTATAATATTGATAGTACGCTTTCATCGAATCGGCGACACAAATCATTGTGGACCAATCAGAATCCGAATTATGGAAGTGTGTCTAAAGATATATAAATGGGGTCATGTGAGTCAAGCGATACATCTCGAGATGTGTCCGTTCTATTAATAATGGTATTGACTACCAATCTGAAGAATGTTGTTCGGGATCAAAGAGAGGATGCTTCGGATAGTGGGTAGATCTTAGCAACTGGTGTTTCAATGTGCCAAGCCAACTTAAGATATACATAGAGTTCCTTAATAAGGATCACCTACAACTATGGCATGAGAATTTACAACAAAATATAAACTTTCTAAAAGTAGCAAACAGGTTTTTGAACTGACTAAATTGTACTGAAAACATGCTTACCAATACATTAAAATTTCCTAAATTAAATTTTAAAGGTATCTTTTCAATACTTCGACAATGGGAACAAAACTCTTTTGTTGACTTCTAAATATGATTAAGTTATCAATTAGGGTATCATCGCAATTATTATTAATAATATATCGATCGATGAATTAGTTTTATTGACTATATTGTTTTCTATATCTTTTAGGGATTACCTTGATCCGATTTTACAGAATCTACGCAAACAATACAAAATCCGAATGGCCGTATCTATGAATAGTTAATCATTCGTCAGCATTGCAATCTGCATGCATAACTATCCCGCGGTGTCCGAATGCAATTAATAATTTCGACACTCCGTGATTAACATTTAAATCAGTGACGGGATGGGTTGGATCAGGACGAATGGTCGTATCGGATGCTGTGACTGAGTGGCGAATACTTGATGGATTTATTTGTTGATGACTTGACATTATTTATGTGTTTATACGCCATATAGTTGAGTTTATGTTTTTCAACAGCAACAGAAACGCAACGAAACAGCAAATGCGACAAAATGAAAAATATGATACATATATAAAATTTGTTGGTACTAAAACACTCGTATGATGAGTTTAACAAGCCAAACCTGATACCAAATAATTATTAACCATTTAACAACATTGTAGTGACTTAGCTAGGATTAATTTATCAAAGCACAATTAGCAAGTAGGTAAGTACCTTGAACCGGTTGAAAGATAAATAGTGGTAAACGCCAACTGCCGTCTGCTTGATCCTGATAACACGAACTGACAAATTGACTTGATACATAGCTGTGTACAATGTAATGCTAAATCTAAGGAGGCAACACTGTTTCAAATGTTCTCTACATCTTGATGAATGATGCGTAAAACCATTAGATAACCACTAGTTAAAATCACATTTGCAAAGTAGTACCATAAGTTGTCGTAAAATTAATGAATGGCTTCATTGATGAACTTAATTTTGTTTAATAATAGATGAAAATAAAACAAAATTTCTTTATTAATCCTTTTTTGTATATAAACGTTTACTGCTGCTGAAGATTTATCACCAAAAATATATTATATCAAACAATAAAATATGCAAACACGACAATTATTTTGAAATTCCTGCGTGGCACACCCCACATAATCTGCCAAACACGCGCTCACCTTTTTTCATCAAAGCATCGACCGAATTGATATGCGAAATGACGCCGCGAATCGCGCAACGCATACATACGATTAAAAATCGCCGCGGTAGGTGACCAGCGCGTATCCAGCTTTAATTGAATAGATATAGCATCACAACTCGACTCCTAATTGTCTAATTTGAAGCGAAAACAGAGAATATATTACTAGGGATCTAGAAGGACTTTCTTTTGGTCCGATAAAAACATTAAACAATGAACTGTGAATAGTAAACAGGATTTATGTAGGTCTTGTATTGGTATTGTTGTTGTATAATAAATGAGTTAGTGAACTCTACGGAGCTCTACAGTTTGGACGACACTCGTGGCCTAATAAATGAATGCACGGAATATTTCGGCTTGTTTTTAATGAATAATAAAATCGTTAGTTACACTATTATGGTTTCTGACCGTGGCTAACTTAATTCTAAGTCTAGGCTCAAGTCTGCTGCGCAATACAAACACAACCGCCTATTGGGAGGGATCCACTAACAATGACGACCAATCAATGGCATTAAAAAAATCAGAAGCACAGCGTTGATTATTATCATCAACGCTGCTTGCTCAGTCATTTCTTATTCATACTGCGAGGGAATGACAACAGTTGCCTATTTCTATTTTTCCTGATTTTGACGTCACAAGTAAACACGTATCTTCTAGGGAAGCGTGCTACATCTTAGACCGTATCGTTATTTACCATAATGCAAAAAACACTTTTGTTGTGATCATAATCCTAAATTTCATTTATATGTTAACTATTTCATGACAAGTCTCACTTACACTGCGATTTTCTACTTATACGCATACAAAATATTTAGATTTCTACGTGAAAAGAGAACAAGAAAAGAAAAATAATTAGGCAAATATCATTTTTCGCTTCGATAATATTGCTTCGCAATGTTCGACACCCTATTTTATGTTTAACGTAGAGTTTCATATAAAACTTGAAATTACGTGGTATATCTTAAAAATCGATGTCTTAACATTAATGCAACGCTATTAGAACCCTTTGGGTCAAAAAGCAATCAAGCCATTGTCTACTGGCCTTGGACTATAGTGCAACATTATTATTCCTGATCATAGTAGACCAGACCATAAACTTGAAGGTATGTTATGTAGGCAGCTCAGTGGGTGGGCTAAGCTAAGTCTGTGAAACTGTTTGGTGGTCGTACGGTGTTAGCATATCAAGGACTTAGATGGTTAGTGTTAAAGGGGGTCTGGATTGACAGAGTTATTGGTTTTTCTTTTAAGTATTAGTCACCAACTCTCGTTCGAATTTGTATTCCAATGTTGTGACTGTATTACTAATAGTAGAAGTACGTTTCCGGTTTTGTTATTGTCAATAAATCTGTTTGTGCTTGAAGTTATTAGAATTCTTACCAAAAAGTTACTAGACTATTATTATACTAGTAATAGGAACGAAATCTTCTCAATTGTTTTGTTAAATACCAAAATAACTAAGTTAAAAGTGAATTGTAACAAAACATTATATTTTTACATCAACAAATAAGTTTAATATTTAAGGACGTGCTCTTCAAATTTGAATTGCTCAATAAACATGGTTACACCAGCTGCATACAAAATATAACTGCCTAATTGGTTTTATGACCAATGTTAACATTATCAAGATAAACAAAATACGACATTGTTTTAAATAATTATGTTTTTCTATTTAATTTACATTGATTTGTTGAACCTTCAATAATAAAGGGGGGAAATGAAGGCAGTTTGTTTTAAAAAAGAAATCTAACTACAGAAGAGTTTTTAACGAAATAAAAGTAATCCGAAAGAATGTAGACACACGCAAACAAAACGAAATCGAGTGTCATAAATAAAAACAAACTGCTTATTTGTCAAGACGAGCAATTCAAAAATATTTCAAAAAGCTAAAAAAAAACAACAGAAACATGTTCTCGCGGCACTAAAATAAAGACAAAAGACGACACCAATAAATTCCCGCTGAAAAGTAACCAAAGCATTATACAGTTGCATAACAGTACAGTAACAGTAAATAAAAAGAGGCAAAAAGGAGCAAAACTGCACGAAACTGTGCGCTTTTAAATACGTACGATGTTGAACGCGGGCAAGGCAAAGACATTTATGTTCACTAAACAAGTAGTAAAAGTCACTACTTGAGCGTTTTTATGGCACTCATAAATGTCAGATTGCGAGCCCGGGGTTTAGCAGGCCGTCCCGTGCTCCGGCACGACTCCTCTTTATAAAGACATCTGATTTCGAACTTACTCCGATATTTAATTGATTCCTTACTTTATTTTATGCGTTATTCACACGATATGTTTTTCCTTTTTATAATATTATCGACTTTGTATCAAGAAATACAAAAATCGAAGCTGAAAATGAATTGATCGTAAGGTTTCCTTTTAGTATGTCAAACTATAGAATTGAACTAAACTGAATAATGTTAAAATAACTTATTAATATTCGATGTCATTAATATTGATTGACGAATAAAATACCTTACCTAACCATTTATACAAGATTCTAATCTATACATATAAAATGCTTTGTCCTGAATGACTGCGACTGACTGACGGATCAACGCACAGCCTAAACCGCTGATCGTAGAGACCTGAAACTTAGAGGGTGTGTTCTTTGTATGACGTAGGCATCCGATAAGAAAGGATTTTCCGAAATTCATTACCTAACGGGGTTAAAAAGGGGTAGAAAGTTATTTTGGGGGGATTTGCTTAGGCTCGAACTCCTTAATGCTTTTGATTTAAAGTAAGTACATTTTAAATTGACACATGTTTGAAACTCAATCCAATTTTAAAGTCAACAAAAAATCCTATTAGAACTATTTTCGACTCCTGCGCGAACGAAGACGCGAACAAAAGCTAGTCTCGTTATAAGTGTCACTATTGCTTGTTTCCTTTTAAACAACACCTGCCGGTATCGATTCTCTATGATTCTCTATCAAAATGGAAATCGACTCAACCCTTCCAATTCGATTCTAATGGAAACATTAAAACAATTCCTTAATAATATTTTTTCAAGTTTATGACTTTATTTACTTAAATATTAATGTTGTTATTATTTACTATTTCAGGTAAACTATTTGCTGTTAAACATTCCGTAGACTTCGTCATTAAGGTAAGGTAGCTTACACGTAAAACAGTGGGAAAGGGTGGAGTTTTCTATAAACCTAGTTAGTATTATAATTTGATAGATAGAAAATTTAATTGTTGACATAGTCACATATACTTAGTTATTTTTGTTATGCATCATGATCATTTAAACTCCCAGTCACTAAGGGTTTAGTGGGTAACCTAAAAATCTGCGGGCTGGGTCATTATCATTTCAGTATCATGTGAAAAACTTAAAATATAATTTTTTTTATTAATTCGTCTTGTTAACAGTGCTTGTGTATTAAAACTGTATATTGGACTTATATTTATCAAAAAGTTTTATGGGCAAAGGCGGAGGCAATTGATCCGAGCATAAAAAAATGGTTTAGCTGAAGACGCAGCCAAAGGCGTATCAGATTAGCTACGTCCCCTTTCGCCAAATAACTGCTGAAAATTAAAATGTATTTATGTCATGAAAACCTTTACTTTGGGTATCGCAAGTGACTCCCTAGTTCGACGACGTTTTACATCAAAAAAGTTAAACAAAATATATCTAAGTAACCAGACAGTTTAGAATTACAAACTAAAGCTGCATTCATCTTTCTCTACATTATAGTTTTACCTCAACACTTTTTCAAATCGGAGATAACTGTGAACGGATCCCATAAAGGAAACGAATAGTCAGATATTTAGTACAAAACTTGGTGACACTGCGCACTGTAAATGGTAAGACAGACGTGAGAATAGGTTCCTACAACGGGTTAGTATGCAAATTGTTACGTCATTAAACACCTTGTGTGCTTACGATTGACATGCGACGTAGCAGTGTTGCGTCGACGTGTTGCAACGTTTCATGTTGAGATTGTTAGACCGGAAGCGTTGATTGGCGTTCCGCATCAATTACAGTCAGTTGTTGGTGTTTCTAGTATTGGTATCGAAGGTGCTGTCTATTAAGAAAATCTAAACATTTGAATCTTAAAACGAATTTTACCTTTGCATATTTGTGTACAACTTTTGTAGTGAAACTTAAACGCAAACTCGAGAGCGTTTTTCCCAACCCTAGTGAGTAGACTAGTCCTAGTAACACCTGCTAGACACTCCTAAACTCCCGACATATGTATAGTCGAAGTCAGACACACACAGCTTTTTATTGACAGATTCGCGTTTATTGCTCCCCACTCGAACCTTCCTCGAGCCACTGGTGACAGTTTCTCCTAAACTTGTGACAGAGGTCTAAGTTTTACGCTACAAGCGATTTGACGATTTTTTGGGGATTTAAAAACAGCTACGCTCAAAATTACAAGGAGTTATAAACTTCTTACAGAATACCAAACTAAAATGTGCTTTTTGAGAACTTTTATCACTACTAGTTCAAATCCGGCTCAAAAGACCAAAAAACTACTGGCGCAGACTCACTATCCATAGAAGTATTTATTGTTATTAACAATATCACGATTTATTTTAAATAAGATACTTACTGTATTTACTGACACTTATTAATGTATGTAGCATTATGCGTCGATATGCGTGCTGCATCCTCATTCAGCCGGAAAACAGCAAATGCTTTATCTATAACTGCTTTGGTAGAACAATTTGTATCGTAGCAGAAGCGTACCGGACAAACACTGCAAATCCTTCCAGTTGATTTAGTTGCTACTAATTTATAGCTCTTATATTCCGCTCAATCTAATGACTTGTTCCTGACATTAAAGTTAATTTTAATAGCTATTGAATTACGAATGTTTTATATAAAATTCCTTACGTACGTACCTCACGTATTTCAGACACATACCAAAAAACACATCTGTAAAAAATTAGCATGGGTATAAGATTTTGCTCAGAGTAGTGTGATTCCTAGAGTATTTTATACTCACTATCAAATTGAATTTGCTCCGTGTAAGTAAACAAAATAATTATAATACTACAAGGTATAACAAAAGTAGGTATCTATACGGTAGGTAGGTAGGTATACGGTATCTACAGTTTCGCCTTTTTTTTCTTTCATTTTACTGGTCAATAAAATATAGAATATTGTAGGAGCAAAGTAGGGATTTTTCATCGTAACCCTAGAGGTCTACAAATTTGATCAATTTTGATCGTAAAAATAGAGGTCAATTATAAAACAGATACTTTTTCTTGGCAACTTAATACTTTTGTTATCATCTTAGATATCTAATAAATCCACAATTATAATGCATGATGAAGAACACCCCGATTTTAAAACTCCTTTATGTCTGAAATGTATACCTATGTAATACATTAACAAGTTGCAGATGGAGTAGAACCGTATAGGTACTAGATATGTACATATCTAGTTAAAATAACTAATCACTGACCAGCAAAGGTGCGTCTACACGTCTAAAGCCAATCGTAATGGCGCGAGAGCGCATGTCCGCGATCGTAGCACCTCGATAGCATTGTGTTTTGCGCCGGAGTCGATCGTGACGCCGATTGCGAACGCCTGTCGCTTACGTGTCGCCTCCCGCTCTTATCTCGGACCGCATCGCACGCAAATTATAATCGATACCATTATTGTAATATCGAGTGTAACATTCGCACCACTATTGTTCGTTTTCTCGATCTATGCTTCATTGTTCGAACTATGAAACTAGATGAAAAACATTCTACTGTCTGTTTGCTTTCAACGCCTTTATGATAGATTTATTTACAATCATTATTATCACTTTTTTATTATTATCAAGAGTAATGTGATTATGGTACCGAGAATTAAGCGGTATCTGAGAGTTGTCCAATTTAAGTGACATTCACGTCAACACGTTGGTGTAGTCGGCAGGTGACATTCGTGGTAAAAAGTTAATTTTGTTTGTTCGTTTGTTCCGAGCCGAGTTTTTTGGTGTCACCGTTATTGGAACATGTCGGGTTAATCGGAATGTTTATTCTTTAATGCTGAATAACATTTTAAATAATAATGAGCCGTCAACTCTCGTAAGTCATTAAGGCTTTTCGATATCGTAATTGGATAATTTTATCCGATTCTTATCTTTTTCAATTAGTGTCGTGAGTACTTGGCTTGATACGTACTTATATGACAAATTGTTTTAATATGGTACGATTGGAGGATCAGTATCTTGTAATGTCAATTAAATATTTTTGTTTGTTTCTTTTAGAAGAAGGATGCATTGCTTAACTCTATTTTTCACTGCCTTATTTTAATTCAGCAGATATTTATAAAATTGATAATAATACTTCTGTGCAATTTCAGTGATATTACTAGGTGGTTGTATTATCTTTAGAAGCTATCTAAAAAAACAATAGGAAATGACACTGGAACATTGCTTTACACTGCAGACGCGTCTGTTTACATTAGAAGCCTTAGTTTGTTAGGCAGTTTTATATGGTCAAAAACCTTAAAGATCACGTAATAACTACCAAAGTAACTTTCCCACATAACTAGGAGAAAGTTCAATGCAAAACAGGGCCACGCAATGCACCTAAACGCAAGCTGTTACGTAAAACATAGTATAACGGCTCCAGGGCAATAAATTGACGCAGTATAAGGTCAGGGTCCCCATAAACGTTCAGTTCGATGTGGATGCACTACGGCCGCAAAGTGGTCATTCGTTTCAAATAAATTACCATGCGTTAATTTGCATACTCTACCGCACCAAATATTATGACATTCAAATTCCGACCCCATTACAGGACATCAAGCTCCATTTTTCAGTAGCACTTGCACTTCATTCAAAAGCTCGAGCGATGGTGCTGCGGCTGCGGATTTGTGTGGAACTACGAGCTTTGATAAAGTTCCTTTGCCATCCTCGAGATGGCGTTAGTGAGCGAGGGTGCGAAAAGGTTCTGTTTTTGCTGAGGGTTGTAGAATTTTGGTTCTATTTTAGAAGAGGGTTGGTTTTTAGGGGTTGAAACGTTTTACGCAGAAAACGACGAGATGGCGTTGATGTGTGCAATGGTTCTAGTTCAAGCCTGTTAAGGGTGGTGGCGCTTTTTCTAATAAGGGTGTTTGATGTGACATTAACTTTATAGTACATGTAGGTATATGATACGGAACCAAATCAAAATTATGCTTTTAATAAGTTTAAATAAATATTTAGATAAATAAAATTTATTTAAGTTAAAAATTTCGATACTTTTATTCAGTCTGTGAGTGACTGATATTATATCATTGCACAGCTAAAATTAATGGACGAGCTATTTTGCATAACAAACAAAAGTCATCCGCTAAAAAAGTTTTTGAAAAATTTAACCTCTTTACGTGGACGAAGATTCAGGTATAAGCTAGTAATACTAATATAATATAACCTTCCTCTTGAATCACTCTATTTATTTTAAAAAACCGCATCAAAATCCGTTGCGTAGTTTTAAGGATTTAAGCATACATAGGGATATAGGGACATAGAAAGCGACTTTGTTTTATACTATTTAGAAAATAAGAAAATTATTTGTAACAAGATCCTCCTCCTTTTTTAAGTCGGTTAAAAATTAATCATAGATATGAACTTTTATGTTTTTTTTTAATAATACGAGTTGATGCCACTTGGTACTTCCTACGCTACTACTTATTGCTACCTGTTTTTGACGAAACTTTAAACACCTACATGCATGCGTTCAAAGCACAATACAATTTGCAAATGTTTTTGCAAAACTTTAAGCCTATTACAATCAAAAGCTACGTTTACAAACACTTTTTGTCAACAAACAATAAAAGTGAAAGCTTTACTTCAGAAATTGACTCGGCATAACATCATGCAAATAGAATCAAGAGATTTACCTGAATTTCTATTGTTTGCAACTATTGCATTGAATGTAACTTATTGTTAAGGCAATTGTTGCGTAAGTTGACAATAGACTTGTAAATTTTAAAGGATGTGAGTGCCTTTGAAGAATTGTTTTTAAGTAGCTTACCTTGCTTACCTGTCAATTGATATTGGCTTCCGGATTTTGAAGAATGTTTGACATAAAGTTGAATCTAAGTAAGGTGAATGATTTTTGTTTTAGTTTATGCTTTGTTGTTTTATGCTAGAAGCAAAGTATAGGCTATTAATAATAAGTAATAATGATTTGTTACTTAGGCGTATTTTATCATTACAAACAAAACTTCAAGTTAATACAAGCACAATCATAAAATAAAATTAAAATATGTAAAACAATTAAAATCATATTTTTTGTGTATTCACCGATCTATTATTAGATTTTTTGATTGATTGTTGTTAATTAATACGTAGTACAACAATATTCTCTTTATTTTGATTTCAAACTGCCATGGTTATTTTCACTAATAAAGTTATTTCACGTTTTAAAGATATTAAAAATACGAAGTAAACGCACTTAAAAAGAGATATAGGCGATTTTGTTTGCAAAATTTACGTGTTCGTTTCTTGGATTGCTGCCTGATATGACAACTCTCAAAGCCACCTATGGTCTGAACTTCACAATTGCACATCGTTCTTAAACTGTTAAGAAGCATGTGCTCGTTTATAAAATCACTAAGGTCTGGCGGTACGCAGGAACTTAATCTAGTAGTCTGCTATGGCTGCGGTCTGTAAAGATTCACCCGCGTCTTGTTGAAAATGATGTCTGTAACAAGATTGAAATATCCACAAAACATGTTAAAAATACCGTTTTAAATAACTTAAATAATCTTTCTAGCCTTACAGTTGGCAAAGTTTGTGTAAATGACTAAGTAAGTAGGTAGGTATAGTGAATGCTTTGACCGCACCGGCCTTCGACTGAATAGATAAAGGCATGCTCGCACAGCGCTATCTTCACGGACGGTCGCGCTGCACGAATCGTGAACACGCAATTACATATAGATATTAATTTTGTATAGTTATAGTTACGAAATGTTTCGTAATTTTAACTTGAGGTCTGTTTAGTGAGTTATAAATATTGCAGGACAAGTCACACATCGCCATCTAGCCCCAAGCTAAGTAACTAGACTTGGACTTGGGATCTAGACAACGTGTATCTACTTATATACTTTTCTTTTGTAAATATATGCTTATAATACATATAAACAACCAGACCACAGACAAATATCTAAGCATAAATACTTGTCCGAGGCGTAGATCGAACCCGCAACCCTATGTTTGACAGTCCGGCATGGTGACCATTATGCTAACTGGGTCGTCATATTGTCGTATATTGCTTTCAGGATGAAGCTTTGACTCAGAACTTTTTCTTACATAAACGTTATTCAATAGGATTTGCTCGAAATTGAATAATAAGGTTTTATTTAGACCTCTACATCATAATTTAATCAGTGCAGTATTTCGGAAATTCCGAGTTATCGACAAAGACGACCCAGGATCGAGCGTCCTGGCGATGAGTAACCAGGAGAGCAGACTCCAAATAATGGGATAAGGATAAGAGGAAGAAGTCCAGCCTCTTTGAAGTTTTTCTTCAAATTATGCTTTTTACATAATTGCCGGGCTGTGGAATCCAATATCAGACTAGTAGGTAAGCGCTAATATAAAATTTAAAGTTCTGACTGATTGACCGATATTATGTAAACGCACAGTGTAAACTGCTGGTTCTAGAGACATGAAATTTGACCGGAGTGTTCGTTCTTTGTGCAGTGTAGGTATCAATTGAGTTTTATTTTTTTGTTCATCCCTAAAATGGTAAAATAGGGGTTGGATTTGTTTCCTGTGGACCATGCATGCGAAGTCATGTGCAGAAACTAGTTAGCTTTATAAAAATAAATCTTTGAAATCTTACTTAATAACTACTTACGAAGGTACCTATTGTACGAAATGAACGTTCAACAAAGCTTTGACAGAAACATAGTAAGACAGAGACAATAGTTTATTAAGTTCGGTAAACCAGGGGTGCCAACACCGCAGTCCAAGCAACAGAAGACGTATCAACCGGCGTATAAACACACATGATTTACACCCAAACACGGTAGGTATCCTATGACGTTTCCACACCATAAATCGCGCCCCTCAAGGCATCTCTGGTGGTTTATGAAGAGATCGACGACAGCACGGATGCTACGGTATGATCCGGGTATAAATGTACCGGTCACAAGCGGGTACACCCGGGTACAGTCGGGTAAACTCGGGTATGTTCGGGGTATAAATCTAGCGCATCCGGCCGGCCACCGCGCCGGTAGTGGCGACGATTATTCACCCAATATCGAGTTTTGGCTTCACTTGCTACCTAATCTTCGCTTTCGTCGATGTCGATTTATGGACTAAATGGTTCATTTTTTATTGTATCGTTTACGGAATTTAAATTCAATTTTTTAAACTATTCCGTCTGAAACTGAATCTGGTAAAGCGGCATGAAAAATCTAGAAATTGGACCCAATCTCCGACTTCATTTTTATACCTTTTCATTTATTTTTTGAATAGTTTATTTAGAACATGCTAACAACAATAATTTATGTAGGTGAAAGTAAAGTTCAAAGAAAATGATCTAATAAGGGTGCCTTTTTTAGCCGACTTCAAAAATGGAGGAGATTCTCAATTCGTCGCGTATATCTTTATATTTTTATGTATGTTCGCGGATTACTTGAAAACGCCTGGCCCGATTTGGAAAATTCTTATTTTGTTTGAAAGGAAATAATAACCTTTTGAGGTACGGAACCCTAAAAATAGAGCTGCTCTACAGAACTTTTTTACCGTAGTAAGACTTATATTATCTAATAATAGGTAGGTATTGATCTTAACTAAAAGCTTTTACCTAAGTAAAATCAAAGTAAAATAGTAGTTTCAGAATTTTGCGAAGCCGTCGTTTTCAATTTAGCCAAAACTCGAACCGAATTATGACGTAATTGCTAAAAGCTTTCCAACAAACGAGCATAAGAATAAGCCCTAAATCAACGTCCGTTCTCATTAGGCTGTGTGCACAAATCTCTAGGGTAAACAACGCGAGCGCCTACCCTTCGGCTGTCGTTAGTCTACACGCGGCCTTACTATGCTATGGTTCTATCAAAACTTTGGAATCTTTTCTGTATCAGATCCTCCAACATATTTCTGTTAGCCTTGTACTAAGTTTCAAGTAAGAAATGCTTTTACCAGTATTTTTAATATGAAAGCATTTGTTTAGATTTTTATGTAAAAGTAATTGGATACCTACACACATATTTAATAAATCGGTATTTATATTGGGTATTGATACAACGTAATTTGTTACGAAATTCTTTAAGAACCTTGGCGGTAAGATTTTATTGCTATGTGACCAATCGCTCAATTAATTGGTTCAAACTTATGAAACCAAGATATAAATACGTAAAGGTAGTTTTTTTTTTTAGCTAATATTACCCGCGACTCCGTCCGCGTAGAACGTCGTCGTTAGCAAATGCCACATCACAATAACTATCTGTGTGCCAAATATAAGCCCGATTCGTCTATTGCGCGTTAGTTTGAGCTGTATGTTGATTATCTATCAGTCAGAACTTTGAATTTTATATGTATAGAATGGTATGAAAGAGGTTATGATAAAAAACTGTCATTGAAGCACATAAAGCACACATCTTAGACCGCATCTTTACTTACTATTGCGTGATATGGTTGGTCAAACGCTGACCTATTAATTTTAAGGTTCCGTACCTCTTAAAAGGTAAAAAAGTAACCCTTATAAGATCACTCTTTTGTCAGTCTGTTTGGACTTAGCAAGTTGAAATTTATACCAGATACTGAGGTCTATAATGCCTATTAGGTGTATTAAAATCAAGGTCCTGAATCAAAACGATGAAAAGATATGTGCAAATTTAAATTTTCTCGTAAACTTATAAGTAATAAATTTATCTTATTTTTTATAAACATACTAGCGACCCGCCCCGGCTTCGCACGACTGTATTATGCATGTATAATATTTAAAAACTTTAAAAGGAAGCTCTTTAATCACTCTATCTATTAAAAAAACCGCATCAAAATCTGTTGCGCAGTTTTAAAGATCTAAGCATAAATAGGGACATAAGGACGGCAAAAAGTGACTTTATTTTATACTATGCAGTGAAGTTCCTTTTTTGGCCACGTTATCCAGATCCTTATAACAGTGTATAATTTTTTTTATCCTAAATTACACAACTAATACGCTGGCCTTTGTTATAAATCACCAAACCATTTTTGTTTTCAACGCACCGATAACTCTTTTGTCATTGGGTGATGTAGTAGGTAGAGACCCCGATCGAGTTATTTATATTGTCGTATTTTCTTTTGGTGGAAAGAAAATTTCCTCTGTTTGCTTCATGGGTCAACGGGCAAGCCGAGCGGTCGCAATGCAGAACGTTGCAACTGCATTTTGACGAGAAAATACCAAGATTTTTTAAAGTGCTTGGCCTGCACTGGGTTATCTGAAAATATATTTTTTAAGGAAAAATTAAACTGTCAACTGGCAGAAAAACCGCTCGGGGGTTTCTCCATACATTTTTAATATGGCGCCCCATCTATCTACCAGTTGATGAATTATCTAACTTTATTCGAGAAGAGGTTAATGCGATTCTTAAATTCGACTATGACGGTACTTGACTAAATGGCGTAATTGGTAAGCGCACTTGAACGGTATTCAAGGGATGCGAGTTCGAGTCTCGTATTAGTCGCAATTTTTAAAGACGCATTTTTCATTAAAAGGTTATATATATTTTGACGAAATACAAATTAATTGCATAAGTTTAAATATAGATAGATAAACACTTTATTGCACCATAAAAACAAAACGCAAAAATTATTACATAAAAACTAAATAAATTCTAACATTAGTAACTGTTAAAAGAAAATTAATATTTAATACCTAACAATATCTAACTTACTTCTTCTTAACTTACTAACTTATCGCTAAAAGCGATCTGTTCCAGGCATCCTATTTTTATATTTGTTTTTGTAACAAGAAATATTTATATTAATGTAAATTTTACATAAAAAAATTAATTAAATTAGTGTCTTAAACAAAATAATTCGTAAGTATAGAAAGTTGGTTTTTGCGGCGTCCTCATATTCTGACAGTGTTTTATGTGATAATTCAGACGTCGAGAAAATATTATTCTATTCATGTAATTTCTGAGTAGTTATTGTATTTGTTACAAAATAATGAGAGAAAAATTATTCAAATCATGAAATTTTAGAGAAAACTGAATTAAATTACTATCTAATGTATGTAGAAAGTCAATTTTCGCTTCAGCACCCTCAAATTCTGATAGTTTTTATGTAATAACCAGCTGACTAGATAAAAATAATGAATACCTTGCAGAAATGCACTTGCATCCTTATTCGTAACAACCGAGACACCCCACAGATTCACAATTCCTAGCTCCCTTCTGTAGAAATAATTGTTTATTTTCGACAGCCGCAGTTCATGGTACTAACGATCATGTACCTACTGGTCAGTGGTCACCCTCTTTAACGAAAATGTACCTACCTACAATAGGTACTTAGGTATGACAAGAAATTGAATTTATATTGAGCTTGGGTCAATGCTTAAATATATTGATAATGCTTAGATACCTGTCTTATAACCTGTTGTTGATATTTTTCAATTGCAGTTTATTGCCTAATAATGTTTCATCGTTTTGTTTAAGATATATTATTCATTTCTTTTATATTTTCATCTTTATCTGAGATCTAACCTTTTTATGATTAGTATTTAAAATTGACCTTAAGTTGTACAACCTTAGGTATATAAACATAATATAAAAAGAAAAAGATTTATTAAAAAAAAACTAAAACTAAAAGAGCTACGAGTCCTAAACTTTGCACTAGGGTTCCTTTTAGGGCATAGGGGGAACGCTAAGAAATATTTTTTAAAATAAAACCTCTAACAAGGTAAAAAAGGGCTGATGATTTTTCTGGCTCTTAGTAACTACATATTATGTAGTGTGTGTAGGAAATAAAACATTATCTAAAGATACTCTAACACGGGTAAAACCACAGCTAGATAAGTAATATTAGGCTCTTTGTTATTCCATTTTTGCATGCATATTTTCAAAATGAGTACTAGGTACTTACATTTAATCCAAAGTATTAACCGACTATAAATAAAGAGGAGGATCTCAATTCGTCGCATATATACCTACCTATATGGGTATATCATTTTTATTTACTTTTTATTGCCTATTGCTATCGCAATATGACTCAATTTTGCTACCTAAATTCGCTACTCCTGTACTTACTACTTACCTACTACCTACCTAGCAAGCAAGTTAACAATATCGCTAAACACAAGGTGCCCTAACCTATGTCCTTATATGTAGAAATAGCGATAAATAACACATAGCTGAAAGCGTAGCAGGAGAACAACAATGGCAAATGTCGGGGCTCACTCGCGACCATTGTACCGTGGCGCGGGAGGCGTTACGAATCAATGGAGGGAATTATCGGCACTGTGATGTCTATGGAGATGAATATACTGAAAAAAAAAACTTTTCGTTAAAAAAGGTTTAAAATCTCTGCTCTAGAATTTAGATGAATATATTCAAAAAAAGGTTGAAAACCCCAGCCATGAAAAAAAAATCATAAACTCTCTTTAAATAAACTATGGCTTCGTCCCGCAGTTTCACTCGCGCCAATCGCGATTCCTTGGCAATATTGACTGGAAAAGTGGCTTATAGCCTTTCTCGATAAATTTACTATCCAACACAAAAATCTTTTTTCAATTCAAACCTGTACTTCCTGCAATTAGCGTGTTCAACCAAACAAACTCTTCAGCATTATAATATTAGTACAAAAAAAACCAAAAAGTTTTGTAAATAAGTAAAGGCGAACGCAAACTAAGTAGTTTGCGGACTGATAAATGATAGTGAGTATAAAACACCTGATTGTCCATTTATTTATAGGGTTCCGTACAATGGATAAAAAGGGAAATGGAAATAGGATCACTAGATTATCTGTTGGTTTATCCTATATAGTTTCTGAAGATCTTTACAGAAATATATGGTCTAAAGCCTATCAGTAACCAAAGGTTAAACTAATATTTTTTTGACCTTTTTACTATAAAAAAGATGTCAAAAAATTTAGGCTTAATCCTTGGTAACGGAATTTGTTTTTGGTCATGTTATGAGTTAAAATTTCCTAATTGTAATATTTAATATCTATAGCATCTATTTTTACTTTCAACTTGTCGGTAACTGACTTTATCTCGATGACTGACTTTTTCTTTAAGTAATAAACACGGAATCATTATTTATCTATCTGTGTTGCCTTTAATAAACGTTGATCTTTGTAAAATATTAATAAAAATATCAAGTAATGTGCAAATTACAGATCATAAAGTACGAAAGTATGATGGGTGGGCGTGTAGAATCGATTGCAAAGTAATAAGCACTACATTGTTGTAACAGACTCTCAATTTCACAATTAGCAATTACCTACACCCTAAAGCTGTTTGTATAAATTGCAATTTGTTTATGAGCTTATTAACTTTTTTTTTACCTACTAAAGCTTGATTCAGATCGACATGGCACGACTAATAATAGTTATTACTTATTAATATAGAGATGAGTTTACTAAGTAAATTATCGGAAGGAAATCTATAAACGTCACTAGCAATCGTTTGTATATCTATACTAATGTTATAAAGCTGAAAAGTTTGTTTGTTTGTTTGTTTGAACGCGCTAATCTCAGGAACTACTGGTTCAAATTGAAAAATTATTTTTGTGTTGGATAGTCTATTTACTTGTCGCGAAAGGCTACTTTTTATTTTGATATTCCCACGGGATCGGGACTTACGCGGGTGAAACCGCGGGGCGCTAATCATGAATGTAAATAGTTTTATTTATTATGTAAATTAAAATAAATAAATATTGAAGAACCTTCCTATCAATATTTTAAACTCACACGGTTATCACTACTAAAGCAAAATAAAACATAGTGAATGTCCTGTTTTTTTATTAATGTATTGCTTTCAAACTTGAAACAAGAAAATTCAAAATCAGCAACTCCACGGAAATGTAACCGCCTGAAATTTATATAAACGTAATAGCATCTCTACTGTCAATCTTGTGCCAGATTAGTTCGTCCCACGCCGCGTATCGGTTGAAGAGGTAAATGAAATGCTATCCGGAGGGGAAAAGTTAAATTACTGAATTTGAGGGTCAAAGGAATAAGTCTTCTGTAGACACCATGACTATTGAAAATAAAACTATTGATTTAAAATGTTCATTTGTGTCGGGATAGCACTAAATTAGGGTGAAACGCTAACTCACAGAGTAGTCCTATTTAAGTACCAAATATTATTTTCAAATGATGGCACATAAGAATTTAGCAAAGTATCTATTTACTAATCTTACATTAATCTATTTATAATAATACTAGCGACACGCTCCGGCTTCGCACGGCTATATATGTATATCTATTCAAGAAAACCGCATCAAAATCCGTTGCGTATAGTTTTAAAGATCTAAGCATACATAGGGATATATGGACAGAGAAAGCGACTTTGTTTTATACTATGTTGTAGTGATAATGATAATGATAGGTCTTAACTTACTCATCTGGATAAGTGATTCGAAGTGTATCTTGGCCTCAAAAACATGAGTTCTCCATCGCTCCCTATCCTGCGCTATTTCCTGCCAGTTGTTATCTTGAAGTTCTCGTAGTTGTATAAATGCTGTGGAAATTGATATACATTATAGGTAAGTACGGTCGAAGTCATAATTGCAGACCCATCGTAGAGCTCCGTATTATTAGAATGTTTTCAACTCAAGCAAAATTCTAAGGTCTTGCTCGAGTTCAAGTTTAAAGTCTTTCAACTCATGAATTTATTAGATAAATATTATTAGAATAAAAACATTTCAATAATAGTAATTTTAGAACTCTACGGTGGGTCCGCAATTCTGACTCCGACCGTACCTATACTCTACATTTTTCTGTCCTTACAATAATATAAAAGCAAAGTTATTTCCATTTCAACACAGCAAAACACTCAACAGAATTCGATTAAAATCGTTCGAATTTTTTAAACACCCCGCGTTCTGATTGACTTTTCTGTATTTCCCCTTGTTTTGAAATAAATTCGCCGACAAATCAACGTAAACGATACCCTATTGCTACTGATTTACGATTGATTATTGATAGTCAATGATTTTTTCCGTATTTTTTCGCACATAAAGTGGTCGATTCTGTATTTATGGGATAGGAGCTTAGTAGAACCCCTGGGAACCCCCGCTCTATTTCTAAATTGAAGTCTATTGTTCGTATGAAGGGCGGAGTTCAAATATTTCTTTTCCTGTCTAATTTATTCTAAGTAGAACACGCAAATGAAGTTATTAAGTAATTGAAAGCAATAAAATAAACGACGAAACAGATAATATAAATAGGCTTTATTTTTTTTTAATTTATAAAGAAGGGTCGTAGCAAAATGGCTTATAACGTTATCTAAGTTTGTGATCGATATAACACAGTTACCCCATTGCCGCCAAATTTAAAATTTGAACGTCATAATCTAGTTTCTTATTAAAGAAATAAAAAAATAAATTCTTATTTATCGACTCCTTGTTGATATTAGCAAAAGCACCTTTAGTGTCTACAAAATAAAGTATCAATTCCTTCTTACTTTCTGTGTCCGGAACATCTGCCGTTGAAGCGACTCACGCGCATTGTAAATTCGTAAAAAGTCCGACGCCAGAACAGATGCGACATGTCGGATTCCTGCAAGCAGATGTTTCATAAATACCCTCATAGATTAAACTGGACAATTCCTTTGTTTTTTGCTTCTTGGACAATATTGCCTCTTAAATGTTTTGACCTCATGTTTTGAGATATGCGGGTATGATAGCTTTGTAATTGGTTTCTTTTGTTACTGCTATGTTACAAGTGATGACAAAATTGTAATAAGTTGTTGAATGTTTTCTATTATTACCAGATAATCTATTTTCTATAAGTTTCTATCTTATATAAATATTATGTCATTAATAAATTAGGTATAATAAGTAAGTAATGCTGTATAAAATCGAATTAAAGCACAAAATAAAACAAATAACTTAATTTTTTTTTTTGAAAACATATTTTTATTTTATTTATTTTTTTTAAATTAGATATATATAACTATACCTATGTATAGACTCGCGCCGCATTTCGTGAAGCTAATGTACTTGTCCCTACCAGTGTTTTTAAGTTGAGGGATTTGCAAGGCTATCTGGTTATACAAATGTTTATTCCTTTGCTTAGCTAAGAAAGTATAAAGGTACTTCTTTTATTTAAAAAAAACACCACAACCGTTATACACTAAAATCGGTCGTTACATTAACTAAAAAACAGCCAACAGATTTCAACTGAAAAACGTATCGTTAAAACAAAAATCAGTTACATTATATTATTAAAAAATTGTTAAACATTGTTTTTTCCTAAAAAAACGTAGAAAGAAGCGTTTTTAACGAACTGCTACAAAAGCTTGCCCGTAACAAAATCGAAATTTCATGGTCAATATCCATAGGGACCTTTGATTCGTAGAAGTTGGCACTGGTTTAATCTAAGTTATGACTCGAAGAGAATAAAAACTTTTTATCGGCCGATTGGTGGCAGTCGCTCAATTGTTAGGATTCGGCACCTAAAGGGTAAAAACGGGACCTGCAGGCTAATTCACAAACCATCGGAATGCTACCGAAACGGAAAAGACAAGGATGGCAACACGTCAAAAGTTGAGGAAGTAAAAGAGCAGCAAAATTATTCTTCGGTTCGGTTGCCTACCGACAGTTTGTGAATCAGGGGGCTGATTACTAAAACTTTACTGTCCGTCCGTCTGTCTGTCTGTCTCCAGGTTGTATCTCGTTAACCGTGATAGCAAGACCGTTTAAATTTTCACAGATGATTTATGTATTTCTGTTCCCGCTATAATAACAAAATATTATGAACAGAAAAAAACAATTTGGTGGGGCTCTCTATCAACATGTGCACAAGCCTTACTCGCACTTGGCCGGTTTTTTTAAACTCTTATCCTTGAATAAGGAATCTGCCGATGGAAAAGTATTTTGTATGCTTTCGTCTTATATTTTAACTGTGGTTAGACATGCGACGATTGCGTGGGTAGATTAAAGTTTCTAAACGATTTAGTATGTTTTTAATAATTTTACCAAAATTAGATAAGTACCTACTAGTAGTAAGTAGGTACAGATTGAGGAAATATTTAGGTAAGCTGTTTATGTATGAAGGTCGTTCGAATGTCTTATCTGGATTCGAAACACGCTCTTTGGACGTGTTAAAAGTTTCACTGTTAGTAATGAACTTGTTAGAAAAATTACTGGGTAAGTCCCTAATCTAAATAATTTTTAAGTTAATGCATAGCTTTTATCCCGGGCTTTGAGCGCGGCGACCGAATCAAGAAATTCCGTAACGAAAATAAAACCTAACACTCCCCACTCCGCCTACCATGTAGCTCGGACGAGCGTTCCCTTAACGTGTTTTTAATTTTTAAATTAAATTATCGCACTTTTGGTAAAAAATCTTTTTAAAAAGTACTGTCAGCAAACAAACGTTAAAATCTCTCTTTTTTAATTACCTTATAATAAATAATATAACATTACCTAAATATACAACTAAGTAGGAATAAATAACGTTGTAATGCATTTTTTAAGAACTTGTTCTAATATAAACACATAAATTACTTTTATTAACTCAAAATTCTGCCTAAAAATCCCATCATAAAATTGCTAAAGACTTCACAATATTAACATAAATTATTTTCAATATAAATAACATTAAGTACAGTACCCTGCATAATAAAGCAGTAAGTAACCAGTTAAAAGTCGGTTAAATAATATATTATAATGAAGTCATTAACCGTCAATTTGTTAACTAATAACCTGCTAACGAAGTGGCAAACGATTTAGTTACAAAAAACAACGCTTTTAATGTATTATTTCGATATTTGCACATAAACCTAAAGTTTTTTGAAAATGTGCAAATGTTTAATATTGATTATTTTATGGACTTTGTTGCACTACAAAATTTATAATAATATGATAAAAATCGGCCTAGTTGTTTAGCAGGCTATTCGTTACAAACAAACTAACAACAAAATCTTTCCTCGTTATAATATTAGTGTAGATTTAGATACAGAGATGAATTCTGTACTAAGATGAGTCAAGGGGTTTATATTAATCGAAATCGAACTATGTTAAAAGTAGACTACACGTGGAATAAGATGCAATATTGACGACGTCTGTGACGAACAACCGCCTGTGACGCAGAAGGTTGTGGATTCGATTCCCATCTCAAACGAATATTTATGTGGGTACAGATATGTTATTGGTCTAGGTGTTTGTAGTTTGTAGGTATGAATATTCATTAGGTAAATATATGTATATTTACAAAATACAGTGTATTATGTATTCTATTCGTTGTCTAGCGACAAACGTAGTTGCTAAGCTTGAAACTGAATAGCGCTATGTAGAATCAACAATAATAAAACTTTTTCAATCGATAACAACAGACAATAGAAATGATACTCAGTATTTACAAGAAATTGACAAAATACGGTTGGATATACGAGATGAATTAACGACGAAATTGATGTTGAAATTGATAATGACGTACTTCTTTAGTAGAGTCAAATTGATGTTTTAATTATTTATGGCGCTGATAGATAACTAGACACGTACTTACAATATTAAACAACATACAAAGATTATTCAAGCTAAAACATACCTATTGATGATCAAAGAACGTTTGGTAGTAAGCCGTGGGCGATTCCGGCCGCGCCCACTTAACCAAGGATAAAATATATTATTTATGAGGGGTACATTTTCACTCTATAATTACCTACGTATCGATTTGTTGGCCCCGTTCATAACGCCCAAATATTATTCAAACAACGACCTCTACATTGTTGGAGGGCCTAAAACAATGGGTCACGGTACCTATAAAAGTTTTTTTGACGACAGTACTTATACCTACCTACGTTATCTGTGTGAATATCTTGATTTTTTTTATAGTTTTTGTCTAGTTTATTCCCGATTAAAAACTCTTACTAATCCATTATCTTGCAACTAGTTGTGCTAATTTTTTCCAGTCCTACTGGTAAACGTAAAAGTAAAGTTAGCAAAAAAATCGATCGAAAACACTTGTTCCGGAAAAGATCAATGCACAAAGATAATAACAGAAAGTGAAAGTATACACGTGATTGTGGAGTCCCGGTGGCATCGTACCTGTTGCGGGCTTATTTACGACCCAAAACAAACGCTTTATCTCTCCCGTCCATATAATGCGACCATAAAACGCGACTTACAATCAAAGATATTTAACAGAACAATGATATAAAGGGATCACATTGCTTTGAAAAACGTTAAAATATGTTGACACTACTAAGGCGTTACTAATACTTGATTTAGCATCAAATAGTCTAGTTAAAAGCCTAGTATGATTTTGAGTTTAAAAAAACATCCTATAAACATTATAATATACACCAACAATTAATATCACAAAAGTCCCCAAATATCACGTTCGGAAGATATTTAAAAAAGCATAGGTCCGATTCCTGTATTATTCTGATTTGTAAAATTTAGATACTTAATTAAAATTTAGTATTGTCTTATCGTTCGAGAATGTGCCCTAAATATTCATTACGGATGCCCTTAATCTAACTAAAAAGTTAAGTTAAGTTAGGGTTGCTAAGAAAAAGTCAGATGTTCGCTCTAGTTCTATGTTATTTAAAGATCTTTGGTTACAGACGAACTTTATGCAACCTTTGTTTATAAACAAAACGTTTTCAAGGTCCCAGCTACCTTATGAAGTCATAAATTTTTATTTAGTACACTTTTATCGTCGCCCGTGTAAGGCCGAGTGCAAAAATGTAGTGATTGAAATTTTGTTTAACTCGATTTTCCAAACAGTGCATCTTAAGTTGACAGAATTTTAAAGTTAGGACGGGCAGGTTGACCACATTGGTTTTAAAAACAGAGTTAACGCACGTGTTAACGACTGTTTTAGTTAAGAATTTTTGAACAAAAATAACATAAATTCCAAGTGTTAATTTAATTTTGATACTCGGTCAATGACCTCTAATTTTCAAGCGTTCAATTTAAATCTATTTTTTTAATTAAGTGAATAAAATGTGACTCAGTGTTGGGTTCAAAAAAATCCGTTAAAACAAAACAATGCAAAGGTAAGTACTTTGTTAACCGTTTTTATTATGAAATTTCAAAAGGTATAGGTAAAAAATTATGAAGGAATAGTCGATAGGGAATAAAATTATTTCTTCGTTAACCTATTTTAAAATTCGCATTCAATTTCCGTCCAATAGAAAATATACCAATTTCGAATTCTTGTAATTACGTATCAAAAGATAGCCTATGATCAATTAATCATCAATTCTAAATTCAAATTCATCTAATTTAAAAAGGTAACTCATAACTTATGATTACGTAGAAGAAGATCAGACATGTGATTCGGTTCACAAAAAAGTGCATAAAAACTTTACGAATGGCGGACGGGCGGTAACGAAGGGGAGACGGAAGGAGGGGAACAAAAAACTAATAATACTCGTGTGTGTCACCCTTCGCGGTTCAAATCCCGAGGATACCCGACCGACGTCACTGCTTTGAGATCTGTGAGCCATTTTGGATTCTGACAGATGGAGAAGAGGGGTATTTGTGTGAGAACGAAGTTAGTACAGTAGTCTGAAACGTTAAAATTAACAAGAAAATTAATTTTATTTGTGTTTTTTGTACGTACTAGATCCATTAAAATATGATCTTAAATAGGCCTCGTAAATATTTATTTTCAGTTAAATTAGTAGTTTAATTAAGTTAAGTTGAACGGTCATCGTGGGATTATTTTGTACTTATCTAATAAAGTAGGTGATTAAGTAAACTGCTGATTACTACCTTACAAGTACTAGATGCGCGTGAGTTCCGTGCTTTTACTCTCGTAAAAGTGTAAAAGTAGCATAATAGTATTTTCCACACTACAGACTACCTCAATAAGTATAAATTTTCATGGAAATCGGTCGAGCTGTTTGACTATGAAAAGAAAACCATAAAAATATCTCATTTATAATTTACATATCGATTAAAAAAAAACTGTTTTTTTTACTTTTGTATTTTTCTGCTGCCCGTACTTTTAAATCTTGTTAAATTCGAATTTCGAAAATGTGATCAGAATCATCAACATGTAAATACAGATTATAAAACCGTCACTTTTCTTTGTCATTTTAAATATCGAATACCAATTTTGCACTGTATTTATAGACGTTTTAATTATTGTTTCCACGGTGGATTAAAAGACTCGTATCTTTGCCTATCATTATATCAAGGGCGGGACTAATCTGCCGTGTAATCTTACCTAATTATAACATACCTGAGCTAGTGTAAGTCACGATTTACTGTAGATATCTTCGGTAGGGATAGCATAAAAGTTAACACTGCTACTGCTACTTTTTACTCGACTGCAGAGTAGGGTTATGTTTTTGTAAACAAGTTCAACAAAATTATGTTTTTGAGTGAAAATATACATAGGAACCTCAGATTTGAGCTTTGGGGACTGGCCTCAACGGTTATACTTAGGTATTTGTTTTTGAGCTGATTCTAATTTAACCAAATATTTATACAGCAGAAGCAAAAGAAAATGCTAAATACCTATCAGAGAAGAGCGGTGTTGGCTTAGTGGTAGATACCTCGACTTTCATTCTGAAGGTCGTGGGTTCGAATCCAGGCCGGCCGTGCACCAATGTATTTTTCTTAAGAAAAATTTATGTGCGCTAATTGACATTGCTCTTACGGTGAAGGAAAACATCGTGATGAAACCCACGGCTTAGTTGGCTCCAGAAGTATTGACAAGTTCTCTCCTCTGGAGATGGTCGACTAAGCTGAGAGGGTAGTAGGTGCTGGGCAAGCCTACTCCATCTTCACGCAAAAAGGACCCAATTAAAAAGGGTCTAATCGCGGAAAACAGCCTGTATACAAGTACAAGTACCTATCAGAAAAATCAAATTTAGCCAGATTCTTGTTCGGTACAGTAGAAGCAAAAGAAAATGTTAAAGATGAGAAGAATCAAATTAACAGCAGAAAAGTAAACTAATTGACCCATTCTGTTTCGATCGACTTTTTTTTAATCGTTTCATGATTAAGATTCGATTTAATTTCCACGAAATCACTTTGAATCGTCCTATAAATTAAGTTAGGATGAGTGCTTTCGGAACGCCTAACTAACTATACCTAACTGCATTCGATATGTGTCCTCTTACATCCGAGTTCAGTGTACCTTTCACCTAAACCCCTAGTGTGCCCAGACCTTAACTTTAGACCGTGAGATTCATCAAAAGATATCTAGAGATGTAAACATGTTAAACGCGATCGTGTTTTTGACTTTACTCTGTCTTCGTGAGTAAATGATACTGTTTAGTTTATCTACTTACTTTTATTTAGATTTTTTTTTGTACTTTGGTTACTTTGATTTTTGTTTTTGCGTAGGATTTTCTTGTATTTTCATAATGTATTACTATAAAGCGCTTGTGGTGTCCCACTGCAGGGCAAAGGTCTTTCTACCCCCATCCATAGTTCACGGTTTTGTGCGACGGATTGTCAAACTGTCTTGAATGTTTCTAAGTATATCGTCTCGCCACCTTCTACGGGGTCCTGCCGGGCAATGGTTTTCCGTTCAAATAGGCCGAAAAAGTTGTTGATTTGATGCAAAGTTCCTCCCGCACCAATTCCACTTCAGTATGGAAGCTTCTTAGAGTGAGAGTGAGTTAGACTACTTGGGGTTATGGAACGTATTTCGGTATTCCAAATTCAGTCAGTAAGCCTCGAGAATACTAAACAAAACAAAATGTAAAAGTAATTCATTCAAAAAATTGTGTTTAAATTGACAAAAGTAACAATGCGAAAGCTAAATTAAATTCAAATATCGAAAGAGGAAGTCGACGCGCCGCCCGCCCTCGCGTCTCGCAAAGAGATTTATTATATTTGTCCTGCGCTTATTTCATTATTGCTTGTCGGAGGATCCAGGCCGTTCCAAATTTGAATAGTTTTCACTGCCGAATTAAACGATTCGAACATTTAATAACAGATTTCGATACGAATCATTACCAGTTTTGTTGGGGTATTAATGACTAGCTGCGCTTCGTGATTTCACTGCGAGACCGTATCGCGAATTTTGGGATAAAGTAGCTTTTGTTTTAATCCAGGTTTCCAGAAATCTAAATAGGTAGGTAAGTACATGCCGTCATCACAATGGGTTCTATTGTTTTTGCTTGTAGGAGTAAAGTTATATAAGTTACTAGCTGACCCGTGCCCACTTCGTTGGGCATAATAATGTTAATAAATTAAATTATCTATACTAATATTTAAAAAAAAAGTTTTTGTAACTTAAATATAAAAGTTAGACATATGCTGTCGTTGACTTTTTTGTAGGCATTTTCAAGCTCCACATCTTTTCTCTAGAACTCAAAAATATAACTTTCATAGTTAAGGCAGCGTTCGTAAGAAACGCTTAAATTCGACCGTTTTTTCTCCGATTCACTTTGCAAAACGGACAACCACGTAAAAGCCTTTTTATTTATCGGGTTTTTTTATATAACCTTTGACACTCAGCAATAATGTGGCTTTCTATTGGTGAAAGAATTTTTAAAATCGGTTCAGTAGATCCCGAGATTACCCCTTACAATTTAACAAATATACAAACACACAAACTTTACTTCTTTATAATATTAGTATAGATAGTATAGATTATGAGTCCTTCTGCTTAGTAGGAGTAGGATTTGTAAAAAAGTGGAATGAGTTTTTAATTTAAGTGCGTGTATGGTGTGACCAAGTCTAGCATAATATATTAAGTGTGTAGGCAATATTAAACCCTTTATTTTATACATTTGACTAATAAAATATTTTTGTTACAAGTAAATTAAAACAGAAACATTAACACCACACAAAAGGAGGTAAACAAAGCTATTCAAGCATACACTTTTACTCGTAGTTTCAGAAAATGTAAAATTAATGGATTGAACATTTCACAACAGAGGGTTCAAATGTATATAAAATGAAAATCGCTTTCCAACGGTTAAACGCTTGCATAAACTTTTTGATGGTCTCCCCGTGAGGAGCACAGGGGACTATTACCACGACTTGTTTACGTGCAAGACTTGATCAAACTTACCCACCTACGTACTGTTTTCAGTATTTACCATGAAACTAGAATTGGCCTATACAGGGTTATTGGAAATTATACTAGCAAGCCGCTGAGGGCTACTTCTGTGCACCTAAACAAACAACTTTTGTTCTACGACTTTTGGAAATTCGAAAAAAAAATGTTAGTTTATGTTAATTCGAAAAACAGCTGATTTTTTAAAACAAAAGTCATTCACACTAAGAACAGTAGATAAAACTTAAAAAATAAGTAAAATTTTAAGTTTTATGACCTCTCCATGTAAGGAACAGCTGATTTCAGATAAACGTAACCTCAAAATTTTCGAAAAAATGTTCGAATTTCCAAAAGTCGTAAAACAAAATTGTTTGTTTGGGTGCACAGAAGTAGCCCTCAACGGCTTGCTAGTATAATTTCCAATAACCCTGTATATACAGGCTTAGATAGATATCTTAAAATATTATTATTTTAGTTGTAGATACCAAAAAATAGACAGAGCGATAAAGACAAACACAGAGACAAGAACTTTTAATTCACTGATGTACTATGTCCAGTTGCAAATCTCTCCAGTTGCTTACCTATGATTCGTAAATACTCAATACGGTACGTTTGATAATTTTTTGCATAAACTCGTGGTAGGGGTGCAAAAAATAGTTTTTTTTTTGAAGTTATACTTCTTTTGGCGCGATGGAGAAAAATCATGAGAGTGAATTTTTACGATGCGCGCGCACACCGACACCTAAATTCTACATCGTAAAGTTAGTTCTAGGTGGCCGCAAGATGACAGCTGTCATAAAACCATGTTGAAGTTGTCCGCAAACCGCAAGATGACAGCTGTCATAAAACCAAATAGTTTGCATATATCTACTACCTACGTGAAACTGAAAATGAGGTTAGTACAAAGAGGTACTACTACATAATTATTTTAATGTAATTAATTATTAGTAGTAATTTATATGTGACTGGAAAATTATTTCTTAATGATGCCAAAGAATACTTCACTTATATATATACTATAACTTCTCCCGCGCGTACATAAGTACACGCACCTATTTTTTAATTTTTAAAGTAGACTTCTCCAACCAGTTTTCAAATTTAATAAATATAAATTGATCTATATAAAATATCTATTTTTAAATTTAAGAGATAAGATAAAAATTGAAATCATGCATAGGTTGGTGCTAATTATACCTAGGTATGTATATAAATAATTAAAAAAGATATAACATAAGTAACACATATGCCTGAAATATGAATTCATGTGTTTCAGGCGAAAAGTAACTTAGTATATCTACCTTTTAGCTTATAAAATAAGAATCTTTATTGGATAAAATATTAATTATTACAAAAACAAATTAAGTACTTAAATATAACTTAACTATAAGTACACCTACCTACCCTGCACCTGAGTGAGTAAATGAAGAATGTACACCTAAGATAAACCTCGTGTGGTTTAATGGGTGTTTATATTTTGTATATATGTTTATTCTTATTTAATTAAATAAAAAAAATAAAAAAATTAGTATAAAATTAATTAAAATAACCAAGGTAAAGACAGACGCATCATGTCAACAATACATCAATATTTAATGATTAATTTACAAATTAATTGTGCATGATAATTACAAACGTCGAACTAACTACAAACCTGTAATTAAATTCAATTACAAGTGAATGTAGGAGTGACGGTGTTTTTTGCATGTACTATGCATAGGGTATGAATAGAAAGCATTAAATGGATATCTGTCTCGTTCACACTTGGGAATAACCTTATCAATCTAATACGAATCGAATAATAGCTTAGCATGTTTGATTTATAAAGTCTCAGTGTTTAAGTTTTAATTATACTGTGATTGTTTTGTATTGATACTTTGTAGTTTTACTATGACGTGTCAGATATAAGGATATCGTTTTGTAATTAAGATTAGGTTTTATTTGGCTTAATTTATTATTGATAATCAATGGAAATTTTTCACTTATTTATCAAGGAAAGTAAACGCCATTTTAGGAAATTTAATTTTTCATGTTAAATGATTGAATTATCTTAATGTCAGTAATATAAAGTTTAAAAAAAATCAGTACCTTCACGCTCTTGAACTTTCAAAATAATAGGTACTATATATAAGTATTTGTACATATTCTATCGAAAACTGAAACCTTTAAAAGGCAATTTCCAAAGAACTGTCAATTGTAACGTTCAAAACAAATCCCAAGAGGTCCCGTCCGTGCTACACCTCGACAAAGCCAAACAGAAGTAGGAGCTCAGCTCGCGAGCTTTTCAAGGGTGGTGGTTGCTTTCGGCGAAGCTCCGAGGGTGGGGGGAGGGGGCGTGATGGCTCGTATTGATTTAGTGCCGTCGTCGACGAAGCTATGTTATGTACTATGTAGGTACGCGAATATCGTCCGATGTCGCTTGATGCGCTTTCTTTGTAATTTGTAATGATTATCGAGTTTGTTAGTGCTGGGAAGGAACACTGCAAAATCACTGCTTAGACCTACCATAACAATTAAGAAAGTGTAAGTGATAGGTACTTTTAGTTTAGTTTAGGTAATTAAGTTTTACGGAGCTGTTTCCGCACTTCGTCTCTTCATTTGGGCCATTGTGCGCGTGTGATAGGTACTTGACAGGAAGAATTAAATCAAAATTATAAGAGTTAATAATTATTTCTGAAGACTTAATTGGTTAGTTAGATAAAACGCTAGCCGCTGCCGTAACGGTATCGCAAGAGACGCAAGTTTAAATCCCATATACTAACATTCACCAACACTAACTAGTGCTCGACCAGACCACCTTAACAGTTTCACATAGAATTCACAAAGCGGTTTAGTTTGCAGCAGCCAGTCAGCCATTCAGCCAGTCAGCCATTCCCTAGGGTCACCCGCAGGATTTAAATGGATATTTAACTTTAGTCTCAAGAAACCCAAGTCTATTCGACCCTGCTCAGTCTGAGCCTTTTTCTTTGAAAACTTGTAAGGCTTTTAGCAAATGGCTTAAATTGTCTAGATTTTAAGTAGGTAAGTACTGTCCGTTTTAAAGTTCTTGTTGCTTTGAATTGAAACTGTTTAAATTATGTTTTAGAAGTTTCACTACGGTGGCGTCTTACATTTTTTTTTTACTTTTTATATTGACGGGTAAATCAGCTGAGCCGAATTCTATGGTACATAAGTACCTTAAAAAAACTCTCAGAAAATATAATTAATTAGATTTACTTAGATAATTCATGAGATCAGATTTGCTGATTTCAAACTAAACGATCAAAAGATTTAATCTGTTGCAGGAAGTATATTTTTTAGATTTTATCACAATAATTAATTAAATTATGTTTTAAAAGTTTAACTATGGCGGCGTGTTACACTTTTTTAACATTTTCTTTTTAACGGTTAAATTGATGGCTTAGCCGAATTCGATGAAATATTATAATGCTTAGGTACCACACAGAAAGGAGAATTAATAAAGTATAAGTACTTAGATAATTCATGAGGTGAGATTTGTTGATATGAAAATAAACGATCAAAAGATGTAATCTGATGCAGGAAGTATCTTTTTTAGATTTTATCTGCATTAATAAATTAATTTCTCTTAATTTTCTTAGGTAAATCAAGTAATTAAACAACATCGTAATTTAATTAACGCCTTCAATTTACATTTCCGGTCTTAATTTTTAGATAAACTCGTTGCATATGCAAAATTTGAAATCGTAAACAGCTACCTATCTAAAACTGTTTACTGTTATGTTATAACGAATGGCTAAAAGCAATAAATGAATAACGATGTGTAGGTAGCATTTGGTGAACTTGATATAGCCTTATTAGCGCAACATAAAAGCATGGTAGATATATTTTATGTTAAGAAATGTCAAGGATATTCGAGTAGGTATAGATAAAACGAAACGGTCAAAATAAAATATTTTTTAATAAAATAATTTTTATTTTGAGGTGTCGAAAATGAATAGCTTTTAGCTACTATTAAAAAGCACAATATTTTTATGTTTGTTATTTTTATTTATATTGTAATTTTTATGTTCTACTGCACGGTATTTTATGGATTGTTTGGGTAATTTTACAAGAAAAAAACAAATAAAAAATTAAATAAAAATATCGCTTGCTCCGCGCTTTTGCTTACACCGTAACATGACACTTTTTTATGAGTGCAGTACGGTGTTCATCGATTTATAAGACGTTATCACGTCGAAAGGTTTAATATGATTTCAAATTATCATGGTTATATTCAAAATTACAGTTACTAATAAATAAAGAATTATGGAACCTCTACAAAAAAGCTAAGTCTATGGCGACATAAAGAATTTTACGACTGTTGCGGTGTTGCCCGCGCCTACGTTTTACACCCGATTTTTATGTACCTACTTCCTACTCATTTTAATTACTGTTCTGATTACTATACGATCGGCAATAAACAGTTGAGTTTTTAACTATTGTTTAAGTAGCTGTTTAGATTGAATTCGAATTTCGAAATAATTCACGTTAATCAAATTGGAATTTGGATTAAAAACAGGTTGCCTACATCCTGTTAATCTTTGGGATCAGATAAAGTATCAAAATAGTATCATCATAGTAGGTATATCTAAATGCTAGAAGAGTTATTTATGTAGAAAAATGGAGAGAAAGAAGACGACCTCAAAAAAGATGGATGGATTGTGTGAGATAAGATATGAGAGAGATGGATGTGAACGATGAGATGACTGTTAATACAGAAGAGTGGAAGAAGAAGACTTTTCAGTCGACCTTAAACTAATTTGGAGAAGAAAAGTAATAATGCATAATGTTTCAATTTGCCTACACTTTTTCTTACTTACCTACTTTTGTAATACTATGTATAACGTGACCATACGTCCCGTTTTGAACGGGACTGTCCCTTTTTTCGGTTTCCTGTCCCGTTGTCCCCAAGAAAAGCCTTGGGACACAAAATTGTCCCGTTTTCAAAATCCACGCGAAAATTATGACCCAGTAGAACGGATATTCCCGTATCGTGCGATAGAGAGAGTTTAAGTTCGGACGTAATTGCCTTCGTTTTGCTTTCAAATAATGTTGCGGGCTGTAACGTTTTTACCCCCTTTTTTTCTTCACAAAATGAAATAAATTTGGTCTCATTTAATTCACTGCATCTTATTCTAGGTTTATACGTTTTTCTTTTCTGGTAATTCAGTTAAGTCTATTAAAAAACAATTGAAACGCTCGATGAAGTTTTTAAGTCAAAAATATAGATATTCAGATACTAATAGCTTTTATCATAGGCAATATTTCTTTAAAATAAAAACGGTTAAACTTAGTTTTCCATTAGATCTAGAACATTTTCAAAAATCATCAAAATCGGACTTCGTTTATGGGGGGGGGGGAAACGTTACCGCTTTTTGTATGGAAATTTATAGCCTCACACCTCACACTGGTCTTAATAATTAGATGTCCCGTTTTGAGTAAAAAAATAAATGGTCACGTTAACTATGTACTTACTTACTAGTAATTATTAACGTTACCTAAGTACCTACTCAAACTTAGTGTGAAAGTTTTGGCTCGAAAACTTTGCGTATTTACTTTGAGACGTCGGTATTTGCAATTCAGTCTCAACTCTCTCCGCAGGTAGGACTTTAGAGTTATCTTTTATTTATAACAAAGAAAGAATCCCCCTTAACTTTACTACGAGTTTACGAAAATAATATGACTACTGACGTATAAAGAGTTGACAAATTTTTATTAACTTAGTTAAGTCACACCATATAATTTTCATTCAAAAAAGAGTCAAAGTCAACCATTAAAAAAATTACTTCATTATCTACATAATTCAACTATTTTGAATCGATAGAAATAAAATAAAATACGTTAAATAAATGAAAAATCTTTAAACGAGTACATGAAATCTTTCTAGTTTTTTTTGTTATCTAAAAATGACTTAATTGATTAAAAATTACTGAAATGTTTGCGCATCAATCTTGCATCTCACTAATTTCTATGTAGTCCAACAGAGATCTACTTTTAGGTTCTGAAAGTTTCTTAAAGAAACTGTCTTAAAAAGGTTCAGAGGGTCATTGTAATGTAAAGCAAACAACTTCGTAAATACGACGTTATCCGTTTCCGTCTTCGAATTTAAGTATCTCAGGACATAAATCTCTACCTATGTAGAATTTACTCTACTTACATTTATTAAACGAATTAATTAAAAATGTTACAGTTATTCAAACAAGTAGTAGTGGTCCCAAAACCTCCGGAAGCCAGCGGGTGTTCCTCAGCTCTCCCATAATTATATTCACCGCTGATATTTTTGAACTTTCACGTGAGCTTTTTATTTCAAACGCGTTTTTTTTTCTAAACTCCGTGTAGGGTATACGTCAGTTCGGATTCCGTGAATATCGTGTCGAAAGCTTTATGTTGGACGAAAAATTGTCGGTGATATAGTAGGTATACGTACCTATTTGAAGTGAATGTTTTTGATTTAGTCCGTTTACATCCCACGGAATTTTATCACACATAAAATTTTATTACGAGCGAGCTTGTCTTTAGGTTTGATTGTTGAAAGCTTTGATTTAGGAAATCAAAAATATTCTCAAAATTTTCATGTGAAATTTCATTGTGGATTCAACACTACATTTAGCTGTGATTAGTGAACTAATCTAAGCATTTTTAATGATCAATATTGGTCAATAATAATATTGTTACAACTATAATAATGTTAGGTATAAGTATCATTTGCAAAAACACTGATGTAAAATCATGTAGATTGTACGCTTAATTAGTCTAAGATTCAATAGGTATTTCACGCTGAAAACAATTAGTTCGGTACCTAGCTCAAGTGTTACAATAAAAACATGGCCGCTCTCCTTTTTCCTGTTAGTTTTCGCTCCCCTGCACTTTTCCGGACCAAAAAAGAAGAAAAGATTTACGCCAGCCACGTCTGGACCTTTACCGAAGACGGTGAGACGTAATGTACCTACCTACATTCTTGAAATAGTTTTAATGTTGGAAAAACTTAAGTTGGTATTGATTTGCCTTTGAAAAAAAACTAAAAGTTGAAAAATTTGGAGTAAAATATTATTTAGATACATTTTAGATAGGTACCTATTACTAGATGGGTACACGATCAAGTGTGAAAGGCGGTTGTCACTTTTTCATTGTAGGTATTAGTGTTCAAGTTTTGCTTGAGGCATGATCCTTGATCAAACTCAATTTATTTGACACGCGTACAATGTGTTAATAATAATATTAATTAATTTAATCCCGACCTATGCTCATATTCAAAATCAAATAAATCTTCTCCTTGAAATCGTGCGACGGAAATAGCACTCTAGCCATCCATAAATCTAACATCTATTTAAGTAATCACAAACGAAAAATCAGAAATAAACCACATATCTACATGTCGTTCGCCACATAGCATTCCTAAAGCAACATTTTTCTTTTTAAATTCCAAATTATTATAGTTGTTGTTTCCGTTACGCTTCCATCAAACTTTGATTCGAATAATCATAGACAGTGATGAATAAAGTTAGTTATTTCTTTATCAGTTCCACGATCAATGAGAATGTTAGCGCATGATACTCATCGGGTTAGAATAATTAATGCAAATTTATGGTGCGCCGCGCGGGATTCGAAAAGCACTGTCTCTACGAATAGAGCCACCTTGTTGCTCTACGATACTAATATTTAAGGTGAAGTAGGACCTGAAAACCACTATCCCTTTCCCACGCGCGCGTCGCGTAATGACTCTATCTCTTTCCCCCACGCGCTGCGGCCGTTTTAACTGTTTACTGTAATTAAAAGACTCGTATCTATTTTACTAAAAATCCATCTGTACTACCTTATGGGATTTAATGTAAAGTTTATGAAAATATAAATATTGTACTTGTTTTTTCTTTACAATCGCCGTAAAATTGAAAAAGCTCAAAAAATGACGATTTTTTTCTATCAAGGCAAATCACTCTAATCGTGTTTCGAAGTGTATGACAATACATTTCTTTACCTTTACGACAGTAGGAATATCATTCTATGAATTTTAGTGGTTGATACGCAAAAACTGTCTCTAAGACACCTCTATTGCGCTTCTGGTCTTACCACTTCGGCTTAACGATATTAGGTTTCAAAATGTCGCCATATTTATAATTTAAATATCTAAATACCTATTACTTATAAGTGACAACTTCCTACGAGATAACGGTTTCCGTAAAAAACCAGACAGAAATCTGTGGTCTAGGTCTAAATTCAAAACAGTTCGCACTAAATATTTTTTAATATTTAAATTGTGTGCGTGTGGTATGTACATTTAAATTGAATCTAAGTGGAGTTGACATTATCACAGGTATTATTCGTCCACTTATCAGTAGAGTACATTAAGTTGACTTACCAATGTAATTAGTCTCAGAAAACCCGATACATAATTTAAACTCGTTTCATCGCAATACGACTTTAAAAATTAACATTAATCATCTTGATCGATCACAAATCGTTACAAATAAAATTACAAATCATTTTGGATCAGAAAATATTACTGTTTGTAACGTCCACGCACTGTTCGCACTTTGTTTTAATAAATAATAGTGTTCTAATAAAGATATAAACATCATCTGCCCACATTCTGCTAATGAAGTTAGCTATAATTTTTAATGATAGAACATAGGTACTTAATCCTTGAATAAATGAGTCATAAACACAATTTAAACTCTTTTTCTCATGATAAACACATTTTTAATGAAATATTTAGTGAAAAAGAAATACAAATAAACGCGAATTATTAAATTGAAAAGTGCATGTAGTTATTTCATTAATGGATCATAAAAAGGGATTGTAATAATCGTAAGCGGTTTTTATCGATAACGACATCGGGCACGTTCGGTCGATACTCGTATACGCCAACGTATCGATATATCGATACGTGAATCGTCGGCGGCACCTATTTTATCATGCTGGGTTGCCGCACCTGCTTGCATAATACATATTCATTAGTTTGATATCGAGTTCTGTCCCCGATCGAGTCAATATCAATGACTGTTTTCGTGACAATGAAATGTATACGCGAAAAAATTGCGATTCGGTTGTAAATATTTTTATAACATTGTCGTTCAATTGTTTAATTAAGGTATTTGGGACATCACTTGTTTGTTTAAAAATTGCTTTATCATCATTATTAATTTCCTTGTAAAGAGTAATATAATTTTTTATACGTTTAACATCCAATATTTTGTGGAAATATTTGTGACGTCATCGGTTGCCGCGTAGCTTATTCGTCTATTCATTGATTTGACAGCCCCCTGCTTTTGGAAGTCGATTAAAAAAGTTATCTAATGATTATAACAAAGAAAGCGGGCCACAAAGCGCTACGGAAGAAAAATAATACCTGTCTAATTTGCAAAAAGCTTTCTACTTAAAGGCGATATTATCACGCAACCTTATCGATCTGTATGTCGTACATTTCCCTTGATCAAAACGAACAATGGCTATGCAAACAACACCAATTAGAATTGTTACATAGAGGAACGCCAAAGAAAAATGCAAAGAAGAGACGAATTCAATTTGAAATGAGAACCGTCTACTGTCCCGCGTCGATCGGAGCGAAATTGAAAAAAGAAAAGAAAAAAAAAACAGAATGGAATAAATAAAAATAGAGATCCCGCTACAGCGCAAGTCGCCGTTGAAATGAAAATAAAACACCAAAAAGCTTTTTGTGGACGAAATAAATTAAAAAAGTGTGTCGCGATTCTGTGAACGGACGCTGGAATGGCGCGGTGAGCGTCTATGACTATCATATTTTGTTGTTTATCGTGTTTGGCTTTCAATAAATACTTTTACAATGCTTTAAAAAATAGGTAGAGAAAGCTTTTTACCTTAATAAAAGACTTTTGTAAGTACTTAGATACGATTTAAGTATTGAACAAGCGTTAAGAAAATCCTTCTATATTTTTTTTCGGCAACGGAATCAGCGAAAATATGTCTAGTCTACGTCTTGTGATCAGTCAAAGACACAAAACTACCAATTTACACGAAATTAGGCCCGGATTCTGATGACTAATAGGTAGGCAGAGTGGATGTAGACTTTAAAATGGAATCGACATTTTTTTTGTTTAATTTTAGGTATCCAAAACGTCAACCGGTAGGTATGTCTGGTACCTAATCATTATCATAATTAAATTCCACTAATTTAATTAAAGTTAGTAACGAAGATTGCACAAGAAACTAACGCTGAATAAAACAAGTTAATTTTGTTCCAAATTCAAACAAGTTTCTCATAGTTTATTTACTTAAAATAAAAACCTTGTTTTCTATTTAATTGCTAGTTGAAATGGATAGTTTTCTTTTCTTGACATCTTTACGACATAGCTGTCACCAAAAGTCGTTTGACGCCTACAGTTTGAAGTGTGACTTTGATATCTTCCCTAGTTTGGTAAAAATTTATCGGTATCTTTACGTTTTTTAAACAGAAAAAAATATACAATTTTCTCCCTTAGATTGATTTATTGGTAGCTTATACTGTGCGTTAAAAATAATACCTACCTACTGGTGCTTTAGTCAATTGTTCAATGTATTAAACTCAGTTTTAATAAAATATTATTTTATACTTTTTATTAAAGGCCCACAGACATGAATGATTGGATCATTGTCCTTTGTAAATCGGTTGCTATTAGTATTTATAGCAGGGTAAAATAATTGTCAGAGAGTTATCAATTCATCACTATAATGTCAACCAGAAAAAACCTATTTGCCTTATAAATATTTATACTGAATCTTCAAAAAAATTAAATACAAAAATCTTTTATGAGATATGTTATTTTTTATTTAGAAAATACCATAAACGTCCACACCTATTTAATGCGATGTTCGGTAGGCATCCATAACAATCGGGGGAAAGTTTTACCTAAAATTATATTTGTGGGTCGTCACGCTTTTCCGGGGTAGGGTGGGGTAAGAGGGCGATTAGAGGGGTCCTTTGTGCTCGCCGTAGGTGGTTCAGATGCCTTATTTATAGACTACTTCACTTTTGGAAAATAATATAGACTAAAAATATACCTACCTACCTATAACACCTAATTGTAATTAAGTACCTAAACCGAACGTACGAAATTGAGAAATTAAGTTGTAAATTAAGTATTTCATTTCTTAATTTCGTGCTTAATTATTTTTAATGAAGTGGGATTTTTCAACTTTTAATCCGAAGGTTGAAATATCAAATAGATTTGAATGCCAATGCACTAATCCGAATCAAAAGTTCACATGAAGCACAACTCTCGGTAATGGAAAACATCGTGAGGAAACAAATATGTCCCAGAATTCACCTGCCGAAAACCTCTAAGACGACATCCATAATTCAGGTTTACATGTAAATACTCAAATACTTCTTTAACTACAATAAGTATTTTTTGAATTAAGGTTGGATTCATAATTAAAAACTAGTCTGATCAAATGACAATGATTCTCTTTTTGTACAAAAAATTTCGTCACTATTTGAAGGTGAACAATAAAATTAAACTTATTACCTAATCGATAAGCGTGTGTTCGATTTTGACCCAATAAAATGGTTACATATAATAATAACTAAGTTCAATATAACTATATTCGAAATAACTACGGTCATAATACCTACTGTTTAAAATACCTAATGGTCGTTTCACATATTTTTGTAATAACTAATGAACGAAATACATAATGTACGAAACAACTACGGTTAATTTAACTATGCTCATTATAACTATGTTCGAAATAACTACAGTCATAATACCTACTGTTTAAAATACCTAATGGACGAAACACCTACGGTTAATTTAACTACAATCAATTCACCTACGGTAAACCGTAACCATAAAACCATAGATAAATTAATTGTATTTGAATAAATTCAACTACAATTAATTCGTCTATGGTTTTTCACCTACGGTTTAAACAAAAATCAATATTAAAATACACGCTCCCTAACCAAGTAAAATGGGTCGAATTCGTTTCTAGCACTCGCCGGCCGCTGCCGCGGCACCGCTCGCTTCGCTTGCTCGGCTCGTGCGTTGTGGTCGCAGTTCTAACATAAACCTAACCTATCCATGTCGGTTCTGGGTAGGGAGTTTTCCGGGTTTATATGTTGCCCCGATTTTTACCTATTTCACTTAGTTAGGGAGGGTGTATTTAATAAAATTGGATTTGTTTTTAACCGTAGGTGTATCGTACATTAGATCAATCGTTCGTTAGCTCAATTAATTTTAGTTGAATCAAACTTAGGCATATTAAACAGTAGTTGAATCGACCGTTAGGTATTATGAACATATGTGAATTGACCGTAGTTATTTCGAACATAGTTATATTGAACTTAGTTATTATAATGTGTAGCCGAATCGACCGTTAGGTATTATGAACTTATGTGAATCGACCGTAGTTATTTCGAACATAGTTATAATGAACTTAGTTATTATAATATGTAACCAATAAAATAGGTTTTTTTTTTAATTTATGATTGGTTCCAACTCCAACGTAGTTCCTGCTATAGCTAAGTGCAATTTCTAATCCAACCAGCACTTAAGTTGTGGGGGCAATCGGGTGTTACTTGCGTTTCTAGAAATTACATACCTAGTTTTCGTTCTAAATCTAAAGTAACGTGCCAGGAGAACTTTCAATGAATTATTTCTTACATGCAACAAATGTTTTACAAATGTAATGGGAAACGGCTAAGTGGAAAACGGTATTTGGTATTTTATTCCCGAGTATTACAATGAGTTTGGTTTGGCTCCAGCTTACTTTGATGAAATTTTGTAGATAAAATTTAAGATTTTCTAAAAGAAAATCCATTTAACAAAACGTATAGGTAAGTTTTGAAAAAGAAAATGATTAAAGTGTCACTTACTTAAACAGTTTTGTAAAAAAGAATGTAAAGTAAACGAAAACGAAGAAAACTCGCGAAAAATCCTGAAAACCCAAGATAAGCTAAATAATTGATTAAAATCACGTCGGAAAGACGAAGGTATGATCCAAGATGGCAATAACCGCCTACGTGGAGTCCAGAGAGCGTTTACGGCGGCGGAGGGCTATCCCAACAAAGTTTAGTAAGAATTTTTAATCAGGCGTCGTCTGGGCGAGGGGCGGCGTCGAGGCGCGCGGCGCGGCAGTGCCTCGCGCGCGGCCGACGCGCCGCCCGCCCAGTCGCTCGCACCACGCGATGACGCGCGCCCACCGCCCGCGACAAAGCCACACAGCCGCGCTCTGAACTAGCGCGATATTCCCCACCGAAACTGAATAAGTTCGACAAATCCTCCTCTTACCTGGACCACTATATCGATAAAGTGACACACAGTGATAGTTTATTACCACTTTTTCTTTTATTAGTACAAAATTGTATATCTCTCGTAGACAGATAGTAGTTTTTTAAAGTACAAAAATAATGTAATTTGTAGGTAATTAGCGGGCACCGTAGTTTACATAATAATATAAATACAGGGTCAGTTTTGTATGAATTCAATGTGATTGTAGTTTAAGACGCCGTTGATAAACAGCTGTGCATACCGCTTTTAGATTACCTACAGTGATTCATAGGTGAGTTACAACATCTTAATGACCATTTTATGCATAATTATGTATTAAAACATCTAAAACACATTTTTGGTTTAACATATCTTTATAATTCCCACCTACGTCATAGAATACACTCATCAACTGTTCAAACAGTCATCACAGCTCTATTACTCATTCGTCATAAATCAAGTCAAGGCAATAAGATATTTTATAATCAAATTAATCTACTACATAATCATAAAGTCGAAAATGATCACCTAATGTGCAAATTAACAGCAAATTATTGGCTACTGACTGCTAGTAAGTATAAATTAACAATCTAATATCATAATAATGAACGTCAAAAGAGAACCAAAACAAACCGTAATTCTTTGGCGGCCGTGCCGCGCGGGCGGCGCCTAGCTGTTGCGAATGCACAGTGGCTTCCTCCTGCCTTTGTAAATGCAAAAAGCACACGTATTCCGGTCCAGAGACGGCACAACTATGATTTAAGTCTAACAGCAAACTCCTAAATCACGTTAGGTGGCAGAGCCGAGTGGCGGGCGACAACACTTCGCTGCTCGCAATCTGCAAATTGTTTGTCCCGAGCCTAACAAGTTAAATTTGGAACTAACAAATGCCGATCGTATATCGAACGCTTTGCGATTGTTTTGAATATAGCCGCGAAACATAGTAGCTTCTAACAAATTCATTAGATAATTCGGTTTGATTAATCGGCCTTCATTTAAAGTGATGTCGATGTAACGGTACGCCAAATTCAATGTTTGTTCAATTTACAGTTTTTCATAAATGTTACCAAGTTATAGGTAAATAGACTTCTTACATTTTTTAACTTATTTTTTAAGTACGTTAGCCTGCTCTCGGCATTTGGTTCCTAGAATAGTATATTCTAAGAAATGAAAACAAGGATAATAAAAGAATATTTCCTTTTTTAGATGCAACCTACCTATGCAATTTTTTTAGAAATTATTTTTAAACATTTTTTTGTAAACCGCAACTCAACAATACAATTTTCCAACTTTTATTAGCCTTTAAAATTATCCAGAATTGAAATAAGAGTAGCGTTTATGAATTAACGGCCAATTACAGTTAGCACTGTTATTTTAATTTAGAATAGTTTTAAAGCCTGATAAAGGTTTTAATAGTTCGGAAATTATGTTCTATATTCGCGGTTCACACAATAATGTTACATTTCGATTGCTTACTGAGTCAACAACATTTGTTTAGAATTTGGTGGGCACCCGGTAAGAATTACCCAAAACAGTGTTTATTTAACACGTCGAAAGCAAATTGATTATTTCATGACCATTTTGTCGTTTGTAATTACCATAACACGTTTGTGAGTTATCTAGGTAGTTTGTTCTTGCATTGTATAGGGGTAGCGTTTAAGTTTGTAGGTTCTTTATTTCATTACGAGGTGTAAAAAGGCTGAATGACGTTAGAATAACTGAAGATTTGCGCTCGCAAATATAATGTCAACACGCCTCTTTTATCCTGACATCGCCTATGTTCTGTTACATGCTACCACTAAGATTATTTATAGACTTGCAATTCTTTATAAACGATGACATTTAGTACCTACATCACATCAATGATAAATTGTCTAACTGTATGGTAAACCCAACGTCATACAACTTGGAAAATGCATAATAAATTATTCTCACATACACATTACTTAATTTGCAGTTTTAATGTAGCATTAGCGGTGCTCATGCCCATGGGAAATTTCAAAGCAGTGAAAAAAGAATCTGTGGCATCTCTTTTACAAATAAACAACTATTTTAGACCCAGACAGTTTAACAAAGAATGGTACAACGAGAAACAATTTCAAAAAAGATTTATTTCGTATTGTTATTTCTTTAGGTTATTAACTTATTAAAAAAAAAATAGTTCGTTTTACTGACTTTTTTCACATACACTAGATTCTTTGTTTTATAAAATTTCGGTTTACAATTTACAATAAAAAATTTAAACTAGAACGCGACAGGGTTCCATCAAAATTAGCTTAAAAAGATGTCTCTTTCGATGTTTGAAAGGCGAACACTAAATCATATTCGTCCTTTGTTGAGTAGACAAAGGGAAAGAAACGATGTTCTAGTTTTTATCTCTAGACGCGTGGTGCTAACGGTACAAAGAATTATATTACGAAAGGTTCCAAAAATGCTCACAATGGTACAAGTGAATGGGCTTGCGCAAGACAACTTTTATATTATGTTTTTGTTCACGATTTTTCGTGAACAACGCGAAATGTGATGTGTTGGCATTTGAGACATTGTTGTGGGGTGGTCGGCGAAAGCGAGTCTCGGGTTTTTATAGAACCGAGATAATGCAAGATTTCACCTTCGGGCCTATATTGTTTTTACACGCATTTTATTGTTAGACACTTCCGTAGAGTGGATCGGAATGCGTACCTTTGTATTAAACAAAAAGTATGGTATAGCTTCTATAATTTGTTGAGTTTCAACTACTTACTAATACATTTTAAATAAAGACAAAACGGATAAAAATTAAATAAATTAAAATAAAACAAATAAAACTTAATACAGCTACTTACTACTTATAGCTTCTTACCATTTAAATTCAGATTTAGGACACATCCGTCAGAGTTTACTTTCGTCAGTAAGTGCTTTATTGACTGTTTTGGTTCAGTTTCGTCATGGAATGACTGAAGTGGACAATTATTTATTTGCATGGATAAATAGGTAGATACGCTCGGAGTCAGAATTCTAAAATAACTATTAAGTAATAAAATGTTTTTATTTTATTAATAGGTATGTATCTCATAAATGCTAAAGTTTGAAAAACTTTACAAGATCTTAGAATCTTGTATGAGTTGAAAACATTCTAATAAAAGCAGTTTTGGAGCTCGTCGGTGGATCTGCAATTATGACTCCGATCGTACCTAAATGATAACTTTATTTGTAAAACACAGGAAGGTACATAGATCACGATATAATGCACAAAGTAAAGTTAGAATGTATAAGTTTCATAAATGGGCGACCTTATCGCTGAAAGCAAGCATCAAGTCATAGTGCTTGATTAGGTATTGAATGTTTCTATTTTGTTACCTGCATACCTAACTCAATCACAATCACTTTGAAAGATAAAGAATCGATACAGATACGTAAAAGCGTGCTAAATCAGATCAAGATTTCGAAAGTGTTTCGAAATATGGAAGTTTAAATTTTAAGTTTGGACACGGTCAGAAAGGAAATTGGACTAGAAAATAAAAATAAGAACCGGGTCATGGTTCTAACCGTTCTCAGGTTGCACAACTTTGATATGTATGCCGTGGATAAGTACATACGTGCTTTAAAAATATTTGTAACTTTGTGAGAACCGTCTAGCACTTATTTACATGGATTTGGAAACGAAACGAGATCACCTAATTAATTAGCATAACAAGAAACACTACTATCGACGGAATAGTGATCTTATGAATGGATGCATCATTTATTTTATGTCAAATTCTGAATCGTACTATTAAATATGATTTATTAGATTTTATAATGGTTCGGTTGCCAGAAAACATAAGTAAATACCTATTGACTGAACTAGAAATAGATTCAGTTCATTTACCTGATACATAAATGATTTGTAGATATTCTACGTAGAATGATAATCTAATTAGTTGTAGTCAAAAACACACCCTTAGCCAACCGCCCCAAAGTATGATGCCTTGAATTTACGGGTTTGGCGTGTTTGGTCATAGTGCACGTTTGACCAAAGAAGTAATTTAGTCAAAATATAAGTTTAACCAATGGAGTGTTCCGTGATAATGCGGTCTAAGATTAAGCACGCCTACCTAGAAAATACCTGTTTACTCGCGACTCAAATACTCCCAAATCCCCATCAAATCATTTTTTGACGTGATAACGTCTATTAAATTGTTGGAACACTTGCATTCACACAAAAGTGTCATATTGTGTGACGTCATGCGTCCCGTTCCCGATGTGTGACGTCATGCGTCATGTTCCGGTAACATGACGCGTCCGGTCCGTTCCTGTTAGGAAACAAGAGTATTTAATAATAATTTCGCTCAACTGGGCTTGTGTTATGGTAACGAGTAACGAATAGGAGACTTATATAAAAGAACAAAATAAGTCAAAATTGAAACAAGAAAAAAAAAGACAAAATTAAAATAAAGTTATATTGTACTTGTACATGTATACGGGCTGTTTTCCGCGATTAGACCCTTTTTAATTGGGTTCTTTTTGGGTGAAGATGGAGGAGGCTTGCCCAGTACATACTACCTTCTCAGCTTAGTCGATCATGTCCAGAGGAGTCACGTAAAATTATCGTCTGTAAACCGACTTTACAGACAACACCCACGACCCAGTTGGCACAATGGTCACCATGCCGCACTGCCAAACACCCCTGTGTTTCGTGGGTTCGATTCCCGCTTCAGACATGTACTTATGCTTAGATATTTGTCTGTGGTCTGGTTGTTTCTATGTATTATAAGTATATATATTTACAAAAGAAAAGTATGTAAGTAGTATATCCTTTGTCTAGCACCCATAACACAAGTCTAGTTACTTAGCTTGGGGCTAAGTGGGGATGTGTGGATTGTCCTGCAATATTTATATTTATTTATTTATTTAACAATAATGGGTACAATAGGAACACGGCACAGTGTATCGTTCGCGTTTATACAACTGTCTGATTTTGGCATACAACAGTATTTTAATTACTTGTTTGTGAATGATTTATATTTGCAGGCAACTGACACTAGGTGTTTGCTTTTTGAATTCGGTAGTTTTCACTTGTAACGTTAAAATCACTATCACTACATAGTATAAAACAAAGTCGCTTTTTCTGTCCCTATTTCCCTTTGTATGCTTAGATCTTTAAAACTACGCAACGGATTTTGATGCAGTTTTTTTTAATAGATAGAGTGATTCAAGAGGAAGGATTATATGTATAATACATGCATAATATACCCGTGCGAAGCCGGAGCGGGTCGCTAGTATCACATATGTTGGGAATGATAAATACTAGGCTAACAAAACCTAAATTATACAATACCAGCTTTTGCGACGCGACTTCGGTCGCGCAGGGATAAATTTTCCAAATCTTTTTTATTGGGTGTCTACGTTATAACGTTTATCTATGCAAAATTTTAGTAATTTTGTATGTTAATTACAAGATAGGTAGGCTAAACTCGACAGGCATGACTGTGACGTGACAGTTAAACCTGCAGTACATTTTGCTGAAAAAAAAAATAGAAAACCTTCATGGAGTGAGCTGTGAAATATGACAGTCAAATTGACAGCTCAGTCCATGAAGGTTTTCTAATTTTTTTTTCAGCAAAATGTACTGCAGGGTTAACTGTCATGTCACAGTCATGCCTGTCAAGTTTAGTATCTTGTAATTAACATACAAAATTACTAAAATTTAGCATAGATAAACGTTATAACGTAGACACCCAAAAAAAAATTTGGAAAATCCCTACACGACCGAAGTGGCGTCGCAAAAGCTGGTATTGTATATTTTAGGTTTTGTTAGCCTAGTATCTACCATTCTCAACATAAATGAATAAGAAATTTTCCTTTACCTAGTGAAAAAACTGATCCCATACGATGCTACACAAAATATGAAAAATTCAATTGACATAAATACAATATTAAAAATGCTGACAAAAATCACAGTAATTACGTAACCTCTATTTCTTTATTTTAATACCTACATATTTACTATATTAAATTGCATGTTGGATTTAAACAAGCATAAAGTTCTTGTCAGTGATAATGTTAACACCTGCGATAAAAGTTAATTAGCTCATGTTTTAATGACTACATCGAGAAACTGTCATACTTACCGCACTGATAGTTATCTTTAACAAGCGTTCAATGGTCATTACTGTAATCCTTTTAATTTTTTCTTATAGTATTTTGCCAAGTGAGACAACATGCTCGTTGTAAATTTATTTTTAAGTAAACATTTTCATTTGTTCAAAATACAGTTTTGATAAAGTAGTAAAAACAGCGCCATCTAGCCCCAAGCTAAGCAAGTTGGGCTTATGTTATGGAGGCCCGGCAACGGATGGAATAGGTACCTACTTTTATACTTTTCTTTTGTAAATACATAAGTACATACAGAAACACCCAGACCGTAAACAAAAATCTCTACTTATTTTTTAAGAGGAGGAACCTTCCGTTTCGCAGGCAGTTAATCGCCCGCCGCGCCAAAGAGATCGTCAATCGTTCAATACTAAAGCTGTTACAAAAATCGTTAACTACAAAACGTCTAATTCCATTAAAATCTATCAAAACACCATTAAACAAGCAATTACAGTAATCTCAATATCCCAATTAAACTTACTACGAGTGCATAAACGGTTGTCGGTCTGTAAGTGCGTCATAAAGTAGGATTTAATGGTTCTCTCAAATGCCGAGGGATTCAACTAAGAGAACTTGTGGAGTTGAAAACGTAAATTCATACGGGAAAGAAGTTCTGAATGCATTATGCTGAAATGGTGAATGGATTAGTAGTTTAACAGATGATTTTTTGAGTTTTATCTTTTTTTATATGAAATTTCAAAAGAATGTTACAAAATTTAAAAACTGTTATTTTCCGACTTCAAAAAAAGGAGAAGGTTCTTCATTCGGTTGTATGTATTTCTATTTTATTTTTTTGTATGGATGATCTTCTATATTTACTACTACTCTATATTTTTATAATAATGATAAAATAATAGTATTCTTGTCTGGAATTCAATTTTTTACTTCAGTACTTCCATATCTAGCTGCTGCAATTTACTGAAATAACAGAAAAATGCAAAAGTTTCATAAATAATGATCGATTTAATTGAAATTGTGCAGTAGTTTTTATTAAACTTCGACTCTAAAATCAAAAAAATAATGATTTCATTGTTGAAATTCAACTGTCGACTTGCAGTTAGCTCCATAATAATGTTATTTGTATGTAGACAACTTGGTATTCGTCGCGTGACGAAGTACAGAAATTCTTTAGTGAGACACGCTACCGTTCTGTACGTGTTCTAAGTAAAGCTGCCGCATAACATCAAATTAGATTAAATATATTTTCAAAGCCCTGAAAACTTTGACTCATAATATTGTAGGTTTACCTACTTAAAGTTTTGGTACATTTGAGGTATTTCTCACAAAAAAATATTTCTAGAATAGTATAGACTGTTTAACTTAGGGGTTAAAAAGTCTATACTTAATATTGTAAAGCTGAAAAGTTTATTTGTTTGTTTGAACGCACTAATCTCAGGAACTACTGTTTCGAAGTGAAAAATATATGTTTGTGTTTAATAGTATCATTTAATAATTTATCGAGAAAGGCTATAATAGGCTACTTTTCATTTTGATATTCCCTCGGGATCGGGACTTACGCGGGTGAAACCGTGGAGCACAGCTAGTTTACCATATAGCGTGTCTAATAACAAAGAAAGGAAAGTAAAAAATAAGAATTTACTGAAAACATTTTGAAAATTTCTAAACACAAAATTGCTGTTCGCGCCCGAAAATTACTTTTAATAGCTCAAGAAAAAATGACTAGGCTTCCCCCAACCCTGTATTTACACACATGAATATTTATATTTAATTTTATAAACACAAGTTCCAAAGATTTTGATCAAAATTATACCTAAGCTTAATTATAGGTTCGGGCTGTACAATTAAACTAATTTTATTAAGATGTTACTCCACTACCTGAAGCGTTACAAATGATTATTAATTAATACGGAACTAAGTTGTATAATAACACAGTGGTTTTAGATCTTTTCTCTCTCTGAGAATTTATTAAAAAACTATGCAATTACGTTGTTAAAACATAAAATTTGACTACTTACCGTTTTGCTTTTACATTTTGGTGGTTCGTACATTCGCTTTAATTATGCTAAAATATTCGCGAAATCGAAGTTTTTATGTTTTCTACTTTATGATATTATCTAGATCTCAATCAAATTATTCTAAAAATAGACATTTTAAATTGAAAGTTAGTGTTTTCTAAAAAATTAAAACCTGAAATAAGAATTGTTTATCATCATCCTCTTTTAAAAAACAATAGATTTTAATTTTAAGCTTAAAAAAGTATAATATAACAGAAATAAACAGTCAGCTTGCTGCTTTCGTATCATAATAAAAAGAAAATCAACAAATCAGGAGGTAGGAACACAAATATATATTCATACACAACCTGATTGCTATGCAGGCGACGTAGTTTTCCTGATTTTTCGCCCATGTCGACACTCAACTCGAAATGTATTAGTGGATTTAACGCCCATAGAATATACCTACCCCTAAATCGGACCATCTGTGAAGAGAATTCGCTATTAGTTGCCCTAATTCTGGGATAGGAAAGGCTTAGGATGGGTTTCAGATGGTATTAAGATCCTAGGACGGCTGTATTGAGACAAAGGTGAATATATACCTACATTATATTTGAAAAGGGTACTTAAGTAGATAGTTGGGTGAAGATGTGAGTGGGTATTAATTTCTTTGGCATTATACTTATTTTAGTCGATATAACTAACACAATACTTCAATATTAAGTATGCTACTAGCAGCGCTTGGCGGTTTTACCCGCGTAACTCCGGGTCCCGTGGGAATATCGGTATAAAATAATGTATACGTAAATTTATGTTATTCCCAATGAATCAATGTATCCTTATACCAAGTTTCATCAAAATCGATTTCTCAGAGCCCTATTCGTTACAAACATAAAAACAAACAAAAATCAAAATAAAACGCTCGGCCAAGCTACATGGTAGGCGGAGTGGGGGGTGTTAGGTTTTATTTTCGTTACGGAATTTCTTGATTCGGTCGCCGCGCTCAAAGCCCGCGATAAAAGCTATGCAATAGCTTAATAATTTATCTTATAAGTGTAGATGACAATAAGATAATATTTAATGATGTCCCCAAACGTTTTATAACGTAATTTGAATATGTACACGTTCAAGCTACCTATTGCATCAACAACAAAACTGCCGATCGAAACAAAAAAAAAGACAAAGAAATGTTTACAAAACAGCCTATTTCCCCCTAATATTCGAGAAACATAATCTACCACATTACATTAAAATAGATTGGTTCCCTAATCACTCTAGGGCCTGATATCAAATGCAATTTCCTTTATTGTTTTACCTACAAGAAACAGGCGGGGTATCACGCACAATGTAATTGAGTAAACAGCCTTCGTAATATCGTCACTACGTTTTGATACGTTATTTTAATAACTAATCATAATGGAGTCAGTGAAGCGAATAATGTTCGTTTTGAGGTATTTATTATAGGGAGATTATAAAATAGAACACACTCTAATAACATTTACTGAGTAAGTAGGTTTATCCTTTTTATTAAGTACAGTTTTTGACGTGATAACGACTTTTAAATTGATGTAATCCCACCATTCACAAAAAAGTGTGACGTCATGCGTTACTGACAAGTAACCTTAGCAACGTTATTAACAAGTAACTACAGCAACGTATTATCGTTTCTATGGTTACCATCAATGTCTTTTCTTATGACGTTTTCACGTAAAATTATCGTCCGTAAACAGACTATTCAACAACCATTTTTTAAAATAAAAAATTGCATGTTTATAGGCGACTCATAAGGGAATTTAAATAAATATATTTATGTCATAGATAAAACTATAATAATTACAGAAGGTGTTTGGAAACAACACCATTATTTAGTTTTAAATTACATTTATGAGCTATAACTGAAATTGAAACCTCACCAAGGCATATAAATATCAGTATTGGCCATTGGCCTCTCACTATCTCATATTTATGTTCGCAAACTTTATTGTTTAAAAACATCTGCTTACGTTACTGCTACAAAATTATCATGTTAGCTGCCTTAGGCAATGTTTATGTCTGTTAATAGTGTAAACACACCTTTGGTCATATTTAGACTTGTTTAGAAATTTATAGTAACTGCAGTTGAGGTGTTAAGTGGACAAGTTCAAGCATTTTTAGTAGAAAAATTAAATACCTAACAATTTAGTTACCTGTGAATGTTTAGTAGTGGTTATTCCTGTTTTGATCTATTATGTACTATGGGACGTAAAAGGAATCTTTAAGTAAATACATAATCCCACAGTCGATAAATCGGGCCAAAACAGTACTATTACATCAGACTGAAAGTAAAAAAAAATACTGTGGTCTTCTTAGACGAGCAGTGCAAAAACCTATACAATTCATTTTTTTTTAATCAGGTAGCATGAAATCATCTTGAATCGACTTAAGAGAATCATGAGCTCTCGATACGCGGCGCGAGCAGGTATTTTCAAAAATGTCCCGTATCGTGCGATATAGAGAGTACGTAATTGCCTACATTTTGCTTTTCAAATAATGTTGCGGGCCGTAACGTTTTTACCCCCTTCATCCTTCACAAAATGAAATAAATTTGGTTTTATTTAATTCACTGCATCTTTTAGGTTTATACGTTTTTCTTTTTTATTACATGACAGGTATGTTATTAAATTAGACATGTGTGACAATTAGCAGTTAAATGGGCTGCCGTGTGACGAATAAATATTAATAAAGTAAAAAAGTATATGCACAAAGAATTTATACTGTTGAGACGAGCCGATGAAATTCTTGTTCCAGGCTACGTTTTTATTTCACCCTTTTTGCATAGTTCTACATTATTTTTAAATTACAAATTGACTGATGTTTAATGAAATGACAAATGACTTAAGAATATAGAAGACTGAAGAATAATAATATTTTTTAAACATGTCTAAAAATATTGAATAACTTATTAGAATTGGAAGAAGGTGGTAAACCCTTTTATGAAAGAAACATATAATAAGGGTTCCCTTTTCTACCTTTTGAGGTATGGAACCCTAAAAACTAGTTCCGCCCCGCGGTGTCACCCGCGTAAGTCCCGATTCCGTTGGAATATTGGAGTGAAAATTTGCCTTTAAGTTAATCCAGGTCTCCAGCTATCTACATACCGAGTTCATTTCTGTAAACAAATATTTTTATTGGCCTTTGTGTTTCTGTAGATAGTAGGTACCTCTACTTCTAATAAATATGTATACTAGGTATACATATCTAATAAATATGTATACTAGGTATACATATCTAATAAATATGTATACTAGGTATACATATCTAATAAATATGTATACTAGGTATACATATCTAATAAATATGTATACTAGGTATACATATCTAATAAATATGTATACTAGGTATACATATTTATTAGAAGTAGAGGTATTTATAAAAAATGTGCAATGTCCTGCATTTTTTATTTATTTAATTCTAAAGCTTTACGTATACAAAATACAAAAAGCAACAACACAAGGTTTACCTCAGGCGAGTATATCGAGTGACGGCATCGGAAGTGGTGCGAGGGAAATGAGATGCGAGTGTGCGCCACGCCTTAAGGCCCTAGATCACGCCAATCGCAAATTGCCTGTCGCTTATAACTAAAACTTTATATAGCTGCCCCGCGATTTCATCCGCTTATGGCCCGATTCCGCGGGATCATAAGTGTCCTATGTTCGTCTCCAACCCCTAAACTTTTTCGAATTCAAATCGCTTCAGTCGATTGACCGTGAAGAGAGAACAAACAAACAATCAAATATACAAACTTTCGGATTTAAAATGTTTATACAATTTTCTAATCAACTTGAATTATAAGAGGTGAAAATTTTTACCACCATTGCTGTCTGTTGTTTCGAAACTATTAAAATTTAAGTTTCAAAAATCTATTTAGACTAATACACATTTTAGAAACTAAAATTTTGCTGAATTTTCCGAGCAATAATTAACAATTTAAGTTACCTATAGATAGCAGTCAATAGTCAATAGTACAGGACAGGGAACGATTGAAGCATCTCGGTTCGTTAGCCACTTTGTGCCACTGAGCCAGCGAAGTAAGTAGGAGAGACAACAAGACTTTGGTGATTGGCGTGATCCAGAGCCTTAAGATACATGCTATAAATACATTGGCCTCGGTGTGCGCTAGCCTTTACTTTACACTTGGTTAACGTGTAAGTTTACATTTTATCTAGGGAGGTATAGGATGAAATGTGAATCGTCTAAAACCTGCTTATTATAGAAAACAACATCTTGTAAAAAAAACTATCTAGGTATGTACTACCTACTAACTCTAGGTATTTAAATTACAATTAATAGTGTCTTTATTTTCGACAACACTGCGGAGAACACAAAAGTCATACTACCTGATCGATTTTGTATTATGTATATAACATTTTGTTAAGTCGACTTTATATTGATAGTCTTTGATATGTACTAGGTTTATATTATAATCTTTTGTCCAAATAATCATAAAGTAAGTTAAACTCTACTCGTATACCTACTTTTTAAAACATAAATCAATTTCCCATTTTAAGGACAACACTTTTTCGAATTACCTACTTTTTCATTTCAAAGTTATTTAGTGAAATCATACCTAAAAAATCTTAATAGATAAGAACTTTTGACATTTCTTAACCGTGTTGAAATTCTAATCGACAAAATAAAAATAGTCCAAGCAAATCGTTGACCGTAGATACTCGAATTAAGTAAAGAGATTAAAATTCAAGTGGTAAAGAGGGAACATCTGAACCTTTGTTCCCGGTTTGAATGTCACTAATATTTATTTACTAGCTACAACCCCAGGGCTTTACCCACGTTAGTGTTACTTTCAAAGTGATATTGATTTCCTATATGATTTGAGTGATATGAGTGATTTCCACAGAATACATGATAGTTAATTCCTTTTTAATTCTTTAGAGGTCGAATTTTCAAAAATCTGATCTTAGTGTTTGCTTGCGACCTCAAAGGAACCCCAAGGTTTCAGACTTGAAGCTCTTTTTAGTTCTAGAAATTCGTTGATAAGTATTTTTCTCATAGAGCTATGTATATAATAGATTGATAGTAAAGTTACTAATTGCACTTACACTATACACCAAAACGCGCAAAGGGTCAATTAGACAGGTAGGCATAAAATCGGTCCAGTGATTTTTTTTTGCTTATCGCGTTTAGACAGACAGACAGACTTTCGATAGGTAAAATAAGTATAGATAGTTATATAGGTACTTTTCTTAGTTCATGAACACCAAAACCAGAAACAATCATTTGTAAATCGTGCAAATATTTATTCCACGGTGAGAATCAAACCGCAGCGTTCCACTCTACGTCACAGAGGTTTGAATAGGTTCAGAGATGTTCTCTCTATTCAATTGTGATGATAAATGTCTTTGGAATGACTTCGACGGAGTACGAACCTCATTTGATTCAGGATACGATAGGATATCGCGGTAGAGCGATGCGATCACTCCGAAGTATGTACAGGAGTTCCGCGCTAACTTCACTTTGGAATGATTTTGACTAAACAAGGTGGATTAAGTAAGGTGTTAGAATGCTGTGGTTTTCCACCTATCTTTTGACGTGATAATGTCGATGAACACCTGCACTCACAAAAAAGTGTGACGTCATGTCACGTTACCGTTAATTAGGAGGTAACCATAGTAACGTCTATGTGAACCATTTTAGTTCTACGACTTTTGAAAATTCGAACATTTTTTTTTAAATTTAGATTTTTTATACCTATATGCATACTGGAAAATTTGCTGTTTTTAGTAATAAAGACCATTTAAGTTTAAAATAGATCAATTATTTATATTTAATAAAATACATAAATTAAATTAAAGAAACCACCTTTTCTGCTTATAATATTATTTTATATCAAATAATATTAATACGATCCATAAAGTTAAAATTAATAGAATCAGGAAATCACACATTACATAAATCACAAGAAACCTGGCAACATTATAAAAATCTACCAAATGAAACATTAAATACTTCAATTTATATCAGTCACTCTTAATGATATCATTTTCGATTCAAATAAAGTAATTCACCTCATTTACTATTTTGCCCCCAAATTCGACCCCGAACTAAAAAAGTCATTTCTTTAAAAACATTCATTCATCTAACAGCTTAATATGACAAAAAACAGTAGCAGGCGGTTTTTATATTTTTAAGGGACTTAATGCGATGTTATCTTTGGAAGAAGGGTCCGTTGTCGGCACTTTGCCACTTAAACCGATTCTATTTATGTGTTTCGTCCTTTAGCTTAGACTGATTGCTCAAATAAACTGTCGAGACGTCATTTAAGTTAGTTTTTACTAAATATTAATATGTAGGTAATGAATATTTTTGCCTATCGACATGAAATAAGAATATGGTGTTCTTTAAAATGGTAACCTTGCACAGAAAAAAAAACTGGAAGACAGAATTATTATGAATCCTCTTTAAATAGAATAGATGCTAAATAATATAATTTTGTTTTTAGTAAATGTTTTTAAAAATAATAAGCAATAGGTATTTTTAATTTAAGATCATTGTTTATGAATTATTATTAAGAATACTGCATATCATTTTTGGATTATTTCCTAAAACTAAGAAATTATATTATATATTTAAGGAGATGGTCATTTCTCACTTCATGAAATCTTTTTTTCAGTGTATTTCCTTCTTGAATAATGGCTTTAGAGCAGTCTTTTTTTTTTCATTGAACCTAGGTTTACTATATATTCCCTTGTGTTTTCCTTTTTTTTTTGTAAAATAATTAATAATAATAGAAAAGTAAGTAAATCAAAGAGGCATGTGTTAAGTGTACAATCAAACCTTGGTTTTTTGAGAGAGGAAAAAATGGACTTTATTCAGGAAGTAAATTAATACATATGTGGAAGCACTATACTATTTTAGTATTGGTGTAACGTAAAAAAACAGATAATAAATCAATTAATTAAAATATATCAGTGAGAATTTGGTATCATATTTGGACAGTTGTACTCAAAGAAGTCTGTATTAAAACCAGATGGCCTGTAGGCAATTAAAACGGTACAGTGAACCCTCTGTTACGTTATCTAATCATTGACACAGCTACTTTATATAATAATGAACCTACCTATCTGTAATTTTAAAACATTGGTATTTCTGTTTTATAATTTATGAAAATTAACATTTTTTTTCCTTTGCAGGTACGTCTTTAACTGGAAAGATGAATCGGTAAACTATACATATAATTATAAAGATTTACTTACCGAATATTTGAAATTACGGCACAAAAGCTAGAGAAAATTCAAAAGATTCGTCCACACACAATAGTTCTTGTGCAACAACGTGCGAACTTCCACACCGAATATAAAAGTGCAACGGGGAAAAAATAGAAACTTTTACACAAAAGCTCTCAGGTAAAGTATAGGAATAGGATGTTCCATAGAAAGTTATACAGTATTATTTGTAGAGAGGGCAATAGATAAGAAGTGGGAGTGCGAAAGGGACGGACGTATGCAACTCACTTGCGGCCCTCCAAAGCTTGTGCTCAGCTGTCTGGCCGGAGCAGTGATGTTTGAAACACGGGACAGGCGGAGCTTAGCTACAAATCACTCAATGTCACATTTTGACATTTGAGATATTAGGTCTTTTTTCTATAACACCGCCATCTCTTTATTTTTATACACAAAGATATTGCCACATAGACAGAATATACTTACTTATACCTACTTTTCAAACTATTTCACAAAAATACAATCGAATTTGTAAACCACTTTGATAAGAATCAATTTAGAAGTCGTAAAAATAACTGGCCGGTAAGAATTCACACGGCTCATCACAACAGTCATAAAGTTTACGATCAGAGTCGCTTCCAATTTTAAATTTTTAACAACGATTCGAAGTAGGCTTGGTTTTTAAATCTAACCAAAAGTTGTTCGTGGCCAGCACGCTGGAACTCGTTTTCATAAAAGCAGCAGTGTAAAAAGTTCTAAACGTTATAGTTCGACGGAGGTCTTCAATAAATGGACGGTCACGGTTCAAGGAAACGCTCTCAAATTGTTCAAATGAGGCAATAAAAGTCCCATAGAGTGACGTCTCAATACTGAACGCAACTTCAATCATAATTTTAGTGCTGTCATAAATCACTTGTTACAAATTAAAGCACAATAACTGTTAAATTAGCGTTGTAATTTTTAAATACCACGTTCTAAACAATTATTAATTAATTGTAACATGCAATTAGTAATCAAGTATGGTATAGGTACAATAGTAGATATCTACTAACAATAACTCTGAACAATCGCGGACTTATTCTGCTGTTTTCTTCGACACTACTTCGTAACTTATGTTGTGCAAATCGAATAATTCTCGGGCCGATGTAACGGACTGAACTTTTCCTATTACAAATCTGGAAAGGCGCCAATGGAACATTAGCGCAAAGTTACTGTTAGACTTTACAAAATTATTAGTTTTCAAGGTCCAATGGATAAAAATTTTAGGTAGAGAAAGACAATAAGTTTTGTAAGAACAGAAACTAGCACAAAACCTTTTTATTTTCTACTCATATTTTTTGTCATTTCTCAGATCTTGGCATTCATCCAAATACATTTTGCGGATTGTTAAACAAATAAGTCATTATCGAGTAGGTACAAAAAATGTTCCAACATGTGCACGTTACATTATTTAGTTCGAAAATTACGCAAAACGTCCAAACAATTCCGGGCATCAGTGAAAACAATAACCCCAGTTTTGTTTGCATAATTAATTCTTGGTTGAAGCCCAAAAAGTTTTACTGCGGGCACCCGCTTGCTCTCACCGTTACAATCATAAAACGCAGCGGGATCCAGAATACGGCTGCACAAAGTTACGAATGCATTCACTTCACCTCTTACTGTTAGGACATAAAGTTCATTTTTAATTATAGTAACTATTTTGTTTCACGCATTCTAATTCTGACGCGATTTTTTCTCATATTAAAATGTTCTAATGAATATTTTGCGTTTTAATTACAAGAATCTATTTTACATAGTAGAATTATTTCCTTAAAATTCTGTTGCTATTTTTATTATTTTGTTATCTTATCTTTTTTATTACGTTATAATTTGCAAACTGTTTTATTATCTTCTACGTTAGTTTTAATTTACTTTTAAAATAAGTAATATTTTTCTTATAAGTAATTCAGAATGTTTCTTACATGATAATTATTTTCCCGGGTCTTAATCGCGTATTATTTGTTCTTTATTTTTCTTACCTAAGAGAAATAAAAAACAAAAAATACGCGATTAAGACCCGGGAAAATAATTACTATGAATACAAATCGTGTGAGTTAAAAAAGTTTGTTTCTTACATGGGTCGAAATATGAGGTCTCTTTTTATATTTTATTTTTTTTGTAGAGTAAAACGGAACACAATAAATTAAAACTTGTAAAACTAACTTTTTTCGTGAACTGAAAGGAATAAGTAGGTAGGTAAGTATCTTCATTCTTTCCTTTTTCTATGTAATTTTTGAAGTGAAAACTTTTAACACGGTACGCATATTTTTAGATGAGATAAAATCTCTGAACTCGTGACACCGTTACGAGATGCTACAGTGTGTGCATATAATATATGCATGTTCATATATTTTGTAGTTGTTTAGTAGTTTTAAGTTTTCACCTCTGTTGGCACTTCCGGAGTGTTTTTTGGTAAAAAAGCGTTTATGCTTTAATATATTTTTTAATATATAATAATATTTTAATATCACAGGTAGTGATTCGATAAAACTTAGCTTCGATTAAATTAACCTTCGATTAAACTTACTTTCGACGAAACCACATTCGATAAAAATGTTTAACCCCTTTTACAGATACAGATTCACTATATAATATGTTTCAGCGAAGGGGTTTTAATAAGAAAGGGGGTTGTTCTAGACGTCTAGGCGAACAACTTTTGTTCTACGACTTTTGGAACTTTTTTTTCGATAATCGTGAGAGAATTTTTACTCAAAATCAGCTGTTTCATACGAAAACTTCGAATGAAATGTTCGAATTTCCAAAAGTCGTAGAACAAAAGTTGTTCGCCTAGACGTCTAGAACAACCCCCTTTCGTATTAAATACCCTTCGTTGATACAAATTGTATAGTGTATCTGTATCTGTAAAAGGGGTTAAATACATTTATCGAATGTGGTTTCGTCGAAAGTAAGTTTAATCGAAGGTTATTTTTATCGAAACTACGTTTTATCGAATCACTACCTGCTATATTAACATACCATCAAGGGATAAAAGCTTTTTTAACAAAAAAAAATATTATTAAAACCCCTTCGCAAAGGTTGCCTGGAAGAGATCGCTTTTAGCGATAAGGCCGCCCATTGTGCCATATTGTTTGTTTATTATTGTTTTTATAGCAGGAGTTTATGTTAGAATGTCAGGTTTAATGTGGTACTATAAAGAGTTTATCTATCTATCTATCTATCTTCGCTGAAACAAATTGTACATACCTACTGTAATATCACTATCACTATCACTACATAATATAAAATAAAGTCACTTTTCGCCGTCCCTATGTCCCTATTTCCCTTTGTATGCTTAGATCTTTAAAACTACGCACCGGATTTTGATGCGGTTTTTTTTTAATAGATAGAGTGATTATCGAGGAAGGTTTTTAGATACAATACATGCATAATACAGCCGTGCGAAGCCGGGGCGGGTCGCTAGTATGTAATACGTAAAAGTGGAAGCTCATCTGACGAACAGTTTTCTAATATAGTCGTCCCCCGTGGAGTTAAGACGCCTTGATGGATGGTCACTTTATTGAGAACCAATATCTATCCGAGTTTTCTACCATGGCCGTTGGTCACGCAAGTAATAACAAGATTACCTTATGTGGGGGTTCTAAATTTGATTAGTGCAATACCTACCTAATACATACTGGTGTGGCCTAGTGGTAGGTACTTCGACTTTCATCCGGAGGTCGTTGGTTCAATTCGTGCACCAATAGACTTTTGTAACGAACAAAATGGTTGTCTGTAAAGTCGGTTTTTAAACGATAATTTTACGTGATAATGATAACGTCATAAAAAAACGATGAACTTGAAATTTTGTTAGTTATTCCTTCATATATTTGTATATGTATTTTTTCCTTTAAGTATATAAGTCTTCTATTCGTCACTCGTCACCATAACACAAGGCCAGATGAGCGATTTATAAATATTCTCATGTTACCATTCCGGGAAAGAGACGCGTCATGGTATTGGAACATGACACTTTTGTGTGAATACAGGTGTTCTATGAATTTACTAGACGTTATCACTTTAAAAATGTAATATGTGCGATAATTGACATTGCTTTTACGGTGAACGTGTTGAATGATTTCATTAAATATCTGCTAAAATCATTAGGAAAATATCATTTCATACAGAGTTAAATCATTTAATGATGTTGTTAAGAGGAAAGGGTACCGGGGGCTTTCTCCATACAAACTATTACAAACGTAGTCGACTGTTTTCTCCCTGGATAATGACACTAGAGCAAATATTTTTGGTGCACAAAACTTAGAACTGCCATGACCATGCCCCTATTTTTTGTTTTATTTTTATTTTTTTAATTTTAATTTTTATGATAATTAGAAAATTAAAAAAAAACAAAACATAGGGGCATAGTCATGGCAGTTATAGGTTTTATGGCACAAAAATATTTGTGCTAGTGTCATTATCCAGGGAGGAAACAGTCGACTACGTTTGTATGGAGAGCGCGCAGCTACCCTTTCACCTTAAGATTGTAAATCGTTCATGTAACATAAAAGACCTAACGATGATAATATCTTTGCTTAATCAAAGTATTCACTTCCATTTAGTCTCATAATTTTACATTATTTGTAATGAAATTATACAGATAAAAGTTAAATACATAGATAAAATCTATATACATAGTACTGGCTGTCCCGGCAAACGTTGTTTTGCCATAAAAAAACTAAAGGAAAACAAAATAAAAAATATATAGTAGTAGAAATGCATATAAAATTTCATAAAAATCGGTCAAGCCGTTTCGGAGGAGTATGGTAACTAACATTCTGACACGAGAATTTTATATATTAGATTATGATACCTACCTCTATCTATATACAAAGATTGGTAAATATATAATATTAGAAAAACGGTTTATGAGAATTTCTGTGCATCTTAACGATCGACTTTTGAAAAATCTAATATTTTTCCGAAAATTTCGAGTTAATGATTTACCCGAAAATCAGCTGTTACTTACACGGAGAGGTCATTAACCTTAAGGTTATACTTATTTCTTTTATCGACTGCTCTAAGTCTGAATAACCTTTATTTAATTAACATAACCTCGAAAATTTACGAATTTCCAAAAGTCATGTAACAAAAGTTGATTGTTAAGGTATAGAAGAAGTAGCCCTTACCAACAGTACCTACCAATAACCCTGTAAATATCAATGCTAGAAGATACTCATTTTCTCATAGACAACCAATTTCCAATAACACTACATGCTACTGTTTTTTACTGCAAAATATATTTTTCAGTAACTGTGTTATATTTTTCAGTAACTGTGTGCTTATACTTTTTGCTTGAGTATTTTTAAATACAGTGCAGAGCTGATAATCGGTGTCGGTGTCTCTTCTGTTCTTATAAAAACAAAAGAGATTACTCATCCTGATGCTCGAACTCTATCTGAGAATTCCTTGGAGCGAACGCTCCTTGACGTTTGTAGGTACCGTTAGCAAAATTAGCCACGATTAAATAAATAAACAATATATTTATTTTAATACAATTATTTTAATAATAATTTTAATAGAAGTAAATGTATTTAAAATAAATAAAATATGTAAAAGTTAGTAGGCAATATTTATTATAGGTTAAAATTAATTCTCCTCTTTCTTATAATTCTTTATTACGCTAAAAATGGTAGGTAAATATACATACAAACTTAGTAGGTATTAATTAGCTTTAATAGATAATATAAAACTTATAATATATGTAAACTAGTTACGACAGAACAACTATGGGATTGACGGAAGTATTTAAATTTTATGCAACGTATTTCAATATTTCTATTACTAACATTGATTTTATAAATTCGATTATTATTGATAATATATAATTTACCTTTGATATGAAAAAAAAATCATATCAAAACATTAAAAACAATATACAAAACCAAAACAAAATAGAAATCATAAAAAAATACTACATTTGTGAAATACTGTCATTTCACATTAAAGAGCCATTAAATTTTATGGAATTCAAATATGTCCAGTACTAACATTTGTTCTGAATTAAATTATTATGATATATTAACCTGAGATATTAACCCATCATAATGCAAAAAAAACATATCAAAACACTGAACTCAACATACAAAACCAAAACAAAATATAAATAATAAAGAAATCCTACATTCGTACTGTCCATACCAACCCCTAAGACGGGGAAACGTAAGACGGAGTACAGAGAAAGTTTGAGTGACGTACCCCCACCACTCGTCCCCCTAGAGGATTTATGGCGCCATATTGGATTGGGACAAGATGACACAAGGCTCGGATAATTTGGGCAACGGTAACGGTATGACGGGCCGAAACGGCACTTTAATTATGATATTCACCAGTTTATTCGAGAGTTTAATATGGTATTGTTTTGATGTTCTGTTTTGTAGTTAGTAAAGTGTTAGTTAATCACTTTTACTATGCAATAAAGTAGTAAAATTACTGTAAAAATAGTTAGGTATTATCTCTCTGATATCTGATTTAATTTTTTTAAAGGTATCGAAAAATAACTATACAAAAAGAAGTCAAGACTGTACATTTTTAAAACACATTTTTTTTGTCGCAGATTAAAGCGTATCTCTATTTTTGAATCCAATTTAAAGGGCTAATCATCAAGCTTTTTAATTTCTTATAGCAACTGTATTTATAACAAAGACTATGTAGGAACAAAAAAAAACATTAATTTTTATTTAACCCTCAAAAGGGCTACATAAAACAAAGCTAATTCGTATCCGAGGTAATAAATAACTCGGACGGCTGCACGTTGCACGCACTCGCGCGCAGTTGATGACTCGTATGCGCTCGCGCACTCTAAACGTGCCAAACGAATACACGTTTAAACGGACTAGACCATTTTTTTATTTCACTTATTGTTTTAATAGGTTGATATATCTATTTGAAAAAATTAGTAAGTAGGTACATACCACGAAATAAGTAAGTTTTCTAAGACTTGAACTTTAAAGTTTCTTAAAGAGCTTTTCTGTTTATCCAAAGTGAGTGAAGTTTGACCCGATTTCTATGTGTAGTTTGATCATGAGTTCACATTTAAAGCTCTTTAAAATGTTACCCTGGTTTACTTTAATCGAGTTATGCGATTGGTCACTGATCGCTGAACCCAAAAATATTTAAGAGGATTATAGTATAAATGGTTACGATCAAAATGGAAATTTCAATCCCTTGCTGATATAACAGCCGTGGTAACAACGAAACTACTTTGTGCCACTGCTGCAAACACTCGGGGGTGCGAATGTTGCAAAAACAGAAATCTCGTTAAGATGACAATTTATAGCTTGTTTTTGCTAAATGAAAATAGTCGAGCCCGTGAACTGAGACCTTTTTTGATTTCCTTAATGGAATCTTTCCACTTGGGATTTACGTCGAGTTAAGAGATTTAAATCATATTGGAATAGAGATAGTAAGTACCTGGACCTTTTATTTGGCATAACTTATTTTCGATAAGTTGTCAATGCAATGTGTTATTTCACACTTGATATAGGTAGGTTTTTCAAAGCGGTTGTTAACTATATTAAATTGTTTTAATGTTCTTTCTGTTTTACTGTATTTTTAATCTCTTTGGCGTTGAACGATGGTTCCGATGGCCATGTCCTAGATTTGCTTAAGCCTCTTCTTAAGATTTTTCTTGGCAGTTTTCTCCCATTGAATTTGTCCTTGCCATTTTTCGCCAAGCTCTCAAAATCTATAAATGTGGCAATCAAAATCGTTCTGAGCCCTAGAAGGAAAATAAAGTAAAGTAGGTACTTTTAATATATAGATTTACATATACTTACAGTAAACTTAACAGAGTTTAGAAGTGCCGATAAACAATAAATTTGATCGTGTTTCGAAATTTATTTAATAGGTATGTAGAAAAATGAAATCGGTTTTTTTTTCGATCGTTTTTTGTTTTTTTTTCACGACTATACTCTTTCCAGTTGCGAATCTATTTAGTTGAGAATTTGTGCCATCGCAACGTCAGTCGCGATTCGGGTATCGAACAACATTATTATTTATTGTAACTTAAAGAGTTTTTACTTTCGTATTAAATATATATTTTTTATCATTTAGTATCTATTATTTATTAAATTTAATCTACTTAAGATTAAATTTTAGATCGTAAGTTCTACATGGTGTAAGCTTGCTTATATTGCCCTAGGTACTGCTGGGCGAAAGGCCTCCCTATATCTTTCCAAGCAGTTCGTTCGTGGGTTATTAATATCTTAAATACGACACTCAAAAAAAGGAGCTTATTTAAAAAAAAAAGAAGTACAATCAATTTGAACTTGATAAAATAAATACAAATTTATAATAATGCAACCACTCGGAAACATTAAAATTTCATGATTTAAGATGACAAAGCAAATTTTTATTTTCACTTCTCTTCGTTCGGTTTTTCATTATTATTTTACCACAATTTCTCGCAGCTTTTCCGTAGAAAAAAGTCGCAGTGGAAAAAACGCTTTTGTTTTGCTGCAAATGGAAAACGAAAGAGAAATAAAAGATCGCATATGTGTTGTAGCTACTCTGTAGATACGAACGAGTATGATGGCTGGTGAACTATAATGCTTAGGTATAGGATTAAAACATAAACTTTTACACTCTGATTTCGTCGTTCTTGATAAGTAGATAGAGAAACATTTTTAGATATTTTTAGTTTTTGAAAAAAATTATATAATATCCTTGGCTTTAAACAGAAAGAGAAATTAAAATAATTTAAAGAGTGGGATAAAACGGACTAAAAAATTTTTTTTTTTTTTTAATATCATACGGGATTAGAACCTACAAGGGTAAAACTGTCCTTCTAAATTTTTCTGAAAAGAACACAAAATATTTATACAAACCAAAATTTTCAAATGAAAAAGACAGAGAATATTGTGTTCAATTCCCCGAACGGAAGCAGATGCTCCAGAAATGTCACAAAAAAAACCTCAAATCTATTTACATTCGCGTTAAATAGATATACGTAACTAAACGTGGCATTTGAACCTTGCATCTCCCTTGAGCTTTGAAAGCTGTAAGTAGGTAGGTAGGTAGATCCATCGGTCTTTTTGTCCCGTTTTCCTGTCGCGCTTTCCATTTCGGAATATATCCGTCCCTTTCTTGTAGATGAAAATATGTAGTGATGGTATTTGCATAATATATTTTTTTATCAACACTGAATATTTTTGCAACAGTAATATCTATTAGAGTATTTTGCAAAGCTTAGAAACGACTATAAACTAGATAATATTCAATGGTCAATTTTATAACATTATTTGATTTTTATAGGCGATTCAATGATACACAAATGACTGGCACATCCTGGCCTTAAAGTAAACCAAAATGGAAAATTATAAATAAACATATTAGATAAACAGTTGCATTTAAATTTAATATCATCAATGAATTAATATTTTACGCAATTTACTACTACGTTGAACTTACCATTTAATGTTTACTATAAATATACTACAGAAGTCATCAAAACATAAATATAGGTAGGTAACTAAATAAATAAATACATATTGCAGGACATACCGCCATCGCCATCTAACCTAAAGTACTAGACAACGGATATACTAATTATATGCATTTTTTGTAAATAGTAACAATCAGACCACAGACAAATATCTAAGCATAAATACTTATCTGAGGCGGGAATCGAACCCGCAACCCTGTGTTTGACAGGGTTGCGGGTTCATTATTTAATTAATATTTTAGGCAATTTTTCTGTCCTAGAGTTAACAGAACCTGCTACTATGATGAACTCAACAAAACATAAATATAGGTAGGTAGCTAAATGAATAATATATGTACCTACTACCTATCTACATTGTAAAAGTAACAAATATAGTCGAGTCGAGAGTTCCGAAGTAGCGCCAAACACGTCATTCTATTTAGTCTTATTTTCTTTATATTTTCGTCTGTTTTGTTACGTCCCGCTGTTTCCGTACCGCGGACACTTTGGGTTAGTTTACTCTGTTTTCCGTATAATAAATAATAAAGACAATTTCTCTTGCAATTCGCAAAATAATAATGTTATTTGTTTTATATTTTTGTCAGGAAAGAGATGTCGAGCGTTGGTTTTGTGTATCTACGTACTTTATTTACTAAAATTTTGAAGCGAGGTAATAAATTTCATTGAAAAATATTAATAGGTATAGATAGACGATGCAATTTTGGCATACACTGTGGTTAGATAATGGTGTTTCCACTGTATGGTCGAAGGTTTCTACTAGTAGGTATACCTATTAGTCTTACTAAAATATATAATTTAAGTATTAAAGAGCTGCGTTAAGGCATACCTAGGACTAAAAAAACGAATACAAAAAACTATTATACATATGCCAGGACTACAGTATTTTGATAAGCGTGATCGATATAATAATATCATGTAGAATAGATAGAATTGCATTTTTATAGTGTTCAGGTTAATTCCACGTTAACAAAAATTATTTAAAATGAAATATTTACCATCTTCTGAAAATGATGCTTTTAACACCATCGAAATATCAAGCTCCACAAAGTAAAACAAAAAACATGATAAATATCCTGTCTTAAATAACTTTAGTTACTAACTAAAACATGCTACTTTGAAATCTTAACCCTTTTCTACTTAAAAATCGATTAAGAACATGGCGTATTTAAAAATCGCCATGTTTTTATTAACATTTACCAAACCTACACAGCAATAAAAACTTACCACAAATTACATTTATGCAGATCGGTACAAAGAGTCGTCTGCTGAATGGCAATTTAATAATCCGATAACCGATATTAGCCTAAATATTATGCCTATTTCATTTATTATTAAAATTATTTAGATTTTTTTTTCAATCTTTGACTAGAGGGTGAATCATATCATAAATAATATTCGATAGGTACATGAGATAATCGATTTTTCAGCTATCAACATGGGTTTGGCACGCGTGTAGTTTTATGTATGTGGAATAAATGGGCCATTTAGTGATAGGACGCTATTGATATCAATTGTGAATCGAATGATTTATTCGTTTCCATCCGATTTCGATTAACAAAAACGTTCTATTTTTAGTTTTGTCAATGGAGTAGATGAAGCGTGCAGATCATTTTTTGTGATAAAATAATATATAAATCATTTTGGTAGGGATGAGTAAATGACGTAAATAAAAATGGAGTAGTGTTGTTATTGTTAGATCATTTAAAAATAATTTGAAAGTAAGTAAAAGTAAAAACAAATGAGTGGACTAACTTTTAACAATCACGAGCTGCGCCCGCGGTTTTACCCGCGTAAGTCCCAATCCCTTGGGAATATTGAGATAAAAAGTAGCCTATGTGTTCATTGTCCCAGCTATCTAGGTACCGAGTTTCATCGCAATCGGTCCAGTAGTTTTTGCGTGAAGGAGTAACAAACATACATACGCACACACACACACACATTTAAAATAATAGTAGGATTTAAAACCAAATATGGCAAAGGATCGAATCGAAGTCGACCCTCATTTAAATCCATCTTCAGAAGTAACTCGAAACGATATGAATTACAAATTCAAAATAACTAAAACAGAGAACCAAAAATTGGAAAGTTTATGCTCATCTCACTCGTGATTCGCGAAAGAATCAATTTTATTGGTAAAACAAGCGGCGTCAGTGATTTATGTGGTACGAACGTGGCCCCACGATAGCGTGTCACCGGCACCGGCCTGGAGTTCGCGCCTTGCTCTAGAATTTGCTAGAATATTCTTTTGTGTTTACAACGTACAATGACTTTTAAACAAAGAGATTTAACATTACAGTGGAATGGACTGAATATCTGAAGCTTTTCATACAGCCTCCTTTGAAATATATTACACTGCTGACACGTTATTAACACTTGTATTAGTCTCAAAGTTTTGCTAAGAAAACGATTTAGATGTTACATCTTTTTCACTGTATACTATAAATGTCTTCGAATTTTAAACCATGTTGTAGGTACCCGTATAGTTTTTAAGGATAGTGCTTATCATGGCAAAAACGTTAGGGCAAAGACCTGAGAACATAATATATTATAAGTAAAGACGCTAGTTGATTCTAATTCGTTAGAAACGTAATACCTCATTGAAGTTGACCTTTAAGAACAAATAAAGGTGCTACGATTAGAATCTAAACAACAGTCTAAATGAAAACTTACTAGTAAATAAAAAGGTATTATAATCGAAAGCTATTTCAATGTAAAATTGGTTCTATTTGCAAGCAGGTGGTTTATTATCATATGAACCGCTGCCGTTTTACGTATAATCTGCACACCAAACATTATTCACGCACTGTCTGTCATTATTTCAAACACCAATCATTATTTAATTTACACGTTCGATCACAAATTATGTGTATTTTATAACCATTTGTCATTGTTAACGAGTTTAATGTAACTTCGAATTAAGTTCTTAATGTTGAATTGAAGAAACGGAGCTATTTTTATCGCTCTATAATTTGCTTTGGTCATTGTATTTTTCTTTGGGATGAACGTTTAAATTCCTTCGATGTAGGTCGTAACTCAGTACTAATGAGGTTGTTAGTAAAGGTTAGGGAGCTATTAACAGACACGTATGGTATCTTCAACTATTTATGAAAGGAAAACTATGCTAACACTTTCTGAATTGTTTCAATTACCAAAGTTAAACGAACTTCTCAATGTTGTTCGTACATGAAATACAGAAAACTATATGTCTACCAAATTTGTTACATAAATAAGAATACATGCCTATAACATTTCGAAATTATTAAAAAGAAAATTTCTATCTTTTTAAAGTTATTTATTTATTATTAGTATAGGTAAATCTTCCAAGTAGCTTATCACTATAATTAAAAAATAAATACACTAAAAGGCAGAAATGAGTTATGAAATAAATAAAATTAAAGCCATTTGTCTTTCCATGAAGTTCTTAGTTTAAAAAATTAATTACCCAACTTAGGTATAAGAAGTTTTTATACAAAAGAGCGTAATTATTTTGCATGGAACAGTGTTATATATTGATACGTGTATACAATAAGTAGGTCTATACTAGGTACCTAATAATGAAAAGCTACCAGATTACAAACAAGATTGTAATATTAATAGAAACTGTAGGATCTCGTGAGATCTCCACGGTACAGTCACGTACTCTAGATGATACAACTATGTTGTTTTCGTGACTTATGTACTGTGAAATAGACTATCATCCACTGAAGTTGAGATTTTCAACCTTCGACGATATTAGGATCTAAAAAAAATTATGATAGGTACATATTTTTTAATAATTGCTACTGAAATAGGCACATATTTTTAGTTCTATTAAATGGAATCAGATAGAGTTGCTGCTTTAAAATTTCAAAATAGCTACACTGACAGTTAAAATATAAAATTCGTCCAAGTTTCACACATGTAGGACATTACCTTTGCTGGAAATGTCTCGTGTCAAATTAAAGTTAAAAGAAATGAAGCTATCTCAATTTCAAGTCAGTGTTCACAAAACGGATGTGAGATAAAATCTCACAGCAGGAAATCTCAGTATGAACCGAGAAAATTCTACATTATACATGTTCATATTTTAACTTAAATAATCATAAATTAATGCGAAATGTTTTGAATTAAATTGTGCATGCTAACGCGGACCACCAATGGCGACAGGCGTTTTAAATTATTCGGCCATTTTTCAAATTTTAATTGGTTTTAAATGACATTGTGAGTTGCGCACGCGCACGGCTTCAATCTAACGCTGTTCGGGAACTGTTTAAATCATGCGAGTGAACTGAAAATAAACTGTCCGAGATCACTCCTCCGCCACGTCGTAAATTCACTGCTAATTTACAGCCCCTCAATGTTATAAATAAATAAATATGCTGCGCCACTACATCTCCAGAACACTTTGTGTCAACACTACTGCCATCGGTTATATGCTACTGTCATAACAGACTTTGTTCTTTACTTAATGGATATCTGTAGCGAGTGATTGAACCTTTATCAATCTCTTTTGGTTCAAAATAATCGAGAATAGGGTTTGATAGAATTATTAAACAGCTTTCAATAGTTTGTAAAGGAAAGAAAACTTGAATCAGACATCAAACGAGTCTCAAAATTAACTGTTGAAAAATGACTATACCGTTCATTACTATCTAGTTCTAAAGCAATCGTAACATTAAAACAAGTTCATTGTCTGATTGATCTACAGCGATCAATCTATGCTTCAACACCGTCTCTCAATCAGACAACAGTCTTTTTTAAATTCAATCAATCAAAATAGGTGTTGTGTAAAGATCAGACAAATTACATATACCTATCTACATATACGACGTTTAGGTACATCCAATCCACCTAACGAAAGTTATTGAGTGCCAAGTGGGGTGAAGCAAAGGAACAGCCGCGCCGGCCTAGTTTAGTGCCAGGGATCATCGAAATAGTAGCGACCATTGTTATATGAATTCCCCGCCGTTGTCCCGATCAGATTTGATAGCCGAAATTCGAAAAATAATAATAGAAGAACTCTTCAACAACGATCAAAATGTGTCTACTTCTTCGCGTCATAGTGATGGATGACGCATATTCACATAGTATATCGACTATTTCTTATCGACAAGAAACGCAATTGCTATTTCGACATTGTAAACAAAGTTCTAATGCGAATTTTATTGCTTATTTATACACACCTGCAGTTAGACCCTTTCTTGCTTATTTTAATGCCATTCTTTCAACTCATTGACTCCCATTAATATTGTTAAGTTACATTCAGGACTAGGGTGACAATTAGTTCACTTTTATCAAACAACCATGAGAAAGAATATTAATAAGTAGCTGGTTGTTGCTTATTCCGTTTTTGTAAGTAATTAACACTTTTACGGGCATTGTAATTTGATTATCATTTAATGTGACGGTGATTGATTTTCTTTACATAATTAAGTGATTTGCGTCGGACAGTGAAAAATGTGTTCATTTACAAACTGCTTCATTTTCCGCGCCATTTTCCATGCACCATTAATTTTCTGCTTCTCAAAGTTTATCATTAATGGGTACCGATTTTGTTGAAAGAGCGAATGTCAGACATTTTTCATCATCGATGAAATGCGAAGCTCACGTTTCATGTAGGTATTATCGATATTGAGAAAATGTTATATCGATAGATTAATGAGGTATCCATCACTATTGATATTTAGTGATGTGCGACGGTTGCCAGCGGGCGGGGCTTATATGGTGCCAACTATGGCGAGCGCGTTAATGTAGCGTCAATGCTCACGCGTTTTTATTTTATGTCTGCGCAAGATTCGCCTTACACAGACTGCGTTTGAATTCACTCCTGCCACACACATTGATTGTATTAAAGATGATCTTATTATTTTTTAAACGTGTAACCCTGTACTCTACATTTGATGTACATAAAAATATATCCCGAGTTAGAGATGTTTCTATGGATGCATTTTTAAGCGATAAATAAATCTACCTTTACCACTTTTCGATTGGGTAAATGTACAAATTAAACTATAGTAATTTAAACCCAATTTTGATAGTTTGATAGTCTTCACTTCAGTCCACTACTTTTATTTGATACAGGACGTCCTTGGATTCTCATACTACAATTAATTTCCATATTAAAGAGACTGCCAATTGTCTCAGTTATTAAACCAATTAATTAGGAAGTTCCAATCTAAATATAGAGATTGTTCCAATTAGATACACACGGTACTGAAGAAAGCGTCTCAAATCACATATAACCGAATCGAGATCTGTTAACATCCGCAACACATACATAAGCAATGTACATGTACGTGAGAAGGGCTCGTCATGTTTTATTTATTCGTCGGACCCGTAATAGAGTCGTGCCGTGAGAAGCGGCCGCACAGTTTTTTGCTCAAAGTAAGTCCCGACATGTATTGAGACGTCTCTGGATGCTGATGTCTTGTTGCCTGTCCTCAGTATACTTTCAACATGACGGCAACATTTATTTTTCATTTATCACGAGCTAGCTATCACGAACCTAGTGATAATGTGTTCGCGAGAAAACCTCGATTTATAGGTTGGTACCCGTACTCGGCGTCGAACAAAAACAGTCAGCATTTTTCATGAAGAATCCAGACAGCTGCAAGTGGATATTAAAAATCCATTCATCACGGCACGTTGAAGCAAAAAATAAGAATTCAGATTCACACTCGAATAGGGAGACCGGGAAATCTGGAGAGACGAGGTGGTATTTTCCATCTAGACACCCTCCACCCGATCCGTCAGCCGGGGGCGGAACCTCCCTTTTGACAGGAAATGATTGTCTAATATTAGCTTTGTTATAAGGTCCCTCTTCTGGGATTTGAACGCGGGCCTTTTTCGTAGGATTTCGTCTGTTTTTGTACAAGAAATTCCGAGTACCTTGCTCCTTGTTTTACAAGTAATACACAATGTTATGCTTAACGGATTAAAGCTGTTTATATTTTGATATAAAATATTACCTTCTAAATAAATACGGTATTTTTTATTTGATGCTAATCTTTGTAACTATAATAATAGAGTATACAAATTATGATACATATTTAACAGGGTATCATAATCTTACTTGTAAAAATATTAGGGAGCAAAAACTAGCAGCGAACAAAAAATTAACTCCTATATCTATTGGATCATGCTTTTAAATAGTTTTACACTGAACTTCGATAAAATTGAATAGAGAATTTCAGGTCAACGAACTCAATGTTTTTTAAAACAATTTTTAAATACCCTCATTGAAAAAAAATTTAAACATGCGGTGATTCAACTGATCTATGAGTATCTGCGGATTTAAATTCTAATTTTAAGTATTAGAAGTATGTATTTTAGTTTGATTTTCGTTGGATACAAATACCTCACTATGAATAGAATCACAAACGTTGATTACAATGACAGATTTGTGTCTTACAAATGGATCGCGGCGGAAGACTATTTTTTTAAATCTTATTGATAGATTTAGGTAAGGTTACGCGTGAAACATTTTCATTTCAAAATAAGTACATAAATTCAGCTGTTGAAAATTATTTTATATTCACATCAATGGATATATACTTAATCACCATGTTTTTTTTGTTGTTAAGATTTACAAAAATCATTTGTAAGTAGGTTTTGAAGATGTTTTGAGGATAGTGTTTAGACTGTAGTTCACGAGTAAATCTGTATCTAAATCTAAGGTTTAAATCCACATCTCGGACTATCCTTAAACCTCGTTTTGGAATAAGGCGGGGAGACTTTGGTTAAATAAGAACTAAACAATCATAATCATGAAACTGGTTTACGAAAAAAATCATATAAAAATCACATTTTATTGAAACAAAAACAAAAGAGACTCGAATTAAATCACCAATATCGCATCGTATCGTCACCGCAAAATATTTTTGTCGATGCGGCAATAACGCGAATTTCGCATATTGAGCGATTTCGTTCGTAGATAACAGAAATAATGGGGTTCAAAAATGAAATTAATTCCAGGTTGATGATTTCAAATTGAAAAGTCACATCGGCTCGCGCCATAATTCATGGTCCTGAAACGTGTCCGGACGGGTGTGTCGGACGCAGGCAACAGGGCTGCCACACACCGCCCGCCCTCTCCCGCCAGCCGCCTGCCCGCCGCGCGCCAACAAACCTTTATTTTTATTTACTGTTGTGTTAACGGGGAAATGTACTTTTACGTTTTAGTTTCAACTACATATGAAATGTAGTGCTTCGTTTACAATTAATATTCATACGAAATATTATATTAAATTTTTCGTATTTTTTAAAAACACCATACCTTTAAATGTAGATTCAATTTGGTGTTCTGTGTATAACAGGTTAGAACATAATGTACTATAATTACTGTAGAACCTTTGTTAATAAATAAAATAAATCAATTAATAAATGCAATGCATAAATAGACTAGGTTTCCGAACTATAAAAATGTTGATAGCATATTAGACCTGCATTGTTTGAGGTACATGGTAACAGAAAAACAATCATAGATATAATATTCTTTACTAAAGAGGATAAGTGTCAAGTTTTGTTTTGATAAAAACACATCAATTAATAATTACAATTTAACTCTGCCTAAAAAATGTGACAAAAAACTCTATGTAAAATGTTAATCTATCTTTGATAATTATATCTACTAATATCATAAAGAGGTAAAGTTTGTGAGTTGTGAGACTATCTCCTAAACCAGTTACCCGATTGAGATGAAATTTTGCAAAGAGGTAGTTGAGTGTAATAGGTTATTTTTTTATCTCGGAATTCCCACGGGATCAGGAACGCGGGGCGCAGTTTGTTAAGAAATAAAGAACAAAATGTCTTTATTGTAAAGTAAATGAAAAGAAAATGATTTTAAACGTCTGTTTTTTTTTTTTTAATTTATTTTTCACAATTTATTGATAGCTCTATTTTTATGAAAGTTTGTGGTAATCTACCGAGTAGAATTTAATTATCAACGAAAAACTAACTATCGCCAGTGTAAACGCGGGATACAGCTAGTAACAGATAAATTAAATATCAGATACTTACAAACATAATTAATATCACACTAACAATTCTTAATTATAATTTATGTTTTAATTTTTAACCCTTGAGTGTGTCGGTTTAGAATATGTAAATACACAATGACTGGCAACCCTATTGGGCTCATTGTAGTATACTCCTTTGTCGGAGATCTCTTCCGCTTCACCAGAGATATCTACGGAGGTGGCGCTCCCTAACGGAATATTCATGAACATACATACATATTTCTAGTTTAAATTTATGCAAACGCCTTGACTAAGAGATTTGCTGTGAAGGCTCATACGTAGTTAATATATCTTCTGACGTAAATACGTATCATTTGAAGATAAAGTCGTATTATTTTACATACAGTTATGGAAATTATGAGAATTTAAAAGTATAAAATTATTCTAAATGAAAAAAAAATTAAGAAAACAATTTACCTAAACTATTTTAAAAATGCAAATTAATTAGGAAAAATACACATTGTATATGAATATTCTTAAAATGAAAAAATATAATAAAATATCGCCACTAATCTCAAAGTTACGAACCTTAACGATACTCCAAAACTACTGGTTGGGATAAGGAAGTCAATTTCCAAGTATCTCTTACTGACTTGACTGTATGAAGTAGAGTAGTCGGAAAAAAATCCTTTCTTACCCACCAGGGGGGATAAACTGGTAGAAACTAGTAAGCCCACTAGCCCAATTATTTACGTGTCTTTTCTATTTCCTCTACACGATTACTATTTGCAGTCATTCATCATTATCTCTAATAATCCTAGTAGCCTACTTCAATAGCTTTTTTTAATGCTAGCGGACCCCGGTTGCACCCGCATAAGTCCCAATCCCGTGGGAATCTCAGGATAATATTACATCTCGATAATGTTTCCTGTAAAATAATATCGAATTTGGTCCAGTAAAACTTAAACTAAACTTAATATTAGTGAGTTTAGATTTTCATTCACAGTTAATAAGTTAAAAACTTCGTCTTTTGCTATGTGCTCCACGTTTGAAAACTCGCATAATTCCCGATTCCATAGGAATATTGGAATAGCTAAGACTCCAACTTAGGGACATACCAAAGTTCATTTTGTTAGATACTTAAGTACAAAATATTGTAAGATCTAATAGTAGCATTTGACCATATAAAACTTGACTTAGTAGTACATTTACGTTGTATATATAAACATAAGTTTTTATGTAAATATGGCATGTCTCATGTATAATGCAACCGCTTGTCATGAACATTTGTCGGTTGCACTATTTCTGAAAATTGTTTCTACTTTTAGTTGGTTAAATAATTATACTTATATTTATATAATTTCATAAGATCTGAAGGCCAATTCTCGTAAATAACAGTGTTCAAATTACATTTCAATAAAATTTCGATTACAAAAAATAATCATAAAAATCAGTTTTTTTGTCAAAAAAATAGTTTTATAGTATTTTGAGCTACTTAAAGGGATTTTTTTGCAATCGGAATGATATAAAAATGTAATTTGAAAAACATTGTTCAAATTACATTTACAAGAATTGGCCTTCTGTTCTGTCGATAGCTATTAATTGTTAAAAACCCTTCTATATGTACATATAGAAGGGTTTTCACCGCCATCTCATTTGATGATAAGTGACAACGCGGTCTAACATATAGCACGCTTATACCTTTGTAAATATCTAAACACTCGTGACTTGAAGACTTAAAAATTGTACATGTTAGAAAAAACAGACTAGCGGGTAACTGATTTAATTCCTTGGAGCAAATAAGGAGTACGATGCGAAACGAAGCGGGTTTCGGCTCAGGCTGCTTTTAAAATAACTGTCTTATACTCGTATATCTATCTATCTATCCATCCACCCTTGTTGAAATTCAAGTCTCCATGACGACAAACGAGTCTCAATTACTGCCTCCCAACGACGCCCACCACGTGGCTGGTGGATGACCACTTCAACCCCTTTCTCTCCACACATACATACCTCAATATAAAAATATTAAGTTCTACGCCCATTGCCGGTTAGCCGGATACAACGTTAAAATGACTACCTATTTTAACATTGTATCCGGCTAATCACTTTGTTGTTGGAAATTTTTTTTCATTGAGTAGGATTTTGTGCGGAGTCTCTTAGCATTCAGACTTTCTTAATTATCTGTTACTAGTCCCCGTGGTTTTCACTCGCATAAGTTTCTATTTAGAAATAAATCTGGGATAAATTAGACCTTCATTGCATTTGATACCTATCTAATGAAAAAATAATTTATCAAAACCATAAACAGGTAGGTCTACCTACTTAGGCCAAACAAACGAACTCTTTAGCTTTATTATTTACGTATAGATTTCTTGTTTCTATTATATTAAGAAAGCACTAAAACATAGGTACGATTCTAAAGCAACTTACTTATCTTTGGCAACATTTTTACTTGCTTATATTAATATGAATATGTTACTGTTTGGACATAATCAAATCAATAACAACTTTCTCCTGTATCCTGAGTCATTGAATTTGCAAGGTTGTTGATCGAATTTGCAATACGGGATATCCTGATCAAAAAAATGACAGGCTAGTTACGCAGGCAAAATGAATGTAAAAGTTAAAATGATCACTTTTTTAAGATAGGAAAAAATATTTAATACTAAAATCTAACTTATGTCTCCAGCCTGTCAGTGATTTGATTAAGTTATGAATGATCGCATTATTATCATTTTACTGACAATTAAGATTTATTTCTTAGCTATCTCGTATAAAAATGACGTAATTTATGAAATTTATTACCAGTAGGTATATCGGCAGTAGCGGCAATTGAATTTAATCACCAAAAAACTTCAATTAAAAATCTTTTACGATGATTAATATCATTTTGTTATGTAAAAAAATAAACGAAATAAAAGTAGAACTTTGAGTCGGGCACAAATTGTTAGCTTCCGGGGTAGAAGCGGCTTTAATTACATTTTCGATGTTTTAATAAGCTAGGTGACGTTGAATAATATGCATTCGTGCTGAACATCTTAATCTAACTAATTAATATAGCTGTAAATTAGAAAAAGTGCAGTAAATCATTTCATCCACAATGCTCTATGTAATGCTATGAGGCTTCTAAGGAAACAATAGCTCTATCTGTCCCTCTTTTACTATCAACTAACGAAGTAGTAAGAAGGAGACGTAGTTATTCGTGGGCGCATTCACGAAAACCGAGGCCGTAATTTGCCTGCACGAAAATTTGATAATAAATCATAATAGTTCTAGACAGAGCAAAGGTAAAAAAATAAACCAATTTCGAAAGTGAATAAGGCACGGTGGGTATAGGTACTGCCGCTTGCTATATTATTAGAGCAATTATGTTATTATGTTCGCCGTATCTAATCCGAAAAACTAAATTGGAGCCGGCCGCTCGCTGCCGGCGAATGCCCGATAGGTTCAATCATTCTAACTTTTGGGTCGCACGAAATTTGTTGCGGAAGCAATAAGAAACACGTAAATACCGACAGAAATAGTAACAAATTATCGTATAATAGGTATGTGAGCAGAATATCGATCGGCAAAAAATATGGACATATTTTCGAGACCCCATTTCGCTACGGTCTATAGTTTAGTACAAATTAAAAAAGGGTGCACTATTACGGTACATATTTCAAAGTTCACATTTCATAAACAGCCCCGCGTCGCCCTTTGATATCCCTCACTTATCTCATATATCAATATGGCCGTAATTGAAGTGATGGGACCGCCTTCATTAGAATAAACCGCTTATGCCTCGAGTCCAAGGGTATATATTACAGTGTAAAGTAACTTTGTAACATTGTATGAGCGATCGCCTCTTTCACAATTTGTTTCTTTCTGTGTTCATGAAACAGGTTTTTCCCGTGTAAGGACGTTTTGTGTTTTCGTTTGAAAACACCGCTTCAAAGCGTCCCTTTGTATTATCAAAGTATCAAATATGAATACCAAATAAGGGTTGGGACAAAAGAAAAACTGACAACTTTTTTTAATTTATGCGCAAAGAGTACATGAAAACATTATAATAGGAGCGTGTTTGGTAAATATATTAATGCTATAACTCTTTAAGGGCGTTCAGAAAGTTGTCGGGCTATTTTTCTAAAATTTCACGGTAGATGCATCATTGGGACTCGTGGAAAATTGTAACATCTTCATTAATATGATTGTCGAGTGGATATTATTATGTTGAAACCATGAAATAAATGTAAATGTTTGATTTATATTACAAAACTAGTTAGTGAACTCCATTATATTCGAATCTTAGCACATTACCTTTAATAAACTCAATATTTTCACTAAAATAGCGCACAAATGTAAAGTAAATGCAAAAGTATCTTGTTTACATTTTTTTATCCTTCCATAGCATTTCTAAAGTGAGATAAAGGCTGAAAATACCTATTAATATTTTATTTAACCTTTGTTTTGTTAAGAAACTTCAACTTTATCACACTTAGATACTATTTTGTTATTATTTATGTATTTTATTAAGCTCAGTACAAACAGAAATGGCTAAACCGTCACGAACATGTGCAAATCTTTTTATTTTTTAGAGTTTCGTACCTCGAAAGGAAAAGACGGAACCCTTATATAGGATAACTTTGTTGTCCGTTCGTTTTTTCTCGTGTGGCTTACCTAGTTTTGGATTTTTAAGGTGGCTCTATGACCTAGGCTAACAGTTGCTACCAGAGATATCAATCGAAAGAACTACTTATCATAGGTAAGTACCTTTCCAATCACGAAGGGCGAATCGACAAAACTTCAATGAAATGTTTTTACACGTCACATACTTGTAACTTTTGTTGCGCTACTTTTCGTGCTGAAGTTTGTGAAGACTCTTATTTTATAATTTATCACATTGTTTAATATTTTTACTGTTATTTCAATAGTTTGCCGGTAATTAATTACTTACTTGCAAATTGATAAATAAAGCATTCATTACGCTAAATAATTAATTAAAGTAAATCTTTTTGTTTATATTTTGATTCAAACAAAATATTCTTATTTCATTTACGTCTGCAAATGCTAGAGATATAGACAGCAAATAGATTTAGCCGCCTACGGAGACGTCATAAAGGAGAGTTCTATAAAATCTGTAACATAGACGTCTTAGCAGTGACTTCTTAGAACTAAGCTTAGAAAGGCTCGTAGCAATTTCGTAGCTTAATAGTTAATATAAGTACTAAGGTATTTAAGTTTCAAATTTTTCCTAGACCGCTTCTTCTACATTTTTACTAATAAATAGATAGATTTTAGTCATACATGGCTATGTATGACTAAAATCTATCTATTTATTTTTATATATTTTAGTCAGACATGGCTATTTATGACTAAAAAAAGATTTTCCCAAATCGGTCTAGGCGTTTTCGAGTAATCGGCGAACATACATAAAAAATATATATATATATATACGCGACGAATTGAGAACCTCCTCCTTTTTTGAAGTCGGTTAAAAATAAAATAAATAGATAGATTTTAGTCATACATGGCTATGTATGACTAAAATCTATCTATTTATTTTTATATATTTTAGTCAGACATGGCTATGTATGACTAAAATCTATCTATTTATTTTTATATATTTTAGTCAGACATGGCTATGTATGACTAAAATCTATCTATTTATTAGTAAAAATGTAGAAGAAGCGGTCTAGGAAAAACGATTGATCTGTAAATGGCTATTTACAGATCAATCGTCAAACTTTTAAGCAAAATTCCGCGAAAAAATTGCGTTCATTTTCGCTCAATTGGGTGTACCTACTACATCTTACGATCAAACTGAACTTGACCGTATTTAAGTTATTTTAAGTTTCAATTTTTTTGTAGACCGTTTCTTCTACATCTTTAGTGATAAATAGGTACATTTTAGTCATACATAGCCATTTACAGATCAATAGTCAAACTTTTGAGCAAAATTCCGCGAAAAAATTGCGTTCATTTTCGCTCAATTGGGTGTACCTACTACATCTTACGATCAAACTGAACTTGACCGAACAGTTCCTTTATTCATAGCTGCACTGACTGACACAGTTATCTCTGTTGACCTTCTGTTATCGATTTGATAGTGCAACCTACAGTTCAATCGAGGCAACGACTTTTTAGAAACTTTCCTGATTCTTGATAAGAGAATTCGTACTTATGTATTTATATTGTGAATGGGTCTTTGTTTACAATAGATAGCATAGTCGGAGTCTATTTTAGGTGATACTAGCGACCCGCCCCGGCTTCGCACGGCTTTATTATGCATGTATTATACATATAAACCTTCCTCTTGAATCACTCTATCTATTAAAAAAAAACCCATCAAAATCCGTTGCGTAGTTTTAAAGATTTAAGCAGTCAAAGGGACAGAAAAAGCGACTTTGTTTTATACTATGTAGTGATGATATTGTGAATGGCTCTTTGTTTACAATAGATAGCATAGTCGGAGTCTATTTTAGGTGAATTAAGGCTATTTTAAAAATGAGTTAAGTACTTGTTCTGATATAAAAAATCGTGTAGATTATCAGAGACGTAGCATCAGTAGAAACATCAACATCATTGTGAAATTTGATTTTAATCTATACTAATATTATAAAGCTATAGAGTTTGTTTGTTTGTTTGAACGCGCTAATCTCAGGAACTGCTGCTTCGAATTGAAAAATTCTTTTTGTGTTGGATAGTCCATTTATCGAGGAAGGCTATAGGCTACTTTTCATTAAGATATTCCCACGGGATCGGGACTTACGCGGGTGAAACCGCGGAGCGCAGCTAGTCTTTTTATATAAGTAATCGAGAAGAGAATTGGATATTATATCTGAAAACCTAAAAACGATACCCTTAATAGAAATTATAGTGGCAAATTATTGACAATCACAAAATAGCAATCATTTGCCTGCTATTACACAGTAAACGTAGTTTTTTTTACATAGTTTAATTTTATAGGTTTTATTATTAATCTTATTAGGTATTCCTTTACTAAAATAATTATGTTTTTTGTTACAGGTAAACACGAAAGTCGAAGCAAAGCAGCAAAACCAACGGAAATGAGTCTGAAAATCAAATTACAAAATGTATTTACGTGTGTGAAATAATCGTTTGTGTTGACACGTGCCCGCCGTCCGATTTACAGTTTAATCTTAATTAACATAAGGTCGTATTTCAATTTCCCGCGGTCGCGACGGACTGGTACATGCTCAGGGTTGTTTGAATGTGTGAGTGCGACAGCTGAAAACCCAAGTCGGAACTCGGGGCTTGACTGGCAGACTTTTTCTTCAATTTTTGGAAAGATACTGTACTTTTTGCTAAAGATATTTTAACATATTTTTCTTAGAAGCTTTTATAAGGTAGGTGCTATGTTCACATTAGAAACTGTATAATATTTTTGATTTAACTGACTGATCTTAATCCATTTTTAAGAGTTTTTAAACTAGTAAAATCCCTAAATCATATAGATGTCGCGTCAAGCCGTAAAAACAGACGCCGCATCTTTATACTCTTAGAAAAGGTAATAGATAGGTGATAGATAGATAGATAACCATCATAATCATATTAGACCTTATTTGCCCAACATATTTTATTATTCACTTAGCATAATCATATTTTGTATGCTTAAACTTTTATAATGATAAATTTAATACTTTTTACACTATAATTATCGTAAAAACCATTTTGTTAATAAAAGAAGCGTGCCCGTTTTCTAAGCTGATTTAAGCAACTGGTTAGATAAATTTTGTTACAATTTAATTTTATGGTGTAAATTGTACCTATTTTCCGGGTTAAAGGAAATCTATTTCTTTATTGCATAGGATCTTTAATATTTTAATATCTCGGAAAAATTACTCAAGAAACGTAAATAAGGTTTTTGATAATTTTAATGCAATGTAGATCAATAACGGACTACTTGTCAAGAATAAACAAAATATGTACTTTGAAATCTAAGGGGAAGAATATTACACACCGATCTTTAAACAAAACAAAGTTATGACATGATGCTTTAAGGTGGTATGGCTTTGGACATCCTCCTTTAACAGTAACATTAAGCGTAGGCAGGATAATATAAACAGAAAATATAGAGTGACCATGAAATAAAAGGAAATTTCCAGCATATAAAAACTACTTTTAATATAAAAACAAAAAACACGCGGAACACTATGTCAGGTTTACGTGTTCAAAGTTGTAAAGTGAACAACTTAAGTTAAAGTAGCCTATTAATTTGTTTAAGAGAAGTGTTAAGTTTACGAGGGAAATAAAAACGTTAACAATTATGTAATTAGTTTGGAAGTGCAAAATAATAAAAAAGGTAAGTGTAGGTCAACACTAAACCACTGTTTTTTTTATAAATGAACTGGAAAAAAGTTTGACATGGCTAATGCTAAACTTCTTATGGAATGTTTAATATGTATATAAAATAGACAGACAAATCTACAAATTAAAAATCGAGTTGTCCTATAGGTAAGGGTCCCGTATATCTTTTTGAGACACAGAACCCTAAAATTTAAAGAAAATGATTAATATGTCGCTACAATAAATTCCATTCCATCAACAAAATGAGTGAAGACATAGAAATATCTCGGGTATGTTTCCCGCCCATCCGTAGCACTACATGCATTCACACGCATTCAGCTCTAATCTCTCATTGTTGATCAGAATACGGCATACGCAGCCGTTTCGTAAAACCTACACGGTCTAGTCGCGGCTTCGTAGTCAGGCATCATTTCGTCTGGCCGCGTTAAAAGCACGCTGCATTTTCGCACTCCCACCAGCCACAACACAAATGCGATTCATGTATTGTATGAATCATGAACTTTGAATGTGCGGGTGCCTCTACATTCGCGCTCGACTGGAAACTGCCAGTGTGTTTGTGCCCATGTCGACACGAGCACGCGTCTATGTGTGCGCCGAACTCATGGCAACCGACTATGACGGCTCGTAGATTTGACAGCTAGCTCAATGCGGGTACAGACGTTCATTACAACCGATGTAGTTTTAGTGAAATAATTTGACAGTTTATTTACGCTCGTTGACGTTTTAGTGTTGTGACGTTTTGTTTATATGTGACTGTTTTTGTGGAACGCAATTTTCGTGAACTTGAACTTGAAGTTTGGATCAGACCCAATTTGCGGATTGATTTGTGACATGCTCGATTTTAAGGATCGATTATAATGATCGCAATTAGTCACGGCCCGTTTGATTTCAGTTCGGGGGACAAATTTATGAATGAAAAAAATATTACGATATTGTGGTTGCAAAACAAAACTGGTTTTATTTATTTCGCGAAAAATATTTGACAAAAAATGGACAATAAGAAATAATAATGATTTATAAGTGATTGTTTGCTTTTATTAGTAACTTTTATTTAATTATATTAATTGTGCTGCAGTGTTTTATATAATTGGATTTTAATTCCTATCACAAATTGGTAAGTTTAATCATAACAAATTATTTGGGTATACAAAATTAATAAACTCGTAATAAAATTTTGATAATAGGTATTTAATTAATAATTTACTAACATTAATTTAAATAATGCTAATATTTTGACTTCCCACGTTCTAGTTAATTTATTTCGTCACTTTGATCTAGAAAAGATTATGCCACGATGAATATATCAATATAGTTTATATATCGTTACTAAATCGAACGGAAACATATAAATGCAAATCAGTCTAAACAACCGAATCGGAATTTCCAAAAATCATAATAAAAAAGGTGCACACTCACAGTCAAAAAGATTAATATAGATGTTAACAAATAAGTGTTAAAATAAACTTTTATATAAAATATTAGTTTTTGTAGGAGTAGCCCGAAAACAGGTACCAAAAGTGCCGAAGCCGAAGGGTTTTCGGGATCATTAATCAAATCGTTGCGTTATCCTTATAAATGACTTTGAGAAAGAGCGAAATAGAGACGTTACTATTCGGTTTCCCATTGGATTCGCCCATTTATCTTTGTTTTTTTTTACTTTAACAGAATCAGTTCTAGATAAGTAGTTCAAATTCATATTAAAATCATTTAAAGATTTCAAACTCTAAAAGACAATATTTTTTTGTTTATCTAATTCGTAAAAAATATTGTAATTACTAAAAATAATATTTGAAATAATATAAATTTGACTATTCATGAAGTTAATATTGTAGTATAAATAGGTAAATATTAAGTGAGAAAATTTTTGTTTAATTAAGCAATTACTAAGTTTTTATTTTTTGCGTAAATTAATTAAATTTAAATATTCCATAAATATTTAGATAACTTATCATTAAATTTTAATACAAAGGGATTTTTATGCAGTGTTTTGTGTTCAAATAAAATTTTGTTTTTACTTCTGTTAGTTTTTATTAACCCATAAGAAACATTATTTTGAACACGTATTAAAAAATAAACAGTACAAATCATACTCAATTAACAAGTTAAAAAAAACAATTAACACTAGGAACAACTAAACGTAAATTATTATAATAAACAACCATTTACTTAATGCCCTAATTACTAGACACTTAAGCAATTCAAAGCATATAAATTAAAATAAAGGTCAATCTAAAAATTGAACTGTCAAAAACTAGCTCGATAAATTGACAGAAAACATAGTCACCGCAGCGTTTTGATATAGTATCTACTTCTTGAAAATGACAGCGCACAATGGTTGTAGCGACATTCGACAAGATCACTACATAGTATAAAACAAAGTCGCTTTCTCTGTTCCTATACCCCTATATCCCTATGTATACTTAAATCTTTAAAACTACCTAACGGATTTTGATGCAGTTTTAAATAGATATAATGATTCAAGAGGAATGTTTACATGTATAATACATGCATAATATAGCCGTGCGAAGCCGATGTGGGTCGCTAGTACTAAATAAATAGTAGTTAAATAAACAAAAATGGTAGCAATAACAACGGATCTAAAACTAGGAACATGTTCTGAATCTCAAGGGTCCACGACAGATAACACCAGAAAGTCGAGATTACAGTAAAAAATACACAGGACAGCCACATACTTATAATATCGAATAATTTAATACTTTTGTTTTGGTATTCCTAGTCGACATCTGTATGTGAATAGCTAAACTTCTAGACTCTAGGGTCTACACCTTGAAGCATATCATCACATCAACAAATAATTATGTGTCGATTTAGTTTCATTCGCGGCTAGGAAACCCCAAGGTACTTATAGAAATCTGAAAATGCCCTCCTCATCAGCAGAACTCCTAACTTGCAAAACGCCTTTGTATGCAAACTGCCCAAGAAGCACAATGTCTGAAATACAAGTGGCCAATTGCAAGATATCTGAAATAAAAAAATGACCAAAACCTAGTCTGAGAGACGGTACGTTTAAGAATTGAATGACATTATAGACCACAGCGTCTCATATCAAAATTACTATTAAACTATAATATGAAAACTTTTTTACTGGGTCATAGTTTCAAAATACTACTATTTACCCCATATGGAAATATTAACGCGTTTTTAACTTCTTTAATCAGAGGCAGTGACTGCCTACGAAACGTTTACTAGACCCAAAACCAAAAACTAACTTCTACTGAGGTCTTTGTCGCATTTGATGTCGCACGTGTAGTTTGTCGTACTACAATGTGCGCTGATTTAAGGCGGAGACTTTTCTACTGGCTATTATAGTAACGGTCCCTTTCACCGCTATCTACTGACCATCAGACAAACTGCTTTTTTTTGAATCTGCCTTAATAAAACGCGCATGTAAGATTTTAATGTGCACTAGAGTAAGATTAGGTTGATGTGATAATGCGCCGTGACTGAACGCGCACGACTTTCTATGCGTGGACAAGTAGAGAAATCTCAAGGTGCATTGCATGCTTGATTTTGTTTTTTTTTTATTTCGGAATACGTTTGTTTTGACCAATCGGAACCAAGTATTACAATGTTGATACCACCTACCATGTTAGTAAAAATATGAAAAACGAGAAAGATATTCTGTCTGTTGTTTCTAAATCGCTGAACCAATTTTGATGAGTTTCAGTATTACAGATAGATGTAAATTTGAAAAGAACACAGGCTTTTTATTACATCCTAAACTTACGCGGGTGAAAACATAGGCAGTTTTATATATTTCCTATGATTCAACCTCAACTAAACTTAAAAAAAAAAACTGATTTCAATAATATTCCATGCCAATTTATTTAAGTTACAGAAAAGAAAAACGCGCAATTTCTTTTACAATGATGACATAAGTACCTACTATAAACTATTATATTTTTTTAAGTTATTTTGATTTAAAACCAAACTTCGGAACCAATCTGAAAGTGTACCTACCTAGCTACCTACCTACCTATCCTCGTAATTAAAATGTTCTAAATTGTTTGATAAAATAACGGAGTTCTGAGGTAACAAACATTTTACCTCCTCCTTTTTTAAGTTGGTTTAAAACAAAGTACTCATTGAGTTATGAATGAGTCGAGCCTACTCGTAACTCCATTAATATACTTCCATAAAGAGATATAACATTCTGAACATATTTCAAATACTTGACATAACATCTCTGTTAAATATTTTAATGCTTACAATTTATTTGCCAACAAAAGCACAGGCTACACCACAAGCTAAGCTAAGCAAAGCTAACTTCGTTTAGCTTAAGTATGGCTTACGTAGCTTCGGCAGCTTTTGTTTTCCCTTAGTTAAGATATATAGATAAATACTTTTTTGCACCATTGAAATAAAACATAAACAACAAATCTATATACTAATATTATTCAGCTGCAGCAGCAGAGTTGGTTTGTTTGTTAGAACGCGCTAATCTCAGGAACTACTAGTTCGAATTGAAAAATTCTTTTTGTGTTGGATAGTCCATTTATCGAGAAAGGCTATAGGCTACTTTTCATTTTGGTATTCCCACGGGATCGGGACTTACGCGAGTGAAACCGCGGGGCGCAGCTAGTGATTAAATATATAAAATACAAACTAAAACCGGAAAGTTAAATATATATAGTGAATGATCCTAAAGTGTCACAAAGGGCGGCCTTATCACTTTAACTATTGTAAAGCTATCAGGACTGTTAGAAAATCCACTTCATTTCATAATTCAGTCAACCGAAATGATCCAGCGTCGTCACAGTAAACCTAAGTTGTTAAAACCACAGCCTCGGAGGTAAATGAGCTAAGCTATTATAGATAGCTAACAGCTAAGCTATATAAATTAACTTGTTCATTGTGTTATGCTTAATAGGCATTATCCTAAACGATTAACCGGACAAAATGATTACGCCCACGTTTTGTGTATATTTAATTTTATATCATTTGTTTTTGTCATCGGCTCCCACTAACAGAACTGGCATCTCATTAAATATTTTAATTAACTTTCCGCGGTCATGTTTTTAATAATATCAAAATTAGATGAATGTCCTGTCGGACGTGTGGTCACATGAGTAATATTTTGACATAAACGGTTAAGTTTCTTTATAATCGTAATTTTTTGATGCACCTGGCGAAATTGTGAGTGTATATCTGTCTGTCCAATAACTTAGCTATTTCATTATGTACAATAATAATTTTGACGGCCTCTGTGGCGCTGTGAACACCTGCCTGCGACGTAGTAGATTGCGGGTTCGATTTCCACCTCGAACAAATATTAATATACAGATATTTGTTCCTAGTCTGAGTATTTCTGTATGTATATTAAGTATGAATTTAGATACTGTTCTATCCGTTATCTGGCTACCATAACACAAGCCTAGTTGTTAAGCGTGGTACTAGATGGCGCTGTCTGCAATGTCCTGCAATATCATTCACTAGTTGCGAACCGAGGTTTTACCTGCGTTTGAGATATAAGATGTACCATAACCTTCCCAAAACATAGAGCTAGGTTAGGTATCTAATAATGAAAATCAGATTTTAATATATTCAGTAGTTTTTTAAATGGAATTATAGTAAAAAAACAGACAGACAGACATGAATTCAATCAACTCTAATTTTCCACTGCTAATACACTACACTGCACTGCATTCTAATAATCTTAAGACTCTTCAAAGTACATACTTCTTGTTCATACTTCCTTAACAAGCACAGAATAGAAAATAGAACCTATCTTCTAAAAAAACTACACCACGTCCAAATTTAACTGAAACCTCTTTGTTTGTACCTATTATAATATTTTTTACCATTACCACTCGAAAAAGGGCATTTTATTCATCGATAACAGTGAATAAAACGCTCTTTTACTCACTGAGTGAATAAAAGTATTTTGAATTTGGAACATGCACGAATATACGAAATAATATGTACTTATAAAAAAAACGGCTAGATGGAATATTAAATTTAAAAAAAGAAAGTATACCGCCAATTTAGATTTTTTTTCTATCTGATAAAAGTGGTTGTTTAATGTCATTGAAAAATCGAATAACATAAATACCTAATATAATAAAATGAGTTGTTCCAGTGACGATGACGAAAATGAGACACTGACTCCGGAATCATTTCAAAATAAAGCAGCAATTATAGTAGATAATTTGTTGCCGCCAAAATCTCGGGAGCATTATGACAATGGGAGTATGACATGGAATGACATGGAATAAAATTCAATTAAATGGAATAAAACTTAAAATATATACAATTAAATTTTTTCTCTTCTATGTGTTATCATGGTTGTTTTAAGTTATTGAAACATCTAATAACATAAATTATGTTAAAATGAATTCTTCCAGTAGCGAAAATGAGACACAATCTCTTGAACCATTTCTAAATTAATTTTCTCGCAGTCAATGTTAAAAAGTAAAGTACACAACTCGTGAAAAAAATAATTTATCTCGGTCCTTGTATCCCTCGCTCCGCTCAGGATTCTAATCTAGAATCCCTCGCTACGCTCGGGATTCAACTATAGAATCCTTCGCTGCTCTCGGGATCCAACTTAGTCCCTCGAATTAAATAACCTTTTTTATCACAGTTGCTCATAAAGTGGATCTTATTAAACCGCTTTTAGGCTCATAATGCAACGTATTATACACGCGTGCGATAAAATAAAATCCAACTAGTGGTAAAATAATACGTTATCCCGATATGTTAAATACGTATCTTACTGCTAATGACATATTAAGTAGATGAAACATTCTTAATTTATCTGGGTTATACTGTTTTGATGTATAGAAAAAAGGTACCATCAAAAAGTTTTTAAGCCTTGCTGGCTTAAACCTCTTTGGTGGTACCTTTTTTCTTCTTTTCAAGAGGTTGTCTCTAAAGTATAACGAACGATAATTTTACGTGCTAACGTCTTTGAAAATAATTAAAAATTGAGTTTTGTTTTTATTTTGTTTTTTCTTTAGGTACATAAATATTTTTTTTCCTTACCATTATTATTCTGTTTTTAACCGCCGAAGCAAAAACAAATGAAAAAAACCCTAAAAAAATATTGTATGTCAGACGAGGCTGTATAGGTTAAAAGTCTTTTGCGTAGCCTTTCGAGAGTGTAATTAACAAAAAATAGTAAACATAACCTAAAATTCTTAAAAACCTTTAATTATTTTAACAAGTCTTTTTTTTATTCGCAACTGTGATAAAAAACGTCGTACGATACACGTGTGGAAAGCTGATCATTCCATCTCGGCTTTTGCCACGCTCGCGTTCCGCTCGCGCGTCATAAACCCGCCTCTATGGAATGATCAGCTTTCCACACTTGTATCGCAATGTACTATTTTTTCACTTGTTGTATAATCTACTATTTTATTATGTTTTAGACTATTTAATTTTGTAATTGATAATGAATTAAAGAACTGTAATAAACAAATGTTCGAGAACAAAACGTATAAAGAAATAAATCGAAATACTCATTTAAATTGTTGAAATCAAATGACGAACCGTACACAATAGATATAAAAGGTAAGTACCTACCTACCTATACCTAACTGCTATCCGTTGACCTTAAAATTTCATCAGTAGGTACACTTGATAGAATAATATCATCCTTTCAATGCACAGATCTGTGGGAACTTGTGTTTATTTAAATTTTCCACTATTTTTTTTTGTTAATTTCCCAAGTTTATTCAGATTAGATTGTAATAAAATACAATACTTGTTATTTAGAATAATAAAATAATAATACACGTATTTATTTAGTTGTACTTACAGTTTCCGTCATAAGTCCACTATTAGTTTGCTACCATAATACTAACAACAAGTATTGGACTTACGACCTTCTTTTAATAGACGTTACACACAAACATAAATACTTGAATTAGAAGTACTTATTGTGATTATTATTTTCAACAATATTTAGTTGGCCAAGTGTAAACCGCCACCCGCTACACCAACCGACGACGTGGGATCGATTTATAGATTCTGTTGTTTTAATGTGCTGCACAGGATTGTAAACCTTACGATGCTGGTGTACTTTTGGACGTTGATTGTACCTGCAACAAAATACATGTTGTTTTGTTGATACTAGCTATTATTTTTCCGCGTGGAGTTTGAATTTTACGAAATCTTTTTCTTCATTTCATTTATTTGCTTTCATATTGTAAAATAGATCTTACAGAGACATATGTACACATATGAGCCCTGCCGGGCATTGCAATTGTGTGGCGACAGACCGAGGTTTTTCTTACTACAGGTACTCGATAAACAATAAACTCGTCTAGTTAATACATTGTTATTTTCATGTTCAATAATGAGGTAAGTTGGTATTTGAATAGTTGTGTTAGTTTGTTTGGTTATATCAGTTTATTAGGAACTTGTAACAACAGAAAATTTATTAGGAGCCGGTTTTGCCAAATTAGTAAAGAAATAATATTAAATAAAGTAAAAGTAAAAAAAGTAAAAATACAATTCTTTGCTTATGTTATGACAACATTATACTTTTAGGAAAATTTATCCATTGGTTTGCGCTGTACCTATGCTTTGATATATTAGTCAGTCAGTGAGTGAGGACTTTAAATGTTATTTTAGGTGTAGATTATAATTAGTGGCGTAACTCAGTAAATTCATTGACTATATCCATCCAATATTGCCCTGAAACTTAGCACCGGAAAACACCGTGAGTTGTAACTAGTTATAATCACAATGTCACTAAGGCCCGTATTAATAAATCGCTCTCAATATCGATCTTGAGTGCGTATCAATCGAGTGAGTCTTGAGATGTGGTCACTATCTTAAGTTAGGCGTTAATTAATAGATAAAACTCAAGTTTTAACCAGGCTGATATCGCTCTTGAGATTTGAGACGTATCTTGAATGACAGTAACGCTTTGTTCTTACCTTGAATTATATGTTCTTACCCTATGGTAGGTAGTGTCGTCATATTTTGCTGTCAACTTGTTTTTAATGTGAACATATTTAAAAAAATGTAATATTTGTATGACCCGCAATCAGACTTGAGTGCTGAGTTTGATTTATTAATACGGTATGACTCAAGTGATACGTCGCTCTTTAATCGCGTCTTAAGATAGGTTTATTAATCAGCGCAACAACTCAAGAGCAAACTCAAGATTGAAATCGATATTGAGTTCGGTTTATTAATACGGACCTAAGGAATGTGCATAGATATAATATTAGTGCCTCTTGCGCATTGAAAGTTTAAAGCCTCATAAAAGGACTTCAACCAGATTTAACTAAAAATCACTAAAAACCTTCGATTTTACTCAACATTGATAAATTACGGTTATATAAAGATAATAACAAGCGAATTGCTGGTTTGACATGTGAAGTCGGCGTTATTAATGTGTATTATAGGGCTTGGTACACCCGCTCGTTTGTGAAGCGAATTTGTAAAATTATCGATCGATTTTGAATATTAATCATGCGCGAGCGCAGCCCGTCGGTTACGACTTGTTAGATGACCTTTACTTTGTTTTGTTATGGATCGTGTTTCGATGTTTTTGGAGGAAATCCTTTTTCTTTTAACAAATATGCTTCCTTTTATTAGTGTTAACTAAATCAAAAGTACAAAAACTGCCAGAACACTTCCTAAAATGATAAAGAGCCCACCCAACTGCTCTAGAATTTTCTGTGCCAACCTTTTTACGACTATACCGATAATAAACTTAGCTTCTTGAATGACTACAATATTTCAAGGGAGGAATCTTCTATTGATCCGTTCTTCACTAGTATTAGCTCCGATTCACATGAAGTTGCCTTTTTAAACAGCTCCGTTTTGACTTCTTTCAAGGATCCTCATTTTTTCGTATTATTAGTTTAAGTCTCATATTTGTATGTTTCTTATAGACTTTATATTTATATATAAATATAAAATTCAAAGTCATGTCTGATTGATTTATCAACGCACAGCTCAAGCTAGTGTACGGATCGAGTTAAAAGAAACACAGATAGCCTACGTAGGCATCCGATAAGAAAAGATTTAGAAAAATTCAACAAGAGGAGGTCGCATGAGAATGCTAGTTTGTAGGTAGAATGTAGTTCATTTAGCGTTATTTTGTATGTAATTCAACCTTTTGCTGTGTTGAATGTATGCTTTGTAACTTTACTAAGCATACATTCAACACGGCAAGAGTTTGCCTACTATTTACTTCTTATTCGTTAAAACCAGTAATGGACTCTTTGTTTCCCATATTTTAGTTACAGCTGTTTCTAAATCACTACATAGTATAAAACAAAGTCGTTTTCTCTGTCCCTATATCCCTATGTATGCTTAAATCTTTAAAACTACGCAACGGATTTTGATGCGGTTTTTTTAATAGATAGAGTGTTTCCAGAGGAAAGTTTATATGTATAATACATGCATAATATAGCCGTGCGAAGCCGGAGCGGGTCGCTAGTATATCCTAAATAATTAATTATTTTACGAACAAAATAATACCAATCCATTTGCCTTATAAACCGCACCGTTTGGATATGTAACTAGTACTAATTAGTAACGTCTAAACGTCTCCGTAACTTTGATATGGGTAAGACAAGGACATTTTAGCTTTAAGGGTCACCGCACACTGCCGAATTATAAACAGAGCTGCTTATAAATTCAAATGTCCTAAACCCTCTTCATTCTTATCGACGTTTTTCTTATTTTTTTTTCTGTTATGTGTGCTTATGAACTTCATTCAGACTTGTTTGATACATACTCGAAGTTGGTTCGTGTAGTGAAAAAATATTGGCCTTTAGTCTAGATGAAATAATAATATATACTACCCTCACAGCTTAATCGACCGTGTCCAGACGAAAGAACTGGTCATTACGTCTGGAGTCTGGAGCCAACAAAACCGCGGGTTTTACCACGATGTTTTCCTTCACCTTATGAGCAATGTTAAGAGCGCCTTTATATTTTTAGTAAGGAATATTTAATTTTTCAAGTACCCAGTACTACCCAGGGTAATTACCTTTATATATATTTTTTATTTTTGCGCTTTTGACATTATGCTTTAAAACGCTTAGACCTATTAGTTTCTGTGTCTGTCCTATGCTGTAATTACTTGACCAGTCTTCATCTAAACCATTCCAGTTTGTCTTGATAGCACGTTTCCCGTGTTTTGGCACTCATTGCATGATGGTTAATCGTATCTAAAAAGTTTGTACGGTCGGCAGCATAATTGCAGACCCACCGTAGAGCTCCAAAACGGCTGTTATAAGAATGTTTTCAACACGAGCAAGATTCTAGACACCTGCTTTAGGTGAAGTTTAAACTCTTCTAACTCATCAATTAATCAAACAAAAATTATAGAATGCAAACATTCCAATAATAGTAATTTTCGAACTCTACCGAGGGCTGCAATTATGCAGCCGACTGTAGGTACATGGAAGCAATAAACAAATAGTCTAGGAGTCTTATAAAAACCAATTGAACACTTATTTATAGTTTTATAAAACTGATTTCTGTCCAAGCGTCTGATTAATTTTCGTAACGTATGCAACTAAAAAATTCCTGAACCTATGAAATCTGGTTTTCACTGTTAAAAGCCCAATTTTTTTGCAAGGTCGATTTTTACTTTGCAATGAAATCTAACAAGTAGAATAACTACGGCTTTACCATTTATGACGATATTTTAAAGAAATCCGTAGGTTATTTACTTGGGCAAAACCGCTGGTAGAAGTTAAAATCCTAATTTATCACTTCTACGTATGTAAATAGATAAATATACCTACTTTTAATTATAGGTTGCATTATGTAAATAACATTTACTAAAATATTTCGACGAAATCGTTTTTTTTTTCTTTTCAAAACTCGTTTCAATCGACACAAATTGATTTATAAAGTAGTTTAATTTTATAACATCCGATCTAGATGCCTACAGTTTTATTTTATTTGATAATCTGTTGATAATGTTAATCAAAGGTGTCTTGTTTATGTTATTTAGTGTTTAATTTAGATATGAATATGTATATTTTAAGTTTTAAATTTAGACACAGTTAAGTTGGTAGGTATACAAGTGTAATTTACTTACTTATCATAGGTGTTATAGTTTCTGAATTAATATTTCCATATTCATTTAATCTTAGTATTTTTATCCATTTGTTTTGACCTTTATTAATTTTTTGTTGGTTTGTGATTCATGATTTCGTTGATAATTATCACTTACCTACTATTTATTAATTATTTCTGCTGATATACCTACCTCCTACTTATTAACAACGTGAGTATATATTAATTTATTAGTTGTAGCTCGTTTTGGTATTATATGTAGTATATAGGTTAAGTACCATCTCATCTCTAGACGAAATCTTCGTGAATTTTGGTTCCGATATTGCTTATATTATGACACTTAACTACCTATGACAGTAATCCAGAGTAGGGACATATTTGATAATTTTGTTTGGTTTGATTTTTCTTTGCAACTTCAACCTAATTAAATCAGACCCATCAGTTTAATAAAGTATTCTAATCATATGGACAATTGCAATTGCAATGCAATTCCAGACATTTTGCTACTTCCTCATTCTGCTTCTGAATTGTTTTTCGGATGTACCTATAGGTTGGGTTTCATGGCATCTAAATGAATTTTCTTTTTGCAAAAAAGTCATTCTGATAGTAACTCAACAATACAGCGACGTTGATGGTAAATTTGCGGCAAAGCTTTATTCATCAATGACTCATGAATCAAAATCGATCAATACCTTTCAATTCAAAGCTAAGGTCATATAAATAGATATCTACGGATCAAACCACATCAAACTATATGCTCCAGTTGTATCTAATTGCTCTCCACGAAACACACCCGGCGGCGTCTACTCACATCTATAATCAAGCTTGCTTTTCCATTTTTTATCTGTTCGATCTTCGATTACGGCATGTCCAATTGATCCTTGGTATTCGTATGATGTGATGATTTATAGATGTTATAAATTAGGTATCGGAGATCCAGTCAATTAAAAGGTTCTGAGAATGTTTTTTGGTTAGCGGTTTTGGTTAGAAGATGTTGGTTGGATTCATGATGATATTGAAGATTTTCTGTGTCTTAGGAGTTTTTATCTAAGTAGCAAAGCTTTGTTAGTGTGATAATTCTAGAACCTAGATCAATAAAACGGGATTTAAAAAAGCGTCTATCCACAAGGTCTATTAGGTACATATGAATAGAGATTATTACTGTCTGTTCAGAAACATGCCTCTCCAACTCTACTATCACGTGTCTTTCTGGAGAAGTTTTGATTCAGAACATCTAATAAACAAGTCCGTAAGTTTTGTCGTTCTGGATGGCAGTCTTACTACACTTTTTTCTTATTAAACATACTTTTACGGCCAAAACAAACACAAGGAATCACGGCATATCGTCGACATTCGACATTCGTCTTATCGGAGTAATCCAATAACCTAGACCTACCTACACCTACTTACTTAGTTCAATATTCCAGTAATTTTCAAGATCATAATCAATTAGGTAGATAAATAACATTCTCAGGTCATCCTTTGTTAATATTACCTTCATAATAAGTTGAAGAAGTAAACTATGTCAACTGAATAACTAATAGTACACAACTGTGTCAATATATTGCTCTATTTGCACATATTGTACTTAACAACACATATTTCTGTTAGAATATTTAAAATCATGGTAATCGATTATTGATTTCATTAGAACGAGTTTTAAAAAGACCAAACCACTGTCTAGAAAAATAAAATTTTGAACAAAAAGGTGAAGGAAACCGCAGATTCAACGAGTTAATAAGCGGCATCGATATCCTTTTCCCGTCACTCCATACCATAAGCTTTGCTCATACTTTTAAGGTCGTTCCGTTCCTTGCGATCATGCCAAGAATTGCTGCATTTTACTGAAATGCAGGTGATAAGTCGGCGACATTAACCGATTTCATGTAAAGAATTATAAAATTAGAAGACTGTGGCGTGCGCAGCTTCACTTGTACCTAGAACATAGAGACAAAACTTTAAGATAAATAGTTATATATTAATACTATATTTGTAAAACACACAAGAAACATTTAAGAATAAACATAAAATCTTTCAGGACAACTATGTTGCATTTGCAAAATTTCGATAAACATTAAATTATCAGTATGTAGGGAGGTTTATTATTTTTGTGAGATGTAATGCAGAAATGCGCTGCGCTGTGTTTTGTCTTCGCCAATGAAGGCAATATGTTCAAAATGTGAACTGTAGGTAATACAAAAAGTTTATTATATTTTATTTACCGAATGGTTTTTCAAAATAGGAGCCACTTAACCAACAATTTAAGTATAAAAGGACTTTGGATAATGAGGAAACGGACCCAAGATAGCTCAATTTTGTTTCTTTTCTCAATTTAGTGTAGTTCCACGCCAAAAAAAATTAGAATAGGTATGAATGAAAAAGTTAAGGGAACAATGATAATTGTTTAGACCAAAGTAGACCAAAATGTTTAACCCAATTTTATAAATATGTACCACCTATAAAACTGTTTTCACCCAATTTAAAATTTAAAAATTCGAATAAATTCTAAATTCAAAACCTCAATTCAGAATGTAACCAACAACTAACGGTTAGAGGCGTCGCTAGTGATGTGCCAAGCGCGAGGTGTACCTACCAGTAACTGCGCCGTGACACGCGAGTTGCGCTCCGCCCATCATCACGCACTTCACCGCTAGTTATGCTAGGACTACATTAAATCCACGTGTAGGTACCACGTACGCGGATCTGTTCGACCCTAAAGTCGCGTTCCATCATGTTGTTTAGGCGTGCCGTTCTCCTTTTAGGCGAGCATGCTACATCCTCGACCTCATCATCGCTTTCCATTTGGTGAGATGGTGATGGTGAGGTCAAATGCAAGACAATTTTGCGTTAAAAAAAAACTTCTTAACTTGTGTGTATGTATGTTTGTTACTCCTTCACGCAAAAATTACTGAACCGATTGCGATGAAACTCAGGATCTAGATAGCTGGAGACCTAGATTAACACATAGGCTACTTTTTATCCCTATATTCCCACGGGATCGGGACTTACGTGGGTTTAACCGCGGGCCGCAGCTAGTATTTCTATAAACGAAATCACGGTTCCATACAAGAAATTTTATTTTTAGGTATAGTTTCGATCGCTTTCAGAGTTTTTAGCTTTATGCTGATAAGAAGTGACTGAAAATTTTCCAGGTCATTTCAAATTAATAACATGGGTTCAAGTAGGCTACCTACTTAAGTTCCTGTAAAGATAGTTTAGTTTTTAAGGTTTTTATCCTTTTGCTTCTTCATTTATTCGCACCACAAATTGAATATGGTACACTGAATAAAAAATGCTTGGATATATTGTTTAAAAATGTATTTAAAATTTTAATTCGGAGTTTCATTTAAACGTGTTATTGTTTTAAAAAACAGTCAAGGGGGTCACTTGTACAAAATGGAACATAGTAAAAATGTAACATTTTTTTTTACATTAAATTAGATACCTACTACCTACTACTTATGTGGGATATACACTACACAATATAAATCCAATTTATATTAAGTACTAACATTTCTCAGTCACTACTCTCAATCAATCATTATATCAAACTAATACAAGTATTTCATTGATCTCAAATCTAACACCACTCGTCCATTCAATAAAAACGCTCCACTATCTATCAAAACTTTTACAGTGCACTTCAGCTACCAAAACTCAGATAGTAACAATCTGAAATAGTCCAAGTGCATGAAACTAACACTCAGTCTTGATAAACGGCGGCCATCGCTGCACGCTACGGCCTATTATGAGAGCATGACGTCACCGCCCCGCCCCCCACCTCTTCGCTTCAATCAAACTGGGGAACCCTCGTCATGCCCCCACCCTACGTTCCGCTTTACTGACTCTACATTTTTTTTCTCATAATAATAACGTCGAAAAAATAGCACAAAAAATCTCGACAGACGCGTTGCTCATCCCATCCCTAACTTACCATTCCTTTTTGGAATCGATGCAGTTCTAAATTTGAAACTGTTTGAAATGAGATGTTTGATTGTTTTTATTTTTGTATACTTACCTATTTCGATTTTCAAAAACTTACTCGTGAGCTTATACTTACTTTGGACCTAATTTTTTACGAAGCTCACTGAAGTAAAGAAGTAAGTAAGTAGAAACTTTGTAAGCTTTCGGCGATAAAATATGACCTATGAAATTTACCTTATAATTAAGTATAAAACAAATATCCGTGCCTGGCGTGAATACATTGACAACTCGACTTACATGTTTTTTTTTTATTAGCATAAACGCTTCCTAAGCACATATATTTATATGTGTCAAAAAATCAGCCATTTATCTACATAAATTTTAGAGCTATGACCTTTGGCATCATGTTGACATCTCCCATTTTTGCGTGTTTTACTTGACAAATGCAGATGTCGACAGCACTAACAATTAAAAATATCGAATACATCGACTTATTCAATAAAACGATTTTAAACAATCATATTATAACTTAACAAATCTAGATATCAAGTTACGGCCGGCCAGAATATTTTTATTTTATTTAAATAAATCGAGATATCAAGTTACGGCCGGCCGGAATATTTTTATTTTATTTTAACAAATCGAGATATCAGGTTACGGCCGGCCGGAATATATAATTATTTTTATACAGAACACACTCTTTATCGTATCTTTTTTCAACATATGCTTTTTCCGAGGGGTGGGGGAGGGAGGAAAGGTCATGTCCCACACCATGAAGCTCTACGAGGGGATAATCGACTTTCGGATCCGACAGGAGTGTCTCTGGGAGTCAATATGGTTTCCGCCCTGCATGGCACCATGGACCCTGTTTTCGCCCTAAGGATCGTTAAGGATCGTCGAGAAATACAGGACGAAGAATACGCCTCTGCATTTTCTAGATCCACGGAATCAGAATTTCGGTACATGTCTCTGATGATTTCAACATAAGCTTCCGGCACCCCTTTGGACCGCAGCGCCCACCAGATCATCATGCGAGGAACACAGTTGAAGGTCAACTGCGAACTGCTGTTGGTGACACTAAGTCCTTCCCTGTTACCGTTGGAGTCCACCAGGGTTCCGTCCTCAGCCCGTTCCTGTTCAGCGTAATATTGAATGTACTGTCCGTCCCATCAGGGATACACACGAGCAGCCTCCGTGGCTGCTCATGTACGCTGATGATATTGCGCTGGCGGACTCAGATAAGGGGCGGCTGGTCCAACGTGTACACACGTGGAAGGAGTCGCTTGAGAACAGCGGTTTGCAACTGAATGTGGCGAAGACAGAGTACTTGGCTTGCAATACCGCAGATCCCACACCCGTCTGCGTAGACGGTCATATGGTCGAGCGGACAGACCAGTTTAAGTACTTGTGATCTGGGCTTCACGTCAAGTCACTCATTTCAGCGCTTGAGCCTAGTGGCGTGAGGTGACTGGTGTCATTTGCGACCCCAAAATGCCGGTTAAACTAAAGGGACAGATCTATAAAACCATCATTAAACCTGTCCTTTTGTATGGTAGTGAGGCGTGGCCGGTGCTTGAGCGACATAAGCAGGAGCTGCGTGTCACGGAGATGAAGATGTTGCGCTGGATGTGTGGAGTGACGTTAAAGGATCGCGTCAGTAATTCCCGCATCCGGGGCGGCCTTCATGTCCGAGACATTGCAGATAAATTGCAAGAATGTCGCCTACGCTGGTACGGTCACGTCTTGCGTAAACCGGCTAGTTACGTGGAGAACAAATGTCTTGCCATGGCGCCTCCGCCGGGTCGTGGCAGACTGGGTAGACCCAAGAAGTGCTAGCTTGACGTCGTAAAGGGTGATATGCGTGCAAATGGCCTTACTAACCAGGATACCGAAGATCGTGCGAAGTGGAGGCGTAAAAGTAGGAAAGCGGAAACGGGCTCCTGAGAGGGATGCAACCGGGAACATCACTCGGATGATGATGATGATGATGATGCTGATATTGAAGTTTCTGAGTCGTAATGTGATACGACTCAGTAACTTCAATATCAGCATAACCTGATGATCATTGTGAGGCGTATTACACAATGAAAATTCCATTAAGCTAGTTTTTAATTTAGATTTTTTAATTTAACTTGAACAATTAAGGATATTATCTATTTTTATCTTCATCTTTTCTTGCATTTATAAAATAAGATAAATTAAAAACCTACACCTGTTTATCCTTACTTTTATTATTATTGTAAAAATGTATTTTTGTTTCAAATTTCCTTTTTTTTAAGTATTCATACCTAAATTTACGTTTTAACAATTAAAACAATAGAACTAACATGGTGAATAACTTGATTAATTAAAAATAAGTTAAAAATACGCTCTGTAAGTCGAGTTATCAACTTATTCACAGTAAATTACAGACTTGACATGTCTTATATTGTGAAAACTACGTACAATTTTAATAATTCATTAGCATCACTATAAAGATACCATAAAATAACATTCATAGCCACATAAACATCTACATTTAAATAATTTATCGATTCAGGACAACATGTCAAACTTTAAAATGGCCGCCCTGTAAAATTGGTGTTTTAGAGATGTCAACATATTCACGCCAGGCACGGATATAATACTTGTTTATACCCATGTTCTTACATTTTATTTAAGCAACAGAGAATAAAAATATTTGAAAATTCCAATAGGTAGGTACAATCATTCTAATTAGTCAATCTTAACCTAGTTAGACTTGAAAGCTCTCGCTAAAAACTTTTAAAACTAAGCACCCACAAAATGCCATCAAGGTACTTAAAAATAAAACTAAATTCTTAGGCACTTCTCTAAATTCATTAACACAACAAAAAGAAATGAAATAAATTGTCAATGCCATCTATATTCGAGTAGTCATCATCGAACGAAACTTAACTTTTAATTTTACTACTCGACGCCAGAGGTCAGTTTTAAAGTTTTGAAAGTGGACTTCCAACTAACTTACTCTCATAGACTTCTTCATTTAGTTTCAACAAGTTTTAACAGATGGTGTTAAAATAAATTTGTTATAATAATATCATTCTTTAATAAAAAGTTTTGTTTCAAAATATAAAATTTATAGATGAATTCTCAAATATAAAAAAAGTTAGGTATTTTAAGTTCGACGAATAATTTATTTAAAATTTATATAATAATTTTAGTTGTGAGGTTGTGAGTGATGACGGTTGGTAAATCGAGTAGAAAAATGTGTTTCTTTTTTTATGTTAAAGACAAAAATATATATATATTTTTTTTTTTTCAAATATTATTCTCTTTATTTAAACTTTCCAAATTGAATCAAAAAACTTTATCAAATCATTTCGAAAAAAAAAAAATATTTATATCTTTTTTACATTTTCTAATAAGAAAACGTAACTGAGAAAATACCAACAGTTTAATGTATTATAAGTTACTACCTAATCTACCTAGATAAATTATAATCAGATAATATTTGATTATAATTAATCTATGTTGACAGAAACTTCCGCAATCCAATATCCCAACGGCCATCGTTAAAAACAATTTGTGTAAGTAAACCAAAATAAACACCTCGTAAAATTATGATTTCAGTGTTCAAACGTCAAACCCTCGTTGAAAGCGTTCACAGATAGGAGCATGTTGTGACCGAACCTTGATGAATGACTTTCATCGCGACACTACCGGTCGTAAACCGGAAACTCAGATACCGCCCGCCCAGCGCGTAAATTAACCCACGCCATGTCGTTCTTCCGGTTTACATTTCTCTATCATTTTAATATTATGTACTTACTAGAATTTTTGTTTAGTAAATAAAGAATAAAATGTACTTACACTGAAATTGATAGGTTTAGAATTTTTTTTTTAAATAAAATTAAGGCAAATAAAATTTATATGTATATTTAGTACCTACTTAGTTGACGACCCAGTTTGCACAATGGTCACCATGCCTGACTGCCAAACACAGGGTTACGGGTTCGATTCCCGCCTCAGACATGTATTTATGCTTAGATATTTGTCTGTGGTCTGGTTGTTTCTATGTATTATAAGTATATAGTTACAAAAGAAAATTATTAAAGTAGTATATTATCCGTTGTCCAGCACCCATAACACAAGTCTAGTTACTCAGCTTGGGGCTAGATGGCGATGTGTTGAATGTCCTGCAATATTATTATATAAGTATTTATTTATTTTACTTACTCACCTCTCAAACTCATTTTACGTGATTAACGATTCACGATAGTAAATATTCATTGTTATATTCTTGTTAGTTTTGTTAGTTATTAGCTTGTTAGTTTTACAGGGTTATAGGTAATTAAATAAGCAAACGGTTGAAGACCACTTCCGTGCACCTAAACAACAACTTTTCATTAAAATCTGTACCGATTGTCAATATTACATTTTAAAATATAGGTAAAGTTATTTAAAAAGGTTTTTTTGCGTTGTTTTATCACTACATAGTATAAAACAAAGTCGCTTTCTCTGTCCCTATTTCCCTTTGACCGCTTAAATCTTTAAAACTACGCAACGGATTTTGATGCGGTTTATTTTTAATATATAGAGTGATTCAAGAGGAAGGTTTATATGTATAATACATGCATAATATAGCCGTGCGAAGCCGGGGCGGGTCGCTAGTGAATCTATATAATAATATTGCAACTGTTACAAATGCAGTCTCGTAAATATGTTTTCTATAACAGTGCCTAGTATTATTATTTCGCCTTTATGCCTACAGTTTTAGATATCTACATATGTTTATGTCTATGATAATTCTAATCAGAATTGTAGTCTGATTTACTTCTAATGAGAATATCAATCAGTGACATATAAGAAAAACTAACTTGATAAGGATAAATAGTTAAAGATAATAGTAAATTCAAGAGAAAGGGAAAACGTGTCCTGGTTATTCAGAAATGGCTCGAAATTATTCAATGTAGCGGGAAAACGGCCGTGCTTAGAATTTTAATAAGACTAGACGTTTCGCTTTCCCATTTTAAATTTTAACCTTAAAATAAAACAATTCTAAAGTAATAGCCACTCGTATCTTCAAAAATAATGTTTTAAAGAAAACATGTGTAGCTATCAATAAAATTTTATATTTATTTATTTTATTTAAGTAAATAAAATAAAGTTATGACATCGATTTCAAATAAATTAACATTTTATTAAATCACGTTAATAAAAAAATATTATATTTACACTTTAACATTCTGTCCGCGACCGTACTCGTCCATTCGCTGCGCTCTGCTAGTAGCGCCACATTAAAAAGATTTCGGGTTCTCACCTCGTTTAATTCGTGTCTTAGTTCATCACAATATTAACAGATGGCGTTATATTTTAATTTTTAATTTAGTTGTTAGATGGCGCTGTTATCAATTTGTAATCATTTTTCGATTTTTTTTATTTTATTTTAATTAATAGGCATTGTGATTAAAACTTCAAAAGTGTATTTAGAAATTATTATTATACAGTTAAGTGTATGATGTAAAATAAATACCGCCCACCGCTACAAACGCCTACCTGTCCATTGTTCCATACAACTTATGCATGTTAGGTATGTTCCAATCACGCATTGCAATTACAAAGGTGTCGGCGTTTCTATCTCATCGTAAATCACAGCTGCACGATATAACAATTAGCCGGTATGATAGCAATGTTAATTAAATGGCTATACTGTGCACACTAGCGCCGGGCGCCGGTAGCGGATGAATTTGGTACTACATTGTAACATGGTATCCGTACCTCTACCAGGAATTGTTTAACGAAACGTATACCAAGTAATACATACTTAGGTACCGTCTTTTTTATAAACCGACGTTTTAATATTCCAAACTAACAACACCAAATGGTTCACCTAATCATCACTTCACTACATAGTATAAAACAAAGTCGTTTTCTCTGTCACTATGTCCCTATGTATGCTTCAATCTTTAAAACTACGCAACGGATTTTGATGCGGTTTTTTAATAGAGTGATTAAAGAGGAAGGTTTATATGTATAATACATGCATATTGCATAATATAGTCGTGCGAAGCCGGGGCGGGTCGCTAGTACCAAGATAAAAAAGTAGCTTAGGCTTCTTTCACAATTAAAAGATTTTAAAATATTTATTGTGAACTGAAATATAGCTAAAATACTTATAGCATACAATAAATATGAAATATTGCATCTCGCGGTTTAACCCACGTAATTACCGATCTCGTGGGAATATCTGGATAAAAAGTATGATACTCCCAATGAATAAATGTATCCTCATACCAATATTCATCATAATCGGTCCAGTAGTTTCGGAACCTATTCAATGCAAACAAACAAACAAATATTTCCTTTTTATAATATTAGTATAGTAATATTAGTAACCGCAAGACAGCTCTTTTTTATTTCAGTTACCTACACAAAATAATATTTCGTCAGCCAAAACAAAGATACTGTGGGTGGAGTGCGAGTTTTTCCGTATAGAAAACGTTACTATCACGTTAGCGTCAACGACAAAATTGTATGGAAAGTTGAAAAGCGCCCCTAGCGGACGTAATGCGAAGCTATAACTTTTCATACAATTTTCTCGTTTACGCTAACGTGATAGTAACGTTTGCTATACGAAAAAACTCGCACTCCACCCACTGTTTTAAGCTATCGATCTCGACTCGCGTATTGACTGATTCCTAAGTTTTCGAGGTAAATACTCATTATGAACGTTTAATTGGGTGCGTAAACAACTGATGGTAGGATGTTGATTAGTTGACTTTAATATTAAAAATATAATAAAATAAGTCAAATATCAGGATTGTTATAAAACTAGCAGCGCTCCTCGGTTTCATCCTCGTAACGCCCGATCCCGTAGGAATCACTATCACTACATAGTATAAAACAAAGTCGCTATATATGTACGCTTAGATCTTTAAATCTACGCCACAGATTTTGATGCAGTTTTTTTAAATAGATAAAGTGATTCAAGAGGAAGGTTTATATGTAAAATACATGCATAATATAGCCGTGCGAAGCCAGGGCAGATCGCTAGTATCGAGATAAAAATAAACCTATGTTATTGAATCAATGTACCCTCATACCAAGTTTAATCAAAATCGGTTCAAGAGTTTCGGAGCCTATTCGTTACAAACATAAAAACAAATAAACTGTCCGCTTAATAATTATTATGGATAAGTCAATAAGATTATAGTAACAATTACTCCCGTACGTACAGTAGGTAGGTATGCTCCATATGTCCATTATCAGTTTGACGATAATACTATACAAGTATTGGATAAGTCCAACCTCCTCCTCCTCGACCTTCTTCTAATAGACGTTACACACAAATATAAATACTTGAATTACAAGTGATTATTGTGTGATTATTATTTTCAACATGTTAGCTATGTCTTTAGTTGGTCGAGTGGTATAATGCTGCCACCCGCTACACCAACCGATGTGGGTTCGATCCACAGATTACGTTGTTATAATGTTCAAATAGCACAGGATTGCTATGTTACGTTACGGTGCCAGTGGACTTTTGAACGTTGTACCTATACCTACTTATGAATGCATTGTTGGCATGTAAGTAATTATGTAGTGAAATATTCGAGATTTACGTGTAATTAGTAATTCAATTTACGTTTACATTATAATTATTTGAATAAGCACGCGATAACAACTTGTTAGATTGAAATCAAGTTAAATATGGCTGGTTCTGTTAATTTTTACGATGGGTTTGTGGTATGCTCGTAGTTAAGTAGGTAAAAGGTCTAAAAGTAATATACTTAGTAAGGTTTTTAGAAGGCTGTATTTGAATCGGTTGAATGTCTGCTGCTGTAATATATCATCCGGGTACTAAATGCACTGATGTCACATGAGTCTGATGTCATATATCCCGCTGTCAAATATCAGAGCCGAATTCGAAAACTGCTAAGTAAGTTTCAATTCTTTAACACAGGTAAAGAATATTGGATAATGCTATCCACTAAAGAAGAAAGAGAGCTCTAACTTTTCTTTTATTCCTTCGTATAAGTTGTCTATCTTCTACACCTAATATTATAAAGAGGAAAGGTTTTTTAGTTTTTTATTTGAAACGAATAGGCTCCTAAACTACTGGACCGATTTTGATGAAACTTGGTATGACGATATATTGATTCATTGAAAATAACATAGGATACTTTTTATCTTGATATTCCCAAGGATTCGGGTGTTACGCGGGTGAAACCGCGAGGTTATGCTAATCTTTTTAATCGTCCGTTTAATTTGATTTCATCAAAACAATTTTTTATCTATGACCTTTTTTTTTTTTAATTGGCATAAGACTATTGATACTTTCGAAGATGTGTTCGAGCTCAAAACAAATCAAACACATACTCTGTCAGCATTACCACATTGATTACCTCGTCAATGTGTTAGGTATTCAAAGACCTCCCCTGGCCTGAAATTCAGGAACGCCAGACATTTTGATTGCGGTGCCTGTAACAGATTGCGATCGCTTTGATTAACAGATTCCTGGATGTCTGGTCTGATTGTTGCTATTAATAAGTTTGACGTTGTCATGTCTAGTTGTTTTCTGGCACCATTAATATTGCATGTCCTTTAAACATTATATAATTTATACAGCACCACCAACTATAATCCAAGGTGTATTGAAGGCGTATATTCAGGGCGCTGTGTAGTAGCCTGGGACATGTATCAGATAGAGTAGGATTAGCCTAGCACCTATACTACGCCCTCAGCTTAGTTCACCGTATCCTGATGAGGAAAGAATTCGTCAATACTGGAGGCAACTAAGTCGTAAAAGCAATGTGAATAGCGCCCAAGGTTTTTTGTGAACTATTCGGAATTATAGTCAAGATGTCTACCGCTAGGCCCACACCAATATAGTGTAGAAACTTACCTTTTTAAAATCTTATTATAAAAGAATTTAGTCAGTTAACCCAGGTTGGCCGCTACAAAGAGAACATGGCTAAGTGGGGTTTCTCCAGATCTGACACTCTGTGTGAGTGTAGGAGGGCCGCCCAGATGATGGCGCACTTGACGGCTTGCTCTCTCTGCCCTGTTAGCTGTTCTGCAGACGACCTCAACAAGGCAACAGATGATGCGATTGCCGTGGCTAAGTTTTGGGCGGGAGTGCTGTGGTCAAGGTGCATTGCATTGCTCGCTGTTGACACGAGGAAGAAGACCGCTTATTGAACGACTGTGGAAGTTAGGAAGAGTCCGTCTCTTTGAGATTCAGAATATTATAGTTCACAAACATTATCTAGATACTTTGTCTGCCATAACTTTTCAGCGTGGAAATGCTTATCACATTTTGCCTTTACTTCGTCAAATTAACATATCAATTAAAGTGAAAACTTAAAGATATGCTTAATGTTCTTAGGTACTCTTTCAAGCTCATATTATGTCCTACTTACGTCTTACCAACAATACGTGTAGAAAACGTACTTACCTTTATAATTACGACTAACTGCAACATGCCATTCTACTTACCACTGACAAAATAAGCTTGTACACAAATGGTGTCATAAGGGTGTCCTTATACTGCGGTACAGCCTCCCTCATGAAAAATTATGTGGAAATAACCAACTTGTCTGATTAAATTTAGAAGTTTCGTGTAATTAGTATGAACATAGGATTTCACTCAAGCCCGCTCTGCGTCGAGATGCGCTCTGGGACTCGTTTCCGAGTTTTTGATGACATGAAAAATTTTCAGTTTTTCAATTGAATTTTTTTACAGAAAATTTTGTAGAATTTATATTTAAGGATCTCTAGTGAAGTTTTAACTAGCTGGTAATACCAAAATTCCGATCCCGTGGGAATATCGGGATGAAAAGCTATCTTAATTCCAATTTTCATTAAAATCAGTCTTTCCCATTCAGCAAACAAATATTTAAAGAATTAGTACCTATTATAGATAACTTCTGAAGGTTAATCAAACCCTTTGTCTATCTTAATAAGAAAAAACTATAAAATAAAGACAATCAAGATGTAACAAACAATTAAAACAGCACTCAAACAACAAACAGACAAGAATTGAAAGATCAGAAGCAAACTGAATGATATTAATGTTGTTCTGCATTTCAATTTAATGTTACCATTCCCCTTTTACATTTTATCATTTGAAAAGGTAACTTTGATATTTTAGAGTTCAATAATGGAATTTTGAATAACCGACTTGAGATTCATTCATTCATTAAATGGACTAAAATACAACTTTCAAAATCCTGACAAAGCACAGCTTCAAAAAATTAACGGATCGAGCTATATTTTTGTAGGTATGCATTATAGCTTTTATAACGTAGGCATCCGCTAAGGAAGGACATTAAAGTTTTCTTAAAAAATGGCTTAAACTTTAAATAAAAACTAATTTAATAGCATTTTAAAAACTCTTCGGTGAGCCCTGAAGTTAGTATCAAATTGTCGCAAACTCAAGACTCTAGGTAGTAACAGCTCGTCTAAGCAGGGGATCGTTTAAAGCTGATGTCGTCATAAATGCAGTTTATATAAAACTAGCGACCCGCTCCGGCTTCGCACGGCTATATTATGCATGTATTATACATATAAACCTTCCTCTTGAATCACTCTATCTATTAAAAAAAACCGCATCAAAATCCGTTGCGTAGTTTTAAAGATCTAAGCGGTCAAAGGGAAATAGGGACAGAAAAAGCGACTTTGTTTTATACTATGTAGTGATGTATATAAATAAATATTGAAAAATATTGCATACAGGACCATCTAGTCATAGACTGAGCAACTAGGCTTGTGTTATGGTAGCCAGACAACGGATATAATAGCTTTAAAGAAACAACAAATATTTGTTTACAAAAACGAATATCAGACTACAAGTACTTCTTCTTCTATAAGTATAGGTAGATATGGATAGAAACTTTTTCATTTTTCTTTCAAAAGTTCAATGTCTCATGTACGGAACCAATATAGTGTGTGTAAATCAAACAACTCCGATCCGAACATAGCCACTCTAATTGACAAATAGTAGGAATGAATAATGACAGTAAGATTTTTCCAAAAATACCTTTTCTTTGATCATCGTTTTGATAAACTGCTACCGACGGTTACACGCGAAATGTTATTAATTTTCTTTTTAATTCGATCACATTATTTTCAGCTATGTTATGCTACTAGCTGAGCCAAGCGGATTCACCCGCGCCCCGAACGCGTGGAATTATCGGGATAAATAACTATACCTAGCCTCTACCTCTACACTGTTATGTACCTATATGACGACCCAGTTGGCACAATGGTCACCATGCCGGACTGCCAAACACAGGGTTGCTGGTGCGATTCCCGCCTCAGACAAGTATTTATGCTTAGATATTTGTCTGTGGTCTGGTTGTTTCTATGTATTAGGTATAAGTTAATATTTCCAAAAAAAAAAGTATATAAGTAGTATATCCGTTATCTAGCTCCCATATCACAAGTCTAGTTATTTAGCTTGGGGCTAGATGGCGATGTGTGGAATGTCCTGCAATATTTATTATTTATTTATTATTACTATACTATCACTTTCACGGAAATAGAGAATAATTCGCTGCTTTTCCTAAACATAGTTCCTAATCGGTACTCCGTAATGTCTGGTCAAGAAAATACGGTCTAATAAATTAAAATATACATAATATAATATTATATTTACCTATATTTTATCATTACAAAATACATTTTTACTTGTCATCATAGACATTATTTTATTTTTTTTAATCCAGTAGATAGTGTGGATAACGCCCTTTTTCACAAACAGTACCTACTTAAGTGAACGCACTGCGCTAAATGCGGCCCTATGGTTGGTCAATTTTGTGCTGCTCTCTTCACTCTAGCGAATCAGCGTCTTATTTGCGGCACTATGCGTTCGCGCACACTATGCAATCTCAGAGGGTTGATTGTGAAACGGGTGTAACGGGTGTAAGTGATGCTGCTATCTATTGAGTCATAAGGGAACTACTTTTTTGAGTAAGCCTTATGTATTGAAAGTTAAAGCTTCGCATTATGTCCGCTAGGGGCGCCTTACGAGTTTCCATACAATTTTTAAGCTCTGTTAAAATTTACTTGTTTTTCAACAAACATACCGACAAACTATTTTATAATTATTTTTCACATTTACAGGGTAACTCAATTCCAATGATTTATTACGTGTTACTTTTTCAACCGAATATTTGATTTTGCTATTTCAATGATTTTCATGGAATTGCAAGTTTTGATGTAACAGTAATGTATTTAAATTGAAATAAATTATGATTGTTAGTGCATAACCAAGTAGATATTAAAATAATTTTGTAAATCTGAAGTATGGGTTTTTCTACATCGTATAAGGTGTCCCTTTTTATTGTCATTTATTTTTTCATACTAATAAAATAAGTTAAGTAAGCAAGAGATTGATTAATTTTTTTCTCTAAGAAGATGGCCGCTGGAGCATTCTAGCGTAAATCAGATTTGATCTTCATGAAATATCAATCCTATAGGTAATGTAATAAAACAGTTCTTATGTCCAACCCCAACCCAAACTCCTGCCACCTGTTAGGACGTTAAAATAGAAATTCTAAAATCCAAAACAAAACAGTCATCTAACCAAGCGTGACTAAATTCAAAATTCCTTTCACAAAGGAAAGATTAACACTGAACTCCGACCCCAATTTTTAAGCCGTAGCTGTACCAAGAAACTGACCTTAAACTTAACTAATTGCTTAGAAACCATGAGAACTAAGTGACTCACAAACCAGTTTTATATAAATCAAAATATTTTAAGACACTAGCGGCACTACCACCGTTATCAAAATATCAAAAGCACGTCTAATTTTAAGCGGTCAAAGTAAAATTTCCTTGAACTGGACCGTAGATTCGTATCACGATCGTTATAGCTAGTGGAAACATTAGCTACTTACGTGTTTAATTTTTTGAATGTAGGTAACTTTGTGACATTTAAGTTGAAACATTTCAAATAAATCTGTTCCTACTTCAGGGTTTCAAAAGAAAACTAAGGAAATTAGGCGAACCCATTATATTAAGTTCCACTGCAGGGCAAAAGTCTTGCCTTATTTCGTCTTTTCTCTAATAGCTTGTGGAAATATTAGCTACTTACGTGTTTAATTTTTTAATGTAGTTAACTTTGTAACTTTTAAATTGAAAATTTTCAAATAAATCTGTTCCTACTTCACGTAATCAGGTTTTAAAAGAAAACTATAAGAAAATTAGGCGTACCTATTATCACATGAGTAACTTCTTCAATCATGTGCTATTATTACGTAATTTCCACGCAGGGGAAGAGTCTTCTCTTCAAATATTGGACATTAGAGTTTAGACTAATGGTGATTTCAAGGACATTATGGGCCTTACGTAGTTGTAGCTGAAACTCTTTTTTACCTTAATATAAATCATTTTTTATATGTCTTCATTACATTTTTGTTCAATATCACCGATATACCTGAAAGCCAGACTGTTTAATTAGGTAATTGAAAGATATCGCACGAAACCCGATAATCACTAGGAATCTGATACCAGAATGTATTATTAGGTACCTACCTACCTACGTCCGATGTAGCCTAATAAATCTTATCTCTCTTCCATACAGAAATATATATCTATAGGTCTTTTTAGATACCCGCTAGTTGCCGGAATGCAAATGGAAATTGAAAATTAAAAAAATGCGAGGGTCCTATCGCTAGGGGGTGGCGAAATCATAAATTTAAATTGTCCATCCCTGTACATGCAAATTTTCCGAGCATTCTTTTCAATGGATGTATTCTTTTCAGAATTCATTTGCGATTTAATTAAATCTGCTTTGATGTCTACAGCTTAACATGAAAATTTTCCTTTTTTGTTACATTTTATTTCCATTTTTTTGTTCGGGAATAGGTGTTACGGTTTTTTAGGAGTTTACATTGTTTGGATGATGAATAGATAGGTAGGTTAAATGTTTTATGTGTGTCAGTTGTACCAACCTATTGTCATGTTCCTGAAAATGATTTTTGTTTTACGACATAATCGTAGGTATTCTTAACTAATTAATATTTTTATACTCATATAAGTGGCTTATAATTTCAACAATACATAAAGCAACAGTACCCACCATCTATAAGAACACATTGTCTACAAAAAGCCGTCACCATTAAATATCGCTAATGAACCTTGAGCTTTTGAGTTTTAAATAACTTATGTTGAGGGGCGGTCACATTCTCATACTAAAAGGATTTTTTTACTTAATACATACGTCTAACTAACCGTATCAGAATATCTCGATGTGACTTTGTAAGGACGTCAAATAATCATCAAAACGGACGTTTCAGATAAAAATATTAAAGTAGTACCGTCAAGACGCGAAAATAATGTCTCATATTTTTACACGTTATTTGTATTTTTTCCGTCAGTTATGTGGCTCGGTAAATTCTAGTAACTGTCTAATTAAGTGTGTAATAAATCCTCTACTTTAAACCAGTAGAACGAGATCTAGCGATAATGTAGTGGACGCAGTGACACTTGTCCCTCGGCGATCAAATTAACGTCCGTGCAAAGTTATGTCGACCGGCGTTGCTTGTCGCGGTTGTCACTCATGCTTCATCAACTGCTGGGAAACGTGGAGGGCATGACGTCGGGTCAACCACATGTCGATCTCGAGACGTGACATTATTTCATCTGCCATCTCGCTTATGAGGACCTGATGCCTACTGTCAGACAAAGACAGATTTCGATCTTCACTCGCGTTTGAATATGCCGCTTAGTTATCTTCGCCGAACGGGAGCCGCATCGTTTGCAGGTTGTCGCTAATAGGCGTTTTACTTGGGGAATGAGAATGAGGTTTTATGACTACGTGTGTGTTCCGAGTTTAGGCCACATGTCAGTCTATGTCAGCCGTTAGGCGAAGTATCGTGATTCGCAATGACTCCGACGTTACGAGTCGCGGGCACGCCAACACAAACAATCGATCAATCAATAATAGCTCCTTCAGCTGACCATTGGAATATTTAATTATAGATTGACTAAGTGCATTCACCTCTTCTTTTCAGATACGTCAAAGATCAGATGAGGAGACACCGTCCGTTGACAGAACGTGAATCGTCAGTGATATCGTCACCCGTCGTGTAGTGAATGGAATCCGAAGTGTTTGTGTTGTGAACAAACTGTGATATAAGTGTCGGCCCTGAGGGCCGAGAAGCTGCGACGGAAGATACGGACGCGAGCCGCGCGGGCTGCGGGCCCGCGATGAGCGCCAACAATTGCGACAGCATGACATATTTCTCAAACGCCTACATGCCAGACATGAGGAACGGTGGCGGCCATGAGCACCAGCAGGCGCACGCGCACTACGGTGCGGTGCCACAGCAGGGACACGAGATGGAGGGCTGCGACCAGCAGCTTAGGCCGGCGCAGCACCACTACCCCGCACAGCCGGCGCCTGGGATGCCCTACCCTAGGTTTCCACCCTACGATAGACTGGGTTACTACCAACAAATGGAACAAAATGGGTATCGGCCAGACAGTCCGTCTCAAATGGGTCACATGGGTCCGAAAGCGGCAGATGGGTATGGTCCAAATGGTCACCAACCACCTGCGCCGGCGGTCTATACGTCGTGCAAGCTACAAGCGGCGGCGGCGACGGCGGGGGGCGTACCGGGTAGCCCGCCGCTAGAGCAGGCGCAGCAGATGCCTCACCACATGCACCCGCAGCAGCACATGGTGCAGCACGGCGTGCCGCCGCACCAGCAGCATCTTATGTACCCGGTCGACGACATGCAGCATCAGACGCAGATGCCGCCCATTCACCAGCAATCGATGCACGCGCAGCAGCCTCCGCAGCAGCAGCCACCGCCTAACACCAACGCCTCTATGCCCAGTCCGTTATATCCCTGGATGAGAAGTCAATTTGGTGAGTATTCATAAATAAATAGGTACATATTATCAAAGCGTTTTCCTAACAGATCAACATATTCGTATTATTGTAAAGTAAAATCAGTCTATTGAGAGCTTTGTCATTTATCACAGATGAAACAAAGAATGAAACGGAAAGTTGGTATTTGTCAAAATTGTACAATATTAACAGGTAGCAAATTTCGACAATTTGCAAAAACACTTTCGCAATTCGTGCATTGACGTGAAACAATGAGTGTCAAAAACAATACCCTTCATACTGTTCCGGGATTATTTATTGGTCGAAGAGGCGTTCAAAGGAATTTCACTTTTCATAAAATTTACAACTCTGGGCACAAAAGCGTTTACCTTCTGTTTAGCTGACGCCGATGGGAACAATGAGGCTTCAAGTTGTGCTACCGTCTCCTACTGTTTTTGAATTTGTCTGCGATCTAATTTATGGTCTCGCTGCCTGATTTAGGGATTCCATTGTAATTGGCGAGGTCATTCTTTAGCTACCGGTATTTCTCAGTTCGGAATTCAGTTTTGCATGCAATTTGTACGAGTACGGTGAACGTCGCGCCGCGGTTTTTGTTGTGAAAAGTTTATATACCAGTGATTTAGTGGATAGTGCCTACGCTACCGGTGAATAGTAATATCGGTTCAAAAATTTACTTAAATATTTTTCACACATTAAGGTACCTAATGAGTAGAGTGGTAAGCTTATGTTTCCGTTTCCGATTATTAAATTCAAGATCAATATTCTATCCGAGTAGTTTGTTCAGACTCTCCCTAAAGTTAATTAATTTCGAACTTCGATAGTTCCGGTTTGATGGAATCGCAATAGATAGCTGGGATAGATTAGTTTAGTTATGAAGAGGAAACAGATCGATTATGTAAATTTTGTTCAAAGTTAATAGAAAAGCAAAAAGAAACAAAGCAAACGCTAAGCAAGTAATTTTTATATAAAATGGTTTTCCTGTCTCCATTTGCATTTATACTCATAAACTAGGTCCCGAAAAAATCGGTGATGACAGACAGACCGACCGACAAGAAAGTGATCTTATATGGGTTCCTTTTTTTACCTTTTGAGGTAAGGAACTCTAAAAAATTACTTTATTTTGTCACCTATAACTTTTTGCTATAGAAAGTGACAAGATGCAGACTATCCTATTTAGCACGTGAAAAATAAGTTAAAAAGCTTCAGTAGCATCCTACTTAACTAAAGCTCTTGTACTCTCGTTAAACACTCATGTTATCTATCTCAACGGTTTCATCATTAATTATCTTCAAAAATCGACTCCCATTTTTAAACAAAAAACGACCAATAGCAACTCGGCATTCGAAAATCGAACAGACAAACCATTAATCATTGGCAGACGCGAACTCAGATGATTATGTACTAATACTGGCCTGAAATAACTTGAAACGTTTAAAAGTTTCTATTTTGTGTAAAATAAATAATGTTACCTATGCTTGTTCAGCTGAACAGATCGCTAATGAAAACATGTGAAAACATCACAATGTTTTGAAGATAGACTTCTGTAATCATTTATCACTAATGACATAGCACCGAAATGAATTACTTACCATTATTTTTTACGGTATAAATAAAAAGCGAAGTTTACTTTCTAAAGGTCGCTGCATACGTAACGGAAAAAACCTCGTACGGGACGGGGAAGTGATGTGCATCATTCTTAATAGTGTTCGTGGTCTTTGAACATAACATAACATACGTAAAGTGATGTTTCTAGTGCCGGACGGGACGTGACAGTTTCTTGACATCGTTTCATATAAAAATATCACGTCCCGTCCGGCACGAGAAAAATCACGTTACGTATGCAACGACTTTTAATGTTTACAGACTAAAGTTTTTAGTGACATCTATACTAATATTATAAAGCTGAAGAGTTTGTTCGTTTGTTTGTTTGAACGCGCTAATCTCAGGAACTACTGGTTCGAATTGAAAAATTGTATTGGATAGTCCATTTATCGAGGAAGGTTATAGGCTACTTTTTATCCCGATATTCCCACGGGATCGGGAGTTACGCGGGTGAAACCGCGGAGCGCAGCTAGTTTGTGATAAAAAAACAAATGGTTGTCTGTAAAGTCGGCTTACGGACAATAATTTTTACGTGATAAGGTCATAAGAAAATGATGAAAATTGAGACCTTTTTTGTTATTCCTTTGTATTTTTTTTCCTTTAAATAAGTCTTCTAATAATTATAAACCTTTCTCTTGAATCACTCTATCTATTAAAAAAACCGCATCAAAATCCATTGCGTAGTTTTAAAGATTTAAGCATACATAGGGATATAGGAACATAGGGACAGAGAAAGCGACTTTGTTTTATACTATGTAGTGATTACGAATGGCGTCACACAATATTACCGTGACACTTTTTTGTACGTCAAAAAGTACATTATTTTCTGATAGTTTCTCTTTTATATACCTATTTGACGTACAGTCTTCACTGACTAACGGTATAGAAAGATAGACTTACCTAGTCCGAGAGGTAGGCCGCGATAAGTCGACGGGAATCGAGGTGGAAATGGAAATATAATGGAAATCCCCACCCCCTCTTCCCACCAACCTCCCCCTTCACACAATGCTGGATAGACGACTTGTTACATTTCATTGTTCAGTTATCAGCCCCAAGGCCTTTGTTGAAGCCCGATGATTGAATACAAGTATTTGTTCTGTTGCCTGCCGCTGATTTTCCTCCGTTTGCTGCTGAAAGCTCGAATCGTTACGTATTAACGTGTATTGTGAATGAGTTTCTTTTGAGTTTTGAAATATTTTGAGGTGATTTTTGACCTGTAAAATATAAATACAATAAATATAATTTCATTTAGCTTATTTAGTCGGTTCCAAATAGCATCGAGAATAACAGTCACAGACCTATAGAAAAGAAAATGTTATTAAAAAGAATACGAGAAAAGTTACTGTCGTGTTTCGAATCATATTGCAAAATATTTTTTTGTAAACTCAAAAACAAAGAATCACTGCACTTCCCTAACATCCCTTTGTATTTTTACACGTGATATTTATTTGCATAAAGATATTTTTTCGAGGGGTGGTATGACGTATTTATTTCTAATTCTGTGCACCGCTGAATTTCCGGTTTCCTTTACCAATGACGTTGACGAATTGAACTTTTTTCTTTTTAATATTTGAAAGTATATTTTTAAATTTGGAAGTTATTTTAGTACCTTTTCTTGTACGCGCTTATATCCAGATATCAGCTACCAGTCGAATTTAAGAAATTTGAATGGAACTTTTATTTTAGGAATAAAACTTCCTATTTTATGGCTATTTTTATTCCATCACGATCCCAATCACGGACTTAACCGAGTGATACCGTAGGTAGGTGGCAGCAAGTTTTTCTATGTACAATAAAAGCGTGTTAAAAATCTGATCATTCTAAGTAGGGCAAAATCGTGCCCAAAGGAGTCGGTTACATACATACAAACATACAGGTGAAACTAATAAAAGAAAGAATATCATTTCCATAATTAGTATTATACGACGGTAAATAGTGATTTTTACTACATGTTTAGGGCAACACAAATGTAAAAAAACCGGCTAAGTGCGATTCGGACTCACGCACGATGGGTTCCGTACCATGGTACGGAACCCATAGTGCGTGAGTCCGAAAGAATGAAAATAAGGTGGGGAACATGTTGTATGGGAGTCCCACCTTATTTTCATTCTGTTTTTAGTATTTATTTTTATAGCGGCAACAGAAATACAATACCTAGGTATAATCTGTGAAAATTTCAACTCTCTAGTTTTATGAGTTACCGGTTATGAGTTAACGGTTTATGAGTTACCGGCTGGTGGACGGACAGACAGACAGCGGTGTCTAAGTAATAAGGTCCCGTTTTTACCCTTTGGGTACGGAACCCTAAAAAGTACGCAAACAATGTCCGCTCTACCAACTATATTACGTCCATTTACCTGCTAATATACTTCAAATAACACAAAACCGAAATTTTGGTCTCATTAAAAAGTCATTACCATACCTTAATTAGTTATCATACCATAATTACCAACACCCACTCCTAGAACTTAAATCCCATTATTATTGTGTCGAACATAAGAATACACACATTGAAGGAAGTTGACGTGTGTGTCGTATATTTTCACGAGAAGCACACATACGCATACGAGTGTGTGCGTATGTAAAGTGTTGTCAGTTCATTTATTTTTCCCGATTTTACTGTTATTTTGGTTTTTACGTTTTATTTATTAATTAAAAAAAACGTCTTTTTCAAAGGATTTTTGTTAAAAAGATAAGTAAAAAAACTGTGAAGTTTTGCCCAACTGAAGTGAACATTTTTAAGTAATAACCGCTAATTTTCTTAAATACTATTAAATATTCGGCTAAAAAAAACAATATTATATTCTAATCTAATTTGAATACTTTTTCTTTAAATGTAATAAGCACAAAACGTAAAAGATTCGTTATAATTTATAAGCATTTTATTACATCCAGAAGCATTTCATATTAAATTTATTAAATCTTATTTTCGAAATATCCATTTTGTGTATAACAGAGTCAAAAGAGCATTCTACACAAACCAAAAACAATGAATAATCGTTTTAAAGTTAGACAAACTTTAGCAAAGATCCGAGTTCGTTTGAACCCTCCTTCAAACTTTCTCAGTTCAAACCAATAATTCCCCGATCTACGTCTTTTTACTTTCCAAGTAACTTGTGTTCAATTAACTGGTAACACTGACAGATTTGCTCTCTCTTTCCTCTTCATTACTTTTCCTTCTCACACACGCGTATAGATTGTCTCATATTAATTAAACTTCGGGATACCGCCAATCAAACCCTGACCAACACTAAGCCGATAAAGCCGAGCTTATTATGTGGTATTAAATTTTCATTTTCTTACCACTAATCGTTCCAAATTGAAACGGATACATAAAAATTACAAAATAATAGCTGCTAAATTGATTAATGGATATTAGGGTAGCTCACGTAACGTCGTAACTAAGAATCGCAGCAAATTGTAATACAAGACATTGGAACGTGTTTTCTATCATCGCTAGAAACTCATTAAGGTAGTATTACGGTTAGATAGTATCACAAAAACCGTCACAAGATGCACATGGTGCTAGTAGGTAGAGAAATAAATCATCGTCGTATCTTGTTCGTACTTGTGGGGGAGTAGTGAGTAGCCATCGATGCCGGAGCGGAAAAAAGCCCGCGTTTCCTGGGGATCACACATGACCGGCTTGTCTATCTGCCAGACCCGTGTCAAATATTCTCTGGAGCGGAGATCGCCCCCTGTTTGGGGGGAGAAGCCCCCTGGGGCACGCTGTCCCGCGGCGAGGCTCATCTTGGAGCCCTAATGCGTTCCGCGCTCGGTATTACGTTGGGATGAATTTTTAGGTGTCTGTTGCGTAAAATAGAAATAATTCTTGGAGTACGTAGGCACACTCAACGACGATTACCATTAACGTGTACGTACTAAGCTACGGTGGAACGAATGAAATACAGCCCAGCGAGATAATTATTTTAAAACTGAAATATTTGTTTGATCACAGCAGAAATTTTGATAAAGTACATACATTCTTTCGACGTAGATAACTACGGAATGATTGAATATTTTCTTTTTCATTAAGATTTTCGCGTTCAGTCGACGGGTGTTGAAAAATCGTCCGCCTCAGCACCTTTCATAACTTTTCACTTCGTGATCCAAAGCAATTACTCACTTTCTATCGCCTTCTCAAATATTCATTCGTGCTTTTCCTGCAGCAAATTATAGTAATGGCCCGAACAAAACTGGTAATTAGCCTCCAACGTGTAAGGGTGAGCCTTTTCTAAAAACAACTTTTTACAACATTTCGTGTTTCGAAAATTTGATGGATTTCAAATTATGGTTTCAATTTTGATAATGGAAAAATTGGTCACATATTTTCGTAATGAATAAAATAATGATACGGGAAAATAGATTAGTAGATATATAGCTAATGGATAGAGCAATAAAGGTTTCATTAACAATTGAAATTAAGATAGTTCGACTGAATTCGGTACGTGAAATTGGTGAGAAATAATAGGAATGGTTCTTTGTTTTCATGGTATAAGTTGTCATATAGAGGTCGTGTAGGTTAGGTAGGCCGTCGTGTTGACAGGCGGAGCCGGGCCCAGAACAAAGCTTCCAGAGTCTAACAAAGACGTCACCGACCGTGGTTGCGACGCGGAGTTATGGCATCCATTGTGAGCAACAATACCCCAACAAACGAGTTTGTATAAGCTATTAGGTACGCGCATTAATATATATTTTTTGTTCGCCCGAAAATTTAGCATTCCATTACGAGGGAGAGAAATGAAACGCCCGCCGCATGAATTATATTAAAATATATTTGAATATTTCATTTGACACCTTTTTTGCGGGCGGAATTCGGTTCAATCCCGTACGGGCTCGCGTAATTTTTGGCGTAACTCTGAGGCAAACATTTTTGTGAATAACATTCCATTTCGGATCCAGAGTACGATGGAATCACCGTCAACAAAACACTGACTGATGGCAGTTTGTTATGGTTGTAAATTTAATTTAAACCTGCACAGATTTAAATGTATTTGGGTTTTATGAAACATTCACACATAGGTATATTGATGGGTATTCATTAATTCATAATCATTCAAAATTGTTCTGAACAGTTAATAAGAAGGCCATGATCATGGAGAAGTGAATCTTAAAAGACATAGATGAAAAAAAATCAAGCTGATGAAATTCGTAAATCACTACCTACAGGTTAATGGACATTACTTGAAAGCATATATAGATTTTTATATTCCGACCTACCCTGTGCTTATAGAAAAAACAGTAACAACATACCTACCTAATATCTAATCAAAATATACTAAAAAAAGTTTAACTTTACGTCCGCCCTCAAATGATTAATGGAAGTCAGAGCGTGAACGGTAAAGCAGTGGGATTTTGTTATGTTAAACACATATATAGGTAGGTACTAGTTTATATGATATAGTAAACGACTGCGAACCCATTTCCTTCATTAATCATATATGTAGTAATTATTTTATTGCGTGTTTCTGAAATTCATTGTTTTCGTAGCTAAGGATGTAATCATATTATATACTTTTCATTTTACTTATCTCAAATTAGTTTGTTCCATTAGTCCCTAATGATACTTTTGTATGTCGTTTGCTATAAATATTACGATATTTTTTCCTGAAAGGGACCACAGTATGAAAGTACTATGCTATATTACGGCCATTTTTGATTATATTTAATTGTGAAAAATTAACCAGTCTTGATATCGTGTTAGGTATGTTTTATATCGCTAATTAATTAACATGTTATCTATTTATATTAATAAAATATTACCTAAATGATTAATAGATTTACATGTCAAAAGTCAACGATCAATCAACTCTGTAGGGAGTGCATCAAAGATTTATTGATTCACTTGCGTTTTATCGCCATTACTTAATTAATCTTTGTTTATCAAACACGCCGACATTATTTTTTTTCAAAATAATTGCAATATCATTTAAACTTTAAAACATCGACCTTCAATCTTAGTCGTTCGGAAACCAGCAATTTTATTTACGACGTGTAAGCGTTTAAGAGAAATTGCATTAATCTGAATACCCGTTTGATACCGTGTACGATGTTGCAATACACTGAATACTCAATGCATTCAATAAAGACATAAACAATACATGTTATCGTACAGTTTTACACTCAAATATCGTTCGTATAAAGTTACAATTCGATTGATAACCATCGGTAGATGTACGACGATTCGATCTGTCGCGTTTGTATGAAATTGTAGGACATGAATTATGGATTGTCGATATCGCTTCAAGCTGTTGCTATATTTTTTTCGTGTTTCTCTGGCGCGATACCGCAACGAATTAAATTAAAAGCTCTTTTCACTTGTCATCCTTTGATGAATTTGGTATTTAGGTTTGTGTTGTGGTTGTGAGCTATTATTTTTTATCATCGGACGTTATTGGTTTTGGATTTCGTTCGTGAGTTAAAACGTTACATTCTTCTAGATAATTATAATATACAAAAGTATTGAAAGCAATTTCCACATTGATAGACTTTTCTTACAAAAATAAGTAAGTATTGTAGGATATACATCGCTGTCTGGTTAAAAACTAAGGAACTAGGCTTGTGTTATGGTGACCAGACAACAGATAGACTATGTACTTATATACATTTTTATATAAATATATACTTATTACACATACAATTTCACCGTGACCACTACATACATACGTATAGGTAGGTAATTAGTTATATTTTTGCTTTTATTTTTTTACTATTTTACCATAAAAAAGTAAGTATCATTGTAACCTCTCACCTAAGCAACAGTGCCAGTAATAAGTATAAATGAGATCCAAGATAGTAGAGCCGACTTGGTCAATATTTTATCATGCATTTATCCAGATAAATGTGTGCAGACCTTTTAGCTCTGGTCAAGATTAGTTTCACCTTGATCTGGTATGAGGTTTGTGCAATTGTAAATGTCAAATTTCTGTTTTGTATTTTTGAAGCTATTAATTCCTATGTCACTTATAAGGCCTTTGTAACAGACTTCAAAAAAGGAGGAGGTTCTTTTAGTTAGAAGTCAAGCATTTGCTGTAGTATTTTATATACCTAGATCATTTGTGTTTCATAATTTAAGATAAATAGTACCTACCTACAGCGACTCTATTCAGTTTGTTTTTTACCGCGGGGCCCACTCAGAATTGAAACATCAGAATATTATCTTAGGAATGTTCGAGAAAAGGGTCATTTCTCATTGTTCGTAATCTTATAAAGTGTTGTTCACATCGATAGCCGCTTATATCTCGCATCGCGCGTGTACTGTGAAAGTAAACCGGGTCCCTGATTCTGGGCCTCCCCTCGGCTGCGATGATTTATTGCCATCCGACGACACATGCACCGCTGTAGCCGACGCTTCAAGCTGCGATTTGGTCGTCACAAACGAGACTTTTAAACCCGACGATTCTGATACTCGTCTATATTTGATAATTTTGACAAATCTTAAAAAAAATTCCAATAATTAGATTCAAATACATTTCAATCGAGAATGAAGTCATCTCAGAAACTTCAGTCTTAACTGATTGTTGTTATAGTAAGAATTTAATATTAAATACTTCTATTTTTAAACTGGCAATTCCATAGCTATCAAATTAAACATCGTCCAAAATTGGCGATGCTTCTAAGACGTGTCCCTAATGCTCTTATTACCAGCGGTTTAAATCTGACGTCTGCATCATGTTTTATGCATCTGAGTATACGATGAAACCGCCACTGTAATATATAATAAAGCCCGGTTCAGAGGATTTCATGAGCTATTTAATATTGCTTTCACTTTGTTCTGAATTTTGGACAGTACCTATTTTGATGGAATGATTATTAATTTAATGGCTAGCATATGTAATACGAAATGTGTTGAAATTTGGGCTTGAAAATAACTTTTCCTAATCTTTGTTATAAAATAAACAGCATTATTCTGAATAAAGTATTTCTTGTTTGTATGTATAGGTTCTACTTCCCTTACATTTTTTACAACTCTGTGGAATAAAACATGACCATCAGATAGGAACATCTGCATTCTTGAAATCGTCCCAAAACCGGGCTACGGGACGATGAGGCTGTTATCAATTTCCTGAGCAACAAGTGGGTGATAATTTTGGTTCCGCTGCACCAACCCTAACTCTAAACACCAAGTCTTTTACTTTGTGTATTTCAGGGTTTTTGTGTCATCATTGTTTTTATAGGGTTGGTTTTTTTCCGGCACTTCTTTTAAAATAAATTTAATTGTTTTTCAGACCAGTTTGTAAAGTCCTCAATATTCGTGTCAGAAACAGCTCAATTTTCTCAGTATTTTATGAAATTGAGGCTTCAATCATGATAAATCTATGTGTATGACCTTACGTCTAAGTTTACTCCCTTGCTTTCGCGGAAAATGTTGTCGAATTTATTGTTTTTACTGTCTGCTTTTGTATGGAATACCTGTATGGATATTTCATTTCTAAGAGGGCCCCGTCATAACGTCATTCGCAATGTAATCCCCTCATTTCGTGTCGGGCAAATTTCTTCGAAGTTTGCATGTTTGTCTTGTATAGTAAGTCGTTTTCGTGTTACTGTTCAACCGAAAATAATCAGCTAACTTAGTCTTTGTTCGAACTTTCACAACTTTATTTCAATTCCTTCTATTTATTTGTGTTTTCTATTTATATTTACTTCGACTTTATGCTTCGAGGTCAATGAAATTTTACTTAGTTTATATATCGTCGTGAAGATTATACGGCATGATATGTAGATATAAAATACTAGTTATGGATAGCAAAATTATGTACCTACTATTCCGAAATTTCAGCTCGAAGATCAGCTTCAGCTTCAGCTTTCAGCTTGCAGATTTCATGCAAGATTCATCTCATTCGGTAGATTTTGCGTAAAGGAGGAACAAACGTACCCAACCTGTAGGTTGGTTAACATACTAACTGTATATTAACATACAAACTTTCACATTTATAATAATAGTGAGAGAGAGATAGAAGCAGGCAATATTGACGTAGACTTTTTTTTAATTTCCAACCATAGTTTTTTTTTAACTTTACGAAAATTCGGCAATCTTAGTTTATATCTCGTCTATGATTTTATTTTAATCAAACGTTCGTGCAGTTTCTTCATCAAATCCATTTTTTTATTCAAATAAATTACAGTTCAGAGCATCATCTAAACCGTGTATAATAGGCATCGCATCTTCCTCGAAGAATAATGATTACAAAATGAAAAAGGCCCGAAGCGTCTTAAATTATTTTAATTGGCTTCGGTAGCTCTTTGGACCGAATACACACTACGGTAATATGTATGTTTATGACAACTTCAAGATCGAACATCGTAGGTACTTGTTATTATTCATCGGCGTATTTATTAATACCGATTACTGAATGATTAATAGCAACGTGGATATTAGTATTAATAAAACTGTTAATAAAATTGTAATATTCATGATTATTCGCTTTTGTGTAAGTTGGATTAATTGCTGTAGGAGTAATCACATCACTTTAATATATATTGCTTTAGGTACCTATATGAATAAACAGAAGTTAATATAAGAAAGACAATGATTATGTTATTAATTAATAAGTATGAAATAGATGTTTCTACCCTAACATCAGTTAATTTTCGAAGCAGTTTGATTTATCCGAGTCTTACGCTGTTCTTGATTAATGACCCATTTTTGATCAGTTACTTAATCCGAGATTATGTCGAAAAACAAGGCTCTCAACTTGTCTTCCACGAAACTTTGCAATCCACGACAGCCGAGAGAAATGTCCAACAAGCAAAAACAATTAACAAATTGATAAGTTCAAAACAATTTTCAATTAACTCCGGCGGGAGTGTTCACCGTTTACAAATAACCACCATTTATCAGAAATGCCTATGCAGTTTTTAACGTCTGAGCTGAGTTAGGGTTACCTCCCAGCAAGATTTTTGAATAGAATAATATGTATTTGATAATCAATCAGTGATAAGAAAAACATTTATAAACACAGACATGAAATTCCATCTAAGCCATGCACGTTACAAAAAAAATGAAACTGGAGAGACTTGAAACATGAAAAACTTTTTATTAATCAGTAATTTTGTAACTTTTCAGAAAGAAAGCGGGGACGGCAAACGTACACGCGGTACCAGACACTCGAGCTAGAGAAGGAGTTCCACTTCAACCGTTACCTGACGAGAAGACGGAGGATCGAGATCGCGCACGCGCTCTGCCTCACCGAGAGGCAGATCAAGATCTGGTTCCAGAACCGACGCATGAAGTGGAAGAAGGAGAACAAGACCAAAGGCGAGCCCGGTTCAGGGGACGAACCGGACAATATGAGTCCACCGACATCGCCACAATAAGTCCCCTTAGGATTACTCCAAGGCCCAAAGAACGTACTGTTCCAGAGGAAATCTAGAGATTTCACTTCGTTCATTTTGTTCCCTCGAATTTTACGTTCGAATAACAAATCTGTAACATTACGTTCTAAGGCTAAAGTTACTAGAACAAGTTTAATTTGTATAAATTGTATGTTGGACTTTTCATGATAATATTACCTACATTATAACTAATACGTAATCTAGTGATTTTGAGAGTAATGATAGTGTGATGAAGAGATTTTTACAATTGTTAAGTATAAATTATAATTTATAGAAACGATTTCAATACCAATAATTACCAAAAATGCAGTTATGTATAATTAGGGAACTGCGACATGTTTATGTGATTCTGATTACATAGTTTTTTATTATTTTTAATGAAATTCTCAAGTATTAAACATTGCAAATTGCTTTGATTGTATTTAAAAAGTGCTTGAAAATTGTAATTAATTTTTTTGGTACATTTAGTTCTGGGTATTACCCATTCAATTATCATCCATTTATGATTGAGTTTTAGTTCCTTTAAACAAGTTCAAGCACATTTCATAAAATTAATTATTTTTTTGCAATAATTTTAAATCACAAAACCATAAGGACCTCTTATAATTAACCATTGATAAGAAGGCAATTATAATTCATATTGTTATTATTTAATATATTTGATGTTTTATTTTTTACTTAAGCTATTTTACTATTCTGTACATACACCTACCTACATAATAATTTTAGAATTTATATAATGTACAATTTTTTAGTGTGAATAATATTATACTGAGATTAATTTGGTAAACAACGATGTTTTCGTGTTTTAAAATTTTTGCGTAATGAGTGTTTATTTTGACATTTTCATTTTGTCTGGTAAAAATATAAATTCTACGCGTACCTAGCGTGTATAGCGTGGAAAGGCCAGTTAATACAAGTGCAATGTATACGATTTTGAAGACACATATACGTAATAAAATACTGATAATAATCGTAATAATAAATCTATTATTGTAAAATGTTACGAGAAAGAAGCTTATAATTTAGATTAAACTTATCAAGTTGCAAAAGATTTGATATCTTCTATTTCTTGAAAATTGAATGAGGATAAATTAAAAGACATTTGGAATAAAATGTTAAAATTGTTGTTTACTGTAATGAAACAAAAGTTACCTTCGATCTTATAAGCAGAGAAAACTTAATTTGTTCAACTGAACCTAGTGCAACGTATGTTTACATAACGAGTACGCAGTATACCAAAGTTAGGAAATAAACAACTTTACTGTATTGTATATGGTATATTTGTAAGAAGCAGATGAGTCGCTGTGATCAAATACCTATACTTTATTCAATTCGATCATTGATAATATAATATACGTAATTAGAGAATTCGGCGATGTTACTAATAATGCTTTTGTATTTGATGAAATATCAACAACAGAATGGAACAAATTGTATACGTCTAGTGTAAAAACTGTTTAACAGAACGATTGTAGTATCACAGAAATTCACTGCTGATATAGTGAAAGTTAGCAATTGCTAAAGTATCAACAGAAACATCATTAAAAATACGTATTTTTATAAAATCATTTCATAAGCGGAACCGATATACGTAAATATCGTTCATATTATATTTACTCGTAACAATATTAGTATAATAATTGAAGTGAAATCGAAAGATTGGAATCAGGAAACACGTTATACGTTATCATAATGTATAAAAACTATTTGTAAATTATTATTTTTCATAATATAATTAAAGTAAATAGATTGTAATTAGTAAATGTTTCTTTTATACAAAAATTAAATGAGCCGGTTTCAGTTTTTTTATTATATTTTGTGCTGTGTTTGTTAAGTAAATTTGTAAATTGTAATAATTGTATATTGAAGGTTTATCTATATTTATTTATTCGCTTGAATAGGTTTGCTTACGTCTATCGTATATATTTTGTGATTCTCGATAGCTGTCTGGCTGGGATGCATTTTGTTGATATTGTATTACATATTTATCTATAAAGTTTGCTCAAGTATCTCATTTTTGTGTTGTAAATTAATTTGTAGCAGTAAGCGTTGTCTTGTCTGATGTCTCGTGTAACTTTTGAAATATCATTATCCTTTTCACCTTCAAATTAAGATTTAACACTAAATACAATAGATTAGTAATTTTCTTTTTAAATGAAACTCACGATCCCTCGCCAGATAGAAACCTCATAGGTTTTATGTTGTAAAATTTTAAATTGACTAAAATTAGGTTTAAAAATATTTAAAATTAAGTTCGAATTCGGATCTATTAGGATCTATCCTGAAAATTTTCAAAATTAGAGTATGTAGAGACAAATATGGGAACCTTATTTGAACGATTTTATTTACCATTAATGTCCTATCGATTCTTTATGAATAATTAGTAACTTAATAAGGTTAGGCGAGACGATATTGTCATAAATACCTATATAAATACATGAAATTAATAAAGCATAATGATTGTAACTTCTGATTTTTATTATAAACACCTCTACATAATTATATTTTAAGTTTTAGCTGTAAGAAAGTATTGTAATAAAATATTTCAAGAGAAAGTTTATGTAAAAACGTGAAAACTGTAGCTAAATTAAGCAGATGCAACAAATTCGTAACATTTAATACTTTTCTGTAAATATATAATAATTCAAATCTTTACCTAGGCAATGTGGATACGAAGTAGATCAATCATCCAGTAGAAAAAAACAACTGTATATTTCCCCAAACAATTTCCTTTAGCAGGAAAACAAAAACCGAGATTGTGGCACCAGATACCTTCATACAAACCCTAATATCTAACGACGAAATAATGATTTGCGTGTTATAAGTTCGTTCCTTCCGTGTCAGTCACAACTGATTGGTCTGCCCTGCCCCACCCGAGGCAATCTGAAACATTACCAAATTAACTTTTTACCAAGAAGGTTATATATCTATGCGTGCACCACACTAATGGGTTTTTAATAATCCCCTCGCATCCAATGGAGGCTCAATTTCTCCAGCAACGTGAACTAATGCGATTTTGACAAGTTCAAAATTATGGCAATTACGGTTTGCAGGGTTTTAAATCATACTTTTGTTTGGACCGGAAACTACTTTGTGTTTAGTTATTTGTACCTAACCTAATGACTTGTTGTTTTTTTTTTTCAAAACAATATTTAGCTCGCGACGTGTGTTTCCTGGTGCTCATACTAGTTTGTCATATTAGTGTAACCACGAGGACAAAAATATACTCTTGCGCAGATTTAGAATTATTACAATAACCACTGAGCTTTTATTATTGATTTTACCAGTCAAAATCACAGCTAATTTTGTCTTCATTAGGTAATATAGGTATTAATTCATACCTAACGCTTTAGTTAGAGTAATATTGATAGACAGCTATGTGTACCTACCTACTTAAATTATCTTATAGGTACGTACAGATGTAGGTATTTACTGACGTATGTCTCTAGATAATACAGCTTTGGCCGACTCTCGTCTGCTATTATTATCAGAGGATGTAAACAATCCAATTTCTATCAATTTCTCGACCATTTATTTAGGAACTGTGATTTTTATATAGAAATGTTTAGAATAGGGGTCGTGATATTTTGGTCTCTGTCTCTTCAGACGATAAAGTGTTATTTATTAGCTTCGTCAATGTGCCATTGCACTTGATACAGATTGGGTTCATGGCCGTGCTGAGATAAGATGTGTTGGTTACAATTGAACGAAATATTGACCGCATTTGTTTGTTTTTAATATTTTTGCCATAACATATCGCTACACTTACCAACTTAATACATACTGAATTGAATGATAAATATTTCATTGTTGGAAGTCTGTAAATGTTATTTTACTTTAACAATCCTACCACTCACAACTTAAATTAGTAACTTATTGGAAATGATAATAGTTCTTATTAAAATTTCTTATTAGAGTTAAAGAAGTAGGTATATTAATATCCTAAAATGTTGTCTTATATGATTAACTATCGACTTACTTTTGTTAAGTAAGGAACTTAAACTAAAGTACTAACATATTATTTATTGTCCGTCGATACAACATTTAATAACTAGTACCTACTTATTTAATTTTGACTATATGTAAAGCTCATACAAACCGTTGGAATTAATAATTAGTGCAATGCGTGCTATCTTTAAAATTACAAAAAGAATCATTCATAATATCTTGTCTTTCCCAAAACAAAATACAGTACAGCAACAAAACTGCACAAAGATAAAGTCATAAATCACGAACGATTTTTCACTTTCGACCTTGCCTCATAAAGTTCAACTTTATTGACTGCAATAAACCAAAGCAATGGTTAAATCAGCGCCGCTGTATCGATATAAACACCTCGCCAATATTCTCTCTCTTCTTCTAACACTTTACTTCAAAGCAAAGTGTGAGAGAGACGTTGAAAACAACTCTTCATTTAGTTGATACTGAAAATAGTTATGATGCTATTACAATTCAATTGACTCTCGACCGTATGACACGGAAATAAATTTGAATTTGCCATGTGTTGTAAAATTTATAGCTTTTAAATGGGTCCTTAAATCGTAATAACAATTTGTTTGTAGGTTCTTATGGGTTATTGTACATTTGCCTCAAAGTAAATTTGTCAAATGTGATTTCTATTATGGTGTTTAAATGTTATATCATTGAATTGTAACATGGTAATTTAATTTAATTGCTATTATGATTTATGTGTGAAAATCTATTAAGAATGTTGATTATTAGGTAAGTATTGGAATGTATGATTGATTCCACTTAGGTATTATGAAATCATAAACAGTAAGGTGAATTAATAAAATGTGTACTTGCATAATTGAAAAGTTATCTGTAAATAATAGACCAAAAAAATCTGTAAATTACTTAGTTTAATACTCATAAAAAATGCAATAAATTAACTAGATAAATAAACAATACGGAGTTACAAAAAAAATGTAAATCCCAAATTTTTCGGTTTTTTTTCTGTTAAAGTAAACAGTGAGTCTGAGTAGACTTCAGAAAACATAAAAAATAAAATTGTTCCCAAATTCAAATTTTGGCGGGTAAAAGTCCGCCATTTTGTTTAGGGCGGTACTCCCCGCGCGCCCCGCCCCTCTCCGGTCGACACCCACGCTCAAAACACTCGGACGCAGCCCAACTCATTTGTTATATTGTACAGTCAACCTATCAAGTTTTGAATCAGGATATTTTGTTATCTTACTTATAAAAATCTTTTAGTATTTTAAAGCTACCTATGATTTGATATTTTATTTGAAACCTACTAATTACAATAGTTTATTTTTAAATACATAAGTGAGTAAGTTTTTAAGTGAGTAAGTAATTCCTTGAAAAGATGTTATAGAGGCCTTTGCATAGCGTTGGGACAAAAATTATACTAACAAAAAAAAAGTGAGACCTAAAACTTTTTGCGTTAGATAAATTTAATATCATCTACCACCAAAACTTTGTAACTTTCTAGACCATTGTAAGTTACATTTCATTTTTATAACTAACAAAGAATAAGGCCTTTGGTAAGTAACTAGGGTAAATAAAATGAAACGCTGTGTAATGAATAAGGAAATAGTGAGGTATTTAACTACACCTAAAGTACAAAAAATTATCAACCCTTATGCATGGCACACTTTGTCTACGAGTTAACTTGTAAATTAAAAATGTAGGATATCGTTCATCATTTTCTATATTTTAAAAACAATTCTGATAAACTAATAAAGATAGAAAAAAGTACCAAAACTTCAATCAGAAAATCTCTATCTATCCAAATAAAATTCCATCACCGGCAAAACTTGTTGTCACTGGGTACCCAACCAGCCGCCTAGCCGCTGCATTTGAAGACGTCACTTCGAACTACAACCATCCCATTCCCATATATGGTAAGTTATATCCACCTGTCCCTGTTAATTGATTTTTTCTCAGTTCATCTTCAAATCGAACAGTATCTCTTGGGAATTGTTACGTCACGTAGCATAGGTCCTAGGGGTTTGTGCTTACCTACTTTATTTATATGTAGATGTCTGCAGATGCCTTTGCTTCTGAATTTTTAAGCGAGGTGAAGAAAAGGTTACACAGTTGTTTCGACTGTGATAGTCTGGAAACGCCCAGTAGATTTTGTAGGTATTTTTATTTACCTAAATGCTATAGGTAAAAGATTTTCGACCGAATAATAAAAATCTATAGACTTTCAGTAAAGTCAATGAATTCGCATAAGATAAACCCTTGATTGGCGATTTAATTGACATTTAAATGTCATATTTCAATAGGACAGAGGAACATCTTACATATAAAAGGGACTTCTAATCGTTTGAATATTGGGGGGTTTGTCAATTAAAGTAGGTAGGTAGTATACAATCAAAGTCCTATGGATGATCACTTACTATTGCACTCAAAAACGTTCCATAGTAAAACATAAGTTAAATTAAGCTTTGTCACTTAAAGTATAGGTAGATACCTACTACATTCAAATTTGTATGAAATGTGTGTTTTACTTACCTCAAAAAAGTTCCATAGTAAACTTCAGGTAAAACTCCCCACTTCATGCTAACAAGAGCGAAATAATGCATTTATCAACTAAAGTTTCAGTTAGTAACATTTCTGAGTGTAACGGTTAGTTTGTTTGATATTCTAGAGTCTAACATTAGAAGAAATCTTCTATTTGATACCTACCAACCTACTACTTGTGTGCCAATTGCAACTAAAGTTGCTAAATTATTATTGCCAAACTTGTTTCTTTTAAAGCACACAAGTGAATAATAAATTAAATAGGTAGGTACCTAATAGGTACCTATATTATAAAAATTACCTATTTCAGTATTAGATAGGTACTCTAGGTACTGAAGTACAACATGCGTCATAAGTCTACTATTAGTTTGCTACCATAATACTATCAACAAGTATTGGACTTACGACCTTCTTCTAATAGACGTTACACACAAACATAAATACTTGAATTAAAAGTAGGTGTGATTATTATTGTTAACATGTAAGCTATGTGTTTAGTCCGAGTGGTATAAGCCGTCACCCGCTACACCAACCGACGTGGGATCGATTTACAGGTTAACGTTGTTATAATGTTCAAATACTACTGCATAGGATTGTAAACGTTACGGTGCCGGTGGACTTTTGAACGTTGATTGTACCTCGACAGAAACATTTATGATACAAAAAATTTCATCTTCGTTGACTATATATTATAACCCTAGTATTATAGTTCACTCTATAACTAGATAATTATTACTGATATCAAATGATAACGCCTGCCGTTCCCTATAATTTGCAACTAAGTACACTTGTCATTGTTGCACTTGTTTTTACAATTAACGCTATAAAAACTGCAATTATTAAATGGTGCAATTATATCGTAACGATCTGCACCATGCAGTTCCAACTACGAAATCTTATACTTCATAGAAAAATAATATCCTTTTGTTTCAAATACATATATCAAAGTAGCTTATACACAAATGAAACGACGTATCCTCATATCAAGTTTGGTTAAAATCGTTCGAGTCGTTTTGGAGTCTATTCGTTAGGTAGGTAATCATTTCAGCCCATACACGTCCACTGCTGGACATAGGCCTCCCCTATACAACGCCACAAACAGCGGTCCTGAGCCGCCTCCATCCACCGACTACCCAAGACCGCTATAATGTCGTCGGTCCACCGGGCAGCTGGTCTCCCAACACTCCGTTTCGGCCGCCACTCGAGAACCTATACTCTCCAGCGGTTGTCAGTTCTGCGAGCTATATAACCTGCCCATTGCCACTTCAGCTTACTAATCCTGAGAGCTATATTGGTGACTTTGATTCTTCTACGGATTTCCGTATTTCGGATTCTATTTCCACGGGATCGGCACTTACACGGGTGAAACCGCTCGGCGTAGCTAGTCATTATATAAATGCAAATTGTCATCAAGTCCCATGATTATGATAATTATTAAAATGACCACGATAATTTGATATAATTACGTTATAACATGTGCTATCATTTGCTGGTCCATTAATTAATATGATAGATGAAAAGTCGGCGTATGATCATTTTGTGGGTAATAAATGATGATGATGAGAAAGTGAAACAAAACCAATATTTTATGTAATTTTGTAATACGAGTTTTTATATTTCTATTTAAACGTCATGAACAAGCAAATTTTGAATGTTCAAATGTTAACTACTCACCCGCGTAACGAGAATATCGAGATAAAAAATAGCCTATGTTATTCTTAATGAATCACTGTATCCTCATACGAAGTTTAATCAAAATTGGTCCACTAGTTTCGAAGCCTATTTATTAGTAACAAACAAACAACAACAAAAAAATTCGTCTTAATAATATAAGTGTAGATAATTAAGTGTAGAATGGCAGAGCTAAGCAGCTAGCTAGTATAATAGGAGCCAGACAGCTGATAGTAGGCATACTTATATGCTTTTCTTTTGTACATAAATATTTGTTTGACGAAGGAATCGAACCCGCAACCTTTCCACTCGCAGGCGAGTGTTATCCTGACACAGAGGTCGTTAGTCTTATATTCCTGTGATATCATAACTTTTACAGAAAATAATTATTTCGTATTTTATATATAGCTCAGAAAATATATTAGTTGAAGCATATAGAGCTTCATCACAGTTGTCTATATAGAAGTTAATGAATCGATATATATTTATTTATGACTATAGTGTCTTAAAGTGTTTAGTGTCGTATTTTTTAAGTACCTAACACGATTTTCACTTATTTCTTTATTATATGGGGTTTCACTAATAATAAACACGAAAAACCCCGTAAAGTAGGTATATAATAAACATAATTCAGAAAAAAATGAATGCACCCTTGAGCTTGAATAAATAATTAATTGAATGAAAATATTCATTCAGTAAATTTTATGTTTTTATTGCATACAAATTCCTCTCAATCATACTCATTCATCAGTTCTTCTCTTCAACGTTCAACAAACATAATAATTTATAACTAAAATTCGTTCCAACTAGTTCCCAGTAACTGATCTCCAAGAAAATTGATTACATCCTACTAAAACACTTGTTTTAATTACTTAATACGTTTTATCATTGTAGGTGTTATATTTGTCATTTAGTTAATGCCACTTCCCATATACCCCGCCATCAATTTGTTTGAATCGGTGCCAAAACGCTTTTGGTGTCCGTCAAAACGAAGCAGAACGTCTTTATTAATTTAAATAGGCACCTACCTACTTAAAATACGAAAGCAAATAGGGTAGTGGAGGGTCTCCTACTTGTAAATTTAAAATAAACTAGCTGCCCTACGCGGTTTCACCCGCGTAACTCCCGGTCCCGTGGGAATATCGGGATGTAAGCTATCCTATCTCTCAAGTTGGATCGAACTGCACATGGTGTGCGAATTTTATTATAATCGGTTAAGTGGTTTAGGAGTCCATTGAGGACAAACATTGTGACACGAGATTTATATATATTAAGATAATATCTTTACTGAACATACACAAAAAAAAAGGTTTGAAGCAAGAAATATTATTTTTTCTTATCACAACTTTTGGGTAGGCAGCTAAATCGAAACTAGTCATTTGCACTGATCTGGTTAATGAATTATAGTTAAGTTCAAATAAAGATTAATGTATGTCATTGGTATGGAATTTGTCTTTTAACCAAACCAGCGAAAAGTCTAAAACAAAAAAAAAACATTTGACGCTGAATTTTTTTTGGCAACCCATTTACGATATATTTGTTGGCCTATTTAATTTGATATAAACACTTTTCATCCATTAAACAGCTTGATCCCGTTCAATCCCGTACTATTTAAATTAAAAATACTGCTAAAATTTTAAAGTTTTTTTAGGAATACCAAGAAATTATTCCCTAAAGCATATTGGGAAAGGATTATTTCTTGCTTCAAGAAACTTTTTTTTTAGTAACAGCACCCCGCGGTTCAATCTGCGTAATTCCCGATACCTGGTACATCGAAACTAAAAATTAGCTTATGTTACTTATAACGAACTAATGTAAGTATCCTCATACCAATTAGTTTTATCGGCACATTGCAGACCACCTGCGCTGACTACCGGCGACAACCAGCCGCAATTTATCATTAAATAGAAACCGATGATCACTGCCAAAACCAACGCCAATCTGCATCAACCCACTTTCTAAATTACCAAACATAATTATATGTATTGTTTGAATTCAATTTAACCGAAGGTAGTAGGTATATTAGAATATTATGATCATTTAAGTGTTCCATATCACGGGACTATGGAATCTGCGTCCGAATTAGAGACCATGTATTTAGCTTCATAGATACTACCTTTCATACAAAACAATTTAGGAAATCAATGTAGTTATATAGGTTTTAAATCAGCATCACAGACAGCATCACTGGTCCCCGACGGAGCTGTAGAGTGTTGAACAGAAGCCGCCGGAAAAACATATTATCTTCACTACATAGTATAAAATAAAGTCGCTTTCTCTGTCCCTATTTCCCTTTGTATGCTTAAATCTTTAAAACTACGCAACGGATTTTGATGCGGTTTTTTAATAGATAGAGTGATTTAAGGGGAAGGTTTATATGTATAATACATGCATAATATAGCCGTGCGAAGCCGGGACTGGTCGCTAGTTCATTTATAATTTAACCTTTAGAAAAAAAATAACAAGTACAAAAAAACAGTGAGTTAGATTTAAATATTTTTATTTTCAACAAATTTTTTTTCATTAAAAAGACATCAACGCGTTATTTTAAAATGTACCAAAATTTCAGTTTAATAATAAAATTGTTAAAATTTTATAATTTACAGATATTTAAAAAATATGTTTTCCTAATCAAATAATAAATATTAACTAATTTTAACACGTTTTTATTTTAGAAGTAAATTTGGCACATCAAAAACTGCTGCTTAATCGATCGATGATTAAATCTAGCAACATTTGAGTTCAATGGCATTAAATTACTTAGGTATATATTTCTAAAGGTTAAAAGCCGTGATTGGTCGTTGATCTCCTGTTAGGTGTGTTTTTCTATGTATTTCGATACCTACTTAAGTACTAAGTTTTAGACTGGAAAGGATTATTGGATTTATGATACCTGAAATTATGATTTATTAATTATTTATTTGCAGTGCAGTATACTGGAGCGCAATGGTGTCAAGCTTACTGATAAGATCAGAAATACGGAACTGCGCCACCAAACTAAAATCAAGGACGTTGGCCACACTGCTGCCAAACTTATATGTAACTCGGCTAGTCAGTCATATTTCCCGCATCTTTCACCAGATATGGTCGAAAACAACCACGGACTGGGTCCCAAACAGCTGGCGACCCCAGATGGAGATGGCGGGATAGGGAAAAGTGGAAAGAAGGGAGGGGAGGCCTTTGCCATACAGTGGCATGGAATAGGCTAAAAAAATAAATAGTTTACTTGTGGTGACGCTTTACATCGCCACCAACAGATGGACAACGCCACTAAGCCGATCGGAGATCCTAGATCGCGCAAGCGAAGTTTTTCTGAAGATAAGCTTATGAGCTTATCCGAGCGGCCCGATGATGTTTCGTTGGAACTTGTATATGTACACTAGCGACCCGCCCCGGCTTCGCACGGCTATATTATGCATGTATTATACATATAAACCTTCCTCTTGAATCACTCTATCTATTAAAAAAACCCCATTAAAATCCGTTGCGTAGTTTTAAAGATTTAAGCAGTCAAAGGGAAATAGGGACAGAAAAAGCGACTTTGTTTTATACTATGTAGTGATAGTGATAGTGATGAAGTTCCAACGAAACATCGTCAGGCCTCGGCCTACCTGGTATAACACCTGCCCGGTGGAAGATCTTCCCTTTGGAGGTATATACCCACCTCGTAGTACCTCCAAATACTTATTTATACTGTCTATCAAGTAATGGGCCGGTTTCAAGACTGTAGCTCAAGTTCGTCTTCAACCTATTACAATTTAGTATGCTGAACTGAATTAGAAAGTGAACTATTTGCTCAACGCAAAATGTCATTAGGAAATCGTGACTGCTCACTTTTTCATCAGCATAGCCTATGCAAATGATGAGAACTGACCTTCAACTGTCAAGTTTATGAATCAAACAAACATCTGTTTAAATGTATTGTTAGTCTTACGAAAATTCCTTTTGAGTTGTGGTTTATAAAGCTTTAGTTTTGTAGAAGATCTAAAGTCTATACCAAATAATTATTTATTTGCCAAAACAAGTTAGGTATATTTTATGTGCAGTGATATTACCAATTAGCTGAACCCCACGTGACCCAGAGCTTATTCGCATATCTGTAAAAAATATAGTATTTACCTATTTTGTTATTTTCGTTTATTGTATATTGTATTGTATAGTATATTGTTTAAAAAAAACAAAATCAGGTAACATTACTTTACAACCTTACAGATTTGCGAGTGACCTCTAGGTCACGTGGGGTTCAGCTAATTGGTAATGTGACTGTACCTATCTAACGCGAATAAAAAAACTTTTGTGATGATTAAGATTTACACATAATACCTAAAATGAACTTTTATTTAAAAAAAATAAAAATTATTGCACTGTATTTCATTTTGTGCCACTTTAATTGAGTTTGAGCATAGTAAGTTATTTTAGGGGGTGGTTAGGACAGTCATATTGTTTGTTGTCACTACATAGTATAAAATAAAGTCACTTTTCGCCGTCCCTATGTCCCTTTGTATGCTTATATCTTTAAAACTACGCAACGGATTTTGATGCGGTTTTTTTAAATAGATAGAGTGATTAACGAGAAAGGTTTTTAGATATAATACATGCATAATACAGCCGTGCGAAGGTGGTGCGGGTCGCTAGTATATTTATAAACAAAGAATATAAAAATAAAAAGATATTACTGTCGAACGCCAAGTTTAATAGAATTTGGTACAGAAGTTTAGATATTCCTTTCTTTATATGATTTAGTTAGTATAAACGACCTACCTAAGTACGATACCTACAAAGTAATACGCAATCGTAATAAAACAATGCATGTTCGTCCTCCGTATTAATATCCGCTCCGGAACTTCTCATTATGTATTCTAACTCGACACTTGTCTGGACTTCGTATAGGTACTGTTTATAGAACTATACCTACGTTTCTGTCTAGCTTCATTTACAAAGCTACATAATAATGGTTTGAAAACTATTTTTACTAGCTACATCCTGCAAGTTCCGATCCCGTGGGAATATCGGGATAAAAAGTCTATATGTTAATACAAATACCCAGCTATCTACATACCGAGTTTTATCGCAATCGGCCCAGTAGTTTTTGCGTGAAGAAACACACAAACTTTCACATTTAAAATATTAATAGGAAGTAGAATAGCAGAATAAGTAGGATTATCTTGAATCACTGAAAAGACATCGTGGAGACTATGAGTGAAAATCAAATCAAAGATTGAAAAAGAAAAAAAAAAGAAAAAAGCCGTTCGCTAACGAAAGTGACGACACTTTGGTTGGTCAAAATGGTCAACTCTCACTGGATTCGTATTCAGTGGGGTAAGAGGCTAGAAAGTATCTATGAGTTTTATAATATCTACCCAAGTAGCACGTTAGTGAATTTTGGAACTTATTTTGCAACTGTAGGTAGCATATAGGTGATGCAAGAGTGTATGGTATTACTTAAAGATGCAAACAGCACTCGAATTTGCAAATGAGTAACTCTTATCACTAACGGTTGCTTTTGAGTGATTTTTGTTTCTGCTTTATTACCTATGGTAGCATTAAGCCGAATCTATTACTCATAGGCGCATAAAGGTTTTAATTTTCTCTCTTATAGAACTCAAAGAGGCATATGACATCTTAAAATCCCCCCTAAAGAACTGTGCCCTAATAGGTGGTATTTTTCCCTCATTTGGCACCTTTAGTACTAAATAAGTAGTATATATGAGTTATTTATCACTTGTAGTGGCTCAAGAGTTATTATTGCAGCTCATTTGGAACCTTAGTGTAATTGCCTTTGTAAGGTCGAAAATACTCTTATATGCCACTGTAAAGCGTAGATCGGTTCCATTTTTATCTCATTTAGAACCACAAGATCTAATTAAAATAATAACGGGTCGAGTGCGAGTCGTACTCACGCGCTGAGGGTTCCGTACATTAGTTTCATTCCAGACAGTTACAGACAGTGTCAGACAGTTCCAAACAGTGCCAGACAGTGCCAGACAGTGCCAGACAGTGCCAGACGGTGCCAGACGGTGCCAGACGGCACCAGACTGTACCAAACTGTACCAGACTGTATCAGACTGTACCAGACTGTACCAGACTGTACCAGACGGTACCAGACAGTACCAGACAGTTTCAGACAGTACCAGTCAGTGACAGACAGTTGTACAGACAATTGCACAGACAGTTGTACAGACAGTCATCGACTTTACAAGTTAAGTAAATTTTACTTTTTTTACTTTATTATCCTTCATAATGGGTTTTGTACCCGTCTTGAGGATCCCCAATTCAAAGTAGAGACAGCAAGACCTGTGAAGTGAAAAATATCACTACTAGGTACTAATGAGTGATTTTTGGGCTTAAGAGTTCCAATAAGGTAACAAATAAGTGAAAATAAGAACTACAAGGTCTACTTTAAATCGCCATGTTTAAAAATAATAACCTTGAAAAGCATTATTTGTTTAATGATATTTTATTACAATAACATAAAACAAAATAAGTTTTGATAACTATTGTTGACAGTATACTTTTTGTGAAACTATAATGTTAGGTTTATAACAACCAAATTGTTGTAAAGTATTATCTTATTTATTTGATCAGCACATATTTGTTAATATTTTTGATTAAATTGAAGGCGCATCAAAATTTACTAAGTAAATATACCATGGTTTCACGATAAAAAACCATTTGCAAGGGCTCCGTGATATTATGCTTCGGTTTACACGTACATTTTTAATACTCGCCAAATAGATGCAATATGGCTGTCACAATTAACACAATAGAACAAAGCACACCGTTTTTCGTTTGTCTCCGCCGAAAATAAGACTAGTTATGACAAATTGTCACTCAACGAATGAACGGTATCGCTTTATCGTTCAATCATTCATTCACAGCGCGCAATTCGCACCGTTAGTTCCAAGTGCCACTCGGGGTAACAATTCCAACTCTTATGCAACGCTTCTGCAACTATAAATGAGTTGCAATTTTTCTCCCTTTAGTAATATATAGGTTGCATATAAGTTCTAACCACCTATATAGAACTTAATCAAGGTGGATTTTATTACTAAAGGTTCCAAAAAAATACTATATGCAAGCTATTTGTTACCAAATGTGTTACTTGGGAAGAGTTCTTCAAGACTACTCTAGCTCTACTCTACTCTCTACTCTTTGACGACGACGAGTTGGCACAATAGAACTGATAGAGTGATTCAAGAGGAAGGTTAATATGTATAATACATGCATAATATAGCCGTGCGAAGCCGGGGCGGGTCGCTAGTAAGTATATATTTACAAAAAAAAGTATTAAAGTAGTATATCCGTTGTCTAGCATCCATAACACAAGTCTAGGTACTTAGCTTGGGGCTAGATGGCGATGTGTGGAATGTTCTGCGATATTTATTGTTTATTTATTTAGCTAAAGCGATCCTTCATGCAAGCCTTGGAAGACTGCTAAAGGAGCAGTATGTCTCTGCATGTGTTCAAAATGATCTTGGCTTCATGGGCTGAGATTTGAGTACTGGAACTGAACCATCGGAGTAAGCATAGAAGTATAATTCACCTTTCAAACAAAAATAAACAAAATCAAAATCGGTTTATCTTTTCGGGAGCTACGATGCCACAGACAGACACACACTAAGACACGTCAAACTTATAACACCCCGTCGTTTTTGCGTCGGGGGTTAATAAGTACCTACAGCTACACATTCCTTTAAACTAGACCAATTTTGATAAAACTGAATTGAATTTAAAAAATAGGTAAGTTAATTATGCTAAAGTAAGATTCAAATATATGGTACGAACTTTTTAGTATCTAAAGACGAAAGGGTACCGGCTATCTATCCATACAAACGTAGTCGACTATTTCCTTCCTGGATAATGACACTAGTATAAAATATTTTTGCAGTTATAGGTATATAACTGCCATGACTATGCCCCTCTGTCTTGGTTTTTTTCATATTCTAATTAACATAGAAATTAAGAGTTTAAATACAAAAAAAACATAGGGTCATAGTCATGGCAGTTATAGGTTTTATGCTAAAAAAAAAATGCTCTAGTGTTATTATTCAGGGAGGAAACAGTCGACTACGTTTGTATGGAGAGAGAGCCGGTACCCTTTCCTCTTAAGACCTTATATTTTGATAATCTTTAGTTATTTTCTCTACCATCAAAAAAATCTTGCACTGTTCTAACATAATTCAATCATAGTAGGTTAGGTAGATAGGTAGGTAAGAGCAGGGTATGCAGACACCACGCTGGTCGCAGCGTGGGGTAATTCAATAAAGATAATCCGGGAGATAGCATACCAACATGTAGGTAGATTGTAGTAGGAAAGTGGTACAAGAAATAAAGCGTAAAACAGTTACAATAGTATGAAACTTGCAGAGCAAATATGAAGAGCGCACTCGGAGATTGCCACCTTGTCGGTTTATTTCACCTGAATGGAAGAAAATAATATTGTTTCAGAAACATAAAACCATAGATTGGGAGTATATTAATATCTTCTAGACCTCATCATGACTTACCAGTAGATGACTTAATGGCAAGCCTAAAAGAACCATATAAACAGAAACATAAACTTATTAAAAATAATATTAGTACTAACTGCGCCCCACGGTTTAACCCGTGTAAGTCTCCATCCCGTGGGAATACCGAGATAAAAAGTAGCCCATGTGTTAATCCAGGTCTCCAGCTATCTACCTATACCAACTTTCATCGCAATCGGTTCAGTATTTATGAATTAAACACACCAACACACAAACTTTCACATTTATAATATTAATAGGAAGTAGGATAGAATACCTACATAAAGTATTATTTTTAAGTATTTAATATATTTCTGGCATAACATTTCTTAATTCCACTAAAACGTCGTATAATTCCTTTTTCAGAGAATGTAAGAGAAATAAAGGAAACCAATCTCGTTTCAGCGTGAAAGCCACAATAGGAGGTAAGTTTTTCGTCTGTCACTTGTTTCCTGACTCTCACTCTAAGTTAGGGGACGTCGTATTTGTTAGTTTACCCCTACTATAATAACTAGATCGAATTCAAAAATATTTTATTTAATTATTTTGTGAACTAAAACTTAGGTACTATGTAAATTAAAACGCATCAAAACGATTTAATTTTTAAATAACTTTCTATTATACTAGTAATTTTATGATTTACTATAGTTATTTTAATATTTACTCGAGGTTTTGATCGAGTTGCACCAGTCATGGTCACGAGAAGACTAGTAGTTACAACACGAACGTGACCTGTGTTTTATAATAAATATTATGATAGGTACCTAGTGCTATTGTGTCAATTTGGATCTAGAGCTTCATGAAATTTAACACCTGTAAAACCTGTAAAACGAAGTAAATTGATTTACTTGTACCTCCAGTAGAACTAAAGTTAAATGCATTAAACAAATTCTTTGCTCATTTATTGTAATTAAAATTAAATTATATTTCATTATTTCTGTCCAAAAAATTTCAAACACTAATGGTTCAACTTCATTCGAGTTTCAAATCGGAAACACATAGTAATTACCCTCCAGAATTGTATAGGAACAAGGTGACGGGTCGCAGACAAAGGGGGTTGATATATGATTAATGCTAACTTTCTGTGAATCCCTCTCTATACGTAGTACTTACCTATGTATAACTATGTAAGTGTGGATTTAGGCGTCTAAAAAGAGATTTACCATTATAGTGTAGTAGAGAGAACATCTCAAGCTTTTCAGTTTTGTTGAAATGTTATATACGTCACTCGTGGTAACTGCAAGAGATTACTCATAATTATAGAGTGGTCATTATGATAATTTTCATAATGAAACTTTGCTATTGTTTTTATTTTCAGCATGTTTCAGCATCAATTTCATTCTACCTCTTTGTCGGTTTATTTCTGATATTTTAGATTGAACTGAACTGCTATTTTCTCCGTGGGTCATCTCGGCAAGCACATAGACGTAGGTGAGTAAGTATTTACTGTAAAAAAAAAGGTATAAACTTTTTAAACTCACACGATTTGTATTCATAGTAATTATTTTCCCGGGTCTTAATCGCGTATTTTTTGTTTTTTATTTCTCTTACCTCGACGTTTCGACTATGTTACAATAGTCATGGTCGCGGATGGTGGTGGGTGGTAAAAATACGCGATTAAGACCCGGGAAAATAATTACTAAAAAAAGGTATTTAGTGCATTTTTATAAAACCTAGGTAAATTTGGGGGTTTCAAGTAGCAAGTAAATAGGTATCTTCTAGAAAAGCGCTACATTTTGGACCACATCGTCACCTACCATCAAGCAGGTGTGATAGTGACGACCCAGTTGGGACAATGGTCACCATGCCGGACTGCCAAACAAAGGGTTGCGGGTTCGATTCCCGCCTCAGACAAGTATTTATGCTTAGATATTTGTCTGTGGTTTGGTTGTTTATATGTATTATAAGTATATATTTACAAAAGAAAAGTATATAAGTGGTATATCCGTTGTCTAGCACCCATAATACAAGTCAAGTTACTTAGCTCGGGGCTAGATGGCGATGTGTGGAATGTCCTACAATATTTATTTATTTATTTATAGTGGTCAAACGTTGACCCATCATATTATTATGTAAAAAAATAATGCTATACACATGCCCCCCTAGTTCTATCCCCCCACCCTATTTCTTTTTTTCTAACAACTAATTACGAAAGGAAATATTTTCTGAAATTCGATATTTCTTAAAAAATAAAAACAAAGAGGCATCCTATTAAGTCCAGTAGAAGTGCTACAGAGCGATGACTCTGTAGCATGTTTTTTAAGACGTTTCAATGTGATCAATGTATATATACATAAGCATCGAAATGAATAAAGAAATTTGACTTTGATTTTGACTTTGACATTTCTACTATTCGAACCGTTGTAACCCGTCATCTAACATTCGATCTCTACTTCATTATTATTTAAATATCTTTACTATAGATACGTGTAGATTTAGGCATCTACTAATGAAATTATTTGCTGTTCTCAGTAAATACGAGGGTCGTGAAAGTCGTGATTAACGTTACTGTCAAATGGTGGGGAATAAATTTAATCGTTTCACTGGATCCGAGTTTTGCATAAAGAAAATTAATTTGTATACTTATTTACCTATTTTGTTTTCAATAGGGACTTTGATTGTTTTATAAATTCTTTGTTATAAATTATAGGACATGTTTTCACGACTCCGGCTATACCACCGGTAAGATTTTTTTGGTAAGTATGTTAAGTTTCACCTGCGTAAGTCCCGATCCCTTAGGAATATCGGGGTAAAAATTGGCTTATATGTTATTTAAATCCGGGTTTCTAGGTATCTAAAATCTACATATTATATACCTACCAAGTTTCAAACATACCAAAAAACACACAAACTTTCACATTAATAATACCTACATATTAATAATAGGACAGGACAAAGAATGGTATTAACGAGAAATTTTTTTTCGTAAATTCTTAAATAAATATTCTATGTAAATTAAACGAAAGTTAATTCTTAAATTTGTAAGTATTAAGACAACTGCGATTTCCCTTGTATTTAGATATAGTGAAAGTCAGGTAAATTGTCACTTAATTGGGATGACCTCTGTGGCGTGGTAGGCGAACATCCGGCTGCGATGCGGGAGGTTGCTGGTTGGATTTCCGCCGTTGAACAAATATTTGTATGATATATACAGATATTTGTTTCTGGTCTGGGTGATTCTGTATGTATTAACAAAGTAAATAAACCTATTCCTAAGTACTAAGCTAAGTTCTATCCTTAAAACAGTTAAGGGTGACAGCACCCATATTGCTTGATAAACAATAAATGAATTCAATTGAATTAAACAGATTGATTCAGCCTTTATATTAAAAAAAAACATCTGTGGCATCACATCTTAGACTACAGACTCCGTTCTTTGGTCTAAAAGGCGCCGTTAGAACATAATTCTCAAGATTCATTCTGGTAACAATACCTAAGTTTGTTGTTGTGGTGAAGTTTCATTATTATTTCTCCCAACTTAATCCTTTTCTCATTGTCATTAACTCGAAAAGACGAAAATACATTAACATCAAATTAACATTAACAAAAATAATAAATTTAGAATAAATAAACATTCATAATGATTCATAATCGAACTTTATCCGAACCGTTACATTCAATAGCTATATAATTACGTATGTATACAACCACTTCACTTTGAAAACCATATTAAATTGACCTATCTCTTTCTAACAGTTATTAAGCTTTCTTGAGCTTTAGAGATCTTTTTGAATTGGTCGGTTAGTATACTTTGAACTTTGAGCAAAGCTATTGTCATCAATTGATTAATATTGTAGTTTATCTACCGATATGACAACAATGGCTTTGCCAGAAAATTACAATATCTAACTATATGTTAAATTTTGTATTGTTAGTTTGTTTACTTTTACATGGTGTTTCAGTAAAATGGAAACTGAATATTAAATAAAAACTGAGAACCGTCTTACGAAAACGTACTCTGCTATTATTTGTTCAGAATTTGAGGATTTTTCCAAAGGATTGAAACAATTTTTTACTATTAAGAATTTTAAGTAAGTATGGAATTTTCTACCTTAGCTTTTTTTTTTCATTTGTTAGGTTACTCATATACATCTATTTAAAGCATTATTAAATACAAAACTACTTTTGTTTTAACCCGACTCCAAAAAAAAGGTATCATAATATTTTGTAATTATTATTTTTTTGTTTGAAACGAATTAGCTCCGAAACTACTAAGTCTATTTCAAATTTCACTAATAAAAAGTTAAATATTTAATAAAATTACAACATATTTCTGCAGCACACTGTATACAGTCAGCTGTCACTCACAATCTGACAGATGACAGTTAAAACTTCGTACCATTATATGCAAATGTTCACCCTTGTATAACTCGATTTTTTTCTGTATCTTGAATATTGATTGATCTAAATTGTCAAATTCTTACAGTGGTATGTGTTAGTCAGAATGATGTATTTGATAAGAATTTTGTATTGTTATGTTAATGAATAAAGATAGTAATATTATTGAAATATTTGATGTGATATATAAATCCATATATACAATTCAATTGAGTGACTGAAGGATGGGTTTCGTGCTTGATGGTGAAGTTCATAGAGGTTGCTGAAAGGTATTGACGACGCGTGAGTTAGGTTAGTTGAGTTTGTAGGTAAGTACTCATAATATTTTCTACATTTTAGTGTCGCTTTGGACAACTGAAATGACACTGTAAATATGTCATCCTCATCATCATATCGGCCATAGAACGTCCACTGCTGAACATAGGTCTCCTCCAAAGACTTCCAGAGCGACCGGCCGGACTCTGCCTCCAACGAGTAAATATATAAATATGTAATTAATTAATATACATATATACTGACAGGGATGTCTCGTAGCGGTTTGCTAGATTAAGTTTGTATTAGTGTGTGTAGGTTTTATTAAATTAATTGTTATTTTTTCCTTTGCTATTTTGCATGCATTGTTATTCTTTAACTTTGTGTATGATGTATTAAATTGTATTAAATTTAGGTATCTTAAGGTTTCTCCGAATTTAATATTGTCAATTATTATGTATAATTATTTAGAACTAAAATTAAGTACATATAGTAATAAAATTGCAATGGAATATAAAATATATATATTTTATATGTATGATACATCTAAAATTTGGCATACTTACAGATAATAGCTACGAGTATTGTGATGTATATTTCTGATAAGAAAAGATTTTGAATATTTTTTTTTTGACAATCCACACATCGCCATCTAGCTCCAACTAAGTAACTAGACTTGTGTTATGGGTGCTAGACAACGGATATACTACTTATTTACTTTTCTTTTGTAAATATATTATTATACTTATAATACATAGAAACAACCAGACCACAGACAAAATATCTAAGCATAAATACATGTCTGAGGCGGGAATCGAACCCGCGACCCGGTGTTTGGCAGTCCGGCATGGTGACCATTGTGCCAACTGGGTCATCAATTCAACTTATAAACAAATTAAATTTTATATTTATAGATTAAATGATTCATTTCATACAGTGTTTTCTAACAATTTCAGTAACCGTTGAGTCTTGTATTTTAGCACCTTGTTGACAGTGTTCCCATTCGGTATCACCCGTGCGTGTTTCACGTCATTCGTCGACGACACTGCAAAGACAAACACAGTTGATTAATTCATTAACTTTATGAGTGAGGAATTTCTTGGGATATTACAAGTGTTGCTAAGTGCGAAGTTTACGTGGGTTAGGTTGATGTAGAAAGAAAGAAAGAAGACAAGTTTATATATCACCAAACTAAGTAGTATTTTTTACTTCTAATGTTAAAGTAACATTAGAAGTAAAAAATACTGTATGATTACAAAACGGAATATAGCGCTACACAACGAATGTGTAGAGCTGATTTTAAAACGATTTCAAAAAATTTGCATTGTTATGTTAGTCTCTGGAATCTCTATTCACTTTTTATGAAAATTACTTGATATACTATACTTTATTATGAAATTCGTATTCATAACTGACTGACTGATATACGAACGCTAGAACCAATAAAATTACGTAGTTGTGGGCAAAGTCTAGTTTAGTAGTAAGCGACAAATATCAAATTTTACAAGAAGTGCATTTAGTACAATGTTAAACTTATTTACTATGAAGATAATTAAGTTACGAAAGTCGATAAAATGAAATATAAACAAGAAAAATGTGTTAAAACAATACATCAACTTAATAGAGATGTCGAAAAAACATCGCTCTATCAAGGAAATGGAGAAACTAATGATTACGAGATAATGCGTAAGAAATGGACGAAAGAAAGGACGGACGTTTCCTTACGTCTATTCGGAAAAAGCGAAAAAAGGAAAAAAGTGATGGAGCGATGAAAAAAAACCGAATTTCGTCTCAAGAGAGTAAGACTGCAGAACCTGACTGTACCTTTAGAAACACAAGAGTCATTAAAGCCGAGACTAGCCATTCGATTTAGGATCGTAAATTATAGTGGACAGAGTAGAGGTTCATTTGATAGGGATCAGGACTTAAGTCGGAGTAAGTTATTTTAGAAAAACGAGATATCCGTGACTAGTCAGAAAAGGATAGTCGAAAGAGAGTGAGATAAAAATATGGCATTTTGATTAATATACAGACATTGCTCAGAGCGGGCCGTGTACCATTGCTAAGTAATGACCACTCCATAAAGACATGGTTAAGGTTAAAACAAAATTACTTTATCAACGCCTTGTTTTAAATAAATATCCTGTTTCAGGAAATATTATTGTTGTTTCCAATACAAGAAATTGAGATGTTAAGAAGATGTTAAGATTGAACCGCCTTATTGATAGCTACACAAATGATATATTATTAAGATCGTTTATATTCTTAGTAACTTTTGTTTTTAAACGTTTTATTTCGAAGTTAATTTTATTGACGCTATTAATTAAACGATTGTGAATAGATAAGCTTAATTGAAATTTGTTTTTTTTAAGCTTTGGATTTAATTTATTGTTTTTCTATCAACATGACATTAACGTATAATGTAGTTAAGTTAACACATCATCTATTCTGCATATTAATAAAACATTTAATTTTATAAACAGAATAAATTCAGGTTTATCGGAAAAAAATTACCTAGGTATTTATTTGAATTAAATAATCGTGAGTACACATACATAGAAAAGTGATAAAAAAACGAAACGTAAACTCGCCTTTGACATTGAATGCATAAAAAGGGTTAAAACATCTGTCAGATACGAACCGACTACGAAAAGAATGAGTTATTACTAAAGATAATCTCTGACAGATCCGTCTTAGTAAAAAAGCCGAAGTGTGACATGGACAAATAGCAATTATATAGCTATGTATCAAATGGTAAATCTATGTTTAATTATCTAGTTTCTCACAATGTGATAGAACATTTTTAAGATATTTGATTTTTGTTTGATTAAGTTAAATTATTGTTTTATTGAACCTTTTTTTTCAATCGGTAGGTATAGTCACATTACCAATTAGCTGAACCCCACGTGACCCAGAGCTCATTCGCATATCTGTAAAAACGATAGTATTTACCAATTTGTTATTTTTTAAATTGTATATTGTATTGTATGGTATATTGTCTAAAAAAAAGAGAATCAGGTAACATTACTTTACAACCTTACAGATTTGCGAGTGAGCTCTAGGTCACGTGGGGTTCAGCTAATTGGTAATGTGACTGTACACAACAAATAAGTATCGGTTCAAAATGTAGGTACTTCGAAAAGTATGATTTGTTTTTTTTTTATTTAGAATATTTCCAATGAAGAGCTGCGGGGCAGTAAAGAGGACCATATACACGAGAAATTATAGCAGCGCTGTAAATGGAATTAGGACATACTCTGCGACGCCACGCCAGCCATGCCCCAGACAAACCCTTGACTGGAATCCACAGGGGAAACGAAAGTGTTAGACGTTCAAAGCAGACATGGCAACGTACTATAATAGCTGAAGCATAGACGATCGATCTCTCCTGGAGTTCGGAATGGAGAGATATCGTACCTAACTATCTAGCTATCAACAAGTGTGGTGTCCACTAAGACCTTACTTCAAATGTGTTTTATTAATGATACCTGATCTGCTATCTCAAATGTTCAGTGTAACCAGTAGCAAAAAACAGTAATCCGTTCAAAAATCAAAAAAGTGTTGATTTTTCTTAAATAGTATGACAGTGACAAGGACGGTTTAGAAAAGAAGAGTTTTGTTCCAATTTACTCCACCATACCAATTTCTCCCTAAATACGGTACTTACTCTATTCCCCAACACGGGGACTTAGAACTTCGATTTAAATATGTAAAGTGTATGTAGGTTTTAAGTAAAAACTCTAGAACCACTTGTAGCAAAATTGAAAAAACTCGATTTTATTAAACCAAGACTTTATCCATATATTTTGACAAAACTGTTTCAAAATAGTTAAAAAAAAATGGTCTTTTCCACACACCACACAATTTTTGTGCCATAAAACCTATAACTGCCATGACTATGCCCCTATGTTTTGGGTATTTTCATTTTCTAATTATCATAGAAATAAGATTTAAAATACAAAAAAAAACATAGGGGTATAATATTGTCATGGCAGTTAAAAGTTTTATGCAACAAAAATATTTGCTCTAGTGTCATTATCCAGGGAGAAAACAGTCGACTACGTTTGTATGGAGAGAGCCCCCGGTACCCTTTCCTCTCAAAAGCGACAGTTTTATAATTTAAATCTGATTACATAACAAGTTTCTTGTACAGTAGTAATTATGTTTCAATTTTAATTTCCTTGTTTCATTTCATATTAAGTCTAAATTAATAAAATATTTAGTAAACGCGTAAGTAAAATTTCTATTGGGTACATGTAAGTAGAGAAGCAGTTAAGTGGAATGGTCTCGGCATTACCGACTAATTCCTTGTCATTTGCTTGTGGCTACCAGTGCCTGTCAAAGGAAAATCATAGTGCTCTATTTTCTTTATGATTGAGTTATAGAATTGTGTGGTCGATTGTACTAGAACACTACTTATGAGTAATTGAGAGTGTCAGAAAGTGGATTTTTGAATAAAATTATAGAAACTTAAACTTGGTAAATCGTTAGTAGGTATATTTCATCAATTTGATTACACTACTAATGTATTGATTAGGTAAATACCTAAGTACCAAAGCACACGGTTTATTTTTATTCGAGAGCCTATAAATGGTGTATTTAGCATTAATTATTATTGTCATAATATATTCTTATATCTCACTGCTGGCTTTCCGATAATAATAAAATAAAAATAAAATGCAATGCAGCGTTTTCTGAGGAAATACGTAATACTGATGTAGTTAGTATAGTAGCAACTTTTCGAAAATAATTTAGATTATTTAAGTATCTATGACTTTACACTTTAAAAAATATATTAAATTCTATTTAAAAAACTATAATACTTTTTTTAACATTATCATTACATAGTATAAAACAAAGTCACTTTTCGCTGTCTGTCCCTATGTATGTTTAGATCTTTAAAACTACGGAACGGATTTTGATGCCGTTTTTAATAGATAGAGTGATTTAAGAGTAAGGTTTATATGTATAATACATGCATAATAATATAGCCGAAGCTGGAGCGGGTCGCTAGTACATTATAATTTTCACTTGACCGTACCTGCGATCAAAGGTTCCTACAGAAATCAAATCGAATATCTTATAAGGCACATATTTAAACCTTAAACCTTGACCGTCCATTTATTACATAAACCCATCCACGTCTCAAATAGTATCTCGAATACCATACTCGTCGGCGGCGCCCGCACGCAAATGGACGGGATTATCCAGTAATGGCGAGACTATTCCAACTAAATGTGTTGGGTATATACTTCAACTGCCGAGTAATCAATTGTTTCGCTTCTGTATTACATAGTTCACTTCGGTTTCGATTGGTATTTTGAGTTAGGGTGGGAGATTTTGGATTTAGATATATCGATAGAACCAAAGTTAGGTTTATCGCCATGTTTTAGATCTTGCGTATGCATAATAATAGTATAACTATTTGAGAAAACGATTTTCGGTTTGGCGCAGAATAGGGTGCAATGGCGGCTTTTGGTGTCGGAGGCCAAGATCCACTTCGGGTCGCTGAGCCAGCGTAAGTAAGTAAGTATTTTCGGTTTTTTGTACTTCCAGAAAAATATTATATGGTAGAACCCCCGACGAAGGTTATAAGACGATTGAGAGACAAGAGGCTTACAATAACGGACCAAACTTGTCCAGCATTTTCAAAGACTTTAGTCTTAAAAATTAGACATAATTGCTAATTCGGATACAACTGTTGTGATTAATGTAGATTAGCCGCCAATTATATTTACTATTTTCATAAACTCAATGATTAGGAAGTTGATATTAAAATATCATCATAATTTAGGTTTTCCAAACAAGTTTTGACTCAAACTCTACATAAGTTAGGTAAATCCAAAGAATAAGTTAGGGCTCAATGTAAATATTTGTTTCCTTCTCGATTTCAGCAAGAGGCTAACTAAAGAAACGAAGTTACTGATCCTTTGGGGCGTCTCGCCTCAATCAATCACTAACAATATTTGGTATCGGCCATAATCTGTGTGCCAAAACTCAGAGGGACAACACTATGGGACAAAAATCGACTCTCACGGAAATTATATTGATATTCAATACACAATAAATGGGCGCTGTCAAAAACTTGCTGTTCGCTCCTACGGTCATCCCTAAGCTATCTGTGTCATTTGCTATTGGAAACGCAGGATGTTTACTTCTCGCTTTCTCTCGTTGTTTATCGTAAGCAAGAAAGAGACAAGGGCTGTATAGTGGGTTTAGCTCGCCTTTGTCACGAAGACTGAACTAATTTTTCATCATAGGGCTCGTGACAGTTACAAATGCTGCCCGAACTGTCTCCTTCTTTAATAATACTTTTTATATATATTTTTTTCAAGGGTATATCGCCCTCCGTCGATGAAGATTTTCTGTTAGCCCTCGGGAATTCGGAATCTTAAAATGCAATTTCTCTTAGTAATCTGGGGGTAATTATTGGTAAAATAAACAACAGATGCTTTGAAAATACTGTTTTAAAATAACTATATCGAACTTAATTTTGATCACGAGATTTCAATTTCTATCATTAGGTTACTTTAGAACTGTTTTACGATTAAAAATGAGTTTAAAATGTCCCAAGAACACACCAGATAGTAAACACTAAAATGCAGTAGTTCAGCAACTGGGCTGACAAACTAACTATCTGGGACAAAATAGTCTCCAACAGTTTGGTTCTCTTCCCTAACACAACTGCTGGGAAAAAGTCGATTTTCCTATACCTATGTGCTAAAATTCTTTTTCAATCAATTTAACTACTTCGAGAGGCAACACAGCGAGTTTTTTTAATATTATTATTTTTTCATTTAATTAAAGTGTAACTTTGTAATGTTATAGACAAAAATTATATAACTAAACTAAAAATGAAAAATTCTAATAAACTAAAATACTGATACTACCTACTTGGACTCTTTCATAAACAAACCAAACAAATCCAATCTGTCTCAGTCCAACATCAATCGATACAATCAAAAAAATTCCATTGCGAACACCACAAGGCGTTACACACCCTTGGAATTATAATTCTCCCCCGATCACTTCGACCCGCTCGATCAATCAATGTACAAATCTGTCATGTTAGGTTTATGAGAAAAATTGTAAGGATGCGCCTTTACCCCGGCTGCGTACATTGAAAAGCTACTTTATTACGTCCCCACGTGTTACTGACAGGCTCGAAAGCTGCACCGTGACCCAGTACAGGGCGACTCACCTTGCCTTGCCGAGGTCTCTTTCCGAGGTAATAAAGAAAATTAAAGGTATTTTAGTTTCCCTCGGGGAGTTGGGATTGCTTAAGTTAGTAACAAAACTCGGACGCAAAACAGGCAACAAATACAAATACAATACTTACGTCATACAGGCTAAGGCAAATTACATTAGCAAAAGATTGCACTAGCTATGCCAAAACGCATGCTACTAATAGCATCCTCGGTTCCTTTGTGCAAAGAGCGGTTGAAAGTTGGTTGCTTGATCAGATTTTTATTACTTTTCTTTTACGTGAATATGTAAATATTAAGGAGAAAAAGCTAACTCATGATAAATAGAGATTTTTGGGATGGACGGAATGAACTTTTCACTGAAAGACAGTTTTATAGGACGACATGAAAGCAGAATACCTGGTAAGCAAAGAGTCAACTCAGTTGGACGTCATTTTATGTAAGCGTGTTAGGACATATTGAAGTAGCTTTTCTTTGTACGCTTCCCGGCTTCCCCTATAGTAAACAGTCGGTTAGGTACTGACGGAAAAGGGTAGTGGAATGTTCAATAAATGATGAGACGAAATTCAATATTATTTTTGTGCATATTTTTTTCTTGAGTTATTGGCTCTGTTATTGACAAAATAAATAAGATAATTTCTCATAAAAAAAAAAGTTCGAAGTGCTTACATAGTTGAAATGGTATGTGCCAGATTACCACATTCATATAAAATTTCAATGACATCTATTAATATTTTTTTTCCCAAATTAACTAAGAACTTTGGTTGTAAAAATATCTATTTTCAAGTGTTTTAATAGCCATGGACTGGAATTTGTTACTATGTGTAATACACTCAAAACCTAAATACCTTTTAAAGCCATATAATAATATCACGTGTGAATTACGAGATATATCAACCACAAAAGTCGAAAAGATCTTACTCACTTAAGCACTTAAGAAAATGGCAGCCCGAACAAAAAACAGAAGAAAAGCTTCTTGAAAATCATTTGTCTACTCATCGGAGGGTCAATGCAACTTGGTGTTTCCCACGCCAACTTCTACATTACCAACTTATATTCACACATATAACCCTTCGAAAATAATAAAATACGGCTTATTTTCTGAAAACTAAAAGCTATATTCCTTCAGCAACATTTTCCTGAAAGAATTATCCTGTTTGCGTTTTTCTTAGGTATTTCCAGAGAATTTCCGCTAATCGCCTAGAAAAAATATTTGCTGATTCAACTAAGTTTCTTTTTCCTTTATTAATGGCCGGTGTATGTGTACTAAAAAGAAACCGGCCAAGTGCGTATTGTCGAACCACGCGCAGTGCTTAGAAGTGTAGTTAGAATAACTAAGCTAGGTTATTAGGTTGGATACTCTGAACATATTCATTGAGTTCATGAGATTTCGTTTGACTGTTTTCTCTTGGTCGGTTACTTCTCTTTAGTGAAAAATTTCGAAAAAATGTTTGATTTTCCAAAAGTTGTTCGTCTAATACTGGAACAACCTCTTTTCATTAGCCTCCCTAAAACACTTTCCCTCTTATTCCAAAACGAGGTTTAAGGATAGTCCGAGATATGGATTACTCAGATTTACTCGTGAACTATAGTCTAACACTATCCCTATATAATCTATAGGGACTATCCCTATAGATTATATAGGACTATAATTAAAAAATTATAGTGTATTTATAAAAAAAATTCTAATACAAACCCCTCATTCCAAAACGAGGTTTAAGGATAGTCCGAGATATGGATTACTCAGATTTACTCGTGAACTATAGTCTAACACTATCCCTATATAATCTATAGGGACTATCCCTATAGGTAGATTATATAGGACTATAATTAAAAAATTATAGTGTATTTATAAAAAAAATCTTCTAATACAAACCCCTCATTCCAAAACGAGGTTTAAGGATAGTCCGATATATGGATTTAAACCTTAGATTTAGACACAGATTTACTATTATAGTCCTAATACTATCCCTATAGGTTATAATCTGTGTCTAAATCTAAGGTTTAAATCCATATCTCGGACTATCCTTAAACCTCGTTTTGGAATGAGGGGATTTGTATTATAAGGTTTTTTTTATAAATACACTATATTTTTGGCTCTTTTGTACCTAATTGTATTAGTTGTTTTAGTTCATTATATAAAATGTAGGTACATAATAATGTACCTTAGTACGTAACGGTCGAATGTAGGTAGGAAAAGTGCTGTTTATTATTTAGAATGTGTAGCGGTGGGGCGACGCGAGTTGATGCTCGCTTCAAGTGGAAATCTTTTGGGATTACGCCCGCCGCGCCGTCAACTTGGCCTTATAAGCTGGTAATATACTGAGCGTGTTTATAATTATAGTTTGTTTAATAAATATAAGGTTAAAATTCTATAGGAATGACTGATGTGAAATAATTGCAGATCGCGATCAATGGAAGAAAGGAAGAGATGACTTTACCCTGCAGTGGTAAAGTGTAGACTCTTAATATTGAAAATAAATAAGTTAAAATTGTCAGATATTAAACACTTTGCTTGTACTTGACGTTGTATCATAAAACGAGTTAAAGTATAGAAATATCATTAAGATTTGATCCCTCACGTTGACCGTAATAAGTGGTAAGAATCCAAGAGTTACTTACCGTAACGTGATGTAACGTATCTACGTCGAAAAACGTTCAGAACAAAACTAAATAGGCAGGTAAATGCTTTATGTGTGTTTTATTTTAAAGAGAATTATTGTCATACTAGCGACCTGCTCCGGCTTCGCACGGCTATATTATGCATGTATTATATATATAAACTTTCCCCTTGAATCACTATATCTATTAAAAAAACCGCATCATAATCCGTTGCGTAGTTTTAAAGATCTAAGCATACAAAGGGACATAGGGTCGGCGAAAAGTGACTTTACTTTATACTATGTAGTGATTAATACCACAAAAAATAAATAGTTTATATAAAGGAATCCCAATACATTAGGTAAAGACTTACTTTAACGAGGAGTTTAGATTTTCTTTTCTTTAATAATTTACCTATTCCGCTCGGTCTAGAAATTTTTCTATTTTGCACGTGGGTTTTTGTACGGGGATCGTGGGTTAAAGTATTTTCAATTTCCCCAAAGAAAAAAGATACTTTTACATGATCCTTCGACAAGTTTTAAAGACTGTAAACCCCTAGTATATCCCCAACTTAACTCACCAGAACGCTAGCTATGATGTACGAGAAGACGACGCCCGGCGAAACCTAAACCAGGGTAAAGCCTCCGTCACGTCAAATGAATACTAAATCACGACCAGCCATTTGAATTTCAATATCTATCCGCTGTGCTTGTTCGGTAATAACCTAAGGCGAGCCTAGATTACGTAGCTGATCTTTTGTTTGAGATTATATTTTTTGGATTAAATTTAGAGATTTTAGACACTTACCCCCCCCTTATTCCAAAACGAGGTTTAAGGATAGTCCGAGATGTGGATTTAAACCTTAAATTTCGACACAGATTTACTCGTGAACTATAGTCTAAACACTATCCCTATATAATTTATAGGGATAGTGCTTAGACTATAAGTTCCCTATATAATCTATAGGGATAGTGTTTAGACTATAGTTCACGAGTAAATCTGTGTCTAAATCTAAAGTTTAAATCCACATCTCCTTAAACCTCGTTTTGGAATAAGGGAGAATGACGTAGGTACCACCTAATTTACTAATAGGCAGTCAATTAATAGGCCGCAGTGATGCACGCAGGGCATGTGTAGGTCCGTCTTGGTCTTCTTCTGAATTTCTATATGAATAAGGCCTTAGCTTGCGTGAATATTCGCGCAAATTTATTCAGATTCTACGTAATATTTAAGGCAAATTAAAACATGTATTAAATTCCTTTCAAGAGTTTGTATTCACGTAGCATTTTCAAACAATTTTAAAAACATCCTTCATTTTTCAAACTTAAAATGTAACACTGTTACTATAAAAACACAGGCGTTCCCTTGACAATTTCACGAGAACATTCTAAAGCTCTGTTCACTTAAAAAAAAGAATCTTGGAAAAGAAAGAGCATTCACATCAACATTAGGTGCATAACGATTGCAATACGTTGCCATCGGTAGACGATCAATCGCGTGCCCAGTGGACCTACATCAGAACAACTGACTTTACAGTCTGAATTTACCTTTACATGAAAGTTTATATTCTTTTAAAAAAATCGTGTTTTGTGAATTTACTTAGGAACTTATGTTATTTTTTGAAATAGTTGTTTTTAAACATACTTTTGCAAATTACTTATACTGACGATATTAAACACAAAGAAAATTATCTGAAAAGTTTTTGAATTGAGCTTTAGATGACAGATAAAACAAAACAAATCTTAAAACAAATTTTTAAAATTTATTTAGGTATTTATAATTAGATTTTTTTGTCTATTTAATTACTTATCTAACGATACTAAGCACAAAATTTAAGAAAATTAACTGGAAAAGTATTTGAATTTGATAAAGATTCTGTTCTTTTTTTCTGCTTATTTTGTTAAGAACTAACTTACATCATTTTTTTTTGGTAATAGTTTTAACAATAATCTAGTAAGTACTCATCTGCCGATACTAAGCACTAAATTTAAGGAAATTATCTAAAAAGCCTTACATAAAACAAATTGCCCGGTAATGTGAGCTTATCCTAGGGCCAAAAAGGTCAAAACTGCACTTTGTACAAAAGCCTTAGGAGATAATATAGTTATTATCCCATAATATACTGAAATGTTGCTAAATATACATGTTTGATCATTTGTAAGTGTAGTTAATAACTTAATATGGGTAGTGTTATTATGTTAATACATATTGGATGTTATTAAGGTATCTAATTATAATAATTTTAGCAAAAAGTTTCTTACAGATTTTTTTCTTTATTCTTCAGATGACTAAATGGCTTCTTTGGCACTTTGGGCCACGGATCGGCCAAATTTACTCCCTTTAAGGAAGACCTTTATGGATGAAAAATATTTTATATCAAATTATATATTTCAATAAATATAATACCTATAACAAATTGGTTGCTTAAAATTTTCAGAAAAGAAACTCATTTGGGTTTTTAATATTTGTTTGCTTTAACTTACCTACCTAGGTACCTACTATTGAAGTAAGTATAGGAAAAATTATATTTAAAATTTCGTTTTTTAATAGCATTACCTACTATTTAATTTTATTAGCTATAGGTAGAGAAATGCATAGTTTAGTAAATTTTGTAATTACAAGTAAATTTAAATTTTGTAATTACAAGTAAATTTAAATTTTGTAATTACAAGTAAATTATTTGTTGAATAAAGTTTAAAATGAATTTTAGATCTCCGCTTTCTTTTTTATTATCTTACTTAATTTTGCCATACTATACCTACTTATTAAATACGTATACCTATTTAACAGGAAGCAAAATAAAACATTAACGAAGAAGAGAAGGCCGACAATACCTAAGTTGTTCGTTTCATTTCTATGAAACAAAAAGCAAAGTTTTATGAGTTGCTAAGTATAACAAAGTAAATAGAAACATAAGAGGGGATCTCAGAACAGAGAATAAGAGATAAATCATGACAAAATGTAATTCATACCTACATTTTAAGTTTATCAAAAGATGTATTTTTGTAATGAAAAATAGGTTTTAGTTTACTATGTGGCACAAATAGAAAGACAAAAACCAATTATTATTATATAGAGCAGAATGAAATGATTTTACAATTTACACTGCGTAAGTAAGTAATAGGCATTTATAGAAATAATCATAATCATCATTTATTGCTTCATGTGTAGGTACAGATGGTTACAAAAATATATTTAGACACATGAACCCGGTTGGAATATTTTTAAAGGAAAAAATTCTAAGGAATAAAACTGGCAAAAAAAATAGTTTTACTATTTTCTTTTTGGTTACACCTATGGTAACTTTAGATCTCATAGACGTCGTCGTGTAAATTAAATTTTATCTATACTAATATTATAAAGTTGAAGAGTTTGTTTGTTTGAACGTGCTAATCTCAGGAACTAGGTACTGGTTTGAATTGAAAAAATATTTTTGTGTTGGATAGTCCATTTATCGAGGAAGGCTACTTTTTATTTCGATATTCCCACGGGATTGGGACTTACGCGGGTGAAATCGTGGGGCGTAGCTAGTCCTTAAATAAAAGCCTGTGCTGATAATATAATTATGTGGGTCTGGGTAGTACTCAATTTTTATCTACTTCTAATCCTTCTAGTTAAACGATTATAGGTAAGCTAACAGCTAAAACAACGAAGGAAGTACTCACAAGACTGCTTCTAACATAAATCTGACTCGGCTGCTCGGTCGCGCGTAAACTTTTTGAATTATTAGTTTTAATTTCCGCCTAAGATCCGCTGCGTCCGTATCTGTCACCGTATTCTATATTATATACCTAGTATTTATATGTGTATGTATCAGTAGGTTGTAGGGTATAATCGTGATAGATAGAAGGTTTCCATATCTATGCTTAGCTATAGATATAAGCTTGGATAATGACGTACGTGGATTTTACTTTAGAAAACGTAAGAACAGTGAAGAAAAATGGAGAAGCATGTTTTGTTAAACTGTAATTGATCTAAATTATAAAATTAAAAAGAGGCTTTCAATTTGTCACCAAATAAGTGGTAAGGTTATGAGGCAGGTAAGTAGATATATTTAAAATTAAATTAATTAGATACATCTATCTTTGTTTATTAGTCACTAGCGACCCGCCCCGGCTTCGCACGGCTGTATTATGCATGTGTTATATCTAAAAACTTTCCTTTTTAATCACTCTATCTATTTAAAAAAACCGCATCAAAATCCGTTGCGTAGTTTTAAAGATCTAAGCATACAAAGGGACATAGGGATATAGAGACAGCGAAAAGTGACTTTATTTTATACTATGTAGTGACTATGTAGTGATTAGCAAAAAGATACCTTGTAATGTATTTTTACCTACGTGATTCTTCTCTATAAAACCAGTTCGAAGTTTAAAAATAAAACCTCATCAATAACGCCAACATAATAACACCAATAACTTAATCCAGCACGAATCGGAAATCAGAATTCTTAACACTCTATTAAGATAGCGTTCTTTTATTGAATGGTAGCGTAATTGCATGTTTGGATCGCCACCGGCGCAATCATGTTGACTTTGTTGAAGATCGCATTTAGATACGTACGTGAATAAACGCATGTCTTGTGTCCGTGAAATATTCGTTTTGTGCGTTGTTTGAGACAAAGACTCAACACTTTATTAAGGTGCATATAATTAACGCAAAAAGCCTTTCGCCTATTACTAAAATTGTTGTTATGAGTTACTGTTGTTTGTGTACCTTTATCGTTTGTAGGTGAGTTCTGTTCCAATATTTTAATATAATTTAAAAACGATAATTCCTAATCGTTTCTAAGCCTATAGGTCAAGTTTAAAGTTAAGTTTGGTTAAACTCAGCATTGCATCATTACCGCAATGTCTACATAAATTACCTAGTAGTCTATTTATTATACCTACCTAAAAAGACAAAGTCTCAATGTTACTAAAGTCACCTCATGCTGGATTGAGTTCAAAAAATATCATTGACCAGATAAATTTATTTATTTACGAATGTTTTCCGACAACATCGAAATAGCAACAGAATCGATAGGATTAATAAATTTGTCTAGTGGAAACGGCTCGTTTTCACCGTTCTCCCTTTTTGCGTGTGTTTCCACATTTTTCACGCTGTAAATCATATTTTTTTCACAGGCAGCGCTTTTTGCACTGGCGTCCTTTCGGTTTGCCCGAGCGTACTGTCATTTTTTTCACTCGGACATTCGAGTTTTACACTTGGTCGTTTTACTCTTGTTTTGTACGTATGGAAGTTATGATTAACCCGTTA